>OX463831.1:5770256-10570256 GCA_949825045.1 Argyresthia goedartella | reverse complement strand
ACCCGAAGGGTTCCAAACGGGACCCTATTACTAAGACTCCGCTGTCCGTCCGTCCGTCCGTCCGTCCGTCCGTCCGTCCGTCTGTCACCAGGCTGTATCTCAAGAACCTAGCTAGCTAGAGAGTTGAAATTTTCACAGATTATGTATTTATGTTGCCGCTATAACAACATATACTAAAAAACAGGATAAAAGAAATATTTAAGGGGGCTCCCATACAACAATTCTTTCAATACCACATACAAACTTATGGATGCACCTGGTTACGTACATGGAGTGTAAAAGTAACCGCACCAATAACTTTGTAAACAATATTTTGCTGTGTAAAATCCAAACTATTCACTCCACACCATCGCTTCCATTGAACGGTGGTACGGAACCCTTCGTGCGCGATTTAGACTCGCACTTGACCGGTTTTTTGTTTTTGCTTACATCTCGACAACGACAAATCGTAGGAAATTTTGCTGTACTACATAAAAGCTGAAAAAAATATCTACAAATTTGTTTCTTTACACTTTTTACCAATTCCTAATAGTTGTCCAGTATTAGCCGTAAGGTAAATTTTTGCATTATATGTAATGCCAAAAACCGCATCGAAAATGGCTAAATAGTTTCTATGAAGCCATCTCAGAACTGGCTTTGAAATTATAGCCGTTCAATACAAAAAACCACGAAATCGGTCTATTACTTTTCTAGGAAAATGGTTTACGGATATATACATACGTCTAAATATAAGTATGCAGCAAATATAATCTCTATATAAAGATAAGCAAGCCTTTGTATACCAACTGTTTGTAATTGTCCAATCATGTTTATGTGCAATAAAGTAGTATGCAGTTTTCATCAGGGTACTTCGCTGCCGCAGAAAATTGCGAAAATTGTGTGTTTTTAGTTATTTCTTCAAAATCATTGATTATTTCTGAATTTTAAACACATAGTTTTAAGATATCTTGAATACCTATCTTTTGACGCGCCAACCATGTCAATGTTTTTTTTGATCCTAAGCAATAGCAAGTTTTAGATAGAAAGCATCAATTTAATTTTTATATTTTTCATGTAGTTCCCATTAACATATGATGTTTTCGAACACAGAGATTGAAGAAAAGGGCCATCATAATATTTTTATTTGGGATTAAGGAAGTCTCGCCTTGAGGAGGATTAGCGCCTCAAAGATTATCATTTCATCCAAATTGACGTTACGCAGGCAGCGTTTTAATTTGACACATTGCCAGTTTGCGGAGCGGGGCGTGTCCGTAGGAAAACATGACAGTCGACGCTCACAGTCAGCTACACCCTGAATTCTAAATTACTGGATCAAAATGACAGTTGGATTTGCCCTTCTTTGTATCGAAGCATCGATACAGTAACGTTGGAGACATATCCATTCGATTAGAAAAAAATCGTCAATCGAAAATTTATATATGGTTAGTTTTGACACCTTAGGAATTTTGACAACTGTCACTTCACACGTTTGCTTAAATCACCTTATTTTAATGTCCAAAATGAGCCTGCAGTGATTCATGCCAATGTTCGAGCATAGATACTGGCGGTTCACAAGCCGTGTATTATCTGGGGACACGAAAGTGCCCCCGCCAAGTCGAGCAAAGAAGCACAGTGGTACATTCCTTTACAGGAAGCACTTTGGGGTATTTTCGCCCCCCCTGTAACTTTTCTGTATATGTATTACATGAACCATTTCGAGCTTCTATCGACCCCTTGATATCTCAAAAACTATTAAACCTACACATATAAAATTTGGCCTATACATTAAACCCTTGAGATTACACAGTGTCCTAAATTTTAGAAATGTAGTCTAAGCGTGCATGTTTTATTAACGTTAAAAAACTGCCGTTTTATCACAAATTGACTGACTGACGTAAAGATAGTATAAATAAATACCTAAACCACTTCCAGGTAATCTAGAAGCTTGAAACTTGGTATCCGGGTGGGAAATAATGCGTACATGAAGGCAAAAATCTAAAAAGAGTGAATTATTGTCAATTAAAATAAATAACCAAAACACAAATGTCTAGGCCTAGCTCCAGCCAGCATCTGATTTGTCTTTATTTCATTAGTATATTTCTGCCGTGGCTCAGTATTATTTTACGTCGTTGCAGTCGGATAAAAATTCGGCCAAGTACGAGTCGGACTCAAACCGATTCATGTTCACCAAATTTCTTGTTGGGGACTCCCCCTCACTGTTTAGATTTGAAAAATTACATATAAAATATATATATATTTAAATAGTAGTTTATGTGACTGCTACATAATGTAGGGCATTAATACTCGAGAGTGGGTTTATGAAACGAGCCGAAGGCGAGTTTCATAATAATATCACTCGAGAGTTTTAATGCCTAATTACGTACAGTTACATACACTAGTTTATCTACACACATATCATAAGCTCTCTTTGATGTGTTCAGGAACCGCATGTTTGACCGGCATTGTGGCTCTGCAGTTGTTTAGCTTGTTCTGTAGTACCAACTTCACGCAGACGGGCGTCGGCGTTCGAAATTTGAATGTCAGTACCACTTCACAGACAAACTAGGGGCGGCACGCAGTCGGGCGTCGGTGTTCGAAATTTGAATGTCATAATATGTAGAAAAGCTACACGTTATGGTCATAATGTGTAATTTTTCAGATAAGAAATGAGTTTTTACCAAGTAGTTTAACATTATGCTGATCGTAACGTGCGGTTTTTGTACGCAGTAAAGAGGGTTTATGATACGTGTGTAGATAAACAATATTTGTATTACATTTTTTTACAAAAAGTAATGATATCTCAACAAAACAGTCTCATGACTAAAGTAAGGCTTAAGGTGGGCCAGACATGTTCTTTTGTCCATAACGTACTTGATCCGGGCGTCCAAACTAGCGTTCTTGCATCGCGACCCTAATACGATACGGAGGTACGTTACGGACTAAAGAACATGTCTGGACCCACCTTTAGACGTTGCACACACTCACATATAGCTTGTTCCATGAAACGGCCAAGCCATACTTTTTGTTTTACCCAATTGGATATCAGGACTATCTATAAAACTTGGCACCATTTCCATCTCAATTCTTTTGTCGGAAAAGACTCTTGAAGTTGGCTATTATATATTATATTATATATTACAGTCTTTGAGACTATATTGTTGAAATTTATTTATGCAAAGTCGTTCGTTTCGAAAAAGTTTTTCACAATAGGAATTAATTGAATATTCGCAATGAATGAATTGCCTGACTGAGACTACAGCACTTTTTTTCTTCCATAGATATGCTACCTACAAACAGACATTTTGGTCCAGTTATTCCAAGTTCAGGGTACTTTTAGAACAAAGCTTAACCCGTAAGGAATAAATGACTAACATCTTTCTGCGTTGAAACTTGAAAACTCATCACTCAATTTTTTCTACCAGTTGAGAGTTAGGGTGTTTTTAGTTGATAGAGAATTGCTTCACGATTGTAATACCGCCACTGTCATTAAAAGGTAACTCATTATTTTTAACAAAATTACGAAAAACTTTCTAACCTCTACACGGGCATGATCACAAGACCACACTAAATTCATTTTTTAGCCTCCGCTTGTTGCACATCAATTCCTTACCTTACCTAAACTACAGATTTCACACTAAAATCGTGTTTCTCCAATCCCCCTTTTCCCTCCCCAATTACTAAGGCTGGTCACACCGACAGCGGAACTTATTAATCTTATCCGATTTTTAGTACTAACAAAACGATATAACTTTATATTTCTCATAATGAAATATATTTCTCCCTAGTCGGACCATAAGTTCTGTCACAAATATTTTGCCGCATAGTAATTAATACCAAGTTTTATTTTATTTGATACTATATATGGTTTGATAGCTCATTAAATACTGATAAATTAGAACGATTATTGGATTTAAATGCTTAAAGCCATATTACACAAATGCTAGTTTCTTCAGAGATTTTGCACTTTTTTACCCAATCAAAAATACGGACGTGATTCACTTTATCTATTTTCCATGACTCTTAAAACCTTTCAAACTTACGTGAGATTTTAGTCAGAACCCTCCCTGAACCCGTTACCTTCATTTTGAAGCATAAGATAACTAAGTCTGGGTAAAACTAATTTTCGTATTCACATTTTACGTAGTGTACTTGTTGCCCACAAGATCATTTTTATACGTTTTTCTGAAAACGTAAAAAGTACGTAAAGTTCTCTTTGGGAGCAGTTGGAACTGAAAGCTAACAGAAAATCAAATGCTAGTTGTTAAGCATGGTCTAAAATCGAGGTTTCAGAATAAATAAAAAAAACCTTGTTGGTTATCTGGAACACTGTTTTTTTATTAAATTTGTGGTAAGTGGTATTTTTGTCAGTTGCGGCGTGTTTTGGGTTCGCGATTGTCTCAAGTTATAAGGTTTTTTGTCATATTGAGATAATCGTACAAAATGTATTGTATTGCAATTTGATTCGTATAAAATAAGCTTTTTAAGCATGTATAATACGAATAAGAAAAAGTTTATTGCTGAGTTTTATCTATCAAAAACCTTGTGACAGAACTTAAGGACCGACTATGTATATCCTTTGTATTAGGTTGAACATGTAGGAACAACAAAAATACTTAAAACATAAAAAGTATTTTTGCTGATCCTTTTTTGCTGTGAAAATCAGTATTTTTGATGTGCGATTAAATTCCAGCCCATTAAAATTCGGTACGAAATTGTTTTTTTTGTTCATGAAAAACAGACTGTCATAATTTTGGGAGACTTTTCTATCGAGCAAAAATAATCAAATTACGTCAACACGTTAGCAAATTCAAGCTGACACTCATGATAAATAGCTAGTAAAAGAAACAACTGCTCATAATTTGCGTTACTTAATAATTAGTTACAACTTGTAATGAGAGTGGTAACATTGTAGTCGTGGAGTATCAATTACAACATCTACTTCTACTTCTCGCTCCAATTCGAATCTAAGACCTACCACCTTTTTGTTGTTAGAAATAGGTATGTACGTAATTCATTACTTACAGGGTTTTTGAGGCATAGTGAATGTATACCCGAGTATGCACAACCGTTGAATAAAGGACAATATGGTTCTAATTCTGCTGTCATAGCAATAATACGGTCCACCACCAGAGACGTAACAGCTTCCTCAAATAATTTAAAAAACAACAAGAGCTTTAATGAAATATGTACCATTTTTACCGCCTTCAAATATTAAAGACACTAAAGCAACGGGTACTTTAATAAGTTAATAAATATATTTCTTTTCTACAACTTTTGTTGGTTTATTTTTAACTATTTACTTATTTTTTACGTGCCAAAAGTGCTTCAGATCGGCAATAAAAAATAACAATTGACCGATAGAACTGTGCAGGTAGCACGAATATACACGCGTCGAAAAAGTATTTTTACATGCCAAAAGTGCTTCAGTTCAATAATAAACAATAGCAATTTAACGATAGAACTTTGTAGGTAGCAGAAATAATTACGCATCAAATAATTATTCGAATTGAACCGTCAGTGATTCTTATGTACAATTCGATACCAAAAAGATTTTCAGAGTCATCAAACTGAGATAACCATTTTGAGATAATTGTGTTGTGTATGGCGTTATTCATATCAAAAAATATTTCAGGATTACTACAATTTTCGTAAAAATCAGAATGTCCTTCATTTTGCGTACATTGTAGTTTATTCAAACTCTTTGGCTCAAATTTCCTTCACCGTCAATTTGTCTGTAAAACTGTCAAATGTCAATAGTTTTTCTGTATCTCAATTACTAAGTTGTCAGTGAGAAGGTAAACAATTATTGATAAAGTGATCACCACCTTCAGATTATAATAAAGTCTTAGTGATATACTAAGGTTACAACGAGGCCACCTTGCCTAGTGTAATAAATGGATTCAAGTTCCTGTCAGTGAGCCGAATAAGCCACCTGAAACCTTTACCATTTCGGCAGCATTGAATTTTCTATAGTTTTACAATTTATGTTATTTGGGACCTATGCTAAATATTCATACAAACTGTAAAACAAAGTAAATCAATTATTAGTCCATAAATGTATAGTCCACAAATTTATAGTCAACATGAATTCTTACGACAATTGATCGTTCGAAAAAATACAGGTTGTTGTTGAAAAGTGTAGTCAATATCCGAGAAATCATTCTGGTCACATCAGCCAAACTATTTTTTTAAACTAAGCTAACCCTAAACAGCTCCTTAAATGTAACATTACAAAGTTATTTTTGCTCGATTTTTTAAAATGTTTTTGTAATTATGATATGAATCTTTAATAGTGGCATGTGAGTTGATGTGAAGTTAGATTTGAGTTAGACATTGATTTTTTCGTTCAGAAATAACCAGGCGCGTGTAACCGTTCAATCGACGTCACGAGGGGTGATAATTAAAAACAAAACAAGATATTTAGACATCTTTTTATTTTTTTTTGCTGTAGATATTTACATATAGTTAGCGAACGTCATTTTTTGCCTCTTCTATACATTGGACCACTGTGGGAGAAGAAGGGCGTAGAAACTCCCACAGATTGATTTTTAGATCTCTTTTAAAAATAGGTTGTGCTGAACTAATACAATAATGTTTTTTTTTTATTTAATAAGCAGCCAATAATAAATAATTACAAAATTATTAACAGCAAGGTCTGTGTTGAACTAGATTAACCCCATACAGTCCTGTCATTTAAGTAATCTCGAACATTGTAATATCCCTTTTTCGACAAAGTCGCTTTAACATCCTTTTTAAATTGCTCAAATGGCAATTTAAAAATCTCCAGAGGTATCTTATTATAGTAGAGAATGCACTGACTCTTGAAAGAATTGCTAACCTTCGCGAGTCTAAATCGGGACGCACACAGTCTGTGATTATTTCTTAGGTTAACATTGCAGCTATCGCTAAGTTTGGTAAATGTTGTAAGGTTCTTGCGTACATACATTATATTTTCGAAAATAAATTGATTAGCTACAGTTAGTATGTCAATTTCTTTAAAAAGCTCTCTTAAGGAGTCTGTTCGTTTTAAATTATAAATTGCTCGAATAGCTCTTTTCTGTAAAATAAAAATAGTTTGAATATCCGCTGCTTACCCCCACAACAAGATACCATAGGACATGACACTATGAAAGTAACTAAAATATACTAGCCTAGATGTAGCCACATCCGTGCTTTGTCTGATGTTCCTAACAGCGTAAGCCACAGATCTTAATTTACCAGCTAATTTATCTATGTGGGGTCCCCACTGCAATTTGCTATCAATGGTTATTCCAAGAAACTTCGCATCATTTACTAATTCTAACGTGTTGTTGTCTAACACTAAACTGGTCTCAACTTGCCTGCCATTTGGAAGTGAGAATTTGATACACTTGGTTTTACCAGCGTTTAACAATAAATTATTAACTGTGGACCAATTCAAGGTTAAAGACAATACAGCATTAACATCATCAAAATCTTCTTTTTGTCTTTCAATTTTGAAGACCATCGAAGTATCATCAGCAAACAACACTATGTCAGTTAATTTCTCCACCATGAAAGGCAGATCGTTAATATATACCAGGAATAAGAAAGGGCCTAATATGGAACCTTGTGGAACGCCAATTTCTACACCCGATCCATCAGATTTAACGCCGTTTACTTCTGCCTTTTTAATTATATTGCTTAGGTATTATCTTAGTAGATCCAACGCTTTATTTTTAACTCCGTAATGATTTAATTTAATTATAAGCGTATTATGATCAACACAATCAAACGCCAAAAAACTCCGATAGCATCCTGTGCGGCCTCCCATGCAGAATAAATATGAGATATAAGGGTAATACCTGCATCCGTAGTCGATTTACCCCTAGTGAAACCGTATTGATGGTGTGGAGTTGTTTTGTACGGTTGAAGTGTGAGAGCATTTGATTGAGTATAATCTTTTCAAATATTTTACTTAGTGTTGGAAGAACAGATATTGGTCTGAAATTTGAAGGATCACCTTTATCTCCCGACTTGAACAGAGGTATCAGTTTACTGTGTTTCATGAGGTCTGGGCAAGCCCCATCGTCAACACATTTATTGAATATATAAGCTAAGTAAGGCTATAACTAGAATTACTGAACCAATGACTTTGACTGATATACCCCAAAGGTCTTCCATATTTTTTAAGTTAAGTAATTTAAAAGTTTTGACAATGTCCTGGGGATATACATGATGAAATTTTAAATATACGTTACTGACGCTAGTGTTATTTTTTAATAAAGTCTCTGCTTCATATGGAGATGAATTTAGACGGTCTGTTGTGAGTAAGGGCACATTGGTGAAGAATGTTTCAAAAGCTCGAGCAACATCAGCGCTGGATTTAACAACATCATCACCTATCTTTAGGCAGAAATCATTGTCCCTTGGTATAACTTTGCCAGTTTCGCGGTTTATTATTTGCCAAACTGTTTCCATTCTATTATTTGAATTTTAAATTTTCGATTAATGTGTAAATTTTTTGCAGGTCTACAAACCAACTTGAAAGTTTTGCAATATTTTTTAACATAGTCATGAAATTTCCGATCAAAGTTATAGGTTTTTTGTTCATAAAGGTCATATAAGATAACTCTACTTTTACGAATTCCAAACGTTGCCCAGTCATTAAATTTAGATTTACCGTTGTAGTCACTGACTTTCTTTAATTTAAAAACTTTATTGAATTCTGTCTGAATAATGTTGAACAAGTCTGAGTAGATTTTGTTTGGGTTCTGTTCATCAAAATCCGGTACTGGCAAATTTATATCTAACTTTTTCATATACGTCTCTAGTCTATGGGATGTAATAGGCCTATAAAATGATGGATCAGTCCTATTTTCACTAGCAATTAGGAATGAAACTGTTTGACCACTGTGATCGGAGGGAAGCAGTTAATTACATTTTTCTTGTGAATGCACAGTCACAAAAAACGTTATCTAAGCAAGTTTGGCTGGTAAGTGTAAGGCTCGAGAAATATATGACATAAATTAAATTATTTGAACAGAGTTATTAATCGTTGTTTCAATGTTGTATCTACAAGCAAATCTACATTAAAATCGCCACAAATAATTAACTTTTTTCTGCTATTACAAAGTTTAATGAGGGCATCCTCCATAATTTTCTCGAACATTTCAAAATTGTCATTGCTGTTTTCATCTCTCGGAGGTCTGTAGACACAAACAATAATATGGCTATCCAACTCAACACAGGATACCTCTATTTGTCTTTCTACTGTAAGTGCAAGAATATCTTTCCGTTGTTTCACCTTAATATTATTTTTTACAAGATTAAAGAACCACCTCTATCAGCATTCTTTCTATTGTAACAACTGACAATTTTGTTATTATTTATGTTAAAAGACATCATATTTTCCTTTAACCAGTGTTCTGTAATACAAATAACATCGGTGTCTGAATGATTAAGAAATAATTCTAATACAAGTTATTTGCCAGTTAGCCCCTGCATGTTTTGATGGGAAATATTTAAGTGGGGCTTACCCTTTGTTCTAGTATTTTTCATTTGATTGCCAGAGAACCCCTGCTTATTTTGTAAAATTTTCTTATGTTTTGAGGGGTCCTCTTTTGTCAAACTATATAGTTTAAAATTAGTTATTACTATTAGTACTAATACTAACTAAAACTGAAGGCGACTGCATTATAGTATTTACAACTGTGTCGCATATATTATACGCTAACAATGTAGCTACTCGTTTTTTTGTTTTATGAGACAGGTACTATCCTGAGTCAAAGTAAAGTTATGAATAAAATTATTCATGTCGAAATATAAAATAGCATCACTATGATGACACGTTATATTGTATAGATGCATGTTCATTCTATGTACACTTTTATTTTGTTTCCCCGATAAATTAGAACAATAAGGAAAGTTACATAGAATAAACTTGCACTTCGTCTTATTATATAAATTGAGCAGTACATCTATACCTAAATCATAAATATCTAAAGCACTCCGACTAATGTTTGAGTGGTTTCCTACCATAATAACAATGGTAGTATGTTCATCAAAATTCCCTACAGCTATCTTTTTTATAATATCCTCAAAGGAACTATTAGGACAACAATTATTTGTCACTTGTTGCTTAAGGCCATAATGCAAAAACATACCAAAATCTACACCTTTCTTATCTGAATGAACTACAGTTATTTTGTTTATATTGTTCTTCTCTGAGCAAGATTTGAGTTGAGTGGCGGGACACTCGTGTTAGAGTGCGGTGCGATGCACGTGCCAGCGGGCGGCGCGGCATTCGCGGTAGCGAGCGGTGCAACGCGTGTAACGGCGAGCGGCGCGGCCCTTGCGGCAGCGTGCAGCATGACACACGACTCAGCAGGCAGCGCGACACGCGCGTCACTTAGCGGCGCGGCGCTCGCGCTGATGAGCTGTGAGGTGCCTTCTCGACGACGACGACGACGCTGTTTCTTGGTCGGGGCAGCAGTGGGACACAGTGCAACACTCACGTTGAGGGGGGTCAAGACTGTGGGTTCCTATGATATAAATAAATGAGTGGACTGTTTTAAATAGGTATACAAGCTGGTTTATTAGAATCTAAGTAGGTATAGCAGACGTGTGTGCGCGATGGAGTCGATCGGGCGAAGAGGCCGCGGTTTTTTTTTATTTTTTTTGTTGGAGGGGAAAAATATGGAATTACCCATGCCCAGGAGTCAGACCTCCCTGCTATGTCCGGGTCCCCACATATTGAGCGGGCATCAGCTCGTGTGGTATGCGGACTAAAAACAACCCCTTTGTTTTTACAGTTGTCTTAGTAAGAATTTACTGTGAGCCATGGCCTCGGTATATGCTGAAGGCTTTCTACCTGCAATTTGCCCTTTTGGGCGATATATATGTGTATATGATATATATGGGAGGAGTTTGCCTGCTTACCCGATTTTATGAGCGGGCATCAGCTCATAGTCATCGGGCATGATAGCGGCATGTTAGGGGGGCAGATAGCCCCCGCTACTAAGAAGTGGTTATATATAATTTTTGAGACCTATCCTAATCCTAAACTACTTTATATTTGGGTCATTTAGGGGGGCTCTGACCTCAGTCCGGGAGGTTTAAAGGGGCAGGGGGAGATTGTGTGTTCGTCGAATCAAGACGGCGATCTCTTTCAATTTAAATTTGGTATCTGAGACGCTGTAGTGCTTCGGGAACACAGCCTTCGTCAAGTTGACGTGCCTGAGGGGCGGGGGGTGGTTGGGCTTTAAGAGCTTTCGTGATATCGTCCTCCGGTTCTAGGAGGACGTCTTTGGGGCGCCTTTTGAAAAGGAGTTTCTTATATATATCTGGGGTCGGATCATAAAGGGATGCTTGTACTATAAGCGGGTTTGGGTGGCTAGATGCATTAATGAAGAAGCGTTCGGACGCTTCTTTCATATATTGCTTTACTGTGGGGAGTCTAAAGTCACTATGGAGGTCTACGTTTCGCATGTACCACGGGGCACCTACGGCTTTTCGCATGAAGCGATTTTGTAAAACCTGAAGGGGCTTAAGGGAGTGGGAGCAGTGTGCAAAGACTGGACTTGCATACGTGAAGACCGGACGGATGCAAGTTTTAAATAGAGTTATTTTGCAGCGCAATGGAAGATTGCTTTTACTTCTCATGAGCGGGTGAAGCCTACTCATGTAGAAGGCTGCTTTGTCGCGGACCGTTTTAATGTGGGATTTGAAGTTTAGTCGGGAGTCTAATGTCACACCTAAATACTTCACTTTATTTTCCCAGGGGATAGGACGGTCAAAGAGGGTGATTTCTGGTAGTGAAGAGGACGCGCGGTCAGCTCGAGTTTTACCCCTTGAGAAAAGCACGGCTGCGCTTTTCTCGGGGTTCATCTCTATTCTCCATTTGAGAGCCCATTCACCGAGGTCGGTTACTGCTTTCTGGAGTACTTGACAAACGCGCGCCCTCTTCCTACTGGTGTAATAGAGAGCCGTATCGTCAGCGTAAAGTACTAGCTCGACGTATGGCATGCGGGGGACGTCTTGGACGTAAAGTGAAAAGAGGGTGGGGGAGAGAACAGAGCCTTGCGGGACTCCGGCGGCTATGGGGTGGGGCCTAGAACGCGATTTTTCTACTCGATAGCAAAAACTGCGCTCAGTGAGGTAGTCTTTGATAATGAGTACAAGCCTATCGGGGAGGTTGAGTTGGTAAAGTTTATAAATAAGACCATTGTGCCAAACTTTGTCAAAAGCTTTCGCTACGTCAAAGAATATGGCACCGGTATCTTTGCACTTTGCCGTTGTGTGGAAACCTTTGTAAATGTGCTCCGTTATGCGGTGCACCTGTTGGACGCACGAGTGTTTGGGTCTAAAGCCAAACTGCTCGTTGGGTATGAGGAGGCCGCGGCGGGGTGCGCCGGCAGTTATAAACACACTTCCTCGTCTCCCACTCCCCGTGGGGACGGCGGCGCGTAGACAAGACCAGAGTTTTTGATGTGGGCTCATCCTTCTTGCTGGTGTCATCCTCCTTGCTGGTCTCATCCTCCTCGTCCTCAATTAGAATGCCTACCAATTCCGCGTTCTGGCGTTGTAGTTGTAGTAGCTCAGATGTTGCAGCTCTGAGTTCGACTAACTCACTCTGTTCTTTGGCATAACACTGGAGTGCGTTTGACAGGAGGTCACGTAGATGCTGGATTTCTATTCAGGCATCTTGGAGGTCTGACTGTAAACCTACATTTTCAGCCTCCAACTCCACCGGTGGTGTGTTACCTGTGTCAGATGTGATGATGGTGACCTCTCTGGTAGTAATCTCGAAGGGAGCGGTGTTAGGCTCGACCTCCGATACCGGGCAGTACTTGTGAAGGCATTGTTTTGACTGTTGCAAAAGCTCGAGTACTCTCTGTAAATTTGTGTTGCTGTCTGCTATTATTTTATCTAGTTCTAATATTTGTTCTGTCTCTGATTGTGAGTAAGCAGTAGTCATATTTTGCAGTTGCGATATTTTCAGCTCTAAATCAGTGACTATTTTCTGATACTCTTCAGTTCTTTCCTGTAGCAATCTTGAAAATCCTGATTTTTTATTATTTTCCGGTGTCTGGCAACTGCTAAGCTTCTGTAGCCAGTTCCGGGTCTGGACAATAGCTTTATTTATTTTTCTGGATTTTTTAAAGTATTTTCTTGTTTTTAACATCGGTTTAGTTTTCTTATTAGTACTTGTTATGTCATTTAGGTTTTGGCTGCTGTGTTGGAGTCAAATGAATTTGCCCGAACAACTCATGGTACAGAGAGATATTTTTTTCCGTGTCTTCCTCAGCCTTTTGGTACATCAGCTGTTGTATACTTTGATTTGCTTCTTGTAACTGTTGTTCAAGCGATGATATTCTCTGAAGGCTCAACTCGTGAGTATGGTAGCACTCGTCAAGTGAGTCTAACAGTTTTCTAAACTGGTCTCTTTCCGCACAGGCATCGACCCAATCACTATGCAGCTGGCTCAACTGGCTTTTAACCTCTGGAATGTCCCTGTACAGCGAATCTCGTGGACCCTAACGCGTCCAAGGTTCTGGCGAAAATAAACTTTCAATCGACTTGCGTTAGGAATTTTGTAAGTTTGTTAGGTTATTTTATTTGTTTCCTAACATGTTATGTACCATAATAAAGTTTATGAAATTACCTATCTTGTGATGTAAAGTACTCGCATGTGATAATAAAGTTGATAAGGCTTTTCATCGATTGTTTGCAGAATCCATTATTTGACACCGACACCTCTAATTATATTTCGTTCTTACGGGCCAAACACAAAACTTACACTATTTTCCATTTTTCACATCACCACTATTAATTTCTCCAGCGATAAGATGTATTATTTTATTACAAAACACAGTAATTACTTCACAATAAATAAATATTGACAAACAAAATGTAAGTCTGCGGCCGGTCGCCTGCCCAAAATGGCGACATGGCTTGGTATTTTATTTATTTGATCTGATTTGGCTGTCTCAATGTCAGTTCCAATCATATCACACGGTTGCCAACTAAACTACTCATAATCTAAGACTACTTCCGGGAACGTTCTGAAACTTGGTGAATATTCATAAAACGTCGAAGTTTGCAATACTTTCTATGCGCTTATGCAGCGCATAGGACGCTAGCCGCCCAAAAAAGTTATGCGCTTATGTAGCGCATAGGACGTTTGACGGGTTAAGATTCTTATTTGAGATAAGAATTTTCTCAGTCTCCAGTTCACTGTCAGGTCTCTCTTGTTCATATTTCGCATTTAGTTCTCTTGAGGTCAAAAGATCTTGAAGAGCGTTGTGCAGCTGCAGTGCGGTCTCAGCTCTGCGCGTTGTCATCTTGGACACCATGCTGGAACCGAGAGACATGGTAATACAATATAGTTCTAATAAAGAGAGGCGATTTGTGTATGTGCTGTGTGTTTATATTGTTTTAGTACTGGCAACCAATTCATGTGAAAAATAATTTACCTAATAACTACACAAAACTTTAATTTACATATTTATTATATAATAACAAATCTGTCAGTCTAGGTAGAATTTAATATATGGACTTTATTCTTAATAGATACTAAGTAGTTTACTGTAATTCTATTACCTAACTAAATTAAAGTGGTGTTATAAAATTTAGGTACTTATTTATTCTTATCAGTACACTATTCAATTTTTATTCTAATTAGTCTTAATGTTGCTATTTTTATACTACCTATGTTGTGTATGATGGCCTCAGAAGGGATAGTGAAACTTTGAAACCAGGTGATAAAGTTCTGCAGTGATGATTTACAACAATTCTGCTAGCCTTGTAGGTGTGACAGCTGAGATATAGTTATTTAAACAGGTGTGTACAAGTTCAGAGAACTGTAGAACCATAGAACTAGCTCAGGCTCCGCGCATCTACTTTACACAATTTACATTGACACTAGGTTGGTCGGTAATCAATTTGCATTGATACTACACTGATTTTGAGGTATTTGTGATGTGGAATGCTCGTGGTTCTGGTTAGTTCTGTCTAAAATATGTGTTGAGCGTGATTTGATTATGAAACAAAAATACTCAGCTGGTAAATTCCTTTGTGTTATTCAAATTCACATTCGGCGGCTCGGTGGATGATGCAATCTTGAGAAAACTGGCCGTTAACACTTGCCCCCCTTTTATAAACACTAACAATGATTCTTACGTAGTAAATTATATACTCTTTGAATAATGTTGCACTATATTTATGCCCTAAATACAAATAAAATTACAATTGAAATCAGTTGCCGTTTTTTTGACAGCTGACCGCCATCCATTACTAACATTCAAATTAGTTTCATAAAATAGACTAAAATTCGTCAAATAAAATGAATAAAGTTTATCTTACGTATATTTGTATATTAATTTAACATGCTCCATTTCCTGAGGTTTGTTTCATCTTAACTCGGACACTTATTCTAAATATTCATGCTCGCGGCTCTGTTTAACTTTATCCATATACTTATATATATTTTTTATTTAGTAGCAAAAGAGAATTTCAATATAAATCACATCACTGCTTGCTGGTATAACACGTACTCGATTAACTGTATCGTGTTGTTTTAAATCAAATGCGACTTTTTATTATCTTAGACCGTATACGTTGTAGCGATATTAGCTACCAAAGAAAAATAAAACTCGAGTCCTCATCATATGTAGAAATTTCCAAGTGCCTAGCCCAGCCAAATATAAAATAGCGTCAGCCATTTTCCCATACGGGTGTGCCATACAAATTGTACCCACGTTTAGCCTGTTGTGCAATACTTCAATTTTTCAGCCAAATAATTTCTAAATTGTATGGAAGTTGGAGGCAATCAATCAATCAATAAATCCTTTATTGTCATAAATTACAGTGATTTAATGTTTCATTTGGCATGCATAGAACAGTAATTTCTCCGGTAACCGGAATAAATAAAAACATTTATAATCAATAAGTAAATACATTACAATGTCATTTAATTAAGCAGAATAAACTATTTAAAAATAAACGGTTAAAATATCTATCAATAATCAATAAAAGTTCATTACTCACCACAACCATTGTAAATAATTTCAATTTCTTCCATTTAAACATATAATGAATTCAAACATAATGTCAATTATAAGTCAAAGATTTATATATAAAATTGTAAAAACGGAAAGACTATATGGACACATTTCTAGCAGGTAATTTTTTAGGGCTCTACTGAACCTTTTTTCATAGAGTAAGTCACTCTATGAAAAAAGGATAAGTCATCATCTGGAAGTTTATTATAAACGCTAACAGCCATAAGCCTCGTACTTTTAATTCAAAAGGATTCTAACATTTTGTATGGAGACTGGCATACCGTTTTTTTTTAATCTTGATTTCTACGGCCAGAGGTGAAACCGATGTCCATCGATAGAGTAATAGTAGTCTATGATACTAAGGGGCATAATAAGGGTTCTTATAACGCGAGTGTGTTTTTTTATAGTATCACACGAGTGTTATAAGACCAAGTTATGTACAGTGTCATACACTACTTTATCTACTCTCATACTATAATACATAAAATAATATTGCAAAAAAACGCTGAATATAATAACAAATTTATTTTTACTTGTTATAATTATTGATGTTCTGAATATTACAATTATGAAATTGAATTTGAACCGGACAGGAAGCGTTATTGGAGGTACCCGGAAAGGGTATGTTAATGTTGACCTCATTTCTGTTATTTTCAATACTGTTAAGTATTGAATTGGATACAGCTATCTTGTTAGTCATTGAATCATCTATATAGGCTTCTGCAACTGTCGTTGACTTCCAACCACCGTGTCGCTTTAGTGCCGTTATATCTCCACCAGCGTTAACTAGCAAGGACGCAGATGTTCGGCGAAAGCAGTGTCCTGTGTACAATTCGAGGTGGGTAAGTTGAAGATAGCTGGCAATAACTTTGCCTAAAGCTCCAAATTTGTTAATGCCAACTCTCTGTGTCGTGCATTTTCCGGCAATATAGTTTAGAAAAAACTGGGATTGCTGCACTCAGTTGGTCGTAGCTCTATGTATTTTTTGCATTGTTCATAATATTTCCCAGTAATGGTAAAAGAGCGGTCTATCTTGGTTTTAGTTTTACTTATTCTGATCAATGTGCAGTTTCGAAGACTTCAACATCTTTGAATTATATGTTGTATATAACTATATAACTCATGTCGTCTACAAGCACCCATTATACCAAAAATTAGTGCAATCTGTAACAATTCATATACATATTACGGTAAATTAACTCAATAATAACAATAAAAATGTACATGGTTAACTGATCAATAACTAAACATACCTTTGTGAAGAGATATAATGTGTCTGGGGCTTCATTTAAGAACTTATTTATCTGCTCTGCTGTAAAAGTCTTGGATTTTTTCCCTTTATATCCTTGTGAGTTTCGTTTCAAAAATGCAATCAGCTTGCTATATTTAGTTATGTCAACTTCGTTGTAAATACTGAGTGTACTTTTAATCATGGAGTATTTAACCCACATACTTGACACTTTATATTTTTCAGATAAATCTTGAAAGTATGCTAACAACACATTTTCAGAAAATTATGTAGCATTTTTATTCATTTTCCATTCCATGAACTCGTGGTAACATTTATTATAGTTGCTCCTAGATTTCGCCGGTAACAGGTTCATGGTCATGTTTGACGCAGCTTCCAGAATGTCTGGTGGTGTACGATTACCACTATCCTCGCTTTCAGACATGTTTTTACACAAAAACTAAATGATGTTACAAACAAAACCAAACTTTGTTTAATTTAAATGTAAAATGTTGGCGCCAAGGCGCAAAGGTGTTTCTTTTTTTTTTTCTTCCGAATCAGCGGCCGGCGCCGGCTGCGAAGGCACTACCTTTTTTTAAAGTAGAGGTTCAACCTTCTTGGTCCAGCTGGAGATTGTATAGGTGTATCGTTATGATTAAAAAGTTATTTAATGATATAGGTGTCCATACAAGACCTGTATCGTAATAAAACTTTTTTTTTGGCCTGTATGTAATGTTTGTCATAAGAGTTTTGATTTCAATCTTTGTATTATAGTATAAGAGTAGATAAATTATTGAATAGTGTGTGTGATGTTTATTTACAATGTAATAGTAGGTTTTCTGATTTCTTACAACAATCCATGCCTGGTGAGGGTTTAGGTCACCCCATTGGTTTATATTAGTCTTTTTTTTTCTCTTTTGATTCCTTAATCATTATATATTTTCAGCTAGGTGTATTCCTATACCTAGTTATATATTTATATTATATTATAGTATATTATTTTATCTACATAATATGAATCTCAATAACGATAGCTTCTTGTCGTGTGCGTCTAGCGATGAATTTGTAAGTGCAGAAAGTGACATTTCCAGTGTGGAAGAACCACTTTCTGTCAAACTCAGAACTGTCTTTGGTGGGTCTGGGAAGAATCTGAACATTGTGCACATCAATGCTCAGAGCATTCACACGAGCTACACCGATCTTATCGAGGCTTTTAGTGACCAACATGTGGACGCTATCCTTGTCTCCGAGTCATTCCTGAAGCCTTCACTCTCCTCATCTATGTACTCTCTTCCAGGCTTCAGGCTCTACAGGAATGACAGAGTCGGGAAAGCGGATGGAGGTGTTGCTGTTTACCTGCGTGCGGATATTCCGTGCAAGGTGATCAGCGCATCCCCTAGCCAGTACTCCGAGTCTGCCGAATATCTCTTCCTCGAAATTCTTCTTTATCACAATAAGGTGCTTCTTGGTGTTGTTTATAGCCCCTCTCTCCGTGTTGATTATTTCGACACCTTTGAATCTATTCTTAATGATTTGACCCCACTTTACGATGACACTCTCATTCTTGGGGATTTCAACACTTGTCTCCTCAAAAATGATTCTCGTTCAGCCAAGCTTAGGTCAATAGTAGATTCATACAATCTGCACATTTTGCCGCTTGCGGCCACCCATTCCCAGCCACATTGCTCGCCCTCTCTTCTTGACATCATAATCATTTCCAACCTGGATAAGGTGGCCACTCATGGTCAACTTAACTCACCTTTTTCTTTTCACGACCTCATTTACGTCTCATATAAAATTAGGTCCCCTAAGTGCAGAACCAAATTTATTGAAACTCGCAGCTTCAAAGCCATCAACCTGGATTCCCTCAAGTCTGATGTTTCACTGGTCGATTGGTCCCCTGTCATCTTGAGCGAGAGCGTTGATGACAAAATTCACAGCTTCAATACAATTGTCCTGGGACTTTATGACAAACATGCTCCCATTAAAAAAGTTAGAGTGAAGCACCTGCCTGCTCCCTGGCTAAACGATGATATCAAGTGACTTATGACCAAGAGAGATCGGGCTAAGTGCAGGTACAAAAAGGATCCGACAGATGACAATTTTCTCACCTACAAATCGCTTCGAAATCGTTGCAATCGTCTCTGTCGCGACGCCAAACGCCGCCACATCTTTGAGTGTATCGAAAGGTACACTCCTTCTCAGGTGTGGAAATTTCTCAGGACACTTGGTATTGGCAAGTCCCAGGCCCAGGACACGCATTCAGGTAATGTCGATCTCAACGCTCTTAATCAATTTCTCTCCGCACCGCCCGTTGTGATGGACTCTACCGTCAAGCAAGCCACTCTTCGGAGCCTGCGTTCTAGGTCACTTCCCAACACCACTCCCTTCAACATGAGAAATGTCGGAGTTGACACAGTTAAAAGGGCATTGTTGGCGATTAGCTCCAAAGCAGTCGGACACATTTTAAATTTTTCCCTTTCAAACTGCTCCTTCCCTACTGCTTGGAAACATGCACTAGTTATCCCTCTCCCTAAATCATCCAATCCCACCTGCTTCAAAGAATATCGCCCGATTTCCATCTTGCCGATCCTATCAAAAGTCCTCGAATCCATTGTCCATACCCAGCTCTCCCAATATATATCCTCTAACAACCTATTAAATCCTTTTCAATCAGGCTTCAGACCGGGTCACAGCACAGTTACGGCTCTACTTAAAGTGACGGATGATATTCAGGTTGCCATGGATCAGAAGCAGCTTTCGGTGCTTACCCTGCTCGACTTCAGCAGTGCCTTTAACTGTGTTGACTTTGACATTCTCGTTGAACTTCTCAAATCTCTTAATCTCTCTTCCCATTCTATCAGCTGGTTCGACTCATACCTTCGTGACCGTAAACAGCGTATCAAATCGGAGACGACTTGCACGGATTGGTGTGACCTTCCCTCCGGTGTCCCCCAAGGTGGCATTCTCTCTCCTCTTCTATTTTCTATATTTATTAACTCCATCGCCGATGCCCTCTCATCTTCTTATCATCTTTACGCGGATGACTTACAAATCTATCGCCACTTCTCTCCCGATAATGTAAACTCCGCTGTGGAGGCGTTAAACGCTGACTTAGAGGGTATTAGAGGATGGGCCTCGTCATTTGGGCTACTGGTTAACCCAAACAAGTCCCAGGCCATGATTATAGGTACCAGACACTCACTATGTTTGTTGAAGCAACAGTATGTCCCTCCTGTATCTTATAACGGTACCGTAATCATGTATAGCGACACAGCGAAAAACCTGGGTGTTGTTTTCGATAACCAGTTAACCTGGTCAACGCATATCAGCGAGGTCAGCAGGCGAGTTTACGCTACCTTTCACTCTCTCAGGAGACTTCAGAACTTTCTTCCTCGTCAGACCAAAATTATTCTCGCCCAGTCTCTTTTACTTCCCCTCATTGACTATGCTGATGTTTGCTGGATAAGCGCAAATGAAGAGCAACTGAACAAACTCGAACGACTTCAAAACCTCGGCATTCGGTTCATCTTCGGACTGCGAAAATATGATCACGTTTCTCAACATCGCAGGGAGTTGTATTGGCTTCCGATTCGTCTTCGACGGGACTCTCATATCCTATGCCTGCTCTACAATATTTTGTGGAACCCTCGGTACCCTAACTTCCTGCGTGATCGCTTCGAATTTCTTTCTTCATGCAGGCCTCGGAGAACTCACATGGCTACTATGCTTAAAGCCCCACAACGCTCCACTGCAACCTACGAGCACGGGTTTAGAATCCGCGCTATACGGCTGTGGAATGAACTCCCCTGCACCATCAGGGACAGTCCATCACTGAATATCTTTAAGAACCAACTAAAGAAGCACTATCTTTCACTTTCTATTTAGCTATATAATGTATTAGTATTAGTATATTTGTAAGATATTTATTGATATGCTGTATTTATGTAACTGTGTATGTAGTCTATATTTCTTAGCAATAGGGTTTTATGTATGTGTAATATGTATTATATTAGAATATAGTCTTAATTGTACGCGCAATTCTTTCCCTTACCTATCATCTCCGTCTCCTATCCAACATGGTTTGCTGGAAGAAATCTCTTTTTAGAGATAAGCTCGTCTTTGTACATGTTTTTTCTATCATAAGTTATCTGTATGTCTGTTTTGTTTAGTACAATAAAGAAATTACGAAATTACGAAATAGGTATATGTAATTATGGATTTCTTAAACGATATCCTTTGCGAGAAATCTGAGTTCAAACTGCAAAAAAGTTCTTTTGTCGCCCTTTGAAGTCAAATTTTTCGAAAAGTATATCGTTTTATAAATTTATAATTACAATTTTTTTTGGTAAAATAATATTAGTTCTAGAGATATGCACTGAAAAGGTCTGGAGCAAATCTTTGGTTTACCTATTGGGCCATAAGGAGAAATATTAAAGTTTTTATAAGCAAGACATATTTCTCAAGCAGAAATAACTTTAGCCCAATCTTTGAACATCCCTGTCCAGTAATAAGCATCTCAAGGATATTTTTTTAATGTTTTAAATATTCCTAAATGAGGTTCTGGTAAAGAGCCATGATGACTTTTAATAAGGGTTCCTCTTTCAGATGGAGGTGGTACTTCTTTCCAAATAAAATCGTCAGTTAGAGAGTGAGGATTAAAGGTATGTCGAAGTTTTGTTTGATAGTGTAGTTATGGAAACTATCCGGATTATTCTGACGCGTTGAAAAATAATGTTATAATGATCATCAGGAGAGGGAGGGTTGTTCTGAGCAATAGGAGCAAAAGGGTGTAGAGTATTCACCGTGTAAGAATTATAAGAACGTGAGAGTAAATCTGGAACAAAATTCTTTACCACGTTATGTTTCAGATCCATATTAAATGCTGAAAGACTGTAGAGGGTTTTGATAATTATCCATTAGCTGTCAAGCTAGGCTCATATTGCTCGCAGTATTAATTAATTAAATTGGTGATAAAGCCTCCGAAAGTTGTCCCGAGTGAGACTACCTCGGTGCTAAAGGCCCTCGCTAATCTTGATAGAAAAGTCAGTGCCCAAAACTGTGAGATAATGTGCCCTAAAACAACAAATACAAAAACTCCACTCCTTTATCAAGAATTGATCGGGGGAGGTAGAATCTAAACAAACATGTCCTCAATGCGCGTCAGCGGCCTCGACATCGACTCAATCGGAATATTCCCTCTCCGCCAACTCAGCACAGGGCACTGCGTGTGCAAGCGAGACGGAGGCAACGCGCGACGCGGCATAGACGGTGGCGTCGACGTCGAATCAAGCAACTGGACTTAAAAAGACGGCGACTTTCACTGCAATTCTGAAGACCAGGCGCTCCAAAAAGGGATTTCCAGGAACCCCACGATGCCAGGAACAGCCCAACTACGCAACCCAATACGCAATAATGCCAAGCCGTAGCCTACGAATTGTAGCCACGAACAAGCCGTGGACACAGACGCTCAAGTTGAATGGAAAGTGGTTTCACGGCGAAACCGTCAGCGACGTGAGCGACAAGTGGTGCGAGGTTTTGGGCAAGCTAGCGACACACTGAGCGCAGCACACCGTATCAAGTACTTACACGTAAGGGTAACCCGCGTCGATGCAACGGATCAAATGATTGTTGATTTCTTGAATTCAAAGAAAAGTAGTAATCTACGTTCAGCAACTATACTTTCACCTAAGCGCCAGGTAGACTACTCTTCGTCGGAATACCGGAAGATTGGATGGATGAAAAATATTGAGGCAACCGACTTCTTGTCGTTCAGACTTTGAACGACGTTTTTCATAAGAGCAAAGCATGCCAAGGTTGTAGATATTTTTTTACGAAAGCTAAACTGTTTTTTTCTTAGTATATTAAGTTGTGTAACAAAGCTGTATATTCTTTTATACATCGTCCTCTCCAGTATTTTAGAAATAACAGGGATTAAGGTAACGGGTCTGTAGTTATTCATGATACTTTAATTTCCTTTTTTATGAAGGGATTTAAAATAGATTGTTTAAGGCGAGTTGGAAACTCTCCTTCTATAAATGTTAAATTTATAATATGTGTTATTGGTTTCGCAAGGAATTGTGCACACATTTTTAATACTTTTGTGCCGATACTATCATATCCTGTAGAGTTTGTATTTTTTTAATTCTTAATTACTGAGAAAACTTCTTTTTCATCCACAAGTGCTAAGTATATCGATTGACGTATGTTTGTAAAGGTATTATTTGCCATTTAAGATTGACTACAGTTATTACTACAATTTTTTAATTTTATTAAGAAATCGTTAAAAAGCTCAGATATCTCTTTCGGTTCTGTGAATGTTTTGTGATCTACTTTTATCTCTGTAATTTCATTATTATTGATCTTTGAGTCTGTATTGTCTTTAATAACCTGCCATCCTGCTTTGCAAATATTCTTTGAGTTCTTTATATATGTGGTATTTTGTAATTTTTGGGATTGTAATATATATTTTTTCTATATCCTTGTATAGTTTTTGTATTGTTTGTGTAATATGGATTTGTAAGTGGAATTATATGACCCCAAGTGAGACTAGAGTCTACGTTATGTTATACAACATCGTTTAATTCTTTTACTAAGCCATTTTTTTTTATTAGTTTATTTACTATTTTAACTCTGATCTCAGGGAAGCATAGATCAAAGAAAAGAATTAGTAGATCGTGAAAATTTTCGAATGCCTGATCAACTTTTTGTTGGGACATACATTGATCGAATGATAGTGAGGATAAAGCTTCGATAAACTTTCTGATATTATCAGTACTAAACTCACGCCTTTTTTCAAACCAGTATGTCGGTTTCAACAGGGATTTGTTATTAAAGACACTTTTGAAAGTAATACTTTGTCCGGTTTCGTGGTCTGATAGTGCCAAATAGTGGACCTTAGGCTGGGCATCCGCAACGTTCATGGCAATGAGATATAGACAGGAATTAGCTCTAGTTGGCACATTTATGTAGTTTATAATATTGAAGTTATTGACTATAGACAGCAGTTCTTTAGAATATTTATTTATTTTAAGCATTTCAATATTCCAATCCCCACATAAGACGATTTTTTTATCGTTCTTTCTTTTTAACTTATTTAGTAATTCGCCCAATTCCCTGAAAAAAACATCAATGTTGGAATCTGGTGTTCTGTATACGCAAATAATACATAAGTTGAAATTAACTACTTCGATCCCACAAAATTCGAAGTCATACATTTTTGTAGATATATTTTCAATTGGTTTACAACTAAGATTATCTTTTAGAAGACTACACGATCCTCCTCTACGTTGATGTTTTCGGGAGAACGATGCCGCAAGTTTGTAGTTTTTAAGTTTGAGGTTGGCTTCCATTCCCCGTTTTATAAAGGTTTCCGACAAGCAGATGACATCAATTTCACCAAATTCGGAAGATAATTCTGCCAGTGCCACTTCAAATATGTCACGTTTTGACATTATGCTTGCGATAAGTTGGTGAAACAATGTCACTTGTCCGTGTATTACCCTAAAAAGATTTTTTGTTATTTTGTTTGTTTCGTCTTTTTATTTATTTTTATTTGTTTTGTTGTTCGTTTCCTGCGACAGTTACGGAATTCAGAAATTCTTTTTTATAGTCTAAGAATACATATAATGTATGTTAGCAAGAACCTTGCAACATTTCCAAATTTAGTGATAGCTTTAATGTTAACCTAAGGAGTAATTACAGACTACTTGAGTGCGCCCCGGTTTACACTCGCTAAGGTTAGCAATTCTTTCAATGGCCAATGCATTCTGTACTACAACAAGATACCTCTGGAGATTTTGAAATTGCCATTTGAGCGATTTAAAAACCATGAAAAAGCGACTTTGTAAAAAACGGATATTACAACTTCAAGATTACTTAAGAAGCCGGCCAACAATGACAATTCCGTACAAACTTAATACCATAATAATGTTACATTCGAGATTATTTCAACGTATATATGCTGTTATTCGTATTTATACAGTATTTATCTAGGTTCCGATTCCAACATTTTTCTAAATATATTTATCTACTTAAAAATATATGCGATTAAATTTCACACATTTTTAGGCCGTAAAACGAATCCAGATCTCTTTGTGAAAGTCTCATGCGGTAAAAAACCGGTCAAGTGCGAGTCTAAATCGCGCACGAAGGGTTCCGTACCACCGTTCAATGGAAGCGATGGTGTGGAATGAATAGTTTGGATTTTACACAGCAAAATATTGTTTACAAAGTTATTGGTGCGGTTACTTTCACACTCCATGTACGTAACCAGGTGCATCCATAAGTTTGTATGTGGTATTGAAATAATTGTTGTATGGGAGCCCCCTTAAATATTTATTTTATCCTGTTTTTTATTATTTGTTGTTATAGCGGCAACATAAATACATAATCTGTGAAAATTTCAACTCTCTAGCTAGCTAGGTTCTTGAGATACAGCCTGGTGACAGACGGACGGACGGACGGACGGACGGACAGCGGAGTCTTAGTAATAGGGTCCCGTTTGGAACCCTTCGGGTACGGAACCCTAAAAATATGTGCGTGTGCAAAATGAGCACTAGCTGCGACTAACAAAAACCGCACTAATGCAGAAAAACATATTATGTATGGCACCAAAAAAAATCAATAAACTACGTAACCTGACGAATGAATTTGTTAAAATTTAAGAATAAGTTATTTAATCTACTTGTTATTAAATGCTATTACGATGTTGAGGCTTTTGTTAGTGACAGAAGTATATAAACATTTATATTAATAATTTACAAGTAAAATAATTTATAATATGACATTAATGAACTTGTTTAATTTTATATTAATCTGAAATTAACTTTTATGGTAAGATGACATGGCTCTATGCTTAATTTAATTTAATTCACTTATTATTAATATCTTATATGAACTCAAAGAACTTACCTGACATCTGCGAATGTATTATTACCTGTGTTCACAAATTAATGATCTTTATCTTTATCTTCATCTTTAAAGTTTTCACCGTTGACCTTAACAGTTCTTTTGGAGACAAGGAATTACTTAAAGTTTGAATATGTCTTATTTTTTGCCTTGAGGCCAGTTCTTGGAATAGTTTCCTCCGAGTAAAAGAAGTGGAAGCTTCTAGATTTCTATATATTTCTAGATTTTTTTAAGAAATGTTATTATTCATTTCTACTTATTAATTATAATAATGTATATTGTAATATTTGTATTAGTTCAAAATAACTAATTGTTAAAAGAGATCTAAAAATCAATCCGTGAGAGTTTCTTAGCCCTTGTTCTCCCATAGTGGTCCAATGTAGAGGAGGCAAAAAATGACGTTTGCGAAGTATATGTAAAATATATCTACAGTAATAAAGATATATGAACTTTGACCTTTAAACTTTGAATTTTAACTTATGACCGTAAATCCAGTTTTTAAATAAATATTGGTTTCGCCTCGCTGAATTACTGAATACTAATGACTAGAAATAGAATAGAAATGATAGAATTGAACGACTAGAAATCTAAACACAACAACCTGAAACCCAAAATTCAAGTATCGTAAAATAAAAAACGAGCGTTTCATTTTGTTGTTCTTACATGCTCAAATTAACACGAAGGATAAAGGGGGCTTCGCTTCGCTCACCCACTTTATCCCTCCACCTGGCCCACCAGTTCGCCAAGCCAGACAGTCTTTATTTAGCCAATAAGCGGTAGTTAAAGCATTCAGTAATTTAGTCGCGCAAATCAGTAATTTTGTCTCGCAATTCAGTATTTTTTTCGCTCATTTCAGGAAATTCCACTGTTCCTGGTCATTCGCTCAAGCAGTTTTTTATTCGGTCGTTTTATTATTTCCCTTTAGGAATCTGCGGTTGGCCACGAACCGGGCGGCGGCAGCGGCGCGGGGCTGACGCGTGGTCTCTCCTAGTAAAGTATATTTATACACTTATGCGTTTACCACACGGCTGTAAGCCACCGTTCCAGCAGAGGTGACTTTGCTGGTTGCAATCCGTGTGGACGGCAGATGTAAGCCAAATTCTAAATGACCTTCATCGTCCTTGGCTTGCGGGAGCGTGATCAAATCCACGGATTGCAGCGGTGGCTTAAAGCCGTGTGGACGGCAGATTACAGCCAAAAATTTTTGTTATGGTCGGAAATGGTCGCACCATTTCCAGTAACTCGTAAAATGTTTCCTTGTCCATTCTTAGGAAGTTATGAACATCATTGAAGTCTAATAACTCCAATAAGTTTGAATGCCTAAGAATCGATCGTTCTTTCAACCAACGCTTCATCCACTTCCTTTTTTTTTTTTTTTTCATCAATTGCGGACAAAACCGCTAAGGCAAGGCCCACTATTTGAAATTTTGAGAAATTTGGAGCCATTTCTACAACACGGAGGTGTTTTCACGCCACAAGACGTCTAGCGACTGATTCGCGAGCGTGGCTTGGCGCGTTGGCTGACATCCGTCTAGGCGAAACATTAATGTGACCGACCGGCTCTAGACCAGGGACCGAATTCAGTCATGGAAAACGCAGAGCGATCGCCTATCGATTGCTCCCAAGGGCTCAAATGCTGTTTTACAATAATCTCACCATAAATAAAATGCATTTTTTTTATGTCTAAAATATTGTTTTATTGTCATTTACAATAATACAAAAAACGTAGTATAAAAATAAAAAATAGTACCTCATATGAAAATATTAAATAGTAAAAATAGAAAATTGTGTCTATTCTAGAAGTAGATAACTTATCGTAGGTAACTCTGAGTTACATTACTTACAAATTTAAGCACCTAAAGTTGTAATAAATACTTAATTTAAACGCATTTTCTTCCTAGCCACGAAAAACGCACAAAAAACTATCAGTTTAGTAACTTTTTTTTTGCGTTAAGTCACTTAGACATTTTTTTCAAAAAAACTGTAAATTGCTATAGTTTTTTATTGTGTCATATAAAAGCCATACTGATTTTTCGTTCACAATGACCCCCTCTATCTCCCTGTTTCGTTTGATCCACGATTTCCCGGCCATCCTGTATAATAATAAAATAATAATAATAATTTATTGCATCATAAAAAGTTTACATTTTGTTACAGACAAACTTCTTAGCTTAATTATGTGTTAGTCTAACAGTAGGGACAACTGGAACCTGAGCTAGGAGAAATACCTGTATTTCAGGATTTCCAGCAATTCCAATTTCAGATCGAGTTTCAGTTTTAAAAACGGTTCAAGTCAAGGCAATAACCAGAGTGCAGGCAGATAAATGTCTTGTAAAAAAATTAAATATCAGCAGCCATTTTGAAGAAGAAATGAACTCTGATA
Organism: Argyresthia goedartella; assembly: GCA_949825045.1. NCBI lineage: Eukaryota > Metazoa > Arthropoda > Insecta > Lepidoptera > Argyresthiidae > Argyresthia > Argyresthia goedartella. The sequence continues at coordinate 10,541,734 of OX463831.1, read as the reverse complement.
GTGAACGTAACCTTTGAATGCGTATTTTATGATCCATACCTAACTTATCCATCTTAATCCAACCTTTCCCAACGTAAAGTTAAGCAAAGTTACGTGACCTAACCTAAGCCAATCGAAACTAACCCTATCTACCCCCAACCTAACCTCACCTAAGTGAGCCACTAAAGAAAAAGTTGTGCAATTCTAAAGACGTAAAAAGTAACTAATAGTCTAGTGGCTTTCACGCTTGATTCTCGCGTAGGAGATACAGGTTCGAATCCCAGTTCCAACCATGTAATTCGTCTTTTTTATTTATCTTTTCTTCATGTCTCCAAAGCGGCGATGGGCTAGCCCCTTGACACGCAAAATGGAGTATAGAATTACTGGCTAAAAGTGAATTGTGCCTGCGCCACGCCGTATGGCAAAACACGATGTTATGTTAAGTTAAGTTAAGTACCGACGCCTCTGGAATAGGTGGTCTCACTAGTTAACTTTATTAAAGTATCCTTCTGTCTCTTTTGCATACATTTAATGAACTATTAAAAGGACGATAGAAAATGATATGTTCATAATTCATAATTCTTTATTGCACAAAGATATATAAAAAGTTACAGTTGGGGGAAACATATGTGTTAAGGCAAGTTTATCTCTAAAAAGAGAATTCTTCCAGCAAACAAAGGCATGATATGAAAATTTACTATGAAAGGGTATATGGGCAGTGCACAATATTTAATAACTTATACCTATATACCAAACTGCTATAAGTACCAATATATGCATAAATCTGTACATATAGTAATAATATACATACTTTAACTACTATCATGAAAGAGAGAGGAATTTCACTATTTTTGTTACACCATTCTTACTAGGCGGAGGAGCCCCGGTTTGATGAGTAATATGGCATTTTTATGCCATTTTATGATACAAGTGTTTTATGATTCCATTCCATAGCATAAGCAAGTTTTAAATGTATATTCTCATTTCGAGTCCCGTATTTTTTTTTCATGACGGCAGGTCAATATTTTTGCTGAAGATTTAAGCTAAGACAAAGTCGTCAATTTATCGGATTCTACTTAAGGTACCTATCGACAAAATAACACTTGTATCGTCTTATGTAACAATTCACGACAGCGTAGAATAAAAATGCATAAAGGTTATTTGACTTAAATGAAGATAGTCTATAAATCTATTTGCCTTTCTGTCTTCTACCCTAGGAGTATATCGCGGTCAGTCTAACTAGCTACATCCCTAGTTAGACTTATGACTAGTGATAACGCGATTTAGTTTATCTACCCTTTAGGACTATCCTTCTAGAAGGAATAAAGGGATATTCAAGAAATGGCTAGTGGCTAGCACTGACGATGTAAAAAGGGGGATTTTCAGTAAAAACTTTGAATTGAAGATTTGACGATATCGAACTCTCACTGGGGTGATGTCATGCATGTTAGGCTTCATCGATGCATCTGAGGCAGGCAGGGCTACCTTCAGTGTCACTGTGACGAATGACTTTTGATACACCCTGATTATTGTTAAATTCTATTTGATTTGCCTCTTTATTTCCAAGACTAGTCATAATAATATGTATTATCCATTATTCAGACCATATTCAAGAACTAGTAATACTAAGAACTATTGCTACTACTTGATAAACTAACGGTTACATAGTTGTAACGTAACTGTCCGCTATAATTTTATTTTGGTCCTTCGAAGCCTTCGCGGTCGTTGACTGTCGAATCTCGCATCTACTCGCTAATTATACTTCTCTCGCTCGAACTTAAAGGCGAGATGGGTAGGTTTCTTATAGAAGAGTGGGACAGCAGATAAGAACGGTACTTCTCGATTGTCTTCCGACAGTTCACAGTCAAGGCCGAATGCACCTGGATTTCCATACGTGCTGGAAAGGGACGCGGCATTTGAAACGAAAGAGACAGAAGCAGAAACCACAGCGTAGCGTAGAGACGAAAACCTGCGATCGTCGACATCTGACGTTGCTTGCGCGCCGAGTGTTCCAAATTCAAACTTTTGCCGTATTTGGTTTTTTCCACATAATTTCCAATCAGCCAGTCTTCGCGTTTTATCAAACTTATTTTTGGTGTAGTAACACTGTGCATATTTATTTCCACTGGTTAAAACTCCAGGAAACAGTTACAGTTATAATGACGACGTGTTAACATCGGAGCTTGAAAGTGTACTTGGAACGTTCTTACCTTGTCTCGATAGATTAAATTCGATAAAACACAAAATATGTTCTAGATAAAATACTAGTAGTTACAGAATTCGTTTTGGAGTTATTGCTTAGTTTGTGTGGCGTGCTGTAATTTGTAAAGGGAATTGTGAATTATTGCTTCATACCAGTGGACTTTGTGGGTAAGTATAGTAACATGGCGTTATTATTGTAAGGCTCACATACATATATTTGTGTAACGTAAGATTACTAAGCTACTACCTAGACCTACCAGTCAGTTGTTGATTCTTCACCCCATCACAGTTACTGATGGCCACCTGTCGGTAAGATGGTAAACTAAACTACCCTATAAGCTAAGTCAAACTACCCTACCGGTAATATTCTACATATCTACTGGAAGGCACATTTCGAGTATGCCGTCGCTGGCAAAATGACGTCACAGGGATAGATATGAGTACCGTTGACAAAAAAGTTGTACTTGGTGGAGGAGCTGGTTTTTGTCGACGACAAATGTAAATAGTGTTTAGGTATGTATGGACATAGTTATAAGTCTAAAAGATAGTTTCCTGTCTATTTACTTGTAAGTTAGTTAGCACCAACATTGACGGTATTTTTTTTTCCTTTCCTCCTTAAAAATTACATCAATTTGTGTAATAAACGCTAAGCAATACTTTTGCTTTTTACTCATAGTGGAATTTGATTTGTACAACACACCGACAACAGCTACTACAAACAAAAACTCAATAAATAACAGTAAACAAACTATTACAATTCGCTATTAAATTAAGGGAAATAATAAAACGACCGAAAAAAAAACAAATAAAGCTATGATCATAAAGAGCGGAATTTCCTGAACTAAGCGAAATAAATACTGAATTACGGATTTACACGACTAAATTACTGAACTGTTTAGCCACCGCTTATTGGCTAAATAAAGAATGTCAGAGTCACGTGGTGGATCAGTGTAGGTGAAGGATAAAGGGATCCTTCGTATTAACTTGAACATGTAAGAACAAGAATATCCAACGCTCCTTTTGTATGATATATGTTACTTGAATAAAGGTTTTCAATTTGCTGTTTATAGATTTTTAGTTTCCATTCAGTAATTTTGTCAGACGAAGCCAGTATTTCTAGTCGCGCTAATTTTTCGTCGCTATTCAGTCAAACAAAACCAAATTTTTTCCAAGCAATAACCCTTACTATAATTACAAGCGTCACGGGAGGGACTCTCGTGCATACGTGGGTTGAAGCTAAGTGGTGCGTTTTGGGGGGGAGGGAAGGGAGGAAACAAATTAAAAAAAAATGCAACGGTCAGCGACGGCAAACTTGAAATGACTACTAGTAGTATCTGACTACTACTAATAGTACTAATCTAAAGCACCATTACTATCTGCAACATGCACTGAATACCCCGAAAGAAAGCGGCATTCCACAAGTATAGATAACCTATTTCAGTCCCTGTTTTGGATCAAAATCTCAACCTCGATTTTTTTTACGATTACAATACTTCCTTAATTATCACTTCGTTCAACTCGAAATTAAAAATTGTTTTAGTGACCACCGACCGACTCTTGTTAGGTACAGCAGCCTTATGGCGTAAGTCGTCTGAGCTATGAACTTCATATAGACTTTTACGTTTGACATCTTGCACCAGCTTCATCTGTCAAATTGGTATCACGCAAGTAGCATCATAATGGAGGCCAAACCCAAGCTCATTGAATGAAGCCTAGAAGCCTTCGGTGATACCCCGCGATCGATGAAATTGTATGAGCATGAGATGAACCATAGACACACGCTGTGAACTTCAGAGAGTCACGCCATAAGGCTGATGTTCCCGTCACGAACAAGAACGCTGGATTCCGTAGAAAATATATTGAAGCCAGCGTTATTTTAGGTGACGGGAACTGGGCCTACATAAAGAGTACATCAGTAGCGTGGTTACATATTAATGATAATAATAAATGTAGCCCATTAATGACAGAGGGTGATTTACCCTGATACGAGTAAAATTAAGCCGCTCTACCCCGCTGGCTCAGTGCGGGTTGATGGAGGCGTGTCGGGCTAGTGACCAACCCGACTTTCGGAAGTTGTCAAGCTGCCCTATCAGGGCCTCTGACACAGCTTTACGACTACTACCACAAAGTCAAAGTCAAAGTACTTTATTACTGTAGATATTTACATATACTTAGCAAACGTCAATTTTGCCTCTTCTCTACATTGGACCACTGTGGGAGAGGAAGGGCGTAGAAACTCCCACAGATTGATTTTTAGATCTCTTTTAAAAATAGGTTGTGCTTAACTATTACAAATATGAAAAATTTAATTATTATGATTAATAAGCAGGAATAAATAATTACAAAATTATTAACAGCAAGGCCTGTGTTGAGCTAGATTAACCCCATACAGTCCTGTCATTTAAGTAATCTTGAACATTGTAATATCCCTTTTTTGACAAAGTCGCTTTAACATGCTTTTTAAATTGCTCAAATGGCAATTTCCACGCAGCAGCGATAGTAGCCCGGACCTACAGTGACGTGTGCGCAACACGGAGGCACCCGCAACAAATCCCACACCCATCCAGTGCCCGTCTCGGCCAGATGTTGCTACCCGCACGATCGATGCCGATGTTCGAATACTGCTAGGCCACGGACGAGACTTGGTTACATATATATGTTATTTACCAATCGTCATGATATAGGTACTTCTTTCTAGGTTAACGTTAACGTACCTACTATGTAGATATTAGGTGTACAATAAAAATAAAAATGTTTTTTTTCCCTTACCCACCAAATGAAGTATTTATTTTAGTATGGAGACAGTCACCTCCAAAATACTCAAAATACGTGTTATTCTGGTTGCGGTAGTGACCTTTTGGGAAATTGTTTTTAACCGACTTAAAAAAAGGAAGGAGTTCTCAATTTGGTTGTTTTTTAGGGTTCCGTACCCGAAGGGTTCCAAACGGGACCCTATTACTAAGACTTCGCTGTCCGTCCGTCCGTCCGTCTGTATCTCACGAACCGTGATAGTTAGACAGTTGAAATTTTCACAGATGATGTATTTATGTTGCCGCTATAACAAAAAATACTAAAAAACAGGATAAAAGAAATATTTAAGGGGGCTCCCATACAACAATTCTTTCAATACCACATACAAACTTATGGATGCACCTGGTTACGTACATGGAGTGTGAAAGTAACCGCACCAATAACTTTGTAAACAATATTTTGCTGTGTAAAATCCAAACTACACCATCGCTTCCATTGAACGGTGGTACGGAACCCTTCGTGCGCGATTTAGACTCGCACTTGACCGGTTTTTTTAATGTTTGTCGCCTCAAAACTGGCAATGTTTATGAACCGATTTCAAAAAATCCTTTTATTTATTCGAAAAGGGTGAACTGGAATTTGTCCAGTAGTTTGGTTTCTAAAGCAAAAATATCGGAATTTTGATGTCATCCAGGTAAACTTAATTGCTTATTATTGCTTTACTGTGACTTATCAATGGTATTTAAAAGGTCATTGTCATAAGTTTATTCGGTGTGTGGACTTGACTGTCACACAGACTTTTTTTAAGTTTTTAACTTGGTGAATTATCTTGTATAAAGACGGCATCCGAATCCCGACCGGGGGCGGAACAAGTAGGGCTTGACAGTGGCGGACTAAGGGGGAGGGGGTGGCGGGGGCGGTCTGCCCGGGCCCACACTAGGGGGGGCCCCGGTTTGGCATGCATGCATAAAAAAAATAGCTCTTAGTCGAGCATGTGGGCCGCGCTCGCTTAATGCACAAGTTCATAACAATAACTACATAAGTTTCTCGTCGCGCGCCTGAGGACTCTGCTAAAAATATGTTTGAATTTATTATGAAATGGTACTTTACCGAATCCATACCCAACATATTTCTAATCATTCAGTATTTCCTAACAAGTAGTGTGCAATTGTGTAGCATCAGGCGAACGAAGTTTTTCAAAACTTAAACTTATCATAATTCACCAAGTTAAAACTTTAAAAAAATTACTTCAAGTTCAAGCCCTATTTCTTCCTCCCCGGTCGAGATGCGAATGAAGTATATGTACATGAAAAGTCCTCATCAAAACTTTTGCTGCACGGAACTACAACCCAAAACGTCATCTGTGTTTATATTTTTGTATTTGTTGGATTTTTCAAAAAGTGCTGAATAAATTTTGATAAAATTCATATGGGACCACCTCTGAAGTACGACCTACTAATAAAAACAATAATAATAAAAATCGTTTCATAATTAACGGACTAATCGCGTAACAAAAATCCAAACAACTGCAAAATTTTGGCACTACCGTAAGGAAGCGTTTTGGTGGCAAAAAGCCAGGGTGGGCTGACTCATGGTCGGGGAATATCAAGCAGTGTACTGGCCCGCTGGTCAATGGGGATGGGGATGGTCTCCATGCTCAACATTTGCGAGGAGGTGGAACGTTTTACTGAAATTGCGACTCTAACATCAGAACAGCACGTTAATATGAGGGTATCCTAAATTGTAAGAGACACTGCAGACACCAAAAAATTTATGACCCGGTCCATCCGCAGTGGAATCGTCGGTGGCTCTGATATCCACTGTTACTTGGCACAAGAACTGGGAGCCGAAGGTGTGACAAATTGTTGGTAATACCTTTGGTAAAGTGAGTTTTAAAAGAAAGGAAAAAGTGAAGAACTTGACCTTGTCACTACCTCTGTGAAAGTGTTCTATAAGAGAGTAGATGTTGATCCCCTTACCATATTCCACCATATTTCAAAGAGTAAATAAATAAATATTAGAGGACAATCCTTCACAGATCGAAATAGCCCATAGTAAGCTCAAAAAGGCTTTTATATGGGTACTAGACGACGATATATATAATTGTGATAAATTCTTATGTAAATTCAATACATTGAAAGCATCCAAGACTAAGAAACAAATATTCATGCTCATCATAACAACATTTACCCTTACCGGGATTCGAAACCAGGACCATTGCCTTCGTATGCAGGGTCACTACCCGCTAGGCTAAACCGGTCTGTGAAGCATCTGCGTCACAAAACAATTAGATGAACAATTGAAACAGCGTTTTTTGTATGAGCTAGCACCGTATCCCTTATCCATGTTCACTGAAGAAGGAATGCGCAAGGGCACGAAATCCTCCTTCTATTCAGCATTTACACCACTTACTGAAAACGTCATCCCAGGAAACAGAGCGTTCACAGTGATCGATGGTAGTTACCTCCTGCACAAGGTGATCTGGCATTGAAATGATTCAGTAAGAGCTATTGTAGCGGGATACGTCAACTATGTTTTGATTTTGAACCACTTTGGTAAAAACGCAGCTGTAGTTTTTGATGGATGCTCGATGGATGGAGCACAAAATCAGCTAAACGCCTGCGACGCGAAACTCTGCTTCTCTCTTCTTCAGGGACATTTTGTTTGATGAATGAACACCCATCAAAGTGACCTAAGCAAAACTGCTCTCAAATGAATCTAACAAACGCAGACTGATCGCCATGATGCGTACTGAATTTGAGAGGCTGGGTATCGAGATCCATTAATCTCAATAATACGCCGATGCCGATATGGAGAGAATTGCCCTTTCCAAGAGCTCATCATCAAAGTTTTTATCATTATAATAATAACAATATTAATACCTTGGACACTATTTACATACATTGATCTAGCCCGAAACTAGGATTCCCTATCTTGGGTACTAGACAACGATACACATACTTATATAGATAAATATTATACTTAGATAGATAAACAACCATGACTAGGGTACAAACATCCGTTATCAAATAAATATTTGCCCCCACCGGCACTCGAACCCGGGACCCTTGGCTTCGAAGTCAAAGTCAAAGTCAAAGTACCTTATTACTGTAGATATTTACATACACTTAGCAAACGTAATTTTTTGCCTCTTCTCTACATTGGACCACTGTGGAAGTAGAAGGGCGTAGAAACTCCCACAGATTGATTTATAGATCTCTTTTTAAAATAGGTTGTGCTTAACTAATACAAATATGAAAAATTTAATTGTTATGATTAATAAGCAGGAATAAATAATAACAAAATTATTAACAGCAAGGTCTGTGTTGAGCCAGATTAACCCCATACAGTCCTGTCATTTAAGTAATCTTGAACATTGTAATATCCCTTTTTCGACAAAGTCGCTTTAACATGCTTTTTAAATTGCTCAAATGGCAATTTCAAAATCTCCAGAGGTATCTTATTGTAGTAGAGAATGCACTGACCCTTGAAAGAATTGCTAACCTTCGCGAGTCTAAAACGGGGCACACATAGTCTGTGATTATTTCTTAGGTTAACATTACAGCTATCGCTAAGTTTGGAAAATGTTGAAAGGTTACTTAATTATATTTTCGAAAATAAATTGAATAAATTGAAGGCAGGGTCACTGCCGACTCGGCCATTCGGGTTTGGAGAGGATGTGGACCTACTTGTTCTTCTTAACGGCTTAAGCTCTAGAGAGAGGAACTTGTGTTTCTAGAAAGTTAGTTGAGGTGGATCAAACTGCATCCATGGATATGTAACTAAATATTCCGTGAATATTTCAAGCTTATTGTATTGTATTGATAACGGCAAATACCTGTTGCCGTTATTAATATCGAGCAAATACGAGAAAAAAAAATCGTTTGCTGTATGGGAGCCCCCTTCAATATTTATTATAAACTGTTTTTTGTATTTGTTGTACAGAAACAGAAATACATCATCTGTCAAAATTTCAATTGTCTAAATATCACGGTTCATGGGATACAGCCTGGTGACAGACGGACGGACAGCGGAGGCTTATTAATAGGGTCCCGTTTGGCACCCTTCGGGTACGGAACCCTAAAACCAGTCAAATTAAGAATCCTCCTCCTCTTTAAGTTGCTTGAAAAGTACGTGATAGTTACCTACGTTGCTCTTCTCTCCCCCAAGTAATATTAGGTGAGGTTTCGCTCGACCTGGCTGGAATATATTAGGTAATTATTTAAGGTTCTATTCGTTAAGGGTTTTGGACTGGGCCAACAATATATCCTTTGAGCTGTACGTTGTAGTAGTTTACATATTTAGGCCGAATTTTGTAGCCTAAAGTATTACGTTTTGTGAGGACCTGGCTGACAATGGATATCCATAGACAGCTTGGTCGTGTTTTGTTTAAGTAGTAGCATAACATAGCGTCACACCTTTTCCCATACGGGGTGGCAGAGGCACAATTTGCTATGAAACGCGACCTGTTAAAAGCCCGTCCACCTGCTGCCATTACCTACAACTACGCAGGCGGCGTACTTACGTGCCCCCAACGCGCAAGGAGTTTCGCTGCGAAGATCGCCTACATAAGCCATGTTCGGGCGCACGCGCACGAAACCGACTCGGAGTAGAAGTGGTCGCCATGACCGAAATCGGTCGGAATCATCATCATCAAAACTCCTGTAGGCTATAGAATTTATTTTCTATTAAGAATTTTCCTAAGGAATTCTTAAACATTTTAAAGTTTTCTATAACTTTTATAGTATGCTATTGATGCTACTATAATGCTAGATTAGAATCTGTTGCAGCTAATCTTGGACGGGGTCTGAGGAATACAGGACGTTCTCGAATTGGGAACATGTGTTAGTTATTTCTAACAAACAATGATAATTCCAGAATTGTATATTGAAGTTAAAGTCAGAATTTTATAGGTTTTAAAATATGGTCGACATTTGGTCTATATGAGCCAATATTCTACTACATTCTGTTGCCAAAATTATTGCACTATAGGCATCAGGCCTCTTCCAGTCCACAAAGTTATTTGGTTATTTCAAATAATAATTATTAGACCTAATATATTGTTATAACCTACAATAACAAGGTATATATACAGATAGGTCCATCTACAGGGGTCCAAAACATTTTTTAACTTAGAATAGGTACTTATGTCGGGATAATTTAAGGTGCTTTTGAACTAGACTGGTAAACCTCACGAAATTTTAAAAAGTTGTCCTTTTTCTAATAAAATTATTGCTACAGAAATCTTAGACAAATATGACTGAACTAGGAATTAAAATTTGACAGTAGATGGGCCACTGTATTAAGCTTTATCAATTTTAATAAACATCACGGAATTTTAAAAAGTTGTGCTTTTTCTAATAAAATGATTACTTTAGAAATCTTAGACAAAGATGACTAAACTAGGAATTAAAATTTAACAGTAGATGGGCCACTGTATTAAGCTCTATCAATTTTAATAAACAACACGAAATTTTAAAAAGTTGTTCTTTTTCTAATAAAATTATTACTTTAGAAATCTTAGACAAAGATGACTAAACTAGGAATTAAAATTTGACAGTAGATGGGCAACTGTATTAAGCTCTATCAATTTTAAATCGTCGCCAGATGAAGCTGCCAGACATTATTCTGGCTACGCACAAAGGAGCATTCTGGCTCCAAAACCGGACAACATTATGTTATGTGTTTTTTCTACTGGAGATGGATGAAAACGCCGAAATCAAAAAATAGTGAGACGTCTACCCACCGTCTACCGTTTAAAGTGGCCCGTATTAACCTCTATCAATTTCAAATGGCAACAAATATAATGGTCACCAAAATATTTTTTTCCTACCCAAAATGGATAAATGAACACCAAAAGTTGCAAAAAATATCGGGGCAAAATACTGCGGTAGCTTAAGTGAAGGGTAAAGGGGGTGAGCGAAGCGAAGCCCCCTTTATCCTTCGTGTTAGGTTGAACATGTAAGAAAAATAAAAAATACTTAAAACATACAAAGAAGTTTAATGATCATTTATCCAAACACAATTTGGTGGTCATTTTTCCATTCTGGCAGTCATTTCGAATTTATTGGTAGTAAAATAGGAGCGTTTTTGGTAATCGTTTAAACATAAGCACAGATATCTCTCTGTGAACATAAGCCATTTCAAATCGTCGCCAGATGAAGCTGTCAGACATGACAGCTATTCCACTATTCGTGTGAACTGACGTTATTCGGCAGCTACCATTAAAGACATTGACATCATTATTGGCCACGCAGTTTTAATTTTAATCGTTTTTTTTTACTGCGTTAGGTTAGGGTATTCAGTCGGCCGCCTGTCATGATAAGCGACAGTAGCTATTGCGATAGGTATTCATAATATTTATTGTCTCTCGAGCGACAATATCTATCGCTTTACGTATTCCTAATATATAGGCATCGACTGTCGCCGCACCGACAGTAGGCAGACGTGGATTTCGTTTTTAATATGTATCAGCGAAATCGGTAAATCTGCGCGAGCGCCGGACCGTGATGTGTCATCTTTATTCATGATTACTCAGTTTTTGCGACATATCTTAGCGTTCGCAATTATAATTAAGCCTTGAAGAAACTGTAGGTAAGAAACCGGTCAAGTTCTAGTCTGGTGGTACGAAGGGTTCCGTACCACCTTACAATCGTAGGGATGGTGTGGAGTTAATAGTTTTGATTTTACATAGCAAAATGATGTTTACAAAGTTATTGGTGCGGCTACTTTCATATTCCATGTAAGTCACCACGTGCATTCATAAGTTTGTATGTGGTCTTTAAATAATTGTTGTATGGGAGCCCCCTTAAATATTTATTTTATTCTCTTGTTTAGTATTTGTTGTCATTACGGCAACAGAAATACATCATTTGTTAAAATTTCATTTGTCTAACTATCCACGGTTCATGAGATATAGCCTGGTGACAGACGGACGGACGGACGGACAGCGGAGGCTTACTAATAGGATCCCATTTGGCACCCTTCGGGTGTGGAAGCCTAAAAACGCAAAAGAACACTCTTTTGTAAGGGGACCCCTTTTTTAAGGCGTCTGGTTCATTATTATTGGTTGTTATAGCGGCAATAGAAATAAGCACTCTTGGAAAATGTCAACTCCCTACAGTACGTACCTACCAATAACGGTTCATGAGACAGAAAGGACAGACAGACGGCCGGACAGATGGACAGCGGAGGCTGTCCTGCAGACAACATAATTCTTGATTGGCCGATAGTCTGGTCTGGTTGGGCTTCCAGCGTGATTCGCCCGATACTGACACGCTTGTCTCCGCATTTGAATAAATCTTTATACTGATTCAGAGCCCGACTTAAGGTGATACAAGAAAAATGAGTTGTTTTTTTAATCCATTTACTCTACCATGAATTCATCTACAAATTTTAATTTTGGGTTAACGTTTATTGAGTATTTGATTAAGATTTTGACTAAAGGAAAACGTGATTGGATGATATTTTCTCGATATAATTTAATTACGAAAAGACCTCAAACTGTTTTATTTTTTCCTGTAATTCTGAAATCCTAGCTGGAACTGCGTTCAAAATGTAGATATTATGTATTCGTAAACTCTCCTTAAAAATATTTTAGCAAAATAGCGTAGTTTATTTTTAAACAATTTTTCTGTGGTTTGGCGCTACGTTATGTAATTTTACCCCGATTCTGTCCCTCTCACACTGCGGGTCTTTCCGCCCGGAGTAACAGGGACCTTTGCACGGACGAGGTATCGCCTTAACTATCGGCTGATAGAAAGTCTGTGGTCTGCGGATACTCATTGCGATAGGGCCCCGTTCGGCATTCTTCGGATACCCACTAAACCCTAAAAATATACTTCGGATGTGTAAGCGATAGGCAGTAATTTCAGTTTTGCATTGGTCATTAACAAAGTGTAATTTCTGTGACTAACTAAGTCGTAAGTGAAATTTGCAATGGTAATTTAGTTAATCTAGAAATTTAATAAAGTGGAACTAACGTTATTAGGGATACTAGGTATAGTTCTATTCTGGCGACCCCAAAAATGTCATTCGTATGTACGAACGATATTCTCACGATTTTCCATAGGCCGACTTGTACCACATTTTTTGATAGCCGCTAAATAGAGTTCAAAGTAACATTTAAATTCAACGCGGTCAAATTATTATCTAGTATTTCATCGCACATCAAAATTACTAATTTGCTCAGCAAAAAAGGATCAGCAAAAACACTTTTTATGTTTTAAATATTTTATGTGTACTCAAGTTTATGTTTTAAGTATTTTTTGTTATTCTTGCATGTTCAACCTAACACGAAGGATAAAGTGGGCTTCGCTTCGCTCACCCCCTTTACCATTCACCTAAGCTACCGCGGTATTTTGCCCTGATATTTTCTGAAACTTTTGGTGATCTTTGCGTAACAAAACAAAAATTTTTGGTGATCATTATATTTGTTGCCTTTCGGAATTTAGCTAAAAACACAAGTATCTCTAAATGGTTTTCTCAGTTTGTCGTCCTTGATTTTTTTATATGGCCAATTGACGTGGTACTGAAATGAGTTGCGATAACAAACTTTGTTGCCACTTGGGTCCTTTATACATTTAACCTATTTTCGTTTATGTTTGTGGAATTTTTCCAATGCCATTAGTGGGTCGGACTGTGACTAATATTATTTGTGATAAGTCTGCGACCAAATGTCAGGCCCTGAGTCAGCGCTCTGTGGCATTCTTGGTCTGTGCGTTTTACGTTACTCCTTTAAAAAGCCGATGTGCATTGTTTACCGCCGCCGCCGCCACGTCACTTCAGAATTATTTATAACTAGCTGATGCCCGCAACTTCATCTGCGAGCTCCTAGGAATTATCATTAACCGAGGTAACGTTACCCTCCTCAATTCATAATTATTTACTGCACAAAGATATATAAAAAGTAACATTCGTGGAAAACAATGCGAGCTTATCTCTAAAAAGAGATTTCTTTTAGCAAACCAAAGGCATGATAGGAAAATTTACCATGAAAGAGTAGGCAATGCACAATAACTTATAACTTATCTGTAATAAATAATTAAATAATAAATTAAATATTTATAAAATATGGAAAATAAAATACCTATATATAAACCTGTACATATAGTAATAATATACATGCTATAACTACTATCATGAAATTATTAAAAAACTTATTAAAAAGATATGAAAGAATATGAGATTCTCGGCGACGGCGAATCGGAAGCCACGCCATCTCTTTGCGATATTGAGAAACATGGTCGAATTTGCGCAGCCTGTAGATAAACCGAATCCCGATATTCTGAAGTCGTTCTGGTGCAGTCGGATAAAAAGTATCCTATATGTTAATCTAGCTCTTACCATCTCTGTGCTAAATGTCATTCAAATCCGTTCAGCCGTTCTAGCGTGATTGAGGCACAAACACACAAACATCCAAACATCTAAAAATCGCTACATTCACAATTATAATATTAGTTGGATTTACTTCGCTAAACTTTGCAAAATTGTGGAATTTGAACTGATCAATAGTGATAAACACATCGAGCGAGAATATTTATTGTTATGTATTAATCCATTCACTGTGATAGATAACTCAAGAATAATAATTTTAGGTAGGTATTTAAGAAAAGTAAAACACAAACTAGAAACGAGCTTTTAGTATTATTCCTCATACACAAGCAATATCTTTGTACTAAATATTAACCATCAGGAGTTAGGTAGGTAAGTACCTATATTCAAATATTCCAAAATTCTACAAAATGGCTTAACCTCTATAGCCCAGATCACCAATAAAATGTTGACGGACACAAAGCCATGACGTCATTGTCTCTAGCACGGGAAATGACAGCGTCATTACTTATGTTTATTTTTAATATATTAGATATATGTTACCGTAAGATTGTCAAAACCGTTGGTTGATAAACTGACGTTTTTATTCTCGTTAGTTGGTCAACTATCGACAGATAGAAAATTGAAGCGTACTGCTTACTATATGACGCGTAAATTGATCAACTAACGGTTAAAACTGTTAAATAGTAAACTGGTTTAGACTTGAATTGTAAACGAAATACCAGGGCAAACACTGCGGTAGCTTAGGTGAAGACTAGAGGGGGCGAGCTTGACATGTGATGTGATGAACAAAAGAAACGTAAATTCGAAGCCCTGTCAGTCTGGTTTACTATCTGCCGATAGTTGATCAACTACCGCGTTAGTTCATCAACTTACGGTTTTGACTATCTTCCGGTGACATGAATACCTTGACAGGAAATGTTATTTTGATGGTGATTGAATGGGGTTGGCCGGTGAAAGCTAATCATAGGTGGCGCCACGTGCATTTGGTACCTTTATCCAGTTGCCAATTTCAACGATCGACTAATTTCTGGAATTTTTTTCTGTGATAATTGGTTATCGGTATCTATTTACTACACAACAAAAGTAATTTTTCGAGTAGGTATATGATATAATCTCATGTAATTACTACTATACAACTTAATTTTGTCTTTTTGGCAGCGGGTTTTTTACTATATGCGCACATGACTTGAGCACACTGAGCACACTGTACACAGAAGCGTGACTTTGACGTTAGGGGAACCAACCGCCACTCTGACAGTTGCCAACCCCAATGGTCTTTGACGAAACTAAAGAACAAGAACTGTCACTATTCAACACAAATTACTTTTTTGTTTCCAAGGGTTTACCTTCCGAGTGGTCCCATTGACATCTATGTAGGAAGCAGGAATAACTGTCAGCGACTCTTATACACAAAGCCCGAATGGCCGAGTCGGCAGTGACCCATATTTGTTTGATGTGAACGGATGTTTGTACCCTAGTCATGGTTGTTTATACATCCAAGTATAATATTTGTCTATGTAAGTATGTGTATCGTTGTCTAGTACCCAAGATACAGGGAATCCTAGTTTGGTGCCAGATCAATGTGTGTCAATAGTGTCCAAGGTATTATTATTATTATTATTACAAAGATACAAGGTTCATTTTACCTAAACTCGAACACCTTTTCACTCAGGTATTTATTCCTGCTTGAGCCACAGGTCAGGATCCGATGATAGGATCCTGGAGAAATCGAGGGAACTTCAAATATAGTAGCCAATTAATGTATAGCGATTTTTGAATTTTTATAATAACTCGTGCATTTGTACTGATCCATTTATTTGTATTCTTGGAGTCTAGGCCCTAAAGAGAATTGAAGTTAAAGTTTACATTTACATGTGCATAAATGGCTTCTGGCCCCACACTAGGGTACCCTGTGTCGTAAGAACCAGCAATAGCGATGTCGCACACAAATAAACATCCAAGAAATAGGGTTTTTTTTTTCTATCTCCGGCCGGGGATCCAACCCGGGACCCCTCGCACGGTAGGCAGAGTCACTGAGGTTGTCAAGTTATCAGGCTCTTTAACTCGGTCAGTCGAGTAAAGGCACAGACAGCCGTACCATCCTGTTCTCGAAGCCTTTTGTGACGACAATTGACGACCCGAATGGCCGAGTCGGCAGTGACCCTGCCTACGAAGCCAAGGGTCCCGAGTTCGAGTCCCGGTGGGGGCAAATATTTGTTTCATGACAACGGATGTTTGTACCCTAGTCATGGTACAATATTTATCTATACATATAAGTATGTGTATCGTTGTCTAGTACCCAAATTACAGGGAATCTTAGTTTGGGGCTAGATCAATGTGTGTAAATAGTGTCCAAGTTATTATTATTATTACTATTTCTTCACTTTGTCTTTATCCAAAGATAGGCTTTTTACACGGTGGTTATCTGATAGTACTGCTCTCAGATCAGAAATACTTCTTCTCGATACTACAAACTTAGCTGCTGGCTGGGGGTGGTATGCTACTGCGACCTTGCAGCTCTAGCGATAGAAGGAGCCTATAGAGAATTTTGGGATTTACTCAAGAGCAGGATCGGATCACAAACTTTCAACTTTGAGACACATCCACTCCCTCATTTTACTTAATTTGTCAGATTATTGAAATTGAACTGTTAACTTTTCTTTATTATTTATTTCATATTGCCATGCCGGCCGCTTAGATCTGGTGCAGGTACTCAACAGGATGTAAGGTATCACAAGCCCCCATAACGTTAATCTGCCGCACTTGGGTAAATCTGAAATCGCCTCTTGGGCAGTCCTGCTAGTACCCCTGATAGTGCAAATCAACAAGGAATTTACAAAGTGGGGAATCCAACACCCACGTGGATGAGTTGAAAAGGGGAATTCGTTGGTATCTAGCCAATAACCACCAGGTAGGACAGATGTAGGTACTATGAATCCTCAATGGACCACGCATACACACAAACCGAACCCTCGCACACACAAAAACCGTCGCCATCGCAATATATTGCCTCATTTATGGAATATGGTGCCTCAGTACAGTTTTTTTTTGTTAATTGTTCATAATAATGATAATGGGGAAGATTTCTCAATTTTTTTTTTGGTACAGGGCAAAAAATACGTTAGATTTAAACCGTTAGTTTAAATCTAACGTATTTTTTGTCGTTAGTTTACAAACTAACTTGTTATTTTATAAACTAACGGTTTTGACAATCTTTCTGTGACACGTACTTTTTGACAATCATTCACCTGAGCTTCTATGTCATGTTTATGAATTTTATATTATGAATAAAGGATTATGATTATTATTATTATTATTGTGATTAGGATTATGGTTAATGAAAGCTAATTTCTCTGATTAACGTAACTCTTATATATATACATTTGCTTTTCTTACTTTTACTCTGATTCATATACAAGTACCCTCAGATGCACGAAACTCTTGGCTTACTTACTGTGTGTTTATTATCCACAAACTTTTAGCGCCTTCTTCGTCGAACTAATTAAAAGATAAAGATGTGTATTCTTTGCTGAAACATGTATTCGTTCGTTGGTTGTAATAAAACAGGCAAGTGTATCACTCTGAACTGCCGTACGTAAGGCGTTCAAACATTGGAATTCGATTCGTACTAAAATTACAATTACAATTGCAGACAAGGATAATGGATATGTCACCGTAAGATTGTTAAAACCGTTAGTTGATAAACTAACGTTTTATTTCCCACTAGTTGGTCAACTATCGACAGATAGTAATCTGTAGCGTACTGCTTACTATATGACTCGTTAGTAACTAACTCACTTTAGTTTATCAACTAACGGTTAAATAGTAAACTGCTTTAAACTTGAATTTCAAACGAAATACCAGGGCAAACACTGCGGTAGCTTAGGTGAAGACTAGAGGGGGCGAACGCAGTGTAGCCCCCGAATAGTCTTCGTGTTAGGTTGACATGTAAGAACAAAAGAAACGTAAATTCTAAACCCTGTCGGTCTGGTTTACTATCTGTCGACAGTTGATCCACTAACGGTTTTGACTATCTTACGGTGACAGATACACAATAATTATTGTCCTCCTAATGTTATATCAAGCTTTATAAAAATTACAAAAGAATCTATAATCGAGTAGTATGCCGTTAGAATTTTTATTTTTTGACGTGATAACTTCTTATCAATCGTTGAACGCCGGCGCAAGCACGAAAAAGCATGACTCATTGTCACATACCGCTTGAGCCGAGCGAGCAAGCGAGAGCGCGGCACAGGCGATAGAGAGGTACGATCGGCCTAAGCGTTTCTTATGACGTTATCACGTAAAATTATCGTCCATAAACCGACTTTACAGACAACCAATATTTTTTTAAGGTCATATTTAAACATATTTATATTGTTATTTGCTCTTAATGTCTATTGAAATAGTTTTTTGTATATTCTGGTGGTCTATACGAATATACTTTTATCCTAGCATGCTGTTTTTCGTCGGTCAGTGACAGTTTGCGTCCTCATTTGTAGTACAACATGAACATTATAAACAAAATATTCACTGTGTTGATTAGTAGTCGTTATTCACGTACCCTGTTTAGATAATATCATATTAGGCCAGATTTTTTCATTTTAGTTACAGCCTGACGACTTTCTCTCACAAAGGGAAACTAACTTTCTGGGGTTATATTTGATAACTTGCTGTCCTGGACGCCCCATGTTTATGAGGTCAGCAGACGGGTCTTTGCGTCATTTCACTCCCTCCGGAGATTGCAGTACCTCTTGCCACGGCAGACTAAAATCACACTTGCTCAGTCCCTTCTACTACCTTTAATAGACTACGCGGATGTTTGTTGGGTCAGTGCGAACGAAGAACAACTGAACAAACCACGTCGACCCCTTAGCTCAACTGGACAATTAGTTAACCCTTATCACAACTAGTTGTGTCATCATGTAGTGTTTGTGCCCGCGTCAAAAATTTAATGAAATAAACTTATGAACTCATCAATTCTGTTTTCAAAATCTTCTGCAACAGTCTGCTGCCCTGGTACTTCATAATCACAACGCTCAATCAACACTCTTTCAACCCCACACCTCAGAGATATTAAGTTGAGCTAAAGTAGCGGAAATCTATAAATTTATCATGGACCCATAGACCAACTATAGTTTTTGTGTCACAAGGGAGCAAAATGATGTATTTACGGCGAGGGCGGTACATTGAATCCAGAGTGAAGGGAAGGATTCTACGATAGAATCCTGAGCGTAGCGAGGGATTCTAAGTTAGAATCCTGAGCGTAACGAAGGATTCAAGCGTTAACGCCCATGCCGAAAATAATTTTGCTCCTGAGTGACACATACAACTTTTCACACCTACTATGAGGAAAATTTAAATTAAATGCTCTAAAAAAATTAAATAACTATACTTTGAATTATACTTTCACCGCTTTTACAATAATCGAACAACGTAAATAAAACTTTTATTTTTATAATGGCGGATTGTGAAGGATTAGGGAAAGGTCACCACAGATAAAATATTCCTGTGTACTTTTACCAATGTGTAAA
This sequence comes from Argyresthia goedartella, assembly GCA_949825045.1. NCBI lineage: Eukaryota > Metazoa > Arthropoda > Insecta > Lepidoptera > Argyresthiidae > Argyresthia > Argyresthia goedartella. The sequence goes on along the minus strand of OX463831.1, from coordinate 10,521,932 downwards.
AATAATCGAATCGAATATTACAATGGTTTCGGATATCAATATTCATTATATCACAATAACAGTCATCGATAGTTTTGATTTCAGTAAAACGTATAATTTATTGTGACATTTTTTTTAAATATTACGAAATATTCATAAATTTTCATTTAACGTTGTTAAAGTTAAAACTTGAAACATGTTCGTTTTTAATCGACTACGATGAAAATACAATCGATTATTTTATTAAGATCTACATATGTTCAATTGGCACATTGCGTAAATGCTACACCCTAATTAATAAAGTAAAAAAAGTAGCTTGAACAGAAAGTAGCATTTTGCTCCCTCTCGTCGTGGAGCAAAACTTTGAAAAATGGGTGCCATGGGACCCATTTTTTCAAAGTACCTACTACATGATGACACAACTAGTTGTGCTATGCAGTTGAGCTATGGGGTCGACGTGGAACAAACCGAAACGGCTTCAAAACCTCGGGATTCGGTTTTTCTACGGGTTGCGCAAGTATGAACATGTCTCCCAGTATGCGAGGAACTGGGGTGGCTCCCGATCCGTCTTCGCCGTGACATGCACATTCTCTCCTGTCTGTTCAATATTTTGCGAAATCCCGCTACCCCACAATATATTCGAGAACGTTTTGAGTCTCTTGAGAACGTAATCGGAGATCCCACACGGTGTCTCTCCTTTCAACTCCTCGGCATAAGACTGCCGCTTACCCATTCGTTTAGGTTAAGGGCAATCTGACTGTGGAGCGCACTTCCCTGCGCTGTTGCGCATAATCCCTCAATTTTCACTTTTAAGGCGATGATGGAATAAAAATGCGCTGTCGAGTGGAAGTGAGATGCAATAATTACTCGCGAATAAGAAAAAGCGGGATGCCAATAATGCACTCGCGACTAATCTGAAACAACGTAAGCGCCAAAACGTAAAAAAAAATCATAAAAAATAAACTATTTCAGGGAATTAACTTTCAAATTGAAAATCGTTAGAAATAACAATTGTTCATACATTGCAATTATCAGAGAGTCAAATTCACTTACTACTGCGGTGTAATAGGATAAAACCATAAAAAAAGGGTTGACTTTGTATTTATTTTCTATCGAGAAAATTTTATCCAAACATGTTTTCCAATTAAAAATCTCTAGATTATATAGTCAAATTACATATACCAGAAATTAATTACGATTTGCCCAGTATTTCCTGAAAAACACATGAAAACAGCACCTCATATTTATTTAATCAGCGTCTTAAGAAAAGATGAAAGTGCATTTCCTTTCTCTTCCGTAAAAGGTACCATATATATGTAGGTATATGTATGATATATTATAGATATTTGAAGTATATATTATATTTATTTGGAATAGTTTATTTATATTTTGAAAGTAGTTTTCGTACGTATGTATATACAGTTTATTAAGCGCTAGGACTGTTCTATTTCATAAACTCTCCTGTCGTGTCTAGGTTTGCTGGCAGAAATCTCTTTTAAGAGATAAGCTCGCCTTTGCTTACAACATTTCTTGTAACTGTCTATACCTTTATATTATCTGTGCAATGAAGAATATGAATACCTAACAACTATACATATAAAAAATTTAAACAATCCCGATAAATTAATTGAACTTTAATGGGAACCCCATTTCCTAGGCAGTCCTTCCTAGGCTGTCTAGTGGCTAGACTCTTACACCCATATTCTTAGTCATTTCCTCGAGATTTCCTCGACTCGACTCGACCTCATTTGAGGAAATTTGTATGCTTAATTGATAAATAGCTCCTTGACTTGAGTGATTCCCTTACTCGAGTCGAGGAATCAGCTGTCAAACTCAAGGTACCTCTCGACCAGCCTTAAGGCGTCCTCAAGATTGTAAACGATGCTTTCAACGCACTTCGTCGTCCAAGGTTAAACGTTATTGTTCTTAAAAAAAAAATATGAAGATTTTGATGAGTTTATTGATCATGTTTTTGATGATCCGTACGACTACCCGACTCGACGTTATTTACGCGACGCTTCAAATCCATTGGAAATATTATGACGAAACTCGAACTAAGGTCGAGGTTACGACTGTAAATATCGTTTTGAAGGTGGTTTTGAGAAGTTCCTTAAGGAAGTCTTGGCTAAGTTTGAGTCGAGGGGGCTCTAAGGAAACGACTAATAATATGGGTGTTAGTGTTTTTTATGAGCCAGAGGCGCGGAGGGGCGCTGGCGACCGCGCACTGCTTCGCACCCACGCTCGCCTCTGCATAAGTTTGAAATTTGGCTCACTCGTTTCCTTGTTAACCTGATATATTTCGAACCACTGAACCAATTTTAATAAAACATAGCTATGAACCATCGCAGGGAATTCCACTACCATTTACAGAAAACTGCAATAAAATCCGTTTACCTGTTTGAGCGCTAGAGGGCTACAGATACACAGACAGACACACAAAAGACGCTTCAAATTTTGTAACTAATAATAATAATAATAATATGTAGCCCATTAATGTCCCCGCAGAGGGGCACAAGCATTTACCCGGATACGAGTAAGATCATGCCATACTCCACCACGCTGGCTCAGTGCGGGTTGATGGAGGGTTTTACGATCACTACCATCACGTAGCGATAGTAGCCGGGACCTACAGCTTAACGTCATTCGAAACAATGAACGCCGCTACTGTACTTAAGATAAATTAATTATCTCATTGGTACATGGACAGGTTTCGGACCTGCATCTCCTGAGCTTATAACACCCCTCTTTTTTCGTCGGGGTTTAAAAACTATGCCACTGCCTCATCTTTGACGACCCGAATGGCCGAGTCGGCAGTGACCCTGCCTATGAATCCAAGGGTCCCGGGTTCGAGTCCCGGTGGGGGAAAATATTTGTTTGATGAGAAGGGATGTTTGTACCCTAGTCTTGGTTATTTATCTATCTAAGTATAATATTTATCTATATAAGTATGTGTATCGTTGTCTAGTAACCAAGTTACAGGGAATCCTAGTTTGGGGCTAGATCAATGTGTGTAAATAGTGTCAAAGAAAAGAAGATATCTCGTAAAGGATAAGACGTGGGTGTTAGAGAAACTATGGTAGCGAATACCAAATCCCCTACAGAACTGTTATAGTTACTCATATTAGCGAACGGGTGCAGTTTAAACTTTTCTGATTTAAAACTTAATGCTGACCACGCAGAGCGGATAGTCGAACTTGCACTTAAGTTCAAGATAATCTACACAATTGCTGAGAGTTTCTAGTCCGTATGTCTATAGAAATAAGAGTAGCTGTTAAGCTGTAAACAAAAACATACGCGACCATATGTTTCGGGGGGAAAGTTATTCATCATTATGAGTACTATCATTCCTATAAATACGGTCAACTAATTAAATGTCACCCTCTATGAATAGTTTTCTAGATAATTTTCTCAAGTCCATTTTTTAAGCGATTTTGTAGAATGTGAAATTTTTTGCTTGGGGGTCTTAGAAGTTTAGAAGTCTAAAAATTTCGTGCAATCCGTAGTTTCTTTATTGTACTACACCAAACGGTCATACAGATAAATTATTATAGAAAAAAATCATGTGCAAAGGCAGGCTTATCTCTAAAAAGAGATTTCTTCCAGCAAACCATGATGGTTGAGCGAGGGAAGACCCAATACAACAGTACAATAAAACTCTAATAGTATAAGTATACAATCCATTATTATAATTACAGAATATTTGTACCTTATATTGTAAATATTACTAATAAAGCATGTTTAAAGCTGAGTAAACAACATATGCCTCTATGGTTGCTCTAATATATTTGATCAGGTAAGAGTTACGACATGCAGAAGGCTACCTAGTCTGTTCTTTATTTATCTTTCGCGATATAACTGAAATGTAGAGCAGGGACTTGCTGCAAAATGTAACTACTGCAGAAGTAACTACGTAACCCTAAAAGCCTAGCTATACCCTAATAGCACCTAATCTCAAAAGCTCATTGCAGATGGCGCTTTTGTGGCTTCAATCTGTCAAATTTTATAAATTATGTTTTTTTTTCTATTATATGGCGTGCCATGCAAAATTAACCTCATTTGAGGTTAATTTTGCCAGTGGCAAGCGTATTTGAAATATCACGTGACGTGTATTTAAAGAAGTAACCTCTTTCTGAGATTAATGAAACTTTTTGCCTCCAACTACGGCACCAAGCGGGAACAAAGGCGGACATAGTTGCCATTGTTCAAATAACTAAGATAACACTGACAGTTTGAAACGTCACTTCTTGAAATAATGTTGCTATATACAGTTTTCATTGTTTATAAATATAGAGAAAAACTAGATAACATAGATAGCATACAGCTTTACAATAAGTATGTGATAATATATTTTATCTACGCTCTAAAAACGATTTAGAAACCATAGGGCAATGACCTGCATTATGACACATCGATGCGGATATGGCAATTTACAGACAAACAAATTTACTTTAACGAATCGATTAATCGATGTAAAGTAAAAAAAGCCAAAGTAAAAAAAAACCGTGATCGTCGAAAAGTCAAAATTGACGTTTGTCTTGACGTCTGTACAGTACCACCAACTTAACTGTTCTGGTGGCTAAAACACGAAACTAATGCCCCCCAGTATGAATGAAATGACATTAGTGTGACATAGACGCTTTCAACTGAACAGTTTTGTTGGTAACGCTGCTTGGTGGTACCGCCATGACAGTTGTCATTTGTTTATTTGTTTGTTGTTTAGTTTGACGAATAGCTTCTGAACCGATTTTAGAGCACTGGTGATAATGTGTAGATCAACTAGTATATGTAACTGTGTATAATTAGGCCTTAAAACACTCGTGTGACTCGCTTAGCTCGACCCACTAAAATGCACTTGTGATCTAAGGCCCCTTTTTATACGACAGGTGTATAATAGCAGTTTATGTGACTGCTACATAATGGAGGTAATTAATACTTCATAATAATATCACTCGAGAGTTTTAATGCCTAATTATGTACAGTTACATACACTAGTTTAACTACACACATATCATAAGCTCTCTTTGATTATTATGAAGTATTAATGACCTCCATTATGTAGCAGTCACATAAACTACTATTACTAAGTAGTTTAAACCATTATGCTGATCGTAACGTGCGGTTTTTGTACGTGTTTTAATTTCCTACCGGTTTTTGCGTTTATTTTCACATATGGTTTCTCAATAAACGATGGCATAAAAACCACACCTATCTACAAAATACGTTTTTCTGCTGCTAAGTAAAGCTTTAGGTCTCGTATTTTCAATAAGGTGAAGAATTTTTCCGCCTGAGAACGCAAAATCAAGCGGCGAAGGTGCTATTTTGGGGTTAGAAGGCGGATTTTTTTTCTGAATACATGGTAGGTAGGTGCTACGCTATATAGTAACATTCGTTTTTGAGACAATACTTAAGAACCTCACTATTATTTTTTAACAAAACGTGGCATCATCAGGCATGACAATTTACCTACTTCGTCATTTTAGCAATCAGGGTAAAGATCGCTTTTTTTCTCCCAAAAACCCTCCGATAGCAAATTTCATCGAAAACTTTACAGCCGTTCAAGAGAACCCAAAAGATACAAGAATGTCCTCGTTAAATAGTATAAATGTAAGGCCCCGCGTACCTACTGTGCTAGGCTAGGTGAACAAAGTTAAGGACGCCGACTCAAACCTAAGTGAAGAAAACAAACGCAAAATAGCATTTACTTTTACATTGCTTCTGGCCCCACACTAGAATACCCTGTGTCGTGGAAACCAGAAACAGCGACGTCACACAGATACACATCCAAGACCTGGGCCTTTATTTTTTACTGTATCCCCAACCGGTGATCGAACCCGGGACCCCAATACTAACCTTCGACTTTCACCATTTCTTCACAGAGATAACATGGCACGCGTGGGTTTCCTCATCATCGCAGTCTGCCATCTCCTGACGCAGTCCGTCGGCGGCAGAACCGATGACGAAAATCCCTTCCTTGACCTGGCGTCGTCCTTCCTGCAGAACATGGGCGAAGGCGGCGGGAACGCGAACGGCATGGCTGCGATAGGTAAACCGATAGTGACCTTGAACTTGACCTTCAAGGGGATACCTCGTCCGTGCAAAGGTCCCCGTCACTCCAGGCGGAAAGACCCGCAGTGTGAGAGGGACGGAATCGAGGAAAAATTTCAAAAAGTCGGTTTTAAATTATACAAAATCTACTTAAATAGCTATGAATATTCGCATAACACGTAATTTAGGTATTGTCAAAACCCATTTAAATAATTATTTTTGAGTCTTTGTGCCATTCTAATTAGTCAGAAAAACATAAAAAATTGGAAATTATTTCTATATTATTTATTTCTACCGAGCCAAATTCCTGTAACCGCATTTCTGATAAAACAAATTCTGGAAAATGGTTTCAAAATTGTTATGCTAATCTATTTAACTTGGGCCTTTCTTTGAACAGCAGAGAAACAACTTCAAAATGTGTAGATTTTATCGATATATCACCTTAAGGGGGCGTCATTTAACCCAATTTTCTCGCAATGTTACTTTGTTTTTAAGGGAAAAATTTACGGGATATTTGCCAAGGCCCCATCTCCCCCACTTGAGATTTGGTGAGATTCGTCTGGACCGCCTCCCCCCACCCCTAGACACCTCACGTAATGAATGGTCGCCCACTAACATGCCCTTCAGTAAATTGCTAGATAGATATATGAAAATATAATCTAATAGTTTAAATACATTTTCCGACTTCATGTCTTGAGGCGCGGGGGAGCACAAACCCATTCTTGTGACCCGCAGCTATTTCTGTGCGCCCCCCACATGGCTGGATTTGCCTTTTTTTTTACAGGCAGTATCGTCGGTTCCCTGATGCAGGGCGACAATGCCAAGAATCTTGGAGCCTTGTTCGGACAAGCTGGAGGAGACGGCGGCAACGCTGGCGCCGATGTCCTTTCTGGTAAGTTAAAGTAAAGAAATTTATAAAACAAAAAATAAAACCGGTCAAGTGCGAGTGGGATGTCGGACCCGCACACGAAGGGATCCATACCATTGTTCACGGAAGAACGTAAAACGACAGTTTTTTGTACGAGTATACATTTAAATTTTTTAATAAAATAAAATATTAACTATTAGGTAGGAGTACATTTAAGGCCTTACATCGAAACATTGAAAAATAGTATTGTAAATGTATATGTAAGTAACTTTGTACTCAGGTTAACGAAACTCTTTGCTCATTGAAACCGGAAGTGAATGGAAATAAGTAGTTTATTTAATAAATTCAAATATGATAAAAACTTAATATTATTTATTGTAATACGAATGAGGAATTATTAATCAAATAATGACAAATAACTAAGCACAAAACTCAATACCTGCAATTGACAACATTTCATTTTTGTTTAGAAATATTTGAATGCTTAATACGAAACACATTTAAATATATTTTTATATTCATTCGTTTTAAAGATACTTTGAAAATAATTCAGATATCGAGGATGTAGGCAGAAGAACTACAAACACCTTTGCCTAACATTAAAAAAATACTAGCTCACACTAGCTATCAATGTCACCATAACATCTAATTTGTATCGTTTAGCATAACCGTGCGTTCGATTTGTTTGATCGTCCACCCACACACGCATAAAACTAACAGAAGAATAGCGCTATAGAAATTCTACACCTGCAAGAGAGATGATAGCATGTAAGGTGAGCTCATGGCGGGCGTCAACTGAGGCGTTCAAACCAACTTTCTGGGACAGGCAAAGAAAAATCCTTGACAATGTCATTTTTTATGTTCTGGCAAAGGTAACATGTACAATCGAACCATCTGAATCATGACCCACCATAAGCTTATTTTGCTAAACCCCTTAAATGCAAGTAGGTCGAAATTCGCTTGAAGGTTTATTTCCTTGGTAACGAACTTGTTATCATTTGATTAGACTCTGACATTTACATAGATCTTACAAGTTTGAAAGTTTCAAACGAATTATCAGGCAAGTGGGTCATGATTCAGTTGGTTCGATTGTACATTATGTCAACATCAACTTTTTCCAAAAACTTAAGACGCAAAAATTTATTTAAATATGAAAAATCAAAATTTTGGAAAATGGTAAAATGAAAATCCCTCAAGCTCTCGACCAACTTTCAAATTAGCTATTAAAATTAGGGGGTTAATAATTGGAAATGTTGTCAATTAAAGATCTTTTCCGATAACATCGGGAGAGTTCAGTTTTCACCTTAGTTTTCGCCAGAGTTCAAAATAAACACCACTGAAAAGTCAATTTTAAGTTTCGTTTCAATGAAATAATAATTCCAGTGTTGTTATTAACAAAACAAACCACTGAACCGATTTCTATTTTTTTTTTATTGAACCAACCTAGCTGGAATGTCACACTTTAAATGAAAAATGATTTTTTATCACACCTGCTCTGAAAATACATACTAATTATACCAATTAGAGGGAAGAAACGCCTTTATCCCGCCCTTCAAATCCTTTCATCCCAAGGTATGGAAGTTTGTATGAAAATCCTTCCGACCCAAGGGTGGGAAGTATGTATGAAATTCCATTACATACCCGGTTTTTTTTTTTTTATTTCTCAGCAGTCATACTACAAAGAGACTTTAACTGTCTACTAATTAAATTTCAAGTAAATTGTTACTGGCCACATACAGTTTTTTTTTACCAGTTACCAACCTCCTTGGTGCATACAGAAAATTAAAAACGACATTATTTTTGTATATAAAACGCGCGGAATCACGGAAGAAGTGGCTGCATGACCTTATGATCTTAGCCTACTCCAGAAACGGGCGAATAAAAAAAGGAAAAGCCCGCGCATTTTCGCAAAAACTTCGATTGATTTAGCATTTATCTTTGTGTTTTTTGTAAAATATGGATGCATTTATGTCTATAATTTTCCTCGTAGGTGTAATAAAAAACACTATACATACCTCAGGATAAAGTACAGTTCCATACCTCAAATGGTTTGCGCCCCTCGCAAGCTCGTGGCGCAAATGCCATAATCTCGGTATGGAACTGTCACTTTCTTCCCTCTGAAGTAATGTACTATTTTGAAATCGGTTGATGAATAATACCAGTATCGCGGTAACACACTTTAAAAATAAAATAAATCCCTAAATTAAGAAGTCTTTTTTAAAGGTGGTAAAAATCAAACACAGCGTCACGCCATTTCCCTTACGAGTTGGCAGAGGCATAGTTGCCCATGATTAACGTGACCAGGCTAGCCCTTCATTAACGTTTGCCGTGATGTTTTTCATTTTGCTTTGTTTTAAATCCAAGTATATCTCGGAAATTGGAAATATAAACCATACATTCATTGCCTGGCCCTTGTGCCGTGGGCGTGGGAAAAATTAAATAAAAACAATAATAAATTAATAATAAATGTATTAATTATTTGTTAGACAGCTTCCGCTAAATCGTTTTCCCGTGCAGGACTTGCAGCATTCGCATTTTACCGCGATTTCTTTATTTAAACTTGTAAAATTTCTTGGTCCGACTTTTATGTAGTAGCGAAAATGCTTAATCGCTTTTGTCCTCGATCGCAGGTTTTTTAATAGCAAATTTTCTCAACATCTTGTTTTTATAATCGGATATAATCTAACTCGCATATTTTTTCTGGCGCATTTATTTCTAGTTGCAGAATTCCTTAATAAAAATTGTATATGCTTTTACTAGATATTTTCTTTTTTTCTGAAAGCAAATTTTAAATAAACACAACATTAATCACTCCTTATGCGCTCCTATCCGCGGGGTATGCGGTGGAGGGGTTTTACGACCATTACCACGAAGCGTTAATAGAAGGGACCTACAGCCTAACGTGTCATCCGAAACACTGAACCTCCGAAAATTATTTATCTCATTGATACATGGTCAGGATTAGCACCTGTATCTCCTTTGTGAGAAGCAGACGTGAAACCCATTCGACCACGGGTCTCTTAAAAGAAGAACAAGCAATAAACAAAATATATACATATATTTTTAAAAAGCATTTATTAGTTGTAAAATATAAATAATAAAAACTGAACCCTAAAAGAAAGGAACTAATCTATGACCAGAGTACTTGTCAAGAAATTCGACCAGCCCAATATCGATGGGGTTGCGTCGTTCTTTTACAGAGTCCCCATTGCAACCTTCCGGTTCCATTATCATGCAATATTTCGGCTCAATCGGAAGCCAGGAAATCTCAGACGGAGAAAGCCCGGGACAGTTGAAACTAAATAAAAGCATAATAAAGTTGCATTGATCAAATTATAAAATTGTTTAGGATGATGTGTGATGAACACCTTAAAATATGACTACACTGTTTCCACTCCCTATACCACTAAAATTGAGGTAGTTAACACAACACTACCTCCATACCTACTTGCAATTGCCGACCTAGTTTTCGCCGAAACCGCAAACCTGACCGATGACGTGTAATTATCCATTTTCAGGCCTCGGCAGTCTACTAGGCAATCAGAACGGACAAATAGACCCCTCGTTAGTTGGCTCAATGATCTCGATGTTCGCCCAACAGATGGCCAACAATGCTGAGCCAACAACCGCACCAACGCGACAAAAACGAGAAAAACCAGACGGACTCAACCTAGAAGGGATACTAAGTATGGCGTCGAGTTTTATGGAAAACAAGAACGCCGCTGCTGTCCTTCCAATCATTATGAATACGATAAATTCCCTTTCCAACAACGAGGTGAAAAAACGCGCTCACGACCACGAAGACCACGCTTCATTTTTACCTCCATTCCTGGAAAAGGCGCATTTGTACTGGGATCTCTTCATCAACTCGGAGCTGGGCAGGACCGTCTGGCAGAAGTCTGGTCTGCAGAGGGCCCTGAAATCCTTCACCGGACCTGATGGCAAGCTAAGCTTTGAGCTGATGATGAAGAGTTTTGAAAACCATTCGTTCAGGAGGCACTGGATCAAGGCTGCAGCGAAGTATCTGACGGATACCGTCGTGCACGTTGCCAAGCCAGAGGTTTATCAAAGGTAAGTGGACCATATTACTTTCTGGGTCGGCTATAGTATTAGCAGTGTCGGCTATCTCAATATGAGGTCAAGCAACAGTGATTAGTGCTGTAGCTACCTATCTATATTGAACTGTATGCAATTAATAACACTACAATGCGATCAGCGATATTATCAGCTCCTCATCAGTTTGGACCTTGAACAATTCATATTCCTATTAGACAACTAATTTCATCTACGAGTCTACGTCGACGACGTGATTCTGACAAAAGGTACAGATGTATTTCTAATATCAATCGCAATTGAAAATTTTAATAATGCTACAAATGCAAGTTTACAAAACGGGCATAATATTGCAACATATTTATTTTATAATAAGTATACGTCGTCACAAATAGTTATAAATTCCGGATGCTCAAGTTTTAAATAGGTACCCTCAGCCTGAGAAACATTATGTTTGATCTTTGAGTAATAATGTATTACTCAAAGTGTGAAAAATCGACTATTGAGAATACGAGTCGATGAGCAATGTCGCAATAAAAGACAGCTCGTGTCAAATAATCATGTTCAATTGGTCGATTATTCAGAACTACGGTCGATTAGTACGACTACAGTGTCATCAATACCTATTAATGAATACTCGTATAGTATGGTAAAATTAAGAAACCAGACAGACAGAATCACAGGAAAGGTGCCTTTTTTCTGGTTTTTGCTCATATATTTTTTATGAAGCCAATTTGGTATTCCACTGTGTGGGCAAAGGCCTCCCCTCCACACGTCCCTGTTCTGTGCCACCTCTGGCCACCCCAGCAGAATCGAGGTCATCCCCTCATCTCCGCTTTGGCCTGACCCTACGCCGGTAACCATCTTGGCACCCATTGAGTGGCAATTTTCGCCCATCTTTCTGAGTGTATACGACTGACGAGGCCGGCCCAGTTTTACTTTAGCTTGGCGGTCTATGTGTCGCAGTTAGTTAGTTAAATCAGACACTTAACTTACTCTCTAGACCGTTAATTAAATACCGACGTTTAACCCAGTCACTAAAATTCCGTCAGACAAGTGAGTGAACGAAACGTTCGAGTTGTCTAAACGTTCCTAGGCTACAAGACAATATAATAGTAGTTTATGTGACTGCTGCATAATGGAGGGCATTAAAACTCGAGAGTGGGTTTCTCGAGAGTTTTAATGCCTAATTATGTACAGTTACATACACTAGTTTATCTACACACATATCATAAGCTCTCTTTGATGTGTTCAGGAACCGCATGTTTGACCGGCATTGTGGTTCTGCAATTGTTTAGCTTGTTCTTTAGTACCAACTTCACGCAGACGGGCGTCGGCATTCGAAATTTGAATGTCAGTACCAACTTCACAGACAAACTAGGGACGGCACGCGGGTGGCGTCGGCGTTCGAAATTTGAATGTCATTATATGTAGAAAAACTACACATAATGACCATAATGTGTAGTTTTCCAGATACGAAACGAGTTTTTACCAAGTAGTTTAACATAATGCTGATCGTAACGTGCGGTTTTTGAACGCAGTAAAGAGGGTTTATGATACGTGTGTAGATAAATATTTTTATGTGTACCTAAGTTAATGTTTTAAGTATTTTTTGTTGTTCTTACATGTTCAACCAAACACGAAGGATAAAGGGGGCTTCGCTTCGCTCACCCCCTTTCTCAACCTTCACCTAAGCTACCGCAATATTTTGCCCTGATAGCAAATCAGCTGTTGTCGTCACGCCATCTTGTTTTCCAAAACGCCGGCTTTCGGTTTGTTAAACGTTTTCGACGATGCTTTATTTAAATTAAAATGCAAGTGACTTGGTTAAACGTCGGTATTTAATTAACGGTCTAGAGAGTAAGTAAAGTGCCTGATTTAACCAACCAACTGCGACATATGCACCCACATCAAGTTAAGTGTCTGATTTAACCAACGAAATGCGACATATGCACGCACACCAGCGGCAGCGATGCCATGCCTGTTAAGAAGCGCAGTGTGCTGTTCCTTACGCGGTCCGTCCTGCGAACATTTAGAAGGCTGCGCTTCATTGTTCGCTACAAACCTTGACTTTGGACTTCTGAATTTCGGTCAGTGACCATGTCTGAGCGCCGTAGGTAAGGATAGGCAGGATACACATGTCGATGAGCTTGCGCTTGAGGGTCAGCAGAGCGTTACCCTTCATTAGCTCCTTCATGGACCACAAGCTCTTGCAGGTGTTAGAAGTGCATCTTTATGCTGCCTTTTTTCCAAGGTTTTTCTTGCTCAAATTATTAAGAAGAAAACTTTATTTTTATCGACAGACGAAGTCCAATAGATTAACCGACAATTTATGTTGTAGATTAAGTTATTGAATGACGGCCCAGGCTCCGTTGCCAACCTGCATTCTCTAACGTATCGATCGCTATGACGTCGCTTCGAACATGATACTTTGCGTGGGCAATCAAATAGCATACATTTTCGTAGCCGTCGTCGTAGCGATCGATAAGTTAGCGAATTCAACTTGTCTAGGGGGGCAGACTATCATTTCAACTTCCCCTCTTCAAGGTACATCGTCTCAGCGGAGTACCTGATCAACGGTTTCCTGGACGCCCAGGGGCTGCCGAAGAGCACCCACTTCGACGTGAAGAGACCAGAGAAGTCCATCACGGTCCTCGTCAACCATGTCCTGAAACAGTACTTGGACATGGACACAGATGTCGCCGAGTATGTCAAGCCTGCTATTGAGTATGTGAAGGTAAGTTCTTATATCTACATGATGCCCAGGTTGGCCAAACTTCCGCGGCGAGAGGCCATTATCCATTGTTTGGCCATACCTATATCTTTTTAACCGCTTTATCCACAAAAACTTCCGGTGGCACTTTAGCACGAATCGCACCGATGCCGTAAAGCTAACCGGTTTCCTGCATTCCGCAACTTTAAATGATTATACAGGTGACATTCAATTAGTTGACCATATTTTTCTGAATGATAATACCCATCAATATGAACAACTTTCTCCAAGAAACATGGTAGAGAACGAAAAAAAAATTGGGTCTCCTATAGTAACTTGTTATCAGCTGATCGGGTCAATGTACTGAGGGACGATGTTTTTTTTCATTTGCGACCACATGTTTCTCGGGGAAAGTTGTTCATATTGATGGGTACTATCATTCAGCAAAATATGGTCGGCTAATTAAATGTCACCTTTTTCAAATTGTTCGTATAAAACCTCGATATCCACGCAAATTACAAGCACCAACTTACATATGTAACTCTTTCCAGCAAACCCTAACCATGGCCCAATCAGTGAGCCAGTCGCTCAGCAGCCGAGGCGACTACAACTTGCTGGCCGACCGCCTGACGGACACCCTGAACCTGGAGGTCATTGAGCCGGTGCTGCGGGTCTACAGGGCGTACAAGCACTCGCTGCAGAACCCGCAATGCCAGGAGCACCTGATGTGTCTGGTGAACCGGCAGACTGACCAGAAGCAGGGTGAGGTTTTTTAAAAACCAAAAAGGAATTCGATCAAATGCCGGCCGGACTCTCACACGAAGGGTTCCGTACGATAGTACAAGAAAACTATAAAAATACTAGCATTTGCCCGCGGCTCCACCTGCGTGGTATTCCGTTTTAAGTCATGCTTTAGAATGTGTCAGAAGAGGGAGTAAATGATTTCACGTCTGTTTGTAATATGCTTGGCATGGAAAAGATAATGTATGGAGAGCCAGAAATATACTTACTATCCAAGTAAATTAACTATTAATTATTGCCTTTTCATGACGAAAAACCGAATATCACGTCGGAACCGCGGGTAAAAGTGTGTAGCTAGATGGTAGTGAATTAAAAAAATACGCAGTTTACAAAAGGAGTCCTTAACAGTGATTTTAAATACCCTGACTGAACAATCAACACCTAGCCCAAACTGATGGACCTAGGAACATGAAATTGGGACAGTAATTTCTCTTCTATGACGTAGACATCCGCTAATAATGGATTCCAGGAGATCCCCACCGGATCGGGATAAAACAGGATCCACGCGAGCAAACAGACAAATTTTACCAGTGTGGGTTTTGAATCCGCGACGATCGGATTACATCCGACTACGCACAGGATATACGTCTACTCATTTTATTTGTAAAAACTTTTAATATATGCTTTTTAGTCACACTGACCATACTACGGGACCAGTAATATCTTTTTGGGATTCAGTCAAGGGATTAAGCTAAATACATTTCAAATGTCATCTAAATCGGTCCAACCGTTTCAGCGTCAAAGAGTATTAAACATATAAACACATTCACACACTCTCGCAATTATAGTATTAGTGAGATGCGACGGTGATGACGAGTGCCGCGAGATTTGCATAATATTTCTGAACCTTGATTATTTGGTAATTCTCAGTGGCAGGAATTTCAAAACATGTTTATTGTACGGAAACCCCCCTATAATAAAATCTCGTATAAAAAAAAAAAAACAAAAACATATTCTGTGAATATTTCAACTCTCTACCTAACGGTTCATGAGTTACAAGCCCGCTGACGGATAGACAGACGGACGGACAGATGGACAGGAGGCTTACTAATAGGGTCACCTTTAAGAACAGAGATGCAGGCCGCAGGCCGAGATTAAAAGAAAGTTGTCCAAGCTCAAGCTTCGGTTAAGGAGTTTGATGGAAATCGGGTGATTTATAATGGTATTTTGTGTCTCCCCTCCAGGTATGCCCGGCTTTAAGGCAGGTCTCACCAAGCTGAGCAGCATGGCCGCCTCGGCAGCGCTGAGCTTCCAGCACGGCAAGGGTTTCTGGGACCTCTACAACGCTATTCAGAATGATGTAAATTGCGAGGTCAGTATACTAACTACATCGATGTTTGTATAGTATCATCATGTCATCATCATACTCAGCCCACATCGACCCACTGCTGGGCATAGGCCTCTTCTCTAAAGTGCCAATCCGCCGTATTGGTGTACACACCGTAATTGTTTAAGTTAATTAATTACAACGCAATTTTGACACAGTTTACTTTTACAAAGCACTTTTTCAACGCTTCAATAGTGTGACTACATTACGCCAACATTTCACCTTTTGTCTCAGAAATATTAAAGCAATTTATAATGAACCTTTAAGTCATACAGTCATGGGTGTGTTCGGCTGCTGTGGTGTGACTACGGAACAATAAAAGTAACCATATTAGTCACACTAGTGTGGTATTTTGGTATGACTACGGTGCGGTTGGGATATTAGTCACACTAGTGTGGTATTTTGGTATGACTACGGTGCGGTTGGGATATTTTGGTATGACTACGGTGCGGTTGGGATATTTTGGTATGACTACGGTGCGGTTGCGATATTTCAATGGCTGGTTAGGGATGTCATTCTGAGCAACGTTCACTATGAATCCAGTTTGATCAGTTTATTAAGTTTTTATTAATTTATTTTTTATTATTTATCAAGGAGTTTATTAAGTCTACGTTAAAAACGAATTCCAGCGACTAAAACCGAGAGGATCGAGCGAAAATAATAATAAAAGTACACAGAAAATGCAATATCCTTGAACGAGGACTTTCTCATTGCAGGCGAAATACCCGGCTGACTGCGCTTCCTTCCACGAGCACGAACTAAAAGTGACCACTGAAGTTTATCACAGCGAGCTTTAGAGAACAGCTTTGAGGAAACTTCACTATTGCACTGCACATTACACGTGGCAGCAGCAAAAATAACACCAATGCAGTACAGGCCCCGCCAGTTTCTTGGTGTTTGAGCCAGCTGTCACCTCTCTCTCGGCTGTATGCATCTCTCTTGTACGCATGCGCCGCTATCCCCTCCATGGAGACATATCTCGACGCGATTTTTTTCATGTTTGTTTCTTTGGCGATATGTACCTACGATTGTTTTCCCTAAGGTTGTAAAGGACTGGGTTCCAATTCCGCTAGCTCAATGACCGCTCAGTGACTATGACGCGACGACCACGGTCAACTTTACGTACCTTTATGCGTTTTTGTAAACCCTTTTCCATTGGTGAAAAATAAATTTAATGAATTTACGGTTTTGTTTAAAAAAGTTTCTCCAAACACCAAATAATGAATACCTAAAGTTGGCCAACAGCTCTAGATAGCATTTGTGTCATGTCATTATAATAAAATCAATAATTTCGTAGTTATCATTGCACAGGACATTTTATATCAGTCAATCAGAGCTAATAATTTTATTAAAATCAGTGATAAGTAAATGGATTCAGGAAAATCACGCAATATCGCTGATAAGTATCATGATAGTCCACATATTTATTAGTAAAGACAAGTAGGTATTTCAAATAATGTAAACAAATGAGAACGCCGATTCCTCAGGCAACATACAAAACTAAACTACTACTGTATGAAAAAGGAATCTATGGTTAGTTGAGTTTTGATGCATTAGGAATATTGACAACTGTCACTTCATACGTTTGTTTATTTACATACATTATTTTAAAGTCCAAGTTGATCCGACTAGAAATGAAGTGAAATGTTTAATTAGGTACGAGACGATGAAATATCTGATTCTATTCTAATCTAAAGGAAATTTTAACGATGTATTGATTTATTTTATTTGGTTTGATTATCTATGTTCATATATTTTTTTTGTTTTGCTCCAGCATTTACATATATATTTTTTTTATCTGTTCTATAATAAATAATTAATCATATTGCTTTCTATCACGTTTCTTATAATATTATGTATGGCTGTAATATTTTAAGTAAGTTATAGTTAGTTTCAATAAGTAAAATAATTGCTGGACATTGGTGCTAAACTTGTATCATCTGCAAACTGAATCTATTTTAAAAGCATTTAGATTTTTTATCTTTAGTATCAATTGTAAAATATAAATAAATACTTAATAAAATATGCTCAAGACATAATATTAGGATAAATATTTATTTAATGAAGGTTTTATTCAATAAAACAAGTTACTTGGTAATAAGTGGATTTATTTCAATGGAAAAACCCCTAATTTAAATATACAAATTTAATACATATACTTATATCATATACTTAAAGAGAGCTAAAATTAAATAAACTAAAGTCGAAAAACCTACGTTCAAAGTCCCTAAAATCTAAATACCTAATCAACTAACATCTATGTACGTTATACCTAAGCGTAAAATACCGATTGGACTAAATACCTAATGTATAAATACCTAGGTCAATAAGGTCAAAATACCTAAAATGACGCATCGCTTGCGAGGTATTTGTTTGAAGTAGTAGATCAGGTTTCGCGAGCGTAAAAGAGGGTAGATTGATAGTAAGTGGTTTGTTGTCTATGTTTACCTATTTTGTGTCAGTTGTTAGGCACCCACGTTGCAGTACGATAGATATTGATAGAAACGAGAATAATTACGGAAAATGACTGAACACAGTATTAGTGTATTTAAAACTCAAAAAGGTGGCTACAAAGTCGACGTGAATGCGAACGAAGCGACATATAAGTCGGAAAAGGATGCTATTAGGTCAGTGTCGATACTTAAATAGACATCTAGGCAGTAAGTAGGTTAGGTTAGGTTAGAACATATAAAAACAGCAGAACCAGACAGTGCCAGAAACGACTTTAGGGCGTTTCCAACTACGTAGGTATTATAGTTTACGTTAGTATTTCAATTTCTAGCATTTTAAAGCTTTCGATATTTTTAATATAAGTAAAACAACCATTAGGTATTTAGATTTTAGGGATTTTGAACGTAGGTTGTTTTACTATAGGTTTAGACATTGCATCCATTAGGTATTTTAAAGCTTTCGGTATTTTTAATATAGGTAAAACAAACTTTAGGTATTTAGATTTTAGGGATTTTCAACGTAGGTTTTTCGACTTTAGTTTTTTTAACTTTAGACATTCGAATTCGTACCCGAGCTACGACTACAAACTAGCAGATAAGTTCAAATTATAGTAGTTTATGTGACTGCTACATAATGGAGGGCATTAATAATATCACTCGAGAGTTTTAATGCCTAATTATGTACAGTTACATACACTATTTTATCTACGCACATATCATAAGCTCTCTTTAATGTGTTCAGGAACCGCATGTTCGACCGGCATGGTGGCATTGATAATTCCTTTGCACTTGTTTAGCTTGTTCAGTAGTACCAACTTCACAAACAAAGTAGGGGCCGGCACGCAGGCGGGCGTCGGCATTCGAAATTTGAATGTATTTTTTTTTTAACATTTAGCATAAACTTAATTAAGACACGGTCTAGCCTATTTATTAATCTGTGCCTATGCGTCAATTACAGATGTGCCTCAATTACAGCATTCACAAAGTTGCACTAGTAGGTAAAGTAGTGAATAGATTACAACATGAAATTACAAACATACAATATAAGAGAACATGTTTCTCTTATATTGTATGTTTGTAATTTCAAAAAACAAAGATTTGAAAAATATTAGCCTACCAATTATTAAGTGCAAATAAGAGAATAGAATGTGATAAAATTCATTTTGATTGCGATAAACAACCAATTACACGTACAAAATATATGAATTATTAGGTTATTGACGTAATTAACTAAGATTGACTATGAATAACAGCAGGATGCAGCATTTGACGTTTCAATGTGGCGGGAGTATCATTAAATATATCAATTTCCAGGGAACTTTCGCACATATTGTAGTCCTTTTGTTTTTTGTTGAAATTAGTTTTTACCAAGAAGTTTATCATTATGCTGATCGTAACGTGCGGTTTTTGTGCGCAGTAAAGAGGGTTTATGATACGTGTGTAGATAAAAACTTATTTAGGCGAAGGTAATTGTTTACAAAAACATGAGTAGATAATAAAAGAAAGCGTAGACGTGGTGACGTAGAAAAGTTGAATTAATTTAAACGTTCAAAAATCCCTATTTTAGAAAATAGTAGATTATTACCATTTACCATTACCAAGGGGATAATGCAGTCTTCTGTCGCGGGTGACGATTTAAATCGCGAGCGTAACGAAGGACTCAAGGTTTACTCCCGAGCGTAGCGAGGGTGTTAAAAACTTTAATCACGAGCGAAGCGAGGGATTTAAGACGAGTCCTGAGTGTAGCGAGGGATTCAAGTTCACCCAAGACTAAGACACCTTTATCACCGAGGAAAATACTCTACTTTTAGTACCATTTGCGAAAAAAATAACACAATAATATTATGAGATAAGCCTTTTTTTTAAATAATGACAATTAAAAGTAAAAGTTAACATTCGAAATATTGGTCCAAATATTGATAGAGAGAGTTAAATTTTTGTTTGGTACATTTATTGTTGATGAGTTGATTTGAGTATTTCTCTGTTCTTGCGTCTGAGGAACTTGCGTTTCATTGTAGATAGTATACGTCGGAGATAGTGGTGGTGGTGCATCGTGAGTTACGGACGAAGATAAGATGCCGGAAGTTGATGGTTGTGGCTCTGATGGATTAAGTTTTATATTTTTGTTAATTTGACTGCTTAAGATGGTTTTATTCGCTATTCAGCTTTCGATATAACCCTCAGCTACTCTATCAGAGCTCCAACCACCGTGTCTTTTTATTGACGTAATATCCGCCCCTGAATCCGCCAAGAAAGTCGCCGAAGTTCTTCTAAAGCAGTGACCGGTGTAGAGTTCAACATCTTTGAGTTTTAAATATTTAGCAATTTCCTTTGGCATATTGCTAATTTAATTTTTGCCGTTGGCTTGTCGAGTACATTTCCCATTCCGATAGTTTATAAAAAATCTATTGTTTTCCATGTTGGTGGGACGTAATGCTTGGTATTTATGAATGATTTTAGTATATTGTCTTTGTACAGTGAATGACCGATTTATCTTTGTCTTAGTTTCCTTTACATTAATCAGCAACAACTCATTGGAATGATTTTCAACGGCCTCCACCTTTAAGTTTACAAGGTCACATCCGCGGCAAGCGCTATTGAGTACAAAAATTAAGGCCACCTATAACAAAGATAAAAAACCAGTCAAGTGCGAGTCTGAATCGCGCACGAAGGGTTCCGTACCACCGTTCAATGGAAGCGATGGTGTGGAGTGAATAGTTTGGATTTTACACAGCAAAATATTGTTTACAAAGTTATTGGTGCGGTTGCAAAGTGTATTCGGATTCTTTGTCTTGGATAAATAATCAAAATAGACAAGAAGTACTGATTCTGAAGTTGATAGGCCTTTCGCACTTCTCCACGTTGAAAATTCTTCATAAGTTTTTAAATAATTTTCCTTGGATTTTGTTGGAAGCAAATTATTTATAATTGCGGCAGCATTTGCACTGATGGAATCCGACAATTCACTGTCACTCACTGTCGCTTTGATTTAACATCGTAACGTATTTTTTAGAACATAAACTTATTTTCACTTCTCATGCTCGAAAAAGTACTACTTTATGCAGGATCTAGGCGACATAAAGTTGAATTTTATGCTCTTGTGCATAAAAGTAGCTTTTTAAATGTGTCTACACTAAGGCAGTGACCATTTAGCCCATACAGCCAAAAACAATTAATTGTACATGGATAAAACTTGCTAATTTATAATATTTCCATCCCTATTTGCATTTTTGATTTATAATAAGATAATACGAAAAAGAAACTAAATATAAAAACGTGTTTACCACAAAAAAAAAACATTATTCCAAAATAATTTAAGAATAGGCTGTATATTTTTTTTCTTTGCCCGAAAATTATGCAGGAAAATTAAAAAAAGTAAAGTAGCGGGAAAGAAGCCGTGAACTTTTCGTATTGAATTTTCTCAAATTATTGTTGAATTGGCTAAGTTTTAAAAATGTCAAGTGAAGAAGAAGATTTAGAACTTACTCCTAATACTTTAATGGAAATAAACGCACAAAAAGTGGTGCAAGAAATATTGCCGCCAAAATCTCGGCAAATATATATGAAAACTTATGACAAATTTCTAAGCTGGCGGAAAGAAAAACAAGTGAATACATTCGCTGAAAGTGTTCTTTTAAGTTACTTTGATGAGTTATCGAAAAAACTGCAGCCTTCAACACTGTGGAGTGTATATTCCATGCTGAAAGCAACACTGCAAATGAAACATAATGTCAATGTACAGTCCTACACGAAGCTTACAGCTTTGTTGAAGAGGCTTAGTAGTGGACATAAATGCAAGAAGTCCAAGGTCCTTACTGCGAACAATGTGGAAACCTTTTTAAATACCGCTCCCGATGACAAATATTTGGCCACAAAAGTACGTAAACCTATTATTTACATATTTTTTTATTCCTCGTGTTCTCAAAGAGTGTACCAACTATCAGTTATATTTTGTTTTAGGTAGCACTAATATTTGGTATAAGCGGAGCATGTCGCGGCATTGAACTTGCTAATATTACCATGGATGACGTCAAGACGGACACCCTTTTACAAGCAATTAACTTACCCGACACGAAGACCAAACGAGAGCGGACATTTGTTGTCAAAGGAGAGTACCTTGATATAGTTAAAAAATACCAAGCTCTTCGGCCTTCAAATGTGCCGACAAATAAACTCTTCCTCAATTATCAAAATGGGAAGTGCACTAAGCAAGTAATAGGACGCAATAAATTTGCAGGATTTCCGAAACAAATTGCAACTTTTCTTGAATTGGAAAATCCCGAGAATTACACGGGCCATTGCTTCCGCCGGACCTCGGCCACCCTCCTAGCAGATTCGGGAGCTAACTTGACAATGCTAAAAAGGCATGGTGGGTGGAAGTCGGATCAGGTGGCTGAGGGATATATGGAACAATCAATAGAAAACAAAAGCAGGATTACCGACCGTGTAACACAAGACATTCATCTAATTCCAAATGAGCCAACCCCTTCTACATCCCGAGATTCCTTGTTGCCGTCTGAGCCATCCACAGATCAGAAAAAAGAACCATATCCAGAACAATCAACTCTTAATATACCATCTACTGTCATGTCATCTTCTCAAATTCAAAAGAATACCGTCAATATGCCGGGAAAACCCATTTCATTCACCATTCAAAATTGTAGTAATTTTACTTTGAATTTTAATTAAAGAAATGTTAATACGTTATGTTACTGTTTTATTTTCTCGCAATCGAAGTGAAAAGCAGAGTTTATAACTCGTCCACAAACCATTTTTATCGGAGACTTTTAGCAGCCCGAGCCGAAGGCGAGGGCTGATAGTAATGTCGTTTTGTGCACTTGTTGTAAAATCTACTATTTTCACACCTTTCATTCGGAAAAGTAAGTTTTGCTCCACGACGAGAGGGAGCAAAATGCTACTTTTCTGTTCAAGCTACTTTTTTAATTTATTCATTGGCATGTAGCATTTACGCAATGTGCCAATTGAACACAGATCTTAATAAAATACCGTAAAATGGGGTGAATAGAACAAGTTTCTACTTTTCACCGCGTTTTTCGGATAGAGTTGCCTTTTAGAAAAGTTTTTTTTTTATTGGACAGGATATCCGAACGTCAGAACTAACTTTTTTTCTAATGTTGTACCTTAAATTATACAGGTATTTCTCCAAAAAACTGAAAAAACATCAAGAATTCTATTCACCCCTCAATTGGGGTCAATAGAAACGGGTATGAGGTGAATAGAAAAATTGGCTAGGGCTGTCAACAACTTATTTATTTATGTATTATAAAAATCACAGAAAACGGAGTAGGTCTTATAATTGAATATCACTCTCATATGGCTTGTATTAATATAACTAAATTTTACTTAATTATTAGTCACTTCATGCATCATGTAAAAAATCAATGCTAGGTGTAACAAAACTTAAATTTCTTTTGATACGCATTCAAAATCAAAACTTTAACATTCTTAAGTAGCTTCTAGAAAACAAATAAACTAACATATTTATTATAGGAACATCAAAACTAAAATTTATCATCTCAAGAATAATAATAAATAAAAAAATAATTGTTACTTACCTACGTATGCAGTCATTTAACCTAATCAATACAGCAAACTACTAGAATTTTATAAAAAAATCAAAAAACAACTTAACATCAAACATTCTCAATCAGGATCAGTTAAAATTAAAAAAAATTCTTTGCTGTTATTATAATAATTAAAGTTTTTAGTTTCAGTCTTCTTTCCGGTAGATGTACTAGGAACTGCTATCATATCTTGTATTTTTATTGGTTTACAACCTTTTAAATCGACATTTTGCTTAAGATCACAATTTTCATTGGAAATTATTTTAACTTTAGTCTTAACACTATTCATCTTCTTTAAATTTATATCAGTCTTTGAATTACTTTCACTATCTGCTGGGTTTTTTCATTTTTCTCTATACTTTTTGTGTATTTCTTCTTAGGTATTTAGTTTTTATTTTCTCTCTCTCACTTTTATTTTCATTTTCAGTAATTTTATCATAATTTTTTTTTTGGAAGTCGTTTTGAAACGCAATTTTTGTCTGTTGTTCAGTGTATTTTTCATTTACATCTTCACATTTCACAATTTTCTGTATATGTTTAGATTTTATTATCTCTTTTATTCTTTCCTTTTCATTCAGGTCACTTTCATGGTGTTTCGCTGTATTATTCGCTATGTTGGGGTCATATTTTTTGTAGTGTTTATTTGTAGGGTCCGGTTTATATGTTCTCGGCATTGTGTCAAGGTTGGTACTCCTAAAATAAATAAAAATTAACTTCAGTAGGGTTACTAGGTAAACACTACACACACACACACACACGGTACACTTTATTAAAATTCGGCATTTAAAAAATATATTTTCACGATATTTCCTGTGTCAATTTGCAATTTAATTTGAAAGAACTTTAGTGACAACCCTACCTATTGACCCCCTTTGTGATTCTATTAACCCTTCTCGTGATCCTAAACACCCCTCACGTGTTTCCATTGCCCCCATTCCAATATTCTATTCACCCCCCATTTGATTCTAATAACCCCAGGGTTTGTGAAAATACAAGTACCTTTAGTTTTTTGAATATTTTACATTTATTAACAAAAATTCTTACTAACCTTTATAATTTCCTTGCAATTCCTACACTTAGCTTTACAAATTAACACAATTGACCTTCTACTATGCCATATATGTAGTTAAAAACTTAATTCTAAATGACACACTATCAGGTCGGTACAAAAGCGCGACAAAGAGAACGTTTTTTTACGAATTTCACACATTTGACGTCAAAGCTGGTGTTGCCATTTCAAGGAAAAAATATTGCCCTTTAATAATTTACGTTTTCTACTACAAATTATACCATAGAGCCTAAGGAATAAGTTGTCAAACTTTTTCCGTATTTTTTTTCTATTCACCCCTTGAATTCTATTCACCCCATTTTACGGTAATCGATTGTAATTTCATCGTAGTCGATTAAAAACGAACATGTTTCAAGTTTTAACTTTAACAGCGTTATATGAAAATTTATGAATGTTTCGTAATATTTAAAAAAAATGTCACAATAAATTATATGTTTTACTGAAATCAAAACTATCGATGACTGTTATTGTGATAGAATGAATATTGATATCCGAAACCATTGTAATATTCGATTCGATTATTTTTACACATTAGTAAAAGTACACAGGAATATTTTATCTGTGACCTTTCCCTAATCCTTCACAATCCACCATTATAAAAAAAAGTTTTGTTTACGTTGTTCGTTTACTAAAAAATGTAAAAGTGGTGAAAGTATAATTCAAAGTATAGTTATTTAATTCTTTAGAGCATTTAATTAAAATTTTCCTCATAGTCGGTGTGAAAAGTTGTATGTGTCACTCAGGAGCAAAATTATTTTCGTCATGGGCGTTAACGCTTCACTCTGGATTTAATGTACCGCCCTCGCCGTAAATACATCATTTCGCTCCCTTGTGACACAAATAACTATATAAAAATAAATTAAAATAAACTTATGTGTTTGAAGAAAACAAAAACGCGGCAAATTCCTAGACTAATTTTTTTTTGTCGGAAAAGCAAAGGCATCAAGCTCATACGGCCTCGTCGGTTTTCGTAATTTTATTTAATAATCATAACTGCATAATAAATGCGTATTCCTTTTTCAAAAAGATTTATAACGCTTTATACACAAACTCAATGGTGTAAACACAGATGTAGTTCAGTATAAATTTCGGTAAGTATTCCAAATTTAAATCACATTCTCCCCCTAGAGATGAATGAAATTCAGTACAATTTTCTTTCCCTGTTTTTAACAGATTAAAAATAACTATTGTTATGTTCGGTTTTTGTGCCATAGAATGTCACTTTTTTGAGCAAGTGGTACAAAAACATAATTATTATATAATATTACCATACCAATGTACATTTATTTGAGTTGTACTGAATGCGTTCTTTAAATATATATAATACCTTCGCCACTTGATTTTGGGTTCTCAGGAGGAAAAAATTATATGCGTAACTCGTTCGAAAAGGCTTCTTTACGAACCTCGCTACGACATCCGCCTTCGGGTCGTGCCGCAAACTTCTCGGTTTGTAAATTGATTAAATTAACTCGTTGGCCTTGCAAACTCTTACGAAATGTACTACTTATTACAATACCGTGATTATTTATTTTATTTACATAGTTTATCTGAATTGGACGGATTTACTAGAATTACATCATAAGTTACGATAGGTTGGCTTGGGGACGCCGAGACGATAGGAAATGTCCCGGGTTCTTAGTGGGACAATAGGCCATTTTATTTTTTTTGCCCAAATTACCCATCTGTGACTGTGACTTTGTTGATGTGAAGTGATGCTGGGAATAACTTCTTCCAATAATTTGTAATATTTGCTATTACTAATAATGAAATTATTTCTGTGTTTGTGAAATAATTTCAGAGATCCTTTGGGAGAAAGATAAGTGTAATCCTTAGCGCAGGTTCGGGTGAGATCCTTTCACTAGAACCTAGAACTAGCACATCATTAAGCCACAACGAATACAGGTTCGATAAGATGGAAAGAATTACTTACATCAGATCAGAACGGTCTAAAACTTTCACGAGACTTGTCAAAATCATGTCACCTGTCAAAAAATCATTAAAATGATAATTTATGTGAAGTTATGCCTCTGCCACCCCTTCTGTGGAAATGCGTGATGTCAAACCTGTAGTAGTAGTAGTGAACCTAAAAAATAATGCCATATTTACAATTGAACCAAAAAAATGTGTCTTGAAGTAAATAAATAAATGGCACTACAGTAATAAGGTGAGCTCGGGGTTTTTAATGTATCAGCAGTATCATTGTCATTTGCTTAGCAAGCAAACCCAAACATTTTAACTAGTGCTAGTTCCATTGGTACTACAGCAATAAAGGTTAGAAAATCCTATATACATTTCTCTGAATGACGAAACTCTTTGCATTCATTTGCTTTACTTACTACTCTGTGATTCATTTGTAAGTAACAGATGCACGAAACGTTTTGCTAACTTACTCTACGTGGAACTAATTTGAAAATTTGCTTCCTCATTCGCCGCTAGGGGCGCAGGTATTCTGCCACAGAGGAATAACTGCTACGCTACGACGAAAGGACAATCTCAAGTCGGGTTTTTGGCAGCTACTTCATGACCTTACTCGCCAGGCGCGCCACTTGTAAAACGGTAGCCGTCATTCTAAAATTGATCATCGATCATCTGCCTCCGTTTCTACTGCCATAAAATGTTACAGTTTTTGAATATAATAGAATAGCATTAATAATAGCAGTTCTTGATGAAATGGATTGCATTAAATCCTAAAATAATTACAGTCCGCGCCAAGTTTATTCGGCTCTGGGCGATTGACTTCTTTTTCTCGCATAGCATAGGGCGGGGAGAGAGAGAAAGAGGTAACATGTCAGCTCGCTCAGAGTCAAAAAAACGTGGCGCGAACTGTACCCTAATCATAGATTTTTAGCTGTATCTCATGGCGATGAACACCAGTGCTGATGAGGATTGGGACAACTATAAAGATGCCAAATCCAAGTACAAGAAACGACTACGGTTCAAAAGCAGCAACTCATGGAGGAAATTCTGCAGCGACATTGAAACCGTTGATCAAGCAAATCGGGTAAGGCAAATACTAGCTCAACAAGGCAACTCCAGGCTAGGGTCGCTTAAAAAACCCGATGGAACATATACCTCTTCCACCACAGAAACACACAGTCTCTTGTTGGAAACTCACTTTCCCGGAAGTAGAACTATTCAAGAGATTGTGTGGCCGGAAGAGGTTCACCATGAAGCTGTCGACCACTTAGACATAACTAATAATATTATCACTGCTGACAAGGTGAGATGGGCCATTAATAGCTTTAAACCTTTTAAATCAGCAGGACCAGATGGAATCTTCCCAGCACTTCTACAGTGGGGTGGGGAACCCGTCATCAATATAATGGTCCGAATCATGAAAGCATGTCTTAGATTCGGATACGTTCCCAAAAGGTGGAGAGTAGTAAACGTAATTTTCATACCGAAGCCAGGAAGGAGCGACTACACTAACGCTAAATCTTTCAGGCCGATTAGTCTCACCTCGTTCTTGCTTAAAACTCTCGAACGTTTGTGCGAGAGACACCTGAGAGATGGAGCGTTAAAACATATACCCTTACACAAGAATCAGCATGCATATAGTTTGGGTAAGTCTACTGAATCGGCTCTCCATGCAGTTGTATCCACAATTGAAGAGGCGATTCAAAACAAATGCATCTGTATTGGAACTTTTATTGATATAGAAGGTGCCTTTGACAAGACGCAGTATAGCAGTATAAGTGCATCTCTAACAAGGCATGGGGTGTCAACAGCTGTAAACAACTGGGTCACAAACATGCTTAACAAACGTATCGTGCGTCTAGCTGGAGAGTCCCTATCGGCGGAGGTAGTGCGGGGATGCCCGCAGGGAGGAGTGCTCTCCCCGCTTCTGTGGAATCTGGTCATTAACGACCTGATTACCAAGCTTAACGCTAATGGATGCTACACCGTAGGATACGCCGACGATTTGGTAATCCTCATCACAGGTAAATTTGCGAAAACGGTAATGGTCATGTTCACTAACAATAGGGCTCTTGGTAGGTATACCCTACCTAAGCTCTTTGGAACGGAACTCCAGCTAGCAACTGAGGTGAAGTACCTGGGCATAACCTTGGACAGCAAGCTCAACTGGAGTAGCCACATCGACAACAAACTAAAGAAGGCGAGTATTGCTTTCTGGCAGTGTCGGAGAATGGTGGGGAAAAAGTGGGGACTTTCTCCCAACATCATTCTTTGGCTGTACGTAACGGTGATCCGTCCTCTTGTCTGCTACGGAGCTGTGGTGTGGTGGACCAGGACCAAACTAACCACAATGGTAAGCAAACTCCAAAGCTTCCAAAGGCTGGCCTGCATGGCTATCACAGGTAGTATGAGAACTACTCCAACAGCAGCAATGGAGGCCATGCTGTGTCTTCCGCCACTCCAGCTGTATATTAAGCAGGAGGCCGCGTCATCTGCGGTGAGACTCAACACCTTAGGACTTTGGAGGAAAAACAGGACCTCACACACCGCCATCCTAGGGGAAGTTTACAAAAAATTTCCCATCTCTATGGCTTGCAGTGACAGAATCCCCAAACAATTTGTTTTTGACAAAAAATACAATATACAGTTACATGAAGACCATCGGGTTGAGGGGCTCGACGTTAAAGAGCTCAGAATTTTTACCGATGGTTCAAAAACTGAAGCAGGCACTGGTTCAGGCACCTTCTCGGAGGACCTAAACATCAAGATAGCCATTCCACTGGGTGCCCATAATACTGTCTTTCAAGCTGAATGCATGGGCATCATCTCGGCTGCTAATGCCATAGCATCGAGAAAGGTAAGAGATTCCTCCATTCGAATCCTCTCGGATAGCATGGCCGTCCTACAAGCCCTAAATAGCAACACTATTAACTCAGGGCTAATCTACGAGTGTCACAAACGACTAATGGAGGTATGTCAACACAACCGCGTAATCCTTCAATGGATAAAAGGACACAGCGGATCAAGAGGTAACGATGCAGCGGATGAGTTGGCGCGTAAAGGATCTAGCTTGACAGCGTATGGTCCCGAACCTATCATCCCTCTTCCCTTCAAGATGGTACGCTCATTTCTGAGAGAGTCGACCAGGAATGATCATGCCACTCTTTGGACAAACCATGAGGAGTGCAGGCAGGCTAAGCTGGCCTTGCCGTCCCCTAGCGCTAGGCTGGCTAAGACCTTGCTTCGACTTAGTAGGCCGCGCATGCGACTGGTAACTGCAGCACTTACTGGCCATGGTTTCTTTAATAAACATCTATATGTCCTAGGTGTTACCGACAGCCCCCTTTGCAGAGCCTGCTTGGAGGCAGAAGAAACGGCTGCTCAAGTCCTCATGGAGTGCACAGGAGTAGCGGACTACAGGGCTAAACACCTCGGTCAATCGAGGGACCTTCCAGGGATAGTCGGTAACGTAAAGGGCCTACTGGCGTTCCTGGAGGAGTTGGGTTGGCTCGAATGATGTCGCATTCCCACCCACACGCAAAATAGGCGCTTTCGTCGTCGAGTTGCGGAAACCAGCCCGTCTTACAATTGACAATTGACAATTAGCTGTATCTCTTCTCCCAATTATTAAAACCTGCCGTCTTTTGTGCGCCATTACTGTCGCATTATTTCTTAGCTGGAATGTTCTCACACACCCACTCCATTCCCTCCTGCAAAATAAAATCCGAGTGTACCTACATAAAACAGTTTATCTACACACGTATCATAAACCCACTTTACTGCGTCCAAAAACCGCACGTTATGACCAACATAATGATATACTACTTCGTAAAAAATGGGGGGGGGCGTGACCTGCTCAATGTGATAGGGGAGGATTGTGAATAGAATCGACCGATTAATGCAACCGTTATGTAATGCAAAAATATTATTATATTATTAATATATTAACTAAATTTGAAATTGAAATGTTTTTTTCGTGTTTCATAATGTTCTATTTCATGTGTTGTTGGTTGATTTTCTGGGTTCTGTTCTGCTGGGTTGTCCTATGTGCTTTCAGTTGCGCTGTCTGTTTCCGGGACCTAGTATATTTGATTTGAGGCTCATTCATACAGGTTTTAATTACCCTGATACAAAAAAATTCTCTTAGCGCAGTTAGTTTATTGTATTAAATACGAATGTACGGTTGCCTGCCCGCCATTCTTCATCTAGTACCCTGCATAATATGAAGATGTGGTCGTTTGTGGATATATTGCGTAGAAAAGCTGCTTGTTAGTTTCCGAGTTCCTTTATTGTTTCGTCCAGTTCCTTCGATATTCTGTAATGCACATTGTGATTCGGCGATAATCGTTAGTGTCCTGCGGGTTTCTGGTTTTTAGAATAGGTACTTGGACCGTTTCGTACCATGGGTCCGTTCCACGGTATAATATTAATTTAATTATATATTTATTAATATCTACTCATGTAGTTTTAATTGATTTCGCGATGATCATTAATAGTTGGCCCAATATATCTTTGTATAGCTCCGGCACTAACAAGTCTGTACCTAGTCCGTACCCGGTGCTGTTCCGTTGCGCATTTGGCTAATTATTGTGTAAATTTCGGATGTCGACGGGCCATTATCAAGACACCCAGTGTCTGTGGGCTCGTTGAGGATAAGGTCTATATTCGGGCCTTCTGAGTTTTTTACTTCCTATTCTCAGTGTGACATTGGAATGTACCCTTATTTTTTCAGCCGTCTCGCATGTAGTTGGTGCTTTCTATAGAAGTGATATACCATCTGCATACGTTTTCTTTGGTGATTTTTACCTATCCCGTCAAAGTAACGTCGCCATTTTTATTGTTCTTCTGTCTCTTTAATTCTGTCAAGGCGTCGTCAGCACTCTTTGAGATGCGGTGTCCTCTCGATCTGGCGGGTGTTGTGATGTATTTTTGGGCCGCTATTTCCATAGCACCTTTTATGGATTCCCACGGGATGTTCGGGATGTTTTCGTCTTCCTGGGGGTCGATATTGTTGATCCCTAGTATGTACATGATTGCGTTTTGGTATTTTGTTTTTGTATCATTTGGTTCGTCTTGTGTTATTGACGTGTAAGCGCACTGTTTATAATTGAAGTTGAATATATTGAAGTTGCTGTGATAGGATTCCTCTCATTTTGAGGCGTTTTATTTCCTAGTTTATTGCGAGTCACGGAGGTTTTCTGAGGTGGGCTTAATTAGTCTGTTTCGCCTCAGATTATCTTGTGGTCTGATATGTATGGGTCGCTCCATTCGCCTTTAATGAAATTGAATGTGTGTGATGTATTTCTTGATATTATTATGTGGTCCAATTGTGAATATGTTTTACCATTCGACCATGTGACACGACGTGCGTAAAGCCTTCAGTTTATCTTTATCTTAAAGTTGGTTAACAGCTCTATTAACTTATTTGTGCTACGTCATTATAATAAAATCAATAATAGTAGTTACTTCAAGCACAGGACGTTTTATATTAGCTAATAATCAGATCTAATAATTTTATTAAAATCAGTGACAAGTAAATGGTTTTGTATTTCTGTCTTCGGATAGGCCTCGGAGATCTCACGCTCGGTCACTGCCTAGGTATAACTCCTCAACACAACACAGCCGCATATGAACATGGATTATGACTACGAGCTATCAGACTCTGGAACAACCTTCCTAGCGCCATCAGAGACAGCCCGGCACTTATTATTTTTAAAAGTCACTAAAAAGAACACTATCGTTCTCTTTCTTAATAAACTTCATATGTATGTATTAATATATATGTATTTTGTAGTATAATTTTATCTATTTGTATTGATATTATGTATTTATGTACATATTAGTAAGCAGTTTATTATTTTTATTATCTAACGTTGTGAACATAACTCTGCCTGTTATTTAATCATCCTGTCTATCCTTGGTTTGATGAAAGAAATCTCTTTTTAGAGATAAGCTGGCCAGTGTACAAAGGCCAGCTTATCTCTAAAAAGAGATTTCTTTCCATCTGATTTCAGGAAAATCACCTAATATCGCTGATACGTAAGTATCAAGATTATTTTACTCATAATATTTATGTAATGTTTGTAATAGTAAAGACAAGCAGGTATTTAAAATAATGTAAACAAATATGACAGTTGCGGATTCCCCAGGCAACATACAAAACAAAATTACTACTGTATGAAAAAGGATTCTATGGCTAGTTTTTACGCCATAGGAATTTTAACAACTGTCACTTCATACGTAATTAAGTATGAGATAATGAAATATATGATACAGGTACGGATGTCCTTATTTGATGAAAACTTATTTATGTACTATCGAACCATCTGAATCATGATCCACCATAAGCTTATTTTGCTAATCCCCTTAAATGCAAGTAGGTCGAAATTCGCTTGAAGGTTTATTTCCTTGGTAACGAACTTGTTATCATTTGATTAGACACTGACATTTTGATAGATCTTACAAGTTTGAAACTTTCAAACGAATTATCAGGCAAGTGGGTCATGATTCAGTTGGTTCGATTGTACCTAGGCCTAATTTATTTCCCTCTTCGATTTTTTTACGAATGGTTTTATTTATCTATATTGGTCTATTTTTTGCTACAGAGCGTTTATATTAAATGTATTTTTATTTATTTTTTTCTGTCCTAGATATTATTATTGCTTTCTATTACGTTTCTTACAATTCTGTGTATGGCTGTAATATTTTATGTAAGTTTAGGGGACTATTAATTAGTAAAGCACGTCATAAAACTGATATAAATTGTTTATTTTTAACTCAACCTAAGTACACGGAATTCGTACACGGTAAATATAAGTTGGTACTGTAAAGATCCCCCCTTTAATGTTTATTTTTTATATTTTAACCTATACTTAACAAAACGCTTTTAAGCATATGTTAATTGCAGAAATATTCAATAGTAATATTTCTCAGTGTAATGGCCAAATGTGATCGTATTACTGTGGTAGGACTTGCTACGTTGTGTAATTTTTTGTTTCAGCAAACCCAGATTCTTTTAGAGGCATGAAATAGGTAAAGAAAATCCATGAGAAAGAAATTAATAGTTTGAGATGGAGGTGATGTAACTGGTCATAAAAATTTGTTTAGAAAGACTTGGAAAGATCCTTGGACGAGGCAAACATCGAATAATTATAAACTTAAAGAAGGTAGTTACAGTTCCCTAAATCTAGATTCTGTCGCTTTTGTCATAAAAAAATGGGGGAAGCGGGGAGTGGTAGATGCCCCAAACCTCGCATCTACCTGTGAATTCCAACCAGCATTGCTAAGTGAAAGATCTCGCATCTAGATTAACATCTAGTTGCGAGATCTGTTGAATTCCCTTTAATGAGGAGTGTAAGGATTTCCCTAAGCTTGGCACAGGATGATACAATAGGGCATAACGGACTCTAAGTGACGCATGTACTTATATCAAATGACAAACTTGGAGCTATTTTGATATTCCCTACGGGTGTGATTCCTCGACCGAATGCAAATCATGTTAATTCGTTAGCATTCCCGCAGTATGAAACTGTGACAACGCCACGTGACTCGGAAGTATTCGCGGTCAACTGTCTCACTCAGACAACCGCGAGAACCGGCCAGCAATAATTTAATTCGCGGGGTTTGGAAGACATATTCCCATCCTTTCTTACGCGTGGCGTGGCCTACTCCCTTGTGATCGGGCACCACTGCTACTCGCCATGACAATATGTACATCCCCTACCCTGTAAGACTTTTCAGGCAATCACACCACCTACAAAGGGGCAGATCCCTATTATTCGCCCAAGTTTGCAATATGACACAACCACCACATCACACAAGAGGATAAATTACAATTCAATATACAATACAAATAGCCAACAGGCACTCCGGCTACCAGGTAGTGAAGTTTTAATCAACACCAAACCGACAGCATAATTCTTATCTGTAATAAATAACAATCAAAAATAGCTTCAATTGAAGCAGGCTAAATAAATTAAGTATATGTAGGTTTTTAAGAACGCTTATGCAAGCTCTGTCGTTCGTAAGAATTTGGTATAGTTAAAAAACTTCACGGAAGGTGGAGAAAAATGTAACCAGAGTAGTTCTATAAAACGTTAATAAATACAAGTGCCAAGTAGATTAACGCAATACTACTAAGTGATACCTGTGTAACTTAATTTTACAGAAATTTAGAAGACAAAGGAAGGGAAATAAACTAATCCGTCAGTTTGATTATTACAGGATGAGCTAACTGACAAAGAACTCAACTGTAATTTTAGTTCAGGATATAAGGATGGGGAATGCCTACCTAAGCGGCTAGCCGACGACAGATCTACCTTAATCAATTTTGAAAACCCAGTAACACGCATCTCATGTCGACGCAGCTATTTAAATAGGCGAACGACAGTGCTACGCATTATGGATTATCATTACACGCTTTGTACCTACATAACATTTTCCGTTTGTTATTCAGATAAGTATAATGAGGAGTCCGAGTCGAGATAATTAACTCAAAGTTCCAGTAACAATTATATACGCCCCTACTAAGACCGAAACTTCTACTATATTGGCACTGCCTTGTGGTTTACAGTTCAAAAGGACAAGCAACGACAATATTGACAATACACGATACCGGTATTTAAAGTGAAGAGCAATCAATAAATTAGGTTAAGTGAACTGTGCATCAAACCAGACAGGAGTTCCCGGCGCGCTGAGATGCCGCGCGAAAGCAGGTCAACGCTCACCCGATCAGCCGGCTGATGGTCAGGTACAGCCGCGCGTTGCTAAGCCAATAAGCGCGAGCGCAGCCTCTGGAAATGTCTGCCCGATACGAAATAGCAAATAGTTTTAAGCAAGTTCACGTCGTGAACCCGAATTTCAAATTACGCGTAACATAAAAATAGATATATAAACAATAGTAAAATATAAATCACAGCAAGTACAAACAAGTTTAGGCACACGTCGACGGATTGTAATAAATACTTGACAAAGTGGGCTTAGGCCTATTCCTCTGTCAGCCACGAGAGCTTGTTAAACCTAATAAACTTTATCATTCTAGAGCTGAATCAGATCAATAAATATGATTCAAAACGGCAAAGAAATGCGTCTTGCATTTCTTAAAATAAATTTAAAAGCGTTGATCAATTTATTAACTAAAACTATTGCATTATACTCAGTGATCTGGATTCGAACCAGATTAATTATAATTCTCCGTGGTCTAATGGGCCTCACGCTTGCCTCTCAAATAGAAGATGCAGGTTCGACTCCGATGTACGACATACTAGCCACTTAATGATAAATTTATTAACTATAACTACTGGATGATAATCAGTTCTCTGGATTCGAATCAGATTAATAATAAAGAGCTCCGTGGTCTAATGGGTCCCACGCTTGCCTCTCACACAGAAGTTGCAGGTTCGACTCCCGACCATGTACCAATGCGACAATCAATCCATTTTAAGTACATTATACGGACGTTCTAACGGTGATGGAAAACATCGTGAGGAAACCTTTACTACTCCATAGCTGCGGCGATGGCTTATTGTCAGCCAAGGCGGGGCATGAAATAACCGGCTCAAAGCGGGCACAGTTGCGCCCCTACCACCCCGCATGGGAAAAGGCGTGACGCTATGCAATTATAATTCTCCACATCTCTGAAATGTAACAAAATAAAATAGACTTACCACTTTGTGCTATCCTTCACTCGACAGCCGACGCCTACCACGTGTACATTTACTCACCACTCGGCGAAGGCCCCCTGACGCCGCAGTCTCGCCTCTCGCGCCCGGCACCAGAAAAAATCCCGCACTTCCTGTTATTCCGCTTGATGAAGTCCTCCTCCCTGTCGACTGCCCTGTTCCGTATCTAAACCCCGTCTCCCTACTCTGTCAAAATTTCGTCCTTTCGGCGTATGCGCAGCCTACCTACTCTACTACCTACCCTTCCAGTCTCGACCAATCACATCGCCAAATCTCATTCAAGACTACGCCCCTATGTCATCTCATTGGCCCATGTACTCATGGTGCTATCAGGATTATTATTTTAACAAGCATAATAGTTAGCCTATTTAGTTCTTTCCATGCCTAGATCCACCCCAAGAAATAGAACGATATTGACGATACTGATACATGAAACTTTTCGCCACCGCCTATAAGATGTTGTTAATATTAGGTTTTCGCTATATACTATACTTGGTTCTTTACGTCACACACTTGCCCAAAGTGGGTGATAAAATAATTAGCAACCAAGATTAAATATATGTTACCTAAAAACAATGATTCAGTGAATGATTATGAGCCTAATCTAACCTATCAGAGCTCAATTAATTTCATCAACGCGAATGGCCGAGTCGGCAGTGCCCTACCTTCGAAGCCAAGGGCCCCAGGTTCGAGTCTCGGTGGGGGCAAATATTTGTTTGATGAAAATGGATGTTTGTACCCCAGTGATGGCCGTTCATCTATCTTAGTATAGTATTTATAAGTATGTGTATCGTTGTCTAGTAACCAAGATACAGGGAATCCCAGTTTGGGCCAGATCAATGTGTGTAAATAGTGCCCAACGTATTATTATTATTATTAATTAATTTCAAAGATGTCATACGGCATTCATTCAGTGGGGTGCCAACAATGGCATCGATCCCTGGCTTTATTTAGACAACAACGTCTTAAATAATAAAACATCCGCGCCGTAACGGCCTTTTTACACAGTCATCATTGAATTACTGCAGGACAGAGTATTGTAAAAAATAAGAAATTACAAGTTAAGACTTGCTTACCCAGAACTTTGTATTTCTTGCCATGGTGCAAGTAATTGGCCAGAAGATAAATGACCTTTATTTTATTATCTCGAATGATCATAAGAGTGACTTTGTGATAGACTAAATTACTTACTTCCTAACAAGCCATACATAGAACTGAGTTTTGGCTAAATGGTTCTGGTCATTGTTTCTTTTAAGTCTAACAAAACTAATCGGTGCACATTTGTTTACAGTCAGATTTTATTACTTTATTACTTAAGTTATTCCCAAAACTCCAACAAACCGATACGAACTACCTTTTTTTGATTTTATGATAATTTTGTATGATTTAGTTAAACAGTGCATGTTGGGATCGTTACAGTACTCTTGCTACTCTGTTCGTGTCCACGGAACGACTAACTTGTCGCGCGGTTATGCTGACATATCAGAACTGTTACCCCTACACTCATCCCCCCCTTTTTGAAAAACATTTTTTTTTAATAATTAAATAATACAATATTACACACTAGATTTTTATTGGTAGTACATCATACAATATTGCTAAATGCAAGTACCTACTCACGACCCACAACGTACCCACACGTAGTTGCTGACTTAGTTCTGATACTGCGCTGTGCCGGTCGACTATGTTAGTCATATTTTCACGTAATGTCAAGATAAGTTGACGACCGTCACAGATAAGTATATTTATATTCATCACGCACTATGTCTTATGCACGTCATTAATTACATGTACCAACCTAGTATATAAGCTAGGATTTCCTATAATAAATTAGTCTAGTATTTGCGCGCATCTCAAGCCTTTTACTTTACTCCCGAAGATGTCGCTCTCCTTATAATTGCCTCTGGCAAAGTGGTGACCCGACTTCTGAACATCAGCAACCTTCGGTAATAGCAGCATGGACCCAGCCGCGAAGAAAACTCCATGTGCTGCCACCTTAATCCATAATCAAGACCCCACCCAAACCAAGACGACATCAAGCAAGCCATGACGGACTAGAAGCCAAAATATTTCAACTGAAGATTTCCCGCATCGAACTCAAGATACCGCAAGAATAATGAACCGATAATCAGCCGACTGCTGATTTATCAAAATGGAGCTCGCACCAGCAGAAACGAACGCGTCGGCAAATTCATTCACAGCAAGCAGCTTTTCAAGTTCAAGACATAGGAAGCCGTTCCAGCCCCCAGAAGAGTATTGAAACATCATCGATATACCTAATTCAACGAATATTGAAATCATCCAGGAAGAACATCGCACGAAGAATAATCAAATTACTGAAGAGAGAGAGAGATATATATATATATATACATAGTCAGGTCATAAGTTCTGTCACATGTGCGATATGAAATAATTTAGACATGTTTATTATTTATGTAAACATTTATATAGCAAAATGAACTTAATAAAACATAGATTCTTATGGTAATAAAGTTTATTCAAAATGACCCCCGCGATTTTGAATACAGGCCTTTATTCTGCGCGGCCAGTCGTCTATCGCAGCACGAACGATGTACATGTCAATATCGGCGGCTGCCTTAATCAAGGATGCCTTGAGTGACTCCAAATCAGGATGAGGCTTTGAGCAGGCCTTTTCCCCCAAGTGTTGCCATATCTTGTAATCTAACGGACTCAAATCTGGACTGGAGGAGGGCCAGTCTTCGTGCCGGATGAAGTCGATTTCACGCGCCGCCAGCCAGTCTTGTGTGCTTTTCGCTGGCGCAGAATCTTGTTGGAATACCCAGTGCCTGTTATTAAACATGGTATGAGAAACAGGTTCCACAAGGTTCTTGAGGACTGTATTTTGATACACAACTGCATTCGTTTTTACGCCTTTCTCACAAAAATGTACCTCAGTTAAGCCCCAATAAGAGACTCCCAACCAAACCATGAGCGAGGATGGAAAATTAACTCGTTGGATACTCGGAATACGGTTGCTCGCTTCTTCACTGCTGTGTGCGTACACCTTATCATTTTGTTTGTTGTAGCTCTCTTCCACGGTGAAAATTTTTTCGTCCGAAAAAAGAATTTCCCGATGCTTTTTTCCCGCGTACCGCTTCAACAAAGCGCGGCATCTCTTCAGTCTCAGGTCCATTAAAAGAGCGTCCAAACGATGTCCTGTTTTTCTTCGATATGCCCTAAGCCCTAAGTCTTCATTTCACACCCTTTTCACCGCGGTCCTGCTTAACCCCATCTGAAGGGCCAACAGTTTCTTCTTACGTATGGGATTTCTTTGAATTCGCGCCTTCACAGCTTTTATCACTGCTGGAGTCCTAACAGAGCGAGGGCGACCACTTCTTGACCTGTCATCTACACTAGAGTCTTCATTGTATCGTTTTATGGTACGATAAACGAATCTTTTGGTTATATTCAAATTTTTCAGTAAGTCGACAATCTGAATTGGAGCGTAACCGCAACGATGCAACGCAATAACTGCGATACGGTCTTCTTTAAGTGTCCACTCCATATTTAAAAATGAGGAAAATTCTAAAAAGTACACATTTTTATTTTCATGAAAAATTCGAAATTCGAATTCAATAAACTTTTTTGTGGCCAGCGTTCTAAATTCAAAAGTTTTTATTGTGTGACAGAACTTATGACCTGACTGTGTATATATATATATATATATATATATATATATATCTCTCTCTCAATATATAAACGATTGGTGTACAAGATGTGCCCTATGTTGCCAAATTCCAAGGTTTTTAGGCACACAAATTTCATCAATCGACAACATAATATTCACTCAAGAGTGAAAAGCACGCACGTACATATGACGTACGAGATCATTGACTGCCTACAGCCAAGGTTACAGATTGAATGCTGACGTTGATTCAGCACAATCATCCTTGTGTAGGTACGGTCGCAATTATAAACAAACAGTGATTACAACTTCAACGAAGTGCGATGTAAATTGACTCATCGATTCCTGAAAAACATGGGCGGCTGCAGCACCAGACGACTCTCCTGCGGATCTTTTCCAGGTTATAGGTTAGGTTAGTTTACTAACCGCGAAGCCCCATTTTCCTAGTGTTTTTTTGTTTTCCAGTTTTTAGTTTATTTTATGTAGTGTGCGGCCATATACAAGACTTGCCTGTAGGTAAATATTAAGTAATTCTTTAAACTTATGTAGAATTCACATAACCGTAGTTCCTTTATTTTTCTAATTCGTGTAAGATTTACCTTTAGATTAAGTTGAAGTATGCACAATTACTATCTAATTTATGTTTATTAAAAATCCTACTAGTTATTATTGCAGTTGATATAAGTTTGTTATGGTATCTAACATAGATTTTTTCCATTGTTATAAGTACATTCATTTATTTTTTTTCCCTAAAGGGGTGAGTATCTGTGCCGGTCGACTATGTTAGTCATATTTTCACGTAATGTTAAGATAAGTTGACGACAGTCACAGATAAGGTATATTTATATTCATCACGCACTATGTCTTATGCACGTCATTAATAACATGTACCAACCTAGTATATAAGCTGGGATTCCCTATAATAAATTAGTCTAGTATTTGCGCGCATCTCAAGCTTTTTACTTTACTCCCGAAGATATCGCTCTCCTTATAATTGCCTCTGGCAAATGCGCCTTTACACTAACATAAGTCAATATACAATACAATTCTTAATTATTTTCGTGACACAAAAAAAAAATATAAGGTTTCTTTTTGTAAAACCAAAGCAATGACAATCGCGGTAACATGTGTTTCGATGTCCGACTTTAAATTCAATACGTACTTATTTATGATAAGACTGTGGTAGTTATCACGAAACATTTCCTGCCATAAACTAATTCAACTACTTCAAACTATTGTCGTGACAACGCTGATTTATTATATTTATAATACACAACCAAGAAAAAAAAGCAAAAGAGAACACTATACACTAAGACATTCGCATACGTAAGACACTGTATAAGTTTCGTTCAGGATCCGCGAAGATTTTGACTAAACATTTTGGTCTTGGTTTGACTTCACCAACTCTTTCTTAATTAACTTTCTCGTATGTTTCTTGTAGTGTTGGAATGCTACGTACACGTATAGTATGACCACACAAACGGTTAATACCATGGTTGATAAATAGTCATTGTCGACTCTATCTTCAATGTCCGTAAGGCGCGGACTCGCATTGTTAGCTCCGTTCTGCGCTATAATTATTTCCTCGTTCTTGCTCTGCGTTTTACCCATGGTGTTTGCGAAAATAGCAATTTGGACACTACCCCTCGTTCTCCTTAGAGACCCAGGGGTAGTGTCTAGACTCCTTAAGAGAGCTTTTTAAAGAAATTGACATACTAACAGTAGCTAGTCAATTTATTTTCGAAAATATAATGTATGTACGCAAGAACCTTGCAACATTTTCCAAACTTAGCGATAGCTGTAATGTTAACCTAAGAAATAATCACAGACTGTGTGCGCCCCGATTCAGACTCGCGAAGGTTAGCAATTCTTTCAAGGGTCAGTGTATTCTCTACTATAATAATAAGATACCTCTGGAGATTTTGAAATTGCCATTTGAGCAATTTAAAAAGCATGTTAAAGCAACTTTGTCAAAAAAGGGATTTTACAATGTTCAAGATTACTAAAATGACAGGACTGTATGGGGTTAATCTAGCTCAACACAGGCCTTGCTGTTAATAATTTTGTAATTATTTATTAATGCTTATTAATCATAATAATTAAAATTTTCATATTTGTATTAGTTAAGCACAACCTATTTTTAAAAGAGATCTAAAAATCAATCTGTGGGAGTTTCTACGCCCTTCTTCTCCCACAGTGGTCCAATGTAGAGAAGAGGCAAAATTGACGTTTGCTAAGTATATGTAAATATCTACAGTAATAAAGTACTTTGACTTTGACTTTTGACTTTGTTCTATCCAAGTGTATCTGTATGTATCTGACAGTA
Source organism: Argyresthia goedartella (assembly GCA_949825045.1). Taxonomy (NCBI): domain Eukaryota; kingdom Metazoa; phylum Arthropoda; class Insecta; order Lepidoptera; family Argyresthiidae; genus Argyresthia; species Argyresthia goedartella. The sequence continues at coordinate 10,479,473 of OX463831.1, read as the reverse complement.
AAATAACTATATCTAACGTAGTTCTCTGCTTATAAGATTCGAATACTGATTACTAAATAAAAAACTGCCGTATAGGCAACGGTTGTTCTAGTTAGCTATGAAATGCGCTGTACTAAAATACTTTAGCTAAGTAGGTACTTACTTTACATAAATCGGACAGGGAGTTTTATAACTCTGCCGGCGCGAGAGCGCCGTTCCACGACCTCTGCGGGTGGTGACGGCGGCGGCGGCGGCGGCGGCGTGGGCAACAGGCCGCTTCGAAAATTCTGGGGTATAGTTCGCTACTCTGTCCCTGATTTGTTGACGGCACACACCTAGTGGCGTCATTAGTGTCGGTCTCGTTAAGTAAATACGCTGGTTTGAGTCTGTCAATTGAAACCTGTGTCTGTCTATTAGCTTACTATGAAACATTTATCTGGCTTCCTAATAACCTTGAATGGCCCGTCGTACGGTGGCTGTAAAGGCTTGCGTACGGCATCATTCCAGATAAATATGTGCGTACATGTCTCAAGGTCTGGGTGCACAAACATGTTCTTTGAATTTGAATGGTATTTTGGTGCCGGTCTAGTCTGCCTAATGATTTGACGTAACTTATCTAAATATTCATGTTGGTCTAACCGCTCTTCGGGGCCTTGGGTACAAAATTCTCCCGGTAACCTAATCGTCTGACCGTACACTAACTCTGCTGGACTTATGCCCGAGTCACTGCGAATTGCTGCCCTCAATACTAACAAAACCGTTGGCAACTCATCTGCCCATGAGGTATTCGATAGTCTCGCCATTAGGGTTGCCTTTAGACTGCGGTGCCACCGCTCTACCATGCCGTTACTTTGGGGATGATACGGGTGGTTCTTATCCTACGGGTACCTACCATACGCATTAATTGGACAAATAACTCGCTTTCCCATTGGCGGCCCAGGTCAGTCGTAATTCTGGCACAATTTCCAAATCAGCCTTCATACAGCGCTCTGGCCACTACTTCCGCTGTCATCGTTTCTACTGGAAAAGCCTCCGGCTATCTAGTAAATCGGTCAATCACTGTAACCAAATATCTATAACCCTCCCGGGTAGTCGGGAGCGGCCCCACCAGATCTATATGTACATGCTCGAATCTCTTGCATGTTTCATATTGACCTACACCGGAAATAGAATGCCGTAATACTTTTGCTCTTTGGCAGGCGATACAAGTCTTGGCCCAAGTGCCTACATCCTTGTTTAATCCTGGCCAGAAATAACCCTTAGCTATCATTTTCCTAGTCGTTCGTATTCCTGGGTGGCTGGTGCCGTGGATTGCATCGAAAACTTGACGTCTCATGTTTCCTGGAATATAAAGCCGAATATTTTGAGTGGATACTTCGCACATTATTTTTTTATCCGTGTTAGGTATGTTACATTGTTTAATTTCGAAACTTGTAGCGCGCGACCCGCTCATCAGTAATGTAATTTCATCGTCTGTTTCCTGTGCTCTAGCTAAGTCAGCGAAGTTAATCAACGTGGGGCATTATATTGACTCCACTCGCGATAAGGTATCCGCGACTGTATTTAGGTCTTCTTTAAATGACGTATAACTGTGGTGAATTCGCTAATGAACGACGTCTGCCTAACTCTCTTCGCTACCTCTTTGTTGCTATCTGACTTACTGAATGCAAAGGTTAATGGCTTATGATCCGTGAATATAATTAGCGGTCGTCCCTCTACCGTATTCCTAAAATGTTGGATTGCCATATAGATGTCTAGAAGTTCCCTGTCGTAGGTACTATACTTTGCCTAAGTATCCGAGAGTTTCTTCGAATAAAAACCTAAAGGTCTCCATGAGTTACCGTTCCATTGCTGGAGTACTGCTCCAAGGCTGAGTCCGATGCATCCGTCATTAGTGCCAGGGGCACGTTATCTAAGGGGTGTACAAGGGTTACGGTTTTTTCAAGACTCACTCTGCACCGCTGGAATGCTTCACATGCCGCGTCGGTCCATGTAATCTTCGTCTTATTCCGCTTCCTCGCATTATGTAGGAATTTTAGGAGTTCCTGTTGTTGTTCGACGGCCTTGGGCAGATGTGACCTGTAAAAATTTATTATACCTAAAAATCGTCTCAACTGTTCTACGGTCACCGGGCGGGGAAAATTTTTGATCGCTTCCACTTTTTCATCGAGGGGTCTGATTCCCTCGGATGATACCTCATAACCTAGGAACACTACCTTATCCTTGGCAAACTGGCACTTGCCCATGTTGATCGTGAGCCAGTTTTGTTCGTAGCGCCTAAGTAAGGCATCTAAATGTTTTTTGTGACATACTTCGCAATCACTAGCTACTATGACGTCATCTATGTAACAAAATAGCTGTGACTTCTCGCAACCTGTGCTCCCCTCTGCCAGTAACTTGCTCTATGTCCTTTAAAACAACGTCAATCATAAATCTTTGATAGGTTTGTGCAGCATTATAAAAACCAAAGGTCATGCGGGGAAATTCGAAAAGCCCAAACGGAGTTATTATGGCTGTTTTCTCAATATCTGAAGGATTTACCGGAATATTGTGAAATGCCTTATTGGCGTCTATGTGGGTAAAACCTTTGTACGGTTACACCGTGCATATAATGTTTTGTTAACGTGGCAGTTTACTCAGCCCGCATATTTCTACCGTAATAAATTTAGTTGACCACTTACAGTGAAGACAAAATGACGTGTTTCATTACTACCACTACTTTACTACTTCATTCGTAACAACTCACTACTAGAACTTTATACAACTGTGTGGAAAGTGCCGTCTACTAAGCACTTGATCATACATTATGGTCCTTCGAGAAAACTCAGTGTGTTCTGTGGTTTTTGGACTGTGGGAGCATTGAGAAGAACTGTGTGCGACCTACGACTCTACGGGTCGAGCTACGAAGAAAACTTAGCGTGCGCTGACAAAATCAAGCATCGCGACTACTTACTACTGATGAAACAAGCAAGGGACACCGTCTACTACGTGTCGAACTCATCAACTACATACTACTCATACTTACTGAAACTAAAAGGTACCAACTAAACATAACTATGGCTGAACTACAAACTCAGAGCAAAGTCTTTGAAAACATAAAAAGTCTCTGCGCTAACTACAAAAAGGACGGAGCAGAAAGGAAGAAAAGGCCAGACTATCTCACGAAGAGACTTGTATCACTTGAAACTCAATGGAAGGATTTTGAGCAAAGACATGCATTATTATTGGAATATGAGGAAAAAGATATTGAATATTTTAAGGAATGTGTCTACGAAAGAACTAAGGAGATATATACAAACACTAAAGAAAATATACTACAACTCATGTCTCAGAGCCTGCAAGAAGACGACTTTGACAAAACTTCAACTACAAATGATGGTCTTACTGGAGAAGAACTGACCAAGAAGGTAGATGACACAAGTACCAAGGTCAGAGAGCTACTTACTAGACAGGAAGGAAACTGCAAGGCCATTGACAGGGCCATGTCGAAAGTGAACATTGAAGATACTATGGAGAAATGGGAGATTGAAGATCACCTCAAGATAATGGGATCAAAATGGGAAGCAATAGATAAACTACACTGGGAACTGGACGCCCTACTGCAAGGTTCGGAGGAAAAGTACTACGACTTATTCATGACTTTGGAAGGCGAATACGACCGACTTAAAAAATCACTGCATAAAAAGCTGTGGACCAATGTACACTACAAGCAATCCGCACCAAAGATTGACATCCCCATATTCACCGGAAACTATGAACAATGGGTGTCTTTTAAAGATTTGTTCTTGGAAACAATACACAACAATCCATCTATTTCCAAGGCACAAAAACTTCAACACTTAAAAGCAAAGCTGAGAGGGGAGGCTGAAAAACTAGTGCAGCATTTGAACATCAGTGATGAAAATTATGAGTCATGCTGGAACATCCTTATGCAGCGCTACGACAATCGCAGACTGCAATTTACATCCTACATAAATACTATGTTGAATTTACCAGTAATACACCAGGCGAGCGCATTTACTGTCAAAAGAATGCATGACGTCATAAATGAATGCATGAATGGCTTAACTAACATCGGCGTGGAAACAGAAAATTGGGATCCGCTAATTGTGCACCTTATGTCGCAAAAACTTGACTCTGATACCTACAACGAATACTGCAAAGAACTACGTGAACCGAGGGAAGTACCAGACCTTCATGAGTTCACAAACTTCTTGGAAAGCCAATTTATGGCGTTAGAAATAAAAACTCGTCAAAAAGAAGTCCCTAAGGTACAGAAACCGCCTCAACCTACTGAAAAGCAGCACTACGGGACATATAAACCGACTTTTGGATTCAAACGGGAATATAAGAAGTCATTTTTCACGTCTTACCAAGGAAATTGCCCACTTTGTGACGAAAACCACGTACTCATGAAATGCCGCAAGTTTCTAGACATGAACACTGAAACCAGAAACTCTAACGTCGCCCGCATGCAACTCTGCAAAAACTGTCTGTACGACCACGGCGACATGCAGTGCTCATCGACTAAGAAATGCAAAGAGTGTGCTAAGCCACATCACACGCTGTTGCACAATAAGATGAAGAAACCACCCTCAACTCCGGGTTCTGGAAGAAACTACTCTACTCAACGGCAACCTACTTATACTCAAAAAGTGTCGAATCACTTATCCAGTAACGCAACGGAGGTACTACTCACTACAGTACAAATCAAAGTAAAAGGCCTCAATGGAACTTATGTACATTTGCGAGCACTACTTGACCAAGGCTCGCAAGTAAATCTAATAACTGAAAATGCAGCGCAACTTTTAAGGCTGCCAAGAAAACATATGACTGCGACGGTGTCAGGCGTTGGGACCGTCACTGGGGACTGCAAGGGACGAATTGGAATTGAATGTCAGTCCATCAACTCTGTCTTCACCTTCAAATCAGAAGCACTGGTAATGAAAAAGCTCATAAATAACTTGCCGAGCAAATCTTTTCAATCAGCAGAATGGGAACACTTGAACAATCTGAAACTGGCCGACCCTGAGTTCAACGTGTCCCGCGGCATTGATCTACTGTTTGGGGCGGAGGTTTACTCTACCATCATCATGGAAGGAGTACTGAGAGGCACCAATGAATCCCCCATTGCGCAACAAACTCAGCTAGGTTGGATCCTGTGCGGCAATGTCAAGACTTCTTTCAACTGTCACGCAACCTTGGTCAATCTGGAAGACCTGACTAAATTCTGGGAAACAGAAGACATCACTGAGGGGAACGAAGATATACCATCCGATGATGAGTGCGAGATATATTACCAACAAACTACGAAAAGAAACTGCGATGGAACTTATGTTGTCAAGATGCCATTATACCCGAATTACGAAGAAAAACTGGGAAACTCTAAATCTGCGGCAACTGCCCAATTTTTGCAACTAGAAAAAAGACTCGACAGACTGGCGAAACTTTCGGCTATGTACAAAGACTTCATCCAGGAATACATAGATCTGGACCACATGCAGCCCGCAACTACTGTTTCTAACTCAAGCCCTGTATACTACTTGCCTCACCATGGGGTACTACGGGAGCAGTCCACGACGACCAAACTAAGAGTCGTTTTCAACGCGTCCCAAAAAACAAGCTCGAACTATAGCTTGAATGACTTAATGAAAAAGGGACCTAACTTACAAAAAGACATACAGGAGTTACTAATAAAATGGAGAAGCTACAAATACGTCTATACAGCAGACATCGAGAAAATGTACCGCTGCATCCGGATCGCTGAAGAACAGCAACATCTGCAAAAGATCATTTGGAGATTTTCGACTGACGAATCATTACAAGAAATGAACCTCTGTACCGTTACATACGGAACCAAAAGCGCACCGTGGTTAGCCATGAGAACCCTAAAACAGTTAGCCTCGGACGATCGCCAAAAATACCCCGCGGCTGCAAAAACACTGGAAAACGAATTTTATGTCGACGACTTGATAAGCGGGAATAACTCACTCGAAGCCGCCAAAGAAATGCAACGCACGCTGATTGTACTATTGCAAGGCGGTGGAATGAACTTACGTAAATGGACAAGTAACTGCACAGAACTACTGCAAACTTTATCAGAGGATCAAATATCAACGAAGAATGTGTTCAATTTTAAACAAGGCAATACTACGAAAACTTTGGGTCTCGGCTGGAGTCCAAACTCTGACGTGTTCATACTCAACTGGGACATGGAAGAACCTCCAAAAAAGGCTACAAAAAGGAGTCTTTTATCTGAGATATCAAAACTCTACGACCCGCTTGGCTGGCTCTCACCCATTACTGTGTCAGCAAAACTTATATTTCAACGGGTGTGGGTGGAAAAGATGAGTTGGGATGAACTATTGCCCGACGATATTGAAAAAGAATGGCTAAAACTACGAAATGAACTACCAGCAGTAAAGGATATAAAAATAAAAAGATGGATCGGCGGAACTCAAAGGGATCTCGAATTACATGGGTTCTCTGATAGCAGTGAGAAGGCGTTAGCGTGTGTGATTTATACACGACTTATTGACGATAACGGCCAGACAAAAATCACCTTAATTGCCGCCAAAACAAGAGTGGTCCCTATGGGTCAAAAAACCACACTTCCCAGACTGGAACTGTGCGCAGCTATGTTACTGTCCCAACTGATGGAGAAAATCAAGAAAACTCTGAAGGAAAACAACCTGACTGTGTTCGCCTGGAGTGATTCGAAGGTTGTACTAGCCTGGCTCTTCCCCTCGGACCGCGCTAGCGCATAGACGTGCACACAATTTTACGCTTAAATTCGCCGCGAAAATACTTAACCACGCCCCTTTGTGAGCAAGGGACCGCCAAAGACGCCGTGCAAGTGAGTGAGACAACGCATAGTCTGCGCACCCGCACCTCTGCAAATGTACTAGGCCCACCCCTTTTGTGTGAAGGAGACCTACAGTGATACCTCGAGAGTGAGTGAGACGTCACTAAGATTCCCATTCATCGCACGTGCAGATCCCCGCCCGGATATACTCACCTGATCGGAGAAGACACATCCACCGCGATAATTTTTGCCGACGGCAAGTTGAATTCGCCCGATCAAATAGGCCTACAACTTAGCCAAGCTGTTAAACTCACTGCTACTTGAAGGAACTACTGCCTAGTTGTAATAAGGAAAGAAACTCTTACACTGCTGACAAGAAGTATAGCTACCTACCTAGCAGTAGATATAGATATACCTAGCTATCTATCTACTTGAATATGGAAAAAAACATGAACAAATCCCTCTCAGAAACGGACGTTAGCTCGATGAACCAAAGTGTTTGCGTTACGCCACAACGAACGTTCATCTCTCGAATTAAAAGGAAACGTGAAGAAGAAGATGATTTTATGGCTGAATTCACCAAATTTAAAGATGAAATAAGGGAGCTGTTCTCATCTTTACGAACGTCGCAGGGAGATGAATTAAAAAAAATTGCTCCAACTTTAACGGACATACAAAAAACGAACCTAAACATTGAGAGTTCCATTGCATTTCTATCACAACAAAATGAAGAATACAAGAAAAGTATTGAAAAATTGCAAGTTCAGGCCCAAGAGGATAGAAAATACATTGCTGTACTGGAGGAGAAGGTGGAGGATATGCAGAAAAGCATGAGGAAAACCAGCTTTGAAATGAAGAATGTGCCAAAAGCTAAAAATGAGACGAAGGAAGATTTGATCGACATGGCTACGACTCTCTCAAAAACTATCGGCTGCGACCTCAATAAGACCGATATTAAAGATATTTACAGGGTCCACGGAAAAAAAGAAGGAGTATCAAACACACCCATCATCGTTGAGACATCCTCTACCCTCATAAAAAACGACATACTGAAGATGAGTAAGGCGTTTAATATCAAGCACAAGTCAAAACTCTGTGCAAAACACCTTGGCGTCCGCACGTCTGTAGACTCACCCATCTATATAACGGAAAACCTGACTGCCAAAGCATCCCGCCTGCATTTTCTTGGAAGGGACCTCGTCAAGTCCAAAATGTATAAGTTTTGCTGGACCTCCTATGGTAAGGTGTATGTTAGAAAAGACGAAATTTCCCCCATTATACTGATTAAAAGTGAAATGCATGTCCAGCAATTATTCAATAGTGAAAAATGACTATATCTATACCTATACTATGTCACCCTATACTTGCGCCTGACTTGTAATTGTATAAACAAGACCCCCCGTGCACTATTGTATAATTTATCATGGCCACAACTTACTCATATCAACCCCCCCCATATCGCTTTGTACTCAGTACAACGTATTATCTTAAATCTACTATTTTTACAAAATATTATAATATTATATCGCAATAAAATATCAATAACTTATGCCCACACACAGCCCCACTCAACTGTCCTGTTACCTATCTTGATGACAATAGCACACAACGTTTACTTTGATAACATGTATCACCTACTTGTTTTTGTAAAGACACTCATTCCTATGTTAAAATTTAATTATGGATAGTAACTTAACCACACTGAAAGAGATAGACGGAATAGAAATTGCAAGCTCTGTTAGCTGCGATATTGAAGACTTAAACCGACATATTAAAATACAAAATAAAGATCTAACTATTATTACTCAAAACATCACGAGTGTTTACAAAAATACTGATGATTTACAAGTTACATTAGCTCCCCTAGAATTCGAACCTGATATCTTGATTTTGACAGAATGTCGTCTGGACTGCAAAAAACCAATTCCTCAGATTCAAAACTATTCATCTTTTTCCACTACTCAAAACATGAATCAAAATGATGGAGTGGTAATTTTTTCTAAAAATAATCTTAAAGTTAAAGTGAAAGAAATAAAAATGGTACATGCATCCTGTTTACAAATAGAAATATTTAATTACACTATATTAGGTATCTATAGATCACCGTCAAACAGAAATGCAGAAAAATTCATTGAATCACTCCGTACTCACCTCGAGAGCATTAAAAGTCACAGCAATATTATCATTACAGGTGATATTAATATTAATATAATTAGTAGAATAGACGACACAACCTTTGAGAGAAACAACCGACATACATACCTAAACATGCTATCAACCTACGGTCTCTTACCCGGCCATTTACTTCCTACCAGGCTAAGGAACTGTCTAGATCACGTTATCATAAAACTAAATAAAAAGAAAACAATTGCCAATATCGCTGTCTTAAACACTACTATCACAGATCATAGAACAATATTAACCAGTATTTCAAAAATAAAACAAATTAATAAATGTCCTAAAACTAAAACCTATATAAACTTTGATAAAGCGCTTGATAGCATAGCTAATAAAAATATTTCTGACCTTCTCTTCTATGAAGACCCGAATGCCCTAGTTGAGCTACTTGTTCATAAAATTAATGAATCCCTACAGGAACACACTACAATAAAAACAATACCAAAATCTAGTCGCACTATTAAACCCTGGATTACTCCTGGCATTCTGCGTTGCATAAGGAACAGGAACAAAATGCAAAAACGAGCTAAAAACAATCCATTTGATCAAATAATTATCATAACATACAAAAGATACCGTAACTATTGTAATAATTTAATAAAAAAAATAAAACGTAAATATGATAAGACACAACTAACAAACTCGATAAAAAACACTAAACTATTATGGAACAACATTAAAAATATTACTAATTTAAAACAAAGTAAAACAACTAACACGGAATTACTAGACATGACACAGTGCCCTAAGCAATCAGTAAATATGGTAAATGATTTTTTTGTGAATGTTGGCAGAGTTCTGGCAGAAAATATACAATCTAACTACCCTACTCTCGACACTAACGCGCCTCTTTCATTTGATGCTCATCTCACAACTTTTGTACTTTCTGATACTGATGTCAACGAAGTAGAAAAAATTATCATGAGCCTAAAATCGGATAGTGCCCCAGGCTGTGACAATATCCCTACAAGATTTCTCAAGCTAGCTAAAAATCATATCATCCCTGTTATTTGCCATTTGGTCAATCTTTGCTTCTCTAAGGGCGTCTTCCCATCGGTACTTAAGCAATCCATAATTACACCAGTCTTTAAAAGTGGCAGCAAGGACGACGTCAACAATTTTAGACCGATCTCTGTTTTGACAGCAATTTCAAAAGTTCTAGAAAAAATTATAAATAGCAGACTCATTGGTTTTCTTGACAAGTATGATATACTGTCAAACTCCCAATATGGCTTTCGACAAGGCAAAACTACTCATGATGCAATAAAGGATCTAACGTCAGTAATCATAGAACAATTAGACCAGGGAAAAAAGTGTCTTACTGTTTTCTTAGACTTAAAAAAGGCCTTCGATACTGTGTCTATACCTACTCTCCTACGAAAATTAGAACGAATTGGTATCAGAAGCACACCTCTAGAGCTAATGAAGGACTATCTTTGTAACCGGCGGCAAAAAACAAAAGTAGAAGATTATATTAGTGAAGACCTATATGTGACCTATGGAGTCCCGCAGGGAAGTGTCCTAGGTCCTACACTATTCCTAATATATATAAATGATCTGTGTAACTATAAAATTAACAAAGGTCACATATTCTCCTATGCTGATGACACAGCAGTGGTGTTTACAGGAGATTCCTGGGATTCTGTACATAGTGTAGCTGAGGCTGGCTTATCAAAAGTTAATACCTGGCTAAAACAAAACCTTTTAACATTAAACACCTCAAAAACTAATTATATATGCTTTGGTATATATAACAGCTCACAACCTAAAACGTCTAACCTTAGAATCCACGGCTGTAATTGTTTGCGTAATAACTGTGACTGTCCATCTATTGAAAAAGTTGCCTTTACTAAATACCTCGGTGTAATAATAGATCAAAGACTATCCTGGCACCAACATCTTGAGTTAACTACCAGTAGAATAAGAAAACTTATTTTCACGTTTAAAAACTTAAGACACGTCGCTGAACGTGATCTCCTAAATCAAATCTATTTAGCACTGGGGCAATCAATTTTAACATACTGCATTTACATTTGGGGAGGCGCTACAAAAGTAAAATTTCTTGAATTAGAACGAGCTCAGAGATCCTTACTAAAGGTCATGTATTTTAAGCCCTATAGATTTCCTACGCAAGACCTATACCGTATTTCAAAATTACTTACGGTGAGAAAGCTGTACACACTGAATTTACTGATGCAAAAACATAAATCATTGTCATACAATCCCACAAGCAAAAGAAGGAATGATATAGTTGATTCCTGTAGTGTTAAAACAACATTTGCTATGCACCAATATAAAAAACAATCCGTTTATATATACAACAAAGTAAACAAAGTACTTAACATTTACCCGCTGCTGTTAAAAGAAATGAAGAAGAAAGCCACTGAGTGGTTATTGACCTTAAACTATGAAGAAGTGGAGGAGCTGTTCAAAGTTATTGAATGAATTTTATAAACTATTATTTTGTAGGCATTTGAATATTGATCTATTTATTTACTAATATATATATATATATATATATATATAAATGTATGTGTTATATATGTATTTTACTATGTATATATATCTATATATTATATTGTATATATCTATCTCCATTTATTTATTTATCTATCTATTTATTTATATACCTAATCTACGTCTTATAGCTAGCTAGTAAAGTTTAATTTAGTATAATTTAAAAATGTTACTTAGAGAATATAATTTAAAAATGTTAGGTTTTAAAACAAAGTTCCTAGATTACCTGTAACGAATCTGTTATTAATTTAAGAAATTTTCTTAGTCTAAATGTATAACCTACATAGTCTAAAATTAATATAATAACCTACCTAGTCTAAGGCGAACTTGCGACATTCAGGGTTGATTAGTTAACCCAGAGTTAAAGATAATTTTTACACATTCGTCATACTAGAAATGTCATATTTCTCGAGTTAGTGATTAACTCGAAGTTAAATAAGCTAGCCCTGGATGACGCAAGTGGGCCTAAAATTGTCGCAAACTATTTTAAATGTATTATATGGAAGAGCGGGGTATCCTGGCACAGGTACTTTATACTTAAAAGGATGCCCCATCAACTACTGTAATTAGTATGTAAGCTTTGCGAAATAAATTATTTGTATTTGTATTGTATTGTATTGGCTAAAAGGCGACACAGCTAGATGGGAACGATATGTAGCAAATCGGGTCACAAAAATACTCAAAATCATCCCAGCCGAACAATGGCACTATGTGAAATCGGATCAAAACCCAGCCGATTGCGCAACTAGAGGAATGTTACCTATCAAACTATTGGAACACAACTTGTGGTGGCAAGGCCCAGAATTCATAAAAACTATGACGACTGAGGAAGCACAGGAATGCGCAACCTGACTGTATACTACCAGCCTGGAACTTGACGCGCATTCCTGTACAGTACAAGCTACAGAACAAACAGGAAACTTTATAAAAACTTTGCTAGAGAAGTGCAGTACTTTAACACGAATTACCCGAGTTATTGCATGGGTGTTACGTTTCATTAGCAAGTTGCGACAAAGGAAGCAACCGGACGCGAGCTACCTAACTACCGTGGAACTGACAAAATCCGCTGAGCTTGTGATAGAATATGTACAAAATATGGAATTTGTCACTGAACTAGCACTGTTGAAGCAAGGCGTAATTACTTCAAATAAAAGCAAAATTCACAAGCTGAGCCCGTTTCTGGACAAAAAGGGCATACTACGCGTTGGTGGACGGCTCAAAAACTCAGACCTACCACCAAACATGAAGCATCCTGTGATACTGCCGAATAATGGAAGACTCACTCAACTGGTCATCGATCAAGCTCACGCCAACACATTGCACGGCGGAGCGCGACTGACCCTGGCTCATATCCGACAGCAATACTGGATAATCGGAGGAAACAGAGCGGTGAAAACATATCTGCGACGGTGCGTGAGATGTCATAGGTACAAGACGGCTGACAACAATCAACTCATGGGAGAACTGCCAAAACAAAGAATAACGCCTTCGCGTCCCTTTACTCATACGGGCGTGGACTTGACTGGTCATGTGGACGTAAAACTCAACAAGGGCCGTGGCATATCAACATCCAAAGCCTACATCGTGATCTTTGTGTGCATGTGCACAAAGGCAGTGCACATTGAACTAGCATCGGACCTCAGCACTGAGACATTCATTGCCGCCTTTCAACGAATGTGCGCAAGAAGGGGGACGCCGACCCACGTATACAGTGATAACGGAACTAACCTGGTCGGGGCGTCAAAGGCACTACGCAAAGAATTCGACTTCTACAAGACGATACTTACACCGCAATTCTTTGACAAAATAAATACTCTCCAGGTCACCTGGCATTTCAACGCCCCCGCGTGGCCCAGCGCTGGCGGTCTCTGGGAGGCTGCAGTGAAAGGGATGAAACATCATCTACGGCGAGTACTTGGAGACCAAAAACTTACTTACGAAGAGTTTACTACACTACTGGCACAGATAGAAGGCTGTATGAACTCGAGACCGCTGTGCCCACTGACGGAAGATCCAGATGAATACTTCAACTACTTGACGCCGGGCCATTTTCTCACAGGCAGTCCGGTAATGACAATCCCGCAAGCTAGCGATGCTGACGTCAGAAACATCGACTTGAGACGAAGGTGGCGTCTAACCGAACATATGCTGCAGCAGTTCTGGAAGGGCTGGTCGAATGAGTACCTGACACAGCTGCAAATCCGGAGCAAATGGAACAAACCAACTGAAAATGTTCAAATAGATGACGTCGTGCTGGTAAAGGAGGATAACCTGCCTCCCGGGAAATGGGCACTTGGCCGGGTAATCAAGACTCATCCCGGTCCAGACGGATACGTGCGAGTGGCTACGATAAAAACTCAAACTACTACTTTGAAAAGGCCCATCGTAAAACTATCACCATTACCGTTGCCGACCAATGCAAAAGATGACGCTGCACAAAACGATCCCGACAAGAATGCACCCAAGCGCAAAACAAATGCGAAGAAAGGCTTTTCAATGTTATTAACCTTACTGATAACGCTCTGTGTGTTTACAACTCAGACACACGGAAGCGGCGGCAACATAGCAACGAGGGCTCATATTACACCATTGGAAGCCGCGCGCCCTATCTACTACGACACGAGAGGCAAAATACAAACAATCAATGACGAATGGACACTCCTAATGTACTATAACTTGACTAACTACTGGGATGGAGTTCATCGTATTGAAGCATATCTCGCTGATGTGAAGGATCTTTGTGAAAAAACCGATCCAAGATACTGCAAATCTACGCTGCAACAGCTTTATCACGAGGTCGAAATACTCAGCTACTACAACACCATACTACTTGCACCGCACACGCATCTATCAAGTAGAAAGAAACGTGGACTATTAAACGCAGGAGGCTACATAGCCAACAGCTTATTCGGCATTCTAGACCAACACTTTGCGGATAAGTACCAAAAAGACATAGAGGCAGTACAGAACAATGAAAACTACTTGCTCGAACTAATTCGGAATCAAACATCCATAGTGGAACTAGAAAATAACGTACTCAAGAAAAGTGAAACCAACATCCAGAAGCAATTTTTGATGATTGATGGATTTATGAACCAAACAAACAAAAACTTCGCCAAGATCGAATCAGAAATGGAAGCAGTGATGGCCTCAAATTACTTTAACTCAGCGTCACTTTCCCTACATTTCCTGATAAACAATTTGAAAGGAGTACAAGAAATGCTTTTTGAAACCCTGACTGAAGTCTATAAACGTCACATGGAAGTCCGGCTTCTGTCCCCAGTCAACCTTATCAAGCAACTAGACGCTATATCAGCAAAACTGCCGAGAACATTATCTCTGCCGACAAAAAATACAAAAGAGGGTATGAAGGACTTGTACAAACTCCTCTATGTGAAGGCGAGAGTAACAGAGACTTACTTCCTATTCGAAATCCACATACCATTAATCTCGGACGAAATCTACACATTTTATCAAGCTATACCGTTACCTATTAAAGTAAACAAGGAAACTTTTACCATGAAACTATCATCAACCTACATCGCCGTAAACTTTCGGAAAAATACGTATATAACATTGATGGAAGAAGACTTGAAGCACTGCGTTCAACAAAAAACAGACAACTTTTTGTGCTACAAAAATCTTCCTGTCTACAACTTAAATAACTATAAGATCCCATGTGAAGCAAAACTACTGGGTCATCACTCTAATTTGCCGTGCGCAGTCACCCGTGCGCCGTGCGAAGACGAATGGATCGAATTACATGCACCAAACACATGGTTAGCTAAGTGCTGCGCGACTTGCGCCTTTCGAACCATATGCGATAGCGACGTGACAATGGAAACTTTGACATCATCCGGGATAGTAACTCTTGCTCAAGGATGTATCCTACAATCGAATGAGCTAACTATCTTCTCGCACAACCAATACAGCAGCGACGCTAAGCTGGAATACAACTTCAACATACCGCTACTAAACTCGTCGATAAATAACATTGTGAATATCACATATCACAATCAGAACCAAGCGTTTCAATATAACACTGCCGAATTAGATGAGATTGACAAGAAAATTAACTCGCAGAAAGACCGCAACTATCTCCCATCATCGGTCACAATCCACGACGTCCATCAATACGCGATCAGCTACATCCTCCTAGCAGCAGCATTTACGGTCCTAGTCATATGGATTATAAGAAGATGCTGTCCTCACATCTGCACAAAAATGAGACGCACGCAAGCTCGCATGGAAATCATCGAGCTACAGACGCTATCCAAAGCGAAACAGCAACAAGCGCAGAAGGCGCATCCCACTTCAGCTGATGGTGATAATATCGCCTTTAATTTTGACTAACTTAATTTCAACCCAAAATTCTTAAGTACTGTGTTTAGTTATTAAGTTGAATTTTATAAGATATACTTCAAGTTTGTACTATGCTTGTATTATGTTGCTTTGAATGATTTTATTTTACTGATTACTTTGTGTTATTAGAGTACAGTTTACTACCCCTACTATCTTTGGGGTTTCGGAGCATGTACGGTTACACCGTGCATATAATGTTTTGTTAACGTGGCAGTTTACTCAGCCCGCATATTTCTACCGTAATAAATTTAGTTGACCACTTACAGTGAAGACAAAATGACGTGTTTCATTACTACCACTACTTTACTACTTCATTCGTAACAACTCACTACTAGAACTTTATACAACTGTGTGGAAAGTGCCGTCTACTAAGCACTTGATCATACAACCTTTCTTACCTGCAAGCCCGTACGTAAAATCTTGCATCCTCGGGATGGGGTACCGGTCATTATTCATCATCATTCATTCATTCAATCATTCGTCATCAGCATTCAGTTGTCTGTAGTCCCCGCACGGGCGAATTTCGCCGTTTTTTTCGGGAACTACGTGGAGTGGGCTGGTTCACTCACTCTTTGATGGGCAGCAGATACCAAGCTCCTGCATGTTCCTGAATTCCTCTTTGACTCTTTTGTACCTATCTGGGGGAAATGGTCTTGCCCTCGCGTGGATTGGGGCACCCTTTGTCTCTATATAATGATGTACCCCGTGTTTTACATCCTGTTTTAGATTGAACGGTTTCGTTACATCGGGGTACCTGGCTAAAATGTCACTACATGCGTTTTTGCAGTCAAAAGTGCTCACCCTAGGCTCGCTGTCCTGCGTCACAAGTCCTGACGCGCTCAAATTTGTAACTCTATCTACGATTTTCCTACCGCTTATGTCTACAATAAGTTTAAAGTGATTTAAAAAAATCTGCATCTAGTATTGATCTGCTTTCGTTAGCGATAAAAAATGTCCATTTTAACTCCCTCCTTAACTTAAGATTAAGCTCTAAAGTAACAGTACCATACGTCTTGATTTCCGATCCATTCGCTGCATACAGACTATACAAAAATAGTATGTCACATTTTCACGAGTCAAAAACTTACGCACTTTAGCTTTCGGTATCACTGAAATATTTGGTCCAGTGTCAACTAAAAACCGTAACGAATTTTTACGGTCATATACACAAAGACGATTTTCCCAGTCGGCGACGTCGTCATCCCCTTCCGTCTTTCCGAAGGTTGCCGCCACTAGTTTTCCGACCGCTTCTTCCATGCACAAGGCTCCTCGCATCTCCTGGCCCTAGCTGAAGTGGAACCGGCACATCCAGTCTGGGCTGTCCGGTGTCCTCGTAGGAGTCGTGGATCTGACTCTCGAAGTGGGTCCGCCTCTCGAAATGGATCTGTTTCTCTCCACAAAACGCCGTGGATTGCTCTCCACTTCGCCGCGGCTACTTCCAGCGCCAACTTATTAACTGATGCCATTATCTCGTTCACTGTAAACATCTGTGTGGAGACACTCCTACTCACCGATGCCACTTCACTTGAGCCCGTCATATTTTCCACTATCTTGTCGGCTATATTTGCAAGGTTTTCCAGCGTCTGGTCTTGGCTCACTGTCAAAACCGCTCGGACCGATGCTGGTTGGCGCGCCAACCATAGCCTACGTACCGTTTCTTCATCTGCTTGGCAATTTCGCGCAAGGTCTTTCATCTTGCGTAGCAGTTGTGATGGTCTTTGAGAACCGAGATCCATCTCGCCTACCAAGCGTTGGAATTGTCTTTCCGGTGACTCCTCATAAACCTTAAATAAACGCTCCTTGAGGTCCTTGTATTTCTAGGTTGCTAGTGGCGTAAATACTGTGTCCGAGACTTGTTGAAGCGCGTCTCGGCCCAGTTTTGATACAGCCAACTGGTACTTATACTCGTCCCCTTGCTTTTGAGGACTCACAATAGCCTCGAACTGTGCAAACCAGAGTCGTGGGTGCTCTTTCCAGAACTCTGGAACCCTCGTCGACACGGATATCGTGGCCAGCTCGGTTGTATCTTCCATCTTTACTCCCTCGCTGCCTCCGGCTTTCCCTGCGGGCGGCGTCATTTCCAGTTGAAGGCCTGCTCAGGCGTGGACTCTGAGCAGGGAGTCGTTCCGAGTCCGTTCGCGTTATTCACTTCTCACTTTGTCCAAAGTCGTGGGTCACCAGTTTAGGGGACTTTTAATTAGTAAAGCACTTCATAAAACTGATATAAATTATTTATTTTTAACTCAACCTAAGTACACGGAATTCGTACACGGTTTATATAGGTAGGTACACATGCTACTCTGTTCGTGTCCACGGAACGACTAACTCGTCGCGCGGTTATGCTGACATATCAGAACTGTTACTCCTACATACGTTATAGTTAGGTAGTTTCAATTAGTAAAATTGCTGGACATTGGTGCTAAAATTGTATCATCTGCAAACTGATTCTATTTTAAAACCATTTCGAATTTTATATTTAGTGTCAATACTAAAATATTAATTAATACTTAATACAGTATGTTCAGGACATTTACCTAAGGCTTGTGTTTAAACAATCACCAAAAACGTGCTATTTACTACCAATAAATTCGAAACGACCGCCAGAATTAGTAAACGATCACCAATTTGTGTTTGGATAAATTATCATCAAACTTCTGTTTATGTTTTGTGTACTTAAATTTGTTTTAAGTCTTTTTTGTTGTTCTTATATGTTCAACCTAACACGCAGGATAGAGGGGACTTCGCTTCGCTCACCCCCTTTACCCTTCACCTAAGCCACCGCAGTATTTTGCCGATATTTTCTGCAACTTTTGGTGACCATTTACCCATTTTGGGTAGGAAAAAAATATTTTGGTGGTCATTGAAACTGTTCTCTTTAACATAATAAGATATATATTTATTTAAGGTTTTATTTAATAAAACAAGTTACTTACTTGGTAATAAGTGGATTTATTTCAATGGAAGAAACCAATAATTTAAATGTATAAATTTAATAAACTATATCATATGTATACGATAAAATAGAGCTACGACTACTAACTACAGTTCACATAAAAACTTATTTAAGTGTAGGTAATTGTTTAACTGATGATCACTATATAAAAACATGAGTAGATATGAAAGAAAGCATAGGAGGTAGGTAACGCAGAAAAAGTTGAATCAATTTTAAAAAACCTTATTTTAGAAAAATATAATTATCATATTAATAATATCATCACACCAACAGACATTTAGGTGATTTGTACTCAATGTATTCATTAAATATATTTTTTGATATTTATTTATCATTATTTACAAAATTTATTTAAATTGGACGGTTTTTTTAGAATAACATATCATACAGTTACTTTTACTTATAAGTACTGTCCCAAATGGGACATGTACTCATAAAAGCAAAGCCGCATGCTATTTAACCAAACTAAGTGAGTATCAATGACTTAATTAGGTACCTACCTAGGTAACCGAAGAGAAGAGATGAAATATATACATTCAAACTTTAATCTACAGTAATACCTAAGCAAACTTTCTGCCAAGTTGAAACAATGAGTGGTATCGCGTGATTACGCAAAAATTGTTGGTAGAGGGTACTGTATGTTTTTAACACAAAGAGTTTCATTCATCTGAGGTCAGCAAGAAAGAGGTTCATTCATCTGAATATTGACAATAGCCAATTTACAGAGCCACAAACCTATCCGTAGAACGGCGAAAGGGGAAACTACGGACGCCATTTTGAAAATGTCACTTCGCTGTCAGTTGTTGTAGTGTTGTGTTGTTCAGTTGAGAGTCCATTAGTTTTTCCAATATTACAAGTATTTTGTTTGTTAATCATGCCGACAGCAATCAAAGGTGGTGTACGAGAAATTATTCTCAAAATGAAATTATTCTTTGATGCAGAAAAGCTGCAAAAAGCTCCAATAATACCGTTTGAAAAATAATGCAAACGCATTGCAGCCGCTTTAGGCTAGTATTACCAGATTATTATTAAATAAATTCTCGACATCGTTTGATAAAACGTTATTAACTAAAACAGCTGTAGGTATTCATTAGTTCCAATTTAATTAAGATTATATATAACCTGGTGCCCGCGACTTCGGCCGCCTAGAATTCGGTTACATTTTCTCAAATTTTATTACTTACTCTAATGATGAATTTATTTTCCTTTTAGGTATTGGTATATCAACAATTTATAAAATTGTTGCAGAAGGTAAAACCGCTGCAGAAATGGGTACGAAAATAACCACACCAGGAAAATCGAGAAAAAGCACACGTGGCAAAATAGAAGTTGACAGTTTCTATCTAGGTTTGGTCAAGCAAAAATGTGCATGAATTTTATGCGATTAAAAGGGAATAACCAGCGATTAATAAACTGCTTACTGTTCTAAAAGACGACATAAATTTCTAAGGTAGCAGAGAAACACTTCGTAAATTGTTACGAACAATTGGCTTTCGTTTCCCAAAAAAAAAAAGCAATCGCAAGGTTTTATCCGAGCGCAATGATATTTCTGCGTGGAGAGCTAAATATTTGCAAGAATTAAATAAAAACGCTTTATCAGCTAATTGTCGACCAGTTGTATACTTAGACGAGACTTATATACATTCCTCATATACCACTAAAAATGCTGGCAAATTCAAGAAACAGATGGAGTTCTAGAACATGTATCTAAAGTAGGGTTGCCATAAGTGTGAGGACTCAGACCGGGACATTTCAAGAAAAACTAGTAAAGGTAGAAAAAACGGAACTTTTATTACAACAATAGGTAACTTTAAAGGTTTAGTCCTTGCCTAAACACAGAACAACTTTTAACACAGCCATTCAATGCCAATTCAATAGTTCTGATAATTTTACAAAATATTGATAAAAAAAAATATTTTTACGAAATCAACATTAACTAAAGTAAGTACCTATCTGTCAACATTTTTTTAATTAGCACACTATGTAATCAACAAACATAAAATTATCACAATGTATTTTTTTAATAAACCCCAAATATAATCAACAAAATTAAATATAACATTCTCATCTATCCATGGCATCGTTATTTTTTAAATTGACACAAAATATAATCATCAAATATCCTCATTTATGCATGGCATTTTTATCTTATTCTTATTACAAAATATAATAAATTAATCAACAAATATAAAATCCAGCGGTAAGGAAGTTTCTTAACCTAATTGTTGCCGCTTTTCTGGGCCCATTCATACTTGTCAGATGTTCCCGCTTTACGGAGCAATTCTTTTTGGGACTTCACGTATTTGTAGAACTCAATGCATGTCATCTTGTAGTTGTATATGCACTGAATTATACTCTCAACTGTCCCCACAGCGAGCTGGTTCCTCTCTTTAGTCCACTGCGAGGTTATCAATGAAAATACCCGCTCCACATGTGCATTATGGCCAGGGATTGCAAAGAGATATTGACATACTTTGAGTAAATTAGTTTTTCTTTCTCTTTCCTCTGTCATTTGAAAAAAATAATTCCATCTATCTTGTACGTTTTTACATTTCCATTCATCAGACATTTCAGTTTGTAGGAACGATTGTAAGTACCTACATAAATTCCTCATACATTGAATCACTAATTTGTATAGATTTCTCGCTTAAATAACTTGTAATTTCTTCAATTTGTTGCCACTGTGGAATCTCGTTCAACATCATCCAATCAAAAATCTCGAATTTTTTCATAGGCTCAGACCACTGTTCGAGATATTCAATAGCAGCGTGGAAAGTGTCAGCGCTTACGTCGTTCTATCCACGTACGATTAGCCTAGCTAGTTAGAGCGCGTTTATTGGAGGTATATTACTGATTACCAAGTCCAGCCCTCTATTAAATAACTATAATTTTTAAACCGGGACAATTTGCTTATCGGCCGGGACGCCGGGACACCATGCTTCAAACCGGGACATTTCCCGGCGTACCGGGACGTATGGCAACCCTAATCTAAAGGGCAACGTTTTATTATTGTTCATGCCGGAGGAGAAACGGGGTTTGTCCAAAACGCAGACCTTGTATTTAAATCAAATACCAAAAGTCGGGACTACCACGACGGAATGAATAACACAAACTTCAAAAAGTGGTTAACGGAAAAATTACTACCCAATCTTGAAGAACCATCTTTGGTAGTAATAGACAACGCTCCATACCATAGCATACGGGTTAACAAGGCTCAAAGTACAAACTAAAGCAAACCCGAAATTCAAAAGTGGTTAAATGAGAATCGTTTCGAATTCTCATCAGAAATGACTAAACCACAGTTGCTGGAGATTGTCAAACGATACAAACCTGACCCTGTATATGAAGTTGATAATTTATTAGCACAACATGGTCACAAATGTTTACGGCTGCCACCCTATCTCTGTGACCTAAATCCTTTTGAGATGGTATGGAGTTAAATGAAAAGGAGAGTAGCAGAAGTAAATATACAGCACAAAAATGAAAATATGCCGAAACTAGTAACCGAAGCGTTCAGTTCTATTGATGCCTTAGGATGGCAAAAATATTGTGCACATGTGCATAAAATTTAAGAGGATTATCGACAAAACGACGGATATATAGAGAAGCCCTTTATAGTCAATTTGGACAGTGGCTCTGATACCTATAGTGACAGTGACTCAGATTTCGAGGAAATTAGTGGAATTTATCCACTCGACCATACATATGGCATTAGTGCACATACTTCGGCTTCATTAGATCATAATTACTGTATTGAAATGCAATGTGTCTGCAATTATATTTTTATAAGCAATATTTATACTTAATCATTTGTCGATCGCACGGTCTGGTCGAGTAGACCTCTTGTAAAATACGTATTTAGATGTTAAAAGTTGTGATAAGTGCCAAGTGCTTTATATTGTGGATTTTAGTTATATTAATAACTATTATACATATGTACATAACATTTATTAAAATGTTATGTACATATGTATATTTTTTATTTATGTATCAATCCTAAATTAATATATCGTTAAAAATAATCGTGTGTTACATCCACTATTTGCACCGATTGCAACAATTTGTGTAATATGTGGCAACCCTTTTCGTTGGTGGCATCATCCCTTCATTCTACAGTTAAGTTTGTTAATCTGTAGTTACTTTATTATGTTGGCGAGTCATGGTTTTAATTTTTTTCACGCCAGTTGCCAGTTAAAAGGAAATGTTTACCTCAGCTGGAATTTTTATTTTGATGGTGATTGAGTTAGGCAAAGCTGTTCTGTGACCTGAAAACCTGTCAAGAACAATACACAATTTTGTAGTTGTGGTTTATATCGTAATTTTTTTCTTCGAGTTATCCTCTATTTTGTGAGTATTACGACCATCTCATGCAAAATCAACGGATATCATGGGAAAAACAACATCATCCTCGCGACGTTAAATTCTGTAAAAAACTTCTTATGTTTTCCCGAAGATTTCAATGGGTTCAAGCAGTTGAACAAGTAAAGCCTGAATTGACCAAGTAGGTGTGGTTCTATTCTCTTTGGTTATTAATTCATTACAGACCCATAAATGACAGCCATGGCGAATCAACGCCATCTGTCTCAGCTTTCAGAAATACTTAATTTTTTATAAGGTGTCAGAAAACCCCCGATTCATTTCTCCGAATATCGAAAGTCTTAGCATTCACTTGCTTTAGTTACTTTTACTCTGTGATTCATTTGTAAGTAACTTCAGATGCACGAAACTTTTTGCTAACTTACTCTAGGTGGAACTAATTTGACAGTTTGCTTAGTTCCTGATTCGCCGCTAGGGGTGCTGGTCTCCTGATACCTCAAGTCGGTTACATTGTGACACCTACATCATGACCCTACACGCCAGGCGCGCCACCGCTAAAAGGAAGGACTTTAGAAAGCCGGCCCTTTCAGATGCATTTGCTGATTTTTCTATGCTATATTAGTGGATTTATAGATGATTTCAAAATACGCGAACCGTCGGAAATATTTAGTATAATCGCCGGAAATAATATATATATAATCGCCATTTCAAGCATTCGGGACCGTGGGTATGTGGGAGTATTAGTGTGTTTTTTGACTTCAGATATCGTTCAAAGTTTATTGACCTCGTGGCCATTGACCTTGGCCTTAAAATTCACATTAAACTAGATTTTCGCAGAAAATTCTCAGTTTTGCCATTTTATATGCTCGATGTCGTTCAAAGTTCATTTACCTCGAGGAAATTGACCAATACCTTGACGTTTCGTGCAAATTTCACAGAAAATTCTCAGTTTTCTTATTTTTGAGCTTATGTTTACATAATTTTCGCTACGAAAGTGATATATAACGCATTATTATTTCGAAAATGCCTTAGCTCCGGCTACTAAGGGGCTGCGACGATGCCCCCGCACTGCAGTGCACCCACGCTCGCCTCCGCAGCCTCGGCTTGATTGTCGGCGCCCACCAGCCGCAGCCGCTCTGTCTCACTCGGTGCGCAGTAGTGCGCGCTCACCTGCGTCCCTCCGTGCCTCCGGCTCAAAAAATAAACACTCTAGAGTCTAGCCAGAAGACTGCCTAGAAAGGAGTGACTAGGTAGTGGGGTCTGACTCGGATGTTATATTCCGAAACGGCAAAACTGAGAATGTTCTGTGAAATATGCTCGAAAGGTCAAGGTCAAGGTCAATGAATTTTTAACTACATCGAGCGTAGAAAATGGCAAAACTGTGAAGTTTCTGCAAAATATACACGAACGGTCAAGTTTAAGGTCAAGTTCAAGAGCAAGGTCAATGGCCACTAGAAATGAACGACTTCTAACGATAAAAAATGGCAAATTCGTCGTTTCCCCACCCAAATACTTCCACATCCCCACGGTCCCGAATGCTTGGAATGGCGATAAAAAAAATATATAACTCCAAAAAGAATTATTTCCGATGGTTCGCGTATTTTGAAATCATCTATAAATCCACTAATAAAGCATACAATAAATCTACAAAAGCATCTGAAAGGCTTTCTAAACGCTTGCCGTTGATAAAATCAATTACATTAAATCGTAAAACAATTACAGTCCGCGCCAAGTTTCTTCAGCTCTGAGCGAGGTGTGAAATCTATTTCTCGCAAAGCTTAAGATGGGGTGAGAGAGAGAGGGCTCACATGTAACCTCTCTGTCAGCTCACTCAGAGACATAAAACGTGGCGCGAACAGTACCCTAATCATAGATTTTTGGTAGCTCCTGAATCTCTTCTCTCAACAATTCAAACCTGCTGTCTTTTGTGCGCAATGATTGTCGCATCATTTCTTAACTGGAATGTTCTTACACACCCACTCCATTCCCTCCTGCAAAATAAAAGTCGAATTCACCAAATAAAACAGTATAGTAAGTTATGTAAAGAGATCCTATTCTGATGTGGGAAACGAATAGCGATAGCATAACCATTGTTCGCAGCATCTATTTTGTTTGAAAACTGAATGCCAAATACGGAATTTTGCGCCTTTCGGAGTAATCTATATGCTATCGCTATGCGTCTCCGCTAAGAGAATTCATCCTCTGGAATAGGCTCAAGTGGGCCAAGATGGTTTCTCAGCGGTCTCTGTTCCCCTTAGATATTGGACTAAAGAAAGGGAGAAAATAAAACAGTTGGTTCGCTGCGCGTGCCCACCTCGAGACATGCGTGACTCTGATCTTAAAAAAGCCATGTTTGCATGCCCTTTAGAGTTTCGGTACCCTAATACTTCAATTACGATACGATAGAGCACGCCGTTCATGCAAACGTGGCCTTTGTGGAAGACACCTGTAGCGCTGCGTTTTTGGCTCTGCCTGCCATGGGAGCAGTCTCGGGTTCAATCCCCGGCTGGGGATAAAGAAAAAGAAAAACCCCAGGTCTTGGATGTTTATATGTGTGTGATGTCGCTCTTTCTGGATCCTAGTGTGGGGTCAGAAGCGATGTTTGTGCCTGTGCCTTTTGTCAGATAAGAGTCACTCTTGTCACGTAGCCCACCTACGTGACGGCATCTA
Source organism: Argyresthia goedartella (assembly GCA_949825045.1). NCBI lineage: Eukaryota > Metazoa > Arthropoda > Insecta > Lepidoptera > Argyresthiidae > Argyresthia > Argyresthia goedartella. The sequence goes on along the minus strand of OX463831.1, from coordinate 10,453,692 downwards.
AGTGCATGATAAATTAAGGCAACAAATATATTGTTTATCAATATAAGTTTTGAAGACCACATTTACTAAATTTTCACCAAATTTAGTGCCTCTGTGTAGTTTCATAGAACCGTACCGTACCTATTGGTTGCTATGGGCACTTTTTGTCCGAATAATATAGTTAGGTTTATTAGATGACAATTTTATAATACAACCTAGAGCCGGAGCAAAGCGGATCGGATCGATGTGACCCCATATAGTTTAGTACGAAATAGGGAGTTATTGCGTATCGTCAAAAATGCTTTTCGTCATTACCCAATTTTTTCCAAAGGTGCGTTTTGTCAAAGGTTCGTTTTGCCAAAGTTATGTATGGTCAAGACATTTTCGACAAAGTAGCTTTTGGTCAAAGACAGTGTTTTGCCATGCTTGCGTTTCGTCTTAATGTAGACAAACTCAAGCATAAAATCTTTTTACAGACATAAGTGAGACTTTTTGTCAGGTCGAGTATAAAACCTCTTTACTGACATAAGTGGCTGGCAACTTACTTTTCTATTATCTTGTAGATTGACGTTTATACTTGACAATGAATACGACTGTCATTATCACGGAATTACCCTTATTTCTGTGGTTATTTTATTACGGAGCTATCAAGTATAATTAAATTTCGCTAACATGGCTTCCTCCAGCAAGCCGATTGAACTGGAGTTGTATGAGGCGTAAGGAGTTCTCTAATAAATATTTTATTATTTTCGCTCAAGCCAAGGTGTTCGCCTGTTAAGTTGGTGGTTTTTGAAGACTGGAGCCAATTGTCACGATGACCGTCGCGTAGCTGGACAATTATAGTCGATGATGAAATCGTTTTTGTAGTACCCTGCTTATTGTAGTATTTTTTTTGAGATAGGCTTTAATGATCGAGTCTGGGCTGATTTTGTGCGAACTGCAGATAGTTTTACATACATCTTGTACATTTTCATTGTCCTTTTCTGACACACCACATATTTCGACTTGGTCTAATAGCTGGTTTTGCTCTAATGTTGAAAGTCTTGTTGCCTTGCTTGAGAAACGATTGGATTTTCAATTTGTAATCATCAATTTTATCAGATAGGAACTGCAGCGATGTCTGCATTTCAATGCGTATTGTTTCACGTACTTCACGACGAATATCCATAAGAATTTGGTTGGAGATACTGCTGGTTAAAATTTCAGTGTCGGTGTTATCGTCATCCTCGGCTTCTGGTAAGATGCATGACAAGCGTTTCGGTCTGGCGGTGCCTGTACACGTACGACATTTCCAATCCACTGAGTCGGTTGCTTGTATCACACTTAGTTGATCATTTGTGATGGACATACACGACGCGTGAAACCATTTATTGCATTTATTACACAATATTCCAGGAGATTTTTTGTTAATTAGCTTGGTACACTTAGCACATTTCATTTTTACGGTAGTTGCGAACTATGCGTAGACGCACTGATATGTTAATCGCGACGCGTTCGAAGCGGATAAGTGTCCGCGAGCGACTGACTGAATAAGAGGTATCCCTTTTTATTTATTACATCCAATTAAATAAAGAGAAAGTACGAGTACATAATCGTTTTACTTTTAATTTTTAAAATAATTGAAAAGGAAAAGATGGTATTTTTACGAAAAGCAGTTTTGACTAAAGGTATTTGACAAAACGTAACTTTGACGAAAACTACGTTATGACGAAAAGCAAGTTTGACCAAGAATATTTAACTGCATGCATCTTTGGCAAAGATGGTATTTTGACGAAAAGCAGTTTTAACCAAGGTATTCGACAAAACGTAACTTTGACGAAAATTACGTTATGACGAAAAGCAGTTTTGACGATACGCATAAAACTCAAAATAGGGTGTACAATTTTGGTGAACATTTAGGTAACTTGGGATGAAATAGTCATTTGTGTCTCAAGGGAGCAAAATGATGTAATTACGGCGATCAGGTAGAATCCTGAGCGTAACGAAGGATTCAAGCGATAAAGCACATGACGAAAATAATTTTGCTCCTGAGTGACACATACAACTTTTCACACCGACTGAGGAAAATTTAAATAAAATGCTCTAAAAATAATGAAATAACTATACTTTGAATCATACTTTCACCACTTTTACAGTAATTGATCAACGAATTTTTTATTTATTTAATAATGGCGGCTTGTCAAGGATTAGGGAAAGGTCAGATTCAAGTAATAGTCCTAAGTCGCGTATTTGGGTAACCCTCACAAACCCAGCCCCAGCGATAGTGTAGTCATGATGGAGCGGCGACCGAGATCGAGTAAAGGTCATGGTTTTACATTTGGCGCTATTAAACACCAAATGGTTGCGTTCACTCCACTCCACCACTCTTTCGACATCGCTTTGCAGGCTCCCAATATCGTCCTCACAGCCTATGCTCAAGTCATCCGCGAACATCAGACACTCAGCCGTCCCAACGATATCGGGAAGGTCGTTAATCATAATCAGAAACTGAGGGGGGGGGGGGCCAGAGTACCCTGACTGACGCCAGAGCAGGTCTCATAGGGCTCAGAAATCTTACCATTCAACGACACCTACTGAACTCTATTTGAGAAGTAGCTCGCAAATAGCCGACCTAAGTTCGGGGTAAATCCTATGGATGCAAACTTCTCCAACAGGACGTCATTGTCAACTCTATCGAATGCTTTCTTAAAGTCAAAAAACGTCGTTTCAACCTGTGTGGATTTATCCAGAGCTGACGTCACATAGTTTACAGAGTTCATATGGTTTGTTAATTTTGAACGATAATAATAAATTATATGTTTTGCTTAAATCAAAACTATCGATGACTGTTATTGTGATGTAATGAATATTGATATCCGATACCATTGTAATATTCACACATTGGTAAAAGTAGCACAGGAATATTTTATCTGTGACCTTTCCCTAATCCTTCACAATCCGCCATTATAAAAAAAGTTTTGTTTTCGATATTCGATTACTGTAAAAGTGGTGAGAGTATAATTCAAAGTATAGTTATTTCAATATTTTTAGAGCATTTTATTTCAATTTCTTCATAGTCGGTGTAAAAAGTTGTATGTGTCATTCAGGAGCAAAATTATTTTCATGGGCGTTAACGCTTGAACCCTTCGTTACGCTCAGGATTCTAACTAAGAAACCCTAGCTACGCTCAGGATTCTATCGTAGAATCCTTCGCTTCGCTCTGGATTCAATGTACCGCCCTCGCCGTAAATACATCATTTTGCTTCCTTGAGACAAAAATAACTATTTCCGCATTCTAACCTCAAAATAGCAACTTCGCTGCTTGATTTTGGGATCTCAGGGGGAAAAATTATATTCCTAACTCGTTCGAAAAGGCTTCTTTACGAACCTCGCTACGACCCCCGCCTTCGGCTCGTGCGGTAAACTTCGCGGTTCGTAAATGTAAGCCTTTGCGAACTCGTAGAAAATCTACTATTATTGCATGGAACTTTTTACTCAAATTGGTAAACAGTTGAACACAAGCCTTTGTTTTGTTAAGTATACCTAAATACATGAAAAAAATATACGAGCGTGAATGATTATTGTGTGTATATATGTGTGTTTCATTCACCTTAATACCAGTACCGTTGGTGGCGACACATGACTGTATCTGCCAGGTGCGGTCTCTGATAAGGTGCAACCCCATCTCCTGAGCGACCTCACTGGCTGGCAGCGCTGGAAAATGAAGGAATAATTTATATAGTTTTCGGAAAGAAAGAAAATCGGAAACATTTCTGTATATTAGGGGGAAGCTTTGTCACTGACATTGACGTCATTTTAGATTATATAAAGGATGTAACAGATAAATGTATATTTTAGCGGGTTGTTTTGATCAGAGCAATTTTACTTTTCACTTATCTATACAAAACAGCTGATCGCACGGCCCAAACTGTAATGTTAAGTTGCTTTAAAGCTACAGAATCCTGCTACTGATTGCTCTTAAGACAATTCGGAAGATTTTATTTTTGTTACACAAAGACTTTCATTCATTTGAGGTTTGTCACTAGATAAACATTGTCAACAGCAACAAAGAGTTTCATTCATCTTAGGTTTGTAACTTGATAAACATTGTTAACAGCAACAAACAGTTTCATTCATCTGAGGTTTTTAACTTGATAAACATTGTCAACATCAACAAAGAGTTTCATTCATCTGAGGTTTGTAACTTCATAAACATTGTCAACATCAACAAAGAGTTTCATTCATCTGAGGTTTGTAACTTCATAAACATTGTCAACAGCAACAAAGAGTTTCATTCATCTGAGGTTTGTAACTTCATAAACATTGTCAACAGCAACAAAGAGTTTCATTCATCTGAGGTTTGTAACTTCATAAACATTGTCAACATCAACAAAGAGTTTCATTCATCTGAGGTTTGTAACTTCATAAACATTGTCAACAGCAACAAAGAGTTTCATTCATCTGAGGTTTGTAACTTCATAAACATTGTCAACAGCAACAAATAGTTACATACATCTGAGGTTTGCAACTTGATAAACATTGTTAACACCAACAAAGAGTTACATACATCTGAGGTTTGCAACTTGAAAAACATTGTCAACAGCAACAAAGAGTTTCTTTGGATATCTGGATATTGACAACGAGGGGTTTTCTGACAGCTATAAAAAATGTTCTGAAAGCTGTGGCAGATGGCGTTGATTCGACTTGGCTTTCATTTACTTTACTTTACTTTACTTTATTGCACAAAAACAGAAGATACGGATACATCAAAATGGAAACTAGTTGTACAAAGGGAAATCTCTAAAAAGAGATTTCCCTTTGTACATCTCTTTTGTAAATCTCTTTTTAGAGATTTGCTGAAAGAAATCTCTAAAAAGAAATTTCTTTCAGCAAACCTAGGATGAACAGGATAAACAAAAGAACTTACCAACACATAATTTCGATACAAATAGATAAAATTATACTACAAAATATACATCAATCAAGTTTGTTATGGAAGAGAAAGATAGTTTCTTTTAAGCGACTTTTAAAATATTAAGTGACGACTCTAATGGCGCTAAGAAGTTTGTTCCAGAACCTGATGGCTCATAGTCTCTACCCATGTTCATATGCGGCTTTGTTGTATTGCGGAGTTATAAGCAGCGAGTGAGCGTAACCTCCTAGGTCTATCCGAAGACATAAATTCAGGATCAAATAATATGTTTAAGAGGCAGATTAGGATGTGACAATCACGACGAAGACGGATAGGGAGCCACTTCAACTCCCTGCGATACTCCGAGACGTAGTAATCCTTGCGCAGGCCGAAGACAAACCGAATCCCGAGGTTTTGCAGTCGCTCGAGTTTGTTCGTGTTACTCTTCGTTCGCGCTAACCCAACATAGGTCAGGGTAATCGATCACGGGAAGGAGAGAAAACTCCATTTAGTCTGTGAAACTAACTTACTTGCTCATTACCAGTAATCTTCGACGTTAATCACGACTTTTTACATTATTTAAAGACACAAGGATGATGAAACTTTTTTCCATGATTTCAGTAGATTTCGCACGGGATAATCACCGTGATCAAAACATTCACAACCACATAGCTGCGGCGTTGCGCTATAGGCCTCCGTCATGCAAAATATTAGATATTGGAGTATTGTATAACTGGCTAAAATTGGGCACAATTGTGCCTCTGCTACCCCATATGGGAAAAGTCGTGACATTATGTTATGTTCGCTCGGGATTTCGGTTTTAAAACCAAAGTTTACACAATACAGGCAGGGCCCAATTTTATATATATTTTTTTGAAATGGCAACTGTCATGAAAAATATAAAAACCATATCTCGTCAACGACATCTAATTACGAATTCGGAACTACTTTAATTTATTTTTATGAGCTGCCAGAAAACTTCATTTCTCTGAATAACAAAACACTGCACAAATTTGATATGCTTACTTTTACTCTGTTATTAATGTGTAAGTAACCTCAGATGAACCTCTTTGCTTACTTACTCTGTGTTTATTATCTACAAACCTTATGCACCCTATAAGTGGAATTTCCCCACTTAAAGGAGACTGGGATAGATGTTTGAGATACAGAGTCAGAGTATATATCGCGCTAGCGGCCTTGCCTTGCTGCACAGCAAGGGAGATCCTCTGCATAAGATAGGACCCAGAGCGGTGGTCATTGCCACGGTTCCTCAGGCGGCGCCCTATATCCCTCCCTCCGGCATTCCACGGTGCGCGATTTTGCGGACGGACACGGACCAGGCGACACCGACGCAACGTGGAAAGAATGTCGAAGATATTCCTACCGTAACACTTTTGTTTATGTTAAAAAGGAAAGAGATGGAACAAACATGCATCCGTGTCTACATGGACGACCACGGACAGCCACACACGAGCCAGCACCGCACCTTTGAAGTTACCAGCTCGCAGCTGATCCGACCCACCGAGGAGGACGTGACTGCGCTACTACAGACGACACTTCTTCCACGGTGCGTCGTACGGGCTGGTCGGCGTCCGTCCACAAAGCAACGCACCGTGGATGGAAAGCTTTGCCCTGCACTCCCAAGACCGCGGTGGTTTCTACGGCAGAGCAGGGGTAATATATTCCGGCCCAAATGAGCCAAGTACTTTTGGGTCTTCAACTTCGCTGTCTCTTCCAAGGGGCAGCCCCTAAACCCACCTGTAGTCACATCCTGCTTGTTGGCGTACACCAACAGAGGCACTCCGCGGAGTTTGTCATCCTGCAACAGTTCTGCTAGCTCCTGACTCGTCTCCTCAAGTCGCTGCTGGTCTGAGCAGTCGACTACGTAGATCTGGAAGCATAAGAATAAGAATATATTTTATTTAGAAAAATGATACTTAAAGCTAGGTTAACAAAGTGATATCACAAAGGAGTTATTAAGCTACAGCGATAAACTGCGGCCCCACACTAGGCAAAGCCTGTATCGTGGGTACCATTTTACGGTTAAAACAATGGGTATTAGCTAAGCACATTGAAAAAGGTAGGTAAGTACTTTATGTATACATATTATTAATAACTGACAAAATAAACACAAACAGGAATACAAAAATATAAAATATAATATTAACACAGCGCAATATAATATAGCATTTTAATATTTAGTGTAGGTAAGTTTTACTAACACATGAATGAAATCAATAAAACAATTCAAATAATTATGTCTAAATAGTACGTTAATATGAAACACTTAGAATCGACTCAGAGGCATCGTATGTTCGGGTCAAAAGCCATTTATTCCATTTTCTTTTAACTTCGTATGGTTTGTAGTATCTGAAATCACATGCGCTGTTGGCTCTTTTATAGATATGCTTGTGGATGGGATGGGATTCTATAGACACGCTTAATTAAAAGTTATTATAGTGTGGAATTTATGATGGTTTTGTGCATAAGGACGACAGATCTCAGAATAAACAACCGACGGACACTGAGTACAATACAATACAAATACAAAAATATTTATTGTTTAACTATGATTATTGTTACAAAATATATGCAGAAGCCGTCTTTTAAGTATACGCATACCTGTGCCAGACGACTTCGCTCTCTGGTTCAAGTCTTATGGGTTAAACATTCAAATTATATAAACTAAAAAATTAAATTAAAATAATTAAATAATAATACCTTGGACACTATTTACACACATTGATCTAGCCCCAAACTAGGATTCCCTGTATCTTGGGTACTAGACAACGATACACATACTTATATAGATAAATATTATACATAGATAGATAAACAACCATGACTAGGGTATAAACATCCGTTCTCATGAAACAAATATTTGCCCCCACCGGGACTCGAACCCGGGACCCTTGGCTTCGTAGGCAGGCGTAGAAAACTAATGTTTTCCTAGAGTTATTCCCCCATATCTAGATTTAGGTACCTTGTAAGCGCGCGAGCAATGATTATAGTATCTACAGTTTGCGCCAAGTTTATATCTCTCTGAGCGAGCTGTGACCCCTCTCTCTTATGCGAGAAAGAGAGGTCATAGCTGGCACAGAGACAAAGAAAATTACCTAGATAGGTACTCGGCGCCACGACTAAAGAGCTTTGTCCTTGAATGCGCAGTAGTTCCGACTCGGCCATTCGTCAAAATTAGAATAAACAAATTACAATTCGGTGTTGGTTATAGTTATACAATTGTTTATAACTTCAATTCTTCATAATTTCATTACGTGTTAATTTTATTTTTATAAGTAAGTTGTAGACGTGGATGAAAATTTGTTGTTTCATTATAATACTTGTTTGTGGTGTGTGTGCGTGTGTGTGTGTGAGTTTGTGTGTGTATGTATGAATGTGTATGTGTGTGTGTGTGTGTGTGTGTGTGTGTGTGTGTGTGTGTGTGTGTGTGTGTGTGTGTGTGTGTGTGTGTGTGTGTGTGTGTGTGTGTGTGTGTGTGTGTGTGTGTGTGTGTGTGTGTGTGTGTGTGTGTGTGTGTGTGTGTGTGTGTGTGTGTGAGTGAGAGAGAGAGAGAGAGAGTATTTGTATGGTAACTACCAGTTTTATCCATAACAGTATGGAACTACTAATAAGTTTTGTACTTTTTTTGATTTTGATTTGATTTTTTTGAATTACCTACATATTTGCATTAAAAGATTTTCGGTTTCTTCGAACGATTCTGCAAGTAAAGTTTCATTTATCAGTTTTTTACATTCCGGTTTACTTTTACAATATAATTCAAGTCGTGTGTTCAATTGGTTATATAGATGTGCTGACTGATATCTGTATTGTTTACGAGCGAACATAGATTTGTACTTAGGTAGACTGATGACATAGTGGTTCTTTCTTTTGCTTGCAAAATCGGTAATGAATAATGATTTATCATGAGATTTTAGTACAGTATTACTTATATACAATTTTTTTACTGACAAGAGATTGCTCAGAGAGTAAATTTGATTAGCCGGAAATTTAAATGGTTTGAAGTACATAACTTTTATTAAAGATCTCTGAGCTCTTTCTAATTCTATAAATTTTGATTTTGCAGCACCCCCCCATATTGGTATGCAATAGCTTAAAATAGATTGAGCTAGAGCTATGTATATTTTATTAAGTAGTATAGGCGAAGCAATGTATCTTAGTGTTTTAAATACCCAAATTAGACGTCTAACTCTAACGCTTACCATTTCTATTTGTGGAAACCAAGATAATCGCTGATCAACAATTACACCAAGGTACTTCGTTTTCGAAATTTTACAAATAGTGGGGCAGTGACAGTTTTGTTGGTCAGAACAGCTGTGAATTTTGATGTTATAGTTATTGGGTGGTTGCGTTTGGTCATATTTTGTAAAGCAAATATAGTTTGTTTTAATCGCATTCAGACTTAGGAGGTTAGCATTTAGCCAGTGTGCTACTGTAGACAGGCCAATTTCTGCACTTATGCGAAATAGGTCCCACGTCTTGTGTGAGAAAACTAAAGCGGTGTCGTCAGCGTAAGATAAAATTTTTGTGTTTTTAATGTTTACATTACATAAGTCGTTTATGTAAACAAGAAACAATGTAGGACCCAACACACTGCCTTGTGGGACGCCTGAAGATATTTCTGCATCATCACTTGTATATTGACCAAGTTTGACTTTTTGGCTTCTGTCAGATAGGTAGTCGCTGAATAGACTAAGCGAGATATCCCTTATACCTATCCTCTCCAATGTTTGTATTAGAATGGGGATACAGACAGTGTCGAAAGCTTTTTTTAAGTCTAGAAAAACAGCCAAACATTTATTACCAGAATCAACTTGATCTGTGATATGCGTTGTTAGAGCAGTCACAGCATCTTCGGTGGACCTTCCATTTCTAAAGCCATATTGTGCCTCAGATAATACATTGTACTTGTTAAGATAATTGGTAAGTCTGGTATTCATGAGCTTTTCTATGATTTTAGAAATGGAAGGTAGAACCGAGATAGGTCTGTAATTGCTGGCGTCGTCCTTCTCTCCACTTTTGTACACAGGTGTTATGATCGATTTCTTTAGAATGTGTGGGAAAATTCCCAAGGAGAAACAAAGATTTGTAGCGTGACAGATAATAGGGATTAGTTCATACTTTGCCATTTTTAGGAAACGAGAAGGTATATTGTCGTGTCCAGGAGCACTATCCGACTTTAGACCCATTAGTACCTCGTTAACCTCAACAGCATCTGTATTCAATAATACAAAGGAATTTCTCTGGGTTATTTGTTCAGTATTTACATTATTATTGGGCTGTACTTGATTTCTCTTTATATTTTCGGCTAGCTCCTTGCCAATATTGGAGAAGTAACTGTTGACAAAGTTAACCGATTCTTTGTTAGATGATTTAGCGTTAAGTAATTTGAGGTTGTCTGTTTTATTTCCTTTTAGGTTGGTTATTGATTTTATGCTATTCCAAAGACATTTAGAGTTTTTAGTTGAATCTGCTAGTTTTTTTCTGTCATAATTTCTCTTTAGTTTTTTAATTAAATTATTACAGAAATTACGATATCTTCGGTAAGTTATTTTAATTATTTGATTTTCCGGCTGTGATCTTAGTTGCTTTTGTAACTTGTTTCGGTTTCTAATGCATTTTAAGATGCCATTTGTCATCCAAGGCTTTAATATCCGTTTACTTTTAGGAATGTAAACAGTTCTTGTATTTTCTCGTAGGGTTTCCGTGATTGCCTCAACTAGCCTTTCTATAATTGTATTTGGGTTATCACTTAGTAGCAATTGCGGTAGATTTTTGGCTGCCAGATCTAATAAGGCGTTATTGAAGTCTGTACAAGTTTTAACCTTTAGAGAACTTTTGCTAATGAGCTGATCGGTTAGATTGAGGAATATCATAGAATGATCGGTGATAGTTGTTTTAAGAACAGCAATTTGTGCTGCCGTTATTGATTTATCAAGCTTAAGCATGAAGCGTCTAAACAACTTGTCACTCTCGTGGGTATTGTGTGACCCGTCATTAACCCATGTAGGCACATCATATTTAAATAGTTATGTCTGTTAGTCTTTTCATAATTTTGTTCCGTGTCAGATGGAATTAAATCTATATTTATATCTCCCGTTACTATAATATTTTTATACGTTTTTATTGAGCCTAGGTGTGCATTTAGCGAGCTTATAAATTGATCAGCATTTTTGTTAGAGGGTGACCGGTATATACCGAGTACGGCCGTGCCGTATGTATCTATCTGTATACATGATGCATGATCCAATTTAACTTCTCGAATGTTGGTAACAACTATGTCATTTCTTACATACATGACTACACCATCACATTGATTAAGATGTAAAGCTGTATTAAAAGTGACATAATTGTCCAGAGCTGGTACTGGTTTACTAGGATTAAGACGGCATTCCGTTAAAATAATTATGTCTGGAATGAATTTAAGGCAATTAATATTAAGAGTTAAATCATCAATATTATTGTAGACAGTTCTAATATTTTGACATATAATTTTTAGGTCTTTTTCAATAACCGGAATATGCTGTGAGAGAGTTTCAATATCGCAATGGACAGAAAATGCATCCTGAATGTTGTCTATTTCCTGCAGAGTATCGTTTATACTATCCATTAATGTGAAGTAAATACTGAAGGTGTCCTAGCATTGGGGTTCTAATTAAATGCCCAATGTAAATGAAGGTAGTTATAGTATATCTATTATTTGTTCTTTGATTTTTATAAACTGGCAGTTGTGTAGGTGTGATAGCGAGTAATGAGTGTAGTATGTAAAGTGTTTTGATGAAATGTGTGTGTGATGGCCCCTGTACTTCTGTTATCTTCATTGAGAAAGACGCTTCTCGGGCGGCAGTGGCGGCAGCGGTCGTGGAGTAGGTCGCGCTCAGCAAAAACTTGCATGGGCTGCGGGGCGTATGAGGTGGCGCGCGGGGAGTCGGCTGCGAAACTTGCTCCCACCCAGTCGAGTCGCCGCCCGCGCAGTAGTGATAAGTTACTCTGTGCAGTAGTGAGCCGATTGCAGCCATCGTTGGACCTATGTCGCCTTGCCTCAGCCATCTCGCTCGCCCGCTTCTCGCATTTGCTGTTGCTGGGCATGACCCAGTTGTGGGTGTGTGTGGTTTAATACATAAAAAGTGAGTGTTCTGACTCACTGTAGATTTGATCGGTGGGGTATCATCAAGGAAGGGTTATCAAAGGGACCCTATTACTACACTTCCGCTGTCCGTCTGTCTATCTGTCTGACCGTCGGCGAGCTGTATCTCATGAAACGTAATAGGTAGAGTTGAAATGTTCATAGAATATGTTTTTCTGTTGCCTCTACACCAAAAAGTAATTAACTACACGAGATTTCATAAATTAAAAGGGATCCCCTCTCGATACAAGACACGTGTTTTACAATCCCCGCTGAATAATAGTTATTTGTGACTCAAGGGGGCAAATGATGTATTTACGGCGAGGGCGGTACATTGAATCCAGCGTGAAGCGAAAGATTCTACGATAGAATCCTGAGCATAGCGAGGGATTCTAAGTTTGAATCCTGAGCGTAACGAAGGATTCAAGCGTTAACGCCCATGACGAAAAAAAATTTTGCTCCTGAATGACACATACAACTTTCACACCGACTATGAGGAAAATTTAAATAAAATGCTCTAAAAAAAATGAAATAATTTATAGAGTTTTATTGTACGCGCAGTCTTCCCCCGCCCAACCATCACCTCTCCTACAATCTTGGTTTGCTGGAAGAAATCTCTTTTGAGAGATAAGCTCGCCTTTGTACATGTTTTTTCTATTATAAGTTATCTGTATGACTGTTTTGTGTAGTACAATAAAGAAATTACAATTACAAATAACTATACTTTGAATTATACTTCACCACTTTTACAGTAATCGAACAACGAAAACATTTTTTTTTTCATAATGGCGGATTGTGAAGGATTACGGAAAGATCACCTTATTCCTGTGCTACTTTTACCTATGTGTAAAAATAATCAAATCGAATATTACAATGGTATCGGTTATCAGTATTCATTATATCACAATAACAGTCATCGATAATTTTGATTTCAGTAAAACATATAAAATTATTGACTTTTTTTTTATACTACGAAAAAGTCATAAATTTTCATACAAAGTTATTCAAGTTAAAACTTGAAACATGTTCGTTTTTAATCGATTACGATGAAATTACAATCGATTATTTTATTAAGATCTGTGTTCAATTGGCACATTGCGTAAATGCTACATGCCAATGAATGAATAAAAAAATGTACTTTCCCAAAATCTTTTTTGTGATCAAACTGCAAGTTTATATGTTCGATTTTTTCACAACTTCAAAATACCACTAATCTGAGCAATCGTTTTAAATTGATATCCCCACGCGTTCCTGAGAAAAATGGACTTGACAGACGTATAGGCACTTACAGGATTTTTCACGCTTTTTGCCAAATTTTATGATTTTAGATCAACCGGAATATAGGTTTTGTTTGATTCTCTTACGCGTATCAAGCAAATTCAGCAAGTTCAGCAAATTTAGGACATAATCAGCCGTATTCTTTGATTGCGGGGACCTAGCAGTTTGACTTTTTCACAGATCCAAGGGTCTACAGAATGCTACAGACGTGAGTAATTGATATCAATTTCAATTTGATACCTGGGGGGTTACCACAACGTCTTATGCCGATTCAGATTTGGAACCTAATTTGATCCGCAAAATTACCGTGACCATCTTAAAACAAGTTTTGGTATTAGGTAAATAAAGCCCATTATGGCGAATTGGAATGGCAATGGTTGCCATGGTGATGTTCTTGTTTTGAACCTAATTTGAATCGGAAAAAGGTTGCGGTAACCCCCCTGCTCGCGTTTATTAGAAAAATGTTTGTGACATACGGACAACAAAGTGATCCTATAAGGGTTAGTTTTTTCCTAAAATAATTATATTGATCTTCCATGTTCAGGCGCACGCGCGCGAAACCGACTAGGATTAGAAGTGGTCGCCATGACCGACATCGGTCGGAATCATCATCATCAATTATACTGATCGATTTAATTTAAAAACTACATAAATGAAGGTGTATCTTTTACATTGAATATAAATTTTCGTAAGAATAATAGGTTCATTCGTTCACCCTATAAAATGAGAAAAGCAAAATTCACAAAACGCGTCGCGGTAATACTTACTACTCCATTTGACATAGAAAAACGGTTTAAAACTACATCGTTGAATAAATTTTCTTTAAGATAGTATAAATCACATAAAAAGATTAAATATTATCAGGCTTCACCACACTAATATAATCTTGAAAAGTACGATTTTGCTTCTTGCGGATATAAGTCGTCTCAATCCTTAATACCCTTGGCAGGATAACAAAAGTTGTAATAGTATGTTGTGGTGAATATACCTGGTTAATAGGTGTTGAAAGCAAAGTAGAAAAATAATTTAAAAAGTCTCGCATGTAAGGTTTCCTGAAAACCCACTGTAAAATTTGATGATAGTAGTAACACGATAAAATTACCATATTAAATTAAATAAATTAAAAAAACATCATAATTCGGCATTATGATAATTTTGATATGATTTAATTATAAACAAATATTGTTTTACCTTTTTATACGATTTAATTATAAACAAGTATTGTATTACCTAGTATCAACATATTACTGACATGACGACCCGAATGGCCGAGTCGGCAGTGACCCTGCCTACGAAGCCAAGGGTCCCGGGTTCGAGTCCCGGTGGGGGCAAATATTTGTTTGACGAGAACGGATGTTTGTACCCTAGTCATGGTTGTTTATCTATCTAAGTATAATATTTATCTATATAAGTATGTGTATCGTTGTCTAGTACCCAAGATACAGGGAATCCTAAGTAAATAGTGTCCAAGGTATTATTAATACTATTATTATGATTATTATTATTATTATTACCTAATGGTCAGTAAAAGTGAGTATATAACAGAAAGGAAGGAAATTTTCCATACAATAAAAAGACTGAATAAACAGAATAAAACAAAATATTTGCACCATAACATAGCTGGTTTTCGACCAATTTTGTTTTTTCACATATAATACTGGCTGGAAGGATAACCTACTTTCATTTACAGCTTCAATTGATATATCGTCTAATTTAGATTAGGGGGATCCAAATTCCAAATTCCAAATGTCTTTATTGCTGTAGATATTTACCTATACTTAGCAATCGTCATTGTTTGCCACTTCTCTACATTGGACCACTGTGGGAGAAGAGAAACTCCCACAGATTGATTTTTAAATCTCTTTTAAAAATTGCTTGTGCTTAACTAATACAAATATTATAATATGAATTATCATAATTAATAAGCAGGAATAAATAATTACAAAATTATTAACAGCAAGGTCTGTGTTGAGCCAGATTGACCCCATACAGTCCCGTCATTCAAGTAATCTTCAACATTGTAATTTCCCTTTTTCGACAAAGTCGCTTTAACATGGTTTTTAAATTGCTCAAATGGCAATTTCAAGATCTCCAGAGGTATTTTGTTGTAGTAGAGAATGCACTGACCCTTGAAAGAATTGTTAACCCTCGCGAGTCTAAACCAGGGCGCAAATGGTCTGTGATTATTTCTTAGGTTAACATTACAACTATCGCTGTGTTTGGAAAACTTAGCGATAGCTATAATGTATATATATATGTATGTAGGGATACAGTGTATGGCATTCAATATTTATGATCCTGTTATTGCTGAGAAAATAACTAGGGTGCCAGTAGAATATTACGAATGTAGAAATAATTCTACTAAACCTTTGTACGCTGAGTTTTTAAAAACAACCAAGACGAATGTAAGTAAATTAACTTTGACTAGGTACTCATTTATACAAAAAAGTCCCCTATAAAGCAATTGGTTTTAGAAAAGCAGAATTTACAAGGTGGCTTTTTTGGGAAATTACTAGAGCTAGAACTATTCTTGGAGCAATACAGAGTAGACATACTATGCCTAGTAGAACACTGGCTACTTGAGTCTCAAATGAATTTCTCTGTACACAACTATCAAGTAGCCAGCGGCTTCTCTAGAAAGTCTGAGTTACACGGAGGATCCTTAGTACTGGTTAAAAATGGCCTAAAATTTAAAGAGCGCAAGGATATTTGCAGGCTTTCTGTTGAGATAGTAATAGAACTACCGTGTATTGAACTTGGTAGACACATTGCGTATACAGACCCCGTACCAGTGATTATGGTATATTTGAATCAGTATTAAAGGATGTCTTGAGAGTAGCTTCTAGTAGTAACAAAAAAGTAGTAATTTTCGGTGACTTCAATATAGACTTGCTGGTGGACTCCCGTTGCTTACTAAATTAATAATAATTTTTATCATTCAATTTAGTCAACATATTCACAGAGACATCAAGAATAACTGAAACTACTGCAACCTGCCTTGATAACGACTTCTGCGGTTGTGTGTGTGTACAGTAAATTGTTTAAAGTGAAGAAAGAAAGATCACAGTGGGCAAATTGACAACTTAGAAGTAGATTCCACAGGAAGTAGTCTTGTGTAGGCCAATCATATCAAAAAAAAAAGAATCATTTAAACAAGATTTACAAAGTAGCTTACCTTCTCAAAATAATACTCAAAAAGCGAATGATCACTATACGGACTTAATCAACAAACTTTCAGATAGTTTTGAAAACAATTTAAAATTACATAAACTTGCAAATAACGATAGTAAAGTAGGGTTTAGCGAATGGGTAACAAAAGGAATCCGTAAAAGTAGGGATACACTTTATGGGAAAAAAAATATCTACATATGACCCAAATTTTATTCAACGTGTAATATTCAAAAATATTTAGGGCCGTCCGCCATAAAGCTAAGTACGAACACATAAAAACGAAATTCTTACATCGTGGAATAAAACTAAAACAATTTGGAATGTCATAAATAGAGAAGCAGGTAAAACAAAATCAGGAGACCGTAGCTTTTTACTTAAGATTGAAGATAAACTATATAACTGTAACTTCTAACGATGACATCGCCGCCGCATTTGAACAGTTCTTTACAAATGTTCCAATTGTTACTACGGCTTCTTTAGACTCGTCTCCGGATCTTGCTGCATCATTATGAAAAGATAATGTTCAAAAATGCAATCAAGATTTCTCATTCGCATATATTGAGCACTATGGCATAATTAAAGCATTTAAGTTGTTAAATTTGAAAAAATCCGAGGATCTCTGGGGCATGTCTGTAAAAATTATTAACTCGATGATAGTCGAACTTGCCCCCCATTCAGCTAAAATCTTCAATAAATGTGTAGATGAGAGATCTTTCCCTGATCTCATGAAACACAGCAGGCTACCTTTATTTAAGAGCGGCGATAAGGGTGACCCCACAAATTTCAGACCCGTCTCGGTTCTACCCGTATTGAGTAAAATATTTGAGAAGATTATATATTGGGTCAGTTGCTGGCGCACTTCAATTCGCATCAAATTCTCCATAGCAAGCAGTTTGTATTTACAAAAGGGCGGTCGACAACAGATGCTGGAGTCATGTTAGTTTAACATATTTTTAATGCGTAGGAAGATCTTAGGGATGCTTTAGGTGTTTATTGTGACCTGTCGAAGGCATTTGACTGTGTAGACCACGAAACAGTGATCTTAAAGCTAAAGCACTACGGCATAAAAGGCAATAGCTCTAAGCTTATGAGATCGTATTTAGAAGGGAGGGTTCAAAAAGCTGACATTAATAGGACAAAATCGTCGGGTTCTCAGGTGAAGATGGGAGTCCCACAGGGATCTACTCTGGGTCCGTTCCTTTTCCTCGAGTATGTAAATGATTTGCCACTCATGGTACAAAACATGTCAGAGATTATGAAATTTATTTGCTGATAACACGTCACTAATTTTTAAATTAGGAGACAGGAAAATCACTTACACGAAACAAATAATGCTCTCTTGCGAATACTAGACTTGTTTACTGCCAATAATGCTTCTGAATTCAAAAAAGACAAAGTGCATTTAAATTCACTTTACGTAATGTAAGGCAAGTTGAGAGTAACATTGTATTGGGGAAAGACAAACTAAAACTAGTAGATGAAACGGTATTTCTTGGCATCACTATTGATGCCAAACTATAGTGGGGTCCCCATATTTTAAAATTAGTACATAGACTTAGCTCCGCAGCATATGCGGTTAAAAGAATCAGGGAATTGACTGATGTTGCAACTGCTAGGCTTGTATATTTTAGTTATTTCCATAGCATTATGTCCTACGGCATACTACTATGGGGACGGGCTGCTGACATTGAGACCATCTTCATTTTGCAGAAGAGCGTGATCTGATTTATTTATAAGCTATATAATAGAGAATCTTTAAGATATTTCTTCAAAGAAACCAACATCCTAACAGTTGCAAGTCAATATATCTATGAAAACATAATGTTATTGAGGAAAAATATCAGTAGCTTTAAAACCATTGATAGCCGCCACAATGTGCAAACTAGGAATAAACATAAACTTTCTTTTCCAATGTTCAGACCCACAAAAGTTAGCAGTTCTTTTATGGGACACTGTATACACTTCTACAATAAAATTCTGCAAGAAATACAAAACCTGCCTGAAGCTCGCTTCAAAAAATATATAAAGCACACTTTGTGCTCTAAGGCCTACTACAAAATTAATGACTTTTTACAAGACACCGACATCTGGCATTAAACCAGTTCATTGCACCCTATATATTATGTTCTATATAATAATTAGGCACCTACTTAATGTTACATTATGCTTTCTTGATTATGTTATGACGTTCATTAAGTCTCAATTTTTGTGCTATTATGAATAAAAATCTTTGAACTTGAACTTGAACTTGAACTTGAATTTAGCATAGCTATAACCATGGCTATGAAGTTTTCCTCACTGTGTTTTTCTGGAAGATATCTATTTTGTTTTTAAATATAAACTTACCAAAATATCAGTATTCTCGAAATAATTCCTCCAATAAGGCCGTATCTTCCTCTGACCGCCAATATCCCAGACATTCAGCTTGAACCCGTTGGACAGGACCGACTTGATATTGAACCCCGCGGTTGGGGTCACTTGGGTTACATCTTCTGAAGCCAGTTGCTTGAGCAAGGTGGTTTTACCAGCATTGTCGAGGCCAAGGAGTAGCAGACGCAACTCCTTGTCAGGATTTGACCGCAATTTCCTTATGATGCTCAATAGGCCCTGAAAATTTTGTAAATTATAGATATTATTTGCCAAGCCCATCTACAGAACTACAACAGTTGAATAATTTCATTGGGTATTACAGTAAAAAACGTTTATGGCCTGAAAAAAAAGGCAGGAATATCAATAGTTTACCATCATGAATAAACCGTTATGCGTTCTTCGGATAACGTAAACTTTGTCAGTGAATATAATTCATATTCCACATTGAATACACTGCACTAAGCGTGTTGAAATGCACAAGTAACTAAATTAAAATTGCTGGCGCTGCGGTATTTTCTAATTGTTGACACAACGCCGTTTCCATAGTAACGTTGTACTAATGTCAAAAAGTTTTATCAATCTTTCAGTGTCGAAAATCGTTCACTCATTGCTAAATTAGAAAGTTATGAATCGAACGTGCCGCCTGCCGTCCGTTCTGGGCCTATTATTTGTTTTACGTACATTTTTCAGTGGGTACCCATAGCTTTGAGCGTTAAAAATACCAATATTTTTGACGTTAATCTACGAAACAATCAAAATAGACAACGAAATTGGCCTCAAATGTCAATCCAATCTAATATTTACAAACTTTTCTAATTTTATTCTCACTTGATACTCACCGTAGTTTCAGCACGCACATTTGTTTCACACACACATTCTCAGTCATTCTCTAATCTCATTGGTTTGAACACCACAGAGTACCTACCTTGTTATCAGCGTTGCCAAGTTGGCATATTTTATGCTCAATCTGGCATTTTTTCTTCCTGTTTAGCATAAATGTTTGGCTGGTAGCATATAGCATAAATGCTTAGCATATTATTGCAACACTTAGAAATCGATTGGCGGTGAAGACGCTTAATGCAATAATGAGGGATTTTTAAAAAAAAAAACTTCGGAAGTTCCAAATTTGTCAATAGATGTCGTTGAAAAGTCGTGGCTTTCACAGCCAGTTGCCAGATCAAAAATTTGTGTTCTGTGGCTGATGGTGGCTGGTCTGTGATGTGTCAAACCGTTTCTCCTGTGGTTACGCGATGTTTTGTTTTCCTGTTCTCCTCTGTTTTGTGACTATTGCGACGACCCTGGCTATTCTTTCGGACTCTTGTAGCTCCTTCCCTCGACTGACCTCCGCGTGCACCCTGGACATTTGCTTGCCATTACGATTGACCCCTGCCTGTGTATTGGACTTCGATTTTGTCATCACCATACCTTCGCGAGCACGCTGTGTTGATGCTGTTCGACAGACTTTGGTTACCATGGAAAAAAAGCCTAATCGTCCATGCGTTGTTAGGTTTTGTAAAAAAAATGGTACTCACCGTTTCCCTAGTGATGAACATCGACGTTCACTATGGGTTCAAGCTGTTGAACCAGCAAACCCTGGATTTACCCTAGGAAAGCATAGCAGGATATGCTCCGATCACTTCAAGCCATCCGATTTTAACAGAACACCGTTATCATTGTTACAGCCAGGTAAGTTTACCTAAAGATTTCCGAGTATGCCTAGTACGCACCATACCCGTGCTCATGAGTGCTTACTTTCGCGAGTCAGGTGTGATTTCATCTTTTGCACTAATTAGTGCTTATGCGAGCAAGCTTATCAGCAATGTTCTTGCCCAATCTGTACCTATCCTTACACATAATCCGTTTGACAGGTGACAGATGCCAACGTCAACAGCTCGCCTAGCCCGAATAGTATTAAATAGCTACTAAAATGTCCTTATTAACATGTGTTTTTTTTATAGATATTGCTCCAAAAACTTTGAAGAAAACCTCTGTTCCTTCATTGTTTTCATGGAAAACAACTCCTCAACAATCTCCATCAACGTCTGAAGAACAAAACTCGCTAACTCTTAACCTAACCAAAGTTGAAAAAACCTATGCACGAAGTAAGTCACCTATTGTTATCTATAGCGTAAAGGAATCCATTCAATATTCTGTCTTGCATTGAGCCTTGCAGGACTGCGAAGCATGCAGAGTAGTTCTGCAAGGTGGATAGAAATACCGTCACAAAAAACATAATATTTGATACCGCGCAGGTGCAGTTATTTGATATCCTGCACAGGGCCTGTAAACTCGGAACACTGCTTGTAGTCCTTTGCACAGTAATATTGTTCTGTGGCTTGTTGTCCTGCTTAGCCGGCCGTATTGCAGACAGGAATATGAACAAGATACTGTGACAAACATTGAGAAATGCCGCATTGCAAGTAGGTAGGTATACTTAATGTTGTTTGACAACCTCTGTAGCGTTGCAGTTGGGGCTGTGCTTTACAAGTGAGACGTCCTGGGTTCGACTCCTGGTGGGGCGGGAGGAAAAAACACCCTCATAGCATGGATGTTTACATGTTTGTGATGTTGCTGTTTCTGGTTCCTACAACACAGGGTATCCTAGTGTGAAACCAGAAGCAATGCATGTGTCTTTATGTAAATGTAAAAATAAAACTAGAGATTCAAATATGTTTTCTTTTATTTCCAGTGTGTCCAATATTATTTGTAGAAGAGCAACAATATTTGGTCGCTGTGGATAGTAGTTTAAATGAAGATCCCTTACACATGAGTGAAGAAGATGCAGACTCTGTCTTTGCAAATCCCAACGATGACATGCAAGAAGATATTGCTGTGGAACTGCACAATGATATAGCAGAAGAGTTAGAGATTTCTCAACATGAAGAGTTGGTGCAGGAGGGATCATTGAGAGATGATAAGATAACTTCAAAATATGAGTCATTACAAACTCATGAGTGTAGTGTCTCAACTTCAAAAGATGAGTCAGTACAAACTCATGAGTGTAGTGTCTCAACTTCAAAAGATGAGTCAGTACAAACTCATGAGTGTAGTGTCTCGGGTTTTACCATCCACTTGTATAAAAATAATGATAAAGTTGTGCACTTCTACACTGGCCTAGAGAATTTTGAAAAAGTGATGCTTGTGTTTGACACTTTAGGGCAATGTGCTCATAATCTTACCTATTTTTATGGACATCCACCAAAGAACCTCAATGCATTCGAACAATTTTTCATTACCTTAATGATAGTACGGAGACATAAACCTTTCGAAGAAATTGCTATGATGTATCAAGTAACAACCAAACAAATCTATAATATATTTATCACTTGGGTCAGGTTCATTTCGCTGCAATGGAAAAATTTGGACTTGTGGTTAGACAGAGATAGCGTAAGAGCATACATGCCTTTAGATATTCATGATAAGTATCCATCAACACGGGTTATACTTGATGCGACAGAAATCCCTAAAAACCTAAACTACATTTTGCGCAGCAAGTCACATTCTCTTCCTATAAAAACAGGAACACCTTAAAGATCCTTATTGGAATTACCCCTAGTGGCTTCATTAGTTATGTGTCTCCATGCTATGGCGGCTCTGCTACTGATAGGCAAGTTATAGAACGCAGTACAATACTTAGTAGATTTGACTACAATGATGAAATAATGGTGGATAAAGGCTTAAATGTCCAAGACATTTTTGTTCCCTATGGTGTCAAAGTGAACATGCCATCTTTCTTCAAAAAAGACAATCAAATTCTACCTCAGACACTTAGCACCTCCAGAAAAGTGGCAAGCAAAAGGGTTCATGTAGAAAGGGTTATTGGCTTGCTAAGACATATAAGATTTTGACTCAACCTTTGAATCAAACAGAAATTGTGTTGTCGAGCGACATTGTGTTTATATGCGCAATGTTGGTTAATTTTAGTTTTTAATTTTAATTTTAGCATAATAAATAAAAATGCTTAAATGAATAGGTAAAATGAAGTTTTATTAAGCAACATCAATGATGTGTCGAAGGCCTCCTTTACACTTTTGTACTTAGCTTTTACATTTTGTATAGGCACTAGAGATTTAGATACAAATCACCCTCTTCTCTGCATTGCTGTTATGCTTTGTCCTATGAAAAGGGGTAATACAAAAAAAAAGAGGTAATATACTAGGGTCATTATTTTTTATTATACAGAAATTTATTAACAAGGGCTTCCTTAAAGTAGTCATTATAAAACTTCTCTAATTTTTCTAACATGCTTTCTATAAAACAATTGTTTCTTTGGATCACCATTACTTTAAAATCACTTATTGTATAAACACAAAAGTATGCATTTTCTCTTCCACTGCACATCATTTGCCCCTGTACTTGGTAGTAATAATTATGACTTTCATTTAGTCTTAATAATCCTGTCTTTTCACACAGGTATAAGTAGGGTACATTTTCTGGAGAAATCTTTTGATTGCGTGCTGTGTATGGGCACTTAACTTCCAGTACACTACTTGCGCCCACTAATCCGTCTGGTGTGGAAGCTAGAAACTGATTTTCTTTATGAATTATAATGCCACATTTCCTTGCAACCAGATTTGTTTTTACCTCAAACTGGTGCACAGCTTCAGCTTCATATCTCAGACCATGTTTGATTGCTGCAGTTGCCACATCCACATTTTTTACTAAAGTTTTAGCCAGGTTTTTCATATTGCTGTTGCAGGTTTTGATTATCTTGCCATAAATAAAACTATGAATCCTCGTGAGTCGTTCTCTTTTCCATTCGTTTTTATTTCGTCTTGTCTTTTCTTCCACTTGCTGGATTCCTTCTTCTGTGAGGATCATGTTTTCTAGGAATGCCTCTTCAGTAGTTTTTTCTAGGTAATCATGATCCCCGAAAATGCTGGGTTTGTCTGCAGGTTTTATTATTTGAGCCATTGGCATAGTCACTGTAGATGTGTTGTTGGACTGGCCACAAAAGTTTGCAATTTTCTTTTTAAAATTACTTATATAACTTTCTGCAGATTCCGCTATTGGTCTTGGATCAAATACTGCCATTTTCTTATATTGTTCGTCTCTGAATTTGAGTGTGATATCTTCAGCCTTGAAAGGATCTCCGGAATGTATTTTACTTGGCCGATGAAATGTTTGAATATTGGTAGTAACGCTTGATTTAGTTTTGATTGTTTTATTTTCACTCATATCTACTATGCCCAGGATCACCACCAAAACATGCTTACACTGGGAATATGGTCCCATTCCAGCAGCACATTCACATTGTGCCTCTATTATTAGGTGATTTTTCACTTTGGTTGTGACATTATAGGTAATGTTTTTCCTCATCTCTGAAGCAACCATTCCAGTGAAATAATAATCATTATCCACTATAGCTATACGGCACGACATTAGAAAGTATTCTTGGTACATGTTGTGCGATGTTACTACATCGTCTCTTTCTGTGACCTGGCAAAAGATTTCTAGGTCCTCTGAACTCAGTGCCGGCATTGCAGAGTAACTGGTGACGTCTCGGAAATGTTGAGGTGCTGGTACAGTGATTTTGTAAACTGATTCGGGATCAGATACAAGAGGTCCAAAGAGTTTGTCGTAATCTTCAAGTCTGCAACAATGAATAGTATAGTTATGTAACATATATATATATATATGTATGTATATGGACTGTAGATAAGGGGGCGCCAAGTGTAGTATGGAAATTCACTAAAGCCAAAAAATAGGTAAGACGTAGATGTTAGGTTCACATGTAAAACAACAAGATTGCCATTATAAGGCCACAACTCGCCAGACACCGGTCGACCAAAGTTGTAAAGTGATCAGGCCAGTATGGTGTGGCTGTGCTACATACACCTAATGCCCAATCTTGGCCAACGTTAAACTGGTCGGTGTACATAACACGAAGAGTATTTATTGTTGTAGATACAAACTACATACCTCTGAATGAGCGTTGCCTTTTTCCCAGAAAGTTTCGCATTTCGTTTTCGAAGCTCGTTTTTCAGGTCTGTCAGAGACCAAGAACCGTAATCCTTTCCCAGTGCTGGAAAACTCATGATGACAAAATCGAAGTCCAATACACAGGCAGGGGTCAATCGTAATGGCAAGCAAATGTCCAGGGTGCACGCGGAGGTCAGTCGAGGGAAGGAGCTACAAGAGTCCGAAAGAATAGCCAGGGTCGTCGTAATAGTCACAAAACAGAGGAGAACAGGAAAACAAAACATCGCGTAACCACAGGAGAAACGGATTGAATTTAGACAACATGACCAGCCACAGAACACAAATTATTGAATGAAGTCACCGATCACAGATCCATTTTTGAAAGCCACGTCGAATCAAACGCTGTCTGCCGTAGCTTTCAGAACTATTTTTTTACTTTTTTTAGCTGTCAGAAAATCTCTCATTTACGTGAGATAAAGAGAGCAGGAAAGCCAGATAGTGTACTATGAAGTATGGGTACCAAAGATAATTACCAAAGATAGTTCTCAGCCTTCAACATCAGCTGCGCCTGTTGACGTTGCTGAAGAGGACGCAAAGACTTTTTTTTGATTGACGAAGACAGTCATATTTTATTTGATTATATCATTTTTAAATATTATATAAGGTTAAGGTATAGAAACTACAATGTTAATAAACATTTGACTCTGTACGTTCGCATTTTTTTAGCATTTCTAATAGAACGTTGGCATATTTTTGGCATATATTTTACCCCACTCTAGCATATTTTGTAGTTACTGAGTTGGCAACACTGCTTGTTATTGAATTGACACTGACATACACATCTAACGCGACCGCACGGCTTATCACGCACGTGTTAGTCTTTTGTCCCATTTTTAGAAATATACAGTAAATAACCATGGGTAAAGTGAAGCAGGAACCTGTAGACGACAGCCAGGTAGATACCAGCATCAAAGCCGAACCCCAGAGCTATGACGAAAAGATTGACCACTGCAGCGTAATCGCGAAGCCCATGGCATCAAAGAAACTTAGCAAGAAAATTTACAAACTCATCAAGAAATCGAGTAGTCAAAAGAACTATATTAAAAATGGACTCAAAATTGTTCAGAAACAACTCCGTTTAGGCGAAAAAGGGTAAGTACAAGTAAAACATTACAAATAAGTTTGAGGTTATATTTGGTCAAAACTTCTCCACAGACATAAGTTTCCAGCTCTTCACCTGACAAATAAAATTAATGACAACTCATCTTTCAGAATCGTTGTCTTTGCTGGAGATATATCACCGATCGAAATCATGTGCCACTTACCAGCGGTCTGCGAAGAGAAGGAGATACCTTACTGCTACACTCCAAGCCGCAAGGATATTGGATCAGCCATGGGCACCATGCGGGGATGTATCATGGTGCTGGTCAAAGAACATGAGGAATATAAGGACTTGTATGATGAAGTTCGGGGAGAAATCAAATTGTTGGGCCACCCCTTGTGAGGTGATGAGGTAATTTTAGTGCAGTGCTATTTTGTATAACATTATTTTTCTCACCAAGTAATAAATTAAATGATATGTTGATTGTTTGGTCGATAATGTGAGAAAACCAGCATCCAAGATAACACTAATAAATTGCTTGTAATTGTAAGTTAGTGTAACTTTTATAATTGTTGTCCTGATGGGCTACTTAAGTTCTTGTAATGAGACAACTGTTAAAATTTTATGACAATTACCATGTTCTCATTATATATTTGTATGCCTACATTCCTTACAGTTCAAACTGTCAAATGTAATGAGGGGCCTATTTCTTAGAAATATTTTAGTTTCATAACAATAGCTGCACTAATTTACCAAGGCATTTCCATCTCCCGTTATAGGTTTCAAATTTTATTACCAGGGTATAAGGTTAAAAATTTTGATGCCTCGCACATAAGTTCGCTAATGGACCAGTTAACAATATGAATTTAACCTGTAGTGACACACAGCAAGGATTTTTTGATAAACATCTAGAGTTTTAAAGATTCTATTTATGTCATTTGTGAGGCAACAACATAAAATTTGCCTTAATTGTTATGTCATTATTTTTTCTTTTCCGACCAGCAGAGAAGTGAAAGTGTTAATTAGCTTCTATTAACCTTCTGACTGCCGCAGTCGGTTCTGGCCAGCAGCAGCAACATCAAAAAAATAAAACAAAAAAGCACAAAACAAGTAAATAAGACTTGACTTAATTATTGAGATTATAATAATAATAACAATTAAATTTAACCGTTCTGAATGGCGTGTTTATGAAGAGGCCTGTACCCAACAGTGGGTCCCCTGAGAGGCTGATGATGATGATTGAATTTAATGTAGTCGGTTCCGCTTGCATTTAAATTTAATTAAATTTAACACAATTATTATAATTTAATCCTATCTCAATAATTACCTTAAGTCTTACCTGCTTGTTTTGTGCTTTCTAGTGTACCACAGTCAGGATTTTTCATAATAAAGATACCTTATCATATCATAACTAGTCTTGTGTCGGTCATGTACGAAGAACGAATAGGAAACGTTACTGTGCAATGAACGAAAAGAAATGTTTCCCTACGCTAATCGGACATTCGGTCTATTAGGACTGTTAGGACATCGCTCCGAAAGAGCGGCGGCGGGTGGGAGGCATTAAGCCATGCCGACTCGCTCTCGCACACACAGACACGGCATTGACATCTTGACTAGAATGACAGCCCTAAGCCTGTTTAAGTATGAAGGGAAATCAAATATTATTTAACTTTTTATTTCTGCTATGCAAACAGACACATAGAATTGTATAAATTGTTAATATTATCAGAGTATAATATTCCTCGAGTTTCTGCTCTGCACAAAAAGAAAGGTTAACCTAATAGCTCCATTTTTTATTCGATCCTACGTCATACATAATAGTACTAATAAAGCTGTTAGATCTTACTGGTACACTGACTGAAATGTCCTAGTACGGAGCGCTCTCTTTTGACCGAGCAGGCATATTTTTTTATTCATAAGATCCAACGTCCGATGACCGAGCAGGCACAAGTCTAATCATAACTAATATGTTTGGCATGTGGCACATTTTGTATTTGATTTGTGGCAGTCAAAAAGCTATTATTATGAGACTAAATATTTCTATGAAAGAGGCCCCTTGAGAGGTTAATGCCAGGATCATACAAATTACTAACTAGCTAATCATTTGGCTCATCGTCAGTTTTGTTACAAGATGGTATACTGGTTAATCTGTCTGCTATTACAGTGATAATAAAGTGCTAGTTTTTAATAAATACATAATTAAGGATATACGGAATTTTAATATTACTTACCTATTTTAAGAAATCTTGGTGAACCAGTAATAGGATAACTATTATGTATGTTGTTCCATTTATGAACTAACATAGATAATATAAGGCTCAGGCCGTCTTGTACCACATTTGTGACAGCCGAGAAATATATTTTCAATATAACAAAACGTTAAGACGATACCCAAAAAAAGGTTTTTTTTTAATCCATTTGCTCCACTACAAATACCTCTACTGATTTGATTTTTAAGTAAATGTTTATTGAGTATTTTTTCAGATTCTCACTTTCTCGGAATTTTCTCGATAGAATTTAACTTTGAGTAATAATCATTATTACTCAAAGGCATTTAATTACGAAAATACCTCTAAATTGTTTATTTTTTCCTGTAATTCTGAAATCCTAACTAATTAAATTGGGTTATTCCAGCGGTCCTGGATGATTGTTTGTACCTAGCAAATAAGATCTGTCAAATAACAACAAATAAATAGGTCACATACATTTATTACACTTATTAAAATCTAAGGTACGTAAAAAATGGCAGATCGTCAACAAATGACTCGTGAAGATTGGCAAATTTCTACGCCCAATAATAAGTAGGATTTCTAGAGTAGAAGCTAATTATTTAATATTATTAATGTGGTGAGTAGGTAAAACATTTCAGTAAAACATCGCCACACTTATGTATTGAAATCTGCAAAACAATTCTTACTGTGACCCTGCGAACAGACTTTCATTTAACGTTATTATTCTCATATCATACTAGCGCTATGAAAATTGGAAGGCGTCTTATAACGTTATAATTCCTAAACGTTATACGTTATTAACGTTATTTTCTTAGTTTATAGCGCTATATTCAGTAGCGCTATGCACAATATAACTTCATAAATAACGATATCATAACGTTATAGTGCTTCTTTTTCACGCTCATGAGTATGTAGTGTTGGTACCTAGGGGCGGGCGGGGATAGCGCATTAATTTTATTCATAACGTTATCTAATGATTTGATTTCGTTGTTTCTACTATAGTTTTGTTATCATAACTTTATAATAGCGCTATAATAACAAAACCAATTGATTATAACGTTACATAACACAATATAGAGTCATATTTTAAAACGTTCTGAAGGTCTGCCTGCGAATGCTGTAGACAGAACTGAGATGTAGGTACTTTATATTATAACTCATAAATTCT
The DNA here is from genome assembly GCA_949825045.1 of Argyresthia goedartella. Classification (NCBI taxonomy): domain Eukaryota; kingdom Metazoa; phylum Arthropoda; class Insecta; order Lepidoptera; family Argyresthiidae; genus Argyresthia; species Argyresthia goedartella. Next base: position 10,424,436 of record OX463831.1, on the reverse strand, counting down.
TAGGGCGTCGCAGTAGGCAAAAACTGCCTTTTGTAAATGTCAGGTGTACATGAAATACTTAAATTGTTTCTATAAACTAGCTTGTTGCTCGATAGAAAGAGACTCCCGAAGTTATCACAAAATTCTTTTTTTTTTACAATTGCGGACTGGATTTGGATTTATGTGCTTTTTACTTCGTTTATCGTTAGACAAAATATTAAGTTATGATGTTGCTCTGTTCGTCCTATAATCCTTTGAGCATGTATCCGCCGGGAGCCGTCAATATTTTTAATAGGGGTTATTGAATTTTATTAGGGATAGGTAGGGTTAGAAATCGCGGTTAAATTTTTAGGGGCTACACGCTTGACTGGATAAAGATCGGTAAAGAGCCTTGTTTTCACATTTGAATCCTATCCCTCTAAAAGGAAGTTAAAGTCGAAATTCTAAGATCCGCTGCCGGGGTGCCACATTTCCCCCCACCCCCCACCCCCCACCCCCTGGTCATATAAATGCCCGATTTTTAACATGTTTTAATCCCAAAACAAACATCAAAACCCATACATTTTTGTCTTTTAACAAGAGTTGATCAGGAGTTTATTTTTTTTGTGGTAAGACCCGATCTTATTTGATATTTTGTCTTAAACTGGGCACAATTGTGCCTCAACCACCCCGTATGAGAAAAGGCGTGACACTATGTTACGGTGTTTTTTTTTAAATTAATATGCAGACGGATTGTCTCATTGAAACATTTCACACTCCTATACACTAGTAATTGAAGCAATTTTTAAATGGTAACGTGGTAACCCTGCTTTTGAGTGAGTGCATACTAAATAGGAAATTTAAAATAAGTAATACTTATTAGCCAAATAGCTTAACAAAGTCAAAGCTTCAATAAAAGTAGACGAGAAACAAATCGAGATACATTATAATTAAGTAGAGGTTTATGGGTAGGTACAGTCTATCCTACAAACTATTTAAACTATCTTTGCATTTCAACGATCTTATTCTTACCGCTAATAACAAAGAAAACTTTGTTCGAATGCTATCTCTTTGGTTTAAAAGTTAAGGTCTGGTTACACCAAACTTCTTAAATCACAGTATCATAACTCTATCACAGTCTAATCGCGACTAACTCACATCAAATCTATTTCACTATTCTCAATCAGTGCTAAAACAACTTTATTATTCAAATAATTATGTTGCCTTATGTGACTATACCAGTATTCACATTCACATTTTGACTCGATCAAATTGGATTTAGCACGTCGAATAATCATATAAGGGTATGTTCTCAATCTCTCGCAGCCAGTGCTCGGTCGACTGTTTCGTTGTTTGGGTCTTGAGGCTATACACGATTTCTTTGTCCATCTCGTTATATAAATGAAATAGTCTCCAGCCTTCCACCATACAATTCAGTAGAAATTATATGCTATGCAGACGGCACCGCAATATTATTTTTTGGTAAATCTTGGAACACTACATTCTCTGAAAAAATTAAAGAACTTTCAGGGATTTCAAAGTGGCTTTCAAAAAAGTTCCCTACCCTTAACACCACCAAAACTAAATACCTGTGTTTTCACAAAACACTTGCTTCACAACCCAATAACTTCCCAATTCAAATACATACCTGCAACCGTTCTTCAGCAAAATTCAACTGTGAATTCATACAAAGATCCGACTCGATAAAATATTTAGGCGTCATCCATCATTGACGAAAAACTTAACTTCCAAAAGCATATTACCTCCCTGTCCGGACGAGCCAGAAAACTAATTTACATCATGCGGTTACTTCGAAATAGACCTATTAAGAACGTTTTGCGTCTGGTTTATATATCTCTATGCCAATCAGTTTTGACCTGCTGTATCAGCTGTTGGGGAAGATCCTCTTAGTCTTATATGTTGAAACAAGAAAGAGCCCAACGATCAATATTAAAAGTTATGCACAAAAAACCGATGAGATATCCTAATACATCTCTTTATAAAGAAGCCAACCTGTTAAGCATACGAAAACTATTTATTTTAAGGGTTGCCTTAGATCAACACCGCCTCATCACTAACGCTCCGGACTACCACAATTTGATATTGCAACGAGTTTCCAGAATTAAGTCTAAATCATCTCAAACAGCCTTTGCTCAACAGTTTCCACTCTTTTTGCACCCAACGTCTAACCTCAAAACAAACGTCAAATACCACGGTTTTCGTTTTTAAATAAGTGTTGAGCACTCGTTTATTTTTTTGTGGTAAGGCCCATAATGTCTTAGTCCATTTTTTATATATTCATAAATATATATAATATAATAATATATACACTAATAATATGTATAATATACCATTATTTTATATGTTATAAGAAACTTACTTTATATTGTTACTTTTTAATTATTTTATTTTCAATTCTCTGCCTACCGGCACCCACGAAACAGGCTGGGCCTATTGTGGGAGTCCCCGGTTAAGCTTATGTACGGGACACACAGAATAAATATTTTTAAATTTTTAATTTTTGACTTAGGGGCCTCCATTGATGGAGATGCGGCTCCATAAGGCCCGCAAGTGCGAGCGGCTGCCGCGCAGAGCCTAGTCAGCAGGGCGAGTCAAAAGTTGGAAACGAATCAGTCGGCCGGTCACTATCAGCCGGTGTGAAAACAAAGCCGAAATCATTATACGTAAGCTTAAATTATACCAAATAAGGTGCGCTTCAAATTTTTAGACTCAAGTCCCTTACAATCAAGCTAATTCAATTGATTTTTGATCACATTTGCATAATTTTGAGGGCCCTATTACACAGTAACACTCGTAATGTTTTCACATAGCCACCCACCATACATCTTTTCCTTATTCTTCAGGGGGTTAAAGTGCCTGCACCTGGACCACTTGAGCAGGGCCTTTGTGCATGTCCCCTTTCTTCTAATTCAGCCATCCTAACTACTGCACCGCTGTAGGAGGCCCGGATGCCCGAGGAGCTCTTAGGTCGATGTTACTTCTCCCAGGATTGCTATCCTGGTTACTATGGTGGATGGGCACCACCAACCACCATACATATCGGATGCCTTGAATCCATGATGTCTTAAATAGTATCCTGACTGGTGATAAGAAATGACGTAGACATGTTGGTAGTGTACAGAGGTAACAGAGCTTTAAGAACTACGGTTCTCTCTAATTTCACTAGGTTCTTACATTACTTATATTCGACATATTCAAGTATAATACTTATGTTAAGCTTACGGACATAATAGTATGGCAGTAAGTTCTCTGTAATTTGTAGTACTTGTACCTACTTAAATACATTGGTTTTTTGTCTGTCTGAAGTAGTTACATCCAGCGAATGATAAAAACATAGAAGTAAAGATAACTAGCGAAAAATGACCCCACGAAAACTCTTTCAGTTTTTTTTTTTTTTTAACTGTACCAGGTAGAGTTTAACATGAAAGCGGCTTTGGTGGCCATTCACTGCGTCTACAGATCGACCAATCAGGGCTGGCCCAGTCCCGCATGTCACAGTAGGAACCAATCATCAGCGTTTCTGCCTTTGCAGTATCTGGTACCGTTTTCCGATTGACCAATCAGGGCTGGCCCAGTCCCGCATGTCACAGTAGGAACCAATCATCAGCGTTTCTGCCTTTGCATTATCTGGAACCGTTTTCCGATTGACCAATCAGGGCTGGCCCGCATGTCACAGTAGGAACCAATCATCAGCCTTTCTGCCTTTGCAGTATCTGGTACCGTTTTCGAATGACAATTTGTTAGGGGAAATATTAAACTGCACATCAAAAATACTGATCTGCACTGCAAATATCAAGGCAAAAGTCTGCGGTAGGTTAGGTGAAGGGTGAAGGGAGTGAGCGAAGTGAAGCACCCTTTATCCTTCGTGTTAGGTTGAACATGCAAGAACAACAAAAAATACCTAAAACAAATTTGAGTAAACATAAAATATTTAAACATAAAGTGTTTTTGCTGATCCTTTTTTGCTGTGCAAATCAGTATTTTTGAGGTGCGATTAAAAACTAGCCATTTGTTAGGAACGCTTTGTTTTCTTTGTTTTTTTCGTTCACCGGGTACATCATGGTTTGTGAACATGATGGAAGTTTAAAAAAGAAGCTCTCTTGTTGTTTTCGCATTGTAAGTGGTATACATAATGATTTATCAGTACTGCGATCTTAAAGAGAAAGAAAATATTAATTACAGTACCAATTCAGAGGTAATACACAAATTAATAGGTATTCTAATTAGGAAATAGTCTTATTGAAACTTCATTAATAATTTGCTTCCATACACAATCATAGAACATATCCAATTTAAATTTCATGCTATTACATATTCTGTGAGATTACTACCTAAATCGTCGTGAGTTTACGTTTCTATGTAAGAGTGTACAAAAATATTACATGATTAAATACAGTAAATAATTCTTCTTTGAATAAGAATATTTTTAATACTTTGGTGATAAGAGATGATGAAATTATAGGCATTTGAGGCCGAAGAAATAACGCTGGTGCTCACATAAAGCGCCGCAAGCCATACTGGCGTCATTTCTCGAGCAAGAGACACTGGCAGCCAGACTTTGAGTGACTGTCAAATTTGAGTGGACGATTGAACATTCGAGCCTTGGACTTGTAATTGTTACTTGCTTGTGAAATAGGATGCAGGTAACTAAAGAATCAATGCTAATGAGCACGCAACGCATTCAGAAGGGCCTTATACGATGCCTAAACGTTCGCGCTCGCTCAGGGAGCTCATTTGGCGCATACTGCATCTGCCGCTCCGTACGGGAAAAGGCGTGACGCTATGCTATGAACATGCACTTCTCGCCTAAGAGCTCTTACACACGAGCGGAATGCGCGTCGGCAGACCTAAAACGTGTCGACGTAGCCGCCGACGCGCATGCCGCTCATGTGTTGGAGCCCTAACTCGGGTGACGTCTAGCCCCTCCGGTTATGAACTGTACCACGTGATTTCCTTTTCTGCAGGTGAAATTGGCGAAATTATTGTGGCAACACACGCTAGAAGTCATAAGCCAAAAACTTAACTTGTGGCAACTGATAATGACGTCACCTGAGTTAGGGTGCTTTCATAAAGAAATAGGTTACCGAAGCCGACAAGCCTTCGGCGCCTGTAACATATTACTACGGCATCCTATGCCATCGCCCATTTAAAAATAAAATTGTTGGTTATGCTTATACAGCCCTGAGGTTAGCATAGCGTTAATTGGACCATAGCCAAAGTTTGGTGCTTGCCAAGGTACCTTTATATAAGGTATTGTTTTAGCGGCAAATCCACAATGGCATTTTCATTCTTCAGTTATTTGTCTGATCGATGAATATGACATAGTACTCGTACGATTCGAACTATCGCCACAGTTCAGCGTCAGCCCATATTCGTTAGGCTATGGTTTATACAATGCAAAATACTACCCTGAGGTTAGCATAGCGTTAATCGGACCATAGCCAGAGTTTGATGATAGCTAATTTATGTGTATATGTGTAGTAGTATCAGTATAGTCAGTATCGTACTCATAAAACACACAGACACGGGCAGCAGTACCGCCAAACGGAGTGACCTGAAACGGACAAGCCAAAATTATTAAACAATACAGTTTGTACAATTGGAATATAATACGAGAGGTCCAATGCCACGGCCTTATATTTCAGGCTTTTAATACTTCCATATCTTGCAAAATTTTCATTTTACGCCTACTTATGAAGCATAGAATATGGACGGACCTATATATCGCGAATAGCTATATATCGCGTAGTCCCTAATTTATACTACACATGTATAATGAAAATTTTGCACCACATGGAAGTATAAAACCAAAGGAAACAGCCGAAAAATCGAAGTCCTTCTTTCAAAATGGCGTTGGTAACGAACTACCGCAGTCCAATAGCTATTGAAAGGACGTCTGTCGGGTTAGCTGGTAAAGTGCATTTCAGATAACTTATCCCTTTGCCGTTAAGTTGGATTTAATGCACATCTGTCAAAAAATGGGGAAAAGCAACATCCAGTTTCCAGACTGAGTTCACAATTCCATATAGTTGCCAGATCGTCATAAAAGGGACGATTTTTTGTCTCTTTTGACATGAGCTCATCCCTACTATCCCATAATCACCTTTTTAGGGTTCCGTAGAGAAACAAGGAGCCCTTACAGTTTTTATTTAGTTTAATTTAAAGAAAACTGCGAAAATCGCTAGCTGTCATTATTGCTTTCATTCTTTTAAATACCATCTTGGTTTCACTACAGATAGTTTTGATGCCTTGAAAATTATATTACAGTCATCATACAATTTTTTTCACCTAACTTTTGGAGAACACGTTTTTTTAAAGCCAGCAAGGTTTAATTGCAACAACGAAGGGACAAGTTATCTGATAAGATTAGCTTGTTACCTCCAATAAGGCAGTTGTCAAAGAGGCGGAGCGGTACGCGGGCTTTCGCCACACAGAGCGGTGCGCACGGTCGCCGTAGCTGTCGGCTCCGACGTCGTCGCCGTCACCACGCCGTCGCCTCCGCTGGCGCGACGGGCCTTGCCTGCGGAGAGCCCAGGTTAAAACATTTATTGCTCCATTTGTGGTTACAAAGATGTTACAAACACATTGAGCTCCCAGCAATGGACCCTTTTAGAGCACTGCATTAACTTACACACTTGTACCAAGATTTTTTTATTTAAACGGTATGGTACGGTTAAAGGTTTCTATTAATCTCATGTAAGAGTTAAGCTCGCCTTTGCACAGGCCGCGCCAGGATTGTGGCTCTGAGCAAGTTGTGACGGCAATGTGAGAGAGTAAGCCTCTTCTCTCAAGTTTTTAAGCTGTTCGCGACGGTCCTCTGCAACAGGCTGACTCGAGTCCTGGACGAGTACCAACCTGTAGAACAAGCTGGCTTCCCGAGTGGATACTCAACTATGGACCACATACATACAGTCAAGCAATTGATGGAAAAATGCAACGAGTACAACCGGCCCCTGTGCTTCGCCTTTGTCGACTATGAAAAGGCTTTCGACAGTGTCGAGCACCGGGCCGTGTTTCGTTCTCTCCATCGTTCCGATGATGACAAAAGGTCCGAGAGCTGTACAGGGCCGCCACGATGCAGGTGCGCTTGCATGCTTTGACCGAACCGGTGCCCATTGATTAGGGCGTGCGCCAGTGGGATACTCGTCGACGGAGATTTTAAGTCATTATTTGAATGATAGAAAGATAGACAGAATAATACTCACTCTATTATTAATACTCACTGTATTATTCTATCTCACTCTTTCAGAGTATGAAGAATGTCTTGTTGTCCCTTTCTTTTAAACAATACTTACTTGAGAAGCAGAGGCAGCCGGTCTGCTGGTCGCCCTGCAAGGAGGCTGGCGGCCGGATCTCCTTTAACTCTTTACTCTGCTCCGTGACGCATTTCTGGTAGTAGTCGTACTCTTTCAGGTACCTGCAATCACAAATAATGAACAAATTTTACACCAGCAAAATTACTGAATGCATAGGCATGGCGTAAATATATGCATAGTATTTGGACAGCATCCAAACGCTTCATGAAAGAGAAAGAGAAAAAGATAAAACTGCGTAATATTTCAATTTATAGTGGGATGTGCTACCGGTACAATCTGACTTCGGACGATCGCTTTTGGGTTGCATGGCTCGGCCTTCGGCCTCGCCCTCATAACTTTCTTATCAGGTGAGGTATTCTCTTTTATGGGATGTTGAAGGTATGTTTAGACCACACCTTTGGCCTCGAACTACTTTTAGAAGTGTGATAGTTTCGTGCTGCATGGCTCGGCCTTAGGCCTCGAAATCCTCTTCCGATTATTTTAAAGTCCATGCCTCGGCCTTCGGCCTCACGTATCTCTAAGATATGATAGTGTTTTGCCTCGTAATTATCTAACATGTTTGCGACACACGCCGTCGTACGAGCCGCACAGCCGCCACAGGCACCACGTTTTGCAGCTGCCTATACACACACACAGACTTGCCTTGCTTGCACGTCTGTCAGACGTGTTAGTGTCTATACCCACCAGACGGGCGGCCAGCGGTGCTCTGACAGCTGGTCGCGGCGCGCGGGCGACAGCGCTCGCAGGCCGCGCGCGCGACACACGCGGTCGTACGAGCCGCACAGCCGCCACAGGCACCACGCGCCGAGGTGCACAGCGTTGTGCAGCTGGGGGTGGACACAGAAAGATAGCGTTAGTTTCTCAGACATAAACATAATAAAAAATGTAACTCATTAATGCGCCCACCGAGGGGCACAGGCCATCACACAGGCTGAGTAAAATTATGGAGGATTATGACTACTACTACCAAGTAGCGATAACGATCTACAACTTAAGGTGTCATTCGATAAACATAAGATAAACATTTATACAGGAACATATATTGTGTTTGGCCCCACAGTAGGATACCATGTGGTGTGGCAACCAGAAACAGCGATGTCACACACATATAAACATCGCAAATACATGGTGGCAGAGGCTCAATAAAACCAGATATTTTGTCAATTTTGCGTGACAAAGGGTGACCAACGCTGCAAATATAAAGATTCATCGTTTGTGTTGCTTGATTTGTTTTCAATCACGGTTAGAAGTTGGAACGTCCGTATAGAATACTTAACACTTTCGGCGCGGTAGCGGAAGGAAATCACCTGGTGGACAACTATCCCACGGTGCCGTTGGGTCGGGAATTCGGGATGCATATCTATATTTGGCTGTATCATGAAAATGTAAGGTATACATTGATTTTTGGATATGTCTCGTGAAATCATACCCTCAGAAGTAATAAAACACTACCTGATCTGTATGGTCTGAGAGCGGCCTATAGGGATAGTTTTTTCATTAGGTGCGCCGGCCGGGGGGGAAACTCCTGGTACCTGGTGACCCGGTAACCGCACTGGATTACAAACTAGATGTGATCGAATAGGGTTGTTTTCTAATTTAATAAAAAAAATACCAAACGATTTATTAATGTCAGTAGAATATATAAATATTATTTTCCTTTTCCGCCTTGTTTCGATAATAGTTTTTCACGTTTGGAAGGGGATTATTATGATTTTCATGATTTAAAGTGTCATATAAACAATTATAATTATGCTGTTACAAAATTCCGTCTATCCTACCTAATCACGTGCACCTAAATAATATTTTGTATCCAAAACTCCAAATGAAAATTAAATTCTATGTCGACAAAAACTATGACGATGTAGTTTTCACATAACTAAAATTCCATCGATAATTCTACCGTTAAGTGCTGATGCCGGGTCATTGGCATCAGCCAGATTTAACTATTTTATAAGATATTGAGCGCAAACGTAAACAGTCGGACCAGGCGTTTTCGACAGTCTAACGGAAACCTAAGCACCCGGTCCAAATAACCTGGTACCGTATTATCTGAAAGGAAGCAGGTCAGCTTGCCGCGCTGAGCATGTTAAGACAAATATCTTATCTCATCGATTAGCCCTGCGATTCGAGCCAGCATCTCCTGCGTGACCATTAGACCATGGAATGGATACTGAAATGATATGAAATCCACCAGCGATAGATTGAACGCCATGTTTAAGGTGGGCACGGTATCTAATGTGAAAATAGTAAGGTAGAAGCCCCGATTACAGAACAATAGTTATCTGTGTGTAGACGAGACGACATAGATTACCTTGACGGGTTCCAGTAGCGATAGACACAGCTCCACCAAGTAATCTTCATCCCTGAAATAATAATTAAATTTATATACAGGCACATACATTGCTTCTGGCCCAACACTAGGATACCCTGTGTCGTAACCAGAAACAGCGACGTGACACTAGGGACCTGTGTAGGAAACAGCAATAATTACGCGTTAAAAAAGTATGCGAATTGAAATGTCAGTTAGTGACTCTTAGTACATACCATAAAGTTCATTTTATCTGAACTCGAACACTTTTACACTTTGGTAATAATTCCTGCTTGAGCCACTGGTATAATAAGGTGACTTTTGCCAATTATAGGCAGTTAAAGTGAAATTTTTAATTTGAGGCCACAAATGTAAACAATGAACTGTCATTTTGCAGTACCAAAAATATAAATTGAATGTCAAAGTCAACGGTTTTGTTCTAGAAAATGACAGTTGTTTGTTTACATTTCTTGCCTCAAATTAAAAATAGTACTTTATAAAGGTACGATAGTTCCACTTTTATAAGTCGCATCGGCTATACTCGTTCGTGGAGAATAATGCAACCAGATGCCGACAAGAACCGAACATGAAAAGCATTAAAATATAAACGTTTAAGTTTAATTTTAAAATATAACAACAACAGAATTTCATGCTATCTCGCTCTTACTAACCTGTACACTTCATGGCAAAGACACGGACCCCTTTTTAATCTCTGTTTTTATTACTGAGAATAGGTTAAATAAAATTCAGTCAGATGTAAGATGAAAATATATATTACATCACCGTTATTAATGATAAATTTTAATTAATTTCATCATAATCGCTCACGTAATCAGTTCCATCCGAAAACGACGTTGATGAAGACGAATCACCAGTATTAATGATGAGTTGGTCCAGGCGATCTTCAATAGCTACCTCCAATGTCATAAATTCATCTCCACATTTTATCGCATGATCAAATACACAACGCCAAGCTTCTATATCAGTTGAAGAAAACTCTCTTCCAAAAGCTGCGTTATTTGGGTGACATTCATCTTTACGATGTGTTTACTGATATGCCCGTTAATTTGTGCCCAAATATTTTCAATAGGGTTAAAGTCTGGATGTTCCATCCATTATTTTCTATGGAATACTCGATGTAGTATTTATTTATTTCATATCATTCTGATTTAACAGAGCTAGGATCATAGATTTGTCAAGGATCAATGGATTGGAAAGGATTACTTTTGAGCCAATCTTGAATTTCCTTCTTTTTAGAATTAGAATTTGGCGCCTTTTTTAGCCTACTGGGGTGTGCTGCTGTGTGTTCTTTATTACAAACACTGACTGTGGCGAAAGGTAAGCTGTTTTTTTACCTAATTCTCCTAATTAACAATGTTCATTTCTTTATGGCAGACCCAGAGGCGGCTCGTCTTAGAGAGCTGGTGCAGTACACTCCCACTAAAATAACATAATATATATTTATTTATAAGCCTACACATATATTCTCCTATACACTCAGCAGCATCAGTAGCAGTTTACTAGAAACGTACCTACGCACGCCTTCGCTTATAAAGTTGAATCATATTTGGTGTCAAGTTGTATCTTGGAGTGTGGCTTGTGTTGTATCTTGAAGAGAGTGGAGCGCTAGCGATAGCGATTGCGCTCCTATGAAACAAATTTTAGTACAGTTCCTAGTACTGTATTCAATGAGTGCGAAAGAGAAACATCGACACAGTCCGGCGCGTGAAACAAAAGATAACGCAATGCGTAGTTGCCGGACATATGTCAACAAAGAAACGTGTCGCGTCCGTAGGTAACTTCGTTGCACTTCGAAATTTTCATCTAAAAAGTATTAAAAATATCTTTTGCGCGACAGTTGTGTTAAAAATGGAACCGTACAGTGTGCCTAATTGAAATCTAAGGGGCCATGGACTGAAATTGGACTTTCTCGAAAAAGTGGTACGAAAACTAAAATATTTACGCATGTTTTTAAATCAGAACAATGGTTGTGTGGATGAGAAGACAGCAATAAATTATTTGTTTCCCGTGTCTGGTGTTTGGAGCTGGTGCCGTGGTAGAAAAACGCTTAATTAATCACAATTTCATATCTGATTTTCACAAAAAAGTGATAGATGTCTGTGCTCGCCCATAAGACCAGCGAATGGATTTTATCTACAAATGAAATAAATGGTAAGCTCTCTTTAGTTTAGTGAAATAACCTATAAAAAAATATCGCGAGTTGCCTCTGGGCAGACCCCAGTTGACTGTGATGATTTATATATCAATAAAAGACCAGGCAATAATTCCAATTTGGGTCCTCACAATTATGAGCCTCTGTCGTTTTGTTAAAGGTTTTTTTAAACCTTTTCCACATCGATCTGTACATAGGTTTCATAGCCGTAAACAATGTTTTCTCCGTCGTTCCGATATTTTTTTATTTCACTTGGGTATTTTATTCTTAGTAAACGTACCTCTCATGTTTGACCGAGCAGTTTTCTTGAATTTGGAAACAAGTTCTTTAAAATCTTCCTCAGCGTTACATTTCCTCAGTTAAAAATAATGTCGCGTTTCGACACCTCAAATAAGGCTTTGACAGTGGGTACTTGATTTTTAGGTGTGTGAAAATCGTTAATTTTGCGCCGAATTACTTGATAATCAAAATCATGTGTTTGATTGCGTCTTCCTTTTTTTTAGTTCTGAAAGTAGGACGGCTCGTTGATGGTTCCGGTGTAGAACACTCTTTTTCTCTTATAACGACAGCAACGGTTTTTCTGGAAAATACCGTTACCTTCGCAGTACGTTCCATGATGCTTTGAAAATGGATTTTTAGCAAACCGGGCTTTGTTACGCATGAACTAATGCACATTATATACTATTTCTCTACTCTGACCCCTTAAAAGTCCTGCCTCTTTTGAGAGTAGACATTTGCATAAAGACATAAATAGGTGGTGTAGTTTCTTTGCTCGACAGTATACGAGAAAGTGACAGCGCGCGCAGTTTACTTGGCGGGTGAAATGAAAAGCAACCGAACGGCGGGCTTTGTGAATGACGAATATGCAACAACCAATAATGATGATACAAAATATACCTATTTGTTGAATTCTCCCACATTTGCTATTGCTCGACTAAGAATCTCTTCAGGCATTCGTAGAAGTTAAATACCTGTCCTTCAACTGCAAATCCTCGATGACCCTCGATTCAAGAAGATTCACCAGACGATCCATACACAATCGGTTCGCCAGTTCCAACAGTTCTAGACACCTGTAATGCAAACATCACCGTTAACACTATTACCATTATTGTCTAGATTATTACATTCTGTCACCTGAAAGGAGCAAGCTGCAAGTTTTAGCCAACTAGAACCGCGAGACAGCGGTAGGTATAGTTCGCGCCAAGTCATGCAACTTTTTACCCCCCCCCCCCCCCCCTGGTGATACGTGGTGAGTTTTTAGACTGGACCCCCCCCTACCTAACCTAACCTAGCCCCCCCCCCCCATTTAGAGCCTCACGAGATTATTGAGCGGAGGACCCCTTAGCTGCGAGAGAGCGAGTTCACAGCTCGCTCAGACCCAAAGAAACTTGGCGCGGAATGTGCCTATTAGGTACACTGTCTCGCTAGCTCGCTACGTCGTCAGCAGTTGCTACGGCTACGAAATTGCATCTTGCCCGCGCCAGACGTCTATACTGCGATTTTTTATTTGAGGCCAGAAATGTAAGCAAACAACTGCAATTTTCCAGCAAAAAAGTTATAATACGAAAGTCAAACTCAACGGTTTTGTACTAGAACATGACAGTTGTTTGTTTACATTTCTGGCCTCAAATAAAAAATCGCAGTTTAGTTCATTCAGAAGTTGCCGAGTTTCGCGTCGCAGGTAAAGTGCATTTTAGATAACAAGTCCCTTCGCCGATAAGTTGGTAGCAATGAAACCAGTGTTGCTAGCTTTTGAAAAATGTATTTACCCAAAAGTTAGGGAGAAAATACCTTAACCAACTCAAACTACAAATGTTCATAGTCATAGGTATACTTTGTATTTAGTTTACCTATTGTGAGGTGGATTTATTTTCCTACAAACCTGCTCTTATTTTTTGAAATTTTATTGTGAGTTGAGTCTGGCTACCAGATATTGCACTGATAGTGCACTAAAGCAGAGAAGGGACAAGTCATCTGAAATGCACTTATGAACTGTACCCAAACACTGTACTTCTACTCAATGCGTGGCGCAGCTCTAACGTGATGTTTGGCGCAAGGTATAGCAATTAGAAGGGAAACAGATGAGTTTATAATGTTAGTCACCTGTACGCCTCAACAGTAGGCACTGTGTCCGTGTATATATAGCAGAGGAGCTTGTGAAACGAGTACATGTTGACTCCGGGGAACGAAATCTGAAGAGTTTACAAAATTATATCAAAGGTCAACTTTATATCAGGTTAAGGTCAAAAGTAAACTCTAGTATCATCGAGATTATGACGACTTAGCTTCGCTATTATCCGATTAAGGTTAAAGGTCGAGGTCGATCTTTAATGATAAATTGGAATTTATCAATTAGATTGAAAGTCAGACTCTCGTCCATTGCTAACTGATGGTCACTTATCAAGGTCAAGGTCAAAGTTAAAGAAACAATATGTAACACACACTTACAACTCTAGCGGTGCTTTCCCTGAAATGACCTTGAAACATGGCCTTCATGGGGTCACAGCGAGCCATGAGTAGCGCCTTGTGGGCTGGCTGTATACCATCGTCAAGGTCAAAGGTCACGTCGGCGAAGAGACTGCGCTCGATGTACATAGTGCGAAGACGGTCGGGGATTGGCTGAGGATGTTAAAATAGGTTGTTAGTTAGTGGACCCAGTGGGTTTATCCACCAGTAAGTCCTTGAATCCATACATGGTGTTTTTTCATTTGGGCCTCTAGGGCCAAATCCGAATATATAAGAAATAGCGGAAAAAGACAGCGGTGGGTCTTATAATGTCAAAGTTTACAAAAACGTTAACTGGAAAACTAACTTACTTTATGAAACGCCTGCATACTATCCTTGTCGATCAAGTGATGTTTTTCCACGATAGTGTGGATTAGCTTCGTGAGCTCATGGAACCCTAGTAACTCGGAGGCTTGGCGAATTTCCTGCAACACAATTAAACAGGTCATGTCCTTTCATTTGTTTGTTCCTATGTAGTAGGTATTAGAGCCAGTTCATACTATGTCGTACTGACAGGTTTGACGACCTCTGTGGCGCTGCGTTTGTGAATCTGCCTACCATGCGAGAGATTCTCCCCGTCTTTATATATGTGTGACGTCGCTGTTTTTAGTTCCCACGACACAGGGTATCCTAGTGTGGGGCCAGAAGCAATGTACGTGCCCGTATGTAAATGTTTATGTAATATTGTTTTGTATACGCATTTCAATAGTGCTGTTCACCATAGGGCGGCCCGATGAAACTATCGGCGCCGACTCATTTGACGGAAGTTTTGCCAAGATTTCTGTCAGGTCTGATATAATATTGACATGCTGCTTTGTATAGCTGCTCAAATTACGTCGGACCGACAATGTTCCCGGATCCGGCAAGGTGTCGGACGGGTGCATATACTTATGGGCGTATCTATTTTAATAGCGCTGTTCATAAAACTGTCGGCGCCGACACATTTGCCGGTCAAGATTTATGTCGGATCAACTGAGGTCAGACGGCATCTTACAATGTGAATAGCAAAATCCGACATTCGGCCACCGGCAACACAGTCGGTCCGAAATAGTTTGAACTAGCCTTAACATATACAGCCTCAGCGCTTAACTGAGCAGTACTGCAGCAGTGAGGGAGGGCCTGACATCTGTATAAGGAGCATTTCAGATAACAAGTCCCTTTGCCGTTAAGTTGGCAACAAAGAAACCAGTGTTGCTAGCTTTTGAAAAATGTTTTACCCAAAATTAAGGGGGAAAATATCATAACTAACTCATACCATCTAAATAAATGTTCATATACGTTGCCCATTCTCTTAGGTATCATTTGTATTTTATTTACGTAGGCCGTATTGTAGAAGAGCTACGTGGTCTAATGGATTTCATGCTTGCTTCTCGCACAGGAGATGCAGGTTCAAAACCTGACCATGTATCAATGAGACAATTAATTTGTCTTGGGTACAGTATCGGACGTTCAGAGCTTCGGATGACAACTTAAGCTGTAGGTCCCAGTTACTATCGCTACGTGGTAGTGGTCGTAAAACCCTCCATCAACCCGCACTGAGCCAGCGTGGTGGAGTATGGCTTAATCTTACTCACATCCGGGTAAAGGCCTGTGCCCGTCGGTGGGGACATTGATAGGCTACATTTTATTTCGTTTTGTGAGGAGGTTGAAGCTACATACAAACCTGCTATCTTATTTTTTGGAAGTGGAGAATTGTGATAAGAGTCTGGTAACCGGACATTGCTTTCCAACATTTTTTGGACAGTTGTGCATTACAGCCAACTTAATGACGAAGGAAGAAGTTATGTGAAATGCACTTTGGCGCGGGACTTCAGTGCGGAGTCGTCATAGCATTTAATGTCACGCCTCCCGCCGCTGCACTACCGCAGGAACCTATACAGTTAAGTGCTGTAGTGTTGTTTTTATAAAAAAAACAACATTTATATACGGCACATCCATTGCTTCTGGCCCCACACTAGAATACCACTGTGTCGTGGGAACGAGAAACAGCGACGTCACACGCGAGAGTGTCGTTGCGATATTTCGACTTAATATCTGGTATTAGTGCGTGAACATAGGTAAGTTATTTATTAATAACTATAATAAGCCAGTCTTCTGGCCGTTCTAGAATTGATGGAACACAAAAACTTAGTTAATAGTCTGTTACACAATGAAAGGCATTAAAATACGAGTGTTTTAATGCCTAATTATGTACAGTTACATACACTACTTTATATTATAAGCTCTCTATGATTTGTTCAGGAACCCCATGTTATAACCGGCACTGCGCCTTTGACATTTCACATAGAACATCATTTCGACTGCTATTAGAATGATGGTCAAATCAAATTGCTTTGTTTTTCAAAAATGTTCGAAATTTGAATGTAATAAGAACATCGAAATCGACGTTATTATGAAGCAATAATTTTTACATATAAGAAATGTGTTCTATCAAAACAGTTTATCCTTAAGCTGGTTGAAATTTGCGGTTTTTGAACGCATTATAGAGGGTTTATGATAAGTGTGAAGATAAACTTAAGTAAAGTTATAGCAATACGTCTATAGGGTTATTAAATACTGAAAGAAATCATAAAATAACATATTTAAATTAAAACGTGTGTTATAAAAGCTAAGATGAAAAGTGTGATACAAATAAAAATAATACACAAATATCCACATACGCATTTATCCCAGAATGTCATCGAAAGGTATTTCTAAAAAAATAGCTCCAAAGAGAAATAGGACAATATTCTAATGTTTTTTTGATCCGACTGCACAGAAAGAAATTGGGTTAGGTATCGTTTATATGTATGTAATGTATGTCTGTTGATTTCTTTGTTGGCCTCTGTAGCCAAAACGGCTTGATGGAGTGATACATATAATGTGTATAATATTTGTAAAAGTATTTAATATTTGTGGTTTTAAATTTTCCGAGACATTTTGCAAGAAATGTGTGCGTGTTTTTACAATGGTTTATGAGATGTTTTTATTATACTTTGAGATTTACCAGCAGCAATCCAATAGGGGCCGACTGCGAAACATAGTATCAGTATTACACAGTCTTTCGATTTTATCAATAGGTTCGTTCGTTTTTTATCTACCAGAACATACTTAAACCTTACTCTCTTACTCAAATCATATAGAAGCCTATGAAGTTGCTGTCAATTCACATACATGGGAATTTTGAAATTGGTTTCAGACTTCAGTTAGCATATAACAGTAGTCGAATATTTAGACAGGTTTTACCTGGCAGCAGAGAGTAAACAGTTACAGTGGAGATATGTTCCAAATTCAAAACGAACGCCTATAACAGCTACCGGCGTTCTTCGTATTTCAATATAACCATAGAAATACAAGAAAAACGCTTCAAAACGAACTACGATGATAACCGATAGCTAATAATAAAATAGTACAGTGATGATTAGTATTAATTTTATATGTTTAGTAATACATATTTTTGATAGCGAATGAGTGGGGCCCCGTTCTTGTCACAAGGAAATAAATCCGGTTAGCTATCTCTTTCCTTTCCCTTTGATAAGAATAGGACAGCATAACAAGGCTATCAAACTTTTGATTGACTGCAGTTTTATTTTAAAAAATAGTAAATAGACTACATAACAGTATCTAAAGGCATAATATCAGGTTCAATAATAAATCTCGCTCCGAATAAAAACACGTCATTCGGAACACACAAAGTGCAGTTAGCATCTTTCAAAAATACTAACCATATTTGTTTGAAATACGGGGCTGTTCATGTATTAAGTTGGAATTTTTTACCACTCTCTGCACCTCCTCTCCTCCTTTTTAGGGTTCCGTGCCCGAAGGGACCAAACGGAGCCCTATTGCTGTCACTTACGTGTCCGTCCGTCCGCTCGTCGTTTGTCACACAGGTTTTACAGCCATAAGGTTAAAGTTTTCACAGTATAAACATCTTTTTGGCCTGTGCCCAGGCTGTATCTTTGAAATTTGAAATTTTCACAGATGATGTATTTCTGTTGCTGCTATAACGACAAATACTAAAAAACGGAATAAAATAAATATTTAAGGGGCTCCCATACAACAATGCTTTCACTACCACATACAAACTTATGAACGCACCTGGCTACATAAATGGAGTGTGAAAGTAGCCGCACCAATAACTTTGTAAACACCTTTTTGCTATGTAAATACCAAACTATTCACTCCAAACTATCCATAGCATTGTACGGTGGTACGGAACCCTTCGTGTGCGAGTTAGACTCGCAGTTGACCGGTTTTTTAGGCTTATATTCTACAATTGGTACGGGACCCTAAATGGGCAAAATCCGACACGAACTTGGCCGGTTTTTTAATGTAGCCAATTTAGTGTTCCACACCTACCCAAGGCCTCCCCGCTTTGAGTCCCTCTATGTAATACAAAACAGTATCCCCAGAAGCTGCATTCAGGTAAAAAAGAGACCCCCTCGCCCCAAATCGTTTTACTCACGTAATAAATGAACAGTCCCTAACAAAATAACGAGTAATCATTGTAATATGCTTTCTGTGCCAAGAATTACTTTATAAAAAGCGTGTATTATGGGGATTGGCGTCAAAAAGTGGCAAGAAAGAACCGTTACCTAGGTATATTTTAATAATAATACATAATATAGCATGCAACGAAAAGTATCTTTCATATAATTGATATTATAGATTATTATACTCGAGAATTCCGGTTATTCCCGGATCACCCCATCTATTGTTTCTAATATAACCTTAATGTTATGCAGTGTTCTGTAAACATTTTCGATGATCGGTGGTGAGAATGCCATTATGATTTTCAGAAATTCATTTGGCTTGGAAATGGGAGTGGCTGGGAATAACCCTAAAATTCATCGGTATAAAACGAATAGGTACCCTACATAATGTGCGACGCACCGCTTCCCAACCCAGTTGATGTCACCAGAGAAATAACCCCCAAGTCCCCAAGTTACTCCATTTTTCTTAACAAAGTACGGCATTTACGTACTGCATGATGAGATCTCTAATGGCCGATCCCAATAACCTATCTTCTATACATAATCTGCAGATTTGAGACTGCTAGTGTCAAATTTGACATAAATCCCATAGCGCAACTGTCAAATGTAACGCGTAATCTGCAGATCACGGATAGAGATAGGTTATTGGGATCGGCCGTAAGTCAGGTGAAAAGCGGATAGTCCCACCTTATTATACATATTGATAAGAAGATTGTACAGATTATTTATACCTGTTTAAAGGCTCCATTGTCTATGGCCCCTGTGTATATGAAGTTGATGATTTCTTGCATCACGCATTGGGATATCAGCTTGCTCATTGTCACGATAGTTTGAGTGGGCGAGGTACCATGCTGGGCGTTCTCGCACTGGACAAAGTGAAATATTAATCTGTAGATGGCGCTAGAGGGTCAAAACACAATTTTCATACAAACCTACATCGCGCTATAAAAAAAAATCTGTTGATGATGATTTAAGAGGCATAGTACTTAAACATGCATGTATCTGTCAGCTCCTACTTACCCCATGGCTCACAGTTCAATAGATTATCGATAACTGTACACAAACACTGGGGTAATTTTTTAGTCAAAATACTACACCAGCTTAATGTGTAGGGACCCGGATATAGCAGGGAGGTCTGACTCCCGGGCATGGTTAATACATTTATTTTTCCTCACACAAAAAAACAGCTCCTACTTAGATTAGAGGTGGAGAATAGCAAATGTGATAACCATAAGTATTCCTATAAACATAACAAATCAGTTAAGTTTTAGATTTTATGCAATTCTAATTTATCGCACATTATTAACACAGTGAAAATAAACTTGTATTTGGCTCACCTTAACAATCCTGATCGAATGGAAAGCGAGGTGATTGACCTCCCGATACAGATCAGGCGGTTTCTTGCAACTTTCCGGCGTCGACAGAATCTGGCACGATGAACGCCGCTTGATTTGATCCCAAACCCTATGGTAATACAGTTCTAAATTGAAATTGTTTCTTTCAGACCACATTGATATGAAAAATAATAAATGTTCTACATTAGTCTTGTGGGTTGTGTGCATTTGGTTTATTAATAGCTCTAGCTATTAATAAACCAAATGCACACAATTTGGAAATCCATATTCTTGAGCTTGACTTTAAGTTGACGGCTGACAATCGATCATGGTCTAGTGAGCCATTTAGGAGCGACGTTTAAAACAATAACATCTACAGATGTAGTGAAAAATCCTTTCCTTTCGTATTTTCTCGGAAATGTTCGTTTTTGTCTTACTACTTCACTCGCACTCAGTACCCATCGAGACAACGTAGGGAACGGTCGCAAGAGGAAGTATCTGTATAGAGTAGTTAATACCACAGAAATATTTTGTTGATATTTATGTTATATTTTGTGATAAACTTCATGGACTCGTGTATTAATGCAGGCCACCTATATAAAAAATTTTTTGACTTTACATTTCACTCTTGTCTGTCATTTTTGTAAATAATAAACATTGATTTTATTCGATCCACATTAACAATTTATAACAGACATGCCGATAGCACTAAGAAAAGGGAAACGTTTAGATCGGCAAGCCTGCGAAGTTATTTTCAATATTTATTTATATTTCTTAACTGAAAATGATAAATTCAAACATACCAACTATACTGCTTACTTTTGTAAAGTCCAAAAACGAGTTTCGGACGCCAGTGGAATTTCTCAACGAACAGTAAATAAAATATTGCAAAAAGAATACGTAAATCAATCCACCTCCAATAGTCCGAAGTCGGCAAAGTTGGGTAGACCAAATAAATTATTTTGTCTAGGTCTTGACGATTTTGACTACAACGTTATACGCCGATTAGTGTATAATTTACATTTGATATACAAACAAGTACCTACAATTAAAGCCCTGAAGTCCAAGTTATCCGAAGCCATAAATTTTAAGGGATGTTACTTTACGCTAAGAAAAATTCTTAGCGTAAAGTCACATGGGAATAAATGGGATTCCGGTATAAAAAAGTTGAAAACAACAGAAAATTACTTATCGAGAAAGATGATGTTCGTTTAAAAAGAGTAAAGTTTTTAGCCGCGATAAAAAAGTACAGATTGCAAGGGAGAGAGATTGTTTATATGGATGAAACATACATCTATACCTCACATTTGGCAGGTAAAAGCTGGGCTGACTCGTCAGAAAACGGAGTGAAACAGTTAATTTCTAAAGGACAACGTCTTATAATAGTGCACGCTTGTAGTAGAAAGGGGTTTATACCTGGGGCATTGTTAATGTATCAGTCTACTGATAAAACAGGTGACTATCACAACGCGATGAACAATGAAAACTATGAAAAATGGCTTCGTAATCAACTCATTCCAAACTTAGTTCCACATTCGGTACAAGTAGTAGATAATGCTGCATATCATAATAAGTACGTAGAAAAACCTCCTAATTCAAATACCAGGAAGCAAGACATGATTGATTGGCTATCCAAACATAACGTTCCGATTGATCCGTCATTAACAAAACTTGAAATATATGAAATTATTTGCAAGTACAAACAAGACTTTGTAGAATACTCTATAGATAAACTTATGAACGAATATGGACACAGCGTACTAAGATTGCCACCATATCATCCTGATTTCAATCCGATTGAAAACATATGGTCTCAAATAAAGGGATACGTATCCAAAAGAAACATCAGTATGAATATGACTACTGTGAAACAATTGGTACAGGAAAAGGTTAATATGATTGGTTCCGATGTTTGGGCCAAAGTATGTGACCACGCCATCAAATGCGAAAACGAGTACCGAAAACACGAACCTGAGTTGGAAAATTATATGGATAGTTTTGTAATCACCGTTCATGAAAACTCTGACGATGATACACCAGAAAATAGTTCTGATTCTGACTGTGATATGGAAGTTGGAAGTATTGTTTCGCATCACACTGTCCACCCCGCTCCTCCTCCTCTTATCCCGCTGTCATAATCGAAGTCGTTCATACAATCAGAAAATCATATTTATTTATATTAATTTCTCTGCTGGTTTGTTTTGTTTTATGTTGAGGTGTCTTTTTTGTTATGTCATAGTATTTTTAATTAATTACAAAAATTTATTGTTATAAAAAAGGTCTGCAAAATCCTACTCTAGTTTTGACTTATAGTTAGACTTTTGGGGTTCCAATCCTTATAGAATCATTAGATCATCCCAACCGGAATTTCGTTTTTATCAGTGCGTTTTATTGAAATAAAACGTCCTCAATAACTAGTTATATTTTTGTTTACCTAACGAATTCTTTATATGATAGAATCGTGGTGGTTTTAACATCTCAGTGTAATATACGTCAAACGGGCAATTTTACATTTGACATTGATAAATAAAGTATGCGATTTATTTGATACCTACACGTAATTTAATAATACAGTAATTCATAGACACATCGGCACCATTCGGGTGTTATCGTTGTTCCGAGTTTTGCCGATAGGAAAGGATTATTCACTACATCTGTATCTATCTATCTAACTGAAGATATCAAAAAGGGTTATAACATTTTTGTATGGAGACTGGCATACCGTTCTTTTTTTAAATCTTGATATCTGCGTCTAGAGCTGAAACCGATGTCCATCCATAGAGTAAAATATTGAAATAGATCTGTAATTATGGATTTCCAAAAACCTTTGCGAGAATTCTGAGTTCAAAGTGCAAACATTGTGTTTTTTCTGCCTTTGAAGTCAGATTTCTCGACAAGGATATCGTTTTAGAAAATTATAATTACACATATTTGTTTGTAAAAAAATTGTCTAGTTTCATCACAGGACGCGGAAATCTAGATTTTTAGACAGTTAGTATGGCAAAAATGTTACATGCCCTTATCGCTAAATGTGTTGGTGACGGCGAAACTCGCAAACATTTGTTGAGGTCTTAGGAACGTCGAAACCCAAAATAAAATTGTTATGGGGATTTTAATTCGGAATTCAAAACGCGCATCCAATTCGAAATTTGAATTTTGTTTCTTCCTCTAAAATTCAAAATGGCCAGGATTTTCTTTTTTCCTCCAAAATTCAAAACGGAAGGAAGAACCACTTTTTAGCCGGTTACTGCATTTTACGTGACAAGGGGGCTAGCCCATCGCCGCATCTATGGAGATTTGAAGGTTTTCTCACGACAAGGAGTGGTGACATGATACGCTATGTCGACCCGTCTTCTAATTAAGAGAAGAATATAAAAATAGGGAAAGATACGCAAAACTTTTTTGTTAGAGGGCATTGTGTAGCTGGATATCTGGATATTGACAATTAATAACTCTGAATAACGAAACTCTTTGCTTGAACTAGCTTTACTTTCTTCGTATGATTCATTTGTAACTTAAATAAAGATGAACGAAACTCTTTGCTCAAGTAAGCAAGTAAAAGAGTGAGTAAAATCAGAGTAAGCACTCTGTGTTGGTCTCAGATACTTAGCGACCTCTACGTGGAACTAACTTGAAAGTTTTCTTCCCAATGATACTTATATGTCCGCCTTTGCTCCCGCTTGGTGTCGCTGGCGTCGTTGGAGGCAAAGAGTTTCATTCATCTGATCATTAGATTCAAAAACACGTCATGTGATCAATGAAATACACTTGAAACTGGCAAAATTAACCACAAATGAGGTTAGCCCGCCATATATTATAAGAAAATATAATTTGACAACTTTGACAGCCAGCTCGCCTCCAACCACACCAGCGCCATCTGCAAAGAGCTTTACAGATTAGGTGCCATAATTACCTCAGTTGCTTGGTCTGGTCCTGCCGAATGAGGTATTCTGTGTCTTCGTTAAACTCGCCGGCCGTGGCCTCGCCCATACTGCTCACCTGTCAACGAATCATTTGACATGCAAACAAACAATCAAACATTTATATACAGGCAAGGCACATGCAATGCCCTACACAAGGATACCCTGTGGCGTGGTAACCAGAAACAGCGGCTTGACACACATATTAAAAATCGGTCAAGTTCGAGTCGGACTCTCACACGAAGGGTTCCGTACCACCGTACAAGAGAAATTCATTTTTTATTGCGTGTAGTTAATTATTTGTTTGTTAAGTTTATTGTTATTCAATACAAATATATGGAGATGGTAGATGATACTCTAATTAGATGAATTTAGAATAAGAACCCATCAGTTATCGATACGCGTATCCCTTAATCAATTTGAGTATATTTAGACAAACTTAAAAACAAAATTTCAACTTCCTACTTCAATATTTACCTGTGCGGACAGGACTCTGTTTTTTTTTTTAAATATTATATTTATTGTTCCCCAAGGCGGCATACTCTCTTCTCCCCTTCTGTTTTCCATTTTCATTAACTCCATTACAGACGTATTATCCTCTTCCTACCATCTCTATGCCGACGACCTCCAGATTTATCGCCACTTCTCTCCTTGTGATGTTGATTCTGCGGTGGAGGCACTTAACGCCAATCTAGAGGGTATCAGGGTCTGGGCTTCTTCCTTCGGTCTTTTGGTTAACCCGACCAAGTCCCAGGCCATGATTATTGGTAGTTATTTTCTTAATCTGATGCAGAATCAGTCCATTCCTCCTGTCACTTTCAATGGCACCATAATCATGTACAGCAAGAAAGCTAAAAACCTGGGCATTATCTTCGATAACCAACTGTCCTGGTCACTGCATGTCAATGAGGTCAGTCGTCGAGTCTTTGCTACCTTTCACTCTCTAAAGAGACTTCAGAACTTCCTACTTCGACAGACCAAAATCACCCTTGCCCAGTCTCTCCTTCTACCTCATTGATTATGCAGATGTCTGTTGGCTCAGCGCGAACGAAGAACAATTGAACAAACTCGAGCGACTTCAAAACCTCGGGATTCGGTTCATATTTGGTTTGCGCAAGTATGATCATGTTTCGCTATATCGCAAGGAGTTGAAGTGACGTCTTCGCCGGAATACTCACATCCTCAATCTGCTGTTCAATACTTTACGTAACCCTCGCTATCCTTCCTTTCTTCGAGAACGTTTTTCTTTCCTTTCTTCCAGCAGGCTTCGGAGAACTCAGACTGTTTCCATGCTCACCCTACCACATCATAACACCGTGTCCTACGGGCACGGGTTTAGAATCCGGGCCATCCAGCTGTGGAATGCACTCCCCTCCACCATCAGGGACAGTTCAACTCTCAACATTTTTAAAAGTCGAGTTAAAGAGCACTACCTTTCTCTTCAAGCATAGGTATTAGTATGTATGTATTTTCATTTTATTCATAATTTACATACATATATATATATATATTAAGTTTATTATTCTTATTCAGTATTTAAGAATTCGTTTATATAGTTAGGCTTAGATGGTTATATAAACAGGTTTAGGTATTTATTTTGAAGTGTATATTATTGTGTTTAGGTATGTAGTGAATGTAGTACAATTGTACACAATAAGTCTACCCCCGCTCAACAATTACCTCTTACTCTCTAAGTCGGTTTGCTGGAAGAGATCTCTTATTTAGAGATAAGTACGCCGTTGTGCACTGTTTTATCTAAAATGTAATTTTGCTTTATATTTTGTGTGCAATAAAGAAATTATGAAATTTATCTATTTTTACAAATTTCAGAGCCCTAAAATTATTAGTGGGTATGCGATAGACAACTTAAAAAAAATATGAAAATAAGATAAACACTAATGGACGTAAAAAGGCTATGTTAAAATACAGGTTATTTGAAATTTTATAGATGTCCAATGATTCTGGTTCAAACGGATAGGATAGGATAGGATAGCAGCAATATATTGACACAACCCGGTAGGGTTTGATACCAAAAAATATTTTGGCGCATTCGGTAGAATTTTACCAATCGTTTGGCGGAAACGTTAGCACGAGGTAAGATGTAACCAAAATAATTTGGCGCATTTGGTAGCACTTTACCAATCGTTTGGCGCAAACTTCAGCACAAACTCACCATACTACTTTCGCTGGAACTCCTAGTCAGATCGCGGCACTGGCTCGCCGTCAACAGACGATGGAAAGCCTCAGAAGTCGCCGCGAGGAGAAAGCGATGAACCGGGAAACCTTTTGCGCCGCATATTATCACCATGTCTGCGAAGTACTGGAGAAAAACAAAATGGTGACATTTAGATGAGAACGACGGAGGATCGGAAACAGTAGTGCTAGGAAAACTCTGTATCCACAGTGGCGTATTATAGAGTGAAATGATGATGTGCTGATCGTATGCTGTTGTGGTAAACAACTATAGATTTATTTACCTGTTGATGCAAGAGTGTTGCCATGTTCTCCAGGAAATTACTCGGGGCTATTGTTACTTGCGGTTCTAGAGGCCTGGGCGGGCGGAAGGGAGCCTGAAAACCATAGACAGGTACATATTAATGTTAAAAAAATATTTAGATTTTTGTACTAACAAATAAACTAACGAAGTGCGAATCTGACTGCACCGCGTAAGGCCGATCTCAAAAATGATAACTACAAACCGTGTTACCACAAAAAATGTTAAACAGCGTTTAACCTCAAAAGAAACGTCAAATCCTATACGTTTTTGTTTTTAAACAAGTGTTGTTTATATACCTAAAACTGTTTACAGTTGTTCATTTTTTTGTTGTAAGGCCCAAATTGTCTAAAACTTGGCGGAATAGTTTAATTGTTAAGCTGATATCTTTCAAACCACTTAACAGATTTTAATAAAAAATGGTTAAGTTCCATCGCAGGGAAGTCAACTACGATTTACACCATTACCGCATTAAAATGCGTCCACCTGCTTGACCGCGAGGGTGCCACGAACAGACACACAAACACCTCTGCTGGCGTCTTGCTATCAGCGCCACGCGGATGGCGGACTCGAACACTTCGTTGACGCCGTAGTAAGTGAACACGGGCGCCTCGCGCTAAAGTATACCTAGTGAGCCAAACAACACATTCATTCATTCACTCATAGTTCACTGTATACCTGCACCAGGGGGCGCTGCACTCGCTTCAGGTTCGTCATCCAGAACCTCTGCTGACGCCTCGCTATCAGCGCCGCGCGGATGTCGGACTCGAACACTTCGTTGACGCCGTAGTAAGTGAACACGGGCGCCTCGCGCTAAAGTATACCTAGTGAGCCAAACAACACATTCATTCTTTCACTCATAGTTCACTGTATACCTGCAGCAGGGGGCGCTGCACTTGTTTCAGGTTCGTCATCCAGAACCTCTGCTGACGCCTCGCTATCAGCGCCGCGCGGATGTCGGACTCGAACACTTCGTTGACGCCGTAGTAAGTGAACACGGGCGCCTCGCGCTAAAGTATACCTAGTGAGCCAAACAACACATTCATCCATTCACTCATAGTTCACTGTATACCTGTAGCAGGGGGCGCTGCACTCGCTTCAGGTTCGTCATCCAGAACCTCTGCTGACGCCTCGCTATCAGAGCCGCGCGGATGTCGGACTCGAACACTTCGTTGACGCCGTAGTAAGTGAACACGGGCGCCTCGCGCTAAAGTATACCTAGTGAGCCAAACAACACATTCATTCATTCACTCATAGTTCACTGTATACCTGCACCAGGGGGCGCTGCACTCGCTTCAGGTTCGTCATCCAGAACCTCTGCTGACGCCTCGCTATCAGCGCCGCGCGGATGTCGGACTCGAACACTTCGTTGACGCCGTAGTAAGTGAACACGGGCGCCTCGCGCTAAAGTATACCTAGTGAGCCAAACAACACATTCATTCTTTCACTCATAGTTCACTGTATACCTGCAGCAGGGGGCGCTGCACTTGTTTCAGGTTCGTCATCCAGAACCTCTGCTGACGCCTCGCTATCAGCGCCGCGCGGATGTCGGACTCGAACACTTCGTTGACGCCGTAGTAAGTGAACACGGGCGCCTCGCGCTAAAGTATACCTAGTGAGCCAAACAACACATTCATCCATTCACTCATAGTTCACTGTATACCTGTAGCAGGGGGCGCTGCACTCGCTTCAGGTTCGTCATCCAGAACCTCTGCTGACGCCTCGCTATCAGAGCCGCGCGGATGTCGGACTCGAACACTTCGTTGACGCCGTAGTAAGTGAACACGGGCGCCTCGCGCTAAAGTATACCTAGTGAGCCAAACAACACATTCATCCATTCACTCATAGTTCACTGTATACCTGCAGCAGGGGGCGCTGCACTCGCTTCAGGTTCGTCATCCAGAACCTCTGCTGACGCCTCGCTATCAGCGCCGCGCGGATGTCGGACTCGAACACTTCGTTGACGCCGTAGTAAGTGAACACGGGCGCCTCGCGCTAAAGTATACCTAGTGAGCCAAACAACACATTCATCCATTCACTCATAGTTCACTGTATACCTGTAGCAGGGGGCGCTGCACTCGCTTCAGGTTCGTCATCCAGAACCTCTGCTGACGCCTCGCTATAAGCGCCGCGCGGATGGCGGACTCGAACACTTCGTTGACGCCGTAGTAAGTGAACACGGAAGTCTCGTAGTAGTAGATGCCGAGCTCGGCGGCGAGCGCGCGCCCTTGGTCCGGCATGACAAGGTCGCATTTCTTTGTTGCTCTGTGGGAAAATAAGTATTTTTTACGGTGTTGGTTTCCGAAACGAAGGTTTCCTCGTTAAGTTTTTCGAAAAAGGGGACAAATTTTCCCAAACATGTCGCTGTAATGTGACGCTCCAAGAGACAGATGCTTCGCGATATTTAACCACAGTAAAATATCGCAGGGCATGTGTAAAATATCGCGGGGCATGTGTAAAATATCGCGGGGCATGTGTAAAATGTCGCGGGGCATGTGTAAAATGTCGCGGGGCATGTGTAAAATGTCGCGGGGCTTATGTAAAATATCGCGGACCATGAGTGAAATGTCGCGGGGCACGTTTTGGGCAACTGCAAGTGACTGTTGGGAGGCATTTTGTCCCTAGTGTCTCATCTCTGACCACTTATGACACTATCATATTAAATAATCCTATCATAGTTCTTCCTCTCTCACCACAGATACCACAATCTCTCACCTATAATGAGTATGTGTGAAAGATAATTATATATCATTCATTCTTATGATCATAGCTATATAACAATTTAATAGGAGCTTTCGATATAAATAATGCACAAAGGCGATGATAACTCTAACAAGAGATCTGTTTAAGTTACCTGATGAACGGGCTGCGATCCTTGCAGTAGTTCAAGTAAGTCTCATCCTGGTACATGTGGCGCAGATCGTTCTTGCAGCCCACTAATAAAATTGGAGTGTTCGGACAGAACCGTCTGCAATGTAAACAGTCAAGTTTTATGAACAGCAGATACACACCAGAAGGCAAGACCTGCGCAATGCGTTTGATTGAGTGCTTCCATCCGTATAAGACTTGGACGAAGTGTGAGACGTGTCTCTGAAGTTTCGTCAGTGTAGTGTACTCTTGTCCAGAAGCTGATTGACCTGTGCATGTACCCAATCGTAATTGTAAGGTCTAGTCTACTTGCCAGCTGCGAGTAGGTCCCGGGACTTCCAGGGCTCCTTAAGAAGTGATGCGGGAGGGGTGTGTATTTGTATGGCGCCAGATTTAAGTGAGGGATCAGGGAACATATTAGTTAATGTTACGTCATGCCTTCCGCATTTCTTCTTTACCGTAGGAAGGAGTATGGGCGTAGCTACCGAATTGAGTTCTGATTTTTTTCAGTGAAACTGCCAACGACAAAAGTATTTTAAAACTTCTGTAAAAAACAATGCATCAAACAGCTTTTGAAATATTTATAAAGGAGAACAATTTAAATGATCGCCAAAATATTTTTTTCTTAACCAAAATGGGTAAATGTTCACCAACAGTTGCAGAAAATATCAGGGCAAAATACTGCGGTAGCTTAAGTGAAGGTGAGCGAAGCGAAGCCCCCTTTATCCTTCGTGTTATGTTGAACATGTAAGAACAACAAAAAATACTTAAAACATAAACTTAAGTACACAAAACATAAAAAGAAGTTTGGTGATCATTTATCCAAACACAATTTGGTGATCATTTCCCATTCTAGCAGTCATTTAGAATTTATTGGTAGTAAATTTTCTATTTTTTTTTGTAATCATTTAAAAACAAGCCTTTATAAAGCATGTCCAGCCTTGGTCTATTACCTTATCTCAGGATACCACATCGCGCCGCAATTCCTCAAGGATATGGGATTTGTTATGGAGAAGCAGAGAAGTACCACATCGGATCTGAAAAGAGCAATCATAATTAAGACAAATAACGTAATTAAAATACTAAAAATCCCGACTACGGTTTACTGCAAAGCACAAAACAAGCAGATAAAGACGTATTTGGGCACATGTGTGTACAGCCAATGTGTGTTATTCACAGCTTCTGCAAGATTAGTATAATGAGTTATAATATAGTTTGAGCGAATGCCCATGAACAGCGGATTTTCCTAAAATAAGCAAAAATAATACTGAATTTCGCGACAAAATTACAGATTTGCGCGACAAAATTACTGAATGGTTTAGCCGTTCTGGGCGAAGTGGTGAGTCAGCGTACGTGAAAGATAAAGGGGCCGAGCGAAGCGAACCTACTTTAAGAAATGATGCGTCATTACGAATCATTTATTAAATGTCACCGTCACCCCTGCACGCGTGAACAAGTCAACTCACACAACTGCATTTGATGGAGCCGTGGAAATGAAATTCGGAACGGTAAACTAGACTGAAGCGTCCTAAATATGCTGCTCCCATAACGAAGTACATTTTTGTACCGTTGGCGGTAAAGACAATTGGGGAGCGCAGGATAAATAGTTTATTTGAAGAGGAGTTGGAACGCCGCCTGAGGGACAAAGGTTTTGACTACCGCTCTGGGGCATTTCTTATGCAGAGGATTTTATTGGCTGTGTAGCGTGGTAATGCTGCTAGTGTTATTGGAACCTTTTCACGATAATGTCCCGGGGCGGTTTATTCGGTTAATTTTAACCTCTTGAATTCACAAATTAATTCTTTATTCCCAAAAGGTTAGTACGTAATACAAATTGGTTCCCTGTCTCCCTAACTAGTAAAATACTGTATCTAGGGAGACCACCGGCGTTAGCTAACGCCACTTTTTCGTTAGAGGTTTTAAATTTTATTACCATGGCATAAGGTTCCAAATCGCGACCCGTCCCAACTTCCCTCGGTTTTTGAAAGGTTAAGTTTGACAACGGCCAAAAAGTTCATGTGACTTTTTCTTTCTTTCAAAGAAATGAGGAATATTTAATAAAAAAACTTCACAATTGTGTGTGTGAGCTAAATAATATACAAAACGCCTTTTCTTACATGCGCCATTGGTTTTGAACGTGATGTCACGTATTTTTATATCTGCAGTAGTGTACCCAATACATATATAAATATCTAACCGATTTAACTGCACAATATGCACAACATAACGAGAATTTATCCTTGTACTTTTGGTTTTAACGGTAAAGTTACAGCTCTAATCTTACTTATATCTGGATAAAGGCCTGGCCTCGTATCGGTGGCAACAAAAAAAGCTACATTTATTTATTTATTATTAAGCAGTCACAAGTGGGATATAAAATCGATCAGCTTGGTTCAATGCAATCCACCTCCATGCTAATCAGCTTGGTTTAATGCAATCCATGTCCATGCCAATCAGCTTGGTTCAATGTAATCCACGTCCATGCTTATCAGCTTGGTTTAATACAATCCATCGAATAAAACCTATAAAATAATTGTAATATCCTTTAACTATATCTGGTGTCATTCATTCTGGCGTACCTGCCATAAGCAAACCGCCTGTCTTTCTCATGGTCACCAAATGTGTCCCACAGCCTTAAAGAAACATTAACACTGTCCACCACCTCCCAGGATCTCTCCAAAACCTGTAAACAAACGTAGTGTCAAAAATCAAAACAAAAAATATCAAAAAAAAAAAAAAAACACTCAATATGGGTTACAATTAGCTTTCCCACACTATTTAATACCTACTTGAGTTAGGGCCTTATGCCATTCACGGAAAAATATGTGACCATATAACACTAGAAACGTTTCGTCATTAGATTTTCAATTTGGTATCTATTTGTGTACATGTTAATTTATTTCTTAATTAGGCGAAATTAAGTTGTTTCCTGCGTAACAACGTAATTTCGCCAATGTAACTTGTTTTCATATTTGACAGGTACTCTTTTAAGAAACAGGAAATTTTAGTGTTGATTTGTTGCTCCTTAGGACTATCCAGGATGACCGTTTAGGGTGTAGGGCAGTGGGATCCAAGTATTTCCTACAGACGACGTGAGCAACTATTCTTCCACTGATATATTATTGCTGCTTGAATACTCACATCCTTATAAATCCGGTACTGGTCGATAGCCCACACGGTTGGTACATGAGTAGTCAGTAGTTGCGACAGTGAGACGTGCTTGTTGCAGGCTCGAGCGCAGATCAGACGAGTCTTCCCGACCGCAGTATCGCCGACCACCACACACTTGACTAGCTCCTGGTGGGGCTGCTCGTTGTCCATGGTCTGAGTGAGATTATCATCAATGATTTTTATGTCAGCAGGGACCACAGAAGTGGGATACAGGGGGAGCCCAATAGCCCCCTAAAATCTAGCGGGGAAGGGTGTTGGGGGGGAGGGGCACCCCCTCCAATTTGCCCACCTAGAAATGAAGGTTTCTCAATGTCAGAGAGCTTGTTTTTTCCTAAATGAAAAATCGACTCCTATCAATGAAGCAGAGCAGATGAACCTATCGAGAAATAATGCATGTGCAAAGGATAGAAACATTTGATTTAGATTTGAATGACATCTTAGGGAATCAGACAGGTGGACCGCAATGTTGAATATTTGCAATATAAGTAATAAATGAAATATTTTTACAACACAGCACACCTTGCCGTATACTTTATGAAGAAACTATTACACCCATATGCTTGACCTTTGAAATAGTGATTAAAATCCTATTTTTTGAAAAAACACAAAAAATAAAACATGAAGTAGATTGTATGGTCTGCAATTATTGTATTGTAGTGTAGTGCCTGCAAGACAGAATTGTTCCTTATCAAGTCTCACAGACATTTGCAGGAGACATCACTTTTTGCTCGCCCTTACAAAGCAGCTTTCTGCTATTAGATAAATATATTTTATGTTTCCGCTGATAATTTGATGATGTGATTCCTGTTTTGTCGTATAACTATAACAGCAGTGAATTGAACAGAAATTTGCACTCCCTCATGAAGTACTTCTGCTGTTCCTGTATGTAAGTATACTTTTGTGAAATGTGAGCCTGGGCCTATACATTAATATGAATTGTCCTTTAGATACAGTAACCTCGAGCCAAAATTTGAATTCTATTCTATTCTATTTTTTGTTAATGGCAGTTGGTTGCCTATAGACAAATTCTGCCAGTGTCAGGTGTAAGGCTTGACGCCAAGGAATTAACAGATTACTCTCATGGAAATAATACTTCTTGAGTATTTTTTTAGGATGTTAGTACCTATAGACATTGAAACAAACATAAATAACTTGTTAGTACCTAACTATGCCTGCAAAAAACAAACGAAAAATATAGTAATTTATCAATATAGATATTAGTTGGAAGAACTTCATCATAATTTCGATGAGTTCCGGTTCACGGAGAAGGTAAGCCAAGAAGCAAAGAAATTAGAAAGGAGAGGGATTTAAAATTTGGGAGTGTATTGTACAGATTGGGGGAAGGGGGGGCGAAGGGTTATTGGAGCAAAAAAAAAAGATGTGCTCCAGAGAGCCGTCCTCCAGGCCGCAGTCGCATAGCAAGCTGTCCAGGATCCTGATTTTGTGCAGAAACACTGGCGTGCAGCAGTAGTCAATGTGAAGCCTGCACAACACAGATATTATGTTAAGAGGGACTTTTTTGTAGCAGAACAACGAAGGTTTGGATGGAATGCTCGGTTGAATATTGGCGTATGCGAATCCCTTGACTGAACTAGATTGTTTCCACAAAGAATTCCAAGAAGTTTATTTGACATTAAGTTCATCATTAAGTCCACTTATAAGCCCCATCACCAAAATGTCAAATATAAAGAGTCCTGCACACCTTCCTTCACATTAACCAGGGTGGTGTTTGTGAAGCGACTTAATGGCTAGTTTTCTTGTTGTAATATAGGTACCAACACACACGACGGGTGAAGCCATGTAATAGTCACTTCTCTCTCTCTCACCCTACCTGACCCTTAGCGAGAAAGAGAGGTCACAGCTCCCTCAGAGCCAAAGAAACATGCCGCGGCCTGGATTCTACTGCGTAAATGAATGGAAATATGTATCACAGATACGTTTATATACCTTGGCTGTTGATAGTCACTCAGTCTATAGAATAGTCAAATGTGTGATAATGTGATTGATCGATACGAATACAATATATTATGAATAGGAGCTTCCGCCCCATATATGACAATTACTTTAACAAGTTCCGCCCCCTTAACGACACTCTGACCAAAACAATAACAAAACTATTATCATCACGTAAACTTATTTATTTCCAACAGTTTCATACGCGTATATGGAGGACGCATAGAACTGAAGCAACGTTACTCGAACATCCAACAATAACTTTTTTTTGACATTTAAGCCAAAGTTTTTTTTTTATATGCTTAAAGACCCGTGCAAAGATCATCTTATCTTTCTGCCAATGAACACAAGTGAGTGAACCGAGATAAAGAACTCATATACTCAACGCTATTTCGCCATAGTTGTAGATGCGGAAGGCTCAGTGTTATATATGTCCAGAGTAGAAAGAGGAGGCTCAAACCAAGCAGTCCTCTTTCCTTCACACCAGCGGATCCCATCAATATCCTACGCGTTCTAGTTGTAAACTTGTTAATAAGTTGCAATATCATCTTTAGGTTCACTACAGGACTTAAGTTACATCTTTGAGGGTCCAATAAACAGGCTGATGCCTTAATAAAGAGCCGCTAAATGTTACAATGGCGCTTTCATTTCCCAAGAGAGTGACGAACGTTGTGTAACTGAGCCGTGTGTTCAAAATCGCGGGCCAGTTTTTGATGTAGGTACCCACAGACGAGTGGATATGTATGTAGTGTAGACACCTACCTTAATACTAATTGCGCTAATTGACCGAGCGAGCGAAGTGAGCGAAGGGCTACATTTCGACAAGATAGGAGGCCGATTTTGCTTTCGTCTGTCTCTATGTGTGTCTGTCAGTTCCGTTCTAGGGGCCTCAGTTTTCAAGCGATCTTCACAAAACTTGGCACACGTGTTCCTTGAATTAAAAGTTTTTTTTGTCGAGAGCTTTTCTCTATTTTCCCTTTAGAGTTATGACGTCATAAATTTTTTGTATACTTTTTTTTTTCTGAAACATCGTGTGGGGTATCGCGTAGTCCGTTATTAGTACGTGTGTGGACGTTCTAATGCTGATTGAAAACATCGTGAGGAAACTTTCATATCTACTTAGTTGCGGTGTTGGGCTAACCCCCGTCACGCACATTGGACGTGTATGTAAGTAATTTAAATAAAACACTAGTGTATAAGAAAATAAACACCTGGAAAATTATTATATCGGTAAAACATATGTTTATGAAAAATACGGATTTAGAAAATAAACGCATAGGAAAATATATGGCTCGCAAAAATAAATAGTAGAAATAAAAACGTCTAGAAAATTATACTACTGATGACAGAACGTATAGAAAAAATAAATCGTGGGAAAAAAGTGAATGGAAAAAAAATCAAGGAATATATTATTTCAGAAAATTCCTATACACTCCTTGTTACTCCGGCGGTGGCGGTGGGGCGGCATGGCACGGCAACTTTGACCAATATGTTAAACCTAATTTGCTAAATAACTATTGGTATTTGTATTTGAATCAATTCCGTATAATCATAGAACCTGCTCACAAAATTTCACGAGAATCGGTTGAGAAATGTGACTTTTAGAGGAGAGCAGCCGGACATCCATCTATACATATATACGAAACCATTTTTGCTCAAGCTGTAACGGAGACAATTCGATCAATTAAAACCTAGGTAGGATATTTCTATGTGTACAAGCCTTTACAAAGTTTATGTTACGTAACATACAAGTTTTCCGTTATCGGTAACAAAAAAGTCACGTAAAAACATCATAAAAGTATCGTAAAATCGAATTTTCATTGAAGTCATTGGGCTATGATTTTTAAAATAAACAGATTTATCTGATTAAACTTACAGTTTTGGTTTAAATAAACAAATAAAAAAACAACAGCACCAACACTCAACACACGGAACTGTGGCGCAGGCTCACACCGATCCCAATATGGGATCGCGTGCGGGACAGCACCACCACAACACCAACGAAACTGTGGTGAGGGCTCACACCGCTCCCCATACGGGAAAGCGTGCGGGACAACACCACAACACCAAAGGGTCAGGAAGGCAGGCTCACAACGCTCCCTTTATGGGACCGCGTGTGGGACAGCACCACCCCCTAAATCAAGCCGCATCACGGCGAAATACATTCTCGCAGCAACCAGCTCAAGGGGAGGGGCAGGTGCCTGCGGAAAAAGAAAAATCAACTGGGGAAAGCGCAATCTCGGGCCCTCCCCCGTCTGCCCATCCACCGCCTCGGCACCGTAAGGGCAAAGGGGTGGGGAAGGGCAGATCGGGGGGGTCATCAGAGGAAGCACACGGGGCAAGCTCTGTGGCCGGGACAAGCACACCCCAAACAAAAAGAATGAGGTCTGATGACCAGGTGTCGCCTAACGGGGAGTTGATGAGGGGACCGTTCAAAAGACCCTGTAATTCAGGCCCAAATGTAAGGGACAAGCGAGTCCAACCTGGACTATCCTATGCCCAGGCTGCGAACTCGCACCTGATCATGGTGATTGTCCCCATTGACGGTCGAGATATGACGGCCGAACAAGGCGTTCTTCTCCGTCTAGAGATGGGAAAGAAACAAGAAGAAGCGGTAGATGACCTGACCCAAGACTTTGTCTTATAGTTATATAATGTCAGAATCAATTTAGGTAAGTCGATTTCACAGGTAGGGAACAAAGGGTACAAATTCGTAGAAAATACTACATATTAAATCACATTAAACATTAACTTTAGGTCAAATTCAAATAGTATTAAACATTATTAGGTATGTCAAGGGTACTAAATTATATATAATTATAAATATATATACATATGAGGGCACAAAAGTGAGGGCGGCCATATATGTCCCGAATCACTACAAAGCCACCTTAATAACACACCACTGCTCCCCAGATCTAACCGTGGTGAACATAGACACGGGGCAAGGGGGTCTCTCGTTATACCTCGCCTCGGCATACCAGCCAGGCGAAGGGGAGATACCTACGGAGGAACTGGAGGTGCTAGTCAAAGAGTGTGAAGAAAATGACATACCCCTCGTAATAGGATGCGATGCCAACGCGCACAGCACCGTATGGGGCGGAAAGGACATAAACAAAAGAGGTAAGGATCTCATGGAATTTCTCTCAAAATACGAACTGTCGACACTAAATAGAGGATCAGAACCCACATTTGTCACAAGAAAGGCACAAACAATACCAGACATAACAATTGCCAACTTTTTGGCTCTAGATCTTATATCGGGATGGAGAGTTTCATCAGAAGCATCATGTTCGGATCACAGATGGATGACCTTCGGCCTGAAGAATATAAAGTTAAAACCTAGGCAATTTCGTAACCCTAGAAAAACCAACATAAGTGAGTATTATCAGCACCTAGAGACGGACTTATCTAGAACTGAGTACAACATCAAACTGGAGACAATGGAAGAAATAGAATTAGCGGTCATTCAACTCAACGGAGCGATATATGAGAGCTACAACAAATCCTGTCCTCTAATGACAGCGAAGCCTTCTAAAGACAGCTGGTGGTGCGACAAACTGGAGAGAATGCGGGTTAACATGAGAAAGCTTTTCAATCATGCCATCAATACGAAGGCAGAGGACGAGTGGAAAGCTTTTCAAAAAGCACGTAACCAGTTTAAAAAACAAACTAGGTGCAATTTTAGAGAATCGTGGAGAAACGTCTGCAGCTCGATAAACAGCGAGTTGCAGGCCTCAAAAATCAAAAAGCTAAAGACCCACAACACCAACCTGGTTCGATAAAGAAACCGAATGGATAATACACCAAGAGCGAAGAAGAGCTCTGTAGTGTATTGCTACAAACGCATTTCCCGGGGTGTACAACCCTACCCGCAAAAGAAGTAGAGACTCCGACGGAAACACCAAGCTCCTCGCAAACATTAACATGGAAGCATGGGTGGAAGTAAAAAACCTGTTAGATGAAGAGAAGGTGAGATGGGCGATCAGCTCTTTCCTTCCATATAAATCACCAGGACCAGACGGCGTAATACCAGCCCTACTGCAATGGGGAGAAAAGCTCATTGTACCAAGACTTGTTAAAATATTTAAGGCATGTCTAGCACTCGGCTACATGCCCATGGATCTGGAGAGAAGTGAAAGTAGTCTTCCTGCCGAAACCAGGCAAGGACGACTATACTGAACCTAAATCCTTCAGACCTATAAGTCTCACATCATTCATTCTGAAAACGTTAGAAAGAGTGTGTGATAGATTTATAAGGGATGGTCCCATGAGAACCAACCCTATACACCCAAACCAACATGCGTACCAAGCGGGAAAATCTACAGAGACTGCCTTACACGCAGTGGTCGGAAGAATAGAAAGCTCAATACTAAGCCAACAGTCGTGCCTGGCGGTATTTATAGACATCGAAGGAGCTTTTGATAAAACAAACATCAGTAGCATCAGAACTGGATTGGAGAAACTAGGCACCAACCCTAACATGATAACCTGTATAGCAAAAATGCTGGAATCAAGAATAATCTCTCTGGAAATCAGCGATAAAATCAAATGCAAAGTGGGCAAGGGCTGTCCACAGGGGGGGTGCTCTCACCACTACTGTGGGTACTAGTAGCTAACGACCTGGTGACACAACTCAACTCAAGAGGATTCTACTCAATAGCATACGCCGATGACGTGACAATACTCGTGAACGGCCTTTTTATAAACACGATATTTGAATGACTATAATACTACTATGATGATGAGATGGTACTATTTACAAAAAAAAACCACGGCAGCTACAGGCTGCCCAAACTCTTTAATAAAACACTAACACTATCAAAAGACGTGAAATATTTAGGTGTATGGCTTGACCACAAATTAAGTTGGAGCAAGCACATGGAAGCAACACTTAAAAAAGCCACCATATCGTTCTAACAGTGTAGGAAGAAGGTAGGGAACGGATAGGGACTCCAGCCCAAAATATGTCGATGGATGTATATGGCTGTGGTGAGACCCATCATCACATACGGCTCCCTGGTATGGTGGCAACGAACAACATTATGCACAACTGCAACACAACTACAGCAGTTCCAGAGAATGGCATGTGTAGCCATGACAGGCTGCATGAGGCCAACGCCATCAGCGGCACTGGAAATCATGCTAGGCATACCACCATTGGACCTATTCGTACAGCAGGAGGCCAAATCGGCGGCCATAAGGCTATACAGTGCTGGACAATGGAAAGGCAAATAGCAGATAAAGGACACTGCACAGTTCTAGAAAAAGCATTCGGGGAAGTGCCGGAAGCAATTATTGGAATTGATCGCATAACAACAGAATTCCTATTCGGTAGGAAATATGAAATCACAGCCAAGGGCTTGGAAACACCAACAATACCAAATCACAAAAGCATAACAATATACAGTGATGGCTCAAAGAAAAGCAAGAACACAGGCGGAGAGGTCTTTTCTCGCCGGAGCTTGACATTAAACTTTCTCTAAGCTTCGGAAAGGAGACGACAGTGTTTCAAGCTGAAACACTGAGTCTCCTACACGGGGCAATGCACTTGATAAATGATGCAGAGGGGAATGACATAACCTTTAAAACGGACTGCGCAGCCCTACTAAGCTCACTAAAAAGACCGTTGACAAAATCAAAACTCATACTAGAATGCCACAAGGCACTCAACAGGCTAGGTGAGAAAAACAAGGTCACAGTCCAGTGGGTAAAAGGTCACCAGGGTGACCAGGGCAACTGGGACGCAGACAAGCTAGCAAAATTAGGGGCACAAAGGCCAGCAATCGGCCCTCCACCATTCTCGCCCTTATTACCGGAAGCTCTACGAAAAAGGCTCAGAGAAGCCACAGTACAGCAACAAAACCTATTATGGTCTAGCAGAGAAGACTGCAAAAACACAAAACTTTTCATAGACAAGTATGTATAACCATAAATTTACGAATTACTTAATGAGACTGCCACGCAGTAAAATAAAAATACTAACAAGCCTTATTACAGGCCATTGTACACTAAACAAACACTTGACAATTACAGATGCAACGGACAGCCCCCTGTGCAGGGGGTGCATGGAAGTGGATGAAACAGTAGAGCATATAATATGCTACTGGCATGTCCATCCACAACAGAAACCAGGATGGCTATTCTAGGAGACACAACAAACACCCACGAGCTCCTAGGCCTCCTTCTTCAGCTGGTGCAGGAGTTGGGATGGCTGAAGTAGATGTGGAGGCGAAGGGGACATGCACAAAGGCCCCGCTCAAGTGGGCCAGGTGCAGGCACTACAGCCCCCTTGTAGAAGATAGACGATAGAGAAGTAGGTCCATTCGCAATCCGGCGCGCCCGCCGTGGCGTATTTCCGTTGTAAATTATCGCGTATGCATTGGAACTAAATGTTTTCACTAACGTCTTCCGTTCTATACATCAGCATTACGCCGCAATCGTGTATACTTTGGAATGGTCTATACCAATTATATTACGCAATGTAAATTATCGTTTATATATCACCGGAAAATAATACGATCCGCAAGTTTATAAATTTCCTAGGAAATTTATAAACTTCCTTCTAGATTATATTAGGCTAGGTTAGGTTAGGTTAGGTTATGTTAAGTTAGGTTAGGTTAGTATATTTATAAACTTGCGGAAAAATTTTTAGGAAATTTATAAACTTGCAGATCGTATTATTTTCCGGTGACATATACATTGGAATAGCCGCGACGATAAATGATTTCAACATTAGTCGGCTAAACTGCAGTTTAGTCTCGACGCTGTTGAGGCTAAAGATGGGTGAGAAAATATGGTTGATATTAGCCGACTAAACTTAAGTTTATTTTTCAGTACCTATACCTAGGCTAATGTTGAAAAATTACCGTCTTAATCAGGAATAAGTGATGATAATGTTTCGGTAGCCGTAAACACTGCGGTAGCTTAGGTGAAGGATAAAGGGGGTGAGCGAAGCGAAGCACCCTTTATCCTTCGTGTTAGGTTGAACATGTAAGAACAACAAAAAATACTTATACTCGTCTTATTATTTTGCGCTGATATTTAGCTTGCGCAAGTGACACTGTATAGTTTGGAACTAAACTTTCGTACGCACTCACTACAAACTATACACGAAAATTCCGCAAAATTCGTGTATATTTCGTAGTTGCAAATGGGAGTATGAGCATTCCGAAATGTACACGAAGAGTCCACTATGGGAGCGTAATAGCCCTGTAAATAACGGAAATACGCCCCGCCGCGCCGTGTGCCTGTTGCTGATAGGGAGTATAGGGACTACTATATTGACGAAATAGGGTAAAGACCTTATCGTGACATTACTAACTAAAGCCTTCATATCCAAGTAAACTATACAAAGCTTACAAGTAAATTCCATGTTTATTACGACAATAAACCTAACTTTCGGTGGATCAGATATTTTGTTTAGCTTTATGTCTCTCGGTACTATTTGCAGAAGGTTGATGTTCTCTTTTTGTACTATAACCTTCCTTAACTAGCTTAATCTAAGGCCTTTTCATTTAGGTACCGTAATAAATAGTTTATAGGTACCTACCGTCTAGAGGGGTAAAGCCATGTAAAGCCTTTTACTGGAGCCTTATGAATTATGACAGTCTCGTCTGAAAGTAAGTACCTACCTACCTCCCTACTCTCTTCGGCTAATGAGCATGTAGTTTTATTGAATCATAAATCGTAATGAGGCGCTTGAAACTTGTTTATCACGGTTTTCCTTTTTGTAACAGTTGTGTGGGCTGTGGGGTCATTACATTAGCCAGAGCTGCATGCCCTTTGATCCATCCGTGATTTTTATGTAGGTAGGTATTCAGGTATTCAAATTTAAATATGTGAAAATTTGGGGGGAAATCGATAGCAGAAGATCCTTAATTAAATCTGACCGTATTTGCGTACCTGCCTAATTTAACTAATACGTTGTTTCAAATCAGTTACCTACCTAAAAGGTATTTTGGGCAAACGATGTGCTGCAAGCTACGAAAACTATTCCCATTCCATGAAACAGGCCCTGGGTTTTATTATTATTATATTGGTATAGGTACTACTTACCCCGGCAGATACGCAGACCACACATACTGCCTATATAATGTAATTGTACTTAATTATTACAAAAATTGATACTCACTTAGAAATAACCACTTTATTAGGTTGAATTATTGTCTAGTCGATTCTACACCAAATCCGAACTAAATCAAAAATCATAGCACTTTATCTTATCACAGAACTAACAGTTTTGACCGCCTTAGGACCTAAGGTTCAACTAATTGAAAATGCGGTTCAATTGATATTCTTTTTGTAGCATTGCAGACAGGTCGTCCAGCAACACAACCTGGGTTTATTCTTTGCGGAAGATCAAGGAACTAATAATCCAAGATAGGCACCTGTTACAAATCGGCATACAGTTGACAGATCGCGCGTATCAATGTTTGGTTGTTCCTTGGTTCTTCGTAGATAGTGGTGCCCTATGTAATAATAAAAGTCATCGTGGTAGACCTAGCTTTTGCGCAATGCAATACCTGCGCAGTAGACCACTCTAGCGGACTTCAAGGGAATTTGTTATTGATAATTTTGTGTGAATGAACCCGATGAATATATATTTATAAAGTAGATAGATTCCGTTTCGTTCCTAACTTCCTATCGGTTCCTAAAAGGCGCCTAATGACCACAATAAAGTAACGTTGAATTCATGGCTAACCTTGGGTGCTAATATGTGCCTTTGCTACATTGAATCGAAATGGCATGACTATTTTGTTCACGAGTATGAAGGAAGTGTGATATCAAGTAGACAGGATCCATTCTAATACATTATAAATCTACAGCACCACAACGTAACTCAGATTGATCACCTATTTGCTATTTGATCTGATCTTTAATAATAAATAATAGTCTAACAAAACATAAACATAAAAAAACCTACGCTATTTTTTAAAAAA
This sequence comes from Argyresthia goedartella, assembly GCA_949825045.1. NCBI lineage: Eukaryota > Metazoa > Arthropoda > Insecta > Lepidoptera > Argyresthiidae > Argyresthia > Argyresthia goedartella. The sequence continues at coordinate 10,381,001 of OX463831.1, read as the reverse complement.
TTTTCAAGGAGAGTTTATTAATACATTATATTCACATTTGAATGCAATTCCGCAATTAAACAAGTTAGAATTTCAGAATTACAGGAAAAAATAAAACAATATAGAGATATTTTCGCAATTAAATTCTATCGAGAAAATTACACCCAATCGCGTTTTCCTTCAGTGAGAATCTTAATCAAAATACTCAATAAACGTCAACCCAATAATCAAATCTGTAGATGACTCTAAAGTGGAGTAAATGGATTCGAAAAAACCCCATATTTTTTTCGTATCACCTTAAGAAGTTATAACGAAAACAGGGCGTACGTACGCCCAGCAAAATAAATCTAAATGTCTGATCGTAGGCTGATGAAACTTGGTACACAGGCACTTCATAATTAGTCAAATTGTTCCACTACGAATATAAGCAAAATTGTCGCTTTTGTGGTTATGGAGAAATCCAAGTTTTTGTGGGCGTACGTTTTCGTGTTTTCAATATCTACGCGTCGCACGAAGTCGAAAATTGGCATGATTATTCATGGCATTTAGTCCGAATAATAAATGTAGCCCCTTAATGTCCCCACAGGCCTTTACCTGGATACGAGTAAGATTAAGCCATACTCCACCACGCTGGCTCAGTGCGGGTTGATGAAGGGGTTTTACGACCACTATCACATAGCGACAGTAGCCGGGACCTACTGCTTAACATGTCACCCGAAACACTGAACGTCCGATAATGTACAAAAGATAAATTAATTATCTCATTGGTACACGGTCAGGATTCGAACCTGAATCTCCAGTGTGAGAAGCAAGCGTGAAACTCATTAGACCACAGAGCTCTCGTAAACTACGCGTCGTACGAAGTCGAAAATTGGTAAGATTGTTCATGCCATTAGTCCAAATTAGTCCTGAAAAATATTTATGGAAATTTGTATAGTTTACCCGAAATGAACGTCTAATGAAAATTAAAAACTGCCTACGTCCGTAAGTAATTATCTTTTTTGAAATAATAATGTAATCTACATTCTACAGCAACCTTTTATTATTATTATTATTATTAATAATAATACCAATCTTGAAGTAGTTATATATTGAGTTTCGTAATTATAATAGCGATATTTAACCAGTTATAGCACTAAAATAAGTAACTAACCTTTGCATACCGATAATACTAATAATCAGTTTATAGATCTACTTTAAATTCATCAAAAAAATAGTACAACCTGAAAATTTCAAGGCAAACCATCGATGAATAAGGGAGTAATGAAAGCCAATTTTACGCCAGTGAGTGGGGAAATCGAACGGTTTCATCCGATTCATCTGTCTATTCAACGTCTCCGATCGTCGATGGATCGAATCAGTTCTATCGACGATCAAACTGACCGTGAATGCCCAGCTTTTGTTTGTGGATCTATACATATAGGTCCTTACTTTTATAGTTGCTCCTAGAACGTACACAAAACATATTTTCAGGATTTTTCAACAAATTCAAATATAACATGTAGGTATAGCTTGTCAAATTCGTACTTAGCACTCCCATGGTCTGCGGGCGCCTGGGACCAAAGATGCGGGGGTGGCAAAGAAGAGAGCGGGCGGGCGGTTCCTACTACGCGCCCCGCCGCGCCGCCGCCCGCGCTCATCTTTCCCGCCCTCGCACGCAGCCACCGCATCTTTCGTTCGTCACCCGACCACGGGAGTGCTACGTACGAATTTGACAAGCTATAGTTAACCGCTAGTTTGTGACTCGGACTAAACTTTACGATAAACAGAGGGTTAAGAGTAGTTCTAATTATTGTTTTCAAGAAGTCTTAAAGCATCCATCACATATCACATCGGATTTTGCTTGAAAATTGAATATCACACTTGGATGCCTCTTAAGTGAAATAATTTAATTTCTACACATAGGTACCGACGAATACTAAGTACAAAAATGGTCCCTTTTACCTTGAAATAGTAAGTATTCTGATATTTCTACGGATGTTTCTTAGTTGGTGTAGGTGCAATATCGCCATAACCATAGCTAACCATTGCCGGGTGTACTCCGATCGCATAATTTTGATTGTTTCGAATATTATATTCGAGTGGGTTAATTTGATTCGATGGTGGTTTGGTTTCACTGCATCATATTCGAGTGGGTTCATTTGGTTCATAACATTTCTACCCACCACACACGAATACATGCCATTGACTTATTATTTTCAGATCTATCACGGAGTAGGTGTGAGGCAATTCATGGAAATCATGGCTAATTTTATAGCCTAGAGCTAGAGAATGAAGGAAACTAAATACTGAGCTGACTGACTAGTGGAGAGGCACTGGAAGAAAAAGAAGAAGCTACCGACGTCACGTTGTCGGGTCGTCTGAAAGTTTGTACAGCACCTACAGCTTATTTTTTCCTGGTGGTTGGATTAATCAAAATGATAAATAAAGTTTTTCTTAAAACTGTCTATTTATGTGACTGATACATAATGGAGGGCATTAAAACTCGAGGTTTATGAAACGAGCCGAGTCGAGTTTTATAATTATCTTGGCTTCGTCTCTGATATTTATATTATACCATGTAGTTTGCCCTGCAAACGCCTCAACCCATCCGCACACAGTGTTTTGAGTCAAAAATGTAGGGAAAATCAAAAACCATCCCCGATCATATCACGTGATCGGCCACGAGACCGGGCCAACGTGCGACTTCATTGTCCGTGCGCTCGCGCAACACGCACATAGTGAAAAAGCTTTTGAAAGTTTTTTAATAGTTTCTTTGGAACTGTTTGAAATGCCTAAAAGGAAGGCAAGTGAGTCGAAAGAACAGATTGGCTGCATAAAATGAAGAAGTACGAAGAAAACCTGGCCAAAAGTCGTCACCGACGTTACTTTTCAAATTCGGATGATGAGGAAATTCCTTTGTCGGGTAAGTGATGACATTTTATTTGTCTGTTGAGAATAAAATGCCTATGCCTTGATCTACCATGAGATGCTAAAAGTGCATTATAAAATCGCTCCGAGTAAATACCCTACCAGCAGCCTAAAATATGCGAGTTAATACGTGATATTAACCTACCTACATTATTATTTTTTTCATTATGGTTACATTATGGGTCATTCTCCGTTACCGCTGCCCCAAGAGCATGAGCCTGACCTTGAGGTCACCCAAGATTCGGTAACGACGCCCGGCCCATCGACCGCGCCCGACCCGGTACCGTGCACTAGTACTGTCGCCGTGAGTACAGCCTTTCCCGATAATGAAGTCGAGGGAATAGCCGCGCCGCCGCCGCCGCCGCCGCCGCCGCTCGTTGATACTATCGATCCTGATCTTCCCGAGGCTCTTGGCGATTTCATTGCTGATGCACCTGAATGGGGTGACGATATTAATACTGATCTGGCTAAACGTTGGGAACCAATTCTCATAAACGGCCTCAAGAAAGAAGTAAGAGACGAAATCATCAAAAAGAATTTACTCCCAAAAAACTGTACTACAAAAATTCCACTTCTTAACCCAGAAGTATTTACATTGCTGAACGAATCGGCTAGAAACCGTGACTCCAGAGTTTCAAGGAAACAAGCTCAGCTCGGTTGTGTCCTTGGTATCTTGGGCAAGATTATGACAGCTATGCTCACAAAATCAGCTGACACTGCACATCACCTACGACTCCTGAGTGATGCAAGTAAGCTAATAGCAGGTTCTCATTTTTCCGAAACGGAAACACGGCGATCTCTGCTTATACCAATGTTGGATAAGCCCTTCGTGGAACCATTCAAGGATAAGAAACGAGACAGTTTTTTGTTCGGCGAGAGATTAGGCGATTTTATCAGATCGTCTCAGGGAATCAAAAGATCGAGCCAGATAATTCAATCCACACCAAGTAATTTAAATGTGAGAGGCCAGCCGCAGCCGTCAGCATCGTCCCGCGCACCAGCAGCTCGGACACAGCGATACTTCGTAGCGAACACCAGCCGTGGCGGGCACCGTTCTTTGCCGATGTACCACGCGGCGAGCGCGACACACGGACACACCGGCGCCGCCAGTACCAGCCGCTGCCGCCGCCGCCGCCGCCGCCGCCGCCGCCGGCCCAGAACGCGCTGCCGCAGTCCCGGGCTCCGGGCCAGAACAGACTATAGGGACGAATCAGGTACATGCCGGTTGTCTAAAATATTATGTACAAGAATGGCAGGCTGTTACTAGCAATGTCAGCATTTTGAATTTTATCAAAGGATACAAAATCCAATTAATTTATATTCCCAATCAAAGCCTTAACTATAAAACGAAACAATCGCTTGCCGAACCTGATATGCGGTATTTGGGTTCTGAGATTTTACGGCTTATTCAAATAAAGGCTATTCGTCGCTGTGAGCCCATATTAGGTCAATTTTTATCTAGTATATTCCTAATACCTAAAAGTGACGGAGGCAAACGGTTTATACTGAACCTAAAGAAACTTAACAAGCTTGAGTGCGACCATTTCAAAATGGAAGATATAAGGACGGCGACTAGACTAATGACAAGAAATTGCATTAAGTGAATTTAGATTTAAAAGAGGCATACCTTTTTATACCAATTCACGTGGATCATACAACATTTCTGAGATTTTATTATACAGATATTCTGTATGACTTCCTAGCCTTACCATTCGGCTTGAGTTCTGCGCCGTATATATTTACTATATTACTGAAGCCCGTTGTTGCTCATCTTAGATCTCGTGGGATTGTATCCGTCCAGTATTTGGATGATCAATCGTGCATAGGAAAAAGCTATGAAAGTTGCCGCAGTCATATTGACGAAACCATTTCCCTGTTTTAAAGACTGGGATTTGAAGTTAACTACAAAAAGAGTAATTTAGTTCCAAGTAAATCATGTCGGTTTCTAGGCTTCATTCTAAAATTCAGAGAAAATGACAATTGAATTACCACTAGGAAAAAAGAATGACATTTATTGTCGCACGAAGGCTTTGTTGAATAGTTACCAATTAATTACAGGCAGGCGGGCGTCGGCGGCTTATATGACATATTATGACATTAATAATATTTAGACAAATTATGAATGTCATGATATGTCGAAATATTGATACATTATAATGTATCAATATTCAGATAAGTAATTAGTTTTTACCAATAGCATTATGCTGGTCGTAACGAACGGTTTTTGGACGCAGTAAAGAGGGTTTATGATACGTGTGTAGATATATAATCTTAACGTATAGTTGTCATCTAAAACAGAAAGATCGGCGAGCCATATTTCTACACATTTTTTTTAAATCTTAGTTTTATTTAGGGGCTTTGGCACCATACGGACGTACGTCAGCCCCATAGTAACTTATTCTAAAAACAGTACATACTTCTTTAATATTATAAACTAACGCTTTTTTAAAACTATCACTAATATACTTATAAATTAAAAATGCCTCTCTAGTCAGAGGTTCAGCTAGAAAAGTCTGAAAAATACCTAAATCTAAATTATTTATCTTAAGTGAGGTCACAACACATTCTGCGTCTCTTTCATTTTTGTGTCCAATACACTCTAGTAACAAGTGATGAATGTCTTCCGTTTTACCACACTTCTCACAATTGGCTTCTACACATGTAAGTTTAGAATTTAGTTTTGAAAATATTACCAATTACCACAGGATTATTTCATACGAGCTGTCTTTTATTGTCACTTTACTTGTTTATCCGATGTTCTGATAGGCAATTTTTCAAAAGCAATTTGAAATTTCTTGATGTCAGAATTGACAAAATGCTACATACTTAAAAAAAGCTACTTGCAAAAGTTAGTGGCGTCCTAATTTTTTTTCTTTGTTTTCTTGCCGCGCTATACCATGTAGGTAATATTTACTATATTATCTATGAATGTGGATTCAAATAATAATATAATATGTACAATATGTATAAGGGTAAAGCCGTAGTTTTTTCCACTTTCTGTTTTTCTGTGTCTTTTTTTCTTTTTCGTTTTTAGTGACATTTACAGAAATCTCTTAATTTATTTCTCGAACATAATTATTGCATTGTGTTAATGTGACTTAGAAAATAAATAAATGATAATTCAGATGAAAACTCGTGTGTCCAAAAATTCACTTTTTCGCTAACTATGTCTATTTCAGCCCCTTCTGCAGTAATTTTATTTCAATTGTGTGCTAAATTACCTTTAATTAGTTTATATCTTTCTTAGTATTATATTCATATTTACTATACTTTTAATCGGTCTATTCTTCGTCATTTTTACGTTACAATTTTTTGTAACGACCTATGTCATTTCTTGTTAAGAAATATTGGGTAGAAGGTTTACAATTATTCCTGGACACTACTTCGAACTGTCCTTCTTATTATTATAGCGGATGTTATAGAGAGATAAGCAGTTTATGTAACTGTACTTTATTAGGCATTAAAATACTCGTGTGTTGTTATTATGAAATACTCATATATTAATGTCTCGCATTATGGGAGTCACATTAACTACCATTATTTTTTATTATTATGAAATAATCTTCCACGAAAGTAAGTACCTGTTGTCGGGTTACAATATAGAAAATAAAACCATAATGAGTATGTATTTTTTTCGTTAGTCATCTGTTAAATTCCACGCCTTAACCGACAGGGCGTGGAATCTTGGTAGGGTTGTTTTTCAGTGGAATGTCCGAAGCAGTACTAACCTTGACGCCGTGGACCGGAATTCGAAAGCTCAATTCGAGGCAGGAATACGGGATGAGGAACACCAGGGGGAGGGGGGGAGGGGGGGGGAGTCGAATCTTACTCTCGTCGCAGCCCGATGCTGTCGCCGTCGTGGTACTTGCCGACACAAAGGGTTGCTGTCCGAAACGCGACGAATAGATCCCCGAATCACTTCAACCTTTTACAGCACGAAGCACTCACTCCGATGACGTGAAATCTACTTATTTCCCGACGATTGTTCCGTGATTATTACAATTAACATTCCGACCAGGCCCCTATACCTGTGTTAGACAATTATTACAAATAACATACAGCCAAGGCCCGAATGCTTGACGCCGACATTTTTCATGTGCCAAGTAACCTCTAACTCGTCATTTCGTTTCTATGCAAGTGACAGCTAGTGATGTCCCGATCACTCGCGGTCGATCCGCGCAACGAAAAACCGGTGCGTTCCGAAGCATAAATATTAAATACATCAATTATATTATAATTATAAATTCGGAATCTAAATATTCAACAGATTCATATTACATTTCATGATCTTCATGATCAGATTGTACTTGTTCAATTCTGGACATATCCGACTCATTGTCAGTTGTAAGACTGGATGTTTCATTATCATTGCCGCAAACATTTATAATAAGTTGTTCAATTTCTCTATCAATTACCAGTCCCCTGCATCTATATTCCTCTTCTAGTTTTTTTTGTATGCTCACGGCAATTATTCCATGTATCTACAGTTATATCCTCAAAATGGTTGATATTGATATTATCTATATGATATTATCTAAACCAACATTTTTTGTGGCAACCTTTCCTTTTACTTCCTAGCCTTTCTTTTTATGCCCCATATAATTTCTATCGCATTCAGGTCACAACGATATGGCGGCAGTCCTACACCTCCTCCTACGCTTTCTTTCATTATCTACTCATGTTTTGTATTGTGATCATTATTTAAACAATTAACTACGCCTAAATAAGTTTTAACACGTTCAGCGCCAGTGTATCAGGCGCTGAACGTGTTAATATGAACTTATCTGCTAGTTCGTAGTCGTAGCTCACCTTAAGTATGTATATTAAATTTGTATATTTAAATTAGGTGTTTCTACCATTGAAATAAATCCACTTATTACCAAGTAAGTAACTTGTGTTATTGCATAAAACCTTCGTAAAATAAATGGATATCTTAATATTATCTCATGAGCATATTGTATTTATTTATATTTTACAATAAAATATAGCCCTAACAAGAAAATTGACCGTCAATATCACAGTCGTTATAACAAATTTAAGCAATCAAATTAATTAACATCATTCGTGCCAGAGTGCATTTGATTTCAACGAAATATGACGTCATGTTTTGGATTTAAACACAACTCTCATATAAATCGACTGTTTCGACAGTTCTTAAAAAGTATCTAACTTGACTAACGTGGACCATCCCAATTGTTCAAAATTTTACTGTTTCTACCTTTTATGACTGCTGTAATAGTAGTTTATGTGACTACTACATAATGGAGGGCATTAAAACTCGAGTTTGGGTTTATGAAACGAGCCGAAGGCGAGTTTTATAATAATATCACTAGAGAGTTTTAATGCCTAATTATGTACAGTTACATACACTAGTTTATCTACACACATATCATAAGCTCTCTTTGATGTGTTCAGGAAGCGCATGTTTGACCGGCATTGTGGCTCTGCAGTTGTTTAGCTTGTTCTGTAGTACCAACTTCACGCAGGCGGGCGTCGGCGTTTGACATTTGAATGTCAGTACCAACTTCACAGACAAACTAGGCGGCAAGCAGGCGGGCGTCAGCGTTCGAAATTTGAATGTCATAATATGTAGAAAAATTACACATTATGGTCATAACGTGTAATTTTTCAGATAAGAAATGATTTTTTAACAAGTACTTTAACATTATGCTGAACGTAACTTGCTGTTTTTGTACGCAGTAAAGAGGGTTTATGATACGTGTGTAGATAAAAGTGATTAACATCCCAAATTCTGAGTAAGTTTTTTATAATAGTGTATTTTACTTTGAGAGGTTCTTGATATATCTTCTTATTTTGAAATGTGGTGAAGCCGAATAGTTAAATATTTTTCTGCTATGTATTTAATAAGATTTATTTTGTGTTCTATAGAACTAGTAGCTACGAAGTTCAAAAAGACGCCCCTTTTTCAAAATCCGAATCATAATTAGACTACAACCAGTTCCCCAGATATCGATTGTGAAGAAAATCGGACCAGTAACTTCAAAGTAAAAATTTTCATCTGACGAAATATTTAAGAACTGCCAATTTATTTATTCAACTGACCGTATAACAACATCCCGACCAATGAAATAGCTGTCAAAAATAACTTCGTTTAAACAATTAATCGAAGTATAATTTGAACTCAATAATACCGTATTTTCCCATATTTTGGGTAATTTTGCTTACGTGAATATTGACAACACTGGACTTTTAATGAATTATTTTGTTCCTGTGAATGAAGATTGATTTTAATTTTTTACTGGAGATTTAATAAGTGATTATTTATTAATTTACCTATGAAACATGACTCCTGGATGTTTTTTCCTCCGGTCAGTTCGGGTTTTACGCCACTTTACCACGCAAGACATGCTGTTTAGCTTTTTATTTCTCCGCATAACGTACCGCCTTTATTGACGCCTGTGCGCATAATGGCCGACTAATGTGTGAATGTGTGCTTGTCAGCGTGTACGTACAGCGAGCTGGCTGACTCTGAGCGACACACTTGTGTTGTAAGCGAGACTACGTCCGACTTTTTTTATACGTCCATGGTCCTCATGGCGATATTCTGCCAGTAAAATATCATTGAAGGTTGCTGGAACTTCAACTTCTATGAAGAGAGATATCGATGACCTTCGAACAATAGAATCTTTCCACCATTTCTTTTAATGATTAAAAAGTCCATTGGAATATAAACAAGTAAGTACAGAACTCAAACATTTCGTTGGAACAAATATTTCGTAGGAAAAATAATTGTTTATAGATCTCTGACATGTTCCTGACATAAAATTCTGAATCTCTCTTATAATTCAAGCCATCAATATGATTATCTCAAGAGGTTGTAATACTTCTGTTTATCTGAAGAGGTTCATGATCTTCACACTAATGTGTCAGGTTTCTCATCCTTACTACTAGTGTGAAGATTGGGAATATAATTTACCATCTTTCACACCAGTGTTAAGGTTGGGAAAGTAATTTACTCACCTTAAACCTGGTGTGAAGGTTCAGTGTGAAGGTGGGTCACACTAATCCCATCCTTACTACTAGTGTGAAGATTGGGAATATAATTTACCATCTCTCACACCTGTGTTAAGGTTGGGAAAGTAATTTACCCACCTTAAACCTGGTGTGAAGGTTCAGTGTGAAGGTGGGTCACACTAATGTGTCAGGTTTCCCATCCTTACTACTCGTGTGAAAATTGAACCTTCACATCAGGTCAAAGGTTACTTTCCCAACCTTAACACTGGTGTGAAATTATAATATAATTTACCGTCTCTCACACCAGTGTTAAGGTTGGGAAAGTAACCTTTGACCTGATGTGAAAGTTCAGTGTGAAGGTGGGTCACACTAATGTGTCAGGTTTCCCATCCTTACTACTAGTGTGAAGATTGGGAATATAATTTACCGTCTCTCACAAAACCAGTGTTAAGGCTGGGAAAGTAATTTGCCTACCTTAACACTGGTGTGAAGGTTCAGTGTTGGGTCAGGTGGGCTTTGCTAGGTTCATGTTTCATTAGACAGAGTCTAGTAGACGAAGAAGTATCTTTTGTGATGCTAAAATGCTAAATCTATGGATTATAGTGTCTCCCTGTCAGTGGTGTAGGGTAATTTATATACTCTTTGGTATATGGCAGTGATTGTAAATTCTCTTTGATTTTATTCTTTTTGAGTGCAAAGAGAATATAATCACTTTGAGTGGTGTATCCTTCCATCCACTTTCATGGAAATATCTAATTGCTTTTATTACTCCACTCGACAGAAAAAACATGAAGAGACTCAATTTCGCACTGCTCACTAAAATATAGAAGACACATTACGCGAAAACTTTAATAAATACCAAAATGGCCCATTTCGCCTTACTCTGGAAGGCGAGGACCATAGAACGATACCGCCTGGAATATGAGAGGGAGAAAATCAACTCACTATTCATAGCAAACGCCAGAACACCTAAAAAGTCCCTTTTCCAGAGATTATCTAACTGTCGATACGATTTTCAGAAACGGATGACAAAAACATTCAGCAGATGGTGTCCCGAAGGTTCAGCTGTCTCAAATTTCCTCGTCTATCTAAAGACTGATCAGACGTTCCCTAACTTTGTGCTGAAAAGTGTTATAGGCTTCGTTGGTGGCATTGTGATGACGTATCTGTGCTTCATGTTCTTCGTGTTTCAACTGGCGATATCGCTGATGCATGCGACTATCATGAGCTCTATTATTGGCGTGCTGTTAACTTTGGGACTGGCTTTCAGTTATAGAGTCAGGTAACACCGTCCTCCTCCTCCTCCTCTTCTGCCTTTTAGGCCCACTTCGACAACTTCTCATTATGACAAGGTGCCTAATGGCAAGTTCCCACACCGACAACTTCCCATTTCAACAAGTTCCCAATGGACAATTTCCCATATTGACAACTTCCCAATTCGACAATATTTTACTTTCATTTACCACCCTTGTAACTCGTTGGCAGGCTTCAAGGAGAGAGGCCTTGGTTCAAAGGGGACGATGCTGCTAATTTGCAAAAATATAGCACTAAAACGTTTTATTGAAGTCAGTTCTTAGGGTTCCGTACCAGAAGGGTGCCATACCGGACCCTATTACTAAGCCTCCACTGTCTGTATGTCCGTCAGTCCGTCAGTGGGCTGTATCTCCGGATCCCTAATAGGTACAGAGGTGAAATTTTCACAGAATGTGTATTTCTGTTGCCGCTGCAGCAACAAATACTGAACAATACGAGAATTATAAAATCAAAGAGGTAAAAATACAAGAGACGTATTTTAATATGTCAATTATCCTCTAATGGTCGAAGCTTACGTTTGTTTCAGGCTAAAATTGGTGAAAGGTTAAATGGGCATTCGCTTTTGACGGACAGCCGAAATGTTGTCAAACGGGAAGTTGTCGAATCGGGAAGTTATTGAATTGGAAAATTGACAATGTGGGAACTTGTCATTATTTAGCTTGTCATCAAGGGAAGCTGTCGAATTGGCACAAAAATGTGATAACGAATGTGGAGATTGTCGAAATGGACCTCTGCCGATTCCTCATTGCTGATGGTCGTGAATCCTTCAACTGAGCTTGTTGACAGTCACAGTCTGTCTTCAGAACGTTGAAAGGCAGCAGCATTTATGCGATTTAGGCAGGGTAGACATGTAGTCAGTCCAGACAGTAGGAATATGCAAAAACTCAAGTCAAAATACGGTTTTTATTAACCAAATACCCCTGGATTGGGATGTAGAACCTTCACCACTCCGCCACAGAGGCACCCTACTTCTTTCTGACTTCCAGGTGTCTCGTCTTCCTGCTCATACCGCAGTGCTTCTCCCGCGTGGGACGATACACACTGACCTGCTATGCTCTCGTGCTTATACTGACCGGACCAGCTACAAACACCATGAAGAATTCTGAGGTACTCTCCGAGAGTATGGCTTGTAGTCAGGTAAGTTGTGCAGAAAGGTTTTCATCTTGTAGGACTGACCTATGTTTTTTCATAATTATTTATAGCGATAAAATCATGATACAATACACACATGCTATTTCTTGACATCTTTAATATAGATCGTATGGCGAATACGAAAAACACCTATACATCGTACTTACTGCCTTTACACAGTGGAAGTACATAACTGCAATAAGTATCTTAAACCTATCCCATCATAACTACACCTACTCAACACTTAGATGATCATCATATAGTTCATATGATTAGATCAATGTAATGCACAGGACATAAAATAATTAGGTGGGTTGGTTACGGTGTGCACCCAAACGGTTGGGAGAAATTTGTTCTGTGCTGTGCTTAGAGAATAAGCCTGACCAATGTGTACTTACCTAATACCTACTTTGTACATTAAAACAACCACGAATATCTTGTGCCCAGTAAAACCTCTGTGGTTTAAGAGCACATTGGAACTGAAATGTAAATATTTAAGTTAAGAAAAAAATAAATAAAAAAAATACTAGCAATAATTTGAGATAGTGCTCAAAGGCTTAGCGCGCTAAAAGTGAGATCTATGCCTATCCGCATCCTTTACTGATTGTGGAAAAAATAATAATGCAGGTGTGCTTTTAGGAACAACTCAAACACACCGTAAGGCAGATAAACGAAACTTCTGAAAAACCATTAAACTCGATGAAAGACACGATCAAGATTATGATCGATAGGGTTCGATCTGTAGCAGGAACTTTGACGAGAATTCTACTGAAGATTAACAGAATGGCTTTAACTATAGGTAATGTAGTATTAGTCATAAACATAATAATAGTCTGTCTTTTTAATATGAAAAATCCATTATCTCGTAAAGATTGGCGTTATAGAGAGGATGCTTATGCTTAAGTGGGTCGATCTGGGCTGCGCATGATGACAATGGTGATATCCCTCTTATGTTGCCGAAACCAAAGGTTCATATTTTCCAGTAAGCGTCATGCAGTCCTCATTTGCTTGGCTGAATTCCGTCGTGGCAACATGCAATAGAAAATTTGGAACTCCTTACGAAAGATGCATTGAAGCTGTTGAGAAAGGAGTGGAAGACTGCCAGACAAAGCTCGGCTATTTCCACTGGCTTTGTAACAAGGAGCGTTTTGAGAAAATGACGTGTAGATCAGTTGAGTCTGAAAGGGTAATGTGCCCTTTTGTGGAGGGACGACCCACGCTTATGGCTACTGTCAAGAAGCGTGAGTAACTATCCAATTTTATCAGTATGGCGAATTTAAAGCTTTTTATTAACAGTGGTTGTAAACTTGTAATAGGCTCTAAAGATAGATGACGTTGTATAACGCCATCAGGACGTTATTCCATTTTTCTTTGGCTAGGATCTAGACTAGAGTATAGTTAGAAACACCAATCAGAGACATTGTTACACTCTTTACATTCTTCTATGATGGAAATTTTATAATTTCTTCCTTCCAGGAAGATATGTGATCCTGCTTTAACAAAAGCTTGCTTCTTAGGCATCAAAATACTTTTCTTTTTTAATTCTCTTCCTAGGCGTGCAAATCGATGCGTGCGATGATCTTGTATAACACCACCAGGGCGCTATTTAATTTTTTTCTTTCCTCAAAGTATCAAACTATTGAAAATTATCGAAGCAAGTCTAGAGTGTGCCCTTTGGCTAGGACATAGACTAGAGTATAGGCGTTAAAAGCACCAGAGACATAGCTACACTTATCTGTGATGGGAATTTTATAATTTTTTCCTTCCAGGTATATGATCCTGCTTTAACAAAAACTTGCTTCTTATGTATCAAAATACTTCTCTTCCTAGACGTCCAAACCTTCACCGAGCGTGTCAAGACCATGCTGTACGTCTCAGTGCAGGTCCATCAGTCCTACTCCTACAGCAGTAACGCCAGTCACTCAGCCAGCCAGGTTGCAGCAGGGATTGTCACGGAAATCAGAAGCAGGGCGGATCCGCTGCTCACATGGCTCTCTTGGAGCTCCTGTGTGACTAGTTTGTCACTACTGCTTATTATATTTAGGCGAGTTGCTTTATCTCGACTTTAATTACCAAGTGATTATTGCTGCAGTCCTACTGGTAATGCAATGACTACTTTAGTAGGGTGATCTCAACCTCTCATCTCATCTCAACCTGATCTCCCTCTCTGTTCGACAGGATTTATCAGATTCGCTCCACGCAAGTATGACTGATAGTTAGAAACTAAATCATCAATCAGCCTCTATTCACCTCCCGCTGGATATAGGCCTCTTGTTTGGAAACTACCTTCATATAAAAGTTTCATCTAAGCAATATTTCCGCAGGGCTAAGTACTACCAGAATATGTTTGAAACACGTTCGCGCTTTGACAATCGCTACATCACTAAAGAGCTGCGAGAACTTGACTTGAAGAGAATGAGGGAGGGAAGAGAGACAGTCCTACCATTGAACAGAAGAGAGAGAGCTAAATATGTTACTGTAAGTGTGTATGTTTTTTTATAATAATGTCATCATTATCATCAGACAGTATAGTACATTAATAAAGATGAAACGTATAACGTATAAGATCTCATTACTCGCCATAAGCGATGCTGTGCCACCTTTGTGTCGTTGCGGTTCGAGACTGCCTCCCATGAGAGAGATTCCGGGTTTGACTCGCGGCTGGGAATCAAGCCAAAAATCACTAGGTTTTGGATGTTTATGTTTTTGGTTCACACAACACAGGATGTCCTAGTGTGGAGCCAGAAGTATTTGCGTACTCAACGTGTCAATGAATAAACGGATAATGAGAAACTAGTTTGTTCAGAATCATGAGCAGGGTCGATTTCACTGACTATAAGTATAGGTCATTTTTAAAGAATAAAGGTTATTTTTGTTGCCCTGTCCATTTATTGTTAAGCTTACTTAGGTTCGATCGTCCAGTTTAACTGACCCCTGCCTATACACCTGAAAAGAAGCTCGCACGTCTGGCCGCCCCGCCGCCGGCGGGTGCCCGATTTATCTTTGCCAAACTGAAACCTGATTTCACTTTCTTTACCAAGCAAAACGAAAGGATAAATTCGTAAATTCGCTTACTTTCTCCATCCCTATGGAACAAAGAGACAGCCTCTGCGACGCGGTCACGTCGGGGCGGAAACATCAAGTGAGCGAGTGCAAATCACCCTTTGTTTGTTTGTTTTGTTTAGTCCGTCAGTGCTTATCTATCTGCGTTCAGGTGCGAGAGCGCATGCGCGGCACGTGTCACGCAATGGCATTTCGATACATAAATGTGGAATGAATGTTGTGAAATGGTGAGGTAATGACAGTGTCAATCAAGCTGTGTCGGTGTACTAACCGAACCGCTCAAGTTCGGTTTACGAGTGTGTCAGAACAATCCTGGCAGTTACACAGCGACTATACTTTCACACCGTGTATAGTCATGCATGGGGTAGCGGGCGACGCGGCGATATTGCACCCCACATAAGTGACACAGCTTTTGTATTGTACCCACCTAAAAGTCATTGTGGTTGGAACGGTCGGAGCAATTTTTTTCCGATTACAGCGAAGCGAAAAAGAAGGGTAATGTGTTTGACCTGTATGTATGTATGTATGTATGTATGCATGTCTGGCCGTAGATTCAATTGTCCATCAGAGAGTAGTGGTATAACTGGTAGCCCGCTTTCGTGTTAGTGGCACTGAGCACCGATCATAATTTTATGATCAGTGGTCAGTGGGAATGTGCGGCCACTTGGCGCGTCGATATGAGTTAAAATTGATACAAAAGTAATTAAATTAAGGGTGGTTTTGAAAAAATGCAGAAAGCTTACTGTGGTAAGTCATTCCTTAAATTTTATTTTATTTTCCTGTGGAGTATATACAGTACCTCAGTACACATGACGGCATATTTACTTAACTCTTTTCACTCCAATACTTCGAGCTGTCGCAGCCGTCTGGAATGTACTCAGTGTCACAGACAATCAATCATGCAATCTTCTCACGCACCCACTCTGGGGCGTGGGAAGTCAGGGTCAGATCAACGGATCTCTTCCTGAGGAAGCGCCTCTGTCCACTCCTATGAACAGGTCATCGGGGGGCCCTCGCGGGCGGTGGAGGAAGTGTCACAGACAGTGCGTTTGTTCCTTAAATAGGTTTTACAAGAATCCAAACCGAGGCGCCTTCTCTAGTGTATACATAATTATTCAAAGTGTAAAGTATTTTATTTAATAGTTTTGCTTCATCTTTCCATTGATTTATTTCTAAATGTAATGTGATGTGGGAGAATTTTATAATTTACTTTATCGTATGCTCCACTCATGTCGAGTAGTAATCCTACAGAATACATATTTTTATTTATGCACTATTACAAATTAATAATAATATTCTATCAACAATAAAATAATAATATAATATATCTATATGCCAAAAACTAACTAAACAATCCGCCCCAGGACATCTCCCTGCCAAAGGTTCCTAAGACACTGGCAGCGTTACCCCGCTGCACAGCCAAGGAAATCCTCTGCATGAGAAATGCCTCGGAGCGGTGGTCAAAACCTCTGTCTCTGAGGCGTCGGCTCAACTCTTGGGTGATGTTGGTATGGTAATCTTACTAAGCTGAAAAACTAACCCACCTTTAGGTAGTTCCAAAAGAAAAAGTGTGATGTGATGGATGATTTGATTGAACTCGCGCATGGACGGATGCACAAAAGAGTTGTGAATTTGTCAGAAATGACAAATTAAGTTAATTAACACTTAAGTCTCAAATATTTTCCACAATATTGGGCAAATATTAGTTTTTTCTCTATCAATTTTTTTTTATTAAAAAATAAGTAAGATTGCATTTCTTCATTAACACGTTGTATTAATGATTATCTCACCTTGGCACGCAAAATAGACTAATGAGTGGCTGACTAAGCGTGGTGCGGCAGTGCCTTTGTTGCCCCGTATGGGAAAAGTGTGACGCAATTTTACACGCCATGACATAAATTAACATTTACATACAGGCACATACATTGCTTCGGGCCACACCTAGGATACCCTGTGTCGTGGGAACCAGAATCAGCGGGAAGCATAAACATCGAAGACCTGGGGATTTAATTTTCTTCCTCCCCAACGCGGGACCTATCGCTTGGGAAGCACTGCCTCCACCGCAACAACACATAACTTGTTTCATCAAAACTTGCAGCTTAGGTCCAATCCAAAAATGCGGTTTCATAGATTCTCAATCTTTACAGACCACATCGTTCCGATTGGTGGCACCCGAAAAGTTGTACCTCACCCGATCCGTCGTCTTCATGACAATCACTACCTTCAAGCTGCTGATTCACATAGTGGCTGACTATAGCCTGTTTTGGGTGCTGACGACCATACACTACCATGGGAGGTTCCAATCTTCTATACCACGTAAGTTGGTTTTTCTGGCTGTTTTTGAAAAACTGTCTGATGACTTTTCCTTTATAAAGCTTGTCCACTATGTGCCCACCAAATGTTTAACCTTATGGCTTGGTAATAAAGTCCCAAAATAACGAAAAAATCTGCATTCTTATGCCCGATAAGGGTTAAACGGCTGAAACGGGTTTGAGTACGGTTTTTTTTTAAAGTTGATTTCTTTGCGGTGATTCTTAAATGTGGTTCATCATTATCGATTCAGCCGTTAGACTTTTGATTTGACATTTGATGATGATGGAGTTTTTTTTACGTTATGTTATGTCCTTACAGCTGGACCGCCAAATGCCGGCCTTCAGGTAGAGGGTAATGGCACCGTGGCAGGAATCATTAGGTCCATTGTGAATGCACTAGGTGCGCCCTTGTTGTTACCAGCACCAGCTCCTGTGTCGTGTCTTCCAGATCCATACCCACCAGACTTTCAGCGGTATGCGCAAATTGGTAAGTAACATAGATAACGAGAGAAAGGCTCTTGGCGCTAAGCTTTTATCGGAACCAGTGTCGCCAAAAATTAAGAACACGCACACATCTACACTACTCATGCATCAATCCTTCCGATTTTACTGGTCAGTGCAATGTCATACACCTATCGTCCGAACACACCCACACTACCGCAGGTACACTAGCTAGCCGAGCTAGTGTTGTGACGTTGCAAGGACATTGCGTGTTTCATCAATCGATTATAATTTATAGAAAGTGGTATCTATGCCGGGTTATATAAATAAAATAATACTTTGTTAATGACATATTTATTTTACAAGAAATACCTATTACTATGTTTATAGGCTGTAACACATAGGGGTGCCAAGCCGAAAACGGTTGTTTGAGAAATGATTTAGAACAACTTTCTCAATGAATCTGATTTGATCAGAGCATTCAGATTGATGTCCTTAACAACCACCTTGCGGCATATATACCCTTTCTGTATAATCCTGTACAGTACAATACTACCTATTGACCAGAAAAATGTAAATATTTATTAAGACCTTGGTATTTTGACAATTTAGGCGTAGCATTTTTTGCTAAGTAATGCAGTCTTATATTAGTATATCTTTCCATTAGAGCTTTGATTAGTAATATTAGATGATTACCCAATGGGTTCTGTTCGAGTTGGTAAAAAATCTATTTCTTTCTATCGATTCAAAAACATTATTCTCACTATCACTATTCCCATCACTAAAAGTCGTCTCTGCGTGTAACAGTTCGTCTCCGTACCTCGATGCATAGTTACTTTCGTATTTAGATAAGTGTGAAATATACATTGCGTGTTAGCTTGGAAACATGTATTGAAATTAAGATACAAAACAAGCAATGGATAATAAACCTAGTGAGAACAACATGACACTGTCACTTTAGTGATCAACTCGTGTCGTGACGAATTTTTCGTGAATGATATTTCCGTAATAATGTTTATTTCTTGTGTTTTAAGAAGAAATAATAGTTGGAATGAGACTTACAAGTGATATGTTACTCCGCGGTTCTTGAGTCTTGTATATTTTTAATAATAATTTTATTATTTTTAATTGAATATAAATAAATAAAGTACACACTCCCGCTTCTATTTTTGCACGTAAGTATTGCACGGGTCGGCATTTTCGAAAACCAGCGGAAATTAATTCGTCACAGCGGTCGCCCGGCGACTACTGAGAATTTTTTATTACTAGACAATCGGGGCTAGATTTTTTCGCACGTGCTCAACCTATCTCTCGATATCTGTCGTAAGTTAGGCTATGGTCTCATTGTTCAGCCAATGAGCGGCCGACTGATTCGTTTCCATTATATGTCTCAAGTGGACACGAAACAGTTGGCCGCTCACTGTGAGCCCTAGTGAGATTTTATTATAGCAACGCACGGCCTGACTCAATGTAAGCTTATCGCGGAAAACGGTCACGCTATTTGAAAAGCTACAGAAGTTGGGTGGGGTCGGTGGTGTGTAATAAGGTCATCGCTGACCTATAGGACCCCGCTGCCACCCAGCAAATATGAGTTTGGGTTAAGCTCTGTAGGTATACTTTATTGTTGACATGACTTAGCAAACAGCTCGCTGTAAGTGAACTTGCCCCAACCGTACCACTCGATTCCATATTACAAGAAATCGGTTTTATAGTTAACTTAGAATTCATTTATCATGACACCTTGTCCGTGACAGCTATACAGTGTAACGGC
The DNA here is from genome assembly GCA_949825045.1 of Argyresthia goedartella. Classification (NCBI taxonomy): domain Eukaryota; kingdom Metazoa; phylum Arthropoda; class Insecta; order Lepidoptera; family Argyresthiidae; genus Argyresthia; species Argyresthia goedartella. The sequence continues at coordinate 10,361,105 of OX463831.1, read as the reverse complement.
ATTAAAGGCTAAGGTCGAGCCACCGCTATCAGTAGCTATGATCGTCTATTCTACCTACCCCAAAAGAGATGTCCCGATTCAGCTGTAAAATTTGTAAGTTAAAAATGATAAGTCTGAATTTCTCGTTCGTTGAGAAATTCGTTAGGCGTACAATAGTCGAACGAAGTTTGGTTCAGGAAGTTACAGTTTCAAGTTATACAGAGAAAGCATATATGTCCGCAAGCCGGTATTTCGCATCAGTTAGCGGTGTATTGCGCCAGATCGATCGCCATTTGTTTTTTTGTATATATGGGCGCTTGGAACTTCTTTTAGTGGTCGACCACGATTTGTAATATTTGTTTGGGATATCGTATAGATATCCGTCGTAATTTTACGACGTGAGTACTCAATGATATTTCACGTGCTCGCTAGTAGCGGCTAGTGGTGGTTCCAATTATATAATTAGTTCACGGCAATAACGATCCGAATAGACCGGTTTACACAATTGCGATTTGATTTTCCGAAATGGGTTTGAACTAGAGGTTACCTCAAAAGGTCCGTAACATTTTGAAACCTTCAACTCTGCGCAATTTGAGCTGGATGTTATCGAAACGTTGTCATTAGCGCTTTAGGAGATCTAACCCTCACCATAGCGAAGTGCATAGTTCGGTAAATACCAAACTATGAATTCCACTGACCTCAGCACGACCTCGGCCAAGCAAAATCATAAATATTTGACTCAGCCTACACATTAGACCTCCAGCGAAATTTACATTTAATTTAAAGATGCAACTTGAATCCAAACTGACCCAAGGCGAAGCAAAACAACCTACCCGGTCCTAAACAATGAACTTTAGACTGTAATTTGATCTCTTCGCGCGTCCCCGACAACACTCAAATGTCAAAATATCAACAGGATAGGTTATCTGTGTTGACACCGGTTTAACTTTGTTCTGAATTTGTTATTTCCATCCGCGGAACCTCATCGATCAAACAGTCTCCCTATGCCCTGCCAACCTAGCTTTAGCCGCAATTAAACTCCTGTCTAGCCTAGTCTAAAATCCTAGTGTTATACCACGTCCATTATCGACACCACTCGAAAATGGTTGAGTTTGATTTGAATGTGCTTGTATGTTTAATGACTGTGTGTGTGGGAATTTCAAAACTCGCTACTCGAAAGGAATGAGGAGAGGATTAGCCCGCGAATATCCTAAGAGCCAATCCAGGAACCCTATGGTGAAGGAAAAAGGAATTTAGGGTCGCTCCAAGCCCAGACTCAGACTCAGATCAGTTACCTACAAGTTCTTATCTAACGACCCAAGGATAGTTTTGGAATTTGGGGTAGGTTGATATAAAGGATAGGAACCGAGGTATCTCTCGGCGCTTCAGACACTCACGAAAAACCACTGAAACACGCAATCACAATTCGTATAGTTCAGACGCGTAAGACGGCAGACCAAAACTGTTTAGAATCGTGAAAGACGACTGTCACAGTAGCTAGACGCTCAGACTGAATGCTCTCCTTTTTTTTCTTTTTTTTTTTTGTTGGAGGGAAAAAAAATGGAATTACCCATGCCCAGGAGTCGGACCTCCCTGCTATGTCCGGGTCCCCACATATTGAGCGGGCATCAGCTCGTGTGGTATACGGACTAAAAACAACCCCTTTGTTTTTTAACAGTTGTCTTAATAAGAATTAACTGTGAGCCATGGCACTGAATGCTCTCCCTTCCCCCGCAATCGTATTTATAGTCCCCACATGTCTGAAAAAAATGGCGTCCTTTGCGAACACGCTCTGCCCAAGCGAAGTTTCTAATAACTAACTACACAGGGTCTAATTTCAACCATGCCATGCAGATCCGCCGTTTTACAAATTGTGTGTACGCATATTCACTATGATCAACCGTAGGTTATCACTCAAGTCATTCGGTATTGCCAATACACAAAATCTGTTGATCGCTGACCATAAAAGCTTGTTGTGATTAATTTAAGCCTTCCCGACCGCTAGCGCGCTAGTCAAAGACCGCTAGAATGATATTCAGACTCGTGGTGTCAAACTCGCCATCTCATACCAAACAAACGCAATTGTATATTTGCTGTCAACATAATAGCTTTCTCCGTATCGTTCCATAATAACCTTCCATTATTTAGTTATTCATAATTTATTCAGCGCGCAGCCAAATCGGCTCTGATCCCTACACATTCCGCAGGAATGCGACAAAACAAACCTGACCTGTAACCTTCCTCGAACCATCCCACGCGTCGGCTCATTGTTTTTTGCTAACTTACCCTGAGCTACTCAAAACCCCAAACGTTATATGAACCGATTCTCGTATTCAAGACAGCGCGGCGATGGGCTAGCCCTCTGTCACGCAAAATGATGTATCAAATGTACTGACTCTCGTGTACCATTACAACAGTAGCTCCCACGTTAAGTAATTAGAAATGGTTGCTTCATATTAATTTTTAAAATAATAAAATAAATAATAAGTAATTGCGAAAACCTATACAAGGAGTGCGATGTATGATGTTTGGGGTGATGAAATAATGTGATATCACTCGGTTCAAAATGTGATGCCATTCACATCACTTCTAATTGCACTGTCTTGCGCATGTCTACTATAGACGGCGAAGAGTCGGGTGGGCAATGATGATGGCTCACTGAAAACTCTTCACGTATTTTTTATTATCTTTTGTCTTTATATGGAAAGTTCAGTCAGCATAGCACTTAAATAGATCAACACTATTATTTATTAATTATTTTTATGCATCCTAAACAATCAGAAATATCTACACAGCGAATCTCTCAAAAATATGGCAACATTCATGTGGACGCAGATAATGATAATATCATTTTGACACGTAGTCAACTACACGTCAGATAATCTTGAATCTTTTCTAAATGCTCAGGAATGCTGATCCTTATGCTCTGGTTCTTTTCAATGTTCGAGCCGTACGGTCTACGACTTCGACATGTCATCATGGGGCTATACCGACCGGAGAGGTCTAAAGCCAGAGCTGTGTGGCTATACAACCACATCATTCGGACAAGGAGTGAGAATATTTTCGATTTTACTAATAGTTTTTTTTTGTAGCACTTATTTTCAAATATTCGAGAACTGATTGATTACTTTGTAAGTGTATCAGACAGAACTAAGTCCCTTTAGGCTCGGAAGGACAATTGCCAACTCAAAATTTCGCACACTCAGAGCCATGCTCACTGTCCGTCACTCGGGAATCGCGTTTAAGCGGCACTTTATTTGAGTACGAGTCTTTTATTCGGCCTTATGCCTATATTAATTAAAACGAGTATTCCATTGTATTTTCTAAAGGTGGTTTCCTCAAGTTTGCAAGAAGAAAACTGCACAAGGATTACAAATACTTCAGCGAAGAAAAACTAACGCTAAGACAATGGACGGCTTCTCATGCCCCGTAAGTAGGTCTTTGAAAAACTACTATAACACCCGGTCGATGAAAATATACAAAAAAAAATCATTTTTCTTTTAGGTTGTGTTGGTTTCCTTGGTTATTCCGACGGAATCGGGAATGTTTACTTTGTAATCCGAATGAATTGGATGACCCCGACACGCAATTTACTCGGTAATATCACGTGCCTTTATATTAAGAAATTCTTCATTCTTTCTATAGGATACCAGCCTTTATATTGGGCTTTATTTCTTCAAAGTCAAAGTCAAAATTTCTTTACTACCTATATTACATAGACTCAGTAAACGTAATTCTTAGGGTTCCGTACCCAAGGGGTAAAAACGTCTTAGTAATAGGGTCCCCATTACTAAGACTCCCCTGTCTGTCTGTCTGTCTGACTGTCCGTCTGTCACCAGGCTGTATCTTATAAATAGTGATAGTTAGACAGTTGAAATGTTCATAGATGATGTATTTCTGTTGCCGTTACTACAACAAATACAAAAAAACAGAATAAAATAAATATTTAAGGGGGCTCCCACACAACAATTCTTTCAATACCACTTACAAACTTATGAATGCTCCTGGTTACGTACATGGAGTGTGAAAGTAGCCTCACCAATAACTTCGTAAACAACACGGTACGGAACCCTTCGTGCGCGAGTCCGACTCGCACTTGGCCGTTTTTTTTTCCTCTGATCTACATTGGACCCCTATGGGAGGAGTAGGGGGAAGAAACAGCCACAGATATTTTTTTTAATCTCTTTTGAAAATTGGTTGTGGTTAACTAATACTAACAAATATAACAATATTAATTATTGTTAATAATACGCAAGCATTAATAATTACAAAATTATTACCAGCGATATGTTGAGTTAGTTACTTCTTTTGTCTCTGTCCTCTATTTTCCTTCAGCTGCAAGAGTCCTGATTGCCCTGGTATCTACTGCGAATGCTGTTTCAACGATATTGGGCAGTTGTGTACCATATGCTTGTCACCAGCAGATTATGGTGATCTCAGTGATGTTAGTTTGGAAAAGTAAGTAATTTTATTATTTGGTCTTTGATTACAAACAAAAGAATAGTTACGCCTCTGATGTATTTTTAGGGACCCGTCACTTAAAAGTTAAAAAACATCCCATAAGGGCTCTCTGTCTGTATGTATGTGTCTGTCAAGACCCTTTTCTTAGGAGCGTGTGGGGGTATTAAAGTTAAATGTTATATCAATTACTCAGGTCTGTTGTCTCTTGGAGCTGTGAAAAAATCAAACCTCTAGGACAACGCAATCAAAAGATAGTGCCGCAAATTTTCTGAATTTGCTTGATAGTGACAAGGGAGTCAAAATCTGTAGTGTACTTCCCGTTGACCTAGAATCATGACATTTGGCATGAAGCAAGGTATTATAGCACAAGTAAAGGAATAATCCAAAACCAAACAGTAAATTTGTAGTTCTATCACAAAAAAATGCGATTTCTGCGGAACCTTCGGTGTGCGAGTTCAACTCGCACTTGTTCGGTTTTTTTCAACAGGGGCTCTTCAGATGAGAGCTGTAATAGTGATCATGATTCCGACGATGATGCTGCTTCACGACATCGTAGATTCGGCAACAACGTAAGACACGAAACTAAGCTAAGCTAACGAAAGAATGTCAGAAACTTCTATACTTATGTATTTGCAGCCACGCGACTTTCCTCCAGAAAACCACCACTCTTTTCCAAATTCTTCGAAAACATCGAACTTTTTTTCAAACAAACAGAAGGACCGACCTGAAGAGGAATTGCCTCTTTTGCATAAAATTAAAAAGTCAACAAGCAACGGAAATCAGCAATCCTACAACAACCAACAAAGAAGAACAAAACAGGAAAGCAATAAGCCAGCTAGCTGTAAAAAAGCATTGCAAATGATCTGTAATAATCAGGGATGTGAGGTTGGAAGCAATAGGATAGAGGCTTTAGATGAAGATTCTGAAGAAGGATGCGAAACAGGGAAAAAAGATACACCAAGAAACAAAAGCATCGTAATGCTGCTACAAAAGTGTTCAGCGAAAATGTTGAGCACATTTTACAAGAAAAGACGGTCCAGATTACTGGTACCCAAGACTAATCGGTCGGTGTATATTATGAAAAAGTTTCACAAGAGATTGGAGAAAGTTATCAATGGAAATTATAATCAGAGAAAGCATAAAAGGATAAGATCATACGAAACACTGAAGCGTTTTGCACAAAAAGGAATTATTATGCAAAATTATAAGAATCCTAAAACAGCAACGAGCTTTGAGAACAAACTCGACAAAACTAGAGATGAAACAGTAACAGGACAGGATCTCAAAACTGAAGAGGTTAACCTCATAAAGCTACAGGCATATAGTAGCAATAATACAGTAAATACATGTAACCTTAACCTTCTTAAACGAAAAACAAAACATTTAGGATCTTTCACGAAAATGTTCAAGCTTTTTCACAATAGAAACACAGTCGAGTCAAACACCACAAATAACCATGAATATAGGAAAAAGAGCACTAAAGAGACAAAAAAAATGCCCAAAAATGCTAAAGATGTAAGTATGCTATTGAATAAGAAAAGCCAACGAGAAGGTTATGAAAACAAAAATCAGCTTCAGGAAACTTTTAAGGATAAACATAAAGATCAAGCATCATTTCAAGATTTTGCTGACGTCCATGGTGGGATATCTCACACTGGTAAGAATACGTGAATTCTGTTAGCTAAGTCCTAAATTCGTATTTAACTTACTTACTTGTTTTCACAGCCCCTTCTCAGACATCGATCTATTCAGAGATATCTACAACAAGAAAATCTGGAAACCATGACAATGAAGACGGCCAAAACAATGAAATACGGTAAGATTAATTATAAATTATAATCATCTTCACCTACATATATTCAATGGGAAAAGGCGCTGAACCTAGGTTTGTTTAATATTTCTAAAGTAAATTAATTGTTTAATGTTACAGAGCGAGGAAACCAAAAGATCGGACTATGTTTAAAAAAACATGTTCGCTTATCTTAAAAAAAACTTCAACTGTATCCGATTCTACTTCTACTACTGGTTCAAAATGTACTTTAGAAATGAAACAAAGAGGCTCTTGCACTTGCGCGAATCAACACATCATTGCACTCAGAAGATTGCAGAGGAATTTTAATAAGAAATGTGATATCGAACGTCATTATAATGATGATAACGTTCAAAATATTAAAGTACGAGCTAAAAGAGCAGAAGGTAAACATACAAACACTTTATGAGATTTAAAAAACTATACAATTTAGGAACTCAACAAAAACTGTGCATCGGCTTAAATCATTTCAAATTCCTTTTCCTTCACAACAGAACCCGGCATACTCTACGGCGAAAGCACAAAATCCTCTAGCCTTTCCGAACAACCTAATACCAATGGAACCACGTCAACATATTATATGAATTATAATTCAGTTGAATTTGTAAATGAAAGGAAAGTAAAGGGTGAAAGCTATAAAAAGAAAGAAGTAGACATTGCCGATGAGTTCACAGAAACATCTCTTGGGACTCTTCATACTGTCAGCACTCTGACTGATGACTGGTGGAGTCCAGTGCTGGACGAAAGAAAGAACGGCTGTCACGAGACAAAAAGCTATAAACCCATCAAGGTCCAATTTGCAGCGCAGAGGCTCGTCTCTTTCAAGAGTTCTCCGTCTATTATTGATTTAGAGGTCAGTTAAATATACCGTGTATTGATTATAATGTAATTGACCGCATCAATCGTACCACAGGATTTATCGATGTCGGGCAATGCATCTGTGAGCTGATTATGTACAGCAACATCTAACCAGTATCAGGTAACACTGACATCTAAGAAATTCAATCGCTTTTGAAAAAATTACCAATCAGTAGCCTTATTAGGTTTTTCTGATATTATTTGCAATTGAAAAATCAATCAAACAACACGATTATTTGACACGAGCTGTCTTTTATTGCGACTTTGCTTGTTTATGTGCTTGCTGATTGGAAAGTTGCGGTTGAGAACTACATATCAAGGCCCCTTCGGGGGCAACTCGGCCCACACGCCACTCAGACCGCGGGCTCAGTTGACCACTTTTATTTTTTCGGTGGTGACTCGGCCCGTTAAAGATTTGTATCGTATACGATATATTTTTTTCTTTACATTTTCAAAACTAGATATTTTCTTGTCCCAGCCTGCGTCTTTAATTTTATCATTAATGTTGTCATATATGTGTGAGATGGGCGTAGTTATGTCTTCGACGACTTGTTTGTCCAGGCTGTCCATATGTTTTTTAATCTCGTTATCAGGAAAATCAGGATCGTGGTTGTGTCCTGTCTCGTGAACAACGACTGAGTTATCACCGACCGTTTTGATGACAGCATAACACTTGCATCTCCATAAAGTTGATTCATCCTTGTTTTTCCTCTTGATGCGGTATCGGTGACCCGACTTTATCATTACACGCCTTCCACGTTGCGACGTTATTAAATCAATGGCATCTGAACTGGAAGACGCGGATGCACTTGGTTTGTACGGATATGGGTAAATTTACGCTGTTCAAAATTAATTTAAATGTTAAATTACTCATTTGATTATAAAAGATGAACAAGCATTCAATGATTCTATGTCATGTCAAAGACGGGACGGACGGGACATGGACTTTGACAACGTCAAGTCAGTGTATTGTTCCAAATACAATATTAATCAGATGAAAAAAATAAATAAAACCTCTTCTGAGATAAAATCTTTAGCTTAAAACAAAATGGGCTGAGTCGATCCTATGGCGATAGACTGTGATTGATTGAGCCCGCGGGCTGAGTTCCCTACAACGATAGACAGTGGTTAATTGAGCCCGCCGCGGCGGGCTGAGTTGACCTAGTCGCCCGAGTCGCCCCCAATATAAAAAGTATTGGTCAACTGAGCCCGCGGGCTGTGGTGTGTGTGTGTGTGTGTGTGAACTCGAAATAAAATAGGTATAGTTTGTGTCAAATAATCGTGTTGGGATTAGTCCTGATTTCAAAACCGATAGAAATTCCTAGAGATCAAAATTACATAATACATGATTTTGAAGGATATTCGCCAACTTCAGAGCAAATTGTTTGGCATATTTTCATATAAAACTGATATCACGATACCAATCGTAATTCGTCAATATATCTGAAACTAGAAACTGCGACTCCTATCCACTCATCTGTAGGTAGATAAAAAATGGCCTGCGATTTTGAACCTTACTGCTTGGTAATAAAGTTCAAAACTGTTGATGGCCCCACAGCTGAGTGTACATAATCGAGCTAGGTAAGATTATAATCTAGATATCGATCTCTGAAGGCCACAATACTTCAAAATTTATATTTTGAAGGACGGAAGACGCCTTTTGACGGACAAGATGACAAATGAGACCGTTTTTTACGGATTTGTATTAACTAAATCGAGCTTAGCCTTATCATGTAATGCTGATATAATAATATAATAATAATAAAACGTTTATTTCGGACAACAAAAAAGATCCATATATAGTTAGTATCACACAATTTACTTAATGCTATGTTAGTTACTTAATACTTAATACTATACACATTTATATACAAATTGAAACCCTAATTCATGTAAATGGGCCTATCTGTTGCCCGACTCATTTTCCCACATACTGTCAGAGTCCCTGTCACGATACTCACCCAGTGTTTAAGTATTGGGCCATCGTGCCGCCCTGCGATGACCTGCAGGATGCTATTGGTGCTGTCACGCGTTCTGCTAAGTAAGGAGGCCGTTCTCTTACGTATGATGGAATGAAATCCATCAGTACGTGCCTCAACAAACATGCACGATGCACTGCAGTAGCGTGGCAGCCCCAGCAGCATCCTGAAAGCATTGTTATACTGGACGCGCAGGGCATTGAGAGTCCTTTGGGTATAGTTGATCCATAGGCTGCACGTGTAAAATGATTGACAATAAGCCTTAAAAAGTGTAATTTTTACTTGCCTTGTACAACGTGCGAACCTACGAGCCAACATATTCGCCCGAACTGCCAATGCCCTGCGCTCCCGCTCAATATTAAGATCATCCTTCAGGTCCTCCGTCACTATATGACCAAGGTATTTAAAACTTTTTACTTTATTGAGATCTTTGCCATATAATCTTAATGCCGGCAATACAATCAGAAGTTTACTACCCGCCCCAAAGACCATAACTTCACTCTTCTTAACATTATATTTGAGGCCATGACTCTCCGCATACCGCTCACATGTGCTGAGTAGCCTTCTCAAGCCCCCCGGCGATGGGCTCAGCAGCACCATGTCATCAGCATAGCTTAGGGATCGTTCAACAATTACGTGATCATTTTTGGCCGTTTTTTTAACCCCCCCCCCTTATGTGATCACGACGTAATCTTCCCCCCCCCCCCACCCCCCCCCGTCGCCTTGATTACGTAATCTTCGTCCGTGCTTAAAATGTTTGCTGTTTATTAGCACTGACACGTATGTCATGTTTCTGTACGTCTTAAATGACCTAAATTTGGGAAGAGGGTGTGTCATTTTGTCAAAATGCATAAGGTAAGAACTATAGTTATATCAATAAAATATATACACGACCGCTACAGTTTTGATAACTTTTTACCTAAAATATACCCAAAATACTTACTTCCTCCAATATACCTACAACAATACTGATGCTTGGAAAAGTCGGTAAAAATATTCCGAAAAAGTATAAAAATACTGAATCTGGTCACACTGTTCCACAGTTTGTCTATAGCAGGGGAAATCCCGTTTCATCTATCTAATAGTAAGTGTTACCAGTAATAAACTTCAAAATTGGACGTAAATATTTAAATATAATTTATTTTCGGAAACGAAGCGCAGATGACGTAATCATGGATTCTTCCCCCCCCCCCCCCCCCACAATAATCTGATGTATATACAAGCATCCGACCCCACCCCCCCCCCCCTTCAGGTGATCACGTAATTGTTGAATGATCCCTTAGATTGTTACAGCTTTTTCCATCGACATAGCAACCTGCATGCATGCCGCTAAGCTCACCCACTAGGTCGTTCACATAAAGGTTGAACAGCTTTGGGGACGTTAGCCCCCCCTGCCTAACTCCACATTTCATACGGTACGCGTCTGAAAAGTCGTTTCCCCATTTTACTACATTAGTTTGGTGCTCATACCAGTATTTAAAGATATTGATGACCTCGCCTGGTAGGTTAATTTCCCGACACTTATCCCACAGGATATCGAGGGATACCAGGTCAAATGCTTTGGATAGATCCAGGAAACATGCGTAGACATTCGTCTTGCGGTCTGTATAGTACCTAACAGTATGCTTCAAGCCCAGGATTGCACTTTCTGTCGATAGGCCAGGTCTAAAACCAAACTGGGCATCATTGAGTTGTAGATGGGTACTCAACTGTGTATCGAGCAAACCATCGAATACTTTCGCGACTATAGTTGCTAAAGAAATCGGCCTATAATTATTTCTGTCGGAAATATCCCCTGTTCTATTTTTTACAATGGGCACCACAACTGTCTTCATCATATCCCCCGGAAGATATCCATGACCAACACATAAACTATAAAACATTGCTAAGACTCTAGGCAGTAAGACGGGACTGTATGGGGTTATTCTGGCTCAAGCCAGAATAACCCCATACAGTCCCGTCATTTAAGTAATCTTAATAAATTATTTTAATACAGTAGAACTCCAATTATCCGAACTCCGGCTATCCGAATCGCCGATTATCCGAATCACAAAAAATTGTCCAAAAAAAGTCTAAGTGCGCTATTATTCTTCCCCCCGCGAAGCCAGTGTTTGCGCGTTAAGTCTTGACTTGACTTGTCTTAACTTGCCGTTGTGCCTACACTGACTTCCCCCCGCGTGTGTAGGCACAACGGCAAGTTAAGACAAGTTCCGGCGCATTGCAGTCACGGCGCACCTGTCATTGTTTGTTTTGATTAGCCAGTGTGCTATTGACCTTGCTCGAGGACGCTACTCTTTCGCTACGGCTTACTTTTGTTTGTGCGTGCACAATACTGTATTGTTTTTATACAACAACTGCTCACCGTCAAGCGAATGCGTGACCTGGCTGCCCGAAAACGGTTGAAGACCGCAAAACAGCTTACATTGACGGAGATGTTTAAAAAACAATGATTTTTATTTCTAAACTTGTACATAAGTACATTTTATTTATATTTAAAACATGTGAAAATTTCATGTTTCTTTCATTTAATTCAATAAAAAAATAGTGCAATATCAAAACGTAGCTTTTATTCTCTCCAATGGCAATATTTTTTTTAAAAATCCGATTATCCGAATATTTGATTATCCGAAGGGGTCCCGGTCCCCATTAATTCGGATAATTGGAGTTCTACTATCCATTTTTTGACAAAGTCGCTTGTAGTGTTATGCTACTTACATGCCATTTTCCAGTCTGTTCAGGTGGATACTTGCTGAGCTGTATAGCTGTATATTTTGTATCACCTTTATTTTCATAGGACCCTGTAACGTTTTAAACCATAAGAACACAATAACAAATCATTTTCACTTCGTATTTTCACGCTATCAGCACTTCTAAATCGATAGGGAAGGGTTTTACCTTTGGTGACCTTGTATTTGGCTTTCTCCGAAACTCTGCAATCTCGGGCTTCGTGCGCGCTGGTGCGCTACCTTTTTATCTATCGCTGTTATGTAATTTTGGCTATGTGAACTTGTTGATTTCTTTATTACGAGCCTGAAACCAAAATCTGACATTTACTATGTTGTTGTTTATCTGGTTGTCATGGCAATGTCCATTCAAACTCGTTAGCGGTCTGATATGTTTACTTCAATACTTTTACGAAAATACTTTTTCTCTCTTGGCCATTCACAAAAATTGCTTTTAATTTAAATAATTTTTAGAACTCTCCAAAAAGGGTATAAGAGCGGAACATTTCTGAAATTCGAGAGTCTCACTTCAGCTTTGAAGCAAGAAGCATCACCTAAAGGCCTTATCCCGGGGCCGCACTGCCCCGGGATCCTGCGAGCCTCTGCTACTACGCCTCCTGTCTTGGCGGGCCTCTACCCTGGCCGGCGCTTCGTGGTTCTCCACTTCAACTGCCCGTTCTCTACTTCACCTGCCCGTCGGTGACTTCAGGCCGACACGTTGTGGGCCTCTACCCTGGCCGGCGCATCGCTACCAGGGCCACAACTTCTGCTGCCCGTCGGTGTCTCCAGGGCACTGATGACCGATTGGCCGCCGGCCATGCTCTCTAACTGCAACTCCTACATCGCCCACCAGTGCCTCCACTGACCGGTTCGCCAGACGTCTACTGCTTCATCGGCCTCCTACTCTCCGTGTCCTCCGCTTCCTTTTTTTTATCTGGATATCTGTATTTTTATAAAACCTGTCTCACTTCATCCACCCTCATCTTCCTATCATTTTTTTCTAAATAGTCACAGTAAATACCCATAATAAACTGTCATTTCTAAATTTTATCCTGGTTGTTTCTTGTTAGGTTCTGGTAGGTTCTTGTCGCTACACGACACGCTTTAACATGTTTTTTAAGTTGCTCAAATGGCAATTTCAAAATCTCCAGAGGTATCTTATTGTAGAAGAAAATGCACTGATCCTTGAAAGAATTGCTAACCTTCGAGAGTCTAAACCGGGGCGCAACTAGTCTGAGATTATTTCTTAGGTTAACATTACAGCTATCGCTACGTATGGATAATGTTGTAAGGTTGTTGCGTACATACATTATATTTTCGATAATAAATTGACTAGCTACAGATCGTATGTCAATTTCTTTAAAAAGCTCTCTTAAGGAGTCTGTTCGTTTTAAATTATAAATTGCTCGAATAGCTCTTTTATGTAAAATAAAAATAGTTTGAATATCCGCTGCTTTCCCCCACAACAAGATACCATAGGACATGGCACTATGGAAGTAACTAAAATATACTAGCCAAGATGTAGCCACATCCGTGATTTATCTGTTGTTCCTAACAGCGTAAGCTGCAGAACATAATTTACCAGATAATTTATCTATGTGGGGTCCCCACTGCAATTTGCAAGAAACTTCGTATCATTTACTAATTCTAAGGTGTTGCTGTCTAACACTGAACTGGTGTTATCTTGCCTGACATTTGGAAGTGAGAATTTGATACAATTGGTATTACGAGCGTTTTACAATAAATTCTTATCTGTGAACCAATTCAAGGTTAAAGACAATTCACCACTAACATCATAAAAATCTTCTTTTTCTTTTTAAATTTTGAAGACCAGTGAAGTGAAGATCAGCAAACAACACAGTCATGTCAGTCAATTTCTCCACCATGAAAGGCAGATCGTTAATATATACTAGGAATAAGAAAGGGCCTAATATGAAACCTTGTGGAACGCCAATATTTACAACCGATCCATCAGATTTACCGCCGTTGACTTCTGCCTTTTGAATTATATTGCTTAAGTATGATCTTACTAGATCCAGCGCTGTATTTCTATCTCCGTAATGATTTAGTTTCATCAGAGTATCATGATCAACACAATCGAACGCCCTCGACAGATCGCAGAAAACTCCGATAACATCCTTAGCGGCCTCCCAGGCACAATACCCGTACCCATACCAGTAATACCCGCATCCGTAGTCGATTTAACCCTAGTGAAACCGTATTGTTTTTCGTGGAGTTGTTTTGTACGGTTGAAGTCTGATTAAGCATAATCTTTTCCAATATTTTACTTAGGGCTGGAAGAACAGATATTGGTCTGAAATTTGGAGGATCACCCTTGTCTCCCGACTTGAACAGAGGTATCAGTTTAATGTTTCAGGAGGTCTGGGAAAACTCCATCGTCAACACATTTATTGAATATATGAGCTAAGTGTGGTGCTATAACTAGAATTACTGAACCAATGACTTTGACTGATATAACCCACAGGTCCTCGGTATTTTTAAATTAAGTAGTCTGAACGTTGCCCTGGGGATATGAGGAAATTTTAAATATATGTACATTACTGACGGTAGTGTTGTTATTTAACAAAGTCTCTGCATCACATGGAAATGAAATTAGACGCTCTGTCGTGAGTAAGGGTACATTGGTGAAGAATGTTTCGAAAGTTCGAGCAACCTCATCGTTTGATTTAATAACGTCATCACCTATCTTTAGGCAGAAATCATTGTCCCTTGGTATAACTTTGCCAGTTTCACGGTTTATTATTTGCAAAACTGTTTTCATTCTATTATTTGAATTTTCTAGTTTTCTAATAAGTTTTTGCAGTTCTACAAACCAAACATTTTTAACATAGTCATGAAATTTTGTATCAAAGTTATAGGTTTTTGTTCATACGAATTCCAAACGTTGCCCAGTCATAAAATTTAGATTTACCGTTGTAGTCACTGACTTTATTTAATTTAAAAACTTTATTGAATAAATAAGGCTAATGTGTCGGAATTTCGCAAAAAGGCGCACTAAGTATTAAAGCCAGAGTTGTGGACATTACACCAGTTGTTATTTTGTTGTAATAGTCACAGTTGTAGGGTTTTCACTAAAATGACTTACCAAATTCTTTTTATCGGGCCTGAACCTTGTACTCATTTATTGTCGCCGGATAAATAGTCCAGCTTCACAAACGACTCATGTAATGGACTTGATTTCCAGTTCATTTCGTAGGAATAACTATAAATATATATTTTCCTTAATTATTGGCTTCCATCGTTTTGATGATTCTGCCAGTGTTAAAGTATCAGCGATGGCTAAGAATTCTCCGGTGAAAATCTCAGAATTTCCGGAACCTAGGAAAAAGAGGACAAAACAATAGATATAGGTACATAAATGTATAATAGTGTTAGTTTAATTAGTCTACAACAGGACCACAAGAGTTTGATGTTATTAAAATTAACGAAATTACACAAGGTTTGGATAAATGGAGAATTGACATATGGTAATAGGGATATGAAATTTGATGGTCTGGGGATGAAAGGAGGAACAAGATTTTACAAGGAAGCGTTAAGATTAGAGCATTCAAAAAAGATGTGGTCAATAGAGCCCACTTCAAGACCACACTCACAAAGAGAGTTATCCCTGACCTTAATTTTAGCCAGGTGCACCAGAGTGCAAGATTGACCTAGACGAAGACGACAAATTATAGATGTGGTGCGTTTATCCGAGTCGCGGGATTTGAAGCACCAGGGTTTCAAAATAATCGTATCCTGGATATCTCCATAGAATTTGCCCTTAATCTGCCGGCTAGCCTGCCAGGCACCCTAACTATCTTTTCCTTCCTTGTATAAATGTAAATACTAACTTCTTCTTTTTTAATTTAAACAGGCTTTTAGCCATTTAAATATTTTTTAACTTAACTTCTTGTAGTTGGACTTAACTAATCAACTACAAGAGTCTCTTGATTACTAGAAAACTATCTAGTTTTCGTTCCTAGTGTTCCCTCTCTCTACTGAACATCTGACTGTTCCACAAAAACTTGACTCTGTTACTGTAAATAGTCTGGTTCTATGAAACCGAGCGGGTGACGACTCTGAAAGCCTACGTCGAAGAGTGTGACTCAATAGTGCCGGCTCTGGAGTTTGTGTCATAGAATGTGAACCCCTGAGGCTAACCCCTGGCTGTGTAATCTATGAAAGATGATTTTTGATAGAGAGTGTGCATGTGGACTTGTGGAGATATGGTGACTTATTAGGGATTGTCCATATGTTGAGTTCAGACCCGAATATGTCTTCAGTTATTTCGCGAATGTTTGTTGTTTATTATTAGTTATCAGACACCTTTGACGTTTTACTTTTCTGATTTTAGGGATAAGTTTGGATTGGGCAGTAACCTTGGTTATTCTCCTTTTTCTTCATCTTCACAGAGTTGCCTGCGGACGAGCTATACTCATCTTTTTTCGAAATCATATCATTACAGGAATTCTTCTCCAGCATTGCTGCTGCATTTTGTGTGCTATGATTTTTGAAGTCTGCGTCGACTTTTTTTCAGTGTCAAGTAATGGCTTTGCAGAATTGGCAGAATTGTCTTCAACGGCAGAGTGCCCAAATAAAAATAAAAATAAAAGTGAGATTATTTTAACTTACAGAATCCGCAGAGGGCAGCCCTGGATCATCTGTGGACCTCAACTCCTCGTATCGCAAACGACAAGAGGTAAGTGAAATCCCCGATCCTTCCCAAGCCTTCTTAATCTGAAAGAACTCAGAAGTCGAATTATTTGATCAAAATTATGTTTATCATCCCTTTAAAATAACTTGCCTGTTGCACTTATTCCACCAATACGTTGTCTTATTATCGATGACAAAATCATTTGTAAACTAAGGAAAAAGTAGGTTTTATAGGTATTTCAAAGTGGTAAGTATTTACTGTTTTAGGGTTCCTTTCCAAAGGGTGCGGAACTGGGCCATATTATTAAGCCTACGCCCCGTACGTCCGTCCGTAGTCCGTCAGCGGGCTCTACAGTTTCCGTCACGAAAAAGGACGCTGGCCACGCTAGATTCCTTAAGAAATGTATCGAAGTCGGGGCGTTTTACGTCGTCTTACGTGACGGGAACAGTATCTGATGAAACGTAATAGGTAAAGAGTTAAAATATAAACAAAGTGTGCATTTCTATATTTTCTATTTCCGCTTCTCGTCTCCTTAGTGAAGAACTAGATTTAACTAGAATTAACGGGAAAACGAACAGTCAACAATGACGCTTTAAATGATATTAACAGGCTAAGAAACATTCAGACCATGCATAGCGATATCTAGGGTTGCCATCTCTAAAATTTGGCAACCAGGACAAGACGCGTGAAAACCCCGGATTTTAGAGCCCAGAACCCGGACATATCGTTCCGTATCGTTTAATATAAAATAGTTGAAAATGTCATAAATCACGTTTTGATATATTTTCAGACCTTCAAATATAATTTAGTCATCTTTTATCATCATTTTAAATGTACCTTACAAAACAGAAACTTATTACAGTTTATTGCAAATCGTTTTAATAATCAGTTGTTTTTTTATTCTTAAAATAAAACATAAATTATTAATATACTCTGTTGTAAAAAGAAAACCTTCTTAAATTATTAAACCTTACAAAATTCAATTATTTTTTTAAACAAAAATCTTAAAAGTACTGAGACCATTTTAGTATTCGGTCTTAGAATTTTTGCGGTAACTCTTTTAACTCATTGATAATTATCGGATTGTGTTTAAACGATTACCAAAAACGCACCTATTTTACTACCAATAAATTCGAAATGACTGCCAGAATGGATAAATGTCTACCAAATTGTGTTTGGATAAATGATCACCAAACTTCTTTTTATGTTTTGTGTACTTAACTTTATGTTTTAATTATTTTTTGCTGTTCTTACATGTTCAACCTAACACGAAGGATAAAGGGGGCTTCGCTTCGCTCACCCCCTTTACCCTTCACCTAAGCTACCGCGGTATTTTTCCATGATATTTTTTGCAACTTTTCGTGTTCATTTATCCATTTTGGGTAGGAAAAAAATAATTTGGTGATCATTATATTTGTTGCCATAATTATCTTCTTTAAATTTGTATCAGCTGCCATTTACACAACAAAATATCTCTTAACATAATATGAATAAAATGCAGTCTTCTTAAATCTTAAGAAACAAAACTAAACCTTTTAAAGTTAGACTTACTGTAATGTAAATTACATATTTTTATACATTAAATAACCAAAAACTATACTCATTCAGATCACCTTAAAGTTTAAAACAAAAGCCATGTTTTAAATTTATTTTATGTAATAAAAACCATCATAACTTCAACTACGAAAATGAAAAAAAAAATATTGCACTCATAAGTACATTATTTGACTAGATATTAAAGCTTTTTCCTCAGTCTCTTGCCTTTTTTACTTTTCAGCTTTTTTTGTATTTATTACTCTTTCCGATAGCTTTTAGAATGTCTTCCCATTTTAAAAGGAATATGTAAAAATCAATGCATTTGTATTCTTCGAAATTTAATTTAATTTAATTATTGACGAGATTGTTTCTACGCTTGGTAAATTTCCTTCTTTTGTCCATTGTTGTGTAATAAATGAGAATATTCTCTCCACGTTGGCATAATGAGCCGGAATGCAAACAAAAACACTGTGCAATTTTCAGCAATTCCGAATATAAATTTATATCTGGTGTTTTAAAAATTGTACCCAAACTTGATTTGAATTTAAAAGCTTATCTTGTTCAGTTAGGTTTTGGTTAAAAGCCTTTAAATTCACCCACTCGACAATTAATTTTACGTCGTCAATATCTATGTTCTTGTCTTTTTAATAAAGGGCAGTGTCTTCAATAAGAGTCCATTCTGTGTTGTTATTAATGTTCAGCAAAGACATCCAGTCAAATTTCTCAAATTGTTACAATGGTTTCATCTATTCTTCAATGTACGTTTTGACTTCCTTGTAGAAATCATGCGTGCATTTTTAAACCCTTGTTTCGTGTTTTCTTTATTTATAATAATACTCTGAACATTCAACGGCATGAAACTTTCCTTAATTCGGTCATCTAAGCTTTTTGTTATGGATGCAAGTATACTTCTGGTTTCAAGGACTGAATCACTTTTCTCTTATTTGTGTGTTTTTAAGTGAACGGTGTGCATAGTTAAGTGTATGAGAAACAAGTATGCCTCCGAGAGATGATTTTCAAAAAAATGTTTAATTCAAACAGGTTGCCTTTCTATGCTTTCAAAATAATCGTTTAATGGCCTGTAGAACTTCAGGAGTCGCTCGATTGCTGAAAACATGCTTAGCCAACGCGTCTTGGTACAGAAGCTGTTTATATTCGACCTCAACTATTTCACAAAATTATTTAAGAGCTTCGGTTCGTACTGTGTGTGGCAAAAAAAATATAAATTTTTAAGATGATGGATTCCACTTCTACAGGCAGTAAATCACATCTGTGGAGCAGTGCGTTGTTAATGACATGTGCAGAACATCCCCCACCAACGCCTTTGTTTGCGATTGAAATAATCGGACACCGTGCTTGTGTCGCGGGCGGCCCAAGACTTTAAATTTTTAAACCCGGACTACAAATGAAACCCCGCCCGGGCGCTCCCCGGATGCCCTCTAAACTAGGACAAATCCGGGTAAACCCGGACGAATGGCAACCCTAGCGATATCTAAAAAATATAAAATAAAAAACAAAAACTTGTATTTAAATGCGCTAAAAAGAAGAAAATTAATTTAAAATTGAATTAAAGCCATCAATTAATTACATCACACAATTTAAGTATTATGATATAAAAGTTTGCAGCGAGATTTACTTGGGTAGATGTAGTAAGGTACCTACCTATCTAACATATTTTGTGAAACTTGGGATGACATTTAAAAGGCTCTGACTGCAAACCAAAATCCGGTGTTCTGATTGCCGCCTGTAAATCTCTAGGAGTCGTGAATTACGATAGTGAATACTATTTTACTGACTCCCAGCGTGTGGTCCTAAAGGTGCAAGTGCCTCTCTAATACCCACGGCAAAGCATTATGGAATGTGGTTAACTTATTCAAGTTTGCAAATGCGCCACTGTTTCGTTTAAGGTACAGTATACCCTCAGTTATATCACACTGTACAATATATATTAAAATGCACATATTAAACAGGGTTGAAAAGGATCTTTTATCGACAAAAAATATTTCTTGTCGTTTTTTTTAAAGGCCCTTTAAGTTATGTTCGCGTTTACCTTGCACCAACTGAAAATATATATATAACTTCGAGATGGAAGCATTTGTTGGGTTCAAATGACTGGATCATGATCATGAAGAACAGGTGGTATTGCTAATATCAAATAGTCGCTTAAAATTGTTAACTGTAAACTCAAATAACGCTTTGTTTAAGAATAAAACCCTGTTATTTGTGCACTTTTTGGTAATTGCCATTTTCACTAAATTTGCTGCGCAAAACAAAATTATTTAACTATTAAATACTATTTTACATCACACTAGCTTTCAAAAGACACGAAAATAAGTTTCTTATTACATCTACAAACTTATCATATCTATACCCTCTTTACTGCGTCCAAAAACCGCACGTTACGACCAGCGTAGGTAATGGTATACTACCTACTTGGTAAAAAACTCATTTCTTATCTGAATATTGAATGACCTTAATGTATCAATATTTCGACATACTTATTATGACCTAAACTTATAACATTACAATTTTGAACGCCGACACCCGCCTGCGTGCCGCCCCTAGTTTGTCTGTTAAGTTGGTACCTACTACTGAACAAGCTAAACAAGTGCAGAGCAATAATCAATGCCACAATGCCGGTCGAACATGAAGTTCAAAGAGACCTTATGATATGTGTGAAGATAAAGTAGTGTATGTAAAAATATATACATTTTGAAATATATTTATCTACACACACACGTATCATAAACCCTCTTTACTGCGTCTAAAAACCGCACGTTAAGACCAGCGTAATGTAAAATTGTGTGGTAATAGTAGTTTATGTGACTGCTGCATAATGGAGGGCATGAAAACTCGAGAGTGGGTTTATGAAACGAGCCGAAGGCGAGTTTCATAATAATATCACTCGAGTTTTAATGCCTAATTATGTACACTACACAATACACTAGTTTATCTACACACATATCATAAGCTCTCTTTGATGTGTTCAGGAACCGCATGTTTGACCGGCATTGTGGTTCTGCAATTGTTTAGCTTGTTCTTTAGTACCAACTTCACGCAGGCGGGCGTCGGCGTTCGAAATTTGAATGTCAGTACCAACTTCACAGACAAACTAGGGACGGCACGCGGGTGGGCGTCGGCGTAGTTTTCCAGATACGAAACGAGTTTTTACCAAGTAGTTTAACATAATGCTGATCGTAACGTGCGGTTTTTTAACGCAGTAAAGAGGGTTTATGATACGTGTGTAGATAAACTACTATTAAAATCAGTCGGTAGGTAGAGGGTTAAATCGCAATGACGAAATTATTATTAAAAGACAAATAAATTAATTTATCATTATCATACGTTATGCCAAAATTACCTAGATCTCTGGAATTACAGCACCTACGGAATTTTTTTTATGTACTTAGAAACTTATTTGTGGTTTCTTTTGAAACCTAGTGTGATGTAGAATAATATTCCATAGATATTGAAATAATTTTGTTTGGGTACAAAATTTTGTGAAAAATACCAATTACCAAAAAATTCACAAAAATTCTTAAACAAAGCGTAATTTGAGCCGAAGAACCTTCCATCTCGAAGTTATATGTTTTTTGCATTCGTAAAAGAAAAAATAAATTAAAATGCCTCAAAAAATACGGGTTTTTTTTTTCTTTCTTCTTTTTGTTTTATTTGTTCTTCAACCTTGTTCGATATGTGCACTTTATAAAGACTCAATATGTATGTTCAAATATCTAATAATACTACACAGCAAAATTCGCAACAATTGTTGCAACTGCAAGTTACATCTTCTGTTAATGCATTATCACATTTGTAAAATAGGTGCCTAGGTAACAGCAAGCTAATATATTGTGTGACGTAATTAATTGATGGGTTTGATTCAATTTTAAGTTGTCTCTTCTTTTTAGAGCAATGCACTCATTTTATACCAAGGCATGAAATGCATAAACCTATTCAATTTTATTACCATGGCGTAAGGTTCAAAATAGCGATGCCACGCGCGTAATCGCAATATTGGACCGGTTAAATAAAAGCTTTTCTTTTAATGTTTTTTTACTTTTAATTTTTAAACCTTTAATTTTAATCAAAGTTTTTTGTACATTTTCAGATGGAAGCACATGTGAATCACAAGCTTGTACAACCACTTGGTAACCCCTTAAATGAAAATGTATTTGCAAATGTTTTTGTCTCTGTTGTGTAGGAACAATAAAACTTTGTTTTGTTTTGTATAATGTTTATTACTATTTTTAATCATTTTAACATTAGCAATTCATATACCTATGTATAGTATTGCACAAAAGTAGACACTTAATGGAGCAATACAGACATAAAATGTTTTTGTTAATTATGTTAAACATTGATGGATAATGTAATTTATTTTATCTGTAAGATATTGATGCTCGAGATACACTTTTTTTTAACTACATTCTTAAATATATATACTATTCAGTCTTTTCAACATTTCACATTAGTGAAAAACTATTGACAAAGAATTGTCATGAGGGATCATCATCAGAATCCAGTTCACTTGAGGAGTCCTCTGATGAAGACGAGTCACTGCTGGAATCAGTTGAAGAGTCACTTGTGTCACTATCAGATACATAAGAGCCGTTGATCTTTTTTATGTCTGGCATAAGAGACATTGAAGCCATTTTGACTGCCATCTCATTTTCCATTATTTCTATTTCCTCCTGTTGTACCATTTCCCCAGCATCTTCAAGCTCAACTAGATCCAAGTCCAAATCTTTTTTATCAATCTCAGTATTCATTATGTTTTTGTACAAGTCCTCAAATTCCTCACTTCTACATTTCTGAAGAAATACCAAATAATCTTTGATGTAAAGTTGGTTTAAAATGTAACGAGCATCGCTACTGGCATTAAACAGTTGGTGGATTTCGATCATGCATTTAATGAGATACTTTTTGCCTTTACTCAGCAATGATGATACATCAGCCTTTACTTTGTTGCACAAGTCGAAGTTTCTAAAAATTGGGTATATGAGGGATCTTCTGTAGCATGCTGTGATGACTGATTTCAAGTCTTTGAAGCTGCAGAACCAACTGAGTGTGGCTGATAACTTGTTGATAGTCCAACTTGATTCCACTGTGCTCTCATTCAGTGTTGTTCGTTTATCATAACAATAACCAAATAGAATATCCACCAAACCTAACATGACTTCTTTATATTCACTTGTTGTCAGTAAGTAGTGTTTATTGGGAATCTCTTTCAGTATTGCAACTTCATCATCAGTGAAGTCAGCATCTTTATTAAAACCAGTATTCTCCCAAATAGGCTTTGCTTTCAAATATGGCTCAATTAGCTCTTCCTCGAAGAAATCAGCTAGGTAATGATCAGAGGAAAACTTCTCATTCTCAGTGGAAATACGCAAATCATTCCGCTCATATACAGCCACCTGTTCCGGAACCCTCAACTCGAATATTTGAGGAAATTCACTACCAATATCAATGAACTCTGAAGTGATTTTGTTTGCGAATCCGTAAGTAAACTTATTATCATTCTGTGAAGTTTCATCAGCTTCTAGGGTGATTCTGTCTTCCTCAAGCAACTCAACTAAGTCAGGGTTGATGTTGGGAATGTCTCTAGGGGCCAGTAAGCTGGTAATCATATCAAGATTCTCAAAGTGTTCTCCAGGCGTATCTTTGTCAAATGTCAGGAGGAAATCACCTGACTCGCAGGTATAGGAACCCTTGGACTGGTCATTCTCCAGAATCCTACCGGGCAGCCGCAGACGCAGGAAGTAGGGGCTGGACACAAAAAGGAAGTTCTCACCATCAATGTCCACTTCTGTATCGCCAATATTCGTGTAAGGAGCGTGCACGGTGATATACACGCGGTTTTCGTCTTGGGTTAACTTAAACCGGGGAGTTAACATTGTCTCGTTACACTGGGTAATTGTTGGAAACAGAATCAGCTGTTTAAGAGAGGAAAAACGTATTTATTTTGTTATTCCAGGAATTTTCGGCGGCATAAACAGAACAATGCGCATTTGCTTGCATGCATGCATCATTTGCGCGTTGGTTGGTTGGTATTATTTTTTTCAATTTTCCTTTACGGCTCTGGATACTTTGTCCTTCAGCCGCAACAGCCGCATTGCTAGCTAAAAGAAATTGACTTATTGAATTGAACGAACGGCGAAGTTGTCAGAGGGGCATGTTCTTTTTATGTTGGAATAATTTAGAAATGTCAAAGAGTATAATTAGTGGAATAGGTCCTCTAAAGAGTCTTAACGTTTTGTTATTGCATTTGCATTACATTACCGAAAACTTGACTAATACACAACAAAAAATATTGAAATATCCGGTTGGTTTGTCAAGTATACTGAGTGGCGGTCTCCCGCAAAGATTCAATGGCTAAAATAAATTCAGATTTCCGATATGTGCAACGACAATGGGAGGTTCATTCTTCTACTAGCTTTCCTAAACTCGTAGGCCTAGTTTGCTAAGAGCGTGGGAGTAAAACTTTCACTATTGTTTAATGATTGTACCTTCCTCAGGTACTGTTAAAGGCGTGTGGCTCTCCTCATTCTCTGTTTTCCTTCATCTCAGAATAATAACTCTAAGCCAAATAGGTTGTAAATAGGCAATAAAGTTTTTTCCTAAAATTAAATCGTGTGTCACACACACACAGTCAGTGTGTGTGTAGCTAGGTCGGAGTTTGTTCATTGCAATTTTTGCGACGCGTTTCGTTTCGCTAATTTGACAGTAAAGCCTTTAATTCGCTACTTACTCCGAATTCGGACACAATATCTATGTGAATAAATACAAAAGAGCTTGAAATACAACAATATTGAATTAAAGTCCATGCGACTCCTGAGGGGTCTGTATCTAGTGACACGTCTGTGATGTTGCCGAATCGATCTTCCGGTCGGAAACGGTGGAATCTTCACGGTTAGTAGAACTTACTCGTTACTCCCCAATTCTGGATTAAAAGTATTTAAAAGCTATTTTACCTTACTCCCAATATATCTCCATTGAATTCTTCGGTCTTTTCTTCAGAAATTTCGAAGCATTAATGTTTACCACTCTGCTAGGCCTACTTATTCTCCTTTTACACCGGTTAGTCGTCACTGGTCAGTTTAATTCTCACAAAACAATGTATTGCGTCGTGCAGATGGCCCGCAAGGCTCGCTCCGGCGTCTACGCAACCAGTTAGCAGAGGATGGGTGCGCGGAGTCACAAGTGGTGCTCGCAAAACAGCTGCTGGAGGAGAAATGTGGTATGTGTTCAGCACTGGGCCCCCAATGCTATGAGATAGTTACATTAGTTTAAAGCCTATCCTAATCCTAAATTAGAGTCATTTGAAAGGTTTTAACCCCAGTCCATGAAGGTATTATACTTAGATAGATAAACAACCAAGACTAGTATAAACATCCAATCTCATCAAACAAATATTTGCCCCCACCGGGACTCGAACCCGGGACCCTTGGTTTTGTAGGCAGGGTCACTGCCGACTCAGCCATTCGGGTCTTATGGATGATGATGTGATGAGGTGGGACGCCCGTTGAACCACAGGCGGGTGATTGGTCCTCTATTGTAACTATTTCACCCAATTGTGTTAAGGCACTGGTTGCTGTTGGTTCAACAGATGACCCTCTCCAAATCTTGTTCGTTTAGTGAATTCTAGGATGTCGCTAAACTTTAAGTTTGAGAAGCCATCAATTGTCAATTGTCAATTGTAAGACGGGCTGGTTTCCGCAACTCGACGACGAAAGCGCCTATTTTGCGTGTGGGTGGGAATGCGACATCATTCGAGCCAACCCAACTCCTCCAGGAACGCCAGTAGGCCCTTTACGTTACCGACTATCTCTGGAAGGTCCCTCGATTGACCGAGGTGTTTAGCCCTGTAGTCCGCTACTCCTGTGCACTCCATGAGGACGTGAGCAGCCGTTTCTTCTGCCTCCAAGCAGGCTCTGCAAAGGGGGCTGTCGGTAACACCTAGGACATATAGATGTTTATTAAAGAAACCATGGCCAGTAAGTGCTGCAGTTACCAGTCGCATGCGCGGCCTACTAAGTCGAAGGAAGGTCTTAGCCAGCCTAGCGCTAGGGGACGGCAAGGCCAGCTTAGCCTGCCTGCACTCCTCATGGT
Source organism: Argyresthia goedartella (assembly GCA_949825045.1). Taxonomy (NCBI): domain Eukaryota; kingdom Metazoa; phylum Arthropoda; class Insecta; order Lepidoptera; family Argyresthiidae; genus Argyresthia; species Argyresthia goedartella. Next base: position 10,334,996 of record OX463831.1, on the reverse strand, counting down.
TTGTCCAAAGAGTGGCATGATCATTCCTGGTCGACTCTCTCAGAAATGAGCGTACCATCTTGAAGGGAAGAGGGATGATAGGTTCGGGACCATACGCTGTCAAGCTAGATCCTTTACGCGCCAACTCATCCGCTGCATCGTTACCTCTTGATCCGCTGTGTCCTTTTATCCATTGAAGGATTACGCGGTTGTGTTGACATACCTCCATTAGTCGTTTGTGACACTCGTAGATTAGCCCTGAGTTAATAGTGTTGCTATTTAGGGCTTGTAGGACGGCCATGCTATCCGAGAGGATTCGAATGGAGGAATCTCTTACCTTTCTCGATGCTATGGCATTAGCGGCCGAGATGATGCCCATGCATTCAGCTTGAAAGACAGTATTATGGGCACCCAGTGGAATGGCTATCTTGATGTTTAGGTCCTCCGAGAAGGTGCCTGAACCAGTGCCTGCTTCAGTTTTTGAACCATCGGTAAAAATTCTGAGCTCTTTAACGTCATCGAGAAGTCATCTACTTTAATGTTATCAATTCTTAGTGTTCGCCATCTTATATTTTAATATATTATGCATTATCCCAAGTGCTGGCTACTTTCCTCCAAGCCACAGTGAGGGCTTGATGGGTCCTGTAAAATAATAATAATAATTATAAAGCCTTTTAATTCTGAGATTACAATTATGTTGTTTAAATTACATGATGTTTTAAATTATGTCTCTGATTTCAGTGTTTCTAACGACATAGGCCTCCTCCAATTCTTTCCACTGATTACGGTCCCTTGTTACCCTTAGCCAAAGGGGACCTAAGGTCATTATGATCTCATCCTCCCATCTTCTCACTTTGCAGCCGCGACTTCTTGTGGTCCATCTCTTGGGTACCATACAGTCACCTTTTTGCTCCATTTTTCCCGCAGGCTGCGAAGCATATGACCGGTCCACCTCCATTTAAGTTGATTGATTCGTAAAAGGATATCTGTTAGTTTTAATCTGCCCCTGATGTCTATATTCCTGACTTTGTCCTTAAGTTTAATTCCCAACATACTCCTCTCCATGCCTCTCTGGCATCTTGCCAGTTTGAGTCTATGTTGCTTAGTCAAAGCCCAGGTTTCACAGCCATATGTTACGCAGGGGAGGATACAAGTATCAAAGGTCTTGTTCTTGATCTTGATGCTGAGTTCTCTGCTTTTCATAACTTCTTTTAAAGCCCAGTACTTTTTCTATCCTATGGCTATCCTTTTATCTAATTCTTTTGACATTTGGTCTTCTGTTGAAATTATCTGGCGTTGGTAAACATATTCCTTTACATATTAAATTTTTGGCCATTAAGTGTTATATCCACCTCTGCTGAGTTTGTCATAATTTTTGTCTTGCTCGAGTCCATTTCCAGCCCCACTTCTCTGCTTCTGTATGCTACGCTTTGCATCATGTTTTGAAGTATTTTAGAGTTTTCATCTAATATCACGAGGTCATCTGCAAATCTTAGATGGTTCAGTAGCTATCCGTTTATATTTAGTCCTAGATGTCCCCATTCCAATTTTCTGAACACTTGTTCTGTGTCACTGCTGAGAATATCTTTGGCGAGAGTGGGTCACCTTGTCTGACTCCTCTGTTGATTGGGAATGCATCTCCTAAAGATTCCAGTCTGATGCTAGCTTTACATTTCATGTATATGTTTTTGATGATAGTAATGTAGGCGTTTTCTACCCCCTGCTCTTGTAAGCTTTGTCATATGTGCTCGTGCTTGATGGGTCCTGTACAAGCCTTAATAATGATAGGTGTCTATTTAGTTTTCTAGTGACCACACCTACCAGTATTGCTAAGATACTAAGATCAAGTAAATACTTAGCCTTTTTGGGGTCCTTCTTTAACATAAACATCTTGGATTGCCTACAGACTTTGGTGTTCTTTGACTCTAGGTTTGCATCTCGCGTAGCTATTATGTTGAAGATGTTCTTTATGACAGTCGCTGATATAGGTAATTTAAGTTCTGGTCCAATAAAACGCTGATCTGTGCCGTTTCTTGGCAGCTTATCTGCTTTTTCGTTACCATGAATCGCTTCATGACCGGGGACCCATGGGATAATTATTTCTGATGTTTTTCCCAAAGAGTTAAGACTGGCCTTACACTCTTTGACTAGTGCAGATTTATTCATTAGTTGTCTAAGCGCCTTTAAAGATGCCTGACTGTCAGAATAAATGACTACTTTCTTATTTTTTTTTCTGGTGTTCTCCTTAATGCTTCAGCGCATTCCATTATGGCGTAGATTTCCGCTTGGAACACGCTGGCGTATAGCCCCAAGGGAATTGATTTGTTTTGTTTGTAGTTTTGTGCTTACTCTTGAGCCATTCGTGAAGCTAGTTACAGCCGGTTGGTCTGTTTCTATTTCCCAGTTTTCTCTCTTTCCTATATGGGTTCGGTATTTCTTGTCGAATCATATTTCCTTTCGTTGTTTGCCAATAGCATTGCCAACTTTCCACCTGACATTTCTACAATGGAGGCATGACCTGTGTCTATATAGAGTTGCCTTTCCATTCATTGTTCATTTTCATTCTGGACCATTGTTCAGTTGCTGTCCTTTTTACTTCTAATTGGGTTTAGATTTTCATTCTGTACCTTGTACCTTGCCAAGCTCTTTTTTCGTCGTTGCTGGTTCCGTACTTTTCCACCATACAATTGATCCATATACCTATAGAAACCTTGGTAGAATTATTGCCGTGTAGATCCAATGGACGATTTCTGGCTTCATTCCCCATCTGTTCCCTGTTCCCTACAGCACTCTTGCACATGGCCTTAGCACACTGTGACTTTACATCATGTCAAACTTCGTTCTCCAGTTAAAGGTCTCTCCTAGGTATTAGATCTCACGTACTACTTCTAGTCTTGTGCCCTTCAACGTAATGAAAAGAAATTAAATATTTTTCCGTTTATTTGTGAAACTCTTCACGAATAAACGGAATAGCTTTGTTGTCTCTGGGTTTAGGTCAAGGCCTTTTCTTGACACCACCTTGAGACCTTTCCTATTGCATTCTTCATAATATCTCGTATAGTATTTAGCACTCTTCCTATTATAAGAATATATATATATATATATACATGTTGGCAACGCGAGCTATAAGGGAGTCTATGAGAAGACACCACATCAGTGGAGATAAGCATCCGACTTGTGGGAATCCTCTATTTGCTCTGATTGAGAAGCTAGTCCCAGCAAGATATGCAGTGATCACCCTGTTTTTGAGCATGGCTACCACCCATTTTGCTAACTCTTCCTGTATTCCGTCCCGCTTCAGGGATTCTTCTATTGCTTGGAAGTTTGCCCTATCGAAGGCTCCCTCTATATCAAAGAAACATCCCAGAAAAAACTCTTTGTTTTCCAGAGCTCTCTCCACCTTTATCATTAGGTTGTGTAGAGCTGTTTCTATTGATTTCCCTTCCATATATGCATGCTGATTGCTATGGAGGGGAGAGGCACTTTCATTGAGTTTTATTCTTAAGTGTCTGTTTCTCTAGTGATTTCAATATGAAGGAGGAAAGACACGAACAACTTCACTTCCTGGTAAGATTTCTTTCCTGGTTTTGGTATGAAAACTGCTTTTACTCTCCTCCAACTAGGAGGGATATATTCAAGTGCTATGCTAAAGTCATTCATGCGGGTAACACCTCGTTGGAGGCGACGCATTAATTTCCTGTGATTTTCTGAAAGACAGTTGTCGTAATCTCTCTATGCCGCATACTTTGCACTAAGCAACAGTCTCAAGTCCTCTGGGAGTTCGAAGCAATGGTTGGCCTGTACCTCACTTGAGGCGCTGGTCAGGGCTTCATTGAGACTGCTGCCTATAACAGAGATGTCGGCTTCTAGTTGGGCTCTATTGTCAATTACTGATGTAATAACTAATCTGGGGTCTGGTTTGCTGAGGGCTTACTTGAATTTGCGGTTTCTAATAACGGTCCTGGTTTCTGTCAATTGGTCAAATGGCCTGCGGAGATGGTAAATAACTGGTTTGTGATGCAAGTGATACATGCTGAGCTCACTCACAACTTCTCTGTCTGGGAGGCTAATATTTTTCAAGTTGCAATAGGAGAGAATGTCTGGTCTCAGTTCTCTTTGGCAGGGGTAATGGGTCGGGGTCTAGGGAGCTATAATTTCACACTCATATTTGGATTTGAGAAGTTTGTGTATGGTCTGTCCATTAGAAGTTGTCTTGTTACAGTTCTATTGCTGGTGCTTGCTGTTCCAATCAGCGGCTAGGATAACTGTACTGCCTAGTTCTAAGAGAGCTTTGATATCATTAGCTATCATCTTCTCTGTGCCAGGCAGATAGACTGATACTATAACTATGGGATTGTGGCCTGTCATTGCTATAAGGATGGCAGTTGCCTCGCATTTTACTAATTGGGGGGGCTCTCTCCTCTCGCCCATGTGTGCATCTCGCTTATAAGCATGCGCCGCTACCCCCTCCAGGCGGCATTCAGGCGCCAACTAATTTAGCATCAGGTGTACCATACTGGGTATACTGATAAATTACTTGGATCCCACTGCCTGGCTTTTTATTTATTAAATTTCGGCTTAACTTTTTTTGCGGACGGTAACCGAATGGCAGGTATTATGTTTTGCACACTATGTTTTTTATAGGTAAATTAAATGCTAGAGTTCATGCTCATTTGCAGATACTATTAATCATTGTGATCCCACCGACACGATATGGTTTTGGAATTTATTATATTGATTTTGGACTTAATTACCAAGCTATAAGGATGAAAATATGTAGCCGATTTGCAAGGTTCTTGAAATGTTATTCTTTTGTGGATGGTAACCGAATGGCAGGTATTAAGTTTTGGACACTGTAATTATTATTTTTTTGGAAAAAATACTGCAAGTAAACATAACTTCTCCTGTTTATTTGCATTTACTATTAAATGCAATTGTGACATAGAATGTAGAAGTCAAGCGCTATAGCAGTAAACAGATGGAGCCAGCGAGACAGAACTATCTTCTGACTGGCTTGCTATTAGTGCAAAAATGGTCTAATACGACGCTATCCAACCTGAGGAAGAACTCATAATGACACAAAGAGTAGGGTTACCTATAACTGCAATGGAAATAAAGATTCTGTAGAAGTTCCATCTAAAACTGACAATCCAAAAACGAATGCGATGCATGCGCGTCACTCAGTTCTACGGGGTTAATGGTAAGTCGACCTAAATATGTTGGGATGTGCTATACCGCGATTTTTAATTTGAGGCCAGAAATGTAAACAAACAACTGTCATTTTCTAGAACAAAACTGTTGTTGACTTTGACATTCATTTTATAATTTTTGTACTGGAAACATTTCTGGCCTCAAATTAAAAATCCTAGTACAGTATGGGTCAAAACTCAAAACTAACCATTGTCACTAAGAAACACCTTATTCAAGAAATCATTGTTTTCGAGTTATGGGACTTCAAATATTTTGAAGAAAAACGTCACTTTTGCACATATTTCGACCCAATTTTCCTTTTCTAGGTGCAGATTTTTTGCTGGTTTTAGATAAACATAGAGTAAATTTAATATTTAAAAACGATACCGCTCAAGTGCGTGTCGGACTCGCGCACATTACATACAATGTCATATTAATTATTATTTGACCAAAGGTAGTTACTACCTTTCAGATTTTTACAATCGACAGGTAGCTGTGTCGCTATCTTATTTGTTTAGTATTACAGCCAAGCATTTGGCTAACCAGACTTCTTCTATTGAGCACAGACAAGGGATATTAGAAGACATTCCGAGTAATCTAAATTAGTTCATAAGACAATAGAGGAAATCTCTAGCATACATAAGCCACTAAATATATCAAGCAAGCATAGGAGATCAAAAATGTGTAATATCTTGCCCAAATAAAAAAAGTCAACAAAGTGTAATAATATCCCAATATGAAATAATATTCAGGCAAAGGGTAAGCGTCACTTAAATATTACCCATCAAAACATGCAGGGGCTGCCTGGAAAAGAACTTTTATGACAATTATTTCTTAGTAATTCTGACACCGATGTTAACGATGGTAGAACTAATGGACTGTATTTGAGAGATAATTGTGAAATTGAGAATAAAACGTAGATTGATATTTTGATGTAACAACACAATAATACAAACAGACCAGGAAAAAGGGGGATGTCAAACAATTCAAAATTATGACATACAAACTTACAATATATACATGATGCGGCCAGCTTGCCGATGAAGGAGGTTCCGCAACAACCAATGTTATTTGTATTACAGAAACGGAACACTGGTGAAAGGAAAATATGATGTCTTTTAACTTAAATAATTACAAAATTGTCAGTTGTTACAATAGAAAGACTGCTGAGAGAGGTGGGTTGTTTAATCTTAGTGAAAAGTAGTATTCAGGTGAAACAACGGAAAGACATTCTTGCACTTACTGTAGAAAGACAAATAGAGGTATCCTATGTTGAGTTGGATAGCCATATTATTGTCTGTGTCTAACACCTCCGAGGGATAAAAAAGGTCATGGCAATTTTGAAATATTTGAGAAAATTATGGAGGAAGCCCTCACTAAACTATAATAATAATAATTAAAATTAATTTCATCATCAAATAGTTATAAGAGTTAACAACTAAGGCATTATAATGTCAGAAAAAGAAATTGGGAACATCTGAAGCCTGTACTAGGTATAAATAAGGCTTATGTTTAAACGATTACCAAAAACGAACGAATTTTACTACCAATAAATTCGAAATGACTGCCAGAATGAATAAATGTCCACCAAATTGTGTTTGGATACACATACTTCACCAATGTACCCTTACTCCATATGAAGCAGAGACTTTGTTAAAAAACAGCACTAGCATCAGTCATGTAGATTTTAAATTTAATCATGTATATCCCCAGGACATTGTCAAAACGATTACTTAACTTAAAAAATACTGAGGACTTGTGGGGTATATCAGTCAAAGTCATTCGTTCAGTAATACTAGTTATAGACCCACACTTAGCTTATATATTTAATCAATTTGATGACGATGGAGCTTTCCCAGACCTCATGAAATACAGTAAACTGTTCAAGTCAGGAGATAAGGTTGATCCTTCAAATTTCAGACCAATATCTGTTCTTCCAGCACTAAGTGAAATATTTGAAAAGATACTCAATCAAATGCTCTCACACTTCAATCGACAAAACAACTTCACGCCTAACAATACGGTTTCACTAGGGGTAAATCGATTACTTATGTATTACCGCACACATATGTATTACCCTTATATCTCATATTTATTCTGCATGGGAAGCCGCACAGGATGCTATCGGTGTTTCTTGCGATCTGTTCAAAGCGTTTGATTGTGTTGATCTTGATAGCTACTAATGAAAATAATCATTACTGAGTTAGAAATAAAGCGACGTATCTACCAATATCATACCTAAGCAATAGAATTCAAAAGGCAGAAGTCAACGGCGTTAAATCTGATGGATCGGTTTTGTTTGCTGATGATACTTTAGTGGTCTTCAAAATTGAAAGACAAAGAGAAGATTTTGATGATGTTAATGGAGTATTGTCTTTAACCTTGAATTGGTTCACAGTTAATAATTTATTGTTAAATGCTGGTAAAACCAAGTGTATCAAATTCTCACTTCCAAATGTCAGGCAAGTTGAGACCAGTTTAGCGTTCGACAATGTTCAAAATTACTTAAATGACGGGACTGTATGGGGTTAATCTGGCACAACACAGACCTTGCTGTTAATCAATTAAAAGAGATCTAAAAATCTATCTGTGGGAGTTTCTACGCCCTTCTTCTCCCATAATGGTCCAAAGTAGAAAAAAGGCAAAACATGACGATTGCTAAGTATATATTGTAATTTTTTTTTGAAAAGTTTATAAAGAGGCCTTTTCAACGATACCCTGCATTACTTATTACGGTGAATTTATTATTTACCTTTTGTCATTTTAACCCTTCCACTTTTTATACACAATATTTTTTTCTTATTTGACTTGAATTATGTTGAGGTCATCAGGATATGTATTTTTGAAGAAGACTTCAATACTATCTCTTATAGTTCCTGAGAAAAGTGCCTGTGACAGACAGAAGGAGAGAAAAGACACGCGAGTGATCCTATAACGGTTCCTTTTTTACCTTTTAGGTACGGAACCCTCAAAAGAACAGACCACAACATGAACGCATAATACAGGCTTATAAGTAAATCAAAATATCACATGTTAACTTAATGGTTTGCCTTTATAGCAGCGTCACTAAAAAATCGGTCAAATGCGTGGCGAACTTCGCACATTTGGGGTACCGTAATAAAAGAAGAATATATGCCAAAAAATAATAATTAGGAAGGTACTCACTTCTCATACACCTGATACACCTAGCCATAGTATCACTATGATTCTTCACCAGCAAATAATTACTTTGTTTTTCATATTGTTTGTAATAATGACAAAATTATTTGCGGTTTTTATTTAATGTTTTATATCTTAAAAACTGTTTATTTTATTTTGTTTAAACAAATTTTCGCTGAAAGAGTTTGTTGAGATACACAACATATATATATATATATATATTTTAGATTATTCACTCGCTTACTTTAAAAGTTAAAGGGGGGAATTTTTTCCACTTTGGAGGGGTCCGTCTCTTTAACGATTTACCATGAGGATGTCAATTGTCAATTGTCAATTGTAAGACGGGCTGGTTTCCGCAACTCGACGACGAAAGCGCCTATTTTGCGTGTGGGTGGGAATGCGAATCATTCGAGCCAACCCAACTCCTCCAGGAACGCCAGTAGGCCCTTTACGTTACCGACTATCCCTGGAAGGTCCCTCGATTGACCGAGGTGTTTAGCCCTGTAGTCCGCTACTCCTGTGCACTCCATGAGGACGTGAGCAGCCGTTTCTTCTGCCTCCAAGCAGGCTCTGCAAAGGGGGCTGTCGGTAACACCTAGGACATATAGATGTTTGTTAAAGAAACCATGGCCAGTAAGTGCTGCAGTTACCAGTCGCATGCGCGGCCTGCTAAGTCGAAGCAAGGTCTTAGCCAGCCTAGCGCTAGGGGACGGCAAGGCCAGCTTAGCCTGCCTGCACTCCTTATGGTTTGTCCAAAGAGTGGCATGATCATTCCTGGTCGACTCTCTCAGAAATGAGCGTACCATCTTGAAGGGAAGAGGGATGATAGGTTCGGGACCATACGCTGTCAAGCTAGATCCTTTACGCGCCAGCTCATCCGCTGCATCGTTACCTCTTGATCCGCTGTGTCCTTTTATCCATTGAAGGATTACGCGGTTGTGTTGACATACCTCCATTAGTCGTTTGTGACACTCGTAGATTAGCCCTGAGTTAATAGTGTTGCTATTTAGGGCTTGTAGGACGGCCATGCTATCCGAGAGGATTCGAATGGAGGAATCTCTTACCTTTCTCGATGCTATGGCATTAGCGGCCGAGATGATGCCCATGCATTCAGCTTGAAAGACAGTATTATGGGCACCCAGTGGAATGGCCATCTTGATGTTTAGGTCCTCCGAGAAGGTGCCTGAACCAGTGCCTGCTTCAGTTTTTGAACCATCGGTAAAAATTCTGAGCTCTTTAACGTCGAGCCCCTCAACCCGATGGTCTTCATGTAACTGTATGTTGTATTTTTTGTCAAAAACAAATTGTTTAGGGATTCTGTCACTGCAAGCCATAGAGATGGGAAATTTTTTGTAAACTTCCCCTAGGATGGCGGTGTGTGAGGTCCTGTTTTTCCTCCAAAGTCCTAAGGTGTTGAGTCTCACCGCAGATGACGCGGCCTCCTGCTTAATATATAGCTGGAGTGGCGGAAGACACAGCATGGCCTCCATTGCTGCTGTTGGAGTAGTTCTCATACTACCTGTGATAGCCATGCAGGCCAGCCTTTGGAAGCTTTGGAGTTTGCTTACCATTGTGGTTAGTTTGGTCCTGGTCCACCACACCACAGCTCCGTAGCAGACAAGAGGACGGATCACCGTTACGTACAGCCAAAGAATGATGTTGGGAGAAAGTCCCCACTTTTTCCCCACCATTCTCCGACACTGCCAGAAAGCAATACTCGCCTTCTTTAGTTTGTTGTCGATGTGGCTACTCCAGTTGAGCTTGCTGTCCAAGGTTATGCCCAGGTACTTCACCTCAGTTGCTAGCTGGAGTTCCGTTCCAAAGAGCTTAGGTAGGGTATACCTACCAAGAGCCCTATTGTTAGTGAACATGACCATTACCGTTTTTGTTGGGTTAACCGCCAGGTCATATTCTAAACACCAGCGCTCCACGATGCGAAGAGCTGTTTGTTTAAGGTTGCACACTGTGCTCGCAAATTTACCTGTGATGAGGATTACCAAATCGTCGGCGTATCCTACGGTGTAGTATCCATTAGCGTTAAGCTTGGTAATCAGGTCGTTAATGACCAGATTCCACAGAAGCGGGGAGAGCACTCCTCCCTGCGGGCATCCCCGTACTACCTCCGCCGATAGGGACTCTCCAGCTAGACGCACGATACGTTTGTTAAGCATGTTTGTGACCCAGTTGTTTACAGCTGTTGACACCCCATGCCTTGTTAGAGATGCACTTATACTGCTATACTGCGTCTTGTCAAAGGCACCTTCTATATCAATAAAAGTTCCAAGACAGATGCATTTGTTTTGAATCGCCTCTTCAATTGTGGATACAACTGCATGGAGAGCCGATTCAGTAGACTTACCCAAACTATATGCATGCTGATTCTTGTGTAAGGGTATATGTTTTAACGCTCCATCTCTCAGGTGTCTCTCGCACAAACGTTCGAGAGTTTTAAGCAAGAACGAGGTGAGACTAATCGGCCTGAAAGATTTAGCGTTAGTGTAGTCGCTCCTTCCTGGCTTCGGTATGAAAATTACGTTTACTACTCTCCACCTTTTGGGAACGTATCCGAATCTAAGACATGCTTTCATGATTCGGACCATTATATTGATGACGGGTTCCCCACCCCACTGTAGAAGTGCTGGGAAGATTCCATCTGGTCCTGCTGATTTAAAAGGTTTAAAGCTATTAATGGCCCATCTTACCTTGTCAGCAGTGATAATATTATTAGTTATGTCTAAGTGGTCGACAGCTTCATGGTGAACCTCTTCCGGCCACACAATCTCTTGAATAGTTCTACTTCCGGGAAAGTGAGTTTCCAACAAGAGACTGTGTGTTTCTGTGGTGGAAGAGGTATATGTTCCATCGGGTTTTTTAAGCGACCCTAGCCTGGAGTTGCCTTGTTGAGCTAGTATTTGCCTTACCCGATTTGCTTGATCAACGGTTTCAATGTCGCTGCAGAATTTCCTCCATGAGTTGCTGCTTTTGAACCGTAGTCGTTTCTTGTACTTGGATTTGGCATCTTTATAGTTGTCCCAATCCTCATCAGCACTGGTGTTCATCGCCCTGTTTAGCAGTCTTCTGATCTTAGCACGCATCCTATCTAGATCAGGACCCCACCAAGGCTGCCCCTTGATGTTGGTAGGCGCTGGTGTGCTAAGCGGGCAAGTTGAATGGTAGCAGTCTATTGAAGTATTTGTAAAATCTGTTACCTGTTGTTCGATTTGTTCGGGTCCCTCCGGATCTGGTAGAGTCTCAGCCCAAGCAAGTCTTTCACCTAGGATAGCTCTGTACCTGGTTCTGTCAGTCTTGCGTGGGTTTCTCTTAGGGACAGTTGGGGAGAACGCTGCGTTGATCTCGAAGCGTATCCATCGATGATCAGAGCATGACGCCTCGTTGGACACATGCCAGCCCCCAACGTCGTCGGATATGTCCGCCGTTGCCAGGGTAATATCAACGATAGTTCTGCTTCGCTTGGTAACAAAAGTTGGTTCAGAACCTATGTTAAGCACATTGAGGTTTGTAGTAAATAGGTATTCAACAAGTGTCTTACCTCTGCTGTTCATATCTGGCATGCCCCACAGTGGGTGATGCGCGTTCGAGTCGGCCCCAACGATGAGTTGAAGGCCCGACTTCTCGCAGTGGTCCACCAGCCGGCACAGGTCGTGTGGAGGCGGGTTGTCCTCCGCAGGCATGTAGGCGGAGGCCACCACGAGCTCGCGGCACCTAGCTGTGTCGGGCAGTTGCAGCCTTATGGCACACAGGTCCCTGGAACAGAACTCTGTTAATGGCTGTGCTGGGATGTTGTTAGTAGTTATGATGCACGTTCTAGGGTTATCGTGATCAGTTGTACCGAAAAGCTTACCTCTCAAATTGGCGAGCCCTCGAATGCTACCGCGGTTGATCCACGGCTCCTGGATCAGAGCCACGGCAGTGCTGTTTGCCCCCAACCAGCGTCTTAACTGGGCCGTTGCAGTTTGGCTGTGTTGGAGGTTGGCTTGGAGGATTTTACAATCGCGGGAGAGGGACGCCATTTTTGGTCAACCCCTCCTGCACCTCCAAGACGAGTTCCTCCTCCAGCCGCATGGACAGCTCCTCGCCCTCAGAGGGCACCACTGCTGGTTCTGGCTCATCGCCTTCACCAAGCAGCATGGCCTCCCAGTGCGCGTGCTCGTCCTGCGGTTGAGCAGCAGAACTTTCCCCGACTGCATCGGGGCCTGTTTGCTGCCGCTCTGGAGTGGAACTCTGGGGCTTGTCTGTTCTTGAAGAAACCCCAGTGATGACCAGCTTAGAGCTGGTCTGCGCTACCACCGGTGGTTCCTTCACAAATTTCCCACCGGGTCCCTGAAATTTTAGGTAGACCGAACCACTACCAAAAAGGAGCTGTCTGCCCCTTCCCAGCAGGGTCGGCACCACATCTTCAGGGACGTCTGTGATGAGAAACAGGTTGTCCTGCTGCTCATCCACTTTCTGGAGGAGCCATCGGTCAACCTGTGCCCACTTGTTCATATAGTGGAGGACTACGCCGACGTCGGGCGCAGACTTCCACTTGCCTCGTTCGTTGGGTATGAGCACCCCACATCGAACCCTGCGGACCATCTCCGATTGGCGTTTCACCACCAACTGTACGTTGGATGGTGTAGACACACCGGAGACACACTCCCGCAGCCAGTTCAGGGAGTACTCGTCCTCCACGAACAGTTTAAGGTGGCCGTCCTCGTAACGAGGCTTGCCACCGAATTTGGGGTTTTCCTTGCTCGGATCCGCCAACGCTTCCCTCAAGATTTTGTCATCAATCTCGTTGAGGATGAGCGTTGATAGATCCTGCGAAATATGACCAGTAGCGACGTCAGTTACGGCGATGTACTGGTCAGATTTCACCTTCTGAGCATAGGTGACCCCAGCTCTGCGCGCTTCCGTGCACTGCTTTTTAGGCTCCACTCGAGGAGAAATACTGTCCTCTAGTCGAGCCCTCTTAGCAGCCGCGCGCTCGTTTTTGCCGGATCTCTTGGCAGATTTCAACTTCTTGTTAGAAGTTGGACCACCAGAGAACGCTACGGTAGGTTTAGCCCCGTTTGAGTCTAGGGTTGCCCCTTTGACACCACGGGAGCCGGTCACCTTACCCGCAGCTCCAGCTGTATTAACAGCGGGACCGCCATCGGTCGTCACCGTGGCAGATGGAACCCCATCTACGCCGGCAGCGGCCGATGTGGCAGCCAAACGCTGTTTTTTCTTCCACCGACGATTCGCCTTACGCCCTGGTCCGGTTTGCACCGTATCTGGACGTTTAGTCGATGGGCCCTTCCCTTGCAAAGATTGCTTGGGTGGTTTACCCTTTCGACCAACCGTCGTCCAGGCGCTGGCGAAATGCTCGGCGATGTTTGTCGAATGGCTCCGCGCACCGGGTTGCCCCGTGGCCCTGCCTCTCGACTCACTTTCGGGTTTTTTGCAGCTAACCTCCACAGTGGAATCACTACCGGTTTGCACCGGTAGGTCACTGATGGTGGCAGTGCGCCCAGTTGAGGCTTGAGGATCTGCCGAGGCAGATTCTCGCACCTGTTTGGAGACGCTTGCGGTTTTCACCGCTGGAAGCGTTCCAGATGTGTTTTTTGACCTGACACGATCCATGGCCAAATGTATAGAGATTCGTCTACTCGATTTCCCACCCTCCACGGAGCCCGCATAATTGGGAGCGCCTACTCGCTTGGAACAGCTTTCAGTCGCTAGGAGTACCGAGTAGATATAGGAGCATAGGGCTGGTACTTGGCGCGACATCGGGAGCTCGCTTCTGTGGACGATGGGAACCAAGGTGTCAGCGACATGGTCCCACCGCCGTAGTCACCGAAGCTTACCCCGTCAGCATGACCCATCCCTCCGCTATGACTGACGCCTTAGCGGACCCTACACCCCTAGCCGTGGCCCTCTGACGGGACACTTGGCCGTTACCCCAACCCGCGGCTACGGGCGAGGCTACCGTTTTGCCTGAAATCCAGGCCAAAGAGGGCGTGTTGCCTTACGAAGCTAAATCCACAGCAACGCTCGGCTCAACCCCCCAGGACCCCTTCATCCTGGCCTACGGTGGTCAACTGCGCAGACCACAAGACGCAGGTGAGTGTAGATAGTCTGCCGGGTACACTCACTTTAACCGACAGAACCGGAGCTACTTTTAGCCATCGGCTAGTAAGAGGTCCGGGGACCAGTCACTAGCCGCTGTTACCAGGGTGCACCAGGAGGAAGCAGAAGTTATGCAGGCGGACGTATCCTTCTGCATCACTTCAGCACCCCCACACTAGGAGGTAGTCGCTCAGAACACCCTTTTACCATGAGGAAAAATGGACTTATCTAAAGACAATAGAAAAATATTTATTTATTAAAGCTAACTGGGATAAATACTATTCAGATTCAGAAAAACTACACATATAGGTTTGATGAAAAAAAATATTGGTTTGAGTTCCATGTATACCCGCCTTATTTTTATTTATTTTTTTGTATAAAAATCGTAAAGCGGTTCACAGAATACATCTACATACCAAGTTTCAACTGTGTAATCCTAACGGATTAAAGTAGCTGTGACATACGGACATACGGACCGACGGACGTACAGACGGACAGACAGACTTGACAAAACTATAAGGCTTCCTTTTTCTGTACGGAACCCTAAAAAACTGGTAACTCCTTGTTCTCTAGCTATTCAAAAAGGTACAATAGTCAAATAAAATGTTTATTATTCTTGGAATAAGTAGGCGACAAAGAAGATCAGGTAGCGCTCAAAGATGAGTGGCGCTTGGAAGAAATGGTTATGATGTTATAAAGTGAAGAAACACCTGATTATTGTGATTGTTATTGCATGACATGACATGACCTGTTCTATGCCTAATAGAATGTCTTGTTCTATTTCACTTTTAACCACACCTTGGTTCTTGGAAAAAATGGCCATAAAGCTATTGAGAGAGCGACCGCAAATCTTTTAAACATCTGCTGTTAACCACAAGTATACCAGAGCAAAAATTCACACAATAAAGAATATAATATTTTCTATTTATGTTGGTAATATAGCTTGCTAAAAATACATGACATTGAACGTTTATATTTCTTAAGTTTATTGTGGGTAAAGTTATGTAGTTGCTCTCTAATAAATAAAATATTAATAAAAAAAATGTTCAAGTTTTATTGCAAACACAAATAAAATATTTGTTGAAATTATTTAGTTTTGACTCAGAAATGTGGTTAATTTAATTAAACATCGAATTTAAGGCCATTTGAAGATTGGAAGTTAGAGAGTAATAATAACTCTAATATCAAATCTTCAAATGAAGACGCAAAAAAACCGCACGTTATGACCAGCATAATGATATACTACTTGGTAAAAACTCATTTCTTATCTGAATACTGATACATTTTATGGTTACAAACAAGATAGGTATAAGATTTTCACAACACATTCTTTGCTTCCAGAGCTAGAAGCGGACAAGGTGTCGAACTTCAAGCAGGCGTTGGAATGGCTGATCTGCGCCACAGAGCAGGGACACCCTGAAGCCCGGAGGATGCTGAGAAGGTTCTAACTTTATTAGATTTTCTTCTTCGTCTACTTCTCCAGGGGTTTCAAGTGCCCGCACCTGGCCTACTTGAGCGGGCCCTTTGTGCATGTCCCCTCCACCCACTCTTCTAATTCAGCCATCCTAACTCCTGCACCAGCTGGAGTAGGAGGCCTGGAAGTTCAAGGAGGTCTGCGGAGGTCAATACGAAAAACAATATATGTATATGTCACCGTAAGATTGTCAAAACCATTAGCTTTTTTCTCGTTAGTTTACAAACTATCGATAAATTGTAAACTCTACCGTACTGCTTACGATATGACGCGTTAGTTTATAGTAACCGTTGAATTGTGAACTGGTTTAAAGTTGAATTGCAAACAAAATATCAGGGCAAACACTGTAACAGCTTAGGTGAAGACTAGAGGGGGCGAGCGCAGCGAAGCCCCCGAATAGTCTTCGTGATAGGTTGACATGTAAGAACAAAAGTAACGTAAATTCTAAACCCTGTCGGTCTGGTTTACAATTTGTCGATAGTTTACAAACAAACGCGTTAGTTTATCAACTAACTCGTTAGTTTATCAAGCAACGGTTTTGACAATCTTACGGTGACATATACACAGTCAGGTCATAAGTTCTGTCACACAATAAAAACTTTTGAATTTAGAACGCTGGCCACAAAAAAGTTTATTGAATTCGAATTACGAATTTTTCATGAAAATAAAAATGTGTACTTTTTAGAATTTTCCTCATTTTTAAATATGGAGTGGACACTTACCGTGTCGCAGTTATTGCGTTGCATCGTTGCGGTTACGCGCCAATTCAGATTTTCGACTTACTGAAAAATTTGAATATAACCAAAAGATTCGTTTATCGTACCATAAAACGATACAATGAAGACTCTAGTGTAGATGACAGGTCAAGAAGTGGTCGCCCTCGCTCTGTTAGGACTCCAGCAGTGATAAAAGCTGTGAAGGCGCGAATTCAAAGAAATCCCATACGTAAGCAGAAACTGTTGGCCCTTCAGATAGGGTTAAGCAGGACCACGGTGAAAAGGGTGTTAAATGAAGACTTAGGGCTAAGGGCCTATCGAAGAAAAACAGGACATCGTTTGGACGCTCGTTTAATGTAGCTGAGACTGAAGAGATGCCGCGCTTTGTTGAAGCGGTACGCGGGAAAAAAGCATCGGGAAATTCTTTTTTCGGATGAAAAAATTTTCACCGTGGAAGAGAGCTACAGCAAACAAAATGATAAGGTGTACGCACACAGCAGTGAAGAAGCGAGCAACCGTATTCCGCGTGTCCAACGAGGTCATTTTCCATCCTCGCTCATGGTTTGGTTGGGAGTCTCTTATTGGGGCTTAACTGAGGTACATTTTTGTGAGAAAGGCGTAAAAACGAATGCAGTTGGGTATCAAAATACAGTCCTCAAGAACCTTGTGGAACCTGTTTCTCATACCATGTTTAATAAAAGGCACTGGGTATTCCAACAAGATTCTGCGCCAGCTCATAGAGCGAAAAGCACACAAGACTGGCTGGCGGCGCGTGAAATCGACTTCATCCGGCACGAAGACTGGCCCTCCTCCAGTCCAGATTTGAGTCCGTTAGATTACAAGATATGGCAACACTTGGAGGAAAAGGCCTGCTCAAAGCCTCATCCTAATTTGGAGTCACTCAAGGCATCCTTGATTAAGGCAGCCGCCGATATTGACATGGACCTCGTTCGTGCTGCGATAGACGACTGGCCGCGCAGAATAAAGGCCTGTATTCAAAATCGCGGGGGTCATTTTGAATAAACTTTATTACCATAAGAATCTATGTTTTATTAAGTTCATTTTGCTATATAAATGTTTACATAAATAATAAACATGTCTAAATTATTTCATATTGCACATGTGACAGAACTTATGACCTGACTATGTATATACCAACTGCCATATTCATAAACGTCTTATAAACCTACTTTAACTATAATTCCGTTATAATTCGCTTGTCTTTGTCTGTCACTTTGAAATTTGTGTTTGTGAGAAAAGGACAAAGCACATTTTAGCTATCATGGGTTTGATAAGTTTTATGAATAAGGAGCTTACTATATACTAATAAAAAGATCATTTCTTAAAAGATGTAAGGCCTGCTGGATAAGCTGGAGCCAATAAATTTGAACTTTTACTCATGTGAAGTAAAATTGACTTTTATTACATAACTAATGAACTTAACTCTTTTTGTTTTACTTTAATATAGTCATTGTTTTTCCATTCTTGAACTTACCTAAAATATTAAGGTGTTGTTATGGTGTCCTACTTGTTTTGATAATATTTTATAACAGTTTTTGGTTAGAAAGTAGCAAGTAGCAAAAACTGTTATAAATGCATTTTTATTTTTGAATAGGTCTTGACAAAATAAATCAAGTTTTATTTAAACAAATATCAAGGCATTCTTCATTTTGGGATGTAAATACAGACAGACAAGTCTAAGAAATATAAATGTTTTATTTGAACAGACGAATTAATTAACAGTTTTGTAGTCCACTTATTTGAACAGTTTGCGTGTATGTGAACAATTGTAGCAAGAAGGTGGGACAAGAAAAGATGACTGTTTGCAAGTTACCTCCTTTCGACCGAAACTTTTCTGGATTTCGCATTGGCAACCGAACCCCAACAAACCATAAATAAAATATTTATGACACTCCACTTTCTACAGAAGTTGGATTTTTTCACGAAGTTTTTTATCACCAAAACTTATTTGACTACAATGTAAAAACACGAAAATATTTCATTATTCTATCACATGATTGTTGCAGTATCGCCGGTGTGAAATATTCATCAACATCAACAATACTGCTATGAGGTATTATAATTGCTATTTGTTACAGATTGTATATGTTAGGAAAATGTAAACAAAATACGATTTGATTTCTCCAAACTCAGTTATCCAATCATCCTCATCCCATCCGCGCACATTTTCCGTAAAGTTTAATATTTAGTTCATCATCGATATCATCGTCACCGGGTGGCGATGGGTGACGAAAAGGACTATTTGACGTGGAAGATCAGATGGCATAGTGTTTGTGATGAACTCCGAGAGAGGTTTTAAATTTTTTATCAACGAATCTTTCATAATAAAGATGTAGTCCATGAATAACCCCACAAGGTCATTACCCGGATACGAGTAAGATTGAGCCATATCCCACCGTGCTGGCTCTGAATGCAACGACTGGAACTGAATCTTATATTAGGGTATTACTTGTAGTTCTGGCTAAAAGAAACAAACATTTTACTGGCGATTGATATTAGTAAAGATATTATGAATCAATCGCAAGGAAACCGCATACCTATGTACTGTCCATGTCAAGTTTTGAGGCCATTTTTAGTGTGGTTTTTTGAGTAGATGTCGATAGTTACCAAAAAGGAAGACGACAAAATTTAGGTTGAATATTACCTTTTGATTTAAACTAATATTTTATTTATCACTAGCCATATAAATTATTTTTAGAGATTATTTTAGTAGAAGATATATAAAAACCTATTCTCAGACCTGCCCAAATGTACATATAAAATTTCATTAAAATCGGTTGAGCCGTTTCGGAGCAGTATGGCAACTAACAACGAGGACTTTATACAGGGTTACAGGTTAAGTAGACCTAGATCCGTTAAGGGCGTGTAGTACACACCTTTTCTGACTGATTTCACTATTAAACACCCTACCCCGAACCTAACCATTTTCGAGATAATCGACTTATTATTTTTTTGGAAAATTGGCGATTTTTTTGCCATTAAATATGATATTTTGAAATTGGTGGGTCTTATTATTATTATTATTTATTTTTTACATGCAGTTTAAGATACTTTATGAACTTAGTAACCAAAATCCTACGTAAAGTAACTAAATACGTTGTTCTGGACGAATGAAAGTCCAAAAAGTTAATAAAAAAATTGTCAATTTACCTTTCTTTAAGGAATATCTAAAAAAATGTATAGCAGACGTTTGGCAGATGTGCCTAAAAATATCTACGTTTCATCAGCTATCCAACAAGGCACACTCTAGGGTCTTATTTATCTCGTAGGAAAAAACTTAGTTTCATAGGCGATAGTAGACCTAAAAATAATTGCGCTTATTGAGCCTAATTTATTCTTTGGCTCTAGAAAGTAAAGCAAAACAACTTCCTAGATTAAAGTTCGTGTTCAACATGTCCTCCTCTGTTTTGTACACATCTTCGCATTCTTCTGCGAGGCCCAGTTTTTACCACACCAGTCAATGTTCTCCTAATTTCGTTTGCCGCGTTGATTATCCTCACTTTCAATTCTTCGACAGACGCAATTGGATTGGGCTCGCTGTAGACGAGACTCTTCATGTGCCCCCACACATAAAAATCCATGGGGGTTCATCCAGGTAATCCAGGGTAAAGGCCCACCTCGTCCTATCCATTTATGAGGATAATTTGCGTCCAGCCATTCTCTGCCACTTCTTCGGAAATGTGCAAGGCAGCCATCATGCTGGAATCACATGTCCCTGATTAGGTTCAGTGGCAAATCATCCATCAAATCGTTGAGGTCTCCTCTCAGAAAGGTTTCATAGTTCTCCCCATTTAAATTATCGGGTAGAATACTTTCTACCCGGTTCAATGAAATAATCGAATAAAAAACTAATTGAGTTAATGACCATGAACAGCGGAATTACCTAAAATGAGCGAAAACAATACAGAATTACGCGACAAAATTACTAAATTGCATGACAAAATAACTGAACTGTTAATGGCAAAAGTAAGAGCAAAGTGGTGGGTCAGGGTAGGTGAAGAATAAAGGGGCAAGTGAGCAAAGCGAAGCCCCCTTTATCCTTCGTGTTAGGTTGAACTTGTAATAACAACAAAATCCAATGCTCGCTTAGGTTTTCAAGTTGCTGTTTTCCAGATTTCTAGTCGCGCAATTCAGTAATTATGACAGACAAAATCAGTATTTCTGGACGCGCTCAGCTTTTCGCGCAATTTAGTAATATTGTCTGACAAAATCAGTATTTTTGTCAGTCAAAAACTGGATTTACGGTCATACGTTTAAATACTACCCATTTTTTTCTCCCTCCCCAGCCGTGATCCGAACCCGGCACCTATTTAATGTTGTTTCCAAGCACCATCTAACGCCCCTTCCTACCATCTAACGCCCCTTCCTCATAATTTCAGGTGCGTCCGTAGCGGAGTGCTGGACGAAGAGAGCGCGGCAATAGTCCGCGCCAAGTCATGTCTGAAGGCGAGCAGACAGGAGACGGTGGCGAGGAAGGCCGCCAGAGATCTCTTTGCAAGGTACCAGAGGGCCTACATCAATTTTCTACTAAAAACTAATGATAGAGATTATCTCACTAGGTTGAAGTCAGTGAAAAGCTACTTTTTGTGTATACGGGTTGGCATTGCGAAAGCGGTCATTGACCCGATGCTACTGCGAACCGAATCATACATCGTAACCATGGTAACGGCCGGTAACCACGGTAACGATCGGCGACCGCTAATATGATAACATAAGCTTAACCACAGTAATTTCAAACGTTGCACTTAGTAAGTAAGTATCGCTTACCCAACCAGGAGTATAGTAGTAGACAAGAGTCAATGCCCGCTATGAAAAGTCTAGTATAGTTTCATTTATTCTTTAGGGCTCTTAACACGGTCCTTTCAGCTGGAAGGATTCGTTCACTTTGCAATGGCTCTTAAGCGTCTAGTCGCTCATCAGCCAGTATTTTTGTCACCCAAATAGTGATCCCGTTTCTACGTTTAATGCTTTCCATTTAATTTCTTTCGAATATTTTCTAAATAAAACAACTTTGCGACGTTCAACGGGGAAAGAGGCCGCGTTATGAGCTCAGATTGGGCGGAGCTAGAGCAGATGGCTCAAGACCGGAACAAATGGAAATATGTAATGAGAGCCTTATACCCCTTCTGAGGGTTTATAGGACGAGATGATGACTATGAATATATTTTATGGTCCCTACAGTCTATCGAACGGCGAGCAGTACATAACGACTGCGCAGTTGGAGCGGCGCATCCGGGAGATTTGCAACGTGACGCTGAAACGTGACGAGAGGGAGGAGGATAGCGATACTGTCGACGAGGACAGCCCTGGTATGTATCTTGTGTCCAGGGGGGTTACCACAACGTCTTATGCCGATTCATATTAGGGACCTAATTTGATCCGCAAAATTACCGTGACCGTCTTAAAGGAAGTTTTGTTATTAGGTAAATAAAGCCCATTATGGCGAAATGGAATGGAAATGGTTGCCATGGTGATGTTCTTGTTTTGAATGACGTCATGAACTATTGAGGTCAAATTTTCATAAAATTACGTGATATTGACGAGCCTCTTTGCACACGATAATTGCAGAGTATGGCCTGGGAGGTTACCACAATCTTTTTCCGATTCAAATTAGATTCAAAACAAGAACATCACCATGGCAACCATTTCCATTCAAATTCGCCATAATGGTCTTTATTTACCTAATACCAAGACTTGCTTTAGGACGGTCACGGTAATTTTGCGGATCAAATTAGGTTCCTAATCTGAATCGACATAAGACGTTATGGTAACCCCCAGGGTAATTTTGCGGATCAAATTAGGTTCCTAATCTGAATCGACATAAGACGTTATGGTAACCCCCCTGATCTTTGGCCTGTGCCGAGCTATATTTATTATAATCAATTAACTTATAATTAAACCTTTTCATCGGTATTAACGTTGCAGATCAAATTTCCTTTAAAATAAAATATCTTTCAATATTTAAGGTACTCCATGCGGCACAGCCGATTTCGATATCCGCATATCTCCAGCTATTTCACATTTTGTTAATTTTACAAGAAATAGTTACATATACAGAGATTCTACTCAAGTAACTTATACTTGGATTATTATTCTCATAGCTAATGGCAAATTGTGAAGTTGAGCTACGGATCACCGACAGGCTGCCCAGATGAAATGGATTATTGAATAGCTGGTTAAACCTGTAGCCTTATATATTTCGTATATCAGTCGAAATACCAAGCAAATTTTAAATCGACTATCGCAAGATCGCAAGAAGACACAACTCGTGTAAATAATCGCGTTCTGGAGTCCTTTCCGTTAAGGAAATCGCACAGTGATAGCGTACGGATTTGTCTCAAGGGCGCAAAATGATGTATTTGGCTTGTCGGCGGTGCCTATTTTATTTGGAGTCTGACTGCCAAATACGGCATTTTGCGCCCTTCAGAGCAATCGATAGTCGTTTACAGGGAATGGCCGATATTTCAATTTGAATCTATACTTATCAAATGTTTTTTATGTCCATACAAAGTTCACCCCCCGTCATCCCCGGTAAGGGGGGGGGGGGGGGGGGGGAATTTGAAAATGACTTGTTTAGTGGACCTCTCATACCTATAAACTACATACCTGCAAAATTTCAGCTCCATACGTCAAGTCGTTTTTAATTATCATACAAACTTCAACACCCCATTTTATGAAATTATACAGGGTTACTTATACAGCGTAGGGTAGCACTAAAATAGAATTTGACAAAATTCAGCCCCTAAGGGGGGCATATATGGGAAAAGATGTCACACCATTTATTCGATTTCAGGCACGCGGCGCTGCTTGAGCGCAGAGTTCGAAGACAAGGGCGCGCATGCGCTGGAGCCGTCGCCGGACGCCGCGGGGGACTCCACCAAGAACGGCTCACTGAGGACGCACGAACAAGCGCTCGATGAAGGTAAATAAGCAAGGTATAGAGATATCTCCAGGCTTGTGATGAGTGTTTTTTTTACAATTTTATGAGAATGGCGAGTAAGCGAGTAGAAGAAAAGACCCGCATATTAATTACTCACTTAGAACGCTTGAACAAGCTCGACGGAGGTGCAGTCCGCGCCATGTTAAACTATCTCTGAGCGAGGGTAAGATTAGTTAAAACACTCTCTTTCTCGCGAAGTGTGAGAGAGAGATTGATGAGTGTGTGAATGGATGAGTGAGCGATTGAGTAAGTGAGTGAGTGAATTAGAAGAAAAGACTCGACAAAGAACGACTTACTAATAACGCACGAACAGTCACAACGAAGGTATTGTGTATAAATAGGTCTGTTTGAATGGAGTTTGCAACTTAAAATGAAGAAATAGCTTAATATAATTACACTGATCTCGCAAATCACTCCATTTCAGAATACCCAGAAGGCCGCCCGCCTAACAGCGAGATCCAAAACCTGACCATAGACAATCTGGTCTCAGCTGCCTCACACTACTGCCAAGGAGAATTGCCCCTAGTCAGCCACGCACTAACGCTCACAGACCCAGGCCTTAAGGCCTTAGACCACATACCGCTACTCCACCAGG
The DNA here is from genome assembly GCA_949825045.1 of Argyresthia goedartella. Taxonomy (NCBI): domain Eukaryota; kingdom Metazoa; phylum Arthropoda; class Insecta; order Lepidoptera; family Argyresthiidae; genus Argyresthia; species Argyresthia goedartella. The sequence goes on along the minus strand of OX463831.1, from coordinate 10,310,811 downwards.
CCTTCCTACACCCTATATTGTTCCTTCAGATCCTGTATCTGAAGTTGCTGTATTATTTTGGGAACTTCTCGTTTCGGCTTTCGAATGTTGAGTTCTCTTTGGTCTTGATAGGGTATTTGTCGGTTAGTTTGGATAGTCTGTCGCACTTTGTGCCTCTCGTCTTGTATTATGTCAGCTTTGTGGCTATGGTGATATGCACGTTTAAGATGTTGCACGCGAAACGGCAGTTTATCGATTTTAGGAAATGGTCGGGCCTGTTTTTGCGGTATAGCGATGGCAACTTGCAGCCGGACGAATCGGAAAATCTGTTTGTTAGGAACAATTTGGCGCCATTTGTGCAATTCTTCTTAGCGTTGTTCATTAATCTATTCATATACCCCTTTATTTCTCCCCAATGGGTGCCGTTCTCAGAGTTCTGCGTATTATCATTTGTCCTAATGTTCTTAACGATATTCTCATTCAGTACCAACGGTTCTCCTTACCCTGACATTCTTGCCCTTATTTCCTTCGCCATAAACGTCCTTGCCAAATACCCTTACGAGAAAGACACTGTCGTCCACCAGGGTTGGAGATTCCTCGACCTGCATATACAAAACTACCCTTCTTATATCCTTGGAAATAGCATTGAATTTTGCCTCAACGCTAGAGTATTCTTCTCCCTCCTAATACCCGTAATTCTTGTCTTTATGACTCGCCGAAGCAATTGGCGTGGTTTTATGAAGTACACCGTACCACATTGTGTGACTTTGAGTTGGCTGCAGATGTTTATAATTTGCTCTCACGGCTGTACGACCTACGGGCTTATACGAGGCACTTTAGGCCTGGTATGTTCCTTCCTGTTTGTACCATTGCTTGGTATAGTGACGTTGACGTTGCCTGTGTTTGGGTTCCTGCAGTATGTTACAATGTCGCGTGTGTTGTACACCGCATCTGTAGTGGTCGGGTTGGCGTCGGGTCTGGTGTTGTCGTGTGTGTTGGCTAAGTTGGATAGTACGAAGAAGTTTGTCACACCGGTGCAGGTTCGTACGAAAAATCTTTCACGGAGCGTTGGGGTGACGCCAAACCAGTAGTGTAGATGTAGTAAAAAAATGTCACAGTGTCAAGAGTTTTTCTGGACTATTATTTGAATCTAACATTTAATACGACATACTTACTGAAGTCAGTTAATTCGATGAATATTATATGCAATATCAAAATTTCCTCCCCAGCTAACAATGGGCTTGATCACGCTTCTATACTTCGGCAACCAACTAGTCATCAACCTCGAAGATGGCCTGCCATTGGGTATCATCGACCTGGTACCAGACGACAAGTCAGGCCTAAAGAATCTGCTAAAAAACGAGTTTGGCTCCTATGAAGAGACCTACCACATTAGTTGGGAGGATTACTATAGTCAGTGCCACGCGCCGTCGTGGGCTGAGTCGAATGTGGCGAGTACGCAGATAAAGTGTGCTGTGTTGGATGGCAGTGATGTGCATTGGCAGGGATATGTCAAGGTATCTATTTACTTATATTTACTTTTAATTAACAATATAGTTCTCTTCATAGTAAGCGAATTACTGAAGCGGAGACCCGTCTCGGTTTGCAAAGCTGGGCATGCCAGCAGGCTTTATCGACTTGGTACCAAAATAAAACACGAACGTATATCATCATTTCATGAATGTGTAAGAATACAGGGTCGAGCACAAAACTAAGGTTATTATTAAATCGAAAATCAAACAAGTATCATCTTATCTAACCGAAATACATTTAATATCTGGGCCACAGGCACTTGATGTATAGCTACATATGGCTCGGACAATATTTTAGTTTTAACTTCTTCGGGTACCATATCCTATCGGAGGTCGGCTTCCATTAAGGAAATCTGCACACGGAAATCTGCCGCCCGGAATAGAGTCGTTGTGCTCATCCCAAACCATTCTAGCAGGTTTTGCAGCCATGAGGTACCAGGCCTTCTGCGTTCCTAGATCTTACTTTGTATGATCAGTTGGAGGTTGTTTTTGTCGCTGCGCATAACACGTCCGAAATACTGCAGTTGCGTAATCTTAATAAACCGTATCAGCTCAACTCCTTTTTGCATTTTAGATGCTGGGTTTGTAATTTGTTCCAATACCTAAATGTTATTCCTTTGCCCCACGAATGGAGACATCAATGGGCTGCATTCATTATAGCTATCTTTAAACTAGCTGACCTGACAGACACGATGATGTCAAAAGCTATACCTACATAAGTTCCGCTACCAACCCCATCTATTCAATGAAGTTTATTTTTTAATTTTCGGCTGTTTTCGGATGTTCCCTATACGTTTTTAAATTTCCTCTCTCCGCAATAACCATCATAATAAATTGATTTAGGAATCAACTCGTCACAGCAAAAATGTGTTCTAACTTGTCATAATGCTAACAGAAATATTTGTACATTTAGTTTTATTAAGTAACACTGCAAATCTGTTCCTATTCGTCACCTCGTCAAACAGTTCTCACTGGTCACAAGCAGAATACCTAAACATATTTCATTTCTCACAATCGTTTGGTATAAAGCGGCTACGGTGAAAATCATATAAAGTACCTATTCACATCAACGATCCATATGAGATATGCATATTTGTTGCATGCAAAACTAACATTAGTCCAGTTAAAAATATAACAGCGTTCTACCTGGCTTACCTCTAAGGTACTAATAATTTAGGACCCTCTATGCTCATATTATAAATATTGCGTCTAATATTTTCACGACTCACGAATAAATAAATTAATCATATTTTTGGAAGTACTAGGAGAGTAGGCAGTTGCAAGATGTTACACGGAGATATTTGAAGTATAGGCAGAGGTATTCTTGCTTGTTTTAGATACACATCTCCAAATCTTATACAAAAGGTACTAGGAACACAAATCTAGGAGGTTTTTGACCCTTTATAAGGCGCAAGCATGCAGAATTTTTTAGGTCAGTTTTTTCCCATTAGTTCAGTCAATTGAAATGTCCAATTCAACTAGCGGGAATAATAGTTACTTACTGATTTCAAAGAAGATTAATGATTAATTTGAGTACCGATAGTATTGAGAATGGTGTTTTAATTATAATAAAGTATTTTTCTTTGTACTTGTACTTTATCTTAGTAGAAATATGTGGGAGTAAAATATCCATGTATCCCCCAGTGATTCAGTAGCAAAAAGTGAAAAAAAGTTCTGTTCTGCCCTACCTGGATGGATATGTGGAATAGGGGCCCACTCGTGTTTTAAGGCCTCCCATTATGTAATTCTGCTTGTGACCAGTTAGAACTGTTTGACGGGGTGACGAATAGGAACAGATTTGCAGTGTGACCAATTGCCGCAAAAATAAGCGTGACTTAATAGAACTAAATTTACATACTATGTATATTACATATATTCACATATACTCACCCCCCTACTACTACTACTAACACACACCACTACCACCACACACACACACTTACACAAAACTGTGGCATGTCTTCGCCGTAAATTGTTCTCTATTGTTTGTTGCCTTTTGTCTTATATATCTGGGTTACTTTGTCATATATAATGGCTGTGTGATTTTTGTTCAATAAATAAAAAAAAAAAAATGGGACGGATTAAAACAAATAATACTGCTTTTAGCATTATGACCGGCATTATGGCATTATGAACACATTTTTGCTGTGACGAGTTGATTCTAGATTCGCGCTTGCCAACAATTTTAGCACATTTTATATAGATATAATAGATTATCAAACGGTATTAAGTTTTAATTATCTCCCATATATTCCCAGCACGTTCGCTTAGTCTCAGTCGCCAACACATGGAGCTCAATCGGGCGCTGGCTCCCCTCGCCCCTACAAGAGTACTACCGCTGCTACGTCGGCGCGGAATACTCGACCCTGTGTGCTGAGCAGGAGGGTCTGTTGTCGCACGAGTGCGAGTTTGTGCGGGCGCAGGCCAGGCAAGGCGGGAAGAGCTGCCATTTGGAGCATTTGAACGAGTGAGTATGAGAACATAGTTATTTCGCGACTTTCCCGTGTGGAATGGCAGAACAGATTTGTTCATTCGTCGAAACGCTTTACTTTTGACAGGTTGTGGTATATATAACGGAGTTATAGTGAAGCTATTCTTAAAAGTAGCATTTGACATCTGTCAACGGTAGGGTAGTCTTCTCCAGCTTTCGCTTAGACAAGGCAGGGAGACAGACGCATAACTCTGTCTGTTTAATTCTACGCCTCAACCGAACGGGCGTGGAATCTTGAGGGGTGGTTTTCACCAGCACAGGGAGTATCGCAAGTGGTACTGACCTTGACGCCTTGGGCCGGAACTCGAAAGCTCAATTCGAGGCAGGAATGCGGGATAAGGAGCACAATGGGTGGGTGGAGAGGATTCGAATCTTACTCTCGTCGTAGCCCGATGCTGTCGCCGTCGTGTTGCTTGCCGACACGAGGAGTCGCTGTCCGAATGCGACGAGTTGGGGACCGAACAACTTTAACCTTCACAACACGAAGCACTCACTCCGCTGACGTGAATATACTTATTTCCCGACGATTATTATAGTTAACACTCCGACCAGGCCCGACACCTGTGTTAGACAATTGTTACGCTAAAATACAGTCAAAGCCCGACGCCATGTGCTGACATTTTCTCTCACGACAAGAAAGTAACCTCTAACTCGTCATCTCGATTCTATGCAAGTGACAGCTGCAGTTCCGTTTCCGCTAGTGATGTCCCGATCACTCGCGGTCGATCCGCGCAACGAAAACCGGTGCGTTCCGAAGCATAAATATTAAACACTGTCCCTGAACTGGCGCGCCGCTTAACTGAGTAACACCGTACACGCTGTTCATACTGCTATAAAATATAAAAACTACTGTTTAAAAGTGTTACATACAGTGCAAAGTTACTTAATTTTGAAGTGAAACCCAAATCCTACAAAATGGTTATACTGTGATGGAAAAATAATAAGTGAATAACTTAAAATCTTAGAAAGATTGCTAACAAAGTCGTTAAATTATTCAAAGTGGCGATCAGTGAACAAAGGAACTCGCTGACTCATAACTGGTTCATCTCTAACCGGCTTCTAAACAGACAACAACTCTGCAACCCACTTCGTATCCATCACCAGACGTGATAAAAATGCTGCATTGTCATCTGATTTACATATGCATGCAAAATATCAGTTTAATCGGAAACCGTAAAGTGGGTCTAATTCAACATGCAAGATTTGATTACAGACGAACAGACAGTGCCCGGCACAGATTCATCTCAATAAAAGCTTATAAAAAGTCGTATTTTGTGTGTGATGATGGCAACTATCTAAACTATCAGTCAGAATAAAATTTACTCGTCGTCTAATAATAAATTCGTACTCTCGAATATATAATAATAAAATAGTTGTAATCACCAACTTTGTAGCAAGATAGATATAAATAAATAAAATAAATAAATGTAGCCCATTACTGTCCCCACAGAGTGGCACAGGCCTTTACCCGGATACGAGTAAGATTAAGCCATACTCCACCAAGCTGGCTCAGTGTGGGTTGGTGGAGGGGTTTTACGACCACTACCACGTAGCGATAGAAGCCGGGACCTACGTGTAAGGACTCGAACCCGCATCTCATGTGTGAGAAGCAAGCGTGAAACCCATTAGACCACGGAGCTCTCTCGGGCAGATTATATGAGTAAAAAATTACAAAGTTGTAAAAGAACTTTACCAAATCCAAGAGAACATCTTTTTGTTCCAGAATAGAATTTTTGTTTTTCCCATCCGGGTTACAGAGCCCGATGGCGCAGTGGTATAGAAGGACCGAGTAAAGTGCAAGTGACGACAAAGCGCAGGTTCAAATCTCGAGTATATCAAAAATTTTACTTTTTGGATTTTGATATCCTCTAACTCAGACTCTCGCAGAGCCTGAAATCACAGCGGTATAGAAGGACCGAAAATGTGCAAGTGACAAAAAGCGCAGGTTCAAATCTCGCCTTTTATTTATTTTTTGTTACTACTAGCGTTAAAGGCACATCAATTCTCACTGTAAAGGACTTGAAGGACTCTATAGATTCAAGCTTTATTAGTCTGGAGGAAAACAGCATTTTAGAAGAAACATAGAAAAGCCTACCAGATATGACTGCTACTTCTATATGCGACAGTGAGCTTTCGGAATTGAAGCTTAAATGAGATACTCTCGAGATAGAATTAGATGGAGCACCCGTAGAAATTGAAAATATATTGATGCAGAACATAAAATTAAAACAAGACTTAGAAAAAAGCCGTAAGGTAATTCAATTATATAAAAGACTTGCACCGAACTTGACACCGGCCAACAGTAGCATGAACAATTCAAAAATATTAAGCCAAGACACTACAACAAAAACAATGGAATTGCAAAAACCGACAAAGTCGATACAAACAACTGAAAAGTACGCAAACCTAGACAGAGCAAATCAAATTGAGATATCAACAAAGCACCAGTCTACCCAGACTATGACTACAGGTACCGACAAAGAATCTGAGATATGCATACAACGGGATTGCCAGACAGAAGCAAAACTCGGTAAAGATAATATTATGCAAAGCACGAAACCAGACAAGGATACCTTCCTGGAGGAAAGTAAGAAGACGAATGAGTCAATGGGATACCAAAAAAACATAACCATCATAGGAGGAAGACAATGCGTTGGATTAGCATCGAGGTTAAGCGAAAACAGATTACATAATAAATATGGACAGTACAAAGTAATGGCTCTGATTAAGCCCAACGCAACATCGCAGGAAATATGCCGATCAGTAGATAGCCTGGACAAGACGCTTATGACGGAAGGAGATAAAATTGTTATATCTCTAGGTGAACATGACACCAACCCTAAGATGGTAGAAATAGAATTAGGCGCAGCTCTAAAGTCTCTAAAATATAATAATGTGTTAGTGCTAGGCGTTTATAATAGTGATCACTTAAATGAAAGGAAATTAAATGACACATTACGAGTGATCTGTAAACAGTTCCCAAACTGTACATTCCTAGATGCTGAGGGATTGAAATTGCATTATAAAAATACGTGTACAAAGATTAATGCTGTTGTAGACCAATTAGATTACACTGACACAATGAAACAAAAACTAAGATTACATAACATAGTTAAATCAACCAAACCAAACACTCGAACAAATCAACCCAACAAAGAGACACAGAAACCGGGCACTATACCATATTACTTTGAAAGTTCTCATAAAAATAGTACAAACAAATATCCAAAACATAACAAAAACCAAACCGATGATGAAACAAAAAAGGGGACGATTCCCTATTATTTTAAAGTATCTTGTAATGCAGATCTTCAAGTACAAACAAATATCCAAAACATAACAAAAACCAAACCGATGATGAAACAAAAAAGGGGACGATTCCCTATTATTTTAAAGTTTCTTGTAATGCAGATCTTCATGAAACTGAACCCCAAAAATATACAAGTAGAAGTAGTACTACTAAAAATGAGTTTTTTCGTTCCTCCTAATGATTTAAAATTTATAGTATTACATGAAATCATACAAAGCATCAATTCCAAATTGGAGTTACTTGAATTAGCAATGCAGGACTTGAAACTCAAAAAACTCAAACTCAAAACTCAAAACGTTTATTCTGTAAATAGGCCGCAAGGGCACTTTCACATGTCATTTCATTTCATTTTTTACAGAACATTTGGTATTATTATCATATTATCAGAAAAAAAAGTATTTAATTATTGTTTCTGAGAGATGTAAAGAGTCTCAAATGTCATAATAAAATAATTAAAATATAAATAACAGAGATGTATAGTCTCTTTAGTCAATAATACAATGATAATAGGAGATGTAAATGGTCCCCACAGTCAAGAGTTGTATAATTAAATTAATCTTTGGAGGTGTAAAAGGCCTCTAAGTGTCCAGTAAAAGAAACTCTGGCAGTGAGGATGCTCACAATTAATTAGAACAATTCAGTCCCAAGCATTTTTATCGTCTATGTACTCTTTAATACTGTAGTAAGCTTTAGAAATAAGCCTTTGCTTGATGTATTTCTTGAACTTATTAATTGATAGATCTGTCAAAGTGCTTGGGAGTTTATTGTAAAATCTTACACAATTACCCTTGAACGAGTTTTTTATTTTATGGAGCCGAGTAGTGGGCACTGCAAGTTTGTCCTTGTTTCTAGTATTAAAGTTATGTATATCACAGTTTCTTCGAAAGTTAACAATGTTCTTATGGACATACATAATATTCTCGTAAATATATTGACTATGGACTGTCAATATATTTACTTCTTTAAACTTATTTCTAAGAGAATCTCTATTATTCATTTTATAAATCGCACGAACAGCCCGCTTTTGCAGCACAAAAATAGTATTTATGTCAGCAGCACTGCCCCAGAGCAGAATACCGTAGGACATAATACTATGAAAATAACTAAAATAAACTAATCTGGCTGTTTTTAAATCTGTCAAGTGACGGATTTTCCTGCATGCAAAAGCTGCAGAGCTCAGTCTGTTCGATAGCTTATCAATATGTGGACCCCATTGGAGTTTGGAATCCAACGTTATACCTAGAAACACTGTGCTGGTTACCAATTCCAATTCCTCATTTTTAATTGTTATACATGTCTGATTATTTTTAACGTTAGTAGTAAGAAACTTAACACATTTAGTCTTTTTCTCATTTAATAGCAAATTATTAACATTAAACCAATTTACCACTCTTGATATGGTATTGTTCACGTGATCATCAGTAGCGTGTTGGTTTCGCTTTGTTTTAAAAATAAGTGAGGTGTCATCAGCAAACAGTACCATATCATGACAGTCCCTTCCTAGATAGGGTAAGTCGTTTATATAGATGAGGAATAGGAAGGGTCCCAATATTGAGCCCTGTGGCACGCCCAAAGAAACCAATGATCCTGGTGATCGTTCTCCGTTTACGTCTACCCTTTGTATTCTTCCGTTCAGATAAGATTTTAACAAATTCAATGACGTGTCTCTAACTCCATAATGATGTAATTTCCTGATCAATGTTTCATGACAAACGCAATCAAAAGCCTTAGATAAGTCACAAAAAATGCCTAGGGCATCTTGTGACTCTTCCCAGGCATCAAAAATACTTTCAATGAACTGAATTCCGGCATCTGTTGTTGAACGACCGCGAGTGAATCCAAACTGTTTGTTATGCATTAGCTTATTTGATTCAAAATGATGTAATAGCTGTGATAAGATTAATTTCTCAAAAATTTTACTAAAAGTTGGTAGTATTGATATAGGTCTGAAATTGGTGGGGTCTTGAGTACTACCTGCTTTGAAGAGGGGAATTATCTTACTTTGTTTCATTAAATCAGGAAATTCACCGCAGTCTATACAATTGTTGAAAATGACCGCTAGGTCAGGTGCAATTAATTCGATCAGGGATTTAACGACGTGAACAGAGAGTCCCCAAAGATCATTCGTTTTCTTAACATTTATCAATTTAAATGCCTTTACGACATCTGAACTTGTGACGTGCTTAAAATTCAAGTATGAAGCACACTCTGAGACATTATCTTTTAATATTGCAACAGCAGACAAAGGTGACGAATTTAAATACTTAGTCGTGGAAGCCGGTGCATTAGTAAAAAACGATTCAAATTCAGTTGCAACTTCTAAGCTAGAACTCGTAAGCTGTCCATTGATTTTTAGTTCGTAATCGTGACTCGCTTTTTTACTACGACCGGCCTCCTCATTAATTATTTTCCAAGTCGTTTTTATAACATCGGAACTATTCTTAATTTTACTACTCAGAAAATTACGTTTAGCTGTATGACAGTCTAATTTAAATTGTTTGGAGAACTGTTTGACTTGTTCTTTAAATTCGTCACTCATGTTGAACCGTCGTTCCTCATACAATGCATACAATGCTTGCCTGCGTTTATGCAACTCTGCAGTAGCCCACGTACTAAAGTCGTTTGAACCACTAACCACAACCGATTTTGAAGTGAATATCGCGCTGTACTGTTTCATAAAGGTTTCAAAGAATAAGTTATACATTATATTAGGAGACTGTTCAGCAGCCAAAAACGGTAGTTCCTGGGCTAAAGAGTATCTCATTCTTTCTAACCGGTCAGCAGTTACTGGCACAAACGAAATTTTCTTTTTAATGACAGGTTCTCTAATAGAATCAAATTGAAATAATTGACCTAAATGATCTGAATCCAATTCACTGATAACACTTTTACTGATTGGAATAACATCAGTTGAGTGACAACAAGGAAGAACCAGACATCATATGTCTTCCTGAAACGTTCATACAGTCAGGTAATGAAAACATGATAAATTTAAATAACTATAAAATGGCAACGGCCTTTTCAAGAACCAAAAGAAGGGGAGGCACTTGTATTTTGGCTAAAAAAGAAATTGACACCAAAGAACTTCCTTACATCAAAGATATGGCTGTACCAAACCTATTTGAAAGTTGTGGAATAGAGGTCCCAAAACACAAACTAGTGATTATTTGTATCTATTCTTTTAGGACACAAAAAATAAAATAGAACAATTCTTTAATAAACTTGAGACCTTATTATTCACATTATCAAAAAAGCAAATTTCTAATATAATTATCACAGGAGATTTAAATATCAATATTCTGAAAAATAACATGAACACCACAAAACTGATTGACATAATGAATACGCATAATCTTAAGGTACTGATTAAGACACCAACAAGGGAAAAAGCCTATCTTGATCATATTTACAGCAATATTAAGTGTGCAGTAGTTTAGTTTTTTCCTTCGATAATGAGATAGGAGGGACTTACTTGGACAATTTTGAGTTGAGGCCGGCGAGGGGGCCCCCAAGATTGCTCGTTCTCCAAGGTCGATTCTTCTGGGTACATCAATCGTCGTTGGCGTTTGTGTTGTGCTATGTTACGGAGGTTTTGAGTCGCGAGCGAGGCTCCAGCTAATATGCGAGCCAAAAGTAGAAGAAGGAATACGCGCGCGCGATGGCGGTTGTAACAGTATTAGTACCGAAAAAGTACGGTTGGCGACACTGTCGGGTTGCGTTCAGAAATGCCGCTTTGTAGATGCGTTCCGTTCAGTACCCTGATAAATCTCATATCGAAGGGAAGTTTATTTGAGTTAACAAATATACAGGGTGTCCCGTAAGTAGTGGTCCAACGTTAAAGGGAAGACAGCTTGCCTTATTTCCTAAAACCAATTTAAATATAATAAAAAAAAAACGTAGGGTTACCATGTTATTTTTTTTTACCTGGAATTTCCCATTTCGTCTTCCGTACATCGTGTTTTTTAATGCTGACGCTGCTAAGAATAACATTTCCAAGATTTTATTTTTGTAGAATAAAGCTAAATAGTTTATCAATGTAACCAAATAACAGTTTTGTTACTATCTGTTACTAATGGCTTGGAAAAAATCTTAAACAAAAAAAATATTTGTTCCGCCTTCAGATGACAGAAATTTAAAAAAAATCTCATGCAAAAAAAATGTATGACATTGAACTGAACCATTCTTTTAAAAACTTGTACACCTACCCAGCTTTGTAAATTGGAATAAAAACTAAGTCTAGGCTTTGTCGTTACAAAGTAATTGCTATTTATCTAAAAAGTGGCGCTAATTTTAAATAATTGAATAAAAAGAAAAAAAATGCTTTAAACTTATTGTAGTGTCTAAACTGTCTGCCTATGAGCTTGAATCACTAAAATAGACACAATTTTTTATTTAGCTTTATGAATCAAGTTTCTACCGCTCAATCTACATTTAACATAAGATACTTATTGCAGGTATGTCAATAAAAAATTGTGTCTATCTTAGTGATTCAAGCTCATAGGCAGACAGTTTAGACACTACAATAAGTTTAACGCATATTTTTTCTTTTTATTCAATTATTTAAAATTAGCGCCACTTTTTAGATAAATAGCAATTACTTTGTAACGACAAAGCCTAGACTTAGTTTTATTCCAATTTACAAAGCTGGGTAGGTGTACAAGTTTTTAAAAGAATGGTTCAGTTCAATGTCATACATTTTTTTTGCATGAGATTTTTTTTAAATTTCTGTCATCTGAAGGCGGAACAAATATTTTTTTTGTTTAAGATTTTTTCCAAGCCATTAGTAACAGATAGTAACAAAACTGTTATTTGGTTACATTGATAAACTATTTAGCTTTATTCTACAAAAATAAAATCTTGGAAATGTTATTCTTAGCAGCGTCAGCATTAAAAAACACGATGTACGGAAGACGAAATGGGAAATTCCAGGTAAAAAAAAATAACATGGTAACCCTACGTTTTTTTTTTATTATATTTAAATTGGTTTTAGGAAATAAGGCAAGCTGTCTTCCCTTTAACGTTGGACCACTACTTACGGGACACCCTGTATAAAATTAGAAACACGTTGTGCTTTGTGCTAGAATGAAAGTACGGAACATGCCGCCGACCATAAAATAATGCTTATTTTATTTAAGAATCTAACGTGTGAAATGCTATGCTAACTTAAACTAAAACATGTAATGTTATAGCTACGATATGCCTATTCAACAGGCAGTGGGCAGACCTTAACTACAGGTCGCTTGCTAAAAGTATTACCGATGCGTACAGTGACGACTCGTGTAACACCATCGGCGCCGGGGTGCAGCTGATGCACGCGCGCTAAACGCCATTGCAGCGGTGGTAATGTGTTGTCGATCAACACGACCACGGAACCCTCGCGGAGGGTTGTGTTAGTACTGTCGTGGAACCATTTACCTCTCGGTTGTAGCTGGTGTAAAATTCTACGCTCCAGCGTTTCCAAAAGTGTTGTACAGCTTGTTGAATAACTTGCCATCGCACGAGGCGGTTTGGATTGTCGTTAGACAAATCGAATTTCGGTAGAGACGTTAATGGTTCCCCGATAAGGAAGTGTCCGGGTGTGAGTGGTAATGGATCCGCGGGATCATTACTGAGTGGACAGAGGGGTCTCGAATTGAGAACAGCCTCAATTTGACAAAGTAGAGTGTTGAACTCGTCATTGGTGAGCTTAAGGGTACCAATGACGCGGTGCAAGTGTCGTTTTAGACTACCTACGGCTCGCTCGACGAGACCAGCGAAATGTGAAGCGTACGGAGGATTGAAGTGCCAATTGACTTGCACGTTTGCAAGCTGGCCGTTTATGACAAACTGATTTGACTCGTTTCGTAGAAACGCGTAAAGTTCTGTGAGATAACGATCACAGCCAACAAAGTTACGACCACAATCCGAAAAAATTGTTTTACAATAACCGCGTCGGGACATGAATCTACGCAACGCGTTCAAAAATGATTCTGTGGTTAGGTCGGGAACTAATTCCAAATGGGTTGCCTTTGTTGACATGCACACGAAGAAGCATACGTAAGATTTGAAAAGTTTCGCGTTACGAAACTTGCTCGATTTAAGATAAAAGTGCCCTGCAAAATCTACAGCCGTCTGTAAGAACGGACGCAGAGCTTGAACCCTAACTGTTGGAAGCTGGGCCATCGAAGGCTGCGGTGCAACTGGGCGGGCGCGTACCCACGGTACGCAGCGCAGGGTGCGCATACGAATGGCGTCGCGTGCGCATAGAATCCAATACGTCTGGGCGAGAGCAAACTGTAACGTTTGCGGCCCCACATGCAAATATATGTAATGATAGAAATCTATGAGTAGATTCGTGAAATGATGTTTTTTAGGTAATAGAATTTGATGCTTGGCATCATACAGTACGTTAGCCCGATTTATCCTGCCGCCGACCCTGAGAAGTCCGGTGTCATCCAGGAATGGTTTTAATTTTTGAAGACGCTTAGTGCATCTGTCGTTGTCCTTGAGACGTGAGATGTCTTCCGAGAAGTGTTCATGTTGAACAAGAGCTATGATTCGACTGAGAGCCTGTTTGGTCTCAGGAACTGTGACATAACTTGTCGAATTAACGTTTGTTGTACGACATTTGTTCATGAACCTAATCATGAGAGATACGATGCGTAACATCTTGAGTAGCGACGAAAATCGCTGTATGAACTCAGAGCTTGGTTCAATATTTTGTGTAAGATGAACATGTTTACGACGTTCTTCGTCAGTATGACAAGTAACGTTTGAGATAGGCCATTCTGACTCGGGCTGCGTGAGCCACGAAGGTCTGGTATGGCTCAACTGAGAAGGGAGAACGCCACGGCTTGCTGGGTCCGCGGGGTTGTCTGCTGATTGAACGTGCTGCCACTGCGAGGCAGGCACGTTGCTTGTGGTCTCCGCGATACGGTTAGACACATATGTGCGCCACTTGTCTGGGGATGAACGCAGCCAGGCAAGGGTAATGGTCGAATCACACCAAGCGAAAACTTGGTCAAACAATACTGCGCTGCTGTAAGCAGTCAGTATTTTCTTTATCAACTTCGATAAGAGATGAGCCCCACAAAGCTCTTAACGAGGGATTGTTAACCTTTTGAGAGGCGCGACCTTTGTCTTGCCCATAAGGAGGTGCACACTGATGGCACCGTCTGAGTCAACGACGCGAATATAGACGCAGGCTGCAAATGCCTTTTCAGAAGCATCCGCAAATCCGTGGAGTTGGATTTGATGAGTGCTGGGAAGCACATGACGAGGCAATGAAACCTTTTGCAAGAACGGCAGTTCGTCGATGAACCGATACCACAAATCACAAATACCCTGAGGAGGAGCTTCGTCCCAACCTGTGCCTGATACCCACAAGAGTTGGATTAAATGTTTAGCAAATAGCGTCACAGGACTAAAAAAACCTAGGGGTCGTAAGTTCTTGCTATTTCCGCAAGCATTGTGCGCTTAGTACATTTTCGCGAAGCAGTTTCCGTTTGATAGGTAAATGTGTCCGATTTAGGGTTCCACTTGAGCCCTAAGACTTTGACCGAAGTGTCAGTGTCAAGTGCTGAAAGAATGAGTGCGTCATCATTAGACTCGTTATTATTTAGGTGAGATAAGAACTCAGAACTGTTACTGGTCCATTTGCGGAGTTCGAAGGTACCCGCTTTACAAATGGCCGTAAGCTGGCGTTGAAGAGTTACTGCATCTTCGACTGTGTCAGCTCCAGTAACGACATCATCAACAAATACTTCGTTGAGAAGTACTTGCGAGGCAAGTGGAAATGCATCAGCTTCATCAATCGCTAATTGACGAAGTGTACGCAAAGCTAGAAATGGTGCGGAAGAAACACCAAAAGTTACACAGCATAGGCGGTATTCCTTTACTGGATCGTGAGGAGAGAATCTCCATAGAATCCGATGAAAATCCCGATGTTCCTTACAAAGGCCAATC
Organism: Argyresthia goedartella; assembly: GCA_949825045.1. Taxonomy (NCBI): domain Eukaryota; kingdom Metazoa; phylum Arthropoda; class Insecta; order Lepidoptera; family Argyresthiidae; genus Argyresthia; species Argyresthia goedartella. The sequence goes on along the minus strand of OX463831.1, from coordinate 10,295,555 downwards.
GATACATCATTTTGATGTCTGATGTGAAAACAATCTTGTGCAATCCGATATTTGAGTAGAACCTCAGATATATCTTGATGCAATTTCTGTCCTGTTAGAAGGTTATCATTGAGAGAGCGACCACTTGTCGTACGACTAGACGCGTCATACACAATTCTGTATTTGGAAGTCGCTGCCGACTTCTTCACCACGCAGTGATGAGGTATGTAGTAGGGATGCACGTCACTGTTCGTAGAATCAGAGACGGGTTCCATGTGTCCCATGTCTAAGTATTCCTGGAGACACTTGTTATAGTTCTCGCGTAAAGCAGAGTCACGTGACAATCTAACTTCGAGTTTGTTTAAGCGCGAGAGCGCAATAGCGCGAGATTCGCCTAGTGGAGGCGCGTTCTCCTTAAACGGAAGAGAAACAGTATATTTCCCGTTTGAGTCCCTTGTGTGAGTATCGACGTATATCGATTCACAGCGAAGTTCATCTTTGGTAAGATGGGGATGTTCTGGTATTAACTCCAGCTCCCAGAATTTCTGAAGTTTCATATCAAGTTGGCAAGTGCTTAGATTTGTAGAAATCTGCGCCATATTTTCGTAGGAAATTCTACCGTTTAGTAGGTAGCCAAAAATGCTATTAATGGCCACAGGTGTCCCGTGAGGACCTTAATGTTGTTGTGCAGCAGTATGCTGTCACTGTAGTCAGACCCCAGCAGGAGCTCGACAGGACGCGCAGAACGCAATTCTGGGTCCGCATGATTGAGACCTTTAAGGTGTAAAATATTCTCGAAAGAGTTCGGAATGTTTGGTAAGTAGCTCGTTATTTTCGGTAAAATAAGAGCTTCGATATAAAGCTTCGGCTGTGGTTTGTTGTGGGGCGTAACCTCGCACAACACGTAACCACGCGGTTGCTCGTTGCTGTCACCAATGCCGGTGACGGTAGTGCTCGTCCGCGCGGGGTACCGCGGCAAGGCGAGACGCTGGACACACGACTCAGTAATGAGTGTGGCCTGTGAGCCTTGGTCAACCAAAGCTCGGACTGGGCGAGGTGCGTAGGGCCCATGGTTCATGGGACGCACGTTGACAAGCGCAGTCGTAAGTAAAACCGTACAGTTTTTACTACTGGAATGCCCCGTAGCTCCATGTAATGGAGTGGGCGTAGAAGTTTCCTCTACCGAGTGTAACTCAGGGGAAGAATAATACTCCGTCGTCAGTGTGACGTTCGATGGTGGCACATCTTCATGTAATGAAGAGTGATGACGTTGGGTGCAAACGCGGCAACTGTGGCGCGATTTGCAGTCTTGTGTATCGTGCCCGATAAACAAGCAATTGTTACATATTTTATTTTCTTGAACAAAATATTTACGTTCATTTAAAGTAAGTTTTTGAAACTTATCACATCTATACAATGGATGCGAATTATCCTTGCAGTATGCGCATTTAATTTTATTTAAGTATTCCACCGCAGTTGCTGCATGTACACTCATCGCACGCGAAGAACGCGCGAAAGAGGTATTCGGATAACGCGGCGCGTTATATTGCGCATCAAATGCGCGCGAGTTAACGATATCGCGCGCCGTCCAGCCAGCGCATGACGCGATGACGTCACGCCGCCGCTGGAGGCTGCCGGACGAGCCGCGCCAGCCGCCGCCGGCGAGCCCGCCGCTAGGGGGCGCTGCGTCGCGGACGCAGTACTCGAGCGTGAGGCGCTCATTATTTCCGTAGCAGATAATTCTTTATCCAAGAAATCTAGTAAATCGGTCACACTTGGAATATCATTCGATATTTTTAACGATAATTCGAAACGTCTACGTATATTCGGCGTAATTTTGCGTAGCAAAATATTTAATAAGACAAAATTCCATTCATCCACAGGAAAACCTAATGATTTCAACGCCGTTATGTTCTCGTGATAACAATTCATTAGATTACGTAAACTACTTTCGATGTACTTCTCATTAACCGGTTCAACATCGTAAATGTTATCGAAATGTTTTGTTGCAATGATTCGCTTATTTTCATAACGATTGATTAACACCTGCAAGGCGTTTTCGTAGTTAGATTCAGTAACTGGAATCGATTTTATAAGATTATACGGTTCGTCTTTTAAAAACAACAATAAATAACGAAAACGTTCAACGTTAGTTAACGTTTCGTTGTCGTGTGTCGTGTGACTTATATAAATCATAGAAGGCATTCCATTCTGTCAAGATTCCAGAAAAGGTCTGCAATGTTAATTGAGGTAAACGAACATTCGAATGAAAGTTGGTTTGTTGGGACGCGCAGCACCCCGCATGAGTCTGAGTAGGTATCCCGCCGCAGCCGCAGGCGACAGACTTTGTTTACGTTCCTCTTTTATAGTGTCCAACGTAACTTGTATTTGAAAATACAATGAATCAAATTGATTACGCACAGCTAAATGTTCTTCTTTTGAAAAACTCGTTTTTTGCGGATAATTTTTCTATTTTTCCTTGAACTTGGAAGAACGATTTTTTAATATTATTTAATTCCTTAACGCGAACTCGAAATTCTGATAAGTTATTAGAACAATCAACGATACGTTGAGCACTATTTATGGCTAAATCACGATCGAAAATTAATTGTTCGATTTCCATTGTTACTGAATAAAATGATAATTACGTGTGGTAAAATGTAGTTTAGATTTAAATCGTAAAATGTTAGGTTAGGCAGTAAGTATACCTACTTGATATGTTAGTGTAATATTAGGTTAGTTGCAAACTAATGTTGAAATTATATTTAACACGCAATGTTAAATACAGCTAGAAATTTGTTCCGTACGAAAATACGTAAAACAAAAAAAATTAGTAATGTACGTAAATACAATTACCGCTGTAATTAGGTTCGGTACGTTATACCTACACCGCTAAATAACACTAAGCACGAAATACTGAGTGAGAATGTTTTTGTACGTTGTACAAAACTGTAAAATTATAGCGTGCGAATTGCCTAAGATGTTTCTAGAAGCGCCTTGTGGCGTTCAGCGCGCTGCCTACGTTTATTGTAGGTTTACCCGCGCTTCTCGCGAAAACGAAATAATGAAATGTAATTTCACAAATATCGCTCAAAACCCTATGAAACTATATACCATTAGCAAGCTCTTGTTAAGATCTCGCTATATACACCGGTATTATCGTAAAATAACACGCTAGATGCTTAGAAACTTGATATATAGATCGGTCGATGTCGGTAGATCCCGAGCTAAACGACTTGAGGCAAAGAAATTGCTAGCACAAAACAACCAACGAATAGCGATTTTTATATGAAACTAGCTGACCCGCTCTCGCTTCGCTGCGGGTAGCTCTACCCCTACTTTACCCTTACCTATCCCTACCCTAACCTACCCCTACCCCTAACCAACCCCTACCCAACCCCTACCCTACCCTACCCCTACCCAACCACTACCCTACCCTACCCCTGCCCTACCCTACCCTACCCTACCCCTACCCTTACCCCTACCCTACCCCTACCCTACTCCTACCCTACTTTTAAACCTTCCCTGGTCTACAACAAACATTTCAAAACCAAAATCAGCTAAATCGGCCCAGCCGTTCTCGAGTTTTAGCGAGACTAACGAACAGCGATTCATTTTTATATATATAGATAACCAGATATAATGCGGTATATCCGGCTCGAAACCTATTATGTGCAGTAGTTTAGTTTTTTCCTTCGAAAATGAGATAGGAGGGACTTACTTGGACAATTTTGAGTTGAGGCCGGCGAGGGGGCCCCCAAGATTGCTCGTTCTCCAAGGTCGATTCTTCTGGGTACATCAATCGTCGTTGGCGTTTGTGTTGTGCTATGTTACGGAGGTTTTGAGTCGCGAGCGAGGCTCCAGCTAATATGCGAGCCAAAAGTAGAAGAAGGAATACGCGCGCGCGATGGCGGTTGTAACAGTATTAGTACCGAAAAAGTACGGTTGGCGACACTGTCGGGTTGCGTTCAGAAATGCCGCTTTGTAGATGCGTTCCGTTCAGTACCCTGATAAATCTCATATCGAAGGGAAGTTTATTTGAGTTAACAAATATATAAAATTAGAAACACGTTGTGCTTTGTGCTAGAATGAAAGTACGGAACATTAAGGATGCACAAGGAACGACTCTACCTCTCGAATTATCAGATCACGACACTGCGCAGATTAAGACATGGCACATTGTGAAAAGAGACTACAGTGATGACAACATAAGAAAGTTTTGTAGCGCTCTACAAAACATTTCCTTCAGTGAAGTATATGCAAATACTGCATTTGATAAATTCCACGAAATTTTCACTTTGTTCTATGAACTATGCTTCCCGAAAATAGAACGCAAGATAAATGCAATATCAAAAAGAGCATGGGTAACAAAGGGGTTAAAGATATGTTGCAAAATGAAAAAATCTCTGCGCTATAATTTTTATGTTAACAAAACAGAAGCAAATAAACTGCAATATAGAAACTACACGAAACTACTAAAAAAATGCATCTCACAATCGCAAAGGAACCAAAATAGTAAAATGGTTTTGGAGAGTAAAAACATTTGCAGAGCTTCTTGCAAAATAATAAAACAAGTTGTTGGCCAACTTAACACCAACCAATAAAACAGAATATAAAAACATAAATGCTATCAAAGACGACAATGGTCATTTATTAATAAATCCTCTTGACATAGCCAATACATTTAATGACTATTTAATAAATTTGACAAACAAAAATTATTCTGAACTAAATATAATTTATTTACATAAACGCAATTGTACAGGAACTAGTTTTTTCATCACTCCCGTTAGGGAACAAGACATAAAAACAGATGTTATCAAGACATGTAGCAATTCACTATGTCCAATTTTATGCCATTTAATAAATATATCGTTTGAGGAAGGACGATTCCCTGAAAAACAAAAACTTTCGATTGTGAAACCGCTGTATAAGAAAGGGAATGCAGAAGAAGCCAGCAACTATCGACCAGTTACACTGATACCAATATTCTCGAAAATATTTGAAAAAGCTATGCAATTTAGGCTTAATGACTACTTTGAGAAGCATAAAATAATTACAAAGGAACAATACGGTTTCCAAAAGGATAAATCTACAATTCTAGCAGCATTCAATCTTGTATCTAGTGTGGCGAAGGGCTTCGATCTTAAATACAATACATCTGTTTTATTTTTCGACATGACGAAAGCTTTTGATTTTGTCTCGCATGATATTTTGTTAGATAAACTAGAACAATATGGCGTAAGGGGACCACCCCTACAATGGATACAGACCTATATTTGTGATAGGAAACAAAGTGTGCACATAAATAGATTAAATAGCAATAACAAGGAAATTAAATAAGAGTCTGAATATAAATATAGTAATTTTGGTGTACCTCAAGGAAGTGTTTTAGGCCCACTTATGTTCTTAATATATATAAATGACATACCAAAAGTGACATTACACAAATCCATCTTATTCGCGGACGACTTTTCGATTATAGTAAGCAATAATAATAGTGACATTCTATTTAACAAATCAAATTATAATATGTAATGGTAATAAGGATAATAAATTAATTGATAAACATAAAAATGACATACATAAAACAATAGGGTCAGTAGACGATTGGTTAAGTAATAATAATCTAAAAATTAATGTGACTAAGACAAACTATAATGGCCAAATAATAAATTGTGAAAATAGTGTGACATTTCTCGGTATTGTAATTGACAAAGACCTTAACTGGAAACTGCAAATTGACAAGGTTTGCAATAAAATAAGTAGATTTGTATTTGCACTCTCAAAGCTGAGAAAAACTACCACCCTCCAAACAACACTTGCAGCCTACCATGGATACGTGGAATCCGTGTTAAGGTACGGCATCATCTTATGGGGAAATAATACAGATGTCAACAGAGCGTTTGTTATACAAAAAAAATGCGTCAGGGCAATCTTAGGAGTAAAACCCCAAGAATCATGTAAAACGCTGTTCAAAAAACTAAACGTTTTAACTTTACCGAGTCTCTATATATTTGAAGTAGCAAAATTTGTGAAACAGAACATGAATATTTTCACGACTGCTAAAGAACAGTTTCCAAGGAATACTAGAAATCCGGATAGATTAGTACTGGAACATAAGCCACGAACAACGCTTTACCAAAAATAATTTTTATGCAATGAGCGTAAAAACATACAACAAACTGCCCACCGACATAAAAAGTCTCCCTTTCATAATTTTTAAAAGAAAGTTATTTCTATGGCTTCAACAGCATAATTTTTATGCACTTTCAGAGTTTTTGCACTAATTTATAAGTCTTAATATTAAATTTTTTGTGTATGCTTGATAGGTCCTATACACAAATCGAAATATACTACTATTTGCATGCTGTATAAATATAGCTGAATAAGGAACTTCTAATATTATTAACATCTGATATGTCTACCTAATTTCATAAGCAAATAAACGAATCTTGAATCAATCTTGAATCCTATTGAAATCGACTTTACAATAACAATCGATTTATTTATGAAGAAGTTTTAATCGATATAAAACATTGATATTTTATTTTGATAACTAGGTATTTGTATTGTTTCAACCGTGTTCATACGCGTTCTTCGTTTATTTATAGTTCCCGTTTAGCAAACCTTAATCTAAGTCACAGATTCTTTTCGATATATTAATTTTCTCCGAATACATTATACACTCGACCACTGGCAGAATGTCAAGAGCCTTAACAGGTATACAGAAAGATTCATATATGTCGATACTTAATAATCTGCACACATATTGATTGTAACGCCAACAAAGTTTTTCATACAATTTCGTGGTTTTTAGCTCACGTCGCGTTGTCGACCCATCGAAATACAGTATTTGACTGCTAGTCAAAAAAGATATTTTTTAGGAACTGTCAAAACGTTTTTTTTTTATTTTACTATAAATTTTAATTAAGTCAAATATTTTAACTGTATGTACATAATTACAGAACATTGTTTTTATTTGTTAGACAATATTGTTGCATATAAGTAGGGAGGAGCGTATGTTACTTATCCCAAAACAGGGGAAACTCTACTTTGGGGAGTAACGACTCTTTATTGTCTGTAAAAATGTATGACAAAACTGTAGCAATATTACTGAATAAACATGATTTATTTATTTATATAATACAAGCATGTGTCATAGCCAAATGCTGTTTTGTTTTTACACAAAATTAAGTTTATAAAATACTATTAGGTCCTTACATATGAAATTGGCGTTTCGCCGTACTGGCCACTTTGATCTCAAATATCTCCTCTATGGTTAGGAATTCCAAAATCAAATTTATACAGCTATTTACTCATTTATTTGTGTTTCTAAAATTATAATTCATTTGTTTTTTACTCATTTTTTTTTCTTGCGTCACTCAGCTTACAAAATGGAAAACTTGAAATATCGCGTTATTTACGAGTATGAGTTCTACCGTGGCACCAGTGCTGCAGAAACGACTCGAAGGATTAATGATGTGTATGCCGACGGTGCCGCAATAGAAAACACAGTGCGTTTTTGGTTCCAACGTTTTCGTTCTGGAAATTTCGACCTGCAGAACAAGCCCCGTGGGCGGCCGGAGACCAAAGTTGATAATGAAGAATTGAAGGCTATTGTGGAAGCGGATCCATCGCAAACCACGTCCGAGTTAGCTGCAGGCTGCGGTGTTAGTGATAAAACTGTTTTAATCCACTTGAAGCAAATTGGAAAGGTGAAAAAGCTTGAAAGGTGGGTACCTCACGAATTGAATTCAAAAGGCAGAAGTTAACGGCGTAAAATCTGATGGATCGGGTGTTAAAATTGGCGTTCCACAAGGTTCCATATTAGGCCCTTTCTTATTCCTGGTATATATTAATCTGCCTTTCATGGTGGAGAAATTAACTGACATAGTGTTGTTTGCTGATGATACTTCAATGGTCTTCAAAATTGAAAGACAAAAAGGAGAATTTGATGATGTTAATGGTGTATAGTCTTTAACCTTGAATTGGTTCACAGTTAATCATTTATTGTTAAACGCTGGTAAAACCAAATGTATCAAATTCTCACTTCCAAATGTCAGGCAAGTTGAGACCAGTTTAGTGTTAGACAACAGCACGTTAGAATTAGTAAATGATACGAAGTTTCTTGGAATAACCATTGATAGCAAATTTCAGTGGGGACCCCACATAGATAAATTGGCTGTTAAATTAAGTTCTGCGGCTTACGCTGTTAGGAACTGTTGTAATTTGGAAATATAGTGGTCTAATATGGGAATGAAAATATTGGTGTGATTGCTTGGAATGTTTATTTTGAAGTGACAAAGATAAATCTAAATACAAACATTGAAAGTTAGAAAATATGTCAGAAAGAATATGTCTGAGATTTATGAAGTAAACTTAAAAGAGTCTACACAACAATGATTATAGCAGTATCTACAACAGCCGCCCTTAATCGATGTTGTGCTCGACAAACAAAAAAAAACTTAAGTTTGTAGTCCTAAACCAACTATACACCTTTTGTGTGTAACAGGCCCAAGTGGCTTAGTTAGGACATCTGCAGGCATATCACTACTACATACGTATTCGAGAACAACAATATTACAGGATACCTTTTCCCTGATAAAGTGAAATCTGGTATCTATATGCTTCGTCCTGTTGTGGTGTATTGGATTTCGAACGAGGTTGATGGCACTCTGGCTGTCAGAAGCTAACCTAACTGTGGTAAGTTTACCTGTTATTTCGTGAACGAACCGACGTAAATAACACGCTTCCTTTGTGGCGGACGCTGGCGCCATATATTCCGCTTCCGTGGACGACAGAGCGACAGTAGGTTGCTTCCTTGATTCCCAGGATACTGGTCCTCCACTAAGCTTGAAGGTATAGCCAGTATATGACTTCCTATCAATCGGACAGTTTGCCCAGTCTGCATCACAATAGCCTCTTAAAGGTTCTTTACATCTTCTGTAAACCAAAGAGTAATTTAAAGTACCCTTCAGGTACTGTAGAACCCTTTTTGCAGCATTCCAATGTTCCTTAGTGAAACACGTATTGAACTGACTTAAATAGCTCGTTACATAAGCTATGTCCGGGCGAGAGTTCACTGTCAAGTACATAAGACATCCTATTAGATTTTGGTAAGGATACTCAACAATTTCACCATCAGTTCTCTTTTCCATTGGTTTTTTTTTTACCAAAGGAGTACTAACAGTCTTACATTCACGCATATTGAACTTATCTAGCAATGTTAAAATATAGTTTGACTGATTTATTTGGATGCTTTCAGAATCATATCTTATTTGTAATCCCAAATAAGACTTCAATATTCCCAGATCTTTGATTCCAAAGAATGTTGACAAATTTTTCTTGACAATGTCAAACGTCAAATCAGATTTATGAAAGACAATAATATCATCGACAAATATACCCAAGATTACGAGTTCTTGACCAAAAAGTTTAGTATACACGCAGGGCTCTGAAGGAGTTCCTATAAAAACTATTTTTAATAATGTGTCATTTAACTTTTTGTTCCAAGCTCGAGGGGCCTGCTTAAGGCCATAGAGGGATTTCTTCAGCAAACAAACCTTGTTTTCCTTGCCTTTTTGTATAAATCCAAAGGGTTGCTCCATAAAGACTTCTTCTTCCAAATCTCCATTTAGGAACGCTGTATCAACGTCTAGATGCTTCATGTTTAGACCCATCTCCGCAGCTAAAGCAAATAAGGTGCGAAGAGAAGAATGACGGATCACGGGCGCAAGTTTCGTCGTAGTCAATGTCTTTTACTTGATGAAAACCCTTGACGACTAGTCGCGCTTTATACTTCGTAATATTCCCATATGCATCCTTTTTAATTCTATAAACCCATTTACAGGGTATAACCCTTTTGGTTGGTCGATCAACTAAGTCCCAAATGTGAAGTTTGGTCAACGAGTTATACTCGTTTGCCATAGCGTGGTGCCATTTATCAGCATCCTCGGCATAAGTAGCTTCATAGTATGTCGTTGGATCGCTGGCATCAACCGATGATACATTATATGCCAGGAAATCAGGTGGTTTCCTATTTCTTGAGGGGTACCTCTGCTCACGGGCAGGTTGTTCCTCGTCCAAACTTGCTGGCTCCACATCCTCAATAGGGGGACTTTGTTCTACAATAGTTTCCGATGCTTTCGCACTTTGTTGATTTACCGGTCGAGGTGATCCAGCTTCGGGAAGACCACCACTCTGAACACAGTCAAAGAATTGAGAGTCTTCGGTCTCAGGATCTCTTTCTTCGAGTAATAATATAGGGTCTGACTGCATTACAGGCTCCACTTGCCTCTGCTTTAACATCGTAAAGCTAGTTTCGAAAAAGGTTGCATCTCTGGACATAAACATATGTCGTGGGTTAGATGGATCCCTAAAAATATAGGTGTTAGGATTTTCAGCATAAACAACAAAAATTGCTTCCTTCGCCTTCAAATCTAACTTTTTCCTGTGACATGACGATATATGGACAAGTGCTCTACATCCAAAAACTTTCAGATGACCAAGGTCACTTCTACGACTCCACCACCTGTCGAAAGGAATCTGCCCGCCTAAAGCTCGATGAGGGGACCTATTTTTTAGATATACGGCGACCTGGAAAGCATCTTCCCAGTATGCTGTGGGCAATGAGCTCTCAGCCAACAACGACCTCGCCTTTTCTACTATCGACCGATGAGTACGTTCGGCACATCCAACTTGTTGGGGACTGTACGGCGTGGTAGTTTGACGTTGAATTCCTTTAGATTCGAGGTAATCAACAAACTCTTTATTAACAAACTCTTTACCACCGTCGGTCCTCACGGATTTGATTTTCCTATCTAACTGATTCTCTACAAAGGTTTGAAAAAGACAGAATTTGTTTTTGACCTCTGTTTTGGAATGAATAAAGTAGGTAAATACCATCCTAGTATAATCGTCTACCAAAGTAAGCATATACTTATTTCCTTGAAAAGAGATTGTAGACAATGGTCCACATAGATCCATATGGATCAGTTCCAAAGAAGTAGTAGCCCTATTAAAAGCCACCTTCTTGAAAGGTTTCCTTGCTTGTTTACCTTCTACGCAAGCGATACAATTATTTTTATCTACTACTTTAAACTTTACGCCTACCTCGTGATTCTTCAGTTGATTCATGCCTATACGACACAAGTGTCCTAACCTTTTGTGCCAGAGTTGATAAGAATTAGTATCCTGACAGCCAGAGTGAACATCCTGTGTTAAATTTGCCGCAGTATCCGGAACGTCAACAATACCATCAAGGACGTATAATCCACCACAGGGCGAAGCATGAAGAACAGAATCACCTGTAAAACGAAAAGTATTATTTTTATAAAAGTTACATCCATTTTTATCAAAAACACATATAAAACCCTTATCAACAGCTTTCTTCACAGATAACAAGTTTGCCTTTAAATCTGGTACAAAGGCAACTTCATTTATCCTATTGACTACGTTTTTGGGTGTATTAATCGAAATATATCCAGTTCCGCAGCATTCAATATGTTCACCGTTAGCAACGGTAACATGACCTTTATCAGATATCGAAATATCTTGAAGCCAATCTCGTCTAGAAGTCATGTGTTTCGTACATCCTGAATCTACATACCAAAGTTCCTTGTTTGAGGTGCCAGAAGTATTTAAAGCTGTAAATCCGACATCACTGACGTTTTCTTTTACCACATTCGCTTTTACTTCTTTCTTCCTCAATGGACAGTCTGGCCTCTTGTGTCCAGGTGCCTTGCATTCATAACATATTATCTTAGAATTCGATTTCGTCTTGGACTTCTGCGTCTTCGTATGAAAAACGGAATCTAAAGGTGAAGCTGCACTTTTGGACATTTCATTAAGTAGTTTTGTCTTGACTAAGTCGGTTGTCACATCTACGTTGCAATTTTCTAGTGCCATTATAAGGGACTCATATTTTGGAGTGAGGCCTCCTAAAAGTATAGCTGCAAGAGACGTGTCTTCTACTACCTTGTCAATGTCTGCCAAAGCTTGTGCTGTTGACATGACAGCATTTATGTAAAACTCTATATTATCATAGTCTGACAGACTCAATCTGTATAGCTTTCTCTCTAAAGCGTCCCATACCTTTATCTTCGAAGGCTTTTTTCAACGATCTCCAGGCTTCGGCTGCGGTTTTTGCACATCTTGCGTGCGTTATTGCTGCACCGTCTATTGTAAGGCAGATCTTGGCCAGTGCTTTTGCTTCGTTTCTCTCTTTGACTGAGGTAGGGGTCGTGTCATCATTATGATAACCACATATTGTTACCCAAAGGTCCTCATGCAAAAGGTAGTTCCTCATCTTGAATTTCCACGTCGGATACCCGTCCTTATTGCGCAGGCAAAACGATGGGATTGAAGTTGAGAATGACGAATTTGACTTCGATAAACCATCCCCACTTTGTTGTGACATTTTTTACTATTTAGTCACACACAAAATACACAAATACACATTAACATTAACCATGTAACCATTTACCACATTTCGTGCTGATAAAGTGTTGTAATTTGGAAATATAGTGGTCTAATATGGGAATGAAAATATTGGTGTGATTGCTTGGAATGTTTATTTTGAAGTGACAAAGATAAATCTAAATACAAACATTGAAAGTTAGAAAATATGTCAGAAAGAATATTTCTGAGATTTATGAAGTAAACTTAAAAGAGTCTACACAACAATGATCATAGATGTATCTACAACAGGAACATCAGACAAAGCACGGATGTGGCTACATCTAGGCTAGTATATTTTAGTTACTTTCATAGTGTGATGTCCTATGGTATCTTGTTGTGGGGGAAAGCAGCGGATATTCAAACTAATTGAAGGCTATTGTGGAAGCGGCTCCATCGCAAACCACGTCGGAGTTAGCTGCAGGCTGTGGTGTTAGTGATAAAACTGTTTAAATCCACTTGAAGCAAATTGGGAAGGTGAAAAAGCTTGAAAGGTGGGTACCTCACGAATAGAATTCAAAAGGCAGAAGTTAACGGCGTAAAATCTGATGGATCGGGTGTTAAAATTGGCGTTCCACAAGGTTCCATATTAGGCCCTTTCTTATTCCTGGTATATATTAATGATCTGCCTTTCATGGTGGAGAAATTAACTGACATAGTGTTGTTTGCTGATGATACTTCAATGGTCTTCAAAATTTAAAGACAAAAAGGAGAAATTGATGATGTTAATGGTCTTCTTCTTTTCGAGTCGACGGTCATCTCAGATACGGGCGGCCCAAAAGGCCGCAACCGCAATAGCTCGCTCGGTAGCCTTATACAGCTCCTCGTCCGTGCAGGTTGTCGGGCACGCAGGGCACCCAGTCATGTGCGCAATCGTCTGTCTCGGGTATCCACAGAAGCACGCCGTGTCTAGTTCCGAGATGATGCCCCACCTCGCCAGGTTAGCTCTGGACCTCCCCACTCCAGCTCTGAGACGGTTGAGAGATTTCCAGATCGGCCAGCTGAGCTTGTATCATTCAGCTAGTTTCTCTTTCACGCAGTTGCTCGGGTCTGTAGGGTTCAGTCGTGACTGCCACCTGGCGAGGCGTGTAGTTTGAGCTGGTTACTTAGCGGCTGCACTGAGTGCAGGAAGCTTTTTCTGGAACGCAGCCTGGGCCTAGCTGGTACATGGTTGAACAGGGGATGCCGTCTGTCATGTGTCTGCTTTGACCTTTCAACCGAGATCTCCGAACCTCCGGGGGGGCTATTCCTGCTAGCTGGTACAGCTTGTCGGTTAGTGTGGGTTTCAGACAGCCCGTTATGAATCGACATGACTCGTTCAATGCCACGTCGACCAGCTGTGCGTGCGTTGAACGTTCCCACACAGGGCAGGCGTACTCAGCCGCAGAGTAGCACAGCGCCAGAGCTGTGGTGCGCAGGACGGTTGGCTTTGCTCCCCAGGATGTCGTGGTCAGCCTCTTGAGCAGGTTGTTGCGTGTGCAAACTTTTTGTTGGGTCTTCGTGCAATGCTGCTTCATTGTCAGGCTTCTGTCTAGGGTTACGCCGAGGTACTTAGGGAAACTGTTGTGGGACAGTTTTACGTCTCTCCATGTGATGTTAAGTTCCCTTTTAGCATCCCTATTGCGGAGATGGTATGCACAGACCTCGGTTTTGGCTGGGTTTGGCTTCAGACCGTTAGCAGCATAGTATTCGCCAAGCTTTCTTTATTCTTTATTGCATAGATAGTATAAAGTTGCTCAGGGAAGCTTGTTCAGGGAAGAGGAAATTATTCCCTCCACGCTCTCGAAGGTGTCCGATTGAGCCGCGAGTGCTAGGTCGTCAGCGTATATGAAGCTTCTGGTATCCTGTGTCCTAGGCTGGTCATTTGTATATATGTTGAACAGACTTGGCGCCAGGACACTACCCTGTGGCAATCCATTACGCTGATTTCTCCAACGGCTCTTCTGGGTTTGCAGGTTAACTTGAAACCGGCGGTTACTGAGGAGCTGTCCTACGATCTGGCAGAAGTCATAATCGCCCGTGATCTCATACAGCTTTTTAATCATTACGCTGGTGTTCACAGTGTCATAGGCCGCCGATAAATCCACGAAAGCGACACCCGTGATTTTCCCTTTCTCAAATCCATCTTCAATGTGCTGGGTCAGGTTGAGAACTTGCGATGTGCAAGACTTGCCGGGTCGGAAACCTGCCTGTTCTGGGATCAGTTTATCGTCGATGTATGGAGTAAGACGGCCAAGAAGGATCCTTTCGAACAGCTTGTATAGGTGGCATAGTAGGGAGATTGGACGAAAACTTTTGGGGTCATCAACTGGTTTGCCCGGCTTGAGTAGCGCGATGACACGGGCCTTGCGCCATTCTTTTGGGATCTTCTTGGTTTCCTGACAGTTGTTGAAAAGCCTCAGAACCCAATCCACCGTCACAGGGCCGAAATGCTTTATCTGTTCGACAGTGAGGTCGTCGAGTCCACACGCCTTCCCGCTTTTCAGCCTTCTAATCGCGGCAATCATCTCTTCGCGGCTGAAAGCATTACTCAGGGTGTCCGTCTCGGTGGCCGGGTTCCTAAGGATCATCCTAGCTCCTGGGAGGGGTTTAGTCTTGCCATTCAGCAGCAGTTGGTGGGCGACCTGGTTTGCAGTAACATTTATATATTCTCCAGAAGAGTTCTGGGTACCAGTTAGTTTCTTGATTGTAGACCAGGCTTTCTTACTGTTGTGCGTCATGTCAACCGACTCGACCAGGTCTTGCCATTTTTTCCGTCGGGTTTCACCGATACACTGCATTAGAGCTTCACCGAGGGCGGTAGTGTTTTCTGAAAAAGGGTCTCTTTCAAAGGCAGTCTGGTATTCCTGCAGAAGTCCGGCAGTGTCGCCAGTTAGTCCTGGGACATAAGATGTGGCACAGCCCCTCGGAATAGTCCTGCGTGATATTTCCTTAATCACATCAATGAATGAGCTGTAGTTATTTGGCGTGGCCTCGATGGTGTGAATCCTGCTATCTAAAGTAGTTGCGAACTTCTCCCAATCCGCTTTGTTGAAGTTGAAACGCCTCCGGAACGGGACTATAGTAGGTTCGATTGCAGCGTTTACTTCACAGAAGATGGGTCTGTGTTGGGTGCGTGGGATCGGCCGTGCAACTCGTTTTCGGCATTGGGAGCTAATGTTTGAGCTTGCGAAGATTAAGTCTGGGTTGTATCCCCTTTTCCATCTGCCACTGTTGAAGGATGCCGGTAGCTTTGGGTCGTGGATCAGTGCAAGGTTATTGGCCTCGCTCCATTCCTCAACGGCTTCTCCATTTCCGTCCGTTTCCCTGTACCCCCATGCGACGCTATGACTATTGAAATCTCCAGTGACAATTCTGGTTATCGTGTTGCCGAAATTGGGTGTCGCTGTGAATTGGAACGGGTTGTTGGGGGGTTTGTTTACGGATGTTACAGTGGCGTCCGACAGCTCCACGGTCAGTATCTCCACATTATTGTCGTCTGTTAGGTGGGCGGACTTCACGTGCGTACCAGGTTTGGTGTAGATCGCGCTGCCGTACTTGAGATGAGGTCGTTCGATGATACGGGTCATATTCATTATATCCGGCCTCGGGTTGTCTGGGCCTCGGTGCGTTTCTTGTACGCACAAAACGTCAGTCTTATTTATATGGCACAGCTCAGCAAGTAAAATTGCTTTGTCCGCTGAGAAGCCCTCTATATTAATAGAGAGAACTGTCAAGGCAGGCCCTGATAAGGGCCGTATATTGCGAGCTTGGATCTTACGGATGGCCATCGTGGTGAAAAGATTAGTCAGCCTACTGCTTGTTGATGCTAGTAGCTGCTTCCAGGGGACGCCGGCTGCTTAAGTAGGTATAAAGCGTGCACCACACTGGGAGGCTCTTTTCATGTCCCCCGTTGTTAATGGTGTATTGTCTTTAACCTTGAATTGGTTCACAGTTAATAATTTATTGTGAAACGCTGGTAAAACCAAGTGTATCAAATTCTCACTTCCAAATGTCAGGCAAGTTGAGACCAGTTTAGTGTTAGACAACAGCACGTTAGAATTAGTAAATGATACGAAGTTTCTTGGAATAACCATTGATAGCAAATTGCAGTGGGGACCCCACATTGATAAATTGGCTGGTAAATTAAGTTCTGCGGCTTACGCTGTTAGGAACATCAGACAAAGCACGGATGTGGCTACATCTAGGCTAGTATATTTTAGTTACTTTCATAGTGTGATGTCCTATGGTATCTTGTTGTGGGGAAAGCAGCGGATATTCAAACTATTTTTATTTTACAGAAAAGAGCTATTCGAGCAATTTATAATTTAACACGAACAGACTCCTTAAGAGAGCTTTTTAAAGAAATTGACATACTAACAGTAGCTAGTCAATTTATTTTCGAAAATATAATGTATGTACGCAAGAACCTTACAACATTTTCCAAACTTAGCGATAGCTGTAATGTTAACCTAAGAAATAATCACAGACTAGGTGCGCCCCGATTTAGACTCGCGAAGGTTAGCAATTCTTTTAAGGGTCAGTGCATTCTCTACTACAATAAGATACCTCTGGAGATTTTGAAATTGCCATTTGAGCAATTTAAAAAGCATGTTAAAGCGACTTTGTCGAAAAAGGGATATTACAATGTTCAAGATTACTTAAATGACAGGACTGTATGGGGTTAATCTGGCTCAACACAGACCTTGCTGTTAATAATTTTGTAATTATTTATTCCTGCTTATTAATCATAACAATTAAATTTTTCATATTTGTATTAGTTAAGCACAACCTATTTTTAAAAGAGATCTAAAAATCAATCTGTAGGAGTTTCTATGCCCTTCGTCTCCCACAGTGGTCCAATGTAGAGAAGAGGCAAAAAAAATGACGTTTGCTAAGTATATGTAAATATCTACAGTAATAAAGTACTTTGACTTTGATTGAGTGAAGCAAATTAACAAACGCGCGTTGACTGCTGCGTTGCATTACTCACCCGGCACAATAATGAAAGGATTTTAAATCGAATCATTATCTGTGATGAAAAGTGGATCCTGTACGATAATCGGAAGCGCTCATCGCAATGGCTGAACCCTGCCGAACCAGCCAAACCATGCCCCAAGCGAAAATTGACTCCAAAAAAGTTACTTGTGAGCGTTTGGTGGACTAGTGCTGGTGTCGTTCACTACAGCTTTCTTAAATCTGGCCAGACGATTACGGCAGATGTCTATTGTCAGCAACTGCAAATCATGATGAAAATGCTAGCTTCTAAACAACCGAGGCTGGTCAATCGCTCTAGGCCACTGCTGCTTCATGATAACGCTAGACCACACACTGCACAACAGACGGCTACCATATTAGAGGAGCTTCAATTGGAATGTCTAAGACATCCACCGTACTCTCCGGACCTTGCTCCAACAGATTACCATTTTTTTTTCGAAATTTGGATAACTTCTTGAAAGGGAAAAAATTTAACTCCGATGGGGCAGTCCAAACCGCCTTCAAAGATTTTATTGATTCCCGTCCGAATGTTTTTTTTAGTAAAGGGATCGAAGAACTACCTATGAGATGGCAAAAGTGTATAGATACTTTGATTAAATAAATATATTATATTTAAAAAAAAACGACTATGTTCCTCTCATGCAAAACGCCAATTTCATATGTAAGGACCTAATATATATATTAATATAGCTTAAGACACGTTTCTAGATTTTGGACTACCATGTTAAATACAGCATTGTATGGCGGCGCTTCGCATATCATACTGACTCGCCATCGAGTATGTAGTTCCGTGTGTGAAACGGGCCCAGCTATGCCTCCGCCACCCCAATGGTAACATTTCCCTGCGTTCCCTCCACAGGTACACATACGAGATGCTCGTCACAATGGAAGCCAGCGGGGGCCTCCTTAAACGCCACGCAGACATCCTCATAACACTAGACCACCACTTCACCAACTTCACCACGAAGCTGCGGCACGACGACAAAGTACTATTCAAAGGAGTCCTACTGAATGCTGACACGTATAACATAGGCAGTAAGGACGTTAATGTTAAAGCGTATGAGATCAGTTGCTTGGAATGCAGACAGGCGAGAGGCAGTGTAAGCTCGAAAGCGCCTTCTACGTCGCAGTTTTCTGATTTGCTCCGAACTGTGGTTAATGATTGTGTGGTGTCTACTAAGTATATTTTGAATTTTGTGTTGAATCCTATTGTGATTTTTAAGTAATGCTTTGGGGATAACAGGTTGTTGACAATGTCATGGTGAGTTGTTCGAAGCAAGGGTGATGCAAATTATTGTATCGGCACTGTCCCCCACCAACAGATGTGGCACTAGTTTCAATATTATTATGAGGTCCCATAAAAAGATTATTAAATCATTTTCAATCCAAAAATTGATGGGGTTTAGAAAAGACACCCCAAGGAAGGTTAATACAAAAGACATCAGCGAGCACGGGTGTATTCCACGGTTTTTTGCTAGTAAATCAATCCCCTTTGCTTAAAAACCCCATGTCGTCATAACAGAAGATCATCAGGTAATCAAAATCTTTCTGCGATGCGTTTGAAATAAGTTGGTCGATAGGAACGATTGCAAGGCAGGACAATCGCTAAGTTGTGTATAAACACAACTTAAATACAACGCGGCCATGTTGAGTGGGAACAGGCAATTACCTTGGCGTGCTTGACTACGTAACTTGACCATGTTGTTCACAAGTTGTGATTAAGCTGCTGTCAAGTCTGGTGCAAGTTAGCCGTACTGTGCCAATATCCAGTTTCAGTCCATAGATTCAGTTATATTTAACTCTGTGTCTGTATCTTATATTGGTGTTATGTTTGTATTGATAGTATTTAGAACTGTTTCTCAATAACCACACCGAAACATGCCACACACATATTTTTCGTACAAGACCTGTACTTTCGTGTACAATTGGTATGGCGTGTTTTTTTCTAGTTGGAGATTACGTTTTAGTACTCTTTTTAGGGCCAGTATTATTAGGTTGGTTTGTTTATGAATTATGTATTTGTTCGCTAAAAACATTGTAATAGGTAATATTTGACACTTCATTAAAATTCAACAATGTAACCTTTTGATGGAGGGCACACCATATATTTTTTTTTAAGTCGGAGCTCCACAATTGCTTAGCTTTTCCGGTTAAAAATGCAGATTCGTTGTTATAATGACAAAAGAAGGCATTTATACGATTTTCTTTGACTAATAAACAATTAGAAGGTTAGGTGAAACAGTTTTCTTTCTTAAACTAGAGATGTTACCCAAAATTCGATCGATCAAAATTAATTGTAAGCAATGATCACTGTGTTCAATTCACAGATGTTTGAAGTTCATTTTTTAAGCTGGTGCAAGCACTATGAACCTAAGACAAATGTCAAATATTATCTAAAAATATTAGGGGGTATAGAAATGTATTGCGTTATCAACTCTATTAATATTATGAAAAGTAAATTTCAATTTCTAGGTAGAAGAGTGATGTTATTAATCATATTATTATAAAATAATTAAATGTGACAATTTATAGTGATAAACTGATAGTGCATGTGTTTATTTGAAGAAAAATAAAGTAATCATTTGTTTAAGATGCATTGTTCATTTCACAGATGTCTGAAGCACTATGAAGCTAACACAGATGTCAAATTCTATTACTTAGATTATAATTCGAAAGTTTGTGTGTGTGTGTTTATATGTTTGTTACTCTTTCACGCTGAAACGGCTGGACGGATTTGGAAGAATTTTTGAATACATATAGCTTATACCCTGACTTAACATATAGGCTATCTTTTATTTGAAAAATAATTATTGTTCCCGTAGGTTGATCATTGGATGAAATTTGGAATGTACTTAGCTTACTAGCTTTTATCCGCGGTTGTACGTCATATTCGGTTTTACGTCATGCTTTGGAACCTGCCAGAAAAGTGCCTGCCTAGTTATTTAGCTCATAATAATAGATTCTGGCTCTCCATACATTCTTTTACATACATACAAATAGTCGTGAGATAATTTACCTCCTCTTCTGAAACATTCCAAAGCATGACGTAAAACCGAATACAGGACGGGCGGAGCCCAAACATATTCGATGGCATGGAAGACGATTAGAGGCATTTAGAGGGGCGTAGAAATGTACTTGCCGACCAAGCCAACTAGACAAATGAACAACGTGACGTCATTCGCACGCTATGCGGGTACCGATGACAAAAAAATACAATGTTACAATTATAATGAAATTAAATGTTAATGTATGCCTATGATATGTTTTAATACATTTCTGACTAGCAATTATAATTTATGGTTCAGAATTTATTTATTTTGCTTATCTTTGTCATAAAAACCAGTACTAAAAATAATCTCTAGTAAATACTAGATTTAATAAATAAATACCTAGAGAGATAGAGTAAATAAATATTATATTAAAAAGCCTTTATTGGTGAGAATGTGTATCGGTGTATGTTGGAACCTAGCAGTCGCATGCGGAAAAAGTAGAAGTCGACATTGTTATTCTTGTATTATAGAGATAATGGCAACAAATAATGAGAAAAGAATACCAGATTCAATAAATACTTTAGTTACAGAAAATCTTCTTCGTCAATATCCATTTCTTCGATTGCAGACAAATCGTCATCTGAAAAAGTCGTATCTTCTCCGAATCTCTGTTGTGCCTTCCCATCCCCAACACATCGACTCTTTCTCTTTCCCGACCTGTCAACGTGATTAATTAACTTCTTTTCTCCAATCAGCCACAGGCCACAGTTATAAGTAGACTGAATTGCGTCTCGGATTAGTCTCTGAATAACCTTTTCAGATTGGTTTACATTTGTAGCGGCGACTCTCTTTTTATCTTTATTTAAAGATTATTACATGGCAATGTCGCTCTATAGGAGGCGACTCTCTGCTTCATTAAGTTCCACACGTACTCAATGGGGTGCAGTTCACGCTGATATGGAGGAACACGTAATACTTCTTGTCCATTTGACTAAAACAACTGATCCACATAATACTCCTTTGGAGGCCGATTCACCTTCGATGAATCCGTTCTCTCCACATGCGTGTACAATGATCCAACGCTGGCCGGGACTATCATGTTATCTAATTCCTATATCAAGTGAATTTTGCCAGCAATTTTATGCGTAGTGATACACGTTTCATCAATATATGTTACAATACGATTAAAATCAGTTAACGATTCGGCCAACCTCGGAAATTGTCGTGAATCCCCCATCTCTCACATAGAGTTATCAATTTACAGATATGACCTTTAATTACATTACTCGTTGTCTTATTGAATACAATACAAGAACGATATGAGCAACAAAACCTCCTTTGTAGCTCAAAACTAACACAACCTTTATATTGAAATAAGAAAAATAATTGACTATTTTGACAGTCTGCCTTCTTAGTGTCAATAAAAACAGTGTGACGTATATGATACATTTATGTTTGAACGCTAATTTCACACAATTTCACGGTATACTTCCGAGATGGTCCCATGTATAGATGTTATTAATGTTCAAATTCATGTCGCTTCTGCATAATACATTTCTTAGGTCTACCTGTTAGTACTGTCATCTTGGCAGGTGCTATACATTGCGTTTATGATACTTAATTGAATGCTATCTAATAGAAATCGCAGTACTATATTTCGTGTCTTTTCGGTCTCCGGATTTAGGCGATAATATCCGAGAAAAGCCGAATTTTTAACTGATTTTAATCGTATTGTACCGGCTTTTTGACAGCCCCAACGTCGGTATTTGACTATATATATATATATATATATGTGTGTGTGTGTATCTCCAAACGCTATAAACTTCAAATAACAAATTTTACAGTGTTAATTCGCGACTTTAAAAAAAAAGACTAATACTCCCTTTGTTGTTGTAGTCAAGTTGTACAAAACACAACCTATAATTTGCCTGTAGAATATTTTTTTCCTCCCTTTTTATACGGGCGATTGTACTAATACTGACAATACATACTCGAAAAAATGTAACACTTCTAATAACATTGTTCGCTCTCTGCTATGAAGTCTTATTTTTCCCCATTTTGATCACTCACAAAACAGAGGGTAAGACTTGCGAGGACAGCCTTGATCCCTTGTTGGTCGTGGTACACCTGGACAGTTCACCAAGGTGGACCACGAACATTTTTTTTGTTGGCGGTCTACTTTTCCTTTGATAAAAAAATTAATCGTAAAAACGTATGGTTCTTAGTCCACCTGTGAAAAATCTAAGTTATAACAAAATAATGCATCTCTTTTCTATGAACGAACCAATCATTTGCAGCAGGTATGAGTTAATAATATACAATAAATCATTAAATATTGGGAAGTTCATAATAAACAACCGTATTATCTCTCAAATTACACATTTTTAACGTAATTTGTCTAGGGACAAACCGACGGTAATCTCATTATTAATCTATTGTAACTGAATATCGCGTATGTCGTCATCATCGTCCATGTAAATATTTTTCCTCTTGTTGCAAAATGTTTTTTTTTGTATGCGAACGCTACCGGTTCTAGACGTAACCGCATTCCATCCGCTTGTCTAATTCGCTTGGTCGGCTAGTATTGTGTTATCACTTCCATTCATATTATGAAAACTAAATTAAAATTTCAAGGTAAGAGTGATGTTATTAATTATATTATTTTATTACAAAATAATTAAATGTGACAATTTATAGTGATAAACCTATATTGTATGTGTGTTATTTGATGAAAAATAAAGTAATATTTTGATCAAGATACATTGTTTTATGAAAACACCTTAATTTATTTTAAATTATGTGTATATTGTTTATAATTTAACAAGTATCATTTAGTAAATATCTGTGTTAAATAAACATTAGTCAGTCGATAAAAAAGGCGCAATGGTATTGCTATAATTTTACAATCCAACAAGTTAAAAGCACCTACAACCAGTACTTTTCTCAATTATTTTAATATTAAACTTAAATATAACTAACTTAGTCACTAGATGTACTCGCACGTGCGTGCATGCACAGTAAGTTTCACTAAACCTAGTTAAGAATGGCTTATGTTTAAACGGTTACCAAAAACGCACCTATTTTACTACCAATAAATTCGAAATGACTGCCAGAATGGATAAATGATCACCAAACTTCTTTTTATGTCATGTGTACTTAAGTTATGTTTTAAGTATTTTTTGTTGTTCTTACATGTTCAACCTAACACGAAGGATAAAGGGGGCTTTGCTTCGCTCACCCCCTTTACCATTCACCTAAGCTATCGCAGTATTTTGCCCTGATATTTTTTGCAACTTTTGGTGTTCATTTATCCATTTTGGGTAGGAAAAAAATATTTTGGTGATCATTATATTTGTTGCCGTTAAGAATTTAGCATTTTGGAGTTTCGCTTTTAGACAAGCTGTGAATCAACCAGGACACTTAGGGACGGTTTCAGAAACTTCATAATTAATCTGTCAGAATATGTAATAGATCGTGAAAATGTAGATCACGAATAATACAAAAAAATCGATTCGGCATTCACTGTATGATTCGATTTCGGAATGTGTAAGAACGGATTAGCTGTGCCTGTTTGTTAACAATTTAGCATGTGGGCCTGCCTTGCTAATACTATTTCTTACAATAGCTACTTATCAATCACTTCAACTTATGATTGTGAAGGTAAAGTAACACTTTCTGAGTTGGTCTCAAACTAGCTCGAGCCCCTCCCGGCCTGGGAAGGTCATGTTCTCAAGCACACGGTACACCTGAAACACAGACATATTGATTTAAAAATCAGCCAAGTGCTAGTCGGGTCCCACAGGGTTCCGTACCACCGTACAACAAAAAAACGTGACAATTGTACGAGGACCCCCTAAATGTATAAAACGCATGCAGATCTATTACGGTTCATGAGATACCAGAGATATGAGATATCAGCATGGTAGGACGTCACCTGCAGCATGGTAGGTCATTACTTGCAGCATGGTAGGTCGTTATCTACAGCATGGAAGGTCCTTACCTGCAGCATGCTAGGTCGTTGTCTACAGCATGCTAGGTCGTTACCTGCAGCATGTTAGGTTGATACCCGCAGCATGTTAGGTTGTTACCTGCAGCATGGTAGGACGTCAACTGCAGCCTGGTAGGTCATTACCTGCAGCCTGGTAGGACGTCACCTGCAGCATGGTAGGTCATTACCTGCAGCCTGGTAGGACGTCACCTGCAGCATGGTAGGTCATTACCTGCGGCATGGTAGGACATTACCTGCAGCATGGTAGATCATTACCCGCGGCATGGTGGTACATTACCTGCAGCATGATAAGTCATTACCTGCGGCATGGTAGGACATTACCTGCAGCATGGTAGGTCGTTCGTGCAGACTCTCGGCCGTGCAGGCGGCGCCCAGCGTGACGAGCTGGCGACACAGCGCTGGCAGCGAGCCCGCCGTGCCGCGCAGCTCCGGGTCCTCGATGCTCGCTGCAATACACGTTCACGTAAGGGTCTTATTAGAGGTCCAAGGTTATTTGTGACGTCGCTGTTTCCGCTTCCGGGATATCCTAGTGTGGGGCCAGAAGCAATCTATGTGCCTGTATATAAGTGTTTATGTTAATAGTTGCTCATTACTCAACTTGCTGCACATGTTAAATTTCAGAGGCGGACATAATGAGAGCTTTTGTTGGTTGCTCTCTTCTTTACTTAAGGCTAGGTACAGTCAGCATCAGATATATGGGAGTAGGTTAGCGACTCAAAAAGATCTACACATCTTAACAAATCAGAAATATCGATACAGCCATAGTATCAAAATTATGTCAACATCCAAGTTAGCTCTGAAGGTATTGACATAATTTTGTCACTTTGGCTGTATCGATATTTCTGATTTTTAAGATGTGTATATCTTTTTGAGTAGCTAACCTGCTCGCATATATCTGATGCTGACTGTACATAACTATTTGTTATAATGATTAAATAAGTCACAGTACATCAATTTAAATATTTTAAATTACGAATCCCTGACACTCATGAGTCATAATCAACAAGCTAGTGTAAAGAAACAACCTTGCTCTGATACTCCTATTTTGCGCAACTTGAGTTTTAGAAAAGGCTGGTTTGGCCTACTGCGTCGCGTTAACTTGTTAGCCATATAAAATTTAAGGGGCGGCTTACGCAGCCACATTCATAACATATACATACAGCCACATACGTTGCTTCTGGCCCCACACTAGGATACCCTGTGTCGTGGGAACCAGAAACAGTCACATCACACACATATAAACATCCAAGACCTCTGGGGACATTTTTTCCTGTGTCCCCAGCCGGGGATCGAACCCGGGACCTCTCGCATGGTAGGCAGAGCCACAACCGCAGCGCCACAGAGGTCATACAGTTACACAATATTCTTAGTTATTAATTAATCGACGTACGAGCAACACACAGGGGCTGGGGTTCCGCCGCCCATGTTTGCCCGCTTGTTACTCGTAGTTGTTTATTATTCAAACATGTGTTCAGGGCAGGCTTTTACCATGCGCTGAAGATGATTGAAAATAGCACAGGCTCCGCCGCCCATTTTAAACCTTTGTATGTGACTTTGCGATTGTTGTAGTGTCTAATACACATTATTATCATATTTAAATTATCACTATTCTTAGATGTTCATTATTCGAGTTAGCTACGTTAAATTTTCGTGATGGTTGACGTGGTATTCGACTCATAAAACTTATAAACGGCGCGTTCCGAGTCGCAACATAATCGATTATAGCGTCTACGAGGTCGTTCCGAATAAGCTTTGGCGTGACAACGATAGCTCAAACTATGATATGACGTCTAAATGACATCATCAACACCGCCATGTTAGAATATCAACGACCATCATTGTGAGCGTGAGCACATATCTCGAACTAAAAAGTGACATCTCACAATCAAACTTAGAACAGCAACCAGCAGCGACTCCTGGCGCTCCATAATTGTTTATTTCCTCACTTATTCATTCAAAGCAAAGCTAATATAACTTCTACGACTCGAAATGACCATAAATGGTTGGGTTATAATAGTGTCATCTGTCAGTGTCAACGCCTACCGTCGCGGTAAAAACGTTCCAAATGGATGTCTATGAAATATAACTTCTACTACTCGAAATGACAATAACTAACAAAAGTTGGGTCATCTGTCAGTGTCAACGCCTACCGTCGCGGTAAAAACGTTCCGAATGGATATCTATGAAATATAACTTCTACTACTCGAAATGACAATAACTAACAAAAGTTGGGTCATCTGTCAGTGTCAACGCCTACCGTCGCGGTAAAAACGTTCCGAATGGATATCTATGAAATATAACTTCTACTACTCGAAATGACAATAACTAACAAAAGTTGGGTCATCTGTCAGGGTCAACGTCTACCGTCACGTTCAAAGCGTTCCGAATGGATATCTATGATGGTCGTCAGATCCCGCTCGGAACGAGCATTATGGTCGTGACGTCACGTGAGCGGTGATGTCTTTGTTGACGTGACTCGGAACGAGTGGCGGCTTGCCTCGCCCCTATTTTCAGATTTGTCGCTAGTACGTTAATAGTGGTAGGACTCACCTAGATCCACTCGCTGCTTGCACAGCGCGCGCACGTGCTGCTGCAGCGTCTGCACGCCGCCCTGTCCCCCCTGACCCGCTTCACCCGCGGGCGCCACCGCCGGCAGCAGCACCCGCAGCGCGCTCGCCAGCTCCAGCAGCAGCACGCCGTAAGAGAACACATCCACCGCCGCGCTGAGCACGCCACCTGTCCGGTACTCCGGGGGGAGGTACGGCTTCGTGCCGTACACTCTGAGGACGGATACCGCTGATGAACAACGTGGCCGCAAATGTGCAGGCAGCACCAGATGTGCAGGGTGTTGAGATATGATTTTTTAAATGTTTTTAAGAAAAATACCCAATATCTTCCAAGTAATCCATAATATTTTTATATTTCACTTTGTCCCGAGTTCTTAGTTAATTAGCGTTCCTAAATAAATCAAAAGTTCCAACAACTAAACAAACAAAGCAAAGGTACACAAAAAATAAAGTTTAAATTGTAAATAGTCAAGGTAGATAAATAATTCAAAATTTATTTATTTATTTATTCTGCTAAATGAAAACTAACTGCTAGTAATAATTTAATATCTAAAAACATCTTCATGTCATGTTCATGCCCTCCATAACAGTATGTCACATATCAGGTAATCCTTCAATGTTTGGTGAATAAATCAAGATGAGTCGCCTTAGACTCATCGAGTCCTACGTCTCAAACAAAATATAGCAATTTTACCTGAAAATAAAATTGTTATTATACATACTTACCTGGCTTTAAGCCTAATATTGAGAGTAGCATACTTGACTTCCTTTCCGGTGCGACGAATTAAGCCCTAAACAGCTCACTTCCTGTTTAAAACTCCTAAAATACATGTCATATCCGTTTGGAACCTCAGCAACATTGCGCGCGTAAAGTTTCAGAAATGGCGGCAATTATAGCCAGCGTTATTGCGCGCGCTCAATTTTCAGGTCATTGGCAACTCAATAAAGAGCTGATCGTGTCTAAGAATGTGTCACGATCATGCAATGCATAGTAATGTGCACAGCAGGCAGCGATTTACCTAGGCTTAAAGCCAGGTAAGTATGTATAATAACAATTTTATTTTCAGGTAAAATTGCTATATTATACCTGACGTTACCTGGCTTTAAGCCTAATATTGAGTAGTGTTTGGTATCGACTGCTGAGTTAAAAACGCCAATGTGATATGACTAGGAGTTCAATTATGGAAACCTTATATAAATTATGATACTGAATGTGTATGCATCATCGTGTACGTGATGCAAAGATAGGCTGCGCAAATGCAACTCAAAAATAAGGCAAATAGATATAAACAAAAACAGACTTAAGAAAGGTCTGATGAAGTCATCTTTTGAAGCCAGCCGAGTTTCGGGCTGGCTAGGTTAGACTTGGTTAGTTCGTTTCTGGCTATTAAGACTCATCTGATCTATATGAATCTAAGAATATGCAAAGCTTTACCTCCAGTAGGTTTTCCCTTTAGTCATCACTTACGTACAAGTGTACCGAGATTGGTGCTCGGTGGTTGGCTGCTAGTTCGCCATTCTGTTCGACGACTACCAAGACTGCAGTTGTGAGGTCAGGATATCAGGTCGGTCGACTGACCTACGAAACTCGGAGCTAGAGACGTAGGCGTGCCGAATCGAATACGTGTGAAAATGAGTTATTATAATTTGTACCTTGCACAGACAGGGCCAATCTGATTTAAACTCAAAACATTGATGAAATTAGTGATTAGCAGTAGGTATAATCAAATTACAATTGCTGTATTTTGAATTGGGAGTGCGCCTCCTGGATGCATTACCACTGATTATGTACTTCCACATATGATTGGTCTTTGCAAAAGACTGGCGAACGACTCTGTAATCTGACTTTAATGATAAAGTTACTCAATTAATCTAAATACCTTTTTGTATCACTTCTGAGAAGAATAGCTAGATGTGGCTGATTCTATTACAGGAGCTAGTGTGGCTATCTGACTCAACTGAAGATGCTTCTACAGTGGGCAAGCATAGTGAAAAAGACAAGTTTACGCGTAATAAGCATATTTGTAAATGCCTACAG
Organism: Argyresthia goedartella; assembly: GCA_949825045.1. Lineage (NCBI taxonomy): Eukaryota > Metazoa > Arthropoda > Insecta > Lepidoptera > Argyresthiidae > Argyresthia > Argyresthia goedartella. The sequence goes on along the minus strand of OX463831.1, from coordinate 10,266,536 downwards.
TGATAAAGAAGTTTAGTATCCATCGTATTCAATTATCATTGATCAGATACCTAATACAAGTATCTGAGCGCGTTTTCATTACTACCCGCAGCTGTGTAGACAACATTAACTGAAACCATGTTACCTAGGACTGGACCATAAAAGTCAAATATACATACTTCATTGGGATAATCCAGCATGGCCATAACATTCATTAAAATAATAATGTGTAATGGTTATAAAAGTTTTGAAAAACTGTCATTAACCTAGTTCACTGGTAGAAATACCAGGTTGGTGTCCTAACATAACATAGCGTCACGCCTTTTCCCATATGGGGCGGCAGAGGCACAATGGCGCCCACGCTCAATATGCTAATGTATATCATGCCCAGTCCGATATTCAATACTCCATTGCTACTTTATAATTATTATTCCTTTACTATGTAGGTACTCTACGGAACAGCTGTAGAAATATTAAGGAACTCTGCTTGTGGGCTGTATGCCGCACCGGCCACATCCAAGACACATTATGGTTAGATTACCTCGATTTCGTCGACTTGGTTAAAGTTGCCTTTGCTGTTCGCTTGGGATATGTCGAAGTAAAGCGACTGTTGAGAAACAACTAAATAAATAGTGGAGATGTGAAAAAATCACGATGTATATATAATCTCAAATTTATATTAATGTCCTGAGAGACTCGAGGACTGTCATCAGCTCCTTTTGGATAATATACTGAAAAGTGCATTCTTACAGCCACTTACCTAGTGAATTATGAAGACCTGCGCGGTCCAGTGACACGTAGGTTATTTGTGAGAAGTAATGTACATAACTTCTCTATATGGCTCCGACAATATCCTGGTGGATAACTGTCTGAATAATATTAGCAGACTATATCTTTGTATAGTGAATCTGAAAGGTGACTGCTACAATGATAATTGTCTGAAGCAGTAAAGTAGGCATATTGCCGACCATATCCTGCCGGATTGATGAAAGTAGTCGGGTTGAAAAACGACGGCTCTGTTAGATTGTAACGCGTTGTTATATTAGGGGTTGGAGGAAATCAGCTAGGTAGGTACTCAAAGTTCTTTAACAATGTGGTTTAACTTATTAAAGGTAAGACCAACACCACAATAAGAGTAGTATATGATTACCCTTTTACCCTTTGAGTATTGTATTATATAGATAACCGGTCCTCCAGCCACATACCTAATGTTTAGAACTCCCTTTTAATCCCTTTAAAGCAGCAGCGCTAAAATGGAAATTATTGATTTCAAAGTAAAGAAAGTTACATAAAGTAATTAGTATAAATGGAATATAAAATAGTGTTGATTTTATATTTCTTCGTCACTGGCTTAAAAAGGGTTAAGATATCACGTAAATGAGTAGAACGTTACAATAAAACTGTAGGAAAATTGTTTGCCTCCACTCTGTCCGCCTCGATCTACCAACATCAGGCGATGTTTCTGTATGAAAATGTCGCTTTGAACCTTGCACAGATGGAAACGTTGCAGAGACTGAGTTAGATCTCAAGTTTCGCCGGGATACTAGAAATGCACGACAGCGAGCCATCAGATATCTACATCTTTGCGCAAGATGTTTAATTGAACCGTCTCGCATAGACTGATTCATTTCATACTCACACGAGCGTTTAGTAGCGATGTCCTCTTACGCGCAGGCACTACCGGCATAACCGCTAACGGCTGACGTAACTGCATGTCAATGTCGCTTTAAACCTTGCAGGTGGACTAAGTTGCAGAAACTGTATCAGCGGTATATTACCATCGAAGATTGATCAACAGGTCACTTCACGCGGGATTTTCAATTTCTCTGTAGCCAAGCCGCGCTGATTGGTGTACTTATGGCGCTCAGACTGGGCTGCGGTACCAACACGTGGCTGCCGCTCGTAGTCGCCGCGTCGTCGTTCGCCTCCTGCCTCCCCTCCGCGCACGCACCAGCCTTGCGCAGTCTGGCGGCCCGGAGCGCTCGCCGTATGCCGGCTCCGGGCGGCGGGGGCGCCTCACCACTGCGCGCGGGCGCGGGCTAAGTGTAGCGGGCAGCCAGCACCGCAAGGGCTCACCTTGTCGTCGTTTGCCTCCTGCTTACACTCCGCGCGCGCGCCAGCCTTGCGCAGGCTGGCGGCCCGGAGCGCTAGCCGGGCTCCGGGCGGCGGGGGCGCGACACCGCTGCGCGCGGGCGCGGGCTTACCTTCTCTGTTTGCCTTGCTCTGGATGGCAAACTCACGAAAAATCTCCAGGTTTCTCCTTCCTCGGACATAAAATCTGTAAAACTGGGATTAGTTATGGACTATGCACCGAGGGCAAAATCTTGCACGAGGTTACCATAACGCGATGGTCGTGAATGCATTGAGTATAGATTGAGTAGAGATCCTCTCGTCCAACGTCAATAGTTCGCAATTGATAAGAATCGATTTTATTATTTTCCCCCTCGGAAGACCTCTCGTTGATTGTATTACATACCTTATCCCTGTAGCCGGAATCTGCTTGGTGCTAAACAAGCCAAGACATGACCGTCGAAAATATCCCCTTTTGCGCCTCCTTCTGCTTGATCAAACCATGTGGTATAACCATGGGCGGTCACTACGTTCCCGCCAAGTATGATTGCCATCGAAGGATTCGGCGCACTCGAGTTCAATGAACCCCAGCACAGAAAAATAAAAGTTTGTAACTCATGCGAACGGCAAATACCTAACCTGATTGGATTGGATTTACTTATGATTTTCTAAGCGTGAGATTCGGATGAATGCAATGTTTGTACTTTCGAGGGTAGTTACAAATAGCTACTTATAAATATCACTCCTATATCAAAGGGAGTGATATTCCTATCAAATTCAATGTCAGAATTAAACATATCTTATTGCGAGATTGTGTGAGTTACTAAACATTGTATCACTCGATCGGTTTAGCATACGATCATGCATTGCCGAGATGTTACTAGCTGAATCTTGGAACGATTTTTTCAGATTACTTGTCCTTGAATTCTTTCTTACTCCCCCGATGTCTTCTCCTCCGGCTGCTCCTCCTCTCCGGAGACGTGGAAGTGGAACTGCTGTAGCGATCACTCCTCGATGATTCACTACGCGGGGCTATTTACCGCGGTTTTTATTAAACGGATTATTTTTTGCTGTTACACTGAACAATTAACACTATGACCGTAACAAAATTCCAAGGATATTTCGAAAAGTAACTTGGAATATTTTCAAATTTGTCAAACGCGTGCGCACGGAAAGAAATACAAAACGCCAATGACCTGAAAATTGAGCGCGCGCAATAACGCTGGCTACAATTGCCGCCATTTCTGAAACTTTACGCGCGCAATGTTGCTGAGGTTCCAAACGGATATGACATGTATTTTAGGAGTTTTAAACAGGAAGTGAGCTGTTTAGGCCTAAATTCGTCGCACCGGAAAGGAAGTCAAGTATGCTACTCTCAATATTAGGCTTAAAGCCAGGTAACGTCAGGTATAATAGTAATTCCAATTATTGGTTTCAACATGGTGAAACTGAAAATGTAAGCGCCGTTAAGTCTTTTCTGCAGGACTGTTGCTCACATTCGCAGGAAAGGACCAGACTGAGCTGAGTATCCGCCCGCCCGGCCCCACAGACAGACAGACATTCAGCTAAGCTCGAGCACGAGGCAAATGGCTGCCGCCATGCCACAAGCCACGCGGGTAATTTAAAATAGGATTTTCTGAAATAACCCCCTAAAAGGTATTTATTACAACTTATTTATAAATAAATAAATCATACTTAGAGACAATAACATGCGGCCTGTCTTCGCCATAAGCGCCTTTCCTCGCGAGACCGAAGTCACCGATCTTTGGTATGGTGCACTGGTCCAGTAGAATGTTCGCCGGTTTGATGTCCCCGTGTATGAGCGGCGTCTGTGACAGCGTGTGCAGGTATTGCAGGCCTCTGGAAGCGCAAAGTTGGCGTTTAATGAATCGCTCGCATCACTCCCACAATGGCACCTAATCTCAAGAGATCATTGCAGATGGCGCTGGTGTAGTTGACAGGCTGTCTTTCTAACGCCCGGTTTCCGGTACACTATTTTTCCTGATAATTACGTAACGGGCTGTTAATCTCTGTTTAAATGTAGTTTGGGTTGCTTGAAGATTTAACTGACAGACAGTTAGCAGTTGGTCAACGCTAGTGTCAAATCTCCAATTAATCTTCGATTAGAGCCATTTTGGGTTTCTGAAAGCATTTTCTCTATGTTAACAGAGTGTTGACAGGCCATTGACATTTGATTTGTAATTGGAGATTGTTCAGCAATTAAAACCGATAAAAACATCGTAATATTCTATTTCCAAGGGTGTTTTGACAAAACCAAAGCTAAAGTTACTACTTCTGCAGTAGCAAAGTGCCTATAAATAATTTAAATACTTTAACATTTCAAACTTTCTTTGAGTATTACTTTTCTTTCAAATGAGGAAGACAGGAAACCACTGCGGCTTATCCGGGACCGGTGGAGCGGTGGACTGCACCTACATAAAAATTCAGTCACGAGGTGGGACGACAGCGGAAAGATTCCGAAACAGGAACAGGCTACATTTCTCTCAATGTGGAGGGAGTATGCGATGCAAGCCTGCGGATTTTGGACATAACAGCTCGGTGGCCAGGGCATGTGCATGACACCACAATATGCAACGACTCACACATATGGGTTGACTTTGAGGGCGGATTGTACGGAAGCGATGGCCTTCTGGGAGACAGTGGAAGACCCTTGCCGCAAATATTTATTAACTCCCTTTACGCAGCCAAGAACACCAAGAGAAGAATCATATAATCATACTCAAATTGCTACATGGAGGTTTGGGGTCCTAAAAAGGAGATTCCCTTGCGTGTCCCTGGGACGTTTTTTTTTTTTTAACATAAACATTTCTTTATTGCAACACAAAAAGTATAAATTATTGTAGCCCTGGTTCCTAAACTAGGGTAACCTGTGTGTCAGGAACCAGTTCCTTCCATTTGGTGAACAATTCACATTGAGTTACATCAAGTACAAGGGTAGGTAGGTATACATATTAAAATGAACGGTAAACCTACCTCACCTACCTATATGTACCTTAGAGTTGAAATACTGGCTGCATACTAAACTAAAGATTTTGTTTTGTTTTTAAACTCACAGCACAATTATTAGAGTATGCATACAGCTTAAGAAATAAGATAGAACGAACACACTTAAGAAATAAACAACCACATATACTACAGTAATAGACAGACAGGTTGGTCCACCTCAAACCAAGCAAAAAATGCTCATGAATTTTTATTTCTTTTGAAGATGGTGTTGGGATCCTCGAAGTTTCAGCTGCACCGTTTCACAATCCTGCTTTCTTCACTTTTTCTCTTGGTGCTGAGGCGGCTCGTCTATAACTTCCAGCGCAATAATATCATCTGAAATTAAAAATATTGTTTAATGTATACTCAGGTAGTTTTAATTTCAAATACATATGAAAAAACTAGTCAAGTGCTAGTGACTCTCCTGGAAGGTTTTGTACCATCACATATTTAACAAAAATATTTACTGTCATTTAGTTGGAGACACTCAATTGAGAGGCCTACTCAATATAAATTATATTTAATAAAATCGGCTGCGGTGGCTGCTGGTGGTAGTTCTAGATCCTGGTTTATAATAATAATGTACCATAACAGCAATATAATCAAAAATAAATAGCTGTACTACGAGTATCAACGGGCAACGAACTTATTATAACTACTCGGTAGATACTTACTTGTTCACCCCTTTTAGTAGCTCTCGTTTTTCCCTCTCTGTATATTTTTTCCGCGGCGGCATTTTCACGAGTACACACAAGAGCTTCGGCGTTTTTAGTGATATTAGAGTTACAAATATTTTCCAACTGAAAACTGACATGACAACAGTCAACTTACAAACGTGAATTTGACGTGTGGCCTAAAGATAGAGACAACGCTATGTGCTAGAGGGAAACAAGTGTCATGTTTGTCTTGGAGACTCTTTTCTCGACTAGCCATGTGGATATTCCGGGGCAGATTGTGCCGCCACATATGAGGTCTTATTTGTATGTGACTCTTTACTTGACTTGCTGGCTACGTGAAAATCAGGGGTGGTTAGCCCCGCCTCCCATAGTATAACTTATTGATTGCTCGATGTTCTACTTGTAGGCCATATGGAAAACGGCCAAATCTCAAATGTTTAAAGTCCGTTTAGTAATTTTTCCATATCCTCCAACTCTCAATTTTAAGAGTATATAAAAGGGTGCCAGTTACTGTTGTATCACTCGCCCGGGGCGCCTTATATGTTAAAGGCCGGCACTGAGCATCTCATATTTATATTTTTTTGGTTCAAAGCTCATGCCAATTGATTTATTGGCAGTTTGCATTTTTTAACTTGAAAGAGGGTCGCATACTCAAAAAGGTTGAAAAACACTGCATTAGTAAATACTTCAAAGGTTATTTATGTTGATCCTACATAAATAACCTTTTCTGTGCAGAATCTGTGCTGGGAAATTGATTAGAACTATATATTCGAGAACGATAACAAAATCTTAGTTTAGTATGCAGCCAGTATTTCAACTATAAGGTACATATAGGTAGGTGAGGTAGGTATACCCAAAGCGAATACAACCACTAGGTATACCTAAATTATGATATGATCGAAAAACACGAATTGAAGCAAATTGTCTCAGGTGATCGAAAGGGACATTAAAGTATCATAGGCTCCACTGAGATCAGAGTGGATACCCTAAGCTCCCTAAGTGCTGTTCGATCCACTGGTGGAGCAGATGGTGGATCCTAAAAGAGTTGCAAGTGTCACAGGATCACACCACAGAGTGCTTTTCTCTCCATTGGTGGATCAAGACGGTGGATCCTATGGGATTGAGGGAAATTTCTTTACATTTTTATTAATATTTTATTTATCCCATTAAAAATCAAATTAATCTTTGCTATCATCGCTAGAAACACATAAAGAATCTTCGTCAGTGGTTTCTCCGACGACTACGATATTCTATCTATTTTTTTATAATCTTATAAAACAGTATTCATTTTCTAGTTAGTAAACAAGTTTTTTGAAAAAATATACAGTACTTTTCTGGCGAGTTCTCTTAGTTGAACGGGCCATTGGTTTTTCCATTTCATACACGATGAAGAGGCAAATGATGCCATTTAATACACCAGTGCACATACGTGGGGCGCACTGTAAGTTTCCGGAATGAATATGAAAAAATACTATTAAAGGTACAAAATTAATTTATTGTTTTTCAAAAAAAACTCCAGTCGATGAAACCAGTTTTGAAAACTTTTGTGCCACTCCTCTGTGGTGACCTCTGAAACGTGTTTTTCATACTCCTCGACAGCCTCTTCTGGTGATGAAAATCGTTGACCGCGTAATTGGTTCTTAATTTTTGGGAACAGAAAAAAGTCACAAGGTGCCAGGTCGGGACTGTATACAGGATGACTCATGAGTTCTACATTTTTCGCCTTCAAAAAGTCGTTTGTCTGTCTGGCCGTGTGAGAACTAGCATTGTCGTGGTGCAGGATGATACGACGTTTACGGTTATTTTTACGGAGTTCGTCAATAACTTCCGGCAAACAAATGGTCGTGTACCAGTCACTATTCACTGTACGACGATTCTCTAAAGCAACAGTAGCCACGTGTCCAGTTTTATTAAAAAAAGAAGCAATCATCCGCTTAGATGCACTTTTCACGCGCGCCACTTTGGTTGGTTTCGGCTCATCTTGAAAGACCCATACGCTCGATTGCTGCTTTTTTTTTGGGATCGTAGCAATAAATCCATGTTTCGTCACCTGTTACTATGTCCCACACCAAATTTGACGCACGCACATTCGTTGAATCTGGTAAGCATGGCACTGCACCAAGTGACGCGGTCCGTTTTTTGAGCCTCGGTCAAGTTGTGTGGGATCCACCGCGAGCACAGCTTTCTCACACCCAAATGTTTGTGTAGGATTAATTGTATTTGACTCATGCCTATTTCTAAGGATGCGCGAATTTCATGGTAGGTCACATGCCTGTCTGTTTCAATCATACGGCGCACAGCATCGATGTTTTTGTTGGTCACAGCGGTGGACGGCCGACCATCGCGAGATTCGTCACTGAGATTGATACGACCACGCTTGAATTCTGCAAATCAGCTATAAACAGTTGTCTTGCATGGTGCTTCATTGCCAAAAGCTGTTTCAAGCCGAGCGATGCTCTGTTGAGCTGTCAAATTACACTTAAAATCGTAGAAAATCATACTACGAAAATTTTCCCGAGTTAAATCCATGTTGATGCAGACACACAATTTTTTAAATGGCGCCACAAGGTAAAAACAAAAGGCAGTCAGATGAAACAAACTGCATTCTACAGCCAAAGAGTTCTATTTTCAAATGTTGCAATAAATTTTTAAATATTGTTTATGTAAGTGGCCAGTTCCGGAAACTTACAGTGCGCCCTATGTACAAGCATCAACGTGAGCAATATCGAAAAAGTCATGTTAAAACGTCTTTGTCTGAAAAGGGATGTTCAAGATTACTTAAATGGGGTTTATCACTCAACACAGAACTAACTGTTAATAAAATAGAAAAAAAACAGGTCTTGGATGTCTATATGTGTGTGACGTAGCTGTTTCAGGTTCCCTCGACACAGGGAATCCTAGTGTGGGGCTCGGAAGCTGTGAATGTGTCTGTATATAAATGTGTTTGTGGTGGCGGAAGCCCCTGTTCGCTTACCTGGCCACCCCGTGCGCGATTCTGTAGCGCTGCAGCCACGTGAGTGGCGCGTGCTGGCCGCGCCGTCGCAGCCGCTGCTCCAGCGACCCGCCCGTCATCAGCTGGTGGACCAGCAGCACTTCTGGACCTAAAGACAATGACATAAAAAAATAGGTCAAGTGCGGGTCCGGCTCACGTACCGAGGGTTCCGAACAAATTATTTTATTGGAACTAAAACATGTTTTGAGGATATTTTCCCCATCCTATGCTTGAGACCTTGGTTCTTGCCTTTCGTGCTTCTACATCAACGGGAAGTACCATATAGGTTTTGATTCCCTTGCGAGTATCGAGCGAGTTCATGTCGGGAGATAAGGGTGATCCTTAAAATTTCAGACCAGTATCTGTTCTTCCAACACTAAGTAAAATATTTGGAAAGATTATACTCAATCAAATGCTCTCACACTTCAACGGTACAAAACAACTCCACGCCAAACAATACGGTTCCACTAAGGGTAAATCGACTACGGATGCAGGTATTACCCTTATATCTCATATTTATTCTGCATGGGAGGCCGCACAGGATGCTATCCGACTTTTTTGCGACCTGTCGAAGGCGTTTGATTGTGTTGATCATAATACGCTATTAATTAAATTAAATAATTACGGAGTTAGAAATAAATCGTTGGAACTACTAAGATCGTACCTAAGCAATATAATTCAAAAGGCAGAAGTTAACGGCGTTAAATCTGATGGATCGAGTGTTAAAATTGGTGTTCCACAAGGTTCCATATTAGGCCCTTTCTTTTTCCTGGTATATATTAATGATCTGCCTTTTATGGTGGAAAAATTAACTGACATAGTGTTGTTTGCTGATGATACTTCAATGGTCTTCAAAATTTAAAGACAAAAAGGAGATTTTGATGATGTTAATGGTGTATTGTCTTTAACCTTGAATTAATTCACAGTTAATAATTTATTGATACACGCTGGTAAAACCAAGTGTATCAAATTCTCACTTCAAAATGTCAGGCAAGTTGAGACCAGTTTAATCTTAGACAGCAGCACGTTAGAATTAGTAAATGATACGAAGTTTCTTGGAATAACCATTGATAGCAAATTGCAGTGGGGACCCCACATAGATAAATTAGCTGGTAAATTAAGTTCTGCGGCTTACGCTATTAGGAACATCAGACAAAGCACGGATGTGGCCACATCTAGGCTAGTATATTTTAGTTACTTTCATAGTGTCATGTCCTATGGTATCTTTTTGTGGGGGAAAGCAGCGGATATTCAAACTATTTTTATTTAACAGAAAAGAGCTATTCGAGCAATTTATAATTTAAAACGAACAGACTCCTTAAGAGAGCTTTTTCAAGAAATTTTACGAAAATATAATGTATGTACGCAAGAACCTTACAACATTTTCCAAACTTAGCGATAGCTGTAATGTTAATCTAAGAAATAATCACAGACTATGTGCGCCCCGATTTAGACTCGCGAAGCTCAGCAATTCTTTCAAGGGTCAGTGCGTTCTCTACTATAATAAGATACCTCTGGAGATTTTGAAATTGCCATTTGAGCAATTTAAAAAGCATGTTAAAGCGACTTTGTCGAAAAAGAGATATTACAATGTTCAAGATTTCTTAAATGACAGGACTGTATGGGGTTAATCTAGCTTAACACAGACCTTACTGTTAATAATTTTGTAATTATTTATTCATATAATAATGAAAATTTTCATATTTGTAATAGTTAAGCACAACCTATTTTTAAAAGAGATCTAAAAATCAATTTGTGGGAGTTTCTACGCCCTTCTTCATCCACAGTGGTCCAATGTAGAGAAGAGGCAAAAAATGACGTTTGCTAAGTATATGTAAATATCTACAGTAATAAAGTAGACTTAGACTTTGACTTTGAAAGTACTTTGACTTTGACTTTGTTCAGCTGCGACATGAACTTGATAGCATTGACCTAGAAGTTTGTTAATTTTTTTAACTTCGATGTACAACAGGCCTGAGTAATTGATAATATTTCCAACTTGGTACCTCCACGCGTTCCTGAGAAAAACGGCCTTGACAAACAGACGGCAGTACGACGAAGTGATCCTGTAACGGCTCCTGTTTCCTTTTATGGTACGGAAGCATAAACAATAACCCTCCTTCAGGCCCAGACAGGTGATACACCACAAACAAAGCGCCACGCACTTTCAAGACTGCCTCTGTCACCCACAGTTACCGGTCTCACACTATGCAGTGCGATAGTAGCGCCAAGTGTAGTGGTAGAAGGCATGCAGAGGGAGAAGTTTGCTGTAGCGTTATATATGGAGCGATTTCAATGTTTAGAAAGAAATAAAGAAAGAAAGTAAGAAAGAAAGAAGGAAAACGTTTATTTGCAGCTGATGGAGGTGCATATATTCAACAAGCTCAACCGCATACCAAAACGTTATCGCGATTCGCCTCAGCAGCTGCGAAATGGCTGCTGACTCAGCATAATGCTAAGGTGAAAGCGCTGCGCAGGTGCCTTAGCGCTGGTTTTCAGTCAGTGCCAGCGATGACCCACAAGCGTCGCTAAGCGTGGTACGATGGAGTGTAGGTATATTAATAAATAGTCATATGATATAATACTTGTATATGTCGTAATCGAGCTATATCGGAACGCAAGTGTCGCCCTCTGGTGGCACTCGATGGAGTTTGTGGCGCGCGCGTCGGTCGACAACGGGTCGGGCGGGACAGAGCCCACTTCCACTTGGACGGCGCGCCAAGAACGACGCAGAAACTATCACGTGTTCCCAATTAGCCACTTGTTGCCACTAGTTGATCGTTGAATATAAATCTGATTAGAAGTACGAGCGTTTCTTCATTCGACATCACCCACTCCAGCCCACGGAGAGAGAAGTGAAGATGGACGAAAACTACACATAATGGTCATTATGTGTAGTTTTTCTGCATATAATGACATTCAAATTTCGAACGCCGACGCCCACCCGCGTGCCGTCCCTAGTTTGTCTGTGAAGTTGGTACTGACATTCAAATTTCGAACGCCGACGCCCGTCTGCGTGAAGTTGGTACTAAAGAACAAGCTAAACAATTGCAGAACCACAATGCCGGTCAAACATGCGGTTCCTGAACACATCAAAGAGAGCTTATGATATGTGTGTAGATAAACTAGTGTATGTAACTGTACATAATTAGGCATTAAAACTCTCGAGTGATATTATTATGAAACTCGCCTCGAGTTTTAATGCCCTCCATTATGCAGCAGTCACATAAACTACTATTGAAGCTCTAGTGTTATTAAATTTCCATAATTCATTAGCATTATAAATCCACAATAATGTATGAAAACAACAAAATGTTCCCACGACATGTATTTTAATTTAGTAATAGAGTCGTAATTTGTTTTTTTTTGTGATGTGACGTCACGCTTTAACTTTTGCCAGAACGACGTATGTCGGCTCACCTAGTACGAAATAAAAGTATATGTAAAGTATATTGTACAGACCGTCACAGCTGTACCCATACAGCGGCAGTATATTGTCATGTCGATACTGATTCAGGCTCATCTCTCGAATCAGTTCCCGGTTTCTCTCGTCGTTGCCTTTCAGTCGCTTCACCGCCACCGGCAGAAGTTTCCATTCGCCTGCGAAACGAAGGTCAAAACTTATAATAACACTAATAACAATACATTTAATTTTTAAAATACCACTGACATTTTTAATGAAATCTAAGGGCTAAGTTTTGGTTCACTTGTTTCCTATTAAGGCTGATAAGTTTTGAACCGCTCAACCTATTTTAATAAAAATACATCTAAAACCATCCCAATGAAGTCTTCTACCGATTTTAACAAAACCGCATTAATATTCGTCCACCATTTTGAGTAAGAGTGCCACAGACAGACGCATCAAACATGGAACATCCATCTTTTTCGTATGGGTTAAAAATATCACAGATTTATTGAGATAAATTGAGTACAGATCGGTTAACTAAAGCTGGCACGTTCAACGCATTTACACGTTGCGCATATGTAGTGTCTGTGAATAAGCGTGCGGCGTGACGTAGCAGTGCATGGGCATCAAGAATTGGCTGTCTGTCTCTCTATTAACTTATGAGTATGAAGGAGACAGTTATTGTTTTGTTTTTGCTAATGCTTGTTATTTACAATATAGAGTGATCTTTTTGCATTCGTGCCACGTGTCAAACGGATCGACGCGCGTTATTGTGATTGTTTACCTATTTCGAGGTTAAAATAAAATGATTCATTTTTAAACATACTGTATAGTGAAATTGTATTAGTGTGAGTACTGTGAACGTGCCAGCTTTAGTTAACCGATCTGTAGTTGACTTAAGTAATCATAATTTAAGAGATGTTATGATAAGACCAACTTGTTCGACTCAACACTTTATTTCCAATCACGAATTAAATCAGAGACTTGACTATACTCGGGGCGGCAGCATTTGAGTATTGGGGCCATAAATCATTTCTCTGTCTATCTTGCTCGCACCTACGGGCATTATGGAGATGCGGCATTTGTAACCAATATAGCCTTATATATTTCTTATATCAATCGCATTCAAAAAACAACGAATGAGTAGCCTTATAATGTATTTTTGATAGCAGCATTCATTACTCAATAAATAACGCATATTTTAATTTACATACCTATTTGACTACCCAATCAATTAAACATAAACAGGCACATACACTGCTTCTGACCCCACACTAGGATACCCTGTGTTGTGGGAACCAGACACAGCGACCTCGCACACTATTTATATAAATATCAAAGACCTGGTATAGGTTATATAATGTTGTCGTCTAGTACACAAGCCTTGTTAAGCTTACTAGGGGCCTAGTTCGATTTATGTAAGATTGTCCTCTAACTTATATACATTTTATCATTATTATTTTTGAAAAACAAAACCTAAATATATATACACAGATGACGTTTTGGTTTGTGGTTCCGTGCAGCAAAAGTTTTGATGACAACTTTTCGTGCATATAGACGACAGTCGCATCCCCACCGGGCAGGAATAAATAGGGCTTTAACTTAAAGTCGGTTTTTTTTTAAGTTTTTATCTTATCTTTTCTCACCTTTATACACCTGCCCGAAGCCCCCTTTCCCGAGCAGATTATCTTTGCTCCAGTTGCCGGTCGCGTGCCGCAGTTCCTCGTACCGCAGTTTGGGGACCGCCGAGACTTGCTTCATGAACTCGGTGTTGGAGCATGACGTCACTGATGACGAGGGCTCCTGGAAAAATAAACATACAAACACATTCATTGCTTCTGGCCCCATACTAGGATACCCCGTGTCGTAGGAACCAGAAACAGCGACGTCACACACGTTTAAACATCCAAGACCTGGGATAGTGATAGGTACACATAACACTGTTTAATAAATACAACCACAGAAGTTAGTATTCCTAGACAACGCGCTCGAGCAAGGCACACTTAAAAACATAAAGCTGCACATACATTGCTTCTGACCCCACGCTAGGATACCTTGGGTCGTGGGAAGGTTTGAAATTATTGAAATATACAGTGGTTTTGAATAATAACCCCTCAAGCTGTTATCTTCATCATAGAAATAGAATGTAAATAGAATTTGACACTGCTAAATATAGTCCAAATAGACCACAAAGAGAAAAAAAACCACTTATAGTTTAGAAGTTATAGAGCTATTACAGCTTGACGTCAAGCTACCTGTAACTCTATAGGTAGTTGACGTCAAGCTGCAATCCTCATCTCTCGTGCAAGGAAACGGAAGGGCCTATCGACTTGGTTTAGGTTTCAAAAAATTGTCCAGAAATAGTCCACACGACATGCAAAATTTAAGAAATAGTCCGTCAATGATTCCAGAGTTATTAAGACATCTTGGTGAGGATATCAGCTTGAACATTTGATATCATCAAATATCTCCGGACCGCCTACGACTTTCTGTTTGAAATGTGTGCCAAAAAATAGCCCACCAATAATTTCCACCTGGTTTACTTTGAAGAAGTGCATTAAAAGTATAATATAAAATTTCCCACAAATTATTTATTACATGTGCAGCCTTGTACAAAATCATATAGGGCAAACCCTTATAAATGAGCTTCGGGGTGTCTAGGTGATTTTCTTAACACTTTTTATTTATACATTGTCACAATAAATGTTAGAATTATTATATTTATTATTGTTCAGGCTTCTCAGCACCTAATGACCTCGTAGGGGTCCATCAGCTACGAGGTAGCGTAACGATCAGTTGCCGAGAAGTGTGAACGTCGGCGATTCACCGAGCTGAAGTAATTGGGGTCGATCTAACCTGGTCTGTGCTTCGGTCCCGTCAACCTCCTGTCTCTCTGCAAGGCCCGGGTGCACCCTAGGCTCTTCTTGGTAGACAGGTTCTTCAGCCAACCAGGTACGACTGGCGGGCCAGCTTCGATGAGCACAGTGTTCCAACACAGGTTATGTTACGTGGTAAAAAACCAATCGGCCACGTAAATGCGAACTTTATCTGGTTCGGGGAACCACAACACACTCAGCTATATAGACAATCCTGAGGGAAACCCGAATACATTCCAGATGGCCTGCGATTTAATTTCAATACCCTAACCAAAACGCGTTTACATTGCGAGGGCTTTCGTCTGTCAGTTGTCAAAAACTGCTAGGTTGGCAGCAACGTCAAATTCAAAATGGCCGTTCAGAAACCATCGATCGAATATCGATTTGGAATCGAACAATCACCCGCCCGGACAGGCACCCACCTGTCCCCTAATCTACGGGCAGCCGAGACAACGTTGCTACCGCTCGTTTTAGAACCGAGCCTCCTACTAGAACCTCTGCAGACCGGGGGGTCCCGTCCTTGCCAGGGAACAAGTTAACAATACGCCCCCTGCGCCAACGTAGTGGCGGTAGGTTAGCATCCTTAACCAGAACGAGGTCACCAACACTAGGGGGGCTGGTTTTGTCAGTCCACTTAAGGCGCTGTTGTAAGATATGCAGATACTCGAGCGACCAACGCTTCCAGAAATTCTGAGTAAACTGCTGCAACATCTGATACCTTGACAACCGATACAATTTCACTCCCTCGAAGGGGTGCTCGGGCAACGCGTTAAGTGGCTGTCCTATCAAGAAATGGCCTGGGGTCAGAGCCTCCAGGTCATTTGGATCCGAGCTGAGCGGACACAACGGTCGCGAATTGAGAACGGCCTCGATCTTACAAAACAATGTCGCGAGCTCCTCAAAAGTCAGCGCGGTCTGACCTACTATACGCCCCAAGTGCGTCTTAGCTGACTTAACTACGGCCTCAAAAATCCCACCCCAGTGGGGGCAAATCGGTGGGCTGAAGGTCCACTGTATACCCCGACGGGAGAGGGCCGTTCCAATATCCACTTTATTTACATTCAAAAAGTTGACTATCTCTCGTAAGTATCGTTCCGCACCGATGTAGTTAGTGCCGTTATCAGAGCGGATCAAAGTTGGAAGTCCCCTTCGAGAAACAAACCTATCCAAACAAGCAATGAAAGCCTCTGTCGAGAGATCAGCAACGAGCTCGAGATGTACCGCCTTGGTGGATAAACAAACAAACACACATAGGTACGCCTTGTATTGCCTAGCGGTACGCAATCGTGAACTCTTCACCATGAACGGTCCTGCAAAATCCGTACCAACACCTGAAAACGGTCTGACCTCATTCACACGATCAGGGGGCAAGTCCCCCATGAGAGGTTGCATCGTGGCAGCCTTAAGTCGATAACAAGGCATGCACCGAAACTCGATGTTCCGTATGACACGGCGGGCAGATAAGATCCAAAACTCCCGCTGAAGCGTGGCCAACAACGCGTTACAGCCGGCATGCGCGTTTTTAATATGACGATCAGTCACCAGCAATTCAACTAACTGTCCCCCCTTGGGGAGCAGAAGTGGGTGACGAGCCGAATACGACAGATTCGCATTGCGCAATCTTCCTCCTACCCGAAGTAACCCGGTCGAATCAACAAAGGGGTTGAGACGCGCGACGGCTCCCTTCAATTTCGAACGTCCACTTCGTATAATCTCCAATTCTGCCCCAAACTTCGAGGACTGTACCAACCGGACCAAATTCAACAGCGACTCGTTTCGCTCTGCCGGAGTCAGAATAGGGTTCAACGTTCGCTGATCGCGAGGAGTACGAAAATTTCGAGCGAATCTCCTAATCCAAGTGGACACGTTTATCAACTTGTCAAGTGAGCTATACCGGTCCAGCAGAAACCCGGCGTCAGGGTCCTCAGCCTTCTGGGTAACATGCACGGCCGCTCTGGGGCCATGATCCGAAGATACTACTACATGGCTGTGGGGCCAGTCCGATTCTCTCTTGGCAAGCCAGGGTGGTCCCCACCACAAATGGTGTCTAACGAGTTCAGGAGCCCGACATCCCCTGGATGCACAATCAGACGGGTTCAATTCTCCTGGTACATGTCTCCAGGTCAGTGGGACCTCAGACGACACAATCTGGGAGACACGGTTCGCAACAAAAACCTCTAAGTTATGGACCGAAGCCTTCAGCCAGCACAAAACAATCTGGCTGTCCGTCCAAGCGTACACCGTATCCTCTAAAACCACTGACCCACGCAACACTGTTAGAGTGTGATTCAAAAGTTTGGTCAAAAGAGCAGCCCCGGACAGTTCCAGTTTTGGAATCGTCATCCTTGTCCGAATAGGCGCTACCTTGCTTTTTGCCAAAACCAAACGCACGTCGACCTCCCCGGTGGAGGTGACGGTTCGCAAATAAACCGCTGCCGCAAACCCTCGTTCAGAGGCATCACAAAACCCGTGAAGGGTTGCCCTGTAATCCCCAGCAGGGACCAATTTCCTCGGCAGCGATACATTATTTATGTCCGATAGCGAGGTGAACATTCGCGTCCAATCAGTCAACAAATCACCTGAGAGGTGGGTGTCCCAGGTCAACTGAGCCGCCCATAGCCTTTGCATAAAACATTTGAGAGCAAAGGTGACTGGAGAAATCCATCCATTCGGGTCGAACGTTCTCGCAATCGTTGACAGTACTGACCGCTTCGTCCAGGCCTTCGGTGTTTCTAAAACCACCCGATAGGTAAACTCATCATGTACGGGCCGGTACTGAATTCCAAGTACTGACAACATGTTAGGGTTGTCAGGATTCTCAAAAACGTGCGGGTCTTGTTGAAACTCATCTGGGAGACCAGCCATCAACTCAGGGGAGTTGGACATCCACTTACGTAGTTCATAGCCGCCTCGTTCCAGCAATTGAATGAGCTCGTCACGTCGGTCCAGAGCTTCCTCTACACTGGCTGCCCCTGTGCAGACGTCATCGACGTACAAATCTTGCTCCAGGATAGCGGCGGCTCTGGATAGCTCACACGGTCACGCGACGCCAACTCCCGCAGGGTACGCATCGCCAAATACGGGCTAGACCGTAACCCATACGTGTTCGTGTTTAACTCATAGACCTTGACTGGCTCGGCCGTGGACTCACGCCAAAGTATCAACTGATACCTTCTGTCAGCCGGATGAATTACCGTTTGCCTAAACATCATCCGAATGTCTGCGACAAATACAATCTGGTGCCTCCGAAAGCTCGTGAGAATATCCGAAATATCACGACTCAACTTGGGTCCCGAATGTAGACACTGATTCAGGGACATCCCGTTCGAGGTAGGTGCTGACCCATCAAAAACAACTCGAATCTTGCCGGTAGGGGTTCGTAGGACGGCATGGTGTGGAAGGAAACAATGATCCTCAGATCTCCAGTCCACACCCGATACCGACATGTGTCCTAACGAATCATACTCCCTCATGAAATCAACATATTTTTGTTTAAATACGGCGTCCCTTGTCATCCTACGCTCCATCGACATCAATCTCGTCTCAGCCATCTTCCTAGATTCTCCTAGTGGCGGTCGATCGGCCCTGAAAGGCAGTCGAGTTACAAAACGACCAGAACGAAGGCGACCAGTACTATTCTGGTAAAACAACTCGCACTCTTCTTCGTCTGCGTCGACTCGACGAGCGGTGGGAGGTTCCTCTATCTCCCAGAAACGTTGGATAGCGTCTGACAACGCTGAGCCAATAAGTATGCCATCTGACTCGGCAGGCCCAACCATTTTGCTAAATCATTCGATACAATGCAGCCCTGAGCTCCAGAATCTAATAGGGCGCGAACGTATGTTGGGTTGCCCGCCAAATCCCAAACAAGCACAGAGGCGATCGGTAACACCACCGTCTCCGGTTGGGGGGCAACCAATGGTTGGGCCGCAAATTCCAAGCGAGGACCCCCGGGGCCCCACTGTGCCTGTAACCGATCAGGTATGCAGCTATACGCCAGAGGGTCCCATTGTACAAATGGCCCACGCGCCGGTTCCATTCCCAACCTACGATTCCCCGTAAAGGGGGGTGGGCGTGAGTTCAACCGTGGCCGCTCCATGAGCGGGGGGGACATCACATGTGACCGACGAGGACGAGGCGACGAGCGGGGCGACAACTGAGGCGGCGTCCGAACCGCACCCGCATAGCTCGAAGGTGTCCCATGACACCCGCCCGTTACGGCCTGCTCAACACACCCAATGTCCCGCTGGGTCGGATGCTGAGTCGCAACCGAAAACTCAGGGCCCCCCATGTAATGGTCCTGAGTGCGGCCCTGCACCCTGGTACTGCCCTGTGCACGTGGTGACGTTGGCCCCTGAGTTGCGCTCCGAGTCGCAAACGAATTCTCAGGGCCCCATGCCGTGTCACCCTGGGTACGGCCCTGTGGTGGCTGTTGGCCGGACCGGTACCTGCACAACAGATTGTTGTGGGGCCCACCACAATATCCGCACATTTGTGTGCGCGTGCAGTCCCTAGCCATGTGTGGCCCGAGGCACAGGAAACACCAGCTCCGCTGCTTGGCCATCCGGCGCCGTCCCTGAACCCTAAGTTCCCCGAACTTATTGCAATTGGCCACAGCATGGCCAATCTGCCTACAACATGGGCAGGTCTCACCATGTGGGGTCAATTCACTCACAGTCCCATACGACTGCCGGTTAGTGCGGTCCTTCCTCGTCGGAGGGCCCCTACTCACAGCGCTCCCGGCAGCTCTCTGTGGCTCCGAAGGATGGGTGACCGTCAACCCCAAATTCTCTGCCCGTCGAGCCTCCTCTTCCAAAAATCCGACCAAGTCGGAGAAGGCGGGCAGGTCCTCGGCCGACCTCCCGTGAGACTGTTCGAAACGAGTCTGCACGTCAGCGGGTAGGCGGGAAAGTACAATGTACAACAGTAGGTACGACCATTCACCAACCGGAAGTCCAAGATTCTCTAGAGCCTTGGTGACGGACAACAATGGGTTCAAAACCTCCGTCTGTATGGCCCCGACCTTGTTCACAACCGGGATGCTAAACAAACGGTTCAGTTGGGCATCGGCCAACCTCCATTTGTTGTGGTAACGTCTGACCAACAATTGCCTGGCCGTTTCATAGTTACCCTCCGTAACTGTCAAATGAGCGACCAGCTCCCTAGGCTCACCCCTCAATGCTGCCACCAGCTGAGCCATCTTGACAGACTTGGTAATGTCCGATCGCATGTGCACCAAACTGTCGAACAGATTGATGAAGCTCATCCATTCACCGGACACGCCGTCAAAGATAGGCATAGTTATGGCAGGTAACCTGGACCCTGATCCCTGATGCGTCAGAGGTGCTTCAATGTCACCACCATGGCTGGACTCGCGCTGTCTACGTATGTCCGCAGCCTTCTGCGTGATAGCAGCTGCCATCTCCATACATTGGTCGACATCCCCTATCAACCGTGACAGCCTGTCAGGTGCACAACCATCAACTGATTCCGCCTGCGCGGACAATTCGAGCACCCTATTGTAACGTTCCTTAACGTCCATAGACCGCTCCAATACCACATCATGCCTATCTAAACGGTCTATCAGACCGTGTGCGGAGGAAAACCATCTGAGTTCCTTAGAAACACCCTTCTGGATTTCAGATAACGACATGATCGGAACGATACTTACTCACAATTTGCAGTAACTCAATTTTATTGGACCCTCCAGTCTATAACCCAAACGAGGGAACCCTAAACTATAACTTAAACAATGTTGTTTTCCTTAAACAATAGGAACCGAGTTTTATATCTATATAAATTCTGTAATAACAATTTAGTCTCCCTTTATCACTACAACACACACAGATAGTCAATATTAGTTCAAGTTATAAATTGCTATAAACTGAAAACAATGTAATAGCCTGCTATCAATAGATGTAACTACCTATGTTAACTAACTGGTTGACTAACTGGTAATTCAATGCAAATTTCAATTCAATATCTGTCTGTCTACTACCAGCAATAGACTTATAGCTTACAATACTACCAATCTATGTGGATATAGGAACAACCAAGTACCTAACCGCCTATACCTACAGATTGATAGTCCCAAATCGTGCCTTCCTGGAGCCCTTGACGGCTGCAAATCTCAGGAAACCACGCTCTGCTACCAAAATGTTCAGGCTTCTCAGCACCTAATGACCTCGTAGGGGCCCATCAGCTACGAGGTAGCGTAACGATCAGTTGCCGAGAAGTGTGAACGTCGGCGATTCACCGAGCTGAAGTAATTGGGGTCGATCTAACCTGGTCTGTGCTTCGGTCCCGTCAACCTCCTGTCTCTCTGCAAGGCCCGGGTGCGCCCTAGGCTCTTCTTGGTAGACAGGTTCTTCAGCCAACCAGGTACGACAGGCGGGCCAGCTTCGATGAGCACAGTGTTCCAACACAGGTTATGTTACGTGGTAAAAAACCAATCGGCCACGTAAATGCGAACTTTATCTGGTTCGGGGAACCACAACACACTCAGCTATATAGACAATCCTGAGGGAAACCCGAATACATTCCAGATGGCCTGCGATTTAATTTCAATACCCTAACCAAAACGCGTTTACATTGCGAGGGCTTTCGTCTGTCAGTTGTCAAAAACTGCTAGGTTGGCAGCAACGTCAAATTCAAAATGGCCGTTCAGAAACCATCGATCGAATATCGATTTGGAATCGAACAATTATTATACTTTAACATACTTTTCGAAGGATTATTTACACGTGCTTCTTCATCTTTAGAACCTTGCTTTCATTTTAAAATTGGTTATACATTTTTCTTTAAAAATCTATTTCTTTGGTCCGATTCGGTAGTTTCGCATTGCATGCTTTGCAAAAGGCGGTGAATTTGTCATCTTTATGAAGTGAAGACCGTCATCTTTGTGGTGCCAAGCCATGTGGATCTGTGTGTATGGCCGCGCGGTATTAATTTAGTTTTTAATTAAGTCAAAGAAACATTCGCCATTAACCTGTAAGCTTGGGTTATCTGAAACAGAACTTTTATGACAGACGACACAGCACCTAGGAACTTTTTTTAACAGAGTACTGAAGATTCTATTGTGGTAATTTGTGGGGAAACAACGTAAAATTTGCCTTAATTGATGTGTCATTATTTTTTCTTTTCCAGCCAGCAGAGTAGCGAAAGGGTAAAGTGAAATATTTATATTTAAATATAATGTATAGGAATTAAAAATACACGTTTATTAGCAGAAGTAGAAGAGTGAAAAAATACATGAAAAAAAAGTTTTAAGTTAAACGGTTTTATTGAAAAAGCAGATGTATATATAGATATATTTTCATTTACTAAAAGCTCAAAATTAATTCAGTGTTGTTCCTAGGTACCATACACCAACCATCACACCATTCTCCTCGTAAATCTAGGACATTGATCAGACAAAAAAAATAAAATAGTGGGGCGTAAAGAGTACACATGAGAAATCTGTAGCAATATTGATATGTGCGGATAACTGATTTCACAAGGGCCCCACGATTTTATTTTTTTTGTCTGATCAATGTCCTAGATTTACGAGGAGAATGGTGTGATGGTTGGTGTATGGTACCTAGGAACAACACTGAATTATTTTTGAGCTTTTAGTACATGAAAATATATCTATATATACATCTGCGTTTTCAATAAAACCGTTTAACTTAAAACTTTTTTTACTTATTTTATTTTTAAGTTTTTAGTTTTTATTCAGTTCATTTTATATTTGTTTGTTTTTTTAGTTTATTTTATATTTTTATTTTTTTTCATAGTAGGTGGTATTCTGCTAGTCAAGCCCTTTCATTTGATACCCATATTGAGGGGGTTATCAACAATTATTTTGTAATCCACCATTTTGTGGTGGCGGCCATCTTGGATTTCAAATTGTCATAGTAGATGGTATTCTGCTAGTCAAGCCCTTTCATTTGATACCCATATTGAGAGGGTTGTAAAAAAAAATGTGGTCCGCCATTTTGTAGCGGCGGCCATCTTGGATTTAAAATGAAATTGATTACATCTTATTGTATTGTCATCATAACTAGAGGCATCTGCCAAAAATAAGATCAATCCGTTAACAGGAAGGGTGTGAAATTTCAATTACTAGATTTGACCCAAACAAACAAATAAATAACACACAGGTCAAGCTAAATAAAACCGTTTAAAAATGAACCCTCATTGCTCAATCCCTAAGCGCGCTTTAATATATATATGTATAATCTTTTATAGAACTTTCCTCCGTTACATTACGGTCGTTATTGCAGCTGAGACATGTAAATGATTTTGTACACGACTGTACATGTATTGAAAGGTATGGGAAATTTAATGTTATATTTTAATGCACTTCTTCAGAGTAAAACAAGGGGAAATTATTATTGTTTCAAACTGAAAGACGTAGGCGCTCCGGAGATATTTGATGATATCAAATGTTCAAGCTGTAATCCTAACGAACTAACTAACCAAAGATGTCTTAATAACTCTGGAATAGTTGAAGGACTATTTCTGAAATGGACTATTTTGCATTCTTTTTTGGAAACTTAACCAAGTCGATACGCCCTTCCATTTGCATGCACAAGATGAGGGTTACAATGTGCCTGTATATGTATATTTATGAGTGTTCGTTAAACATTAAGTTGTCGGTGGTGGATCATGATGTAGTAGTAGGTCTCGTAGTATCGTACATACTTGAGCCTGAAGATTACACCATCTTCGTTACACATCGCTTAACGCTTTCGCATTGCCAGGAACGCTTGAAATTCGGTTTGGGTGTGGTTTAAATTAGATGATTTTGAAAGCTTACAGAATCTGTAGTGGTGTCATCCCTTGTAGGCAGTAGGTTTTGTTGCTTTTTACTGGAGACTGGCTGTTCACCCTGAAAAGCAAACAACGTAATTTTAACCTCTCGGTACCTGGAACGTAAATATATTAGCCTGACGTTGTAGGTTTTGAATTTTATTACAATGGCATGAGGTTTAAAATCGCGATGTCTAATAACCAGGTCTCGGTGTCGACCGTCTCGGTGTCGGATGTCCCGTGTGTAATGGTCCAGGAACACTGTGCAGTAAAGATCAGTCAGAGCAAGAGTCAGAGGCCAGGTTATATCCGGATTGAAGGATTTAATGGAAAATTGCTAACTTTATCGAATGATAAGAACTCCTTTTTAAACCAGTCATGAGAATGAATGACGTGAAACAACAATGGTGGATGATTCACTTACCTTTTCAATGAGCATGACAGGGAGTGGTATAGAGCATTCACTACCCCCCACCCTTTGCATTTTGTGTTTGTTGTAGTCTTCTGAAAGCAGCCAATAAGTAATGGCAAATAAGAATAATGCATAAGATTACCTTGCTCCTTTATCAAATATAGTGTGCCGGCCTCCCAGTACTGTAGCAATAACAGGTCGGCGACACAGGCTGTGTGAATTTTCAATATCACTTCCGACATTATCATCATATACCAACTCAGTTTATAAGCTAGGATTTCATTCCAATCAAATCAACACAGTCATTAAGTGAGCATGGTATGACAAGCCTTTTATAACATATTCCGCAAGTTGCCACCCTGTCGGCAAATATAGAACCAAAACTTCATGTGCCCACACCTAAGTTTAACCCCATTTAAATTAAATATGATACGTAGTGTTGGGGAGGGAGATAATTTAACTGTATTTCTTATAGCTTACCCTCAATACTAGCTGTCTCTGGTCCCCTCACTCCATTGCTATACTTCTTTAGTTTTGATTGTGCCCTGAATAAAGAAAAGATAATACTTAAATAAGTTGCTGCCCATTGACTTTCCCACACACAGAGGGATGAAGAGTTCTTGTCTGTTCAGAGTTTGCTTCAGACGTTTCAGCAGAAATTGGCTAAAAGTAAATGCAGTTAAACAAAAAGCCAAAGCTATGGCTAAACTCTAGATATAGACTATAATTTTATAATTTTTTTTGTTCTCACTGATTGATTGATACCTTTTTGCTCAAGTGTCCTACACTATTTACAACATGCACAATGCACCAAAGGAAAAAAGCAGGGATGTCTTCAACACATCTATTGGATTTTTGAAAAAAAAAACCGCCAAGAATCGATTCCATTGTAGTGAATACAGTTGCTTGTCCATACCTAGCGTCAATGATGACCGGCTTCAACAGTAATTTGGCAGGCACATGCGGCAGCTGATGGAGCAACATAAACAGTTCATTGACCGTGTGGTTCTGTTGCCCCCACCGGACGAACAGCTGACTGGTTGGCGATTGCTTCTGACGGATGCACTCTTGTTCTATTTCCTGTAAAAGGAAATAAATACATAGAAAGTTTTCAAGCACCCTTAATTTTGGGGTGGAGGGGGGCGGAAATCCTCTGTATCTAATGAAATCTTCCTATTTATGTAGATATATCAAACAACATAGAGGTACTTAAACGGGTTATTCCACTTTTCCTTTATAAAAACTGTCGCAAAAGTGGAATAGCCCTTCAAAAGCGTATTTTTTTATCTCTTCTCTAAATTAGTCCACTGTGGAAGGAGGACAAAGAGTCCACGGATTTACTTTTAGATCTCTTTTGACTTTCTATAGAGTGTAAAAAAGGAGAGCCACCAAAATCCCGTACATGCTGAGAAAGAAACCATATGAGGAATGACTAAGAATCCTAAAAATAACAATGTTAAAAGAGAAGCGACTGAGAGGGTTTTTTTTATTACAATTTTAAACTAAGTACAATAAACGATTCATCTAATGATTTGTTGTCATATTGATTGTTTCAACTATGTTTGAAATGTCTAATGGACGACTCGCCTAGGGTTTATCAATTTTGCGCGCCGCTATGAATTGACGTCTAAAACGAGGGTAGTCTAAGGGAGCTGGTGTGGTAGTACCTACAGTTTTTGACGAGGTCTAGCCACCTCGTCAAAAAATGTATTAAGGACAAAACAATACCACGCACTCAGAATAGTGCTGCGGCCTTCCACTATCACATTAACGAGATATGCGCAAAGCGACACGTTGGGTTTTATCGTCTCGTGGGCGAGTTAATATCTGAGACTACAGTAAATATTACAGCCATTGAAAGAATTAGAAACGGGGTACGACTACCTAAGAAAAGGAAGGCCAGGAATGAGTATAAATTACGAAAAATAGACAATATTCTAAATAATAATAATAATAATAATAATACCTTGGACACTATTTACACATATTGATCTAGCCCCAAACTAGGATTCCCTGTATCTTGGGTACTAGACAACGATACACATACTTATATAGACAAATATCATACTTAGATAGATAAACAACCATGACTAGGGTACAAACATCCGTTCTCATCAAACAAATCACTGAGTAGACGCATATAGAATTATTGAAAGCTATTGCTTCTAATTTTATTCAGTATATCCAGAAATATCTGATATTGACTTTGGTTTTTTTCTGAATATTTTTGGTTTTTTCCTAACGTGAACCTAATTAACCTATCTTTGGTTTTTAAACAGGAAGTGACCTATACCAACCAATTCGGTTCTTGCCAGAGTAGGGGGCCGCCTCGCTCCGCTCGGCTCAGCTGAAACGTGTGAACCTAACTAACCTATATTTAGTTTTCAAACAGGAAGTGACCTATAGCAACCATTTCGGTTTTTGTCAGTTAGTTGATTGTAGTTGAGTTGACCATAGGTGAGTCGTGCATTAGGCATTTATTGAAATGCCTAATGAACGACTCACCTATGGTCAACTCATGACTGATAATGATTGCATTAGTTCTATATAACAAACATATGTGAAACGATCTTTAGTTAACGGTAGGTCATTTGACCGTAGTTATATCGAAAATAGTTGAAACAACTTTAGGTATAAACCTCTACTGCACTTCTAGGATCTTGATTCGGGGTACTCTGCGGGTTGTGCGGCCATCATTTAGGATACAAAGATCAAATTTATCTAGGATATCTTAAAATTTTAGATGAATTGGTATAATTTTTATAACTACCCCAAATCTGATTGCGGCAGTTCAGATCTCCTAGGATTTCAAGAGGTGAAGGAAGAGAAGAAATAATAATATCCAGTTCTTGGAGCTCTCATCTTCAAGAACTGGATCTGGGTTAGGAATATATACTGAAAGAAAAGTGGTATCAAAACATTTTCTTAATCTAACAATATATATCTTATTATTAAATCCATGCCACAGTATATATGTTAAAATTTATAAAACTGGAAGTAATGTAGTATTTAAAAGCTGGATGCTGTAGGCTAGTATTTAATTGCACATCAAAAATACTGATTTTCACAGCAAAAAAGGATCAGAAAAAACACCTTTTCTGTTTTATGTATTTTTGTTGTTCTTACATGTGCAACATGATACAAAGGATAAAGGCGGCTTCGCTTCGCTCGCCCCCTTTACCCTTCCCCTAAGCTGCTGCAGTATTTTGCCCTGATATTTGCTGTGAAAATCAGTATATTTGCTGTGCAAATCAGTATTATTGATGTGCAGTTTAATATTTGCCATGCTTAAATAGTACAAAATTTACTTAAAATATATATACACAGTCAGGTCATAAGTTCTGTCACACAATAAAAACTTTTGAATTTAGAACGCTGGCCACAAAAAGTTTATTGAATTCTAATTTCGAATTTTTCATGAAAATAAAAATGTGTATGTACTTTTTAGAATTTTCCTCATTTTTAAATATGGAGTGGACACTTAAAAAAGATCGTGTCGCAGTTATTGCGTTGCATCGTTGCGGTTACGCGCCAATTCAGATTTTCGACTTACTGAAAAATTTGAATATAACCAAAAGATTCGTTTATCGTACCATAAAACGATACAATGAAGACTCTAGTATAGATGACAAGTCAAGAAGTGGTTGCCCTCGCTCTGTTAGGACTCCAGCAGTGATAAAAGCTGTGAAGGCGCGAATTCAAAGAAATCCCATAAGTAAGCAGAAGCTGTTGGCCCTTCAGATGGGGTTAAGCAGGACCACGGTGAAAAGGGTGTTAAATGAAGACTTAGGGCTTAGGGCATATCGTAGAAAAACAGGACATCGTTTGGACGCTCGTTTAATGGACCTGAGACTGAAGAGATGCCGCGCTTTGTTGAAGCGATACGGGGGAAAAAAGCATCGGGAAATTATTTTTTCGGATGAAAAAATTTTCACCGTGGAAGAGAGCTACAACAAACAAAATGATAAGGTGTACGCACACAGCAGTGAAGAAGCGAGCAACCGTATTCCGCGTGTCCAACGAGGTCCTTTTCCATCCTCGCTCATGGTTTGGTTGGGAGTCTCTTATTGGGGCTTAACTGAGGTACATTTTTGTGAGAAAGGCGTAAAAACGAATGCAGTTGTCTATCAAAATACAGTCCTCAAGAACCTTGTGGAACCTGTTTCTCATACCATGTTTAATAAAAGGCACTGGGTATTCCAACAAGATTCTGCGCCAGCTCATAGAGCGAAAAGCACACAAGACTGGCTGGCGGCGCGTGAAATCGACTTCATCCGGCACGAAGACTGGCCCTCCTCCAGTCCAGATTTGAGTCCGTTAGATTACAAGATATGGCAACACTTGGAGGAAAAGGCCTGCTCAAAGCCTCATCCTGATTTGGAGTCACTCAAGGCATCCTTGATTAAGGCAGCCGCCGATATTGACATCGACCTCGTTCGTGCTGCGATTGATGACTGGCCGCGCAGAATAAAGGCCTGTATTCAAAATTGCGGGGGTCATTTTGAATAAACTTTATTACCATAAGAATCTATGTTTTATTAAGTTCATTTTGCTATATAAATGTTTACATAAATAATAAACATGTCTTAATTATTTCATATTGCACATGTGACAGAACTTATAACCTGACTATGTATATATGCAGGAATATAATCTTAACAGCACATTCTGTCCACCTAGTAGTTATTTTTGGGCAGAAATGTAAATTATTGTAGATTATCGTCGAAAAATATGCAGGAATATATTCTTAACAGTGAGTTCTTCACAGAGTATGTAAAGTAGGCATCATTATGATTCATACCATACCTTCTACATAACACAAGTTCTAAGAAAGAATGAACAAATAACATGAATTGAAAAGGAAACAACATTGGTATATAATGAGTTAATTCAATTAACTAATAGATTGATAGTTTACATTGCAGCTAATGTTAGGTAACTTTCACATGATAACACAATAACCAGTTATTTATCGCTTTATTACACACAACGTGATAGATGTAGGATGAAATCGTGCCATACCTTAGTATCAAAGATCAGAGAAAGTTATAAGTATAGAATTTTAAATGGACAATTTTCATGATATTCATTTGATGTGCAATGTGTATCCGAAATCACATCTTTACGCTGTATGAAAGTGAATTCCCTTACCGAACACATAGAGGTCATTTGAGCTTTTCGTAGAAGACGGGGATTTCAAGATTCGTACCGGGGGAATTCCAAACTTGGGTCTCCTAAACTTGCAGTACGTACCATAATATCCAACATGGTGTACCCCATCCACTTGCCCGCCAGTGTCTTCCACACATCGTCAATGTCAAGCAACCGGCACAGCTCCTTGTTGATAGCAAACGGTAAATCATAAATGTACATATTTTGGAGAAAATTTTGCACCGGAAAATCGTCAACACTCCACCGCGAATCGTGAAAAACTACAAAACAAAACAGACTGACTTACTTAGGGATGTCAAAAAATAATCGATTATACCAAAAATCGATTATTAAATAAAAAAAATATTTTTTAACATCGATTGTTTATTTCAAAAAAAGCGATTAATAAAAAATGTATTTTGTTTCCGGTCGATTTTTGCTTGCTCTCATCAGCCTGTCACGGAACGCACCCACTGTTGGTTGGGTACATGTTATTATGCCTCCTCATGTACTCATATACGCCACTCAACTCGGTAACATTTAATGCCGTCGCGTAACCCCGTTTTACGGTAGTACCAATTTATTTCTTTACAATTATAGATGGCGTAATGGCAGTAATCAACTCGTATTATTTTATATGCGGAAACATCTAAGTGGTTTATTTGTTACTTTTAGGATTTTCCAGTTATATTGTAAACCGTTTGTTCCCGAATAAACTAAAATAAAAATAAAAAAAAATTAAATGCAGAGGACTTTTAGACGTAGAGTGTCTAATATATAGATAATTGTAATAATGTTGTGAGTCTTGTGAGATTATTATGTTTAAAGATAACATATCCGGTTGGAAACCGGAATTATTTGGTTTTTCTTTCTCGAAAAACTCGAAGTCGGATTCTCGGCAAAAGGCACACTCTTATCCTTACAGTCAATGTCTAAAAATTTGTGGTTAATTTTATAATAATATGTAAAACGTTGATTAACTGAAGGCTGTGGTAGATTTTATAATTATACATACGTAAACTTTGATTTGACTGAAGACTAGTTAATTTTATAATAATACTTGCTTAAGTAAACGCTGATTTGACTGAAGACTGCATGTTTAATTTTATAATAGTACTTGAATTAAAATTTTGTCTTAATAATTGTTTTATTTTCAAATAAATTTTTGTAGGAAAAAAAGGCGATTAATTATTAATCGATTTTTTGTGCTAATTCACATCCCTAGACTGTCTGACGTTTGTTTTTCGGATGACGACTTACATTTTTACAAAACGTCAAAATGCTGCGCTACCAAATGCAAAATCAGTCACCTGTTGGGCAGAGTCAAGATAAGCATAGCCATTCATTTTGAGTAAAAGTGAGATAGTAACCGTCTGTAGTGACATTTCGCAATTGAATCAAAAGCGATAGAATTCCGTTTCAAGGAAAGTATGAACTAAAAAGTAAAAAATAGTTTTTGTAGTTGAAATTCTTTCCATAATTTCTGGGCCACAGAAGCTACATGCATCATACTGTGATCATACATATAATTTATACACCACTAGAATGGCAGAAGCATCCTCAACATTAGCTTGCTGTGTCATGCAAATACATATACACACAATGGAACGTCAATATCACCGTTCGCTTTGTATCTGTCGAAGTTGGTTGGTTAAATCAGACACTTAACCAACTCTCTAGACCGTCAATTAAATACCGACGTTTAACCAAGTCACTATGTAGTGTTTTGATTTAAATAAAGCATCGTCGAAAACGTTTAATAATCTGTCTTACCGAGAGCCGGCGTGTTGGAAAACAGGATGGCGTCACGACAACAGCTGATCTACACAGCTTATATCATGGCAAAACATTGCGGTAGCTTAGGTGAAGGGTAAATGGGTTGAGCGAAGCGAAGCCCCCTTTATCCTTCGTGTTAGGTTGAACATGTAAGAACAAAAAAATTATACTTAAAACATAAACTTAAGTATACATAAAGACTATTATATTGTATGCCTGTGTCTTGTTGCCTCGGAACGTTTAGAGAACTCGTTAAACGTCGCATGCGGCCCGTGGGCATTTTCTGTGCGGCCCGCGGTGATTGACTCAAGTACAGCGCAAACAATAAAATATAAGTACTTTTCAAGCAGTATGAAAATATTATCTCTCTGATTCTCTATTGATTGATTGATTGATGATTGATGTTTTAGCGCTCTGAGTGGCAGTTCAATGTTTACACGGCGAGAGCACAGATTTGAGATAGTAAACGGTAAGCCCGTAGATAAAAATGTATAGTAGCCGCACGACATAGGCAGTGAGGAGAGGAGACAGTGTCTACTTGATGTTGTCTGTCGCGACCGCACCTCCCGTCCCTCCCGATTGGCCATTACGCATCGCGCCTAGATCGCGCCAAACACACACCACAGACAGCATCGCTATCGCAAGTTCGTCGGTCGTTGGTTTTTGTTTTAAATCTAAAACATAAAAAAATCTAAGTACATCGGGGGGCACGGCAGTGCCCCCGCCAAGTCGAGCGCGAAGCAAACACTGCCGTACCATACTTTACTGGAACCATTTCGCCGCATTTTCAGGTCCCTATTTGAGAATCTCTGGATAAGACCAGAACGTAGAAATGTTCGTCATCCAGTGAGCTATAATCACATACTTAAAATCCAAAATTTCAAGTCTATAGGTCATTTAGTTCCGAAGTTAAGCGAAAACAAAGTTTCGCATTTATGACACTCACTCACTCATGATCATCAGAATAGAACGAGTACTTCCCATAAACTTACAGAGCTGAAATTTGGTACAGAGTTAGGGTTTAATGGCCACATAAAGGGAAAACTATAAAAACTGGGATAATCGAAGATCTGGAGTACCTGGTGACCCTGATTAGAAAACACAAGAGCTTGGTTTTCTCTTGGTATATATTCGGTATATACCATTTTCATATCTCCCGGATATCTCCCGAAAATCTAATAAAATAAATCAATATGCCCACGTTTCTACAAAAAGAAGTGAAATTCCACCAAAAACATTCTGTAAAAAATTAGCCAAGTCTCGATGGAGCTGCTTGTTTATCTCTAAAATAGCCGTGCCAAGTCTAAGGTTCCTTACTGCGATTTCTTTATTATTATAGTTAATGTTGTGTGACTTGGCCGTTGAACATTCTTTATACGTTAGTGGGTACAAGTCAATTTTGAACTGCGTCGAATTTAATTACAATAAATTACAAGCTGCAAGTTTCCTGATAGGACACGTTATGAAATATTAGAAAATGACTGCAGGCGCCTTCCGTGATCGTTATATGATTAAGGGTATACAAAGAAATTATATTTTAAGCAAATTAGTATGTAAAATAAAAATACCTTTGCCATGACTTATTTTTTATTGACATTGAGAGTTACAACAGATATATAACATAGGTAGTCACAACAGATATAACATTACGTGTAAACAAAATCGACTTGTACCCACTAACGTATAAAGAATGTTCAACGGCCAAGTCACACAACATCAACTATAATAATAAAGAAATCGCAGTAAGGAACCTTAGACTTGGCACGACTTTGTCCAGATTTCATTACTTTTTAGAGATAAACAAGCAGCTCCATCGAGACTTTGTAATGGTACACGAGAGTCGGTACATTAGATACTTCATTCTGCGTGATAGAGGGCTAGCCCAACGCCGCGCTGTTTTGAATACGAGAATCGGTTCAGATAACGTTTGGGGGTTTTGCGTTGCTTACTGGCAAAGTTCGCAAAAAAAAAAAAGACGCGTGGGTTCATTCGTGGAATTTCAGTTCAGGTCAAGTTTTTTTGTCGCATTCCTGCGAGATGTGTAGAGATGAGAGCCGATTTGGCTGCGCGTTGAATAAAATTATGAATAACTAAATAATGAAAGGTTATTACGGAACGGAGAAAGCTATTATGTAGATTGCAAATATACAATTGCGATTGAGGTATGAGATGGAGGGTCTGACACCTCTGGATTGAATATCATTCTAGTGGTCTTTTGCTACGCGCAGCTAGCGGTCGGGTAATGCTTAATTAATCGCAACAAGCTTTTATTGGTCAGCGATCAACAGATTCTGTGTATCGGCAGTACCAAATGATTTGAGTGATAACCTACGGTTGATCATAGTGAATATGCGTACACACAATTTGTAGAACGGCGGATCTGCATTGCATGGTTGAAATTG
Source organism: Argyresthia goedartella (assembly GCA_949825045.1). Lineage (NCBI taxonomy): Eukaryota > Metazoa > Arthropoda > Insecta > Lepidoptera > Argyresthiidae > Argyresthia > Argyresthia goedartella. Next base: position 10,232,996 of record OX463831.1, on the reverse strand, counting down.
GACCCTGTGTAGTTAGTGATAAGAAGCTTCGCTTGGGCAGAGCGTATTTGCAAAGGACGCATGTGGGGCATATAAATACGAGGGTCTGGGAGGGGAGAGCATTCAGTCTCAGCGTCTAGCTACTGTGACAGTCGCCTCACGAGTTCTAAACAGTTTTGGCTGCCGTGTTACGCGTCAGAACTATACGAATTGGTGATTGCGAAGTTTCAGTGGGTTTTCGTGAGTGTCTGAAGCGCCGAGATTTACCTCGGTTCCTAACCTTTATATCAACCTACCCCTAATTCCAAAACTATCCTTGGGTCGTTAGGAAAGAACTTTTAAGTCAATTTATCTGAGTCTGAGTCTGGGCTTGGAGCGACCCTAAATTCCTTTATCCTTCACCATAGGGTTCCTGGATTGGCTCTTAGGATATTCGCGGGCTAATCCTCTCCTCATTCCTTTAGAGTAGCGAGTTTTGTAATTCCCACACACACAGTCGTTAAACATTCAAGCACATTCAAATCAAACTCAACCATTTTCGAGTGGTGTCGATAATGGACGTGGTATAACACTAGGTTTTAGACTAGGCTAGACAGGAGTTTAGTTGCGGCTAAACCTAGGTTGTCAGGGCATAGGGAGACTGTTTGATCGATGAGGTTCCGCGGATGGAAATAACAAATTCAGAACAAAGTTAAACCGGTGTCAACACAGATAACATATCCTGTTGATATTTTGACATTTGAGTGTTATCGGGGACGCGCGAAGAGATCAATTTACAGTCTAAAGTTCATTGTTTAGGTCCGGGTAGGTGTTTTGCATTGCCTTGGGTCAGATTGGATTCAAGTTGCATTTTTAAATTAAATGTAAATTTCGCTGGATATCTAATGTGTAAGTTGAGTCGGTATATATGATTTGGCTCAGCCCAGGACGTGCTGCGGCTAGTGGAATTCATAGTTCGGTATTTATCGAATTATGCACTTCGCTATGGTGTGGGTTAGATATCCTAAAACAATAATGCTTGCGTTTCGATAACATCCAGCTCAAATTGCGCAGAGTTGAAGGTTTCAAAACGTTACGGACCTTTTGAGGTAACCGCTAGTTCAGAACCCATTTCGGAACTCAAATCGCAATTGTGTAAACCGGTCTTTTCGGATCGTTATTGCCGTGAATCAAATATATAATTGGAACCACCACAAGCCGCTACTAGCGAGCACATGAAATATAATTGAGTACTCACGTCGTAAAACTACGACGGATATCTATACTATAACTGTGATCGATCACTAAAACTAAAACTAAAACTAAAACAAAAGATGTTCCAATGCGCTCATATATACAAAAACCAGATGGTGCCATCACATAAAATATAACAACGATCGTTTTGGCGCAATACACCGCTGACTGATGCGAATTACCGGCTCGCGGACATATATGCTTTCTCTGTCTAACTTGAAACTGTAACTTCCTGAACCAATCTTCGTTCGACTATTGTACGCCTGACGAATTTCTCAACGAACGAGAAATTCAGACTTATCATTCTTACTTACAAATCTTACAGCTGAATCGGGTCCTCTCATTTTGGGATAGAAAGAATAGACGATCATAGCTACTGTGAGCGGCGGCTACGACCTTTGGCTTGGGGCCGCTACAGATTTTTGGTGCCGAGACGGAAGGATATCCTAGATAGTCTGATACCTAGATATTCCTAGATATTCTAAAAGAATCAAGGTCTAACGCGTTACTTTTAAAAATAACACAACGTAGAAACGATTTTAAACAGTTCAGTTTTGTAAATAAGAAATAAGCAAAAAAGGGGCATTGTTTTCAGACGAGCTACGACTAGAAAAAAAACGTTAGTCGGGTAGCACGAGACGATAGCACGGGTTGACGACCCGAATGGCCGAGTCGGTAGTGACGCTGCCTACGAAACCGGGGGTCCCGGGTTCGAGTCCCGGTGGGGGCGAATGTTTGTTTGATGAGAGCGGTTGTTTGTGCCCTTGTCATGGCTGTTTATCTATCTAAGTATAATATTTCTCTATATAAGTATATATAACGTTGTCTAGTACCCAAGATACAGGGAATCCTAGTTTGGGGCTAGATCAATGTGTGTAAGGGGTGTCCAAGGTATTATTATTATTATTATTATTATTACTCACTTTCGCATACAAGTGAAATGGCGTCAGGGCAGGTGACGCAATTGTTATCTGAAATAGTGAAAAGATTAGACAGTTTGGAAAGGGGTTCCAGCGCGAGCAATGCTAGTAGGACTTCGGACAGACATACTGATAGACAGGAACTAGAGACGTTTGAACAATCGGTAGAAAAACGTCAATCATGCATTGTGAAAATGACACAGAAGTTGCCGACATTCGATGGGCGAAGTTCGGAAAATCCGATGATTTTCTTAAGAGATTTAAAGGCTTATATTAAAGTCTCGGGAGATAGTTCTAGGGCTTTGATATGGGCAACGGATAGTTTGGTAGGAATTGCAAAAGTTCGAATGAGCATATACAGAGACTCATGGCGAACCTATTCGGATTTTGAAAAAGATTTCAGAGAGGTATTCTGGGGTGATAATGAACAGGAATTAATTAAGCAAAGATTCCTAACTGCGAAGTTTGATTCTAAGAAAGGTCAAAGTATGGAAGAATTCTTTGCCTCTCAATTGAATAGCATATATGAGCTTACGATACCGTTTACTGATACGGAGAAAATCAACACGATTTTCAGACAGTTGCCGCGTGATATTCAGGTAGCGTTTTTTGCTAGAAAGGAGACTATGACCATACGGGATGCGGTCGAATTCCTTCGGCATTTAGAACGGAATGTCGATGGGGGATTAAGTGCGATACATGGTTCGGAACCTATGAATACGAATAACGTGAGGCGGGATAGCTACATGCGTGGGCAATATCGAGCTATGCGGGTAAATACGTTACGTTATAACGCGATAAGTCGTAGTAATAATTATAACGCGGTAACGAAGGGGCGAAACGAATTTGGGACGCGTGGTCGCGGTTATTTTCGCGGTAGAAGCGGACAGCCTCAGCCTAGCTTCAAGGCAATAGGGTTTCAGAGGGGTTCAGGAGATACAGAGGCAGGGCAAAGTTCAAGTGACAGGAATAATGCGATAAGTCAGAATTCAAAAAACTAGTGGACTCGCGCGGGTCGTTCGCGCTCAGATATTTATTACGGTTCGGGTGGACAGCCGATCAAATTGGGAAAAAGCATAGACTGTATGATTTGTGTAATTTGGATTCGAACGTGGGTGTGAATGAATTTATTCAATTAATAGCGCATAAAGCGCACGGATATGCCGTGTGTTTAGAGGAAAAATCTAGATCGAATTGTAGAGATCGAAATGACAGACGTTTACATACGATATTCAGAGACGACGATTCGAATGAGTGTGGGCGCGAGTTATGTAGCACTTTGACATTACCTGAGATAGATGTGCGTATTGGGAATATTGTTGTAAGGAGTTTGATTGATTCGGGGAGCGAAATCAGTGTAATAAGTCGGAGAGTGTACGAAGAAGTGTGCAGTCAATTGGGAAAACCGACGGAAATACCGATTCCAAGTTTGAGAATCACAGGTGCGTTTGGAGTCAGTAAGGAAAAGGTTGATAAATTAGTAACGTTACCATTAACAATAGGTGAATGCGTTATCGATACTCCAATGCTAGTATTAACAAGGGTGCCTAAAGATTTAATTTTGGGGTTTGATTTTATACAACAGACGCGAGCCAGTTTAACGTGTGAGGGTAATAAGAGGCTAATTATACGAAGCGCCGGGCGGATGTGTGAAATACCATTAGGTACTGGTCCTAATCCGGAATCTTGCTGTTGTACAATGGAAGTACAGAACCAAGATACCAGTAGAAATATGATAGAGGAATATGTGAATAATTCATCAATACCTGTTGAACACAAAACAAGGTTATTGCCGGTGTTAAATAAACATGCAGAGTTGTTTAGCGATAGGATAGGTCGGACAAATAAATATATACATGAGATAAAAATGAGAGATGAAACGCCTTTCGTAAAACGAAGCTATCCCATACCGTTCGCATATCGCGATAAAGTAACAAAACGTTTGGAAGAGATGGAATTGATAGGTATTATTAGCAGGCAATCTACGGATTTCAGCAGTCCATTGACTTGTACATTAAAGAAATCAGGAGAGGTCCGTATTCTTCTAGATGCACGACAATTAAACACTGGAATGGTCGGGGAGGTTGAAACCACACCTTTAATGAGTGAGATATTGCAATCCGGGCGCCGGATAAATTACATAGGAGTTATTGATATCAAAGATGCGTATTTTTCTATACCATTATCAGACGAATCTAAACGATACACGGGTTTTGTATATCAAGGCAGAAGTTATGTTTACAACGTTTTGCCTCAGGGGTTGAAAACCAGTGTGGGTTCATTTTCGAGGGCGATGGACTTAATTCTAGGGCCAGAGGTTAGGTCATATTGTTTAAATTTTGTTGACGATTTGGCAATTTTAACTGAGGGTGACTTCGAACAGCATTTGTCTCAAGTGGACACGGTTCTGAGTAAATTGAAAGACGCGGGCTTCACATGCAAACTAAAAAAATGCGAGTTCGCACAAAAAAAGGTCAAGTTATTGGGGCATATTTTGTCTACACAAGGTTTGCAGATGGACCCGGACAAAATTGAAACACTTAAATTATATCCGTCACCCAGAACTGTCAGGCAATTGAGGGCGTTTTTGGGGTTCATAAATTACTTTCGGAGGTTTATAAAAAATTTTGGAACATTAACACAGCCCTTGTACAATTTATTGCGGTCTGGAGTCAAGTTCGTCTGGAGTGCGCAGATGCAAAGTGCTTTTGACGAGATAAAAAATCAATTCTTAGAAAGTATAATTTTGAGTCAGCCATTGGCGGGAAAAACATATTATGTTCAATGTGACGCCAGCGCTATAGGAATTGGGGGCTATGTTTATCAATTAGATGAATCGGGCCAGGAACTAATTATAGGGTTCTGTTCGCAGGCATTCAAGGGTGCCCAGACTAGATGGTCGATCAGTGAACAGGAAATGTATGCAGTTATATACACTTTAAAGCGATTTGAGATATACTTGCGGGGAGAAAAAGTTATTATTAGAACTGATCATAAAAGTTTGACGTTCATTAAGTCGTGGACCTTATTAGGGGCACGCGTAACGAGGTGGATTATGTTTTTAGAGCGATTCGATTACGACATAGAATTTGTGCGAGGGACTGATAATCAAATTGCCGACACGCTAAGCAGGCAGATAGCGGGACCTGGAGGTATGAATGACAGTATAAATGTTCAGCCGGGGATATTCTGGTTTCAGGCATCGAATACCGCAAGTGTTATTTCGAGTTTACGGGACATTGCGAGATTACAAAGCGAAGATGAGCGGTTAAATCGAATTAGCGGTTGTATCAGACGTAATGTAGTAGATACGGGGACAAGAGGTTTTGAAAATTATAAGCTAGTAGGTGATACGTTATATTTTCACGTGCCGAAGCGGAACGTACAGTTGCTAGTAATTCCGAAATCACTACAGGAGGAACTAATTTTACACATACATGAAGAAATAGGTCACTACGGCAGATATAAAATATTAGCACTGATGAAGGACAGATATTATTTTCTTCATATGAGTAGGGTGATTAGCGCGGTGATAAGAAGTTGTGACATATGTCAAAAGGTCAAACCAAGTACTAACAATACCGTTGGTCCTTGTACACCGGTGTTGGCGGAAAGGTTGGGTGAGAAAGTTTTCTCGGACCTTTATGGGCCATTGCCCGTAGGTAAATTCGGATATCAATATATATATGTGATTCAAGACGTGTACAGTAAAGTAATAAAATTATATCCAATGCGAAAAGCGACAGGTAGGAGCGTGCTCGCTTGTACAAAGAGATTTCATAGGGAAGTACCTATCGAAACTATAATTACGGACTCAGGACCACAGTTCATATCGAAAGTTTGGGAATTTGGACTCAAACAGCTGGGGATTCGGGTCACTCATACGTCGGTGTATTGTCCAAATTCTAATAGCGTAGAAAGAGTGAATCGCGAGCTAGGTCGGCTGATTAGAACTTATTGCGGCGGAAGTAATCGTAGTTGGGTAGACGTGTTACCGGACATTCAGAATTGCTATAATAATATCGAACACACAAGCACAGGCTTTGCGCCCAATGAGTTAGCGTTTGGTAGGCGGGAACCGTTAACTATTGACAAGGAATTAGGCGATGAATGGTTATTAGGCCATAGTGTGCGAGATTCGGAACAGGTGCGGAATGTAGCGATAGAAAACTCTAAAAGTTCTAGTGAACGACGTAAGCGACAGGCGGACAAACGGCGTAAGTTAGAGGTCTATCGTATAGGTGATTATGTGAAACTTAAGACCTTTGTGCGTTCAAATAAAGAACATAAAATCATGCGGAAATTTTCGTTGTTGTATAAAGGGCCTTATGTTATTTCGGCAGTGGTATATCCTAACTGTTATACGTTAGTAGATCCGGGTTCAAATGAGATATTGGGTAACTTCAATACTATAAATATAGCCAGGTATTATGTGAGGACGAATAAGGGCGTAGATGAATAAGATAGTGTATAAAGGTTATATAATTAAGCTGTAAGCTGTAAATTTGAGTAACTACTTTGTAGATTTAAGGATCTTGCATGGTTTGGAAACAAAAACAAAAAAAAAAAAACAAAAAAAAAAAAACAATTTGTATATATATATAGTAATACGAATTAGGATAAATTGCGGGTAAGCGAGGTTGTATAGTTAGATAGATAAATAAGATAAGACAGGAGAGAACTCAATCGAGTTGTGTAAATATTATATACATAATTGACAGATTCATCGGTCTGTGTACATGATTTGAGATGTTCGTACATATAGAGTAGATATGTACAAAGCATGGGTAGCATAGTGGTAATGAGATCCTTGCGCCATGTTAACTGAGATAAACAGTGTCTCAAGGTCTGGGAGGGGGCTGTAATGGTACACGAGAGTCGGTACATTAGATACTTCATTCTGCGTGATAGAGGGCTAGCCCAACGCCGCGCTGTTTTGAATACGAGAATCGGTTCAGATAATGTTTGGGGGTTTTGCGTTGCTTACTGGCAAAGTTCGCAAAAAAAAAAAAGACGCGTGGGTTCATTCGTGGAATTTCAGTTCAGGTCAAGTTTTTTTGTCGCATTCCTGCGAGATGTGTAGAGATGAGAGCCGATTTGGCTGCGCGTTGAATAAAATTATGAATAACTAAATAATGAAAGGTTATTACGGAACGGAGAAAGCTATTATGTAGATTGCAAATATACAATTGCGATTGAGGTATGAGATGGAGGGTCTGACACCTCTGGATTGAATATCATTCTAGTGGTCTTTTGCTACGCGCAGCTAGCGGTCGGGTAATGCTTAATTAATCGCAACAAGCTTTTATTGGTCAGCGATCAACAGATTCTGTGTATCGGCAGTACCAAATGATTTGAGTGATAACCTACGGTTGATCATAGTGAATATGCGTACACACAATTTGTAGAACGGCGGATCTGCATGGCATGGTTGAAATTGGACCCTGTGTAGTTAGTGATAAGAAGCTTCGCTTGGGCAGAGCGTATTTGCAAAGGACGCATGTGGGGCATATAAATACGAGGGTCTGGGAGGGGAGAGCATTCAGTCTCAGCGTCTAGCTACTGTGACAGTCGCCTCACGAGTTCTAAACAGTTTTGGCTGCCGTGTTACGCGTCAGAACTATACGAATTGGTGATTGCGAAGTTTCAGTGGGTTTTCGTGAGTGTCTGAAGCGCCGAGATTTACCTCGGTTCCTAACCTTTATATCAACCTACCCCTAATTCCAAAACTATCCTTGGGTCGTTAGGAAAGAACTTTTAAGTCAATTTATCTGAGTCTGAGTCTGGGCTTGGAGCGACCCTAAATTCCTTTATCCTTCACCATAGGGTTCCTGGATTGGCTCTTAGGATATTCGCGGGCTAATCCTCTCCTCATTCCTTTAGAGTAGCGAGTTTTGTAATTCCCACACACACAGTCGTTAAACATTCAAGCACATTCAAATCAAACTCAACCATTTTCGAGTGGTGTCGATAATGGACGTGGTATAACACTAGGTTTTAGACTAGGCTAGACAGGAGTTTAGTTGCGGCTAAACCTAGGTTGTCAGGGCATAGGGAGACTGTTTGATCGATGAGGTTCCGCGGATGGAAATAACAAATTCAGAACAAAGTTAAACCGGTGTCAACACAGATAACATATCCTGTTGATATTTTGACATTTGAGTGTTATCGGGGACGCGCGAAGAGATCAATTTACAGTCTAAAGTTCATTGTTTAGGTCCGGGTAGGTGTTTTGCATTGCCTTGGGTCAGATTGGATTCAAGTTGCATTTTTAAATTAAATGTAAATTTCGCTGGATATCTAATGTGTAAGTTGAGTCGGTATATATGATTTGGCTCAGCCCAGGACGTGCTGCGGCTAGTGGAATTCATAGTTCGGTATTTATCGAATTATGCACTTCGCTATGGTGTGGGTTAGATATCCTAAAACAATAATGCTTGCGTTTCGATAACATCCAGCTCAAATTGCGCAGAGTTGAAGGTTTCAAAACGTTACGGACCTTTTGAGGTAACCGCTAGTTCAGAACCCATTTCGGAACTCAAATCGCAATTGTGTAAACCGGTCTTTTCGGATCGTTATTGCCGTGAATCAAATATATAATTGGAACCACCACAAGCCGCTACTAGCGAGCACATGAAATATAATTGAGTACTCACGTCGTAAAACTACGACGGATATCTATACTATAACTGTGATCGATCACTAAAACTAAAACTAAAACTAAAACAAAAGATGTTCCAATGCGCTCATATATACAAAAACCAGATGGTGCCATCACATAAAATATAACAACGATCGTTTTGGCGCAATACACCGCTGACTGATGCGAATTACCGGCTCGCGGACATATATGCTTTCTCTGTCTAACTTGAAACTGTAACTTCCTGAACCAATCTTCGTTCGACTATTGTACGCCTGACGAATTTCTCAACGAACGAGAAATTCAGACTTATCATTCTTACTTACAAATCTTACAGCTGAATCGGGTCCTCTCATTTTGGGATAGAAAGAATAGACGATCATAGCTACTGTGAGCGGCGGCTACGACCTTAGCCTGGGGCCGGTACAACTTGGCTAGTTTTTTACAGAATGTTTTTGGTGGGATTACATTCTTCTTCGTAATAATGGCTGGAGTGTCATCAAAAAATGCTACGAAAAGGAAGATATGTAACGAAAATAGAAGTTTTCAAGAAAAATGGAAGGAAGAATTTTGTTTCATAAGTGGATACAAAAAAGGTACTTACTGCTGTTTGTTTAATATGCCGGGATACTGTTGTCGGAATTAAGCGATACAATTTATTTCGCCACCACACAAGTAGGCATAATTCATTTGCAGAGGCTTTTCCCTTAGAATCTACTGAAAGGGAGAATAAAGTAGCGCATTCGAAATCGGCACTTCGTGGTCAACAAAATATTGTTACGAGCGTGGGGTTCGTATTTGATAGAAAAGCACGAATTAATCCACTAAATAAAACACTCACTTTATTACCCAAATTAGGCACTTACAATTCACACGAACTGTACATAAAATCCACTAATTAAAACACACACACTATTTCACTAATTATGCACTCACTATTCACACGAAGAGTCTTTCTCTCCGATTATCCTTGTACTCGCACTCGATCGCAGTTAAAATGTAACTAAGTCGCGCCGGCCGTCTCGGCGCCTTTTATATCTTCTTCTTCATAATCTTCTCAGGCACCCTTTCTGGGGCGTGGGGAGTCGGGGTCAGGTCGACGGACCTCTTCCCGAAGAATCGCCTCTGTCCACTCCTGTGGACTGGTCATCGGATGGCCCCTGCGGCCGGATGGCCCCTGGTGGCTAGGCAACCAGGTCACGTGGCAGGCGGCGGCGGTCGGGCGGGCGCGCGTGCAGGCGGCGGCGGTCGGGCGGGCGCGCGTGGTGCGGCGCCAGTTCGGCGATGTGCGGAAGATGTGAAGCATTCGCACGCGCGAACATGCCCTTCGCCAGCCTCTGGACAAACTGGTCCACGGTTTCCCATCTTAGGTCCCTCTGGATTGTCGCGTTCCTCACGTAGCGGGGGGCGCCGACGATGGTACGCAGAGAGAGGTTCTCTTGGGCTCGGAGTCTCCGTTTGTTCGTCTCCGAGCACAGGGCGTACCATGCCGGAGCCGCGTAGGTGAGGCGGGATCTCACGTAGGTCTTGTAGATCCCAAGCTTCGCCCTCAGAGGGAGGCTGGAGTCGAAAAGTGGACGCAGCTTGGCGCGTGCCACCTTGACCTGGCTGACGACGTTGTCAACGTGTTGCTTCATGGTGAGCCGGCGATCAATGGTCACTCCCAGGTACTTCACCTGCGACTCCTCTCGACTGTTGCGACGTGCTCCACATCATCCGTTGGGTTCGGCTTGAATTGCTTCTCGAGGCATTCGGCGAAGATCTCCGCACGGTCTTGGGCTCGGAATCTTGGTAGGCCGTCGCTGCCCAGGATTGGTCGAACAGGAGCAGGAGTGGTCGATTTGCCGACAGAGTGGCAACCGACGGGAGACGTAATAAAAGGCTTGTCACTACATGCTCAGTTAAAGTCTTGTCTATTGATTGGAATACAATCCTAGTATATATACTAGTTTGGTACATGTTATTAATGACGTGCATAAAACATAGTACGTGATGAGATATTTCCGCATATCTGTGGCGGGCGTACGGGCCGGCACAGATACTCCCCCCTTTACAAAAATTTAAACACTGGACTATAAAATACAAAACATAACAAAAAATGTAATATTCTACGAGACATGTTACAAATTTGATATAATGCTGCGAGTTCAATCTTGATTTTGCGAGTTCAGCACTTGCATGTTGTGATTCGTAGACAATGACAGCCCATTTGCTTACTCTTGAAATCACGTTTCTTGCGTGCAAGGTCAGGCCACTGCAATGTAGTTGTCAGCTGTCTTGAGTTTGCGCTCCTCAGTCGAAGATTTATGTCCAAAGTTGTTCTTATTGGGGTTTGGTGCTATTTTGTTCTGCATTGATCTTGTCTGCGAGGTCAATTGCGTGGTGATTGCTCCATCTTTTGCTCCTCGTATGGGTTTGAAGTTGCACGTGACGTTGTATGATATACTCATATTTCGTCTCTTTTTCATAGACTGAGGTACAGGGTCAGCGGTCATGGATAGGCCTCTCCATGCACTAGTCACTGTACTCTGTCATGACGAAGTGCTCGATGAGATGACTGATGATGATGATGAAGATGATTGCTTCTGGCTGTGGAACGTTTGTCTGTTCCGGAACTATGGAACAAAGCGTTGCAAGTTTTTTACTCTTCTCTATTCTTGGCTATATCGCCGTAATTTTTGATATTATGTGGTGGGGTGTCTTCATAACTCGCTATCAACCGATCATTGACCTGCGGTCCACAGTTGAGGTTATGAGGTTGCTGGTGGGCTGCGTTTCCACTGCTGCTTCGTTGGGTTAGGATATGCGACCGAAGGCAGGAATTATTTCACCGATATCTCGGCAACTTGATGATGCAGTCTTCTTGGCGCCTGAGTCTCAATTGCGGAAACATTTTGAAAGACGAATCCAGCTCATTTCTTCACTTCGATGAAGATTTTACCAAAGGTTGCTCGATGTTCACTGTCGGGGTCACCACTTTGCCGACAGAGTGGCAACCGACGGGAGACGTAATAAAAGGCTTGTCACTACATGCTCAGTTAAAGTCTTGTCTATTGATTGGAATACAATCCTAGTATATATACTAGTTTGGTACATGTTATTAATGACGTGCATAAAACATAGAACGTGATGAGATATTTCCGCATATCTGTGGCGGGCGTACGGGCCGGCACAGTCGACAAAGCCCGGCACAGGCGATGCACGGAGGGGACGTGGTCGCCTATGGACTCGACGTGGCGTTCCCAAGATTCTTCAGCGTGGAGATCAAGTTGGCGCTTCAGCTCTGCCGTCATGGCGTTGAGCCTGGTCTTCATCGTGGGGCAGCGGGTTTGCTGCCACTGCTTCCGGAGAGCGCGCTTATCGCAGATGAGTGCGCGTAGCTCAGCAGGAAGAGGATTGGGCTTCCCCCCGCGAGCTACGGTGTGCGATGATAGGTCGAGCGCGTCTCGGATCTGGGTAGTTAGCAGCGATGCCAGGCGGTCAACGTCTTCCGGCTGGTTGACGGGGCAACTGGTGGAGGGTTGGTCTAGGGCGGCGGTGAAGGCGCCCCACTGGTAGCGGCGACGTGATGCTGGCGGAGCTACCCGGGTGGGCAGATCCGCCAGGACGAGAAGAACAGGCCTGTGGTCCGAAGGGAGGTCAGGGAGAACCTCCTGGCTCGGCGGTGTCCGGAGACCTCTGACGACCACGACGTCGATGATGTCCCATCCGGCCCGCGTGTCGAAGTGGGTGGGCTCGTCGGGACCGATGACGTCGTAGTTGTGGCTCACGGAGTCGGCATGGATGGCGCGTCCAGCTGGTGTGCTTGGCGTTGAGTTCGCCGGCGACAAGTGTCAAGTAGCAGCCCCCGTAGCTCGGCGGTGCGGATTGGTGTACTGGGGGGCTTGTAGGCGGCGTAGAATCGCAGCACCTCGCCGGCGACCTGGAGGTCGACGCCCAAAGCATACAGGGATGAATACTCCTGGGCGTCGACGAGCTGGTGGACGATCTTCCTGCCGACGATAACTGCCAAGCCTCGAAAGGTTCGGCCGCTGGAGGTCTTCTCGTCCTTGCGGTAGACGAAGTAGCCGGGCAGCAACAGCTTGTCGCTTCCGGCTAGGTGTGTCTCGCTGATGAGCATCACGTCGACGCGGTAGTCCCTCAGGAACACGTGGAGCAGCCGCTTCTTCGACGACCCTGAGCGGCTCATGCATTGCGGAGCAGAGCGGTGAGTCTGCCCAGGGCAGTGGGGTCGCTGAGGAGGGCGAGCAGGGCTGTGAGGTGCCCCAAGTCCTGCTGCCCTATCGCCGCAGCCGGAGTGGCGGCGCCAGCGGCGGCCGCAGTCTCGCTGGCGGCGAGAGTAGCCGCCGCGGCGCCGGCGGCAGGTGGAGCCGTCACCTTCTTCTTCCCCCCCCGCTTCGTCTTCATAATTTCATAATTTCTTTATTGCACACAAATCATACAAAAAACAAGAGTTACATAAAAAAAGTGTATAAAGGCGAGCTTATCTCTAATAAGAGATCTCTTCCAGCAAACCAGGCAAACAAGGGAAAAGTTGATGGTTGAGCAGGGGTAGACCTATGTGTACAATATATAAAATAATAAATAAAATAAATTAAATAATAACTATAATAATATACTAAATACTTATTATATACTACAAATACTATTTTATACACTATACTAATACATACTTACATGCATACTACCTATAACTCTAAAGGGAGAGGTAATGTTTCTTCACACGACTTTTAAAGATATTCAGATTAGGACTGTCCCTGATGGTGCAGGGGAGTGCATTCCACAACCGAATGGCCCGGGCTCTAAACCCGTTCTCATAGTAAGCGGTGTTATGCTGTGGAGTTGTGAGCATGGAAACTGCGTGAGTTCTCCGAGGTCTGCTAGAAGAAAGAAATTGAAAACTGTCTCGTAAGAAAGTTGGGTAGCGTGGATTACGTAAAATGTTGTAGAGGAAATTGAGGATGTGTGAATCCCGACGAAGACGAATCGGCAGCCACTTCAACTCCCTGCGATGTTGTGACACATGGTCGTATTTTCGCAGCCCGAAGATAAACCAAATCCCGAGATTTTGAAGTCGTTCGAGTTTGTTCAGTAGTTCTTCGTTAGCACTGACCCAGCAGACATCAGCGTAATCGATGAGGGGTAGAATGAGAGATTGAGCAAGAGTGATTTTGGTATGTCGAGGCAAAAAGTACTGAAGTCTCCTGAGAGAGTGAAAGGTAGAAAATACTCGGCGACTTACCTCATTGACATGCGATGACCAGGACAACTGGTTGTCGAAGATTAGACCCAAGTTTTTAACTTTATCGCTATATACGATTGTGGTACCATTAAAAGTGACAGATGGAATGGGATGTTGCTGCAACAAGTTAAGAGAATGTCTAGTACCTATTTTCATGGCCTCCCAGGCCATGATAATAGGCTTTCGAGCTCACTGCTAGTACCTACGGCTTTTGAGCTCACTGCTAGTACCGCCTTCTTGACCGCATAGATTCCAACATTGCTCAAGTTGAGTGGTGTGGTGTCGGGTAAGGACTTAGAGCGCAGGCTCTGAAGAGTGGCTTGTTTGACAATGGGATCCATCACAACAGGTGGAACAGAAAGGAACTGGTTGAGACCGTTGAGATCTACATTACCAGCATGAAAGTCCTGAGTCTTACCTATGCCAAGTGTTTTTAGAAACTTCCACACCTGAGCTGGTGTGTAACTTTCAATACTCTCGTGGATGTGCCGACGTTTAGCATCACGACAGAGACGGTTGCAGCGGTTGCGAAGACATTTGTAAGAAAGAAAATTGTCATCTGTCGGATTCTTACGGTATTTACACTTGGCTCTGTTCCTCTTGGCCATTAGACGCTTAATAGTATCTGTTAGCCAAGGGGCGGGTAGGTGTTTCACTCTCACTTTTTTTATAGGTGCATGCTTGTCGTAGAGACCTAGGACTATGATATTGAACTTGTTGATTTTCTCGTCCATGGTCTCGCTGGATATTACAGGGGACCAGTCGATCGACAAGGCATCCGACCTAAGAGACTCTAGGTTAATATCCCTAAAGTTACGAATATTAAGAAATTTTGCCCTGCTCTTGAGAGGCCTGATCTTATACGAAAGATAGATAAGGTCGTGAAACGAGAAAGGAGAGTTGAGTTGACCATGTACAGCGACCTTATCCAAGTTAGAGACGATCATAATATCGAGGAGAGAGGGAGAGCAGTGAGGTTGGAAATGCGTGGCATCAAGAGGCAGAATATGCAGATTGAAAGAGTTGACTATAAACTTGAGTTTGGTAGAACGGGAGTCGTTTTTGAGGAGACAGGTGTTGAAATCACCTAGAATGAGGGTATCGTTATACAGAGGTGAGAGTTCATTAAGGAGGGATTCTAATGTGTCGAAGTAGTCGATGCGAAGAGAGGGGCTATAAAGAACGCCGAGGAGGACCTTACTATGGTGAAGAGTTATTTCGAGAAAGAGATGTTCAGCAGACTCGGAGTACTGGCTAGGGGACGCGCTGATCACCTTGCACGGGATTTCCACTCGCAGATAGATAGCGACGCCCCCATCGGCTTTCCCGACTCTGTCGTTCCTGTAAAGCCTTTATCCTGGAATGGAGTATGAAGAAGATGACAGCGATGGCTTTAGGAACGACTCAGAGACAAGAATGCCGTCCACGCATTGGTCACTAAAAGCCTCGAGCAGGTCCGGATAGCTGGAGTGAATACTTTGAGCATTGATATGCACGATGTTTAGGTTATCCTCCACACCACCGAAAACAGTCCTAATGTTAGCAGAAAGGGGTTCCTCCGAAGCGGAGATGTTGCTTTCTGCACTCACAAAATCGTCAACATCGTCGTTTGAAGAGCAGGAAAAGAAACTTTGATTGATAATATCAGGTAAATAATTCATATATATATATAACTAATTATAATACACTCTAAATATATATTTATATATAAATATTTATTCAATTAATATCTAGTTATCTAGCGTTATTAACTGGTTTGAATAAGCGCCTTACTTACACCTAGACCAACCATAAATGGAATGTTGATAGTGATATTTATCTTACAAAATTAACTCAATACTACATATATTATATTAAAAGAACAAGCACAAACTAAAGACTGTAGTGCAAACATACGAATTCAAAGTGGTAAGGTGTGTACTTGACACAAGTCAGATTGTATAAGCTAAATTCGGAACGGACACATTTTACACAAATTAATACTTAACATTAATTATAACTCGTCTTCTGCCTGGGGGCTCCGTCGTTCGCCTGCGCCATTAGCGAGGCGGGCGCCGTTTGTTCCTGCAGATCGGGACGTGGCGGAGGGGGAGGCTGCACCTTCTTGGGCCCGGGCGCGTTGGTGAGCGCCACAGTGCCGGCCTTCTTGTTCCGCGCCTCCTGGCGGAACACGGGACACGTCGCATTATTTGCCGTGTGCGGGCCACCGCAGTTGGCGCACGTCGGCGGCTGGTCTTTCGGGCGGGGGCATTCCCGCGCCGAGTGGGGACCGCCGCAACGTACGCACGCTAGGGGGCGGTGGCACATATGCGACGAGTGCCGGAATTGCTGGCACCTGTGGCACTGGGCCGGGCCCTGCTTCGAGCGCCAGGCCTCGATCTTCACCCCCGGCATGTACAAGAGCTCCGTGATCTCGTACACAGCGCCGGGGGCACGGTCTGGATTCTTCTTCAGGCTGGCGAAGAAGATGCAGCCGTGTCTTCCTTTGCGCGCCCGGATCTGCTTACAGTACTTGGCCTCCACACCGAGTTCTGCAAGCGCCGCGACTATCTCCTCCGGCGCGGTGTTAGAAGGCAGCCCGCGGATCGCCACCTTCTGGGTCTTGTCGGCCGGCAACGAGTATGAGAACCACCTCACACCGTGGTCCTTCTCCAGCCTGCATGCACAGGTAACGTTGCACAAGCCGGTACTCGTCTTAGCGCGTGCGACAGATTTCACTATTTATATGACCCCGTCCCCCGCTTCCCCATGCCGCAGGTTGCGGGAGTCGGGGCCCCCCTCGCTCGCCTGTATGCGCCGACAGGGACAGTTGCACTGTCTCTTTCTCTCGCTTGTTTTTGCTAGGTTTCCTCCCCTTCTTATGAGATAGTGAGTGTAATTAGTGTGAATTCTAATTGGAATTATGTGCTCTAATTTGATTATTTACTTGCAAATCTACTGAAACTATGTGCTATTTCCTATTGGAAATTGTGTACCTACCTAACCGGGGATGGAATCGCTAGCAAAAATACATACATAATAAAATACAATCCTATTCTAAACTATTTACAAACTTACATCCTAGGCCCTAATCCTAATGAGAAAATATAACTTTATTTCGTGACCAAAACTTAATCTAGCTTATCCTAAAACGTATAAAAAACAAAATAAGGTAAAAACTATGTACAAAGTAGTCATATCAGGTTCTGTCGTGCACATTTCTCCCGCCGTCGCAGCTCTGCGATCCAACAGGTAGCACGACGATTCTCTTGGTCGGTCTCCGGAGGACGTGCCCGTTGCTGGTCTCGACGTCCACGATCCTCACCTCGCCGTCTCGCCCTGGGTAGACTGCGACGATGCGTCCTCTCGGCCATGTGTTGCGCGGCAGGTTGGGGTCGCAGATGAGAACCAGGTCGCCGACAGCGGGTGGCGCGCCGGTCGTGCGAGGCTCCCGCCGGTGTTGGAGTAGCGGCTGGTACTCCTTGACCCAGCGGCTCCAGAAGACGTCCGCCAGGTGTTGAGCGCGCCGCCAGTGCTTGCGCGCGGTGAGGTCGTCTGCGGTGAACTCGCCAGGTGGTGGGACGTGAGAGTTGGGTCCCAACAAGATGTGGTTGGGTATGAGCGCCTCCGGTTCGTCTGGAGTCACCGCCACATGTGTGAGTGGGCGGGAGTTCACGGTGTTCTCTGCCTCGGCGAGCAGGGTGAGCAATGTCTCGTCGCTAGGGTATTGCTCGTGGAGTGTGACGCGCAGTGCCTCCTTCACGGTGCGCACCATGCGCTCCCATGCGCCGGCCATGAAAGGGGAGGCCGGGGGGACGTAGCGCCAGGTGAGTCACACGCGCCGGGGGCAGGTCTCCGGTCGCCGGGGACGTAGGCTTCGCTCTTCTCAATTTACAGCGCTGACAGTGCTTGATGACGTCACGCACCGTAGGCCGTATTTTCAGTACCCACAGTCTCTGCCGTAGTTCGTTCACTACGGTTTCGATGCCGCCATGGTGTAATCGCTCGTGAACGTGCTGTATGTACAGTCGCGT
The DNA here is from genome assembly GCA_949825045.1 of Argyresthia goedartella. Classification (NCBI taxonomy): domain Eukaryota; kingdom Metazoa; phylum Arthropoda; class Insecta; order Lepidoptera; family Argyresthiidae; genus Argyresthia; species Argyresthia goedartella. Next base: position 10,214,969 of record OX463831.1, on the reverse strand, counting down.
AAACAGATGTTTCCCGTCGAGTACGGTCGGGCTCGCTGTCTCCTCGTCGATTTCGGGCGAAGCGTGGATTCCCTTGAGTCGCAGAACTCCATCTTCGCCGACCACTACTGATAGCGCCGATAGCCTGTCTCCAGGCTGAGGCGCCGAGCCACTCCTCACTCGACGTAGATCTTCTGAGAAGCAATCTTCCTGGACAGCTTTCCACCACAGTTTTTCGGCGCGAATGAGATAGTGCGCCTCGATTCCGACGATATTGCTATCTCTTTTCTTCGCGTTCGACGTCTCGTTCTTGCGTGCTTTCTTATCAATCTTCTTATCAGTCTTCCAATCAGAGTCGTTTTTCTTGTTTTCTCGCGTTCGTTTTCGCTTTGTAGCCAATACTGTTTCATTTTTCTTTCTTCTACATAGGTCTACGAACTGTAGCACGCGCGCCGTAGCTCGTAGCAAGCGTGTGAACGACGAGAAGCACTCGACTCGAGGGAGGTGACCGTGGTCAGGTCGCTGGTGGGTGACGTGACATGTTTCCCTCTCTTCTCCTGTCTTCGGTGTTTCTGTCTTCGTTTCTTGTGGCCATTCTTGTTCGGGTTTGCGCAGGAAGCTCGGCCCGTTGTACCATCGGTGCGTAGCGTTGAAACCGGCCGGCGTCGCGCGCGTAGCGTCGTCGGCTACGTTGTCAGCCGTAGGCAGCCATCTCCACTCGTTTTTCTTCGTGAGAATTTCTATCTCGGCCAGGCGGTGCGCTACGAACGTTTTGTACGCGCGCGGCTCCGACCGAATCCATGCTAGCGCCGTCCGCGAGTCGCTCCAATAGTACTTTCTTCTCACGTCAAACTCGTGCTCGCGTGCGGCGGTTTCGGCCAGGCGGACGCCTCCAGCTCCGCGAGGAGCCTCTTGCGGGAGGCGTTAGAGCGACGTGACGGCGCTCTCGACGGTGCTCTTGACGGCGGCTTCGTTGTCTCTTGTGACGTGACGGCGGTTCCCGACGACGTCGTATTTGTTGCCGTCGTTGTGATTCCGGACCCGGTGGCGCTTGTCTCGGCGCTCATGTTCTTGGACGTGGTCTGCGACCCGTCGCCCTCTCTACCAGACTGGCTACGTGTAGTAATCGGCATCTTCGATTTCGATTCTTCAAAACAGGAGCTCTTCAAATTTCACGCTGATTCTTCTTTATTCGGCTCCTGAAGGACCAAAATGTGGAGCGTGGACTGTAGTAGGGTTTTTCTCTTCTCAAATAAAAGATGCCGATAATTCACTGTTGAGCCAGGCTGGAGGGTGGGGTAGAGAGGGCTGGTGGTCGCAGAGAGTCTTCTTTCTCTTGATGACTTTTCCTCTTGAGTGCTGGATCCGGAATGATTCCGGGCCGAATCGGCGTCTCTTATATACGATTTCTCGAGCGACCACCCCCCCCTCACCCCGCACTCTTCCCCTGGACTCAAATCTCTTTATTTTCATGTCAAACTTACATTTTACATGTACAAAACAGTACACATTCGTTTACTTACTTATTTTCTAGACCTAAACATACAATTTGCATTGTCCGCCGGCGCAAAACAGAGTGAGGAGCGCGTGCGACAGATTTCACTATTTATATGACCCCGTCCCCCGCTTCCCCATGCCGCAGGTTGCGGGAGTCGGGGCCCCCCTCGCTCGCCTGTATGCGCCGACAGGGACAGTTGCACTGTCTCTTTCTCTCGCTTGTTTTTGCTAGGTTTCCTCCCCTTCTTATGAGATAGTGAGTGTAATTAGTGTGAATTCTAATTGGAATTATGTGCTCTAATTTGATTATTTACTTGCAAATCTACTGAAACTATGTGCTATTTCCTATTGGGAATTGTGTACCTACCTAACCGGGGATGGAATCGCTAGCAAAAACACATACATAATAAAATACAATCCTATTCTAAACTATTTACAAACTTACATCCTAGGCCCTAATCCTAATGAGAAAATATAACTTTATTTCGTGACCAAAACTTAATCTAGCTTATCCTAAAACGTATAAAAAACAAAATAAGATAAAAACTATGTACAAAGTAGTCATTTCAGGTTCTGTCGTGCACAACGACTTGCAGGTGAGCATCCTTCCCATTTGTTGATTCCCATTTTCTATATAGAACGCCATTATGCATAACCAAGCTATCCCATTGTGCCCAGTAGCTTTTTGTTACCGCACTCATAGGAGCTATATCACACCATCTTGGTTTAGGTGCGCCAGCATTAATCCAATCAAAAATGGGTCTTAGGTCAGGGTCCTCTTGTTGCGCTTGCTGCATGATTTCATCACTCCACTCGTCGCTAACCGTATCAGTTCTTATCATTCGAACACATTCCTTGCCTTCTTGTCTTGAGCAATGTTTACAGTCGTCTGCACAAGGTCTATGTGATAGGGCGTCAGCATTTCCATTTGATTTCCCACTACGGTGTTCGATGATGAAATCATACTCCTGCAGTTGTTCAATCCATCTCGCCACTTGTCCCTCGGGGTTTTTAAATTCTAGCAACCACTTTAAAGCAGCATGGTCAGTTCTGATACGAAACTTTCTTCCCAGCAGGTATTTGCTGAAATGCTGTAACGTCTTGACAACTGCTAGCAATCCCCTCCGAGTTACACAGTAATTCCTCTCTGGTTTTGACAATGACTTACTGAAATATGCAATCACAACTTCGTTATCTCCTTTCTTTTGCGACAAGACACCTCCAATTCCAGTGTTACTAGCATCTGTATCCACAATGAAATCCTCGTCCGGGTCTGGATACCCCAATATAGGCGTTTCACAAAGTCTTCCTTTAAGCTCGTTGAAACTTGACTCACATTGTTCGTTCCAGTCAAATGATCGCTTTTCTTCCGTTAGTTGATGCAAAGGCTTTGCTATATCCGAGAAGTTCTTCACAAAACGTCTGTAGTATGAACAAAGCCCCAAAAAGGCACGTACTGCAGTCTTGTCTTTTGGCGTCGGCCAATCCTTCATGGCGCTAATATTCTCAGGATCTGTCTGGATGCCGTCCTTCGAAATCACGTGTCCCAAGTGATTCACTTTACGTTTGAAAAACGCATTTCTTCGGACTGAGTTTCAGATTTGCCCCTCGTAGTTTGCCTAGCACCTGCTCCAATTTATTCAAGTGGTCGTTGAAGTCTCTACCAACGATAATGATGTCATCCAAATAGACCAAACAAGTTTCTCCTAGAAGTCCAGCTAATATTTGTTCCATTAATCTCTCAAATGTGGCTGGTGCATTACCCAGTCCAAATGGCATAACATTGAACTGCCAGAGTCCCTTGCCAGTAGAAAAGGCCGTTTTCTCCTTATCCTTGTCCTTGATTTCGACTTGCCAATAGCCACTTTTCAGATCCAACGTTAAAAACCATTTCATTCCGTTCAATATGTCTAAAGTGTCGTCGATTCGTGGAAGTGGATAACTGTCCTTCTTGGTTACATCATTAAGTCGACGGTAGTCAATACAGAATCTCATGGTGCCGTCCTTCTTCTTAACCAAAACTACGGGAGAACACCACGGGCTTGTTGAAGGTTCAATAACGCCGCTTCTTTGCATTTCCTCGATCATGCCCTCAACCTGCTTCTCCCGAGCTACTGGAACTCGCCGAGGGCGCTGTCGGATAGGCATAGTTTCCCCAGTGTCGATCTCATGCTGAACCACTCCAGTTCTTCCAATGTCATCATCATGCGAAGAAAAGACGTTGAGATATCGTAGCAGTAAGCTACGCGCCTTAAGGAATTCCTCCTCGGTAAGGTGCTCCCTGGAGTCATTTAGTAATTTTTCAACATTCATTGAAGGCTTAACATGACAAGTTTTCACGTTTACCTCAGATTCCCGGCAGCCTCTTATCCAAGAAATTTCTTGGCATGATCCGACCAGCGTTCCTTTATTGAGGACGCATTCCGTGTCGCTTGGATTAAGGATCCTTACAAATGCTGTAGATGCCGTGGTTACCATTGTACGGGCTGTTATCCACGGTTTATCAGCATCCAACCTCTCTACCACCACACAGCGGTGAGATTGCGGCCTTGTGGAGTTCGGCAATTTCACTGGAACTAAAACCTGTGACCTTGGTTGAAGAATGGTTCTCCTGGTACAGTAAACATTTCCATTTACTCCACCTTGTATAGGAATCTCATCAACTCCAAACGTTAGAACTCCAACCTTCAAGTCGATTTTACAGTCACGTCTCCTCATAAAATCCAATCCAATAATGCAGTCGTCGACGATGTTAGCAACGATCACTTTATGCCAGTATTCTTTTTCACCTATTTTCACAGCTAACTCTCGTTCTCCTTGGACGGAAATGTACTGGCCGGTAGCAGTTTGCAGCTGGAGATGCCTAGGTCGGACTAGATGATCTCTGGTCAGGTGTCTCAGTAGCCGAGAGCTGATCACAGTCCGAGAAGCTCCGGTGTCTATGGTAAGGAGACATGGTATTCCACAGATTTCTCCATTGACAACCAGACTATTCCCGTCATTTGCCTGTGAGATCATAATTGGGACATTTCGACCGCCAGCCAGCACTCGCCCCATAGTCCTGGCTTTTATTCGTTTCCCTGTTGGGGCTCTGACTCCACAGAGCCTATTTTCCTCGCTATTGGAGCGGGGTCTCTGTCCCTCCTAGTCCTTTTTGGACAGCCTGACTGCAGGTGACCACGTTCTCCACAATGGTACTACTACTACTGGCTTCGTAGTCGACACTTCTCGCACCCTGAAAGGCCTGGATGAATCCTGTCGTACAGCTTCCACCTCGAGAGCGTGGGCTACTGCATCCTTTAGGATGCCATGATGTCCCAATCGCACGGCTGCCCTCACTTCCAGATCCCGGATCCCATCGATGAAGGCCTGCACCAGCATACAGCATACAGCATATAGTTTGAGACATTAATTGACAAACTAAAAACTGCAAATACTTCAGTCTTGCATGTGATTCCAGTACGGATATAACTTCAATGTCTCAGTGTGCATAATTTTTGAGTTACTGCGCCACAGAAGGAATCGTAGAAGAAGACTTCTTAACTGTCAAAACCATGAAGGGTCATACGAGAGGTTGTAATTTTATGGACATACTGAAAGAATTTATGGAAAAATATGAGATACCAGTAACTAAATTGATATCAGTGTGTACTGATGGTTGTCCATCGATGGTGGGCACAAACAATGGTTTGATCGCCCTTATGAAGAGGGAATGGAATTTACCTAATTTGCTGCCTATTCACTGCTTGCTGCATCAAGAAACTTTGGCATGTCAAATTTCAAATGACAAATTGAAAGATGTTATGAAAACGGTCATAAACATTATTAATTTCATTCGTGCGCGTGAACTCAATCATCGGAAATTTAAAGAACTACTTGAGGAGTTACAAGCTAATTATGGCGATGTTGTCCTACACACTGCGGTCAGATGGCTAAGCAAGGGAAAAGTGCTAGAACGGTTTTTCAAGTTGAAATTTGAAATAATTATGCTCTTACAACAAAGTGGTAAAGGATATCCCGAACTCCTCGATAATGATGGTGGGCACTTGCAGCTTTTTTAGCAGATATTACACAGAAGTTCAACAATCTTAATTTAGAGATGCAAGGACCTAATAAGATAATCGGCCAACTGTCAAATAAAATATTTGCATTTGAAGCTAAACTGCAATTATATATAGGTGAGCTTGAAGCAAGAGACTTTTCCAATTTTCCAACTGTTGCTGGTCTGCAATCTGACGTACCAATTGCCGATAGTATTTATCAAGATATGATATCCTACTTGAAGGAATATTTGGCAGAAATTCAAAACAGGTTTAAAGATGTGAGAAATATTAAGAACTGTTTTGTTCTTGTTGAAAACCCGTGGCATTTTGAAAATGATGACATGAAATTATTCAGCCAGTTCGGGTTTCCTAGAGCTCAGTTGATGGACGAAATCATCGAACTAAAATACGACACACAACTCAAAGCTCGCTTCATCGAAAATCGTGAAAAGCAGGAGTACATAGAATTCTGGAGAAGCATGCCTACAAGTGTATCCGAGACTGTGCACTATTTATTTTGACGATGTTTCCCTCGACTTACCTCTGTGAAAATTCATTTTCAAAAATGAACTTTTTAAAAAACAAACATCGCAATCGCCTTTCTAATAATTTAGAAGACGCAACGAGGATTGCATGTAGCCATAGATGCCAACATAGATGAAGTATGTAAAAAAAATACAAAAGAATAATAGATTCTTAAATTTTCAGTAATTTAAATTCAATAATATTAGTCTTACATATCACAACTGTTTTGTAATAAAAATATTAATATAATAATTTACGTTCTCTATTGGTACCCAACAATCCACTACATCTATCTGCGTTGCTAGTTTACAATACATGGTGCGGCCCGGAGTAGCACCCCACATTGTCCTATGTGGCACTTGACCAGAAAATTATGACGACCACTGGTCTAGAGAGTTAGTTAAGTGTCTGATTTAACCAACCAACTGCGACATATCGACTGGCAGAATCATGATGGAACCCATTTCGTAAATTCTTTATTGTACTACACAAAACAGTGATACAGATAACTTATAAAAGAAAAAACATGTACAAAGGCGAGCTTATCTCTCAAAAGTGATTTCTTCCAGCAAACCAAGATGGTAGGAAAGGTGATAGTTGAGCGGGGGAAGACCTGCGCTTACAAAAAACTGATAACCCTAATTGCTAAAAATAGACTGCATACACAATTACATAAATACAACGTAACAATATGAATAAACCGCATAATAAACTAATACATACCAATATATATATATATATATATATACATCTTGGTATCTATTTGGCGCCCACTATGGCCTTTTTTGCATATGCATGTATATATACATATATATATATATATATATATATATATATATGTATATATATATATATATATATATACATGTCATACATATATATATATATGACATGTATATATATATATACATGCATATGCAAAAAAGGCCATAGTGGGCGCCAAATAGATACCAAGATGTATATATATATATATATATATATATATATATATATATATTGGTATGTATTAGTTTATTATGCGGTTTATTCATATTGTTACGTTGTATTTATGTAATTGTGTATGCAGTCTATTTTTAGCAATTAGGGTTATCAGTTTTTTGTAAGCGCAGGTCTTCCCCCGCTCAACTATCACCTTTCCTACCATCTTGGTTTGCTGGAAGAAATCACTTTTGAGAGATAAGCTCGCCTTTGTACATGTTTTTTCTTTTATAAGTTATCTGTATCACTGTATATATATATTAGATATATATATCTAACTGGAAAGGGAGAGATAGTGCTTCTTTAGCCGGTTTTTAAATATATTTAGAGATCGACTGTTCCTGGTAGTGCAGGGAAGCTCATTCCACAGTCGTATGGCTCGGATTCTGAACCCGTGCTCGTAGGCTGCAGTGGAGCGATCTGGAGCTTTGAGCGTAGACGCCATATGAGTTCTACGAGGCCTGCTGGAAGAAAGAAATTCGACGCGATCACGTAGGAAGTTAGGGTAAGGATGGTTCCACAAAATATTATAAAGGAAACACAGGAAGAAAGGAACCCGTCGAAGCTGAATCGGTAGCCACTTCAGCTCCCTTCGAAGAAACTGTTGGTATTTGTGGAACAGTGTTTTTTTTCTTCTCTCGCTGTCATTAAAATATTTATATTTTTTGACTGTGTTTTATTAGGGTTTGGCTAACTTGGCAACCCTAAATTCACTCACTCATAGATATCCGCCGCCATTACGGTTCCTCTATACCGACTTTTTTATACGTCCATGGGCAGGGGTCGGTTAAACTGGACGGTCTTGCTTAAGTTAGCTTAGCAATAAATAGAAAGGGCAACAAAAATATATTTTTTCTTCAAAATATGACGTAGGTATATTTAAAGTCAGTGAAAATTAAAATCGCCTCTGCTCATGATTCTGAACAAACTAGTTTCTCATTATTCGTTAATTCATTGACACGTTGTATATGTCGTAACCATTTCATAGAATTGACGATATTGTAGGTTAGGTACCTGCATAGCTACATTTGTAAGCAGAATAATTATTCATGTAAACCAGGCCAGTGCACTTTAGACCTATGCTGTAAATGTGGGAGGAAACAACTTTAACACTTGTAACCCTGGATACCACCTCACCGGAAGCGGACCAACATACCACTACATCGCCGACACACACACACAAGGAGATCGGCACCACAATGCCACCATTCATGACAGAACGGTTGGGCTTCGGGAAGGAAGATCTGTACCACATTGCCGCAATCCAAGACAATATGGTTAGGCACCGGGAAAACAGATCTGCACCACAATGCCGCAATCGACGACAGAACGGTTGGGCATCGCGAAGAAAGATCTGCACCACAATGCTGCAATCCACGTTGAAGATAACGCAAGCCCCGCAATGATCCCCCGCACGGCAGCTCTGTGTAGCGGGTTGCTCCTCTCCCTCAAATATGACGAGGAGGGTGATGGCTGGTGCACAAGTCTTACTCGTGAACGGGTGCTGCTTGGGGGGACTGGTCCAGTCTGGTTTCTCATAAGTTATGTTCATTACAGCTTGTCTTTGTTCTTATTTATTTATTTTGTTATTTTGAGACATCTTATTGGCACTGATGGATACGATGTTATAATATTGTCATTAGATTAGATAATTTTTATATCGTACATTGTGTAATTACAAAAAATACGACAAAAATGACATCCCCGTAGAGTTTATTGGTGGTATCTTCTAAATACCAAATACCAAATGTCTTTATTACTGTAGATATTTACATATACTTAGCAATCGTCATTTTTTGCCACTTCTCTACATTGGACCACTGTGGGAGTAGAAGGGCGTAGAAACTCCCACAGATTGATTTTTAGGGTTCCGTACCCAACGGGTAAGAACGGAACCCTATTACTAAGACTTCGCTGTCCGTCCGTCTGTCACCAGGCTGTATCTCAAGAACCTAGCTAGCTAGAGAGTTGAAATTTTCACAGATTATGTATTTCTGTTGCCGCTATAACAACAAATACTAAAAAACAGGATAAAAGAAATATTTAAGGGGGCTCCCATACAACAATTCTTTCAATACCACATACAAACTTATGGATGCACCTGGTTACGTACATGGAGTGTGAAAGTTACCGCACCAATAACTTTGTAAACAATATTTTGCTGTGTAAAATCCAAACTATTCACTCCACACCATCGCTTCCATTGAACGGTGGTACGGAACCCTTCGTGCGCGATTTAGACTCGCACTTGACCGGTTTTTAGATCTCTTTTTCAAAATTGCTTATGCTTAACTAATACAAAATATAATATTTAGTCATTATCATAATTAATAAGCAGGAATAAATAATTACAAAATTATTAACAGCAAGGTCTGTGTTGAGCCAGATTAACCCCATACAGACCCATCATTTAAGTAATCTTGAACATTGTAATATCCCTTTTTCGACAAAGTCGTTTAACATGGATTTTAAATTGCTCAAATGGCAATGTCAAGATCTCCAGAGGTATCTTGTTGTAGTAGAGAATGCATTGACCCTTAAAAGAATTGCTAACCTTCGCGAGTCTAAACCGGGGTGCAAGTAGTCTGTGATTATTTCTTAGGTTAACATTATAGCTATCGCTAAGTTTGGGAAATTTTGTAAGGTTCTTGCGTACGTACATTATATTTTCGAAAATAAATTGACTAGCTACAGTTAGTATGTCAATTTCTTTAAAAAGCTGTCTTATGGAGTCTGTGCGTTTTAAATTATAAATTGCTCGAATACCTCTTTTCTGTAAAATAAAAATAGTTTGAATATCCGCTGCTTTTCCCCACAACAAGATACCATAGGACAAGACACTATTAAAGTAACTAAAATATACTAGTTACTTTCATAGTGTCATGTCCTATGGTATCTGTCAGGCGTAATTCTAAAGCACTGGTAGAGTTAATGGAGTTTCTTTGTCCTGTGCGAGATTCAGCCATGAATCACCAGAAATTTCCTTTTTCAAACTCAAACCATAATCAGTTATGTACTCATTAGTTTAGTTGATCATATTTGTTTTTTTTTCTATGTATATGAGACGTAAGTAAGTGTTTGACATGTAAAAGTGCATTATTTTGCCTACTTGCAATAAATGATTTGAGTTTTGAGTTTTTTTTTGATGCTATACGGAACGAACGTCCGTTTAGCATCATAAAATTACGGGGAAATCATTGTAGGTACCTCAATATGTAAGTGTTCAGGCTTCTCGGCACCTAATGACCTCGTAGGGGCCCATCAGCTACGAGATAGCGTAGCGATCAGTTGCCAAGAAGTGTGAACGTCGGCGATTCACCGAGCTAAAATGATTGGGTTCGATCTAACCTGGTCTGTGCTTCGGTCCCGTCAACCTCCTGTCTCTCTGCAAGGCCCGGGTGCACCCTAGGCTCTTCTTGGTAGACAGGTTCTTCAGCCAACCTCCTGTGTGACTGGCGGGCCAGCTTCAACGAGCACAGTGTTCCAACACAGGTTATGTTATGTGGTAAAAAACCAATCGGCCACGTAAATGCGAACTTTATCTGGTTCGGGGAACCACAACACACTCAGCTATATAGACAATCCTGAGGGAACCTCGAATACATTCCAGATGGACTGCGATTTAATTTCAATACCCTATCCAAAACGCGTTTACATTGCGAGGGCTTTCGTCTGTCAGTTGTCAAAAACTGCAAGGTTGGCAGCAAGGTCAAATTCAAAATGGCCGTTCCGAAACCATCGATCGAATATCGATTTGGAATCGAACAATCACCCGCCCGGACAGGCACCCACCTGTCCCCTAATCTACGGGCAGCCGAGACAACGTTGCTACCGCTCGTTTTAGAACCGAGCCTCCTACTAGAACCTCCGCAGACCGGGGGGTCCCGTCCTTGCCAGGGAACAAGTTAACAATGCGCCCCCTGCGCCAACGTAGTGGCGGTAGGTTAGCATCCTTAACCAGAACGAGGTCACCAACACTAGGGGGGCTGGTTTTGTCAGTCCACTTAAGGCGCTGTTGTAAGATATGCAGATACTCGAGCGACCAACGCTTCCAGAAATTCTGAGTAAACTGCTGCAACATCTGATACCTTGACAACCGATACAATTTCACTCCCTCGAAGGGGTGCTCGGGCAACGCGTTAAGTGGCTGTCCTATCAAGAAATGGCCTGGGGTCAGAGCCTCCAGGTCATTTGGATCCGAGCTGAGCGGACACAACGGTCGCGAATTGAGAACGGCCTCGATCTAACAAAACAATGTCGCGAGCTCCTCAAAAGTCAGCGCGGTCTGACCTACTATACGCCCCAAGTGCGTCTTAGCTGACTTAACTACGGCCTCAAAAATCCCACCCCAGTGGGGGCAACTCGGTGGGCTGAAGGTCCACTGTATACCCCGACGGGAGAGGGCCGTTCCAATATCCACTTTATTTACATTCAAAAAGTTGTCTATCTCTCGTAAGTATCGTTCCGCACCGACGTAGTTAGTGCCGTTATCAGAGCGGATCAAAGTTGGAAGTCCCCTTCGAGAAACAAACCTATCCAAACAAGCAATGAAAGCCTCTGTCGAGAGATCAGCAACGAGCTCGAGATGTACCGCCTTGGTGGATAAACAAACAAACACACATAGGTACGCCTTGTATTGCTTAGCGGTACGCAATCGTGAACTCTTCACCATAAACGGTCCGGCAAAATCCGTACCAACACCTGAAAACGGTCTGACCTCATTCACACGATCAGGGGGCAAGTCCCCCATGAGAGGTTGCATCGTGGCAGCCTTAAGTCGATAACAAGGCATGCACCGAAACACGATGTTCCGTATGACACGGCGGGCAGATAAGATCCAAAACTCCCGCTGGAGCGTGGCCAACAACGCGTTACAGCCGGCATGCGCGTTTTTAATATGACGATCAGTCACCAGCAATTCAACTAACTGTCCCCCCTTGGGGAGCAGAAGTGGGTGACGAGCCGAATACGACAGATTCGCATTGCGCAATCTTCCTCCTACCCGAAGTAACCCGGTCGAATCAACAAAGGGGTTGAGACGCGCGACGGCTCCCTTCAATTTCGAACGTCCACTTCGTATAATCTCCAATTCTGCCCCAAACTTCGAGGACTGTACCAACCGGACCAAATTCAGTAGCGACTCGTTTCGCTCTGCCGGAGTCAGAATAGGGTTCAACGTTCGCTGATCGCGAGGAGTACGACAATTTCGAGCGAATCTCCTAATCCAAGTGGACACGTTTATCAACTTGTCAAGTGAGCTATACTGGTCCAGCAGAAACCCGGCGTCAGGGTCCTCAGCCTTCTGGGTAACATGCACGGCCGCTCTGGGGCCATGATCCGAAGATACTACTACATGGCTGTGGGGCCAGTCCGATTCTCTCCTGGCAAGCCAGGGTGGTCCCCACCACAAATGGTGTCTAACGAGTTCAGGAGCCCGACATCCCCTGGATGCACAATCAGACGGGTTCAATTCTCCTGGTACATGTCTCCAGGTCAGTGGGACCTCAGACGACACAATCTGGGAGACACGGTTCGCAACAAAAACCTCTAAGTTATGGACCGAAGCCTTCAGCCAGCACAAAACAATCTGGCTGTCCGTCCACGCGTACACCGTATCCTCCAAAACCACTGACCCACGCAACACTGTTAGAGTGTGATTCAAAAGTTTGGTCAAAAGAGCAGCCCCGGACAGTTCCAGTTTTGGAATCGTCATCCTTGTCCGAATAGGCGCTACCTTGCTTTTTGCCAAAACCAAACGCACGTCGACCTCCCCGGTGGAGGTGACGGTTCGCAAATAAACCGCTGCCGCAAACCCTCGTTCAGAGGCATCACAAAACCCGTGAAGGGTTGCCCTGTAATCCCCAGCAGGGACCAATTTCCTCGGCAGCGATACATTATTTATGTCCGATAGCGAGGTGAACATTCGCGTCCAATCAGTCAACAAATCTCCTGAGAGGTGGGTGTCCCAGGTCAACTGAGCCGCCCATAGCCTTTGCATAAAACATTTGAGAGCAAAGGTGACTGGAGAAATCCATCCATTCGGGTCGAACGTTCTCGCAATCGTTGACAGTACTGACCGCTTCGTCCAGGCCTTCGGTGTTTCTAAAACCACCCGATAGGTAAACTCATCATGGACGGGCCGGTACTGAATTCCAAGCACTGACAACATGTTAGGGTTGTCAGGATTCTCAAAAACGTGCGGGTCTTGTTGAAACTCATCTGGGAGACCAGCCATCAACTCAGGGGAGTTGGACATCCACTTGCGTAGTTCATAGCCGCCTCGTTCCAGCAATTGAATGAGCTCGTCACGTCGGTCCAGAGCTTCCTCTACACTGGCTGCCCCTGTGCAGACGTCATCGACGTACAAATCTTGCTCCAGGATAGCGGCGGCTCTAGGATAGCTCACACGGTCACGCGACGCCAACTCCCGCAGGGTACGCATCGCCAAATACGGGCTAGACCGTAACCCATACGTGTTCGTGTTTAACTCATAGACCTTGACTGGCTCGGCCGTGGACTCACGCCAAAGTATCAACTGATACCTTCTGTCAGCCGGATGAATTACCGTTTGCCTAAACATCATCCGAATGTCTGCGACAAATACAATCTGGTGCCTCCGAAAGCTCGTGAGAATATCCGAAATATCACGGCTCAACTTGGGTCCCGAATGTAGACACTGATTCAGGGACATCCCGTTCGAGGTAGGTGCTGAACCATCAAAAACAACTCGAATCTTGCCGGTAGGGGTTTGTAGGACGGCATGGTGTGGAAGGAAATAATGATCCTCAGATCTCCAGTCCACACCCGATACCGACATGTGTCCTAACGACTCATACTCCCTCATGAAATCAACATATTTTTGTTTAAATACGGCGTCCCTTGTCATCCTACGCTCCATCGACATCAATCTCGTCTCAGCCATCTTCCTAGATTCTCCTAGTGGAGGTCGATCGGCCCTGAAAGGCAGTCGAGTTACAAAACGACCAGAACGAAGGCGACCAGTACTATTCTGGTAAAACAACTCGCACTCTTCTTCGTCTGCGTCGACTCGACGAACGGTGGGAGGTTCCTCTATCTCCCAGAAACGTTGGATAGCGTCTGACAACGCTGAGCCAATAAGTATGCCATCTGACTCGGCAGGCCTAACCATTGGCAATGCCGGACCCATGATCACGTGACCAAACTTAGTATCCACAGCAATCAACCCGTCCGGCTGCAGAACTCGCCGATCCGACAACAGAAACCTACCCAGAACGTCTGCTCCCAGTAGCAGGTCGACCGGGGCTGGAGTGTCAAAATCGGGATCCGCCAACTTGAGTCCTGATGTCAGGAATCGAACGGCCGGATTCAACTTCACCAAGGGGTGTCTGCCCATGACATGCGTCATCACTAAAGCTTGCACGGATGTTTTTGTCAAAATGTCATAACGTGGAGAGAACGTGATCACCGATTGACCAACTACATTCGTAACCGTAACATTCCCCACGCCCCGTATTGATTTATTATAGCTATTTACCTTGAGGCCCAACCATTTTGCTAAATCGTTCGATACAATGCAGCCCTGAGCTCCAGAATCTAATAGGGCTCGAACGTATGTTGGTTTGCCCGCCAAATCCCCAACAAGCACAGAGGCGATCGGTAACACCACCGTCTCCGGTTGGGGGGCAACAAATGGTTGGGCCGCAAATTCCTAGCGAGGACCCCCGGGGCCCCACTGTGCCTGTAACCGATCAGGTATGCAGCTATACGCCAGCGGGTCCTATTGTACAAATGGCCCACGCGCCGGTTCCATTCCCAACCTACGATTCCCCTTAAAGGGGGGTGGGCGTGAATTCAACCGTGGCCGCTCCATGAGCGGGGGGGACATCACATGTGACCGATGAGGACGAGGCGACGAGCGGGGCGACAACTGAGGCGGCGTCCGAACCGCACCCGCATAGCTCGAAGGTGTCCCATGCCACCCGCCCGTTACGGCCTGCTCAACACACCCAATGTCCCGCTGAGTCGGATGCTGAGTCGCAACCGAAAACTCAGGGCCCCCCATGTGATGACCCTGAGTGCGGCCCTGCACCCTAGTACTGCCCTGTGCACGTGGGGACGTTGGCCCCTGAGTTGCGCTCCGAGTCGCAAACGAATTCTCAGGGCCCCATGCCGTGTCACCCTGGGTACGGCCCTGTGGACGTGGGGACGTTGGCCCCTGAGTTGCGCTCCGAGTCGCAAACGAATTCTCAGGGCCCCATGCCGTGTCACCCTGGGTACGGCCCTGTGGTGGCTGTTGGCCGGACCGGTTCATGCACAACAGATTGTTGTGGGCCCCACCACAATATCCGCACATTTTTGTGCGCGTGCAGTCCCTAGCCATGTGTGGCCCGAGGCACAGGAAACACCAGCTCCGCTGCTTGGCCATCCGGCGCCGTCCCTGAACCCTAAGTTCCCCGAACTTATTGCAATTGGCCACAGCATGGCCAATCTGCCTACAACATGGGCAGGTCTCACTATGTGGGGTCAATGCACTCACAATCCCATACGACTGCCGGTTGGTGCGGTCCTTCCTCGTCGGAGGGCCCCTACTCACAGCGCTCCCGGCAGCTCTCTGTGGCTCCGAAGGATGGGTGACCGTCAACCCCAAATTCTCTGCCCGTCGAGCCTCCTCTTCCAAGAATCCGACCAAGTCGGAGAAGGCGGGCAGGTCCTCGGCCGACCTCCCGTGAGACTGTTCGAAACGAGTCTGCACGTCAGCGGGTAGGCGGGAAAGTACAATGTACAGCAGTAGGTACGACCATTCACCAACCGGAAGTCCAAGATTCTCTAGAGCCTTGGTGACGGACAACAACGGGTTCAAAACCTCCGTCTGTATGGCCCCGACCTTGTTCACAACCGGGATACTAAACAAACGGTTCAGTTGGGCATCGGCCAACCTCCGTTTGTTATGGTAACGTCTGACCAACAATTGTCTGGCCGTTTCATAGTTACCCTCCGTAACTGTCAAATGAGCGACCAGCTCCCTAGGCTCACCCCTCAATGCTGCCACCAGCTGAGCCATCTTGACAGACTTGGTAATGTCCGATCGCATGTGCACCAAACTGTCGAACAGATTGATGAAGCTCATCCATTCACCGGACACTCCGTCAAAAGTAGGCATAGTTATGGCCGGTAACCTGGACCCTGAACCCTGAAGCGGCAGAGGTGCTTCAATGTCACCACCATGGCTGGACTCGCGCTGTCTACGTATGTCCGCAGCCTTCTGCGTGATAGCAGCTGCCATCTCCATACATTGGTCGACATCCCCTAGCAACCGTGACAGCCTAAAAGGTGCGCAACCATCAACTGATTCCGCCTGCGCGGACAATTCGAGCACCCTATTGTAACGTTCCTTAACGTCCATAGACCGCTCCAATACCACATCATGCCTATCTAAACGGTCTATCAGACCGTGTGCGGAGGAAAACCATCTGAGTTCCTTAGAAACACCCTTCTGGATTTCAGATAACGACATGATCGGAACGATACTTACTCACAATTTGCAGTAACTCAATTTTATTGGACCCTCCAGTCTATAACCCAAACGAGGGAACCCTAAACTATAACTTAAACAATGTTGATTTCCTTAAACAATAGGAACCGAGTTTTATATCTATATAAATTCTGTAAATAACAATTTAGTTTCCCTTTATCACTACAACACACACAGATAGTCAATATTAGTTCAAGTTATAAATTGCTATAACTGAAAACAATGTAATAGCCTGCTATCAATAGATGTAACTACCTATGTTAACCAAAACATTCATTAGCATTACTAGACCACTAATAGATTGACTAACTGGTACTTCAATGCAAATTTCAACTCAATATCTGTCTGTCTACTACCAGCAATAGACCTATAGCTTACAATGCTACCAATCTATGTGGATATAGGAACACAACCAAGTTATCTAATAACCGCCTATACCTACAGATTGATAGTCTCAAATCGTGTCTTCCTGGAGCCCTTGACGGCTGCAAATCTCAGGAAGCCACGCTCTAGCTACCAAAGTGTTCAGGCTTCTCGGCACCTAATGACCTCGTAGGGGCCCATCAGCTACGAGGTAGCGTAGCGATCAGTTGCAAGAAGTGTGAACGTCGGCGATTCACCGAGCTAAAATGATTGGGTTCGATCTAACCTGGTCTGTGCTTCGGTCCCGTCAACCTCCTGTCTCTCTGCAAGGCCCGGGTGCACCCTAGGCTCTTCTTGGTAGACAGGTTCTTCAGCCAACCTCCTGTGTGACTGGCGGGCCAGCTTCAACGAGCACAGTGTTCCAACACAGGTTATGTTACGTGGTAAAAAACCAATCGGCCACGTAAATGCGAACTTTATCTGGTTCGGGGAACCACAACACACTCAGCTATATAGACAATCCTGAGGGAACCCCGAATACATTCCAGATGGACTGCGATTTAATTTCAATACCCTATCCAAAACGCGTTTACATTGCGAGGGCTTTCGTCTGTCAGTTGTCAAAAACTGCAAGGTTGGCAGCAAGGTCAAATTCAAAATGGCCGTTCCGAAACCATCGATCGAATATCGATTTGGAATCGAACAGTAAGCATAAGCATACATACCTACATATGCAAGCAGAAATTATAATTCATGTAAACCAGCCCCAAAGTATTTATTTGTTGTTTTACCTTTTAAGTTTTATTAAAATATATAGTTAGCTCCATTGGCCGCCTTGAGTATCTCTTATCTCCTCTTGTATAAGCTAGACCATCATATACGCTCGCATCCTACCATATCATGATGTGAGTGATTTTCATGATATAGCCACCTCAAACTGATCATATCATGAAATGGCCTGACCAGATCAATGAATATTTAGCGTTTATTTCATGATGTGGTTAAACGATCATATTATAAGAAAATTATATTAACCACAGTTAGAAGCGCTGACGTCGATTTGTTTTTGATTTCCACGATGGAAGCGGCGGGCGGCCGGTAATTGTAATTGACCATGCATTTTTCTGATACATATATATATATATATATATATATATATATATATATATATATCTATAAATCCCGCAACCTATTTGGCGTCCTTTTACTTTGCATTATTATGGCGTCCACCAGATGACGTTGACTTATTGAAACTTTTTGAATGTATACTGACACATTGAACCTATCTGACGACAGTAACCATCTTTTTTTAATCATAAACTCTAAAATGTTGATTTACAAATATATGTATATTGCCAATCACTATGCAACCAATCTCAACTCCTTTCCATAATAACTTCAAAAGGACATCCGCCGTATATTTTAAAATATTTTTTACATTATCGACTATATAACGTCCACGTGTTTATGCGACGTTGCCAAACATCCAATAACTGCAAGCATACAAATTTAAGCTTTACTACAAGAGACAGTGTCTGATTTGCTTGCAAAGCTTAGAATGCAAAAACGATCCCAGAAACATGTGTTCGACGGACAGAAACAGAATCCCATTAAAAGCACCATAGTATCGAATGAAAGACTATGCGGGCAGTGTGGGGTGCTCTAGAAGACAGCAAGCTGTATAGATATTACGAGCCGGGTAGATGGCGTAGGCGGATGAAAGAGCCAAAACAACAAAAGAGTATAAAAATAACATTATTTATTGATGTTATAAAATCACTGAACTGTTAAAACTAAACAGTGAAATAGAAAAATAAACGTAGGTATTATCTAAACAAGTCCCATACATGTTTTGAAAGATTTTTGGCTCCTATGTCCCTAAAAATTTAAAAAATCTACCATATTCGGACGCAAAACCAAATACGGTGTGAAATTTTTATCCCATCTGGCATCCGTATATGCGTCAAACACAAAGATTATTGTTTACTGAAATATTAAAACAAACACATATATGGGCGCCAAACTAAACACGATATCTACGATTTTGATATATCTGGCGTCCGCATATAAGTATAAATCTTCTTAAAAAATAGTCCTTCTAATTAATAAATTCACATTTGTCACAAAGTGACAGTAAGCACAACAAAAGCATAATTAGGGCGCTACAAAACATTACACAAAGGTTATTTTTTACTGAAATAACAAACCAAAAACATATATGGATGCCAAACTAAACACACTAGGAATAATTTTCAAATATCTGGCGTCCCAATATATATCTGTTGTTGTTTCATTCATTCTCGGTGGGCATAAAGCTTATCAATGTTTTTGTTTACTCTTGACTTCATAAGTCTTCTTTAAATTCTTGCATAGCCTTGACAAATGATTACCACTACTCATTGAAATGTGAGGGTAGTTAACACATTTTAATACACAAGAGAGATTACGAGGATCAATAAATCCGGATCGTTCAGTAGCGCCTTCTATTACTTCTCACTTTTACCAAATTATCTTCCTTGCCACATTATAATACTTTTCCGTCACATTAATACAGTAAAGAGTACGGGTGAACTATTAATTAATAATTTTATTCAGCTGACGATCTCCCATAGATAGATAGTAAGTTGCACAGGTATTTAACATTTTGAACTATTTAAAAAATAAAATAAAAAATATTGTGGTCTAAAGGAGAATACAGCCCTGTCTAGTCGAAGAAATATAATTTCTTTATTTTAATAATATTGTCATAACGACAAATCTCATTACTGTGATATATTAGTTTTCCATTCCATTCCTTTTGTGCCTTTTTCATGTCTTCCACTGATCCTGGCCGAATTTGTTTCTTGCCACCATTAATAAAAATTAATTGGATTGAAATTGTTATTATGATGTTCCAATGAAATCTACTATAACAATCACAAAGTGATCATTATATAAAAAGGTAACGCTTATTTTGACTTGATTCTCAACTTTGGCTTATCTTTTCTTTTATCCGCAAAAATTGGTAACCTTAAAAAAAACGGATTTCTGCGGAAAATCAAGATTTGATAGCTTAGGCATTTTTTATTTTTTTTAATTTTCCAGGCTATTATTGTGGAAGTGTGTTGATTTTAGTATGACAATGCGCTAAGGCAGACAATTTAGTAAAAGTGAGAAGTAATGGAAGGCGAATGAATGATGCGGATTGATTGTTCCTCGTAATTCCCTAGAGCATTGAAATGTGTGAACGACCTTCACATTTTAATGAGCTGTAGCAGTAGTTATGTACGAGCTTATATTTTTTTTGACATATAAGTAATGTCTAAAAATATAACTGATGAAATAGATAGTAATCAAAATGTAAGCTGCACAAAACCAAACGTTTAAGAGAGCTGCAAAAGTGACATAAGCTCTCAGTATAATTTAAAACTAATGACATTTAATATTCGTAACATTAACAGAAACTTTGATGATGTTATTTATCATTGCACTGAAACGAATGGATATTAATATGGACTTCATGGTATTTAACCAAATGTCATTTGAACAGTAATTCCGTTATAAGGCAACTAGAGAGTTACGTCAATTTAACTCCACCAAATACATAAATAAAGCTGGTGGGGGACGGTTGGAATTGCTGACGTATGAACCTGACGTAAAAGATGCTAATGGCGTGGTTGTAGACATCAAAATGGGCCCAAGGTTATCGGGACCTATCGCACACTCTCAATATTTAACGTTGACGATGAACGTTGGCTTCATCTCATCCGTAGACATTCTACTTGAGTCGCTAAAGATAAACTCTTTCATCATATTTGCAAGAGACATAAATATCAACTTAATGCCAGATGAAGACGATAGCCTCAAAATATAAAACCTGTGTCGCCTAGCCGAGCATGGACAGGGGCTGGAATAATCCAGCCAATACAAAACCAACTAGGATGGAAAACTGCTTCGATCACATATTTAAAAGGACTAGGTACGGGACGGAATTCGCGATATTTATTGACCAGCATTACCAGTCATGATATTGCCATGGTTTTAAGCACACCAAAGCATCGTGAGTATTAAATCGTCAAGAAAAAAGGTAAACTATGATGCAGTCAGAAATTACCTGGGACTGGAAGACTGGAAAGCAGTCATTAACACTGAAAGCCATAGAGATTTTCACATCAATTCTCCAAACATAGATGTTGCGAAAAATACTTCATAGATAAATTAGCAGATCGAAACTCAACTTGAAGCCTTGAATCACGCCCGGTCTCCTAAGATAAGCTGCACTTGGAACAAATAAAGTATAGCAATAACAATTTACTCAGGGTCACTTACTAGAGGTACTAAAAACGATCTGTTACACCGACTCAAAACAACTCACGAAGCTAAAGAGCTAGAAGGCAGCCAGGGCAGTTATGGAAATCTATCAGATAATATGCTTCCAAACGCCTATACAAACGTATTCACTCTAACTGCTCGACATTAAAAATAGTGTCAAGGCCTTTCTCAACAAATACATTGCTAAAGTGGGTCAAAATCTCGACCACATGACCCTAAACAACACTCTTTCTTTACTCTACAGACGACACAGCGGTGATCCAACTCCTGACAACTTCAATAACTTGCCCATCAAAGTCATAGCCCATAAAATAGCAAAAGCGCTCTCACAAATTTTCAACTTGAGTCTTGTGATTATTAATATGCAAATTCAAATTCTTAATAAAATTAATCCATATGATAGGATATCACAACCTAAAATATATCTTAAATAAAAAAATCCACTGGCATATTTCTGGAAGCATAGAAAATAGCCAACGTGTCACTTTTTCATAAAGGTGGATCTAAAACCGATGTGAGGCCTAAAACGATTGGCGCGATACCAATCTCGCTCCTAAACACAATGTCGAAGATGCTTGAAAAGTTGGTAAACAACCGCCTTATCGACTACCTAGAGAAGCTGAGATTATTAGCAGGTAGACAATTTGGTTTCCGCGGAATCAAATCGAATGCTAGTAGCTTCACATATAGACTTAGGTGAGAGATATCTTAGTATTTTCAGGCCTAGTGAAGGCTTTCAACACTATCTCCATACCAATCCTGTTACAAAAGTAGAACGATTGGGCATTGGAGGGTTAACACTAAAATGGTTGAGGAGTTACCTAATGGAAAGGAGAGAGTGTCTTAGGATCAAGCCCTGCTCAGAGACGAAGGACTCGGCTCCAGTGAGTTTCGGAGTCCCTCAAGGCAGCATCCTGGGTCCCACGAGTCAGAGTCAGAGTCATTTTTTTATTGAATATAAATAAATAAATTATCTTATTCAACGTCAAAATTATACTTACTTATAACTACAAGTAAGTTTTTTTTATATAAAAAAGACTACACCGTTTCGGAAGGTGGGCCTCGGGGTTAAGAAGAAACGGCAAGAAACTTTTTTTTTAAAAGTGACTTTACAACAGGTACTGGTTTCGGTCATTCTGTTCCATGGAAAATCCTGGAATAGTGTTTACAGAACAGCCGAGTCAGGGTTAAGACAGGTGGTGATAAAAAATAAAAACATGAAACTTTTGAGACACTCGGCGAACAAAATCCCATTTATTTCAATTTATACAGCTTTGTGTCAAACATGCCTAAATAACATACATATGTATTGGTGTATGTTGGATCTTCACTAGGGATAGCGCTTCACCATCTAGCGCGACACTATCTTTCGCGTCACTGCCGAGGCATTGTATGAGTAGCTGTATTATAACTCTGCAGTGGAGGGCTTGGAAAGCCAACCTGGTTGCGAATTAAGTACGTACGGGTTGCGTAATTTAAAGTAAGAGATAATATACTATGTAGTAGCGCAACCAGCGGTCATCACTCAACACTGTATTTGAGGGTATTGGTGTTTTATTTTCGTTTCCTCCCGCGCCCCCGTCATCGGTCGTTCGTCATTCGCGTTTTCAGTTTCGTTCACTCAGCAAGCATCTTTCGATTTGTAAAAAGTAAGTTAAAACTTCGCCATGCCGAAACGAAAAAAATATGAAATCAGAAGTGATATCTCAAGGAAGCTATAAAACACGAAAAGAAGATGGAGAAAAATAAATATCGACGTAAAAGGACTATTTCTTCGTTGTCGAAAGAAGGTTCGAGATCTCTAGAAAAAAAAGATAATTTTACTTGTACCTTTGTGCCTATAAATTACGCAACCAGTACGTACTTAATTCGCAACCAGGTTGGCTTTCCAAGCCCTCCACTGCAGAGTTATAATACAGCTACTTATACATCTTCTCGGCAGTGACGCGAAAGATAGTGTCTAGATGGTGAAGCGCTATGCACCATTAAATACGCATGGTAGTTAAGCATGTTTCACACAAAGCTGTATAAATGGAAATAAGTAGGATTTTGTTCGCCGAGTGTCTCAAAAGTTTCATGTATTTATTTTTTATTTATTTTCTCTTTATTTTGGTCAAATAAAAGTTAACACAATGTTATCAAATCTAATAATAAAATAATTGTGCAACCAACTCCAATAACAACATATTACTATTTAACTTATTAAACTAGTGTAGCGAGCGAGTGATAGAAGCTAATAAATTCAAACAGAAAGGATACATGACAAAGTCTGTTGATTAAAAAGATCTGTTGAATAAAGTATAAACGCGTACGATTAAGGCATATTGTTATAAATTAATGAAGGTTTATATTATATAGCTAGCAATTGAGATATAATATATGATGTTGATGAGTTTACATATACGACCAGGTACCAATGAGATATGGGCTCTAAATGTGAGTATGTCGTCCAGCATTAGACCCAAATTCTTAAAAGTGTCCATTCACTGCACTTCAGGAAAGTGACATGTTGAGGTGGGATTGCACCTATGGAATAGCAGAATGGCGTTTGCTGGAGGGGCAGATACTTCGGTGATGTGGGAAGCCAGTTATTTAGTTTTGCTGGCGTTAAGTGTTAGCAAGTTTACTTCCAACTAATCCACCACCTGTCTTAACCCTGACTCGGCTGTTTTGTAAACACTATTTCAGAATTTTCAATGGAACAGAATGGCTGTGTCATTGGCGTACCAAAAGATCTCGGCATCCAGGATGCGAAGATGTATAAGGTCATTTATATAAATAACGAAAAACGTGGGACCCAGGATGCTGCCTTGAGGGACTCCGAAACACACTGGAGCCGAGTCCTTCGTCTCTGAGCAGGGCTTGATCCTAATAATAATAATAATAATAGTAATCTTTATTTCAGGTTAACAAAAACCCATATCTATAAATACCTTACAACTAGAGATACATAATTTATTAAACTAGATATACTAAGACACTGTCTCCTTTCCATTAGGTAACTGCTCAACCATTTTAGTGTTAACCCTCCAATGCCCAATCGTTCTAGCTTTTGTAACAGGATTGGTATGGAGATAGTGTTGAACGCCTTCACTAGGCCAGAAAACACTAAGATATCTCTCACCTAAGTCTATATGCGAAGCTACTAGGTTGGTGAGTAGAGTGGTAGCATCTCCAGTCGATTTGTTTCTGCGGAAACTAAATTGTCTACCTGCTAGTAGTCTCAGCTTCTCTAGGTAGGTCGATAAGGCGGTTGTTTACCAACTTCTCAGGCATCTTCGACATTTTGTTCAGGAGCGAGATTGGTATTTAGTGCCTTCACATCGAATTTAGATCCACCTTTATAAAAAAGTGACACGTTGGCTATTTTCCATGCTTCAAGAAATATGCCAGTCACAAGACTCAAGTTGAAAATTTGTGAGAGCGCTTTTACTATTTTAGGGGCTATGACCAAAGTCATAGCCCCTAAAATATTAATTATTGATGAGCAAATTATTGAAGTTGTCAGGAGTTAGATATATTCATTGCAGTTGTTGAGAAAGGCCTTGACACTATTTTTAAT
Organism: Argyresthia goedartella; assembly: GCA_949825045.1. Classification (NCBI taxonomy): domain Eukaryota; kingdom Metazoa; phylum Arthropoda; class Insecta; order Lepidoptera; family Argyresthiidae; genus Argyresthia; species Argyresthia goedartella. Next base: position 10,190,197 of record OX463831.1, on the reverse strand, counting down.
GTCGAGCAGTTCCAGTGAACACTTTCGTATAGGCGTTTGGAAGCATATTTTCTGATAGGTTTCCATAACTGTTTGGGATTGTTCTCGCTGTCTTCTAGCTCATTAGCTTCGTGAGTTGTTTTGAGTCGGTGTAACAGATCGTTTTTAGTACCTCTAGTAAGTGACCTTAAGTAAATTGTTATTGGTATCCTTTATTTGTTCCAAGTGTAGCTTATCTTAGGAGACCGGGCGTGATCCAAGGCTTCAAGTTAAGTTTCGATCTGCTAATATTTATATATGAAGTAATTGTCGTAACATGTTTGGAGAATTGATGTGAAAATCTCTACGGCTTTCAGTGTTAATGACTGCTTTCCAGTCTTCCAGTCCCAGGTAAGTTCTGACTACATCATAGTTTACTTTTTTCTTGACGATTTCATACTTACGATGCTTTGGTGTGCTTAAAACCATGGCAATATCATGATTGGTAATGCTGGTTAATAAATATCGCGGATTCCGCCCCGTACCAAGTCCTTTTAAATATGTGATCGAGGCAGTTTTCCATCCTAGTTGGTTTTGTATTGGCTGGATTATTCAAGCCCCTGTCCATGCTCGGCTAGGCGACACAGGTTTTATATTTTGAGGCTATCGTCTTCTTCTGGCATTATGTTGATATTTATGTCCCGTAAAATATGATGAAAGAGTTACTCTTTAGCGACTCAAGTAGAATGTCTACGGATGAGATGAAGCCAACGTTCATCGTCAACGTTGCATATTGAGAGTGTGCGATAGGTCCCTATAACCTTGGGCCCATTTTTGATGTCTACAACCACGCCATTAGCATATTTTACGTCAGGTTCATACGTCAGCAATTCCAACCGTCCCCCACCAGCTTTATTTATGTATTTGGTGGAGTTAAATTGACGTAACTCTCTAGTTGCCTTATAACGGAATTACTGTTCAAATGACATTTGGTTAAATACCATGAAGTCCATATTAATATCCATTCGTTTCAGTGCAATGATAAATAACATCATCAAAGTTTCTGTTAATGCTACGAATATTAAATGTCATTAGCTTTAAATTATACTGAGAGCTTATGACACTTTTGCAGCTCTCCTGAACGTTTGGTTTTGTGCAGCTTACGTTTTGATAACTATCTATTTCATCAGTTAGATTTTTAGATATTATTTATATGTGAAAACAAATATAAGCTCGTACATAACTACTGCTACAGCTCATTGAAATGTGAAGGTCGTTCACACATTGCAATGCTCAAGGGAATTACGAGGAACAATCAATCCGCATCATTCATTCGCCTTCCATTACTTCTCACTTTTACTAAATTGTCTGCCTTAGCGCATTGTCATACTAAAATCAACACACTTCCACAATAATAGCCTGGAAAATTAAAAAAAATAAAAAATGCCTAAGCTATCAAATCTTGATTTTCCGCAGAAATCCGTTTTTTTTAAGGTTTACAATTTTTGCGGATAAAAGAAAAGATAAGCCAAAGTTGAGAATCAAGGCAAAATAAGCGTTACCTCATTATATTATGATCATTTTGTGATTGTTAAAGTAGGTTTAATTGGAATATCATAATAACAATTTCAATACCATTCATTTTTGTAAATGATGGCAATAGGCAAATTTGGCCAGGATCAGTGGCAGACATGGAAAAGGCACAAAAGGAATGGAATGGAAAACTAATATATCACAGTTATGATATTTGTCGTTATAAATATAATTAAATCTAAGAAATTGTATTTCTTCGACTAGACAGGGCTATATTCTCCTCTAGACCACAATTATTTTTATTTTATTTTTCAAATAGTTCTAAATTTTAAATACCTCTGCAACTTACTATACAGGGAAGATTGTCAGTTAATTAAAATTATTAATTAATAGTTCACCCGTACTCTTCTCAGCTTTCTTAAGTTATTTTTTCATTAAAAAATGGAATTTGGTGTTATCATTGTTTTCTTTGTGAGGTAAAATTAATTTCAGTCATCGTTTTATCTTTGGGAAGTGTATAATATTTGTTTCTTTAATTTGGTGAGAACGAGTCAGAAACACCATTGTATTACTTCTGCTGATGAAGTCAACAGCACTTTTAATTTAAAAAATATTATAATTTACCACAAATTTTCTATAACACGAATTGTTCTGATTTTATCCGACAGTAGCCGAATCGCATTCTAAATTCCCTACTAAAGTACGGTCGCCGAGCAGAAGGAATTTCGTACATCTACCCCTAACTACTAGTCTTTTTCGCTCACGCGTAAATTATATTGGCGTGGCGCTCGCACAGTTCAATTGTGAGCATGAAGGCGATATCATTTACGCGTGAGCGAAAGATACAAGTAGCTAGGAGTCAATGTGCAAAATTCTTAATTCCTGCGAACGTACTTTACTGTACAAATTTTTAAAGCAGATATAGTTTTGACATTCTTTGTTATTTTTTTAATTCGTTTAATGTGGTAATGTGACGGAAAAAGTATGATAATGTGGCAAGGAAGGTAATTTGGTAAAAGTGAGAAGTAATAGAAGGCGTTACTGAACGATCCGGGTTTATTGATCCTCGTAATCCTCTTGAGTATTAAAATGTGTAAACTACCCTCACATTTCAATGAGTTGGGCTAATAATTTGTCAAGGCTATGCAAGAATTTAAAAAAGACTTATGAAGTCAAGAGTAAATAAAAACGATGATAAGCTTTTTTAAATGTTTTAAAATTTTAGGGACATAGGAGCCAAAAATCTTTCAAAACATATAGGGGACTTGTCTTAATAATACCTACGTTTATTTTTCTATTTCACTGTTTAGGATTATCAGTTCAGTGATCTTATAACATCAATAAATAATGTTATTTTCATATTGTTTTGGTGTATAGGCTCCTTCATCCGCCTACGCCGTCTACCCGGCTCGTAATATCTATCCAGATTGCTGTCTTCTAGAGACCCCACACTGCCCGCGTAGTCTGTCATTCGATACTGTGCGGTGCATGTGTACGGTGCTTTTAAAGGGATTGTGTTTCTGTCCGTTGAACACATGTTTCTGCATTCTAAGCTTTGCAAGCAAATCAGACCGTTGTCTCTTGTAGTAAAGCTTAAATTTGTATGCTTGCAGTTATTGGATGTTTGGCAACGTCGCATAAACACGTGGACGTTATATAGTCGATAATGTAAAAAATATTTTAAAATATACGGCGGATGTCCTTTTGAAGTTATTATGGAAGGGAGTTGAGATTGGTTGCATAGTGATTGGCAATATACATATATTTGTAAATCAACATTTTAGAGTTTATGATTAAAAAAAGATGGTTACTGTCGTCAGATAGGTTCAATGTGTCAGTATACATTCAAAAAGTTTCAATAAGTCAACGTCATCTGGTGGACGCCATAATAATGCAAAGTAAAAGGACGCCAAATAGGTTGCGGGATTTATACAGTGGTGGTCATATAATTAAGAACGATTTGTAGTACCAGATATTTTTTTTCAAAAATATGCTATGTGTACTTTTAAGTACCTTCTTAAAAGTAATTAGTTGTGTTATGAAATAGCTACATCGATAAATTAAACGGGATTAGGAGTAAATATTTAAAACATTTACTATTTTTTTTACAAATTTAATTGATTATCGATAATTACAAATTCAAGTAGTAAAAATGCTGGACAAATAATTAAGAACGATTCTTAAGCTGCTCGAGAGTTGTTTCCGTAGATACTTAGATTTTACAAATCACATTAAATAAGACAATGACAATGTTAAAAATTATAATTTAATACATTTTATTCTAAGTTAATAGTTTGTAGCGTGACCATGGCTTTTAATAACTGCCTTACACTGACGAGGCATTGATTCTATCAATTTTTGACATTTTTCAAGAGAAATAGAGCGCCATTCTTCTAAAAAAACGTTATATAACTCAGTTAGGTTACCACATCGTCGATTTGAAACCTTTTTCTTGACTTCGCACCAAAGATGCTCTATGGGATTTAAATCTGGGCTGTTCGGTGGCCATTCTAAGACAGAAACTGATTGAGATGTGAGGAATTCTTTAACGGTGCGTGCAGTGTGCTTCGGATCGTTGTCGTGTTGGAATGTCCAAATAATCGGAAGTACGTCTTCAGCATATGGTAACATAGTTTCTTCGAGTATATTTTTGTACCGGAATTGATCCATGTTTCCTTCTATCAGTCTAACAGGTCCAACACCATGACCAGAGAAGCATCCCCAAATTTTCACATTTCCACCACCATGCTTTAATGTCATTTTTGTGTACTTGGGGTCGAATGCTGTATTCGGAGGGCGTCGAACATATCGTTTCCCATCAGAACATACTCTGTTAATTTTTGTTTCGTCAGAGAAAAGAACATTTTCCCACTGTCTTGCTGTCCAGCTTTCATACCTCCTAGCAAATGCAAGCCGGGCTTGCCTATGACACTGTTTCAACATGGGCACCTTTCTTGCTATCCTTCCGTTCAACTTCGCTTCTACCAATCGCCTTCGGATAGTGCGCGCTGAGATCGCTGAAGGGTTATTTTCACCAAAGTATTCTTTTTTTAACTCATTAGACCCCTTAAAAGGGTATTGTTTTGCCAAACGCACGATATTTCGATCGTCTCGCTGAGATGACTTTCTCTGTTTAGGTACACGAGGAATATTTAAAGTTGTTTGATGTGTGTTAAAATGCTTCACAGCGTGGAATATCATCGTTTTTGAGCACTGCAAATGATTGGCAATCTTTTTATATGACCAATTCATATCGCGAAGTTTTATTATTACTTCCCTTGTAGATGCATCATAACTTTTATTTTTTCCCATTTTTTTATTATGAAACGATCAACTTTTTGACTTTTACAGAACTAAATGGCGCCAAAATTACTCGAATAATGGCCTAGTTACAGAGTGTTCTCTATTTAAATTTGAATAAAAAAATAAACTATCCAGCGTTCTTAATTATGTGGCCAGCCAGTAAGTTTGCAATAACATGTTAAGATATATTATATACAAAAAGTTTACTTATATAATGATATTGTTGAATTTATCATATTATAACTGTATGCTACGATTGTGTAAAACAGTTTTACGATACCGAGAGAGATACAAAACGATATGCAATAAGTGTTATTCTCGTAAGTTTGAAAAAAGCTTGTTTTCAAATAGTCGTTCTTAATTATATGGCCACCACTGTATATATATATTCAAAAAGTTTCAATAAGTCAACGTCATCTGGTGGACGCCATAATAATGCAAAGTAAAAGGACGCCCAATAGGTTGCGGGATTTATATATATATATTTTACCCGCCAAAAGTAAACGTGACATTACCAAGAGACGTAATGGGATAAATATCTTTGCCTGTCACAAAAATGTGTCTGTCCCATTATGTTCAAACAGCAGTAATAACCCGGATTTGTTATTCGTACCAATTCTAGAACGTCTGCGAGAAGAATGGCGAGAAGAATATTGTAGTTTAAATATCAAATGCGTTATACATTATCAAGAAAACTTCGATCGTTTGTCACGGCAATACATATGAAATTGAACAGAAGACATATTTCTCGAAATGGTTTTGAGATTTCCGTTCCTGTCCAGAAAGTTAGCAACCCCAATTCATGAAATGGCAAAGGCAAACCATGGTTGAATTAGAACTCTTATTGAACGAAGAAATATTTTACGTCAAAACCCTGCGGTAGCTTAGGTTAAGACTAAAGGGGGCGAGCGAAGCGAAGCCCCCCAATAGTCTTCGTGTTAGTTCGACATGTATATCACAAAAAACATTAGGTAGGACTGAATAAAAATGCTTTTAAAAAACATGTTTCGACAAATTAAAACTTTCTTTCTTGAAATGGTCGGCCAGATCACGAAATGTTTATCCATTTCATGAAATGATCATCAGATACCCTACATTGTTATCGCTCGACGATATGGCCAAACGTGCATGGCCATATAGTCAAACGTTGATTTTAAAACGATCTAGATAGTTTGAGTTGACTATTTCATGAAATAGTTATATTTCGTGAAATGGTCAACCACATCTCTGATATGGCTACGACATATACACAAGGTGGTGCAGAGAGTAAGCAAAGAGAGTCGATTATCTGAGAGGTGTTGCATTAAATATTTTGAGTGAGTTTGAGTTAACGTAATAGCTTTTCTCAGTAAGGGACAGAGCTATGCGCCAATCTCCTTCTCCTTTTTTCGCAAAGAAAATGAAAGGGAGACTGACGCATACTGACAACAATTATGATGTCATTTCCTCTGATGGGATGTTTTAAAACAAGTTCTGTTTGAAGTTACTTTAAATTCGGATTTTTTGTTGAAAATCAATACTAAATAAAATAAAAACTTGCAAAAGGGGGGCCTTTTATGTATATTGTAAATAGAGAAGCTTCTAACAAGCTCCTCTACTTACGAGTTAGAAGGAATAGTTAAACCAGAAGAGTTTCGTTCATCTGAGAGTTGAACACAGAACTTTTTGAATGTAAGTTTGTTAAAAACGAACGCCAATCATGGGTATTTTTCGGAAATTATGTAGCTCGAGGAAAATCTCATACAGCCCAATAAAAAGAAAATTTATGAAAAAATTATTTAGTCCTTTAATACACCGATATTCCCCATCCCTATACAAGGTGACATTTGATTAGTTGACTAGATTTTGGCGAATGGGTACCTACTATACCCATAATTATGAACTACTTTCATTTCATTCAAGAAACATATGGTCGCAAATGAAAAAAATGGGTGTCCGTTGGGTGGCAAAAGCCGATGTACGACCTCTGCGAATAGTTGACTTACAGAGCACACGTGTAAAAGGACTTGCCAAATGCTTGTTACTTATTCACAGCCTCTGAACAACGCCCTTATCTAAGAGCAAACATATTACAGCGAATCGCCATCGCCCTTCGGTCCCTTTCAATATCAACATCATCTGTCAAATTCTCAGTTACCTAAGTACATGATGACCTATACCTTTATTATTGTAACGACGAAGTAAACTGACACATCGAGCGTCACTTCTTGAAATAATGTTGCTATGTACAGTTTGGTAGTGATATTGTCATTCATTCTAAATAGAATGAAAAGTTGTATATTTTGAAGAGAGTGATTCTTTACCAGTAGAATTTATAGTGAATATGTTTCACTAATTACTATGACCTTAGATAGCATTACTTTTTTTTCCATTTAAGGTGGCAGAAGCAAATTGTGTCCACTTTTTGTGAGTAATGTGAGTAAGAAAATTTAAGCATTGATTAATGCTTATATTTTTTTACTTATTATTATTATTAGGCGGTGTACGCAAGACAAGAAAGAAAAAACCGGTCAAGTGCGAGTCTAAATCGCGCACGAAGGGTTCCGTACCACCGTTCAATGGAAGCGATGGTGTGGAGTGAATAGTTTGGATTTTACACAGCAAAATATTGTTTACAAAGTTATTGGTGCGGTTACTTTCACACTCCATGTACGTAACCAGGTGCATCCATAAGTTTGTCTAAATCTAAATCTCTATGCCCTTATTATTATAACCACGAAGTAAAATGACAGCTAAAGGGTTACCGCTTGCTATTTTTTTACAAAAAAAAATGTGGTTTTTTTTGTAAAAAAAAAGCAAGCGGTAACCCTTTAGCTGTCATTTTACTTCGTGGTTATAATAATAAGGGCATAGAGATTTTTTACCCGATGTTGGGGTGAATTGAAAACAACAAGGCGATGCACACAACGCGGTTATTAGTTAATCATTACTGAGTTAGTTGAGTCTTCACAAGTCAACACAGTCTGGATTCACAACAGACTCTAAACGTTTAACTTACGCTTAAAATTAGGGTGGATTGGGCAGCAACTTGATATTCAACCACTCATGGAACAGCCAACAGAAATTTTTGACCGTTTATTTAGACCTCAGGAAAGGATCTGAGCCTGTCCCGTATCACGAAGGGAAACTTCCCCCAATGTCAAATCGCTACATACTTCACTAGATCTCATTGCGGTCGACTCAACCGCGTAATGCTCTCATTGCGGTCGACTCAACCGCGTAATGCTAGAAGCCTAGGTTACCTACCTAGATTGACTAGACATGTAGGTAACTATACCTTTACCACAAATAAATCCTGACTAACTTGGATATGCAGGAGACTGGCCTATAGCCTTTCTGGACTATGAATACCTATCAGATCCAATGGGTATTGCATGACAGCTCGCCTTTATACAGTATTTTGATGTAACTCTTGTTTTCTTTACATTGTTTGTGTGCAAAAAATAAATTATAAATATAAAATGGTATTATCTACTTATGTTATCTTTCAATGTAGGATGCGCGTTTTTCACCTACATCAGAAATTACTCACTAAATTAAATAGGTACATGCCTACAGAATAATGTAATTGATTTTATTGTCCCAGTGCAGAAAACTATCCGGCACACACCTGCTCAAATATTTGAACGCATCGCTCAGCCGCCATTTGGTCCAAAGATGACCTCGTTTTTGGAGGAATTTCAAAACTTTGTCCTTTCTCCAGTTATTTATATTGAGTTTTCATCTATATACATGATAGGACATGAATATTATACAGTGGTGGTCACATAATTACAGTTAAAATTAAGTATACATTATTAGCAGTTTATGTGACTGCTACATAATGGAGGGCATTAAAACTCGAGAGTGGGTTTATGAAAAGAGCCCAAGGCGAGTTTCATATTAATATCACTCGAGAGTTTTAATGCCTAATTATGTACAGTTACATACACTAGTTTATCTACACACATATCATAAGCTCTCTTTGATGTATTCAGGAACCGCATGTTTGACCGGCATTGTGGCTCTGCAGTTGTTTAGCTTGTTCTGTAGTACCAACTTAACGCAGGCGGGCGTCGGCGTTTGAAATTTGAATGTCAGTACCAACTTCACATATAAACTATGGGCGGCAAGCAGGCGGGCGTCGGCGTTCGAAATTTGAATGTCATAATATGTAGAAAAATTACACATTATGGTCATAATGTGTAATTTTTCAGATAAGAAATTAGTTTTTACCAAGTAGTTTAACATTATGCTGATCGTAACGTGCGGTTTTTGTACGCAGTAAAGAGGGTTTATGATACGTGTGTAGATAAAATAACTAAGCTATTCCACTCTATATTTTTATTGTAACTTGCTACACAATTTAAAAATATTTGTGTTAGTACTGTGTAATGTAAAAACGAAATTTTACCAACAAAACTTGCCTGTTCCTAATATTTTATTCGGTTTATTCTAATTGCAAGCAGTATAAAGCATTATCATAGATATGGCCGTTTAATTAAAGACACTCCATTTGCTTAGAAGAATAAAACACATATGCTTTTACCCGCGATTTCGCCCGCGTGGTATTCGGTTTTCCGTCATGCTTTGGAACGTGCCAGAAAAGGGAGAAAATTATTCCACAAACACACTACGGACAACTCTCTGTTTTTCTTTTGTTTTATTCGTATTTGAAATTATATCAGAATTGGCTCCCATGCTTCTGTAAATGCTGAAGTTGATCGTTTGATGTCCGCTATGTCACCACTGTTTTCTTCATCTCTTACCAAACATTTTCTATTGGATTTAAATTCGGACTGTATCGGACCAATCCAAAAGAGTCACAGACTGGTTTGTTAAGAAGTATTGTATTACTTTTACAGTGTGTTTCGGATCATTATCCTGTTGAAAAGTCCAAATGACCGGTAAATTTTGCCCGGCATAGGGCAGCATGGCTTGTTCTAATATATTCTAGTACTGGAATTTATCTATGTTGCCTTCTATTTTCCTGACAGGTCCCACACAGCCCCACACTTTGATATTTTGTATACTTTGGAACCATTTCTTGGTCGGGGCTGCGTCAAATATATTGTTTTCTCTCAGAATTACTCATGTTAATTTTTGTTTCTCTTGTGAACTCTCGTTCAGTCCGCAGTGTTCATATTTTTTAGCAAACGCTAATCTTGCCTTAACATTTTGCTTTTACAAAAGTCGCACCTTCCAAGACTCTTTTCCGTACAAGTTTGCCTCACATAGTATCTGTCTAATTGTTCTTGCAGTCTGCAAGTTGCAAACACACCCTTCGTCCCTCCTGCACCAAACAACCCCGAACATATGAACGGATCTTTTTTGCCAACAATACAGTCTTGCCGCATTTTAGTATTCCTTGGTCTTGGTTTTCTAGCTACGTTTTCGGTCGTGTTGAATTTCTCGAAATGTTTGATAACCATGTCCTTAGAACAGTCGAAGTGGTTAGCTTATTTTCTGTATGACCAACCATTCTTACAAGAGTTCAAAACAATCTTCCTAGAACTTTTGTTTGTTCCCACATTGATTGGTTTAAAACGTTAATGTTAATAAAAAAAATAAGTTTTATAGGTAATATCGACGTTTCGTGAAATTTCGGCAAAACAAATAAAAACAGAATGTAGTCTTCTTTTCGTTTTTTAAATTCATATAACACTTTTTAGCTTTTATTTTCTTTAATTAGCTGACAGCTACAAGTAGGTTGAAAAGTTTGTGTTACTTTCCCACAGATAAACTACTAACGAACACAACTATCCTTGTCCCACACCAAAGAGTAGATATATAATTTACTGGTTCCACATTTTAAGAATACAACATCGTGTATTGTTTTATAACAATTGTAATAGATTAAATATCTATTGTATATCTTGGGCCAGTTAGTATCTCTTGAAAACTGGTAGGATGAGGAACGCCTATAAGAGCTGCTGGTCCATCAAGGAGCTGATGAAAGGCAACCTTTCATTATCACTGAAGTGCAAACTCGTCGAAATGTGTATACAGCATATCCTAAGCTACGCTGCTCAAACTTGGTCACTGTCGGAAAACCAGAGGTCCAGACTCAAGGTTTGTCAAAGAGCGATGGAGCGCAGCATTACAGGTGTTAGACTAGCACATCACGTAGGAACACGACGCTACGCTCCATCACTGGCATTGCTGACGTAAGAGCGAAGACCGCTAGCCTAAAATGGGACTGGGTCGGACACTTTTGATGCACCCCAGAAGTGGGCGAAACTTGCCACCGAATGGGTGCCAAGCGACGGACCGGCGTAGGGGTAGGCAGAGACGTCGATGGCGGGATGACAAGCAGGCTGGACAAGCTCCTACCAGACTGGGCGGGGGCAGCACAGGACAGGAATGAGTAGGCCGTTGCCCAGCAGTGGGACATAAAACAGGCCACATAAAATTTAAAAATAAACTTTCTTTACCACCGTACAATGGTAGGGATGGTGTGGAGTGAATAGTTTGGATTTTCCATGGCAAAATGTTGTTTACAAAGTTATTGGTGCGACTACTTTCACACTCCATGTACGTAACCAGGTGCATTCATATGTTTGTAAGTGGTATTGAAAGAATTGTTGTATGGGAGCCCCCTTAAATATTTATTTTATTCTGCTTTTTAGTATTTGTTGTTTTAGCGGCAACAGAAATACATCATCTGTGAATATTTCAACTGTCTAACTATCACGGTTCATGAGATACAGCCTGGTGACAGACGGACGGACGGACCACGGAGGCTTAGTAATAGGGTCCCGTTTGGCACCCTTCGGGTACGGAACCCTAATAAATTCCCTATTTTAGCTAATGGTACCACCATAATTAAGTTTTTGTTGTCTTTAATTATGTGACCACCACTGTATATTCTGTGAAGACGATGAGATAACGGTAACTTTTGCCTTTCATCTGAATCAAAAAAGAAGAGCTACCAAGTTGCTGGACTTGTTAGTTCAGCGCCTAGAAAAATATTTCAAAATAAGACATGCAATGAGCGTTCAGCTGATGCTGACGTAAAGGCTCTGCCTTACAAGCGACAGGTCCCGGGTTCGGATCCCAGCCAGGGTGATGTAAAAATATCCCCGGTCTTCGATGTTTATAGCTAAAGCCAGCGCCAGTTTTTTTGGCCTCTTAATGCCTCCTGGAGGGGGTAGCGGCGCATGGGTACAAGAGAGATGCATACAGGGGCGAGAGAGAGAGAGATGCCACATGGCTCAAAGGCCGAGAAACATGGCGTGGCCTATATATGTACGTTACGTTGCTGTTTCTGATTCCAATGACGCTTGGTATCCAAGAAGCATATAAATAATGTGCTTTGCCTGAATATAAATGTTTAAAATGTTAGTAATCCATGTCCCGGATCAGCAGAGGAATGTCTAGAACCTAAATGTAACTATGCTTCAGGCTTCTCCGGACAATACAGCCAAAATGTAATGTGTGTAAGAGTTACACTCACGTAGAATTGGAACAAATACACAAGACACTTGAATACACATGAAACCACAATGCACAGGGCTGTACTCAGCACTACAGCAATTAAAAGTATTGGGTGCTTGCTTACCTATGAAATTGGCGAATTTTTCTTACAGATTCAGGAGTTCATAATTCGAGTAATTCAATAGCTATTTCCAGTTTTTTTTATTGTTTTAAAATTAATTTCAATATTTTACATCTACTTATTAAATTTTCTTTTAATTTTCAGCTCGATAACTAAAATGTTATCTTCAAAATCAATGCCTCCTAAATATCATCCATTTTCATGATAATATTCGTATTTTTTTTTACAGCTGACACTTTTCAAAAATTATATAAAATTTTCTGCTAGCTAAATGTTGTCTCATTTATACACACAAAGTTTATAAAATTAGGATCTGTCATTCCTAAAAAAAATACAAAAATGTTTATACTGAAAATTGAGTTAACTTCAATTTCTCCATACAAAACGACAATTTCATATGTAAGGACCTAATATTTGTTTTATGCTAAGGAATCCTTCAACCCATCAGCTCTGTCTTCAAGTGATACGAAGAAACCTAAATATAATGGTTTACAGGAAGGAATAATTGCGTTTAGTGAAAGTAACATAGGGATATTCGGAACGTCCCTTGCCTATTAAGGAGGTATAAATCGCCAACGCGTAGATATAATACTTACTTAGGTTAGCAAATCTGTAATAAGAGATTTCCTCCAGCAAACCCAGGATGGAAGGGATAAATTTTCAACGGTGACGGGGCGTGGCGAGCAGCAGATCGAGAGGCAGACCCGATGAGACCCGCCCGATGGTCGTAGGACATATCTAAGATTGCTTCCAGAAAGACGTTACAGATCTCTTTTTAGATATTAGCTCGCCTCTGTACAACAGTTTTATATTATGGTTTTTTAAATTTGTTTATCTACTAAATAGTATACAGGAAAATAAAAAAATAAATAAAAAGGATGTAACAGAATAGTGTATAGATATGTCACCGTAAGATAGTCAAAACCGTTAGTTGATCAACTATCGACAGATAGTAAACCAGACTGACATGGTTTAGAATTTACGTTTCTTATGTTCTTACATGTCAACCTAACACGAAGACTATTCGGGGGCTTCGCTGCGCTCGCCCCCTCTAGTCTTCACCTAAGACCGCAGTATTTGCCCTGGTATTTCATTTGGAATTCAAGTTTAAACCAGTTTACTATTTGACGGTTTTAACCGCTAGTTTATACATTATCGCGTCGCTAAGCAGTACGCTACAGTTTACTATCTATCGATAGTTGACCAACTAACGAGAAAAAAAACGTTAGTTTATCAACTAACGGTTTTAACAATCTCAGCATTCATGGCAGAGGAAAAATTGCACACACGACGTTTATTCAGTTATTCATTACTCCATTTTGCAGATTGAAGCTTTCCTCACCATGTTTTCCATCACCGTCTTTAAAAATTACCTATCTCATTGACACGATCAGCACCGTAATTCAAACTTGTATCTACTGCGTGAAATGCATGCGTGAAGCCCACTAGACCACGGAGCTCTTTAACAAAAATATCCGAACAAATAAAAAAACTCGGAAAGCTGCAGTCCAACCCTGCAGGTCGGGGCCTACAGGGGGCCTACATCGCGGCAACCGCAGGCGCAGCCCGCTCAGTTCTCCCCAGCCCTTGCAGTCTGCTGCTCGTGCCCGCTGCACGTCAATACCCCTCGGTGAGGAGAATGTCTGAAGGTGAGCTCTTTCCGTTTTTGGCTAAGTATCCTCAATCATGTGAATCTTTACGACTTGCGATTCATAATTCATAATTTCTTTTATCTACACACATATCATAAACCCTCTTTACTCCGTCCAAAAACCACACGTTACGACTAGCATAATACTATACTACTTGGTAAAAACTCATATATTGATACATTATGACCATAATGTATCAATTTTCGAAAAATTATGACATTCAAATTTCGAACACCGACGCCCGCCTGCGTGCCGCCCCTAATTTGTCTGTGAAGTTGGTACTAAACAGTGCAGAGCAATTATCAATACCACAATGCCGGTCGAACATGCGGTTCTTGACACATCAAAGAGAGCTTATGATATGTGTGTAGATAAACTAGTGTATGTTACTGTACATAATTAGGCATTAAAACTCTCGAGTGATATTATTATGAAAATCGCCTTCGGCTCGTTTCATATACCCACTCTCGAATTTTAATACCCTCCATTATGTATCAGTCACATACACGACTATATTACGCACAAATAATATACAGACAACGAGACTTACATAGAAATCGTGTAAAAACGCGAGCTTATCTCTAGTAAGAGATCTCCTCCAGAAAACCAAATTAGGATGAAAAAGGTCGATCGCTGAGGGGCACAAAAATATGTATAAAAATGTGTACAACAATATAATTTACGTAGTACATACCTATAAATAATATAAAACAATATAAACCGAATATACCAGTGCCTACAAAAAATAAAATATAATATACTAACGAAACATAAATACTGTATATATAATAAATACATGCATATTTTAGTTTAGTATACTACAATCATGTCATTATGATATCAGGAATTGGACCAAGACATAAAACCAGGATCACACACCTCAAGACCCCTTGGTGCCAGCCTTCAAGTGAAAGCTCTTTCTATTTTGGACAAGGTATCCTGAATCCTGAATCACGCTTAAAAAGAGCCCTTGTGATTAGTTAGTTAGAATTGGTCTTTTATTCGGCCAACTTGAGGACAGACAGATCTAAATGCTGAAGAGCCTAGATGAAGGCACTGAAGTTTAATGAAGTATCATTAGAACCCATTGGTAACTATGACTAGGTATGAAATTTATGTACAGACCGCGCCAAATATCACTCTCTCGGCTCTCAATGAATATGAGCTCTCTTATCCCACCGTCTCTTTAGCAACGTTTCTTCAGAGACAAAGATTTTTGGCACGAACTGAACGAGTTTCCGAGCACAATCCACAGATGTTCTGGCGAATAGCTACATCTGAAAAGAAGCCCTCCTCACACGTAAAAGATAGCCGCTATGACAGAAACGCGGGACTCAGGCAACACACGATCGTAACTCATCACCGCAATGGAAAGAACAAAGTGAAGTGGAGAACACTCATGTCGACCCCAAACTCACCTAGGGGCAAAGGCAAGAGTAAGCCTTTCGCACACGGGACTATACTCGAAGGCGACTCGAGTTTGACTAGCATTGCTGCTCCTAAATCGCAGTCACACAATTTCGTTGGTGTTCGCACACGGTTTACGTCAAATGTGTCGTCGATCCATCGATTTTATAAGGTGATTTGCGTTTCAAACTCCAGACTTTTAAATAGGCCCATGCGCGAAAGGCTTATTTAAGGGTAACGTGTTAGGTTGGAACCTATTTAGAGTAAGTATAGAAATAATTTGAACATCTTCATTAATTTCCAGGCATTTGTCTTCGTTCATTCTAGTATAAAGCATAGAAACAGCTAGTACGAGAATAACTATCGCCAATTTTGTTCCCTCTTTCTCGCATAGAATGAAAGAGAGAGAGAGGTAAACCTCCCGCCAATCCCACCCCGCCCTACCCTCACTTAAAGCCAAATAGAATTGACGATAGTGGCCACACTATCGTCAACTCTGATTGGCTTGTAATAATTATTATTTTCTCAATTTTTTTATTTTTTTAGGATTAATTAAATAAATTTCAGTAACGATAGATTTAGGTTGTGTAAAAACGCCACCCACTATTTGAGACCCCGGTGTATCGATGAAGAAATTAAAACCGCCAAGCACTTTCAAACACTTGTAAAAACGCCACCCACTATTTGAGACCCCGGTGTATCGATGAAGAAATTAAAACCGCCAAGCACTTTCAAACACTGTATTCGGACTTCAGCTCTGCAAGTTACAACGGTCAACACAGGAATGGGCGCGCGCCTCGCAACACAACTCCTTTTATAGATGAAGTTGGCGCGCTTGTCAAAGTTGGCGCGCATGGCAGTTGTGTACGCGAGTTGCCGCGTTTTAACAAATTGGATGTAATTCAACTAAAACTAGAAACTACTACTTTAATTTAATCACTATGCAATTAATACAGCAATAATAACTACAATATAACAACAAGATAATTGTCTAGATATTTTATATTGTTCGCGCGCATTTAGTCTTGCGCGCGAACACGATTTACAGCCATGTTTTGAACGGATTGATATTTCAACACTATTAGGTAACTAAAAAGCTAACACTCGGCCTTCCTGATCATTCACGTCTCGTGAACTGTTAAGCATTTTACAATTAAATTAAAATAAATTATCCAAATTAATATTGCTAAACACAAATTAGGTTATCAGTTACAGTTCGAATATACAAATTTAATTTAATAAATTTTTACTTACTTAATTTATTTCCTTATGAACTCTATTTACTTATTAACCTTCATTAAATCTACATGAGAGTTTTATACAATAAACCATAATCATAATCTCTAAATAATGTATTATGGGTAACTAAATATTAACATTCTGCATTGATAGCGTGAATTCACATTCACTTATGTAAATCAACCATATTACATAGTATTCACCTGATCAAGTGGAATCACATCCTCTTATAAATATTTCATATATGTGAACTCTCATTCACATCTCAACAAACTAAATAAAATCACATTTATTTAGTTTATACGTATATAAGTGGAATCACATCCTCTTGTAATAATTTAATATGTGAACTCGCATTCACATCTCAAAAAAACTAAGTAAAATCACATTCACTTAGTATATGCATCAATAAGTGGAATCACATCCTCTTGAAATCATCTAATATGTGAACTCTCATTCACATCTCAACAAACTAAGTAAAATCACATTCACTTAGTTTATACATCAATGAGTGGAATCACATCCTCTTGTAATCATTTAATATGTGAACTCTCATTCACATCTCAATAAACCAAGTAAAATCACATTCACTTAGTTTATACTTACATGAAAAGAAGGGGAATCACATCCCCAACTAAACAACAGCATATCAACTCATCACTCTCTTGTGAAATCACAATCACTTAATTACTATATTATGTGAAATCACATCCACATGTCAGTCTCCTCACAGTCTGAAATTACATTCACGTCCATTTAAATCAGCTACAAACTCTGTGCAATCTATACTTATTGGCTCTATATGACAACAGTCTAACTCATAATAAACGTCATTCGTCAGCCTCACTCGAGTTGTTACTATAATCGCTATCATCAGTTCTCTTGAACACTAACCACGGATGAATCTTGTCTACAGGGAAGACGCTTTTAAACAGCCTGTTATTTCTTCGTGATATTGGAGTATCCTGCACCTCATACCTATCTTGCCCTAATACTTTTGTTATTCTATAAGGACCGCGTACTTTCGGAATCAACTTTTTGCTTTGACCGGTTGACTGTACTTCTCTTTCTATTCTCACTAAATCTCCCTCTTTATACACTACCCTTTTTCTACCTTTGTCAAATCTCTCCTTTTGTTTTTCTTGATTTTTACGAATATGTTCAGAGACTTCGTTTCTTATCCTATCCCTGTCTACTTCGTCGTTCTCATCAGTAGAATCTATTTGTAAGCGTAACTTAGAATCAGACGTACCAACTAAGTTAGTGCCAAATAACGCTTGAGCCGGAGTCTTACCTATTCCCTTATTAAAGGTATTGTTAATGCCCCATTGGATTTCCGAAACGCAATCATCCCATGATTTCTCTGACTTCCCTTGAGTGCAAGCTGCCAGGGCAGACAGAAAGGTTCTATTATACCTTTCTACCTGTCCATTTGCTCTTGGAGTTGCAACGGCATTAAGTACATGAGTTACTCCCAGTCCAGTAATAAACTCAGAGAATGACTTCGAAGTGAATGATGTGCCTCTATCAGAAATGAGTCGTTTCGGGACACCAAACGTGTGAAAATAGGTTTTTAACGCTTTTATTGTGTGACAAGTTTTCGTGCTTTTCACTGGTACAATAACAAGGAATTTCGTGAATGCGTCAATCATCAGCAAAGCATGGGTATTATTATGTTTGCTTCTTACGAAAGGCCCCAGATGATCGGTGTGAACCGTGTGAAAGGGATTGGAAATTTTGGGTATCGGATGTAGTTCACCGGCCTTCTTAGCAGACGGGACTTTGGTGTTTGCACATTCTAAGCATGACTCGACATACTTCTTTACAAACCTTCTCATCTTAGGGAACCAATAAGATTGCATGATTCTCTCTAAGGTTTTGTCGAGGCTGAAATGGCCAATGTCATCGTGATTGGCCTTCAACACTTGCCATCGGACCCCTTTTGGAACTACCCACCTAATCCCCTTTTCAGTTAATCTATAAAGCAATCCCCTTTTTATCACGAAATTCTTTGTTATTTCTACAGCATTATTGATAGTTTTGTCGTTGAGAATATCAATGATTCGTCGAACCTCACTATCATTCTGTTGTACGGTCAATATCCAGTCAACTGTTATACTTCTTACTTCTAAGGAATCGCAATTCACGGGATTACGACTCAGAGCATCTACATGGGACATGTTTTTACCGGGTTTGTACACGATAGAGAAGTCATATTCTTGTATGATATTCCACCAGCGAGCCACTCTTGGAAGGACGTCTCGTTTTTCAAAAGTGGCTCTCAATGAATTGCAGTCGGTCACGATCTCAAAACTTATCCCCAGCAAATAAACCCTGAATCTCTGTAACGATGATACTACTGCGAGAGTTTCAAGGTCGTAAGATGAGAAGTGCATCTCCTCTGGGGATGTCTGTCTGCTGTAATAAGCAACGGCCTGAAAAGGAGTGTCTTTATTCTTCCTTTGAAGAAGGATTCCCGCAACACCAATCTTCGATGCATCTGTATGTAGTTGTGTCTCATACGCTGGATTATAATATGCCAGTATGGGTCTTTTGGTTAAGGCTGCCTTAAGGTTTTGAAAGGCATTTCCCTGAGCTTCGCTCCAAACGAATTTCACATCTTTTTTTAAAAGATGTGTAAGTGGTTTGGCTATAATTGAAAACCCCTTCACAAACCGTCTAAAGAAACTGGCTAACCCCAAGAACTGTCTAACCCTATGCTGATCAGTGGGTATAGGGAAGTTCTCAACTGCAAGAATTTTCTTTTGTCCTGGTCTTATTCCCCTTTCGTCTACTTCGAATCCTAAATACTCTATAGATGTCATAAAAAAATTACATTTGTCTAAGTTTAGGGTCAGTCCGGAATTCTTAAACATTTTCAGTATTTCTTGTAGTGTCTCAAAACCTTCGTTTATGTCTTTAGATGGTATAATTATATCGTCCATATACGCGAAAGCACGTTGAAACCTGGCATTACCTAGGATTTGATTAATGGTTCGTTGAAAAGTCGCCGGTGCGTTTGATAGTCCGAAAGGCATTCTATTAAATTCATATAGTCCATCTGGTGTAATGAATGCCGTTAATTTTTTTGATTCTTCTGTAAGTGGTATCTGATAATAGCCCGACGCAAGATCAAGGGTTGTATAGTATTTAAATCCAGAAAGGTTATCTAACTGGTCGTCTATTCTTGGTAACGGGTAATGCTCTTTAATAGTCTTTTTGTTTAAGGCCCTAAAATCAATACACAGCCTATAGTCACCAGTTTTTTTTCTGACCAGCAAAATCGGAGAAGCATAATTGGACATTGATTGCCTGACTATACCTGCTTCTTCCAACTCCTGTATCATATCTCTGACTATGGCTCTCTCTGCATGTGCCATACGATAGGGCCTATAAACCACAGGCGCAACATCCTGAAGTTTGATATCCATTTCGGACGTATTGCAACAACCTAGCTCCTTAATTGAGAAGGCGAAACAATCTCTATAGTCGTTTAATAATTCAACCAATTTTGACACATCTTGTTCATCTAAACCTCGATTAACGCGTAGAATATCTTTATTTATTTGATCTCTGTTGGGGACCATTCTCACATTTTCAATACGATTTATAACGTACTCCTTAGTTTCAAAGGCAGGAGTCGCCTTGAGGATCATGGTGTCTCTTTTAATTGGGAATGATTTCTGACTCAATTGTTTAATATATACTTGACCATGACCATTCGTCAGTTTAATGATACCTCCAGGAAATTCGCACTCTTTTCCAGGTTCCTGTCGTAAACTTTGTTCAAAATAAATTTCTCCATCATATTTCGGCTTAGAATATACATCAATTATTGAAATATTTTCAATGGTTTCGTCACTTCCAGCAAAAAGTGAGATAGGATATTCCTTATCAAATTTGTTTTTAATTTTTAATTCATTGTTGGTTTTGTAAACAACGATATGATCCTGTTCGGTATACGATTGTCCCACCAATAAAGGAATAGATAAAATATTATCCGGAACGACAAAAACTTCTAGCTTAGCTTTGACGTTATCAATTTCGATCTCAATGTTACATTTACCAACGGCATGAACCATAGAGTTTCCAAAACCCCGTAAAACTGGAAGATCACCCGTGTTCCAAGCAGTTGTAATATCTTTCGCATCAGAGGCCCTTATCATAGTGCATTGACTGCCAAAATCTATAAAACAATTCCTACTATGACCATTAACCATCGCTGATTTGTAGTACTTGTCATCAGATTTATTAGTATTGGATAGTCACAATACCCTTCTAGTAACAATATCCTTCTTGGAAGGACAATTTGCTTTAACATGCCCAACTTTAAAACAACTTTCGCATTTTATCAACGGTTTCTTACACATGGAGAATGGATGCCCACTTTCTCCACAATTGAAACATTTTACTTGATCCCGTGTAATACTTGAGGTTGTATGTTTGACTGATTGTTGTGATCGTTTGTCGTCTGACATGGTTGTAGCGCCCCGAATGGCCGATCGTTCTTGTGGTCTATTAGATTTTACGTTTCGTAAGAATTTCAAAAGCATGTCCGGATCAGTAAACAACGCCGCTTCAGCACTGGTACGTACCGACCTATCGTCAATTCCTAAGAGGACACAGTCTACTGCATTCTTACCATAGATTTTGCAACGATTTAGCAGAATTACCTTTTCATAAAAGTATTCCTCTAGGGAGTCATTATACCTTGCACGTTTGGCCAACATTTCTGTCAACAAAACGCCGTAGTTTTCCTCGCTTGGGAATGCAGTACGTAATTTTACCTGCCATTCAACCCATGAAAACATAAGGCTCGGTAACCCTTGATACCATTTCTGTCCAATTCCTACTAATTTGGGTAACGCGTAATGTATGGTCTGTCTTTCCGTCCAGTTGTATATAACCGCACACTCATTAACCTTCGATAACCACATATCGATAGTTTGTGTTCTTTTAGAGGGGTCAAATTCAGGGACGACATTTAAAACTGGAAACCTTTCATTATCGGACTTGCTATCAGATTTAAGCGCTTTTACGAGTTCTCGAAACGTATTCAAAATGTCATTACTATCTCCGGCCATTGGACGGTGATTATTATTCTTAAAGTTCTCGCTAGTGTTATCATCATGAGTACAATCTCGTTGCGAATTAGAGCACTTATCTCGACTCCTACGTACTTTACCCCTAGTGCGACTGCGGCTCCGTCTCTGGTATCTCGTGGTATCATTTTCATCTGGATCCCGGACACGGCTGCGGCTGCAAGCCCGGCGCGTGCTGTGATCCCGGCTGCGACTCCCGGTGTGATCCCGGCTGCGGCTGCACGACCGGTACCGGCTGCGACTCCTTGTTCGGCTGCGCCTGATATCCCGCGGCGGACTACGCACTCGTCGTGGACTGCGCGTGCGATCTGGATTGCGAACTTCACAGCGGCTGCGCCGTTGTGTGCCACTTCCCAATATTACAGACTCATTATCAGAGTCCATAATTTTCCTGGAATGATAGAACAAAGAAACAGATATTGCCCAATATATACATCACGATAAAAAGAAACTATGAAATTACTGGTCACAAATCGAGTGACATGTTCATAGATGATGGTGTCATGGAAACTGAGTTTTCTGTGTTTTATTAGTCGTAATCTGATCCTGACCGTGTTCGGTAGGGGTCTACGGGGGATAAATTTTCATCAGATTTGCTCTGCGATGCTTCGTTTAGAAGATACAAGACAACTAACAATTTAAAGAAATACAAAAAAAAAAAAAAAAAAAAAAAAAACTTGCTTCTGCAAAAGGGAATTTAGCTTCACAGAGATGAGAGACGCCAGGATGCTAGTAACTGGAACCCTTAGTTTGCCTACCCATTTCCCGGGAAAAGCCGCGAGCAAGAGTATGTGCATTCCAACGATATCGTTAGGAAAGTACAGAGAAGTAAAAAATAGTAATAAAAGATATCAAGTACCAACCTTTGCGGACGCCGATCCCACTTCTGAAGTGTAAAAACGCCACCCACTATTTGAGACCCCGGTGTATCGATGAAGAAATTAAAACCGCCAAGCACTTTCAAACACTTGTAAAAACGCCACCCACTATTTGAGACCCCGGTGTATCGATGAAGAAATTAAAACCGCCAAGCACTTTCAAACACTGTATTCGGACTTCAGCTCTGCAAGTTACAACGGTCAACACAGGAATGGGCGCGCGCCTCGCAACACAACTCCTTTTATAGATGAAGTTGGCGCGCTTGTCAAAGTTGGCGCGCATGGCAGTTGTGTACGCGAGTTGCCGCGTTTTAACAAATTGGATGTAATTCAACTAAAACTAGAAACTACTACTTTAATTTAATCACTATGCAATTAATACAGCAATAATAACTACAATATAACAACAAGATAATTGTCTAGATATTTTATATTGTTCGCGCGCATTTAGTCTTGCGCGCGAACACGATTTACAGCCATGTTTTGAACGGATTGATATTTCAACACTATTAGGTAACTAAAAAGCTAACAGTTGGTAGAACTGTTCTGTAAATTGTATGTTGTGTTCACCTGTAATTGGGTATGTACGAAGTAGGATTAATTGTACTTTCTAATTGTGTGTAATAAATATGTAATACCTGTTGGTTAACCCACAATAAGAAGGCTAACCCGTTAAGAAGGCCCTATACTCAGACCTGATGACTGTGAGAAATTATTTCTTCCTCAAAGAAAGTGCTCTGGCTTACGTCGTATCTTTTCATCGGAATGGTGTGGCTTAAAATTGTACCCAATACTGGTTAATCTAAACAAATAATTACTTCATTTGTAATTTTACTCAAAGAATGCAGCGTCTACCTCTGTCTCCCATTTACACAGGTGTTTCGAAACGTGGCCTGACTTTGGGAAACAATGGTTTCGGAAGGTTGTACTTGTAGGTACTCGAATTTAGTGTCTGTAGTGTCGGTGTAATAGGTACCTAGGTATAAAGTTAATAATTTAAATGATATCTTTTCACAGATGCGTGGTAAACACGATTTGAAGATTTCAAAGGGAACAGAGATGGCGTTACTGTTTGAACGCATTATCATGCGAACCTGCATCGCGTGAATGTTAATAAATGCAACATGTATCTTCTCTAAGGTGATACTGAAAATGGTGTAATATCAGATCCAGGAAAATGTTTAAACAATACTTTCGAGTAATTTGCGTTTTCAGCTAATGCGAATACCTGCGTGGTTTGCAGTGAAAATGTTTCTTGTTGTAAGTTTCTTTTGACTTTGACTTTTTATTGATTTATTTTATGCCTTTACTATCGATACATGTTTTAACATTGTTAAAATAAATTAGCATATAGAAGAAGAAGAAGAAACAGAAAAGAAAGAAGCAGTATGAGAAGAAGGTTGTAAAGAAGAATTGCTAGACGAAGTTGGTTTGTGACCGTCACTAACGGGCAGTGATATCAGAGTTTTGCCCGTTTTGCCGATCGCAAAATTAACTCGCTTGACTATTTCTTCTTGTTACCATCATTGCAGAAGAAGATAAAGAAGAAATTAAAGTTTTATTCTTATCCTAGGTACTCTGGATAAACTTTATTGATTATATGTGATACGATAAGATGTATTTAATTGCAATGTAGGTATGTAAAAGTTGGCAAAATTAAGGTGATACGAAAAAAACATGGCTTTTTTTCGAATCCATTTACTCACTGCAAAGTCATCTAAAGATTAGATTTTTGGGTTGACGTTTATTGAGTATTTGATTAAGATTCTCACAGAAGGAAAACGCCATTGGGTGAAATTTTATCGATAGAATTTAATTGCGAAAAGACCTCCAAATACTTTTATTTTTTCCTGTATTTTGTAAATGTGGATATTATGTATCAGTAAACTCTCCTTGAAAATATTTTTGCCAAAATAGCGTAGTTTATTTTTGAACAATTTTTATGTGGTTTGGCGCTACGTTATGTGATTTTTCCCCGATTCCGTCCCTCATACACTGCGGGTCTTTCCGCCTGGAGTAACGGGGACCGGTGCACGGACGAGGTATCCCCTTAATGAAGTCTTTCATCTAGTATCTATCTATCTATGGGACATTGATCAGGAAATCACATCACTATGGAATTAGGGATAACTCTTTAGATCTTCTCTCTTCTTATCTAAATAACAGGATACAGAGAGTTGACATTAATGGAAAACGATCTCCAGGGTCTGTTGTTACTATGGGTGTACTGCAGGGTTCCATACTCGGGCCATTACTGTTTTTGGTTTTATATTAATGACCTGCCACATCTTGTCAGAGATAATCATGAGATTGTACTGTTTGCAGATGACACTTCACTTTTGTTTAAAATGAAACGACGCAGTTTGAACTTTGATGATGTGAATAATGCAATCTCAAAGGTAGTCAATTGGTTTAGTGCTAATAATCTTTTACTGAACAAAAACAAAACTAAATGTATTCGGTTTATACTCCCCAATGTTAAACAAGTCTCGCCTAATGTTAATGTTAAAGGTGAAAATTTAGAAATTGTAGATAGCACGGTATTCCTAGGAATCACCTTAGATAATAAGCTTCAGTGGGGCCCACACATAGATAAGCTATCGAAAAAACTAAGTTCCGCAGTTTATGCAGTTAAAAAAATCCGTCTTTTTACGGACGTGGAAACAGCTAGACTAGTTTACTTCAGCTACTTCCATAGCATTATGTCTTACGACATACTGCTGTGGGGGAACGCTGCAGACATAACATAATATTTGTGCTGCAAAAGATGGCTGTTCGTGCAATCTACAATGTGGGTCCCAGAGAGTCACTGCGTTGTAAATTTAAGGAAATTAACATTATGACAGTGCCGTGTCAGTATATTTATGAAAACCTAAGGTACGTCCACAAAAATATTGATAAATTTCCTAAGAATAGCGACAGGCACAATGTCAACACTAGAAATAGGAATAAACTATCTATACCTACTACTAGGCTCCATAAGGTTAATGTATCTTTTAAAGGGCAATGTATTCGCTTTTACAACAAAATACCGACTGAGTTACAAGAATTATCTGTAAATAAATTTAAAAATGTTGTTAAAAATCACTTAAGTAAAAAAGGTTACTACAAAATATCAGATTATGTAGAAGACAAGAAAGCTCGGGAAGGTGTTTGCTCCAATTCTGTAAAAAATAACGTATAAAGCTGGAGGTTTCTAGTCGCCTCTTTGCCTCCAGCATCTAAAACATTGAGGTTACGGAATTCAAATTGAGTTCTATATTTCCCTGTACCTTATACATGTGTTAGTTTAAGATTTGAAATTCTCCAAATGTTACCTATGTGTTTCTTATGGAAATAAACTCTTTTTGAATTTTGAATTTTGTAGGTAATAGACCGAAGTAAAAATGTATGAACCCCGCAGCCCCGCGACCCTTGATAGATAAAAGCGCACACTCTTATTGTTTCCGCGCTCTCTGCCATAAAATATTAATACCTTTAATATTTATGCATTTTCTTTGCTGACAAATTAGTTTTTCTTTCACAGTAAAAAACCGGCCAAGAGCGAGTCTAACTCGAGCATCGCGTGCGAACAAATTAAAGGGGAACCACAAATTTACGGTTTTCGGATTTTTTCCTGTACCTGTCCTGTACATATGAACTTACTTCATGCCAAATTTCATGATTCCAGTTCAACGGGAAGCACCATATAGGTTTTAATTCCCTTGCGAGTATCAAGCAAAGTGAGCAATTTAGCGGCCTAAAGGGCCTTTGTTTTATTGCGACCTAGATGTTTGATTTATTCACAGGGACTGCGGTCTTGAATAATTTATGTCAATTTCTAATATATATATGTCAATTTATAATATATAAGCCTCTATTTTTTTGCACATCTAGTAGTTATATCGTAAAACAGCTTTCACATATTACTCAGGACTGTACTTCTAGGACATCGCAATCAAAATATACTTATTTACTTGATACTTGCAAGTAGATCAAAACCAATAGGGTGCTTCACGTTGACCGGAGAAAAAAATTAGGCAACAAGAAACAAGGATTTAAATAAGTAATGGAAAAAATCTGAAAACCGTAAATTTGTAGCTCCAACTAAAAAAAACGAGATTTATTCGGAACCCTCAGTGCGGTGCCAGTTCGCGGGTGTGCAGGTGGTGTGACGCATCCGCACGCGCGTACATGCCTTTCGCCAGCCTCTGGGCAAACTGGTCCACGGATTCCCATCTTAGGTCCCTTTGGATCGTCGCGTTACACACGTAGCGGGGGGCGCCGACGATGATACGCAGAGAGAGGTTCTCTTGGGCTCGGAGACTTGGTTTGTTCGACTTTGAGCACAGGGCATACCATGCTGGGGCCGCTTAGATGAGGCGGGATCTCACGTAGCACTTGTAAATCGACATGTTGCTTCATGGTGAGCCGGCGAGTATTTCACCTGCATAGACCACATGATGTCCTGTACTTGGAGCTGGAGCGATGGTGGAAGGAGGTTCTGGGTTGCGATGAGCGCCTGCGTCTTCTCAACATTGACGGATAGTCGCCACTTGGCGAGCCAGTCGGGCAAGATGTCCAGGGTGTGCTGCAGCTTTGACGGCGCAGTGTGCTGAGTCTGGATCGACGCCGCATAGTAGGCTGCGTCGTCGGCGAAGAGTGCCAGCTGGGCACGGCAACGACGGGGATGTCGTCCGTGTATCAGGAGTAGCTGGCGGGAGGCGAACAGGACCCCTTGGGGACGATGGCTGCAACGGGATGTTCCTCGGAGACGGCGTCTTCCACCACTACTCGGAAGCGGCGATTCTGCAGGAAAGAGGCGATCTTGAACGTTATTTTTGGGGCTGGAGACGTCGAAATTTTTTACAGCAACCCTTCGTCCGTATTCTGTCGAACGCCTTCTCCATGTCTAGAAGTACTGCGACAGTTTTTGTTCAAACAAACCGTCATGTCATTCAGTACTCTAGTGAGCTGAAGCGTCATAGAATGCTCGGGCCTAAAGCCGAACTGTTCCTGGCGCTGTTATATGTGGGGCAGTAGCTTCGCTAGCAGGAGTTTCTCAAACACCTTTGAGTTGGTATTCAGTAGGTGATCGGCCGACAGCTTAAAGGCAGCTTGGTGTCCTTGCCCGGCTTGAGCAACATGATGACAAAACCCTCCTTCCACTGGGTTGGCAAGTGACCCGTGCGCAAGATACCCTTAACCCTTAATTGGACTGAAGGATTATACTAGATTTTCAACTTTATTGCTTGGTAAAAAATACGAAAACCAAAAAAAAACAGCATGCCAGGCCCAATTAAGGGTTAAACAGGTGCGTAACGGCCGCCTCAGTACGTGGCGGTAAATTTAACAGTGCCGTGTTGGGTATGCGGTCTGCACCTGGGCTTTCCTGGGCTTGGGACGTCGAAATGCACGCATGATCTGGCCGGGCGTGGTGACGACGGGATCCTCTTCGGGAGCTATCTGCAACCACGACGTCGATGGTGTCCCATCCGGCCTAGAACGTACATAACAGAACGCGTAACAGCCCCAAACAGTATCCTTGAAGTCTTCGCAGGGCGGCTCGACGACGACGCAATACTCAAGCACTGGGAGAGTGTAGTGACGGGGACACAGGCAATGCGTGAGAAATTGAATCGTACCGCACTCAGGCCAATTCATATGAATTAATTGTAAATATGTCTTTAAGTGTGTGTAGTTATAAGAATTAAATAAATTGTGTGCTACTAACTAAATATGGATCAATTAGTTGTCCGAAACAAAATGTTTACTAAGCATTGAAAACTACTATGAAAGTAGACAAAGGGATAATCCTGATAAATTTGATATACATTATCGCAACACCATCATAGACGAATCACAAGTAACTACATTTCTTGGAATTACCATTGACAATAAATTGAACTGGAAAGCACAGATTGACAACATTTGCAAAAAGCTAAATAAATTGTCTTATGCGTTATATGTACTATCCAAAGATAGCGAATGAAGAATGGGTTGTTACTGCCTACTATGGCTATGTATATTCTACACTAAGGTATGGTATAATATTTTGGGGTAATTCTACCGACATAGGCCAAGTTTTCAAATCCCAAAAAAAGAGCATCCGTGCTATGATAAATCTAAAACCGATTGATAGTTGCTAACAACATTTTATTGAATTGTAAATTCTCACATTACCATGTCTGTACATCTACGAGATAGCCTCATATGTAAAATCCAACAGACATCTTTTTGGTAGTTTTAGAAGTCTTATACACCAAAACAAGGTAGCGGCAAAATCACATAAGACGGCTCTTTATAGTAAAAGCGTCTTAGGAATGGCTCCAAAAATATTTAATAATTTGCCCACTTATATAAGTGATAAAGACAACGTCATGCATTTTAGATCGAAATTAAAAAAGATGCTAGTCGCGACGGCATATTATACTGTGCAAGAGTACCTTACAGACCAAAACTAGACATATTAAGGGCACATCCGAACGAATACAAAATTATGTTTTAATCATGAGTCATGATGACATAATTGTATTCGTTGTAAGTTCTAGTAGTTGTTTATTATTATTCATAGTTTGACATTCACTTATCCTTTGACATTATAATTTTATTTTAGTTTGTAGACATAATAATTGTTTTATAGTACTCTATATCTAAGTATGTAAAGTGTCTCAATGTGTTTAGAGTGCCTGCGTTTCGAGCTGTCATGTCAATGTCAACATGACAGCTAAGTACGAATATGGGGACGTGTCTTGTTTGTGATGATTGTGCAAAATAATCAGATATTAAAATAATATGAATAGGAATAGACTTTAAATGTCGTTTCTTTGATTACAGGTGAGAATGTAGATTTAGTTTTACCTATAAGATTTTTATGTTATATTTTACAGCCTTAAAAATTAAAAACTTTGATTACAGATACAAAGAAACATGTTTTAGTTTTATTCGTTGAAAAGATATTATAAAACGACAAACACCTCCTAACGATGCATCGGTGTAAATATTTATTGGTAGGTCTTTATCATAAATCTCCAGGACTGGTTGTGTGCATAATAATTTCTTTATCATTTCAAAAGTATTTTGGCATTCTTCAGACCAAACAAATAATGACGAATTACAGAACAAAAAAGAAAATTTTATCGAGAAACAACAAATATACTAGGTATAAGAAAGTAAGAAGAAGAGAAAAAATAATAATAACAGAAGAATTTAGCAAAAAAATATTTAAAAAATACATGAAAATCTGTGTCATATTGGAATTAGACAAATGAAGATGACAATTAGTCCATACTATACAGCAAAGAATCTGACAAATTTGTATAAAAAACGTGATTTCGGAGGTTGAAGATCAACAAAGAGATACCTTCATTTGCGGGTAGATCATTTCACTAGACATGTTTTTATAAAAACATCAAAAACACAGAGTGCCGATGATTTTATAAAATTAGTCCAAGACATAGCAGAAGCGGAGAATATTGGTATGATTCTCACTGATCAATATCCGGGAATCAATTCGAGAGAATTCAAGACGTTCCTACAAGACAAACAAATACCTATGGTATTTACAGCAGTGAATGCACCTTTTTCAAATGGGCTTAATGTGTTCATGTAAGGAACCCTTTGACAAGCCAGTGGTACGGTCCTGATCTTTCTAGTTCGCCCCAGGGGATACAGTCCACGGCATTTAATCTCCTCAATATAAAATAAGCCACTCACCTTGATTGACCCTGGCACGCCTTCAGCCACGTATCAACTTCAGAATACTCAAATATCTGGGTTTCGGGTCCGAGCTGGCCAGCTATCACACATCTTGTCGAAATGGAGCCCTTCGCTCGTTTCGCTCGCTCGGTCAATAAATAAATATTAGAGGACAATCTTACACAAATCGAACTAGGCCCATAGTAAGCTCAACAAGGCTTGTGTTATGGGTTAACGACGATATTTTTAATAGAGATGAATACTTATGTAAATACATAGAAAACATCCATGACTAAGAAACAAATATTCATGCTCATCACATAAATATTTGCCCTTACGGGATTCGAACCCAGGACCGTCAGCTTCGTAGGCAGGCTAGGCTAAACCGATCGTCTATAGCGCCTGCCTGCCTAAGAGTTAAGAAGTTAAATGTACTTAATGCCTTATCTATCATTACTTCAAAAGCTAACAATACGGAAAGTGGTCAAATTGTTAAGTGGCCGACTTGGGAAGTGCTCAGACTGGAAAATGGTAAAATTGGTAAGTGGCTGAATTGGGAAGTGGTCAAACTGGGAATTGGTCATATCGGTAAGTGGCCGAATTGGGAAGTGGTCAAACTGGGAAGCGGTCAAATTGGTGAGTGGCCGACTTGGGAAGTGGCCGAATTGGGAAGTGGTCAAACTGGCAAGTGGTCGAATAGGGAAGCGGTCGAAGAGAAGTGGTTTAAATGGGAACTTGTCATATGTACCCTGTCATATGGGAAATAGTCACACATAATGTACCTAAGATATAGTAAGACTAGCGAATGCACAAACACATTTCAGAGACTTTATCATATCAAACTTTACAGATGGTTTGTTGGAAAACCCGAAGATAAAATAATTATGGAAGGACTTTAGAAGGTTTTAGATGCTTTTGCTGATTTTTGCTATGCTTTATTAGTGGATTTATTGATGATTTCAAATCACGCGAACCGTCGGAACTAATTCGATTTCGAGTTACATTTTTTTATAGCCATTTCAAGCATTCGGGAAGTGGGGATGTCGGAGTATTAGGATGGGGAAATTACCAACGTTAACGTTAGACGTCGTTCAACGTTCATTGATCTAATGAAGCATATAAAAAATCAGCAAAAGCATTTGAAACGGCCGTCTTTCTAAAGGATAGCCATAATTATACCCACTTTACAATACAGAGACTACACGAGACTTTAGACTTTTGGTAATACCTTGATTGAACCACAGCTAACAATAATACTGATATAGGCACTGATAAAGAGTGATTTGGGCTTTCTGATTTCAAGTTGGTTTTGTTTAGTTAGTTGGTTATTTAGTTATGGAGATTAGCTATGTTTTAGTAGCGATAACAGTTTAGCTACTAACTTGTCAAACTCAAAGTTTATGACAGTAAAAGAAGTCATTAGAGTTTGATATAGGCATTTGAGATCGAGGTACAGTAGGATTACCATAACTTTACCAATCGAAACTTCTTAGTTTTAGTCGCAAACGCATTTTTATTTGTTTTCTATTAATGTGTAAGGTTTTTGGAGTTCTACAAACCGACTTGAAAATTTTGGAATATTTTTTAACATAGTTATGAAATTTTATATCAAAGTTATTAGTTTTTTGTTCATAAAGGTCATACAAGATAACTCTACTTTTACGAATTCCAAACGATGCCCATTCATTAAATTTAGATTTACCGTTGTAGTCACTGACTTTCTTTAATTTAAAAACTTTATTGAATTCTGTTTGAATAATGTTGAAGAAGCCTGAGTAGATTTTATTTGGGTTCTGTTCATTAAAACCCGGTACTGGCAAATTTGGCTCCGGAACGGGCTATCCGTTTCCCGAAACACCCCTTCCCGACACTACCTTTTCCTTAATAATCCGATTCCCGATAAATGTGTCTCCCAGAATGTTTTTTCATCAAAAGATTCGTTGGGCTTGATATCCGTTTCCCAGAAAAACCTCATCCTGAAACGACCGTTCCCGTCACTACCGTTTCCTAAATAATCCGTTTCCCAGAATGTGTTTACAACAAAAAACACGTTTGGCTTGATATCCCTTTCCCAAAACATCAGTTTTTATCACTACGTCATAGAGGTATGTGTATCCTCTTTATAATACCACTTCCTCACCCCTTATACAGATAAAACTTTATGCTGGCCACTTATAATAATACCTTATACCTTATAATACCTTGGACACTATTTACACACATTGATCTAGCCCCAAACTAGGATTCCCTGTATCTTGGGTACTAGACAACGATACACATACTTATATAGATAAATAGTATACTTAGATAGATAAACAACCATGACTAGGGTACAAACATCCGTTCTCATCAAACAAATATTTGCCCCCGCCGGGACTCGAACCCGGGACCCTTGGCTTCGAAGACAGGGTCACTGCCGACTCGGCCATTCGGGTCGTCAAAATTACTTACACTTGTTAACTGATGTCAAGTATTTTTTGTTTTCGAAAGGCATGTCTTTTTTCATTTATTGGTTGCATTCATTGCACAGACTATATAGGGATACTAATTCATTGGTATAAAGTACGCTTAATATGGATATTTACTTTATAAAAAGGTAAGGCAAATATTGCCTGATAGGTGTAGTAGTGTCTCATTTACGAGGGTGATTATTGTTATAGGGTCATTCATGTCCGTGTCTGTCTGTCCATCTCACAAAACAGCTCCAAATCTACTAGGACCTATTAAGTTGAAAGTTGGTAGTTTAGATCAAAGAGTTTTACATCTTTACAAAACTCCTTTGACAAACGTCGCGTTCAGATATTTTTGACTACGAATGAAAGAATTAAAAAAGTCTTTATTCTTTCATTTATGGATAGTCGAGTAGCTTCTAATATGAGAAATTTTAGAAACCAATAAATCCGTTAATGTGGTCCCTTTTACTTTATATGGTCACAAATATTACGCAAGTCTTTGAACGAGAATAAAGATAAATCAGGTTTTCTTTAAGGGTGTCATGAGAAACGAATCTTTTGGCATATGGATGCAATGAGTGAAAATGAGTAAAATGGGACACGAATTTTATGGCATACGGATGCAATGATAACGGATATTTTGGCATACGGATCATATGATAAACGGACCTGTTGGCGTACGGTCGTTTAAAAAAACTGTTATTTTGGAACGGGTGTTTTGTGAAACGGACAGCATGTTACGAAAGGGCCAATTTATATCTAAGTTTTTCGTATACGTCTTTAGTCTTTGGGATGTAATAGGCCTTTAAAATGATGGATCAGTCTTATCCTTATTAGCAATTGGGAATGAAACTGTTTGACCGGTGTGATCGGAAGGTAAGCAGTTAATTTCATTTTTACTTGTGAATGCACAGTCACAAAAAACGTTACCTAAGCAAGTTTGGCTGGTAAGTGTAATTCTAGTCGGCTCTAAAAATACATGTCAAAAATATAATTATTGGAATAAAGTAATTGATCGTTGTTTCACTGTTTTTTTTTTCTGTTATTACATAGTTTAGTGAGGGCTTCCTTCATAATTTTCTCAAATATTTAGAAATTGCCAAGGCCTTTTTTATCCCTCGGAGGCCAAACAATAATATTACTATCTAACTCAACATAGGATACCCTTATTTGTCTCTCAACAGTAAGTACAAGAATATCTTTCCGTTGTTTCACCTTAATATTATTTTTACTAAGATTAAAAACCATCTCTTTCAGCAGTCTTTACATTGAAACAACTGAGAATTTTTTAATTATTTATGTTCAGTTCAGTTCAGTTCTTTATTGCCATAAATTACACGTTTATAAAGATCTTATGATAAAAACAATAATCAGTCAGTTTAATTTTACTCATAAGAGTGTAGCAACTTATTATACAAGGATTTAAATATTAACAAGGCAATTATGTTAAAAGACATCATATTTTCCTTTAACCAGTGTTCTGTAACACAAATGACATCTATGTCAGAATTTTTTAGAAATATTTCTCATACAAGTTCTTTGCCAGGTAGCCCCTGGATGTTTTGATGGGTAATATTTAAGTGAGGCCTACCCTTTGACATATTTAGTGGCTCTTGTATGCAAGAGATTTCCTATATTGTCCTATGAACTAATTTAAATTACGCAGATTCCAATGTTGCATGCAAAGGATTATTAACCGGTGAATACCCAATAGGGGTGCATGTCATCTTACCCTTAACATAAGCAAGTTTCTGATTAGTCTGTTCAACAAAAACAGCTGATTTCAAGTTGAAATTGATTAAATCATATATGCCAACAATGCAGCATGTACTGTACAACGTTACCTGAGTCAGAGTAAAGTTATGAATAAATTATTCATGTTAAAATATAAAATAGCATCGCTGTGATGCCACGTTAAATTAAATAAATGAATATTCATTCTATGCACAGATTTGTTTTGTTGTTCAGTACAATTTCAGGCGTATGTAAAATTGCATAGTATAAATTTGCATTTCATCCTACCTTTGGAAAAAAAAAACTTCAGACAATACTGAATATAACGTAGCGTGGATTTTGATAGGTTGGACCGTTAAAACTTATATGGTTATCAATGCATTCTACCTAATAATACCTTGTCTTGGACACTACTTACACACATTGATTTAGCCCCAAACTAAGATTCCATGTATCTTGGGCACTAGACAACGATACACGTACTTATATAGATATATATTATACTTAGATAGACAAACAATCATGACTAGGGTACAAACATCTATTCTCATCAAACAAATATTTGCCCCCTCCGCGATTCGAACCCGGGACCCTTGGCTTTTTTAGGCAGGGTCACTGCCGACTCGGCCATTCGGCTGGTCAAGGATATGTGATAATCAATGATAATCAAGTTTTTTTTTAAATAATAATTAATACTAAATCAATCCATGCGATTGACATATTTTGTATGTAGGTGGGTGTATTTTTTTCTACGAAATATATGTTTTGAAAGTCAGATTTTAGTTTATTTAAGATGTGAGTTTTGTACTTTTGAATGACTGATTTAATCTTTTTAAGATGTTGACTTTTAAGCTAAATATATGTTTTGAATGACGGATTTTAGTTTTTTCAAACATTTTCTAATTTGACTTAGAGTGGTACACGTCCACGGAACAATTTATAGTTTTGGTAGCTCATTTTATCTTAAATTATACATTGAAGCTTTTTGATCGGACTGTACAAAACAGCATCAATATTATTATAGTGCCCGACTCTTCACTAAAAAAGTATAAAAAATAAAATGTGTCAATCCGGACACAATGTCCGTGTAATTTGTGTCCGAGTAGTCCTCAAGCCAAATAATTAGCTGCTTAGTACGTTTTGGGCGAGTAGGTAATTTAGCTTTTGCATGGAACACCTGTTGTTTCTTATGATTTCACTATTGCCCCCATGGTACAAGTTGTTTCTATAAATGAGTACGATGACCAGTTTGCGTTTCTAAAACCACTATAAATTTCACCGTATATTTTGTGCTCCTCTTCTCTAGAGAACTATACAAGCCGTAAACCCAACCAGCACAAATTGCTGTATAATAGCTTACTAGTACGGAAACTTTGAAACTAGACGCTGTTTAGTCTGCTGTACAATGGCATTATAGCTAACTACACAGCCCATATAATTCCCATTCCGGCCCCAAATTAAACAGCACTAAGCATTATAGAAGCTTCACAACAGTGTTATGAATCGCTCGTAGCTTTACAGTAGCTTTATTACAGATGTATTAAGAAACTTTTGGCTGTACAAGGGCTGTCGTAGAAGCTTCAGCCTCTCTCTCACTCTCAGCGAAGACTACTATAATTCTCTAAAACAGCGGGATGCTGTATTAAGG
The DNA here is from genome assembly GCA_949825045.1 of Argyresthia goedartella. Classification (NCBI taxonomy): domain Eukaryota; kingdom Metazoa; phylum Arthropoda; class Insecta; order Lepidoptera; family Argyresthiidae; genus Argyresthia; species Argyresthia goedartella. The sequence continues at coordinate 10,154,076 of OX463831.1, read as the reverse complement.
ATTGATTAAGGTTTTTGATTTGGAAAACTATTCTTTTGTCATTTTAGTTTATTTATTATTTTATATGATAGACAGGTGTGATCTAGTTGTGACGGTGAAAGCGATGGTGGTTAATATTAGTTGTGTGTTGACATTTAATTGAAGGGTAAGTAAATTTCCTTTATTCTCGTAGCCCTATGAGTAAATCGTCCTGCGCTTGTAAGTTTACTGTCATTATATAGGGGTTATATTGGCAAATTATACACGCGCCCTCGTAAAAATCAATATTTGCCTAGAATATTAGCTAAAATAAATACGGTGACTGTGTAATTTTCGTTTTTTTTTTTAAATACATTTCATGGAGTTTTAATATGTTAGCAAACAACGCGAAGTGTGGTTTTTCTTTAATAGCCCTCAAATATAAATTAATATTTACAAATATTACTGTTTGTTTTGTGTATAAAATGTTGGTGTTCAATCAAAATGGCGTTCATTTTTAAACAGCGTTCAATCTCAATAAACTCCCTTTTAATTCAGTTTGCTTTTCAATGGTGAAGTTATTTCTATTTAACAGCTGATTGCTTGATGGTTGCTCTACCATGGGTTTCTGTTAGTAAAATGACTGCTTAAAAGTGTAATGTGAGAGTTTAAAAAAGCCTTTTAGGGTTAAGATAAGCATTGACTAAAACCATTTCAAATAGACTAGGATTATGCCCGGCTGATTTTATGGTTTTATGAAGTGAAGTAAATATAGGTATGTATCAGGGAAAGTATGTAATTTCTTATAGGGCATTTAACTTTCGCAAAATGATTTAAATTATCTAATTAAAAACTTATCTTCGCTAGGAAAAGTATGGAAGGTATTTTATTTTATATTAATAGTGTGGTTTTGTCGGTCATCCATCAATTCGTTATAAGGCCTAGTCCGCACTGCGGTTAGGTTATGCTATCTCTCAACGTTTGCTATACTCTGCGCGCGGCAAAGATAAACTAACATGGCAGTTAGTGGGTTGCCGCTTTAAGGTATAAAAACATTATAGTATTGTAGTCACAGTTGCCAATGCATTCGTTATGATTATTCGATTAATAATTGGAGTTGTATAATTATGACGTTTCAAAATAATAATAAAACAACAGGATCGACTTACACTTTTATATTCTTAGACATCGACTATAGTATACTGTACTTTCTAATTAGTGGAATGAGATGGGTTCTAAACTTCTAACCCATTCGTTTTTGGGTACCCATCTACCAGGTAGATTACCTACCCATCTAAATAATTGCCATTGATTCTGTGCCACCTACATATTTCTCTAATTGAATCGATATGTCTTCTATTTCACTGAATCGCATTTTACAACACTAGGATTATAGAGCGGGCAACATTAAGAGTAAAAAAGGGCGAATTCAACTGTCATGCATGTTCGTCTATCACTGCCGCGCGAAGAGTTTAGAGACCTTCACCATAGTATAAATAAGAAATAGTAAGTTCACTAGGCCCCTTTTCGCACAATAACTGCCTACTCTTGCTCAAACGGCTAGGGTTGTCGCTTAGCTATAATATTTATACAATATTTACTCATCTTGCAAAGATTATGAACAATAAATTATAATATCGTGTCGTGTGTCGCAAATCACAACATCATGTGTACGGCCATTCTCGCTGATTTGTTTGAAGTGAACCTGGCGTGCCTTCACTGCCACGGTGCTCGCCGCCTGTGTCGCCGCCTCGCCCCGCTCGCTGCGCTCTGGCATTGCTTGTTCATTCATACCTAAAAGTTAAAAGCCTTCCCATAGCTCGTTTTAGGTATAATTATCATTGAGTTCGAATTAAAACAAGCCGTGCCTTAGTTGTTTTTAGTGTTTTTTTTGTTTAGTGAGAAGATGAAGTTGTTCTATACTTATAATTATTATTTTATTTTCAGAACATCAATACCGTTCAAAATAGTTAAAACCCTTGAAAAGGGGAAAGAAAAATTGACTATCATTCCAGAAAACTGGGAAAAGGAAGGATGCCTGAGATGGCCAATCAAAAATGTTAGTTTGAAATTGATCAGACAAAAGGCACAGCCTCATTCAGATTGGCACAAAATCCAATGTGTTATTAAGAGATCATTGATTCCGTCATATGAACAGGCTGAAAGAGAACTCAATATTATGCTGAATCGATGAAACACCTAATTTTCACCGTAACTTTATTTTCTGATGAAAGACTGATTCCATCATTCAATTGACTGTTTCATTTCTGATATAAAATCTTCTAGATATATATCAAGATCCTTCGGTTTTCCGACACCATAGTAAATGCCAATTATAAATGGTTGTGCTCGTATTTCGAAAACACTGCACAAAATCAGCCAAAACTCTAATTTAGAACTTCTATAAATAGGCAACCCATCGAAGTTAAACATTAAACTTATACTGGATATGTTTTTTAAATCATCTTGCCATTTATTTAAAACTTCAGTAAGCGGATTGTTAAGACCGTTGTGCCAGTACTGCCCTCCAGTGACCATTTTTTAATGGAAATTTTTCTTTTTGTATGTAGAATAGATCTTGGATTTTTAGGTAAGCTATCTGGAAATCTATCATTAATAACTTTGGCCAAGGATCTCAGTGTGTCTTGGGGCACATTTTTTTCTATCGCCCATTTTTTTATATTTTCTCTAAATGTAATGTTTTTTTATAAAATCTATTTCATCATCTGAGCTACATTCATGATCATGATTATCATGATTATCAATCGAATGTACGGAACCCTCTGTGTTCTCTTCCGACATGATCAAACTGCTACAGCTTGGTTGTTGGTTGTCCGTGTATAGATTTGTATCTGCGGAACCCACTATTTTTATATTGGATTCGGGCACTTTAATGCAGCTAGATGGATGAAGGGAATTTTCTTCATCTTTCCCTTTTTGTCTTCGATACTCTTTCAGAAGTTTCATTTTGACTGCACTAATTCTTATTCTGCTTTTCCAAATCTTATAAGGATTCATTTTTTTAAATTGTTTCACTCTTAACACAGAAAAGGGTCAACCGCGTACGTGACTTTTAGAGGTTATGAAAAGTTACATGAATATTCTACGTTTATTCTTTGTTAACTCCAGGAGCTGCTTAAAAGCTGATATTTACACTTAACGTCTTCGAACTATAATAGTACTTTAGTAACACCAATTTACAGCGGAATCTATTATATGTCGCTATTAAACAGCTTACAGCTATTGTAGTTGCTCCGTAAAGGCCTTATAACAGCTTTTATAAAGCGTGTCAAGGTAGCAATACAATGGAATAAGTTTTGCCATTAACAAGCCGATGGAAATATTTTAGTCTTTAAAACAGCTCACAGCTTAAAAGGGGCATTTGTAAATCGCACTAAGCAGCCCTTAACAAGCGATGGTCTTCTCAAACTGCTTGTAGTATATTATGGAACTAGCGCCTGTAAAATGGTGATTTTGAATTCCAATATAAAGTTTTTAGTATATTTTTTGCCTTTGTGCAACCATTAGACAGCAAGGCTTTTTAATGGTGTTAGAAATCGCTATTATTCAGTCTCAATACTTTTCTTATCCCTTAATACATCTACATTAGATCTAGTTGCTGTCTAATAGGGTGCTCATGGTCATAATAATCGCCACTGTGTCGGTTGGGAAGTTAATTATGTTCTTCCCATATAGGTTTCCCCGTTTATTTTATCCCATGTATTTTTACCGCTGACAGACGGAAAAGTGTAAGGTGTAAGAAGTAAATTGAAAGGTAAAGGTAAAAGATACAAATAGTATCACCCATTTTTATAGTAATAAATAGTAGTAATAAATAGTATCACGCACGAATGCTCTGTCCACCACACTGATAATTTGCACCGTATCAATCAAGCGAGTAAGTTGAAAATCGAATATGAAAATGGAACATTTTGGAGCTTTTTGAGTGATTTCTTAAATGTGTTGATGCGCTCTTGCCTTAATGTTACTATTTGACAAGCCTCGCACAAGCGTATCGCAAGCTTCAGTAGTATAATATTGGGCACATTTTCAGCTGTGAGTAGGGTTGCCATATGGTATACCTAGAAAATCCTACAAAAAGCTTGGTTTCTAATATTCTGCTAAAGCGCCCGTCCACCACGGTAGTAGTGTGACAAAAATAAGTAGGTATAGTCCATTAGTCCCTAGATGGCAAACCTCAATAATAAACCATAAAATCTGACATTTTTAGTGAAGAGAATAAGCGAATGAACTGCCGAGATCTGATAGAAGTGAATGTTGAATGAACGAAGTTTATTCCGTATTTTTATTATATGAAATATAATGATTGAGTTTTCAATTGATGTTATTGATTGAGTGGAATTCACAAGCTATTTTATAATAGTGATCCGATATATTGTTTAAAAAAAGCTATTTGCATTGAATTTCAATTTTATTTTTTTAAGGTTTGCTTAAAAATATATTTACTGTCATAAAATATATTTATTGTCATACAGTTACTTTTAATTGATAAATATCAACATAGGTAAATAATAATCACAGATAAACTATCTCATACACATATAAACAAGTTAAATAAATAAATTATGAAATACTCTGCCTCGTGCGTGTCATATCCGACGCAAAGGTCTACATTTATTGCCTTACGTTAATTATAATGATAATAAGATACTTTCTAAGGAGGATTTTTTCAAAATCTAATAAATGGCGCTCTGTTCGCCGCTGGTTTTTCTCTTTCGTGTATGATGAATATGGTAAATATGGGTGGTGGTTTAAAATTGAGAAAAATCATTTATATTATATTCAAGTACGTTATACGGATGTTCTAAAGGTGATGGAAAAATCGTGAGGAAACCTTCATTACTCCGTAGCTGCGGCAATGTCTCCTGCCACTTTCATTTGTTTTTTACATATTTTAAAACAACCTACGTTGCCGTGTATTTCATTCATTCGTTCAATTTCCTTCTATCATTCACATTCCCCTTCACTAAACTAAACTAAATTGTGTGTAATTTTTCTCGCAATTAAAAATTTGGAAAAATAATGTTATTTCTAGGCTGAATTTCAACAAGTTTTTAGTGAAATTAAGTGTGTTTATGTTTAAAGTAGTCTTTGTGAGTTTTTGTGAAAACCGTCATCGAGTGATCCTTGGGAAATATCGAGTTTTTGTAATCACGTCATCTTTGTTTACATCTAAAGCCAGTTCAGGACAAATAGAGTATAGTTACTTATTTTACGTTCGCGTGTCTCGCCATGCTGCCGGCCGGTCCGTGAAGAAGGGAAGGTGAGGGGCTCGGCTCGTCTCTCAATGAACGAGTTAGTAAGTATGTAATATATATTCGCCATTACAGCCCAAAAGGCAAATGTAGAAAGGGTTTTCTCCATCATGGGAAGTCAGTGGACAAAAGAAAGAAACCGACTTTCTGTATCATAGTCCGGCCGGAATCCTGACAGGGTGAAAAAATCTTGATATGTCAGGATAAATCGTGACGTATGGCAACCCTAGGTGTGAGAAATTTGCCTAAATCTCACTAAAGCTCACTGGTATTACCCCCTGGTCGCAGAAGAACCCACTAGCTTCAAAACCTCGAACAATGGTTCAATTGAAGCAACACCAATATATTCTATGCCGAAACATCACGGTCACAAATAGCCATAATGACAGCCGACCTCCGATAGGATATGGCACCCAAAGAAGACACGATGGTTTAGGTTTACCGGTCTACGATAAAAGGGGAAACAAAAAGTATGGTTTATAACGACTCTAGACGAGTTTCCTGCCGCTGCGGTTGTGGTTCTGCCTACCATGCAAGAGGTCCCGGTTTCGATTCCCGACTGGGGATAAAAGAAATAAAAACACCCCAGGTCTTGGATGTTTAGTGTGTGATGGCACTATTTCTGGTTCCCACGACACAGGGTATTCTAGTGTGGGGTCAGAAGTAACGCAGTTGCCTGTATATAAATGTTAATATTAATAACAATTCAAAAATCACATTTACGCGATGGACTCCTCACACAAGTGGGAATTAGCTGAACATGGGCACCACAACTGTGCTTCTGCAACCCCATGTGACAAAGGGCGAGAGGATATGTTGTTTACTATCAATTGAGTGATGAGATGTAGATAACATGTTTGAAATAAAAGTAGTTACTATCTAATTATAGTGCTATTAGTCCAGGAGCCAAAGCAAAATGATCCTAATGCCGCAGCGATTCCCGGTATCAGGGTCCATTTATGGCTTGCTTAATGACTTGTATACAAACAAATAAGCAATACAAACAACACACAGTTGTACGTCTTTTGCTAATGAGATGAGAAAAGTTGGTATAAAGATAGAATTTCAGATAATCTGGTCAATAGTCTCATTCTGTGATCTAAGTGCGTCTTTGGAAGTGTGGTGTCGAGTGTTTTCATTACTAGTGAGTTGTTTTTGGAAAGTCTATTATTCTGAACACCTTTTCTCAAGATAGTCAATAAGTTCCTCCAAATAAATACACTATATATACTAAGATGGTGAAAGAAAAGTGCGATTAATTTAGGACAGTCTAAGAATAATGAGGAAATGTATTTCAGAAGAGCTAATCGCACATCAAAAATACTGATTTGCACAGCAAAAACACTTTTTATGTTTTAAATATTTTATGTGGACTCAAACCTAATTTAAGTATTTTTTGTTGTTCTTGCATGTTCAACCTAACACAAAGGATAAAGGGGGCTTCGCACCTATTCTATCGCAGCATTTTGCCCTGATATTTGTTGTACAAATCAGTAATTTTGATGTGCAGTTTAATATTTCCCTTTCAGAAGTATGGCAGACAGAACTGGTTTATTTTATCGATTAGCACTGAAGCCGGCTACTCATGGGATATAATATACATATTACATTTCAAGATATCTTTTGTTTTGTTCTCAAATATATATTTGACGCCTATTCATACAAAACAAGAGATCTCTGAGTTGTAATTGTATATTATAGGTATCCCGTAGTGGGCAACCGGCTTAATTGCTAAAATATTTTTCATGTTCGCTGAAATCTGAACTAAACATCGATTTTCTTTGTTTTTCCGTGCTACACAATTTAATCATCCAGGTGTTCACTCTGTTGTCGTCATGTTAAGTAGGTTTTGTCCAGCTATTTGTACCAATTTTAGCCGTTCAATTCCTACTCGATTTGAAGACAACGCATCAACCTCCAACCGTCAATTGCATTTAAGTTGTCATTACTTTAAGTAGGCTTTTTTCGGTTATGTTTTGTATTTAGTAACCGAATTTAACCTGCTTAATTTAAGGGCATCTTCATACCCTACATTGTCAAGATTAATCTATTATGCATGATTCATCATCAAGAGATCAATATCTGTGAAGCTGGCACAATCTCTGCGACCCTATAGGTTTAACCGTAATCCCAGTATCCAGATCCTAGTACTTGGCATTACTATAAGTAGCCTTTGTCCGGCTATTTCTTGAGGTGTCCTGTAACCGAACAATTCCTGCTTGATTTGGTGCAAGTCTGTCACGGATCGGTGTCATGAAAATAAGGGTTCACCTCATTTCCTATCTTAACTTTACTAAGTAGCTTAACGTCACGGCTTTTCCCATACGCGGTGGCAGAGGCATACTCTATTTACTATGTTTTATTTTTTCGGGAGCTTCGATCGGCTAAAAATAGTGTTGGTTGTCGTTAATATAAGTAGGTTTCGTCTGGCTATTTATTAGTTGTAGCCATACATTTCCTGCTTGACTTAAAGACAATCTTTGTCTTCACACTCATTTGTCATCACCAGCCTGGTATTGCGGCGTCTTCATTCTAATCTTAGTTTAATTTCTTTATCATAATTTTCATGTTTAAATTACAGGATAGAAAGATGCAGAGTAGAAGGTCAAATCTACATATGCATAGATTATGTGAGCAGAGCTGGTTTATTTTTGATATCCCCCTAAACATTTGAAAGTCATCCCTAATAATAACAGAACCCCTCAAATAATCATCTTTCTTATAATTTTCCTTATTTCAATAAGTATTCCTTAAAGTGATCCAATCATGCCAGAATCGGACAGATTACGGTTAATTAAATCAATTTGCAATGCAAGTGATGTTTATGTAACCGAAAGATTATAAAAACCGTTAGTTGATAAACTAATATTTTTTTTCTCGTTTAAACGTACAGTCTAAACCCTGTCGGTCTGGTTTACTATCTGTCGATAGTTGATAGCTTTGACCAAAGAGAATAATATCATCACTACCGTTTTACCGTTTTGGTTTTGACTATCTTACGGTGACATATACAATCATGCAAGGTGTCCCGATAAAATAGCACAATACAAAAAAAGGATGGCCGTATCAAAATTAATAAAGTACATAACTATATGTAAAGATAAAGATAAAGATAAAGAATCATTTATTCAGTATGTATATGTATTATGTATGTAGATTGAATTAAAAAATACTTTAACTACTTTTTACTTCCAGGTCCTTGATAACTTCACACAGAAGGCAGGGAAACATTAAAAAACTGGTTAATTTTGAATTTTGAAATAGGTAATTTATTGGGATGTAGGTATATCTTCTTAAACTCGAATTCACCCACCCCTATATTATTTATTATTTATGGTATTCTATGATTTATTTATGAGTCATATCTTACTACTTTACACTGAATTGTAAATATCTTTTTAAATCGAGACTTCCTTGTTACGTGTTTCCGGCGGAAGTAACTCTTAGAAAATTAGTTTTAATTCGATTAACCTCAATTTACTTTGCGTCTATGTTTTGTAGTTTATGATGTGGGATATCTTTTACAACTCTTTGATAGGTTTGGTGACCCTTCCCAAATGATCATAATAATACTTCTTTTTATTAACTACTCTAGACAGTATTATACATATAACTGTGACTTCATTTTAAGTAGATTTAATTGTATGAATGAATTCCTCTTAAGAGGTATTTTTGTGATTTAAGCGAAATAAATATGGTACTTGACGACTTCTGTGTTTTAATTTATTAAAAGCAATTCTACATGAATGAAAAAGTAAAAATATTTCCTTTTATAGTAATTACGTACTTTTGTTTCTACCTAAGTAATCTATATAGGAAGATAATAGATGAGAAACCAAATACCTTTATATCTATATGTATAACATGTTTAAACAGAACAGGCATAGCCATTATCAATGAGGTAAGTATATGGCTTCCTGTTTTATCCAAATACAGAAAAATCAAGTTGAGAATAAAGCTGTATCTACATCGTCGATCATAGAGCAATTATATAGATTGTAGGTGATATAGATAACGCGCTTCATTAATTGGTAGAAAATGGTTATTCAAATTAATAAATATTTCTTATTCAATAATTTAAAACTCCTGCTAATTGCAACGGTGGATTCATAAAAAGCTAATCAGCAGCTTCAACGTCACAAGTCAGAAACTATAAATACACCAGCATATTTTTTCATATCATACAAAGCTCACATCGCGTCTCGGGACTCAATGGAATAAGTACTTCCATAATGTGGGCTCGGGCCCTATTTAAACCTAATCAAAGTTAGTTAAGAGCTAGTCGGTACTCAAACGTTGGCGCGATCTGATGTCAGCCATCTTTTTTTTGCAGTTTAAATCCAATGTACCGTGAGCCGGCCGTGTTTCAAATTCAAGTGTGGTTGATATTGAACAGTGACAGTTTAAGGATGCTTTTGTTCTCTTACACTTCAAGTGGCTTCGGTTTGTGAGTACCTTGATACAAATATTTAAAAATAAACAATTTAAGTCTAATACGGTAGAAGTGCGAAGAGTAGTTTTTTTATTGTTTTAATTTAGCTTATGAGAGGATCAATTTAAAATGAGAGTGGCGTCATGTAATGACTATTGCAAGCATCTTACAACAAATGTTTGTACTCGGTACCTATGATGTTCATTCGTATGATTCATTGGCTAAAGTCATGCATCGCTTTCTTATTTTCAGAAATAAGTAAGCAGAAGATGTGACCACTAAAACAATGATAGAGCCAACAGTGATAGAGCCCATAGCAATAGTTAGTAACTACTTAGTTTTTGATTTTCTTCAAATAAATACTACGGAACGAATGTACTATGACTTATGTAATTTCAAAATATGTTTGTAAATAAGCTACAATTTTTATATCAACTATCTGTAAAAGCTCCAAAAACATGTTCTTACTCCATCGCAAATGAGGTTATTCACATTCATAAGCATACCTATCTTTCCCTCTAATGATTGAAACATTTAGCCAAATAGCCGGTGAATTGAAATTGTTCAATGATTATTGAACAAATAGCACTGGATAAAAGACTTGAGGATGCAGCCGTTTATATGATAACGGGGTGGCAACGTTACGCCTCAAGATAACAAGGTCAAAAGTAACAGATGAGCATTAAAGACTGACTGATATGTCCAAGAAACAGTATGATGAACCTTACAATATGCCATTATAGAACACAACGCATGTTTATTACAGGTCTGTTTATTGTCATTTCATTGTAATTTTCCATTTAAGATCTAAATAGTCTCTTCTCTCGTTAACAATGATGGTACGTTGACATTATCTTATGATTAAAAGGTTAGAGGTTCAGTTATTCTAATTAAGTTAGCTAAACATACATACATTACATAAATACATATGCTCACGCCTATTTCCCGGCAGAGACCAAAGACCTCCACCTGCTACGATCCTGGCATACATCTCTCGCTTCCTCAACATTCATAAGTCTCTTCATGCAAACTCGCCGGTTACGGTACTTCGTATTTGCCCCTTCACCGATTTGGTCTTTATAGGACCTTCTTGGGCGTCCCCGCCCGACGGCTTCTTTCACACCCACTGTATAAATCTGTTTCGACAATCTCCTTTCATTCATCCTTTCAACGTGACCAAACCATCTAAGCTGGCCTTTCTCTATCCTAGTCATTATATCTTCCTTCAATCCACGGCATTCCCTTATAACTTCATTCTTCAGTCTATCTTTCAATGTTACTCCACATATACTCCTCAAAGACCTCATAAAATTACATAATAAGTTTACCTACATATTAATTCGATTTGCTCCTTTAAGACAACAATGCAATTCAAAATTACAGTGCCGATACTTCAGAGATTGTACCTATATCTACTTAGCTTAGAATATCGCATCTTCATGTAGGTACATATTTAATCGAAAGTGGCCGACCTCATTTCACGAAGTTGCTGCCTGGTAACACTTAAGACAATTAAAATAAAGTTTGTATTTTTTAATTATGAAGGGCCGTCGTCGTCTGCGCACACCCAAAAATGCGCACTGGTCATTCATCCCGCAGACATTTGCGCGCGCACGCAACTCTACTAAAATACTACGAAAGTACAAAGACATCTCATGTCATATAACTTAGTATAGCGGGAGGAGTCTGCGTTAAGTTGTCGTTCTATAGGTGGTATTAAACGTTTTATAAAATAAAGGATACACGTGCAAGCATGTTGATGGTGAAGATTATAAGCTGAGATATATATTCAAGGAAGATTACATGTAATAAAAAATACATTAAAGTTTATATTCAAGTAGTTACGCAGGCACAATTTAAATAAATATTAGAATTATTCATAAAAATCTTAAACACGAGCATATTCGGTTAGGTATTTATTTACCTAAGGCCAGCATCAAAGGCATTCAGGTATGTTTCGTAGTTATTAATTATTTTTATCAATCAACTATCTATAAACTTTAATTCATATTAATGACAACAATGATGCTGATCTTTCATCTAAAATTCCATGAAATGAGACTAACGCATGCCACTTCTGATCAGGTGCACGATCTTTGATCTTCGTAAATGCAAGCAATGTTAGATCACTTTTTTATTATTGTCGTGTTTATTAAAGGATGAGTGAGAGGGAAGCAACCATAGCTTCATTGTGCCCATCTTTAGCAAGTTTTTGACTGAGAACTATAAATTAATAGATAATTTAAACAAAAAGTAAAACTTTAGAAAAACCGGCATCAATAAAACCCTTATTTGATTAGCAGCCATTTTAGCAATCCTATCCCAAGCAATTAAAAATTTAGAATTGAGAAGCTCCGGTGAGAATCTGTAGTCTTCACCATCGTTCCACTTCACCAAGGCTTGCTTGCCGAGAACTAATAGACGACCCGCCGAATGGCCGAGTCGGCAGTAACCCTTCCTTCGAAGCCAAGGGTCCCGGGTTCGAGTCCCGGTGGGGGCAAATATTTGTTTGACGAGAACGGATGTTTGTACCCATGTAGTCATGGTTGTTTATCTATCTAAGTATAGTATTTATCTATATAAGTATGTGTATCGTTGTCTAGTACCCAAGATACAGGGAATCCTAGTTTGGGGCTAGATCAATGTGTGTAAATAGTGTTCAAGGTATTATTATTATTATAAATACACCTTCTACCACTATACAAAATACCGAAATCGCTATAGGCGTGCATTTATTAAATGAAGAGTCCTTCGGTTTCTCCATATTACGACCATCAGGTCCTGACTGATCTTGATCAATTGTTGAAAAGCTCTCCTGGTAGGTACGTTGCCATAGAATCCAATTCACCACATGCATTATTTATTTATTTATGTATTTATTTATTACCATGGAAAACCAACAGCACTGATATAACTTAGAACTAGAAAGCCAATTACAGGTTTTCACTTATAGTGTTAGAATATTCCTTGCGAGTATATTTGCTTATAGTTGAGTACCTCATTAAGTAGTGATATTATTTTAAGTTTTAGATTAAATTAGTGAAACTAATTAAAATAAAAAGTTAAATTTAGGTTAGTACCTAATTAAATTAAAATACTTTAAGGATAAGCTTACAAAGATAACAACACGAAGATAAGTTATGTACCTATATTAATTTTTACCAGTACCTACTATTCAGATAAAAAGAATTAAGAGGTTAGTAACCTCTTAAGCGATGCTATGCTACAGTTAAATATATCAAACTCTAATATTTTCGAAATACCGTTCAAGTTATTGTTTGAACGACCGTACCGAACCGTAATAAAGTAACCATATCGGAACCCCGTGGGATACCTAGTATTGAGCAGATCTGGTGGCCATCTCTAGTCTTCATCACCACTTCCACTCAACAAAATTATGCTTCCCTCAGGTAAACGCACAGTCAGGTAATCCCTCAGATGAACATACAATCGCTATGGGTCTGCCTGTAATATTTGAAGAGTGTTCCTTCTATTTCTCCAGGATATCATCAGATCCTGACCTGGTGGCAATGGGACCCATCGGAAGCTAAACCCTTTCGAACATATTTTTTTTTCCTAATCGGTCGGGTGGAGAAATCGCTCAACATAAATAAGGAAAGCAAAATAAAATTACCCGACGAATTGTCATGAATTTTCATAAATAATATTTTCCTTCTATTTTTTCTCCTTTTTTTTATCTACACACATATCATAAACCCTCTTTACTTTGTCCAAAAAAGCACGTTAAAACCAATATACCTAATGATATTCTACTTGGTAAAAGCTCATTTCTTATCTGAATATTGATACATTATGACCATAATGTATAAATTTTCGACAAACTATGACATTCAAATTTCGAACGTCGAAGCCCGCCTGCGTGCCGAAACTTGTTTGTCTTTGAAGTTGGTGCTACTGAGCAAGCTAAATAAGTGCAGAGCAATTATCAATGCCACCATGCCGTTCGAACATGCGGTTCCTGAACACATCAAAGAGAGCTTATGATATGTGTGTAGACAAACTAGTATATGTAACTGTACATAATTAGGCCTTAAAACTCTCGAGTGATATTATTATGAAACTCGCCTTCGGCTCGTTTCATAAACCCAACCTCAAGTTTTAATGCCCTCCATTATGTATCAGTCACATAATACACACAATAAATGAAAACTTAGTCGAAAATTTGGCTGACTTGTTTCATAATTCTTTACTGCAATTTAAGAAGTCACATTGAAATAAAATGCATGTACAAAGGCGAGCTTGTAAAGCTGATAATAACTTTCGAAACACTGGACCGATTTTAATAAAACTTGCGAAGTGCACTACCATTTACAGAAAACTTCATTAAAATCCGTCTACCCGTTTGAGCGCTAGAGTGCCAGACTGACACTACAAACTTATAATGCCCCTCTTTTTTGTAGGGGTTAAGAAATAACCGTTCAAACGCATACGTCCAACACGTTTTTGGGTGTTTAATTAAATTGATACAAATGTATGTTATTAAGACTTAAGATAAGTAGTTGTAGGTAGGCAAGGCATAATGAAATTAATGATAAGCTCGTCATAAATATCTGCAGAGAAAATACGAATAGATTTTTGCAGGGTTGCGTACCCGAAGGGTTCCAAACTGGACCCTATAGATGAGGCCCAAGATACAAATCACAAAACCACTGAAGAGAGCTTTGGAAAAAAAAATAAAAAAAATACAATAAATTCATAGGTCTCAAAAAATAATATGTTATTCACAAAGATATAATCTAGTTTAAATACTATATCGTTACGCGATTGTATTAATTAGGCTGAAACGTAAAAAATCCTGAACATAATCTATATTTAAAAGGAGATACAATAATTTTAATATAAAATTACTGATTTTTCTCATAATTTGTATACCTAAATTTTCCTCTCTTAGAGCCCCGTATCAATCCTTAAATTTTATCAATTAGCTTACTTCCGCTTTTCAGTAAATTCGAAAAACAACTATGTAGTTTTTAAAATATCGGGGCTGCCCGATGCTATTCCGCGCCTCCCGCTACCCCGCCAGTTCCGCTACCCCGCCAGAAGACGAGGGGCGAATGCGGCGCCCCTCACCTCAACTGCTAGAACAACTCAACAGGCCTTAAGGGATTAAATATGGCCAGAAATGCATCTTTAGCTTCAATTCTAGGCTAAACTAGACAACATAAAAATGTAGGATATATGTTATAAAAGGTCTATTAGAGATAAGAATGGACTTTTAAAATTACCGGATATCTGTTATATTTAATACTTAAAAATATTTTTCGCAATGCATTATTATTCAACAAATGAACAAGCGCTCGGAGACGAAATCAGTTTCCTATATGAAACTTACACGCAAAAATAGGTAAAAAAAGGGAAAAATTTTGGTTGTCTTATTTTATTTTTAATGTTATTATCACAGGAGTTTAGTAATATTTTCTATAATTTTCTCGGTCTCGGAGCTCGGGCTGCCCCGCGGAGCTCTGCGCGGGAGCATGCGTCAGTCTGCTTCGACGCGATGCGACGGGTATTTGTTTTCTTTGTCTAATTCTCAATGCCATTGGCCTATGTTCAGCCCTTAAGCCTCCGTTGTCCGTCCTTCCATCGGTTATCGTCAGCGGGCTGAATCTCATGAACCGTAATAAGCAGAGAGTGGAAATTTCTGTTGTTGCTACAGCAACAAATAATGAACAAATAGTGAATTTCCACTCTCTGCCTATTACTGTTACCGACGACGATAACCGATGGAAGGACGGACAGCGGAGGCTTAAGGCCCAGTTCTAGCTGTTGAGTCGTCCACGAGATTTTATAAATGAAATGGGGTTCCTATACAAGACACGTGTTTTATCACCAGCCGCGATGTAACAAACCATAACGTGATTCAAATGTGATCGTAGACTTCGCAGCACATTGTTGTGGTGGCGCAATTGGTTTGATATCGGTTAGGGTTCTGGGTTAGAATCCACGTTCGGATAAAATATCCCCTTTTTGTTCTATTATGCTCTGTGGCGCAGTGGTTGTGGCTCTGCCTACCATGCGAGAGGTCCTTCGATCCTTGGCTGGGGGAAAGAAAAAAAACCCCAGGTCTTGGATGTTTATATGTTTCGCTTCGCTGTTTCTGGTTCCCACGGGTATCCTAGTGTGGGGCCAGAAGCAATGTATGTGCCTATATGTAAATGTTATGTTTATTGTTTTTAGTGGTTAAGTTTTCTTGTACAAAAGCACGGAGCCCTTCGTGGGCGAGTCCAACACGTGCTTAACCGATTATATTTTGGAAACTAATATGGCGATTAACTTCGTTACTACCCCAGCACTAAATATTAGTTTAGAGAAGTTCTATTCTCCTCGTACTCTGTACTCATAGGTTGCACATTGATTGATCCCGATAAGCTATTACAAGTTACAAAAAACCTTGGGGAAAGTTCAGAAATTCAGTTCAGTAGTCAGAAATTTACCAACATTTACTGAGTATCTGACGACCCGAATGGCCGAGTCGGCAGTAACCCTGCCTACGAAGCCAAGGGTCCCGGGTTCGAGTCCCGGGGTGGCAAATGTTTGTTTGGTGAGAACGGATGTTTTTACCCTAGTCGTGATGGTTGTTGATCTATCTAAGTATAATATTTATCTATTTAAGTATGTGTATCAATGACTAGTACCCAAGATACAGGGAATCCTAGTTTGGGGCTAGATCAATGTGTGTAAATAGTGTCCCAGGCATTTTTATTATTGGTAAGCTAATTCGGAAATCTTGGGCTGTATGTAGGACAATCGCAACTTGGTGATAGAGTCATAAAGCTATGTCAGAAGCCCTAATGGGGCAGCTTGATTATAGCAGCTTGATCAGAAGTCCTAATGGAGCAGATTGATAGTCGATTTGGTCACTAACCACACCCCGCACTGAGCCAGCGGCAACGTGGTGGAGAGTGCATGGATCTTACTCGAACTCGAATAAAAGCCTGTGTCCCTCGGTGCGTGGCCATTAACAGACGACATTGACTTTACAAAGTCGACGGGGTTTTCCCGAAATACCCATTTGTTGCCCCATCTCAAGAATATCAAAAAAGAAAATCAAATCAAATCAAATAGAGTAACTTGTCGCGGCCTATTTTTTAAATTGGAAATACACACTGTCACAGCGCTCTACATTATGGAGCTCTGCAAATTAATAAAGCGTTATCCTGAAAAGTTTCCCATCAGCTCTCAACGCAATAGTAATAGGCTAAGAGATAGGTTCAAGCATGACCTTAAGACTAGGTACTGTAGAACTACGTCCTATAGTAGAAGTACTAGTAATATGGCAGTCTGCGTTTATAATAAACTACCGTCAAATATAAAGCTTCTCTCGGGTGATCAGTTTCTGAAGGCCTTGAAGCAGTACTTACTGCTTATGTGTCCTTATACGTTGACTGAGTTTTATGAATACGGCAAATTATTGTCTTAGAAAGTAGGTGTTAACTGTTTTACGGATTAGACTTTGACTAGCGACATAAATATTAACTCAAAATAAAAATACAATTCAATTCTAATCCAATAAAATAATGTTTTTATAAAATTATTTATGATTATGTATTTTTTTGTTTTTCCAAGCGGAAAATATCTAATTTTCTCTAATGTTAATCTAATTTACTTAATCTAATTTAATTCTATTGATAATTAAGATTATTAAATTGCCATGCCGCCATTGGTAAAATTACATTAGCACATTATATTATATTACTTAAGATCTGTAACAAATACTGTAATTTATCGCAATAAAATTAAATGAAATATAGCGATATACTCTCTCTAGCAGAACAAGGTGTTCATTCTGAACATAGAACCATCTATGAAACTCCTTCGTCTTTGACCTACTGATCAACTTTCAATAAATAGGAAACTGATTTGATCAGAGAAACTTTATTTTTGGCATCTTCGTGCCTGGCCAGTAAGCGGTCGACCGTTTTGTCTGGAGTTGTCTCATAAAGTTGCACTGATCAAATCGGTTTCATAGTGAATGACTAGGCCTACAGATAGTGACCTCTGTGGCGCTGTGGTGTTCCCAAGCGAGAGGTCCCGGGGTCGAATCCCGGCTGCCCGGCTGTGGAGAAAAAAAAACCAGGCCCTGCAGTCTCGACAAAGTTAGCGAGCGCTCTACGACCGATGTTGGTAGAGATAACTGCAAAATAAAAGAGTTTGTGATGCTGTTTTTACTATTGCACACTATTCAACTGTTTTATTTTGCGAAGTAATCTCATCGCAAAAGACATATGGCGCTCGCTATCTTTGTCGAGACTGCAGGGCGATCTTGGATGTTTATATATATGTGACGTCGCTGTTGCTGGTTCCCACGTCATAGAGTATCCTAGTGTGGGGCCAGAAGCAATGTCTGTGCCTTTATGTAAATGTTTTATTTTTACTCCTGTTTTGTTACATATTTGCTGCCCTTTACTTATACCTTCCTATGTTGCTGTTTAATGAGGTATTTATACTTGTAAGTATTAATAGGTACGTCATGATAGTACCGTGTGGTACGAGATAATGCTTTATTTATTATCACAACATGTTATTTATAACGGATACTTATTTATTGTCTTTATTTTTGTACATTACTTCTACTGTATAATCTAATTTTAGATACTTATAAAAGTTCCTTTTTCAGTGACTAAAATCGACAGAAAATGTGGAAATGTGACACGACTTCCCATACTCTAAACGTCACTTTGATACCAATTGCGTTGGATTGAGTTTTCAAACCAAATTCTCTTAAAGCCCTGTAAAAAATATTATTTATTTACTTGCTTGTCACACTGCAAATAACTTTTCCCGAGGCATGTTATCAGCGTTGTGTTGAGGATCCAAGCTAAAAATTATTTCGTTTGCGACCATGTTTCGTAGTAAATATTATTCAGCTGTTGATAATGAAGGGACTATCCTTGGATGAATTTTACCAGCTTGGCAATTTACTGCGTTTTTTTAAGATAAAATATTATTGTACACTGAAACACGCAGTACTTACCTAGTCCGCCAAAATGTCAATTATGACGCCGGTTTTAGGGTTCCGTTCACGAAGGGTCAAAACATTGCTGACCCATTGCTGAGACCCATTGCTGTCACTCACGTGTCGGTCCGGTCGTCTGTCACAGAGGTTTTACAGCCAAATGGTTAAAGTTACAGTCACAGTATAAACGTCTTGTTGACCCCTAGCCATACAAATTGAATGTTTAATGTTTTTAAGGGGGGTTCCCATACAGGGAAGCGGGGCACAAAAAAATGACTACTTACATATATTTTACTAACAAATAATATTGGCTAGTATTTAATCGCACATCAAAAATACTGATTTTCACAGCAAAAAAGGATCAGCAAAAACACTTTTTATGTCATGTATTTTGTTGTTCTGACATGTTCAACCTAATGCGAAGAATAAAGGGGGCTTAGCTTCGCTCACCCCCTTTACCCTTCACCTAAGCTGCCGCAGTATTTTGCCCTGATATTTGCTGTGAAAATCAGTATATTTGCTGTGTTCCCAATAATATTAATAAATCAGTTATTTTTCTTTGAATTTTTCTTATTTTTAGGCTTATATTCTACATTTGGTACGGAACCCAAAATGTGCTAAGTCCGACACGCACTTGGCACATTTTTTTCCACAAAATTCAGCTAATGAACAGTCACCTCACGCATAGCGGCCTGTGGCGTCTGCTATCTTAAGATATTTGAAGAAAGAAGAACTTAGGTGACCTGAGGATGGACTAAATCTTGTTCCTAAGTACTAGTGCCGCAGGAGTGTGCACCCTATCTCCTGCTGCTTAAGTGCTTATCAATGAGTATTTAGTGGTGATGCATCGTGGGATAAGAAGATCGAAGACTTGTAAGAAGATTGCATATTGGTTAATCTACTCTTCTGAGAGATCTCGCCTCACCAATGTTCAGTCGCGATAGGTCTTTTAGGGCTCATTTTACAAACGGCGTCGTCCGTTTACAAACGCGCGCTGCTATGTAATATGCCGAAGGCAAATTGACACTTTATGTTTTAAGCATTTATTGTTGTTCTTACATGTTCAACCTAACACGAAGGGTAAAGGGGGCTTCGTTTCGCTCACCTCCTTTACCCTTCACCTAAGCTACCGCAGCGTTTTGCCCTGAGAATTTGCTATTTTAATTTCAATTTGCAATTTGCCTTCGGCATATTACATAGCAGCGCGCGTTTGTAAACGGACGACGCCGTTTGTAAAATGTGGAATCTTACAATTTGAATGCCACATTTGGTTTGACGAACGTAATTTTTTAATGACAATACGTAATTTAAAAAGGGTTTATATTTAAACGATCATCAAAAACGCACCTATTTTACTACCAATAAATTCGAAACGACCGCCAGAATTAGTAAACGATCACCAAATTGTGTTAGGATAAATGATCACCAAACTTCTTTTTATGTTTTGTGTACTAACAAAACTTAAGTTTATGTTTTTAGTATTTTTTGTTGTTCTTACATGTTCAACCTAACACGAAGGATAAAGGGGGGCTTCCCTTCGCTCACCCCCTTTACCCTTCACCTCAGCTGCCGCAGTATTTAGCCCTGATATTTTCTGGAACTTTTGGTGATCATTTAGCCATTTTGGATAGGAATAAAATATTTTGGTGGCCATTTAAATTTTTCTCTTTAAAAAGTACCGCCATTATTCACGATTCGAGAATCTCGTCACGTGAAGTTAACTTGGCACCCGCGAGGTATGTCTCTCCCCTCCCTCTCTCGCTTGCGCTCGCCCGCGATGCGTCATAAGATTCATAATAAGACAGTGACGGACAATATGACGTCATAGAGGTGTCATGTAAGGGTATCACAGAAAGGTTTATTGATATTTGAGATGGTTGTTATGGACATCATTCTGAACAACTATCACTATGAAGCAGATTTGATCTGAGCGACTGTCTGATTTAATTTTCACTTCTCCGTGCATTTGGGGACCGGCAGACATTAGATTTGTATGGAGAATTGACATAGTGAAAGTTGTTTAGAGTGGTGTCACATTATAATATGACTACAACTTTGAGTTACACCCTGTATAAGCAAAATACATAGCTATAGCTTTGTATTAATTATAGTATCTGTGCTGTAAACAACGTCCATGAGCGCCTGTAGTAAACCTTATTCTTATGTTTTGAATATATACATAGATATAATTTACTGTAACTATAACGAATACTTAATAAAAGTGGGTAACTTCTCATTCATATGTTTTGAAAATGTAGATATAATTTACTGAAACTAAAACGGATACCTAATAAAACTTGGTAAACCTATCATTCATATGTTTTGAACATGTAGATATAATTAACAGTAAGTAAAACGAATACCTAATAAAAGTTAGTAAACCTAGCATTCATATGTTTGAACATGTAGATATAATTTACTGTAACTAAAACGAATACCTTATAAAAGTTGGTAAACCTAGCATTCATATGTTTTGAACATGTAGATATAATAATTTACTGTAACTAAAACGAATACCTAATAAAAGTTGGTAAACTTATCATTCATATGTTTTGAACCTGTCGATATAATTTTCTGTAACTAAAACGAATACCTAATAAAAGTGGGTAAACCTATCATTCAAATGTTTTGAACATATAGATATAATTTACTGTAACCAAAACGAATACCTAATAAAAGTTGGTAAACCTATCATTCATATGTTTTGAACCTGTCGATATAATTTTCTGTAACTAAAACGAATACCTAATAAAAGTGGGTAAACCTATCATTCAAATGTTTTGAACATATAGATATAATTTACTGTAACCAAAACGAATACCTAATAAAAGTTGGTAAACCTATCATTCATATGTTTTGAACCTGTCGATATAATTTTCTGTAACTAAAACGAATACCTAATAAAAGTGGGTAAACCTATCATTCAAATGTTTTGAACATATAGATATAATTTACTGTAACCAAAACGAATACCTAATAAAAGTTGGTAAACCTATCATTCATATGTTTTGAACCTGTCGATATAATTTTCTGTAACTAAAACGAATAACTAATAAAAGTTGGTAAACCTATCATTCATGTTTTGAGCATGTAGATATAATTTACAGTAACTAAAACGAATACCTAATAAAAGTTGGTAAACCTATCATTCATATTTTTTGAACATGTCGATATAATTTACTGTAACTAAAACGAATACCTAATAAAAGTTGGTAAACCTATCATTCATATGTTTTGATGACTGACCGGAAATAGAGGAATAATCTAACCTCTCTATGGTAAATCACAATTGAATGGTCGAGACAAATTTCTCTCCCTCACTCGCGCTGGGACACCCTCAGTACAATGGATTTTTCATCACTTAACATTACACTCTATTACCATGGCATAAGGTTCAAATTCGCGAGGCATTTTCGCCACCTGACAGCTCGGATTTTTATCGGCATATCGATTGTGCTCTATACTGCAACGGATAGAGCTTTTTCAGTATCTTAGCTTAGGCTCAGGATATGGCAGTCGATAAATCATAAACGTCAGCGCCGTCTCATGGTGCCTATTATATCCTCCAAACTGTGACAAATCATACCACTCAATAGACGCCCAATCAATTGATAACACTTCAATAACAACTAAATTCCCATCTCTTCATTCATACCTTGTGACCGTGACTACTAATATCCGCTATAGAATACAGACACCAATTTCTGAATCTGCGGGCTCACATTTTCACGACACCATAATACAAAACCAAATAGCATTGAACTCTCGAAAATATACAAACGCATATAAACGCCAGGCCAGGGTATTACCGTCACCCGTATAGGCCACTTAACTCAATAAAATCCCCTCGTATTAAATTTAAATAGTGAATAAAGGGCCGTTTCAAACGCGCGCTTCCTGCGTTGTCGGGCGGAAGACGCCGATTGGTCCAATTGCGCGGCTCGTTGACCAATCAGCGACGAGTATTGGCAGCGGTGCGCGGGAGCAATCATCTGACGTCTTTTGACACAATTTGAGGCAGTTGAAACTTGTTACGCTGTGTACGGTAATGGCGAAGTGTTATTGCAATTTCTTTGCATAATGCCTGCTTGAGCTCTATGGGCGAAGGAAAACATTGTGAAGAAACCTGCAGATCAGAGTAACCTGATTATGTACGTCTACAGCCAGATGTACCCAGCAGGTATCCGTCGGTGTATCTCGGATCTGATCCTTGACAGGCGTATACACGCACGGATGTACCCGGCAGATCTGCCCGCCAGGCATATCCGTTCCTGCAGCCTTATGGCGTAAGTCGTCTGAGCTATGAACTTCATATAGACTTTTACGTTTGACACCTTGCACCAGCTTCGTCTGTCAAATTGGTATCATCATAATGGAGGCCAAACCCAAGCTCATTGAATGCAGCCTAGAAGCCTTCGGTGATACCCCGCAATCGATGAAATTGTATGAGCATGAGATGAACCATAGACACACGCTATGAACTTCAGAGAGTTACGCCATAAGGCTGCTGTTTCTTGCCATACATGTACAGATTTGCCCGCAGGCACGACTGGCGGGCAGATCCGCCGTGTGCCTGCCGGTTACATCCATGCCTGTATGCATGGCTTATAAGTCTGACCTACTAGGTCTGATGGGATTCTATATCTCCAGAGCTCGGCGGTAATGTATATACACACTAATTAAAAAAGTTACACATACGAGGCCCAGACATATAAAAACATAATACGAGGAGCCCTCAATGAATTGTTTTTGTCAGTGATTATCTTTGAGTAATACATTATTACTCAAAGACAAACAACAACTGACAGCGAAGTGACATTTTCAAAATGGCGCCCGTATTTAACCCTTTCGCCGTTCTACAGATAAATTTGTGGCTCTGTAACCAAGCTATCCGTGGGTAACATTCAATACTTCAAGTCTTTTTAAACTCTCAAAAGTCAGTGAAAGATTGGTGCCACCAATTCTCAGAGCAAGGGAGAATTGAATGTTGTGAAGAGTTTTTGGAGCTTTGTGGTGAAAATCCTAGTGTAATCGATCATACCATACCGGAGACGAAACCTGAGTTCATCATTAAGGCCCTGAAAGCAAACACAAGTTTAAAAGAAGTTTAAAGTCATGCAATCGGTCGGAAAGCTTATGTTCACAGTATTCTGGGACTCAAAAGGTACATATGTTAATCATTGAATATAACAAAAAAGTCCAAAGCATAACCAGAGCACTATTAGAGTTGTAAAATAACCGTCATACCTTTAAGTTCACGGCACGGTTAAATATGTGCTACGCGCATAATACGCACTATGTGGGAGAATCGGTTAAATAAATATGTTTAAATCTTTTTCATGCCGAAACTACTGCAGATATATAAAAACATGATGTCACGTTCAATTTATTTATAACTCAAAAATTATATCAAATATTTTAATAAAATCTTTATCTTTAGCTAATTCACTCCATTTATTTTAGGAAATTTACAAGTGGCATGTATTCCGTACAAAATTTTATTTCTATGGCTCTACAAAATGCAGTGGTGTGTGGCACTACGTCTTATTTACGCGCGCAAAGGTGACGGGAAAGTGGCGGGGGGCGCGGGAGACAAAGCAAAAAACATGTTGTGGCTACACCATTATCGCTGTGAGTTTGCATGTACCCCCGCATCGCAATTAGGTTCTTAGTCATTATTTCCAAACCTCGGAGCAATATGTGTTCAGAGCCCTGATGATGATTTAAATCGTTATTTTTTCCATTCCATAGTACCTACTACCAGGAAATCCGTTCACAGAACTCTTTAACAACCCACGAGGAAATAACATTGCAAATATCAATTTAACTCAATTAGGTACGACAGGAGGTACGAAACGGAGTAGATCCCTGACCGAGTGGCGGCCGAAAGAAGGACGAAGGAGCGTGGATCAACCGGCAGCCAGATGGGTCGACGATGTTACCAACACCGTGGGGAAGACCTGGATTCGACTGGCACATGACCGGAGAGGATAGCACAACATGGAGGAGGCTTATACCCAGCAGTGGGCGGAAAGAAGCAGCCAATGATGAGGTACGATAAAAAAATTGGTTATCTGTAAAGTCGATTTAAGAACGACAATTTTACGTGATAACGTCATAAGAGGCTTAGGCCGATCGTGCCGCTCTATTGCTTGTTCCGCGCTCTCACTTGCACGCTCGGCTCAGGCGGAACGTGATAATGAGTCATGCTTTTTGTGAGTGCAGCCGGCGATAATCGATTTATAAGACCTTATCACGTCAAAAAAATAAGCAAAAAGCCTTACAAAAGGTATTAACCGATCGGTTCAATACCGGTCTTACATCTCGAAGCAGCATACGCTACCACTACGCGTCATTTTAAGAAAGCCGCTTCACTCGGCGCATGTTGCCAAGGCTGCTATTCAGGAGTGTGGTTTCCAAGAGTCTAATCATCCTCCTTACAGTACAGACTTTGTTCCCAAAGCTGAAAAAAGAGCTTCGTGGAAGCCTATTTTTCGCCGATAAACGACCATTTTTTTCAGGGAAGGTAAAAACTATTTTTTTTGAGGGTATAAAAAAGATAATTTCATGTTCTAAGAGGTTGCAAAATAGATTCAGAATTTCCTGCCGTTTCTTTCAAACCTGTAGTACCTTTAATTCTCCTAGTATAAGTAATACAAGATTGTAGTATTTAGAAAACAATGATTATATTGAAATTTTAGCATAAATTCAACAATAATAACAAATTGTAAACAGCATTGTAATATTTACAAAGTTTGTATAAAATAAATGCTTACATTTACTCCTGGGGCCTGAGTTTCTTAGGAAATATGAATATCAGTAGTGTTTCGATTTCCAAATATATACGGCATTCTGAGCCCTTGGGAGCAATCGAAAAACTATTGGAATTCATGTTTCATAAGAGACGCGGGCCCCTGGTTCTTATGGCAGTGGCGTCGTTTAGGAGCATAACCTCAAAAGCTGTAAATTACAACGGAGTCCAATGTAACCCTTTTGACTATGAGTGCTTTATATAGCTACAATTGTTCACATGGCACTTTACAAATTTTGCTCCAAAACGAGTGGCCGTTTTTTGGTCATTTTACGTCCATTGGATTATATTCAACTACATACTTACAACTTATCCCCCCAAAAAAGATAATCAATAGTTTAACAGTCCTCATGCTTCACCATGTTGGCGGTGAAGCAGCCAATCTTCTCAATCTCTGTCTCTACGCAGTCTCCCGGCTTGAGGTATTCTGGTGGGTCACGATACATGCCCACACCGCCGGGGGTGCCTGTGGAAAATATACTCTAGTGACTATGTGGAATTATACTCGAATAAAGTTCCACTCAAAGCCGTCTTCGAGTGATTGGAACTATAATCGAGTGATTGGAACTATAATCGAGTGATTGAAACTATCAGCGTCAAAAAATCGTACCTTTTTGAAATAATACTATTTACAAGTTTGTATGTCTTTGGGTTCCCCCGATGAGGAGACTGTTATGTAAGGTATCATTGGAAAGATAATATATCTATTACAAAAACCAACCACACTAACAGTGTCCCCATCATCGGGGGGAACCCAAAGAAGTACGATCTTGTAGAAAGTGGAATTTCAAAAAGGCGCGATTTTTTGTCGCCGAGTGTATATTCCAGTGATTAAAACTATATGCGAGTGAATGGAATCATAATAGAGTGATTGTATCTATATTCGAGAGATTGGAACTAATATTAGAAAGATTGGAGCTATAGAGTAACTGGAACTATAATCGAGTGATTGTAACCATATTAGAATGCTTGGAATTACTGCCTAAACGTGAGCAGAAATATTTCTATGCCACTCTGTACGGGAAAAGGCGTGAGATAGTATTTTTTGGGTAGTTTAGACTACAGCGTCAGGAGAACAGAATAAGAGGCTTGTACAGTTCGCGCCATGTTTCTTTGGCTCTGAGCGTGCTGTCACCTCCCTCTCTCACCCCATCTCACCCTATGCGAGAATGAGAGGTCACAGCTCGCTCAGAGCCAAAGAAACTTGGTACGAACTGTATCAGAGGTTGTATTTGTATCCCGCCATATGATAGCAAAATATCACTCACTGTTCTTCACAATAACAGGTGGCTCCTCACATTTTGCCAAACGTGTCTGTAGGACCAATGTTTCTATAGATCTGGTACAGCCGTTTAATAACATTTGAAATTGCGGAGAAGGCCATGATTAGTTTGGCACGGGACCGGATAGGTTGGCAAAGCATGATGCAGGCTTACACCCAGTAGTGGAAATATGGTGCTAATGATCTCATCTCCGGTCTTACCTGTGAGTATGATGTCTCCCGGTAGTAAGGTCATAACTCTGAAATATAAGAAGTTGGCAGTCAGCAGCAATAAGCCTAAGACGTCTAAGAACACATGATATAAACGATAAAAATTCACCGTATAACCACAAAAAATATTAAACAGCGTTTAAAAAACCTCAAAACAAAGGTCAAATCCCATACGTTTTTGTTTTTAAACAAGTGTTGAACAGTAGTTTATTTTTTTGTGGTAAAGCCCTCATGTGTATAAGGCACATAAATTGCTTCTGCTCAGATACGCTGTCGTGAGAGCTATAAACAGACGTCTTCTTCACAACAAAGTTAGACAAGTTGAATCATCATAAGAACGAAAAACCCGACTGCATTTTATTTTAATACCACATACAAACTCATGACTGCACCTGGTTACATGGAGCATGAAAGTAAACCTTTCCTCAAAATACTGCGATTTTTTAGGGGTCGCGAATTTGAATCGTATGCCATGGCAATAAAATTCAAAACCTATAACTGAATTTTGGGTACCCAGGGTACCCATAGTTTGCGATCTAGATCCAACCTATTGACTTCTCACAAAAATAATATAGTTCATCTACACACGTATCATAAACCCTCTTTACTGCGTACAAAAACCGCACGTTACGATCAGCATTATGTTAAACTACTTGGTAAAAACTCATTTCTTATCTGAAAAATTACACATTATGACCATAATGTGTAATTTTTCTGCATATGACATTCAAATTTCGAACGCCGACGTCCGCCTGCGTGCTGCCCCTAGTTTGTCTGTGAAGTTGGTACTGACATTCAAATTTCGAACGCCGACGCCCGCCTGCGTGCCGCCCCTAGTTTGTCTGTGTTGTTTAGCTTGTTCTGTGGTTGGTACTACAGAACAAGCTAAACAACTGCACAGCCACAATGCCGGGCTAATATTTAATTTATCTACACACGTATCATAAAGCCTGTTACTGCGTCCAAAAACCGCACTATATGACCAGCATAATGATATACTACTTGGTAAAAGCTCATTTATTCTCTGAATCTTGAATATTGATACATTATGACTATAATGTATCAATATTTCGACATATTATGACATTCAAATTTCGAACGCCGCCGCCCGCCCCTAGTTTGTCTGTGAAGTTGGTACTACTGAACAAGCTAAACAACTGCAGAGCAATGATCATCAATGCCACAATGCCGGTCGAACATGCGGTTCCTGAACACATCATAGAGAACTTATGATATGTGTGTAGAATAAATCCTCTTTACTGCGTCCAAAAACCACACGTTACGACTAGCATAATGTAAAACTATTTGGTAAAAACTCATTTCTTATTTGAAAATTAGTACATTATAGTAATATGAAAATTAGTACATAATGTACAAAAATTTGTCAAATTATGACATTCAAATTTCGAACGTCGACGCCCGCCTGCGTGGCGCCCCTAGTTTGTCTGTGAAGTTGGTACTACAGAAAAAGCTAAACAACTGCAGAGCTATAATCAATGCCACAAGTAGTAAGTTAGGCATTCTATTTTTATAACATACTATTTCGGTAGCTAAAACTGTATGTTTTCCGAAATAAATATATAAATAAAATAAATAAACAATGCCGGTCAAACATGCGGTTCCTGAACACATCAAAGAGAGCTTATGATATGTGTGTAGATAAACTAGTGTATGTAACTGTACATAATTAGGCATTAAAACTC
The DNA here is from genome assembly GCA_949825045.1 of Argyresthia goedartella. NCBI lineage: Eukaryota > Metazoa > Arthropoda > Insecta > Lepidoptera > Argyresthiidae > Argyresthia > Argyresthia goedartella. The sequence goes on along the minus strand of OX463831.1, from coordinate 10,125,427 downwards.
TCGAATGATATTATTATGACCCTACCACTGCCAATATAATGCCATAGAGTTTATTTGGGCTAATATAAACCCACTCTCGAGTATTTATGCCCTCCATTATGTAGCAGTCAAATATGTATGTCAAGCCGTTTGAGTTGGAGCGCGTGCTAAATTATCTTACATACCTACATAGATACATATGCTCGAAAAACATTGCCCTCCTTCTTAAGCAGTTGGGTAAGACCCGGGGGTTTTTAACGTTCCGTACCTGAAGGGTGCCAAACGGGACCCTATTACTAAGCCTCCGCTGTCCGTCCGTCCGTCCGTCCGTCCGTCTGTGTCTCATGAACCGTGATAGTAAGACAGCTGCAATTTTCACAGATGATGTATTTCTGTTGCCGCTATAACAACAAATACTAAAAACAAAATAAAATAATTGTTGAAGGGGGCCCATCATACATCAATTATTTCAATACAACATACAAACTTATGAATGCACCTGGTTACGTGATTGGAGTGTGAAAGTAGCCACACCAGTAACTTTGTACCAACATTTTGCTATGTAAAATCCAAACTATTCACTCCACACCATCCCTACCCACTGTACGGTGGTACGGAACCTTTCGTGCGCGAGTCCGACTCGCACTTGACCGGTTTTTTATATTCTTCAATCCCTGGCGACCTCTCGACCGCCACTCCACGGGGTCGCCGATCCTAGCTATACTTACGATGTAAGCCGCTCAATGACATCAGGTATCTTATGCAGCAGCTGTTCCGTGTTGCTGGTCTGCTTCAGAACGCCGTTGACGGTACACTTTATGTTGAGTTTCTGCGGGTCACCGACCTCGTCGGCCGTCACTATCCAAGGGCCGAGGGGGCAGAAGTTGTCCATGGACTGTAAGAGAGCAGCATCGTTCAGTATAGGGTCCACGAATATTACCAGAGTGAAAAAGTATGCGAGTCCTGACTAAATATAAATATAAGCATACAGGCACATACATTGCACCTGGCCCAACACTAGGATACCCTGTGTTGCAACGTCATATACATGTCGCAGTTGGTTGGTTAAATCAGACACTGAACTAACTCTCTATACCGTTAATTAAATACCGACGTTTAACCAAGTAACTAGCATTTTGAATTAAATAAATCATCGTCAAAAACGTTTAACAATCTGTCTCACCGAAAGCCGGCGTGTTGGAAAACAAGATGGCGTCACGACAACAGCTGATTTGCACAGCTTATATTAGGCCAAAATACCGCGGTAAAGGGGGTGAGCGACGCGAAGCCCCATTTATCCTTCGTGTTAGGTTGAACATGTAAGAACAACAAAAAATACTCAAAACAATCTTAATCACACATAAAAAATATTTATATTGTATATATCTGTTGCCTATATAGGAACGTTTAGACAACTCGTTAAACGTTTCGTTCACTTACTTGTCTGACGGAATCTTAGTGACTTGGTTAAACGTCGGTATTTAATTAACGGTCTAGTGAGTCAGTTAAGTGTCTAATTTAACCAACTAACGGCGACATATATATAAACATCCCAGACTATAGTTTTTTCTTCTTCTCCCCAGCCGGGATTCGAACCCGGGACCTCTCGCTTGGTAAGCCCAGCCTCGACCACTACACCACTTAGGTCGTCGTCAGAGTCCATATGAAATGATCTTCATATCATTGGTGCTAATAGTCACTGATAGTTCTCTCTAACGTTTTTGATGCGTAATTATTCGTTCTTACTAAACAGATAATATCATCAGGAATCTGGGGCCCGAGTCTGTTATGAAACAAGTATAGCAAAAGTGTATAGATTGCTCTCAAGAGCGCAAAATGCCGTATTTGACTTATTGGCGGCGCCTATTGAATTTGTGTTCATTTGTTGTTGTGTGTTTCATAAATCTCGGTGCCTTGATATACGGGGATTTAGGTAGTTTATATAAGGGCGCCGGCGTGGACTATAAGGGCCTTACCACAAAAAAATAAACGAGTGTTCAACACTTGTTTAAAAACGAAAACGTATGGTATTTGACGTTTATTTTGAGGTTAAACGCTGTTTAATATTTTTTGTGGTAACACGGTAAGAATTCTATGTAATAACTGGATTACGTTCTTAATTTCTGGATAACGTCGTGAGTAAATTCATATCTCCATAGACTAGAAGTTGGCACAATTGTGCCTCTGCCATCCCTTATGGGAAACGGATTGACGCTGTTTTAACTCCCGACGTAAAAAGAGGGGTGTTATAAGTTTGAATCTTTTGACTGTGTGTGTGTGTGTGTCTGTGTGTGGCACCCTAGCGGTTAAACAGGTGGACGGATTTTAGTGCGACTTCTTATTATTGGTAGTAAACTTCACTTCGGTGGTCCTTAGTTATGTTTTATTAAAATCGGTTCAGTAGTTCGAAGGTTATCACTTAATAAGGAGACAAGTGAACCAACATTTAGACTAACTCTAAGTATTATATGCATTTATTATAATAATAATAAAAATAATAAATATAACCCATTATTGTCCCCGCCCAGGGGCAAAGGCCTTTACCCGGATACGAGTAAGATTAAGTCATACTCCACCACGCTGGCTCAGTGCGGGTTGTTGGAGGGGTTTTACGACCACTACCACGTAGCGATAGTAACCGGGGCCTACAGCTTAACGTGTCATCCGAAACACTGAACGTACGATAATGTGCTTAAGATAAATTAATTATCTCATTGGTACATGGTCAGGAATCGAACCTGCATCTCCAGTGTGAGAAGCAAGCGTGAAACCCATTAGATCACGGAGCTCTTAATAATATTTTAATTTCGGAGCACAAAATGAGGGGGTCGGGAGTGTTTTCAACAGTCGCGAGGGTTTGAACATTTTGACCCAGAGGTAACCATAATTTTCGGAAATATCAGATTTTTTAAAAAGACAATGAATTAATCCTATGTTATTGATATAAGATCTATAGAGGAATAATAATAAAAAAAAGTTGAAACGTTAGACACTCAAACTGCAATAAGTTCGAAAATTCCAGTAACTGAAATGTGTATAAAAGTTAATTATTATTAACAAGCTTTTGCCCGCTGCTCCGAGAGCGTGGTATTCGGTTTTACGTCATGCTTTGGAATGTCCCAGAAGAGGGAGTAAATGATTTCACGACTGTTTGTGATATCTAAGTAAATTAATTATTTAATACTCCCTTTTCTAACACGTTCCAAAGCATGACGTAAAACCGAATATAACATTTAGTCGCGGGTAAAATCTACTAAGATATATACATACATTATAAATTTCATCTAATGATCATCCTGCGGGAACAGCAATGATTTTTCGGGATAAAACATAGCTAATATGTTAAGACAGCGTATAAGCTATATACATTCCAAATTTCATTCTAATCCGTCCAGCCGTTTCAGCGTAACAGATTAACAAACATATAATCATACAAACACATACACATCAGAATATTATTTGGTAAGATTAATAATTATTGTCATAGTGATTTTTATTATTTTTCATTTTTAAATGTCGCCTAGACAGATTTCGTATGATCAATTAGTTCATTTATTCATAATTGTCAATTACTCGTCAACTTAGTATAAAAAAATGTTTTAAATTGTTAAATTAATAATAAAAATAAATAGTACATTGAGTAAATAGGTTAGTAAGTACCTGCTTAATCTTAAAATATGAGGATATGTGGCTGTGTGAACTTGGCACCCGACATTAAAAAATATATTTTTGTCGCGTTTTTCGAAAGATATAGAAATGTAGTGATAGAAGCTATGTACGTAAGTATTAAACATAATTACGTACATAGGCTAGTATTCATAAACATTGTAGTGATTTTTACCGATATCTTTAATTTAATAACGTCCTGTATACATCCCAGGATTCCATTATCGATATCTTTAATTTAATAACGTCCTGTATACATCCCAGCATCCCAGTAGGCTGCTGTATACATCCCAGCATCCCAGTAGGCTGCTGTATACATCCCAGCATCCCAGTAGGCTGCTAAGTCGTAGGTACTCTTCGTGGAAAAAAATGGAAAGTAAATTTTAGTCCGCGAATAGCACCAGGTGGTTGTAAATCGAATGCCTTCGGCTCGTTTCATAAACCCGGTTGAGCGGATCTGCGCGTACAATAAAACTCTATAAATACTACGAATAATATATACTACAAACAATATTATTATTTGACGATGATATTATTTGACGACCCGAATGGCCGAGTCGGCAGTGACCCTGCCTACGAAGCCAAGGGTCCCGGGTTCGAGTCCCGGTGGGGGCAAATACTTGCTTGACGAGAACGGATGTTTGTACCCTAGTCATGGTTGTTTATCTATCTAAGTATAATATTTATCCATATAAGTATGTGTATCGTTGTCTAGTACCCAAGATACAGGGAATCCTAGTTTGGGGCTAGATCAATGTGTGTAAATAGTGTCCAAGGTATTATTATTATTATATATATTATACTGATAATCCTATATAATTGCTAAAAACAGACCTTTTCAGACAGTCCCGTGATTCAGCCTGCAATGTCCTAACCGCTTGGGGAAAAACGCACAAAGTGCCTTTGTAACTAAGTTCCTCGTGGGAATTGAACCCACGACCTCCGGGTCAACAGCCCAAAGCTTTTAACATTAGACCACGGAGACAGTCGTAGAAAATATTTTACCACAAACATACTCGTAACAGGACATCTTAAAAAACATGGATTATCTCGAAACCCTAGCGCTTAAATATGAATGTCATATAACATTGTTCGTTCGTATAATATCTATCCTCCATCGATATAATAGATTATATCGTGCGCCACTGTTATCAAACAAATATTAAATTCCCGAAAAATTATGGTTACCACTAGGCCAGCCGCTCATATTAAGAGGGGTTCAACCCCCATTTTAATGTACGTATAGTTATGTTTTTTACTTTACTTTATTTTTCAGGACTAAGAACTCTACTGCACCGAAGAGTATTTGACACATTCGCCTACAAAGTATCAGAGACTCTTTTTCGCCAGTAATTGAACGATCATTTTTGCCAGACAGGGGGCCAGCTTAACGCCACGTCTTCCCATGTACATGTAACCGACACGCCACATTCTGCCTCCAAGTTCTCTGACCCCTCTCCGGGTTATAGTTCAGACACCAAGTGACATTGTTAATTGGGCGATAAGCTTTACTAGAGGCTGACAACCTCAACGGGAATGGGCCAGGGGGTGGGAGGGGAAAAGTGGGGGGGGGGGGCAGGTGCAAGGAGGGCACAGAATTTTTATAGATTGGGATGGGACGAATATTGAGAACGAGGCCATGCCAAATGCGTCAGAATTAAAATAATTAAGGTACTTATAAAAAAAACGGCCAAGTGAGTGTAAGACTCTGCACCGAGGCTCCGTAAAAACGCATCTTTTTTTTTGATGGAATTACAAATTAACGGTTTTAGGATTTTTTCCTTTACTTGGGCTATAACAACTGGCTTCGTGCCAAATATCATGATTCTAGGTCAACGGGCACACCTGTTTGATTCCCAAGCGCATATCAAGCAAACTCAACAAATTTGCGTCAAAAAAAGCGTTGCCCAGAAGCATAGCTCCAAGGGACCACAGATCTGAGTGATGTATGTATGTTAATTTCAACTCGATACCACGACGCGTTCCCGAGAAAAAGGGTTAACGTACGGATTGACAAAGAAAACCCTAAAAAGAACTTGAAAATAATGCGTTAGTTGGATTTTGTTTGCCGTTGGATTTAAAGCTGTCTGTATAGTTGGGTAGCTTTTACACTTTCATTTCACAGATTAACGCGGTCCATTCTTGATTCAAAGCGAACGCCTAACCTAACCCATCACCATGGGTTCCATATTTTGTGAGCGTCAGACTACAGCAAGTGGAGAAAACGGCCGTTTCTGCGGGTCTGGCTGGCCCAGAAATAAGTAAGATAATGAATTCACAGTATCTTTATTCAACAAGTCGGCTCAAATAAATGCTTTGCGATGGAAATAGATTGTGATAAGAGAATGAATGCTGCTGTTTATTTTAGTGTAGGGAGGTGTAAGGCGGTATTACAAAGCGGCGCTGTTTTGATCTTGTGTTAGCGCTGAAAAGTGGAATGTCGCAGATTGTTGTTGAACATATTTAACGTTTATTTTATATGTTCGCTCACAGCTGACCGCAGCTCCAGGCGACGTGTTGCCGACAGCGGTTTTCAGGTACCTACCTACTATGCTCGCTGTCTCGCTCATGCCCGATTTACATTTCAATAAGAACAGTAGCGAGTTGGGTAATAACATAACATTTTCATACAGGAACAGACATTCTTCTGCTGCTGGCCCCACCTAGGAAACCCTGCGTCGAGGGAACCAGAAACAGTGCTATCACCAACATGTTAAGTCATACATAAGTAGTAAGTAGCGTACAAATGTAGGCGACTCTAGGCAAGTGAGTAGTTATAAGATGTTTGCGGTCGCTGTGTGCCAAATTATGAAGTGTAATAAACTCGCCCGTCTCCCGGCCGCCTTTTCTGAAAAGCCCACTGAGGTACAACGCTGGGCCGGCGTGGTTTTCAGAATTTCGAACACGGGGTTTTTCAGCGCTCACATTGACAATTCACCGTCTGAATAGCCCGTGGGGTACAGCGCCTGCGGCTTTTCGTGAATTAGCTTCTAGTTAAAAAACCGGAGCTCTGCAACGCTACAACTCGCCTATGTATTTCCTAATTTTAGTAATTCAAAATGTATACTTCTTATATAGTTTGTTCAAGTTGCGGCCAAAAACACACAGTGCTTGTTTTTGGCCCTGCCCTCTTCCTCACCGCGCCTAGTTTATACTATAATTTAGAGCACAATTGATAGCTATAGGTCACTTTCTGTCCAAATACCAAAGTTAGGTTATGTTAGGTCACAACTTTAAGTACTACCTGGAGCCGAGCGAAGCGGAGCGGAGCGAGGTGTCCCCATGTTGATTCACAGAACCGTATTGGTTGCTTATTTGGCATTTATTTTCGACCAGCAGTTACATACAAACTTTGTTTTTGTCATTTCACTAAACCAGTGTCTCATCAGCGTCGCACCGCACGCGCTTGGTGCGCTAATCCGCTTTCTCTTTCACGCCTAGTGTATGGGTCGTACGCGTTGTACCCACGGGCAACAGCCCGTCAATGTCAATTCTCAATTGTAAGACGGGCTGGTTTCCGCAACTCGACGACGAAAGCGCCTATTTTGCGTGTGGGTGGGAATAAATAAATATTAAAACCTTGGACACTATTTACACACATTGATCTAGCCCCAAACTAGGATTCCCTGCGATATCATTCGAGCCAACCCAACTCCTCCAGGAACGCCAGCAGGCCCTTTACGTTACCGACTATCCCTGGAAGGTCCCTCGATTGACCGAGGTGTTTAGCCCTGTAGTCCGCTAATCTTGTGCACTCCAAGAGGACGTGAGCAGCCGTTTCTTCTGCCTCCAAGCAGGCTCTGCAAAGGGGGCTGTCGGTAACACCTAGGACATATAGATGTTTATTAAAGAAACCATGGCCAGTAAGTGCTGCAGTCACCAGTCGCATGCGCGGCCTATTAAGTCGAAGCAAGGTCTTAGCCAGCCTAGCGCTAGGGGACGGCAAGGCCAGCTTAGCCTGCCTGCACTCCTCATGATTTGTCCAAAGAGTGGCATGATCATTCCTAGTCGACTCTCTCAGAAATGTGCGTACCATCTTGAAGGGAAGAGGGATGATAGGTTCGGGACCATACGCTGTAAAGCTAGATCCTTTACGCGCCAACTCATCCGCTGCATCGTTACCTCTTGACCCGCTGTGTCCTTTTATCCATTGAAGGATTACGCGGTTATGTTGACATACCTCCATTAGCCGTTTGTGACACTCGTAGATTAGCCCTGAGTTAATAGTGTTGCTATTTAGGGCTTGTAAGACGGCCATGCTATCCGAGAGTATTCGAATGGAGGAATCTCTTACCTTTCTCGATGCTATGGCATTAGCGGCCGAGATGATGCCCATGCATTCAGCTTGAAAGACAGTATTATGGGCACCCAGTGGAATGGCTATCTTGATGTTTAGGTCCTCCGAGAAGGTGCCTGAACCAGTGCCTGCTTCAGGTTTTGAACCATCGGTAAAAATTCTGAGCTCTTTAACGTCGAGCCCCTCAACCCGATGGTCTTCATGTAACTGTATATTGTATTTTTTGTCAAAAACAAATTGTTTAGGGATTCTGTCACTGCAAGCCATAGAGATGGGAATTTTTTTGTAAACTTCCCCTAGGATGGCGGTGTGTGAGGTCCTGTTTTTCCTCCAAAGTCCTAAGGTGTTGAGTCTCACCGCAGATGACGCGGCCTCCTGCTTAATACAGCTGGAGTGGCGGAAGACACAGCATGGCCTCCATTGCTGCTGTTGGAGTAGTTCTCATACTACCTGTGATAGCCATGCAGGCCAACCTTTGGAAGCTTTGGAGTTTGCTTACCATTGTGGTTAGTTTGGTCCTGGTCCACCACACCACAGCTCCGTAGCAGACAAGAGGACGGATCACCGTCACGTACAGCCAAAGAATGATGTTGGGAGAAAGTCCCCACTTTTTCCCCACCATTCTCCGACACTGCCAGAAAGCAATACTCGCCTTCTTTAGTTTGTTGTCAATGTGGCTACTCCAGTTGAGCTTGCTGTCCAAGGTTATGCCCAGGTACTTCACCTCAGTTGCTAGCTGGAGTTCCGTTCCAAAGAGCTTAGGTAGGGTATACATACCAAGAGCCCTATTGTTAGTGAACATGAACATTACCGTTTTTGTTGGGTTAACCGACAGGTCATATTCTAGACACCAGCGCTCCACGATGCGAAGAGCTGTTTGTTTAAGGGCAACAGCCCGTATACAGACGATGAATTGTGAATGTGAGCGTTGAAAAACCCAGTGCGGTACAACGCCGCGTAGCGCTGTAGCGCTCTGGCTTTTCGAGCGGTTCGAAATTCTGAAAAGCGAAAAACAGGGACATACTCGGGTACAGTGCGACGGGGTCGCGCACAGGGCTGTCCTCAAAGGCATGCCATGGGGGGCCCTGGGTTTGCCAATGACGCCGCGTGCACAGGGGCATAATGGGGTACAGGGCCGCACTCAGTATTATCCCACGGGGGTCCTGAGTTTTCGGTTGCGACTCGGTACCTGAATCACAGGGCATGGTCGGACTCAGTGGCAGGATCGGGTAGGGTCACCAGTAAAGGGACGTACTCAGGGTGACGACGGAGAATTTGTTCGGGGGAACATTGCTGCGCCCCCGGCGCCGGCGCCACGTCTGTGGATCAGGCCGTCACCGGCGCGTGTCAGCGAACACCTTTGATCTTTGCATGCGCGGTTCGAACGCCGCCTCGGGCGTCACCCCGCTCGTCACCGCCTCTACGCTCACATCGGTTATCGCCCCCGCTCATGGAGCGTCCTCGGCTGAACATCCACCCTCCCCCCTACAGGGGGCATCGTGGGGTGGGATCAGAGCTGGAGGCGCGTGGGCCATATGAAGCGATTTGGGATCCACTTGCATATAGCGACCGGTATATAGGGACCAGGCAGCGGGGCCCCCCCGCTAGGAATTCATGGCCCAACCATGTGTTGCCCCCCAACCGGAGACAGCGGTATTGGGGTGCTTGTTCGGGGTTCGGCAGGCAACATAACATACATTCGCGCCCTTTTGGACTCCAGTGTCCAGGACTGTTTTAGGTCGAACGATTTAGGGAAATGGATGGAGGATACGGTGTTTGCATGGATTTTGGTGCTGGCTGAAGTGTTCGGTCCATACCTTAGAGGTTTTTGATGCGTACCGTATCTCTCACATGCGGTCTTCTGAGGTCCCACTGACATTGGGACATGCTCCAGGAGAGTTGAACCCGTCAGATTTTGCATCCAGAGGAGGTCGGGCTCCTGAATTGTTGAGCATCATTTGTGGCGGGGTTTGCCTTGGCTTGCTAAGAGGGAAACGGACTGGCCCCACAGCCATGTAGTAGTGTCTTCGGATCATGGCATCCGAGCAGCCAGTATGTGACCCCGAAGAATCAGGAAACTGATGCGGATATTCTTCTGGACCAGTGTAGCTCTTTCACAAGTTGGTCAATGTAGTACCAGAAAATTACGCAATGGAAATCTGCCGTATTTGGCTCGTCACCTTTTACTGCTTCCTAAGGGGGCAGTTAGTTGAGTTGCTGGTGACTGATCGGCTTATTGGGAATGGTCATGCGGGCTGCAACGCCCTGTTGGCCACACTACATTGGGAGTTTGAGATGTTGTCTGGCCATATCTCTGGGCATCTTATCTCTGCGTTTGTTGTCTATCCAGCAGGGCGGATCATCTCGACCTCGTTGCTGAACTCTCGATTGACGCCTTAATGGTTTACTTGGACAGATTTGTTTCCCGAACGGGACTGCCAGCTTGTAGGTGCAGACCGATACAAACGAGTGTCAGGTAATTTTTTGAATGTTCATATGGTGGATATTGGAACGGCCCTTTCCCGTCAGGGTCTACGTGGACCTTCAGTCCTCCTGGTCGCCCCCACTGGGGTGGGATTTTTTTGATCGTAGTTATGTCAGCTAGGACGCATTTAGTGCGTATAGTAAGTCAGACCGCGATGACTTTTGTAGAATTCGCGACGTTGTTCTGTAAGATCGAAGCCGATCTCAACTCGAGATCATTTATTGATAGGACAGCCATTTAATGCGCTGCCCGATCACCCCTTTGAAATTGTATCGGTTGTCAAGATGATGTTGCAGCAGTTACTCAGGATTTCTGGAAGCGTTGGCCGCTCAAGTATCTGCACATCTTGCAACAGCGCCTTAAGTGGACTGACAAACTAGTCCCCCTAGTATTGGTAACCTCGTGCTGGTTGAGGATGATAACCTACCGCCACTGCGTTGGCGCAGAGGGCGCATTGCTAACTTGTTCCCTGGAAAGGATGGGTACCCCACGGTCTGCAGAGGTTCTAGTCGGGATCTCAGTACTCAAGCGAGCGCTAGCCGCGTTGTATCGCCTGCCCGTAGATTGTGGGACAGATAAAGGAACTTTCCGGGTGGTTTTAGAACCAAACGGGTCTATTTGCGGTTTCGCCACCACTAGTGTAAATCGGATCGTACCATACGTTTTTGTCCATGATCGATTGGAAATGTCACTATGAATTTCTATAACCTCTCATGGAACTTGGCTTCGTGCGGGAACACTATGTAATTCTACCTTCGTTAATTGAGCCGAAAGTTTGGAAGACAATCAGTCTTCTAACCGCGAGTTCTGTTCGCAGTCAGGCAGCGCCGCGAGTCGGCCGAAGTGTTTTGAACAATATTTCGGGATTAGCCAAAAATTAGGTACTCTATAAATCCGCTTCAAATTAAAATGGGCTGGAGTGAGTTTTCTTGCCGTTTCTTTCTCGTCTTAGCCCACGGTTTGTGAAGCGGTGTAGCATTGCAATATAATTATACCTAGAGTCATAAAATAAAACTATAATAAAATACTTATACTGATCCTGATTAAGGTAGTAAATATGTCCACTACTCTAAATATATTTAGATTAAATTAAGATTTAAGATGTTATATAATAAGGTTAATATTTGTACACCCAGTACTACTGGGTACCATCATTTGAAACATTGTAAATAATATAAAACCTAGTTACAAACAATGACGAACAAATAAACATTTTTGTATTTGTTGAAGACATATGGTAAAATTTTTAGTTTTCAGATAACTAAGCAATTTTATCACAGTTACTCGGTATCTCCAGGCAAAGTGCGGTATCTCCATAGACATATTCCTATCGAGTCTTTTATACAGATTGTATTACTTGTTTTTTAAGCATTTAATTCTCACCCCGAGCAAAGCAAAACTAATTCCTACCAAAAATAATAGAGGCGCGAAGCCGTAGGCCGAGCCATTTGTTAAAAATCATGCTACCTACATTTAACAAATAGTACGACTCCAAGAGGCGAATCAAGTATCACATACAGTCCAGCTTTTGCCAAGCATACCAAAAACCTACCATATGATGGAGCAGTGCGAAGCCGAAGGCCAAACCATATGTGATAAATAAAACAGCACTACACGTAAGAAAAGAGCAAGGCTGAAAGCAGGGAAAGCTTTAGTCCGAGCCAAGTGCTAAAAAAACATACTATATCTAAAATAAGTACGAACTCAAGAGGCGAGTCAAGCGTCTTGAAGACCACTTAACAGAAAAATGCCGACGGCTGAGCCAGACATAAAAAAATCTTCGTGAACTTCGGCATCTCACTTTTCTCTTATTTGGAAGGTTTTTATTACGCTCACCAAACCATGTTTAATAAAACTGCACCACATGTAAGAAAAGTGCGAAGCTTACAGGCAAACCTGAAGGCCGAGAAAAGCAGAAAGAAAACACCACATATAAAATATATTCGTATGGAGTGTATCTGAGACGCGGCGGCTAAGCACAATATGAACGTAACTCTAAATACTGGCAGTTTTATTGTATTAAGAGTTACCAAAGTTTTCTTATCCCATTTTTTCAAAGATGATTTTGGCTGTTTGTTATGTAAAAAATAGATTTTTGGTTTAATAAAAGACAAAAAGTGGAGAAGAAATTTCTGAATTAACTAATGATGATGGTTTAATTCAATTAATAACATGACGAGAGGCATGAGTCATGAGCCTCCATATTATGCTCCTGCTCACTTCCCTGCCCATTTAGGTGTAATGTGGACCAGATATCAGTACCCGTAGCATACCGACCTTGCGGGGGATGTTGACACGAGAGAGTGAGGGACAGAGCTATGCGAAATATAAAGCTGTCTCTTACTTTTCGCGACAAAACCCTCCCTGCGCTCGGCAGGATTCGTAATGTTTCGTTTTATATTGGGCCTTTACATATAAAATTGGCGTTTCGCCGTACTGGCCACTTTGATCTCAAATATCTCCTCTATGGTTAGGATTTTCAAATTATAATTTATACAGCTATTTACTCATGTATTTCTAAATATGTTTCTGTTTTGTTTTTTCCTCAATTGTTTTTTTTCTTGCGTCACTCAGCTTACAAAATGGTAAACTTGAAATATCGCATTATTTACGAGTATGAGTTCTACCGTAGCACCAGTGCTGCAGAAACGGTTTGAAGGATTAATGATGTATATGGCGACGGTGCCGCAATAGAAAACACAGTGCTTTTTGGGATCCAACGTATTCGTTCTGGAAATTTCGACCTGCAGAACAAGCCCCGTGGACGGCCGGAGACCAAAGTTGATAATGAAGAATTGAAGGCTATTGTGGAAGCAGATCCATCGCAAACCACGTCCGAGTTAGCTGCAGGCTGCGGTGTTAGTGATAAAACTATTTTAATCCACTTGAAGCAAATTGGGAAGGTGAAAAAGCTTGAAAGGTGGGTATCTCACGAACTGAGTGAAGCAAATCAACAAACGCGCGTTGACTGCTGCGTTGCATTACTCACCCAGCACAATAATGAAAGGATTTTAAATCGAATCATTAGCTGTGATGAAAAGTGGATCCTGTACGATAATCGGAAGCGCTCATCGCAATGGCTGAACCCTGCCGAACCAGCCAAACCATGCCCCAAGCGAAATTTTACTCCAAAAAAGTTACTTGTGAGCGTTTGGTGGACTAATGCTGGTGTCGTTCACTACAGCTTTCTTAAATCTGGCCAGACGATTACGGCAGATGTCTATTGTCAGCAACTGCAAATCATGATGGAAAAGCGAGCTGCTAAACAACCGAGGCTGGTCAATCGCTGTAGGCCACTGCTGCTTCATGATAACGCTAGACCAGACACAGCACAACAGACGGCTATCATATTAGAGGAGCTTCAATTGGAATGTCTAAGACATCCACCGTACTCTCCGGACCTTGCTCCAACAGATTACCATTTTTATCGAAATTTGGATAACATCTTGAAAGGGAAAAAATTCAACTCCGATGGGGCAGTCCAAACCGCCTTCAAAGATTTTATTGATTCCCGTCCGAACGTTTTTTTTAGTAAAGGGATCGAAGAACTACCTATGAGATGGCAAAAGTGTATAGATAGCAATGGTATTTACTTTGATTAAATAAATATATTATATTTAAAAAAAATGATTTTATGTTCCTCCAATGCAAAACGCCAATTTTATATGTAAGGACCTAATATTTGTGATTTTTGACAGATTTCATATTTTCACAGGTAATTTTACCTTCCCCAGCAAGAACTGTCCGGCGTTTTTCTTCTTCTGCCAGTCGCGCGCGCTCAAGTCCTGGGCTGCTGTGTACCCGAGGATGTAGTTGTACGCGTCTGTGGCCTTCACGTTGCTGGCGCGGCGGCCTATGACGACCGTCAGTTCGGCCTCCCAGTCGACACACTGGAAAAATTAAAAAATTAAAGCATATTGTCCAATTTAATGGCGTTGGCAGACTATCTGCCTGATAGTCTGATTGTGTCACGATGTGCTGTATTTATGTCCAAAATAAAAAATCTCCAAATGGAATGTCCAAATCAGGTCCAAATGGAAAAATCGCACACGAAGGGTTACGTAACATCGTAGAAGAAAAAACTTCAGGATTAAAAGTAATAAAACAAAAGCAAAATACTATATTTAGACAATCGTTCCGGAGCGTTCCTTATCCAAAGGATCTCACTCGCCGTGCAACGCGGTAATGCTGCCAGCGTGATGGGTACCTTTGGGTCGGGCATGTCCTGGGGCGGTTTATTTGTTTAGTATTGTGTTTTTTTATTGTATTCAGTTTTTATGCGTGTCTAGTTTTAAATTATTTGTTACTTAGATTATTTGAATTGATCAAAAACTATAGGTATGTATTTACGATGACCGAACTTAGTTTCGGTTTCAGCAAAAAACACGAAACATAGCAAGGGGGAAGGGAGGTGTATTAAGATGTCACGTGTATTTAATTTAATATTTTTTCCCCTGACTATAAACATTTTTATTTACAACTTGACATTTATCATAATCAGCTCTGTTTAAATACGTTTTAAAATCAATACCTTTTTAACAGTTTAGAACTGACACGTCGTCGTCGACCTAAAAAGTGACGATTCCTTAGAATAATGACTCATATAAAACGCGCTCCCGAAACACGCATCGCCAACTAGGTACAAGATTTTTGACAGGAGTGTTGAACGACTATGGAAATTTGGGTCAATAACTTTTTGAATGCGCTTTGGTACGAAAACATCTCTGAAGAAAGAATACAAAATGACGATTTGTGCTCCGATATTATGCCACAAAGGCTCTACAAATACCAAAGCAAGTGGGTTCACACTGCAGCACTAAATTATTCATTCAATGCATTATTGTTATGAAATTTGTTCATGTTATCAAGATAACCAGTTCGAAATTTGATTACACCGCCATGATTGGTAAATGTTGCAAGTGGGAGGGGGGGGGAAATCCCCGCGCGTGTGTCACGTGACGTTGAGTCGCCGTTGCCAGGCAACGATTTCCCCACCCGCGCACGCCCCGCGACAACCGCTCGGCTCGCTGTTTCTTTGCCAGTCAGCCAGCCGGTCGCCCGCCATTGTGTTCTGTGCCCGCCACGCCGCTCCCCGACCGTCATTCGTTAGTGTTGCTTAGCCCGGAATAAATTACCTGTCGGCCTGGACATTCTATCACCGTGCCTAATTCTCTAAAAATAAATTAGTTTAACCTGTACCAATTTAAAGATAATAGTTATTCTGATTTTGCCGCTTGAGCTCAAATCTGAAACTTCGTATTCTGGGAGCTTAATATAAGCTCGCAATGCCCTGAATTTGAGCCCCGTTTTCCATGACTTTCAAGGTGTCAATATTCAAAAATACAGGTTCACGGATACCTTCAAGTACCCTCTAGTTGAAAATGTCGCGAGTTGACAGAGCAGAGAGTTGAAATTTGCAGCATCTATATATGCTGCATATTTCAACTCTTTGCTGCTCAAAAGCTGACAGATTCCAGAATACAAAATTTCAGATTTCTAGCTTTAGTGATTGAGATAAAAAGTGTAAAAACATATCAATTTCATCTATCTAGATGACATTGTTGTGTAAATGGTTTTATTTTTTTTCTCGCAAACTACGTAAGTTAGAGAAGTTCTGATTGCATATTCTGGGAGCTCAAAATCATGTCCAAATGCGCTGCGAGTTTCACTTTTCTACTCAGACTTTGTACTGCTGGTGTTTTATTGCGTTTTTTTCGAAAACCGCTTGAGCTCAAATTCTGAAACTTCGTATTCTGGGAACTTAACATAAGCTTGCAATGCCCTGAATTTGAGCCCCGTTTTCTATTAATTTCAAGGTGTTTAATATTTAAAAAAATAGGTTCACGGATACCTTCAAGTACCCTCTAGTTGAAAATGTCGCGAATTTACAGAGCAGAGAGTTGAAATTTGCAGCATGTATAGAAAAAGCTTAGAGATTCCAGAATACAAAATTTCAGATTTCTAGCTTTAGTGGTTTAGATAAAAAGTGTAAAAATTCTGGAATTTCGTATTCTGCTGAGAGCTCAAAATGCTCCTGAATTGCTCCTGAATTTGGGCCCCGTTTTCTATGACTTTGTACTGCTAACTTCACAGAGCTACACCCGCTGACGGACAGACGGACAGCGGAGGCTTGGCACCCTTCGGGTACGAACCCGAAAAATGTCTAAGTGGAAATAAATACCTACGTCTATCTGGAAAAATGTCCAACTGTAATAACTTGATAAAATTGTCCACTTCTTTTTCTCTATTTCTACAGGAACTCGTTGAATGCGTGAGGATTTTCGCGATATAGAAGAGGCCTATATACAGCGCTTAATAAGCCTAATAGACGAAAACTGAGGGCTATTATGGTTAGAAATCTCCTTTTGATAGGGTTATCGGTCGTTGTGTTAGCAATTGCTACTACGTTAGTTAATAATGTTGACGAAAGGTCCTAGAATAACAATAAACGAGTAGGGGTCATAGCGGTTTCACAGGAATCACAGATGGGTCACATCAAACCACTTCGGATGAGGTCACCGGTGGCGCAAATTGGAGTCAATTACCGAGCTAAAGTGCCTCGGAATTCATATTATGCGCGTAGGTGGTATGAAACAGGATAATTGCGATATGATGTATGCCTCTGTACTTGCATGTCTTGCTTGCTGTCGGGGTGGACCCTATAACGATGAAGGAATACATATTGTGGAAAGCTGTGTAACGGAACCTAATATGTAGCAAATAAACCTATCCGATAGCCATTCATTGGATTTAATGGGCTTGTTGATGTCTCCAGAGCGGCTCAGATGGGCATGCTCCGTGCCCCATACACCTACCTACAATCTACTTATACCTGAAATCACCTCCTATCTACTATCCTATGTATAATTAAAGTTCCTCTTGTCTTACGAAGAGCTCGGGAATTACAGCTGATGTATTACTTAGGCAAGGATTTATAAGATTTGAATCATGATTCATGGACAAATGGGATGAACCACGTCAAGCTTTGATTTGTTGTTAACGGATGTGTTCAATTTAGACTGATCTATTTGATGGTGGGAAAGATATGTGCAGTAAGCATTGCAGTAAGTGATTGAAATTGGCTTTTTGTATGGTTTGTGTAGGTACTGTCACATTCAGATGGAGTTACCCCAATGTAGTACGATCACAGTCCATGTCGCATGAAATAAGCACGGAACGATACTCAAAAGGGGAAACTGGATGTGATCGCGGCTGTACTATTAGTACCGTTGATCATACAATCTGCGCTCTTCAAAAGTTAGTCCTTATTGCCGCACAATAGAGGCCCCAAATTTAACACAACCTTTGGCTGATTTACTGCTTTGTTAAGGATTTACATGCAACAATAATGATTGGTTACAAGTGGTAGATAGAGCATAAAATAGCTGATAACTGGAAGTTATTATTATGGATAAAGGTTGATATGGAAAAACCTTGATAGTAGGAAAACACAGCACTTGTGAGTGACATCTTGATTTGATAGCAAAAAAATGACAACACTAGTACAATATCTATCAATCATTATTATATCAAATCAATCAGGCTACATCACCCATTCCTGGGTATAGGCCTATTCTTAACTATGTTGTTAATGTTCTTTATTGCACAGATAATATAAAGATACAAACAGTTAAAAGAAATGTTATAAACAAAGCCGAGCTTTACTCTTAAAAGAGATTTCTTCCAGAAAACCTTGGCAAGACAGGAGTTTATGATACAGGACAGGCTAGTTCACAATAAAACTATACACAAGTACGAAAATTACTTCCAAAATTTATATAAACTATATGTACCAAATAAAAAAATAACATATACCTGAACTAAATCTAATACAAATACACTCGCGAGCATTAAACTGGAATCACTTCATCGCGGGTTGCTCAAGACAAGTTTTTGCCTTTTTTATGCAATGTATTACAAATTATGGCATATCAATTGAAAGGTAATTTTATTAGCTTTCAAATGATATCAAAAAGATTTCAAATTAATGAAATTTCCTACCTAAATATAGGTAATTGTTGCAAATGGTTAAAGTTGTAGATGTCAAAATGAATACGAGGATTATGGTAAGATATGTTTTTTTTATTTACAATGTGTAATTTATCCCCTCTCAATATTTTGTATTACCCCCCCTGGTCCTAATTACTGCTTATAAACGGTTTCTCATTGACCGAATGAGTTTTCTGACGGAATCTTAAGGAATTTCCTGCCACTCTTCGATTAAAGTTATTTTTAAATCTTCTAACGTCGTCGGAGCTGGATATCTTCCTCGTACCCGTCTTTTCAGCTCGACCCACATATGTTCAATGGGGTTCAAGTCAGGAATGAGGGCTGGCCAGTCCAGTGTGGAAATCCTGACTTCTTCCAGGTACTGTCGAGTTATTGCAGCGGTGTGGCAGCGGGCATTATTGAGCATTAGCAGGAAATGTTCACCAATAAACCCGGAGTAAGGGAGCACATGGTCTTGTAGAATGTCGTTGATGTATCTTTCTGCGGTTAGACCCCCTCCCCGACCTCCTCCAGGTACGAATATCAGCTCCGATTTGCTTCTATAGAAATCCCCGCCCATATCATACAGGACCCGCCCCCGTATGCAACTGTTTCCGAAAAACAGCATTGTGCAAATCGCTCCCCCGGTCTCCTATAGACTCTTCGACGGTCGCTACCATGCAGGCACATCCTTGTTTTGTTCGAGAACAGAACTCGGCTCCATTGCTCTGTATCCCAATCTAAGTGATCGCGAGAAAATTGAAGCCGGGCTTGTCGGTGCGCTGGAGACTTTGGGCCCCGGCTGGAAATTTTTACGAATGCTCACTTTTTATATGGTCTCAGGACTTCAAAACAAAACAGTGTTTTTTGTTTTTACGTTCCATGACATAAAGGAAAAAATCTTTTTCTGTAACATTAAAAGAGGTCGAAAATTACCTTTCAATTGATATGCCATAATTTGTAATACATTGCATAAAAAAGGCAAAAACTTGTCATCAGCAACCCGCGATGAAGTGATTCCAGTTTAATGCTCGCGAGTGTAGATAGCGTGCACATATATAAGCAATAATATATGCATACATTGATATGGTAACTTTTACGGAAGATAAATAAATTCACTTTCAATCTTTTTTTAAAAGAGAAAATTGAGGGACTTTCCTTAATAGCACTGGGAAGTGCGTTCCACAGTCGGATTGCCCTTAAACTAAACGAGTGTTCATAAGCGGCAGTGTTATGCCGAGGAGAGCAAAGGAGACACCGTGTGGGATCTCCGATTGCTATCCCTGGGGAGAAGAAAGTTAAAATGTTCGAGTAGATATGTGGGGTATCGGGGATTTCGCAGAATATTGAACAGATAATAATAATAATAATACCTTGGACACTATTTACACACATTGATCTAGCACCAAACTAGGATTCCCGAAAATTCGACCATGTTTCTCAATATCGCAAAGAGTTGGGGTGGCTTCCAATTCGTCGTCGCCGAGACATTCATATTCTCTCTTATCTTTTCAATATATTGAAAAATCCGCGCTACCCCAGCTACCTTCGAGACCGCTTTGAGTATCTCTTTTCAGGAGATCGGCACCGGAGATCTCACTCTTAGCCACTCCAAGGCATAGCACCTCGGCATATGAGCACTCATTCAGGCTGCAGGCGGTCCGACTGTGGAACGCACTACCTTGCACTATAAGAGACAGCCCACTCTTGTGGGCTAAAAGAGCACTTCCTCTTTCTTTCGTGAGAGTTTATAGTAGATATGTATATCATTATAATATATATACTATATTTGCAGGTAAATGTATGTATTGTATTTAGTAGTCTGGTATTTAAGTATTTTATTTTCCGTATTTTATATTATATATGTATTTTAGTATAGATTAGATATTAGATATTGTACACTGCCTACCCTTTCATGATACATTTCCCTTTCATGCCTTGGTTTGCTGGAAGAAATCTCTTTTTAGAGATAAGCTCGCCTTTGAACATATGATTTCTCCTAATGTAACCTTTTAAATTTAATATGTGTGTGTGCAATAAAGAATTATGAATTATGATTCCCTGTATCTTGGGTACTAGACAACGATACACGTACTTATATAGATAAATATTATACTTAGATAGATAAACAACCATGACTAGGGTTCAAACATCCGTTCTCATCAAACAAATATTTGCCCCCACCGGGACTCTAACCAGGGACCCTTGGCTTCGTAGACAGGGTCACTGCCGACTCGGACATTCGGGTCGTCAAAGATAGGAGAGAATGTGCATGTCACGGCGAAGACGGATTGGGAGCCAACCCAGCTCCTTGCGATACTGGGAGACATATTCATACTTGCGCAACCCGTAGATAAACCCTATCCCGAGGTTTTGAAGTCGTTCGAGTTTTTTCAGTTGTTCTTCGTTCGCACTGACCCAACAAACATCCGCATAGTCTGCCGTGGCAGGAGGTACTGCAATCTACGGAGGGAGTGAAATGACGCCTTTGTCATTCCTGATTCCTGAGCCGCCTACATCCATTACCTGCAGCCAGAGCTCCGTGGTCTAATAGGTTTCACGCTTGCTTCTCACACAGGAAATGCAGGTTCGAATATTGAAGATATACCAATGAGATAATTAATTTATCTTAAGTACATTATCGGACGTTCAACGTTTCGGATGACACGGTAAGCTGTAGGTCCCGGCTACTATCGCTATATGGTAGTGGTCGTACCCATCAACCCTCAGTGATCCAGCGTGATGGAGTATGGCTTAATCTTACTCGTATCCGGTGTGCAAAATTGAAAGCCAAAAAGAAGATTTTGATGATGTCAATGGTGTATTATCTTTAACCTTGAATTGGTTCACAGTTAACAATTTATTGTTAAATATTGGTAAAACCAAATGTATCAAATTCTCACTTACAAATGTCAGGCAAGTTGGGACCAGTTTAGTGTTGGACAGCAATACGTTAGAATTAGTAAATTACACGAACTTTCTTGGAATAAACATTGATAGCAAATTGCAGTGGGGAACCCACATAGAAAAATTGGCTGGTAAATTAAGTTTGCGGCTTACGCTGTTAGGAACATCAGACAAAACACGGATGTGGCTACATCTAGGCTAGTATATTTTAGGTACTTTCACAGTGTCATGTCCTATGGTATCTTGTTGTGGGGGAAAGCAGCGGATATTCATACTATTTTTATTTTACAGAGAAGAGCTATTCAAGCAATTTATAATTTAAAACCCACAGACTCCTTTAGAGAGCTTTTTAAAGAAATTGACATACTAACTGTAGCTAGTCAATTTATTTTCGAAAATATAATGTATGTACGCAAACCTTACAAAATTTCCCAAACTTAATTTTAACGTAAGAAATAATCACAGACTACTTGCGCCCCGGTTTAGACTCGTGAAGGTTAGCAATTCTTTCAAGGGTCAATGCATTCTCTACTACAACAAGATACCTCTGGAGATCTTGAAATTGCCATTTCAGCAATTTAAAAACCATGTTAAAGCGACTTTGTCGAAAAAGGGATATTACAATGTTCAAGATTACTTAAATGATGGGACTGTATGGGGTTAATCTGGCTCAACACAAGACCTTACTGTTAATAATTTTGTAATTATTTATTCCTGCTTAATAATTATGATAATGACATAAACTTATATATTTTGTATTAGTTAAGCATAAGCAATTTTCAAAAGAGATCTAAAAACCAATAAGTGGGAGTTTCTACGCCCTTCTCAGCCCGTCTCACAGTGGTCCAATGTAGAGAAGTGGCAAAACATGACGATTGCTAAGTATATGTAAATATCTACAGTAATAAAGACATTTGGAACTGGAACTGGAACTGTGCCCGGTGGCCTGCGCCCCTCTGTGGGGACGTTAATGGGCTACGTTTTTGTTTGCGGTCCTGAGCCGTACAACTTCCCCCTCTGTGTTCAGCAGAGGCAAGTGGGTTTGTAAGATGTTCAAGACGACATTTGTATTTTTAGTATTCCGTACCCGCTTGTCGTCCGTCCGTCTGTCACCAAGCTGTATCTCATGAACCGTGATAGTTAGACAGTTAAAATTTCCACAGATGATGTATTTCTGTTGCCGCTATAACAACGAATACTAAAAAACAGAATAAAATAAATATTTAAGGGGCTCCTATACAACAAACGTTTTTTTCTCTTATTTGCTCTATATTGATAACGGCAACAGGTAGACAATTGAAATATTCACAGAATATTTAGTTATATATTCACTTTAAAAATAAATAAATAAACGGAATAACCGGACACGATATCTCGTCTCGGACCAGCCTTATGGCGTAACACTCTGAAGTTCATAGCGTGTGTCTATGGTTCATCTCATGCTCATACAATTTCATCGATTGCGGGGTATCACCGAAGGCTTCTAGGCTTCATTATGATGCTACTTGCGTGATACCAATTTGACAGATGAAGCTGGTGCAAGGTGTCAAACGTAAAAGTCTATATGAAGTTCATAGCTCAGACGACTTACGCCATAAGGCTGCGTTCGGACCAGTGCGAGCGTGCGTACCATCCGCTTGTCACGCGCGTCTATTTAGTAATGCAAATAATGCAACAATGGAGCAACGGAAAAAGTTATTATTTTTATTAGGAAAAAGTTAGTTCAGTGGACGGTTGTTTAAATTCAACATTAAACTGTGAATTGGCGTTTTTTAAGCTACCAGTGGTTTCGGAAAGGTAAGTAGCTATCTATCTGCTTGTATTTAGATGGTTCATTTTAACGTTATATGTATAGAACAGTTAGGTAGGTAGGTAAGGTCCCCGAATAATATATCTAAGATCGATTTAAATAAATAACAGTTGCCTATTTTTCAATCAGTATAATAAAATAAGTATTAACAAAATGTTTGTTAGGTCAATTCAGGCCACCTTACTTACGTAAATTGAAAACATGTTTTTTTGTTTGTGTAGATATTCTGTTGTTTTGTGTCATTTGACAGGTGTAGGTCTTAAACGGTCAGGGCAATAAAAATTTTGTAACTCGGGTAGTCCGTTTAGAAGTCATCAGGGATTTTCGATAGTGAAAATTGACAAACGTAAAATTGTGTAGGTATTTTTCTGTTCTGTAAACCTTTTCTTACCTTCCTATAAAAAATTGTATATGAAAATGCGAATTTATTACACTTTAAAATATAATAACCGTGCATTTCGCCAATGTCGAAATCGTCGCAAGGTATTGTCTGTGACAAATTTGTAATATAACAATGACATTAAAATTTAAATATTGTAGTTAATATTAATTTATATTTTTATTCTTCTCGTTTCATTCTTCATAATTAATCATACAACTAGATAGGAGCGCCAGTACCACGATAGTTTTTCGTGCATAAGCCGTAGTTGACAACCCTAGAGCGATCGCCGAGCGTAGCTATGAAAAGTGAAGTACATACATGTGGTTGACTTCTGTACCTATTTATTTTGTGGCTGTGTCATCGGCATATGTGGCACATAAGACGATTTCTGAATCTGGAATATCTACCGTAGAGATAGTGTATAGCACTGGTCCCAGTACAGATTCCTGGGGGACTCCTGCTTGGCATTCTCTGAAGGAGGAGTAGCTTCCATCGAACTTTACCTGGAACATTCGAGTTTCCAGGTAGGATTTTATGAGCATGTGCTCTGTGTTTGGCAGTCAACTTTTGATTTTAAAGAGTAATGACTTGTGCCAGAAACGATTGAACACCTTTCTTTGTCTTTCTATACATCCAGCAGAACTGAATTCCTTCATAATAATTTTTCATAATTTCTTTGTTGCACACAAATCATATAAAAAACAAGAGTTACATAAAAGAAGTGTACAAAGGCGAGCTTATCTCTAATAAGAGATCTCTTCCAGCAAACCAGGCAATTAAGGGAAAAGTTGATGGTTGAGCAGGGGTAGACCTATGTGTACAATATATAAAATAATAAATAAAATAATAACTATAATAATATACTAAATACTTATTATATACTACAAATACTATTTTATACACTATAATAATACATACTTACATGCATACTACCTATAACTCTAAAGGGAGAGGTAATGCTTCTTCACACGACTTTTAAAGATATTCAGATTAGGACTGTCCCTGATGGTGCAAGGGAGTGCATTCCACAACCGAATGGCCCGGGCTCTAAACCCGTTCTCATAGAAAGCGGTGTTATCCTGTGGAGTTGTGAGCATGGAAACTGCGTGAGTTCTCCGAGGTTTGCTGGAAGAAAGAAATTGAAAACTGTCTCGTAAGAAATTTGGGTAGCGTGGATTACGTAAAATGTTGTAGAGGAAATTGAGGATGTGTGAATCCCGACGAAGACGAATCGGCAGCCACTTTAACTCCCTGCGATGTTGTGGCACATGGTCGTATTTGCGCAGCCCGAAGATAAACCGAATCCCGAGATTTTAAAGTCGTTCGAGTTTGTTCAGTAGTTCTTCGTTAGCACTGACCCAGCAGACATCAGCGTAATCGATGAGGGGTAGAATGAGAGATTGAGCAAGAGTGATTTTGGTATGTCGAGGCAAAAAGTACTGAATTCTCCTGAGAGAGTGAAAGGTAGAAAATACTCGGCGACTTACCTCATTGACATGCGATGACCAGGACAACTGGTTGTCAAAGATTAGACCCAGGTTTTTAACTTTATCGCTATATACGATTGTGGTACCATTAAAAGTGACAGATGGAATGGGATGTTGCTGCAACAAGTTAAGAGAATGTCTAGTACCTATTATCATGGCCTGGGACTTGCTCGGGTTAACCAGGAGTCCGAAGGATGAAGCCCAACTTCTTATTCCCTCAAGATCAGCGTTGAGTGCCTCCACAGCAGAGTGTGCATCGTTGAGAGAGAAGTGGCGATAAATCTGGAGATCATCAGCGTAAAGATGATATGAGAAGGACAGGACGTCCGAGATGGTGTTGATAAAGATCGTGAATAGAAGATGATTAATTCCACGCCTCAACCGAACGGCGTGGAATCTTGAGGGGGTGGGTTTTTGCCAGCACGGGAGAGAAAATCTTGATTGTTACTTTACCTTGTCGTCGCAGACCGGAGATCGAAAGCTCGATTCGAGGCAGGAATGCGGGATATGAGCACAAGTTTGGGATAGGAGAGGAACCGAACCTTGCCGACACGAGGAGTCGCCGTCCGCATACGACGAGTTGGAGACCGTACAACTACAACCTTCACCACGAATCACTCAACCGCTGACGCGAATCTACTTATTTCCCGACGATGTAGATGATTAACACTCCGACCAGGCTCGACACCTGTATTAGACAATTGGTACACCGAAATACCATCAATGGCCCGACGCCTGAGCAGACATGTTTTTTCTCCCGACGAGAAAAAATAACCTCCAATTTCTCCTCTCGTTTCGATACGAGTTACAGCTGCGGTTCTGTTTCCGTTCCGAGTCGCGCAACAAGAGGAGGTGAGTTCTGAAGCATAAATATTAAACAGTCACCCGCCCGGACAGGCCCGAACCTGTCCCTAATCAATAGGAAGGCGAGAAAGTGTTGCGACCGCTCTCTTGAGGACCGAGTCCCCCACCTTGACTTCTGCTGATCGAGGCGTGCCATCCCGACCCGTGTACAAATTGACGATCCGTCCTCGTCTCCATCTCAATGATGGCAGGTTCGCATCCTTAATCAGCACCAAATCACCGACTTGAGGGGGGCTCGTCCGGTCAGTCCACTTAAGGCGCTGCTGCAAGATGTGCAAGTACTCAAGGGACCACCGTTTCCAAAAATCTTGAGCCATCTGCTGCAACATCTGCCACCTAGTTAACCGACTTAACTTAACATCACCGAATGGGTATTCTGGCAGGGCGTTAAGGGGCTGACCTATCAGGAAGTGACCCGGCGTCAACGCTTCCAAGTCATTTGGATCCGAACTGAGCGGGCACAACGGACGCGAGTTCAGTGTCATTTCAATTTTACAGAACAGCGTCGCAAGCTCTTCAAAGCGTAGAGAGGTCTCACCGATGATCCTCGTCAGGTGCGACTTAGCCGATTTAACCGCAGCCTCAAAAATTCCTCCCCAATGAGGACATCCCGGCGGACTGAAAACCCATTCAATCCCACGTCGGGAGCAAGCCGTACCGATGGCGTCCTGGTTACCGTTCAGGAATTGAGTGACCTCCTGCAGATATCGCCTGGCTCCGACAAAATTTGTGCCGTTGTCCGAACGGATTAATGACGGGAGGCCCCTTCGTGAGACGAACCGATCCAGACATGCGATAAATGCCTCCGTAGTGAGGTCACTGACCACCTCCAAGTGGACTGCCTTCGTGGCCAAGCACACGAAGACGCACAGGTATGCCTTCACTAATCTAGCGTTCCGTAGCTGTGAAGACTTGACCATGAATGGTCCCGCTAAATCCGTTCCGACACCCGCAAAGGGCCGGATTTCGTTAACGCTATCCGAGGGCAAATCGACCATCTGGGGCTGCATCGTAGCCGCCTTGGCCCGATAACAAGGCAGGCACCGAAATACGACGCTACGCACTAAGCGTCTTCCCGATAGAATCCAGAACTCGCGCTGGAGAAACGCCATTAAGGCGTGGCATCCGACATGCCCATTCCGAATGTGTCGATCCTGTATCAACAGTTCGACCAACTTCCCTTTCCTAGGGAGTAACAACGGGTGGCGAGCCGCATAAGGCAGGTTGGCATTCCGCAGCCGACCTCCTACCCTCAGCAATCCTTGAGGGTCAATAAACGGGTTGAGCCGAGCCACAGCTCCCTTCAGTTGGACGCGTCCGCGTCTCAGAATGTCCAGTTCGGACTTAAAGTGCACCGTCTGCACGTTCCGTACCAATGCGAACAACGCATGGTTCCGTTCCCGTGGTGTCAGGACCTGTGTCCGCACTCGTTGCGCCTCAGAATTCCGACAATTCCGCGCAAATCGGCAGATCCAGGCGGTCACATTGACCAGCTTGTCGAGCGAGCTGTACCGTTCCAGCAGGCTGAACTCCTCTTCCGGCTCTGGTTGCGTCGTACAGACACCGACTGTCAAGGCGCCGTTCGCCGTGGTAACGCGTGGACTCATTGGCCAATCCGATTCGGCTTGAGTCAACCATTTTGGACCCCACCACAAGGGATGTCCAACCAACTCCGGAGCGTGACACCCACGAGACGCACAGTCTGCTGGGTTCATTTCCCCTGGAACATGTCTCCAGATTAAGGGAACCTCCGAATTCAGAATCTGCGAAACCCGATTCGCCACAAAAATCTCCAGCTTGTGAACTGAAGCCTTCAGCCAGC
The DNA here is from genome assembly GCA_949825045.1 of Argyresthia goedartella. Lineage (NCBI taxonomy): Eukaryota > Metazoa > Arthropoda > Insecta > Lepidoptera > Argyresthiidae > Argyresthia > Argyresthia goedartella. The sequence goes on along the minus strand of OX463831.1, from coordinate 10,097,739 downwards.
ATAACACGATCTGGTGGCTCTCCGTCCAAGCGTAGACCGTATCTTCTAGCGCTATTGACCCACGAAGAACCGTCACCGTGTGGTTGAGCAGACGAGTCAGGAGAGCCGCTCCCGAAAGCTCTAATTTGGGAATGGTCAGGCGAGTGCGCAACGGCGCAACCTTGCTCTTGGCCATGACCAACCCGCACATCAACCTACCCCGAGGAGTCGACCGTACGCAGATACACCGCAGCTCCGTAGCCCTTCTCCGAGGCATCGCAAAACCCATGCAGGGTGGCGGTGTATCGTTTGGTGGGGACCAACCTCCGTGGCAGTGAAATCCGATTGATTCCAGGGAGCGTCGAAAAGAACGAGTCCCACTCTGAGCTCAATGACCCGCCGATCGGGTCGTCCCATTTCAGCTCAGCAGACCACAATTGCTGCATAAAACACTTGAGCTGAAATGTTACCGGGGTGATCCACCCGTTTGGATCAAATGTCCTAGCCACCGTTGAAAGGACGTTCCGTTTCGTCCAGACCTTCGGGGAGTCCAACTCGACCCGATACGAAAACATGTCTGACACCGGCTGGTACTGGGCGCCTAATACCGACAACATATTTGGATTTTCCAAATTTTCAAAAATGTGGGGATCCTGCTGGTAGTCATCCGGAAGACCAGTCAGTAACTCTGGAGAGTTCGACATCCATTTCCGGAGCTCGTAACCTCCACCCCGTAAGAGCTCAACTAGCTCGTCCCGTCGAGCGAGCGCCTCCTCTACGGAATCTGCACCGGTACAGATATCGTCCACGTAGAGATCCTGCTCCAGGATCGCTGCTCCTCTAGGGAAGTTTAACCGTTCTCGATCCGCTAACTCCCGCAGAGTGCGAATCGCCAAATAAGGACTAGACCGTAGCCCGTACGTGTTGGTGTTCAGCTCGTACACCCTGATGGGCTGATCTGGGCTCTCTCGCCACAGTATCAGCTGATACCGTCTATCGTCAGGGTGAACGACCGTCTGTCTAAACATCATCCGGATGTCAGCTACAAACACAACATTGTGTCGACGGAACCGTGTGATAACATCCGCGATGTCATGGTTCAACTTCGGCCCTGAATGCAAACACTGGTTCAGGTTCATGCCGTTAGATGTTGATGCCGATCCATCGAACACTACCCGTATTTTGCCCTCCGGGGTCCTCAAGACTGCGTGATGGGGCAGGAAGCAGTGGTCTTCACGCTTCCAGTCGATACCCGAAACCGACATGTGGCCGAGCGACTCGTATTCCCGCATGAAGTCGACGTACTTCTGCCGGAAAATCCCGTCACGCTTCATGCGTCGTTGCATCGACAGAAGCCGCTTCTCGGCTGCATGGTGTGAACTGCCCAGCGGCGGGCGATCACTCCGAAATGGAAGACGTGTGAGAAATCGACCTGACCGAAGGCGACCAGTATTGTTCCGATAAAACTGTTCACACTCTTCTTCAACCGGGTCCAACCGGCGGACCGTAGGTGGTTCCTCCACCTCCCAAACTTCTGTATCACCTCCGAGAGTACAGAACCGAATAAGGGACTACGAGTCGCTAGGCGTGGGGCAGCCGGCATGACCGGACCCATTACCGCATGGCCCAGTCTGGTGTTGACCGAAACCAGACCAGTCGCCTGCAACACGTGGACACCTGGCACTAACAGGTATCCCAAGGCATCGACACCCAATAAAATGTCTACTGGGCCCGGAATATCGAACTCCGGGTCAGCCAGTGACAACCCAGCGACCAACTGTCGCACCGAGGGCGACAACCGTACGTGAGGGTGTGAGCCCATCACAGTAGGCATGACTAATGCCGTGACCGTCAGATTCACCGATGAATCCACCCGTGACGAGAGAGTAATCCGACATACTCCCTTAACGGAACCGACTTCCGTGTTCCCAATTCCCCGAATGGAATGTGGATACTCCCTTACCGAAATGCCCAACCGTCTTACAAGGTTGCACGAGACTAAGCACCCCTGGGCCCCCGAGTCCAATAGTGCTCGTGCTATTTGCCGTCCGAACTCCACGCTATCACCGAGGCGGTGGGGAGCATGACCGTCTGTGGAGTGGCGGCACCCTGTAAGTGGGCGGCGTGTCCCTAGCGGGAACCTCCGCGGGATCCGTACCCGCTGGGACCCCCGTCGGCCTGGTAACTCGGCTGCTGATATGCCACCGGTGGCATATCAGACCGTATGTACATCAGGGGGTCCCAACCCGCATAATAGGCCCCTCGCTGTCCCGGTACCCGACCATACCGGACTGTGTACGGTGTGCCCGGTGGCCACCGTGGATGGAGGGGGGAGAGCGGATCCAACCTGGGGCGCTCTAGGAATGGGGGCGACATCCGACTGTTCGCCTCCCTGTTCGCCTCCCAGAGCGACGGGCAGGGTGGCGCAGAAGGTGGTGGGCTCCCAGCCTTCGCGCCACTCATAGGTGCCATCTGACACCCGCCCGTAACACGCGGTGAGCCAGCGGCCCGAAGTCCTCGCTGAACCTGGACAGCGGCGACCGAACCCCGGCTATCCCGCCTGTTACCCCCCGCGCTGCCCCCTTCCCCTCGGAGGGGGTCCCGTCCGCGGGTACCCCAGTCACCCCGTTGGTGACTCCCGTTGCCCGGAGGGGGACTGGGTCCGGCCCTGGTTGGGCCCTGTGACCGACCAACCTGAGTCCGGCCCTGGTGACCGTCCGAGCGCCTTAAAGTTGGCGCAACTGGTCACTTCATGACCGGCACTGTCGCAGTGCACACAGCCGTCAGCCGACGGCGCGGCACTCAAAACGCCAAATTGTTTTGACCGCCCACCCCCCCGTGGGGTGGGCGGCGCTCGATGTCGCCCAAGCACTCCATCGCTTGGTCAGCATCCGCGCAGAGCTGCTTCACTGCAGCCACCGAGGCGTCATCCGTAAGCCCGAGGGCTTCAGCCTCCGCAGCCAGCCGACACACCATCCCGACGCGTGTCATTGCGTCCTCCACACGCTTGAGCAGGACATCGTCCATGTCAGGTCGCTCCACATACTTGTGAGTATGGGCGAGCCATCTCATCTCCTCACGGACACCATACCGCAGTACCGTCAAGGGCGAAGGTGCCATGGTTACCGATTCAATTGTTTCTGGTCCTATGCTTCACTACCGAACTAAGCACAGCCAGAGACCAGCACTTGCCCGTCAGCGCTGGGCACAGAAATTAAAACTAAGTTGTAAAAACCAAGGCAACCACTAAAACAATTAAATCCTAAACAATATTTAATATGGTCGCCCTGTGGACATACACCTTATAAATATACACTCTAAATCAATTAGAGAATGCCACCATAAAACACAATACAAAAATAACCCACAAAACTTGATTATGAAAACAATACAAAATAATAGGTGGTGGGCTCCGAGACTATAAACCTAAACAATATAGCACCCTAAACCACACTGGATTCCGAAATCCAAGCTATTTTTAATATAATGAAGGTAGCTGTGACCTTCTAGAAGTGGCCCCTCCGATATGACCCACACTTCTACTGAGGTCAGCAAAATCAGCTTAATACCCCTTAAATAGCCTGACCCTGCTCTGTAAACCGAAATAACACTGCAGTACTATAGAACCCGACGTTCTACCGCAAGTAATACAATCTAGTTACTTCGCAGAATGACTGTTCAATCTTTTATGCGCACAAACAGTAGTTTCCGACTACAAATTTATAATAATTGTTAACTAAATTGACACTTATACTTCCACTAACCGAAAATGAACTTTAATTGTGGTGTACCGACCACAGACTCATTGCCGACTTGCCGGCCAATCTGAGATATTATTTTCTCCCAACTACAATGTGGCAACAACCCTACAACCGTCCGTGAATCTGTGATTTCCCACTAGGAAACCGCGCCTGCTACCAAAATGATTAATTCCACGCCTCAACCGAATGGCGTGGAATCTTGAGGGGCTGGGTTTTTGCCAGGACGGGAGAGAAAATCTTGATTGTTACCTTACCTTGTCGTCGTAGACCGGAATTCGAAAGCTCGATTCGAGACAGGAATACGGGATAGGAGCAAAGGTTTGGGTAGGATCGGGAGTGAATCTCACTTTTCGCTGCCCGACGCTGTCGCCGGCGTGCTGCCTGCCGACACGAGGAGTCGCCGTCCGATACGACGATGTCCAATCACAATATGGATCACTCAACCGCCGACGCGAATCTACTTATTTCCCGACGATGTGGTAGATTAACACTCCGACCAGGCTCGACACCTGTATTAGACGATTGTTACACCGAAATACAATCAATGGCCCGATGCCTGAGCAGACATGTTTTTTCTCCCGACGAGAAAAGATAACCTCCAATTTTTCATCTCGTTGGTACGAGTGACAGCTGCGGTTCCGTTTCCGCTAGTGAACAACGCATGGTTCCGAGTCGCGCAACAAGAGGAGATGCGATCCGAAGCATAAATATTAAACAGAAGAGGAGAAAGAATACCACCTTGAGTTACGCCTGTAAAGAGGTGACACCATTCAGTGGATATCTCTTCAGACCTGATACGCTGTTGCCGATCCTTCAAATAAGAGTCGAACCAGCTGGCAGAGAAGGAGGAGACGTTCAGAGATCTGAGAAGCTCAACGAGAATGTCAAAATCTACGCAGTTGAAGGCACTACTGAAGTCAAGTAAAGCGAGCACGGAAAGCTGTTTGCGTTCCATGGCTACCTGGATATCATGTGTGACTTTCATGAGAGCCGTGACGGTGCTATGACCCGGTCTGAATCCTGACTGGTATATGTTCAGCAGATTGTTTGAGAGAAGGTAAGAAGAGAGCTGGGTATGGACAATGGATTCAAGGACTTTGGAGAGGATGGGTAGGATTGAGATAGGTCGATACTCTTTAAAAGAGGTGGGACTGGAAGTTTTAGGGAGCGGGATGACTAATGCTTTTTTCCACATGGTGGGGAAGATGCCATTCGATAGGGAAAAATTTATAACATGTGTAATAGCTGGCAGTAGTTCATCCAGGATTGTTAAAAGCATTTTAAGGCAGATTTTATCTTCACCTACGGCTTTCGAGCTCACTGCTAGTACCGCCTTCTTGACCGCATAGATTCCAACATTGCTCAAGTTGAATGGTGTGGTGTCGGGTAAGCACTTAGAGCGCAGGCTCTGAAGAGTGGCTTGTTTAACAATGGGATCCATCACAACAGGTTGGGCAGAAAGGAACTGGTTGAGACCGTTTTTTTATTTTATTTTATTTGTTTATTTTAGGTACCTCAACGAAAAACCTCCACAATAAAGAAAAATAACCTGACTACAGTGGGCGCCATTTTGGATTTGTTCTCCCACACTGTGCAATCCAATTTAAGATGAACTGACAGGTAGCGATGCGCGATTATGAATGACACTAATGAAATCACTCGATTATGGCAATCATTCGACATATTCGAATGGAACACCTAAATCATTCGAATGGACACCTCACAACAACAAACTGCGACTGACAGCGATCGACAAATACTAATTGACGCTCCCCACTAATGAGTATTCACCAAATCATTCATAGGACAGGCCGAATATCCGACTTGCAAGCAATATTCAACCATATGGCTATAACTTTAAGTTGCAACCAATACATATTAGCGATTCGGAAATCATTCATCAAACCTGGTCCAACTTGATGATTAAATATGCTTGCTTGCTTTTCTTTCGGTTATTCAGCTGCAAGCAAGATTCAGTCCTATGGTCAATATTTTACAGTACAATACAAACTACAGTGGTTCTGTCTGGTTTCGTTATTGGAATTGAAATAAGTGGTCTTAATTCAATTATTAGGATTAGCGATCACTAATTTTGTAGTTGAATAATAATATTAGTAGTCATCTGATCATTCGACACACAAAATCATTCACTATCGCGCATAGCTTCTGACAGGCGTTTACGAGTGCCGATTTTCTGATTATAATGAAATTCTTAATTTTTTTATTATTATTAATTAATATTTTTAATTGTTAATTCTTATTGGTATAGTATTCCTAATAGAATCCTTTACCTTTACTAACAAATGCACCTGATTCCAATTCGCTTTCAGCTAATATTTGTTGTTCAATATCTAGTACCCTAAATTATACTAGAATTACTGAAATATTTTAAAAATAAAGCAATATTTGGCCTTAAAGTTTAGTTTTAATTATGCTTTATCATATCTAAAACTATAATAAACTTAAACGCATGTTAACTTGATATATACATAAAACTACTTTTTAAACTGGTACAAAAAAGGCTTGACTGTTGGACTGAGTAGGTCCGTATAAAATGCTCATCAAAATTATTCATTCATTATCTAGCCTGTTCCTTCATGTGCATTTTGATGTATTTATTTATTTTTTATTTATTTAATATACAATTACGATGTACAACATTACAGGTATACACCCAATGCGCTGTACAAAGTCTAATAGTTATACAATGTCAGAATCAATTTAGGTCGGTCGATTTCACAGTTAGGGAACAAAGGGTACAAATTCTTAGAAAATACTACATATCAAATCACATTAAACATTAAATGGTATGGTAGAAAGAGATTGGAACAAGATGAACATAGACCTTAATTGGCCTATGTCATATATGAATGCTAAGTAATTTAGATTGTATCGTGCTGTGGACTCAGTTCCCAAATAAACAAACAAATAAACAGCAATGAGTGCGAAATAGCACCTACTCATTTCCACTGCCTCCAGATCGGCGCACTGTGTAGGCATATTTTTTTAACCACCGCCTCCAGGTTGTTTCCCTGACCAGGGATAACTAGCAGAAAGCATTGTAAAGGCGCGCGAAAGGTGATGTACCTTGAGAACTTGTCTATGAACTGCAATTATTGTGCTGGGCTTGCGAAATCTCTCAAGGCAAAATTTTCAAAAGCACCACCGTCAACCACAGTATAATAATTACAAAGTAAGCTAAGCAGATACCTGAGTCACACTCCGTAGCCGGACTGGCTCATTTGGGCCCGTGACGGTACTAGAAAACTTGCTAAAGAACATTGGCACTTCTGGCGGAGTTATGTTCTGCTCCTTGCAATGATCTTTGTAGTTGAGGCCAATGCAGATCACCTTGTCCATGCCGAGGATGGGGGCGGCCAGGGTGACAGACGAGATAGGGAGCGACGGAGGATTCGAACATTGCACTCTGGAATAGATTTAGGAGCCATGTCTAATAAAAATTATAAACATGCTACTTCTACTAAATTAAGAACATGTTGCACTTTCCTTTAAAGTACATAAATTATATACTCTATAGGTTAACTATACTCTATTATAGCGTTCACATTAAATTCTAGGTATCACCTACTTGTGCCTGGGACCAGACTACTCTTTGCTGGGCGTATGTAAGTTGGAAACAACACAAAACAAAACTTGTAACCCTATTTCAACCTCTTAGAGAGGATAGATAGGAACTTTAATAGAGTGGGGTTTATTTACCTACATAAATGTAACTAGGTACTGTTTAAACTGGACTTACTTCTTCACCTTATCCAACTGGCCATTCCTCAGGATATCTAAAAGTGTAGTCGACAGACTTGAGTCGGCTTTATTCAAGTCTACAACATTGCTTCCCTCCACATACCCCACACGGACTTCTCCCGGCTTATCACACGTCGTAAACTGCACAAACTTCATATTTCTACTCGTGGAAAGAGAGAATAATCTGATAGAATCGAAGCTGGAGGACTGACTAACGTTGATATTTCTCGGCCCTACGGAGGTTTTGATAGAAGATAACACACGTCGAAACAATTGTGACTTTATAGCCATTATCAAGGTTGAGGAAATCGCGGTTTTGATGGGATTACGTAAATAAATCTAAAATTATGCGGTAGATTTATGATAAACAAACGATTGTTCGATCCGTTTTTGACACTACATATTTTCGAAATAGTGTTCCAATATCGGAATCGGAACTAATAGGAACCGTGCTAAAAGTTTTGTCAACTTCAAACGGACCAGCTATAGAAAATGAGAGAAGGACGTAGGTAGTACAATCGTAGTACATGTAAATTTAATACCTACTATTTTCTGCGATCGATCGAAACAAACAATTAAAAATTTAAATAGGTTCGATCATCACCAGTCCGATTAGTGATAGCAAAGATCGAAGGTTCGGAGTTTTTTTTAGCATTTGGAAGGAGTTTAGAAAGCCGGCCATGAAATTGCTATTTGAGCAATTTAAAAACCATGTTAAAGCGACTTTGTCGAAAAAGGGATATTACAATGTTCAAGATTACTTAACCCCTCGCACGGACCCCCAGCCACTTGGCGCCGACACAGCTCGTCCCCCAGGCACACTTAAGCCCGCGCGGCGCGCGACACTTGACTGACGTATCAAGTGATTATGTTGAAATGGTAACTCTTAGAACTATGAGAGTGCTAAATATGAGTAGCTAATGAAACCCTCTCTTAGTCAATGCAAAACTAATGTCACAGTGACCTTCCTTTATTATTGTACCGACATGAGAATCACAGACATCTATGAAAATGGTCCTTCTCGACAAATCTAGCAGACATGAGAAAAACATCAACAACATATACATGTTATTTGATACCTACGTAATCTAAATAACATTACCCTTTCAAAACAATAAAAACATTAGTGTGTTCTTATATAAACTGTTCAATATTTCAGCGTTTGAAATTTTCCAAAAATACGGAAATCGAAAAAGTGTTTTTTTTGAGGCACGTTTGGAATATTTTTTTCTATGAATGACCATAGACAATTGTATCGGATTATAGACTTTGTCTTATTGAGCGTCTGGAAAATCTTTAACAGTACCAACATGACAAAAATTGGCCAAAATATACCGGTTTAAAAAATCGCGGGAGCGAGAGCGTCATATGACGCTTGGGGGACGGACGGTACTCGAGGCGAGCGTCATATGAGGCTTGGGGGATTGTAAGGTTAAACCTTGGCAAGGAGACACTGGGCTTTGTCGAGAAGGCAGTGTTTCTTGGCTTAACACTAGATAGTAAACTGCAATGGGGTCCACATATTGAAACACTGGGCTCTAAATTAAGTTATGCGGCTTTTGCTGTTAAAAGAATCCGGCAACTAGCTGATGAAAAAACAGCAAAGCTTATATATTATGCCTATTTTCACAGTGTAATGTCATATGGAGTACTCCTTTGGGGCGGCGCTGCCGATGTTGAACGTATTTTTATCTTGCAGAAACGTGCCATTAGGGCCATTTATAACTTGAAGGCTAGATCATCTTTGAGAGATAAATTTAAGGATATTAATATTTTGACTCTTCCCTCTCAATATATTTATGAAAATATTATGTATGTCCGCAAAAATATCAGTAGCTTTAATAGAAAATGTGATCTTCACTCAGTTAATAATAGAAACAAATTAAAATTATCTTATCCTCATTTTCGTTTAACCTTACAATCCCCCAAGCCTCATATGACGCTCGCCTCGAGTACCGTCCGTCCCCCAAGCGTCATATGACGCTCTCGCTCCCGCGCTTTTTTAAACCGGTATATTTTGGCCAATTTTTGTCATGTTGGTACTGTTAAAGATTTTACAGACGCTCAATAAGACAAAGTCTATAATCCGATACAATTGTCTATGGTCATTCATAGAAAAAAATATTCCAAACGTGCCTCAAAAAAAAACACTTTTTCGATGACATTTTTTTGGAAAATTTCAAACGCTGAAATATTGAACAGTTTATATAAGAACACACTAATGTTTTTATTGTTTTGAAAGGGTAATGTTATTTAGATTACGTAGGTATCAAATAACATGTATATGTTGTTGATGTTTTTCTCATGTCTGCTAGATTTGTGTCGAGAAGGACCATTTTCATAGATGTCTGTGATTCTCATGTCGGTACAATAATAAAGGAAGGTCACTGTGACATTAGTTTTGCATTGACTAAGAGAGGGTTTCATTAGCTACTCATATTTAGCACTCTCATAGTTCTAAGAGTTACCATTTCAACATAATCACTTGATACGTCAGTCAAGTGTCGCGCGCCGCGCGGGCTTAAGTGTGCCTGGGGGACGAGCTGTGTCGGCGCCAAGTGGCTGGGGGTGCGAGGGGTTAAGCAAAGTTTCCTCTAGCTTCAAGGGTCTTTCTGTTAGGTGTTACAATAAGTTGCCCTCCAATGTTATTAATTTATCAGAAAAACAATTCAAGAAAACTGTTAAGAATGTATTAATTAAAAAGGCATACTATAAAGTTGAGGATTATTTAAATGATAAACTGGTCTGGCAGTAAATTAGCTCCATTTGACAGCTTCTTTTCATGTAAATTGACCAAACAATTATTGTATTAGACATAAGTACTTGAATTTTGAAAAGAGTATGCAATGTGTTTCTTGTGCATTCTTCACATTGAGTACAACATTTCGAATGCACCTAGGCAGGTAACTATTTTTAATTTTAATGACTATTTTTAAGAGGTTTTATATTAGATTCTCTATGTAAAATCCAATGAAAATAAACGATTTAAAACTGAAACTGAAACTCGAAACATTGGTCCAATTATACAGAATACAGAAGCTGTTGCCTATCTTACAGGTCTTAAGCCTAGTTTAGGTAACAGTAACAAACATATAATGTAAAACCTAAATTGATAAATAAATTATTCTTATTCTTATTCTTATTCTTAATTATTGATAGAGAGTTACATTTTTGTTTGGTACATTTATTGTTGATGAGTTGATTTGAGTATTTCTCTGTTCTTGCGTCTGAGGAACTTGCGTTTCATTGTAGATAGTATACGTCGGAGATAGTGGTGGTGGTGCATCGTGAGTTACGGACGAAGATAAGATGCCGGAAATTGATGGTTGTGGCTCTGATGGATTAAGTTTTATATTTTTGTTAATTTGGTTGATATAGTTTTATTCGCTATTGAGCTTTCGATATAACCCTCAGCTACTCTATCACAGCTCCAACCACCGTGTCTTTTAATTGACGGATTTTTCCGCCCCTGAATCCGCCAAGAAAGTCGCCGAAGTTCTTCTAAAGCAGTGACCGGTGTAGAGTTCAACATCTTTGAGTTTTAAATATTTAGCAATTTCCTTTGGCATATTGCTAATTTAATTTTTGCCGATGGCTTGTCGAGTACATTTCCCATTCCGATAGTTTATAAAAAATCTATTGTTTTCCATGTTGGTGGGACGTAATGCTTGGTATTTATGAATGATTTTAGTAGGTATATTGTCCTTGTACAATGAATGACCGATTTTTCGTTGTCTTAGTTTCCTTTACATTAATCAGCAGCAACTCATTGGAATGATTTTCAACGTCCTCCACCTTTAAGTTTACAAGTTCACATCCGCGGCAAGCACCATTGAGTCCAAAAATTAAGATATATATATATATATATAATATATATTTATAAGGGTAGTGCACCAGCGCGCACGAAGCCCGAGATTGCAGAGTTTCGGAGAAAGCCAAATACAAGGTCACCAAAGGTAAACCCAAATTCAAATTCTAAAACAAAACTTCATCTAGTTTTTCAACTCATCTGGATTTTATTTAGGCCTACATTTAATTTACATTACTTCACTTCACTTACTTCAGTAACATAACACTACATTTTCGGGGGAAAATGTAGTGTTATGTTACTTACATGTCATTTTTCAAGATTTTTAGCTGGATACTTGCTGAGCTGTACAGCTTGTTATTTGGTATCACCTTTATTTTCATAGGACCCTGTAACGTTTTAAACCATGAGAACACATTAACAAATCATTTTCGCTTTGTATTTTCACACTATCAGCACTTCTAAATCGATAGCGAAGGGGTTTACCTTTGGTGACCTTGTATTTGGCTTTCTCCGAAATTCTGAAATCTCGGGCTTCGTGCGCGCTGGTGCGCTACCTTTTTTTTATATCTATCGCGTTGTAGTAACGGCTCGCAGGATCGCGTTGTAGGAACGGCTCGCAGGATCCCGGGGTAGTGCGACCCCGGGATAAGGCCTTTAGGTGGATCTTCTCGCTCAGAAGCTGACGTGAGACTCCAGAATTTCAGAAATGTTCCGCTCTTATACCCTTTTTGGAGAGTTCTAAAAATTATTTAAATTAAACGTAATTTTTGTGAGTGGCCAAGAGAGAAAAAGTATTTTTGTAAAAGTATTGAAGCAAACATATCAGACCGCTAACGAGTTTGAATGGACATTGCCATGACAACCAGATAAACAACGACATCAACAGATGTCAAACTTTGGTTTCAGGCTCGTAATACGGAAAACAACAGGAAAACCATGAAGTAAATGAAGTAACAATGAATATAAAAAGGTAGCGCACCAGCGCGCACGAAGCCCGAGATTGCAGAGTTTCGGAGAAAGCCAAATACAAGGTCACCAAAGGTAAACCCCTTCGCTATCGATTTAGAAGTGCTGATAGTGTGAAAATACAAAGCGAAAATGATTTGTTAATGTGTTCTTATGGTTTAAAACGTTACAGGGTCCTATGAAAATAAAGGTGATACCAAATAACAAGCTGTACAGCTCACCAAGTATCCAGCTGAACAGACCGGAAAATAGCACGTAAGTAACATAACACTACAATATATATATATAACAAAGATAAAAAACAGGTAAATATATAGAATAATTACCATTACTAAGATACGAAATATTCATAGTTAAATCACGTTTACTTTTGTGGCCAGAAAAATTTCGTCAGGAGCTTCATTAAGTAATTTTTCCACATTTTGAGTCGTAAAAATTTTAGACTTCTTTGCGCAATGCCCTTCTGATTTACTTCTTAAAAAAGCCAGTAATTTCGTGAATCTATTTATTTCAATGCTATGTTCGATGCTTATTGTAGCTTTCAGTTTTGAGTATATGTACCAAAGTGTATTCGGATTCTTTGTCTTGGATAAATAATCAAAATAGACAAGAAGTACTGATTCTGAAATTGATAGGCCTTTCGCACTTCTCCAAGTTGAAAATTCTTCATAAGTTTTTAAATAATTTTCCTTGGATTTTGTTGGAAGCAAATTATTTATAATTGCGGCAGCATTTGCACTGATGGAATCCGACAATTCACTGTCACTGTCGCTTTGATTTAACATCGTAACGTATTTTTTAAAACATTAACTTATTTATAAAAATAAATTAAAATAAACTTAAAGTTTACATATGAATGAAGAAAACAAAAACGCGGCAAATTCCTAGACTAATATTTTTTTGTCGGAAAAGCAAAGGCATCAAGCTCATACGGCCTCGTCGGTTTTCGTAATTTTATTTAATAATAATAACTACTTATTAAATGCATAATTCCTTTTTCAAAAATATGTATAATGTATAATCTTTATATACAAACTCAATGGTGTAAACACAGTTAAAGTTCAGTATAAATTTCGGTAAGTATTCCAAAAAATTACATTCTCTCCCTAGAGGTGAATGAAATTCAGTACAATTTTCTATTCCTGTTTTTAACAGATTAAAAATGACAATTGTTATGTTCGCTTTTTGTGGCATAGAATGTCACTTTTTTGAGCAAGTGGTACGAAATAGTATAAAAACGTCTCCTTTGCGATTCGCACGTCGTAATGATCCTTGATTATTTTCGCGCGCTGACGTTCTAGTGGTTAAGACTATACAATTTACCATCTTGTAGCCCTTGTCGATACGCGTCTTTTGATTTTGACACCTTAGACCCTGTGATAACTGATAACACAGGGTATTGTGCCAAGTGTGCGACTCATTGTGCTGTGCGACAATAGGCGCTGTGACCTGCTGATATTATCTTTATATGGATAAAATGGTCAAAAGACCATTTCATCCAAAGCTCCGCTAATAAATTACCTCTTTTCTAAGATTTAATAAAACCAATGAGGATGCATTTCTATTTCATAACTTCCGCGATACACAAAATAGAATATACCAACCTTTTAGGCAGGCATACACGCAAGGATGTAGTCATCGGACGCATCTCAGATCTGCGTGACTTCACGTAGGCAGGCATAACGCACGGATGTACCCGACAAATCTGCCCGCCAGGTTAGGGTATCGAAAATGAAGAAATATATCGATATTTATAAAAATATTAATTTCGACTTCGTAATACCGCGAAAAAAATATCGATAGATAAGTCAAATTTTCCACGCCTTTTAATTGTTAATTCTTATTGGTATAGTATTCCTAATAGAATCCTTTACCTTTACTAACAAATGCACCTGATTCCAATTCGCTTTCAGCTAATATTTGTTGTTCAATATCTAGTACCCTAAATTATACTAGAATTACTGAAATATTTTAAAAATAAAGCAATATTTGGCCTTAAAGTTTAGTTTTAATTATGCTTTATCATATCTAAAACTATAATAAACTTAAACGCATGTTAACTTGATATATACATAAAACTACTTTTTAAACTGGTACAAAAAAGGCTTGACTGTTGGACTGAGTAGGTCCGTATAAAATGCTCATCAAAATTATTCATTCATTATCTAGCCTGTTCCTTCATGTGCATTTTGATGTATTTATTTATTTTTTATTTATTTAATATACAATTACGATGTACAACATTACAGGTATACACCCAATGCGCTGTACAAAGTCTAATAGTTATACAATGTCAGAATCAATTTAGGTCGGTCGATTTCACAGTTAGGGAACAAAGGGTACAAATTCGTAGAAAATACTACATATCAAATCACATTAAACATTAAATGGTATGGTAGAAAGAGATTGGAACAAGATGAACATAGACCTTAATTGGCCTATGTCATATATGAATGCTAAGTAATTTAGATTGTATCGTGCTGTGGACTCAGTTCCCAAATAAACAAACAAATAAACAGCAATGAGTGCGAAATAGCACCTACTCATTTCCACTGCCTCCAGATCGGCGCACTGTGTAGGCATATTTTTTTAACCACCGCCTCCAGGTTGTTTCCCTGACCAGGGATAACTAGCAGAAAGCATTGTAAAGGCGCGCGAAAGGTGATGTACCTTGAGAACTTGTCTATGAACTGCAATTATTGTGCTGGGCTTGCGAAATCTCTCAAGGCAAAATTTTCAAAAGCACCACCGTCAACCACAGTATAATAATTACAAAGTAAGCTAAGCAGATACCTGAGTCACACTCCGTAGCCGGACTGGCTCATTTGGGCCCGTGACGGTACTAGAAAACTTGCTAAAGAACATTGGCACTTCTGGCGGAGTTATGTTCTGCTCCTTGCAATGATCTTTGTAGTTGAGGCCAATGCAGATCACCTTGTCCATGCCGAGGATGGGGGCGGCCAGGGTGACAGACGAGATAGGGAGCGACGGAGGATTCGAACATTGCACTCTGGAATAGATTTAGGAGCCATGTCTAATAAAAATTATAAACATGCTACTTCTACTAAATTAAGAACATGTTGCACTTTCCTTTAAAGTACATAAATTATATACTCTATAGGTTAACTATACTCTATTATAGCGTTCACATTAAATTCTAGGTATCACCTACTTGTGCCTGGGACCAGACTACTCTTTGCTGGGCGTATGTAAGTTGGAAACAACACAAAACAAAACTTGTAACCCTATTTCAACCTCTTAGAGAGGATAGATAGGAACTTTAATAGAATGGGGTTTATTTACCTACATAAATGTAACTAGGTACTGTTTAAACTGGACTTACTTCTTCACCTTATCCAACTGGCCATTCCTCACGATATCTAAAAGTGTAGTCGACAGACTTGAGTCGGCTTTATTCAAGTCTACAACATTGCTTCCCTCCACATACCCCACACGGACTTCTCCCGGCTTATCACACGTCGTAAACTGCACAAACTTCATATTTCTACTCGTGGAAAGAGAGAATAATCTGATAGAATCGAAGCTGGAGGACTGACTAACGTTGATATTTCTCGGCCCTACGGAGGTTTTGATAGAAGATAACACACGTCGAAACAATTGTGACTTTATAGCCATTATCAAGGTTGAGGAAATCGCGGTTTTGATGGGATTACGTAAATAAATCTAAAATTATGCGGTAGATTTATGATAAACAAACGATTGTTCGATCCGTTTTTGACACTACATATTTTCGAAATAGTATTCCAATATCGGAATCGGAACTAATAGGAACCGTGCTAAAAGTTTTGTCAACTTCAAACGGACCAGCTATAGAAAATGAGAGAAGGACGTAGGTAGTACAATCGTAGTACATGTAAATTTAATACCTACTATTTTCTGCGATCGATCGAAACAAACAATTAAAAATTTAAATAGGTTCGATCATCACCAGTCCGATTAGTGATAGCAAAGATCGAAGGTTCGGAGTTTTTTTTAGCATTTGGAAGGAGTTTAGAAAGCCGGCCATGAAATTGCTATTTGAGCAATTTAAAAACCATGTTAAAGCGACTTTGTCGAAAAAGGGATATTACAATGTTCAAGATTACTTAACCCCTCGCACGGACCCCCAGCCACTTGGCGCCGACACAGCTCGTCCCCCAGGCACACTTAAGCCCGCGCGGCGCGCGACACTTGACTGACGTATCAAGTGATTATGTTGAAATGGTAACTCTTAGAACTATGAGAGTGCTAAATATGAGTAGCTAATGAAACCATCTCTTAGTCAATGCAAAACTAATGTCACAGTGACCTTCCTTTATTATTGTACCGACATGAGAATCACAGACATCTATGAAAATGGTCCTTCTCGACAAATCTAGCAGACATGAGAAAAACATCAACAACATATACATGTTATTTGATACCTACGTAATCTAAATAACATTACCCTTTCAAAACAATAAAAACATTAGTGTGTTCTTATATAAACTGTTCAATATTTCAGCGTTTGAAATTTTCCAAAAATACGGAAATCGAAAAAGTGTTTTTTTTGAGGCACGTTTGGAATATTTTTTTCTATGAATGACCATAGACAATTGTATCGGATTATAGACTTTGTCTTATTGAGCGTCTGGAAAATCTTTAACAGTACCAACATGACAAAAATTGGCCAAAATATACCGGTTTAAAAAATCGCGGGAGCGAGAGCGTCATATGACGCTTGGGGGACGGACGGTACTCGAGGCGAGCGTCATATGAGGCTTGGGGGATTGTAAGGTTAAACCTTGGCAAGGAGACACTGGGCTTTGTCGAGAAGGCAGTGTTTCTTGGCTTAACACTAGATAGTAAACTGCAATGGGGTCCACATATTGAAACACTGGGCTCTAAATTAAGTTATGCGGCTTTTGCTGTTAAAAGAATCCGGCAACTAGCTGATGAAAAAACAGCAAAGCTTATATATTATGCCTATTTTCACAGTGTAATGTCATATGGAGTACTCCTTTGGGGCGGCGCTGCCGATGTTGAACGTATTTTTATCTTGCAGAAACGTGCCATTAGGGCCATTTATAACTTGAAGGCTAGATCATCTTTGAGAGATAAATTTAAGGATATTAATATTTTGACTCTTCCCTCTCAATATATTTATGAAAATATTATGTATGTCCGCAAAAATATCAGTAGCTTTAATAGAAAATGTGATCTTCACTCAGTTAATAATAGAAACAAATTAAAATTATCTTATCCTCATTTTCGTTTAAGCAAAGTTTCCTCTAGCTTCAAGGGTCTTTCTGTTAGGTGTTACAATAAGTTGCCCTCCAATGTTATTAATTTATCAGAAAAACAATTCAAGAAAACTGTTAAGAATGTATTAATTAAAAAGGCATACTATAAAGTTGAGGATTATTTAAATGATAAACTGGTCTGGCAGTAAATTAGCTCCATTTGACAGCTTCTTTTCATGTAAATTGACCAAACAATTATTGTATTAGACATAAGTACTTGAATTTTGAAAAGAGTATGCAATGTGTTTCTTGTGCATTCTTCACATTGAGTACAACATTTCGAATGCACCTAGGCAGGTAACTATTTTTAATTTTAATGACTATTTTTAAGAGGTTTTATATTAGATTCTCTATGTAAAATCCAATGAAAATAAACGATTTAAAACTGAAACTGAAACTCGAAACATTGGTCCAATTATTGATAGAGAGTTACATTTTTGTTTGGTACATTTATTGTTGATGAGTTGATTTGAGTTTTTCTCTGTTCTTGCGTCTGAGGAACTTGCGTTTCATTGTAGATAGTATACGTCGGAGATAGTGGTGGTGGTGCATCGTGAGTTACGGACGAAGATAAGATGCCGGAAATTGATGGTTGTGGCTCTGATGGATTAAGTTTTATATTTTTGTTAATTTGGTTGATATAGTTTTATTCGCTATTGAGCTTTCGATATAACCCTCAGCTACTCTATCACAGCTCCAACCACCGTGTCTTTTAATTGACGGATTTTTCCGCCCCTGAATCCGCCAAGAAAGTCGCCGAAGTTCTTCTAAAGCAGTGACCGGTGTAGAGTTCAACATCTTTGAGTTTTAAATATTTAGCAATTTCCTTTGGCATATTGCTAATTTAATTTTTGCCGATGGCTTGTCGAGTACATTTCCCATTCCGATAGTTTATAAAAAATCTATTGTTTTCCATGTTGGTGGGACGTAATGCTTGGTATTTATGAATGATTTTAGTAGGTATATTGTCCTTGTACAATGAATGACCGATTTTTCGTTGTCTTAGTTTCCTTTACATTAATCAGCAGCAACTCATTGGAATGATTTTCAACGTCCTCCACCTTTAAGTTTACAAGTTCACATCCGCGGCAAGCACCATTGAGTCCAAAAATTAAGATATATATATATATATATATATAATATATATTTATAAGGGTAGCGCACCAGCGCGCACGAAGCCCGAGATTGCAGAGTTTCGGAGAAAGCCAAATACAAGGTCACCAAAGGTAAACCCAAATTCAAATTCTAAAACAAAACTTCATCTAGTTTTTCAACTCATCTGGATTTTATTTAGGCCTACATTTAATTTACATTACTTCACTTCACTAACTTCAGTAACATAACACTACATTTTCGGGGGAAAATGTAGTGTTATGTTACTTACATGTCATTTTTCAAGATTTTTAGCTGGATACTTGCTGAGCTGTACAGCTTGTTATTTGGTATCACCTTTATTTTCATAGGACCCTGTAACGTTTTAAACCATGAGAACACATTAACAAATCATTTTCGCTTTGTATTTTCACACTATCAGCACTTCTAAATCGATAGCGAAGGGGTTTACCTTTGGTGACCTTGTATTTGGCTTTCTCCGAAATTCTGCAATCTCGGGCTTCGTGCGCGCTGGTGCGCTACCTTTTTTTTTATATCTATCGCGTTGTAGTAACGGCTCGCAGGATCGCGTTGTAGGAACGGCTCGCAGGATCCCGGGGTAGTGCGACCCCGGGATAAGGCCTTTAGGTGGTTCTTCTCGCTCAGAAGCTGACGTGAGACTCCAGAATTTCAGAAATGTTCCGCTATTATACCCTTTTTGGAGAGTTCTAAAAATTATTTAAATTAAACGTAATTTTTGTGAGTGGCCAAGAGAGAAAAAGTATTTTTGTAAAAGTATTGAAGCAAACATATCAGACCGCTAACGAGTTTGAATGGACATTGCCATGACAACCAGATAAACAACGACATCAACAGATGTCAAACTTTGGTTTCAGGCTCGTAATACGGAAAACAACAGGAAAACCATGAAGTAAATGAAGTAACAATGAATATAAAAAGGTAGCGCACCAGCGCGCACGAAGCCCGAGATTGCAGAGTTTCGGAGAAAGCCAAATACAAGGTCACCAAAGGTAAACCCCTTCGCTATCGATTTAGAAGTGCTGATAGTGTGAAAATACAAAGCGAAAATGATTTGTTAATGTGTTCTTATGGTTTAAAACGTTACAGGGTCCTATGAAAATAAAGGTGATACCAAATAACAAGCTGTACAGCTCACCAAGTATCCAGCTGAACAGACCGGAAAATAGCACGTAAGTAACATAACACTACAATATATATATAACAAAGATAAAAAACAGGTAAATATATAGAATTTTATTTACTTCTTAAAAAAGCCAGTAATTTCGTGAATCTATTTATTTCAATGCTATGTTCGATGCTTATTGTAGCTTTCAGTTTTGAGTATATGCACCAAAGTGTATTCGGATTCTTTGTCTTGGATAAATAATCAAAATAGACAAGAAGTACTGATTCTGAAATTGATAGGCCTTTCGCACTTCTCCAAGTTGAAAATTCTTCATAAGTTTTTAAATAATTTTCCTTGGATTTTGTTGGAAGCAAATTATTTATAATTGCGGCAGCATTTGCACTGATGGAATCCGACAATTCACTGTCACTGTCGCTTTGATTTAACATCGTAACGTATTTTTTAAAACATTAACTTATTTATAAAAATAAATTAAAATAAACTTAAAGTTTACATATGAATGAAGAAAACAAAAACGCGGCAAATTCCTAGACTAATATTTTTTTGTCGGAAAAGCAAAGGCATCAAGCTCATACGGCCTCGTCGGTTTTCGTAATTTTATTTAATAATAATAACTACTTATTAAATGCATAATTCCTTTTTCAAAAAGATGTATAATGTATAATGTATAATCTTTATATACAAACTCAATGGTGTAAACACAGTTAAAGTTCAGTATAAATTTCGGTAAGTATTCCAAAAAATTACATTCTCTCCCTAGAGGTGAATGAAATTCAGTACAATTTTCTATTCCTGTTTTTAACAGATTAAAATGACAATTGTTATGTTCGCTTTTTGTGGCATAGAATGTCACTTTTTTGAGCAAGTGGTACGAAATAGTATAAAAACGTCTCCTTTGCGATTCGCACGTCGTAATGATCCTTGATTATTTTCGCGCGCTGACGTTCTAGTGGTTAAGACTATACAATTTACCATCTTGTAGCCCTTGTCGATACGCGTCTTTTGATTTTGACACCTTAGACCCTGTGATAACTGATAACACAGGGTATTGTGCCAAGTGTGCGACTCATTGTGCTGTGCGACAATAGGCGCTGTGACCTGCTGATATTATCTTTATATGGATAAAATGGTCAAAAGACCATTTCATCCAAAGCTCCGCTAATAAATTACCTCTTTTCTAAGATTTAATAAAACCAATGAGGATGCATTTCTATTTCATAACTTCCGCGATACACAAAATAGAATATACCAACCTTTTAGGCAGGCATACACGCAAGGATGTAGTCATCGGACGCATCTCAGATCTGCGTGACTTCACGTAGGCAGGCATAACGCACGGATGTACCCGACAAATCTGCCCGCCAGGTTAGGGTATCGAAAATGAAGAAATATATCGATATTTATAAAAATATTAATTTCGACTTCGTAATACCGCGAAAAAAATATCGATAGATAAGTCAAATTTTCAGAGGACATTTTAGGTTTTAAAATAAGTATTAATGTATTTAGTTCAGCCTAGCTCAGTTATATCAACAGTAAAAGACCACTCACTTCACTTTAATCTACGAAAATCTTAGTAAAGAGGAAGTTTATTTGTTATATCAGGCAAACTAGTAGGTATTTGTATGGTAGCGAAAAACTCTGTTCTTCACATGCTCCGCTGTCAGCTGGTTCCTATTGTTAGGAACTGCCAGATTTACGGCAGGAACCGTAAAGTGATATGATGTGATACCAGTGAACGATAATCGTTCACTGTGTGATACTTAACAAATAACGATTTGTATACTACATAGTCAGGTCATAAGTTCTGTCACATGTGCAATATGAAATAATTTAGACATGGTTATTATTTATGTAAACATTTATATAGCAAAATGAACTTAATAAAACATAGATTCTTATGGTAATAAAGTTTATTCAAAATGACCCCTGCGATTTTGAATACAGGCCTTTATTCTGCGCGGCCAGTCGTCTATCGCAGCACGAACGAGGTCCATGTCAATATCGGCGGCTGCCTTAATCAAGGATGCCTTGAGTGACTCCAAATCAGGATGAGGCTTTGAGCAGGCCTTTACCTCCAAGTGTTGCCATATCTTGTAATCTAACGGACTCAAATCTGGACTGGAGGAGGGCCATTCTTCGTGCCGGATGAAGTCGATTTCACGCGCCGCCAGCCAGTCTTGTGTGCTTTTCGCTCTATGAGCTGGCGCAGAATCTTGTTGGAATACCCAGTGCCTGTTATTAAACATGGTATGAGAAACAGGTTCCACAAGGTTCTTGAGGACTGTATTTTGATACACAACTGCATTCGTTTTTACGCCTTTCTCACAAAAATGTACCTCAGTTAAGCCCCAATAAGAGACACCCAACCAAACCATGAGCGAGGCTGGAAAATGACCGCGTTGGACACGCCGAATACGGTTGCTCGCTTCTTCACTGCTGTGTGCGTACACCTTATCATTTTGTTTGTTGTAGCTCTCTTCCACGGTGAAAATTTTTTCATCCGAAAAAAGAATTTCCCGATGCTTTTTTCCCGCGTACCTATTCAACAAAGCGCGGCATCTCTTCAGTCTCAGGTCCATTAAACGAGCGTCCAAACGATGTCCTGTTTTTCTTCGATATGCCCTAAGTCCTAAGTCTTCATTTAACACCCTTTTCACCGTGGTCCTGCTTAACCCCATCTGAAGGGCCAACAGTTTCTGCTTACGTATGGGATTTCTTTGAATTCGCGCCTTCACAGCTTTAATCACTGCTGGAGTCCTAACAGAGCGAGGGCGACCACTTCTTGACCTGTCATCTACACTAGAGTCTTCATGGTATCGTTTTATGGTACGATAAACGAATTTTTTGGTTATATTCAAATTTTTCAGTAAGTCGAAAATCTGAATTGGCGCGTAACCGCAACGATGCAACGCAATAACTGCGACACGGTCTTCTTTAAGTGTCCACTCCATATTTAAAAATGAGGAAAATTCTAAAAAGTACACATTTTTATTTTCATGAAAAATTCGAAATTCGAATTCAATAAACTTTTTTGTGGCCAGCGTTCTAAATTCAAAAGTTTTTATTGTGTGACAGAACTTATGACCTGACTGTGTATTTTCGATATTGGATGTTTTGATTCGATAAATTGGATCAAATATATCGCCAAAAAATATCGATATATTGAATAAAACATAACGATATTTTCCAACAAGCCTACGCCAGGCATATCCATGCCTGTTTTTACCATTCTGGCGGGCATTGGCGGGCACATCTGCCGGGTAAATTCGTGCGTGTACGCCTGGATATCAAGACTCATAAATCATGATGACCTTATGATGATAAAGATTTGTTTATCCGTAATTTTTCACAATCTTCTCTTATATTTACCTCTTCAACATAATCTTCACCTAGGCCAAACGATCACACTCTTGAAAACATTATAACAGCATCCTTCGCCAACAAAATAGTGACGTCTACAGCACGCGACAAGTCACCCGGTCTCGATGGTCTGTCGATAGAAAGCGTTCAGCAAGCCGGCACACACATGAGCGCCATACTTGCTGGACTCTTCAAGAATATATTGAAAACCAGGCATATCCCTAAAGACATGACCGACACCGTGATGGTTCCACTCTGCAATAACAAACAGAAAGACATAGCAAGCTCCAGTAATTAAAGACCCATAGCACTCGCCTCAATTATAGCCAGAATCTTCGAAAAGGTCTTATTAAAATGAACAAAGCTCTGACCACCAGATGGGCTTTAAGAAAAAATCATCGACTAGCACGGCTGTATGTTGTAAAACAAGTTCGGCATACTACAAACATAGACAAATGTCCGTCTACGCCTGCTACTTAGAACTCAGCGAGGCCTTTGACAGAGCATCCCACTCGCCGCTGTGGGACAAAATGCGCAATCGTGGCTTTCCGGAGAGCGTCGTGTCCATCCTGGCGCAGAGGCATCAGCAGCAGAGAAATGCTGGAACATCAGGTGGAACTGGACCCTGTCAGAGCAGATGCCGCTCAACTGCGGGGTGAGACATGGAGAAGCAGCTTCACCCGTCTTCTTCAACCTCTACATGGATGAACTAAGTCAGCGCCTCATAGACACGAGGGTCGGCTGCTCTATGGACGGCGTGTGCGTCAACCATGTCAGTTACGCAGATTACATGGTGCTGCTGGCCCCCTCCATTACAGCGATGCGTCGTCTCTTGAGTAAGTACTCCCAGCAGAACAAAGAACAATATGCTGTACAACGCCTCCAAATCAGTATTCATGGTCTTCAAATCAAAGATCACCCCGACCAGCATCCCGCCTTTAATACTGAACCAGCAACAACTACTGCAAGTTGAGGAAACCAAGTGCCTCGGCTACGTCATAGACTCCGACCTCAAATACGACAGGGACATTAAGCGACAGAACCCTCTGTGTAAAAGCAAACATGCTTGCCCGACGCTTTCACCACTGCAGCGAAGACGTGAAGCGTCTACTGTTCACTGCCTACTGCACCACCTTATACACAGCCGAGCTATGGTGCAATTATACTAACGAGAATACAGCCGACTAACAGTACAATATAACAACGGCTGGAGGGAGAGCCCTGAACCATCTTCCGTGCTGGTGCAGCGCATCGGGGATGTTTGTGTCAGCGCGCCTGCCCGGGTGGGCGGGGCTCGTGCGCTACATCAGCGCCGGGCGCCGCCGCGACTCCACAAAGGGGGACAGGAATGCACGGCCCAGTAATGCCCGGCCCCGGAATGCCCGACCCCGGAATCGTGGGATTTGGGACGCCAATTCCGGGGCCGGACATTCCAAGCCGCACAATACTGGGCCGTGCATTCCGAAGCCGTGCACTGCATGTTCGACCCCGGAATGCCCGGCCCCGGAATTGTGGGACGTCTCTCATTGACTGGAAATACTGGCTTCTGATTGGTCGAACATTTTCGATTTAACTTAGACGAATCTAAGGCCATGGTCATAGTAGTGAGGTTTTTTTGTAAGCAAAGTTTAACATTCACTTGACACATAGCATAACCTAATATTATTCATATTTGGTTAGTTTAAAATAAAAACAAACTCAATTCTGCTATTTGTTAAAAAAAAATAACACTGTGAAGACTGTGTTCAAGTACATTATATTTATTGAGTCAAATTTGGCTAGAGTAGGTTATTGTGGCTAAATTTCAATTGGGTTATAGGTTAGGTTAGAACTTAGAAGAAGCAAAACCGAAGCGTAGCGGAGCGAAGCGTATGCAAATAAAAAAAAATATTTAATGATATTAATCGATTTTTTGAGATAGAGACACTATTAACACACCCTAATCTCTGATGTAGCAGTTGTCTATGGTACTCGGCGCCAATTCCGGGGCCGGGCATTCCGGGGTCAAGCACTATTTTGTACGGCCACGGAATGCTCGGCCCTGGAATGACCGACCCCGGAATCGTGGGCTTTCGGGACGCCAATTCCGGGGCCGAACATTCCTGGGCCGGACATTACTGGGCCGGGCATTACAGGGACTCTCCACAAACACACACAGTCGTATGCGGCTATGCGCCGCGCGCTCTTGGCTCGCGAGCCCAATTCACGTGCAGTGGGACCTTTTACAAACTGAGATATCTTCTGTCCAATCCACAAGACTGTTAATAAGTATTAGTTAAACTGTTGTTATGTTTTAATTTTTGACATTTCTATTTTGTAAATTTAATTTTCTTACATTTTAATTTAAAAATGTGTATTTTATGTAAGTTTGATATAGAAATTTGTGGATTGAAAACATTTATTATTTGTTATGACCTTGTGGGGGCGTTAATTAATTACGCGCTTTGTGGAGGGGTAGGGAGGGGTTTCTTGGCAAATCTCATATAGAGGCCGGTTTTACTTAAGTACTTACTACCTTCATTTCGTTGTAATGAGGTGTGCAAACGATAGCTGAAGGCTGGTAGTTACTTTTCTTAATGCGTAGTTTTTGTGGAAAATCAAGTTGAAAATTGCAAAATATTCGTTACCAAAACGTAAAAATCGGCTTCTCTAAGCGTCAAAAAGACCACAAGCTAAAGGACATTGTCCATTTTCGGCTAAGCGTGGACAGAATGTACGAGGTAATACGAGATAACCACTGATTATAAATAATTCCATTACGAATATTTTCGATTATCTAGTTGTGTAAATCGACAGTTAAAACTTAAAGGGAATTTATGTGAAACACAGTCTTTAATCAGTCGACCGGACGATATTTTACTTTCGGTATTGCCATGTAAAAAACTTAATAAATTACCAATTACACATAAATCACTTTGTGGTCTCTAAAGTAGCACTTTTAGTACCAATTTTTCTTTCACATAAATAAAGTACATCAATGCAAATGCATTAAAACAATACATGCGCGATTCGTCGCACTAAATCGTTGTTCAAATTGACAAAAAAAAGCTCGATTAGTGGGTAAACTACTTATTCATGGCAATACTAGACAAAAATGAAAATAAACAATTGTCACCGGCGGTCAGGTCACTCACACCACAGAAAACAATAAAAACCTTTCGTTCTGTGTTTGCCGTTTCGATAATTCGTGAATATGTTTGTTTTCTACTTTGGCTTGTTATAATGGACCCCGACTCCGCGTTTGTTGATGTGTTATTGTTATTGAAATGTTATTTTATTTGAAAATAACCTCTCAGTAGACATACAGGAAAAACT
The DNA here is from genome assembly GCA_949825045.1 of Argyresthia goedartella. Classification (NCBI taxonomy): domain Eukaryota; kingdom Metazoa; phylum Arthropoda; class Insecta; order Lepidoptera; family Argyresthiidae; genus Argyresthia; species Argyresthia goedartella. Next base: position 10,071,240 of record OX463831.1, on the reverse strand, counting down.
CACGACACAGGCATATTGACACAAAATAATTACTGTTATTGGTTTCTTACCAACCTGTACTACAAAACCTAATAGTTAGTTTCGATTCAAATGTCTGTTCACGTTTAGCCGAAACGCCCATACAAAGTGGACAATGTCCTTTGCACGTATTGTCATTTTTTAACCGTGTGTGGGAAAAATATTTTTTAAATGGCGTACGTACGTTGACATGACGCTATCATTCAGTAAAGTAAAACGGTAGATACCTAGTGATTTTATTCTCTTTGTTATTCAGTTCATTCGTTTATGAACAAGTTACGCCAATGTGCTCCCTTTTCCATCCATTTATTCCATTGATATCACTTGTTCAATTGATATAATTTCGACACGCAAATAGCAGGGCAAAACACTGCCGTAGCTTAGGTGAAGGGTAAAGGGGGTTTTTTCAATGATATCCTGCCAATCTATATAACCTTTCATAGTGATATAACCTGATTTACATGTTTATAAATAATGCATGCAACATCGTAGTAACAACCAACATGCTCTAATGATGGTGGCAGTGTAGTTGGCGTTGTTCTGTTGGAGGCTGTCTATCTATCAAAGTTGTCAAATTCTATTACTTTTATTATATGGGGGGGTCCGGAATGCACGGCCCGGATTGCACGACCCTGGAATCCGTGTACATCGGGATAGCAATTCCGGGGTCGCGAAGTACGGGCCGAGCATTCCTGGGACGTGAAATACGCCCTGTACACTTTCTGCACAGGCCATATTACACGACCCTCGAATGCACGACCCTAGAATTGGTGTACACGTTTTGCACAGCCCGTATTTCACGACCGTGGAAAGCACGGCCCGGAATACGTGTACATGGGTGTACACGGAATTCCGGCCGTGCTTTCCAGGGTCGTGTAATACGGCCCGTGCACTTTCGGTACAAGGCGTATTGTACGACACGTACTTCGTGTACATCGCTCTCATTGGCTGGATTTTCTTGCTTCTGATTGGTCGGACATTTTAGATTTACCATAGACGGATGTAAGGCCTTGGTCTTAGAAGTGAGATTTTTTGTAAGCAATCTGACAGTTGACGGTGTTGGCACAGCATAAGACTAATAATGTATTCTGTGAGCATAACCATAACCTAAAAATTATTTAGATAAGAGTAAAGTAGGCTTAATTCAAAACAAAAACATCACAGCATTGAAAATAAATTGAAATAGTCTTAGACGCGGTGAGCTCCCTAATTTATTATAATCATCCCTGATACATTATTAGACTGCAAAGGGCAGAAACGATACATCTTACCACAATCGATAGAAAAAACACTACCTAGATGACAAGGAAGGTACAATGGATTGGAGCTTCAGATAAAAGAGGATGACAAAAGCTGGCAGCAGGTCAGAGCTAACAAACTGGAGCGAGATGAAGAAGCCGTCAAATAATGAATAAGGTGTTTCAGCTAACAATAACACTACTTTAAGACAACAGCAGTACATTGGTATGCAGTACAAATTGGTGATAACGATACTAAACGAGAAGAAAATAAAGCTACAGGATAAGATGTTGATGATGAACCAAACAAATGTTTAGTCTAACTAGGCAAACAAAGTCACAGGCCGGAGTCACGCACTCAGGAGGATGCTTGGTATGGAACAGACAAATTAAGAGTCTATTTCCCTGGTGCTATAATCTAGCTATGAGGCATAACACATATTGATTACATAGTAGGTAGTCCTTTCTTATGTGAAATGAGAATAAATGTGAGTATACTGTTGCTACTAATTCTATGTTTCACTTCTTTTTGTTTGTTTTGTTGTATGTTAGCTATAGGGCTATAACTTAGCAGGCAATATGCCAAAATAAAATAACAGGGTTGTCATAACATCATCATGTCACATTTATTTTCAAACATTGTTTTCTTTTGATATGAAAAAAGTTGCAACACCCCTGCAATCTTATTTCGGCATATTGCTGCTAAGCCATCCATCACCCTAAAGTTGTGTGTATTGATGAAGAATGAATAAATGTACTTCTATTTCTATATGGGTATGTAGATAAGGTAGATATGGGACCTACCTATATAGGTGCCTAATTAATCCATACCCAGTGTTGGAACTTGTAAGACCACTCGACTCTGCAGACAGTTAGGTTTTTGATGCAGCAGCATCCATACCCAGTGTTAGAACTTGTAAGACCACTCGACTCTGCAGATAGATGGCACTGTCAGCATGGTTAGATTTTTGATGCAGCAGCATCTGAAAATGTGAGAAATTGGTTGACTCAGAGTGTCGACACTCCAACCCAGCTATTTCTAAGGATGGCAGTGAAGAATTTAGACATTCATGTATCGTCAGACATGTCATAGGTGTACAACAGATTATAAAATTTTACTTACCTACGTTAGATGGTACATTCGTGATCTTTTTTTATTTGCATCTGTAAATTATTCATTCGGAAAATCCTCATTCAGAGCGTTCTGTGCTAAGTAAGATAAGGGGGCGGAAGACACTCCAACCGATCTTTCTCCTTCTTTGCCAGTGTCAAGTGTAGTGTATGAAAGATCACAATTTACTCTACTACTGCATTCCGGCGAGGTGCAAAGCTCACTTGATTGAGCTGTAGGTATAGGTAGGAACGTTTCCGCTTCCTTAGCGATACTATGACCATTTATTCACATTGAATCCTCTAGAATAGATGCAACAAACACGCCCAAAGAGAATATAATCACTTGAACACGCCATTGAAATCGCGCGCAGCCGGCCATGTTTTTTTCCTGTGGGTGGGCTCAGTGTTACCAGATGAAAACTATAAACTACCGTGTTTATCTGTTAAAATTACGGTGTTTAAGACTTAAATTACCGTAGAATCATTTGGAAAATACTGTGTAAATTACCGTATAAAATGCAACCGAAACAACTTTGAATTTAGATGTTTTTATTTAAAATTAATCTTCTAAAATAAGAACTTCTTTATCATATAGTATAGTAGGTGTAAAATCAACACAGTTATGACCATTCCGGTGAATAGCTTGTTGAGCAAGCTTTTCCTTAATGGTTTTCGGTATCAGCTTGTTCCTTTTCTTCGTTTTTATGTCGTCGATTTGACTGAATATTATTTCACACAAAAGTTAAATAAAAACCGGTCAAGTGCGAGTCTAAATCGCGCACGAAGGGTTCCGTACCACCGTTCAATGGAAGCGATGGTGTGGAGTGAATAGTTTGGATTTTACACAGCAAAATATTGTTTACAAAGTTATTGGTGCGGTTACTTTCACACTCCATGTACGTAACCAGGTGCATCCATAAGTTGTATGTGGTATTGAAATAATTATTGTATGGGAACCCCCTTAAATATTTCTTTTATCCTGTTTTTAGGGTTCCGTACCCAAAGGGTTCCAAACGGGACCCTATTACTAAGACTCCGCTGTCCGTCCGTCCGTCCGTCCGTCTGACCAGGCTGTATCTCAAGAACCTAGCTAGCTAGAGAGTTGAAATTTTCACAGATTATGTATTTATGTTGCCGCTATAACAACAAATACTAAAAAACAGGATAAAAGAAATATTTAAGGGGGCTCCCATACAACAATTATTTCAATACCATATACAAACTTATGGATGCACCTGGTTACGTACATGGAGTGTGAAAGTAACCGCACCAATAACTTTGTAAACAATATTTTGCTGTGTAAAATCCAAACTATTCACTCCACACCATCGCTTCCATTGAACGGTGGTACGGAACCCTTCGTGCGCGATTTAGACTCGCACTTGACCGGTTTTTTTAGTATTTGTTGTTATAGCGGCAACATAAATACATAATCTGTGAAAATTTCAACTCTCTAGCTAGCTAGGTTCTTTAGATACAGCCTGGTGACAGACGGACGGACGGACGGACGGACGGACAGCGGAGTCTTAGTAATAGGGTCACGTTTGGAACCCTTCGGGTACGGAACCCTAAAAATACCATCGGATCTCTGCGACCCGATGTGGGCCTATTGGCCTATCTTCGATTTCAAACTTTTATTGTGGGTGCTACTTCCCTACACGGTAGTTAATATCTAAGAATACCGTAGAAAAAGACACGGTAGTGGATCGCTACCGTAGACCGTGTATTAGCCAAAAATACCGTGGTTCTACGGTAATTCCCGCTTACCTGGTAACACTGGGTGGGCTGGGCCCAGAGTGACCTTCTGTATCTCAAGAACCTAGCTAGCTAGAGAGTTGAAATTTTCACAGATTATGTATTTATGTTGCCGCTATAACAACAAACAATCTACTTCTGCGGTTTTCGAAAACTACCAATATCTACCAGAGCCTTGGTCAAAATATACCACAAATGTACGTTCTTATCCTAACATGATAGGTAAATAAAATAGAGATGAAATAAAACTAAATGACATTATTAATCCTCTTTATCTTTATTATTTTTCATATCTTTATACAAAATTTTATCAGTCACGAATTTCAACTTTTGAGAATCGGGTACAAAATCTGTGCATGGTGTAACGCCTTGTCTGGCATGGAGAATCGCAGCTACATTTTTATTTATAAACCTATTTCGATCTATGGTTTTGATTCTATTAATTTCTGAAAATATTCTCTCGCATTTGACGTTAGAAACTGGAAGAATGAGCATGTCTTTGGCAAATTTAGATATATTTTTGTACTTTAACAACTTACTAATTTCCTCCTAGAACTGTTCAACATTTATTGAAAGAGCAGATGCACTACTGGAGGAAGACATGAAGTTCATCACTTGGGCATCAAATTTCATTTCTCTCACACGTCACACTAACCCGGGTATTTCCCTCGAGGGAGGAATGACCCGGTGAGGACTCAAGTCACCTGTTATTCACTCACAACCTACCTATCATGCATATATTTGTTTGTTTCTCGCATATCCATAACTCCGTTTTTGTGAACAAGAACGCCGACTATGCGTGGGACAGTCCTATGGAACGAGAATATTATAAAAGAAAGAGTCACCATCTCGCTGCCTCAGTGCTTGAATGGTCAACAGACCACTGAGTGAATTTCACAGGAAACGTTTATTTTGTTTGACATTGTTCTAAAGCGTAGTCTACGGAAATCTACGGAATGTAAGCATTGTCTTAACGTGCCCAGTAAGTAAAATACATAATCTGAATAGATATGTAAGCTAAGTACTGGGTATTTCAAATTTAAAAGTGGATGTTGAACAAAATGCCGCTGTAAAAATTACGCAGTTGGATATTGAACACACATGTGGAGGTTGCATAACATAAAATACTTTTTAGTTGCGTGCTTGTGTGTTCAAAGAACCATTGGTAGAATACAGGGTGTTTTATTTTATTTGAATCTAAGGTAACTAACGACATGAGGTGTACAGTGTGCGCGAGCGGGAATAAGGTACCCGGTTTTTCTCAGTAACAGGTCCTAAGCTCAGTAAATTATTAATCTTTACCAAAACCTCACCAAAACAAGCCACAATCTGACTGACGCATCGAAAGCAAGATGGCGTCGTGCAAGCGCGTCATAGCTGAATCCTTGTCCATGATTGGCTGTAAGGTAGATGTTGATTAAACAAGCACGGAGATCGGTTTCCGATGCGTTTAGAATACGCAAATTACGGAGGTTGCCCAAACATGCACTGAACACAATATTTCTAATGGATATTAACTTTTTTATTTTTGCATAGAACGTGAATTGTAACCACTTTAGGACATTTTTTGTCCCATTATACGATGTAAAATCAGCTGTTTTTTTAAGTAGACGTCAAAAAGTATATTTTCCGAAAAATGGTCCATTGAACATTCAAGCACTGAGGCAGCGATCTGTTAATTATGGTAAGTTTATGCAGAGGTGTACTTGCTTGTTAAAGCAAAACATCTCCAAATCTTATACAAAATGTACTAGGAACACATATTTCCTTAGGTGGTTTTTAATCCTTAATAAGGCGTGGGCATGCAGAATTTTTCATTGGTTTTCGAATTTATTACCAAGGCATGTGATTGAAAATGTAGTTGGCATATAGTTTCCCGTGCCTTATTAAGTTTTAATACATAAACCTTTAAACTTAGTAACTAAGTAGGTACAGAATATTTGTCCCTCTCTTACACATCACGAATGGCCTTGAGATAGAAAAAGTAAAGCAAAAATAAGCAAAGTGGGATCCATCATAACCTTTATCAGCACTAGGAGCACATATTTCCTCAGGAAGTTTTAACCCTTAAATAATAGTGACGTATCGATAAAAACAAGATCTTCCATATATCAGTACCGCCGACATATATTGGAAGTTCCACCAATTATTAATACCTGCTAGTAGGAACACGTTATCTCTTAGTAAGTGCATAATCTTAATTTTATATAAATAAAAGTACAATTAAGCAAAAAAAATTTAGGAATATTACTAGAAACTCAACAGAACAGACGAGAAACTGAACTAGTGGGGAAAAAAGTCCCACTAGTTCAGCCAATTGAACTAGTGGGGAAAAAAAATACATCTAGTTTAGTCAACTGAACTGTCCAATTGAACAAGTGGGAATAAAGGTGCTTAGATTTACTATCGAATATAAATTATTACAATTTTAAATCCTATTTTCATTTATTTTTTTCATATATGTTCTTACTAGCTGATGCCCGCAACTTCATCTGCATGTTCATAGGAAATATTGTTCGATTCCAAATCGATATTCGATCGATGGTTTCTGAACGGCCATTTTAAATTTGACGGTGCTGCCAACCTGGCAGTTTTTTGACAACTGACAGACGAAAGCCCTCGCAATGTAAACGCGTTTTGGTTAGGGTATTGAAATTAAATCGCAAGCCATCTGGAATGTATTCGGGTTTCCCTCAGGATTGTCTATATAGCTGAGTGTGTTGTGGTTCCCCGAACCAGATAAAGTTCGCATTTACGTGGCCGATTGGTTTTTACCACGTAACATAACCTGTGTTGGAACACTGTGCTCATTGAAGCTGGCCCGCCAGTCATAGGAGGTTGGCTGAAGAACCTGTCTACCAAGAAGAGCCTAGGGTGCACCCGGGCCTTGCAGAGAGACAGGAGGTTGACGGGACCGAAGCACAGACCAGGTTAGATCGACCCCAATTATTTCAGCTCGGTGAATCGCCGACGTTCACGCTTCTTGGCAACTGATCGTTACGCTACCTCGTAGCTGATGGGCCCCTACGAGGTCATTAGGTGCTGAGAAGCCTGAACATTTTGGTAGCTAGAGCGTGGCTTCCTGAGATTTGCAGCCGTCAAGGGCTCCAGGAAGGCACGATTTGGGACTATCAATCTGTAGGTATAGGCGGTTATTAGGTAACTTGGTTGTGTTCCTATATCCACATAGATTGGTAGTATTGTAAGCTATAGGTCTATTGCTGGTAGTAGATAGACAGATATTGAATTGAATTACCAGTTAGTCAATCTATTAGAGGTCTAGTAATGCTATTCAATGAATGTTTTGGTTAACATAGATAGTTACATCTATTGATAGCAGGCTATTACATTATTTTCAGTTTATAGCAATTTATAACTTGAACTAATATTGACTATCTGTGTGTGTTATAATGATAAAGGGAAACTAAATTGTATTTACAGAATTTATATAGATATAAAACTCGGTTCCTATTGTTTAAGGAAAACAACATTGTTTAAGTTGTGGTTTAGGGTTCCCTCGTTTGGGTTGTAGACTGGAGGGTCCAATAAAATTGAGTTACTGCAAATTGTGAGTAAGTATCGTTCCGATCATGTCGTTATCTGAAATCCAGAAGGGTGTTTCTAAGGAACTCAGATGGTTTTCCTCCGCACACGGTCTGATAGACCGTTTAGATAGGCATGATGTGGTATTGGAGCGGTCTATGGACGTTAAGGAACGTTACAATAGGGTGCTCGAATTGTCCGCGCAGGCGGAATCAGTTGATGGTTGCGCACCTGACAGGCTGTCACGGTTGATAGGGGATGTCGACCAATGTATGGAGATGGCAGCTGCTATCACGCAGAAGGCTGCGGACATACGTAGACAGCGCGAGTCCAGCCATGGTGGTGACATTGAAGCACCTCTGCCGCTTCAGGGTTCGGGGTCCAGGTTACCTGCCATAACTATGCCTACTTTTGACGGAGTGTCCGGTGAATGGATGAGCTTAATCAATCTATTGGACAGTTTGGTGCACATGCGATCGGACATTACCAAGTCTGTCAAGATGGCTCAGCTGGTGGTAGCATTGAGGGGTGAGCCTAGGGAGCTGGTCGCTCATTTGACAGTTACGGAGGGTAACTATGAAACGGCCAGGCAATTGTTGGTCAGACGTTACCACAACAAACGGAGGTTGGCCGATGCCCAACTGAACCGTTTGTTTAGCATCCCGGTTGTGAACAAGGTCGGGGCCATACAGACGGAGGTTTTGAACCCATTGTTGTCCGTCACCAAGGCTCTAGAGAATCTTGGACTTCCGGTTGGTGAATGGTCGTACCTACTGTTGTACATTGTACTTTCCCGCCTACCCGCTGACGTGCAGACTCGTTTCGAACAGTCTCACGGGAGGTCGGCCGAGGACCTGCCCGCCTTCTCCGACTTGGTCGGATTCTTGGAAGAGGAGGCTCGACGGGCAGAGAATTTGGGGTTGACGGTCACCCATCCTTCGGAGCCACAGAGAGCTGCCGGGAGCGCTGTGAGTAGGGGCCCTCCGACGAGGAAGGACCGCACCAACCGGCAGTCATATGGGACTGTGAGTGCATTGACCCCACATAGTGAGACCTGCCCATGTTGTAGGCAGATTGGCCATGCTGTGGCCAATTGCAATAAGTTCGGGGAACTTAGGGTTCAGGGACGGCGCCGGATGGCCAAGCAGCGGAGCTGGTGTTTCCTGTGCCTCGGGCCACACATGGCTAGGGACTGCATGCGCACAAAAATGTGCGGATATTGTGGTGGGGCCCACAACAATCTGTTGTGCATGAACCGGTCCGGCCAACAGCCTCCACAGGGCCGTATCTAGGGTGACACGGCATGGGGCCCTGAGAATTCGTTTGCGACTCGGAGCGCAACTCAGGGGCCAACGTCCCCACGTCCACAGGGCCGTACCCAGGGTGACACGGCATGGGGCCCTGAGAATTCGTTTGCGACTCGGAGCGCAACTCAGGGGCCAACGTCCCCACGTGCACAGGGCAGTACCAGGGTGCAGGGCCGCACTCAGGACCATTACATGGGGGGCCCTGAGTTTTCGGTTGCGACTCAGCATCCGACCCAGCGGGACATTGGGTGTGTTGAGCAGGCCGTAACGGGCGGGTGGCATGGGACACCTTCGAGCTATGCGGGTGCGGTTCGGACGCCGCCTCAGTTGTCGCCCCGCTCGTCGCCTCGTCCTCGTCGTTCACATGTGATGTCCCCCCCGCTCATGGAGCGGCCACGGTTGAATTCACGCCCACCCCCCTTTACGGGGAATCGTAGGTTGGGAATGGAACCGGCGCGTGGGCCATTTGTACAATGGGACCCTCTGGCGTATAGCTGCATACCTGATCGGTTACAGGCACAGTGGGGCCCCGGGGGTCCTCGCTAGGAATTTGCGGCCCAACCATTGGTTGCCCCCCAACCGGAGACGGTGGTGTTACCGATCGCCTCTGTGCTTGTTTGGGATTTGGCGGGCAACCCAACATACGTTCGCGCCCTATTAGATTCTGGAGCTCAGGGCTGCATTGTATCGAATGATTTAGCAAAATGGTTGGGCCTCATAAATAATGTATCGCTGCCGAGGAAATTGGTCCCTGCTGGGGATTACAGGGCAACCCTTCACGGGTTTTGTGATGCCTCTGAACGAGGGTTTGCGGCAGCGGTTTATTTGCGAACCGTCACCTCCGCCGGGGAGGTCGACGTGCGTTTGGTTTTGGCAAAAAGCAAGGTAGCGCCTATTTGGACAAGGATGACGATTCCAAAACTGGAACTGTCCGGGGCTACTCTTTTGACCAAACATTTGAATCACACTCTAACAGTGTTGCGTGGGTCAGTGGTTTTGGACGATACGGTGTACGCTTGGACGGACAGCCAGATTGTTTTGTGCTGGCTGAAGGCTTCGGTCCATAACTTAGAGGTTTTTGTTGCGAACCGTGTCTCCCAGATTGTGTCGTCTGAGGTCCCATTGACCTGGAGACATGTACCAGGAGAATTGAACCCGTCTGATTGCGCATCCAGGGGATGTCGGGCTCCTGAACTCGTTAGACACCATTTGTGGTGGGGACCACCCTGGCTTGCCAAGAGAGAATCGGACTGGCCCCACAGCCATGTAGTAGTATCTTCGGATCATGGCCCCAGAGCGGCCGTGCATGTTACCCAGAAGGCTGAGGATCCTGACGCCGGGTTTCTGCTGGACCGTTATAGCTCACTTGACAAGCTGATAAACGTGTCCACTTGGATTAGGAGATTCGCTCGAAATTGTCGTACTCCTCGCGATCAGCGAACGTTGAACCCTATTCTGACTCTGGCAGAGCGAAACGAGTCGCTGTTGAATTTGGTCCGGTTGGTACAGTCCTCGAAGTTTGGGGCAGAATTGGAGATTATACGAAGTGGACGTTCGAAATTGAAGGGAGCCGTCGCGCGTCTCAACCCCTTTGTTGATTCGACCGGGTTACTTCGGGTAGGAGGAAGATTGCGCAATGCGAATCTGTCGTATTCGGCTCGTCACCCACTTCTGCTCCCCAAGGGGGGACAGTTAGTTGAATTGCTGGTGACTGATCGTCATATTAAAAACGCGCATGCCGGCTGTAACGCGTTGTTGGCCACGCTCCAGCGGGAGTTTTGGATCTTATCTGCCCGCCGTGTCATACGGAACATCGTGTTTCGGTGCATGCCTTGTTATCGACTTAAGGCTGCCACGATGCAACCTCTCATGGGGGACTTGCCCCCTGATCGTGTGAATGAGGTCAGACCGTTTTCAGGTGTTGGTACGGATTTTGCAGGACCGTTTATGGTGAAGAGTTCACGATTGCGTACCGCTAAGCAATACAAGGCGTACCTATGTGTGTTTGTTTGTTTATCCACCAAGGCGGTACATCTCGAGCTCGTTGCTGATCTCTCGACAGAGGCTTTCATTGCTTGTTTGGATAGGTTTGTTTCTCGAAGGGGACTTCCAACTTTGATCCGCTCTGATAACGGCACTAACTACATCGGTGCGGAACGATACTTACGAGAGATAGTCAACTTTTTGAATGTAAATAAAGTGGATATTGGAACGGCCCTCTCCCGTTGGGGTATACAGTGGACCTTCAGCCCACCGATTTGCCCCCACTGGGGTGGGATTTTTGAGGCCGTAGTTAAGTCAGCTAAGACGCACTTGGGGCGTATAGTAGGTCAGACCGCGCTGACTTTTGAGGAGCTCGCGACATTGTTTTGTAAGATCGAGGCCGTTCTCAATTCGCGACCGTTGTGTCCGCTCAGCTCGGATCCAAATGACCTGGAGGCTCTGACCCCAGGCCATTTCTTGATAGGACAGCCACTTAACGTGTTGCCCGAGCACCCCTTCGAGGGAGTGAAATTGTATCGGTTGTCAAGGTATCAGATGTTGCAGCAGTTTACTCAGAATTTCTGGAAGCGTTGGTCGCTCGAGTATCTGCATATCTTACAACAGCGCCTTAAGTGGACTGACAAAACCTGCCCCCCTAGTGTTGGTGACCTCGTTCTGGTTAAGGATGCTAACCTACCGCCACTACGTTGGCGCAGGGGGCGCATTGTTAACTTGTTCCCTGGCAAGGACGGGACCCCCCGGTCTGCAGAGGTTCTAGTAGGAGGCTCGGTTCTAAAACGAGCGGTAGCAACGTTGTCTGGGCTGCCCATAGATTAGGGGACAGGTGGGTGCCTGTCCGGGCGGGTGATTGTTCGATTCCAAATCGATATTCGATCGATGTTTTCTGAACGGCCATTTTAAATTTGACGGTGCTGCCAACCTAGCAGTTTTTTGACAACTGACAGACGAAAGCCCTCGCAATGTAAACGCGTTTTGGTTAGGGTATTGAAATTAAATCGCAAGCCATCTGGAATGTATTCGGGTTTCCCTCAGGATTGTCTATATAGCTGAGTGTGTTGTGGTTCCCCGAACCAGATAAAGTTCGCATTTACGTGGCCGATTGGTTTTTACCACGTAACATAACCTGTGTTGGAACACTGTGCTCATTGAAGCTGGCCCGCCAGTCATAGGAGGTTGGCTGAAGAACCTGTCTACCAAGAAGAGCCTAGGGTGCACCCGGGCCTTGCAGAGAGACAGGAGGTTGACGGGACCGAAGCACAGACCAGGTTAGATCGACCCCAATTATTTCAGCTCGGTGAATCGCCGACGTTCACGCTTCTTGGCAACTGATCGTTACGCTACCTCGTAGCTGATGGGCCCCTACGAGGTCATTAGGTGCTGAGAAGCCTGAACAAATATCATTAACCGAGATAACGTTACCCTCCTTTTGGTGCAGTCGGATAAAAAGTACCCTATATATTAATCTAGCTCATAAACTACCTCTGTGCTAAATTTCCTTCAAATCCGTTCTGCCGTTTTAGCGTGATTGAGGCACAAACATCCTAACATCGCTTCTTTCACATTTATAAAATTAGTTAGAGGGTATTGCAGGAATCTGATAAATTAGGAATCTGGTATGCTGGTCATCAGGTATTTTGGGAATCTGGTATAGAGGACAAACGAAGTAGACTTGTCATGCAAACTTGAAGGCATACACGGTCAAATTAACAGAGCCACCGCTTGAAGTGTCATGCAAACTTGACGATAAACTTGATTGTGTATGGCAATACTTACGCAAATCGGATCCGGCAAAACTGTGCAACCTTCATCTATTTTATACATTAAATAATGGTGTATGTAAGTAGTTAAAACTGATAATTTTGGTAATTTTGGTTGGATGGTGAGTCATGTGATTGACTATATCAAGTTATCCATTCATCTGAATGGATTACATGATAGAGAAATGCAAATTTTTATTTTGCAAAATGGGTAATTGCGTATGATTTTCAAGGTTTTTTAGGGTGCTACAGTTCACGCAAGTTTATTGGCCTTGTACCAAACTTTCATTCAGTTCATCTAGAAACGCAAAATGGACCCTAAATTCCAGGTACCTAGGAATGTACTTAATGGAATCAATAAACAAAGTAGGTAAAACGAAGACATTTTAATTTCGTCTGAGTTTCTGCCATTCGTATGTATTTCGCAGTAAGTTGGTTAAATCAGACCCATAACTAACTCTCTAGACCGTTAATTAAATACAGACGTTTAAAAAAGTCCACCAACAACCAAGCATGCACAGCACGTAAACTGCGTATTGATTGCCGCATTGAAGAACACGTTTGATGTCTCTCGCCCTATGTTTCTAGGGGTTTTTTTTGAAGTGCTCTGTGAAAGCGTGCACAATTTTACTGTGGACTGCCAACTTGCTGCTTGCCGATACTTTATTGGTCACCGACACTAAATGGAAGTATAAAAGCAGCCATTCATACAAGGTAAATGGTATGAAGTGTATTTTTCATGGCAGCACCAGACATACCAGTTGTGTGAGGGTAGCATAAAACTGCAAATATATATCTACACTGTGAACACACCCTAATCTATGATGTAGCAGTTGTCTATGGACACTCGGACTTCCGGTTTCGGTACACGGAATACGCCCTGTACACTTTCTGCACAGGCCGTATTACACGACCCTGGAATTGGTGTACACGTTTTGCACAGCCCGTATTTCACGACCATGGAAAGCACGGCCCGGAATTCGTGTACCTAGGTGTACACGGAATCCGGGCCGTGCTTTCCAGGGTCGTGTAATACGGCCCGTGCACTTTCGGTACAGGCCGTATTGCCCGGCCCGGAATTGGCGACCATACCATGTACACGAAGTACGGGCCGTGCATTCCGGGTCGGACAATCCGGGCTGATCTTTCCAGGGCCATACAATACGGGGACTCATATATGGCATCCTAATCTTAACCTCATTTAAGGTTAATTTTGCCTGTGTCAAGTGAAATTAAGTGTATTTGAAAGATCATGAGCCGTGTTTTTACATAACCTAAGATCAATGAAACTCTTTGCCTTCAACTATGCGGTGCCATTGTCAGCAGATCAAATTGTGATCTTTCAAATACACACAATAATTGAAAAAAGATTAGAAATTATAATTTAGATCCAAAACCATGCTATGCTTGAAAAGTCTTGAGAGAAACATCAAATAAAGTAAGAGGATGTACTTATATTACAACAAAAACCAGTTCAAACAATAATTCCTAAATGCTATCAGATAATATTGTTATTAGATGGTGTTAAATCTTCCTCGCAAAATTCACAGACTATTCACTTTCTTATTGCTGGTTGCTTCCTAGTTATCATAAACTCTTCTCTACTGTGGTATGGTTGATAGGGATCTTCTACATAATACTTTGGTCTCTTCCAGAACTTTGTGACCATTTTATCCAGCAAAGTTGTCTGAGTCCCATTACAGAATACATGTTGCCTGAGACGCCTTCTGTTCGCTGATGATTTTTTCCACATTTTCTTATTGCGACCAACTTTAGTTCTAATCCAAGCACCCCAGTCCAGCCGATAGAATCTTCTCAATGCTGCTTTTACACTCTTCCTTTTCCCTTTCTTGAGACTGAATTTCGTTACCGTTCTTACAGGGATAGCAGATAAGTTGGTAGTAATTTCCAAAAGCTGTTTATTGTGTAGTAAAGACCCATTTGAAATAACAGGTGAAATAAATGGTGAAGTATGATTATTTAGGCTCGCATAGTTCCGGATATCTTTGCCTAAGATCCTGGCAGTATTGATGTAAGTCGTAAGAGGTCGTATAGCCCGGATCACTGAAAAAACAAACCTCAGAATATAACCTCAAACAAGTCCTACATAATTTATTTAAATTTATACCCATTTCAAATAAAATTAAGGCAACCATTCATTACAGAATCAAAGAGATCAAAGAAAACCAGCCGTTTAATAATAAAAGTAAGTCAGAAAACTTTGGAATACCTGGAATTACGCAACGAAACATTTTCAGACTTTGAGGAAAAGCATCATACGTCCATTTTTATTTTTATTTTTGACATTTGTATTTTGTAGTGACGTACCCCGTTAATCTAAAAATAATCGATTTTTCGTATGACTGACAGAATGAGACAGATAGACCCACAAGTAGTTTTATCTTTGAGCCCTCCGCTCTAGCTCTAGTTTGTCTCTGATATTTGACAGCTCGCGCAGGAGGAATTTCAGTGCCGTGAAAATCGAAAATGTACAAATTTAGCAATAATTTATCCAATGCAAACTTGGTTTTGGTGAGTCATATACAATTTCCTACCACCCTACTCAATTTAACTACAAAGCATTGGCAAATACCGTCATAACCAAACATTATCAGTGTCATGTTTTTGGTTTGCTTTTCTCTGTTTTTGACCATAGTTTCCTATTAATGTAGTTGAATTTTGAAGACGCAATGATGCTGCAACAACGCAGCTTCGGTCCAGCTCTGAATACCCAGTCTTTTAATTGTTTGTTTGATAAATATTATGTTATTGCAGTGCCTTACATAACAATCATTGCTGCAGTATATCTGTATATCCTATTCATAAATAACCTTCAAGACAATAATGTCTTGTGCCGGCAGAGCGATTGTCGCTTTCGGAGGAATACTTAACACATTGACTGTCCATGCATTAAATATAAGTAAAGCATTTTGTGGTTGCTAAGTTACCCAGCATATTCTGCACTGGCAATGTGTTAAATTCTATTTATTGACAATCACAGGACACCACTATCAAGGCATAATATTAGTTCGGCAAAAATCCTCAAAATGTTTAAAAAGTAAATTATCTTTACTAGGTGTCAAATTATCTAGAAGATGTAAATCCTTGGGGGTGAACTGTTTGTCCTTCCATTGGGTATCTTATAAATAAATGTATGTGAAATAAATGTTTTATTAGTTAGAAGTATTTCCTTTGGATAAGAGATACCTCAGAGTTTCTTCTTTTGGAATGACCATACATTAATTCCAGGTACGAAAGAAACTCGGTGATGGCTCCTGCGCTTCACTTGTGGTCATGCGTACCCAGCGGCGATACGCACACAATGACTCTAATAAATACCCTCCAGGAGGCAAGCCCAAACCTCCAAAGTCATACAAGCTGCTGTTCGGAGCACTCGGAGCTACCATGCTGACAGGAGGCGCTGTTGTTTATGCTAAGTATGTAAAACAATTTAAACTTTGAAACTCATGTAGGTACCTTTTTAGCCAATTTGAAAAAAACTGCTTGCTGCAGACTTCTTCATAACCTTCATCAACATCATCATCATCATCATCATCGTCTCGTCCTGTCACTACTCAGGGGTGTAGGGCTCTTTGTACAAATTGCCATTTTATCATCATCATCATCTTTGATCATCATCGTCATCATCATCATCATCATCATCATCATCATCATCATCATCATCATCATCATCATCGCCTCGTCCTGTCACTACTCAGGGGTGTAGGGCTCTTTGTACAAATTGCCATTTTATCATCAACATCATCTTTGATCATCATCAGCCGTCCCAAATTTTTGTGAATTTCGCACAAGAATTTTGGCAGCAGCCTACTATAAAAGTTTAATGCTGGCCAAGTTCTCATGACAGTATAAAATAAAATGTATTGTTAGAAAGCTGAAAAAATACAGAACTAGTATTATAAATTTGACAAGAAAGATTTGTTGAAAATTGAGAACATTATACTTGAATATTGCAGGAAATATCATTATGATCAATTTGATATGCAATTATTCCAGACTTAAGTAGTAAAACTCACACACAATTTCTTTCCCAAAAACTCGCTCAAAATATCTAGGAAATGATATCATTCACTAAACACCTTGCCGAAACGCTGGCGGACCGCTGGAACCGGACCCCTGCCACAATAATGGGCTGGCTACGAGCAAGAATTCAAACCGCCATCATCAGGGCTAGCAGCATGTGCATCCGCGGCACCCGCCATAGGTGGAATCGCACAGGCCTATATGAGGATGGAGCGGCAGTCCCACACGTCTTGAACTAGAATGAATATCTTATTTATATTCTCTGTACTTATTTTCATGAATCTTTTGCTTAATAAATTTCTTATCAATTTAAACTATTGAAATATAATTAAGTAATTTTAATTAATAAATAAAATTATTAGACCCAAATATCTAGCAATAACAAAATGCTATCTTTGATTCATATTTTTAAATATGTTGCCATGTATGCACACGAAAAAAGATTGGTTTAAGCCAGTATAAAATAAAATGCATTGATAGAAAGCTGAAGAAAACAGGTAATTAACTATTTATAATACTAGTTCTGTAAACTAGTATTATAAATAGTTAATTACCTGTTTGATGAACAAAGCGCCGCAAGAAAGATTTGTTGCAAATTTAGAAAATTATACTTAATTATTGCAGGAAATATCATTTTGATCAATTTGATATGCAATTATTCTAGACTTAAGTAGTAAAACTTGCAGACAATTTCTTTCGCGAAAACTCGCTCAAAATATTTAAGAATAACAAAATGCTATCTTTGACATTCATATTTTTAAATAGTGTTGCCATGTATGGACACGAAAAAATATCGTAGTGTTTACTTAGCATAATGACAAAGGTAATGAGTATATGTAGCATGAAAATTTCGCTCCTATTTATTGTTTACGATCGAAAATTAACTTGATAACTTTGATTAATTGCCAAATTAACATTCTGTTAAGGGACGTTGGGCGGTTGAGTGGTTATCTTCATCTCGTATATTTTAAACGTGGTTCATCAAAATATACAGGGCATGTTAAGTAAAGAACTGGAAATTGAGTTATTCATGAACTGTAATAATATTGATATTTTATGTATAACAGAGCACTTTTTAAAGAGTTATCAGTTCATGTTCAACTTTAATAACCACCACGTTGCTAGTTCGTTCAACAGAAAAACAGCTGATCGCGGTGGCTCCTTAATACTTGTAAATAATAGTTTTAAATATAAGGAACGAGTTGACATAGTGAGCCTGTCTGTTGAGCGTACCATGGAAATAGCCTGTATTGAACTTGAACAACTTATTGTAATGAGCGTATACAGACCACCAGATTCATCCTTTGATTTATTCGAAAAAAAAATGGATGAAGTGTTGATTAAAATCAGCGATAAAAACAATTTTTTTATAATTTGTGGTGATTTTAATGTTAATCTGTTAGAGGATAATAATATTTGTACTAGATTAAAATCTTTATTTTTATGTCACAACATGAACTATCTGTTTTTGGAGCCTACTAGAATTACTGCAACATCTGCTACCTGCATTGACAATATATTTACTAACATTACGCCCATTTTCAAATAAATCGGTCATCAATAAATTAACCTCTGATCACTCTGGTCAGATAGGTATATTCAATATTAAAATAAAAAAGGACCAAAAAGAGGATATTACATGTGTGCCCGTTAGTGACACTCGGCTTGAACACTACAGGAATAATATTTTAGATAAACTATGGGAAATACCATACAGTGATGATCCAAATTTGTTGTACAACTCAGTATTTAACCTTGTCAACGGTACTTGATACGGTATTTAAATCAAAAACTATAAAAGTTAATAACAAAGCTTTGTTTAGTGATTGGGCAGTTGAAATTGACAGTTGGAATTCATAGGAGCAGATGAAGATTATATGAACTCTATGAAGAGAAATCATATAACAAAAATACGGCCTTTCTAGATTATGTTCGTAGTTATTCAAAAATGTTTAAACGCGTTTGTGCCGTAGCTAAATCTAATTTCATTAAAAACAAAATTGAATCTAGTTGCAATGTAATGAAAACAACTTGGCAAATTATAAACAGAGAGACTGGAAAGGCCAAAGCTACACATAATAACTTCAAGCTTAAGATAGATAATCAATTGCTAAGTACAGACCTAGAAGTAGCAAAAGCTTTCGAAAATTTCTTTACGGACATTCCAGTTTCAACAACCAAGTCTTTAAATTCATCTCCCGCTGCTGCTGAATCTATACTTAAACAAAACTTTGAGGAATGTAAAACAGATTTTAAATTTAGGCACGTAAATAATGAAGACATTGTAAAAGCGTTTAAATCCCTGGAAATGAAAAAGACAGCTGACGCCCATGGTCTATCAGTAAAAATTATTAGTTCCATTGTAGATTGTATTGCACCTCACCTTTGTTGTATATTTAATCAATGTATAGATAGTGGTGTGTTTCCTGACTTGATGAAACTAAGTAAAGTTATACCTTTATTCAAAGCTGGTAGTACATCAGACCCCACCAATTTTAGACCCATATCGATACTACCAACGCTTAGCAAAATATTTGAAAAACTCATACTTAATCAATTGCAAAGTCATTTTTATCTCAATAATTTAATTCATATTGCTCAGTTTGGTTTCACAAAGGGTCGTTCAACAGCCGATGCTGGTGTTGAACTAATCGACAATATTTTTGATGCCTGGGAAGACGCAATGGATGCAATAGGTGTCTTCTGCGATCTATCCAAGGCTTTTGATTGCGTCCATCATTACACTCTTGTCAGGAAGTTACGCCATTATGGTGTAAAAGATCAGGCACTTGGCCTTCTGGAGTCATATCTAACAGATAGGGTTCAGATGGTCGATGTTAATGGGAAAAGATCACCTGGGTCTTCAATAAGTATGGGCGTACCGCAAGGTTCAATTCTTGGTCCTTTCTTGTTTTTAGTATATATTAATGATTTACCTTACCTTGTTAAAGCAAAACATGGGTTAGTATTGTTTGCCGATGATACTTCTTTGATATTTAAAGTTAAAAGACAGCAATCAAATTATGACGAGGTAAACAATGCTATCTCTAGTATAGTGAACTGGTTTACTGTTAACAATTTATTACTTAATGACAAGAAAACTAAATGTATTAAATTCGTGTTACCCACTGTGAACCCGGTAACTACAGACATATTTATAAAAGGACAGAGATTGGACCTTGTGCAGTCGACTGTCTTTTTGGGCATTACTTTAGACGCCAAACTACAATGGGATCCTCATATAAATAAATTGTCGAACAGACTGAGTTCGGCAGCATTCGCAGTTAAAAAAATTAGAGCCCCTACCGACGTAGACACCGCTAGACTAGTCTACTTTAGTTACTTTCATAGTCTAATGACCTATGGTATTTTATTGTGGGGTCACGCTGCGAATGCTAATAGTATATTTATTCTGCAGAAACGGGCTGTTCGTGCAATTTATAGATTAGGGCCTAGAGTGTCACTGAGGGAAAAGTTTAAAGAAATCAATATTCTGACATTTGTGTCTCAATATATCTATGACAATCTTGTGTATGTAAAAAGAAATATAACTAATTTTCAGAAGTACAGTGATATACACAATTTTAATACTAGAAATAAAGACAAGTTGGTTGCTTATGTAAGCCGACTACATAAAATTAGTAATTCTTTTAAAGGC
The DNA here is from genome assembly GCA_949825045.1 of Argyresthia goedartella. Taxonomy (NCBI): domain Eukaryota; kingdom Metazoa; phylum Arthropoda; class Insecta; order Lepidoptera; family Argyresthiidae; genus Argyresthia; species Argyresthia goedartella. The sequence continues at coordinate 10,050,803 of OX463831.1, read as the reverse complement.
AATTGTATACGCTATTACAATAAGGTCCCTACTGATATTAAAAACTTACCTTTAGACAAGTTTAAAATAATAATAAAACAGAAATTGTACAAAAAAGGTTACTACAGGATATCTGATTACTTAGAGGACAGATGTCCATGGGAATAGATTGTTTGAGTAACAGGCTGTTTCGATATATAATTAGCATTCATTTTGTAATTTGACAATATTTTATTTAAAAGAGGAAACGCAAAAGATGCGACGACTGTGGAGTTTCTTCGGTGAGCTCTTCTCCACAGATTCCGCCATTGGGTTAGTGAACTCACCCAAAAAAATGTAATGACGGATCTAAGTGATGTAACAACATCCTATGGAAATAAATGATTTTTGATTTTGATTTTGATTTTGATCGTCCTGTCACCCCTCAGGGGTTCGGGGGTGTAGGGCTCTCAGTATAGAATTCCATTATTGTGGTCTTGGCCATCTGCCAAGCTCCACCCATTCTGAGTCATCCTCTCACTCAATATTTTTCATTGTAGATATCAAAAATGTATGGGTTTTGAGCTGCCAGGATCGCATTCTCTCAGCGGCCAGACTTTAAGTACAGATTTGAATTTGTTCTGTTCTTGGGCCATCTGCTCTAGCTCCGCCCAATCTGCTCACAATGGTAGCCTTATTTTTTATTTTATCACCCTCCTCCCGGCACCTCACTCACTCAAATAAACGTATTTCTTAGGTTTCGCCTTCTAGACTGTATTTTGCCACAAATTTACCAAATAAATAATTTTCATATCTATTTCACATTGATTACCAGGAGCAATCCAGAGGCGCGCAACTTCCTAGCTTCGAACATGCCCTGGGCAAATGACTTCATCGCACTCGTCTACCAAGAAAACCAGTCCTACGGTCAGTTCACAGTGAACCAGTTGAGCAGAGCCACCAGCACCGTCAAAGACTTCATGTTCGGCAAGGAGGGAGTGAGTCCGATTCAGAAGGTGCCTCAAAGTGAGCAGGAACTTGCAAAGAGCTTTGAGCCTAAAGAGTATAAGTGTGAGTGGCTAACCTTACTAACAGTTTTGTTTTTTTTCTTTGGTTGAGGAATGGGGTTGGATATTTTATTATTGACATCTAGTATTAAATAAAGCTCTTTAGTACAGAAAGGAATTAACATATTGTAGTTATACCCAGACAAGAAAATATTCATTTATTAATTCAGTTTCATAAATATCTATTTAGAGAGTCTCACCTTAACGTCCTCCAGCGTTGTGCTAAGGAGCAACGAATCAACACTGAAGTTTCCAGGTTCTCGAAAGAGAACCTGTCCAAATACAGTGAAATCTATAAAAACATGTGACATTGGCGAAATTAACCTAGCTGTCAGACCGCCATTAACTAAGAAATTTAAATATCTATCTATATTATTTAGTCTGAAAGTTTCAGCCTAGGTAAAATCGTTCAGCCCCATCACTCAAGATCATGTTATCTTATAACTAAATAAAGCTAGTGCAATTGTATAGTTCCATCATGTATAGTTTCTAACATATTAACCAACTCTAGGTGGTATAGTACTAGACTATCAACAGACTAATTGAGAGCACCATTACCCTATTCTCGACAATACTTAGTCATAAAGCAATCCATTTTAGATATTATTTTTTTGTTAAATTACAGTTGATTAAACATTTATTGACATTTTGTTCATCGATTCTAACCTATCAACAGTTTGACTTGAATTTCTGCCTATCAGTCCTCGCCAATTCTCGACAGGAATTAGGATTAAGGCGCCGAAATCAGTAGGCTTATTGTGTTATTCTGACATCTGGGAATTTATATCAGAATCATTTTCAAATTGACAAATTGACCAATGAAAAGACAGCTTGTTTAAAATAATTGTGTTCTGATTGATTTGTCAATTTGAAGGAAATCCGATAGAAATTCATGGATGCCAGGGAGAGTAAATGATAAGGCTACAGTGCATTTGTACAAAACACTTATGGCAACACTAACCTCATTACAAATAACTTGGCTAATCAAACAGTAGGGTAGATCTCTCGCTCCCGCCTATCTCAGCGAAGTGGAGGTTGGTCCTATTGTTTGGTTGATCGTGTTATACTCATTCTAACAGTGCCGCCGACAAAGTTCGAGCCCCTATACGTGGAGCCGCCGCCGGCCATTGGTACACCTGAAGTCACAACACCGGGTAAATGCTTCTTTGACAATAATTTACTAATATTCTGTGACGTCTTTCACTATGAATCCGATGATCCTTTCATAACTGAAATCTACCGAAAATTATGGAAAAGTCGCGTAGAAAGCCTTTTGAACAGAAACTGCTACTTGGCTCAGTATTTGTAACTAAAGTGTAAGTAAATGTTAACTATAACTAGATAGTTAACATTTACCTTCTGAAAAACGTTTGGGTAATAGCAATCCGCGGTGCTCTAAGTACCCTATAGTGCGAAAGCAGTCCTGAAGTACTTATATATGTATTGTTACTGAGATCTGTATGTATATGCTTCCAGCGACCCTAATCAAAACGGAGGAGAGCGTCCCAGAGAAACCTCCCGTCGTGAAAATCACGAAGGACATGGTCCAATTGGAACATGAGATGCACGAGAATACCAAGATTGCCGTCGAAGCGTACAAGGAGGCCACTAAGCATGCGCGCAACTACACTAAGGCCCTGTTCAATGTAAGTACACATAACATTCACAAGAAAAACCAATTCAATTTCCTTTGATTACAAGCTAAATAACACTGCAATAAATAAATGCTATATCGTCCGAGACCTGGGCGTTATTCTCGACTCAAAATTAACTTTTTCAGCTTATTTTGACCATATAATCAAAAAGGCTCATCAAAAACTGGGTTTCCACTTTCGCACGTGTGACGAATTTACAGACACTACTTGTATTAAAATTGTCTATTTCGCTTACGTGCGTAGCGTTCTCGAATACTGGAGTCCAATTTGGAACCCACTTTACACAACACATGATATTGCCATTGGAAATGTGCAAAAAAATATTTAAATTTTTTTGAACTACCGCTCTTGGAATTGTCGCGCCGATTACCCTGCATTATGTGAGCCGTTTAACATCTTACCACTAAGAGATAGGAGTGTACTGGTTGACATGTCACTTCTACACGATGTGTGCTCCGGCGCACTAGACTGCCCTAGATTAGTAACAGACATGCTGATCCTTGCTGCCCCGACGAAACGTACACGACACACGAATATGTTTTTGTACCCTCCGATCGCACTAATTATGCCTCTAACAGTACATGTCATAGGATTCCTAGAACTTATAACAAACCTTTCCCGGACCTTGACCCATTTAGCAACTAAAAAAGGTGCATTTAAACGATTAGTTACACTTGAATTGCTGGATGAAACTTAATCTGTCTCATTCTTACTTTATCATTAGAAACAGCCCCATGTAAGTCCTTCCCCCCCCCCTACTTCATTCTGATAACGTATGTAAATTACACACCTTCTTTGTGCCAGCCGTATGCGAATGCCTAACTATCAGAACTCCCAATTAATAAACTTTCAAGCTTGTGTTTCTCTACTGGATCCCGCCCGAAAAACACATGCACACGCACAAACACTTACACCCACACTTTCACTAACTTGTTGTGTAGTATCTACTGTACCTACTGTATTTCAAAAATTAATGTCATATATATATATCTTATGTTGTACATAGTCAAATCCTTAATTGGCTCAATTCTAAGTCTACTTATAAGTTTATTGTATTTGAATGGCTGTGGATTTTTGTTAAATTAATAAAATAAAAATAGACCACTTTAGATCCCGGCTGGCTTATGGAGCATCGGCCTTGACTGCGCAAGCGAGATATAGGCGTCTCTTTGGTAGTGAGTGAAAGAGCGAGAGAGTTCCCCCACTACGTTAGACCATGCTCATGAAGTTTGCCGGGATCTCTTCATTGTCCTCAACAGCCCACATAGTTGATCCTCACCTAACCTCATCCTGTGAGAAACACATGGAATGCATTTCCGTTATGATGGTGATATTCACCTAGCGTCTTCCATTACTGTTTAATTTCCAAATCAGGTGATAACATTCTAATGGCTGAACCGATTTTACTAACAACCATTGCAATGAAACTTGTTGTCAAATGAAACAGACCACGTCAAAATTGTTGGGTCCGTCCGAGAGCTTCTTTTTCCTATCGGAGGTTGGCGATCATTAAGGCAATCTGCACACGGAATGCTGCAGCCCCGAATAGGGACGTTGCGCTTATCTCGAACCATTCCCGGAGGTACGTGGGTGACCAGGTCTTCTGCACCCCTGAATCTTGCCTTGCGTGATCAGTTGAAGCAGGTTATAGTTGTCGTTATGCATAATATGTCCGAAATACTGCAGTTTCATGATCTTAGTTAACCGTACCAGCTCGACTTCTATTCACATTCTTTCCGACACAGCAACATTTGTGTCTCCATCCATCCAATCCATGTTATTTTCAGCATTCTTGTGTACACCCACATTTCAATAGCTTCTAATCGCTTGAACATTGTCTGGGTTAGTGTCCATGCTTCAGTACCATACATAAATATGTAGCATCTGACTGGACGACACATTGTGGATATGTCGATGTTGCGGTTGCAAAAAATATAACTCATCTTAGTGAATGCACTTCAGGCCTGTTTCATTCGACATTTAACTTCAGTACTGTGATCTTCTTGTTCATTCTAAATACATCACAAATATTTGTAGGAATGATCTCTTTCCAACGAACGATCTTTAACGTGGAAAGCAGCAGTTGTAGTTGATGGGCGCCCAACAATCATGCACTTGGTCTTCTTGGCTTTAATATTCAGTCCGTTTTGTGCACTTAATGTCTCCACTTGCGTGAGAAGTTGCTGCAGATCTTGAGTTGAGCTGGCGAGTAATATTGTGTCATATAGTAGCATAAGATATGCGATCTTATGTTATTAAGGGGTCTTATAATAATTCCCTCGGTTATTTCCTCAAGAGCTTCAGCGAAAATACTTTCCACATATACATTGAATAGCAACGGTGACAAAATGCATCCCTGTCGTACTCCTCGCAGGATCTGCACATCCTCCGTAAGATGTTGTGTTTTCTGCCAGTACAGATTACGTATAAATACTATAACTTCTGGCTAAAGACCAATAGTGTCGAGACTTTGATTAGTTTGTCATGTTTGACATTCTCGAACGCCTTTTCATAATCAATGAAGCACATGTAAACTTCCAGCTACTTAATGCGTGGTGTGCCAAAACCGTTCCTGAATCCGAATTGTGTATCGGGCACATGGTTTTCACACTTTCTGTATATAATTTTGTGAATAATTTTCAGGAATACTTGCTACAAACAGTAAAACAAACATGCACTACCGTTCGATCTGCTTTCCTTCCAATTGAGTGTGACAAACCTATCGCCACGCCTGTTCCAACCAGGGCGTAAGAGGCACAATTTTTAAGGCAATCATCGTCAAGTCGTCCATCTTGCGAAAGGGTGCCAACCCATCGCGAAGCCAGACCCTATTTATGGCTCAACCTTTGAAGGTGTTGAGCCCGCACAGTTCGTGTCCTCCCTTTTCGCATTTTCGGGAATTTAACATGAACAAAACCAACTCAGCCTGTGGTCGGTGTTGAGCGGATCTTTTCATGTGTACGCGTTTACTCTATGTTCGCTTTGTGAAAGTATCATGGGGTCGCTCCGCTTCGCTCGACTCTAGATTGTATTATACAATTGTGACCTAAAACAACCTAACTAAAGTATTCGGACAGAAAGTGACCTATAGCTACCAATTAACAACATTGAGGACTGACCTCGAAATGACATTTCCCGTTATTGGTTTTGAATTTTATCACCATGGCATAAGGTTCAAAACCGCGATGCCTCGCGTTAAGGCGCGGTAATGGACCGGATATACAGATTTTGTTCAATCGGTATGCGCATGAGTGATGGCCAAAGTATGTAATTTTTAGCACCTAGTAGCGTTGTGCCATCCACAGGTTTTGGCTCTGCGGCCCGTTGAGAACGAGACCGCCCCACACTCTATCAACCGTTGTGGCAAGCAGTTTAGAGCCCGCATCGGTCTGTTCAGCCACAAGAAAAAATGTGCCTCTCAGAATTCACAGCAGCTCTAATGAACATCTGGAAAGATAGATAGATAGATAGGTAGATAGACATTCCGTTTATTAACTGTAAGAATACACACAAATACAAGCAATACAAATTCTAACAAAACTTAAGATATAAAAGATAGAAAGAAACTATACATGTGCATATTCCACAGTGAATAGGCCCTGGCTCAGCATTTGTTGCAGATAACTGCAACGCTTGTAATTCTGCCAGAACCCATGAGATGATGAAGCCAATGATGATGATGAGCCCGTTGCTCGCGTTCTTAATCTGTAAATGTGTTTTCCAGATCGTAGAGACGTCAGTGGGTGAACTCGACAAGACGCAGTTCTCGAAGCTCCAGGGAGCACAGCAGGAGCGGGACGCTACCATCAAGCGGGCGAAGGAGGCGTCGGCAAAAGCCAGGTGTGCTATCGGTGAGTCTACCATGCTAATAAATATGCCAATCATGTGGTGATTCGTTAACTCTTTATGAGTTGCTTGCAGAAATATTCCTTGGTCTTGGACTTTATTTCGAAGCCGGGAAGGTTGAAACTATGGTGGGCATATAGTGGGCAGAGCCTTATTTAGGGTTAATGAAGAAAGAAAAGTATCATATATCATTAGAATAAAATGCTTAGTTTTCGACGTTCGCTCGTTTATCGAATTATCCATAATGACAATTATTCTTTAAACATTTGAAGTTACTGATATTACTTGGCACCTGGCAAAGGGCGGCAAATTTAATTAATCTTATGCCGGCAAAACAGTGTATAGAAGTAATTTTTCATTTTGATACTTTAAATGAGTGGCATTCGGAAAATTAAAAAAAAAAAACAGACTAATTACTATATATTCTTATACATTTATAGAGTTTTATTATTTTATTCCACATTCAAGTATATTATAGTAAATTAAATATTGATATATAAAAAATGCGGGTGCTACTATCTTTCTAGATCCAAAAATCAATCTGTGGGATATTCTTCGCCTTCCTACTCCCACAGTGGTTCAATGTAGAGAAGAGGCAAGAAATTACGTTTGCTAATTTGCTAAGTAAATTTAAATATCTACAGTAATAAAAGAAAGGTTTGGTTTTCACATGACAACATTTAGAAGCCTTATCATGGAATTAGGAATATCAATCTCTTAAAAAAAATACCAATCAGCATATTCCGTAAACAGGAAAGTCCCAATAAAAGAGCTCGTGTGAGACAATTGTGTTTTGATTGGTCATAATCTGAATGCATTGGATACTTGGTGTTTTTTTAAACTATGAGTACAACTGGCGAGCTATGGTTAGAGCGATATGACAGCTATTGTATCGAAGGTAAACATAACCTATACCAAACTATGAAACATGCGGGAAAATATCAGAATGGGACCATACTTGATATTTGTCGGTACCTATGTGTAGAAATGAAAATATCTTTGAATACATACCATTATTTCACATAAGGAGCATCCGAATGTGAATTTCCGTTTCCAGGCTAATTCCGATGTGATGGCTGCTTTAGGACTTTTTGAAAACAATAAGTAGAACTCCTCTTAACCCTCTTTTTATTTGCTTAGTTATGTTCGAGTCATAAACTAGCGGTTTACTATGTGTTATATTTAAATTTGTTGAAACATCATGAAAAGATGGTTTGCCATGTTATTATGAATGACATTCTGTTGACAACTACACAGACTATAAAAATCACTGGGTTCAGCGAAAGCTAGCAAAACTCTGTGGAGATATGAATGGCTCCTGACTAGGTTTTTTATCACCATTACAACTTCCGTGAAATGAGGCATATATGTATAATCATTCGTCCCCCGTAGAAACATTAAACCGCATGATCGACTCGGGCTCAGTGCAAGCGCCGCCTGACAGCGTCGCACAGACGCTGCGCTTCCTGCGGCAGTTCCGCAAGGATCTAGACTCTTCCATGGAGGCGTACAATGCGGAGCGCGACAAGGGCATCTTGGCTGACACCTACTGGAGCAAGGTAACAATGGGCAGCTTAGGTCTCTCGCTAACTGGTCACGAGTGAGTTACAGTAAGTATGACGCACACGCTGCGCTGCTTTGCGACAGTTCTGGAAGGATCTAGACTCTTCCATGGAGGCGTACAAGCGCAACTTGACTGACAGCTACTGGAGCAAGGTAACAATGGGCAGCTTAGGTTCCTCGCTAACTGGTCACGAGTGAGTTACAGTAAGTATGACGCGGACGCTGCGCTGCTTGCGGCAGTTCCGCAAGGATCTAGACTCTTCCATGGAGCGTACAATACGGAGCGCGATAAGGGCATCTTGGCTGACAGCTACTGGAGCAAGGTAACAGTGGGCAGCTTAGGTCCCTCGCTAACTGGTCACGAGTGAGTTACAGTAAGTATGACGCAGATGCTGCGCCTCTTTGCAACCGTTTTGGAAAGATCTAGACTCTTCCATGCAGGCGTACAATGCGGAGCGCGACAAGGGCATCTTGGCTGACAGCTACTGGAGCAAGGTAATAATGGGCAGCTTAGGTCCCTCGCTAACTGGTCACGAGTGAGTTACAGTAAGTATGACGCAGACGCTGCGCTGCTTGCGGCAGTTCCGCAAGGATCTAGACTCTTCCATGGAGGCGTACAATGCGGAGCGCGACAAGGGCATCTTGGCTGACAGCTACTGGAGCAAGGTAACAGTGGGCAGCTTAGGTCCATTACACAAGTGAGTTCTCTCAGCTCTGAGATTTGTCTCAGCAACGCCAAAACGACGGGTTCCCCATATTGAACTGTAAATTTCTCGTGCTTGATATAGTTAACGAAGCTGAGAGTGGTTTGTTAATAGGGCCTAGGCCATCGGCGTGTTAGTGCCCTAACTAAATAACTAGACGTGTGAGTTAGTTCCCTAGTTGAATGCCTAATAATGAGATAATAAAGCTTGTGTTCTGCATGCGCAGGTGCAAGAAGCCCGCTCAGCGTTCAAGGACGAGCTCAACATCTTGTTTCCCGGCGCCGACATCACAGCACGCAAACTTGACTTGAAGGGAGACACTGACCTGCTGCTGCTGTATACTCTTAAACAGGTCAGGGATAAACATGAACATGTACATTTGATAGGTTATTAAAAGGTGTCCGAACTAACGATAAAAATCACTTTAGTTATGTTTGTAGCCTGCTGAATCGGCAACTGTAACCATTAATGTGATGACATTGACCTACTGTAGAGACAAGTAAATAACGTAAATAATAATTAAATACTCGGCGTAGGCCTCTTCTGTATAGCGAAGATAGCCGGGTAATAGTGGACGCAAGTTACACAGCGCAGGACCGAGTTGCGTGAAATGAAAACTGTGTGACGCCTATACTCAAGAGTTAGTTTCAAAGATATATAGAAAGTTTGAAACGCGGCAATTAAAATATTTCCATTTCATTCTACAATATGCACGATTTATTTTTTATTTTATCGATAAGCATACCCCCTAATTATTTTTAGTATAAGAGGCGATTGTTTTATCCCCGGATACACAGACAGACAACTTTATTTGACATTTCAGACTTTCAAATTCTGTCAAATTCCTCTAATAAACATGCAGAAAAACGTTATATTAGGATGTACAAATCTGTTAAATACTTATTGTATAATTTTATCATCTGTCTTGATATTATGTGTTTATGTACTTATTGGTGAGTAGTTAATTATTTTACCTGTTCTTTAATGTATCCTCTCCATCCTAGGTTTGCTGGAAGAAATATCTTTTTAGAGATAAGCTCGCCTTTGTACACCTAGTTTCCCTTTTGATGTATCTGTATCTTCTGTTTTTATGCCATAACGTATATTCAAGGCTCTAAAGTTTAAAAAAATAGTAAATTCCACTACTTTTACAAAATTCAGAGCCCTGTTGGCACAGGATAATATTGACGTAGGAAGTTGTTTTATTTTTACGTATGTCTAAATTAACTAAAAATAATTCGGGGTATGCGTATCCAGAACTCATTAATCAATGAAAATAAGTCAGTGCTTACTCAAAATACTTTATTAGAATCCTTCGCGTCGCTTAAGTACCACGTCGTAGCTATTGTTAACTTATATATAATTTTCTCCCCCGTTAGTACTAATTCGTCTTGCCTTTTTTAAAAAAAACAACACATTACTGTAATTTTAAATTATTTTTCAGATGCAATACCTTCAAAATGAAATAGCCGAAATACAAACCGTACGAGACATAAAACTGTCCAGAGCTATCGAATGTGAGTTATTCTTATCTCTCGTACATTCGTATCTAATAACCAGTGGTCGGAAAACCTTGAAGCGCAACGAAAGGAAAAGTATGGGCATGACTTGTTAGCGGTACTTAATTTTTGGAACTTAATTAGATATTGGAACTTTACTATTTAAATACATATATTTTTATTACAGTTTAGATGATATTACTTACAAATTTAGAAGTTAAAACTATAATGTTAAAACAACAGAAATTATTTTATATTAAATTTTGAAAACGTTGTCGATCAATTATTATAGCCCCTCTCTTCGAATCGACTATTTTAACTCTTTTGAAACTCTTCTCAGTGACTTGACTCCTCTTTAAAGCGACACCCTAATTCTCGGCGACTTCAACACTTGCCTTCTCAAGAATAACGGTCGCTCAGCGAAGCTGAATTCTCTTGTAAGTTCATTTAACATGCATATCCTTCCTCTAGATGCCACTTACTTTCAACCACACTGCACCCCCTCTCTTCTAGACCTAATGATTACTTCTGATATGTCTAAGGTTGCTGCGCATGGCCAACTTAACGCCCCTTTCTCTTATCACAGTCTTATTTACCTCTCTTTTAAGATAAAGCCTCCCAAGCGTGCAGCTAAATTCCTTGACATTCGTAGCTTCAAGGGCATGGATATTAACTCCCTTAATTCAGACGCCTCCTCTGTCGACTGGTCGCCTGTCTACGGTAGTGAGACCATTGATGACAAAGTACGGAACTTTAACTCTATTGTCCTGAGCTTGTTTGATAAACCCGCTCCGGTCAAGAGGGTTAGAGTTAAGCATCTTCCTGCACCATGGCTTACTGATACCATTAAGGGTCTGATATCTAAGAGAAACCGTGCCAAGTTTAGATATAACATGGATCCGACCGATGAGAATCTTTTAATTATCAAACGCCTCCGTAATCGTTGCACTCGCCTGTGTCGTGATGCTAAACGCCGTCATATCTACGAATGTATCGAGAGCTATACTCCAGCACAGGTCTGCAAGTTCCTGAAGACCCTTGGTGTTGGCAAGCCCCAGGACTTGGCAGCCGGAAATGTCGATCTCTTTGGTCTCAATTATTTCAATTATTATAACTCCCCCCCCTGTCGCGATGAACCCCCTCATCAAGGATGCTACCCTTCGTAACCTACGGTCCAGGGCAACAGCCCTCACCTCAGCATTTAATTTCATCCCTGTCGGAATCGGCGTAATAAGGAGGGCAATACTGGCAATCTCGTCGAAGGCCATAGGTGAGGACAAGATCTGTTCTCAGATGATAGCAAGTATCATTGATGTGCTGTTACCTCTCATCACCCACATAATTAATGTGTCACTTGACCAATGTTGCTACCCCAGCCAGTGGAAATTGGCACTTGTGATTCCCCTCCCCAAAACGTCCAATCCCGCCTCCTTTAAAGAATTCCGTCCCATATCTATTCTGCCTATCCTCTCCAAAGTCCTGGAATCAATTATTCACTCCCAACTCTCCTCCTACCTTTACTCAAAAATGTTACTGAATCCCAACCAATCAGGTTTTAGGCCGGGTCACAGCACTACCACGGCATTGCTCAAAGTCACTGACGATATTCAATTAGCTATGGATCAAAAGCAGCTTACGGTCCTTACACTGCTTGATTTCAGTAGCTCCTTCAACTGCGTCGATTTCGATATACTGGTTGAAATTTTAAAGTCACTTAATGTCTCCTCGCACTCTGCTCGCTGGTTTGACTCCTACCTGAGAGACCGCCAGCAACGCATTAAGTCTGAGGAGATCTCAATGGACTGGTGTGATCTCTCCGCAGGTGTTCCGCAGGGAAGCATCCTTTCTCCTCTCCTCTTCTCGGTATTCATTATCTCCATCTCTGACGTTCTTACCTCTTCTTATCATCATCTGTACGCAGATGACCTTCAAATATATCGGCACTTCTCTCAGTGTGATGTGAATCTGACAGTAGAGGCTTTGAAGGCTGATCTCGATAACATCAGGAAATGGGCTACCTCATATGGTCTTTTTGTCAACCCGGGCAAATCGCGGGCCATGATTTTGGGTACTCGGCACTCTCATAACCTAGTTCAGAAAATGCCCGTCGACCCTATAGTGTGTGATGGTAACATAATTTCATACAGCGAGAAGGCCAAGAATCTTGGGGTTATATTTGATAAATTGTTGTCCTGGTCGCCCCATGTTTATGAGGTCAGCAGACGAGTCTTTTCGTCATTTCACTCCCTAAGGAGATTGCAGCACTTCCTGCCGCGGCAGACCAAAATCACCCTTGCTCAGTCCCTCCTACTACCTTTAATCGACTATGCGGATGTTTGCTGGATCAGTGCGAACGAAGAACAACTGAACAAACTCGAACGACTTCAAAACCTTGGGATTCGGTTTGTCTTCGGGCTGCGCAAGTATGACCATGTCTCACAGTATCGCAAGGAGTTGGGGTGGCTTCCGATCCGCCTTCGTCGTGATATGCACATTCTCTCCTATCTGTTCAACATTTTGTGAAATCCCCGCTACCCCACATATCTTCGAGAACGTTTCGAGTTTATTTCCTCCAGGCATAGCAACCGGAGATCCCACATGATGTCTATCCTTTCTACTCCTCGGCATAACACTGCCGCTTACAAACACTCGTTTAGGTTAACGGCCATCCGACTGTGGAACGCACTTCCCTGCGCTATTAGAGATAGTCCCTCAATTTTCACTTTTAAGACAAGATTGAAAAAGCATTTCCTTTCTCTTTCGTGATAGGTACTTTTATATGTGTATATATAAGTAGTATATATGTTTGATATATAATACTATTTTATTTTATTATTACTATTTTATTTTTGTGCTTTTGTATTTTATTTAGTCTATATCATTTATTACATTATTATGTTCTAGTTGTAAACAATTAGATGTGTACAGTTTTATTGCGCACTAGTACTCTCCTGTTGCACACTTTTTCCTATCCTGCCTAGGTTTGCTGGTAGAAATCTCTCTTTAGAGATAAGCTCGCCTTTGCTCATAAAATGTTTTGTAACCTTACTATCAAGATTTCTGTGCAATAAAGAATATTAATATGAAAAAATCAATTTGTCATGTAATTTGGTAGTAAATGATTCTTAATTTTAATGTAAACAAATAAATTTACATGATTCATTTCACTGCGAAATGGCTTATTCTTAGTGTCACATTTTTATTCTTCGTATTCTTCAGAAGGATATTTCTGACAATGACGCATTTGTACCGTTAGTGATTGTAAAGTGTAGATGTGTTTAATGTGGATGAATTATAATGAATATGAGAAATAAGGCTTTTAGCACACAAAAAAAATATTTCACATTTTATTTTCTGAAAATAAACATTCTCAAAAAATAAACTATGATTTAAACTCTAGATTAAAGTTTTTGTTTTTCTGAAAATAGTAAAGTTCCGAAGTTTATCTAAGTTCTGGAAATTGAGTATCGCTAAAAAGTCATGTCCATACTTTTGTTTTCATTGCGCTCCAAGGTTTTCCGACCACTGCTAATAATAAACAAGTATGCAAATATACCTAAACCGAAAGATGTCATTCTGTCAAAAGTTATTTATAAGGTGCCAACGCCATCTATTTATTCCAAGAGGGAATTTTCAGCTGTTTTTGAAAGTTTTCTCTGCGCCAGAACCTTCCTGACACTTCAACGAATCGTTTAATAAAAAAAATCCAAATCAGTCCAGCCGTTTGCGGGTTTCGCGGTTACCAACACATTTTTGCATATATAGATAATAATTAATATCGGTTTCAGGTCACGACGAAAAGTTGCTGATAGATGCGAAAGCAGAAGAAATCGTCAAGAAGGAGCGATTAGAACGGGACAAGGAATTCAATAAGAAAGTAAGTAACATGTACAGACAACAGCACCTGACACCCCGTATGAGAAAACCCGTGACGGTTAAGGTACTTGTTTGAAGTCGACCGCAACTACAGAAGACTTGTCGCGTGAGCGCGTGAGCGAGACGGCGAGTGTAGTTCCGACGCGAGTGAACGAGACGGCGAGCTTAGTATGTACCTGCCGCTGTCACGCTCACTCGCGTCTTTACTATGCTCGCTATCACGCACTCGCGTCGTAACCATGCTCGCTGTCACGCTCACTCACGTCGTAACTACCCTCGCTGTTACGATAGCTCGCGTCGTAACTACGCTCGTTGTCACGCTCACTCCCATCGTAGCCACGCTCGCTGTCACGCTCACTCGCGACGTTACTACGCTCGCTGTCACAATTACTCTCGTCGTAACTACGCTCGCTGTCTCGCCCATTCGCGTCGTAACTACGCTCACTGTCACGCTCACTCGCGTTGTAACTACGCTCGCTGTCACGCTCACTCGTCGTTACTACGCTCGCCGTCACGCTCACTCGCGTCGTAATTACGCTCGCTCAATCAGGTTATCTTCTCACGCACTCATTCTGGGGCGTGGGGAGTCAGGGTCAGATTATCGGATCTCTTCCTGAGGAAGCGCCTCTGTCCTTTCCTATGGACAGGTCATCGGGGGGGCCCTCGCGGGCGGTGGAGATCTTCTCACTTGTGGTGTTCCGTTGGGTGATCGCCGGCTAGGCAACCAGCTCGCGTGGCAGGCGGCGGCGGTCGGGCGGGCGCGCGTGGTGCGGCGCCAGGTCGGCGATGTGCGGGAGTTGTGACCCATCCGCACGCGCGAACATGCCCTTCGCCAGCCTCTGGACAAACTGGTCCACGGTTTCCCATCTTAGGTCCCTCTGGATTGTCGCGTTCCTCACGTAGCGGGGGGCGCCGACGATGTTACGCAGAGAGAGGTTCTCTTGTGCTCGGAGTCTCCGTTTGTTCGTCTCCGAGCACAGGGCGTGCTCGGAGACCTACCATGCCGGGGCCGCGTAGGTGAGGCGGGATCTCACGTAGCACTTGTAGATCCCGAGCTTCGCCCTCAGAGGGAGGTTGGAGTCGAGAAGTGGACGCAGCTTGGCGCGTGCCACCTTGACCTGGTTGACGACGTTGTCGACATGTTGCTTCATGGTGAGCCGGCGATTGATGGTCACTCCCAGGTACTTCACCTGCGGAGACCACACGATTTCCTGTCCTTGGAGCTGGAGCGATGGTGGAAGGGAGGACTGGCCTGTGATGAGCGCCTGCGTCTTCCCAACGTTGACGGATAACCGCCACTTGACGAGCCAGTCGGGCAAGATGTCCAGGGTGCGCTGCAGTTTGACGGCAGCGTGCTGAGCCTGGATCGACGACGCGTAGTAGGCAGCGTCGTCGGCGAAGAGTGCCAACTGGGCATATTGGGAGTAGCAGGCTGGAGACAGGCAGGACACCTGGGGGACGCCGGGGTGCAAAGGGGTGCTCCTCGGAAACGGCGTCTTCTACCATCACTCGGAAGCGGCGATTCCTACAACGCTCGCTGTCTCTCACACACTGACGCGACACGACACAAGCACCGTTTTAGATCAACTTGTTGAAGAATATGTCCCTCAACAACTACGTGAATGTCCAGAGACACAAGACACAAGTGTATGCAACACGTGCGCTCGCTCGCGGAGCGGGAGCAAGCAACATGTCGCGCGTGCATGTTTTAGTACACTGTGCAAAGTGTTACAAGTTTGAAGTGACTGCCTGTGTGTGTGTGTCTGTGTCACTCTAGCCCTCAAGCGAGTGGACGGATTTTGATTTGAGTTTCTGTAAATGGTAGAAGATTTCCCTGCGATGGTTCATAGCCATGTTTTATGAAAATCGGTGCTGTGTTTCGAGAGTTATAAGCTTAACAAGGAAATAAGTAGGCCAAATTTTAGACTGAAGACTTCATTTATTGTGTCCGGTTTGTTTTCAATTTCAAAGGTATAAAACTATGTCCCCTATTGCATCTGAGGCTTTATGTGTTCATATAATATCCTCACCCCAACAGACACTGGAGGTGCAAGCCGAAGCCAACAGGTCCATGAGGGAACAACTCAAGCGGCAGTTTGAGATACAACAGGAGGTGTTGCAGGACGCGCTCAATAGGAAGGAGAAGGAGGTATGAGCTGTAGGGCCAGCGCAATAACTTTTTGTTTTCTGAATTAAAGGTGTTGTAACTTAAGTGAATATCGCCAATGTCACGTGTTTATCCACTGTATATTTTGCTGTACCTATGTAGATAAGTTTTCTATTTTAGTGTTTATTTGTTGCTCGCTAGCACTACCCAGGAACGCCGTAAAGGGCTTTGGGATTCGAATATTACCTTCGGACGTGAGCAACTGCCTCCCCAGCGCAACAAATACTGGGAAGGGTCCGTTAATAAATGGACAGCTGTTAAAACAGTGACAACTGTCATACATGTTATTGTAAAAAAAATGTAATGAAATTATTTAAAAGTACTAAAATCAGCGGCTAAACGTGGGCACTATTGTCTCTCTCACTATGCCGACCCCTATGGGAAAAGGCGTGACGCTATGTTATGTTTCGGTTGCTTAAGGCCGATGAAGAAGGCTCTCTGTCTTAAATACGAGAGGTTCGGAGTTTGAATCCCTGCTGCGGAGAAACAACACCTCGCGTCTCGTAGTTTATATTTGTGATGTCGCTGTTTCTGAATCACACGAGTATAAGACTGTAGAAGAAGAATATATATGTATATATATAATGTTAATTTAAATCGCTCAGGTGATGAGCAACTTCGGTCGTGTAGTCTCTGAAAAGCTGGAGTGCGAGCGCATCCAGTTCAAGAAGGACCTCGCCTCGATGGCCGGCAAGCTGAAGGCGATTGAGCAGACGCTCAAACGTACGTATTACTTTAATTCTTTGCTTCATAAAATCCACAGCAAAACGATGTTCATATTTTTTGTTATAAAGTAAAAAATGGTCTAAATGAATAGTAGAGTAGAGTATGCATCTCTAGGGTCTTAGTTTCAAGCAACATTTAATTCTTCGCTGCACTCCTGATACTAGAGTTAGTTAGAGAGCCTCGTTAGGCAGTTCTCTAGTATCGTTCGCGCCGCTTAGGCCTCAAGAAAAAAACCCTATGGCTTGGATGTTTGTATGTGTGACGTTGCTGTTTCTGGTTCCCACGACACAGGGTATCCTAGCGTGGGGCCGGAATCAATAAAAGTGCCTTTATGTAAATGTTTGTGTAAGTTTATGTCATAAATTCAGCCTCCTGCTTTTTGCTGTTGAAGTCCTCCTATTATTTATTGCAGTCTTCAAGCGCAAGACTGCAATAAATTACGACATTAGAATTTGTTTTACCCTCTTCTTGAATAGTGTAGATAAAAGTAAACTATCATTCCTTGTTATGCTTGTTATGTTTTATATTGGATGGACAGAGCGCGCGGCGGCGGAAGCGGAGGCGCGGCGCTCGCAGTCGCTGTGGGCGGCGGCCGAGGCGCTGCTGGCGACCACCACCAAGCCCGGCGACCAGGCCAAGATCGACAGCGAGCTTAAGGCGCTGGAGAAGGCTGGTGAGTGACTCGCGTGTCAGATGGCGCTAGTTGTGCAGTAGTTAGTTGTGCCGAGGCGTTGCTCGCGACCACCACCAAGCCCGGCGACCAGGCCAAGATCGACTGCGAGCTTAAGGCGCTTGAGAAGGCTGGTGAGTGACTCGCGTGTCAGATGGCGCTAGTTGTGCAGTAGTTAGTTGCGCCGAGGCGTTGCTGGCGACCACCACCAAGTCCGGCGACCAGGCCAAGATCGACAGCGAGCTCAAGGCGCTGGAGAAGACTGGTGAGTGACTCGCGTGACAGATGGCGCTAGTTGTGCAGTAGTTAGTTGCGCCGAGGCGTTGCTGGCGACCACCACCAAGTCCGGCGACCAGGCCAAGATGGACAGCGAGCTCAAGGCGCTGGAGAAGGCTGGTGAGTGACTCGCGTGTCAGATGGCGCTAGTTGTGCAGTAGTTAGTTGCGCCGAGGCGTTGCTGGCGACCACCACCAAGTCCGGCGACCAGGCCAAGATCGACAGCGAGCTCAAGGCGCTGGAGAAGGCTGGTGAGTGACTCGCGTGTCAGATGGCGCTAGTTGTGCAGTAGTTAGTTGCGCCGAGGCGTTGCTTGCGACCACCACTAAGTCCGGCGACCAGGCCAAGATCGACAGCGAGCTCAAGGCGCTGGAGAAGGCTGGTGAGTGACTCGCGTGTCAGATGGCGCTAGTTGTGCAGTAGTTAGTTGCGCCGAGGCGTTGCTGGCGACCACCACCAAGCCCGGCGACCAGGCCAAGATCGACAGCGAGCTCAAGGCGCTGGAGAAGGCTGGTGAGTGACTCGCGTGTCAGATGGCGCTAGTTGGGCAGTAGTTAGTTGCGCCGAGGCGTTGCTGGCGACCACCACCAAGTCCGGCGACCAGGCCAAGATCGACAGCGAGCTCAAGGCGCTGGAGAAGGCTGGTGAGTGACTCGCGTGTCAGATGGCGCTAGTTGTGCAGTAGTTAGTTGCGCCGAGGCGTTGCTGGCGACCACCACCAAGTCCGGCGACCAGGCCAAGATCGACAGCGAGCTCAAGGCGCTGGAGAAGGCTGGTGAGTGACTCGGGCGGCAGATGGTACTAGTTGTGTAGTAAATTTAGGGACTTTACTGTAGTAACCAACAGATAGCGTTACTGTGTTGAAAATCAATTCAACGATTTTTATTCATAATAGCACAAAATCACACACTAACCTGATTTGTCAAGCAAATCCTATTCTATTATGCTATCAATTTTATGTGGGACATTCTATTCGGTATGATACAGGCTTGCCTAGTGTGGGGATCACGAGTACTGCTGGTCTATTTTAATTACACACTAAATATTCTGACATAATCTGTAATTTTTATTAACTGTGTTGTTTTTTATGTTTAATTATCGCAAATAAAAAATATAAAAATCCTGTAGCCCATTCTCTCCCGATCGAGGGGCACCAGCTTTTACCTGGATGTGAGTAAGATGAGCCATGCTCCACCACGTTGGCTCAGTGCCGGTTGATAGAGGGGTGTCGGGCTAGTGGTCAACCCGACTCCCAGAAGTTATCAAGTTGCCCTATTAGGGCCTTTAACACAACTTCACGACTACGTCTATCCAATAGCGATAGTAGCTAGGTTACCTCTAGGCCATGGACTCTTCTAATTATTCTAAATAAATAACAAATATTATTGTTCGGTGTTTTCAGGCAAAGACGACCGATTAGTGCAAACCATACTAAAAGGGATCCCCGAAGAGATCCGCTGTAAGGGCATCGTGACGGAACACTCACTGCGACAGAAGTTTGACAAGGTACGTTCTATCACAGATACTGTAATATTATACTAATACAGCTAGACCATGTAGAACAAGATATGCCACCGGTGTAAACAGACATGCTGCGAAAGCATCTATAGTTCAATGTCTATATCGCTTGATGCAGCACTATTGCAATATTGCAAATACCGGGGACATGGCGCTAGGAGATAAAATTTCATGAGAACAGCAACCTTTTTTATTTCCGACATTTTCATTAAAAATATTATAATAATTAAAAACATTTACTAAAAACAATCTATTTGCAATTCTGTAACATTTTTATTTTTATTTATTACATTCTAAGATTGGAGTATAGCGCCACCTAGAAAAATGTTGACTGAAGCTATGGCGTTTAAATTACAATTGTTACTCAAAGCGCCATCTCTGGATTACGAAGGGTTATCAATTCTAATCTGTATCGAAGCACCCTCTGGTTCTATTTAATCTCATATGCAAATTAGGGCATTATAACATAAATTTAACCTTTTGACCGCCCCATTCGAGACTGGCCGACAACTGAAAGTCGTGCCACTGGCGCCACGTCTGCTATAGCCGACACAATTTGTATATTAAAAGAGACCTTATCTCGTTTGAATCAAGTTGAATTTTGCATAGCATAGCAATCTTGTTGGGCGTTAATCCTTTATAGGTATTTTTTTTGCCAATTACTGTGATTTTTGTATATGTTGCTCTGTTGGGTTAAACAAATAAAGTAATTGCTCAAAATTTATGTCACACTCTGAAAAAGCAAAAAAACAGGTGGTAAACCATAGGACCAATGACCACCGGGAACCAAAATGTGTGGGTCAACCATTTGACCAGTGAGCATTTAATACATAGTGTATGTAGTGTATGGGGTCAACCATTTGACCACTGAACGTTCTGTTCAATTTAGAGTAAATCTGGTTAGTTTAGGTAATTATTAAATATAACAAGGTAAATCAATCATTTCATTTTTTCATTCACTTTCGAGATTGTCGAGGTCTCTGGCGTGCAGGTTTATTTTTTGGAGGCATCTAAAAATTTTAGGTGAAAATGACAAAAAAATTACATAACCCTTACCGTTATTTTGAAAATAGTGATGTGATCTAAGCAGAAACTTGCAATTAATGTTTGTTGCATCATAATACAATTATATGCCTGCCCCCTCATAAAATTTCAGTAGAATATCTTAATTAATAGAGACAAAATACGACAATTTACAAAAACATTGCAAAACTGAAATGAGGTATATTTGTAGTATTAAAACGCAAACAGCTTTGTTGTTTGTATGTATGTATGTATAATTTTATACAAATACTGATTGAACGAATTAATGATAAATATCATAATGTAGCGTGATACATACATTTTAATGCTTATTTATCACGAAAATATTGAGAAATCTAATCGTGAAAACCGGCGAGCTGTCATTACAACTTTTTTATGGACATGCTCATAGTTCGTTATATCGCCCGCGATTTGGATGCGTTAAAAAATACTTAAATTGCGTTCTATAATGATAGGTCACTTTCAAGACCTTTGCTCATTCATCAATTACTCGAAAAATCATAAAGTGAAAAATTTACATAATTATTATGAGAATAAGAGTGACTTTGGTGAGTAAGGTTAAGCTATCGAAATATCGATCGATTTTAACCTATACCCCATAAAGGGTTGACACATTTTGTATTTGATGTATGGCGGTCAAAAGGTTAACATATGTTTAAGATATGTTTAAGATACTGGCATCTGCCAGTGGCATTATAGCTCCCATAAACAAAAACGGATTTTGGTTTAACAGTCATTACAACTCCTATTCCATAATTTATTTTTTGCACACAAAAAACTCAGAAAAGTAATAACATAAAAAGCCAAGCTTATCTCTAATAAGAGATCTCTTCTAGCAAACCAAGTTAATATGAGATAGTTTGATTGCTGAGCATGGATTATATGTAGCCTATAGATATTTCAGAGCATAATCAATCTGGGGTAAAAATGTAAGCTGAATCGGTTTGGTAGTCTTTGCATGGAAGATTAACTATCTACCTATCGTCTATTTCAGCTGGAGAAGACCGCGGCGAAGGTGGCTCTAGTAGGCCGCGACGGGGCTGGTCTGTCTGTGTACTTCCTATCCTGGCTGCAGTCCAAGATACTGTTCACTCGGGTAAGTGCACTATGGGGTGTCCATTAATTACATAGAAGCCTTAAGCCGGGCTTGCCTAACAAATCTCAAATAAATCAACACCACCTAAACTGCACCACCAGCTTTGAATGAGTACTTATGTATATCTTCCCTCATTATATCAAACTTCATAGCTAAATTTGTTTTTAGATGTTTTTTTTATGTATTCCTTGAAATTTCTTACGGAGAGAAAACACTGAAAAATGCAAGTCGAAATGTCGATTTTTTCGTTACAGTTCATGCTTCAGTAGATAGATGGCGTTGGTAGCTATTGACAAAACGGTGTATTTCGAGTCATTTAGTGTTTATACAAATCTTCGGGGCTGGGATGCTTGTAATGTTCGCGACTTAGGTGTTTATGGATCACACAGGTTATCCTAGTATGTATGAGCAACATTACCTTTATTGTACATTGGAAGAAGAATAATAATGAGTTTACGCTCGTTTTGTTTTATGCGAACGCAATTTTGTTAAATGCAGTTGTTCGGAACCAAACGCAGTTCGTTTCTGTGACCGACGTACTCGTTAGTGTAAATCGGAATGCACATTTTTTTCTTTTGAGTGAATTTTTTGATTAGCTGACATCGCATTTTCGTCTCCCGGTCGTCCCGCGAAAATATCGACGGAATTATCAATCAAGTAATATTATAGTAATCTATTCCCAAAACGCGTGTTTGGCAGTCAATGTCGTGACTCCGCGTTATCGTCAGTGCAATCGGGGAGATATTTTGGCTAGATCGAATTGTCGCGTGTGTTGGTCGATCTCGCTGGGAGACGCCGCGCTGGCCGCGCCACGCCCCCAATACCATTAGAATAGGAACAGATCCTAAGTGTCGCACGTGCGTTCGAAACCTCGCCGGGCGCTGGGAGGTACTGTGCATTTAGAATTAAGTGGAACAGTATGTCACTCGCTGTCGGCAAGGAGACGCTGAGAACCTCCTTCAGCGATGAATTGGAACTTACGAGCCGCGCGCGTCCGGTATCTAGCTGGGAAGGAGGTCGTTATCAAAGCTGGACACACACCCAAGGTATCTCTAGTCAATAAGATTTGTAGCGCAGTGTTTCACCGCCCGTTAGTGATCCTCTCGGCGGTGAGCCAGAAGTGTCTAAATGGGCCTGCAGTTGTGAACGCCGCCCTGAGGGGTTCTCTAACAGCAGTATTGGATATCTGGCTTAACGTGGGCACAAAAGTGCCTGTGCTCACCCCGTATGGGTCAAGGCGTGACGCCATGTTATACATAGTGTTGTATGCTTGTTCGCAGTATGCAGAAATACCCAGGGACGAACTGAACAACCTACCAACAGACTTCACCAAACTAGACACCTTTGACATCATGCAAAGGGCGAGGTGAGATATAATGAGACCGCAGATTTTTGTGTCGTATTTACAGAGTGCTTTGAGAGTTTTGCTACCGTGCGTTACAAATTCCTGTCATTTTTAGACTACTGACGGATGGGAAGATTCGTTCTGTTTAATACAGGATATTGTAGGTAAACCGAAACAGTAAGGAATTTGGGTGCATTTCAAATTATCCCCTGTCATTTTCAATCCAGATGCCCTGACCTTATTCAGAGAACTCCCGGAGTTGGGATCAACTACGGATTAGTTCCATCCTCTCTGTTATTACCGTTTTAAAACGGCATTACCGTTGTAGTTGGCACATAACATGAAATCCTCCGCGGTAAACTTGAAAGGTGAAGGGTTGTATCCCAAAAATGGGATAAAATACGTAAAACCGGGCTGGATGGCCCAAAGTTTGTTGGCTCCGGCCGGCTCCGGGGAAGATGGCACGAATTTTGTACTCTTTTTACGTTTTCCAAGAATGCTCCTCCACTCCGTCCCTCACTGGTCCGCTCCTGCCGGCAGGTACCACATGGACCACGGCAACCTGCCGTCGGCTCTGCGCTACATCAACCTGCTGCAGGGTGCGCCGCGAGCCGCCGCGCGCGCCTGGGCCGACGCTGCGCGCGCGCATCTAGAGGTGACGTCACCGCCACCGCCACCGCCACGCGATACATCACTTCATTATCTTGTCATGGCATGGGCACATTGCCTGAAACTTGCCCAATATGATATCTGGTAACATCTGTGGCGTTGCGGTTCAGGGCCCTACCTCTCAAGCAAGAGGTCTCAGGTTCGAATTCCGGCTGGGGAGGAAGAAAAAATCTCCAGGTCTCGTATAGTGTCTCATATGGATGTGTGATGTCGCTTTTTCTGTCTCCCACGACACAGGGTATCCTAGTGTAAATGTACTTTTACTGCGAACATTGGCAATATAAGTCATTTTAGAGCACACGATCGACGCTCCACAAAACAACCAGGGAACTTATGAAGTACTCACGAGGCTGGATACGGCTTGGAAGACATCATCATCACGGGTATATAAATGCTTTTGAATTTTATGTTCTTTGGATTCCTACAGCTAATACAAATTAATATAAATAGATAAATGGGACTAAGCCAATTAAAAGATTTCGCCTTTGAGTGGCAAAACGAATACATATAACAAAAAATCTTAATATTAAAGTATCTATATACTTTTTTATGGTAACTTATATTTTATACTTATGTTTTAAAGTTTTTAGAATCAACTTATTTCAATGGTTCAAATAACAAAAGTACCACTATATATAGGTAAAAAATTTATATAGTATAATAATATCCATGCGTAAAATTAATTAAGGCTTTGAGTTAGGCCTTTCGTCGAAGAATTGCTTATTAATTAACTTACGGATAGTAGATGCCTTTTCGTGGTGAATATCACAATGATCATATATTAATCACATATTAATAATAATAATAATACCTTGGCCACTATTTACACACATTGAACTAGCCCCAAACTAGGATTCCCTGTATCATTATATTAGTACGTATACATATTTATCGTTATATAATTTGCCTACTCTGAGTATATAACTTTTCTTCTCGTGGATCTAGTGCTCAATCTGGTTTCTGTATACGTCATACCGTGGATTCCAGACCTGCGAGCAATATTCGAGTTGACTTCTTACCAGTGTACAGTACAAAATTTTAAGTGTTTTCGCAGATCTGAAATCTTTGTAAGTTCGCAATACGAAGCCCAGTGATTGTGAGGCTTTTTTGAAAATTTTGTTAATATGGGTGTCAAAGATCATCTTGAGTATTTGTGAGTTAATTATACCTAGTCGGTCCATAAGTTCTGTCACAAATATTTTGCCGCATAGTAAATAATACCAAGTTTTATTTTATTTAATACTATATATGGTTTAATAGCTCATTAAATACTGATAAATTAGAACGATTATGGGATTTAAATGCTTAAAGCCATATTACACAAATGCTAGTTTCTTCAGAGATTTTGCACTTTTATACCCAACCAAAAATACGGACGTGATTCACTTTATCTTTTTTCCATGACTCTTAAAACCTTTCAAACTTACGTGAGATTTTACTCAGAACCCTCCCTGAACCCGTTACCTTATTTTTGAAGCATAAGATAACTAAGTCTGGGTAAAACTAATTTTCATATTCACATTTTACGTAGTGTACTTGTTGCCTACAAGATCATTTTTATACGTTTTTCTGAAAACGTAAAAAGTACGTAAAGTTCTCTTTGGGAGCAGTTGGAACTGAAAGCTAACAGAAAATCAAATGCTAGTTGTTAAGCATGGTCTAAAATAGAGGTTTCAGAATAAATAAAAAAAACCTTGTTGGTTATCTGGAACACTGTTTTTTTATTAAATTTGTGGTAAGTGGTATTTTTGTCAGTTGCGGCGTGTTTTGGGTTCGCGATTGTCTCAAGTTATAAGGTTTTTTGTCATATTGCGATAATCGTACAAAATGTATTGTATTGCAATTTGATTCGTATAAAATAAGCTTTTTAATCATGTATAATACGAATAAGAAAAAGTTTATTGATGAGTTTTATCTATCAAAAACCTTGTGACAGAACTTAAGGACCGACTAGGTATATTGTGAAACGAATGGACTAGATTTTCTTGTAAAGCTAATAACGCAAAATTTCCTCAAGTTTTTTTTTCTTTTCTCTATTTTGTTCTCCATCTGCCAGCAGCTCTTTGTAGCCTTTATCAGATTGCCTGTCTTGCGTGGCGTGTGGAGGCCCCATTCATTGATGCAGCCTCGTTCAGGGATTTATGATAGATGTGTGAGCATCAGCGTGTTAGGTCGTTTCAACCGCACCACCTCTCCTTTCGTGTTAAGCAGGTCTTGTGCCAGTGGGTTAGAGTGCTGTTGGAGGCGTCGCTTGTAATGTCTCAGCCTGTTCTCAATCTCCTGCTTCACAGTAGGCATATCCAGGTACTCGTGAATTTCGGTGTTTCTCGTAAACCAGGGTGCGGAGGTAATGTTGAGGAGCACCTTGTTCTGGAACCGTCGTAGAATCTCAACATTCGAGCTGCTGGCAGAACCCCAGAGTTCTATGGCATACATCCAGATAGGCTTGAGAACGGTCTTGTATATGAGTAGCTTGTTCTCGAGGGAGAGTTTAGATGGTCCACCGAGGAGCCAATGGAGGTCTCTGTATTTCAATGTGAGTTCTTCCTTTTTCGTCAGGATGTGAGTCTTCCAGGTACTTCACACATGTTTTGTGTGGTAAAGTCTCGCCTTTCAATGTGATTGCTGGACAATCACCTTTCCTCAAGGTAAAGGTTATGTGTACGGACTTTGTGGGACTTGCTTTTATCCGCCATTTGTCTAGCCAGTGTTCCAGTTTGTTGACTTGACATTGCAGCAGTCTGGATGCTTCAGCTGGATCCTTGCTGCTAGACAGGCAGGCTGTGTCGTCAGCGTAGGTAGCACATAGCACATTATCTATTTCTGGTATGTCTGCAGTGAAGATGGTGTATAATACCGGCCCCAGTACTGATCCCTGAGGGACTCCTGCTTGGCATTCTCTAAAGGAGGAGAAGCTTTCGCCGTACTTCACCTGGAACAGTCTACATTCCAGATAGGATTTCATAAGTGTATAAACCGTGTGTGGAAGCCAGCTTTTGATTTTGTATAGTAGTCCTTTGTGCCACACACGGTCGAACGCCTGCTGGATGTCCAGAAAAACGGCAGAGCAGTACTCCTTCTTTTCCAGTGTTTGTCTCACCTTTCTGACAACACGGTGAACCTGTTCTACGGTTGCATGTTTCGCCCGAAACCCGAATTGGTGATCTGGGACAATCTTTTCTTCCACCAGCATTGGTTTTAGTCGTCGCAGAAATATTCTCTCAAATAGCTTCGATACGACTGGTAGAAGGCTTATTGGTCGGTATGATGAGACTTCATTTGTAGGTTTACCATTCCTGTGAATTAGTATTATTTGTGATATCTTCCATATAGATGGGAAATATTGTATTCTCATAATTGCATTAAAGAGAACTGTTAGGAATACAATTCCCTTCCGGGGTAGCCGTTCGAGTACCTCTGTCGTCACTAGGTCATATCCTGGTGCCTTCTTCTTAGCCAGGTGTCGAATTTGGTTTGTGATTTCTCTGGGGTTGGCTATTTGTAACGGTGGAGACATTTGTAGGTCGCCTTTTAACACCCTGTCTATCATTGGATCTTTGCTCGACTCAGAAGGTTTATTTGGCTGGAATGCACTTTCAAGGAATTCAGCAAATAATTCCGCTTTCTCATCGCTGTTCCTAACCCATTTGCCATCATTACGTCTCAGAGGGGGTATTGCATTTTTGTGGTTGATTGTGAGTTTTTGTAAGTTTCCACAGTGAGTGATGGTCATTCTTATTTGGGTGTCATTTTTCCAGTCGGTCTTGCAAAGTTTTATTCTTTATTTCTTCAATGAATTGTTTCAGCTGGTGTTTAGTTCTATTGAATTTGGATTTGTCATCAGGATGTCTGCTTAGTTGCCATTTCCGTCTCAGACTACGTTTTTCTTCAACTCTTCTCCTAACTTCCAGCGGGTAGTTATATTTTTGAGTCTTTTCTGGAGTAACTGGGGTTGCCTTCCAGGCAGATTCTTGGAGGACCTTAGTTATGTGTAGTGCTGCTTCCTCTACATAATTTGAAGACTTTAGTGGTAATCTGAGATTGATATTTCCACATGGTGTTGAAATAATTCCCAGTCCGTGTTTTTGTTATAGAGAGTACATGGTTTTTCACTTAATATAACAGTAGTGCTTAAAGTCATTAAAATAGCAGTGTGGTCCGATGATCCGTCCAGGCATGACTCCACGTGGTGATACAAGGTTGAGACTCCTTTTGTAATATAAAAGTCTAGAAGATCCGGCTTTTTCTTAGGGTCAGTTGGCCAGTATGTTGGTTCTCCAGTCGACACACTCTGAAGCTTGTTGCAATCGATTGATTTTTTTAGTTCTCTGCCTCTTGTCAATGTCATTCTTGATCCCCAATGTAGGTGCTTTGCATTCTAGTATCCTCCTGCTATAAATCTGTAGCCGAGCTGGTTAAAGAACTCTGTGAACATGTGGTCCTTGATGTTGTTCTTGGACGGGCCGTGCCTTCCCTTGCCACTTTGAGGCGGGCAGTACACTGACGATAATGTTAGGGGCCACTCCAATCGGCTACTGACACAGAGGTAGCCTGTAAGTACTCCCTCTTGAATTCTGGTAGTTGGTGATGACGAATGCCTTCCTTGATTATTATTGCCGTTCCACCATGGGAAGTCATATCTGGGTGATTGCAGAAGTAGCATGAGAACCCTATAATTTTAAAAGTTTTGCTATCTGTTAGGTGAGTTTCAGAAAGAAGCAGGATGTCAAGCTTGTTACTTATTAAAATAGTTTCCACCTCGAGTTTCTTGCCTTCTAGGCCATTGATGTTCCACGTAGCTAGTCTAAGGTTTCTATCCTTGAATTTTGCTAACTAGCACTGTTATAAGGCTAAGTAGGTTGCCTATTTGTTGTATTAGTAAGTCAATTTTCTCTGACTGTTTGAGGATCAGCTGTTCAAGTTGATTGGTTATTTGTGGGCTATTGGTACTCTTGACTGCTTCATAAAATGTTTTAGATGTTCCAGTCGGTTGGGCATTGTTTTCAAATTTTTCTTGTGAGGGGGTAGTCTCGGTTGGCTTGTTTTCAATTGTTTTTTTGCTTTGAGGTTTATTAAAGGTCCTCTGTGCTGTTCTTGGCTGTGTTTTCCTGGCTAATATTTCTTGATATACTTGACAGCCTTTGTAGTTTGCCGGGTGACTTCCAAGGCAAAGGGCCCATGTGGCTGGGCTATCTCTATCCTTTTTAGTGCAGTTCGATGTATTATGGCTTCCGGCACACTGAACACAGCGGTGTGGTCTCATGCAGTTGTTTTTGGTATGACCATATTGTTGACACCTGGTACACTGGACTATGCCTGTCTTCTTCTTGGGATTTCTAGAGTTCATATACGACCTTTTGGTTGTATATGAACTCTAGTTCCTTCAGTTTTTTGTTATTTATTGATGGTTCAATATTTACAAAAAAGGTGTCTAAGGGCTTTTTTGTGGTTCTAGTTAGGGCACACACAATCTCTCCTCTTACTTTGTTCCCCGTTGACTCTATGCTTTCAATGATGGCTTCCTTTGGAGTAGAGTGATGAAGGTTTTTGATCACAATTCTGTGACAACGGTCCTCCTTTCTTGTGAATGTATGTCCGATAAGACCTGTATTTCTTACATGCTCAATAAGTATTTTGTATGTTTCTATGGAGCCACTTGAGATTCTCAGCTGGTTTTTTGATATCACTTTGTAGCTATAGCTGTCCTTGGGTGTGACTTCTTGTAGGTGATCGGAGAGTTTCTTCATGTCATCAATTCCATAGAGTATGACGGGCGGTGGTTTGGATTGCTTCGGGGGCTTGGGTTGATTTTGTATCTGATCATCATTGGTTTGATTTTGGATCTGATCATCAGTGGGATCTATGTCAAGTCCTTCAAAACTGTTTGAGGTGAAGCCAATAGTGCCTCCCATGGTCACCTTAGGCATCTTATGAGTTGGGTTTTCATTGTTTGGTGAGAGCAATCTTTTATCATTGCGACCATTTTGATAGTTCCGTCCTTGTGGCACTCTTTGCCATGGGATTTGGCTGTTGTGTGACGCGGAGGGAGTCACAGGGTTTCCTGGATTCGGAGCATCCTTTTTGAGAAATAAGCCTGGGTGGAATATTTGTTGCGTTAATTTCTTGGCTTCCTTGTTGACATTGGCAGGTGAAGAGCCAGGTGTGTTCGTTTGTAGGCCAACTTCAGGCATTTTGTTGGCGAAAAAAGAATCTTTTTATATGGCAACACCAGGCTAAGTGACGACAGCCATGGCGTCCACCATGTAGGACCAGATTTTTGAACGCGGTGTCAGAATGGAATTTTGAGGTTATGATTAATTCTAGGTGATATTGTTATTGTCTTCAAATCGATACAGCACTGCGAGATAACACTACCACACGTAATCTGGAGGTCACTTTCCCGTTTGGTCACGTTTTCTCACTGATAGGGTGTGATTTAACCAATAAAGGATATTATTTTGGATGAGCGCGAAGTGAACTTGACAACTGTCAATTTCCTCAAGTTGAAATCGAGCTTGTTGAGTGTGCAGTATTGTTCGAGGGATCTAAGGTCTTTTGTAGAAGTTGAGTGCCAGTTGGTGAGTTGATAATCCTGTATATCTCCATGTCGTCTGCAAAAAGGAGAGCTTTTGAGTTTTGGCAGCAGCTGTCAATGTCGTTAATAAAAATTGGGAATAATAGAGGAGCTAGAATGGAGCCTTGGAGAACACCTGAGGGGATCGTGACGGCCACAGAAGTGTATCCGTTAAGAACTACCGCTTCGCTACGGTTATCAACGTATGACGATTACCATCTCAACAAATCACCTCGAATCCCAGCAGAGAGAATTTTGGACAGAAGGATGCGATGATCAATGCGGTCAAATGCTTTGGAATAATCCGTGTAGATTGCATCCACCTGTCCTCCCCCTCCATACCCTCGAGTATATCTTCCACAAAGTGAACTTTGTTGGTTGTAGTCGATCGCCCCTGCATGAAACCATGTAGTTGACAACTAAAGGTGTTTTTGAGCGCGTTGTAAGTCTGCGTGTGAACGATTTTTCAAGTATTTTGGCAACAACACAAAGCATCGAGATTGGGCGGTAGTATTCTACTTTATTCTTAGAGTCCTTTTTATGTATAAGTGTTAATGCCGATTTCCAAACGATGGGTCTGATACCTTCTTGTAAGGATCTTGAAACAGTAAACAAAGTGGTCGAGATATACTATTCGCGCATCTTCTAATTAATATTGGGTGAATATCATCCGGCCCAGGGCCTTTGTTGATAACTAATGTTTTTGTTAGCTTGTAAACGTCACATTGAGTGTACGTCTGATACTGGTGTAAATGAGCCTATGTCTTAGTTATCAGCGTAGTGACATATGGTACCAGAAGTGCTATTACTGTCTGTAGGTAGATGCGAAGAATTCGGCAAAACCGCCGCATATCTCCTTTCCGGTTTCATAAGTTTTATTACCATAGAACGGGAGTATGCATTGGTCAATTTCCTGTCCTTCATGTAGGCCCAGAAGACACGTGGGTTATTTTTTATTGTTTCTTCAAAAGCTCTAATGTAGTTAATGTAGCACGCTGATTCTATTATTTTACAGCGGTCTCTTAGTAATAAGAAAGAGACCGTTCAGGTCTACTAGGTTTCCATATGTCTTGAATTTTTTGTGATATTACTGTTTTTTTCAGAATTTTAATCAGGGCTGGTGTGTACCAAGGAGGGTATTTGCCTTTCTTTGTTTGTTTGTGAGGAATGTATTTATTCCTTAGCTTAATCAATGTGCTGTTGAAAAAGTGTACGGCGTCATCGACTGATCCTGATGAGAGAGTAACTTGCCAGTTGAGTTCATCTGGTTCTGAGCATATTGAATCGTAGTCACGCTGACATTTCTAGAGTTTTCAACTTAATAAAGTGTGGTTTGATCAGAAGTGGTGGGTGATAATAGTCTACTTTACTCAAGTGCTCGATACATTTATTATTTACATCTAAGGTGTCATTAGCAAGGACAACATCAAGGATATGATGGTGATGATTTGGGATTGCATTGAATTGTTTTTAAGTCTCACATTTTCATTAGTTCTTAGTTCGACATGATCACTGTAGCAGAGTGAATAGGGTTTAAGTGAGAGTTATCAATATGTGGCATCCAGTTGATTTTACTCATGTTGAAATCGCCTAATAAGAGATTTTTTTCATCGGGGTTTTCGCATGACACTGCAGTGACTTGAGTTGCGTGGTTGGAAAGCTGATTGCTAAATGACAGACCATGGTTTTCATTGCATTGTTCAGTGAGGCCGAGGAGGATGAGGCAACCAGTGTTCCGGCGGAGACATTTGTACGGTCGGGGTCAAAGGTCTTGCAAGGCTTGCTGAGTAGCGTGGCTAGCCTCGCGTCGAGTTTGCGGTAGTCAGCTTCGGTGATTTGGGCACAATTAAAACAGTACACATTTTTGCACTTAGAGCACTGTGCTCCATCGGTAAAGTTGATGTTGCAAGTAGGACAAGTATTAATTTTTAGGTTAGTTTTGAAATTTTGCTCACTTCACTTTATTTGCGTTGCATGCTTTACTTTTTGGCTTATGTAATTCCAGTTTCACAAGTGAATAAATGAGTTTCTCAATTATTTTAACTTATCGCCTTTCGCCTAGCGGTTTTCGTACATCGGAAACTACCGTGCGGCTAAGCAACGTCTGACAGAACCGACAAATAAACGGTTGTAACGTTTCTATGTGGCACTTGTTTCGGTTCAGCGCTTCCGAATAACTCGTTAAGGCGCAGGTCCCGGCTGCTGTCGCTACTCGGTGGTTGGAGTCACTAAGCGGTGTTTACGGGCCAAAACGGCAGCTTCAAAACATCTGACATTCGGGTT
Organism: Argyresthia goedartella; assembly: GCA_949825045.1. Lineage (NCBI taxonomy): Eukaryota > Metazoa > Arthropoda > Insecta > Lepidoptera > Argyresthiidae > Argyresthia > Argyresthia goedartella. The sequence goes on along the minus strand of OX463831.1, from coordinate 10,018,267 downwards.
ACAGGGACGGCCCTTCGCTCCTCCATCAAACCGCGCTTATTTAAATTATATTTTCAACGCAGGTGCGGCAGGCGGCCGAAACTGTGATGGCGCACGCGTCCGTCGCCGGTCTACTTTACTTGTAAACGAGAAAAACAATAAATCATCCAAACACACCGAGGACTGAAAGCGGCTAACACAGCGATGGCAATCTCCTACTCCATAAGGCGTCGTCTTAAAGGTTGAAGAGCTTCCTAAATGGCGGTGAGCTTTGACCTAAATTGTCAATAGCTCGTACGATGGTTATCATACGATGTATCAGTGTATGTTTCGATGATACTTTTGTCATTGTCAATCCGCGCATTCACTAGATACTCGTTTGATCGAAAAGTTTTAACGGACGTATTGCATCGACGTGCGAGCGTTGGCAATGAGGGCTTCTATTTGTTTTATGCTCGCCATACTTACTCTTCACCAGTGCCTGTAGCTAAGCGTTTTTGTCTCTTTCTCGCCACAAGTAATGCTTGTGGGTTGAGGGTTATAGGGGAGCTGGTGAAGCGTGAGGTCTCGTATGGCGAGCATAAAAAAATGTGAACCTCATTAGGACGATGCCTAAGACTCTGCTGTGCTGTAAGATTGAAATTATTAAAGACTCGATATTGTTTCGCATTTGATGTGTGGCAAAACCTTCAGTTATTGGAAATTGATTGTGAAGCCGCCGAAGGTAGGATTCATGTATTACTAGAAACGTTGTGTAAATAAAAGATTGTAGAAATGAAAACTGGATTCAATTTCACTTTATTTTACATGGAAGTATTTGCTGTAATATGGTTACTATGGGCTTAGTATAATGCTAATTGGTCACTGTTGTAGCCGGCACAATAGAATATGTAGAATAAAGTGGGAAGTGAGTATTGCTATGTGTACCCTTAATTAATCTTTTCGGGTTGTTGATACCAAGTAAATGATATATTGACATGTAGCTCATGAAAGAAAGAACTAAAACATTTCGCTATTCTGCTTTTGGCTTGTTAACTTCTAAATAATTACTATTTAGCCGATTTAATGTTAGCCGAAAAACATAAGAAATCTGTAAACGTTATTCCTTAGCACTTTGCACTGTCAGAGTTATTTAATTTTTTCTAAAATTTAAACAGATTTAGTAAGAGGAGTATGTTGAGATAAACCGAATATGTTGTTATAACTAGTAACAATGTGTTATTGTTATTAACTAAACTAAAAACTAAGTTTGCATTGGAAAACGCTGGCCGATTTTCTATGAAATACCTACCTAGAGAATATTAGAAAATATTTAACATCAGATGACATCTTGCTGAATTATTTTTTTGATGTTTAATTTGATTATTAAAACCGGTTTTTCGTTTCTAAAACAAAATTTTGTTTAACAAAAATATTTCAACAGTCTCTTGTTTATTTTATTAGTAATTTATGTAAATAATGAAATGGACGTTATGATGTATGTAATTTAAATTAAAGATTGATTTTTAATCAAATTTTGTTTCAATCCATAGATTTATGTCTGTAGATAAAGTCATCTCTACATTGCAATGGTGGTATGGTGGGTTTTGTTTGATCTGCAAAAACAAGACCAACGGAAGACAGTATGCGTTGACTTTCAATGACTAAAGCATTTATATGCTTGACGACTTGATGTTAAGACGCCGGCGGACAGCCGCTCAAGTGCAATTCGAGGCGAGCGCCAATGTTCGTTCGACATATCGCTATCTCTCCTGACGCGTGCGGGCGGAAAGCGAACCATGCTCGCGGACCCCGCTCACCGCGCGGTAGGGTTGGTGTTCCTATTAACTAGAGATGGGCCGGATCTTGGTTTTGCCGGGTAATGGGTAACGGGTACCCGGCATAATTTTTGCCGAATCTGCCGGGTACCCGGCAAAATTACCCGGCATTAAAATGTCTTTAAAATCCACCGCTCGGAAGGCCTAAGCGGTGCGGGGTGAGGCAGAGAGGGGAGGGATAGCGCCAGTGTGTCTGTCTAGCGACGGTAGGCAGAAGCGCAAACGCATCCCGCCCGCGCGCCCCTCTGTTCATTTTTGCACAATCTGTTTACGAGTTCCGTTTGTCGGGTGCTATTTTCGTTACGAGAACAGATAGATTTTAAGTTAAATTAAATTAACAATAATCATGCCAAACTCTGGTAAAAGTTTGGAAGCACTTTGTTGATAATGTTGGCCCAAAAGCCACAAGCAAGTGTAAATTGTGCCAGTCAAATATTTCACGTGGCGGAGAAGGAAGAAAAGATGGTACTTCGGCACTAAAGAAACATTTAAAGCAAAAACATCCCCGTAAGTAAATTTCGATTTATCCCTGAACAAGATGCGGTATCTGGCGATATTACTGGATCCACGTTATACCTAAGAACTTCTTCGATTCAGCCCAAAATGAATGCGCTCGTCAAGCAATACTCAGAGAAGCCTGTCTTTAGACTTGGAAGATGAAAATGATGAGGACGGTGCGACGACTGCATAAAGATCACGCCCAAACGCAACTCAGAGCGACCGTGTAAGTGGCGAGACCCACGATTTATTCTGGGTTTATTTTGAAGAAGCAGTAGATGTAGCAAATAATTCCAACAAACAACAGACTGCAAAGACTTCTGCTGCAGCAGAGATTGAGCATTACTTGAGCTCTGCTAGAGTGCACAGGAGTACAAATCCGTATACTTGGTGGGAAGTCAACAAAAATATTTTCCCGATACTAACCAAGTTAGCATGTATATATCTCAATAGACATTTTTTTTACCTAAATAAAAATGAAATGTTCTCAATTGCGCCACCAAAACCAGTGACAAGCCGCGAAATCTACGAGGTACATACCTATCAACTCCATCCAGCTCCGTATATTCAGAACGACTGTTTTCGGAGGCTGGATTGGTGTATGAAAAGTAAATAAACAGACTAGATCCTACGCGTGCCGAAAAACTTGTGTTTTACATCACAATCTGCCGAATTTGAAGTTTGATTATTGATTCACTTGACATAAATTCACTTGAATAAACTTACTTACTTACTTACTCACTTACTTACTATAATAAAAACAAATTTATTCTTAAATAACTGGATCTCAACTCAATTACTAGTTAGTTACTATAATAATGATTAATAAATGAGAAATAAAGACTTGATTTAATACGAAAATTAGTTAAAAATATATGTTGATTTAAGTACAATGTTTAATAAACATTTGTTTTTTTTGTTATTATTATTATCCGGCATTACCCGTTATCCGGCATCGTTATCCGGTATCCGACCGGATCCTGAAAAAGTGCCGAAACCGCCGGGTACCGGATCCTAGCCGGATACCCTGCATCTCTAGTATTAAGTATTCTGTGTCGGCGTGTCGTTCTTTGCAGCTGCCGCCACCGCCGCCGCCAGAGTAACAAAGAGTGTATAGATGAATTATACGAAATTATATTTTCCTTGTATTTTTTTTCCATTCGCGTTTTTTCCCACGATTTATCAATTTTTTCTCTTCGTTTTTTACTAAGTAGTAGTATAATTTTCTACACGCTTTATTAATGCTGTTCCTTTTTGCCAGACATTTTTTCTAATGCATTTATTTTCTCAATTCGTATTTTTCATTACATATGTTTTACCGATATAATAATTTTCCAGGTCTATGTTCATTTTCTGATAAACTTAATGCTTGATTTACTAACATCCATACACGTCCATTTTGCGTGACAGGGGCTAGCCCACCACCGCTATTGGGAGATATGAAAGTTTCCTCTCGATGTTTTCCATCACCATTAGAACGTCGACATTGTGTACGTACTAATAAGGGACTTACATAATAACAAACAATAGCGTGCGATTTATTAAATAAATTAATTAGGCTGGCTGGCGATTTGACTCCGCGGTGCCTAACTTGTTGCATTTTCTGTGTTCTGTTTTGAGTCATGCATATCTCCTTAGCTGCGGCGATGGGCTAGCCGCCTATCACGCAGTAAAAATGAAGTAGTAAAAATTGGCCAAATGGGGGCGCATTTGTGCCTCTGCCACCATGCGTGAGGTGTATGGATGTAAGTTAAATCAAGCATAAAAATTTATCAGGAAACAAACACCTGGAATATTATAATATCGGTAAAACACATATATGAAAAATACGGATTAAGAAAAGAAATGCATAGGAAAATATGTGTCTGGCAAAAAGAAACAGCAGAAATAAAAGCGTGTAGAAACTTATCCATCCAACATATGTAACATCTTTCCTGTGGTATGTGATGGAAAACATCGTGAGGAATTCTTCAATCTCCAAAGCTGCGGCGGTGGGCTAGCCCCCTGTCACGCAAAATGGCGCATTGAATAAATAGCTTAACGTAGGTACAATTGTGTCGCTGCCAGCCCGTATGAGAAAAGGCACGACGCTATGTAATGTTAGTAGTATGTTCGAAAAAAGAATCCCAGAAAGTTGCGTTTGTTTTATTTTACTAGGAAACATGAAATAGTCCAGGCGACCGACAGTAAAATATAAAATAAATTATATGTATTTGTTACGGCTAAAGGTAGAAGAGCGGTCAATTCTAAGTTTAACCGGTTGCTCAAGTTTCTCGGTTCAATCTCCAGTAGGTACTACAATAATAAATACGACTTCGGGTTTTAAACGGCTAATCCTAGGTTTAACTAAAGTTGACTGGTTGATTTATGTACGATTTTAAGTCGATAAATAGAAATGACAGGTTTTATAACTGTATAGATAAGATAAAATCATTAGACATTTGGGTGTGTTTAAGGTATCTACTTATAATATCTAATTGTTTTTTACTTAACCAGGACAAACAAACAGGCCATATCAAGAAAAAATATCACGATAATATATGTGGCAAACATAAAACCTATTGTATTTTTTATAATATTGTATTCTCTAAAAGATACCGTTTTTGAATTTTCGACTTAAAACTTACAACCCTAAGCCACATTTAAATCTTTCATGTTGATCACGATATATCGGGCAGGATGATACGCTCGGCTCCTTCGTTGATCCTCGTCGCACCCACGAACGACTGACTCCGCCGGACGGGAGAAGTGGAGTTGCTCTTTCTCTCGCTCCTCGATTCTCTTCGTGGATTCGACTCCGCCGGATTAAGGAGTGTGTTAATTTAGACAGGTCGGACCGGAATGATGTCGTTCCGAGTTCGTATACGTCTACTGGAACTATTACGGTCCGGAACGACTCATCTTTACTCATAATCTGTGAGTTGAGTGCATCAATTGGAACCATTGTAACGGGTGCATTCACTCAACATAAATAAACAACATTTATCAACATGTTATCACTTGTTTAGATAATTAATAGATTAAATAAAACGCTTCTATAATAATACTCTGGACTTTTAACATCTTACAATCACTTACATCACCCCACCCCGAAAACCTTAGATATGTACAGCAATATTGGTATATGGCATTTAGTACAGGGAGGAGGGAATTGCCGATTGCCTGCAATTGCCGACTTGCAGGACGAGTATGCAGGCGAGTACCTACTTCAATAAAACGAGTCAGGCAATTGCCATTTCTACCAAAGCTTGTATGGTGCTTTTCCTAAAAAAAAAAATGCAAGGAAATAAATAAAAAAAATTAAAAAACCTTTTCAATTCTCCAGGACATGAAATTGTCGTAAGCTTTAGTATACCTTTAAATTTGGCGGAGCACATTCACTCTCCATTTCACTCTCATTAGAGCTCATTATAATTTATTCATTAAAATAGTTCTCAACAATTTCTTTTTATTTTAGTTTTTATTTCAATTGGTTTTCCCGCTAATGGTATTAGCGGGAAAACTAACTGAATTGATCGGCAATTTTTTTCGTATGTTTTTTTTAGGCAAAGTTAACTCGATTATACGGCCTTGTGATGATGTATGCCCGATTTTTGATGACTGACTCTATGTTCGAAACTCAAATAAATCAAAATTTTATATTTGTCGTTTACAAACGTACATAATATGAAAACAGCGCATGTTTGACAAACAGTTGGTATTTACACAGAGCAAAGAGTTTCGTTTATCTGAGGGTATTTACGTATTTACCATCGCAACATTCAATGAACCCCTCCAGGAAAAACCTCAGAAACCCTAGATGGTCTAAAGAGGTCTTAACAAAAAGTAATCCTCCATTCTGTCAGCATATCTTCATAGAGAAGTACAGAATTTGACGTAATCTCCAAAAAATTGACAGAAACACTACAGAAATCTTCTTGATTAATAACAAATTGTAAACAAATTATGTATGATATAATAGTATCACCTGTGCTATAATGTTTAGGATTAAAGCTTTAATAGCGCCATCAAGAATTATATTGGTAAGTACAATATTCGCCTTATCTATTATGTGTGCTTACTTTCATATGTATACACGCATGCACATATAGCTGAATAGGTTCTGCGGTGCAGGAGGCTGTTGTCATGGCGTCTGTGGCGTGAGCCTTCAGTGAGGGGTTGTCGTGGCACTACAGGACAAAGTTAACTTGGCACCTAGCTCCGATGACGTAAAGCGTCCGTCACTGTCCTACTGACACGTTTAGGACATGAGTGAGCAAGAGAATGAGTGGAAACTCATTCCCCGCGGGTGCCAAGTAACTTTGTGGCGTTTGTATTATTGTATTATCATCGGTTGTCATATCGCCTCTCCCGCACCGCTCTAATACCGCAGGAAGAACCCCTAACATTTTTACATACATAAGCTGACGCCTATTTCCCGGAAGAGGGGTAGGCAGAGACCAAAGACCTCCACCTGCTACGATCCTGGCATACATCTCTCGCTTCCTCAACATTCATAAGTCTCTTCATGCAAGCTCGCCAGTTACGGGTACTTCGTATTTGCCCCTACACTAACAAATCGCCGATTTGGTCTTTATAGGACCTTCATGGGCGTCCCTCCCGACGGCTCCTTTCACACCCGCTGTATAAATCTGTTTCGTCAATCTCCTTTCATTCATCCTTTCAACGTGACCAAACCATCTAAGCTGACCTTTCTCTATCCTTGTCACTTTATCTTCTTTCAATCCACTGCGTTCCCTTATAACTTCATTCTTCAATCTATCTTTCAATGTTACTCCACATATACTTCTCAAAGACCTCATTTCTACAGCGTTTATTCGGCTTTCATGCTTCTTCTGCCATACCCAACATTTGCTCCCATACATCAATGTCGGACTCAACACTCCATTATGAATCGCCATACGTGCCTTTTAAGACACCGTTTGGCTACTCATCAAGGAGTGCAGCGCCCCATTGATTTTGTTGCCCGCACTCACTCTCCTTTCAATATCACCCTCACATTTTTTAACATTTTTACGTTTCATACATACCTACATCTTGCCTCCGGAAGTTGGGTAGGCAGAGTTCACTTGCTAGGATCCTGTGGTATTACCGCTCTCGCTTCTTAAAATGAATTCTTTGGTGTTGTGGTGGAGGGTGTGGTTCCCAAGCAAGAGATCCCGGGTTCAAATCCCGGTGGAGGAAAAAAACCTGGTTTTGGATGCGTATATGCGTTGCATCACTGTATTCCCTTCGGCCTTGTATGTAGCCGGAACCGTAACCAGTTGCGAAAGAAGATCTTTATACGATCCAGTTTTCAAATATTTGTATTTTTCACTTACACGATTCTGGGTTTCTTTATAGAAAAATTGTGTTGAATTACGAGAAGGTACTATCTATTCTCCCTACTTAAGTAATACATACGTTTTGCATTTGATACCTCCTTAAAAATTTACATGACGGCGATGGCACGCTACCACTAAACTCATAATTATATCCTATTATATGCTATAAACTAAGTACGGTAGAGTTATGCCAAAGATGTTAAATGCTCTTTATTAAATCCGGTTTTTAACAGGATGGGTAGAGGTTGGACTCCTTTAATCCTATCCATACTATGCAAATGTAGATACCATACCAAATACATACTCTAATGATTATATATGTGGCTGTGCTTCAATAACCATAACAGCTGTATGTGTAGTGCTACTCTCAATGTGCGAAATTAAGTGGCGAAAACAAAGATTCATGACGATCAAGCCTGTAAACATTTTGGAACAAAATTCATTCCAGTTTTTCGCAGGTTGGTCAGAGGACGGACTTATTTCATCCAAAACTTGAATTCCATGTCAAATAAGACTATGATTGATTATACGAAATTAATAATCATAATTTATTATCAATAATATTAATAACGGTTTGGTCCATGACGTCTCATTCCCCGAATGTCTAAATTCGCGAATTTCTACCTCCGCGAATGTCTGATTCCGCAAAAGTCTACCATAAGGTGTGAAGAGGATGAGGGCTCTCTCCTGTACCCAAGGCTGCGGACCATTAATGACTCTTTATTATATTTAAATATTCAACTATGAACAACAAATGAATCTGCCTATGTTGACAGATATCAAAGTTGGACTAGATTTGCATCTGACTACCTAGTTACAAAGGTCAGCTATGTAGGTATGTATAGGTACCTACAGGTGTAAGGAAAATAACCGACTATTTTTCATGGGAACTAAGTAATATCTTATAAAGATATTTTTTCTTCTACCGTAACTGGTTACGAATAATAAAGTCGGTATCGTGTAACTAAGGAAAAAAAAAGTTATTTGGAAACTAGTATAGCATGAAGATATTTTCGTCTTCTTTCGTTTGGTTACGAACCTCCGGTTAGGTACACGGCCGAAGGCGCTGTTTCTGGATCCCACGACACAGGGTATCCTAGCGTGGGGCCAGTAGCAACGAATGTGCCTATATGTAAATGTTTATGTTGTTTATATTCATAATAACTTATCATTGCGAGAGATAACTTAGTTTTTCTCGCAATATCCTTCCTCAGCACTCCCGTTCAAGTCTGCAGCAGATAGCCCCTCTATCGTGCCATCCCGCTCTATATAAGAATAAAAATACGAAAGAGAGAGAGGCATGCCCGCCGCCGCCACCGCCGCCACCGCTGCCACCGCCACCCAAAGATGACAGGTTGGGAACAATCAGAGCATTTATTTTAAATGTCTCGGCCTCCCTATATATGGTCCATAATTCAAATAAAATAGATGACAAGGGCGACTTGCACCAGATTTTTGTCAGCTGCTAAATACAGTTAAAAAAAGGAAGAACAAAACGGTCAAGCTAAGTAGACGAGTTCGGCAAGGTAGGTTATTGCTTGTCAGTCAGTAGCCTATATTTCTGATATCAATCGCAATGACTTGAATAGCCTTAGCAATGTATGATGTAACTCTGACATTTTGGAATTACAATCGCTTTAAAATTTATCAATCAGTACCTTATCATGTAATTCAGACATCTAGGAATTTCTAATCGCTTTTGAAAAATTTACCATTCACAACATAATTATTTCACATCAGCTGTCTTTTATTGCGATTTTGGTTGTAGAACTAAAGACAAGTGAATCAAGTTTTAGTCGTAAGGTTTCATCAATGTGTCTAAGGTGTCATAAGCACTCAACTCCCATGGCAATTCTAGAAATGCCATTTCCTGTCATAGGTTTTGAATTTTATTGCCCTGGCGTAAGGTTCACGATCGCGATGCGATATCTGATAGCTCAATATTTTGGTCATTGGACCAATCAGACCGCGGTTGTTTCACACGAGCTGTCTCATAGCGATATGGTGATTGGTAAATTTAATTGCGATATGGTGGCTGGTAAATTATACTGCCATATGGTGATCGATAATGTATGTATAAAAAATCAAAGGTTCCAAAATGAGAAAACCAATAATAGTTTTCCTAACTAAATTCGGTTATTCCCGTCAAAAAATATTGCAAATAACATAAAGTACTTAATTTGTCCTCTACGGCGTAGTTTGTTCAAATACCCTTTGCCGGTGGCTGTTCTGTAAAACTATAAAATATCAAAAAAAAACTGTCAGTCGATAATGCAGATGTCAGTCGGAACGTATACAAAAAATATATTATAGTTTTTAGTTTTATAATCAGAAACAACCAACCTCAAGTACAACCGTTCCAAAATTGAGCAAGCGACGTCACAAGGGATGTAATTTTAAAAAATATCAATAAAATCATAAGACATCCATAACCAGAAATATTCCAATCAGTTTCTTAAAAAAGCCTAAAATTTCACAATATAAAATAAAAAGAAGTACTTATGTATTTTTTTTAGCATGACCCATTGGTCCAAATAAATTTTTAATTCTGCAAACATCGTTTAAAACATTTTGAAATGGATTTCGATAAACATTCGTAGATGATTCATAATAGACAGAGATTCATATAAATAGAGCTAATGAACACGAGTCGCAATCGCATAAGCAAGCTAGGTCGCAATAAAAGTCAGCTCGGGTCAAATAATCGTGTTCAGAAGCCTTATTATGTAAATCTGATGTCAACCGCATTGAACGATCTGCAGATGAGGTCATTACGCGAGGTGTCTTTTATTGCGACTTTGCTTGTCATGCGATTGCGACTCCTGTTCTGATTGGAAGATTTTTTAATTTGACAGGTATTGATATCAGTTAAACATGTTATGGCTACTGATTGGACGATTTTTGAATGCGATTGATATCATAATTGCTTAGTAAGGCAACTGGTTGACACTTAAATATTACACGTGTTGTATTTAAATTGTATTTAGCGGTATTACATTCTGGTGCAAGTCGGCCTTAAGAGGTGAATTTGGATGAGTTTTATTGAGAAGGTAAACAAAACATAATACTGATAGGGAATAGGGTTGTGACTAGACTAGAGCCATGTGCACAGAGCACAAGGCGAAACTGAAGACGGAGTCACTTTCTGTGATCTTGTGTTCAAATAGGACGCCACAAACGGCGCTACTAGCTGAAGAGTAATATGTGATTCAGTCAGTATGTGTCAGTAGCCTGAGTTATACAGGTGCCCAGAGGTTTCAAAGTTTGAACAAACATAGTTTCTGAACGCAACACGTGGTAGGGACGCGGGGGGCGCCGTTGAAAGCTCAACCGCTGCGGCGGATTCTCTGTAGCCATGGAACAGGGGAGTGTAGAGCACCGCACTTATGGCCGTCGAGGCGTACATTTTGAGAGGTTTTTTGCTGTCTGAAGCACGCCGTCGAGTTAATAATCATTACCGTATTCGTCAATTACATGATGGACCATCGATCAAGCTCATTCAGTCATTGGTAGAGAAGTTGAGAGCTACATAATCAACATTAAATAGACCCAGACCAGGACCTATGCCAACGGTAGCCGCAGACGAAAATGTTGAACGTGTCATGGTTTCTGTCACTTTAAATCCTCATTTATCACTTCGTGCACGTTCTTCGAAATTGGGAATTAGGAAATCAACTTTAACCTGTAAAGTTGATTTCAGATATGCGGAAAAAAGGCAAGTTCCATTCGTATAACATTGAAATCGTTCAAGTTTTACACGACTTTGCATTAAGAAAATCGTACGCTTACTCGTATGGGTAACATATTCTTTAGTCTTTAGTGACGAAGCCTACTTTCACATCGGAGGATATGTGAATAAGCAAAATTTCCGTAACTGGGATGTCCGCAACCCAGGACTGCATCAAGAGCTTTTACATAAACCTAAAGTTACAGTCTGATGTGCAGTGTGCTTCAGCCATCATCGGGCCTTATAAATGTAGCCTTTAATGTCCCCACCAAGGGGCACAGGCCTTTACCCGGCTACGAGTAAGATTAAGCCATGCTCCACCATGCTGGCTCAGTGCGAGTTCATGGAGGGCTCTTACGACCCTACCACGTAGCTATAGTAGCCGGGACCTAACACTTAACGTGTCATCCTGAACACTGAACGTCCGATAATGTACGTAATATAAATTACAAATGTCATTGGTACAATGTTTCAGATTGCTTTGGGGTTTGATGTCTGTGGCGGTGACGATGGGAATATTTTCTGTTATAGCCAAGTAAGAAAATCTCCTTAAAATTTTCTTAATATTTCGCTGAACGAGGCATTTTGTCGTTGTCTATTTTCAACACTGGTGGCTACCCCTACTAATCTAACTTGGAATGTAGTATAGTAGTATATGTCAAGGTACCTAAATAGAAGGTATCGCGTAAGGCTTTGGCATCAAGTTCACGCTACGTCATTTTCGTTCATTTGTTGTCTGATCCAAAACGTAAAGAGACGCTTCATTTGTCCCACACCTCTAGTAAGAACAAGCTTTGCCCAAAACCACTACGACTACATGGCACCACGACTTTACACCAAATTCCTCTCTGCCCATGGATCTATGCTCTGCAGTAACCATGATATCAAAAGAAAAATATATAACTGGCTGTATACCCTCAATTATGATAACACAGAAAACTTGCTATCATAATCTTGTTCTTTGTTGTCTTGTCCTGTTATTAAATTAAAACATAATATTACATATTCAATATACAATAATTCAGTATGTACATTAAAACTAAAACAACGAAATTCATTGTAATAACTGTTTATGTTCATTATTAAAAATGATATTTATCATTAATCAATAACTCATCATGCATTTTAAAATAGATTACACATTCCTATTTACAATAATTAAGTTACCAAGTTATTTTTTTATATTTGATCAATATTTGAAATGAACCTAATTGTAATCAAGTTTTTTATGAACAATAATAATGTGAGAAGAACTGATTTCTACAATTCAAGTGAAAACCTAGTTTAGTTGCCAGGACTGATATTTAATTTAGTAATTTATGATTTGGAGAAATAAACTAAATTTCATTTCATTTTATTTCTGCGTTAGACCCTATTATAATGTATGGATATGGTATACGTAAAGCATTTCCTTCCCAGAGACAACAAGGAGATTCGGGACTGGCTGACGATCCACGCGCCCTGGTTCGATGACCTCATCGCCATAGTCTACCGAGAGGACGACACCTTCAGGGTGAAGAAGGAAGAGTTAGAGCAGTATTTGCAAAGACAGTACCGTCTGTACTTCATGAAGAAATCGGACCCAACGCCGGCAAAAATTGAAAAGTGTTACTACCCGAGTAAGAACTATACAAACAAACATCGCAAACGTCAGGTCTATTCCCATCCGCGGTGGCAAAGGAACTGTTGTGCCCAGTTTTAATGTTTAGTTCATATTAATAAAAGAGAAAATCGGACCAAGTCCCTATGTTTTTCTAGGCTCTTAACTTTAGAGATTTGGCTTTGCCAGACCTCTTACAGGCTTGTCAAGTTAATTGCGTTGTTCATTAAGTACCTGGGGTAGAGCGCCTTGTATAGCACACTTTTATATTTTTTCACTTAACTTCCTCCAGCTCGTAAGTTAACAACTTTAGATGTTAACTTACAAGGTATGACTTCTCATAGTTCTTATTGCTATGACCTTTTTGTGATTTTCTTATTTTGTGAAATACGCACGGTGCTATTTATTTCCCTTTATTACAGTTATCGCAGAATCCGCAGCGATCGAAGTCAAGGATGAAGGTGGGTAATTAAAGTATTCGAGCTAATTTAGGTAAGTTGCGATATACCTACATCGACTAATTAGATATAAAAACACTACCTAGTGCATACTTCTAATTTATTCCTTCCGTGATTTCTCCCACTGATAAATTGGGAGAAATCACGAAAAACTGTTATGAAACCATTGCACGCAACAAAGAAAAATATACCTAGAAAGGCGAGCTTATCTCTAACAAGATATTAGATAATAATAGTAGTCATAATTTATGAGGTAGTCAAGTTTAGTTGATTGCTCGGAACTAAGGTTTCGTAGAAGTTGTTAAGAATTATGTCCAAAAATGTAATTTCGCCTGTCTGTTATATCTGGTCTGACCCACAGAACCTTCCCCCGATGCCACGCCATGTGGGAAGTTACCACAGCCCCTGAATCAGATGAATGACATCTGCGAAGTGGAACTATGTATCAACGAGTTGGGAGAGTCTGCGCTGACCAACTACACGACTGCTTCTGCCGCTTGTAATGACTATAATCAGGTATAGTTCCATCATGTGACATGACCTAGTAGGTAGTTGCCTAGACAGTGGACTCTAGACTTAAGGATAAGGTAAAATAGATAAAAATAGAAAGACGTGGGTAAGGAATGAGAGTCATTACCACAATTAAAAGGGAAATTTTAAACTGCACATGAAAAATACTGATTTGCACAGCAAATATCAGTGAAAAATGCTGTGGTAGCTTAGGTGAAGGGTAAAGGGGGTGAGCGAAGCGAAGCCCCATTTATTCTTCGTGGTAGGTTGAACATGTAAGAACAACAAAAAATACTTACTTAAAACATAAACTTGAGTACACATAAAATATTAAAAACATTTAACGTGTTTTTGCTAATCCTTTTTTGCTGTGAAAATCAGTATTTTTGATGTGCGATTAAATACTAGCCCAATAAAAACCACTAGTCAAAAATACCAGTCGGCCGACCACGCACACGCCGACAGCGGAACTTAGAATTTCACCTTTAGCTTAATTTTAGATGAATCAGGTTAAAATATAAAGGCTTTTCACCGATCATAGAGTGCTAACAGAGCAACGTAACTTAATATTTTTATAACGATTAAATAAAAAACAAGTACATAAATTCGAATCCGGTGCGGAATTGTAAAAAATATATTGTGATAATATAATTTTTCGGGAATATTCTATCGAACAAAATTAATCAAATTGCGTTCATACGTTCACAAATCCCTGCTGTTCTGACACTCATATAATTAAGCTGGTTACAAAATACCATTTTTGGCCTACTGCTTCGCTTTATGACTGATCTCAGAACAACACTGGTCAGTGCGCCCGCTCTCTCCGCCGCACCGTGAGCCGTAAATATAGTTCCTTAATTATCACATGGACTGATGATGATGATGATGATGATGACGACGAGTCCGACGACGTGGGAATTTCTATCTCTGACATGAATTGCGACTCGGAATATGATTGCAATTTTGAAAGGACAACTGTCAAAGCAATTTAGTCCGTTCAAATTCTTCAAAAGGCAGTCTCAATCAATTAATCTCAACTCAAATCAAAATGTGCCCTTAAGACGTGTACCATCCATCAAAATTTCAATTTGCTGGCAGATATAGAGAATCGAATCACTGTCTATCATATACTGGTCAGATCGAAGGTTCTGGTAGCGTGATTGGAACAAAACTGTCGCTGACGTCGTCGCTCTTTCTGGTTACGGCGACACAGGGTATCCTAGTGTGGGGACAGACGCAGTGTCCCTTTATATAATGGTTTATATTAATGCTTTTCGCAGATAGTGGAAGAGACGCTCGACAACTTCACGATTAAGAAGTTGCGCAAACTGCCGGAGGACATGCAGAAGAGGCAGGCCCTGGTCTGCAAACACGCGCGGGATGGGCGGTGGTATAGCTGCAAGTTAGGTGAGATAATCTTCCCCGTATACGAACCATTATAAATTGTATAAGTGTGTGTGGCCGTGTCTGCCACGCCAGAATCGGACTGGATAGCCACGAGCGCAGCTGTCTGTCGGACCCTGCTTACATCATCTATACCCTTTTGACCACCACAGATGGCTCTGGCCGTCAACTGAAAATCGTGCCGATGACTCCACCTGACGGCCACAGTCCACAGAATTGAAGAATAAAAGAGACCTTATACCTCGTATGAATTAAATTGTATTTTTCTTAGCATAGCAAACATGTTTGGCGTGTGGGTGACACATTTTGTATTTGATGTGTGGCGATCAAAAGGTAAAGATTTAGACTAGGGAATCGATATTCCCGGACTTTTTTCATTCGCGGGATCCGGGCTCAAAATATCCGATTCCCCGGGTCGCGGGAAATTTTTACATACTGATTTTGCTATTTACACCTGCCAGAAAGATAATAAAATATTTGTCTGACATCTTATATTATTTCAATGATTAAAATCATAATCATATCCTCTACCCTACCTATAAATATTGTAAAATCAGACTCAGGTTATTCTAATTCTACTGTTCCTTAAAATAACTTTTTAAGAGAACCAATTCACTAAGTCATTTATCATGCAACCTGCTCCTTATTCTTGTTGCAAAATGAAATAACTTAATTGCAATAAATATTTTTTGCATGCTTATTTATCGACAATTACAAAGCGTTTATCTATCACCATTGTTTTCTATCGTACACAAACACCCTCAGTACCGAATCGTCTATGTAGCAAAATGTCCATTATGAAGCAAATCGTCCAAGAAGTGAAATGACAGATGTCCGAAAGTCGATTTCGATAGCATTTCACAATAATGTAAACAAGCCAATTTACACACGATTACGCCTTAACTACTAACATTTGAATATCAATCCCCAACACATTCACATACCAAGGACCACATTATGGTATCACATACCATTTATTGTTCTTACATCACTTCGACACCAAGTAACTCCCCTAAGATAGTTTATTATATATATAGATATTTTATTGCAAAATTATCGGACGGCGAATATTTCAATAGTATGTAAAAACTCATATTATTTTTTTACTCATCAAAGCGCATCAAAGTATTATTGTCTTTGGAAAGTTAGTGTGGTTCATTCTTTTGAATCGGTCCGATTCGATCGATCAATCGGTTTGATTGATTGATTTGCAACTATGAAAAGAATAACGAATAACTTAAAGGAGATGGCTAAATCTATATTTATTTATTTATTTATTTATTCATGTTTCACAGCAATTAAAATACAATATTAATTAATAAGGAAAAGAAAATTTGAAATGCCAATTACGAAACAATAGAAAGATAAATTAGACATATAAGAACCTATCTATAGGAATAATAAAGTGAGTATAGTAATAAACTTAGTTCAAACTGGTCTGACGATATGGTGAACTGCTGATTGAATGGTGTATGAGGGTGTATGAGTGTGTGTGAGTGTGTGTGCCTGTGTGTGTATGTATGGGATCGACAATTTAATTAAGTTTTTTAGTATGATGCTAGAGCTCGTCTAAGCTGGAATTACGCGCCCCACTCCTTGGTTTAGTACTACTTATAGAAAAAAATCGATCGAAAATTGACAGCGAACTATATCTCTTTGATCAATGTGTTTGACATCAGTATAGGTACAACAATCAAATCTCGCTCAATCATAGACAATTTTCAACTGACATTTTTGTTTACATTATTGTGAAATGCTATCGAAATCGACTATATAAGCATTTTGTGTAACATGACGTCCATAACGCAAAACATTAAAATAGAAATTAGTCTGTGTAGAATAATGTCAAAAAAGCTGATGCCACAAATAGTTAGCCCAAGAAGCATGATGACCAAAAAGTAAATCGTCCAAATATCAGATGGTAAAGTGGTACTGAAATTGTCTCCGCTTTAGATGATACAAGACTAATAAAATTTTGAGGTGGTAGAACCTCGTGCATATTTGTCCAGATAGCCACCATGTTCTTACCCGTTAACCACCCGCCAAATAACAGTGTAAGACAGCCGGGGTAATAACTGGCACAAGAGGCATTTTATCGTAGTCCTCTGGGCTGCTAACGCATCTGCAGTTGCCTTGGTGCTGCAGGTTTATATAAGCGATGGTGATCACTTTACCATCAGGTGACCCACATGCTTGTTTGCTAGCTTCAGTATATAAAAAAAAAACACGATATGCCTGCAAAGGGAACAGAAGCTAAGTCAGTAGCCAAACGTCTGTCAGAAACTTGGCATCTTGTCTGAGCAAGTCCAGGAATAAAACGAAGTTTCGCTTCGATTTAAACTTCGTATTTAAACGTCGATGCCATCCCTCAAGGCAATTCGTGCGATGGATTTCGGTCTAGCAGTCCTCACTGCCTTTGAAAGTACCTATCGAACTTAATCATATTTTCGTGGTCTGGTGCCAGCTCTTGAATGGACTCCTAGTAGTTCGAAGTATTTATCAGGCAAAAGTGGCATATTTGCGCAAATACCAATTATTTCTTTACAATCATTGTTTGCTGGAACGTCAAGAAGTCTGGCTTTTCTAAAAATTGCCTTTATTGCGTTCGTAAGTGCTATCTCGAAGTCGCACTTCACTTTATTTATATTAACTTGAAGACAATCTTTGATTTGCAAAAAAAGGCGTTCATAAGTCACTTGCAATTTGTATGGCAGTAAAGCGAATATTAGGCCCATAGCATTCGTAGATTCACTACTGTTATTCAAATCAACATGCAAACAAAACGGCTTTGGGCAGCTCTTAAAGGTGCCATCGATGAAAAAACATCTGTCACTTAAGCTCGGAAGGACAAATCGGCTAAGTTTCGGGCATAAAAATAATATTTTACTATCGTCGCCGTCGCTGCACACCAAAAAGACTTCACCGAATAAATCTGGAACTACCACATCTTTTACTTCCGTGTATTCTGTCCGTTTCTGGTGGATATGCTTTTTCCTTGCCCTGTACAAGGTATCTTCTTTGAAATGAAGTCTGGAATTGGAAAAATCATCATTCATTTCATTACGCTGAAGACTCTCTCATTTTAACGGACTGGTACGTGCGCGGCCCCAAAAGTAGCAGACCTGGCTTATACATAGTGATATTTGCTGGTTTTTTTTTTATTCGAAAGTTCGATTCTTTTGGCGCATATATTTGAAAAAAGAAGAATCTACGTTGTTTTGTTTTTGTTTCATAGCCATTAATCGAGATTAATCTGAAACATTTTGCAAAAATGATCATCTATATGTCATACAATACTTTCATTCGGAAGGTAAACACTACTCTGGGAGAGTCTGCTCCTTCCTTCACAGCAATAAAATTTTGGCTCGCGAGTTCAAAAGAGGTCGAACGAGCTGCCAAGAAGAACATCGCAGCGGTCGACCAAATGAAGTGACTACAGCAGAAATAGCGAAAAAAGTACAAAACTATATGGTAAGACCGTAGACTTAAAAAGAGCTAGTTAGCAGACATTTTAGGGATTTAAAAAAATGCTATACATCGCATATTGACTAAAAACTTGGTCATGAAAAAGCTGTGCGCAAGATGGGTGCCGCGATTAATCACCATTGAACAAGAGCAGCAACGTGAGGAAGTTTCGATGCAGTGTTTGGAGATATTTCTACGCAATAACGCTGTCTTTTTACGACGATTCATCACGATGGACGAAAAATGGGTCCACCAATTCACCCCTGAGACGAATAAACAGTCGATTGACTGAAAGGGACAACCGGCTCACGGCAACTGCACCAGGGCAGCACTTTCGCCACATCTGATGCGTCAGTCCCGATGCAAAGCTTGGCGTTAGCGTCTGAATAAGCCAGCAGTGCAGCTTGGCAGAAGTAATGCTTGCAAAGTTTGAAAGCTTCCTGCTGTATCTGCGAGAACTGGACGGGATGAGACCCTTTCACTGAACCTACTAGAAGATCGTTCAAAGAAGCTTGGTGTTGGGCAGCGTTGGGAACAAAGCGACGATAAAAATTGAGCATTCCCAGGAATCGCCTGAGCTCCTTGATGGTCTTCGGTGACGGGAAGTTGTTGATCGACTCGACCTTGGCTGGCAGTGGCTTGGTAGCCTCGGCTGATATACGGTAACCTAAAAGTCTGACCGCTGGTGCACCAAAAACGCACTTGGAGATATTAATTACCATGCCGTACTGCTGAACTCAGGTGAACAGCTGCCGAAGATGAGACTTATAGGTTTCCTCGTAAGATCGTTAAAAGAGCTTGGTGTTGGGCAGCGTTGGGAACAAAGCGACGATAAAAATTGAGCATACCTAAGAATCGCCTGAGCTCCTTTAAGGGCTTCAGTGGCGAGAAGTCGTTGGTCGCCTCGACCTTGGCTGGCAGTGGCTTGGTACCCTCGGCTGATATACTTTAACCTAAAAGTCTGACCTCTGGTGCACCAAAAACGCACTTGGAGCTATTAAATACCATACTGCTGCAGTCGGGTGAACAGCTGCCGAAGATGAGCCTTATGGGTTTCCTGGCGAGAAGACCAGGAAGTCATCCAGGTAGCTGTAACAGAAATCAAGTCCCCGCAACATTTCGTTCACGAAGCGCTGCAGCGTCTGTCCGGCATTAGGAAGTCCGAACGTCAAACGGAAATTCGTTAAGACTAAACGGCGCTGTAATGGCGGTCTTCGGGATGTCTTCAGCGTTGACGGGGATCTAATTGTAGGCCTTGACGAGGTGTATGGTAGAAAAGATTTTACAACCTGAGGGCAAAATCTTGAATATGGCGTATAGGGTAGCGATCAGGTATAGTACGCGCGTTTAGCATCCTATAATCGCCGCATGATCCTTCCATCCAATAATTGTCCTTCTTGGACGTTAAATGTAGAGGGGAGGCCACTGGGAATCTGGCTATGCCAGCAGCGAGCATTAAAGAAAACTCCTCTTTGGCGATTTTCAACTTGTCAGGGGCCAACCTACGTGGACCACTAAATACGGGAGGTCCTGGTGTAGAGCGGTTTATGGTGATCTTTTATTTCGCGGTGTATGCGTGAAGGGCGAGTGATGTCGGGATATTCCCGTAGAATTGTGTAGTATGTAGACTCACCAGTTACAACCTTGACTGAGAAAATGACATCCAGAGATCGCGCAAGCAAAGCCGTGGTCGCGAGAGTAGTATTGCCGTCGATAAAGCGCTGGGTCCTGCAATCGACAACAAGATTATAATGCGACAAAAATCGAAGTCAATTATAGCTTGTCCGCTACAACAAATCGGCAAACAAAGTCGCGGCGCAAACCTATATTCAACGCTAAATGCACCTCTGCACACGCATGTTTATTATTGTTCCTTTAGCCGCGCACAAATTGAAAATGTCTGCGTTCTTTTAATTTAGAACGCGGGAATACAAACAAATCACTACCAGTCACGCCATTGCACAGTGAATTCTCCTATTCGGGCACGACGATTTTCCTTTATTATTTTCTTCAGAACCCTGTTCTCTGCGGTACTTGTGATGCGGGGACAGCCGGTCTTCCTTAAGCATGCTACTGATTTGTGTCGTTTATAATGCTGGATGATTGACTGGATGGTAGACCTTGGTAGACAGTAACAGTTCTTTGGATATTTGATATGTTGACTTCCTTTTATTAGTATTAGAAATTAAGTTTTTCGGACCCCTTCAGATATTTGTTTAGTTGAAGAATAGTGAATCAATTTATTCTTCCTGTTTATACCACCTGTATGCGAAACTGACGACAGGTTTTATTTATATTCAAATATTGAACACAAATCCTTACTTACGTCCAGTTTCTGACTTTAACTGAGTTTCAACTCAACATATCCGAACTTTTTTGCATCGATTAGGAACTAGATGGAACTATTTCGAGATGGAACGGCCTGCGCCGAAACTAGGTAAAATCGAGGATTCTAGAAGTTCCAAAAGATATTAATGTAACATGACAACAATCACAATAATAATAAGGAGGGATTCTGTGATATAAAATGTTAGGCATTGTATCTTAACCCTGCCTACAATATATTTGGTTTCAAAAAATCTTTGTTTCTCAATGTGCGACTAGACGAAGTATTCAGCATCTGGGCTCGTATGTGTCAACAACAGCGTTTCTACCACCCAGTATGGGAAAAGGCATGACGCTATGTTATGTTTTATGTATGTGATTTATTTCCCAGACGAACTGGAATGCTACTTCAAGTGCGACCTCTCCGTACCGAGCGAGCAGCTGCAGAAGACCGCGTTTTTGCACAAGGAGCTGAAGGAGCGCATCAAGTGCGCGCGCATCGAGTACGAGTGGGCTGAGAAAATGTCTCGTGCGCTCGACGATAAGTGGCAGAAGGTACCTAGGCTTGACTAGCTGTCCTTTTCGAAAGATACTTATGTGTTACCACAAGGAAACCGCTTACCGTGGCTACGGTCTAATCTGTAACCTGGGTTAGATGATTGTGAACGGCCGTAATTGTTACCGCACACAAGCCACAAAAAGGCACCACAATCACGCCACAACGACCTTTGTATGTTCATTTTATATGGACTCGGTCATAGTGGAGGCACACGCGAGCCAACACAAATGCATAGGTTGTATGTTTATTTTGTGGGAATTTGGCAAAGCTTGGAGGTAATAGCCGGTACGTTCAGTTTGACGTGTCATCCGAAACACACAAGAGCAATCTCAAAATCAGGGGCCCATTACATTGCCCAATAAATGATCATTTATCTTGGATCCAATCATAGTTCTTTTTCTCTCACTTTTATGAGTTACTAGCTGATGCCCGCAACTTCATCTGCGAGTTCCTAGAAATTATCATTTATCTAGATAACGTTACCCTCTTTCTGGTGAAGTTGGATACAAAGTATCCTTATGAGGGACAGAGATAAGAATCGCGTATAGCTCTGTCTCTCACTTTCTCACGACTCAATATCGCACAATCCTACTAGTTGTGGTTCTGTGAGAACAATAAGCCTCGCGAGCCCTTATAAGTATATGTCACCGTAAGATTGTAAAAACCGTTAGTTCATAATTTAACGGTATTTTTTCTCGTTAGTTTACAAACTATCGATAAATTGTAAACTGTACCGTACTGCTTACGCGTTAGTTTATAGTAAAACCATTAAATTGTGAACTGCTTTAAACTTGAATTGAAAACGAAATACTAGGGTAAACACTGCGGTAGCTTTCGTGTTGGATTGACATGTAACAACAAAAGAAACGTAAATTCTAAACCCTGTCGGTCTGGTTTACAATTTGTCGATAGTTTACAAAGTTAGGTAGTAGTAGTAGCGTTAGCTGATAAACAATCGGTTTTGACAATTTCACGGTGATATAGATACACGGTGACATTTAATTAGCTGACCATATTTTGGGGAATGATAGTACCCATCATTATGAACAACTTTCCCCAATAAACATATGGTCGCAAAGAGAAAACAATATTTATCCCTCCGGACATTGACCCCAACAGCTGGTTACAAGTTACTATGAGGGACCCATTTTTTTTTTCGTTTACGACCATATGTTTCTAAGGGAAAATTGTTCATAATGGTGGTTATTATTATTCCCCAAAATATGGTCAGCTAATTAAATGTCACTTTGTATAACCATTAGAATTGTGATGATCGATTATGAGTTGGACAATGACAAAATGACGGAACTTTGAACGGCTGTTTCCAATCTATTAAGGTTAAAATTGGCTAAATTTTATGAATTTTCCTATTTGAATTGTGGCCTATATTAGTCACAGAAAATTAAGGTGTCTTTATCTACAACATAGTAACAAGAGGAGTTAAAAATACCCCGAAGTGATTCCCCCTCCAAACCCCCCTTTTGGACCTTTTTTCGCAACATCTTGTGTAGAATGAAGTCCTTAGTATGCCTCTTACATGTGATTGAAATCCTTCGATAAATAACACTACAGCATATTTCCCCCCTTTCCCCCCTTTTTCCCCCAATCCAAAATTGCGTTAATCTCAAAATTTTAATTACATCAAGGAACTTGTGTGCCAAATTTCGTCAAAATCGGTTGAAAAATGCGACCTGTAGGCGAGAACACATAGACGGACAAAGGCATGTTTGGCCAATCTCGCTCTCAATAATACCAGCTATTTTTCCCTATCTGAGCCTTATGGTGTGACACGTGATCATCATCATGCCTCGTTTATCAACAGCTGGCGACACTTCTGGAGAGGTTCATTTACGAGACCCAGGTCATGTATCCAGGTCTTGACTGGGAGTCGGACAAGCCCGCCATACATGCTGATCTGGAACTGTTCGTCTTACACGCTGTTAGGCATGTGAGTATGGACCACATTTTATTTCAACTCCCCTATTCTCTATGTACAATTCTCTATGCACAACATCACCAAGTATATTCACCAACTAGTACCTCCGCCAGGCACGACTGGTGGGCAGATCTGTCGGTACATCCCTGCGTGCCTGTCTATTGTTCTTACCGTCCCATAAAATGAATAATAATTTTTAGTCCAAAAATCTATAGAATTTAGAAAAAAATCAGCCTAAGGGACAGCTGATAGAAAAGACTGTTTAATATTTATGCTTCGGAACGCACCGGTTTTTTGTTGCGCGGATCGACCGCGAGTAATCGGGACATCACTAGCGGAAACGGAACCGCAGCTGTCACTCGTACCAACGAGATGAAAAATTAGAGGTTATCTTTCTTGTCGTGGGAAAAAACATGTCTGCTCATGGCGTCGGGCCATTGATTGTTTTTCGGTGTAACAATTGTCTAACACAGGTGTCGGGCCTGGTCGGAGTGTTGATCATAATAATCGTCGGGAAATAAGTAGATTCGCGTCAGCGGTTGTGTGATTCGTGTTGTGAAGGACATCGTCGTATCGGACGGCGACTCCTCGTGTCGGCAAGCAGCACGCCGGCAACAGCGTCGGCGGCAAATAGTGAGATTCGGTTCCTATCCTATCCCAATTGTGCTCCTATCCCGTATTCCTGCCTCGAATCGAGCCTTCGATTTCCGGTCTGCGACGGCAAGGTAAAGTAGCAATCAATCACGATTTTCTCCCGTGCTGGCAAAAACCCAGCCCCTCAAGATTCCACGCCGTTCGGTTGAGGCGTGGAATTAAACATTTTGGTAGCAGGCGCGGTTTCCTAGTGGGAAATCACCGATTCACGGACGGTTGTAGGGTTGTTTTTTTGCCACATTGTAGTTGGGAGAAAAGAATATCTCAGATTGGCCGGCAAGTCGGCAATGAGTCTGTGGTCGGTATACCACAATTAAAGTTCACTTTCGGTTAGTGAAAGTATAATTGTCAATTTAGTTAACAATTATTATAAATTTGTAGTCGGAAACTACTGTTTGTGCGCATAAAGGATTGAACAGTCATTCTGCGAAGTAACTAGATTGTATTACTTGCGGTAGAATTTATTTATTTATTTATTTATTTATTTATTTATGTTACAAAGTCAACAGCACAAAACATTTGAAAATAGGCAATAACTTAAACTGAGCAAAGGCCAATTAATGACTTATATTTTATAGGCCAGACATAATTGGTAGGGGTGATATACATAAGATATTGGATGTGATGGGACGGGAGGGAAGGAGAGTGGAGTGTGTGTAAGGTTATGTCGTCGTGTTTGTTTATGATGTTAATGTGTGAGTGTGAGTGCGAGTGAGAGATATTTAAGGTCTTGTAGTTATGAGAGACATGATAAGCCGAAATACCCAGCTATACACCGTCTTCATTACTTTTGGTAAGCTGTAGCAGTAGGTGCCGCTTGAACTCACCCCGCGACATGTGGAAAATGTCGAGATGTGCAAAGTGGTCATTGTATGTACGCGGAAGGCGGCAGTTGAGGGAGTTGGCCGCGTAGTTTGTGCGGGCGAAGGGGACATGGAGGACAGAAGTTTGTCGGGTTCGCGTGGTTGGTGCTCTAAGTCGCAGCAGCTCGCTGACCAACTCGGGGCAGTCAACATGGCCATGATAAACATTGTGCAAGAACTGCATGTCTAAAAGAATGCGGCGATCTCGAAGGCTGTGTAGATTATAGTGATGACACGC
Source organism: Argyresthia goedartella (assembly GCA_949825045.1). NCBI lineage: Eukaryota > Metazoa > Arthropoda > Insecta > Lepidoptera > Argyresthiidae > Argyresthia > Argyresthia goedartella. The sequence goes on along the minus strand of OX463831.1, from coordinate 9,992,910 downwards.
TGTATCATAGTCGGTGTTACGGTAACAATCGCGAAAGTTCAGGTGTTTGATAAATTTTGATTGTATGCGTTCCAACCTGTCCTCGTGCACTGCATACCGCGGATTCCAGGCAGTGCTGCAGTACTCAAGGATACTCCGGACATAGGCAAAGAATAAAATACGCACACAGCTCACATCCTTGAACGGCTTGCACACTCTTAAGATAAAGCCCAGATTTCTGTACGCCTTTTTTGTGATGGCCACTATATGGTCTTCGAATGTCATCTTTGAGTCCAACAGAACACCCAGATCTCGGACGGATTTCACCCTATGAATCGGGGCGTTGTCAAGCAGATAATTGTGTGTTATAGGCTTAGTGCGCCTGGTGAAGGTGATGACATTGCACTTAGACGAATTGACATTAATGCGGTTTTTTATATAGTACAATGTCAACCGATTAAGATCCTCCTGCAAGCTGAGGCAATCATGTGTAGACTTGATGTTCATATAAATCTTTTTGTCGTCAGCATACAGGAGAAAGTTAGCATGCTCAAAGCAGTCAGCAATGTCGTAAAGATAAGCGACATATAATAATGGACCCAAAATAGAGCCCTGGGGGACACCTGAGGGTATAGTGGTACGGTCTGACTTATTCTCGCCGATCACAACTACCTGACTTCTATTGTGTAGATATGATTCGGTCCAACGTAGCAGATCACCCTGGATTCCCAGCTTCTCCAGTTTCCGAATGAGAATAACGTGGTCTACCCTATCAAATGCTTTTTCGAAGTCAGTGTAGATGGCGTCCACCTGACCCCCGTCATCCATACCTCTAAGAACCGCGTTCACAAATATAGCTAGGTTAGTGGTTGTGGATTTCGATCTTACGAAGCCATGTTGTTCGCCGGGGATATTGCAAGCGATGTTATTATATATATGTTCGTGAACTATACGTTCCATGACCTTACTAAATACATTAAGGATTGAAATCGGTCTGTAGTTCTCTACCGGCAATCTAGAACCTTTCTTGTGGACTGCCACAATGCGCGCAAATTTCCAAGCATCCGGGAAAATCCCTTCATGGAAGGACTTGTTAAAGATTTGTGACACCGGTACAGCGAGGGACTCAGCGCATCGCGATATAAGAAGTGGCGGTATACCATCACTGCCAGGACCCTTGCTCCTATCAAGATCTCGTAGTAATTTGTGAGTTTGCTGAACAGTGACGGATATACTAGCACTTATTCTGTGGTATGAGGGCTCCTGCAGTTCAAGGGGCGGATAAGAGTTGGCTGGTGATTGAAACATGTTATTAAAGAAGGTGTTAAAAGCATCGCAAGTTTCTTTTTCAGATTGTAACATTCTGGAACCGTGAGTCATATTGTTGGGATAGCCGGAGCCATCCTTCCTCCTAGACTTTACATAGGACCAAAAGAGTTTAGGATTTTTCTTGATCCCATCCTGCGCCATCCTAATATAGGCCTGATGGCACTCCTCCTGCACAGCCTTACTACGACTTCTGAGAAGAGCAAATGCATTGTAGTCAATTGGATTTTTGTGCTTTTTCCACATTTTATGACATTTGCTCTTCTCTTTAATAATGTTAATTAGGGAGCGACTATACCATATCGGATATTGACGGGAGGAGCAGGTAGTAAGCTTAGGTATGTATTTATCAATGGCTACCTGAATATTTGATGTTAGGATGCAGACCGCGTCATCGACTGTACCGGCGTTAAGGGCTGACCAATCGGCTTCACGCAGATGTTTATCAATGGCATCATAGTCACCCTTGCGAAATTGATAACGGAGACGCCTGGTGCAGGGCGTGTTTTTTATGGCTAAGTCAAAGGACTCAATCTCCAGTGAAATGTGGAAGCGGTCTTCATTAACTGCAGAGGAGGTCGCTTTGTGTACGTCAATAGGAAAATTTGTGTAGACTAGGTCCAAGACATTATTGCTGATATTTTTAAACAAATTGTACTGTTTAAGGCCAAGGTAGTCCATTAAATTAATCAAATTAATAGCAGAGTTTTGAAATTCGGTTGTACCTTTCTTCATACAGACAGGCTCACCCGAATCCCAGTTTAAGCAGGATAAGTTAAAATCTCCGATTATCATGAAGTAATCCTCAGAGTTATTTTGAGTGACTTCACTTAACGCCTCATTGAAGCACTGTACACGTACAGGCAGTTCTTCATCCGGCGGTAGGTACACGAGCGCTATGTGCAAGTTTCGCTCGGAGCCGAGCGCGGCCCCAGGTACTGTTAGCCAGATACACTCGTGGTCGGCTCGCTCCCACTCGGGCCGCGGCCGGGCGCCGAGCGCCGGCGCACACAGCGCCATTATACCACCGCCAGCCGTCTCCGACACACGGTCACGCCGGAAAATGTTATACCGGTCTGGATCTGCAAACTCTGCATTTAGAAAACCTTCACAGAGTTTGGTCTCTGTAATAAAAATAAGATCGAAGTTAAAAGCGGCAACCTTGTTATAAAAACTTGTCGTTTTTGTCCGAAGTCCATTTACGTTCTGGTAAAACATTGACACATGATTATTTTTGCCTTTTATAATTTCGCAGTAAATAATTATCCAAACATCTAACAATCGTGTCAGAGGCTAGTAGGCGGACGAAACGACAGCTACGACTTAGCGCACCAGTGTACGTGAGTCCCAATATTGCCCTAGTATATCTCTCCATAGTCATTATAATCAATGTGGTGTATATTGCATGTTTGTGAGTGTGTGTATGTGTGTTGATGTGTGGTGGGAACGGAACGCAAACGGCGGGAAATATATTAAAATAAATAAGAGGCAGATATAGGAAAGCAGGGGGGGTACACAGTAGTAATAGTAATATTATGCAATAATTTTCTTCAGGTCCGCTTCCGAGGAAACCTGTATGTAGGGAGCTTTTTCTGCTTTCCGCACGTAGATTCGACAGTTTTTTGTCCATGTGAACTGATACGACATTTGCTTTGCCTTGGCTTTACACAGCTTCAACAAATTCTTGTTATGTAATGTCAGGTGTTCGTTTACGTGGATGCGTTCAGCATTCCCGGGTAGGCCGATGTGCGTGTTGTTGAGGTCTCTGTGTGCGGTCTTGCGCGACGCAGCGTACACGGCGTCCTTCATCAGTCTCTGCCTGAAGCGCACGACTAGCGCACGCGGCCGGCCACTTTGCGCGCGAAACGGCTGTACACGATGAGCGAACTCGATGTCGTCGGGCCCTAGCTCAACTCCCAAATGCGATGCGATTTTCCTGACTAGGCCCGTCGCAGATTCGCCTTCCTTTTCAGGTACACCTGTAATCTCGAGGTTCTGGAGGCGCCCCCATTGCTGCTGCTGTGCATTTTCACGCTCAAGGGACGACAAACGTGTCTCGAGATCCTTGCACTGGTTTGAAAGTTTCACATTTTCAGCTCGTATGGACTTCACGACTTCTTCCTTTTTAGTAAGGCTTTGTTGGAAGTCAGCGAGGCATTGCTCTGCTTTGTCAACCCTCTCAACAGTTAGAAGCATCTGGGATTGGCAAGATGTTATGTCTTCGCGGATGGAGTGGATCTCGTTTCGAAGATAGGTCATTTCGTTTCGCATTTCTGCCATATCCGACCGGAATAGAACGTCGGGTTCTATAGTACTGCAGTGTTATTTCGGTTTACAGAGCAGGGTCGGGCTATTTAAGGGGTATTAAGCTGATTTTGCTGACCTCAGTAGAAGTGTGGGTCATATCGGAGGGGCCACTTCTAGAGGGTCGCAGCTACCTTCATTATATTAAAAATAGCTTGGATTTCGGAATCCAGTGTGGTTTAGGGTGCTATATTATTTAGGTTTCTAGTCTCGGAGCCCACCACTTATTATTTTGTATTGTTTTCATAATCAAGTTTTGTGGGTTATTTTTGTATTGTGTTTTATGGTGGCATTCTCTAATTGATTTAGAGTGTATATTTATAAGGTGTATGTCCACAGGGCGACCATATTAAATATTGTTTAGGATTTAATTGTTTTAGTGGTTGCCTAGGTTTTTACAACTTAGTTTTAATTTCTGTGCCCAGCGCTGACGGGCAAGTGCTGGTCTCTGGCTGTGCTTAGTTCGGTAATGAAGCATAGGACCAGAAACAATTGAATCGGTAACCATGGCACCTTCGCCCTTGACGGTACAGCGGTATGGTGTCCGTGAGGAGATGAGATGGCTCGCCCATACTCACAAGTATGTGGAGCGACCTGACATGGACGATGTCCTGCTCAAGCGTGTGGAGGACGCAATGACACGCGTCGGGAAGGTGTGTCGGCTGGCTGCGGAGGCAGAAGCCCTCGGGCTTATGGATGAGGCTTCGGTGGCTGCAGTGAAGCAGCTCTGCGCGGATGCTGACCAAGCGATGGAGTGCTTGGGCGACATCGAGCGTCGCGCGGAAAAAATTAAGCGGCCGCGACGGAATGACCGCGGGGAGGGTAGCGGAGACCCGCCCCCTAAGGGTGTTGTTGGACGGCTGCCACACCTGGAGATTCCGGCCTTCGGTGGGGCAATTGATGAGTGGCCGGCATTCATCAATTTGTTCGATAGTTTGGTCCACGGTCGGGACGACCTGGACAATGCCTACAAGTTGGCCCAACTATTGATGGCACTGCGGGGTGAACCGAAGGAGTTGGTCGGTCACCTAACGGTCACGGCGGGCAATTATGATATAGCCCGGTCCATATTGTTTGACCGCTACCAACACAAACGGCTGTTGGTTGATGCGCAGCTGGGGAAGCTGTTTAGCATACCAAGAGTAACCCGGGATGTTGACATCCGGGTACAGGTGCTCAACCCTGTGCTGGTGGCCACTAAGGCCCTTCAGAACCTTGGTCTGACGGTAGACCAATGGTCATATATCGTTTTGTATATGGTTTTGTCACGGTTGCCTGCAGCTGTTCAAAGTCGGTTTGAACAGCTGCATGGGGGCAGTAGCTCGGAACTGCCCACGCTCGTCCAATTAACGGATTTTTTGGAGGGTGAATGCAGGCGATGCGACACATTGGATACGGAGGCCAGTGTGCAGCGCCAACCCGCGCGGATGCGGGAGGGGCCGCGCCCCCCGCCCCCACGGGGGGGTGGGCGGTCAAAACAATTTGGCATTTTGAATGCCGCGCCGTCGGGTGACGGCGTGTGCACTGCGACAGTGCCGGTCATGAAGTGACCAGTTGCGCCAACTTTAAGGCGCTCGGGGTAGCTGCCCGCAGGAAGGTAGTCTTCCGCCACCGATTGTGTTTCGGTTGTTTGGGGCCGCACCCGCTCAGCGAGTGCTCACGCGCGTTCCCCTGTGAGTGCTGCGGTGGCAAGCACCACATCGTGTTGTGCCTGAACCGGTCAGGCCCTTCGGACGGTCACCAGGGCCGGACTCAGGTTGGTCGGTCACAGGGCCCAACCAGGGCCGGACCCAGTCCCCCTCCGGGCAACGGGAGTCACCAACGGGGTGACTGGGGAACCCGCGGACGGGACCCCTCCCCCAGGGGAAGGGGGCAGCGCGGGGGGTAACAGGCGGGATAGCCGGGGTTCGGTCGCCGCTGTCCAGGTTCAGCGAGGACTTCGGGCCGCTGGCTCACCGCGTGTTACGGGCGGGTGTCAGATGGCACCTATGAGTGGCGCGAAGGCTGGGAGCCCACCACCTTCTGCGCCACCCTGCCCGTCGCTCTGGGAGGCGAACAGGGAGGCGAACAGTCGGATGTCGCCCCCATTCCTAGAGCGCCCCAGGTTGGATCCGCTCTCCCCCCTCCATCCACGGTGGCCACCGGGCACACCGTACACCGTCCGGTATGGTCGGATACCGGGACAGCGAGGGGCCTATTATGCGGGTTGGGACCCCCTGATGTACATGCGGTCTGATATGCCACCGGCATATCAGCAGCCGAGTAACAGCACGGCCGACGGGGGTCCCAGCGGGTTCGGATCCCGCGGAGGTTCCCGCTAGGGACACGCCGCCCACTTACAGGGTGTCGCCACTCCACAGACGGTCATGCTCCCCACCGCCTCTGTGATAGCGTGGAGTTCGGACGGCAAATCTTGTGTGGCACGAGCACTATTGGACTCGGGGGCCCAGGGGTGCTTAGTCTCGTGCAACCTTGTAAGACGGTTGGGCATTTCGGTAAGGGAGTATCCACATTCCATTCGGGGAATTGGGAACACGGAAGTCGGTTCCGTTAAGGGAGTATGTCGGATTACTCTCTCGTCACGGGTGGATTCATCGGTGAATCTGACGGTCACGGCATTAGTCATGCCTAATGTGATGGGCTCACACCCTCACGTACGGTTGTCGCCCTCAGTGCGACAGTTGGTCGCTGGGTTGTCACTGGCTGACCCGGAGTTCGATATTCCGGGCCCAGTAGACATTTTATTGGGTGTCGATGCCTTGGGATACCTGTTAGTGCCAGGTGTCCACGTGTTGCAGGCGACTGGTCTGGTTTCGGTCAACACCAGACTGGGCCATGCGGTAATGGGTCCGGTCATGCCGGCTGCCCCACGCCTAGCGACTCGTAGTCCCTTATTCGGTTCTGTACTCTCGGAGGTGATACAGAAGTTTTGGGAGGTGGAGGAACCACCTACGGTCCGCCGGTTGGACCCGGTTGAAGAAGAATGTGAACAGTTTTATCGGAACAATACTGGTCGCCTTCGGTCAGGTCGATTTCTCACACATCTTCCATTTCGGAGTGATCGCCCGCCGCTGGGCAGTTCACACCATGCAGCCGAGACGCGGCTTCTGTCGATGGAACGACGCATGAAGCGTGACGGGATTTTCCGGCGGAAGTACGTCGACTTCATGCGGGAATACGAGTCGCTCGGCCACATGTCGGTTTCGGGTATCGACTGGAAGCGTGAAGACCACTGCTTCCTGCCCCATCACGCAGTCTTGAGGACTCCGGAGGGCAAAATACGGGTAGTGTTCGATGGATCGGCATCAACATCTAACGGCATGAACCTGAACCAGTGTTTGCATTCAGGGCCGAAGTTGAACCATGACATCGCGGATGTTATCACACGGTTCCGTCGACACAATGTTGTGTTTGTAGCTGACATCCGGATGATGTTTAGACAGACGGTCATTCACCCTGACGATAGACGGTATCAGCTGATACTGTGGCGAGAGAGCCCAGATCAGCCCATCAGGGTGTACGAGCTGAACACCAACACGTACGGGCTACGGTCTAGTCCTTATTTGGCGATTCGCACTCTGCGGGAGTTAGCGGATCGAGAACGGTTAAACTTCCCTAGAGGAGCAGCGATCCTGGAGCAGGATCTCTACGTGGACGATATCTGTACCGGTGCAGATTCCGTAGAGGAGGCGCTCGCTCGACGGGACGAGCTAGTTGAGCTCTTACGGGGTGGAGGTTACGAGCTCCGGAAATGGATGTCGAACTCTCCAGAGTTACTGACTGGTCTTCCGGATGACTACCAGCAGGATCACCACATTTTTGAAAATTTGGAAAATCCAAATATGTTGTCGGTATTAGGCGTCCAGTATCAGCCGGTGTCAGACATGTTTTCGTATCGGGTCGAGTTGGACTCCCCGAAGGTCTGGACGAAACGGAACGTCCTTTCAACGGTGGCTAGGCCATTTGATCCAGACGGGTGGTTCACCCCGGTAACATTTCAGCTCAAGTGTTTTATGCAGCAATTGTGGTCTGCTGAGCTGAAATGGGACGACCCGATCGGCGGGTCATTGAGCTCAGAGTGGGACTCGTTCTTTTCGACCCTCCCTGGCATCAATCGGATTTCACTGCCATGGGGGTTGGTCCCCACCAAACGATACACCGCCACCCTGCATGGGTTTTGCGATGCCTCGGAGAAGGGCTACGGAGCTGCGGTGTATCTGCGTACGGTCGACTCCTCGGGGGAGGTTGATGTGCGGTTGGTCATGGCCAAGAGCAAGGTTGCGCCGTTGCGCACTCACCTGACCATTCCCAAGTTAGAGCTTTCGGGAGCGGCTCTCTTGACTCGTCTGCTCAACCACACTATGGCGGTTCTTCGTGGGTCAATAGCGTTAGAAGATACGGTCTACGCTTGGACGGACAGCCAGATCGTGTTATGCTGGCTGAAGGCTTCAGTTCACAAGCTGGAGGTTTTTGTGGCGAATCGGGTTTTGCAGATTTTGAATTCGGAGGTTCCCTTAATCTGGAGACATGTTCCAGGGGAAATGAACCCAGCAGACTGTGCGTCTCGTGGGTGTCACGCTCCGGAGTTGGTTGGACATCCCTTGTGGTGGGGTCCAAAATGGTTGACTCAAGCCGAATCGGATTGGCCAATAAGTCCACGCGTTACCACGGCGAACGGCGCCTTGACAGTCGGTATCTGTACGACGCAACCAGAGCCGGAAGAGGAGTTCAGCCTGCTGGAACGGTACAGCTCGCTCAACAAGCTGGTCAATGTGACCGCCTGGATCTGCCGATTTGCGCGGAATTGTCGGAATTCTGAGGCGCAACGAGTGCGGACACAGGTCCTGACACCACGGGAACGGAACCATGCGTTGTTCGCATTGGTACGGAACGTGCAGACGGTGCACTTTAAGTCCGAATTGGACATTCTGAGACGCGGACGCGTCCAACTGAAGGGAGCTGTGGCTCGGCTCAACCCGTTTATTGACCCTCAAGGATTGCTGAGGGTAGGAGGTCGGCTGCGGAATGCCAACCTGCCTTACGCGGCTCGCCACCCGTTGTTACTCCCTAGGAAAGGGAAGTTGGTCGAACTGTTGATACAGGATCGACACATTCGGAATGGGCATATCGGATGCCACGCCTTGATGGCGTTTCTCCAGCGCGAGTTCTGGATTCTATCGGGAAAACGCTTAGTGTGTAGCGTCGTATTTCGGTGCCTGCCTTGTTATCGGGCCAAGGCGGCTACGATGCAGCCCCAGATGGGCGATTTGCCCTCGGATAGGGTTAACGAAATCCGGCCCTTTGCGGGTGTCGGAACGGATTTCGCGGGACCATTCATGGTCAAGTCTTCACAGCTACGGAACGCCAGATTAGTGAAGGAATACCTGTGCGTCTTCGTGTGCTTGGCCACGAAGGCAGTCCACTTGGAGGTGGTCAGTGACCTCACTACAGAGGCATTTATCGCATGTCTAGATCGGTTCGTCTCACGAAGGGGCCTCCCGACATTAATCCGTTCGGACAACGGCACAAATTTTGTCGGAGCCAGGCGATATCTGCAGGAGGTCACTCAATTCCTGAACGGTAACCAGGATGCCATCGGTACGGCATGCTCCCGACGAGGGATTGAATGGGTTTTCAGTCCGCGGGATGTCCTCATTGGGGAGGAATATTTGAGGCTGCGGTTAAATCAGCTAAGTCGCACCTGACGAGGATCATCGGTGAGACCTCTCTACGCTTTGAAGAGCTTGCGACGCTGTTCTGTAAGATTGAAATGACACTGAACTCGCGTCCGTTGTGCCCGCTCAGATCGGATCCAAATGATTTGGAAACGTTGACTCCGGGTCACTTCCTGATAGGTCAGCCCCTTAACGCCCTGCCAGAATACCCATTCGGTGATGTTAAGTTAAGTCGGTTAACTAGGTGGCAGATGTTGCAGCAGATGGCTCAAGATTTTTGGAAACGGTGGTCCCTTGAGTACTTGCACATCTTGCAGCAGCGCCTTAAGTGGACTGACCGGACGAGCCCCCCTCAAGTCGGTGATTTGGTGCTGATTAAGGATGCGAACCTGCCATCATTGAGATGGAGACGAGGACGGATCGTCAATTTGTACACGGGTCGGGATGGCACGCCTCGATCAGCAGAAGTCAAGGTGGGGGACTCGGTCCTCAAGAGAGCGGTCGCAACACTTTCTCGCGTTCCTATTGATTAGGGACAGGTTCGGGCCTGTCCGGGCGGGTGACTGTTTAATATTTATGCTTCGGAACGCACCGGTTTTTTGTTGCGCGGATCGACCGCGAGTAATCGGGACATCACTAGCGGAAACGGAACCGCAGCTGTCACTCGTACCAACGAGATGAAAAATTAGAGGTTATCTTTCTTGTCGTGGGAAAAAACATGTCTGCTCATGGCGTCGGGCCATTGATTGTTTTTCGGTGTAACAATTGTCTAACACAGGTGTCGGGCCTGGTCGGAGTGTTGATCATAATAATCGTCGGGAAATAAGTAGATTCGCGTCAGCGGTTGAGTGATTCGTGTTGTGAAGGACATCGTCGTATCGGACGGCGACTCCTCGTGTCGGCAAGCAGCACGCCGGCAACAGCGTCGGCGGCAAATAGTGAGATTCGGTTCCTATCCTATCCCAATTGTGCTCCTATCCCGTATTCCTGCCTCGAATCGAGCCTTCGATTTCCGGTCTGCGACGGCAAGGTAAGGTAGCAATCAATCACGATTTTCTCCCGTGCTGGCAAAAACCCAGCCCCTCAAGATTCCACGCCGTTCGGTTGAGGCGTGGAATTAAACAAAGACATCGACATCCACAACGATTTGGCAATCAATAGGTGCAATTTTTGGCAAGAAAAGCCCTTTTGCTTGAAAACCATACCTGTGGCGGAGGGCGTCATGATAGAAGATCATCAGATAGTTAAGATCTATTATCTGAGATACGTTTAAAGCCTGTTGGTCCAAAGGGACGATCTATTGCAGGGCCCTAAGACACGCCGCTTACTAGCGATATGTCAAATTAATGTAGGTATATGGAAGAGAAATAGTCGGCCGCTTACGTCCGCTGTAATGAGAATAAAACTTTAGGGGGCAGGCCCGATGGTTAGTATAATAAACCCTAAACCTGAATAATTTTTATTACGGCATTAATTCGATGGTATTTCTGAAATTAATTAACACGAAAAAACCCGCCACAATTGTGTTTTTAAAAGGTACATTCTCAAGAAACTAAGGTCTAAGGCCCTCAAGGTATCTAAGGAAGGGCAGAACAAAGATGACAAAACGCCTAAAAAGTTCCCGCCATACTCAACAGTCATTTAATGAACCTAAAAAATTGTTTACTAGGTAATTAAATGACTCTGGGTATGGCACTCATTAAATTCTGTTTTCTTTAGATGAAAGCTAAGCAAAAAGAATTGGCAGATGTTGCTTTCGCAATGTCCCAACGAGTGGAAAGAGCTTACGAATGTTAGTAAAACTTTATTTTTATAGTATAGCTTTATAATTTTCTCAAGTTTCAGTGCTATGGAACGTTATATGGAATATATTTCTCCCACCACTGCTGTCACATTAAGTACATTGACAGGTGTGACACAGGTGACATTTAAGTAGCTGAACATATTTTGCAGAATGATAGTTAGTTTCCATCAAAAAACAACTTTGACATGTCACCTTCTTTAATGCTATCCATCCCTAGTGTACGCAATCTTATGTTTGAATACATTACATGATTATAATACATTTATACACACATTGACATGTCGTCATACTGAAAAATTTCATTTCATAGACACCAATATTTGTATTGGAAAATATTTTTATTTGACTAAGGATAGGTATTACCTATCTAGGTTTTATACAAAACAGATAGCACAGTCACTATCTTATTTTATTTTGAACTCAGTCAAGTTTTTGACTAATGAAACGCCTGCTTCTATTGAGCAGTGTATTAATAATGACATGTACTCCTTGGAATCTGTTCCAAGCTCTTTAAATTAACCCATAGGTCAACAGAGAGTAACTCTGGCAGTAATATTAATATTTGTATAAATATACCTTCATCTTGCCCATTAAATCAAGTTACTAGTAATGAAAAATGTAAAAGTAAGAATATTTTAAACGTGGTTCATCAAAATATACAGGGCATGTTAAGTAAAGAACTGGAAATTGAGTTATTCATGAACTGTAATAATATTGATATTTTATGTATGACAGAGCACTTTTTAAAGAGTTATCAGTTCCTGTTCAACTTTAAAAACCACCACGTTGCTAGTTCGTTCAACAGAAAAACAGCTGATCGCGGTGGCTCCTTAATACTTGTAAATAATAGTTTTAAATATAAGGAACGAGTTGACATAGTGAGCCTGTCTGTTGAGCGTACCATGGAAATAGCCTGTATTGAACTTGAACAACTTATTGTAATGAGCGTATACAGACCACCAGATTCATCCTTTGATTTATTCGAAAAGAAAATGGATGAAGTGTTGATTAAAATCAGCGATAAAAACAATTTTTTTATAATTTGTGGTGATTTTAATGTCAATCTGTTAGAGGATAATAATATTTGTACTAGATTAAAATCTTTATTTTTATGTCACAACATGAACTATCTGTTTTTGGAGCCTACTAGAATTACTGCAACATCTGCTACCTGCATTGACAATATATTTACTAACATTACGCCCATTTTCAAATCGGTCATCAATAAATTAACCTCTGATCACTCTGGTCAGATAGGTATATTCAATATTAAAATAAAAAAGGACCAAAAAGAGGATATTACGTCTGAGCCCGTTAGTGACACTCGGCTTGAACACTACAGGAATAATATTTTAGATAAACTATGGGAAATACCATACAGTGACGATCCAAATTTGTTGTACAACTCAGTATTTAACCTTGTCAAAAATGAATATGATACGGTATTTAAATCAAAAACTATAAAAGTTAATAACAAAGCTTTGTTTAGTGATTGGGCGACAGTTGGAATTCATAGGAGCAGACGAAGATTATATGAACTCTATGAAGAGAAATCATATAAAAAAAATTCGGCCTTTCTAGATTATGTTCGTAGTTATTCAAAAATGTTTAAACGCGTTTGTGCCGTAGCTAAATCTAATTTCATTAAAAACAAAATTGAATCTAGTAGCAATGTAATGAAAACGACTTGGCAAATTATAAACAGAGAGACTGGAAAGGCCAAAGCTACACATAATAACTTCAAGCTTAAGATAGATAATCAATTGCTAAGTACAGACCTAGAAATAGCAAAAGCTTTCGAAAATTTCTTTACGGACATTCCAGTTTCAACAACCAAGTCTTTAAATTCATCTCCCGCTGCTGCTGAATCTATACTTAAACAAAACTTTGAGGAATGTAAAACAGATTTTAAATTTAAGCACGTAAATAATGAAGACTTTGTAAAAGCGTTTAAATCCCTGGAAATGAAAAAGACAGCTGACGCCCATGGTCTATCAGTAAAAATTATTAGTTCCATTGTAGATTGTATTGCACCTCACCTTTGTTGTATATTTAATCAATTTATAGATAATGGTGTGTTTCCTGACTTGATGAAACTAAGTAAAGTTATACCTTTATTCAAAGCTGGTAGTACATCAGACCTCACCAATTTTAGACCCATATCGATACTACCAACGCTTAGCAAAATATTTGAAAAACTCATACTTAATCAATTGCAAAGTCATTTTTATCTCAATAATTTAATTCATATTGCTCAGTTTGGTTTCACAAAGGGTCGTTCAACAGCCGATGCTGGTGTTGAACTAATCGACAATATTTTTGATGCCTGGGAAGACGCAATGGATGCAATAGGTGTCTTCTGCGATCTATCCAAGGCTTTTGATTGCGTCCATCATGACACTCTTGTCAGGAAGTTACGCCATTATGGTGTAAAAGATCAGGCACTTGGCCTTCTGGAGTCATATCTAACAGATAGGGTTCAGATGGTCGATGTTAATGGGAAAAGATCACCTGGGTCTTCAATAAGTATGGGCGTACCGCAAGGTTCAATTCTTGGTCCTTTCTTGTTTTTAGTATATATTAATTATTTACCTTACCTTGTTAAAGCAAAACATGGGTTAGTATTGTTTGCCGATGATACTTCTTTGATATTTAAAGTTAAAAGACAGCAATCAAATTATGACGAGGTAAACAATGCTATCTCTAGTATAGTGAACTGGTTTACTGTTAACAATTTATTACTTAATGAAAAGAAAACTAAATGTATTAAATTCGTGTTACCCAATGTGAACCCGGTAACTACAGACATATTTATAAAAGGACAGAGATTGGACCTTGTGCAGTCGACTGTCTTTTTGGGCATTACTTTAGACGCCAAACTACAATGGGATCCTCATATAAATAAATTGTCGAACAGACTGAGTTCGGCAGCGTTCGCAGTTAAAAAAATTAGAGCTCTTACCGACGTAGACACCGCTAGACTAGTCTACTTTAGTTACTTTCATAGTCTAATGACCTATGGTATTTTATTGTGGGGTCACGCTGCGAATGCTAATAGTATATTTATTCTGCAGAAACGGGCTGTTCGTGCAATTTATAGATTAGGGCCTAGAGTGTCACTGAGGGAAAAGTTTAAAGAAATCAATATTCTGACATTTGTGTCTCAATATATCTATGACAATCTTGTGTATGTAAAAAGAAATATAACTAATTTTCAGAAGTACAGTGATATACACAATTTTAATACTAGAAATAAAGACAAGTTGGTTGCTTATGTAAGCCGACTACATAAAATTAGTAATTCTTTTAAAGGCAATTGTATACGCTATTACAATAAGGTCCCTACTGATATTAAAAACTTACCTTTAGACATGTTTAAAATAATAATTAAACAGAAATTGTATAAAAAAGGTTACTATAGGATATCTGATTACTTAGAGGACAGATGTCCATGGGAATAGATTGTTTGAGTAACAGGCTGTTTCGATATATAATTAGCATTCATTTTGTAATTTGACAATATTTTATTTAAAAAAGGAAACGCAAAAGATGTGACGACTGTGGAGTTTCTTCGGTGAGCTCTTCTCCACAGATTCCGCCATTGTGTTAGTGAACTCACCCAAAAAAATGTAATGACGGATCTAAGTGATGTAACAACATCCTATGGAAATAAATGTTTTTTTTTTTTTTTTTTTTGACAGTTGGCCAATTCATTCGTTACCATTATTCGAATAATACCCATTCTATATTCATTATCGATCGATTAATACCCAACTATTTTTATAGTTGAATCAATATGTCGTCGATTTTACTGAATTAGTTTTTACAAGCGAGTATAAAGTATAAAGAGTACAAAACTTTCTGTTGAGAAAGTAATAGAACTATCGTGTGTTGAACTTGGTAGACACATTGTAGTAGGCGTATACAGACCCCCTACCAGTGATTATGGTATATTTGAATCAGTATTGGAGGATGTCTTGAGAATAGCTTCTAGTAGTTACAAAAAACTAGTCATTTGCGGTGACTTCAATACAGACTTGCTGGTGGACTCCACGTTACATACTAAATTAATAATAATTTTTAAATCATTCAATTTAGTCAAAATCTTCACAGAGCCCTCAAGAATAACTGAAAAACTACTGCAACCTGCCTTGAAAACGTCTTCTGCGGTTGCGTAATTTTGAAGGAGTGTACAGTGAATTGTTTAAAGTCTGATCACAGTAGGCAAATTGTCAACTTAGAAGTAGATTCAAAATCACAGGAAGTAGTCTTGTGTAGGCCAATCTCAAACAAAACACATTGAATCATTTAAACAAGATTTACCTTTGTAATTTAGCTTACCTACTCAAAATCATACTCAAAAAGCGAATGATCACTATACGGACTTATTCAACAAACTTTCAGATAGTTTTGAAAACAATTTTAAATTACATAATCTTACAAATAGCAATTGTAAAGTAGGGTTTAGTGAATGGGCAACAAAAGGAATCCGTAAAAGTAGGGATACACTTTATGCAATTTATGGCAAAAAATCATCTACAAATGACCCAAATTTTATTCAACATGTAAAATTATGTTCAAAAATATTTAGGGCCGTCTGCCGTAAAGCTAAATACGAACACATAAAAACGAAGATTCTTACATCGTCGAATAAAATTAAACAATTTGGAATATCATAAATAGAGAAGTGGGTAAAACAAAATCAGGAGACCGTAGCTTTTTACTTAAGATTGAAGATAAACTAATAACTTCTAAGGATGACATCGCGGCCGCATTTGAATAGTTCTTTACAAATGTTCCAATTGTTACTACGGTTTCTATAGACTCGTCTCCAGATCTTGCTGCATAATTTTTAAAAGACCATGTTCAAAAGTGCAATCAAGATTTATCATTCGCATATATTGAGCCCTATGGCGTAATTAAGGCATTTATGTTGTTAATTTTGAAAAAAAATCTGAGGATCTCTAGGGCATGTCAGTAAAAATTATTAGCTCGGTGATGGACGAAGTTGTCCATCATTTAGCTAAAATATTCAATAAATGTGTAGATGAGAGTACTTTCCCTGATCTCATGAAACACAGCAGTAAAAGCGGCGATAGGGCTGACCCCACAAATTTCAGACGAGTCTCGGTTCTACCCATATTAAGTAAAATATTTGAGAAGATTATATTGGATCAGTTGCTGGCGCTCTTTAATGCGCACAAAATTCTCCATAGCCAGCAGTTTGGATTTACAAAAGGGCGGTCGACAACCGCTGCTGGAGTTATGTTTTTTAAACATATTTATAATGCGTGGGAAGATCGTAGGGATGCTATAGGTGTTTTTTGTGACCTGTCCAAGGCATTTGACTGTGTAGACTACGAAACATTGCTCTTAAAGCTAAAACACTACGGCATAAAAGGCTCTAAGCTTATTAGATCGTACCTATTTATTTACGTGAAGATGGGAGTCCCACAGGGATCTATTCTAGGTATGTGTATGTAAATGATTTGCCATTCATGGTACAAACCATGTCAGAGATAGTATTATTTGCAGATGTCACGTCACTATTTATTTTAAATTAGGAGACAGGAAATTGAGTTACAGGAATCAAATAATGCTCTCTTGCGAGTACTAGACTGGTTTACTGCCAATAACTTGCTTCTGAATTAAAAAAAGATAAAGTGCAAAAAATTCACTTTACCTAATGTAAGGCAAGTTGAGAGTAACATTGTATTGGGGAAAGACAAACTAAAACTAGTAGATGAAACTCTATTTCTCGGCATCACTATTGATGCCAAACTAAAGTGGGGTCTTCATATCGTAAAATTAGCACTGAGAATTAGCTCCGCAGCATATGTAGTTAAAAGAATCAGGGAATTGACTAATGTTGCAACTGCTAGGCTTGTATATTTTAGTTATTTCCTTAGCATAATGTCCTACGGCATACTACTATGGGGACGGGCTGCTGACATTGAGACCATCTTCATTTTGCAGAAGAGAGCGATCTGATTTATTTATAAGCTAGGTAATAGAGACTAAGAGATAACTTCAAATAAACCAACATCCCGACAGTTGCATGTCAATATGAAATGAAAACCTAATGAGGAAACACATCCATAACATATGTAAGGAAATTTTTCAGTAGCTTTAAAACCATTGATAGCCGCCACAATGTGCAAACTAGAAATAAACATTAACTTTTTTCCAATGTTCAGACTCACAAAAGTTAGCATTTCTTTTATGAGACACTGTATACGCTTCTACAATAAAATTCCGCAATAAATATAAAACTTAACTCAAGCTCGATTAAAAACATGTATAATAATAATCTTTATTTCAGGCTTACAAAAACCCATATCTATAAATACCTTACAAATAGAGATACATAATGTAATATAAAAAAACACTAAATAGGTATAATCTAACCTAGCTAGGGATTTTCTTCTTCGTTCTCGCTTCCCTGTAGCGTCGGTAAACGATGCCCTCCGGCCAGTAATCTTTGGCCAGGAACATCGTCTTGAGGTCCGCCGGCACACGAAGTTTGAAGGAAAGGAACTCCTTGGGTCTTTCTGACTCCAAAACTTCGATCTGTACATTCGCCTCTTTTATACCAGACGGCGGATTTTTCTTCACGTTTTCCAGGTTCAACGTCCTTGCAGGTCATTTTCACGTCAATCCTGGAAATGTATAACTGAACGGTGGGAGCGGCAGATTTCAGGCTGCTCTCAACTGCGGGGCCTGTGCCACGCTGATTGCGGCTGTGTCTGGAGCGGCGCTTCCTGTTTTGGACCAGGATAAAGCCTTCCCCATCAACTGTCGCGTTCGGCGGGCCACGGGCGGGCCTAGCCGGTGTCGCGCATGATGCTGCCTGCAGCTTCTGTAGTTCGGCGGCGGGCGGTGCGGGGCGCGGGTGACGGCGGTGGGCACCGCGGGACACAGCAGCATACGTGTCCTTCTGGGGTTCCAGTATTTTGGATGTTCCAGAAGAAACCGCATCTGGTGCTGACGTCACGAGGCGGTGTGATATTTATCAACGCGGGCTTGACTCGTAGAACTGGGTCAGCTGCAGTAACCGCATATTTGCTTACCGGTGTCGCGCGTGTCGGCTATTCGCTGCGTCGGCAAAGAGGTATCAGCCTGACGCAATACCGACAATTCACGTTTCAGGTCGGCGCAGATGCCTTCGGAAGCCTCCAACTTGCTTCGGATTTCGGTGACGTCAGCCTGCAGCCGCACGATGTCCTTTAGCAGCCGGGTGACGTCGACGTGGTCAAATGTCACCAGCGGCAGCTTGTTGAGGTCGCGGGCCACGTAGGTTGGGACGTCATCGGGTTCGGTCTCCTTGAAAACCCGGAAGATGTCCTCGAGATCCTTCTTCCCGCTCGCGTTCCTCCGCGCCACAAGGCGCACGGTAGTGACGGCGGTATCATGCAGCACTTTCTTGGCGGCGGCGATCTCAACCGCCTTGAAGCTGGTCGAGCAGATCTGCTCCAGGGAGAGCTCGTCCATCACGTCCAGCTTCTGTTACACGAAGGCGAGCAGCTCGTTCACAAAGATGGTGTCCACGCGCTTGGCTGGTACAGCCATGATGGTATCAATATCGCAAAAACTAGGTCGACGCTGACTTATGGGACATTGTTGCGGACGCTGCTAGGAAGCGTCCGTACGTGCCGGTGTCGCAGAAGCAAATGTGTATAAAGCACACTTTGTGCACTAAGGCCCACTACAAAATTAATGACTTTTTACAAAACGGCGACATCTGGTTTTAAACCAGTTCATTGCTCCCTATATATTAAGTACTATTAATAAGTCACCTCCCTAATGTTTTATTATGCTTGCTTGATTATGTTATGACGTGCATTAAGTCTATATTTTTGTGCTATTATGAATAAAAATCTTTGAACGGAACTGAACTGAAAGCTTGCAATATTAAAAGTAAAAAAGGGCGAATCCATCTGTCATGTTGGTCTCGTTGTATGAAAAATAAGCTTTATTTAGTTTATAGTGACCTGATATTACACCTACCAGTGTTGCTAAATAGTTTCTACTGGGATTAAGTAAATATTTAAACCTTTTTTGGGTCCTTTGTCAAAATAAATGTCGAGGTAAATGCAGTCTTTAATGTTTTTCCACCCTAGTTTCGCATCTAACGTAGCTATCATATTGAAGATATTCTCGATAACAATCGCTGATATGGGTAGCCTTGTTTCTGGTCCAATTGAGTGCTCATTAGCGCCGTTTCTCGCCATCACATCTGATTTTCCGTTGCCTTGAATCCCTTTGTGACCGGGACCTCATGCAATAAGCATTTCAGATGTCCTCAATGAGTTAAGACTTACCTTACAGTCTTTAATTAGTGCAGATTTATTCAATAGTTACCTCAATGCCTTTAGAGCTGCTTGACTGTCGATGTATTTTACTACAGCCTTATTTTGATTTCTGATATGTCTGTTAGTTCTTCAGCACATTCCATTATGGTAAAAAATTCCGCTTAGTCCTTTGTTGATTCAATATTTCTTATCAAATCGTATTTCTTTCTTTATCATATTAAATTTCTATAATGGAGGCATGTCCTCCATTATAGAAATTTAATGTGATTGCATTTCCATTTCTTGTTCATTTTATTTCGGTTTAACCATTGCTTAGTTGCTTTCTTTTTTACTTCTGCATGCGATGGGTTTAGTTTGAGCATTGTTAGTAAGGATACCGTTGGCGTAGACTTCATAGCTCATGAGAAACAGAGATCGACTGTACAAAACATCCACTAAACGCCTGATAATCTGGTTTTACAAACCACATACAAAAGATATAGAAATTTCTGGAATAACATAACTTTCCGTATTCTTTTCATTTTGTTCGCTTAAAAACTAAAAGTCATGCGGTTATGACCATACACCAGCCAGTGTTATAAAATTCATCTTTGAAACCATTGCGTAGCCACTATTATATCTCCTAAACAAATAATTAAGAGAGGGAGTTTTCTATGTGAACTGGGCTCCCCCGTCGCAGGGAGGGATTGCCCGGCTTCAGATCCACCGGATCGACAACAGCGTGTCAGGTCGGAGGAGACATCCACTGAATGGTGTGCCCTCTTTACAGGCGTCCCTCAAGGCGGTATACTTTCTCCACTCCTATTCTCAATTTTCATTAACTCAATATCGGACGTCCTGTCTTCCATGATATCATCTTTATGCTGATGATCTCCAGATTTATCGCCAATTTTCTCCCAACGATGTAAACTCTGCTGTGGAGGCACTAAACATAGATCTTGAGGGTGTGAAAAGCTGGGATTCATCCTTCGGACTCCTGGATAACCCTAGTAAGTCCCAATTTATGATTATAGGTACAAGATATTCTCTTAACCTGTTACAGCAACAGCCTATTCCAGTTATCACTTTCAATGGTACCACCAACATATATAGCGATAAAGTCAAAACCTGGGTCTCATCCTCGACAACCAGCTGTCCTGGTTATTTCATGTCAACGAGGTCAGTCGACGATTATTTTCTACTTTTCACTAGAGAGTTCAATACTTTTTGCCTCGACAGACCAAAATCACTCTCGCTCAGTGTCTTCCTCAACCCCTCATCGATTATGCTGATTTATGCTGTGCCACTACTAACGAAGAATTACTGAACAATCTCGAACGACTTCAAAATCTCGGGATTCTGTTTATGTTCGGGCTGCGCAAATACGACCATGCATCGCAAAGAGTTGAAGTGGCCTCCGATCCGTTTTCGTTGGGATTCTCACATCCTTAACTTCCTCTACAACATTTTGCGGAATCCACGCTATCCAACTTTCCTACGAGACCGTTTTCAATTTGTTTCTTCCAGCAGGTCTCGGAGGACCTACGCAGTTTCCATGCTCATGACCCCACAGCAATACCGCATCCTACGAGCACGGGTTTAGACTCCGGGATAGTCCTACTCTCAATATATTTTAAAGTCTCGTGAAGAAGCATTTCCTATCTCTTTAGAAATATAGGTAGTATTTATGTATTTATAATTTATTTATTTATATTTAAGATGTATATTTTATGTATGTAGTTTATTGAGTTGTAATTTAAGGTTTGTTGTACACATAGGTCTACCCCCCGTGCTCTTAACGATTTGCGATTAACCTATCTCATCCTGACATGGTTTGATGGAAGAGATCTCTTGATATAGATAAGCTCGCCTTTGTACAATATTTTAAGGTACATCTTGTTCATTAAATTATTTGTGAACAATAAAGAAATTATGAACCCTCCTAGTGTATTTGTATTAAATTATTTACATCCATCTTGACCCACCTACTCTGGAGTTTGTCGCTATAATATTGTAGGACATTGCCAACGCCTAGGCGCTATCCGAAAGGGCAATAGGAGGAGACGCATTGTCGTTTCCTTCTGTTGCCCATCCGGTACTGTGGGCACTGCGCACGTACCACCCACAGGGCGTTATTATTTTTGAGGTGACCACGTTCCTATACCTTTACTTCGTCGTACCCCTGATGATGTGCTGTCAGATGTGCTGTCTTACTTGTTTGATTAAATTGTCCGCGTTGAAAAACACCTCACCGATCGTCGTACCCTTAGGTCAGATGGCCCGCCCCACGACATAATCTTCTAGCACTACTTATAGTAGTGGGTCTGTTGGACAGGTCCCCAAAATATGGTCAGCTAATTAAATGTCACCCTGTATACAAGAAGTTCCACAACTCAACATCAAGCGAGTACCAGGAGTTAGGCCTGCTCACACAGTATCTGGAAAAAACCGTGACATAGGTTTTTAAATATTTTTGCCTTATCCTGTAATTAAATTATAAGTAGGCTTTTCTCCTAGTGCAGGCCGCGCCATTTTTCTTTGGCTCTGAGCTAGCTGTATGCTCTCTTTCTCACTCGAAAGACGACAGCTCGCTCATAGCCGAAGAAACTTGGCGCAAACTGTACCTTGAGTTACGGGACACTATCTTTACTAATATATTTTAAGTGGTAGGAGGACTGGCTAAACGTGAATGTGCAATTTTGTGCCTCTATATGTGTGACAGTATTTTGATTCGCGAAGTATTATGCTCGACTTAGTATTTATTGATTATGTGCATTATTATCAGCTCTACCGACTTGCGACAAGGATGTGGTTGCGGAGCGCGAGGCAGAATTATGCGCTGCGGTCGCGAAGAAGCGAGCCCAAGTTGCCAAGTCTTACGTGGACAGGGTAAGCCATGGTGGAATTGTGCGGTCACTTTATTAGCCGAGCAAACTATAGGGAATCATATTCATGGAACCATGAATAACGACATAAGGTCAGTTAAAACTCACCTTCTATTCATAACAATCGTTACGCACACGCCCAAGACGGTCCTACTAACTCATTGGGAAAACTGTGGAAGAATGTTGAGGCAGTCGCAAGTAAAGTGGGCCATAAGTGGGACTATAAAAAATGTATGGCCTTAATATGGATATGTATGTTAATAAACATATACACATTTAAATATATGCTTATACATTGTTTCTAGCCCCTCTCAAATACCTTGTGCTGTGGAAACTAAATACAGCGACGCCGCACACATATAAACATCCAAGACCTGTTTTTTTTGTTACTCCCCAGCCGGGCCTCGATCCACCAGAAGGCATATAAATGTTTATGTTCTCAGAGAGCTGTGCAGAATAGAGAGAACCAGTGTGAACTGCAGCAGGCTCTGCAGAGCCGTGAACAACAGTACTGCGAGGATATGGAGAAGCGGCTGGTGGAGAAGGAGAATGAGGTACGACCCTATAATATAGCGTACGTGCTCTCGTGGCTATAGCATCCTTGGGCTAGTAATGGCTGTAGCGTCCGTGTTCTAGTGGCTAAAGTGTCCTTGGTATAGTGGCTATTAGCCACTGCCACTGGCTATAGCATCCTAGCTCTAGTGGCTAAAGCGTGCATGGCCTAGTGGCTAAAGACTCCGTGGTCTACTGCTTTTTTGTTGATTTTAAGTCTTTATTTATTAAAAAAAATACCCAAACACATTCAGGGATATACATGTGACACTAAACTAAACTAAAAGTGTTACATACTCAATTTCATTACTACATTATGAACACATAAAACAGCAATGTTTATATTATGCAATCTAAAATAAGAAAATGAAAACACCGATTTCGCCACGCACGACAGAGTATACAGCCAAGGTAAATATGTCGGATAGGTCGCTTATTAATAGTAGGGATGGGGTAACCGATACTTACCATAGTTATCGAAGTATTTTAAGTCGGCCATGCGCAAACGTCCTATACCATTTATTAAGATAGAAACATATAGTTTGCTTAAGTGTAAACGGTGTTATCTAAATCACGTATCATAAATGCTATAAAATTGACCGCTTCTCAAGCCAACATAAAAGCAGTAGGTTGCAAAAACGGTTGCGGCTACCTTAAAATAAAAATAATAGGTTTATTATTATTAATAATATATATATATATATATATATATATATATATATATAGGTATTATTAATGTTGCAAGAAAAGATATGTACAATAATATACTAAATTGCTTATCTATTACATTGAATAAACATTGATAGCAAATTGCAGTGGGGACCCCATATATATAAGTTAGCTGGTAGATAACGTATCATAAATGCTATATATAAGGACTTATCGATATCCAAGAGGAAAATTCCTGTGGAGCAGTTGTCATTGAGGTGGTCTAATGGCTCTCACGCCCGTGGTCTAATAGCTATATCGTCAGTGGTCTAGTGGCTATACCATCAGTGCTCTAGTGGCTATAGCATCATTGGAAACAACAATACCGCAAGGACATGGGGAAGAGGCTAGTGAATAAGGAGAAAGAGGTACGACCCTGAATACCTTCTGTGGTCTAGTGTACTATCGTGAGGATATGGTAAAGAGCCTGGTGGTTTTATAGCTCTAGCGTCCAAGGTCTAGTGGCTATAGAGTCTGTGCTCTAGTGGCTATAATGTCCGAGGTCTAGTGGCTACAGTATTTGTGGTCTAGCGGCTATAGTGTCCGTGGTGTAGTAGTTATAGCGTCCGTTCTCTAGTAGCCGTTGCCTCAGTGGTATAGTAGTTATAGCGCCTGTGGTCTAGTGGCTATAGCGTCCGTGATCTAGTGGCTATAGCATCCGTGGTCAAGTGACTATAGCTTACGTGGTCTAGTGGCTATAGTATCCATGGTGTATTGGTTATAGCGTCCGTTCTCTAGTGGCCGTTGCCTCAGTGGTATAGTAGTGACTGCGCCTGTGGTGTAGTGGCTATAGCGTCCATGTTCTAGTGGATATACAGCCCGTGGTCTAGTGGCTATAGCGTCCGTGATCTAGTGGCTATAGCGTGCATGGTCTAGTGACTATAGCGTACGTGGTCTAGTAGCTGTAGCGTCCGTGGTCTAGTGGCTAGAGCGTGCCTGGTCTAGTAGCTTAAGTGTCCGTGGTCTAGTGGCTTTAGCGTCCAAGGCCTAGTGGCTATAGCTTCCGTGATCTAGTGACGATGGCTTTCGTGTTCTAGTGGCTGTTGCATCCGTGCTCTAGTTGCTATAGCGTCTGCGGTCTAGTGGCTACTTTTTCACGTATCACGTGGAACAGAGAGAACCAGGCTGAGCTGCAGCATGCTCTGCAGAGCCGCGAGCAACAATACCACGAGGACATGGAGAAGAGGTGGTGGATAAGGAGAAAGAGATATGAACCGTATAGCGTCCGTGGCCTAGCGGCTATAGCGTCCGTGATTTAGTACTCTTATGGCTATGGTCTAGCTAGTAGGCCTCTGTCTGTCACGAAAATAAAGAGTGTTGGACGTTTGTTTGTTTGTCTATCTGTGGCACTCTAGCGCCCAAACGGATCGACAAATTTTAATGCGGTTTTCTGTAAATGGTAGTAAAATTCCCTGCAACAGTTTTTAGTTTTATTTATGTTTTATAAAAATCGGTTCAGTGGTTCGAAAGTTATCAGCTTAATAAGGGAAGAAGTCACCCAAATTTTAGACTTTAGGTTTCATTTGTTGTGTCTGGGGTGTTTTAAAGTTTAATTTATAGTTGTTGTAGCACATTTACTACCAGCCAGAATTACCGATGGCATCACCGCCAAGCCAACAGCTGGCAGACAGTGAATGCGAGATGTTTAGCAACGGAGTAGAGGCTCATAGCCAGAGGGTAAAAGTGGGCTAATTAATCTTGATGATATTATTATCATGGTTAATTAAACGTGGCCTTTTATGGCAACGGCGATTATTATATAGGGTCCCAAGTTCGTAGACATAATTTAGTGCACTCATCCACGGCTGATGTATGGATGATTTAATGACTCTTGGTATCAGGATGGCCTATTTGAAAGGGTTGGTGGTGCGATGCCAGACACTCAATGAGATAGACATTTTTGTTGCTAGGAACCATTACATCAATTTTGATAATATGTATACATGATTATAGAGTTCAGAACCGGGGGTCACTAATTGCGCTGCATCGGGCGTTTATACCGTTTCGACGGTAAATTCTAGGAAAATAAATGATAAGCCTCTGCTCTGAAAATTATTTTCACTGCATTCTAGGCGTGTATTATAGTTCTGGCCCTTACTTTACGTATCTTGCGTTATTGTTGCAATAAAAGTGTCGCGACTTGATCGAGACGTACTTTCTATGTCTTTCAGTCTTGCGGGAAGTTGGTGAAAATGGTCGAAGAGAAAGTCGCGTCGGAAAAAAATTGTATGAAGATGCAAAAAAACGAACTGAAGGCTCAAGTGAAACAGATTGAGGCCAAGTTAAGATGTAAGTCTAGCTTCGTAAAATTATTTAAACTGGTGTTGCATTCTGAGAATTTGATTCGAGTGTATTTCCAAGGTCCTATTTCATATATTATATTAGTCTCATTATAATAGCTAATCACCAATACTATGAGTTGGAATAAAAGAAAATCACTAGTATCATGCATGTACTTTTATAAAAAAGAATTTTCTAGTCAATATACCTTTTTATTATATCTGTCATAATATATTTCCGCTGCTCATAGTAAGTAGATTGTACAACTAGTGCATAAAAAAAGACATTTTACCCCGAGATGTTTATCTATCCGAACCGCAGGCAGTCGAGGGTGGTATAAGTCTGGTACATATATATGGTATAACATAGTTCGTGTTAGACATTCCCCCAAGACGATGGTCTTCGTTGCGGGCCCATGAGACAGTTGGTACTTGGCTCATGCTTGTAAGGGAAGTCTTATCGACGGCGGTTCGCCGCGGTATTTTATTACACAGTACCACAGTACCTACCTGGCGACCTTACTCCTGGAGCTTCACCGACATCTTCCCTTGAGCTGTATCCGCGGTACCCGGGTGCGCACACCAGGATCTATAACCTCGATGAAGATGCCGATTACCTTTATTATCAAGACTTGTTTTAAGACGGTCACGGTAATTTTGCGGATCAAATTAGGTTCCTAATCTGAATTATTACGTAAATAAAGCCCATTATGGCGAATTGGAATGGAAATGGTTGCCATGGTGATGTTCTTGTTTTGAACCTAATTTGAATCGGAAAAAGATTGTGGTAACCCCCCAGGTCTTCTGTATGAAATTTTGTAACAAAAACAACGCTCCATTTACTTGTTTCGGCAAATAGAGTATCTAGCCTGTTCTTTAAACCGGAGTTGCATCCATGTTACGTTGAGAGGGACTGATCAACGTCTGACTGCCAAAAAAACATTATTCATTCATCATTATAAGCCTTAGATAAGATACCAATTTTGATGGCAAATTGGCAGTTTCTCGGAAGCTCATTTTGGATCCAAAGTCACTTTATTCGGTAGGTGACTGTTAGCGAAAACTGACTAAATAAATATTTTTATATATTCTGATTTCACGGAGGAAATTCTGCTCTACAGTTATTATCTAGGCATTATACAGATGTTTAGTAGATCGATGCAAAGCCTTAAAACGAATATAAATAACGTATAAAATGAAATCTATATTTAAAATATTTTTATTTGTGAAATTAACAACCTCAATGTTTATAAATGGAAAGCTTATGGCAACACGTCTACAATATGACATAAATAAACTATTGATAGGAAATAGAACAACCTATTTTAGTAGAACCTGCAGCCAGTCGTACCTACTAGTGATAATTTTAGTACAAATCGCCACGCCGCGCCGCCGTGCGCCACGAATTAAGAGCACTGGTCGACGTTGGCGGGAATCACTGCGCATATGTACAGGTATTGAAAAGTGACTACTGCGCAATCAAGACCACCGCTCATGGCGCGTGGCGTGACTCGTGGCGCGAGGTATATCGGCCATGAAACGGAATATTCAACATATCAGTCTAGCTGTTATTATTAGAGGTATCTATGAAATATGCCCCGAGATACAAAACAAAGATCAAATAGGTAACGACGTTTTTGTACTTTTAAGATTGAAATGCACTTACATATAGAATTTTAAACTCATGCATGACAGTTACTACTCGGGCGAGCTAAGTTGGCACCTGGCTCGAGTGACATGTGTGCAAAATACAGTGTATGTATACGGTAGTACGGTTTTACATATAGCTAAATCGAAATTCAATTATCGATATTAGGTTTACTCACGAACATATATAGAGTAGAAAACGCAAGCACGAATAAATATGAGATACGGTATGAGAACCAAGCGTGTATTTTTTTTACTACGTATTGTGACTTCACGAGCGCATTTTAAATCTTTAAATGGAAAAAAATTTTTTGTACACGCTTAGCCATTTATTAAAAACTACATTTTTGCTAGCCTATCGCTGTAGCTATGGAGATTTAAGATTTCTTCACGATGTTTTCCATCACCGTTAGAACGTTCTATGATCGATGTGTTCTGCTGAATGCATTCCATTGGTGTACCACGCTAAACTGACTGACAGTGAGTGAGAGAGACAGCCAACGCACAACCAAAACCTAATATCGATTATATTTTCGAATTTCGATTTAGTAATATGTAATACTGTACTATACTCAAATGCGGTTTAGTCAAAGTACAGTGTACTTTGACTAAACGTCATTTGAGTCAGGTGCCTTGTTAGCGCGCCCGAGTAGTACTAACTTTCTGACGTTAATCGGAACTAAGAAGTAGTATAGTACATACATACATATGTGAGAGAAAGCTGCTCAAATTCTCTAGAATCACGCTTTTTTCCATACGGGGTAACAGAGGCACAATTGTGCTCACATAGTGACAGGGGGCTAGCCGATGCGATGGCTGCTACCATACTTAGATGCTTCTACCTAATAAATTTAAGAAATTATGAAATAGTCTTTGTTTCCAGCTCACCTGAAAGCTGAGAGCGAGTCGCGCCGCTCTCAAGAGCTATGGACTTGTGGAGCGTCCCTAATGGCCGCCACCAAAAAAGGAGAACCACGAGTCAGTGTTGAGAAGGACATCAAAGCTATAGAGAAGGCGGCTGGTTAGTTTCCACTGACCTTTGTGGTATTTGGGAGTATGCGGTTTTTCAAAGTGGGGGGCTCAGCTCCCCGCAATCTTCCTATGATTGTGCCGCTCGTTTTAGATTTAGATTTAAAAATTAAAACCATATTCACACTTGAAAGTTTAAAGCAGCACACGTAGATAGTTATAATTAATAAGTAATTAAGTTCATCAAACAATACATCACAAATACAATCCTAATCCTAACTTCCTAACTTAATATTATAAATGCGAAAGTAACTCTGTCTGTCTGTCTGTCTGTTTGTCTGTCTGTCTGTCTGTCTGTTACTCTTTCACGCCAAAACTACTGAACGGATTTGAATGAAATTTGGTATGCAGATGGTCTAGACCCTGAGAAAGAACATAGGCTACTTTTTTTTGCGAAAAAGGGGTTGTAAGGGGTTAAAAGGGGGGGTGAAAAGTTGTATGGGATATCTTAATTTTAAAAGATAAAACTATGAAACTTAATATTTAAGCATTTGATAAGAAATAATTAAACATTTGTTCTAGCGTTTTTAAAATTTCGACCTGTGAGGGGATGAAATTGGGGTTGTAAGTTTGTATGAAGTTCGTCATTTTCGGAGATAAATACATTATATTTTGAATTTAGGCAAAACAAAAAATTATTGGTTCTAGCATTTTGAAATTTTTACCTGTGTGGGGGGGGGGTGTGAAATAGGGGAAGTTTTTAGGGGTGTTCGTCATTTTTGAAGATAAAACCATGAAACGTGGTACGTAGGTCTCTTAGGACGTGCACAGTTTTTCTAGAAACGGAATTCCCGAAATTCGAACGGAACGGAACGGATTCGGCACGGGAACTATGAAGCCAAACTTTTTGTATACAAAATCTTAACCACTGAACCTAGGAACTTGGTAATATTTAGAATTAAGTTAAAAAAAAGTTGGCTTTTGAAGTTATAGTTCCTTTTAACGAATACTCTGCATCGCCGCCACCGCTGCCGTCCCGTCGCGTCGGTCGTCGGTCGTCGGTCGTCGGTCGTCGTCGCGCACATTCGCCGAGTGTGGGGGAGCGCACGATCTAACTACGCTTACCCGAACGGACAGACACTTGAGGGCAGACGTCGTTGTCGGACGCATGCGATTAGAGAAATTTGCGCTACAGAGAATTTCATTTTTCGATCCAGTAAAATTATTTTATTGTTGCGTATAATTTATTAGTTTTTATTATTAGTTTTTTTTAAGTATTTTTATTAGTTAGGTTATTTTTATTAGTTAGGTCCTGTAAATTTATTTTTGTACATCTTACTAATATATAAAGCAAAGTCGTCAAAAGCGTTGTAATCGCTAACCGCAAAAACTACTGAACCGATTTTGCTGAAATTTTCCATACTGATTCGTGACACTTTCTAGATGGTTTTCGTATAAGACTTTTCTTGAAAAAAATTATAACAATAGCAATAAATAAGCTCAAAGATTTGCAAAAATACGATCTTTGGGTTTTAGTTCAGTAAAATCCGCTAGGTGGCGTCGACATAAAATCGAAACCGACCGCAATAAAAAAATCAATGTGGTTATAAATGTGGTTAAAAAACGCTGAAGCATTGTAATGTAGAGCGTCATTACATGCGTTAATTTGATGAGCATCAGAAATAATATGAAGTATTTACGTGATAAATTATGTTTAATCTCCTGTTCTCATGAGTAAGGATGACCAGTACGAATAAATAGTATCGAAGAGTCGATTCCGAAAAAAAGCATCAGTATATCAAAGAATCGATTCATGTCTGTAGGTATCGAAAGAGATTCAATACTTAATATTTCGGAATCTTTTAGTTCATAGTTAATAGTAGGTAAGATAATTTCCGTTACTTTAAAAAAATCTGATTTGCTTTTATTTCCTTTTTTGAATTAATCTAATAGGTCGTAGTAGGTGAAAAACTAACATAACCTACTTACCTCCTACTCATTTTATGTATTTTTACTGCGTAGCTGCTTATTGAAGTTTTATTTTATGATAATAAATCTCAATCAATGTTTTGTTCGATTCATTTTATTTTTGTTTTTCCAAGTCCAATTTAGCTAATAGCTCTAGCAGAGCTCGGGCTGCTAAACTTGCTAGATCACTGGAATCGGAAGAGGATTCACAGATCCGTCGGAGTTTAGATGCCGAGCGTCACGCAGCTCAAAGGGCTGCAGAAACTTTTGAGCAAACGCAGACCCGTCATATTTTAGACGCTGATCGTCATGCTGCACAAAGGACTGCAGAGACCTCTCAGCAGACCCAAGATCGCCAAGTCTTGGATGCCGTGCGTCACGCGGCTCAAAGAGCTGCTGAGACCTCTCAGCAGACCCAAGCTCGCCAAGTCTTGGATGCCGTGGGTCACGCGGCTGAAAGAGCTGCTGAGACCTCTCAGCAGACCCAAGCTTGCCAAGTCTTGGATTCCGAACGTCACGCGGCTCAAAGAGCTGCTGAGACCTCTGAGCACACCCAAGCTCGCCAAGTCTTGGATGCCGAGCGTCACGCGGTTCAAAGAGCTGCTGAGACTTCTCCACAGACCCAAGCTCGCCAAGTCTTGGATGCCGAGCGTCACGCGGCTCAAAGAGCTGCTGAGACCTCTCAACAGACCCAAGCTCGCCAAGTCTTGGATGCCGAGCGTCACGCGGCTGAAAGAGCTGCTGAGACATCTCAGCAGACCCAAGCTCGCCAAATCTTAGATGCTGAGCGTCAAGCTTCGTACATAGCCGCAGAGACCTCCGAAGAAACACGTAGACGACGTATTATTAATTCCGAGCGGCAAGCAGAAAGGAGACGTACGTTTACGATGAATACGTGGGAGGCATTTGCCGATGCTGCTTTTGATTGTGATTCGTTAATTGATTACTTTAATCATCGATTAGTCCTCATAGGTAGAATGACCAATAAATGCAGACACTGTGAGGCATTCAAGTGGAAGGAAGAGACCCCAGGTATGTGCTGTTCTGGAGGCAAAGTATCATTACCAACGCTTGGTGACCCCGACGAGCCACTCAAATCCTTACTTTTATATGACAGCAATGAATCTCGGCGATTTTTAAACAGAATAAGAAAGTACAATTCTTACTTTCAAATGACGTCATTTGGTGTGGGTAATGAGGTCATCATGCCTGGATTTTCACCTACATTTACGGTACAAGGGCAAGTTTATCATAGGATTGGCTCTTTGCTTCCCACTAATAATGATCAGCCAAAATTTCTACAGATTTATTTTATGGGTGACGAAAACCGCGAGGTGGACTGCAGATGTCAAAATATTGAAGGAGTTGAGAAGGACATTGTTTTAAAAATTCTAAGAATGTTGCACGAACATAATAACCTCATTAACACCTTTAAAACAGCCTTAGAAAGAATGCCAGATGAAAATTACAAATTAGTTATACACCCAGATCGTACGCCAAGCGGGGAACATGAAAGACATTATAATGCACCCTTAATAAACGAAGTCGCCGCCATGGTTTGTGGTGAACAGTTCGCATCGCGTGATATTGTTTTACAAGCCCGTGACAACACATTGAGCAGGGTGCCAGACACACACAAGTTGTATGACGCATTACAATACCCGCTTATGTTTAGCAAGGGGCAAGAGGGGTACCACTTTCAAATCCCACAAATCAATCCAGTGACCAACCTCCCCTTGCCCAACAAAAAAGTATCGAGCATGGACTTTTATGCCTGTCATATGATGATACGCGAAGGCGATTTTAACGTAATACAACGATGCAAACAGCTCGCTAACCAATTTTATGTTGATATGTACGTGAAGGTTGAAAGCGAAAGATTGCGATACATATCTTTAAATCAAACAAAATTAAGAGCCGAAAATTATATTCATCTCCAAGACGCTGTATCGAATGATGCCAACGTGAACCCTAATAATATAGGTAAAATGGTGATTCTGCCCTCTTCGTTTGTGAACAGTCCCCGATACTTACACGAGTATACTCAAGACGCATTTGCCTATGTGCGTACGTATGGTCGACCTGATTTATTCGTAACCTTCACCTGCAATCCATCTTGGTCTGAAATAGTTGACGAATTGATGCCAGGTCAAAGCGCCAACGATAGGCATGATATCATTGCCAGAGTGTTTAGGTTAAAAGTTAAAAAGCTTATGACTGAAGGGTTTTTAGAGAAGTGCAATGCTTTATGTATTCAATTGAGTGGCAGAAGCGAGGGCTCCCACATGCCCACATTTTGCTTTGGTTAAAAGATAAATTGCGACCTGACCAAATTGATAAAATTATAAGCGCTGAAATACCAGATCCTAACAATGACAAGGCGCTTTACGATATTGTTATGAGAAACGTGATCCACGGTCCATGCGGGGCTGCAAACCCTTTGTGCCCGTGCATGAAAGACCGTAAATGCACAAAAAAAAATCCTCGCAACCTACTAACAGAGACTCTCCATAATGAGAACGGCTACCCGATGTATCGTAGAAGAGCACCAGAAGACGGAGGCCGGACGGCATCTGTTAAACTCCGAAATGGTAGTCAAGTTTCTGTCGACAATGGTTGGGTAGTACCATATTCGCCTGTCCTATTAAAAACTTTCAACGCCCATATAAATGCAGAAGCTTGCGGTTCCGTGCGTGCAATCAAATACATCTGCAAATATATTAATAAAGGCAGCGATCAAGCTATTTTTAATTTCAGGAGCTCAGAGTTCTCAAACCCAGTAGACGAAGTACAAACATTTCAGTCTGGTCGCTACGTCAGCAGCAATGAAGCTGTATGGCGCCTGTTAGGGTTTCCTTTGCATGAAAGGTATCCTACTGTTACGCACCTCAGTGTGCATCTAGAGAATGAACGAATTTATTTTAATTAAAATAATTTTCACCAGCGAGTGACAACACCACCAAAAACCACTTTGACCGCCTTTTTTGACCTTTGCAGATCAGACGAATTTGCAAAAACACTTTTGTACGTTCAGGTACAAAATGTTGGACGCCAGTAGAAAATGTTGGAAACGCCGAATTCAAGGAACTGCTGTTCTGGATTGGCCTGGAGTTAAATCTGGAGATGCATTAGGACGGGTCTATACTGTCCACGTTAGCAACATTGAATGCTTTTGTTTGAGACTAATGCTACACCACGTGCGTGGGCCAACTTCGTTCAATGATCTCAAGAACTACAATGGTCAAACTTTTGTTACCTTCCGAGAAGCCTGTGAAACTAGAGGATTGTTAGAGAATGATAATCATTGGGACTCGACATTAGAAGAGGCTGCACAATGTAAATCAGCAGCTAAGGTGAGAGATCTTTTTGCCATTCTCATAGCGACGTGTGGTCTTTCAAATCCTCAGATATTATGGGAAAAGTACCAAAATGATATGTCTGACGATATTTTGCACAGACTACAACAAAATAATCCCACTATCACATATAACGATTTAGTATATAACGAGGCGCTAACTAAGATTGAAGACCAAGTGATGGCTATATCTGGGAAGACTTTATCAGATTTTGGAATGAACCGGCCACAAAGAATCGGAGAAGTCAGTAATGATTTAATAAGAGAACTGGACTACGATGTCTCTTCTTTACAGCAACAAATATCAGAGTCTGTTCCTCGATTGAACACGGAACAAAAATTAGTCTTTGATATTGAAGTGCAAAGAATTGATAATGGTGAGGGCGGATTGTTTTTCTTAGATGCACCAGGAGGCACTGGAAAAACTTTTCTATTAAATTTACTTTTAGCCCAAATCCGCAAAGACAAAGGAATAGCTGTTGCCGTAGCTTCCTCTGGAATTGCGGCGACGCTGCTCGATGGAGGCCGCACAGCACATTCAGTGCTTAAACTCCCATTAAATTTACCTCATGAGGAAGTTCCAGTTTGTAATATTACAAAAAAAAGGCGATCGTGGCCGAATGCTACAGCAATGCAAGCTGTTGGTGTGGGATGAGTGCACAATGTCGCATAAAAAGCGATCGAGGCGCTCAATCGGACTCTGAAAGATATCAGAAGCAACCAGAGTTTAATGGGTGGGATGGTAGTGCTGCTTGCTGGTGATTTTCGACAGACACTACCTGTCATTACCAGAGGCACTCCAGCAGATGAGATAAATGCATGTTTGAAAGCGTCTACATTATGGGTGCATGTAAAAAAAAATTGTCTTACTAAAAACATGCGAGTACAACTACATAATGATATGCAATCGGGGCAATATGCAGCTGCTCTATTGAAAATCGGTGAAGGTCGAATGACTACGGACGCTAACGGGATTTGTTAGATCATTTTCCCGAACTTATTATTTCTTCGAAGTAAATTTTCCGTTCGCATTTTTCCCCGAAAGTTTTTTTACAGTATTGTAGTTTTATGAATCTTTATTTTAACGCTTTCTTTTTTTTCTATGAGCATATTTTCTTGTCGTCTTTTTTCAATGCAGCATATATACACTTTCGGGATTATATAAAAACGTTTTTTCTTCAATGCTGCATGAATTCATTTACAATGTAAATGATTTTCTGGCCCCGTAAAGAACGTTTGATCAAAGTGACCAAAAGGATTTATTCCACTAACAGCTTAGCACCTGTAACCAGAAATATAATTCCGCGATAGTGACAAATCGAAACCGACCGTTGATTTTTCCCCTGTGGCCATGTGGTCCGACTGCTTTGTCCGACCAGTCGGATGACGTGGATTTTTTTCCCGTTGTTTCGACTATCGAACTTCATGGAATCGCAACTCCGCTTCGTCCGATTGGTCGGTTTACCTGGTCTTTTGTATTCCTTTTAGATCGACTAATCGGACTAGAAACTCTTACCATATTGTCAAAATAATAAGAACAATTAAGGGCATATTTATATTTACTCTTTTTAATTGAACATATGAAATTTACTGTTAGGTTGTAGGTTGTTAATTAAAACAATTTAAAGCATTTTTAACTTTAAATCCTTAACTATAAAATGAAATTAATCTTAAAAATAACATTATATTCTTTGTAACACAATATAAATAGGTAACGTACCAGTCTTACCACTGATTAAAAACAAACACTGAACATTCGTTTAATAAGCGTAAACGAAACTATTGAAACGTATCTAATATTTTAAGTAAAATAACTTTTCTATGCAAAGTTTGATGTCTGTCATTAAATATCTGTTAATAATGCTCTGGATTTTTTCATCCATCTGAATGAATTTTCGGGCTCTTTTGCGTGAAACCGTTTTTAATTCAGCTTGAAGGATCTTAAAATCGAAGTCTTTTGACTGTTCCTTCAAATTTGAAATCATGTTAAATAAACTGCGGTTTCTTTGCATCTCTTTATTAAGTTGGCTGTGGAACCCCTCCACAACATTGTTGGTTCTATGTCTCTGTGCATAGCACGAAACTAGCCTAATTTGTTTCATGGAAAACCACTGAGCGTCCATATAGCCGTTGAATGTTTCAACCGCTGGTAGAGTCGGGGGCTTTGCTGAAACGCTGTACCATCCCTCTAGTATTTTGGAATCTGGTGAATGTACGATAGCGACACATTTAGCCACGTAACTGCTGCCTTCACGAGTTTGCCTCATCCCCAATTCCTCAGCCTTACTCCACACTGCTTTTGAGAAGTGGAAGTAACAACCTGAGACTTTTGTAGCCTCAAATACTGTCTTTATCGCATTAATTGGGGCTACCTCAAAATCCATCATGGCATATTTGGGGGAGAAGTTGGGTATAGTATTCTTAACAGCAAGGAATATTTTTTTATACGTGCTCTGTTTTTTATTACCAAGCAAGGCGTATATAAATGGGACCACATTTGTGTGCTCTTCAGAAGATCCTATATCCCCGTGAATGGTTTAGAGCTGGGCGTACGGCTTCGGGACAATTTTAAACGTTCCGTCCAAAAAGTAGCTGTCAACGTGTTTGACGTAGTCCTTGCATTGTTCGCTAATGAATATTAGGATATTATCTTCCTGGTGTACCAAAAAGTTTTCCGATAAAAAATTTGGGATGATGACGTCTTTACAAGTCTTGAAGGTATTACTACTCCCCGAAACCTTCTTCTGTGCTGCGTACAAAGAATCCCGCTTTTCAAAAAATGTTGGGACTTTGTCCACATACTCTAACCGCTTATGATATTTAGGCATTTCTTCCTTAAAAATTAAAGGGACGGGTCGAAAATCAGTAGCGACCTTTTTCTTTACAGCAATAATTGATTCTTCGACGTCGATGCTCTCATAATCGGGTATACACGAGTGATCCTTGGATTTTAGAATTATTGGTTCCTTAGAACTAATTGTTACAGTACCATTACAATATTTTGTAGAACATCGCCACACTGAAGATTCCTTGTTGGCCCGGTGGACCGGCTCTTATCAACAGATAATGAAAACGGCCATGGCAATTTTGAAATGTTCGAGAAAATTATGGAGGATGCCCTCATTATACTTTGTAATAGCAGAAAAAAGTTAATTATTTGTGGCGATTTTAATGTAGATTTGCTTTTAGATACAACATTGAAACAACGATTAATAACTCTGTTCAAATCATTTAATTTATGTCATATATTTCTAGAGCCGACTAGAATTACACTTACCAGCCAAACTTGCTTAGATAACGTATTTTGTGACTGTGCATTCACAAGTAAAAATGTAATTAACTGCTTACCCTCCGATCACAGTGGCCAAACAGTTTCATTCCCAATTGCCAGTAAAAATAGGACTGATCCATCATTTTATAGGCCTATTACATCCCATAGACTAGAGACGTATATGAAAAAGTTAGATATAAATTTGCCAGTACCGGATTTTGATGAACAGAACCCAAACAAAATCTACTCAGACTTCTTCAGCATTATTCAGACAGAATTCAATAAAGTTTTTAAATTAAAGAAAGTCAGTGACTACAACGGTAAATCTAAATTTAATGACTGGGCAACGTTTGGAATTCGTAAAAGTAGAGTTATCTTATTAAATATTGACCTTTATGAACAAAAAACCTATAACTTTGATCGAAAATTTCATGACTACGTTAAAAAATATTCCAAAACTTTCAAGTTGGTTTGTAGAACTGCAAAAACTTTACACATTAATAGAAAAATTCAAAATTCAAATAATAATAATGAAAACAGTTTGGCAAATAATAAACCGCGAAACTGGCAAAGTTATACCAAGGGACAATGATTTCTGCCTAAAGATAGGTGATGATGTTGTTAAATCCAGCGCTGATGTTGCTCGAGCTTTTGAAACATTCTTCACCAATGTACCCTTACTCACAACAGACCGTCTAAATTCATCTCCATATGAAGCAGAGACTTTATTAAAAAATAACACTAGCGCCAGTAATGTATATTTAAAATTTCATCATGTATATCCCCAGGACATTGTCAAAACGTTTAAATTACTTAACTTAAAAAATACGGAAGACCTGTGGGGTATATCAGTCAAATTCATTGGTTCAGTAATTCTAGTTATAGCCCCACACTTAGCTTATATATTCAATAAATGTGTTGACGATGGGGCTTTCCCAGACCTCATGAAACACAGTAAACTGATACCTCTGTTCAAGTCGGGAGATAAGGGTGATCCTTCAAATTTCAGACCAATATCTGTTCTTCCAACACTAAGTAAAATATTTGAAAAGATTATACTCAATCAAATGCTCTCACACTTCAACCGTACAAAACAACTCCACGCCAAACAATACGGTTTCACTAGGGGTAAATCGACTGCGGATGCAGGTATTACCCTTATATCTCATATTTATTCTGCATGGGAGGCCGCACAGGATGCTATCGGAGTTTTTTGCAACCTGTCGAAGGCGTTTGATTGTGTTGATCATAATACGCTATTAATTAAATTAAATCATTACGGAGTTAGAAATAAAGCGTTGGATCTACTAAGATACCTATATACCATACCTAAGCAATAGAATTCAAAAGGCAGAAGTTAACGGCGTAAAATCTGATGGATCGGGTGTTAAAATGGGCGTTCCACAAGGTTCCATATTAGGCCCTTTCTTATTCCTGGTATATATTAATGATCTGCCTTTCATGGTGGAGAAATTAAGTGACATAGTGTTGTTTGCTGATGATACTTCACTGGTCTTCAAAATTGAAAGACAAAAAGGAGAATTTGATGATGTTAATGGTGTATTGTCTTTTACCTTGAATTGGTTCACAGTTAATAATTTATTGTTAAACGCTGGTAAAACCAAGTGTATCAAATTCTCACTTCCAAATGTCAGGCAAGTTGAGACCAGTTTAGTGTTAGACAACAGCACGTTAGAATTAGTAAATGATACGAAGTTTCTTGGAATAACCATTGATAGCAAATTGCAGTGGGGACCCCACATAGATAAATTGGCTGGTAAATTAAGTTCTGCGGCTTACGCTGTTAGGAACATCAGACAAAGCACGGATGTGGCTACATCCTATGGTATCTTGTTGTGGGGGAAAGCAGCGGATATTCAAACTATTTTTATTTTACAGAAAAGAGCTATTCGAGCAATTTATAATTTAAAACGAACAGACTCCTTAAGAGAGCTTTTTAAAGAAATTGACATACTAACAGTAGCTAGTCAATTTATTTTCGAAAATATAATGTATGTACGCAAGAACCTTACAACATTTTCCAAACTTAGCGATAGCTGTAATGTTTACCTAAGAAATAATCACAGACTATGTGCGCCCCGTTTTAGACTCGCGAAGGTTAGCAATTCTTTCAAGGGTCAGTGCATTCTCCACTACAATACGATACCTCTGGAGATTTTGAAATTGCCATTTGAGCAAATTAAAAAGCATGTTAAAGCGACTTTGTCGAAAAAGGGATATAACAATGTTCAAGATTACTTAAATGACAGGACTGTATGGGGTTAATCTGGCTCAACACAGACCTTGCTGTTAATAATTTTGTAATTATTTATTCCAGCTTATTAAATAAAAATAAATCATAATTGTATTAGTTAAGCACAACCTATTTTTAAAAGAGATCTAAAAATCAATCTGTGGGAGTTTATACGCCCTCCTTCTCCCACAGTAGTCCAATGTAGAGAAGAGGCAAAAAATGACGTTTGCTAAGTATATGTAAATATCTACAGTAATAAAGTACTTTTGAGTTTGAGTTTGAGTTTGAGTAGCCCACTGTGAGTGCTTTCGATGAACACATGAAGGAATAGCTAAAGATGAAGAAGTTTTGATTCCCCGCATACCCATGATCCCTACAGATTTACCTTTTCAGTTTAAAAAAATCCAGTTTCCCCTCAAACCAGCGTTCGCAATGACCATTAACAAAGCGCAAGGGCAAACACTTAAAGTAGCAGGTGTCAATTTAGAGAAAAACTGTTTTTCGCATGGCCAACTGTACGTGGCCTACTCGCGAGTGTCGAGTCCAAACAATCTCCACATTTTAACAAATAATAACAAAACAGCAAACGTTGTGTACAAAAATGTTTTAAATTAGGTAATTTTAAATATTTTTGTACACAACGTGACACTGGCCCCTGTAAGTGTCTTGGACATTAGGGACCAATAAATTTTCCTAGGTACTTTCTGCCACTCAATGGAATACATAGGTAGGTACCTTATACCTACTGTGAACAAATATTATTTAATAGTATTTTTTTTAATGTAGCTACTAATGATTCTTATTAAATAGTTAAAAATGCTACCCAAAGATACTATTCCACGCGGACGAAGTCGCAGGTAACAGCTATCTTCTATATATATAAAAATCAATGCCACTTTTCGTTGTAATGTTATACCTCAACAACGCCTTTACCGATTTGGATAATTTTGGTCTTGAACTATTCGAGGAAGTCCAGGGAGGGTTTGTACGTAGAGAAAATTTTAAAAAATCTTGAAAAAGTGTAAATGAAAAGTACCTCCTACGGGTGTAAAATTGGTATCCGAAGCGAAGCGAGGGCGGGTCCACTAGTTTTAATTAATAAGCAATACAATTAAAATGACATGCCATGAATGACAAATGAATAAATATAAAACTTTAATTGATTGTCATTAGGCTATAAATTCAGCGATTCAAAATGATGTTTAAATACATATGACTATTCGTACAAATCGCCAAAGGCGCATTTCAAAAGTCAGTGTCAGGGTACCGAGTGATTCACGCAGTCATCAATGTCATTGCTCGGAAGGTGGGCACGTGGCAAGCGTGCTCTGTGCGGGCAATAACGGCCGGGAGCGCAACATTGTGAAGCGGCTGGGAGCCGATAAAAGGCTGCCTTGCAAGGCTGTTAGATTGTCCACTTTATTAAGGAGATAGTAGTGCACAAGTAACGCTAACTTCCTTCTCAACTCTAGGGGTCTCAACCCCCATCATTCCAGCCACGAATAAAGACGGAAATAAGTGCGAATTGTACCCATTATACGAATTACACCCGTTATACCATTTGCTAGAAACTTGTACCTACTGTAACCTATTAGCAAAGTTATTGGCAAACGGTTTCAGTAGATTGGGAGCGAAGCCTTTGGTAGCAAATTTTTGCAGCAGCACATCATTATGGACTCTATCAAAAGCTTTCTTGAAGTCACAAAAATAGGTCACATCAACTTGTTTCTTCTTGTCTTTAGGTGATGACACATAATTGACGAAGTTGTGCTGGTTAGTCACTGTGTAGTGCTGGACTTCTGGAAGATGGACTCTAATTTGTTGAGTGACGCAACGATTAATTATGGTTTCAAAGATCTTTCCAAAAACAGAGGACAGCAATGGATCTGTAGTTTGCAACTTCAGTACTGGAGCCATCCTTGATCACAGGCGTGACACACGACATTTACCATTGATTTGGATATGTTGATGATCAATGCTGTGCTCTAGACATAAAGGAGAGGCGGCTCCAGTGCGGAGAAACAGTCTCTAACCACGAAACCGTGCCGTCAGGACCAGGGTATGATCTCGGCTTTAACTGACGTCCCGCTTGGCGCAGGTCTGCCACGGAGATGTCGACCGCAATACGCTTATAGCCTCCTGCTGGTCCGGCACTCCGCTCAGCAGCTCCCGCGTCGTGTAACGGTTTGTCAGACAGGAAAACATAAACGAAAGTAGGCGGCAAACGCATTTGCCGCTTCAACTCTGATCACCTTGTGACCTTCATAAATTTACTCATCGCAAGTCTGTCTAGTCTTTCGTTGGTCCTTAATAAGTGCAGAATGTAGTCGGGTCAGTGAGCATGTGTCTCTCAGCACGTCGTATGAAGCCAGGTCTTTCAGCGTATAATACGCCTCGGTGAACTCCTGCTTAATAATGCGACGGAGGTTTTCTTCATGCAAACAACAAGAACTATTGGTATTTTTTTCCAACATGGCCGGTTCAGCTACAACTTTGTTGCTTGGTTTAGGTCGTCTCCATCTTACGGCGTATCGGTGTTGAATCATTTTTCACTTCTCTGCGTTTTTTCGATATGCATGACGGACAAACCCAAGTAGTTCTATCTTCCACCGACATACTAACATCTCTCGAAAGAATAATGCACATAGCTCATGATATTTGCCAGCACATGAAATTAATATTCAGGGGACATGTCTTCTTGCAATTGTCTTATGGCAGCATGCATACATTGTTTTGTTGCTAAAAACCGATGCCATGATTGACTGGAGCAAGAACGAAAACAAAAAGTATGCATGCATTTGTGTTTTGGTTGGATTCGATACCGGAGTACACTTTGTAGACGACTTCGTGTTTGCGCCAACGATCGCTGGCAATGGGCGTGGGAAATATCGTACCATACGCATCGCAACTACAACAATAGGTGAGGATGTCTGTTAGATACGTGCGAATGAGACACCGGTTGCTATTACACTGGTCGTTTATTGGTCGTCTGTCCTAGCTCGATAACAGGTTGCTTATATTATATCTAACACCCCTCCACCACATTTTCGAAAATATCTTGTAAACATTTAACCATTAGAAACTTATACCTAACAGTTTAGAAATATTTCTTATAGTCTATCTTTACTAAATCGCGCAAATTGTATCGCCCTTGACCTCCAGTAGCTTGTGTTCCTGATGATGTACCAGACGTCGTATTTACTGGTTCAACGTCAGGACCCGTCTCCTCTTCGGGAGTTGGAAGCTGTGTCAGTAAGCTAAGATTAGCTTCAGCTTCTGCATCTGAGTTTATGTTGTTGTGAGCATCACGCACGACTGGCGACGGAGGGAGTACTGCTGACGGTGAGCCCGCCACGGTAGGTGGCGGTGCCAGCGGC
This sequence comes from Argyresthia goedartella, assembly GCA_949825045.1. Lineage (NCBI taxonomy): Eukaryota > Metazoa > Arthropoda > Insecta > Lepidoptera > Argyresthiidae > Argyresthia > Argyresthia goedartella. The sequence continues at coordinate 9,950,266 of OX463831.1, read as the reverse complement.
GTCGGAGGCAGCAGCGACGACGGCGGCGGTGGTCGCGCCAGGTGAGCTGGTGACGCTGCAGACGTGGATGGCGACACGGCTGGGGATCTCCTTCGTGGCCGAGTAATTTGAGTGACGACTCCCGATTCTCTGTCTTCTATAAACTTGGTAAGTTGGTCTATGTGCTTTTTTACCAAGTTGTTGCTGCCTGTTTCCCTCACAACATAAGTGTTCTTTCCTATAATCTCCATTATTGTCCCTTTGCTCCACAGATACTTTTTATTGTCTAAGTTTTTCTTAAAATAAACTTTATCGTCCACTATAAATTCCGGCCTTGCTACGCCTCTGTAGTATTTACACTGCAAAGACTTGTTTACCCGTACAATTTCAGACATTTCGGCGGTGCCACTCATCGGAGAACTGTTATCACCATTTATTAAATCTAAACGAGATCGTAGTTTTCGACCAAACAAAACTTCCGATGGTGATTTTTGTGTAGAACTATGTCTGGAATTTCGATAGTCGAACAAGAATTTCAACATTTTCAAATGGAGGTCCCTTGAATTACCGCCAGAAAGATAAATGCCCTTAATACCTTTCTTTACAATTTTTACACAACTTTCAGCCTGCCCATTACTAGCCGGGTGGTAAGCCGGCGAGGTAACATGTGTTATGCCGTTTAAAGTACAAAATTCTTTAAATTCCGACGATGTGAACATTGTGGCATTATCACTTACCAAAGTGACTGGAATACCTACTCTCGATATGTATTCATACAATCTAGCTAGTACAGCTGTAGTGGTTATGTTGCCAGTCATATCGAAACATTCTATCCACTTTGAATAAGCATCAGTAATGATTAGAATTGTGCGATTGTGCATAGGCCCTAAAAAGTCGAGATGAACTCGGTGGAATGCGCGCGGGGGGTGTGGCCAGGGCGCTAGTGGAGTGCGGGGCGGGGAGGGCCGCAATGCTGCGCATACACCACACGCTCCACACATGCGCTCAATCGCCGCATCGATGCCAGGAAACCACAGTCTTCCACGAGCATCCGCTTTCATCTTCACCACTCCGAAATGGGAACTATGCAACTCTGTCATAATTTTGGTCTTAAGACTATTCGGCACGACTACCTTATGACCTCTCATTAAAACTCCATTTTCTAAAGACAGTTGGTTCCTACATAAATAAAATGGTTTCACTAAGGGGTCACTGACCCGTCGCGGCCAACCCTTGCTTATGTAATCGCAAACCTGTTTTATGACACTATCGTTTCTTGTCTCGGTACGCAATTCAGCCAAAGTAACGGGAAAATTTCCATCTACCACGAAGTTGACGTAGGCCGCCCGGTCCTCCGTCGCCGCATCGTCTGCCCGGGACTCCCGAGCTCCCTCTTGACCTGATGACGTCACCGCTCGAGAAAGATAATCTGCAATGTTATCAGCGCTCTTTACGTATTCAATTTTAAAGTTGTACCCTGATAAAAAAATGTCATATCTTTGCAGTCGATTCGCTGATACTTCCGGTATACCCTTCTGTGAGCCGAATATTGAAACGAGAGATTTATGATCAGATCGCAGCACAAACGGATCCGCCCTACCATATAAATATTGGTGGAACCGACGCACCCCAAAAATAATCGCAGTTGCCTCTTTTTGTATCTGTGAGTAATTTTTCTCTGGCGGTGTCAGCGATCGAGAGATGAATGATATTGGTCTCTCTGTACCACGCTTATCAGCTTGCGATAAAATCGCCCCAAGACCCATCGGTGACGCGTCTACTGTCAGTATTATTTTTTCATCTGGGTTAAAATGAGCCAAAACTTGATCTGACGCAATTATGCTTTTAATCTTATCGTATGCTGTTTGTTGTTCACTTGACCACTCCCATTTTGATTTTTGATGTAACAACTTATACAATGGGCACAATATAGATGATGCGTTCGGAATAAAGCATCTATAATAATTGACTAATCCCAGAAAAGACAGTAACTGGCTAACGTTCTTTGGCTCAGGTGCACTAGTCATTGCTTTTACCTTATCAGGTGACTTCCTAACGCCGTTCCTGTCAATCAGAAAACCTAGATAAGTCACCTCATCTTGGAAAAAAATACATTTTTCTTTCCTCACTGCTAATCCTGCGTCTTGTAACTTTTTCAACACGAATTTCAGTCTTTCAACATGTTCCTGCCTTGTTCTACCCGTAATCAGAATATCATCCATGAAGATAAGAACACCGCTATCTAATGTTACATTTTGTGTGTCATTTGATTTACACCCTCTACAAGCCGCTTCTCTTGACATTGAGCTGTTTAGAACACATTCGATTGCCCTTTGAAAAATCGCTGGCGCGCTAGACAACCCGAATACTAGCCGTGTATACTTATATAGGCCGCGGTGTGTATTAATGCACGTAATGCCCTGTGACTCATCCGATTCACACAGCAAAATCTGATTATACGCATGTGACAGGTCTATTTTAGTAAATTGGACCCCTCCATGTAATTTTGAAAATAATTCCTCAACCTTTGGCATTGGATATTTTTCTACTTTTAATTGTGGATTAATTGTAGCTGAGTAATCGGCACAAATCCTCACAGATCCATCATGTTTTAACGCGGGCACAATTGGTGACGCATACTCTGAGTATTCGACGGGTTTTAAGACGCCACAGCTGACTAACCGATCTAATTCCTTATCAACTTTTTCTCTCAATGCGAACGCTACTGGCCGCGCCTTGAAAAAAACTGGTTTAGAATTTTCTTTTAGCTGCAGTTTCACCTCATATTTGTTGTAACAGCCTAATTGATTCGAAAATACTCTGGGATACATTTGTTCCAGATCCTTGACCATGTCTGCATCGTTCGATAACGAACAGAATTGCATTCTGGCCAACTCTAAATTGAATTTGCTTATAAAGTCTCGGCCTAATAGTGGTGGTCCACCATTTTTCACAACAAAAATATCGAGTTCATTCTCAAAACCATCATATGACACAAGTACTTGAGCATAACCCATGTAATCTATCTTGCTGCCATTATATGACAACAGTTTCTTTCTACTGGTAAGTAAAGGTATCCCTGATAGATATTTTCTATAAGTACCTACTGAAACGGCCGATACGGCTGAACCACTATCTATTTCGCAATTCAAGGGAACTCCATTTAATAATATTTTTTGAGACATAGGTTTACCCTTCTCGCATCGAATATTGCACACAAACTCACCGTCGTCCGAGTCTATTTCCCCCTGAGTGGCAACGCCCGTGTCTGATTGCACAAAGTTAACCTTTTTATTTGGGCAAACACGACGAAGGTGCCCTTTTTTAAAACAGAGTTGACACTTGTACCCTTTGAACCGGCACACTAAACTGCTGTGATCATTGGACCCGCACGCAGAGCACTTTTCACTTTGCTTCCCACGGCCTTTCTCCTTGGTGATCGCGAACACTTCCTGAACTGAGCTGGTCGGGGCGACAGCGATCGGTGCGAGCGCGGCTGCCCCCGCGCGCGCGCATCGCACGCCCTCCGCCAACTCCACAGCCTTTGGCAGCGACAACTCCTTGATCTCCTTCGCGAACAGTTTGTCACGTTCATGCCCTGGTACCATGCCCATAACAAATCTGTCGAGGAGCGCTTCATCCAGGTTTGTGAAGCTACAGTGGGTAGCGAGACCCCGCAATCTGGCCGCCCACTGCGCGTGTCCTTCACCTTGTCGTTGCACTGCTGAGTAGAAATGGAACCTTTCCGCGAATCCACACCTTTTAGGAGTGAAATGGCTATCCAAGAGTCCACATATTTCACTATAACTACAGGTTTCCACACTTTTAGGTAGTGCCAAGTCCTTCACTAACCTAAAAGAGTCCTCGTTGAGTGCACTTAGCAACACCGCACGTCTTTTCACACCAGCCTTGTCTGACTCCGTGGTAATGTCATTTGCTATAAACCACTGGGCTAGTCTGCTTTTGTAAGTTGCCCACTCTTGTAGTTTGTGGTCAAAGTTAGACAAAATGCCGAAGGTAAGGCCGCCATATTGGTAATCCAAATCCGTCGTTCGCCACTGTTAGATACGTGCGAATGAGACACCGGTTGCTATTACACTGGTCGTTTATTGGTCGTCTGTCCTAGCTCCATAACAGGTTGCTTATATTATATCTAACAATGTCAATGACCCACGACGTACAGTAGTCAACTGTCTGGCTGCTTCGCTGGCGATCCGTTGATCTAAGTCAGTTCCAAAGGTTTCTAGGCAATTACGGGGACGTTTTTTAGCTGTAACTTTGATGTACTTTGAGACTATCCCAATGGGTTAACCGTATAGCTAATAATACAGGACACCAAGTGGTCCAAATAATTCTCACTGAATTAAACTATGTAATTTCACAGCGGAACATAGGAAATAGACGTGTGTCGTCGTTCGAGATCAGTTGCAGGAGACCACTCGTTAGTGACCTGTATGTTATTTGGGAGTAGATTTAAAATTGGGGGGCTTAGCTCCCCTAGCTCGGAGCTGTGGACATGGTGGTCACGACTACAATCGAACCAAGAGTCAGTGTAAGGCGTAGATAAAGCTGCTGGTTAGTTGAGCAATTATGAGTTTGCATTTCGCGACTTATTTTGAAAGTGGGGTGCATGTAATTCTGACATCTGGGAATTTCAATCGTTTGGAAAAAAAGTGACTTTGCTTGTTTATGTAATGTTCTGATGCGTCCATTTTTGAAAAGGGATTGAAATTCCTAGATTTCAGAATTACATGATAAGGCTACTGATTAAGCCGCTCAAAGTATTTATGGACATGGCGGCCACGAAGAAAGGCTAGAACAGCATTAGTGTCGAGAAAGAGATTAAAGCTGGCTGTAATTTCGAACGATCTCATTAGCATTTCTGTTTTCGTGTTTGCCCGCAGCCCAATAGCGCACATGGCAGAACAGGGTACCTAGTATACTCGTATAATCCAACATGGTTATGGTTTATGTGGCAGGTGACGGCGACAAGTTGGTGTTGGCTGTGCTGAAGGCCATACCCGAGTCCGTGAAGAAAGATGGCGTCGTGCCAGAGAGCGTGCTCCGGGAGACGTATTACGAGGTGAGAAAGCTTAAGGGTATAACTCAGACTCGCAATGGCGGATTTAGTAGGTATTTGCATCTCGCTTAGATTTTTACAGTCGGCCGCCGTGTCTATATGCCGTCTCATGCAAATGTATGCCCTCCGCCGCCAATGACGTCCTTTTCCGCCGACGTTTTCTTTAATTGAACGAGTTATTTAACAAGATATTTTATGATAGAATAAAGATAACCTATTTCATTTTATATACAGGTCCTTGTATTGCTACTGGTTTAGGATACACTGTATCGTATCAACCAAAAACAGCGACGTTACAAACCATACATATCCAAGACCGGGTCTTATTAACTTATTCTTCCTTCCGGACCGGGATTCGTACCCAGAACCTCTCGCGCGCGTAAGCGAAACTCTGCCGCTACGCCACAGTGGTTTTCACCATCAGCGCCACCATCACCAATACTCTTTAATAGCGATTCATTTTTGGATCCTAAAACAACGTCACCATGGCAACCATTCCAGTACTCCACGATGGGCACTCCAAATTTTACTAATACTAAGACTATTTAAGACGGTCATGGTAATTTTACGGATCAGTTTAGGATCCCAAACTGAACCGAAGAAAGGTTGTCCCACCTGGGTAGCAGTTGCACTTTCGCCACCTTAGCGTTATATGGGCTGGATCACTTGCAAAGTCTTTGGTGTTTCTTTTTCGCAGCAGAAATAATAGCACCCGAACAATGTAGACGACTTTATTCTTCACGAATAATCCACCTAGATTGTTTTACACAAATGATAACATAACTAAACTAGGATTGCAGGCAATGTGGTCACAAAGAAGTAAAAGAGGGAAAGGAAGCCACATATTAGACAAATCAATCAAACAGAGAGACAAATGACAGACGTTAATAACTACTCAAAGCTCCAGTGTTGCATGTAATAAATACAATTCCAACATGCAGGACCAACGAACCTAATAATTAATGTATTTCCACTTTTTAGATGGAGCAGGTAGCCCTAAACGTTTCATTGGTAGAGACCGAAGGCGGGGCGTTGCCGATATTCTTCTTGTCCTGGGTGCAGGCCATGTTTCTGTTTATGAAGGTAATTGTCACATTTTATTCATTGTCCTAGTGCACAATTTATATGGGAAATAATAAAACGAGCGAATAAATAAACGGTCAAGCTCCATGGGTTCCGTACACACTTGTAGAGAGCTATTATATGTCTTTCATGTATATGGAAAAAGTTCGTAAATCACAGGAGTGGAAATTATTTCTGGTTTTTAACAGACTAAAGCGGGGGTTCCCGATTCGGATGTATTTGCGTAACACCAGAGAAACACACACCCAAATTACAAAAAAAAGCAACTAAACCATAAATAAGAACTATTAAATCTGCAAACTGAGAATATCTTGGAAACAAAACCGAAATAGTATTAGAATCTCAAAAGCCACCTTCTCGATTAAGGCAAAACTTAAAAAATTCAAGTGAGTGGCGTCAACAAAAAAAAATATTGTTAAGCTTTTTTCAAAGACAACAAAAATACTGGCCAGTTTAACTAACAAAAAGTTTGCAACAAGCAACTCGCATCCAAACCTCTTTGGGCTGGGCCCTGAACACAAAGGATTCATATTAAATGTTAACAAGAGTTTCTAAGGTGTAGTCGGTGTGTAACAGAAATGCGTACATATTGATATATTTTAAAGAATTCTAATGTTTTTGTATAATTATACCTACGTTACGCCAAAACAACATACAAACATTGTAGCATGGAGTCCCACACCTGGCTGGCAGAGGCCCATACTGACCACGTTTAGTTTCGTAAATAATTAGAGGTATATATAGTTTTATTGCGCAATGCGCACTAGGACTCTCCTGTTCCACAACTTTTCCTGGTCTCTCTAGGTTTGCTGGTAGAAATCTCTCTTTAGAGATAAGCTCGCCTTTGCTTATACATTTTTTGTTACCTTACCATTAATATTTATGTGCAATAAAGAATATTAATAGGAACATCAGCATATCGCTCGGCCGAAAATGTATAGAGAAGTAAAAAATAAAGTTGCTCTGATCAAATTGGTTTCATTGTGAAAGTTGTTCAGAATGACGTCCCTTACAACCCCTTAACCTCTCAAATACTGAGGGTTGTTGGGGCGGGTCGAGATTTTGAACCTTATGAAAGTTTGAGGCATTAATTAGAGACATCAAATATACTGTTTTGCACAGCAAGTACCAGGACAAAGTGGTGCAATAGCTTAGGTGAAGGTTAAAGGGGGTGAGCAAAGCGAAGACCCTTTTATCCTTCATGTTAGGTTAACCATGGAAGAGCAAAAGTCATGAACATGTCAGCACCGGGATCCTCACCTGACACACAGGAGATGCACTGGGAACTTGCATCTCTTGTGTTACAGGTGAGGGTGTAGTTTATAGACCACGGAAGCTCTTAGATACGTTTACGATAGGGTCTTTTAGTTAGGGAGCTGGCTCTCTCTCTCTCTCTCGCCCTCAGGCACTTTCACAGGGACGTCTTGAAAGCGTAAGGCTCCGTACACAGCAGAAGATTCAGAGCGGGTTCTCCAAAACACTCATCAACAGTTTTGGAGTAATTTGAGTCTTTCAAGTTGTTCGAATAATTTTAGTGTCTAAGCGCATATATTCACATAATATAAATATATATATATATACACATAATATTCGAAAAATCGGAGCGCGTTTTAGCAAAATGTGAGATTTGAAGTGCCCTCTTTGTACTCTGCCTAAATAAAGATTTGAAATAACGAACAAACGCAGCGCCTCCACCGTCGCACGTGGAGAATCCTCTCGCAGCTGCTCCTGTGCAGTGAGAATTTGGTCAGTTGAGTTCCCGGTCTGCCTCTGGCTCACCACGCCACAATAGAAGAGCCAGAAAAACGTTGCGTTTTTTGTCAAACATAAGACTTGAGCAACATCATTTTATTCACAAATAAAACAATATAAATAAAACGATAGAAAAATGTGCGGAGACGTTATTCATTCGCAAAAATTCAAACAGTTCTACAGCTGAAAATCAGTGAGCAATGTGTCTGCCACATGTTTTTTAGAAACCACGGAGTCATAATGAATCGAGTGGGCGCAATAAGAAGCGTGTGCACAAGACTTAGTACAGCTTATTTTTAACATTTTTACAACTGCGTCCCATGATAATGCAGAGCCCTGAATTTCTGCCTCTTCGATTTTCTTCGTTTCCAAGATGATTGTGACGATGAACTCTAGAGGCATACATATGTTAATTATTTAATACCCCGATTTTTTTAAGCAATTTCAATCCGCTGTAACGCGAAAACGCAGCGACATAGGACTAAACTGCAATCCATCTCGACGTGAAACATGTGCAAATCATATACCGAAATGCTCGCCAGCTCCCTACCTATTTGTAGGTATCTATTTTCAAACACATACCTACAAATAGATCAAACTACAAATTTACAGTTTTCGGATTTTATCTTTTATTTGTGCTATAGACCTTGTTTTATCAAATTTGATGATTATATAGGTCAACGGGAAGTACCCTACAAAGGTTTTGGTTCCCTTGCGAGTATCAAGTAAATTCAGCAAAATTGTGACAAAAGGCGGTATTTTTTGATCGCATGACCCCGACATGTTTGATTCATTACTATTTTAAGAGATCTCCACGCGTTCCTTAAAAAGGGTTTTGAATTTGAAATTTTTTTAAATTGTCATGCCGCACGCTGCCTCGAGGGCCGCGCCGTTCGCCGTTGCGCACGTTGCGACGCTCGCTGCCGCGAATTCCGCGCCAACCGCCGCCACGTGCATCAAACCGCACTCCAACACGTGTGTCCCGCCACTCACCTCCACTCGTGTACCGCCAGCTACCAAAATATGTGCTCAGAGAAAAACTCTGTTGTCATCCAACAAAGTAGGTGCAGGATTTGGGCCTCTATTACAAAACCGGCTTAACCAAAAAGTAACGAACATTTGCTGTCCAAATAGTTCATTTGTAGATCTTGTGAAGATAATTAGTCGCGGTATCTATGATGAGTACAGCACTATTGTAATTATGGTAGGAAATCATTAAAACATTAGTCGGAATGATTTGAATAAAAGTGTTGAAACACTTCTAGACTTACATAGTAGGATGAAATGCAAATTTATACCATGCAATTTTCCATATGCCTATAACTACAGAACAAATCTGTTCATAGAATAAATATTCATTTATTTAATTTAACATGTCAATATATTTCGACATGAATAATTTTATTCATAACTTTACTCTAACACAGGATACACTGTACCTGTCTAATAAATATAGAAAATTAGTAGCTACATTGTTAGCTTATAATATATGCGACGCAGCTATAGTTGGTTTAACCAAGTTCAACTTGACATCAGCTTATGTTAAGAGTAATATGAGATGCACCCCTATTGAGAATTCACATGTTAATCATACTTTGCATGCAACATTGGAATCTGTTCCAAGTAATTTAAATTAGTTCTGACAATAGAGGAAATCTCTAGCATACAAGAGCCACTAAATATCTAGATTTAAGCCCCATGTATTTTTAGAGCCGACTAGATTTACACTTACCAGCCAAACTTACTTAGATAACGTTTTTTATGACTGTGCATTCACAAGTAAAAGTGTAATTAACTGCTTACCTTCCGATCACAGTGGTTAAACAGTTTAATTTCCAATTGCTATTAAGAATAAGACTGGTCCATCATTTTATAGGCCTATTACATCCCATAGACTAGAGACATATACGAAAAACTTAGATATAAATTTGCCAGTACCGGATTTTAATGAACAGAACCCAAACAAAATCTACTCAGACTTCTTCAACATTATTCTGACAGAATTCAATAAAGTTTTCAAATTAAAGAAAGTCAGTGACTACAACGGTAAATCTAAATTTAATGTCTGGGCAACGTTTGGAATTCTTAAAAGTAGAATTATCTTGTATGACCTTTATGATCAAAAAACCTATACTTTGATCGAAAATTTTATGACTATGTTAAAATATTCCAAAACTTTCAAGTTGGTTTGTAGAACTGCAAAAATTTTACACATTAATAGAAAAATTCTAAATTCAAATAATAGAATGAAAACAGTTTGGCAAATAATAAACCGTGAAACTGGTCCAAACCAAGGGACAATGATTTCTGCTTAAAGATAGGTGATGATGTTGTTAAATCCAGCGCTGATGTTGCTCGAGCTTTTGAAACATTCTTCACTAATGTACCCTTACTCACAACAGATCGTCTAAATTCATCTCCATATGAAGCAGAGACTTTATAAAAAAATAACACTAGCGTCAGTAAGGTATATTTAAAATTTCATCATTTGTATCCCCAGGACATTGTCAAAACGTTTAGATTACTTAACTTAAAAAATACGGAAGAACTGTGGGGTATATGAGTCAGTGTCATTGGTTCAGTAATTCTATTTATAGCCCCACACTTAGCTTGTATATTCAATAAATGTGTTGACGATGGGGCATTCCCAGACCTCATGAAACACACCTCTGTTCAAGTCGGGAGATAAGGGCGATCCTTCAAATTTCAGACCAATATCTGTTGTTCCAACACTAAGTAAAATATTTGAAAAGATTATACTCAATCAAATGCTCTCACACTTCAACCGTACAAAACAACTCCACGCCAAACAATACGGTTTCACTAGGGGTAAATCGACTACGGATGCAGGTATTACCCTTATATCTCATATTTATTCTGTATGGGAGGCCGCACAGGATGCTATCGGAGTTTTTTGCGACCTGTCGAAGGCGTTTGATTGTGTTGATCATAATACGCTTATAAATAAATTAAATCATTACGAAATTAGAAATAAAGCGTTGGATCTACTAAGATCATACCTAAGCAATAGAATTCAAAAGGCAGAAGTAAACGGCGTTAAATCTGATGGATCGGGTGTAAAAATTGGCGTTCCACAAGGTTCCATATTAGGCCCTTTCTTATTCCTGGTATATATTAACGATCTGCCTTTCATGGTGGAGAAATTTACTGACATAGTGTTGTTTGCTGATGATACTTCCATGGTCTTCAAAATTGAAACACAAAAAGGAGATTTTGATGATGTTAATGGTGTATTGTCTTTAACCTTGAATTGGTTCACAGTTAATAATGTATTATTAAAAGCTAGTAAAACCAAGTGTATCAAATTCTCACTTCCAAATGTCAGGCAAGTTGAGACCAGTTTAGTGTTAGACAACAGCACGTTAGAATTAGTAAATGATACGAAGTTTCTTGGAATAACCATTGATAGCAAATTGCAGTGGGGACCCCACATAGATAAATTGGCTGGTAAATTAAGTTCTGCGGCTTACGCTATTAGGAACACCAGACAAAACACGGATGTGGCTACATCTAGGCTAGTATATTTTAGTTACTTTCATAGTGTCATGTCCTATGGTATCTTTTTGTGGGGGAAAGCAGCGGATATTCAAACTATTTTTATGTTACAGAAAAGAGCTATTCGAGCAATTTATAATTTAAAACGCACAGACTCCTTAAGACAGCTTTTTAAAGAAATTGACATACTTACAGTAGCTAGTCAATTTATTTTCGAAAATATAATGTATGTACGCAAGAACCTTTCAACATTTTCCAAACTTAGCGATAGCTGTAATGTTAACCTAAGAAATAATCACAGGCTATGTGCGCCCCGATTTAGACTCGCGAAGGTTAGCAATTCTTTCAAGGGTCAGTGCATTCTCTACTACATTAAGATATCTCTGGAGATTTTGAAATTGTCATTTGAGCAATTTAAAAAGCAAGCACGACTTTGTCGAAAAAGGGATATTACAATGTTCAAGATTACTTAAATGACAGGACTGTATGGGGTTAATCTGGCTCAACAAAGACCTTGCTGTTAATAATTTTGTAATTATTTATTCCTGCTTATTAATCATAACAATTAAAATTTTCATATTTGTATTAGTTAAGCACAACCTATTTTTAAAAGACGTCTAAAAATCAATCTGTGGGAGTTTCTACGCCCTTCTTCTCCCACAGTGGTCCAATGTAGAGAAGAGGCAAAAAATGACGTTTGCTAAGTATATGTAAATATCTACAGTAATAAAGTAATTTGACTTTGACACACGTATAGGCAGGCAGATATGCAGACATACAGAAATTTACAGTTTTCGGATTTTTCCCTATAATACCATGCTTTTTGCCAAATTTCATGATCCTAGGTCAAGCGGAAGTACCCTATATTTTTTGATTCCCTTGCGAGTATCCAGCAAATTTAGCGAGTTCATCAAATTTGAGACATAAACGGCCGTATTTTTTGGTTGCGTGGAGCTAGAAGTTTGAATTTTTCATAGCTTTAAGGGTCCACAAACAAGAGTAATTGATATTAATTTCAATTGGATACCTGCACGCGATCCAGAGAAAAAGGGTTGTGACTGACGGACAACAAAGTGATCCTATAAGGGTTCAGTTTTTATCCTTTGAAGGTACGGAACCCTAAAAACCAACTGAGTGAATGACCATGAACAGTAGTAGAGAAACAAGGAAACCTTAGTTTCACAGACACTTCCAAAGTGGAAAAATGTGTCCCTCCCCTCTAACTTTTAAAGTAAGAGAGTGAAAACAAAAAATATATACTGTGTATCTCAATACACACTTTCAACGAAAATTGGTTTGAACAAAATAAAATAAGCAGTTTTTAAGATATAAAACTTTTATTAAAATCCGCAAAGATAAACTTTGTCATTTATACAAACACTATGAAAAACAAAGTTACTCGTACAACACAAACATCTACTCACATAATTACTTGCTACAACGGAAACCTTCAAGGGCTAGTCCGACTTGCTTTTCAGTTGCATTCGTGCAAAGGCTTGTCCAAAAGTACATTCAGCAAAAGGGATCCGGATAAAATCGTTATGTTCTATGTGGAAGAACAATCAGCGAAAGTTCACTCCTGATAAAACTCGCTTGTCATTTAGCCGTAGATATATAAATTCAAGCTTCTTTACATTGAATTAGGAAATTATAGTAGTTTATGTGACTGCTACATAATGGAGGTCATTAATACTTCATAATAATATCACTCGAGTTTTAATGCCTAATTATGTACAGTTACATACACTAGTTTATCTACACACATATCATAAGCTCTCTTTGATGTGTTCAGGAACCGCATGTTTGACCGGCATTGTGGCTCTGCAGTTGTTAAGCTTGTTCTGTAGTACCAACTTCACTTACAAACTAGGGGCGGCACGCAGGCGGGCGTCGGCGTTCGGAATTTGAATGTAACTTTCAGATAAGAAATGGGTTTTTACCAAGTAGTTTAACATTATGCTGATCGTGATGTGCGGTTTTTGTACGCAGTAAAGAGGGTTTATGATACGTGTGTAGATAAAATACTTTTTAACTTATCTACATTGCATGAGAATTGCACACAAATGAATGAAGGAGGTTAGAAAACTTGTATCGGATCATGTTTACAGGTAACAAGCCTGCCTAAAGAAGAAATGTTGAACCCACCGAAGGAACCTCCTGAGTGGCTCGATACCTTCGATCTGCTGCAGCGAGCGAGGTTGGTACCGACCTTACCTGCCGAGGAGCATAGGACTTTATCCGGGGGATTTTATCCAGCTATCAGCAGAGTAAAGGAGGCCTTTACTCAGTAGCGAGTCTTCATTCCGACACTTTTGCGGTCCTGCACTAACCTTGTTCAGGAGCCCAGAAATCGTGTGGATGTTGGTTTTTACTTATTTTTCTGTTGGGAAAAATGGAAAAAATGGAATTGCCCATGCCCAGGACTCCCTGCTATGTCCGGGTCCCTACACATTGAGTGGGTATGAGCTCGTGTAGTATATATAGACTAAAACATCCTCTGTGTTTGTGTGAAGCAGTTATCTTTAGATGTCACTGGTGCTAGCCATGTCCCTTGTTTAAGCTGAAGACTTTCTATCTGCAAGTTGCCCATTTGGGCGATATACTTAAATATGTGTGTAGGTATAATATATATGGGAGGAATGTGGATGTTGTTGATGTGAACTTCTGCAACTAGTTATACCTATCCGTATCGTTCTAAAATAAATAAATGTAGGTAGCACATTACTATTCCCATATTGAGATTGAGCCATACTCCATCACGCTGGCTCAGTGCAGGTTGATGGGTGGGTTTTACGAACAACCCGTAAAAAACAGAGGTAATGCAGTTACAATCACAATATAGTTATGATTGTGATAATATAGATATTGTTCTGAAGTTCGCCAACTTCGGACCACTATTGGCGAGTATCTTTCTAAACGTCAATTTCAAAGGGATTTTGCTAGATGTTGCGGTACAGTAGTTCGATTCTTTGCAAATTGACATTTCACCAATGACGCTTTAAATGACAGCTCCGGACACCAATAATTACGCTGTGATTGATCAATTCACGTCTATTTGACTCGATTTTCTGTAGATGCTGTACAGATTTTCTGCCGTCGAAGGATAAATACTTATAATAAGTCGCGCAAACATGCTTCAAAATATCATTTGAAAGGGATTGCGATAGAATTTATAGATGTCAGACATACAAAGAATAAAGCTACGGAAACTGTCTCAGACATCTCTCCCAATCGCATTCAATTTTGACGTTTCACCAATCACGATCGCTTTAAATGACAGCTCGTGTGAAATAATCACGATTATCTGATTGGTAAAACGTCAACGTTAACGTCAAGCTAGTGTCAGGTTCGACTCGATGGTCACAAGTGTATGTGTTACTGCTATCAGGTACTGGCTGAACGAGGGCAGGCTGGAGATTGCTACGCGCTACGTCGGCGCCCTGCAGGGTGCCTCGCGGGTCGCCGCGGACGCTTGGTAATGATTAGTACTTAGTACTTACTTCGACTGTCAGTAAACCGCTGTACGTTAGGCCTCTTTCCGTGTCGTGCGGCTTCTTTAGGTTCTCATGCGAGACTCGTGCGTGATAAAACCCGCATGATACCTACTGAAAGAGAGGCCGTTACTCATTTACGCGCGGGGCAGTATCCTGCATGATACTGAAAGAGCGCTTAGTGAAATGGGACCCAAGAACATAGCCGTTTTTAGGGTTCCGTACCCGAAGGGTTCCAAACGGGACCCTATTACTAAGACTTCGCTGTCCGTCCGTCCGTCTGTCACCAGGCTGTATCTCAAGAACCTAGCTAGCTAGAGAGTTGAAATTTTCACAGATTATGTATTTCTGTTGCCGCTATAACAACAAGTACTAAAAAACAGGATAAAAGAAATATTTAAGGGGGCTCCCATACAACAATTCTTTCAATACCACATACAAAACTTATGGATGCACCTGGTTACGTACATGGAGTGTGAAAGTAACCGCACCAATAACTTTGTAAACAATATTTTGCTGTGTAAAATCCAAACTATTCACTCCACGCCATCGCTTCCATTGAACGGTGGTACGGAACCCTTCGTGCGCGATTTAGACTCGCACTTGACCGCTTTTTTATAATCGGCAACACAGATCTCATAGGTATATTAGACAGAAAAGGCTTTGCTGGGCACGAAAGGGGTAGTAGATACAGTAAGATTCATACAACAAACATCATGGCCTTGTTGTAATCCAGGATCGTTTCACTGACGTCGCTCGTGCGTAGAGTTAAACGCCTTCCACTGTGAGATGACGTCGGTGGAAGTGAAACGGACGGATGCAAATTCTCGAATTATAACACCTAATACTAAGAGTATTTCCAACATCATAACAAGGAGTATGTTGTTGCCATTCAGGTACCAAGCAGCCAAGGCGCATTTGGAGACCAGACAGGCGGCGGAAGCGGTGCTTGCGCACGCGCAGGCTTTAGCCGTGCAGTACATCTAACCTCGATACTTACACCCATAGCGCTTTAGGCTTTCTCACTGCGACTGACAGTAAGCAGGCCGACTTGAGCAATACTGAATAGCAACTAGCGAAGTGTCAAATTTATATGGAAACGTCAACAGTCGGCCGCTGGCTAAGCAACGAGAAGATAGCCTGAGTTGGTTCCTGCGGTAGTGTATCGGTGCGGGAGTTGTGTGTTGTCGTGAAAACTATATGGCGCGAGACGATTTATTCCTATACGTCCAGATTCCTAAAAGGTCAGACTCCCAGAGGAAGAACAGAATCCTAAAAGGCCGGATTCCGGGCAGAAAAAATAGTCTTCCCCAAAAACAATTAGGTCAAGTAATATACCTTATTTTCCACGAGTCAGTCTCAGAGTTACAGGTGATTGATTCAATAACTTTACGTTTATAATATAAAATGTAGCCCATTAACGTCCCCACACAGGAGGACACGTCTTTACATGGATTCGAGAAACGAGCCAAACTCCACCACGTTGGATCAGTGTGGGTTGGATGGGTGTCGGGCACCTAATAAATAAAATAATACTCTAACATTAAATAAACTTCTAATTATTTTCTGTCCTTAGAGGAATCTGCTCTTTTAGGAATCTGTATTTTTAGGAACCTTCCTTTAGGAATCTGTTCTTTTAGCAATCAGGCCTTATAATAATAGGTGCGCAAGACTTCAGTGCAGGGTTGGTATAGCATGTAATCTCACCTCCCGCATCGATACACTAGCCTAGTCTAGCGGTAGATTTGTAAATTAACAACTTTATTTTGTTGAAATATTATTATCTTTTGTGGTAAATTACTGAGAAATATTAAATTGAACACGGAAATAATATGCAGTTTTAATTTAATCTTAACATGTGTTTATTGCACAATAGCCTTGCACCGATTCGAGTAAAAATATATTTATCCATCTATTCCAATAGTATTTTGATCCTGAAAAATAATTTTAAACATCTAAATCCGAACTGTATTGCCATTCGGGCTATTGAATGGTCTGTGAACTTAATATAAAGATACATAAATGCTACTTTTCCTTGTAAAATGTTGTTGAACTTAGTTAGCTAGTTAGTTAGTTAGCCTTCTTGAAGTATTCTTTGCTTTCTCTGGGACTTGGCTTGATCGTGTCCGCATTTGAATCAGGATTCCAGTTGGCGGGGCATACTGTAAAGGAAAAGGATAACGATTATCGCTAGCTATGAGAATCATACTAAAAACTTATCTATAAATTGAAAAACACTCCCGACACAATTAGTGAAACCAAGTCTAAGAGAACCGAATTTGTATCGCATATCCAAAGCGTCTATGAACACCACCTAGATCAAAGAAAATCTGTTTTCCGACTTCTGAGCTAAAAATAGCACCTTCGCCGCTTGATTTTGGGTTCTCAGGCGGAAAATATCTATTCCTAACTCGTTCGAAAAGGCTTTTTACGAACCTCGCCTTCGGCTCGTGCAATAAACTTCTCGGCTCATGACTATAAGTCAAAGTCAAAGTCAAAGTACTTTATTACTGTGGATATTTACATATACTTAGCAAACGTCATTTTTTGCCTCTTCTCTACATTGGACCACTGTGGGAGAAGAGGGCGTAGAAACTCCCACAGATTGATTTTTAGTTCTCTTTTAAAAATAGGTTGTGCTTAACTAATACAATTATGTTTTTTTTTTTAATTTAATAAGCAGGCAATAATAAATAATTACAAAATTACTAACAGCGACGTCTGTGTTGAGCTAGATAAACCCCATAGAGTCCTGTCATTTAAGCAATCTCGAACATTAAACAAACAATAAACAATAAACAAACGTTTTAAATTGCTCAAATGGCAATTTCAAATCTCCAGAGTTATCTTATTATAGTAGAGAATGCACTGACCCTTGAAAGAATTGCTAACCTTCGCGAGTCTAAATCGGGGCGCACACAGTCTGTGATTATTTCTTAGGTTAACATTGCAGCTATCGCTATGTTTGGTAAATGTTGTAAGGTTCCTGCGTACATACATTATATTTTCGAAAATAAATTAACTAGCTACAGTTAGTATGTCAATTTCTTTAAAAAGCTCTCTTAAGGAGTCTGTTCGTTTTAAATTATAAATTGCTCGAATAGCTCTTTTCTGTAAAATAAAAATAGTTTGAATATCCGCTGCTTTCCCCCACAACAAGATACCATAGGACATGACACTATGAAAGTAACTAAAATATACTAGCCTAGATGTAGCCACATCCGTGCTTTGTCTGATGTTCCTAACAGCGTAAGCCGCAGAACTTAATTTACCAGCTAATTTATCTATGTGTGTAATTAGCCTTTGGGAACTCGTAGGAGATGTACTATGTCACTCCAATGCTCGGAAATGTGGCAAAACATGGTCAGTAATGGGGCCGCAAAACAATCAATAGTTATTAACCAGGAGAAACCTTCGCATCGGTAAAAGCGAGCCTGGCTTGAGCTGTCTATGGTACCTAATCTGAAACGCTCACTGCAGATGTCGTTGGTGTAGTTGGATGGTGTCTATCTGTAAAAGTGGTCAAATTAATTGACTTCTGGTAATATATGGAGATAATTAATTCATCTTAAGTGTAATATCGGATCGTTCAGTGGTCGTAAAACCCCTCCATCAACCCGCACTGCGCCAGCGTGCTGGAGTATGCCTTAATCTTACTCGTATCCGGGTAAAGGCCTGTGCCCCGCACTGCACCAGCGTGCTGGAGTAGGCCTTAATCTTACTCGTATCCGGGTAAAGGCCTGTGCCCCCGCACTGCGCCAGCGTGCTGGAGTAGGCCTTAATCTTACTCGTATCCGGGTAAAGGCCTGTGCCCGCACTGCACCAGCGTGCTGGAGTAGGCCTTAATCTTACTCGTATCCGGGTAAAGGCCTGTGCCCCCGCACTGCGCCAGCGTGCTGGAGTAGGCCTTAATCTTACTCGTATCCGGGTAAAGGCCTGTGCCCCCGCACTGCGCCAGCTTGCTGGAGTAGGCCTTAATCTTACTCGTATCCGGGTAAAGGCCTGTGCCCCCGCACTGCGCCAGCGTGCTGGAGTAGGCCTTAATCTTACTCGTATCCGGGTAAAGGCCTGTGCCCCCGCACTGCGCCAGCGTGCTGGAGTAGGCCTTAATCTTACTCGTATCCGGGTAAAGGCCTGTGACCCGCACTGCGCCAGCGTGCTGGAGTAGGCCTTAATCTTACTCGTATCCGGGTAAAGGCCTGTGCCCCTCGGTGGGGACATTAATGGGCTAGATTTATTATATTTATAATCAATATATGGCGTGCTAACTTCATTTGAGGTTAATTTAGCCAGTGTCAAGTGAAAGATCACGTGACGTGTTTTGAACCTAGTCTCAGATGAGCGAAACTCTTTGCCCCCAACTACGCCGGCGCCACCAAGCGGGAGCAAAGGCGGGCGTAGGTACCATTGCGGTAGATGGGGGACCAAAGAGTTCTGTTCATCTGAAGGCGGACTCCGCCAGCCGCAGCGAAGTGGCGGAAATCCAAACTTAAATTTGTGTATAATTAATTTAATTTTCTCGCATATATAGTCGTGAAAGGCACTTTGGAAATTCACGGCCTTTTGGAATAGAATGACTCGTCTCTTAGAGAGCCTAGCCTCCATTTATTGCTCACTTTCCGGCTTGTACAAAAATGTACTATTCTAAATAAAATTTTTCATAGTAGAAAGGAAGACATTACAGGCCAGATAAAATATATTGTAAACATCATTCCGCTGTCAGTTTCTGTCTAGCGTGGGTATTCCCGTTCATTTTGTTTGATTTCATTGTGAAAAGTGCAAATAAAAGTGGAAACCTCTCAAAATGCATGCATGGCTAGTTATTTTAAACGTTTTATCTTTTATAAGAGATGAGAATCGCCTCCAAGCTCCTATGATACCATTCGAAAAGCTGCGAATGCTGCGACAGGTCAGTGCTGCCAGATATGGAAAAATAAAATCACCCAATATTAAACCAATATTTTTTTAGATTATTTAAAGTCACCTAAATTATATTTTTGGTGTATTGATTTATAATTATCCTAATTTATCGAAAACAATCTTGAAAATAGTTAATTGGTAATGAATACATTTAGTTTAGTTCCGGTAACATTGCGAAAAACTCTTGAATTAAATATCTCAACATTTCGAAAGGCCATGAAAGGCGCCGTCGATTATACGACTAAATTACCAGAAATTACCGAAAAAAATTAATAATTTGAAGCAAGAATTGTTAAATAGGCCGTGCCATGTATTCGGTGAACATGGCAAATGCAAACCTTATTTTTGTAAACGAATGAGGGGTGTTAATGTAGTCCCCGCAATGAAAAATGTGGCTTATGGTACGATATTTTGAGACGGTTGAACGTATAACTTAGAGGCGCCACCTCCTAATACCTAATGATCACCTTTTTATTTATACTACTATCTACCAAACACTGAAGGAATCTTCTTCGTCACTGGTTTCTTCGACTTTTATTATAAAATCTTCCATCCGTTTTTCTAATCATACATCCTTCACCAAGTAGGTTTTCATTAAACATTTTTATAAACATTTATATACAGGCACATACATTGCTTCTGGCCCCACACTAGGATACCCTGTGTCGTGGTAACCAGAAACAGCGACGTCACACACATATAAACATCCAAGACCTGGGGATTGTTTTTTTTTTTTTTTCATTACCCCCAGCCGGGGATCGAACCCGGGACCTCTCGCATGGTAGGCAGAGCCACAACCGCTGCGCCACAGAGGCCGTCAAATTGTCTTTGTCTATTTACCAAACAAGTTTTCCGAAAATTCTCAGTGTCACAATTTTTTAGTACTTCTCTGCCGAATTCTCGTGCATAAGATCTTAAAAATGGACTGTTGGTTTTTCCTTTTCATACTTGCATATAATTTCAGGCAAATGATGCCATTGCAATACACCAGTGCAGTACAAGCATCTGCGTGAGCAATAACGAAATGGATAGACGAGGTCGATTCGGAGTCGCGCAGCACTACGACAAAGGTAACCCACAGGGAGGGCCTGTGCGGGTGTGGGAGGTGGACCTCGAGCTCACGCGAACTATATTTGGCCACACGCTTTTCCAATAATTAACATAAATATATATTTTTATTGACTCATGCAACAAATATTCTTATAGGATACTAAACAAGAATTTATTCAATACAAATAATACACCAAATACAACTTAGAAGATACGACAAATAGGCATAGAATATTCCCTTCGGCCGCGTATTGAATTGTAAAGTACATATATATAAGTAAATATAAATAAAACAGGATTGACATTATGAACAAAAATTCAATCGAATTGGACGATTCTCATACGCAGACTTTACTAATTCGCTTCAGGTAACAGTATGTATGGCCAACCGCCGGTGTTCTTATGCTGACTTGTTTCCTCAACCACTGAGCCTATTTGATTATGGGAAATATTAATCTGCACATCAAAAATACTGATTTGCACGGCAAATATCAGGGCAACATGCTGCGGTAGCTTAGGTGAAGGGTAAAGGGGGTGAGCGAAGCGAAGCCGCCTTTATCCTTCGTGTTAGGTTAAACATAAAATACTTAAAACATAAACTTGAGTACACATAAAATATTTAAAACAAAGTGTTTTTGTTGATCCTTTATTGCTGTGCAAATTAGTATTTTTGATGTGCGATTAAATACTAGCGTTTGAATAAAACATAGCTAGAATCATCGCAGGGACTTCCCAACTACCATTTACAGGAAACAAGGCATTTTTGGTCGGGGGTTAAAAACATAATGCCACGCCTTTTCCCATACGGGGTGGCAGAATCAGTTTGCAGGACTGATGATGAGGGGCTATCCCATTACGTGAGCGGGACGGCGAGCGGAGTTACCAAGCGGGACAGCGAGAGGAGTTACCAAGGGGGACAGCGAGCGGTGTTACCCAGCGGGTGAGCGAGACAGCGGTAGGTGAGATAGCCCCATCGACTCGTCAGCAGTTGCGGCCTTTTCAACGCTGTCTAATGACGGACTTAAACACAGACCATTACTGTCTAGACAGACGCGGCAAATGGACCTATTTCGCGTGTCATACCATAAGTGTTCTGCACCTGGAGTGCCATACGATCTTTTGGCACCCGGATGACACATTGATGGCTCTTACGAATAATGACACAAGGTGCGTTTCCTATCGCAGGCGCGTGCCAAAAGATCCTTGTGGCACTGTGTGTACCGCTCAGTCGCTCTATGACAGTTTTAATTGTCCCGACGTTTATCGAATGAAACAATTGACACGGTTGGTTCTATTTGTAGTCTGTGGACTAAAACATGCTGAAGAAGTAAGCTTCTCTGAGTTAGTTGGTAACATACCTTCTCCGTGTTTGTCAGCGAACTGGAATGCTCTGACCAGTCTCAGAGTCTCGTCGACGGAGCGGCCTACAGGCAGGTCGTTGATGGACATGTGACGTAGGATGCCGTTACGGTCGATTATGTACAGCCCTGAAACATAAGCGTACCTGATGTTGAATCTGCTTTCTCTATTCACTTCTGTACGGGACACAGACATTGCTAGCGCTATACCATATTTCATTGGAATTAAGAGAATTTAAAATGGGGAATAATAAAACAAAATGAACTCGCCTTTGCTTATTATGATTTCTGTGCGATAAAGAATATGAATTGAGCGAATAAAATACTGAATTGCGCGCCAATATTATTTAATTGCGCGATTAAATGTCTGAATTGCGGAAAAAATACTGAATGGTTTATCCAACGCTTATTGGCGTGTCTGGGCGAAGCCGTGAGTCAGGATGTGAAGGATCTCCCTTTATCTTTCGTGTTAGGTTGAACATGTAAGAACACCAAAATCCAATGCTCATTTCATATTTAACGTAACTCGAATTTTTAATGTTGCTGTTTTGGGGATTTCAAATCCAAACTTCTATCCCGCGATTTGGCAAAACCAGCATTTCTAGCCGCGCTCAGTTTTTCGCGAAATTCAGTAATTTTGTCAATCAAAAACAAATAAATTAAATAGGTTAAAACCCCCAGGTATTCGACGTTTATAAGTGTGTCACGTCGCTGTTTCTAGTTCCCACGACACAGGGTATCCTAGTGTGGGGGCCAGAAGCAATGTCTGTGCCTGTACATAACAAAACATACAATGTAAAAAAACATACAACGATTTGGCGAATATAGTGAACTTCTCATTTGTTTCACTGAACGAAAATACGCCTATTTCTACTTCGCATTTCTTTGTCCACGTTACAATTGCTGCTTATCGCATTTTGAGCTTTATCATTGGAATACAATCTACATGAATTGCTTTTGGGCATATTTGGTCCACTACTGAAGGATCAAACCCCTATAAAGCTATAAGTACATTTAGTCCAAGCAAGGCTATTGAGTAAATTTGGAAAATGTTGTAAGGTGCTTGCGTACATTCGAAAATATAATGATATACGCAAGAACCTTACAACATTAACGAAATTTAGCGATAGCTGTAATGTTAACATAAGAAATTATCACAGACTAGTTGCGCCCTGTTTAGACGCGACAGATAGGAATTGGTCAGTGCATTCTCTACAAGAACAAGATACTTACCTCTGGATATTTTGAAATTGCCATTTGAGCAATTTAAAAACCGTGTAAAAGCGACTTTGTCAAAAAATGGATATTACAATGTTCAAGATTACTTAAATGACGGGACTGTATGGGGTTAACCTAAGTCAACACAGAAATTACTGTTAATACATTTTTAATGATTTATTCCTGCTTATTAATTGTAATAATTAATTTATATTTGTATGGGTTAAACACAATTTTTAAAAGAGATCTAAAAATCAATCTGTGGGTTTTTCTACGCCCTTCTCTCCCACAGTGGTCCAATGTAGAGAAGAGGCAAGAAATGAGGTTTGCTAAGTGTATGTAAATATGTAGTAATAGACTTTTGAATTTGATTTTTTATGAGTCACAATGTCGAGTAACAGGATCAGAATGGTGTGGAGTCTGAAGAATATTCAGAGAGATTTTCTCCGAACTCTTACCTCGGAGCGCGAAACCCTCATCAAGTAGAACATCATAATCGCGCGATATCTGCTTCGAGTAGTCTGCTAGCAGTGGGATGTCTAACTTGCCCAGACCACCATCCTGTACAAAATATTCAATAAGTAACAGGAGCTGGAAAATATTTCCTTATCATTATGTAAATAATTTCCTTAACTGTAGCGAAGTGCTGCCTCCATCACGGAAATTATTAATTATTCATTGTATGTATTTCACAACCCTAGCCTAAGAAACAATTCCCTCACCTTCCTGGGAGTATTAATCCATGCAAGATGGCTAAACTCCGAGTCTGTGGATACACCTATAATCTGGCAGTCGATGCTGGCAAAAAGCGAGGCCTTCTCGCTGAACGCAATCAGCTCCGTCGGGCAGACAAATGTGCTGGAATGTGGTGGAGTGAGAAGTTAGTAACTAAGTAATATATATATAAATATATAAAGTGGTTTGAAGGAATTCCCTGGCTGTTTTAGAGGAATTCAAGTATTTGGATATTCAAACGGGTCCCCTATGTGACTTTGAAAGTAATTTGATCGTTTTTCATTTAAATTGACACTATTGATCTGTTGCTTATTATAAAAAGCCTTAATTAACCGATGTAATGTTTCATAGAAAAAACACTTGCTGATGCCCATTAGAACAATCTGCAACTCCTCCGTCAAAGCTTTTCGAAAATCTTACCTACTCTACGCAATAGCAGCATCGTCCAACAACATGGTTTCGCACAAAAGCGTCTAATTTGTTATTACCACATATAATACCATAACTAATTTATTAATTTATGGAAGTTATCTGTTCGAAGGTATGGACGCTAATAGACAAATAGATAGTGTATTAACTGACTTTCAAAAAGCATTTGACATAGTAGACCATAAAATACTGCTAGAGAAACTAGCCTATAATAGAATATGTGGGAATTTATGGAGATGGTTCAAGTCTGCCTTCATTCCTGTTACGTCTGGGGCAATCAGGGCTCAATCCTGGGCTGTCTCTTTATTTATACTGTTTATAAATTATATTCAATTTCTTAATTAATGGTGGTCTAACAGCTAGGTTAATTTCGCCAATGTCACATGTTTTTATAGATTTCACTGCATTTGGACAGGTTCTCTTTCGAGAACCCGGACACGGTATTGATTTGTTGCTCCTTAGCACTACCCAGGAGGATGTGAAGGGCTGTAGGTTCCAAGTATCTCCTTCGAACGTGAGCAACTGCCTCCCTATATGATATTCATGAATGTTTCAAGTTTTGTAGTATCTACTTTATGCAGACAACCTCAAAATTTTCCACTCTAGGCAATGGTAATGATTATTTTCAAATGCAACAAGATTTAGATCGTTTTTTCATTGAAACAGCTTTGCAATAAAATAGAACTTAATTTAAGCAAATGCAAACATTCACTAAAAAAATAAAATTTCTAACAACCCATACACATTATGTGGTACACTAGATAAAGTAAATTCCATTAGAGACCTTGGGGTTACATTTGACTCCAAGTTACATCTGGACGTCCAAATAGATAACATTATTAATAAAGCCTATAAAACTTATGGTTTTGTCATGCACTCCTGTACAAAATTTACCCGACCTTCTACTTATCTTTACATTCATAAAAGTGTCATTTGTTCCCAGCTAGAAAATATAGTGACAGTCTGGAGTCCCTATTATAACAAATACAATGATGCCCTTGAGTCAGTACAGAAAAAGTTTCTACGTTGTATGTATTAGAAATGTATGTGTAGCCGTTTATCTTATGATGACTTACTAAGCAAATTTAATCTCTTGTCTCTCAAATCTAGACACCTTCAGTTACAAATTATGTTGTAATATGATATTTGTCATAGCAAATATGACTATATGGCCCTTACAAAATAATGAATACACGTAGGGAACACCAATTATTTGCCACTTCTTACTTTCGCACTCATACCGGCGAGCGTTTACCAATATATGGTATGGTTCACTGTTAGAACACATATTTTAATAAAATAGTTATATTGGCCACGCACGTCGGCACTTTTAAGAAACAGATAATGTCTCAATTGCTAACAATACAATAGAAATCTAATTTAATTTATTACACTGTAGTTTGCACGCATTTCGGTGTTGAAAATATATGTACGAGGACTATCTGTGTATGAGTTGACTATGGTTCTAGACATGATAACGCATAAATAAAACCGAACTGCAAGGCTGAATCTTGCTCTATTTAAGTTGTACTTAATTTTATTCAGAAAATTACGTACAACTTATGGTGCTTCATATTGAATAACACATATTAACTGTAATCGAACTGGAAAATGGCTATTGGAAGAAAAGGGTAAATAATTCTAAAGAGAATATTTTTCTAATAAGAATTAACCTTAATTTTAACTAGAATACGAGAATCATCAAAATCTAAACATTGGTGCTCAAAACTCCCAATGAGTGAGTAATCCTGGAGCAGGATTCACCAATACGGAGAAAGTAACAAAATGGCCGCCACTGGCATCTGGATAATATTGAAGCCCACACCATATTAATTTCGAATTTTGCCGAATAAAATCCTACTTTAATGGTTGTCTGACTCAAATGCCAAAAGTACTCACAAATCCAAGGGATAGAAGAACAGTACAACATATTTGCCAGAGAAGTCAGCAAGTTTGATTGTGTTGAATTCTCCGTTAACCACTGCAGTTGCTGAGAAGTCTGGGGCAGGCTTCTGTACCCGAGGCACAAGGACTGTGCTAGCTGTAAACAAGTTTAACAGATACAACTTATGACTTACATAATTTTTTTTTAGGTAGAAATAGTATTTCAAGCAATTTTAAAGCACCTACTTCAGCAGTGACTCTTTAACTGTCTGTACAGGGAAGTCATCAATAAATTATCATTATATTAGAATTCTATTTGGTTATGTAACGGTAATTTATTGATTATACAGCTTATTAAGTTGAAACATCTTACTAGTAGAGAAGTTAGTTTTCTTCGCAGCTGCATAGGATGGAGCCAGCACCTGTCGAAAATAAAATATAAGAAAAACGAACAAGACAATCAGACTAGGTATGACAAGTTACTGAGAAAAGAATTGTCCCTTTCAGTTTATTTAAAGCCAATTTGATTAGAAAACATACCCTACGACCAAACTGTTTTACAAGGAAGCTCATTTTACGTTGTTTGGTCTAATAGTTTCAGAAATATAATTAATTCTCCTCAACGTATTCCCAATTTTCGCCGGAAGAAAGATAAATATTTTTGACAGCCAGTGTGACCAGATTAAATTTTACGAAAATACCGAGGCACCTCAAAAAAATACTGAAATATACCGATTTACATAGGACAGATATACCAATAAAAATACTGATTTTCTTAACAGGTTTTATTTATTCATTTTCACAATAAATGTTAGAGTTATATTTTAACATCTTTTTCGAAGGATTAAATTTTACACAACCTCCTTCATCCTTAACACCTTGCTTTGTTTTTAAAATTGCTGACACATTTTTGTTTACAAATCTATTTCTTTGGTCCGTTTTTATTAAATTTATCTGTGAAAATATGCGCTCGCATGCAGCATTCGATACCGGTATACATAGCAGAGATTTACTAAAACTAGTTATATTTTTGTATTTTAACATGCCATCACTGTTAGAAATTTTCCCAACTTCCACCCAAAATTGTTCACATGAGATGGGTGAGCCAGTGCTCGAAGATTGTAACAAATCACTTACTTCGCGATCAAACTTTAGGGTTCTATATTCTTCGTCGATTAACTGCATTTGTTCTGGCTGTACTTCGCATGGGAAAGTTTCTATTACATTTCGTAAACTGCGAAATTCTTTATGCACGGCAGTGTGTGGGTCAAGAAATTTTAGTTCTTTAAAAACTGGATTTTCAAAAGGCAAACGTGATTTCAATTGCGTGCTTAGCTCAATTAAAAATGATTGGCACCTTCTGAAAAACTCAGCAATCTGTTCTTTCATGTTTACATTTCCCCTGTGTTTGATTAATTCTTGGCCCACTTGAATACCTAAGTACATATCTTTCAATGGCAAATAATTTACATGTGACTTTGGGTCTAAGGTAAATACATTTTCTGTATGTTTGATGTAATTAGTTTTCATGAAGCAACCCAAAATCGACAAGTACATACTAGATGCATCATCATACAGTCTATCAATGCACGGATAGTCGCCTTGAAAAATTACGTTAAATTTGTTTACAATCGGCAAAATGTAGTCCAAAAAGTGAAAGTACAATTTGTTTATATCAGTGGTAAAAGAATTATATAAAAATTCTGATGACATATTGCGATCACTCAAGTATTGGTCTTGAAAGAACAATTGCAATGCCCTCCACTGCTCAATTATTCTACTAATACAGGCATGAAGTGAAAGCCACCTTATGTCGTAATGACGCAAGATTCTGTGATTTTCAGTGTCTGTGAAATTTTGGAACTCAGCAAATTCTCTTTGACGCTTGCTGCTTTGAGAAAAATATCCATATACTTCTTTTACTATTTGTTCTAAATTTCTAGGCAGTATTTTACAGGCGTGGCTAACACTTAATGCTGCAGAGTGACAAACACATTTTATGAAAAAGCACTTTGGGTTTACTTCTTTAATTTTTGCAACAATGCCAGAGTGTTGACCAAACATCACATTCGTAGTATCAGCAGCGAATCCTATTACGTCTTTTATTTCTAAACCTAATTCGGATAATTTTGATGACAACGAATTAAATAAATGACCTGCGGTCTCACCACTTAAATCAACTAAATCAAGGAATTTGGTTTGTACAGTACATTTAGTTTCAGAGAAGTATTTAATTACTATCGCCAATACTTTGACTGTCGCAACATCTGTACTCTCATCGATTATAATTGAATATACTGGTTTACCTGAAGGAGATGCAGTACGAAGTATGTCCTCAATCATATCTTTTTCGAATTCGGGTCCTAAAACATTATAAGTTATAGCAGCTGCTTTGGTTCTCTTGCAGGAAAATTCTTTCGCAATATCGGAATCGGTAAAACACTTCACTAGAACTTCACTAAGATGGTCCATAGCTCTAAATGGGATATTGTGTTCCGACAGAAAACTGCATAAACGCAGCTCAGCTTTCTTGACTTCGTCTTTCAGTGGGGCCTTTTTGAAAAATGTATCAACCTGAAAATTAAATGAAAAAATACTTGGTTATTTTGGAAACAAAACCAGGATGATTAACTTTGAATTAAAATATATCAAAACTCCTTGAACTAGGTAAGTAAAGCGAGTTATGCTTACCTTTGACTGTCCTTTATATTTTATCAAGTTCGATTTATGCTTTTCAGTATTTGCATGCTGTTTTATAGATGCTAATCTACTTTGCAGTTTCGCATTGCATGCTTTACAAAATGCGGTGAACTCATCATCTTTATAACGTGAAAGCCACGAAGAAAATTCCGGAATTTGTTCCCACTTAGCTAAATAACTTTGCTGAAAACTAGACATGCTGTCCGGATGGATGCAACTAAGTAAATAAAAATAACGAAAATCGCAATCTATTTATATGATGACAAAAACATCTCCTATTTTGGGGAAATTCCCGAATTATCGAAAGAAAGTCCTCAAAGATTAAGTCGAGTGCAGAAGAGACAATCATTTCACTTGAACCGTATTAGACGATTTAATACTAGTAATTAAGTATCTTTTATGTCTAACTACTACCTATTCATGCAACTGAAAACTTAAAAACTAGACGTTGTTTTGAAAATTATAGATAAACTAGCGGTCCGTCCCGAATTCGTCCGGGTAGACTGATATTCATGAAACAAACGGATTTGAATGTATGAAATCTGGAAATTACACTATATCTAATGTTGCAAACCGCATTAAAATCGGTCCAGCAGTTGTAAAGTTTTAGGCGAACATACATTGTGCAACTCTGATTTATACTACGTATTGATTGATAATTGTATAGGTAGTATTACAATACTACAACGCCGGCGACGGCCGTCTTTCTTGTCATATCTGTAACTTACTCATCTTTGCTCATAGATAACATGTATAAACTAAATCCGGGAAAGCCCCCAGCCAATGTTCGCGTTCCGGGGAATTCCGCAAACATTGTCCCAAGGACGATCACTCACTACGGTGTTGCCATAACGTCAACCATAATATACCCAAAAATACTGACTCCCAGCAATATACCTGAAAATATACTGATGTTCGGAAAAATCGATGAAATATACTGAAAAAGTATTAAAATACTGAATCTGGTCACACTGTTGACAGCTGACTGGAAGGGTGATATGACAGGCTACGTTCGAAAACTAAATCGGCTGATACGACGACGATGGCATCCAATGATCGATCGATATAAAAAATAGGAATAGGTGGCCTGATAAGTGATTGTAAAATGAAAAATAAGACAAAATACCTATAGTTCTGAAAGTTGTGACAGATGGCGTTGATTCTCCATGGCTTTAATTTATACGCTTGTGATAAATTATAAACCAAACCACGCTTACTTTTCAATTATTCAAAAGCTTGAAACCATAGCACCATCAGGTATCCCCTCCTTTGCCGAGCGCCCTACATAGTCCACTTTTCAATAACGCCATATTTGCGGGCCGCCCTATATAGACCCAGCAGCAGCGCGCGCTACCGCGTCGAGCAATATGAGTAATTTCAACCAATGGGGATCGGTGTGACAAGGACAGTAACAAAATTTCGTTGTGTAAAGGAATGAGATAGGTATTAAAACCGTCGGACCTTAACCAATCGTAGTAAAAGTCCAACAACGGAATGCATCATGCGGCTTAACTTCAGTCCGGTTCAGTCGTGGGTTTGAGGCAGCAGTGTTTAAGTTTTTTTGGTGAAAATGTTTTGTTTTCATCGCAAAAGGAAAGAAACGTAAGTAACTAGCATGTCTGTTTAATCCTGTAGGTTGTTTGCGTTGGATTTTGTACTAATATCGATGACCTAAACTTGCACGGCGAAAAATTTCCGCCTTGATGGTTTCGACAAGACAACAATTGATGGCTTTTTGTTTCTATTTACGGATAAAACGATGTTATATTCATATCTAAGATTCATAAACTCGAAGTGAAAACAATAATTTTGTACGTAGATCGTTTCTGAGAGCTGAAATCGTCAATCGAAAATCTTGTGTCATCATCTGGACTATATTGTCCGCAAACACCAATGTATGTTTTGAAACAAAATGGCGGTCGGTGGCCATGAGATAACTTAGTATGGATACGCCTGTACAGCTATTGATTCTTGAGATTTGGTTTTGATTAACTCTTGGTCTGCATTTTGTAAATGTTGCATGTTACTGTTTTTAATGGGTTAGTGTTAACGAAAGGGTATGCGCAAAAGACTTAGATATTTTTTTTTATCTTTTTTTAATTTTTTGTTTTATCGAATCTTTAAGGGGGGGGGTTGTTCAATGCATTAATACAAACATATTTTGTCATATAAACTTTTTTCTTAGACGCGTATTTTCGACTTTATTGTCACTTTACGGGGTTTCACAGGATTTAGATTATTTTTAATGTTTTTTATTTCTTTTTATTTCATATATTTGCTTTTTTGTTGATGCATAGATCTTATTAAATGTCGTAAATACTAAAGTTTTTGTTTCATACACTTTTCTCTGTAGTCAGTAATTTAGCCGTATTTTTTTTCGAAATCTCCCAACACTTAATTTTTTTTTCAGAAAGGTACAAAATTTTAGTCTAGTAAACCACATATTATTTTGCACTCAGCTGATAGGTGGCGTCATTATAAGCCACATTTGTCAAAATAACTTTTCTCTATTGTCAATTTTTGGCTAGAGTAGGTTATTGTGGCTAAATTTAAATTGGGTTTAGGTTAGGTTGGGTTGGAACTTCTAAAAAGCAAATCTGGAGCGAGCGCAGCGCAGTGGAGCGAGCATATGCAAATAAAAACAAAATGTATCTAAAAAATACCCCCTCTACCTTTTGATTCTAATTTTGGCCTCGTTAATAAAGTCGAAAATAAGCACCTTAGAGAAAAGTTTATTTAACAAAATAGGTTTGTTTCAATAATATGTATAATCTCCTATCAAAATAAGAACAAATACTCAACAAACAAAAAAACATCAAAAAAGTCTAAGTATATCTTTCCGCATACTCTTTCCTTCACACTGACCTTCTACATCTCAGGACTTTGATATTGTGTGTCTGTATGCTTACTTATATTTTCAATACACAAATATTAACCATTTTAGTTATTTGTTTGTCTTTTTGCGCCTGTTTGTGTGTCTGACTGTGCCTGTTTTTTAACGCTTTTTTAACACTTTTCCGCATTCTCTAGTGTATAAGATATGGTGAGGATAAGAGGAGGAGGAATAGGGAGGGGGAAAGGTGGAGGACGAGGAGGAGTAAGCTCCTCTAGGGAAATTGAGGTGGACGTCATTGTGGAGCCATGTCCCTTGGAGCCTCCGACGCCGGCTCGACGAGCCAGGACCCACGGCGGGAATACCGACAGCCGAGGGAGGGTCGCAGCGAAAGGCAGGGGCAGGGGCAGGGGCAGCGGCAGGGGCAGGGGTAGTATGCCAGAGGAGCAGCAGCGGTAATATGTTTTGTTTGTTTATTGCTTTAAATTGTATGTTTTACTTGTTTTGTTCTTTTAATTATTTTTGTATGTAAGTTTTGTTGTTTGTGTTATTGGAGACGAATAAATTTACTTATATTCTATTCTTTTTTGTATACTTTTTATTTTTATAATTTTGTTCTTTCTTTCAGATTTTACTGCGGTAATATTGTCGGAGGCGGACTTCCAGAGGGAGAACCGTTGCAGTCCCTCTTGCACATTAAGCGCCAGCGGATCTGGGATCCCCTCCAATCCCTGATCACAATACACGAGATGCCGCCTGCTTCCTCCGCTTTGTTGGCGCCATCACCAGTGATGTAAGAAACATATTTTTAGCGTAGTCTATACTGTGTTTTTTTTTTATTATTTTTTTAAGATATTCCAACAATATGTTCGTAAAAAGCTCTGTGTTTCAAAAAAAAACACATAAATTTGAACATGTTATTTGTTATCTTACCATTGCTAATTTATTTTATTGATATTTTAATAAGTATTATTTTTTTACAAGTAAACATTTTTGTATGAAGCCAGGCTACTTGAAACTTCAAATAGGTACCTACCCTAAAATTTTGGTTTTTCGTGTACTGTAATGTAATGTTTCGTGTAATGAGAATTTAATTACAAACAACAAATGTTCTTTTGACACAATATAGTAAATAGCGTAGTAGCGTTTCTGAGATAATTCAGTTTAAATATGTAATTTAGTCATTTATTTAGTAGTTTTTATTTTTATTCTAATACGGTTCGATACTTGTCAAATTTATATATTTATGTAATTTCTCATTGCAATATACATTAAATTGTATTTTGTATATGACTATTGAACATAAAATAAAAAATACAGAGAATTAATTTGCAAAGGCAAGCTTATCTCTAAAAAGACATCTCTTCCATCAAACCCATGATGTAACCCCATAATTGTAAACTATTTTTTAAACATCTGTCATATCTACCAAAGATCAGAATTTCAAAGTCGCATCCATACTTTTTTCGCCAGTGGTATTTCTGTTTGTATGAAGAAATTGATCATTTTCAACTCTTCAAAACTTCTTGTTTCTAGTATGCTAATTAGATAGTGTTCATTGAATTAGTAAGGTTATTTAATGTAGTTTTTGAATTAGTTAGTTAATTTAATGTAGTTATTGAATTTATTGACCATTTTCAGCAAATATGTCAAGCCCATAATTTTACTATGTGACTGGAGAGGTGTTTAATATCGGGTCATACACACCAACCGACAAATCATATCTGTTTAGGGTTCTTGATTTAACTAGTTAAAGACCTAAACTCTCTAAATTAGTTTAGACAAGCCACTGTAGTCACAAAGAGGGTCTAGAAATAAGCTGACAACATAACCTATTTTAGAACACTTTTTTGATAATGTTATTTTAAGGTCATGGCTTTAAATCAATTTTTGTCTTAATTTTTCCATAGGACCATGTCATGTTTATATGTAACTGTGTAAATAAGATAATGTTGTAAATAAAACCAAAAATTCAAGCTGTTCCTGTGTTTAATTTATGAAAATTCAATAGTTTTTGACAAGAATGAGAAGAAAAAATCCCTATTTTCAGAATACTTTCTTTGCTCACACCTAGACTGCTTGACCAAACCTAGCTTATGTTACATTATTAGAAAGTATGTTTAATGCAGTTTTCAAATATATAAGTACAGGTTGTGTCTATTAAATAAGTAGTTTGCGCCACTTGGAGGCTAGAAGCAAGCGCGGGGCGCGCGGCCCGCCACCTGTGGTGCGCACGATTTGCGCCGCGGCAAGTGACCCTAGATGCGGTTGCGAGGCGTGTGGCAAGGGAAGGGGTATTATAGCCAAGTAGAGATCTAAAATCAATCTGTAGGAGTTTCTACGCCCTGCCCTCCCACAGTAGTCCAATGTAGAGAAGAGGCAAAAATGACGATTGCTAAGTATATGTAAATATCTACAGTAATAAAGACATTTGATTGATTGATTGATTGATTGATTGATTGATTGACCGCAAACGTAGAAACACGGGGGATGCCGTTTCTAATCCCTTAAAAATGAAGACAGCAGGATCAGAGTATCGTGAGGCAGGCACAGGACAAATGGATATCAAATTTCCATGTGACACCGCAATTTGACGACAAAATAGCTAGGTTTGTCAAGTCCAAGTATTTCTTGCGAAGAAACCAAGAGTTCTCCATCTCTGAGGCTGTAGCCATAATATCCTTATAATCTGAGCGCATACCTAGTTACAGGAGTGAGTGACATGAGTGAAGCCTTTGATTCGCGGTGGACGTGCTCTATCGTTCCGTTCGCACCCGTGCGATATACCTTTGTGTAATGCACTTCGTGGTAAACTAGTGCGTTAGCCGGCGAAACAGGTCGGACTCAAATGGAGCTCCGCGATCATTTGTTATAACCGTACTGTTATACCCCGTCTTAGCTACCCTTCTGGCTGACAATACCTTAATTTCTATCCGTCATCAAATTCTATTCTAGACTCTTTTACTCGTTGCTAATGGCAGGCAGTCTACGTTGGTCACACTTAAGACCCCTTCATAAAGGATTTCTAAGTTTGATTATTACTGAATTTGTGTTAAATTCACAATATATATTAATTCTAATAAAAACTAATTATCGTCAATAAAGTTTTTTTTTTTTTTTTTTTTAAAAAACCTTCTGACGCAGCGCGTCATAACATTTGGTGGCAGAGTAAAGGGACTTTAAGAAATTATCCCTGGTGTAACGTCTCCGTTTATAAACACTGTTTTCTCTGTTTAATAAAAAACTGACTGTGCAAAGTACAGTGTGACCCGTAGCTCAACTCTGTTTTTAATCTAACTCTGTGTTTTGTGTCTCCGTTCCTTCACTGCGTCAAGCTAAGGGTAGCAAACCCTTAAGCTCATCATAATTTTGTGTCTCCGTTTCATCGCTGCGTCGGGCTTAGGGTAGTGAACCCTTGAGCTCATCATCGGCCCGACTCCGTCTCTTCGTTGTGCCGAGTTTAGGGTAGTTAACCCTTGAACCCGTCACCCTGACTCCGTTACTCCACTGCGTTAAACCTTGGGAAGGTTTATCTCCACGTCGTTGTAAACCTTGCAACTTGCAAAGGTTTACCCGTACTGCAAACTCGCCGTGGGCGAGCTGTATCTACGAGTTCATCGCATTGCAATTTCCGAGAAGCATCATGGTAACAAGTAGTGCGATTGCATACATGTAAGTGTTTTGACTTATAACTTTTGTGAAGGTGACAATCATATCCCGTTGCAAGTACAGTGATTATTATATATTACGCTGAGTTTTATAACTTTAGTCGCCCACCGTGTTGGTCGATGTTATTGTTCGTGCATTATTAAGCTGTGTTTTATTTTATGAACATTATACTTTGTTATGACTGAAGATAAGCCGGTCGCGACACTTCCTATAGATAATAAAAGTGGGAGCACAACTGCTCTATTTACAATGTCGTCAATTGACTTAAACATTTTAATCAAATTTGTGCCGAGATTCGATGGCACTAGGGAAAAACTTAATGCATTCCTGAATAATTGTAGTAATGCTATAAAATTAGCATCTACAACACAGCAAGATGTGCTGTTTAAATACATACTAAGTCAGTTAGAAGGGCGCGCCGAAGCCGCGTGCACTATCAAAGAATTTGAAAACTGGGTTCAGTTAGAACAGTTTTTAAAGGCCCAGTTCGGTGAGCGAAAACATTACGCTCACTTATTGTCGGATTTACAGGATTGCCGACAAAATAACGAGACTGTCAAGCAATTCGCTCTCCGTTTAGAGTCTTGTCTGGCTCAGTTTTTGACTGAAATCAACATTAGCATTCCCACTAAAAAGAAAGGCGAATTGGCTGGCCGGCTCGCGGCAATGCAAGACCTTGCCATGCATACATTTGTGATAGGCTTAAAACCTAAGCTTTCTATGGTTGTAAGATGTCAAAATCCAGAAACCCTGGATGAAGCTATTAATCTAGCTGTTTCCGAAGAAAAGTTACTTCAAAGTGCTTTTAATAGGGGTCATGCTGCAAATTGTCCCCTCACTCAGAGTCGTACATCGTGGCAGAAAAAGAAAGAGGATCATTTTAAACCACAGGTCCATACTATGTCCACTTCCATTGCGTCCTTACAACGAGCATCCTCTTCAAAGAACTACGAATCCAAAAACATTTCTTGCAAATATTGCAAATCCGTTGGTCACAGCATTGACCAATGTATAAAATTAGCTCATAAGAAGAAGAATGAAAACTTTTCTTCCAAGAGTCCTAGGGCCTCTGTCAACTTTGCCGGTGAAGACACCACCGACATCGCGTCATGTCAAGATGACGATGACATCAATCAGTCAAACGATTGTACTGATGATGATAATTGCAATTGCGATTTAAACTAAACCCGGTCCCAAGTAGACGTCGTACGGGACCTGCAAATATACAATCCGGCGTCCTAAATTTAAAAAACACTGCGTCACACACTGAGTCCAACACCGCGTCACATACTAAGTCCCTCACTGAGTCGAACACTGCGTCTAACACTGAGTCCAACACTTCGTCACACACTGCGTCACACACTGAGTTCACATTGAGTCCAACACTGCGTCACATACTAAGTCCCTCACTGAGTCCAATACTGCGTCCAACACTGAGTCCAACACTGCGTCCAACACTGAGTCCGACACTGCGTCACATACTAAGTCCCTCACTGAGTCCAACACTGCGTTCAACACTGAGTCCAACACTGTGTCACACACTGAGTCCCACACTGAGTCCAACACTGAGTTCAATACTAAGTCAAACTCTGCATTACACATCAAGACAACTGATTTAAACGTCTTTGAGGTTTCTTCTAACACTTCGAAGAGATACTTACCTCATGTCTCGTTGCAGACAAAACTGTCCAAACGAAGACTGTTGTTTTTGATTGACACTGGTGCATCCTTTAGTCTTATCACGAAAGGTTCTATAGAATTAATGCCAGACTTAACGAAGGAAGTCATCAAATTCAAAGGCATTGATAATGTCGAATCATCGACAACATTAGGTCATTTTCAATTATAAATATTCCCTGACATTAACTCTGTCACTTCACACACATTTCACGTTGTAGACGATGTATTCTTACCCTACGACGGTATTATGGGGAACGACCTCTTCGAATACCACGAGTGTAATATCGACTATATTAGCAATACCCTCAATTTCAAAACCATCGTCTTGAAAATGAAATTTAACGAACCCATTTATACAATACCCCCTCGCACTGAAACTGTGATTGAATGTCCCGTTTCTGACCCTGCGCTAAAAGAGGGTCTGATACTTGACCAACACCCTTCCGAACACTTACTCATTGCAAACTGTTTGGTTAAAGTTAAAGAGAACTAAAGAGTAAATATCACAGTTATAAATACTTCAGAAGATCCTGTTACGGTGAATTCCAACCTCGTGTTGCATATTATCCCTGTACATTTATATAATGTCTATAGACATTCACCCAAATCCACGACTAAGAATCACGATTCGGTAAATACTACAGATAATCAAAACCATAAATACCCTAGTTCAGTACACCGAACACAAGAAGTACTTGAACAACTACGTACTTCGCATCTTAATAGCGAAGAAGATGAAGCCCTCCGCGAAATCTGTTCAGATTTTTCCGACATTTTTCATCTCCCTGGAGACAAACTGACACACACTAATGCAATCAGTCATGAATTCAAAACGTCTACTAATATTCCCATCCACACAAAAACCTATAGATTTCCGGAATGTCATAAGAAAGAAGTAGAAACACAAATGAACAAAATGTTGAACGAAGACATTATTAAACTTTCAACATCCCCTTGGTCCGACCCTATCTGGGTAGTCCTAAAGAAACTGGACGCCTCTGGACAACTTAAATGGCGTATAGTCATTGACTACAGAAAGTTAAACGATATCACAATCGGTGACTCTTACCCGATTCCAAACATCTCCGAAATCCTGGACCAACTTGGAAAATGCAAGTATTTCAGCACTCTAGACCCAGCGTCAGGCTTCCATCAGATCCCAATGTCAGCTGAAGATTCTCAAAAGACAGCCTTTTCAATTCCCCAGGGTCATTTTGAGTTCAACTGCATGCCCTTCGGCTTAAAAAATGCCCCCTCGACTTTTCAAAGACTGATGAACTCTGCCCTCTCAGGCCTTCAAGGCATTAAATGTTTTGTATATCTAGATGATATTGTCATCTATTCCTATGACCTGCAATCCCACATCAACAACATTTCCGAAATCTTTCAAAGACTTCGTGATTTCAACCTGAAACTCCAACCAGACAAGTGTGAGTTTTTAAGACGTGAAGTCGCATATCTTGGACATCTTATAACAGAAGAGGGAGTAAAACCAAACCCAGAAAAGATTAAAGCCGTTACGGAGTTTCCCACACCCAAATGTCCCAAAGACATTAAATATTTCCTTGGACTTGTTTCCTATTACCGTCGCTTCATCGCAGATTTCTCAAAAATCGCTAAATCTCTCACTTCTCTCCTGAAAAAGGATATTCCATTCAAATGGGAAAACCAACAACAAATCGCATTCGACTCATTAAAACAAAAACTAGTTTGTGCCCCAATACTGAAATTTCCCGACTTCACTCAGCCTTTCATACTGTCAACCGATGCATCGAATTACGCTATTGGCGCCGTTCTTTCCCAAGGCACCGTTGGAAAAGATAATCCGATTGCCTATGCCTCTAGAACACTGAATAAAAACGAAATTAACTATAGCACCACGGAAAAAGAATTATTGGCAATAATTTTCGCATGCAAAACCTTCAGACCATACATATATGGGCGTAAATTCCTGATAGTCACAGATCATAGACCACTTAAATGGCTTTTCAATCACAAAGACCCAAGCAGCAAAATGCAACGATGGCGTCTACTTCTCGAAGAGTTTGAATATGAAATTGTCTATCGTAAAGGAAAACTCAACTCCGTAGCAGATGCATTATCCCGGTTTCCAGTCCACCCAGTCAATACTTCAGATCCAGATGATGGCCTGGTTGATCTTAGTTCCCTAGGATTAAGCCCGTACAATGACAACCTTAGCCCAGACTTCGATGCTCTTAATGTGCCGTCACCCCCTCAAATAGAGAATAACCCAGGTTCTTCCCCAACTGGACCTTTAGATCCATTATCCACATTAGATGGTTTACACCAAGAGGAATATCCTCAATTCCTCAAGTCAATAACCGATATAAACAAAAACTTCAATACAAACTTGAGAGAGCATAACGCTAAACTGACAAGAAGCGCCTGTAAAACAATTCTTGTCCCAACGTCCATTGATCTCGATGAGTCCAATCCATATATACAGGAAATCATTGGTAATTTGGACGACTCTGATCAACTGATCCAAGGTGAGAAACAGCTGTATTCATTTCACAAAATCGAAACAAATAACAAGACATACTATCTTCTATTTACTAAGGTCCATCACTTTGACGAATGTTCATATCCTGAAATCTTTAACACTCTCAAAGCAGTTAGGAATGAACTACTAATCCAATCCACCGAAACAACTGAAATTGGTATATCCGATTTTAGAAACCCATTCGACAAACACTCCTTTATCAAGATATACAACATACTAAACTACCTATTCCATAATACCAATATTGTTGTCAATATCTACCACAATACTATCATGTACCCATCTTTGAGCGAAATTAACAAAATTCTCCAAGAGAATCACGATTTACCTGTTGTCGGACACTAAGGTGCTGTCAGAATGCTGAAAAGAATCCAAGAAAAATATTTTTGGAAAGGCATGCGCAGTGACGTTGAGAACTATGTGAGGCAATGTACATCTTGCCAACAAAACAAAGCCCTTAGGAAAACCAATAGAGCTCCTATGCAAATCACATCTATATCGACATCTCCCTTTCAACGTGTAGTATTGGACATTGTCGGACCATTACCGGAGTCTGGCACTGCTAAACTCAGATTCATCCTTACCATTCAAGACGATCTCACGAAATTTTCTGTTGCTTACCCAATCCGCAGCACAACTGCTGAAGAATCAAGCGATTGTCTCATCCACTTCGTCTCCTTATTTGGAATACCCAAGACCATTCTGACAGATCAGGGCACTAATTTCACAGCTGACTTGTTCAGGAAAACATGTGATTTCCTGAAAATAAAACAACTATGGTCCTCTCCCTACCACCCTCAGACCCAAGGTGGACTTGAACGAAGCCATTCCACCTTGAAAGAATATCTCAAATCTTTCATTAACGAACATCAAGATAACTGACCTCGTTATGTTTACACTGCAATGCTGTCATACAACACTAGCATACACTGCACTACGAATTACACTCCTTACGAATTGTTATTCGCTCACAAACAACATCTTCCAGATTCCATATACAGTACTCCACCTGATGCGTCATACCCCGAATATGTGAAAATGCTACAACACAGATTACAACATTCCAGACGAAGAGCTATAGAAAATATGCTCAAGTCTAAAGAAAACTCCAAATCATATTATGACAACCGAACTCGTCCTATTCAATATAAAGTAGGTGACTTGGTCTATCTAAAGAACCACCTACGTCTCAGAAAAGCCTTATCACCGATTTGGAAAGGCCCTTATAAAGTAGTGAAAATGCATGGTAACAATACCTTATCCCTCCTACTCAATCGTAAATACATAAAACATCACTATGATGAAGTGAAATTAGCCTCACTCTAAATCACTTATTTTCAGGCTGATAATGCCGCTCTCAATCATAGCGATGCCTACTGAAGATTTCATTGAACCCCTGCACAAAAGCCCTGGACTATACTTCGATCCGGTCGGTACAATGAAACTCATAAATGACTACCTGCACGTTGTCATCCTTATAGACATTAGATACATTAAGCCTCACATAGACAACATCAATGGCGTTTTCGGAACAGCTCGATATTTGTGTCAACAGAGTGACGCTTTGGAAGATGTAGAATATCACAATATCATCCAACCTCTTAAGGCTCTATACGATGGTGTTGTGAGAGACTATAGCTCTACATCTCACTTCATTCCTACGAGATCTAAAAGATCCGCTTGGTTCTCAGGAGTAGGCACTGTTCTGAAACACGTTTTTGGCACGATGGACGACAATGATGCGAATAAGTATAACGACGCTATTCAGAACTTACAAAATAACGATAAACAATTGACCTCTTTATTGAAGCAAAACATCATTATGTCCACAGCAGCAATTTCAAAGGTCAATGAAACCATTCATTTTATTGCACAAAATGAAGGTCGTCTGAATGACGCTGTTGATACACTAGTTTCATCTTTGAAGAATGTTACGGATGAAACACATTCTATGCAGTTTAAAAATAAGTTAACTAATGTTTTTAATGTCCTTAATGCCAATCTATTGACTCTGACCTTC
Source organism: Argyresthia goedartella (assembly GCA_949825045.1). Lineage (NCBI taxonomy): Eukaryota > Metazoa > Arthropoda > Insecta > Lepidoptera > Argyresthiidae > Argyresthia > Argyresthia goedartella. The sequence continues at coordinate 9,908,345 of OX463831.1, read as the reverse complement.
CAATTGGAGGATATCACTAACACTATTTTGTTCTCGAAAACAAACACCCTTCATTCTGCGGTTATCACTCCAACTGAATTGTACAATGGCCTTGTGTCTAGTATTAAGTACTTACCTAAGTTAAGAGAGTTTCCGACTCCTTTAGATTTAAGTAATATTCATGTTATAACTAATTTGTCAGAATTAGTGTCATGTATTTTAGATTCTAAGTTGATATTTGTTTTAAGGATACCTCTTGTTTATCACATCGAGTTTGATTTTTATAAAACCATTCCGGTCCCGATACCACATGACACAGAAAAACCAGATAGCTATGCTATGATAATTCCTACAAAACCATACATTGCACTCAGCAAAGACAAATCGAACTATTGTAGTTTTGAAGACCTGAATATTTGTAAACATGCTTTAAAACACACCTACATATGTGACTTACCTAGTTCATCCTCGACAGTTGTAGATCCGATATGTGAAATAGAAATAATTACTAAAGTTGTCAAAACACTTCCACCCCAGTGCAAAACTAAATTTTTGAATGATAAATAGATATTTGGCAAAATATTAACCACAACAAATGGATTTTTGTACAATCCGAATTAACTAAGATAACCCTTGACTGTGAGTCCTTTGTCAGAGAACTCACAATATCCGGTACAGGTGTACTTAACATGCAACCACAGTGCATTGCCTTCTGCAAAAACATTAAACTATTTTCCCGATCTGACATTGTAGTAAATGTAAGTAGGATTAGTTCAGATTTCAATCTGATTAATGATAGTTGTTGTAATATTAACACTTTTCAAAAAGCTAAAATTCATGTACCTGCCATGAATATTTCCAATATAAACCTCGAATACTTTCAAAATTATGAAGACTCCTCTAAAGAAACTGTTAAGAAATTAGATTCACTTTTGGATAATTATAACATTGTTTCCAACCATGCTAGTTTTACAATCATTACCGTTATTGTGTTACTTCTATTTTTTTAAAACGTTTTAACCCAATTTCAATCAAATCATTTAGAATAACAACAGTCCCTGAAACAGAAACTTCTGATTCTAATAATGATCAAGACCCCATTCCATTACCGCGTCTCAGAATCGATTAATTTTGTGCTAATTCTTCGTAAACTTACTCTTCCACCCCTAAGTTTACTCTTTTTCGGAGGGCTGTTATACCCCGTCTTAGCTACCCTTCTGGCTGACAATACCTTAATTTCTATCCGTCATCAAATTCTATTCTAGACTCTTTTACTCGTTGCTAATGGCAGGCAGTCTACGTTGGTCACTCTGAGGGTTAAGACCTTTCCCTTCATAAAGGATTTCTAAGTTTAATTATTACGGAATTTGCGTTAAATTCACAATATATATTAATTCCAATAAAAACTAATTATCGTCAATAAAGTTTTTTTTTTTTTAAAAACCTTCTGATGCAGCGCATCATACAGTACGCACGCCAAAGCGAGGGACCCAATCTCTCGTGAAAACATCAGCCACTTCTTCAGCGGTGCCATCTATTGATGGCACCAAGTCGTACCATGGTTCTGCGAGTTCTTGTTATAGAGGTTGGTTCATTGCCTACATTCTTTATATCAAGGTTATTATGTACTTGTGATAAAATCTAATAATTCTTCTCCTTTCTTGTTAGTATCGGTACTACCCCACACCTCATTATGGGAGTTAGCATCACAGCTGCTGCACAGCTTATTCGTATTATACGAATGGAACGTCTTTTCCTTTATAGTTCTCTGCAATGTCTTCTACCTTTCGCGGGGGTGGCACGAAGCCTGTTGTTGCTTCCCCGCTAGCTTCTATCAGAATAAGTTCTATAGCGAACAGATTTCTGGAACATGTACCAGAAATACAGCCTGGTGTTTTGATTTTATTGTTGACAAAAATACATTTTCGGGCAGCCAGCTCACCTGAATGGTCATAATAGAGTTCGCCACCCAGACAGCCCAGCCCCGTGACGCGTTTTGTCGTTGATATGTATGCCTCTTGTAGCAGGGCTATGTCTATTTTGTCGGACATTATGGTTTGGCATAGTTCAACCTCTCCTCCTCCTCGGCTGTTCACTAGTGCGAACGTGTTTTTGGTTGTGAATCTTTGTACGAATCTTTGATTAATTCTATACAAATAATTCACCATTGGCTGATTGCAACAAACTCAATTCCTTGTTCCTCCTACGGTGTTCTTACGGAAAGGCTCCACCCACCGAAAGGGATAGTCTGCTGACAGTCAACCGACTGCATCCACAACTCCTTCCAGAAGACCTTCGAACAGTTTGAATTGTGAGTAAAACAACTACTTATAACTTGCCGGCGCTGCGGTGATTTGAACCAGTGATCATTTCTGTCATCCATGTGCGGGCCGACGTCCTAAACTACTGCGCTAAACAGAGAGCGACTACGGGCCTCGAAAATACCGATCAGTACCACTACGCACTGCTACGAGTGCTACGCTGCGTAACGATCGACTACGCGCTACTACGCTGTGTAACAGATACACTATCGACTACGCGCTACGAAACAGTGCTACGTCTCACACATCGACTACGAATAGAATGGCGAGTGTAAAACATTCCCCACCAAGAGTGCAAACGATATCGACGAGCTCTAATACTAATCTACTAGGAGACTCTGAATCAAACACGGAATTACAAACACCTACTTTCGACGATCAAGAGACTTACAATATTAATCTAAGAAAGAGAAAACATACCGATGATTCGAATGAGACGCTGGTAAGAACAATTACACAGATGTTTACCCAACTTAAAACAGAACAGTCCTCGGTGCTCTCAAAAATCAGTGACGACATAACTGAGCTAAAAAAACAAAACGATAATATTATCCAATCCAACGCCGAAATAAAGAAAGCTATGAGCGCTATAGTGAAACAACAAGACGAGCTAAAACTGCGTGTTGATAAACTAGAAAAAACTGAATATAAAGTCACTGATAGCATCGGTGTGCTAGAGTCAGAATTAGAGGATGTAAAAAGAAGATTATATAAATCCTCCCTTGAAATCAGTAATCTACCTGCGGACGATCAACTAACGCCAATGGAACTTCTTCATAAAATACATCAACACCTGGACCTTGACTTCGAGAAGCGGGATGTAAAGAGAGCGTTTAGATTGAAGAAGGGAAAGCCATCCAGACTCCTAGTTGTTGATTTTGTATCGACTGAAAGAAAACAGCTATTGACTAATGCTCTAAGAAAATACAATCAAAAACATTTAAACAATAAACTAAATACGGAAAGTTTAGGCCTAATAGATGGAGAAAAAAAGTTTATTTACATGAATGATGCTCTGACAAAGAAAGGGAAAAGCCTCCACTATCATTGCCGACAATTGGTCAAGACAGAGAAATGGAAGTACTGCTGGACATCTAGTGGAAAGGTCTTCATCAAGAAAGAAGATGATCACCCAGCGATTGAAGTAAAAAACGAAGAACATCTACGGAAAATAACGGCTCCAACATCTAGTAATCCTTGACTATCTTTTTTATTTTTATTTTTAATAACAGATTTTTGCATGATAATTACTTGTCTAGAACCCTTAGTCCGTCATATATTAATTAAATTGCATGAAAATACTGCATATACAAGCCGAATTGTGCCAAACTTTAGTGTATATATACAAACTCACGTACATAACTATACAATAAACACATACAAATACAAATCCCTATTACACTCACACCACTACACAATTCATCCCCTCCTAGATAAAAATTCACATGATAGAGATTTGCATTTCTTAGGGTCACTTGTGTACATATTAGTAGTAAGTCACTTTGTGACACTCATAGTATCCACCTATAATGAGTCGACTAAATGAGATAATTACGGACATTGACAATGTCAGTGTCGCAAAATCATATCATATAAGTGAACCCGAGGAGTGCAAATCTTATCTAGAATACAACAAGGACAAAAATATAGCCGCTATAGCAATAAATATAAGAAGCAGCAACAAGAATTTCGAAAACTTTCAAGTACTACTGCAGCGTACCGATATAGAATTTGACATAATAATACTCACGGAATGCTGGCTACAAGCGGACATTATACCATCTTCTCAAACAGGTTATAACACACATTACACTAAAATATATATAAATCAATATGATGGCATTTTTGTTTACGTTAAAAAGACATTACACAATGTCACTATTTATGAACCACCGATAAAAGAAGCAAATTGTCTTGTAATCAGAATAGGTAACGACAACGCATTTATAACGATCTATAGACCTCCAGTTTTTAAGAAAATAGATATCGTTAACGACTCGCTTGATGACTTGTTGGAGAGCCTGAAGACAATATCAAATATCACATTGCTTGGTGACATGAATATCAACATTACTGACACAAAATCAAATAATCACTCTGATTACCTAACGCTACTTGCTTCACATGGTATTTTACCTGGCCACACATTTCCCACTCGAGAGGAAAATTGTCTGGACCACTGCATGGTAAAAACAAAGGCCATACCCACAATCTTAGTTCTCCCAGCAACTATAACAGATCACTCACCAGTGATATGTCAAATCCCTATTTCTCACATAAAGAAAACAAATTCAAGAAAAACATGTACAAAAATTGATTACAATGCTGTCTGTGCAGAATTATCTAAAACCAACTGGGAAGCGATATTGGACAAAAGCGATATTGAAATTGCCACTAGTCAATTTATACAGACACTGATAGCTCTCTTAAATAAAAACACTCAAGTTAAAAAAGTCCCTATATCTAAAAATAATTTAAAACCTTGGATCACACCTGGGCTAATAAAATGTACACAAAGAAGAGACAAATTACACCAAAAAACAAATAAACATAAAAATGAAGAAGAAATAAAAAAATCATACCTAAAATACAGAAACACATGCAACAACTTACTCAAACGTTTAAAAATAGAACACGAACAATCAGAGCTCAGGAGGGTAACCAATGATAGCAAAAAGACATGGCAAAACATCAAAAGAATCTGTAACTTCCCAGTTAAACAGAACCCTGTCGAGGAACTGATCAAATCGCCGAGTATCGAGGACACACTAAAACAAATTAACGAATACTTTATCAATGTAGGCTCGAATCTTTCAAATAAAATATTGGAGCTATCTAATATAACAGAGCAAGACCTTGCATCCAAATACTATCTGTTCAACTCCCAACTTAAATCGTTCGCACTCCTATCGACCGACTAAGCAGAAATAGGTTCAATAATCAAATCACTTAAAATAGACTCTGCGCCGGGATGGGATGGGATATCAAGTAAATTACTAAAACTAGCATTACCATATATAATAAAACCTGTTACATTTTTGTGTCAAAGAAGCCTCGACACTGGAGTATTTCCAAATGTTTTAAAAACATCTATCATTTGCCCAATTCATAAAGGGGGGGATGCAAGTGTTGCTGCAAACTACAGGCCTATATCGCTACTCCCAGCTCTTTCTAAAATACTGGAAAAGGTTATGAATAGACGTCTTCTTAGATACTTAGAGAGTAAAAAACTACTTGCAACAAATCAATACGGCTTTAGAGTAGGCAAGTCAACAGAGGACGCTATCACTGCCGTCACTGAATATATAACCTCAAACCTAGATGCAAGAAAGAGAACATTGGGTGTCTTTTTGGATCTAGCGAAAGCGTTTGACACCGTCTCCATCCCTATTCTACTGGCAAAGATTGAAGCCTGCGGTGTGCGAGGCATTTCCTTAAAATGGTTCGAAAGCTACCTTACAGACAGAACCCAAAAGGTAAAAATAGGACAGCATACCGGAACCGAAGGTTACTAATGTAAAGGTTGGTGTACCCCAAGGTAGTATACTAGGCCCTACGCTCTTTCTCCTCCACATAAATGATCTGTGCAAGACCTTGTTGGAAAATGGAATCATCATAACATATGCCGATGATACTGTTCTCTTATTTAATAGTAACAGATGGAGCGGTGTCGAACGCATAGTCAATCGAGCACTCGACACAGTGACAAAGTGGCTGAATGCCAATCTACTAACGCTTAATGTTTCAAAAACTAAATTTATAACTTTTTCTATTAGATCAAGCACCCAACCGAACAGACCGATAATTTTAAAAATGCACGATGAGTCATGTAATCGATCTCCCGGTTGTTCCTGTGCGTCCTTAAGTTCTACAGACTCAATCAAATACCTAGGAGTAACTTTGGATAAACACCTGTCGTGGATAGATCACATCAAGAACTTAACAACAAGAACCCGAAAATTAATTTATGCATTTAAAAGACTGAGACACATTGTCAGCTCAGACACTCTTCTCATGGTGTACAGAGCCCTGGCGCAATCAATACTGACATACTGCATCTCTGCGTGGGGGGCTGCCCCGATAACGCATCTATTGCAACTGGAACGAGCTCAACGGGCACTACTTAAAGTTATGTTCTTTAAACCCAGAATGTTTCCCACTGAGAACCTGTACAAAGAGTGTTTGGTGCTGACAGTGCGACAACTCTACATTCAATCAATTCTACTCAAACAACAGACAACTATCTCAACGGCTAGTATGGAGGAAAACACACAAAAAAGGAGGAAAAACATTATTTTCAAAGTTCAAATTGACACTATTGATCTGTTGCTTATTATAAAAAGCCTTAATTAACCGATGTAATGTTTCATAGAAAAAACACTTGCTGATGCCCATTAGAACAATCTGCAACTCCTCCGTCAAAGCTTTTCGAAAATCTTACCTACTCTACGCAATAGCAGCATCGTCCAACAACATGGTTTCGCACAAAAGCGTCTAATTTGTTATTACCACATATAATACCATAACTAATTTATTAATTTATGGAAGTTATCTGTTCGAAGGTATGGACGCTAATACTCAAATAGATAGTGTATTAACTGACTTTCAAAAAGCATTTGACATAGTAGACCATAAAATACTGCTAGAGAAACTAGCCTATAATAGAATATGTGGGAATTTATGGAGATGGTTCAAGTCTGCCTTCATTCCTGTGACGTCTGGGGCAATCAGGGCTCAATCCTGGGCTGTCTCTTTATTTATACTGTTTATAAATTATATTCAATTTCTTAATTAATGGTGGTCTAACAGCTAGGTTAATTTCGCCAATGTCACATGTTTTTATAGATTTCACTGCATTTGGACAGGTTCTCTTTCGAGAACCCGGACACGGTATTGATTTGTTGCTCCTTAGCACTACCCAGGAGGATGTGAAGGGCTGTAGGTTCCAAGTATCTCCTTCGAACGTGAGCAACTGCCTCCCTATATGATATTCATGAATGTTTCAAGTTTTGTAGTATCTACTTTATGCAGACAACCTCAAAATTTTCCACTCTTTAGGCAATGGTAATGATTATTTTCAAATGCAACAAGATTTAGATCGTTTTTTTCATTGAAACAGCTTAGCAATAAAATAGAACTTAATTTAAGCAAATGCAAACATTCACTAAAAAAATAAAATTTCTAACAACCCATACACATTATGTGGTACACTAGATAAAGTAAATTCCATTAGAGACCTTGGGGTTACATTTGACTCCAAGTTACATCTGGACGTCCAAATAGATTACATTATTAATAAAGCCTATAAAACTTATGGTTTTGTCATGCATTCCTGTACAAAATTTACCCGACCTTCTACTTATCTTTACATTCATAAAAGTGTCATTTGTTCCCAGCTAGAAAATATAGTGACAGTCTGGAGTCCCTATTATAACAAATACAATGATGCCCTTGAGTCAGTACAGAAAAAGTTTCTACGTTGTATATATTAGAAATGTATGTGTAGCCGTTTATCTTATGATGACTTACTAAGCAAATTTAATCTCTTGTCTCTCAAATCTAGACACCTTCAGTTACAAATTATGTTGTAATATGATATTTGTCATAGCAAATATGACTGTATGGCCCTTACAAAATAATGAATACACGTAGGGAACACCAATTATTTGCCACTTCTTACTGTCGCACTCATACCGGCGAGCGTTTACCAATATATGGTATGGTTCACTGTTAGAACACATATTTTAATAAAATAGTTATATTGGCCACGCACGTCGGCACTTTTAAGAAACAGATAATGTCTCAATTGCTAACAATACAATAGAAATCTAATTTAATTTATTACACCGGAGTTTGCACGCATTTCGGTGTTGAAAATATATGTACGAGGACTATCTGTGTATGAGTTGACTATGGTTCTAGACATGATAACGCATAAATAAAACCGAACTGCAAGGCTGAATCTTGCTCTATTTAAGTTGTACTTAATTTTATTCAGAAAATTACGTACAACTTATGGTGCTTCATATTGAATAACACATATTAACTGTAATCGAACTGGAAAATGGCTATTGGAAGAAAAGGGTAAATAATTCTAAAGAGAATATTTTTCTAATAAGAATTAACCTTAATTTTAACTAGAATACGAGAATCATCAAAATCTAAACATTGGCGCTCAAAACTCCCAATGTGTGAGTAATCCTGGAGCAGGATTCACCAATACGGAGAAAGTAACAAAATGGCCGCCACTGGCATCTGGATAATATTGAAGCCCACACCATATTAATTTCGAATTTTGCCGAATAAAATCCTACTTTAATGGTTGTCTGACTCAAATGCCAAAAGTACTCACAAATCCAAGGGATAGAAGAACAGTACAACATATTTGCCAGAGAAGTCAGCAAGTTTGATTGTGTTGAATTCTCCGTTAACCACTGCAGTTGCTGAGAAGTCTGGGGCAGGCTTCTGTACCCGAGGCACAAGGACTGCGCTAGCTGTAAACAAGTTTAACAGATACAACTTATGATTTACATAATTTTTTTTTAGGTAGAAATAGTATTTCAAGCAATTTTAAAGCACCTACTTCAGCAGTGACTCTTTAACTGTCTGTACAGGGAAGTGGTCAATAAATTATCATTATATTAGAATTCTATTTGGTTATGTAATGGTAATTTATTGATTATACAGCTTATTAAGTTGAAACATCTTACTAGTAGAGAAGTTAGTTTTCTTCGCAGCTGCATAGGATGGAGCCAGCACCTGTCGAAAATAAAATATAAGAAAAACGAACAAGACAATCAGACTAGGTATGACAAGTTACTGAGAAAAGAATTGTCCCTTTCAGTTTATTTAAAGCCAATTTGATTAGAAAACATACCCTACGACCAAACTGTTTTACAAGGAAGCTCATTTTACGTTGTTTGGTCTAATAGTTTCAGAAATATAATTAATTCTCCTCAACGTATTCCCAATTTTCGCCGGAAGAAAGATAAATATTTTTGACAGCTGACTGGAAGGGTGATATGACAGGCTACGTTCGAAAACTAAATCGGCTGATACGACGACGATGGCATCCAATGATCGATCGATATAAAAAATAGGAATAGGTGGCCTGATAAGTGATTGTAAAATGAAAAATAAGACAAAATACCTATAGTTCTGAAAGTTGTGACAGATGGCGTTGATTCTCCATGGCTTTAATTTATACGCTTGTGATAAATTATAAACCAAACCACGCTTACTTTTCAATTATTCAAAAGCTTGAAACCATAGCACCATCAGGTATCCCCTCCTTTGCCGAGCGCCCTACATAGTCCACTTTTCAATAACGCCATATTTGCGGGCCGCCCTATATAGACCCAGCAGCAGCGCGCGCTACCGCGTCGAGCAATATGAGTAATTTCAACCAATGGGGATCGGTGTGACAAGGACAGTAACAAAATTTCGTTGTGTAAAGGAATGAGATAGGTATTAAAACCGTCGGACCTTAACCAATCGTAGTAAAAGTCCAACAACGGAATGCATCATGCGGCTTAACTTCAGTCCGGTTCAGTCGTGGGTTTGAGGCAGCAGTGTTTAAGTTTTTTTGGTGAAAAGTGTTTTGTTTTCATCGCAAAAGGAAAGAAACGTAAGTAACTAGCATGTCTGTTTAATCCTGTAGGTTGTTTGCGTTGGATTTTGTACTAATATCGATGACCTAAACTTGCACGGCGAAAAATTTCCGCCTTGATGGTTTCGACAAGACAACAATTGATGGCTTTTTGTTTCTATTTATGGATAAAACGATGTTATATTCATATCTAAGATTCATAAACTCGAAGTGAAAACAATAATTTTGTACGTAGATCGTTTCTGAGAGCTGAAATCGTCAATCGAAAATCTTGAGTCATCATCTGGACTATATTGTCCGCAAACACCAATGTATGTTTTGAAACAAAATGGCGGTCGGTGGCCATGAGATAACTTAGTATGGATACGCCTGTACAGCTATTGATTCTTGAGATTTGGTTTTGATTAACTCTTGGTCTGCATTTTGTAAATGTTGCATGTTACTGTTTTTAATGGGTTAGTGTTAACGAAAGGGTATGCGCAAAAGACTTAGATATTTTTTTTTATCATTTTTTTTATTTTTTTGTTTTATCGAATCTTTAAGGTTGTTCAATGCATTAATACAAACATATTTTGTCATATAAACTTTTTTCTTAGACGCGTATTTTCGACTTTATTGTCACTTTACGGGGTTTCACAGGATTTAGATTATTTTTAATGTTTTTTATTTCTTTTTATTTCATATATTTGCTTTTTTGTTGATGCATAGATCTTATTAAAGGTCGTAAATACTAAAGTTTTTGTTTCATACACTTTTCTCTGTAGTCAGTCATTTAGCCGTATTTTTTTTCGAAATCTCCCAACACTTAATTTTTTTTTCAGAAAGGTACAAAATTTTAGTCTAGTAAACCACATATTATTTTGCACTCAGCTGATAGGTGGCGTCATTATAAGCCACATTTGTCAAAATAACTTTTCTCTATTGTCAATTTTTGGCTAGAGTAGGTTATTGTGGCTAAATTTAAATTGGGTTTAGGTTAGGTTGGGTTGGAACTTCTAAAAAGCAAATCTGGAGCGAGCGCAGCGCAGTGGAGCGAGCATATGCAAATAAAAACAAAATGTATCTAAAAAATACCCCCTCTACCTTTTGATTCTAATTTTGGCCTCGTTAATATAGTCGAAAATAAGCACCTTAGAGAAAAGTTTATTTAACAAAATCGGTTTGTTTCAATAATATGAATAATCTCCTATCAAAATAAGAACAAATACTCAATAAACAAAAAAACATCAAAAAAGTCTAAGTATATCTTTCCGCATACTCTTTCCTTCACACTGACCTTCTACATCTCAGGACTTTGATATTGTGTGTCTGTATGCTTACTTATATTTTCAATACACAAATATTAACCATTTTAGTTATTTGTTTGTCTTTTTGCGCCTGTTTGTGTGTCTGACTGTGCCTGTTTTTTAACGCTTTTTTAACACTTTTCCGCATTCTCTAGTGTATAAGATATGGTGAGGATAAGAGGAGGAGGAATAGGGAGGGGGAAAGGTGGAGGACGAGGAGGAGTAAGCTCCTCTAGGGAAATTGAGGTGGACGTCATTGTGGAGCCATGTCCCTTGGAGCCTCCGACGCCGGCTCGACGAGCCAGGACCCACGGCGGGAATACCGACAGCCGAGGGAGGGTCGCAGCGAAAGGCAGGGGCAGGGGCAGGGGCAGCGGCAGGGGCAGGGGTAGTATGCCAGAGGAGCAGCAGCGGTAATATGTTTTGTTTGTTTATTGCTTTAAATTGTATGTTTTACTTGTTTTGTTCTTTTAATTATTTTTGTATGTAAGTTTTGTTGTTTGTGTTATTGGAGACGAATAAATTTACTTATATTCTATTCTTTTTTGTATACTTTTTATTTTTATAATTTTGTTCTTTCTTTCAGATTTTACTGCGGTAATATTGTCGGAGGCGGACTCCCAGAGGGAGAACCGTTGCAGTCCCTCTTGCACAAAGTGTTATCATTGCAGTTTTTAGAACCAACCACCCTAATTATTTTAATTGGTAGAAGGGAAAATGTATCTAAAAAACTAATTACTAAATACTTTTCCAAATTAAATTCTTTACAAAATGTAGATAGAATAATCTTGTTTGCGTTTCCCTTCAGCCAATCTTTGTCACAACATGAAAATCATATAAGACATGATTATAATACATTTATACACACATTGACATGTCGTCATACTGAAAAATTTCATTTCATAGACACCAATATTTGTATTGGAAAATATTTTTATTTGACTAAGGATAGGTATTACCTATCTAGGTTTTATACAAAACAGATAGCACAGTCACTATCTTATTTTATTTTGAACTCAGTCAAGTTTTTGACTAATAAAACGCCTGCTTCTATTGAGCAGTGTAATAATAATGACATGTACTCCTTGGAATCTGTTCCAAGCTCTTTAAATTAACCCATAGGACAACAGAGAGTAACTCTGGCAGTAATATTAATATTTGTATAAATATACCTTCATCTTGCCCATTAAATCAAGTTACTAGTAATGAAAAATGTAAAAGTAAGAATATTTTAAACGTGGTTCATCAAAATATACAGGGCATGTTAAGTAAAGAACTGGAAATTGAGTTATTCATGAACTGTAATAATATTGATATTTTATGTATAACAGAGCACTTTTTAAAGAGTTATCAGTTCATGTTCAACTTTAATAACCACCACGTTGCTAGTTCGTTCAACAGAAAAACAGCTGATCGCGGTGGCTCCTTAATACTTGTAAATAATAGTTTTAAATATAAGGAACGAGTTGACATAGTGAGCCTGTCTGTTGAGCGTACCATGGAAATAGCCTGTATTGAACTTGAACAACTTATTGTAATGAGCGTATACAGACCACCAGATTCATCCTTTGATTTATTCGAAAAGAAAATGGATGAAGTGTTGATTAAAATCAGCGATAAAAACATTTTTTTTATAATTTGTGGTGATTTTAATGTTAATCTGTTAGAGGATAATAATATTTGTACTAGATTAAAATCTTTATTTTTATGTCACAACATGAACTATCTGTTTTTGGAGCCTACTAGAATTACTGCAACATCTGCTACCTGCATTGACAATATATTTACTAACATTACGCCCATTTTCAAAACGGTCATCAATAAATTAACCTCTGATCACTCTGGTCAGATAGGTATATTCAATATTAAAATAAAAAAGGACCAAAAAGAGGATATTACATGTGTGCCCGTTAGTGACACTCGGCTTGAACACTACAGGAATAATATTTTAGATAAACTATGGGAAATACCATACAGTGACGATCCAAATTTGTTGTACAACTCAGTATTTAACCTTGTCAAAAATGAATATGATACGGTATTTAAATCAAAAACTATAAAAGTTAATAACAAAGCTTTGTTTAGTGATTGGGCGACAGTTGGAATTCATAGGAGCAGACGAAGATTATATGAACTCTATGAAGAGAAATCATATAACAAAAATACGGCCTTTCTAGATTATGTTCGTAGTTATTCAAAAATGTTTAAACGCGTTTGTGCCGTAGCTAAATCTAATTTCATTAAAAACAAAATTGAATCTAGTAGCAATGTAATGAAAACGACTTGGCAAATTATAAACAGAGAGACTGGAAAGGCCAAAGCTACACATAATAACTTCAAGCTTAAGATAGATAATCAATTGCTAAGTACAGACCTAGAAGTAGCAAAAGCTTTCGAAAATTTCTTTACGGACATTCCAGTTTCAACAACCAAGTCTTTAAATTCATCTCCCGCTGCTGCTGAATTTATACTTAAACAAAACTTTGAGGAATGTAAAACAGATTTTAAATTTAGGCACGTAAATAATGAAGACATTGTAAAAGCGTTTAAATCCCTGGAAATGAAAAAGACAGCTGACGCCCATGGTCTATCAGTAAAAATTATTAGTTCCATTGTAGATTGTATTGCACCTCACCTTTGTTGTATATTTAATCAATGTATAGATAGTGGTGTGTTTCCTGACTTGATGAAACTAAGTAAAGTTATACCTTTATTCAAAGCTGGTAGTACATCAGACCCCACCAATTTTAGACCCATATCGATACTACCAACGCTTAGCAAGATATTTGAAAAACTCATACTTAATCAATTGCAAAGTCATTTTTATCTCAATAATTTAATTCATATTGCTCAGTTTGGTTTCACAAAGGGTCGTTCAACAGCCGATGCTGGTGTTGAACTAATCGACAATATTTTTGATGCCTGGGAAGACGCAATGGATGCTATAGGTGTCTTCTGCGATCTATCCAAGGCTTTTGAATGCGTCCATCATGACACTCTTGTCAGGAAGTTACGCCATTATGGTGTAAAAGATCAGGCACTTGGCCTTCTGGAGTCATATCTAACAGATAGGGTTCAGATGGTCGATGTTAATGGGAAAAGATCACCTGGGTCTTCAATAAGTATGGGCGTACCGCAAGGTTCAATTCTTGGTCCTTTCTTGTTTTTAGTATATATTAATGATTTACCTTACCTTGTTAAAGCAAAACATGGGTTAGTATTGTTTGCCGATGATACTTCTTTGATATTTAAAGTTAAAAGACAGCAATCAAATTATGACGAGGAAAACAATGCTATATCTAGTATAGTGAACTGGTTTACTGTTAACAATTTATTACTTAATGAAAAGAAAACTAAATGTATTAAATGTTACCCAATGTGAACCCGGTAACTACAGACATATTTATAAAAGGACAGAGATTGGACCTTGTGCAGTCGACTGTCTTTTTGGGCATTACTTTAGACGCCAAACTACAATGGGATCCTCATATAAATAAATTGTCGAACAGACTGAGTTCGGCAGCGTTCGCAGTTAAAAAAATTAGAGCTCTTACCGACGTAGACACCGCTAGACTAGTCTACTTTAGTTACTTTCATAGTCTAATGACCTATGGTATTTTATTGTGGGGTCACGCTGCGAATGCTTATAGTATATTTATTCTGCAGAAACGGGCTGTTCGTGCAATTTATAGATTAGGGCCTAGAGTGTCACTGAGGGAAAAGTTTAAAGAAATCAATATTCTGACATTTGTGTCTCAATATATCTATGACAATCTTGTGTATGTAAAAAGAAATATAACTAATTTTCAGAAGTACAGTGATATACACAATTTTAATACTAGAAATAAAGACAAGTTGGTTGCTTATGTAAGCCGACTACATAAAATTAGTAATTCTTTTAAAGGCAATTGTATACGCTATTACAATAAGGTCCCTACTGATATTAAAAACTTACCTTTAGACAAGTTTAAAATAATAATAAAACAGAAATTGTATAAAAAAGGTTACTACAGGATATCTGATTACTTAGAGGACAGATGTCCATGGGAATAGATTGTTTGAGTAACAGGCTGTTTCGATATATAATTAGCATTCATTTTGTAATTTGACAATATTTTATTTAAAAAAGGAAACGCAAAAGATGCGACGACTGTGGAGTTTCTTCGGTGAGCTCTTCTCCACAGATTCCGCCATTGGGTTAGTGAACTCACCCAAAAAAATGTAATGACGGATCTAAGTGATGTAACAACATCCTATGGAAATAAATGATTTTTGATTTTGATTTTGATTTTGATTTTGCACATTAAGCGCCAGCAGATCTGGGATCCCCTCCAATCCCTGATCACAATACACGAGATGCTGCCTGCTTCCTCCGCTTTGTTGGCGCCATCACCAGTGATGTAAGAAACATATTTTTAGCGTAGTCTATACTGTGTTTTTTTTTTTATTATTTTTTTAAAATATTCCAACAATATGTTCGTAAAAAGCTTTGTGTTTAAAAAAAAAACACATAAATTTGAACATGTTATTTGTTAGCAATGGTTTTATTGATATTTTAATAAGTATTATTTTTTTACAAGTAAACATTTTTGTATGAAGCCAGGCTACTTGAAACTTCAAATAGGTACCTACCCTAAAATTTTGGTTTTACGTGTACTGTAATGTAATGTTTCGTGTAATGAGAATTTAATTACAAACAACAAATGTTCTTTTGACACAATATAGTAAATAGCGTAGTAGCGTTTCTGAGATAATTCAGTTTAAATATGTAATTTAGTCATTTATTTAGTAGTTTTTATTTTTATTCTAATACGGTTCGATACTTGTCAAATTTATATATTTATGTAATTTCTCATTGCAATATACATTAAATTGTATTTTGTATATGACTATTGAACATAAAATAAAAAATACAGAGAATTAATTTGCAAAGGCAAGCTTATCTCTAAAAAGACATCTCTTCCATCAAACCCATGATGTAACCCCATAATTGTAAACTATTTTTTAAACATCTGTCATATCTACCAAAGATCAGAATTTCAAAGTCGCATCCATACTTTTTTCGCCAGTGGTATTTCTGTTTGTATGAAGAAATTGATCATTTTCAACTCTTCAAAACTTCTTGTTTCTAGTATGCTAATTAGATAGTGTTCATTGAATTAGTAAGGTTATTTAATGTAGTTTTTGAATTAGTTAGTTAATTTAATGTAGTTTTTGAATTTATTGACCATTTTCAGCAAATATGTCAAGCCCATAATTTTACTATGTGACTGGAGAGGTGTTTAATATCGGGTCATACACACCAACCGACAAATCATATCTGTTTAGGGTTCTTGATTTAACTAGTTAAAGACCTAAACTCTCTAAATTAGCTTAGACAAGCCACTGTAGTCACAAAGAGGGTTTAGAAATAAGCTGACAACATAACCTATTTTAGAACACTTTTTTGATAATGTTATTTTAAGGTCATGGCTTTAAATCAATTTTTGTCTTAATTTTTCCATAGGACCATGTCATGTTTATATGTAACTGTGTAAATAAGATAATGTTGTAAATAAAACCAAAAATTCTAGCTGTTCCTGTGTTTAATTTTGAAAATTCAATAGCTTTTGACAAAAATGAGAAGAAAAAATCCCTATTTTTAGAATACTTTCTTTGCTCACACCTAGACTGCTTGACCAAACCTAGCTTATGTTACATTATTAGAAAGTATGTTTAATGCAGTTTTCAAATATATAAGTACAGGTTGTGTCTATTAAATAAGTAGTTTACGCCACTTGGAGGCTAGAAGCAAGCGCGGGGCGCGCGGCCCGCCACCTGTGGTGCGCACGATTTGCGCCGCGGCAAGTGACCCTAGATGCGGTTGCGAGGCGTGTGGCAAGGGAAGGGGTATTATAGCCAAGTAGAGATCTAAAATCAATCTGTAGGAGTTTCTACGCCCTGCCCTCCCACAGTAGTCCAATGTAGAGAAGAGGCAAAAATGACGATTGCTAAGTATATGTAAATATCTACAGTAATAAAGACATTTGATTGATTGATTGATTGATTGATTGACCGCAAACGTAGAAACACGGGGGATGCCGTTTCTAATCCCTTAAAGATGAAGACAGCAGGATCAGAGTATCGTGAGGCAGGCACAGGACAAATTGATATCAAATTTCCATGTGACACCGCAATTTGACGACAAAATAGCTAGGTTTGTCAAGTCCAAGTATTTCTTGCGAAGAAACCAAGAGTTCTCCATCTCTGAGGCTGTAGCCATAATATCCTTATAATCTGAGCGCATACCTAGTTACAGGAGTGAGTGACATGAGTGAAGCCTTTGATTCGCGGTGGACGTGCTCTGTCGTTCCGTTCGCACCCGTGCGATATACCTTTGTGTAATGCACTTCGTGGCAAACTAGTGCGTTAGCCGGCGAAACAGGTCGGACTCAAATGGAGCTCCGCGATCAGTTGTTATAACCGTACTGTTATACCCCGTCTTAGCTACCCTTCTGGCTGACAATACCTTAATTTCTATCCGTCATCAAATTCTATTCTAGACTCTTTTACTCGTTGCTAATGGCAGGCAGTCTACGTTGGTCACACTTAAGACCCCTTCATAAAGGATTTCTAAGTTTGATTATTACTGAATTTGTGTTAAATTCACAATATATATTAATTCTAATAAAAACTAATTATCGTCAATAAAGTTTTTTTTTTTTTTTTAAAAAAAACCTTCTGACGCAGCGCGTCATAAAATTTGGTGGCAGCGTAAAGGGATTTTAAGAAATTATCCCTGGTGTAACGTCTCCGTTTATAAACACTGTTTTCTCTGTTTAATAAAAAACTGACTGTGCAAAGTACAGTGTGACCCGTAGCTCAACTCTGTTTTTAATCTAACTCTGTGTTTTGTGTCTCCGTTCCTTCACTGCGTCAAGCTAAGGGTAGCAAACCCTTAAGCTCATCATAATTTTGTGTCTCCGTTTCATCGCTGCGTCGAGCTTAGGGTAGTGAACCCTTGAGCTCATCATCGGCCCGACTCCGTCTCTTCGTTGTGCCGAGTTTAGGGTAGTTAACCCTTGAACCCGTCACCCTGACTCCGTTACTCCACTGCGTTAAACCTTGGGAAGGTTTATCTCCACGTCGTTGTAAACCTTGCAACTTGCAAAGGTTTACCCGTACTGCAAACTCGCCGTGGGCGAGCTGTATCTACGAGTTCATCGCATTGCAATTTCCGAGAAGCATCATGGTAACAAGTAGTGCGATTGCATACATGTAAGTGTTTTGACTTATAACTTTTGTGAAGGTGACAATCATATCCCGTTGCAAGTACAGTGATTATTATATATTACGCTGAGTTTTATAACTTTAGTCGCCCACCGTGTTGGTCGATGTTATTGTTCGTGCATTATTAAGCTGTGTTTTATTTTATGAACATTATACTTTGTTATGACTGAAGATAAGCCGGTCGCGACACTTCCTATAGATAATAAAAGTGGGAGCACAACTGCTCTATTTACAATGTCGTCAATTGACTTAAACATTTTAATCAAATTTGTGCCGAGATTCGATGGCACTAGGGAAAAACTTAATGCATTCCTGAATAATTGTAGTAATGCTATAAAATTAGCATCTACAACACAGCAAGATGTGCTGTTTAAATACATACTAAGTCAGTTAGAAGGGCGCGCCGAAGCCGCGTGCACTATCAAAGAATTTGAAAACTGGGTTCAGTTAGAACAGTTTTTAAAGGCCCAGTTCGGTGAGCGAAAACATTACGCTCACTTATTGTCGGATTTACAGGATTGCCGACAAAATAACGAGACTGTCAAGCAATTCGCTCTCCGTTTAGAGTCTTGTCTGGCTCAGTTTTTGACTGAAATCAACATTAGCATTCCCACTAAAAAGAAAGGCGAATTGGCTGGCCGGCTCGCGGCAATGCAAGACCTTGCCATGCATACATTTGTGATAGGCTTAAAACCTAAGCTTTCTATGGTTGTAAGATGTCAAAATCCAGAAACCCTGGATGAAGCTATTAATCTAGCTGTTTCCGAAGAAAAGTTACTTCAAAGTGCTTTTAATAGGGGTCATGCTGCAAATTGTCCCCTCACTCAGAGTCGTACATCGTGGCAGAAAAAGAAAGAGGATCATTTTAAACCACAGGTCCATACTATGTCCACTTCCATTGCGTCCTTACAACGAGCATCCTCTTCAAAGAACTACGAATCCAAAAACATTTCTTGCAAATATTGCAAATCCGTTGGTCACAGCATTGACCAATGTATAAAATTAGCTCATAAGAAGAAGAATGAAAACTTTTCTTCCAAGAGTCCTAGGGCCTCTGTCAACTTTGCCGGTGAAGACACCACCGACATCGCGTCATGTCAAGATGACGATGACATCAATCAGTCAAACGATTGTACTGATGATGATAATTGCAATTGCGATTTAAACTAAACCCGGTCCCAAGTAGACGTCGTACGGGACCTGCAAATATACAATCCGGCGTCCTAAATTTAAAAAACACTGCGTCACACACTGAGTCCAACACCGCGTCACATACTAAGTCCCTCACTGAGTCGAACACTGCGTCTAACACTGAGTCCAACACTGCGTCACACACTGCGTCACACACTGAGTTCACATTGAGTCCAACACTGCGTCACATACTAAGTCCCTCACTGAGTCCAATACTGCGTCCAACACTGAGTCCAACACTGCGTCCAACACTGAGTCCGACACTGCGTCACATACTAAGTCCCTCACTGAGTCCAACACTGCGTTCAACACTGAGTCCAACACTGTGTCACACACTGAGTCCCACACTGAGTCCAACACTGAGTTCAATACTAAGTCAAACTCTGCATTACACATCAAGACAACTGATTTAAACGTCTTTGAGGTTTCTTCTAACACTTCGAAGAGATACTTACCTCATGTCTCGTTGCGGACAAAACTGTCCAAACGAAGACTGTTGTTTTTGATTGACACTGGTGCATCCTTTAGTCTTATCAAGAAAGGTTCTATAGAATTAATGCCAGACTTAACGAAGGAAGTCATCAAATTCAAAGGCATTGATAATGTCGAATCATCGACAACATTAGGTCATTTTCAATTAGAAATATTCCCTGACATTAACTCTGTCATTTCACACACATTTCACGTTGTAGACGATGTATTCTTACCCTACGACGGTATTATGGGGAACGACCTCTTCGAATACCAAGAGTGTAATATCGACTATATTAGCAGTACCCTCAATTTCAAAACCATCGTCTTGAAAATGAAATTTAACGAACCCATTTATACAATACCCCCTCGCACTGAAACTGTGATTGAATGTCCCGTTTCTGACCCTGCGCTAAAAGAGGGTCTGATACTTGGCCAACACCCTTCCGAACACTTACTAATTGCAAACTGTTTGGTCAAAGTTAAAGAGAACTAAAGAGTAAATATCACAGTTATAAATACTTCAGAAGATCCTGTTACGGTGAATTCCAACCTCGTGTTGCATATTATCCCTGTACATTTATATAATGTCTATAGACATTCACCCAAATCCACGACTAAGAAACACGATTCGGTAAATACTACAGATAATCAAAACCATAAATACCCTAGTTCAGTACACCGAACACAAGAAGTACTTGAACAACTACGTACTTCGCATCTTAATAGCGAAGAAGATTAAGCCCTCCGTGAAATCTGTTCAGATTTTTCCGACATTTTTCATCTCCCTGGAGACAAACTGACACACACTTATGCAATCAGTCATGAAGTCAAAACGTCTACTAATATTCCCATCCACACAAAAACCTATAGATTTCCGGAATGTCATAAGAAAGAAGTAGAAACACAAATGAACAAAATGTTGAACGAAGACATTATTAAACTTTCAACATCCCCTTGGTCCGACCCTATCTGGGTAGTCCCAAAGAAACTGGACGCCTCTGGACAACTTAAATGGCGTATAGTCATTGACTACAGAAAGTTAAACGATATCACAATCGGTGACTCTTACCCGATTCCAAACATCTCCGAAATCCTGGACCAACTTGGAAAATGCAAGTATTTCAGCACTCTAGACCTAGCGTCAGGCTTCCAACAGATCCCAATGTCAGCTGAAGATTCTCAAAAGTCAGCCTTTTCAATTCCCCAGGGTCATTTTGAGTTCAACCGCATGCCCTTCGGCTTAAAAAATGCCCCCTCGACTTTTCAAAGACTGATGAACTCTGCCCTCTCAGGCCTTCAAGGCATTAAATGTTTTGTATATCTAGATGATATTGTCATCAATTCCTATGACCTGCAATCCCACATCAACAACATTTCCGAAATCTTTCAAAGACTTCGTGATTTCAACCTGAAACTCCAACCAGACAAGTGTGACGTTATTAAGACGTGAAGTCGCATATCTTGGACATCTTATAACAGAAGAGGGAGTAAAACCAAACCCAGAAAAGATTAAAGCCGTTACGGAGTTTCCCACACCCAAATGTCCCAAAGACATTAAATATTTCCTTGGACTTGTTTCCTATTACCGTCGCTTCATCGCAGATTTCTCAAAAATCGCTAAATCTCTCACTTCTCTCCTGAAAAAGGATATTCCATTCAAATGGGAAAACCAACAACAAATCGCATTCGACTCATTAAAACAAAAACTAGTTTGTGCCCCAATACTGAAATTTCCCGACTTCACTCAGCCTTTCATACTGTCAACCGATGCATCGAATTACGCTATTGGCGCCGTTCTTTCCCAAGGCACCGTTGGAAAAGATAATCCGATTGCCTATGCCTCTAGAACACTGAATAAAAACGAAATTAACTATAGCACCACGGAAAAAGAATTATTGGCAATAATTTTCGCATGCAAAACCTTCAGACCATACATATATGGGCGTAAATTCCTGATAGTCACAGATCATAGACCACTTAAATGGCTTTTCAATCACAAAGACCCAAGCAGCAAAATGCAACGATGGCGTCTACTTCTCGAAGAGTTTGAATATGAAATTGTCTATCGTAAAGGAAAACTCAACTCCGTAGCAGATGCATTATCCCGGTTTCCAGTCCACCCAGTCAATACTTCAGATCCAGATGATGGCCTGGTTGATCTTAGTTCCCTAGGATTAAGCCCGTACAATGACAACCTTAGCCCAGACTTCGATGCTCTTAATGTGCCGTCACCCCCTCAAATAGAAAATAACCCAGGTTCTTCCCCAACTGGACCTTTAGATCCATTATCCACATTAGATGGTTTACACCAAGAGGAATATCCTCAATTCCTCAAGTCAATAACCGATAAAAACAAAAACTTCAATACAAACTTGAGAGAGCATAACGCTAAACTGACAAGAAGCGCCTGTAAAACAATTCTTGTCCCAACGTCCATTGATCTCGATGAGTCCAATCCATATATACAGGAAATCATTGGTAATTTGGACGACTCTGATCAACTGATCCAAGGTGAGAAACAACTGTATTCATTTCACAAAATCGAAACAAATAACAAGACATACTATCTTTTATTTACTAAGGTCCATCACTTTGACGAATGTTCATATCCTGAAATCTTTAACACTCTCAAAGCAGTTAGGAATGAACTACTAATCCAATCCACCGAAACAACTGAAATTGGTATATCCGATTTTAGAAACCCATTCGACAAACACTCCTTTATCAAGATATACAACATAATAAACTACCTATTCCATAATACCAATATTGTTGTCAATATCTACCACAATACTATCATGTACCCATCTTTGAGCGAAATTAACAAAATTCTCCAAGAGAATCACGATTTACCTGTTGTCGGACACTAAGGTGCTGTCAGAATGCTGAAAAGAATCCAAGAAAAATATTTTTGGAAAGGCATGCGCAGTGACGTTGAGAACTATGTGAGGCAATGTACATCTTGCCAACAAAACAAAGCCCTTAGGAAAACCAATAGAGCTCCTATGCAAATCACATCTACATCGACATCTCCCTTTCAACGTGTAGTATTGGACATTGTCGGACCATTACCGGAGTCTGGCACTGCTAAACTCAGATTCATCCTTACCATTCAAGACGATCTCACGAAATTTTCTGTTGCTTACCCAATCCGCAGCACAACTGCTGAAGAATCAAGCGATTGTCTCATCCACTTCGTCTCCTTATTTGGAATACCCAAGACCATTCTGACAGATCAGGGCACTAATTTCACAGCTGACTTGTTCAGGAAAACATGTGATTTCCTGAAAATAAAACAACTATGGTCCTCTCCCTACCACCCTCAGACCCAAGGTGCACTTGAACGAAGCCATTCCACCTTGAAAGAATATCTCAAATCTTTCATTAACGAACATCAAGATAACTGACCTCGTTATGTTTACACTGCAATGCTGTCATACAACACTAGCATACACTGCACTACGAATTACACTCCTTACGAATTGTTATTCGCTCACAAACAACATCTTCCAGATTCCATATACAGTACTCCACCTGATGCGTCATACCCCGAATATGTGAAAATGCTACAACACAGATTACAACATTCCAGACAAAGAGCTATAGAAAATATGCTCAAGTCTAAAGAAAACTCCAAATCATATTATGACAACCGAACTCGTCCTATTCAATATAAAGTAGGTGACTTGGTCTATCTAAAGAACCACCTACGTCTCAGAAAAGCCTTATCACCGATTTGGAAAGGCCCTTATAAAGTAGTGAAAATACATGGTAACAATACCTTATCCCTCCTAATCAATCGTAAATACATAAAACATCACTATGATGAAGTGAAATTAGCCTCACTCTAAATCACTTATTTTCAGGCTGATAATGCCGCTCTCAATCATAGCGATGCCTACTGAAGATTTCATTGAACCCCTGCACAAAAGCCCTGGACTATACTTCGATCCGGTCAGTACAATGAAATTCATAAATGACTACCTGCACGTTGTCATCCTTATAGACATTAGATACATTAAGCCTCACATAGACAATATCAATGGCGTTTTTGGAACAGCTCGATATTTGTGTCAACAGAGTGACGCTTTGGAAGATGTAGAATGTCACAATATCATCCAACCTCTTAAGGCTCTGTACGATGGTGTTGTGAGAGACTATAGCTCTATATCTCACTTCATTCCTACGAGATCTAAAAGATCCGCTTGGTTCTCAGGAGTAGGCACTGTTCTGAAACACGTTTTTGGCACGATGGACGACAATGATGCGAATAAGTATAACGACGCTATTCAGAACTTACAAAATAACGATAAACAATTGACCTCTTTATTGAAGCAAAACATCATTATGTCCACAGCAGCAATTTCAAAGGTCAATGAAACCATTCATTTTATTGCACAAAATGAAGGTCGTCTGAATGACGCTGTTGATACACTAGTTTCATCTTTGAAGAATGTTACGGATGAAACACATTCTATGCAGTTTAAAAATAAGTTAACTAATGTTTTTAATGTCCTTAATGCCAATCTATTGACTCCGACCTTCCAATTGGAGGATATCACTAACACTATTTTGTTCTCGAAAACAAACACCCTTCATGCTGCGGTTATCACTCCAACTGAATTGTACAATGGCCTTGTGTCTAGTATTAAGTACTTACCTAAGTTAAGAGAGTTTCCGACTCCTTTAGATTTAAGTAATATTCATGTTATAACTAATTTGTCAGAATTAGTGTCATGTATTTTAGATTCTAAGTTGATATTTGTTTTAAGGATACCTCTTGTTTATCACATCGAGTTTGATTTTTATAAAACCATTCCGGTCCCGATACCACATGACACAGAAAAGCCAGATAGCTATGCTATGATAATTCCTACAAAACCATACATTGCACTCAGCAAAGACAAATCGAACTATTGTAGTTTTGAAGACCTGAATATTTGTAAACATGCTTTAAAACACACCTACATATGTGACTTACCTAGTTCATCCTCGACAGTTGTAGATCCGATATGTGAAATAGAAATAATTACTAAAGTTGTCAAAACACTTCCACCCCAGTGCAAAACTAAATTTTTGAATGATAAATAGATATTTGGCAAAATATTAACCACAACAAATGGATTTTTGTACAATCCGAATTAACTAAGATAACCCTTGACTGTGAGTCCTTTGTCAGAGAACTCACAATATCCGGTACAGGTGTACTTAACATGCAACCACAGTGCATTGCCTTCTGCAAAAACATTAAACTATTTTCCCGATCTGACATTGTAGTAAATGTAAGTAGGATTAGTTCAGATTTCAATCTGATTAATGATAGTTGTTGTAATATTAACACTTTTCAAAAAGCTAAAATTCATGTACCTGCCATGAATATTTCCAATATAAACCTCGAATACTTTCAAAATTATGAAGACTCCTCTAAAGAAACTGTTAAGAAATTAGATTCACTTTTGGATAATTATAACATTGTTTCCAACCATGCTAGTTTTACAATCATTACCGTTATTGTGTTACTTCTATTTTTTTAAAACGTTTTAACCCAATTTCAATCAAATCATTTAGAATAACAACAGTCCCTGAAACAGAAACTTCTGATTCTAATAATGATCAAGACCCCATTCCATTACCGCGTCTCAGAATCGATTAATTTTGTGCTAATTCTTCGTAAACTTACTCTTCCACCCCTAAGTTTACTCTTTTTCGGAGGGCTGTTATACCCCGTCTTAGCTACCCTTCTGGCTGACAATACCTTAATTTCTATCCGTCATCAAATTCTATTCTAGACTCTTTTACTCGTTGCTAATGGCAGGCAGTCTACGTTGGTCACTCTGAGGGTTAAGACCTTTCCCTTCATAAAGGATTTCTAAGTTTAATTATTACGGAATTTGCGTTAAATTCACAATATATATTAATTCTAATAAAAACTAATTATCGTCAATAAAGTTTTTTTTTTTTTTAAAACCTTCTGACGCAGCGCGTCATACAGTACGCACGCCAAAGCGAGGGACCCACTCTCTCGTGAAAACATCAGCCACTTCTTCAGCGGTGCCATCTATTGATGGCACCAAGTCGTACCATGGTTCTGCGAGTTCTTGTTATAGAGGTTGGTTCATTGCCTACATTCTTTATATCAAGGTTATTATGTACTTGTGATTAAATCTAATAATTCTTCTCCTTTCTTGTTAGTATCGGTACTACCCCACACCTCATTATGGGAGTTAGCATCACAGCTGCTGCACAGCTTATTCGTATTATACGAATGGAACGTCTTTTCCTTTATAGTTCTCTGCAATGTCTTCTACCTTTCGCGGGGGTGGCACGAAGCCTGTTGTTGCTTCCCCGCTAGCTTCTATCAGAATAAGTTCTATAGCGAACAGATTTCTGGAACATGTACCAGAAATACAGCCTGGTGTTTTGATTTTATTGTTGACAAAAATACATTTTCGGGCAGCCAGCTCACCTGAATGGTCATAATAGAGTTCGCCACCCAGACAGCCCAGCCCCGTGACGCGTTTTGTCGTTGATATGTATGCCTCTTGTAGCAGGGCTATGTCTATTTTGTCGGACATTATGGTTTGGCATAGTTCAACCTCTCCTCCTCCTCGGCTGTTCACTAGTGCGAACGTGTTTTTAGTTGTGAATCTTTGTACGAATCTTTGATTAATTCTATACAAATAATTCACCATTGGCTGATTGCAACAAACTCAATTCCTTGTTCCTCCTACGGTGTTCTTACGGAAAGGCTCCACCCACCGAAAGGGATAGTCTGCTGACAGTCAACCGACTGCATCCACAACTCCTTCCAGAAGACCTTCGAACAGTTTGAATTGTGAGTAAAACAACTACTTATAACTTGCCGGCGCTGCGGTGATTTGAACCAGTGATCATTTCTGTCATCCATGTGCGGGCCGACGTCCTAAACCACTGCGCTAAACAGAGAGCGACTACCGGCCTCGAAAATACCGATCAGTACCACTACGCACTGCTACGAGTGCTACGCTGCGTGACGGATACACGATCGACTACGCGCTACTACGCTGTGTAACGGATACACTATCGACTACGCGCTACGAAACAGTGCTACGTCTCACACATCGACTACGAATAGAACGGCGAGTGTAAAACATTCCCCACCAAGAGTGCAAACGATATCGACGAGCTCTAATACTAATCTACTAGGAGACTCTGAATCAAACACGGAATTACAAACACCTACTTTCGACGATCAAGAGACTTACAATATTAATCTAAGAAAGAGAAAACATACCGATGATTCGAATGAGACGCTGGTAAGAACAATTACACAGATGTTTACCCAACTTAAAACAGAACAGTCCTCGGTGCTCTTAAAAATCAGTGACGACATAACTGAGCTAAAAAAACAAAACGATAATATTATCCAATCCAACGCCGAAATAAAGAAAGCTATGAGCGTTATAGTGAAACAACAAGACGAGCTAAAACTGCGTGTTGATAAACTAGAAAAAACTGAACATAAAGTCACTGATAGCATCGGTTTGCTAGAGTCAGAATTAGAGGATGTAAAAAGAAGATTATATGAATCCTCCCTTGAAATCAGTAATCTACCTGCGGACGATCAACTAACGCCAATGGAACTTCTTCATAAAATACATCAACACCTGGACCTTGACTTCGAGAAGCGGGATGTAAAGAGAGCGTTTAGATTGAAGAAGGGAAAGCCATCCAGACTCCTAGTTGTTGATTTTGTATCGACTGAAAGAAAACAGCTATTGACTAATGCTCTAAGAAAATACAATCAAAAACATTTAAACAATAAACTAAATATGGAAAGTTTAGGCCTAGATGGAGAAAAAAAGTTTATTTACATGAATGATGCTCTGACAAAGAAAGGGAAAAGCCTCCACTATCATTGCCGACAATTGGTCAAGACAGAGAAATGGAAGTACTGCTGGACATCTAGTGGAAAGGTCTTCATCAAGAAAGAAGATGATCACCCAGCGATTGAAGTAAAAAACGAAGAACATCTACGGAAAATAACGGCTCCAACATCTAGTAATCCTTGACTATCTTTTTTATTTTTATTTTTAATAACAGATTTTTGCATGATAATTACTTGTCTAGAACCCTTAGTCCGTCATTTATTAATTAAATTGCATGAAAATACTGCATATACAAGCCGAATTGTGCCAAACTTTAGTGTATATATACAAACTCACGTACATAACTATACAATAAACACATACAAATACAAATCCCTATTACACTCACACCACTACACAATTCATCCCCTCCTAGATAAAAATTCACATGATAGAGATTTGCATTTCTTAGGGTCACTTGTGTACATATTAGTAGTAAGTCACTTTGTGACACTCATAGTATCCACCTATAATGAGTCGACTAAATGAGATAATTACGGACATTGACAATGTCAGTGTCGCAAAATCATATCGTATAAGTGAACCCGAGGAGTGCAAATCTTATCTAGAATACAACAAGGACAAAAATATAGCCGCTATAGCAATAAATATAAGAAGCAGCAACAAGAATTTCGAAAACTTTCAAGTACTACTGCAGCGTACCGATATAGAATTTGACATAATAATACTCACGGAATGCTGGCTACAAGCGGACATTATACCATCTTCTCAAACAGGTTATAACACACATTACACTAAAATATATATAAATCAAAATGATGGCATTTTTGTTTACGTTAAAAAGACATTACACAATGTCACTATTTATGAACCACCGATAAAAGAAGCAAATTGTCTTGTAATCAGAATAGGTAACGACAACGCATTTATAACGATCTATAGACCTCCAGTTTTTAAGAAAATAGATATCTTTAACGACTCGCTTGATGACTTGTTGGAGAGCCTGAAGACAATATCAAATATCACATTGCTTGGTGACATGAATATCAACATTACTGACACAAAATCAAATAATCACTCTGATTACCTAACGCTACTTGCTTCACATGGTATTTTACCTGGCCACACATTTCCCACTCGAGAGGAAAATTGTCTGGACCACTGCATGGTAAAAACAAAGGGCATACCCACAATCTTAGTTCTCCCAGCAACTATAACAGATCACTCACCAGTGATATGTCAAATCCCTATTTCTCACATAAAGAAAACAAATTCAAGAAAAACATGTACAAAATTGATTACAATGCTGTCTGTGCAGAATTATCTAAAACCAACTGGGAAGCGATATTGGACAAAAGCGATATTGAAATTGCCACTAGTCAATTTATACAGACACTGATAGCCCTCTTAAATAAAAACACTCAAGTTAAAAAAGTCCCTATATCTAAAAATAATTTAAAACCTTGGATCACACCTGGGCTAATAAAATGTACACAAAGAAGAGACAAATTACACCAAAAAACAAATAAACATAAAAATGAAGAAGAAATAAAAAAATCATACCTAAAATACAGAAACACATGCAACAACTTACTCAAACGTTTAAAAATAGAACACGAACAATCAGAGCTCAGGAGGGTAACCAATGATAGCAAAAAGACATGGCAAAACATCAAAAGAATCTGTAACTTCCCAGTTAAACAGAACCCTGTCGAGGAACTGATCAAATCGCCGAGTATCGAGGACACACTAAAACAAATTAACGAATACTTTATCAATGTAGGCTCGAATCTTTCAAATAAAATATTGGAGCTATCTAATATAACAGAGCAAGACCTTGCATCCAAATACTATCTGTTCAACTCCCAACTTAAATCGTTCGCACTCCTATCGACCGACGAAGCAGAAATAGGTTCAATAATCAAATCACTTAAAATAGACTCTGCGCCGGGATGGGATGGGATATCAAGTAAATTACTAAAACTAGCATTACCATATATAATAAAACCTGTTACATTTTTGTGTCAAAGAAGCCTCGACACTGGAGTATTTCCAAATGTTTTAAAAACATCTATCATTTGCCCAATTCATAAAGGGGGGGATGCAAGTGTTGCTGCAAACTACAGGCCTATATCGCTACTCCCAGCTCTTTCTAAAATACTGGAAAAGGTTATGAATAGACGTCTTCTTAGATACTTAGAGAGTAAAAAACTACTTGCAACAAATCAATACGGCTTTAGAGTAGGCAAGTCAACAGAGGACGCTATCACTGCCGTCACTGAATATATAACCTCAAACCTAGATGCAAGAAAGAGAACATTGGGTGTCTTTTTGGATCTAGCGAAAGCGTTTGACACCGTCTCCATCCCTATTCTACTGGCAAAGATTGAAGCCTGCGGTGTGCGAGGCATTTCCTTAAAATGGTTCGAAAGCTACCTTACAGACAGAACCCAAAAGGTAAAAATAGGACAGCATACCAGAACCGAAGGTTACTAATGTAAAGGTTGGTGTACCCCAAGGTAGTATACTAGGCCCTACGCTCTTTCTCCTCTACATAAATGATCTGTGCAAGACCTTGTTGGAAAATGGAATCATCATAACATATGCCGATGGAGCGGTGTCGAACGCATAGTCAATCGAGCACTCGACACAGTGACAAAGTGGCTGAATGCCAATCTACTAACGCTTAATGTTTCAAAAACTAAATTTATAACTTTTTCTATTAGATCAAGCACCCAACCGAACAGACCGATAATTTTAAAAATGCACGATGAGTCATGTAATCGATCTCCCGGTTGTCCCTGTGCGTCCTTAAGTTCTACAGACTCAATCAAATACCTAGGAGTAACTTTGGATAAACACCTGTCGTGGATAGATCACATCAAGAACTTAACAACAAGAACCCGAAAATTAATTTATGCATTTAAAAGACTGAGACACATTGTCAGCTCAGACACTCTTCTCATGGTGTACAGAGCCCTGGCGCAATCAATACTGACATACTGCATCTCTGCGTGGGGAGCTGCCCCGATAACGCATCTATTGCAACTGGAACGAGCTCAACGGGCACTACTTAAAGTTATGTTCTTTAAACCCAGAATGTTTCCCACTGAGAACCTGTACAAAGAGTGTTTGGTGCTGACAGTGCGACAACTCTACATTCAATCAATTCTACTCAAACAACACACAACTATCTCAACGGCTAGTATGGAGGAAAACACACAAAAAAGGAGGAAAAACATTATTTTCAAAGTTCCACCATCTACAACATGCTTTGGTGCAAAACATATATCTAAAATGGGGCCTTTTATATACAACAGAGTCAGTAAATATATCAGCATATTAGCACTGAATCGGCACGAATGCACCAGAACAATCACACGGTACTTGTTGCAACTTAATTTTGAGGAAACAGAGAAATTATTTGCTATACCTACCTAATTGGCTAAATATTTTATCTTACACTTCACAACACACGCACACACACACTCTCACACACACTCTCACACCCATGGCATCTAGATCCAAGCTATAATTAATCTATTTATATTATGTACCTACAAATTGAATTAATTAATGCGTTAATTTAATTCATACTTTCATTAAATAAAATCTTAAAATGTACCACCTAAATAAAATAATTTTAAATAAGAGCATAAAACACAGCCAAAGAGAGACGCTGTAACCCTACTATACAAGTTTTACTTAGTGTAGGGGACAGAGCTTCCCTGAGGTACGCAAAACAAATATCAGCAGTGTAATAATTAAATGCTATACGTACTTATTGTACCTACCTATGTAATTTTTCAGCATAATTAAATAAATTTGAATTTGAATTTCAATTTTGAACCATTGCATCTTTGCAATGGCGCAGGTTCAATTGACAGATTCTAATTTGTGTGTGTGTTTGTGTTGTGTGTGTTCGTGTGATATGTGTGTCTGTCATTTTAAAAAGTTACTGTTTTTGTGTAGTGTTCTATGTTTTGTTTTGGTGTGGATTAGAAGGCTCGTGGTCCAGGGTTAATTCGAAGTCAGTCTGAGTGCCCTGTGTCGTCTTCACACTGACCTCACCCGGCCCTTTCTCGCTTCGAGCCTTTTCTTCCGCCCCTCTAATGGAAGTCTCGCTCTGCGATCCACACAAACTAAAAAAAAACTCAAAACTCAAAACGTTTATTCTGTAAATAGGCCACAAGGGCACTTTCACATGTCATTTCATTTCATTTTTTACAGAACATTTGGTATTATGATTTGTATCATATTATCAGAAAAAAAAAAGTACTTAATTATTGTTTCTGAGAGATGTAAAGAGTCTCAAATGTCATAATAAAATAATTAAAATATAAATAACAGAGATGTTGAAAATGGGTGCCCCAAATAATAGGTGTTTAGTTTTGTCTGAAGATATTTAATTCGGTTTGTACAAGGTATTCGCAGCTCGGGCTCTAATGCGAGAATGGTGGTTAAATCGAGTTGAACGGAATTTATAAGATATGGTTAATTAGCGCCATCTAGCCTTTATTAGTCGAACCACCTCTAAAGGTATTGATTTAGGGTATAGTTGTGGGTGAGGTGGTTCGTACTATGGAAGACTAGATGGCGCTGTACATTGATGCTATGATGTCATTTTGACATACTCCAGAGCGCCTAAACTCTACTAGGTATACAAATATAACTGTAATTTATGAATGTGACTAGCTAATTTATTAATAGATTTATGTATACTCCTAGCGTTCTGTTTTAGTTACCTACCTAGAAAGATTCTGGATCTTATGAAGAAAACACAAGAGAAGTATTTTTTTATTAAGTAGGCAGTAGTTAATTAGGTTACATTTCACTTGTTTGTGTAATAAAGTGATTAATTAATTATATAGTCCCTGTCTACCTACACTGATTACTTAGAACTAATAGTCGGTATCTGACAGAGAAATAGGTAAGGGGCAAATATTATTGAAGGCTCGTTTGATAAGGCCCTTTGTTGTTTGGATGACGGCGACCCTCGTTTCGCCATCTTGACCGTCTTGTGTCTTCGCGATGCGTCCCAACTTCCACTGGCAGGGTGGTAAGCGATCGTCCTTCACCAGCACGATTGAGCCGACGGTGAGGTTAGGTCCCTTTGTGCTCCTCCACTTGCACCTCTGCTGTAGGAGACCCAGGTACTCTCGAGACCACCGCTTCCAGAAGTCCTGTTGTATCTGTTGGAGTTGTTGGAAGTGATTTAACTTATTCCTTGATACATCTTGGTATTCGTAGTCCGCCAGAGACGTGTACGATCTACCGATCAGAAAGTGAGCTGGCGTAAGAATGGGAAGATCATCATTATTAGCATTAGGTATGGGACACAATGGGCGCGAGTTTAATATTGCCTCAATTTGAGTAAGAACCGTAGAGAATTCTTCAAATGTTAATAAGGCTTGACTTAATACCCTCTTAAGATGAAGCTTACAGCTGCCAATTGCAGCTTCATGTAGGCCGCCTAGATGCGGGCTGTAGGGGGGTAAGAATTTCCAGGAAATACCTTCGTTTGCAAGGAAGTTGGTAAGTTCGCTAAAATTTTCGTTTAGGTATCTGTATAGTTCTACTAAATCATTATTTGCTCCACGGAATGTGGTCGAGTTGTCACTTACCATTTGACTTGGTTTACCTCTTCTGCATATGAATCGCCGGAAGGCGGCAATAAAGGCTTGTGATTCTAAACCTGAAACCAACTCAATGTGAACTGCCCTTGTCGATGAGCAAACAAACATAGCTATCCAACATTTGTAAGACTTGAAACCACGCCCCCTTCTATCTCGAATTGAATAGGGCCCAGCATAATCACAAAATGTTGTGTGGAATGGCGGTGAAGGAGTAGTTCTTATTGTAGGTAGTTGACCCATAATGGGTACGTGTATGAGTGGTTTTGCTTTGAAACATGTAACGCATTTGTGTACAATTTTGTTAGCCAGACCTTTTCCATTTAATGGCCAGTACTGCTCTCTCATGCATGCTAGCAGTAGCTGTGGACCACAATGGAAGAGTTTGATATGCATGTTTCTCATTATAGTTTCAGTGAGTATGTGTTTTGGATGCAAAATTATAGGATGTTTTTTAGTTTCGGGAATGTTTGATAGGTTTAACCTTCCTCCAACCTTCAACAGGCCATCTTCAAAAAACGGGTTAAGGCATTTAATATTTGATGACGTTGGTATTGATTTATTCTGACTTAAAAGTTTGTATTCAATAGGTAGTGATGTTATTTGTGCGCGCATAATTAGTTTATGCATCGAATCATTTAATTCTTGAACGGACAGCGGTCCGCTTATTTTATTACAAGGATTTTGTAGGTTATTGATGAATCGCAGAGTATAGGCAAACACTCGCGATAATTTTTTGTCGTTTGAATATTTATGAAACAATTTATCTATGAAATTATTCTCGATGTTTGTTGGGTTAACTAAGGATATAGTTTGTTCTGTGTCCTTTGTTTGTATTTGTGTGTTAGTTTGATTGTGCAGAGGCCACTGCGCCGTTTGACCAGATAGCCAGGCGGGACCCGACCACCACAGATTGCTTTTTCTTAATATATGAGGTTGAATTCCTCTCGATATAATGTCAGCTGGATTTTCAGCCGAACACACCCAATGCCAGTCTTCGATCTTGGTTAATCTCTGAATTTCCGCTACTCTGTTACTGATGAAAGTACCTAGTTTAGGTGGCGGTGTTTTTATCCACGCCAATACCACCTGTGAGTCAGACCATAGGTATATTTTACTGACTCGTTTGGCAAGGTTATTGCCTTGTGATTCCATTACTTGTGATAACAATACCGCTGCGCGTAATTCTAAGCGGGGTATTGTTTCCTCTCTAGCAATTCTAGACTTTGTGCATAACAAATGCACCTGTATATTACCTAAATTATCAATGGAACGTAAATAAATTGCAATTCCGTAACATGTTTTTGAACTATCTGCAAACCCATGCAGTTCTAGTGTTACGTAATTGTTTATGATTGTGCGTCTCGGTATGGATAGATTGTTTAAAGAAAATAGACTCCTATAGTAAGATATCCATTCTCTTGTTAAAGCGGGCGATAGGGTTTCGTCCCATGAAGTTTTATCCTGCCATAGTTTTTTAATAAAACATTTAGCTGTCACTAAAACGGGACTAATTAAGCCCGTAGGATCATAGATAGCTGAAATTATAGACAGGACCTTTCTTTTCGTAAGTCGATCTGGCATTGGTTGTTCTTTGAATGAGAATTGTAAACAATCTGTGTGGCTGCACCATGTGATACCTAATAGTTTGTGTGTGTTATTTCCGCTCTCGGTCGGATTTGTTGAGTCGGTGTTACATACCTTTTTTAATATGGTTTTTGAGTTCGACTTCCATTTTCGTAGATTGAAGCAGGCTGTACGCAGGATGGCCGCTACTTGCGTTGCTGTCTCGATTAGCGCTGCTTCGTCGTCGCCTCCATAGATCCAGTCATCGTAGTAGAATGAACCTTTTATTGCTTCGGCTGCTGTAGGGTATTTACCTTCGAATTCGGTTGCTAGCTGCAGTAGGCATCTCGTGGCTATGTAGGGGGCCGCCTTCAAGCCAAAACTGAGAGTAGTTAATGTGTAGGTACGTAGAGGATCGGTTGAGTTTTCCCTCCATAGTATATTTTGTAGGTTTTGTTGTGATTGATCAATATTGACCTGGCAAAACATTTTCTGTATATCTGCATTTACTACAAATTTGTAAGTTCTAAATCTTACTAGTATATTGATTAGGCTATCTTGAAATATCGTACCCTTATATTGAATATCGTTAAGCGATTTTCCAGTGTCTGTTGGACATGATGCGTCAAAGACAACCCTCACTGGGGTTGATAATTTTTCGATATTAATTACCGCGTGATGCGGTAAGTAGACTTGGGGTCCTACATTGGAGTATTCCATCTCTTTCATGCGGCCCGCTTGTTGGAAATCTCTCATGAATTGGACGTATTGTTTTTTATATTCTGAATTTTTACTAAATTTGTTTTCTAATGACAGAAATCTCTTATAGGCAATGTGTCTTGATCTACCTAAACTTGAAGCAGGTTCTTTTAGAGGTATTTTTACGACAAACTTTCCCTCAGAATCTCGATTATGCGTCATAAAGACACTTTCGCACTCCGTGATATCATCATTGGAAAGTGTGGAATCTTCCTCAGTTTCGAAAATGCTTCTCATTTGTTGTTGAATGAAATGACATCTAGTTTGCTGGCGTACTGGCCCCGTCGTCGAGCCAGTCACGATCCAGCCCAATTTGGTTTTTTGCAAAGTCGGTAAGTTAGTTCCTAATTCGTGTCGGTTTACGCACAATAGGTCATAGAATTTTTCGGCGCCCAGTATCATGTCGATTTCGCCGGCTGAATTGAATCCATCATCAGCCAGTCGGAATCGTTTAGGTATGATAAGATTTCCTATATCATAGTTAGGTAGGTTGCAGATTGTAGGTACAATATAGCAAGATAGATCCACAGAAAATGGTTCGGTTCTAGAGTGAATAATAACGTTACAATAGTGTTTAACGTTTATTATTGTGTTGCTGATACCCATGACATCGGTATCTGTGTTGTGTACGGGTAGGTTTAGTTTTTTGTGTGCCCTTTCTGTTATGTAGCACGATTGCGAGCCGGAATCCAATAGGATTCTCATGCTTTGTTGTTTGTTTTCGTGATCGGTTATGTTTACTACAGCTGTAGATAAGAAAACATGCTTGTTTTGCATCGGCTGTGAACAAGCATTGTCATTTGACGTGTTGGTTTGCTTAATATGCAAGTTTATAGATTGATTTTCGGATGTAGATTGTTGTTGTGGGGTGTATAGCGTCATAGGACGAGATACGCTCGGTTGTGTAGGTAATCGCTCGGGATTATAGGTAGGACGAGATGTGTTCGGTTGTGTAGGTAATCGCTCGGGATTATAAATAGATTGCTCGCTCGCTGGAGTAGGTATAGTAGGTATGTGTAACAAAGTATGATGTTTACCTGAACACTTGGTACACTTGCTGGCTCGGCAGTTCGGCACCGCGTGATTCGATCTCAGGCAGTTAGTGCAGAGTCGTAACCTCTTCGCAGCTCGGCTGCGAGCTATAGGGCTAAGGGCTAGGAACTGTGTACACTGATTTAGGTAGTGGGTGCCCTTGCAAAAAGGGCAGTGATTATGCTGGGTAGTAGGTGGTTTTGTTACCTTGTTAGCTTCCGGATTGTTGCGGGACGTGGTTATCATCGCCTTTTCAGTTGTATTACTCGAATTCCGGTTTGTATTTTCAACAGCTTGGTTGCTGTTCATCGACTCCAAAAGGTCAGCTCGGGACCTCAAAAAAGTCTTGAAATCCTGTAATGTAGGAAGTTCACGTGAGTTGGATTTTTCTTCCCATTTTAGTTGTAGTGACTTTTCTAGCTTGCTAGATAAAAAGAAAATTATCAATATATCCCAGTTTTCGGTTGCTATATTTAAGCTTCTTAGGGTTCTAAGGTGTTTCGATATGTTATCACCCATGCCCCTTAGTGCCATTGGATTCGATTGTACGCTATCGATGCCGAAAAGCGCTCGCAAATGATTGTAGACCAATACTTTTGGGTTATTATAGCGTTCGCAAAGTAATTGCCATGCTATGCTGTACCCTTCCTCCGAATATTCCAGCGCTCCTATAACTTCCAAAGCACTGCCCTTTAGACAACTTCTCAAATATTTATATTTTTGTATGGGCTTCAGGTTACCCTGATTTATAAGTGCGTCGAAAGTATCTCGGAATTCGATCCACTGTGTAATGTCTCCATTAAATGAGGGTAGGCTAATATCTGGGTACCTAATGGAATCGCTAGCATCTGAGCTATGTTTGCAATGATGTGTAGGTTCTTGTAAGTCGGTCTGGTCTGTCGCTTTTTGATTTAAAGTGCCTTTGGCTTTAGCTATGTATTGATAATACTGAGATTCGAAGGAGTCTCTTTCGAGTAACTGCTTGTCAATATCTGAGCAGAGGGTTTCGATATTACTTTGTATTTTATCAAACTGTAAAAACTCGAGTTGCATTTTGTCTGTGCGCAGCCCAAGCTCGATTATTTGTTCGGCAGTCATCGTTTCGGGTTTTATGGATGCTATAAATTTGACAAATAGGGTCATTTTCCCCTTTATAATCCCTCGCTTTCTTATTAGTTCTGATATGCTCTCAGGTTTAGATTTCTCTACGGTTGCCACGTCGTTATTGGGCATTTTAGCTAATGGGAATATTTAGATAGATAGATATAGATAGATATTGTTTGATAGGTAGATTAACGACGAATTTCCTCAGAGTCTCGTTTGTGCGTCATACAGACACTATCGCGTTCCTTGATATCATCATATGGAAATGTCGAAATTTACCAATAATTTACCTACTAATAACGGTGTATAGATAAAATAAATGGGGGGGAAATTTTGTGCCAACTCACGTGATCGGTAGATACTTATGTTTTTATGTCTCTCGTCTCTGGCGCGCCTTTCGTCCAACAGCAGGGGCGGCTCCTCGGCTTCCGACGGGTCTCGAGTCCAGTCTCGGCTGGACGCTCCACCGGGCTTCGGATATGCTGCTCCTTGTACGTCCGTTGGGTTTCGGCTGCTCGGTGATTTGATTCTCGGCTGATGGTCTTCAGATGTTGGGGGGCACACGCGGGACGCACGTGGTGATGTCTTAGTGTGTTTTCCTGGGGTTTCGCCTTGCAGGATCACTTTCTTCGACGCCTCGTGGTCGCTTTTACTTGTTCTAATGCAGGAACGAATTTCAGACGGCTGTTGAAACGAATACGCGGCAATAACGCGGCAATACGCAAGATGGCTGCGACCATGTGCTCGCGCCTTTGTCCTTGTCGCGGGCGGCGCGGCGGCGTATTTGCAGGTTTCTTCCGTCCAATTTCTTCACTGCGTTATTTCGAACGTCGGGGTCACCATGAAAATGGGTGCCCCAAATAATAGGTGTTTAGTTTTGTCTGAAGATATTTAATTCGGTTTGTACAAGGTATTCGCAGCTCGGGCTCTAATGCGAGAATGGTGGTTAAATCGAGTTGAACGGAATTTATAAGATATGGTTAATTAGCGCCATCTAGCCTTTATTAGTCGAACCACCTCTAAAGGTATTGATTTAGGGTATAGTTGTGGGTGAGGTGGTTCGTACTATGGAAGACTAGATGGCGCTGTACATTGATGCTATGATGTCATTTTGACAGATGTATAGTCTCTTTAGTCAACAACACCACACACACAATGTGTGTTTATTGATGAGGCAGACTTCAGTGTTTCAGCCTTAGTCGCCGACTGGTCACGGATAAACCTGGCCTGGACTGCTTTTTTGGAAGTCTTTCCGAATTCTTCGTATTGAAATCACTAAAATAGTGGACAGACACTTAAGAATAAAAAGTCAATGAAAATTCTTCTCCTCTCCATAGCAATCAGCATGCATATATGGAAGGTGGAAAGAGCACTAGAAAACAAAGAGTTTGCCCTGGGATGTTTCTTTGATGTAGAGGGAGCTTTCGACAGGGCCAACTTCCAAGCAATAGAAGAATCCCTTAAGCGGGACAGAATACATGAGCAGTTAGCAAAATGGGTGGTAGCCATGCTCAAAAACAGGGTGATCACTGCATATCTTGCTGGGTCTAGTTACTCAAACGGAGCAAATAGAGGATTTCCACAAGATGGATGCTTATCTCCACTGATGTGGTATTTTCTTATAGACTCCTCTAAAACTCGCGTTGCAAAAATGAATATATACCTACAGGGATATTCAGATGATGGAGCTATTGTTATAATAGGAAAAGTGCTAAATACGATACGAGTTATTATAAAGAACGCAATAGGAAAGGTCTTACGGTGGTGTCAAGAAAAAGACCTTGACCTAAACCCGGAAAAAACAAAGCTTCTACTCTTCACAAATAAACGGAAAATATTGAAATGCTTCCCAATATGTTGAAGGGTACAAAACTAGAAGTAGTTCATGAGATTAAATACCTAGGAGTGACCTTTAACTGGAGAATGAAGTTTGACACTCATGTAAAGTCAAAGTGCGCTAAGACCATTAGAGTCTTACTCCAATGCCAGACAGCTATAGGAAACATGGGGAATGAAGCCAGAGATCGTCCATTGGATCTACACGGAAATTATTCTACCAAAGATTCTATACGGATCAATTGTATGGTGGAAAAGAACAGAACTAGCAACGACGAAAAAAGAGCTTGGCAAGGTACAAAGATTGGCATGTCTTAAGATCACAGGAGCCATGAGGTCTACAACAGCAGCATCCTAACTAACAATGCTCAATATAAACCCATTGCTTTTAGAAGTAAAAAGGACAGCAACTGAACAATGATACATAATGAAAATGAACAAAGAATGGCAAGGCAACTGTAAAGACACAGGTCATGCCTCCAATGTAGAAACGTCAGGTGGAAAGTTGGCAATGCTATTGGCAAACAACGATCTGGAAATACGATTCGATAAGAAATACCGAATCCATATTGGAACAAGAGAAAATTGGGAAATAGAAACAAACCAAACGGTTGTAACTTGCTTCACGGATGGCTCAAGAAGAGGGAGCACAACACTAGCAGCTTTTTGCATCATTGACAGCAATAAACAAGACAAATCAATTATCTTGGGGCTATACGCCAGCGCGTTCCAAGCAGAAATCTACGCCATAATGGAATGCGCTGAAGCACTAAGGGAAACAGCAGAAATCAAAAACAAGACAGTAGTCATTTATTCTTACAGTCAGGCAGCTTTAAAGGCGCTTAGGCAACCAATTAATAAATGTGCACTAGTCAAAAAGTGTAAGGCCAGTCTTAACTCTTTGGGAAGAACATTAGAAATAATTATCGTATGGGTCATAAAGGGATTCACGGTAACGAAAAAGCAGATAAGCTGGCAAGAAACGGCGCTGATGAGCGTTTTATTCTACCAGAACCAAGATTACCTATATCAGTGACTGTCACAAAGAACACCTTCAACATGATAGCTACGCGAGTTGCAAACCTAGAGTGGAAGAACACTAAAGCCTGTAGGCAGTCCAAGATGTTTATCTTAAGGAAGGAACCCAAAAAGGCTAAGTATTTACTTAATTTCAGTAGGGAAAACTTATCAGTACTGGTAGGTGTCACTGCAAACTAAATAGACACCTATCATTATTAAGGCTCGTACATGCCACAACATGCCCTCACTGTGGAGAAAAGTAGCCAGCACTTCTTGGAAAATGCGTAATGTATTCCAACTTAAGATGGCGAACACTATGGATGGATAACATTAAAGCAGATGATTTGTCAAACTTTAAGTTTAGTGACATCCTAGGAACAAGAAGATTTGGGGATTGACATAATCATCATCGTACAGATGTAGTGAATAATCCTTTCCTATCGGCAAAACTCGGAACAACGATAACACCCGAATGGTGCCGATGTGTCTATGAATTACTGTATTATTAAATTACGTGTAGGTATCAAATAAATCGCATACTTTATTTATCAATGTCAAATGTCAAATTGCCCGTTTGACGTATATTACACTGAGATGTTAAAACCACCACGATTCTATCATATAAAGAATTCGTTAGGTAAACAAAAATATAACTAGTTACTGAGGACGTTTTATTTCAATAAAACGCACTGATAAAAACCAAATCCGGTTGGGATGATCTAATGATTCTATAAGGATTGGAACCCCAAAAGTCTAACTATAAGTCAAAACTACAGTAGGATTTTGAAATCAATGTTTATTATTTACAAAAATGACAGACAAGAGTGAAATGTAAAGTAAAAAAAAAATATATAGGTGGCCTGCATTAATACACGAGTCCATGAAGTTTATCACAAAATATAACATAAATATCAACAAAATATTTCTGTGGTATTAACAACTCTATATAGATACTTCCTCTTGCAATGCGACCGTTCCCTACGTTGTCTCGATGGGTACTGAGTGCGGGTGAAGTAGTAAGACAAAAACGAACATTTCCGAGAAAATACGAAAGGAAAGGATTATTCACTACATCTGTACCATGGTTAACCTGTCAATAGCCGTAAAACAGTTACGATAATCGTGACTCACGGTCAATGGATAGTTAATGTCCATATGCATGATAAAATCGGCCAGTGGGTAATGCTAATATTTGACAAGCCTCGCACAAGCATATTGCAGGCTTCAGTAGTATAGTATTGACAACATTTTCAAGTGTGAGAGAATTTTCCTAAATCGTATTGGGCATGCTAGTGTGGCGTATTTCTCGCCACTTTTAGTTAAAACCTATTCTAATCATAAGGTACACATTTATATACATATTTAGATTAAACAATTAATATAAACTGTAAATATTATATCCAGCAAACATAAATGTTTACTTTGAATAACTATAGTAATGTAAAACATAAGCCTTACGCAACACTTACTTATTA
This sequence comes from Argyresthia goedartella, assembly GCA_949825045.1. NCBI lineage: Eukaryota > Metazoa > Arthropoda > Insecta > Lepidoptera > Argyresthiidae > Argyresthia > Argyresthia goedartella. The sequence goes on along the minus strand of OX463831.1, from coordinate 9,865,923 downwards.
TAATCATAATTTACTCGCATCGACGGACAGGGCAATTAGTTTTGTTATTAGAGATTAGATTTTCAATGCACGTAGCCACGCGTGACAGACGGCGGGAACTGGTGCGGCAGGCAACTGCCAACCGACCCTTGCGCACACGCAGCGTGCTCGCTCACTCGCTCTTAACCTTCAGTCTCGATATTACTCTTGACGCGAGCGCACGCTACCCTTCCGTTCCGCTAGAACTCTCGTAAACCAAACCTGCTTTCTTTCTCTCCGCTAAACACTGTGCTATATGCTTCATCTATTCTTCGCTATTACTCCTTCTATATTGACTGTATCCTGTGTGCTATAAACTGTTGCTTTGCTGTGCTTGTGCCATTTTAAGTGACAAGGAAGATCGTGCTTCTATTCTTTACTGCTTCGCATCCATACCTACCAGCTCACCTAACCAGGCAAGGGCAACCACCACACACCTAAACCACTAAACTAGGACACTATTCTGGTGTGAAAGGCTCGCTGGTTTTTTTTTCCTTCAACCGTATTGGATAAGCTAGGACACTATGGCGGAGGAGGGCGAATGCAGTGGATTTTAGTGAGTTTAGTGATTTAGGGAATTATCTCTCAAGCTATTACGAGGCTTTTCAGATAGTAGCATTACCCCCCTTATGGAGTATCGAAGGTTCCAAGAGGAGCAGTAATGTGTCTCGACACTTTACTGCGTTGGCACGCTGCACCTATAGTTCACAACTCCTTACAGTCCTTGCTCAATGAAGGCTAAACTTAACTTTCAGAGACAACTTGCAGGGTTACCCGGGTGCCAGGATGGCTTAAATTGTGAAGTTTATTGAACGCCATATTGTGAAGATTCTGGGTTCGAACGGGTGAGGTCTGTCAAGTGTTACAGGTTAGGGAAATATCAGTACCTGGTATAGAAATCTCAGACAGCTTAAGGCTGGAGCCCTTGGAGCTCTGCCAGTTTCATGTCTGACTCTTGTGCCTCGACAAATACCTCATACTCTTGCTCCAGAGAAACGGCGTCAATGCACTAGAAGGCGTCGGTAACAACGTTGCCCTCTCCTTTAACATACTTTATGCCAGTAGTATATTGGTTAATGAATGACAGATGATTGAGCTGTGATGGAGGGACTTTTTCTCGGCGCTATACGAAATCGTACAGCATAGCTTAATGGTAAGTAAAAATCATGACGTGTTGGAACTCAGTATATGACAGATATGCTGCACGCTTTCGTACAACTCCAAGAGCTCTCGGTAATAAGCAGGTCTGACTGGCGGAGTAGGTTTTCTACTGAAAAATGCCAGAGGATGCCACTGACCATGATATTGCTGCTGTAGATAGGATCATATGTACACATTGGAAGCGACTGTAAAAATACCTAAACGTGCGTTTATCACAGGATGTTGGAGGAGTGTTACATCGGAAAAATGACCTTTGCAGGCTTCTAATGACTCGTCGAGGGAAAGGGTTTTGCACTTTTACTATTGGTGGACAGAATAACATCTATCAAAGGAGCCTGAAGTTTTGCAGCATGAAACGCTGGTAGTAGTTAAGCATGCCGAGGAACCGTCTCATACCCTGAACGATCTGAGAAGGAGAGAAATCACGAAGATTTTGTACTCGCTCCTGATGAAGAAGCACAAAATTTTCTTCATTTCTAGTAAAGTTAAATCGAGACCGTGTAACCTCATCATGAAACACTGGAATGTTTGCCCAGCATCGCGCAACCCGAAGGTCATGAAGGGAAACTCGAATAGGCCAAACGGAGTCACGATGGTAGTCTTCGGAGTATCCTCTTCAAAGACAGGGATCTGATGATAGACCTTGACAAGATATAGGGTGTTAAAGGTCTTGGAGCCAGATAGACTTATGGGTATAATCATTGATGTTTCTGATAGGGTATCTGTCAGAGACGATACGGTTTCTTGACGACGAAGACTTTAATTCAAATTTCAAAATGACGACTTCTTACGATGCTACATGGCAGAAGTTTTCTTTAATGAAGCGTCTTCGAAAATGGCATTTCTAGAAAATTCACGAAAGGAACCAGAAAAATTATGAATGCCGACACTAGGATCCTGTCTTCATAAAAGTTTTGTTGCAAAAATATATGTTCTGATGTAAAGAATCCCGAGAGAAGGCGCGAGTTAAGTGTGACAACCCCTCCGATGTTACCTTTGTCAGCTGTCCTAGTTAAACACATACATACCAAATTGGGTACATACGTCATAGCTGACTTGACGATATTTTAATATAAATAGCTAATAAGTTTTAGATTAAGATGACTATTGTATGATCAATTTTAGTGGTTACTCTGTTCAACTGATAATAAAATATTTCTTTTAAATCAAATCAGTGTCGATTACTTAATTGGCGCAGCCGGTAGGATCTCAGTAGTTGGAATGTCGTAGAAATCGTCTTCGAAAGTGCATAACTTACGTCGTCCATCGTCCGTCTCTACGGTTAAGCTGGGATCGCCGAACAAACAAATTCATTGGGTATCGAGCCAACGACGGAATTCACGAGAGATCATCAACAATAGTACACTTCAGAAGGACATGGGAGCAGCTACGGGTCGGTGAGTAAATCTTTTTCACCTTCCTTGTATCTTTCCTCTATAATCCTTTTTGATAAATATACGTGTGTTATTAGAGATTAGACAACGCCATAATAATACTAAACTTTTCCTTGATTAACATTTCAAGAAAGTTAACTAGGGTAAATAAGATTTTGAGTATTTTTTTCTATAATGGAACACATTACTCGTGTTCCAATGGAGATGGTGAAGATCATCACGGTATTTGAGGGTGATTCTAGACAATTACCTCTGTTTATTAAGAAATGCGAGTATATTTTACAAACATATCGGGGTAACGACGCTACAAAAATGAGTACCTATTCCATGTAATAACGAGTAAATTAGCGGGGGAAGCAGCGAATCTTGTCGGTGAAACTGACCAGACCTGGACTGAGCTAAGATCACTACTTAGCCAACATTTGGGGGACCCACGGTCCGAAGAGTGCTTGTCAATGGAGCTTGAATCAGTTAAGAGCACTAGGAACGAAAGTTATCTAGAACTTTGTCATAGAATTCAGCAACTAAAAAGTATTCTATTTGCAAAAATTAACGAAAGTATAAATGACGTGAATGTGCGACTGGCAAAACAACAAATTTATAATAATACTGCATTGAATGTTTCTCTATACAATTTGCCAGCTTACATGGTCAGGTTAGTACGATTGCGTAATGTTAACACCTTGGAGGATGCCCTAAAAATTGTTCTGGAGGAACAGAATTTCCAAACTGTTTATAACTCAAGGAATAACACTCGCAGTACGAACTCCCAAAACCAAAGTCCTCACTTCACGAACAGGAACTATAATGGCCCACCAAGGTACAACAACCCACAACGATTACCAAGTGCACATGCACCAAATAACGCTAGGTTTCCTTCCGAATTAGCAACACCGAGCAGTTCTTTCCAATCTCGTTTCAACAACAATAGCAGAGCGAGTAATAATACGAACAATTACGCAAGTCACCCGAACAATAGCCAGTGGCAGCAAGGCACTAGGTCATATCAACAGCCTAGTCAGCATTGCACGGGCAATGCACCTCGCATGACGCAACCTTACTTACCACATGTGGCACCGTCGTCAGGTTCTAACACTGACGTCACGATGCGCACAGCCAGCTCGAGGCGAGTGAATTATACTGATAACAGCCAGGAACCGATGAACTATAGAAATGTGAATAATTATAACGAGCAAGTTGAGCCCTCAGCGGCGGAGCAAATTGTTGATTTTTTTTTCCTTGCAGCCTCCCCAACATGGAAAAACTAACTTTAAACTATAATAAAAGATAAAACATGCCACATATTTATGTGCCGGAGCTACAAGCCGTTTTTATGATAGATACGGGCAGTACGAGGTCGTTCATTAGCCCGCGTTTAGCGGAGCGATTTTACAAAAACTATAAGCGGAATGAACCTTTAGCACCCATGCATCGAGTAGACATAATGAATAATTAATAAATTCCATTACCGAGTATTTTTCAATCACCGGAAAACTACAAATTCTATATTTACAGCGTAGATGAAAGGCTTATAGGGTTCGATCTAATACAGCTTTTAGGGGCCAGAATTGACGCGAGATCTATGTCATTAATTACTAGGGATGCACAAATTCCTATAATTTATAAACCTCCTATGAAGGAAATGTACCATTTGCCTCCCCGCAGTGAGTTACGGGTCAAACTTCCGGTAAACTTATTAGACGGAGAAGCAATCCTAGATTATAAACAATTTGGAGAAGGGATTCGAATGCCTGCTGCGATAGTACGATGTGAGAAAGGGTACGCCACCACGGTGATTCAGAATTATAGTGAAAATAATGGCACATTGATGGTTACAGCTCCATTCCAGGTAGAGCCCTATGATCAGTTAGAAAATATTGACGTGAATTATACTAACGATAGAGGAGGAACCGATAGACTGCTTACGGAAAATTTATCCAAGTTAAGATTAAAACACATGAATGAGGAAGAGAGAAGAATGATTGAAGATGTTTGCAATAAATACAAGGATATTTTTTATTGCGAGGACATTCCATTAAGCTTTACGAATCAAGTGAAACATACTATTAGGACCAAGAATGAGGACCCCATAAATCTCAAAGCTCATAGGTTACCCCCTTCACAAACAACTGAAATAAAAAAACAGGTAGATAAAATGTAAAAAGACGACGTGATTACAGAATCACATTCTTCTTGGAGTGCCCCAGTATATTTAGTACCAAAAAAGATGGATGCTTCAGGTCAGAGAAATTGGAGAATGGTAGTAGACTACCGAAGATTGAACGAGATTACTGTGGATGATAAATACCCCTTACCTAATATTAATGATTTATTCGACATGCTAGGAAAAAGTGTGTACTTCACCACACTTGATTTGGCCAGTGGGTATCACCAAATTGAAGTTTCAAAAGAGGATAGGGCTAAAACTGCATTTAGCACTCCGTTTGGGCACTTCGAATTCAACAGAATGCCATTCGGACTGAAAACAGCACCTGCAACATTCCAAAGAGCATTGGATAATGTACTTAGAGGCTTGCAGGGCCTACATTGCCTTATTTACTTGGATGACGTCATAATTTTCTCAAAAAGCCTACAGGAATATATAGCAAAACTAAAGGCAGTTTTCCAAAGATTTAGGAAAACAAATTTAAAAATACACCTTGATAAATCCGACTTTTTGAGAAAAGAAGTATTGTATCTTGGTCATACAATAACTAGCGAGGGTTTAAAACCAAATGATGATAAAATTGAAGCCATCCTGAAATTTCCGATACCAGAGACAGATTAAAAGCTTTTTGGGTTTAATTGGGTATTATAGGAAATTCATCAAAGATTTCGCTAAAATTACCAAGCCACTTACAGTATGTTTGAAGAAAGGACGAAAGATAATAATGAATGAAGAATACAAGAAAGCTTTTGAAACTTGCAAGAAACTTTTGACGAATGCACCAATATTACAGTTTCCAGACTTCGACAAACCTTTTATCTTAACTACAGATGCATCAAATTTTGCAATTGGAGCGGTATTTTCCCAGGGCACCTTAGGGTCAGATTTACCCGTAGGCTATGCTAGCAGAAGTCTAAGTGACACTGAGACACGATACAGCGTTATAGAAAAAGAACTGTTAGCCGTAATTTGGGCGGTAAAACATTTCCGACCCTATTTGTATGGAAATAAATTTATTATTTATACAGACCATAGGCCTCTTGCCTGGCTATACTCACTCAAAGAACCTAACAGTAAACTCATGCGTTGGCGTTTGAGGTTACAAGATTACGAGGCAATTGATACGAAACCAAGACAAATACTAGTCTACACCTGGTTTCTGAATAAATATACTGTCAAGGATATTTCATCAAAAAAACAACGTATACTCGAAGTACACATGCCGGTAAACAATGAACTGTTGGTGAAAGACTTAATGAAAGAATATGTTGATACTAAATTCAAATATCACATTTATTTTGAGAACCCATAACTTTGTAAAACTTTTTCAGAAGTTGTTACGAAATTGTTCAAGAAAGGAACACTTAACCTCATAGAATGCACAGAACGAGTAGTTAACTTAACAGATAATGAGAAAGACCAGTTGCTTATAATAAATAAATATCATGAAGGGAAAACATGTCACAGAGGCATCAGGGAAACATTAACGACGACCCGAATGGCCGAGTCGGCAGTGACCCTGCCTACGAAGCCAAGGGTCCCGGGTTCGATTCCCGGTGGGGGCAAATATTTGTTTGATGAGAACGGATGTTTGTAACCTAGTCATGGTTGTTTATCTATCTAAGTATAATATGTATCTATATAAGTATGTGTATCGTTGTCTAGTACCCAAGATACAGGGAATCCTAGTTTGGGGCTAGATCAATGTGTGTAAATCGTGTCCAAGGTATTATTATTATTATTATTATCAACCAAACTTAAGAGAGATTATTGGTGGGCAAACATGAAAGAGACTGTAAGTGCAGTTATTAATGGATGTGAAGAGTGCAAAAAGATTTCAATTGACCCAAGATCAAAATACCCCATTTCAAGAAGCCTTCATGGACCTTTTGTTCATCGAAGGCAATTATTATTTAACGTCATAGTTTTCATGAAAAACACTAGAACTAGAAAAGCTAAGGAACTGCCACGTTACGAAAAAGCTACAGCTGTGGGCAGAGTGGAGAGAAATATAATACCAGTCCAACTTAATAAAAGAAAAACCAAGGTGGCCATGAAAAACGTTAAACGTCCTCCACAGATCATGCGTGACGCTCCTGGCACTAGTCATACAGACGACCAGCCTGGACCTTCAAAACGTCAGCCAGAACCCAGGAATAGCCCCACTCAGGATTGGAGCAGCAGTGAAGAAGAGTAACTGCTGGACTATATTTAAGACACTAGACTTAGAATCATTAGTAATACAAATAAATAACAATATAATAGAATACGATAAGTTAAAGGCTATAATGAGAAAAGATAGCGAGACACGCCGTGAATTCACGGGGCTACAGAGCCAGATAGATTCATTAATAGGATTAAATAAAGATAGGGTACTGCAAATTCTACCGTTTTATAGATTTAAGAGAGGATTTATAAATCCATTAGGATCACTAATTAAATGTATTTCAGGGAATTTAGATAATAATGATGCACTTAACTATAATAAGAAAATAAGTAGTTTATATAACATTCAATACAGCGAAAGGTATCGTTAATGCAAAGAGCTTTCGATAAAATGGTTAATATATCCGATGATATTAATTTTAACGTCAAATACTTAGGTTTAAGAACTACGCAAATAGAAAAACAATTACAAAACGAAACTGAACTTAATAATATTTGGTCTATCATGAATATTACCAGATACCAGCCTTTACCAGATTCTAAATAACTTTCAAACCATGTTTAATATAATACAGGAAATAGAAACCGCAATCGCCTTCAGTAAACTGGATACGCTGTAATGGAACATCGCTTAACGAATGCAATCAGTGTACAGTGAGAATCGGAATTAGCTGTGTCAGTTCCTTTAACGCTTGGGTTATTTGAGTGATTAGAAGTTAGTTGACAAAGGGGCCATAGCACGTGGTTGATTCGGAGAAGCGAGGTCAGGTCAGGTTTTTTTATCGAAATGTGTAGGGATCAGAGCCGATTTGGTGCGCGCTGAATAAATTATGAATAACTAAATAATGGAAGGTTTCTTATGAAACGATACGGAGAAAGCTAATGTGTTGACTGCAAATATACAATTGCGTTTGATTGGTACGATGTGGCGAGTTTGACATCACGGGTTTGAATATCATTCTAGTGATCTTTGTCTAAGACGCTAGCGGTCGGGAAGGCTTAATTAATCGCAACAGCTTTTATGGCCAGCAATCAACAAATTTTGTGTATCGGCAATACCAAATGACTTGAGTGATAACCGACGGTTGATCATAGAAAATATGCATACACAAAATTGTAGACAGCAGGCCTGCATGGCATGTTTGATTGAAATTAGACCCTGTGTAGTTAACGATAAGAAGCTTTCGCTTGGGCAGCGTGTGTCACGCAAAGGACGCCATTTTTTTCAGACATGTGGGGCCTATAAATACAAGCGCGTTGGTGGGGAAGGCATTCAGTCTCCACGTCAAACTACTGTGACACTCGTCTTTCGTGTAATCTATTCAGTTCGGTCTGCCGTTTTACGCGTCTGGAACTGGAAGACTTGTGATTGCGTGTTACAGTGGATTTTTGTGAGTGTCTGAAGCGCCGAGATATACCTCGGTTCCTATCCTTTAAATCAACCTACCCCAAATTCCAAAACTATCCTTGGGTCGTTAGATAAGAACTTGTAGGTAATTGATCTGAGTCTGAGTCTGGGCTTGGAGCGACCCTAATTTCCTTTTCCTTCACCATAGGGTTCCTGGATTAGCTCTTAGGATATTCGCGGGCTAATCTTTTCCTCATTCCTTTCGTGTAGCGAGTTTTGAAATTCCCACACACACAGTCATTAAACATACAAACACATTCAAATCAAACTCAACCATTTTCGAGTGGTGTCGATGATGGACGTGGTATAACACTAGGATTTTAGACTAGGCTAGACAGGAGTTTAGTTGCGGCTAAACCTAGGTTGTCAGGGCATAGGGAGACTGTTCGATCGATGAGGTTCCGCGGATGAAAATAACAAATTCAGAACAAAGTATAAACGTTGTCCACTCAGATAACCTATCACGTTGATATTTTTGACATTTTAGTGTTGTCGGGGATGCGCGAAGAGATCAAATTACAGTCTAAAGTTCATTGTTTAGGAACGGGTAGATTGTTTTGCTTTGCCTTGGATCGGTTTGGATTCAAGTTGCATCTTTAAATTAAATCTAAATTTCGCTGGAGTCTAACGTGTAGGCTGTGTCAAGTATTTATTTGCTGGGCCCAGTCGAGGAAGAGCTGTGGTTAGTTAGTTGCATAAATCGGTATTTCCCGAAGTATATAACTTGCTGTGGAGTGGGTTAGATCTCCAAAAGCGCTAATGAAAATGTTTCGATAACAGACAGCTCAAATTGCGCAGAGTTGAAGGTTTCAAAACGTTACGGACCTTTTGAGAAAACCGCTAGTTCAAACCCATTTCGGAAAATCAAATCGCAATTGTGTAAACCCGGTCTATTTAGATCGTTATTGCCGTGAACTAATTATATAATTGGAACCACCACAAGCTGCTACTAGCGAGCACATGAAATATCATTGAGTACTCACGTCGTAACACTACGACGGATATCTATACGACATCCCAAACAAATATTATAAATTGTGGTCGACCACACGAAAAGAAGTTCCATGCGCCCATATATACAAAAAAATAAATGGTACCATCACAAAAAATACAACAAAGATCGATCTGTCGCAAAACACCGCTAACTGACTCGAAATACCGGCTTGCGGACATACTTGCTTTCTCTGTCTAACTTGAAACTCTAACTTCCTGAACCAATCTTCCGTTGGACTATTGTACGCCTAACGAACTTCTTTCTTAACGAACGAGAAATTCAGACTTATCATTCTTAACTTACAAATTTTACAGCTGAATCGGGACATCTCTTTTGGGGTAGATAGAATAGACGATCATAGCTTCTGACAACGGTAGCTCGACCTTAGCTATTTATGCCGTTACAACACTCCATCAGTCTATTATTAATTCTACCGAATTATTGAGTATTTTAACTAAAATTGAGCAGAACGCTCATATGATCTACGAAGTAAACGAGTATAATTTAATAAAAATAGAGCGTAACATTATTTTAAAATCTTACATGAATAGGAATAGCTTGGTATTTGTTATGGAAGTACCTCTAATCGATATTGACACGTATATTTATTATAAAATAATCCCTTTACCTATTTTTAATCCCGCAACCAAAAAAACCCTTACAATTATTCCAAAATTCCCGTGCCTAATGGTGAATAGATTGAAGTTCAGACCTGTAGCACACCACTGCGAGGAGATCGAAGACAGCAAGTTTCTATGCTCCGATGACAACCTGGCAGAGCACAACGAAGAAACTTGCATCGAACAAATAATGTTAATGAAAAACAACTATAGCAGCTTTCATCAGGACTTCATTAACATCTAGAAACTGAAAATACAGAAGATTGTAAACGGCCATTGGATGCTGTTTAGCAAAGATAACCAGATCATTACAGAACACTGCGAGAAGGAGATTCATAAAATCAACATTCAAGGAACCTACATATTAACGCCTAATCAACACTGCAAGACTCAAGTTGGAGAACTGTTCATAAGCACTACCACAAATGCATCAGCGATCAATCTGCAGTTGCCGCTAGTACAGATTCCGGAAGTTCAACACAGCTTGACGAAAGGAAACAAGCAAGTAGACCTGCGAGACGTCGACTTCAGCAACATCAAGGAAATGTTACATAGTGCTAAATACAGTGAAAGTGAAGATAGAGATGACCAGTTTACAGTGACGTACCAAATTAGTGAATGGACTTATTTTTATAGGATTTTGTATAATGGTTACTATCTGGAAATTTGAATTGTATACCTTATGCCTAAAACAAAATTCTCCGAAGCAAACTGCGTCACCTTCAGATAATTTTGCTCTTAGGGAGGGAGGAGTTAAGTGTGACAACCCCTCCGATGTTACCTTTGTCAGCTGTCCTAGTTAAACACATACATACCAAATTGGGTACATATGTCATAGCTGACTTAGACGATATTTTAATATAAATAGCTAATAAGTTTAAGATTAAGATGACTATTGTTTGATCAATCTTAGTGGTTACTCTGTTCAACTGATAATAAAATATTTCTTTTAAATCAAATCAGTGTCGATTACTTAATTACAACGATAGGTACAGCGGGAAAAACCTGCTTCGATCGGTTTCTGAGCAGGATGCAGCTTGATGATTTGCTCTTCCACGTCCAAAAGCTTCTAGAACTGCTTGAATCAGGGGAGGGAGACAGGTATTGAAGTCCACGACGCTCGTAGAAAGCGTTAGTTGGGTATTATCACTATTATTATTATAATTATTATTATTTTGTATCTGAGTTGAAGACTTTACGGGACAATACTGTCCCGGTCCTTTTTGTAGGCTTACGTGGGGATATGGGTCCAACACGTAGAGGCCCCTTTCAGACAATTTATTTAGAACAATATTATTATTACCACTGCACAAAGAACGAAGCGGTCACCACTTTGGGATTGTTGAAAGTCTTCGCATCGCGCTCCTTTGAGATATGTAGTTGTATTATAAACACCATAGTTCAGAGTCCAATAGGTATTGTACAGAAGGGTAGATGCCTAATGCCGGGACAATAACAATGAAAAAAAACGGCTGCTCCGGGAGGAACGCAATGACAACCACAATCCCATGTGTATCGGTGAATGAAAGTTATGCATGTGGGTGTGTGCGTTCTGTTCTTGAAATTGGTAATACGTTTCGTTACAGTAGTGTACTGTTATGCACTTGTGAAAATATCGCAGTAAGGCGGATTGACTCTGACCACAATAGTGTGGTTAGAGTCAATCCGCCTTCAACTCTATACAAGTATAGACTTGTATAGAGTCAATCCGTCTTACCACGATATTTTAAAATTTCGAAGTTATTATCCTGGGTGTAACTGAAAGGTGTAGAGAAATGTTAAAGGGGTGTCATTTGGGACATTCTTCTGGCTAAATATTATGAATCCGATTTCACTTCTCCATAAATGTTTCCTCCAAGGGCCACTGATTAGTATGATAATGTGACAAATAAAGTTACATATTAAATCAGTTACCTACTTAATGAGAGTTTTTCAGATTGTTCATCTGCACTCTGACTCACTCTGTACATACAAGGTGATACATGCAAGGTTTAATGTAACATAACGTTGTTGACCAATTCTAAAGTCGAAGAGCATAAGGTTGAAGGGTCGTGCCCACATAAGTGATGTGACGGGATATATGTCTTTAAAATGCCACGTTTGCACGGCATTTCCTTTTGGGTATCCAATCTTCCAATACCGATCGGGTAGAACAGGCCGTGTAAATGTCCTTTGTCAAATATATGTCACGACACTTCACGAAGGTGAGCCGCGAAATCCTGAAAAAATATTACATCCTCTAAGACATTTAATGAAACGTCAAAATAGGCCTGTTAACTTTCGTCTACTATTTTTATATTGAATTCAGTGTGGAGCTCTCTGGGGTTTCATACCATTGTGCACGGAAAAACGTCTTTTATATGAGTAAAAACTTTTAATTTTTATATATATATATATATAATATTTTGAATACTACAGTCCTCACAAAATAACAGACCCGGTGGTCCAAACAAAATTCAACCTTATTACCATTTTGGGCTGTCAGGATTGCATTTTTTGTGACTGTGCATTCACAAGTAAAAATGTAATTAACTGCTTACCCACCGATCACAGTGGTCAAACAATTTCATTCCCAATTGCCAGTAAAATAGGACTGATCCATCATTTTATAGGCCTATTACATCCCATAGACTAGAGACGTATATGAAAAAGTTACATATAAATTTGCCAGTACCGGATTTTGATGAACAGAACCCAAACAAAATCTACTCAGACTTCTTCAACATTATTCAGACAGAATTCAATAAAGTTTTTAAATTAAAGAAAGTCAGTGACTACAACGGTAAATCTAAATTTAATGACTGGGCAACGTTTGGAATTCGTAAAAGTAGAGTTATCTTATATGACCTTTATGACCAAAAAACCTATAACTTTGATCCAAAATTTCATGACTATGTTAAAAAATATTCCAAAACTTTCAAGTTGGTTTGTAGAATTGCAAAAACCTTACACATTAATAGAAAAATTCAAAATTCAAATAATAGAATGAAAACAGTATGGCAAATAATAAACCGCGAAACTGGCAAAGTTATACCAAGGGACAATGATTTCTGCCTAAAGATAGGTGATGATGTTGTTAAATCCAGCGCTGATGTTGCTCGAGCTTTTGATACATTCTTCACCAATGTACCCTTACTCACAACAGACCGTCTAAATTCATCTCCATATGAAGCAGAGACTTTATTAAAAAATAACACTAGCGTCAGTAATGTATATTTAAAATTTCATCATGTATATCCCCAACACATTGTCAAAACGTTTAAATTACTTAACTTAAAAAATACGGAAGACCTGTGGGGTATATCAGTCAAAGTCATTGGTTCAGTAATTCTAGTTAAAGCCCCACACTTATCTTATATATTCAATAAATGTGTTGACGATGGGGCTTTCCCAGACTTCATGAAACACAGTAAACTGATACCTCTGTTCAAGTCGGGAGATAAGGGTGATCCTTCAAATTTCAGACCAATATCTGTTCTTCCAACACTAAGTAAAATATTTGAAAAGATTATACTCAATCAAATGCTCTCACAGTTCAACCGTACAAAACAACTCCACGCCAAACAATACGGTTTCACTAGGGGTAAATCGACTACGGATGCAGGTATTACCCTTATATCTCATATTTATTCTGCATGGGAGGCCGCACAGGATGCTATCGGAGTTTTTTGTGACCTGTCGAAGGCGTTTGATTGTGTTGATCATAATACGCTTATAATTAAATTAAATGATTACGGAGTTAGAAATAAAGCGTTGGATCTACTAAGATCATACCTAAGCAATAGAATTCAAAAGGCAGAAGTAAACGGCGTTAAATCTGATGGATCGGGTGTAAAAATTGGCGTTCCACAATGTTCCATATTAGGCCCTTTCTTATTCCTGGTATATATTAACGATCTGCCTTTCATGGTGGAGAAATTAACTGACATAGTGTTGTTTGCTGATGATACTTCGATGGTCTTCAAAATTGAAAGACAAAAAGGAGATTTTGATGATGTTAATGGTGTATTGTCTTTAACCTTGAATTGGTTCACAGTTAATAATTTATTGTTAAACGCTGGTAAAACCAAGTGTATCAAATTCTCACTTCCAAATGTCAGGCAAGTTGAGACCAGTTTAGTGTTAGACAACAGCACGTTAGAATTGGTAAATGATGCGAAGTTTCTTGGAATAACCATTGATAGCAAATTGCAGTGGGGACCCCACATAGATAAATAAGCTGGTAAATTAAGTTCTGCGGCTTACGCTGTTAGGAACATCCGACAAAGCACGGATGTGGCTACATCTAGGCTAGTATATTTTAGTTACTTTCATAGTGTCATGTCCTATGGTATCTTGTTGTGGGGGAAAGCAGCGGATATTCAAACTATTTTTATTTTACAGAAAAGAGCTATTCGAGCAATTTATAATTTAAAACGAACAGACTCCTTAAGAGAGCTTTTTAAAGAAATTGACATACTAACTGTAGCTAGTCAATTTATTTTCGAAAATATAATGTATGTACGCAAGAACCTTACAACATTTACCAAACTTGGCGATAGCTGCAATGTTAACCTAAGAAATAATCACAGACTGTGTGCGCCCCGATTTAGACTCGCGAAAGTTAGCAATTCTTTCAGGGGTCAGTGCATTCTCTACTATAATAAGATACCTCTGGAGGTTTTGAAATTGACATTTGAGCAATTTAAAAAGCATGTTAAAGCGACTTTGTCGAAAAAGGGATATTACAATGTTCGAGATTACTTAAATGATAGTACTGTATGGGTTTAATCTAATTCAACACAGACCTCGCTGTTAATAATTTTGTAATTATTTATTATTGCCTGCATATTAAATAAAAAAAATCATAATTGTATTACTTAAGCACAACACAACCTATTTTTAAAAGAGATCTAAAAATCAATCTGTGGGAGTTTCTACGCCCTTCTTCTCCCACAGTGGTCCAAAAAATGACGTTTGCTAAGTATATGTAAATATCTACAGTAATAAAGTACTTTGACTTTGACTTTGACTTTGCATTCTCTCAGTGGCTAGACTTTATGTACTCGGTTAACAAAACTCTTTGCTCATTGAAACCGGAAGTGGCTAGAAGTTGTTTGCAGAAATAAAATCAAATATGGTAAAAAAACTTAATAATATTGATAATAATTCGAATGAGCAATTATTAATCGTATAATGACAAAAATAATTAAGAACAAAACTTAATACCTGCACTTAAAGATCTTTATCTACACACGTATCATAAACCCTCTTTACTGCGTACAAAAACCGCACGTTACGATCAGCATAATGTTAAACTAACTGGTAAAAACTCATTTCTTATCTGATAAATTGCACATTATGGCCATAATAATTTTTTCTACATATTATGACATTCAAATTTCGAACGCCGACGCCAACCTGCATGCCGCCCCTAGTTTGTCTGTGAAGTTGGTACTGACATTCAAATTTCGAACGCCGACGCCCGCCTGCGTGAAGTTGGTACTACAGAACAAGCTAAACAACTGCAGAGCCACAATGCCGACCAAACATGCGGTTCCTGAACACATCAAAGAGAGCTTATGATATGTGTGTAGATAAACTAGTGTATGTAACTGTACATAATTAGGCATTAAAACTCTCGAGTGATATTATTATGAAACTCGCTTTCGGCTCGTTTCATAAACCCACTCTCGAGTATTAATGCCCTCCATTATGTAGCAGTCACATAAACTACTATTGTCTACACACGTATCATAAACTCTCTTTACTGCGTACAGAAACCGCACGTTACGATCAGCATAATGTTAAACTACTTGGTAAAAACTAATTTCTTATCTGAAAAATTACACATTATGACCATAATGTGTAGTTTTTCTGCATATTATGACATTCAAATTTCGAACGCCGACGCCTGCCTGCGTGCCGCCCCTAGTTTGTCTGAAAGTTTGTGAACTTGGTACTGACATTCAAATTTCGAACACCGACGCCCGCCTGCGGCACGTTGGTACTACAGAACAAGCTAAACAACTGCAGAGCCACAATGCCGGTCAAACATGCGGTTCCTGAACACATCAAAGAGAGCTTATGATATGTGTGTAGATAAACTAGTGTATGTAACTGTACATAATTAGGCATTAAAACTCTCGAGTGATATTATTATGAAACTCGCCTTCGGCTCGTTTCATAAACCCACTCTCGAGTACTAATGCCCTCCATTATGTAGCAGTCACATAAACTACTATTTCCGATAAGATCGGGAGAGTTGAAGAACCAACACACACATGTAAACCACGTTTCAAAACATATAGCATCCTCACCCTCCCCTCTATTTACTTATTCGAAATAATAAAGCTAGTCAGAAAATACCCAGAAACATACAAGACCAGAGACACACTGAATAACTTATACTCCTTCAGACACAAACACAAAATTCTCCTCCCAAAAATTAATATGTCATTGCAATCCACTAACACATATATTATGTCCATAACCATCTATAACAAACTTCCAGATAGTTACAAAAATATTTCTAACGAAATAGAATTCCTAAAGAAAGTAAACAATCATCTCCTCCAAAAAGCGTACTACAGCATTGAAGATTATTTAAATGAAACACACTTTCTATAATCACACACAAACACTCACACACATGCACTTACACACCCTCAAACACACTCATAACACACACACAGGTACACATACTGTTCAGGCTTCTCAGCACCTAATGACCTCGTAGGGGCCCATCAGCTACGAGGTAGCGTAACGATCAGTTGCCAAGAAGTGTGAACGTCGGCGATTCACCGAGCTGAAGTAATTGGGGTCGATCTAACCTGGTCTGTGCTTCGGTCCCGTCAACCTCCTGTCTCTCTGCAAGGCCCGGGTGCACCCTAGGCTCTTCTTGGTAGACAGGTTCTTCAGCCAACCTCCTATGACTGGCGGGCCAGCTTCAATGAGCACAGTGTTCCAACACAGGTTATGTTACGTGGTAAAAACCAATCGGCCACGTAAATGCGAACTTTATCTGGTTCGGGGAACCACAACACACTCAGCTATATAGACAATCCTGAGGGAAACCCGAATACATTCCAGATGGCTTGCGATTTAATTTCAATACCCTAACCAAAACGCGTTTACATTGCGAGGGCTTTTTGTCAGTCAGTTGTCAAAAACTGCTAGGTTGGCAGCACCGTCAAATTCAAAATGGCCGTTCAGAAACCATCGATCGAATATCGATTTGGAATCGAACACATACACAAATGCATGTAAATCTTATAATTATAATACTTTAATGTTACGCTAATACTGTAGATAATAGTAGGTAATGATCGCATTGTTATAAAGTTAACCATTTTATGATATTTTATTATTGTGCAAGTTAGATGTAAGATATTGCAGTGCCCTCACTGGGTTCATTGTCCGTTCTTCAAATTCTATATATACACAGTCAGGTCATAAGTTCTGTCACACAAAAAAAACTTTTGAATTTTGAACGCTGGCCACAAAAAAGTTTATTGAATTCGAATTTCGAATTTTTCATGAAAATAAAAATGTGTACTTTTTAGAATTTTCCTCATTTTTAAATATGGAGTGGACACTTAAAGAAGACCGTGTCGCAGTTATTGCGTTGCATCGTTGCGGTTACGCGCCAATTCAGATTTTCGACTTACTGAAAAATTTGAATATAACCAAAAGATTCGTTTATCGTACCATAAAACGATACAATGAAGACTCTAGTGTAGATGACAGGTCAAGAAGTGGTCGCCCTCGCTCTGTTAGGACTCCAGCAGTGATAAAAGCTATGAAGGCGCGAATTCAAAGAAATCCCATACGTAAGCAGAAACTGTTGGCCCTTCAGATGGGGTTAAGCAGGACCACGGTGAAAAGGGTGTTAAATGAAGACTTAGGGCTTAGGGCATATCGAAGAAAAACAGGACATCGTTTGGACGCTCGTTTAATGGACCTGAGACTGAAGAGATGCCGCGCATTATTGAAGCGGTACGCGGGAAAAAAACATCGGGAAATTCTTTTTTGGATGAAAAATTTTTCACCGTGGAAGAGAGCTACAACAAACAAAATAATAAGGTGTAAGCACACAGCATTGAAGAAGCGAGCAACCGTATTCCGCGTGTCCAACGAGGTCATTTTCCATCCTCGCTCATGATTTGGTTGGGAGTCTCTTATTGAGGCTTAACTGAGGTACATTTTTGTGAGAAAGGCGTAAAAACGAATGCAGTTGTGTATCAAAATACATTCCTCAAGAACCTTCTGGAACCTGTTTCTCATAACATGTTTAATAACAGGCACTGGGTATTCCAACAAGATTCTGCGCCAGCTCATAGAGCGAAAAGCACACAAGACTGGCTGGCGGCGCGTGAAATCGACTTCATCCGGCACGAAGACTGGCCCTCCTCCAGTCCAGATTTGAGTCCGTTAGATTACAAGATATGGCAACACTTGGAGGAAAAGGCCTGCTCAAAGTTTCATCCTGATTTGGAGTCACTCAAGGCATCCTTGATTAAGGCAGCCGCCGATATTGACATGGACCTCGTTCGTGCTGCGATAGACGACTGGCCGCGCAGAATAAAGGCCTGTATTCAAAATCGCGGGGGTCATTTTGAATAAACTTTATTACCATAAGAATCTATGTTTTATTAAGTTCATTTTGCTATATAAATGTTTACATAAATAATAAACATGTCTAAATTATTTCATATTGCACATGTGACAGAACTTATGACCTGACTATGTATATATCACCATATACCACCACAATGTCGCAATAAACGTTTTGAGTTTGAGTTTTGAGTTTGAGTTTTCACCGATGACCAAATAAAACAAAATGGCTAAGAAAATGGCCATACCAATAATTTCTTGTATGGTTACTTCTTTTAATTCTTAAAACCTGGTATTTTTCATTATTTTTGTTACAGCGGCAACAGAAATACACCCGCTGTGAAAATTTCAGCTCTCTACCTATTTTGATTGATCCGGTAGAGCCCGGTGACAGACGGACAGACGGACAGACGTACGGACGGACGGATGGACAGCGGAGGCTTAATATTACGGTCCCATTTGGCACCCTTCGGCTACGGAACCCTAAAAAGTAACCAAGGAGGGCACAAAGGAAGGGTTTGCTTTTCAATATATTTTTTTTACATTATATTTATTTACATTTATGAGAAAAATTAAATTAGAATTTTTTTTTGAATTATTGTAAGGTTTTATTTGAAGTTTGTATAGTTTTTTTTTTATTAAGTCCGAAAATTATAATACAAGTACAAGGAGGTGGACTTTTACTATTTTAAAACAATATATACTGATAAGTATACTGTGTGGCTAATAAAATGTGGTATCAAATTCTGTGAAGAAGTGCCCCTGGTGTGAAACGGTAATGACACAAAGAGAAAAGGATCTGTGTTGAGCGAAATGTGGTCGAGACGATAACTGTGTCCCGATTATACATGGCATTATTTTTTTGGGATATCAGAGCATCCCCGTGGTTTTGCACTAGATATCCAACCTAATTGGCAAAAGTAAATGTCATATCCAATTTGGTCTTTTAGAATGAAATTAAGCCAACATAAACCACGAACGGTCGTCGCTTATTTAATCAGACTGGGACAGAGGTTGTCCCAATTAAAAAGCTCGTAGTTTTAAAAGCTCAGAGTGATTTTCGTCATGCGAGCTTTGAACACGGTCGACGGTACAGAGAATAATAGTGTCTTAACCCTATAAAAACGCAGTGAAAATCTATCAAAGTTTAGCTAAGCCTGGAAAAAAAAGGTGTTGGGGCTGTCACTCGTGCATGTGTGCAGCTACCTGTATACTATAGTATGTAGTTAAACTTCAGTGACCCACATAGAATAACTCATACTAAAACACAACACTCTACCTAGGTACCTACCTCACAATCAAACAAGAGGTCCCAGTTTCGATACCCGGCATAAGAAAAACAAACCATCAGAGAATAAATCGTGTTAAAATACATCACCCCGACCGATATAACCTACCTTCCTCCCGCCCGAGCAAGAGCTCCCGGTTTCGAATCTCAGCTGGGGAGGAAGGAAAAAAACCCAAGTCTTGGATATTTATATATGTGTGACGTCGTTGCTTTTGGTTCCCATGACACAGAGTATTCTAGTGTGGGGCCAGAAGCAATGTATGTGCCTTTTATATTTTTTAAGCTTTGTTTAATACCTACCTTGCGTGTTTCCATACCACTAGGTCTACCTAGTAGCTACCAACTCAATCTGGGAAAAGAGCTAGGAATCCCAGTACTAGAAACACCGAGATTCTCTTCCCTAATGTGCAAAATGATTTGGCGATTTGAGTTGATATTCTAAAACTATGAATCCATGTACGTGATAGAACCTATGATTAGTGTGGTTATGTAGTTTAGTTAGGTTTACAAGAATAAGTAAATAAGGCAGCCAGAAGTCTGTTATGCTTTAGATACTCGTAAGTGAAGTCAAGTTTTGGGGATCTGGGAGCTCAGGAACTGATCAAGTCACAGTCGTACCTCGCTTGCACAGCATATGTCATATGGCATAATATTGTGGAGAAGTGCTGCAGATATAGACAACCATATTTTTATTGAAGAAGAAGGCTTTTTGCGAAGTTTTCTAAAAATAAAAACTTGTGTGAAAAAAATGTGGTAAACATAATTATCATACTAAAAAAATAATAATATTGTTGTTCCATAACTACACTTCGGCCGTTTTTAAAATGCTATTATGAGATTTTCTTAATGCGTACATATTATGCAATATTTTTCATTGCAGATGTTAAAAAATTATAATTATGGGTTTTGAGCTGCCAGGATCGCATTATCTCAGCGGCCAGATTTTAGGTTAACAAATCATTCATAGGTCAAACTGTACGCTTCTATTATCTATTATTGCCAAGTGATGTGGTAAACGTGTCACTTTTTTTTTTGTAAAACAATGGCTCTTTAAGAAAGCTCATCTTAAAATATTTGATAACTTAGAAGATAAGAAAGCTTGGAATTAAAAATAATTTGCTTGACACATACATGTCACGGGATATCATGGGAACCAGAAACAGCGACTTCACACACATATTAACATCCAAGTCCAGAACTTGTATGTTAATTATAATTCATATCAAGTTATTTATAGTATAGGCATTGCTTATGTCACCGTAAGATAGTCAAAACTGTTACTCGAGTTTTTTTCTCGTTAGTTGGTCAACTATTGACAGATAGTAAACTGTAGCGTACTGCTTACTATATGACGCGTTAGTTGATAAACTAACGGTTAAAACCGCTAAATAGTAAACTGGTTTAAACTTGCATTGCAAACGAAATACCAGGGTAAACACTGCGTTAGCTTAGGTGAAGGCTAGAGGGGGCGAGCGCAGCGAAGGCCCCGATTAGTCTTCGTGTTAGGTTGACATGCAAGAACAAAAGAAACGTAAATTATAAATCCTGTCGGTCTGGTTTACTATCTGTCGATACTTGATCAACTAACGCGTTTAATTTATGAACTAACGGTTTTGTCTATCTTATGGTGACATTATATAAGTTTTATGGTGGATAGTCAAAAATACTAACTACTAACGCGACCGGCAGGAGAAAGGCAAGACCCCGAGGTTCTTGCCTTTCTCCTGCCGGTCGCGTTTCCCAACAGGCGGTAGGGTTGACTATTCTCAAAGATCCTAAAAAATCTTAATGATTAAATGAATTTGACTTTTGACTTTGCAAAGATAAATAGATATAAACTACATATCGGTCACGAAGCAGAGACAGAGAGGCAGACTATTCGCAGCACTCACGCGAAACACGATCTTTTTTCATTCAAAGTCCGTAGCCACTTTGGTGTTAATTTCTTTAGTCTGCATACATTACATCCAGCGTGGTGGAGTATGGCTTAATCTTACTCGTATCCGGGTAAAGGTCTGTGCCCCTCGGTGGGGACATTAATGAGCTACATTTATAAACAGAATATTGATATGGTTGCGTTAAAAATAGGTATTCAAAATATCTCAAAACTGTGGGTTCAAACACGAGACATATTCAGTGGTTTAAAGTAGAAAAAAAAACACAATTTTTGCAATGATCTTTCGCAGCGAATGACGTTACAGCCATGTTGCAGTGTGAGCTGTTATGAACTTTATTTAAATATGGTTGTCCCTTTTTTAAATCTTCATCTGTACTTTTTGCAGGATCTTCACCCGATAGTTCAGTCTGGAACATTGTCAGTGCATGCAGCATTACTATTTAAACATTAAAAGCAGTCACGAATAAATAAAAAATAGTAATGGCACATCAATACCCTTCTAAACCCAAACAACCAGCCAACAACAAAAAGTCGCAAAGTTTGAAATAATCTTTGATTCTTACAGCCAGTGACAGAAGCGATCTTAGCGAGTTATTAGCGTTTTATGAGGCTTTAAACTATAATAAAGCCTCATAAAATGCTAATAACGTAACTGGCCGTTAATGTATTAAATATGTATTAATGTATATATATATATATATTAACTGTTATTATTTAGTTTTATTATAGTTTATATTTGAACTTGACACATCAATAATGAATGTGGGGGTTAGCAAACATATAATTATCTATCAAGCCGAAAAAGTGAGGTTAGGTGTGATACATCACACCTCACTTTTTCGGCTTGCTCTCTGTTGTTCTCGTTTTCCCCGATCGAAATCATGTTTATCTGTATGTTTTGAAGTCATTTTGTATAGGTACTGATAATTGCCCCTTGGATATTAAGAACGAAAAATCCGGCCAAGTACGAGTTGGAACCGCGCGCCGTGGGTTCCGCACACATTGTTATTATTTGTACTATTATACTACAAATTTCAAGTTTTCAGAAAATTTCCTTCACAGATTTGTGTAATCGATATTAATTTCAACTGGACAGCTCCACGCGTTCTTGAGGAAAAGGATCTAGACAAACGGAGAGGTTGGTGCTTTTCTCAAATAATGCGAGGAAGTTCAAACAAATAAAAAATTTAGTACTTATAAAAATTAATAAAAAAATTGTATGAAGTATAGTTGAATGGACATTATTTAATTCAGCGTAGATTTTTCGAGGACTATATTAGTTTGAATAAATTATATGAACTAAAGTGTAATCATAAGTGTAACTTAATTTTCTTGGCTAGCTCGCTGAAATATGCAAGAAAAACTGTTTCGGATAAGGATTTAGATTGTCTTTCTGTCACCCACTGAACAAAATTTTTCATAGGTTTTCAAATAATTCTCTTTCGATTTCAGCGGCAACGAGTTTTCTCTAACCGTTCTTGCCGCTTCTTGCATTTCTGGCGGTGTCAAATTAATTTCGTCACAGAAGCCTACTTCACGTGTACTTGAATTCATTTTGCGGACTAAAATTATCATTTTTGCAAATCCAAAATAAATGCCGTATTTCGTATTCCCGCATTAAATACGTATTTTTTTCATCATTGTAGAGCCTTGTATTTCCAAATATATACATGCATATTCGAAATTTAAATAAAACCTTTGATAAGTTACCTCCTTGGTCACCATAGCGCCGAGGAAAAAGGTTAGGAGCATCAGACAAAACACCGATTTGGCTGCATCTAGGCTAGTATATTTTAGTTACTTTCGTAGTGTCATGTCCTATGGTATCTTGTTGTGGGGAAAGCAGCGGATATTCAAACTATTTTTATTTTACAGAAAAGAGCTATTCGAGCAATTAATAATTTAAAACGCACAGACTATTTAAGAGAGCTTTTTAAAGAAATTGACAAACTAACTGTATCTAGTCAATTTATTTTCTAAAATATAATGTATGTACGCAAGAACCTTACAAAATTTCCCAAACTTAGCGATAGCTGTAATGTTAACCTAAGAAATAATCACAGACTACTTGCACCCCGGTTTAGACTCGCGAAGGTTAGCAATTTTTCCAAGGGTCAATGCATTCTTTCCTACAACAAGTTACCTCTGGAGATCTTGAAATGGTCATTTGAGCCATTTAAAAACCATGTTAAAGTGACTTTGTTGAAAAAAGGATATTACAATGTTAAAGATTACTTAAATGATTGGACTGTATGGGGGTTAATCTGGCTCAACCAGACCTTGCTGTTAATAATTTTGTAATTATTTATTCCTGCTTATTAATTATGATAATTATATATATATTTTGTATAAGTTAAGCAATTTTAAAAGAGATCTAAAATTCAATCTGTGGGAGTTTCTACGCCCTACTTCTCCCACAGTGGTCCAATGTAGAGAAGAGGCAAAAAATTACGATTGCTAAGTAAATGTAAATATCTACAGTAATAAAGACATTTGTGGTGGCCGAAAGCGCAGCACAGCGCAGCTCAAGGCCTACACAGTGCGATCAGCTTTGCAGCCTTTGATGGACAAGCTGAAATAAATGCCGAGACCGAAGGTCGAGGTTTTTATAGCGCGGACATCAAAGGCTGTAATGGTGATCAAGCTTATAGACCGAGAGCGTAGCTAAGCTAAGCTCGAGGCCTTCATAGTGTGGCCAGCAGTGTAGTCATTGCGGACCAAGTCTTGTATAGTACTTTACACAAATAATGCGTGTAATTAAATAAAACCAGTTTATTATGAAATTGAGAGTGAGTTTTTTTTGTCACACATAACCAAATTTTTAATAAAGCCTTTTTGCAGAACCTTTTTTAGTGGCAAGAAGATCTCCCGCTCTTTTTTTTGTCACACATAACCAAATTCTGAATAAAGCCTTTTTGCGCTTTTTTTACCATTTTCGAAAAAAAGCTCGACGACAATCATGGAATTTGACAGGAATTGCCGGTCGCTAAAGCACGACAGTAATGGATTTTCACAGGAAATTTCCGGCACCTTTTCTGGCTCCTCCAAGTAGTGCGGCAATGTCGACTTTGCTCAAAGAAGGTTCTCAAAATAATTACTAGCTTTGTTTGAGTATATAACGTTTTCACACCTTTCATTCGGAAAAGTAAGTTTTGCTCCACGACGAGAGGGAGCAAAATGCTACTTTTCTGTTCAAGCTACTTTTTAAATTTATTCATTGGCATGTAGAATTTACGCAATGTGCCAAATGAACAAACATTAAAATAATAGAATGTAATTATGAAATTACATTACAATCGACTACGATGGCATAGTCGATTAAAAACGAACATGTTTCAAGTTTTAACTTTAACAACGTTATATGAAAATTTATGAACTTTTCGTTTCTTAATAAATTATTTGTTTTACTGAAATCAAAACTATCGATGACTGTCATTGTGATATAATGAATATTGATATCCGAAACCATTGTAATTTTGGATTCGAATATTTTTACACATTAGTAAAAGTACACAGGAATATTTTATCTGTGGTGACCTTTGCCTAATCCTTCACAATCCGCCATTATAAAGAAAAGTTTTGTTTACGTTGTTCGATTACTGTAAAAGTGGTGAAAGTATACTTCAAAGTACAGTTTTTCATTTTTTTTTAGAGCATTTAATTTAAATTTTCCTCATAGTCGGTGTGAAAAGTTGTATGTGCCACACAGGAGCAAAATTATTTTCGTCATGGGCGTTAACGCTTGAATCCCTCGTTACGCTCAGGATTCTATCGTAGAATCCTTCCCTTCACTCTGGATTCAATGTACCGCCCTCGCTGTAAATACATCATTTTGCTCCCTTGTGACACAAATAACTATTGTGGCCTTGTGGTAACACGTCTATCACGCAGGAGATTCGGGTTCGAATCCCGATTCTGACCAACAACAACAATTCCAATTCCAATTACAAATGTCTTTATTACTGTAGATATTTACATATACTTAGCAATTGTCATTTTTTGCCACTTCTCTACATTGGACCACTGTGGGAGCAGAAGGCGTAGAAAATCCCACAGATTGATTTAGGATTTCTTTTAAAAATAGCTTATGCTTAATTAATACAAAATATGTCATTATCATAATTAATAAGCAGGAATAAATAATTACAAAATTATTAACAACAAGGTAGAGTATAGAGCCAGATTAACCCCAAACAGTCCCATCATTTAAGTAATCTTGAACATTGTAATATCCCTTTTTCGACAAAGTCGCTTTAACATGGTTTTTAAATTGCTCAAACGGCAATTTCAAGATCTCCAGAGGTATCTTGTTGTAGTAGAGAATGCATTGACCCTTGCAAGAATTGCTAAGCTTCTCGAGTCTAAACCGAGGCGCAAGTAGTCTGTGATTATTTCTCAGGTTAACATTACAGCTATCGCTAAGTTTGGGAGATTTTGTAAGGTTCTTGCGTACATACATTATATTTTCGAAAATAATTTGACTAAATACACTTAGTATGTGAATTTCTTTAAAAAGCTCTCTTAAGGAGTCTGTGCGTTTTAGATTATAAATTGCTCGAATAGCTCTTTTCTGTAAAATAAAAATAGTTTGAATATCAGCTGATTTCCCTCACAACAAGATACCATAGGACATGACACTATGAAAGTAACTAAAATATACTAGCCTAGATGTAGCCACAACCGTGTTTTGTCTGATGTTCCTAATAGCGTAAGCCGCAGAACTTAACTTACCAGCCAATTTTTCTATGTGGGGTCCCCGCTGCAATTTTCTATCAATGGTTATTCCAAGAAACTTCGTGTAATTTACTTATTCTAACGTATTGCTGTCCAACACTAAACTGGTCCCAACTTGCCTGACATTTGGAAGTGAGAATTTGATACATTTGGTTTTACCAGCATTTAACAATAAATTGTTAGTAATAGAGTTCATCCTCATCCGCTAGTTAGTTCAAAACGGGCCAATCATAGCAGAGCGAGCGAGTCGTCAACAGTGGAATGCTGCCAGTACAGCGCGTGAAAATCAATACTGTGATTACTAGCCTCATTTGGTAGTTTTATTAAGAGAATTACTACTTAAATTTAAAATAAGACCAGTTAATGATAGAGTGAAGACAACGGTAACTTACAACGTTACAATACCCCCTCGCCCAGTAAAGGGTTTTCATACGTAATGAAAATCCAAAACCTAATTCTAAATATTCTTAACTAGTTTTAGATCCTTAACATGCCAGGTGCCTAAGTCCTTTCCCGTCATATCCTCTAAAATGTATACCAAGGGTGATTTCTTAGCGGAGACGCGACATTTGGTATATTTGGGCGCTAACTTTTTACTAAAGTACTTGTCTTTATCACTCAAGACATAAGCACGTTTTAGGACAATGTCGCCTACGCTGAATTCTGCCTCTTTCCGCCTAAGATTATAGTGCGCCGTATTTTTTTTATGTGCGTGCCAAAGAGATGCCTGTACCTTATCAAAATATTTTGACAGGTGACCCAGATTTTCAGCGTAAATGTCGCGTGGCAGAAATAGTAGTTCCTCACCCAGATCGTTATCTGTATAATGAGAACCACAAGTAACCGTTTCTCGTCCGTACACGAGGAACGATGGAGTGTAGCCAGTTGCTTCATTGACGGAGTTGTTAATGGCATACTGTATTTTGGGAATATTAGTGTCCCAGGTTCTGTGGTCATTGTCCACGTAGGTGGAAATACATGTAACTATTGTTTTGTTATAGCGCTCGACAGTGTTTACTTGCGGAGTATATCTCGGAGAGAAGAATACGTTAGGTATCTTGTATTTCTTAAAGAGGGTATTTGTTACCGAGCTAATAAACTGGGTACCATTGTCAAGGAATATTGTCTGTGGGATTCCGTGGACCAGAAACACAGAGTCCTCCAGAGCCTTGACGACAGCTTCCGAAGTAGCGCGTCGCATGGGAAAAATAAGGCAATATTTTGAGAAGCAACATGTTACGACCAAAATATAACTATTCTGCTTTCGACTGACCGGAAGTGGACCTATGAAATCAATGGATATCATTTGAAACGGCCGTGAGCATTGTTTAGGTCGACCCATCGTACCCAGCGTCGGATGGTTTTGTGGTTTGTAAGTGAGACATTTTGAACAAGAACCAACAAAACGTACGACGTCTTGGTGCATGCCCGGCCAGTAGTATCGAAGAAGTAAGCGTCGATAGGTCTTGAAAATACCCAAGTGAGCAGCAGTAGGGTCAGCATGATTCTCCTCTATGACGCTGTCACGCAATTCTTTCGGCACCACTTCCTTCCAGGAAAACTCCGAAATCATTTCGCACTTATTTTTGGAGTGGCGATAGAGAGCACCACCTTCGATCAAGTAGTTAGGAAAGAGGTTCGGCTTTTCTAAACAACCGTTATAAATGTTTTTGTACCATGTGTCAGTAGTAGTCAAATTAGAGTTGACCGTACTGATAGAAGCACATGGGAAAGCACGAGATAGTGCATCTGGAATGACATTATCGACCCCACGACGATGTTTAAGTTCGAAATTAAAGGCAGACAACCTCACACACCAGCGTGCTAGTCTTCCGGTAGGGTTGTCCAGTGACAAGAACCATTTGAGCGCGGA
The DNA here is from genome assembly GCA_949825045.1 of Argyresthia goedartella. NCBI lineage: Eukaryota > Metazoa > Arthropoda > Insecta > Lepidoptera > Argyresthiidae > Argyresthia > Argyresthia goedartella. The sequence continues at coordinate 9,837,608 of OX463831.1, read as the reverse complement.
GTGGTCGGTGTAAACGGTAAAGGTTTTTCCGTTTTCCAAGTAACACCGCCAGTGTTCTAGAGCGGTTAAAACTGCTAGCGTCTCCCTCTCGGTTATACTGTAGTTCTTCTCAGATCCCGACAACGCCCTACTCATGTATGCAATCGGATGTTCTTTACCATCAATCGTTTGTGTGAGCATGGCACCAATCCCAAAATTGCTCGCATCAGTGTGTACTTCGAACGGTAAATCGTAATTGGGACAAGAGAGAACCGGGGCTGATACAAGACACTCTTTTAGCTTATTAAAAGCATCATCAGCTTCAGTTGTCCACTGAAACTTGGGTGCGTTCTTCTTACTTGAAGTCAGCTGGTTGAGTGGTCCGGCAATAGTGCTAAAGTTGGGGACGAAACGGCGGTACCACGTGGCTGTTCCAAGGAAGCGTTTAAGATCTTTTTTTTTTGTGGGTGTTGGGAAATTAAGGATAGCCTCGACTTTTTCAGGATCAGTGCGAAGGCCATGCGCATCCACAACATAACCCAAGTACTTCAACTCATTTCTGAAGAACTTGCATTTTTCAAGGTTGATGGATAAGTTCGCTTGTTTTAATTTATGCAGCACGCCTAGTAGTAAGGACACGTGTTCCTCAAAGCTGCTGCTGATGATAATAATATCATCTAAATATGCGAACGCCTTTAGATCAAAATTCCCGAACAGAAGATCGACAAGCCTTTGTTGAGTGGCAGGGGCATTGGTGAGACCGAAAGCAGTGGTCTTAAAACGGAGAGTTCCTCTGCCTGGAACATAGAATGCAGTTTTGTCTTGATCTTCTGGAGCTATTGGAATTTGCCAGAACGCTTTCGACAAATCTACGCTAGATAAGAATTTTGCATCGCGTAGGTTGTCTAATATTTCAGTTATATAGGGTAGGTTATATGCGTCCTTTTTTGTGACCGAATTCAGTTTACGGCTGTCGAGGCAAAAGCGAGGTTGTCCATTCTTTTTATAGACAATGAGGACAGGGGACGACCAAGCGCTCTCGCAAGGTTCAACTACATCTAACGCTAGCATTTCGTCGACTTGCTCTACCAAAATTCGCTGCTTCTCAGGTGACATTCGATAGTAACGTTGTCTTATAGGTTGAGAGTCACCAGTATCGATATGGTGAGTTATAAGACTAGTTCTACCAAGGCCCATACTGTCAGTGGAGATTTCCTGGAATTGACTGACAATTGAATCGGCTGTGGACTTTTGTGAATCAGAGAGATTATCGTAAGACTGTATAAAAGTCTCATTTTTGTCGATACTTATTTCTGCCAAAGAAGAGTTGGACAAGGTGATGCTACCTAAGTATTTGGGACAAATATTGAAAATCCGCCAAAAGTCAATGCCTAGGATAAGTGGGCTGTCCACATTTGGTAACACGTAACCCTTAATAATGTGGAATTGTTCTTCAAAGTGAATGGGAAGATTGATGTAGCCAATACTTTGAAGGGACTGGCCTCCAGCAGCAGTCACGGAGATACAATCATCGGTAAATACTTTTAGACCATGGTCCGACAATAATTTATGAGAATCATTGCCGAGAATAGTGACAGCAGATCCAGAATCGAGTAGACCAGAAGCAGGGATGTCCCCGATTCTAACGGAAATATAGGGTCTACTGTCCTTTGTTGGTTTACTATCCAGAATTGAGGCGACTCTGAAACTAGAGAAGAAGTTTCTAAGGGTTTGTAGCCATTTTTCAAAATCTACTCTATCGAAATGACCCTTAGAACCGTCCCAATTCTGGCTAATTAGTTTTTTTTGAACGGTAGGAGTACATTTAGGGCATTCAGGTTTCTTTACACCTTTATTTCCGCACCCAAAACAGACGATGACGTCACGACTAACCTTACACTGATGAAGATTGTGAGTGTTAGAGCGGCATCTTAGACAAAAGTTATTTGACTTTACAGTTGTTGCAGGAGCGATCGCAGAGACATGGTTGTCAGATTTCGTCTTACATGGCTTGTAAGCAAATTCGGGTGCTAGTGTGTGTGTGGTAATCGTTGGTGGCTCGCGAAAGTGTGACATACGGGTTTGTATATTTTCGTAATTTTTGCACAACGTTCTCAATACCCCAATATCCACAATCTGAGTTGCCGAGGCCAACGTACTCGCATAACATGGCCGGATATTGTGCAATAGTATCTCTAATTTGTCCTCTTCGGATAATTGTTTCGATAAGCGCGAAAACATTCCTGCCATTATGGAAAGATAAATGGTTATCGTTTCTGATTCGCCCTGAGTGCGAGCCCTAATTTCAGAAAGTAGACGATAATCATAGTCAGTTTGGCTGAAATCCTCTAACAACAGAGATTTGAGATCCGACCAGTTGTTAACGCTATCTCTTATACTTCGGAACCAGTGCAATGCTTGATCGGTGAAAATTTCCGTTGCATAGGACAGAAGTTTGGAGTCCGAAATATTTCTGGCCTGACACAGTTCCGAAACCCTTTCGATAAAAGCCCGAACACATGATTTCCCGTCGTACTTCAATTTACTAAGTTCGGAAGTATTGCTACGCTCGCAAGTTACAGAAATCACGCTCGCGCCACTAACAGATGGCGTTGATTCCCTACACGCAGTATTAGACGAGGAAGATATTGAAAGGGGATCCTTTGCTTGTGATAAGAGAGCTAGGATCTTCGAATAATATTTTCGGTAAATCTCCGACAGTTGATCATGGCCCGTTTCGAACTTTTCATCCGTAGGTACCCGACTTAATCTGTGATAGACATGGTGCATCAGATTTTGTGTCCTAAGAAGAGAGGATCTATCTGGTGCAGGTCCGTCAAGAGTAGATTGCACTTTGTCCAAGATTTTGACGACTGCAAGTAAGTCGTCCTTAGGTTCAAGGTGAGATAACAGAACGTCCTCTGACGGGTATTCTGTCACAAGTTTAGTTATTTGTTTACGTAAAATTTCTACGGTAGTGCCTGGGTTTTCACCTCTGATGGCAACTTCGTACTCCAGTTCTGCTTTGTTTAGAGAGAGAAACTTAATTTGAAAAGACATGATGCAGCTCAAATAATAATTACCAAAGAGATGAGTAGTGAAAGTGTACTGATTCCTTTAGTCGCCTCTTACGACATGCACAGGAGGAAATGCAACTGCCGTATTCTTTTTTTGATTTCCCGGGACAGCACAGGAAGAGAAATCAAGGAATTGAAAATGACGCTACTAATTAGTCTCCGTTCTGTTACAAAATGATTTATGTACGTTAGGTTTTGACGGTATGAATGAAGTGAATGACGATGTAGAAAAAATATATATGTTAAAACTGCAAATAAAAATATTGCAACTAGTGGGTAGGTGGTTAATTTTTTTTATAAGAGAACGAGAAATTAAAACCAACGTAGGAATTTGAAAAAAACACTACAATTTAAAAGTTTGAATAATAACCACGTACACAGAAGTTGCTAAGCAAAACCAAAATTACAACACAGGTAAACGTTTACAAAAACACGCACACACAAACAACTAACTACTTACAGCGTAAGCAAGGCCAGACTAACCACGTTATGGGCGCCACTGTGACGTCCCTACTTGGAGAGGAATAAAAAAAAGATTCCAAATAGGTAGCCAACAAGAAATTTTATTTAACGTGGGTTCTCCAAATGTAGTCTGACCCTGGTTACGCAGCAACGAATCTTCCCTGCGGGTTTTGCCGTAGTCGGAGTGCCGCTGACGTCGGAGAAGTAACGGTCCGAATGCAGCCGGAGCAGGGAAGCAGGTTAGCCCGAAGCGGTGTCAGGAACCGGGAAACCGTAGGGCAGCAAGAAAAGCGGTGATCCCGAAGAGGTGCCAGGAACCCCGAACTGGAATTCGAAACCGTTCCTCCTTTAACATCTGTTACTGCACTCCGTCCGAATGCTCCACCCGCCAAGAAAAGAATAGTGTTGTCGTGGTGGTAACAATCAGAACGGAGTTACATATACAAAGGAAAATATAGTGCTAGGAATAAAAACAAGCAAGCATTCATGTTTGTTATCGGCAGACCCCACTTGGGACATCTTACAAATAATCGGACATTCTACAAAATGTCCAAATGTGCAATCTGCCGGTAACATTAATTATTTCTATATATGAAAAAAGGATATTTATTTGTTTATCGGCAGACCTCACTTGGGACATTATGCAAGCAATCCGGACATTTTATGAAATGCCCAAATATGAAATCTGCCGGTAACAATCAACAATTTCCACACAAAAAGGTAGCTAGTATAATTTAGTAATCTGAACATATTTTCCAGACATTCTATAAGAAGCCAAGACACACTAACGCGTGTCTAAAAGCGGGTAGCAATTTGCGTTACAATGCGATGTGAATATCGCGAAATAATAATTAGCGAGTCTAAAAGGAATAAAACGCAACAAGCAATAAATGAAATGAGATGATTCTGGACACAAATGAGTAAGCCCGAAAGTACCTAACGGTAAGATGATTTTAAAACAGTATCTTTCACCACTCACCTCAATCGGGGTTAATATGAAGCACAGACAAAACTAAAACGTAACCACCAGTAGTACGTTATGATTAAACGTAAGCAACCACTGCTTAGAGTCGTCCGTCGGCGTACGGTAAAAAGGGACCGTTACAGAGCGCCAGTAGGACGGACGTGCGCACAGTGCTGAGTGAGTTTTCGGAATGACGCCGGCGCCGCAAAGTCAAGTTGCGGTCACGGCTAGTTAGTTCAAAACGGGCCAATCATAGCAGAGCGAGCGAGTCGTCAACAGTGGAATGCTGCCAGTACAGCGCGTGAAAATCAATACTGTGATTACTAGCCTCATTTGGTAGTTTTATTAAGAGAATTACTACTTAAATTTAAAATAAGACCAGTTAATGATAGAGTGAAGACAACGGTAACTTACAACGTTACACGGTGATGTAAAACATGGTAGTTAGTTGCGCCGACAGACTAGCTCCCTGTCACGCAAAAGACTTCACGTACACGCGATTTATAATAAATCTACCTCGTTTATTGTTGGGTATATACTACGCCACAAAGTTAATTTGGCTCAAATCAAATCAAATCAAATCAAATCAAATCAAATCAAAAATCATTTATTTCCATAGGATGTTGTTACATCACTTAGATCCGCCATTACATTTTTTAGGTGAGTTCACTAACACAATGGCGGAATCTGTGGAGAAGAGCTCACCGAAGAAACTCCACAGTCGTCGCATCTTTTGCGTTTCCTTTTTTAAATAAAATATTGTCAAATTACAAAATGAATGCTAATTATATATCGAAACAGCCTGTTACTCAAACAATCTATTCCCATGGACATCTGTCCTCTAAGTAATCAGATATCCTATAGTATACAATTTCTGTTTTATTATTATTTTAAACTTGTCTAAAGGTAAGTTTTTAATATCAGTAGGGACCTTATTGTAATAACGTATACAATTGCCTTTAAAAGAATTACTAATTTTATGTAGTCGGCTTACATAAGCAACCAACTTGTCTTTATTTCTAGTATTAAAATTGTGTATATCACTGTACTTCTGAAAATTAGTTATATTTCTTTTTACATACACAAGATTGTCATAGATATATTGAGACACAAATGTCAGAATATTGATTTCTTTAAACTTTTCCCTCAGTGACACTCTAGGCCCTAATCTATAAATTGCACGAACAGCCCGTTTCTGCAGAATAAATATACTATTAGCATTCGCAGCGTGACCCCACAATAAAATACCATAGGTCATTAGACTATGAAAGTAACTAAAGTAGACTAGTCTAGCGGTGTCTACGTCGGTAAGAGCTCTAATTTTTTTAACTGCGAACGCTGCCGCGAGGAATGCGTTTCCCCTTCCTCACTCGCTCGCTCTCGCCCTCGACACATCAGTAGGACAGTGACTGACGCTATGACGTCATCATCGAGATGCCCAGTAAACTTTGGCGTGGATTATATCAACGCCTATGTTGTAGGCATATCGTAGAATCGATCACATCATGATGTCAAAAGTCAAAGTCAAAGTACATTTCACGAAATATAACTATTTTATGAAATAGTCAACTCAAACTGACCAATCTTTTAAATATCAACTTTTGACGATATGGCCATGCACGTTTGGCCATATCGTCAAATGTTAATAATGTAGGGTATCTGTGGGGAAATGGCCAACCATTTAATTTCAAGAATGATCAGAAAGGGTTGTATTTATTAAACATGTATTTTTAAATATTTTTATTCAGTACTACCCATACCTAATATTTTTGTGATATACATGTCGAACTAACACGAAAACTATTCGGGGGCTTCGCTGCGCTCGCCCCCTTCAGTCTTCACCTAAGCAACCGCAGTGTTTTACACTAAACGATTTCTTCGTTCAATGCTAGTTCTAATTTAACCATTTTATTAATTCAAATATCGGCAGCCGCCTCCATCTTGAAAATCAACAACAAATCAACATCAGCGCCTCTAACGGTGCTTAGTGTAATTATTTTACGATATGATCACTAACTTTTAACAACATCACGAAATAATAATAATAATAATAAAATAAAATAGTCACGTATTTTGCTATTCATATCATCAAACGCTGAATATTCATTGATCTGGTCAGGCCATTTCATGATATGATCAGTTTTAGGTGGCTATATCTTTATATTGTCCTATTTCATGAAATTGTCAATCACATCTCGACGACCCGAATGGCCATGTCGGCAGTGACCCTGCCTACTAAGCCAGGGGTCCTGGGTTCGAGTCTCGGTGGGGGCAAATATTTGTTTCATGACAACGGATGTTTACGGATGTTTGTACCCTAGTCATGGTTCTGGTCTTATCTTATCTTATCTTAGTATGATTTTTATCTATACATATAAGTATGCGTATCGTAGTTTGGGGCTAGATCAATGTGTGTTAATTGTGTCCAAGGAATTATATTCTTATTAACATCATGATATGGTGAACTATACGATATGGTCACGACACATACACATTAACCGAGACCTCCTACAAAAACACGTATTATATCAAAACTCTCTCAACACAAACAGTGCATAAAGCAGTTTCGAAATAACTTTTTTAATTTTCTAGGGACAGCTACATTCTGTGCTTCACGCGACGCAGAGTTAGTCAACTTGAATTGAGATTTGTCGTCAGTTTGAATAAAACACATTTGTTTGACGTTTCGTTGCATTTCCTTCAGAGGACGTGGTTACTAAGATTTGCACAAGCAGTGGCGGATCCAGAATTCTCGTTTGCGTTATGTTAAGTTTACATATGTGACCATCGGAACATGACAATAATAAAATCAAGTTTACTATGATTTGTCACGGAAAAACACCCTTTTGGAGGAGGAGTTTGAGTCCTCTCGTACCCCATCACTTCAATTCATAAAGATTCGACCCGAATGGCCGAGTCGGCAGTGACCCTGCCTTCGAAGCCAAGGGTCCCGGGTTCGAGTCCCGGTGGGGGCAAATATTTGTTTGATGGGAACGGATGTTTGTACCGTAGTCATGGTTGTTCATCTATCTAAGAATAATATTTATCTATATGAGTATATCGTTGTCTAGTATCCAAGATACAGGGAATCCTAGTTTGGGGCTAGATCAATATGTGTAAATAGTGTCCAAGGTATTATTACTATATTATTATTATCACGTCCTGGATGCGATACTGTACCTATATACTGTATTCAGAGTGTAGAGTATGAGAGAAAAGAAGAATGTTTGATTTAGTCGCAGGATGGCTACTTGGTTAGTTTTCTGATTATTTTCACACAATGGGGGAGAAAACGAAATAGTAAAATTATTTCCACGCGAATTGTCTTAAACCAAAACAGAGTAAGTAAGCAAAGTTTGACGACCTCTGTGGCGCTGTGGTTGTTGCTATGCCTACTATGCGAGAGGATCCGGGTTCAATCCCCGGCTGGGGATAAAGAAAAAAAAGGGCCTTGGATGTTTATATGTGTGTGATATCGCTGTGCGGGGTCAGAAACAATGTATGTGCCTATATATAACTGTTAATGTTAATGTCAAAAGAATCTCGTTCATCGAAGGTTACAAATGAAGTACATCAAGTTATCAAAGAGTTTCGTTATGAGGTTATAAATGAATCACAGAGTATGTACTTACCTTTCGAGGCCTGGGGAGTCGCACACAATCTTTTTCCGATTCAAATTAGGTTCAAAACAAAAATATAACCAAAGCCACCATTTCCATTCCAATTCTCCATAATAGACTTTATTTGCCTAATACCAAGACTTGTTTTAAAACGGTCATGGTAGTTTTTCGGATTAAATTAGGTTCCTAATCTGAATCGGCATAAGACGTTGTGGTAACCCCCCTGGACCTGTTTAAGAGGCATAGCTTTTATGAACCTCAAGCCATTTAATTAAAATTACAATGGAATAAGGCATCACCAAGGCGGGCTAGAAGAAAAGTTAAGCAAAGAGTTTCGTTAAGCAAAGAAATGGATTGTTAATATCGATAGAAGTTTGCTGTTGACAATGTTTGACAAGCGTCAGACAAAGTGCCCTCTAGCAAACCATGTTGCGTAATTTTCCCCATTACTACAGCAGTGTTAAGGACGAAGATATAAACTACTTTACTAAAGTAACTAATGTTATTATACGGATTTAGGTGGAGGATAATTTCGGGTGACATCTTACTACGATCTAAATCTTTGTTGTATAGATTATAAATAATGTACTATTTATTGTTCGTCTTTATTGTCTTCTCAATTCGTATGTTTTTTGTTTGTGTTTGTTAGGTGATAACTCCGTCAATTATGTACCGATTTTGATGATTCTTGTTTTGATGAGTACGTCATAACTTCAGAGGTGGTCCTATTTAAATTTTATCAAAATTAATTTAGGTAGCACTTTTTGAAAAATCAACAAATACAAAAAATATATACACAGACGTTTTAGTTTGTGGTTCCGACTTCATTCGCATCTCGACCGGGGAGGAAGAAATAGGGCTTGAACTTGAATTCGGTTTTTTTAAGTTTTAACTTGTTGAATCATATTACTTTGTGTTACATATTCCACTTGGATCTCTTAGTATGATTAAATCATGCATTTTGCTATTGTATTTATGTAACATAAAACATTTCGCCGTTTTGCGAAAACCAAATAGGATTACTGGTTAATCGGCCCGCTGCTACGGCGTAGCCATCTGGTACGGTGCTACGACGGCGTTTAGCTGTTTAGCTACGCCGCGTTACGACCATGACTTGGTAAATCTATTTTGGCGCTACGCAAGCCTTCGTTTGCATACCTTCATAATTAATCAACAACATTAAATTTAGACTCTAATTTTAGTCAAAGGTTACGCGGCGCGCTGAGCTGCGGCAATAGACTAGCCCCCTGTCAAGCAAAATGGCTCATTGAATTACTGGCTAAGCGTGGGCGCGCCACCAGATTTCGGAGAATACGTAAAGATTTAGTTTATTAAATTTTGTTAAAATGTGGAAAGAGAAAATATAAAACTAAATTGAATCTGTTATTTCCAGTTATTAAATAAACTCTTCTATTCATATGCGCCAATATTTCATTCAATATCCAACGCTGTTGCCAGTCAATATTGCAAAAACTTGTTTCGTAGCTGAGTTGTTTGTTTTTTTAATAAAATTCAATTTTAGTTTTGAATCAGCGCTTTGCGAATTGAATCAGTTGTTTCGAGAAGTTGTATTGGGTTTTAAAACAAAAATATTACGTTTTGTGAACTTTTAGCAGAATAGGTATGTTTATGCATTTTTTGTACAACGGATGTTACAAGCCAGCGATACTTTGACATAAATATACATTTAATTACCTAAATATGGCTATTATACCTATATGTGTTTCAAGTATTTGTATCGTTGTCTAGTACCCAAGATACAGGGAATCCTAGTTTGGGACTAGATCAATGTGTGTAAATAGTGTCCAAGGTATTATTATTATTATTATAGAATATTATAAATTGGTTCTATTTGAACCCACTTGCTACAATCGTTTGATTGAAATATTAATAGGGCATAACCTAAACTAAAAGAGCGAACCAATTTTAAAAGTTCTGTAACATTCAGATGTTACATCGTTTATTTATATATAGGTGAATACCTATGTAGATGTAAATAAAACTTTTAGTGTTCTCAGAACAAACATTTTTTTTATTAGATTCCGTCAAATATTTATCGGAAAATTTATCTATACACTCATTTTGTAACACTCTTCATAAACGCTAAGCGCCGAAGTCCTTTGCGTGTCCCAAATAGAAGATACAAAATTACAAAGTAGACGTATATAAACATTATCTACGTCGCTTTTCCTATTATAATAAACAAACAAATAAGCATAAACATTTATATACGGGCAAATACACTGCTTCTAGCCCCACACTAGGATATCCAGAAACAGTGACATCACCCATATATACATCCAAGACCTGAGTATTTTGCCTTTTTATCCCCAGCCAGAGATCGAACCCGGGATCTATCGGCAGAGTCAAAACCGGAGCGCTATAGAGGTCATCAATAAACTTAGCGTCACACCTTTTCCCATACGTGGTGCCAGAGGCACAGTTGTGCCCACATTCAGCCACTTATTAAATAAGGTGCTGTACTATCTGCCAAATGTAACATTTTGGTGAGACTCATGATCAAACCATTCAAATGGTTTTGTGAGATAATTGTCAGTTGTAATTTTTTTTATCTTATGAAATAGTAAATAAAAAAACGTAAACAAAAAAATAACGTGGCAATAGAAGTCTTCACACAATAGTGAACCTTCACCAAAATCCAATATAAAAATCCATAATAATTGATAGTAATTTGATGGATAACTTTATGCTTAATGTAATTCCAAACTTAGTAATAGAACATTTTCGTACTTTTATCAAACACGACTAAAGAATAAGGAGAAATATTAAACTGCACATCAATTATTCTGATCTTCACAGCAAATATAGTGATTTTCACATTTTTTTAGGTTGAACATGTAATAACAACAAAAATAATTAAAACATAAAGTGTTTTTGCTAATCCTTTTTTGCTGTGAAAATCAGTACTTTAGATGTGCGATTGAATACTAGCCAAGAATAAGCAGCAAAACGGAACTGTCACTAAAAGTTCGTCAGACAATTTAATTGTTTTTGTTGGGGATATTATTATATATTGTAACGGCACCAGGCTAAGGTCTGAGCCGCCGCTAACAGTAGCTATGATCGTCTATTCTTTCTATCCCAAAATGAGAGGACCCGATTCAGCTGTAAGATTTGTAAGAAGAATGATAAGTCTGAATTTCTCGTTCGTTGAGAAATTCGTCAGGCGTACAATAGTCGAACGAAGATTGGTTCAGGAATTTACAGTTTCAAGTTAGACAGAGAAAGCATATATGTCCGCGAGCCGGTAATTCGCATCAGTCAGCGGTGTATTGCGCCAAAACGATCGTTGTTATATTTTATGTGATGGCACCATCTGGTTTTTGTATATATGAGCGCCTTGGAACATCTTTTGTTTTTAGTTTTAGTTTTAGTTTTAGTGATCGATCACAGTTATAGTATAGATATCCGTCGTAGTTTTACGACGTGAGTACTCAATGATATTTCATGTGCTCGCTAGTAGCGGCTTGTGGTGGTTCCAATTATATATTTGATTCACGGCAATAACGATCCGAAAAGACCGGTTTACACAATTGCGATTTGAGTTCCGAAATGGGTTCTGAACTAGCGGTTACCTCAAAAGGTCCGTAACGTTTTGAAACCTTCAACTCAGCGCAATTTGAGCTGGATGTTATCGAAACGCAAGCATTTTTGTTTGAGGATATCTAACCCACACCATAGCGAAGTGCATAATTCGATAAATACCGAACTATGAATTCCACTAGCCGCAGCACGTCCTGGGCTGAGCCAAATCATATATACCGACTCAACTTACACATTAGATATCCAGCGAAATTTACATTTAATTTAAAAATGCAACTTGAATCCAATCTGACCCAAGGCAATGCAAAACACCTACCCGGACCTAAACAATGAACTTTAGACTGTAAATTGATCTCTTCGCGCGTCCCCGATAACACACAAATGTCAAAATATCAACAGGATATGTTATCTGTGCTGACACCGGTTTAACTTTGTTCTGAATTTGTTATTTCCATCCGCGGAACCTCATCGATCAAACAGTCTCCCTATGCCCTGACAACCTAGGTTTAGCCGCAACTAAACTCCTGTCTAGCCTAGTCTAAAACCTAGTGTTATACCACGTCCATTATCGACACCACTCGAAAATGGTTGAGTTTGATTTGAATGTGCTTGAATGTTTAACGACTGTGTGTGTGGGAATTTCAAAGCTCGCTAGTCGAAGGAATGAGGAGAGGATTAGCCCGCGAATATCCTAAGAGCCAATCCAGGAACCCTATGGTGAAGGAATAAGGAATTTAGGGTCGCTCCAAGCCCAGACTCAGACTCAGATAAATTGACTTAAAAGTTCTTTCCTAACGACCCAAGGATAGTTTTGGAATTAGGGGTAGGTTGATATAAAGGTAGGAACCGAGGTATATCTCGGCGCTTCAGACACTCACGAAAACCCACTGAAACTTCGCAATCACAAATTCGTATAGTTCTGACGCGTAACACGGCAGACAAAAATTGTTTAGAACTCGTGAAGAAGACTGTCACAGTGGCTAGACGCAGAGACTGAATGCTCTCCCTTCCCCCACAATTGTATTTATACGCCCCACATGCGTCCTTTGCGAAAACGCTCTGCCCAAGCGAAGCTTCTTATCACCAACTACACAGGGTCTAATTTCAACCATGCCATGCAGATCCGCCGTTCTACAAATTGTGTGTACGCATATTCACTATGATCAACCGTAGGTGATCACTCAAATCATTTGGTACTGCCGATACACAGAATCTGTTGATCGCTGACCAATAAAAGCTTGTTGCGATTAATTAAGCATTACCCGACCACTAGGTGCGCGTAGCAAAAGACCACTAGAATGATATTCAATCCAGAGGTGTCAGACCCTCCATATCATACCTCAATCGCAATTGTATATTTGCAATCTACATAATAGCTTTCTCCGTATCGTTCCATAATAACCTTTCATTATTTAGTTATTCATAATTTTATTCAACGCGCAGCCAAATCGGCTCTGATTTCTACACATCTCGCAGGAATGCGACAAAAAAACTTGGCCTGAAAACTTCCACGAATCAACCCACGCATCGGCTCTGTTTTTTTTTGCTAACATTGCCAGTAAGCTACACAAAACCCCCAAACGTTATCTGAACCGATTCTCGTATTCAAAACAGCGCGGCGTTGGGCTAGCCCTCTATCACGCAGAATGAAGTATCTAATGTACCGACTCTCGTGCACCATTACAGCCCCCTCCCAGACCTTGAGACACTGTTTATCTCAGTTAACATGGCGCAAGGATCTCATTACCACTATGCTACCCATACTTTGTACATATCTACTCTATATGTTCGGACATCTCAAATCATGTACACCGACCCATGAATCTGTCAATTATGTATATAATATTTACACAACTCGATTGAGTTCTCTCCTGTCTTATCTCATTTATCTATCTTACTATACAACCTCGCTTACCCGCAATTTATCCTAATTCGTATTACTATATATATACAAATTGTTTTTTTTTTTTTTTTTTTTTTTTTTTTTTTTTTTTTGTTTTTGTTTCCAAACCATGCAAGATCCTTAAATCTACAAAGTAGTTACTCAAATTCACAGCTTACAGCTTAATTATATAACCTTTATACACTATCTTATTTATCTACGCCCTTATTCGTCCTCACATAATACCTGGCTATATTTATAGTATTGAAGTTGCCCAATATCTCATTTGAACCCGGATCTACTAACGTATAACAGTTAGGATATACCACTGCCGAAATAACATAAGGCCCTTTATACAACAACGAAAATTTCCGCATGATTTTATGTTCTTTATTTGAACGCACAAAAGTCTTAAGTTTCACATAATCACCTATACGATAGACTTCTAACTTACGCCGTTTGTCCGCCTGTCGCTTACGTCGTTCACTAGAACTTTTAGAGTTTTCTATCGCTACATTCCGCACCCGTTCCGAATTTCGCACACTATGGCCTAATAACCATTCATCGCCTAATTCCTTGTCAATAGTTAACGGTTCCCGCCTACCAAACGCTAACTCATTAGGCGCAAAGCCTGTGCTTGTGTGTTCGATATTATTATAGCAATCCTGAATGTCCGGTAACACGTCTACCCAACTACGATTACTTCCGCCGCAATAAGTTCTAATCAGTCTACCTAGCTCGCGATTCACTCTTTCTACGCTATTAGAATTTGGACAATACACCGACGTATGAGTGACCCGAATCCCCAGCTGTTTGAGTCCAAATTCCCAAACTTTCGATATGAACTGTGGTCCTGAGTCCGTAATTATAGTTTCGATAGGTACTTCCCTATGAAATCTCCTTGTACAAGCGAGCACGCTCCTACCTGTCGCTTTTCGCATTGGATATAATTTTATTACCTTACTGTACACGTCTTGAATCACATATATATATTGATATCCGAATTTACCTACGGGCAATGGCCCATAAAGGTCCGAAAAAACTTTCTCACCCAACCTTTCCGCCAACACCGGTGTACAAGGACCAACGGTATTGTTAGTACTTGGCTTGACCTTTTGACATATGTCACAACTTCTTATCACCGCGCTAATCACCCTACTCATATGAAGAAAATAATATCTGTCCTTCATCAGTGCTAATATTTTATATCTGCCGTAGTGACCTATTTCTTCATGTATGTGCAAAATTAGTTCCTCCTGTAGTGATTTCGGAATTACTAGCAACTGTACGTTCCGCTTCGGCACGTGAAAATATAACGTATCACCTACTAGCTTATAATTTTCAAAACCTCTTGTCCCCGTATCTACTACATTACGTCTGATACAACCGCTAATTCGATTTAACCGCTCATCTTCGCTTTGTAATCTCGCAATGTCCCGTAAACTCGAAATAACACTTGCGGTATTCGATGCCTGAAACCAGAATATCCCCGGCTGAACATTTATACTGTCATTCATACCTCCAGGTCCCGCTATCTGCCTGCTTAGCGTGTCGGCAATTTGATTATCAGTCCCTCGCACAAATTCTATGTCGTAATCGAATTGCTCTAAAAACATAATCCACCTCGTTACGCGTGCACCCAATAAAGTCCACGACTTAATGAACGTCAAACTTTTTTGATCAGTTCTAATAATAACCTTTTCTCCCCGCAAATATATCTCAAATCGCTTTAAAGTGTATATAACTGCATACATTTCCTGTTCACTGACCGACCATCTAGTCTGGGCACCCTTGAAAGCCTGCGAACAGAACCCTATAATTAGTTCCTGGCCCGATTCATCTAATTGATAAACATAGCCCCCAATTCCTATAGCGCTGGCGTCACATTGAACATAATATGTTTTTCCCGCCAATGGCTGACTCAAAATTATACTTTCCGAGAATTGGTTTTTTATCTCGTCAAAAGCACTTTGCATCTGCGCACTCCAGACGAACTTGACTCCAGACCGCAATAAATTGTACAAGGGCCGTGTCAACGTTCCAAAATTTTTTATAAACCTCCGAAAGTAATTTATGAACCCCAAAAACGCCCTCAATTGCCTGACAGTTCTGGGTGACGGATATAATTTAAGTGTTTCAATTTTGTCCGGGTCCATCTGCATACCTTGTGTAGACAAAATATGCCCCAATAACTTGACTTTTTTTTGTGCAAACTCGCATTTTTTTAGTTTGCATGTGAAGCCCGCGTCTTTCAATTTACTCAGAACCGTGTCCACTTGAGACAAATGCTGTTCGAAGTCACCCTCAGTTAAAATTGCCAAATCGTCAACAAAATTTAAACAATATGACCTAACCTCTGGCCCTAGAATTAAGTCCATCGCCCTCGAAAATGAACCCACACTGGTTTTCAACCCCTGAGGTAAAACGTTGTAAACATAACTTCTGCCTTGATATACAAAACCCGTGTATCGTTTAGATTCGTCTGATAATGGTATAGAAAAATACGCATCTTTGATATCAATAACTCCTATGTAATTTATCCGGCGCCCGGATTGCAATATCTCACTCATTAAAGGTGTGGTTTCAACCTCCCCGACCATTCCAGTGTTTAATTGTCGTGCATCTAGAAGAATACGGACCTCTCCTGATTTCTTTAATGTACAAGTCAATGGACTGCTGAAATCCGTAGATTGCCTGCTAATAATACCTATCAATTCCATCTCTTTCAATCGTTTTGTTACTTTATCGCGATATGCGAACGGTATGGGATAGCTTCGTTTTACGAAAGGCGTTTCATCTCTCATTTTTATCTCATGTATATATTTATTTGTCCGACCTATCCTATCGCTAAACAACTCTGCATGTTTATTTAACACCGGCAATAACCTTGTTTTGTGTTCAACAGGTATTGATGAATTATTCACATATTCCTCTATCATATTTCTACAGGTATCTTGGTTCTGTACTTCCATTGTACAACAGCAAGATTCCGGATTAGGACCAGTACCTAATGGTATTTCACACATCCGCCCGGCGCTTCGTATAATTAGCCTCTTATTACCCTCACACGTTAAACTGGCTCGCGTCTGTTGTATAAAATCAAACCCCAAAATTAAATCTTTAGGCACCCTTGTTAATACTAGCATTGGAGTATCGATAACGCATTCACCTATCGTTAACGGTAACGTTACTAATTTATCAACCTTTTCCTTACTGACTCCAAATGCACCTGTGATTCTCAAACTTGGAATCGGTATTTCCGTCGGTTTTCCCAATTGACTGCATACTTCTTCGTATACTCTCCGACTTATTACACTGATTTCGCTCCCCGAATCAATCAAACTCCTTACAACAATATTCCCAATACGCACATCTATCTCAGGTAATGTCAAAGTACTACATAACTCGCGCCCACACTCAGTCGAATCGTCGTCTCTGAATATCGTATGTAAACGTCTGTCATTTCGATCTCTATAATTCGATCTAGATTTTTCATCTAAACACACGGCATATCCGTGCGCTTTATGCGCTAATAATTGAATAAATTCATTCACACCCACGTTCAAATCCAAATTACACAAATCATACAGTCTATGCTTTTTCCCAATTCGATCGGCTGTCCACCCGAACCGTAATAAATATCTGAGCGCGAACGACCCGCGCGAGTCCACTAGTTTTTTGAATTCTGACTTATCGCATTATTCCTGTCACTTGAACTTTGCCCTGCCTCTGTATCTCCTGAACTATCATTGCCCCTCTGAAACTTTATTGCCTTGAAGCTAGGCTGAGGCTGTCTGCCTCTACCGCGAAAATAACCGCGACCACGCGTCCCAAATTCGTTTTGCCCCTTCGTTCCCGCGTCATAATTATTCCTACGACTCACCGAGTTATAACGTATCGTATTTACCCGCATAGCTCGATATTGCCCCCGCATGTAGCTATCCCGCCTCACGTTATTCGTATCCATAGGTTCCGAACCATGTATCGCACTTAATCCCCCATCGACATTCCGTTCTAAATGCCGAAGGAATTCGACCGCATCACGTATAGACATTGACTCCTTTCTAGCAAAAAACGCTACTTGAATATCACGCGGCAACTGTCTGAAAATCGTGTTGATTTTCTCCATATCAGTAAACGGTATCGTAAGCTCATATATGCTATTCAATTGAGAGGCAAAGAATTCTTCCATACTTTGACCTTTCTTAGAATCAAACTTCGCAGTTAGGAATCTTTGCTTAATTAATTCCTGTTCATTATCACCCCAGAATACCTCTCTGAAATCTTTTTCAAAATCCGAATAGGTTCGCCATGAGTCTCTGTATATACTCATTCGAACTTTCGCAATTCCTACCAAACTATCCGTTGCCCATATCAAAGCCCTAGAACTATCTCCCGAGACTTTAATATAAGCCTTTAAATCTCTTAAGAAAATCATCGGATTTTCCGAACTTCGCCCATCGAATGTCGGCAACTTCTGTGTCATTTTCACTATGCATGATTGACGTTTTTCTACCGATTGTTCAAACGTCTCTAGTTCCTGTCTGTCAGTCTGTCTGTCCGAAGTCCTACTAGCATTGCTCGTGCTGGAACCCCTTTCCAAACTGTCTAATCTTTTCACTATTTCAGATAACAATTGCGTCACCTGCCCTGACGCCATTTCACTTGTGTGTGAAAGTGAATTTTGTGCTACCCGACTACCGTTTTTCCTAGGCCGGCCGGCCATTATTCCTATTAAACCGCCGTAGCTCGTACAAAGAATTGTGAAAACAATGCCCCTTTTTGCTTATTTCTTATTTACAAACTGAACTGTTTAAAATCGTTTCTACGTTGTGTTATTTTTAAAAGTAACGCGTTAGACCTTGATTCTTTTAGAATATCTAGGAATATCTAGGTATCAGACTATCTAGGATATCCTTCCGTCTCGGCACCAAAAATCTGTAGCGGGCCCCAGGGCTAAGGTCTGAGCCGCCGCTAACAGTAGCTATGATCGTCTATTCTTTCTATCCCAAAATGAGAGGACCCGATTCAGCTGTAAGATTTGTAAGAAGAATGATAAGTCTGAATTTCTCGTTCGTTGAGAAATTCGTCAGGCGTACAATAGTCGAACGAAGATTGGTTCAGGAATTTACAGTTTCAAGTTAGACAGAGAAAGCATATATGTCCGCGAGCCGGTAATTCGCATCAGTCAGCGGTGTATTGCGCCAAAACGATCGTTGTTATATTTTATGTGATGGCACCATCTGGTTTTTGTATATATGAGCGCCTTGGAACATCTTTTGTTTTTAGTTTTAGTTTTAGTTTTAGTGATCGATCACAGTTATAGTATAGATATCCGTCGTAGTTTTACGACGTGAGTACTCAATGATATTTCATGTGCTCGCTAGTAGCGGCTTGTGGTGGTTCCAATTATATATTTGATTCACGGCAATAACGATCCGAAAAGACCGGTTTACACAATTGCGATTTGAGTTCCGAAATGGGTTCTGAACTAGCGGTTACCTCAAAAGGTCCGTAACGTTTTGAAACCTTCAACTCAGCGCAATTTGAGCTGGATGTTATCGAAACGCAAGCATTTTTGTTTTAGGATATCTAACCCACACCATAGCGAAGTGCATAATTCGATAAATACCGAACTATGAATTCCACTAGCCGCAGCACGTCCTGGGCTGAGCCAAATCATATATACCGACTCAACTTACACATTAGATATCCAGCGAAATTTACATTTAATTTAAAAATGCAACTTGAATCCAATCTGACCCAAGGCAATGCAAAACACCTACCCGGACCTAAACAATGAACTTTAGACTGTAAATTGATCTCTTCGCGCGTCCCCGATAACACACAAATGTCAAAATATCAACAGGATATGTTATCTGTGCTGACACCGGTTTAACTTTGTTCTGAATTTGTTATTTCCATCCGCGGAACCTCATCGATCAAACAGTCTCCCTATGCCCTGACAACCTAGGTTTAGCCGCAACTAAACTCCTGTCTAGCCTAGTCTAAAACCTAGTGTTATACCACGTCCATTATCGACACCACTCGAAAATGGTTGAGTTTGATTTGAATGTGCTTGAATGTTTAACGACTGTGTGTGTGGGAATTTCAAAGCTCGCTAGTCGAAGGAATGAGGAGAGGATTAGCCCGCGAATATCCTAAGAGCCAATCCAGGAACCCTATGGTGAAGGAATAAGGAATTTAGGGTCGCTCCAAGCCCAGACTCAGACTCAGATAAATTGACTTAAAAGTTCTTTCCTAACGACCCAAGGATAGTTTTGGAATTAGGGGTAGGTTGATATAAAGGTAGGAACCGAGGTATATCTCGGCGCTTCAGACACTCACGAAAACCCACTGAAACTTCGCAATCACAAATTCGTATAGTTCTGACGCGTAACACGGCAGACAAAAACTGTTTAGAACTCGTGAAGAAGACTGTCACAGTGGCTAGACGCAGAGACTGAATGCTCTCCCTTCCCCCACAATTGTATTTATACGCCCCACATGCGTCCTTTGCGAAAACGCTCTGCCCAAGCGAAGCTTCTTATCACCAACTACACAGGGTCTAATTTCAACCATGCCATGCAGATCCGCCGTTCTACAAATTGTGTGTACGCATATTCACTATGATCAACCGTAGGTGATCACTCAAATCATTTGGTACTGCCGATACACAGAATCTGTTGATCGCTGACCAATAAAAGCTTGTTGCGATTAATTAAGCATTACCCGACCACTAGGTGCGCGTAGCAAAAGACCACTAGAATGATATTCAATCCAGAGGTGTCAGACCCTCCATATCATACCTCAATCGCAATTGTATATTTGCAATCTACATAATAGCTTTCTCCGTATCGTTCCATAATAACCTTTCATTATTTAGTTATTCATAATTTTATTCAACGCGCAGCCAAATCGGCTCTGATTTCTACACATCTCGCAGGAATGCGACAAAAAAACTTGGCCTGAAAACTTCCACGAATCAACCCACGCATCGGCTCTGTTTTTTTTTGCTAACATTGCCAGTAAGCTACACAAAACCCCCAAACGTTATCTGAACCGATTCTCGTATTCAAAACAGCGCGGCGTTGGGCTAGCCCTCTATCACGCAGAATGAAGTATCTAATGTACCGACTCTCGTGTACCATTACAATATCCCCTGCTCAGGAAAGGAAAGTCTTGGATCCTATTGCCCACCCTGTACTTACCCTGGGTAGTGATGGCGAGCTATAAAACAACACCTAATTTTCCAGGATTTCGAAACAGAAAAGGTAAAAAATCATCATCATAATCGCTATCAGCACACATCAACCCCCTTCTGGGCATAGGCCTCTTGGTTAGTGAGTCAAGTCGATCAGAGTGTCGGTAAGGGGGCACCCCCTTATCGACACTCTGACCGTCAAGTCTCTTCTATAGCGCCAGTCTCCAAAGTTCTTTGCCAACCGCAAGCAGAGAGATGTTGACTTGATAATATCGTCTTTCCTCTTTTACAGTGGTGTTACCTATTGCTATGGTCCAATGTCCCTCATCCCTTCTAACCATGTGTTACGCTCACCTCTATCTTAGTATTTTGGTAAAAAATAATTGAAATATTGTCTTTTCAGCACCAGCAAAGCTGCCATAAATACTTGAATCAAATATGGAAATAAAAACCCACAAGTTTTTTATTTTTTTTTATTTTTTTTTTATTTATTCATACCTATATTCAGAACTTAGATTTAGGTACATTTAGCAGCGAACGAAAACCAGACATGGTTTATCCGTCGCTGTCATTGCTCTCGTTATACAGTTAATAGTTTACTTATAAGCAGATACATTAGGTGTATAATAAAAAGTGAATGAAGTTAGTTCTTAGGTAAAACTCAAGCTAAGACCTTTTGTTCTATGTTAGGTAGGTATGTAACTATCAATTAAGTGGTTTTTAACCTTTAAACTAAAATTATTATTGTTTATAAACATGTTTTGGTGATCTATTGGTAGTTCATTTACAATTTTAGGCAAGTAGTACATCCATGTTCGTTGACCATACACATTATTGAAATGTGGCAAGTGGAATGAGTTTTGATAAGGTAAATTACGCAATCTATCGGGTCGCTTTTTTTTGTTCAATTTTGTTTTGTTATGGTTTTCTTCAATTAGTGTATGAAATTTTATTTTATCAAAAACTGTGAGAATTTTGCAGTATTTAAATAGTCCGTTCCAGTGATTTTTATTTTTACATTCCATCTTAACTTTTTTTGGCGCAATGAGTTTTAGCATACTGGTTTGTAGTTTGTAGATATAGTCTAGGTAAGTTTTATATGTTTTGCCATAGCTAGATAAGCCGTATCCAATGATTGATTCGGCCATTGCTAGGTATATTAGTCGTAGAATTTTATATGGGACTTTATATTTTAATATGGCTATCTTGCTTTGTATTGTTTGTATAGCCCTCAGTTTTTGACATACATGTTGAATGTGTGGTCCCCAGTTGAAGCGTTCGTCAATAATAAGGCCCAAATATTTGTGTTGTTTTACTATATCTAGCGCATTGCATTTACAGTTTAGGTGTTTATTATGGAAGCAGTCGTGTTCGTGAGTTATTACTTTTAATGAGTGTTCATCTGTATTGTGCGAGGATCTAATGTGAATGATTTTAGTTTTGTTACGGTTTAGCACCAGCCCCACGTCGTGTGCCCATTTGCATATCAAGTCAAAGTGTTCTTGCATATGTTTTTCTGCTACCCGTATATCCCTGTGAGCCGAAATCAGGCATGTATCGTCGGCGAATTGGTAAACTGACCCTTCCTGAGTGACGTTACACACATCATTCACATAAAATAAATACTCTAAAGGAGCTAAAATGGACCCTTGTGCGATGCCCTCTCCTGTAGGTATAGCGTCACTCAGAGTATCCGCAATTTTTACTACTGTCTGTCTATTGCTATGGTAATTTTTTATGCAGTTGAGTAGTGGTCCGGAGATGCCGTTTTGATCTAATTTGTTATAGTGTGTTATATATATAATAAAGTGTGATAGAAGATGAACATGTTTGTGGTATAAACCCTCAGATAGAAGCATTAATAATGGGGAAAGAAGATCTATCAAGGAATTGGCGATATTAAAGAAATTGTGAAATAACATTTAATAAAACTTTTATTAAGCAAATTTAAAATGTTGACGTCAAAATATGGTGTTATTACTGCTCCGCTTTATTTCCTTTCATTCATGGGGTCCTTACTGAATAGGGACAGTTTTTCACTAAGGGATATAATCTAATATAAATTACATCTTTTTTTTTAAACATGTTTATTTTCGTTGAAATTACAGAGGCTTCTTAAATTCTATTTCCGCCAAACTGCGTAGCAGTTTGTTGGCAGATAACAAAGTTTCTTAAAGAATAAGTAATAAAGTAGGTTACAGTTTTTAATTATTTGGTAATTTTAAATTCTTAGCTTATTTTAATTGACGATGCACTTTGCGGATTTTTGCTTTTAATGAGTCTGTTCGTTTCCATTATTATAAAGTACATAAAAACCAAAGAAACCAGACACTACTTCGACATGGTTATAGGTATATACCTATCCCTATTACACAATGCGCAGACGATGCGTCGCGGCGCTGAATCATGCATCTTATATGAACTATCATTTACAAAAGGAAATCGGCTGGACGCAAAAACAATAACAAGTTAGCTTACGTTTCGTATATGTTCATAAATATCTATGTAGGTATAGTTTATATTTTGTTTACGTTTATATTTGGTTTCACGGACATAGGTCCAAAATATGTCTTTTTAATCTTATCTTTAGGCAATTCTTTGATTCACCTTCTGACACTGGTGCAATTATGTTCGACAATTCATTATGTAGCTTAGGCACTGGGTAATTAAGAGTACGTTTTCCATAATAATTACAAACTAAGGCGACGGAAATTGTTTTATTTGTGGCTGCGCGAGTCGGGTAGGTACGGACCCTTTCATTCAAGTATTCACTAGAATTATGCTGACTAAGTAGCAACATTATTTTAACTTTGTGTTCTATAGGTAGTACTTTAGTGACATTAAATATATTTCAGTCTGTCATTGCTTTTTTCGTTTCTTTATTGATTAAGTATTTAAGTATCCTAATTTGTAGTGCATGTATTTATCTAGATACGTTTTGAATGCTAGCCAGTAGCTACACAACCCATAGCTAATCACAGAATCAACTAAAGCGTAATACAATACGCACAAAACTTTTTTGTTAACTACGCGGTATAACATGTGGAATTTACCTAGGGCGCTTCTCAGCTTATTACTAACATATTCATTGTGCAAACTCCACGAAAAATCATTGTGTATTATAAGTCCCAGGTACTTATACGACCTGACCTCTTCTATGAAATTACACGTACAAGTGTTATGATTATTATTTCTATGAAAGCAGTCATACGAATGCCCGCATATAGTTTTTGTATGTATTAGGGCTGTGCGGGGAAAATAGCTTCATACATTTAGTTTTATTAATATTTATGATAATACCGTTATCATGAGCCCACATAATTATATTATTAAAATCCTTTTGTGAAGCATTTAGAACTTCTTCCGGATCTTTACCACTGTAAATTATACAAGTGTCATCTGCATTCATGTCCACAGTACTAGTTTTAACTACATTAGGCATACTATTAACGTGGGCAACGTATCGCACTGGTCCATATACTGATCCAGTTGGGACACCATATTCAAGAGCACTTTCTGAACTTTAAGTGTTACTTACTAAAACCGTTATCTTTCTGTTATGTAGGTAAGTCTTGAACCAGTTGTTTACAGGCCCACGTATCCCGCATTCCTCCATGGCCTGCAACAAGCCCCCGTGGTCAATAGTTTCAAAGGCTTTTTTGAAATCTATAAATAAAGGCTTTTTTGAAAGCTATATTTGTCATTCTATTGTTAAGATTGTTATTCTTACTGTTATGTTATTGTGTACATGAATGACCTGCCTTATATGGTGGAAAAAATGACTCAGATTGTTCTATTTGCTGATGACACATCTATTATTTTCAAGGTGAAAAGACAAGAAGAAATTCTAGACGACGCAAATAGTACACTCTCTCATGTGTTAAGTTGGTTCAATGTAAACAACCTGTTATTAAACTCAAAGAAGACTAAATATATCAAATTTTGTTTGCCTAATGTACGACAGGTTGAAAGCAGTGTAAGAATAGGATCTGAAAGATTGGACCTCGTTGAAGACACAATCTTTCTCGGAATCACTATAGATTCGAAACTTCAATGGGGTCCTCACATAACTTATCTCGCACGAAGACTTAGCTCAGCCACTTTTGCGGTCAGACAAATCAGATACCTTACAGATGTTGAAACTGCCAGATTGGTTTACTTTAGTTATTTTCACAGTATTATGTCTTATGGAATATTGCTCTGGGGGAGAGCAGCAGATAGAAACACGATATTTTTCTTACAAAAAAGGGCGATCAGGGCGATATATCAATAAGATGCTAGAGAATCATTGAGAGAAAAATTCAAAGAAATTAATATACGAGAATATCATGCATGTAAGAAAAAACATAGCTTTATTTAAAATTGTAGGTGATAGCCATACAATTAACACTAGAAATAAAAATAGGTTAGCACTACCATTATTTAGACTTAGTAAAGTAGGCACATCATTCATGGGGCACTGTATTCGCTTCTACAATAAAATACCACAGGAATCATTGACCCTTCCTGAAAAGAGGTTCAAAAACTATGTTAAAAATGAGCTGATAAGAAAGTCCTATTAAAGTATTAAGGAATACTTAGATGACAAAACTGCATGGTCCATACCATCTCAGCGCACAGAAATTCGACGAGGGGCGATGGATCAAGTCTATCACTCGCCGGCGAATTTCCTTAGACCGAAACCAGTACCTGTTGTGAAGTCACTTTTTTAAAAAAAAGGTATGGGGGAGTTTCTTGCCGTTTCTTCTTAACCCCGAGGCCCACCTTCCGAAACGGTGTAGTCTTTTTTTTATATAAAAAAAAAATTACTTGTAGTTATAAGTAAGTATAATTTTGACGTTGAATAATATAATTTATTTATTTATATTCAATAAAAAAAAATGACTCTGACTGAACGAACGAAGTGAATAGTCGTTTGTAAATTTGTCTAGTGTAGTGGATGTACTTTTGTTAGGCCGAAAACCGTGCTGTACTTCAGCTATAATGTGATTTTGCTCAAAGTTTTTTTTTAATCAAGATGTAAAATAAATATTGCTGAACGGTCTCCTAGAAAGATTGGCAAGCAATCTTTTTTTCAAAACTTGAGATGGTAAGCTGGGTTTACCCGAGGCGAGTACTGGCTGGCTTGGTTTGGCCTTGTATAAAATCAAGCTAAGCCAGTACTGTCTGTCTGCTGGGGTGAATAGAGCACCTGTCTAGCTAGGTTTACACGATGCCAGTACTGGCTGCCAGACTCTCAGACTTTATACATAATACATTATATCTCATAGTGAAAAGCCGGCTTATCTCCTTTACAATCTTGCCTATCTCCTCCACCAGCTCGAGTTGCTTGACCGAACGGCCTGGATGATTGAGGAGCTCTGAGGCAGATGAAACTTCTCCCAAGATTGCTGTGGCTTGCGGCTAGCATGGTTTCTATTGTGGATAGGCACACCGGTAGCCCATGTACAAATTGCCCCCCATAGAGGACCCGAATGGCCGAGTCGGCAGTGACCCTGCCTAATAAGCCAAGAGTCCCGGGTTCGAGTCGCGGTGGGGCAAATATTTGTTTGATTAGAACGGAGTTTGTACACTTGTCATGGTTGTATATATATCTAAGTATAATATTTATCTACATACGTAGAAGTAGTAGTAGTAGTAAAAGTATGTGTATCGTAGTCTAGTACCCAAGATACAGGGAATCCTAGTTTGGGGCTAGATCAATGTGTGTCAATAGTATCCAAGGTATTATTATTATTATATTATTCATATTCTTTATTGCACAGAAATCTTAATAGTAAGGTAACAAAACATTTCATGACCAAAGGCGAGCTTATCTCTAAAGAGAGATTTCTACCATCAAACCTAGGCAGGACAGGAAAAATTGTGCATCAGGAGAGTCCTAGTGCGTAATAAAACTGTACACATCTAATTGTTTACAACTAAAATATATATCATTTATTACATAATAATGTAATAAATGATATATACTAAATATAACATATACGAATAAATAAAACATATACTACTTATATATGCATATATAAAAGTACCTATCACGAAAGAGAAAGGAAATGCTCTTTCAATCTTGTCTTAAAAGTGAAAATTGAGGGACTATCTCTAATAGCGTGCGTAATATCTCTAATAGGAAGTGCGTTCCACAGTCGGATCGCCGTTAACCTAAACGAGTGTTTGTAAGTGGCAGTGTTATGCCAAGGAGTAGAAAGAAGAGACATCGTGTGGGATCTCCGGTTGCTATGCCTGGAGGAAATAAACTCGAAACGTTCTCGAAGATATGAGGGATAGCGGGGATTTCACAAAATGTTGAACAGATAGGAGAGAACGTGCATATCACGACGAAGGCGGATCGGATGCCACCCCAACTCCTTGCGATACTGTGAGACATGGTCATACTTGCGCAGCCCGAAGACAAACCGAATCCCGAGGTTTTGAAGTCGTTCGAGTTTGTTCAGTTGTTCTTCGTTCGCACCGATCCAGCAAACATCCGCATAGTCGATAAAAGGTAGTAGGAGGGACTGGGCAAGGGTGATTTTAGTCTGCTGCGGCAGGAAGTGCTGCAATCTCCGTAGGGAGTGAAATGACGCAAAGACTCGTCTGCTGACCTCACAAACATGGGGCGACCAGGACAACAATTTATCAAATATAACCCCAAGATTCTTGGCCTTCTCGCTGTATGAAATTATGTTACCATCATACACTATAGGGTCGACGGGCATTTTTTTGGTCTAGGTTATGAGAGTGACGAGTACCCAAAATCATGGCGTGCGATTTGCCCGGGTTGACAAGCAGACCATATGTGGTAGCCCATTTCCTGATGTTATCGAGATCAGCATTCAACGCCTCTACTATCAGATTCACATCATACGGAGAGAAGTGCCGATATATTTTAAGGTCATCTGCGTACAGATAATAAGAAGAGGTAAGAACGTCAGACCCGGCCTGAAACCTGATTGGTGGGGATTCAGTAACATTTTTGAGGAAAGGTAGGAGGAGAGTTGGGAGTGAACAATTGATTCCAGGACTTTGGAGAGGATAGGCAGAATAGAAATGGGACGAAAATCTTTAAAGGAGGCGGGATTGGACGTTTTGGGTAGGGGAATCACAAATGCCGATTTCCACTGGCTGGGATAGCAACATTGGTCAAGCGACACATTAATTATGTGGGTGATGAGAGGTAACAGTACATCAATGATAGTTGTTATCATCTGAGAACAGATCTTGTCCTTACCTATGGCCTTCGACGAGATTGCTAGTATTGCCCTCCTTACTGCGCCGATTCCGACAGGGATGAAATTAAATGCTGAGGTGAGGGCTGTTGCCTTGGACCGTAGGTTACGAAGGGTTGCATCCTTGACGAGGGGGTCCATCGCGACAGGGGGAGTTGCAAAGAAATTATTGAGACCCCGGAGATCGACATTTCCGGCTGCCAAGTCCCGGGACTTACCAACACCAAGGGTCTTCAGGAACTTCCAGCTGGAGTATAGCTCTTGATACATTCGTAGATATGACGGCGTTTAGAATCACGACACAGGCGAGTGCAGCGATTACGGAGGCGTTTGAAAATTAAAAGATTCTCATCGGTCGGATCCATCTTATATATAGACTTGGCACGGTTTCTCTTAGCCATCAGACCCTTTATGGTATCAGTAAGCCACGGTGCAGGAAGATGCTTAACTCTAACCCTCTTGACAAGCTCAGGACAATAGATATTATTATTATAGTACACTGTCTCCCACTAGTCTACTACTAATTTCATCATTGGATGATATATAGCTTTATGCTTTTTCGATACGAGATGGCAGAGGCACAGTTGTGCCCACTTTTAGATAATCAAGTCCATTTTTCATGACAGGGGGATAGCCCATCGCCGCTACTATGAAAGTTTCCTCACCGGAGATATGAAGGTTTCCTCACGATAAAACTTGGACTTTAATGGAGTAAAAACCACTTTTTTGTAAATTAAACCAACACAGTAGAACAGCTGATCATTAATTCCGCCATCTTGATAGACAAGACACTCACTAAACAAGCTTTCTCGTTTGCCGAAATTGATTTCATATTAAAAGCCATGCCTATCCCTAATATAACGCTAATAGTAGTTTATCTACACACGTATCATAAACCCTCTTTACTGCGTTCAAAAACCGCACGTTACGATCAGCATTATGTTAAACTACTTGGTAAAAACTTGTTTCGTATCTGGAAAACTACACATTATGGTCATTATGTGTAGTTTTTCTACATATAATGACATTCAAATTTCGAACGCCGACGCCCACCCGCGTGCCGTCCCTAGTTTGTCTGTGAAGTTGGTACTGACACTCAAATTTCGAACGCCGACGCCCGTCTGCGTGAAGTTGGTACTAAAGAACAAGCTAAACAATTGCAGAACTACAATGCCGATCAAACATGCGGTTCCTGAACACATCAAAGAGAGCTTATGATATGTGTGTAGATAAACTAGTGTATGTAACTGTACATAATTAGGCATTAAAACTCTCGAGTGATATTATTATGAAACTCGCCTTCGGCTCGTTTCATAAACCCACTCTCGAGTATTAATGCCCTCCATTATGTAGCAGTCACATAAACTACTATTATGTGCCTGATACATAATGCCTAATTATGTGCAGTTACATTCACTAGATTATCTACACATATTTTATTATACAGATTAATGCACAACATTACAGACTATGTCCAAGTCGTTGTACACATACAAATACACAAATAGCATATATAGCCTTCCATTGAAACCAGATTGAAAAATAACAAATTATGGTATCGTACATGTCAACAATAATAAAAATAATTCAATAATAAAATGTCAATACAGTCATTTGGAATTTAAAATAATCAGTTCGTTATACAAATATTCAAATAACATATATACCAGATTGAAACATAACAAATTATAGTATCGTACACAATAAATATATTATAAGCTCTCTTTGATGTGTTCAGGAACCGCATGTTCGACCGTCATTGTGGCATTGGTAATTACTCTGCACTTGGTTAGCTTGTTCTGTTCAGTAGTACCAACTTCAAAGACAAACTAGGGGCGGCATGAAGGCGGGCGTCGGCGTTCGAAATTTGAATATCATAATTTTCTCGAAAATTGATACATTATGGTCATAATGTATCAATATTCAGATAAGAAATGAGTTTTTAACAAGCTGGTCGTAAAGTGCAGTTTTTGGACGCAGTAAAGAGGGTTTAGGGTACATGTGTAGATAAAATCAGTTTTGTGGTAACGATTTTTGTAATCATGAGTTAAACAATGTGTTCAGGCCTCTCGGCACCTAATGACCTCGCAGGGGCCCATCAGCTACGAGGTAGCGTAGCGATCAGATGCCAAGAAGTGTGAACGTCGGCGATTCACCGAGCTATTTATTATGGAGTCGATCTAACCTGGTCTGTGCTTCGGTCCCGTCAACCTCCTGTCTCTCTGCAAGGCCCGGGTGCACCCTAGGCTCTTCTTGGTAGACAGGTTCTTCAGCCAACCAGGTATGACTGGCAGGCCAGCTTCGACGAGCACAGTGTTCCAACACAGGTTATGTTACGTGGGAAAAACCAATCGGCCACGTAAATGCGAACCTTATCTGGTTCGGGGAACCACAACACACTCAGCTATATAGACAATCCTGAGGGGAACCCGAATACATTCCAGATGGCTTGCGATTTAATTTCAATACCCTAATCAATACGCGTTACATTGCGAGGGCTTTTCGTCTGTCAGTTGTCAAAAAACTGCCAGGTTGGCAGCAACGTCAAATTCAAAATGGCCGTTCCGAAACCATCGATCGAATATCGATTTGGAATCGAACAATCACCCGCCCGGACAGGCACCCACCTGTCCCCTAATCTACGGGCAGCCGAGACAACGTTGCTACCGCTCGTTTTAGAACCGAGCTTCCTACTAGAACCTCTGCAGACCGGGGGGTCCCGTCCTTGCCAGGGAACAAGTTAACAATGCGCCCCCTGCGCCAACGTAGTGGCGGTAGGTTAGCATCCTTAACCAGAACGAGGTCACCAACACTAGGGGGGCTGGTTTTGTCAGTCCACTTAAGGCGCTGTTGTAAGATATGCAGATACTCGAGCGACCAACGCTTCCAGAAATTCTGAGTAAACTGCTGCAACATCTGGTACCTTGACAACCGATACAATTTCACTCCCTCGAAGGGGTGCTCGGGCAACGCGTTAAGTGGCTGTCCTATCAAGAAATGGCCTGGGGTCAGAGCCTCCGAGTCATTTGGATCCGAGCTGAGCGGACACAACGGTCGCGAATTGAGAACGGCCTCGATCTTACAAAACAATGTCGCGAGCTCCTTAAAAGTTAGCGCGGTCTGACCTACTATACGCCCCAAGTGCGTCATAGCTGACTTAACTACGGCCTCAAAAATCCCACCCCAGTGGGGGCAAATCGGTGGGCTGAAGGTCCACTGTATACCCCGACGGGAGAGGGCCGTTCCAATATCCACTTTATTTACATTCAAAAAGTTGACTATCTCTCGTAAGTATCGTTCCGCACCGACGTAGTTAGTGCCGTTATCAGAGCGGATCAAAGTTGGAAGTCCCCTTCGAGAAACAAACCTATCCAAACAAGCAATGAAAGCCTCTGTCGAGAGATCAGCAACGAGCTCGAGATGTACCGCCTTCGTGGATAAACAAACAAACACACATAGGTACGCCTTGTATTGCTTAGCGGTACGCAATCGTGAACTCTTCACCATAAACGGTCCGGCAAAATCCGTACCAACACCTGAAAACGGTCTGACCTCATTCACACGATCAGGGGGCAAGTCCCCCATGAGAGGTTGCATCGTGGCAGCCTTAAGTCGATAACAAGGCATGCACCGAAACACGATGTTCCGTATGACACGGCGGGCAGATAAGATCCAAAACTCCCGCTGGAGCGTGGCCAACAACGCGTTACAGCCAGCATGCGCGTTTTTAATATGACGATCAGTCACCAGCAATTCAACTAACTGTCCCCCCTTGGGGAGCAGAAGTGGGTGACGAGCCGAATACGACAGATTCGCATTGCGCAATCTTCCTCCTACCCGAAGTAACCCGGTCGAATCAACAAAGGGGTTGAGACGCGCGACGGCTCCCTTCAATTTCGAACGTCCACTTCGTATAATCTCCAATTCTGCCCCAAACTTCGAGGACTCTACCAACCGGACCAAATTCAGTAGCGACTCGTTTCGCTCTGCCGGATTCAGAATAGGGTTCAACGTTCGCTGATCGCGAGGAGTACGACAATTTCGAGCGAATCTCCTAATCCAAGTGGACACGTTTATCAACTTGTCAAGTGAGCTATACCGGTCCAGCAGAAACCCGGCGTCAGGGTCCTCAGCCTTCTGGGTAACATGCACGGCCGCTCTGGGGCCATGATCCGAAGATACTACTACATGGCTGTGGGGCCAGTCCGATTCTCTCCTGGCAAGCCAGGGTGGTCCCCACCACAAATGGTGTCTAACGAGTTCAGGAGCCCGACATCCCCTGGATGCACAATCAGACGGGTTCAATTCTCCTGGTACATGTCTCCAGGTCAGTGGGACCTCAGACGACACAATCTGGGAGACACGGTTCGCAACAAAAACCTCTAAGTTATGGACCGAAGCCTTCAGCCAGCACAAAACAATCTGGCTGTCCGTCCACGCGTACACCGTATCCTCCAAAACCACTGACCCACGCAACACTGTTAGAGTGTGATTCAAAAGTTTGGTCAAAAGAGCAGCCCCGGACAGTTCCAGTTTTGGAATCGTCATCCTTGTCCGAATAGGCGCTACCTTGCTTTTTGCCAAAACCAAACGCACGTCGACCTCCCCGGTGGAGGTGACGGTTCGCAAATAAACCGCTGCCGCAAACCCTCGTTCAGAGGCATCACAAAACCCGTGAAGGGTTGCCCTGTAATCCCCAGCAGGGACCAATTTCCTCGGCAGCGATACATTATTTATGTCCGATAGCGAGGTGAACATTTGCGTCCAATCAGTCAACAAATCACCTGAGAGGTGGGTGTCCCAGGTCAACTGAGCCGCCCATAGCCTTTGCATAAAACATTTGAGAGCAAAGGTGACTGGAGAAATCCATCCATTCGGGTCGAACGTTCTCGCAATCGTGGACAGTACTGACCGCTTCGTCCAGGCCTTCGGTGTTTCTAAAACCACCCGATAGGTAAACTCATCATGGACGGGCCGGTACTGAATTCCAAGCACTGACAACATGTTAGGGTTGTCAGGATTCTCAAAAACGTGCGGGTCTTGTTGAAACTCATCTGGGAGACCAGCCATCAACTCAGGGGAGTTGGACATCCACTTGCGTAGTTCATAGCCGCCTCGTTCCAGCAATTGAATGAGCTCGTCACGTCGGTCCAGAGCTTCCTCTACACTGGCTGCCCCTGTGCAGACGTCATCGACGTACAAATCTTGCTCCAGGATAGCGGCGGCTCTAGGATAGCTCACACGGTCACGCGACGCCAACTCCCGCAGGGTACGCATCGCCAAATACGGGCTAGACCGTAACCCATACGTGTTCGTGTTCAACTCATAGACCTTGACTGGCTCGGCCGTGGACTCACGCCAAAGTATCAACTGATACCTTCTGTCAGCCGGATGAATTACCGTTTGCCTAAACATCATCCGAATGTCTGCGACAAATACAACCTGGTGCCTCCGAAAGCTCGTGAGAATATCCGAAATATCACGACTCAACTTGGGTCCCGAATGTAGACACTGATTCAGGGACATCCCGTTCGAGGTAGGTGCTGACCCATCAAAAACAACTCGAATCTTGCCGGTAGGGGTTCGCAGGACGGCATGGTGTGGAAGGAAACAATGATCCTCAGATCTCCAGTCCACACCCGATACCGACATGTGTCCTAACGACTCATACTCCCTCATGAAATCGACGTATTTTTGTTTAAA
Organism: Argyresthia goedartella; assembly: GCA_949825045.1. Classification (NCBI taxonomy): domain Eukaryota; kingdom Metazoa; phylum Arthropoda; class Insecta; order Lepidoptera; family Argyresthiidae; genus Argyresthia; species Argyresthia goedartella. Next base: position 9,803,927 of record OX463831.1, on the reverse strand, counting down.
TACGGCGTCCCTTGACATCCTACGCTCCATCGACATCAATCTCGTCTCAGCCATCTTCCTAGATTCTCCTAGTGGCGGTCGATCGCCCCTGAAAGGCAGTCGAGTTACAAAACGACCAGAACGAAGGCGACCAGTACTATTCTGGTAAAACAACTCGCACTCTTCTTCGTCTGCGTCGACTCGACGAGCGGTGGGAGGTTCCTCTATCTCCCAGAAACGTTGGATAGCGTCTGACAACGCTGAGCCAATAAGTATGCCATCTGACTCGGCAGGCCTAACCATTGGCAATGCCGGACCCATGATCACGTGACCAAACTTAGTATCCACAGCAATCAACCCGTCCGGCTGAAGAACTCGCCGATCCGACAACAGAAACCTACCCAGAACGTCTGCTCCCAGTAGCAGGTCGACCGGGGCTGGAGTGTCAAAATCGGGATCCGCCAACTTGAGTCCTGACGTCAGGAATCGAACGGCCGGATTCAACTTCACCAAGGGGTGTTTGCCCATGACATGCGTCATTACTAAAGCTTGCACGGATGTTTTTGTCAAAATGTCATAACGTGGAGAGAACGTGATCACCGATTGACCAACTACATTCGTAACCGTAACATTCCCCACGCCCCGTATTGATTTATTATACCTATTTACCTTGAGGCCCAACCATTTTGCTAAATCGTTCGATACAATGCAGCCCTGAGCTCCAGAATCTAATAGGGCGCGAACGTATGTTGGGTTGCCCGCCAAATCCCAAACAAGCACAGAGGCGATCGGTAACACCACCGTCTCCGGTTGGGGGGCAACAAATTGTTGGGCCGCAAATTCCTAGCGAGGGCCCCCGGGGCCCCACTGTGCCTGTAACCGATCAGGTAGGCAGCTATACGCCAGAGGGTCCCATTGTACAAATGGCCCACGCGCCGGTTCCATTGCCACCCTACGACGCCCCCCGAAGGGGGGTGGGCGTGAATTCAACCGTGGCCGCTCCATGAGCGGGGGGGACATCACATGCGACCGACGAGGACGAGGCGACGAGCGGGGCGACAACTGAGGCGGCGTCCGAACCGCATCCGCATAGCTCGAAGGTGTCCCATGCCACCCGCCCGTTACGGCCTGCTCAACATACCCAATGTCCCGCTAAATCGGATGCTGAGTCGCAACCGAAAACTCAGGGCCCCTCATGTGATGACCCTGAGTGCGGCCCTGCACCCCTGGGTGGCTGCGTGCTTGTGGCCCCATTGCCCGCTGAGTCGGATGCTGAGTCGCAACCGAAATCTCAGGGCCCCCCATGTGATGACCCTGAGTGCGGCCCTGCACCCTAGTACCGCCCTGTGCACGTGGGGACATTGGCCCCTGAGTTGCGCTCCGAGTCGCAAACGAATTCTCAGGGCCCCATGCCGTGTCACCCTGGGTACGGCCCTGTGGACGTGGGGACGTTGGCCCCTGAGTTGCGCTCCGAGTCGCAAACGAATTCTCAGGGCCCCATGCCGTGTCACCCTGGATACGGCCCTGTGGAGGCTGTTGGCCGGACCGGTTCATGCACAACAGATTGTTGTGGGCCCCACCACAATATCCGCACATTTTTGTGCGCGTGCAGTCCCTAGCCATGTGTGGCCCGAGGCACAGGAAACACCAGCTCCGCTGCTTGGCCATCCGGCGCCGTCCCTCAACCCTAAGTTCCCCGAACTTATTGCAATTGGCCACAGCATGGCCAATCTGCCTACAACATGGGCAGGTCTCACTATGTGGGGTCAATGCACTCACAGTCCCATACGACTGCCGGTTGGTGCGGTCCTTCCTCGTCGGAGGGCCCCTACTCACAGCGCTCCCGGCAGCTCTCTGTGGCTCCGAAGGATGGGTGACCGTCAACCCCAAATTCTCTGCCCGTCGAGCCTCCTCTTCCAAGAATCCGACCAAGTCGGAGAAGGCGGGCAGGTCCTCGGCCGACCTCCCGTGAGACTGTTCGAAACGAGTCTGCACGTCAGCGGGTAGGCGGGAAAGTACAATGTACAGCAGTAGGTACGACCATTCACCAACCGGAAGTCCAAGATTCTCTAGAGCCTTGGTGACGGACAACAACGGGTTCAAAACCTCCGTCTGTATGGCCCCGACCTTGTTCACAACCGGGATACTAAACAAACGGTTCAGTTGGGCATCGGCCAACCTCCGTTTGTTATGGTAACGTCTGACCAACAATTGTCTGGCCGTTTCATAGTTACCCTCCGTAACTGTCAAATGAGCGACCAGCTCCCTAGGCTCACCCCTCAATGCTGCCACCAGCTGAGCCATCTTGACAGACTTGGTAATGTCCGATCGCATGTGCACCAAACTGTCGAACAGATTGATGAAGCTCATCCATTCACCGGACACTCCGTCAAAGGTAGGCATAGTTATGGCCGGTAACCTGGACCCTGAACCCTGAAGCGGCAGAGGTGCTTCAATGTCACCACCATGGCTGGACTCGCGCTGTCTACGTATGTCCGCAGCCTTCTGCGTGATAGCAGCTGCCATCTCCATACATTGGTCGACATCCCCTAGCAACCGTGACAGCCTGTCAGGTGCGCAACCATCAACTGATTCCGCCTGCGCGGACAATTCGAGCACCCTGTTGTAACGTTCCTTAACGTCCATAGACCGCTCCAATACCACATCATGCCTATCTAAACGGTCTATCAGACCGTGTGCGGAGGAAAACCATCTGAGTTCCTTAGAAACACCCTTCTGGATTTCAGATAACGACATGATCGGAACGATACTTACTCACAATTTGCAGTAACTCAATTTTATTGGACCCTCCAGTCTATAACCCAAACGAGGGAACCCTAAACCACAACTTAAACAATGCTGTTTTCCTTAAACAATAGGAACCGAGTTTTATATCTATATAAATTCTGTAAATACAATTTAGTTTCCCTTTATCATTATAACACACACAGATAGTCAATATTAGTTCAAGTTATAAATTGCTTTAAACTGAAAACAATGTAATAGCCTGCTATCAATAGATGTAACTACCTATGTTAACCAAACATTCATTAGCATTACTAGACCACTAATAGATTGACTAACTGGTACTTCAATGCAAATTTCAATTCACCTACCTAAGTTGAGTACCTACTATTCTGAGTCACATCTCAGTACAACTGGTCATTTAGGGAAAACTGTAATATCTGTCTGTCTACTACCAGCAATAGACTTATAGCTTACAATACTACCAATCTATGTGGATACAGGAACAACACCAAGTTAGCTAATAACCGCCTATACCTACAGATTGATAGTCCCAAATCGTGGGTTCCTGGAGCCCTTGACGGCTGCAAATCTCAGGAAACCACGCTCTGCTACCAAAATGTTCAGGCCTCTCGGCACCTAATGACCTCACAGGGGCCCATCAGCTACGAGGTAGCGTAGCGATCAGATGCCAAGAAGTGTGAACGTCGGCGATTCACCGAGCTATTTATTATGGAGTCGATCTAACCTGGTCTGTGCTTCGGTCCCGTCAACCTCCTGTCTCTCTGCAAGGCCCGGGTGCACCCTAGGCTCTTCTTGGTAGACAGGTTCTTCAGCCAACCAGGTATGACTGGCAGGCCAGCTTCGACGAGCACAGTGTTCCAACACAGGTTATGTTACGTGGGAAAAACCAATCGGCCACGTAAATGCGAACCTTATCTGGTTCGGGGAACCACAACACACTCAGCTATATAGACAATCCTGAGGGGAACCCGAATACATTCCAGATGGCTTGCGATTTAATTTCAATATCCTAATCAATACGCGTTACATTGCGAGGGCTTTTCGTCTGTCAGTTGTCAAAAAACTGCCAGGTTGGCAGCAACGTCAAATTCAAAATGGCCGTTCCGAAACCATCGATCGAATATCGATTTGGAATCGAACACAATGGTTAAAGTTTTTTGTGGTAAGACGGTCTGACTTGTAAAAGTCATGTAAAAGTGCATTATTTTTACCTACTTAGAATAAAATATTTGAGTTTGAGTCTGAGGGCGTCCCGCATAACAAATACGAACGACACTGAAAGCGCTCTTACGTATAATTACGTGACGACCTCTGTGGCTCAGCGGTTGTGGCTCCGCCTACCATGCGAGAGGTCCCGCCTTCGATCCCCGGTTGGGGGTAAAAAAAAACCTCAGGTCTTCATTGTTTATATGTGTGTGACGTTGCTGTTTCTGGTTCCCACGACACAGGGTATCCTAGTGTGGGCCCAGAAGCAATGTATGTGCCTGTATATTTATGTTTATGTTTATTATCTTTGGTCGGGCACGATGATGATGATCGGTATTTTTGTTCTATGGATATTTTCCCGCGACGGATCTTTCGCGATTGACGTTCCTCTGAATGTAGAAAAGACCTCAATGTTTTTCGGAATGATGTCCCTAACAACGTACACACTTTCCAGTTACTTCCTGTGTAGTACGAGTACGACCATGGATATAACGAGACGTGTGTTCACAAAATTCGGCCATATTTACAAAAGAACAGGAAACATTACATACAAGCCATCAATCAATCTCTTGTCACGGCAGAGATTGCACCTGAGATATTGTAACAATAGTGAATACAGCTACAGTCATTCTGCTGGTGGAAATTGATGACAACAAATATTTTTTTTACTCTTATAAGTTTCGACTCCCAAATATAGGCTGTTTTTTTGTAAAATTACGCCCGAGTCAGGGGTGGTTATTACCACGACAATGATGCAAAAAACATATTTTTTCCTCGAAAATTACTTAAATTAATAAAATTGTGGCCTTACCTTCTAGCGTTTGCAACCGCACTAGCAATATTGGGCATTAGGCGCGAGGCGCCCGTGCGCTTCGTGTCCACACGTCCTGGTTATTTCAGGACAAAATGAACAAGGCAAGTTATGAGTCTAAATTATGCGAGGGATGTTTTTTATTTTTTTTAGTTACGTGAACTAATCCGTGAGTCGGGCGTAACTTTATGTAACGGCATTAAAGGCTAAGGTCGAGCCACCGCTATCAGTAGTTATGATCGTCCATTCTATCTACCCCAAAAGAGATGTCCTGATTCAGCTGTAAAATTTGTAAGTTAAGAATGCTAAGTCTGAATTTCTTGTTCGTTGAGAAGTTCGTTAGGCGTACAATAGTCGAACAGAAGATTGGTTCAGGAAGTTACAGTTTCAAGTTAGATAGAGAAAGCATATATGCCCGCAAGCCGGTATTTCGCATCAGTTAGCGGTGTATTGCGCCAGATCGATCATTGTTGTATTTTGTGTGATGGTACCATTTATTTTTTGTATATATGGGCGCTTGGAACTTCTTTTAGTGGTCGACCACAATTTATAATATTTGTTTGGGATATCGTATAGATATCCGTCGTAGTTTTACGACGTGAGTACTCAATGATATTTCATGAGCTCGCTAGTAGCGGCTTGTGGTGGTTCCAATTATATATTTAGTTCACGGCAATAACGATCCGAATAGACCGGGTTTACACAATTGCGATTTGATTTTCCGAAATGGGTTTGAACTAGCGGTTACCTCAAAAGGTCCGTAACGTTTTGAAACCTTCAACTCTGCGCAATTTGAGCTGGATGTTATCGAAACGTAGTCAATAGCGCTTTAGGAGATCTAACCCACACCATAACGAAATGCATACTTCGGTAAATACCGACCTATGAATCTCACTGACCTCAGCACGTCCTAAGCCGAGCCCAATCATATATATTTGACTCAGCCTACACATTAGACCTCCAGCGAAATTTACATTTAATTTAAAGATGCAACATGAATCCAAACCGACCCAAGGCAAAGCAAAACAATCTACCCGGTCCTAAACAATGAACTTTAGACTGTAATTTGATCTCTTCGCGCGTCCCCGACAACACTCAAATGTCAAAATATCAACAGGATAGGTTACCTGTGTTGACACCGGTTTAACTTTGTTCTGAATTTGTTATTTCCATCCGCGGAACCTCATCGATAAAACAGTCTCCCTATGCCCTGCCAACCTAGGTTTAGCCGCAACTAAACTCCTGTCTAGCCTAGTCTAAAAATCCTAGTGTTATACCACGTCCATTATCGACACCACTCGAAAATGGTTGAGTTTGATTTGAATGTGCTTGTATGTTTAATGACTGTGTGTGTGGGAATTTCAAAACTCGCTACTCGAAAGGAATGAGGAGAGGATTAGCCCGCGAATATCCTAAGAGCCAATCCAGGAACCCTATGGTGAAGGAAAAAGGAATTTAGGGTCGCTCCAAGCCCAGACTCAGACTCAGATCAATTACCTACAAGTTTTTATCTAACGACCCAAGGATAGTTTTGGAATTTGGGGTAAGTTGATTTAAAGGATAGGAACCGAGGTATATCTCGGCGCTTCAGACACTCACGAAAATCCACTGAAACACGCAATCACAATTCGTCCAGTTCAGAAGCGTAAAACGGCAGACCAAAACTATTTGGAATTGCTGAAAGACGACTGTCACAGTAGCTTGACGCTGAGACTGACTATTCTCCCCTCCCACGCTTTCGTATTTATAGACCCCAAATGTCTGGAAAAAAATGGCGTCCTTTGCAAACACGCGCTGCCCAAGCGAAAGCTTCTTATCACTTCTACACAGGGTCTTATTTCAACCATGCCATGCAGATCCGCCGTTCTACAAACTTTGTGTACGCATATTCACTATGATCAACCGTAGGTTATCACTCAAGCCATTCGGTATTGCCGATACACAAAATCTGTTGATCGCTGACCATAAAAGCTTGTTGCGATTAATGTAAGCCTTCCCGACCGCTAGCGCGCTAGACAAAGATCACTAGAATGATATCATCAAATCATCAAACTCGTGATGTCAAACTCGCCAAATCGTACCAAACAAACGCAATTGTATATTTGCAGTCAACATAATAGCTTTCTCCGTATCGTTCCATAATAACCTTCCATTATTTAGTTATTCATAATTTATTCAGCGCGCAGCCAAATCGGCTCTGATCCCTACACATTTCGCAGGAATGCGACAAAAAAAACTGACCTGTAACCTTCCTCGAACCATCCCATGCGCTCGGCTCATTGTTTTTTGCTTACTTACCCTGAGCTACTCAAAACCCCAAACGTTAAATGAATCGACTCTTGTATTCAAATACAGCGCGGCGATGGGCTAGCCCTCTGTCATGCAAAATGAAGTATCAAATGTACTGACTCTCGTGTACCATTACAGCCCCCTCCCAGACCTTGAGACACTGTTTATCTCAGTTAAACATGGCGCAAGGATCTCATTACCACTATGCTACCCATGCTTTGTCCATATCTACTCTATATGTACGGACATCTCAAATCATATACACAGACCGATGAATCTGTCAATTATGTATATAATATTTACACAACTCGATTGAGCTCTCTCCTGTCTTATCTTATTTATCTATCTAACTATACAACCTCGCTTACCCGCAACTTATCCTAATTCGTATTACTATATATATACACAATTTTTTTTTGTTCCTTTCTAAACCATGCAAGATCCTTAAATCTACAAGGTAGTTACTCAAATTTACAGCTATCTTAAATTTATACACTATCATATTTATCTACGCCCTTATTCGTCCTCACATAATACCTAGCTATATTTATAGTATTGTAGTTACCCAATATCTCATTTGAAACCGGATCTACTAAAGTATAACAGTTCGGATATACCACTGCCGAAATAACCTAAGGCCCTTTATACAACAATGAAAATTTCCGCATGATTTTATGTTCTTTATTTGAACGCACAAAGGTCTTAAGTTTCACATAATCACCTATACGATAGACTTCTAACTTACGCCGTTTGTCTGCCTGTCGCTTACGTCGTTCACTAGAACTTTTAGAGTTTTCTATCGCTACATTCCGCACCTGTTCCGTATCTCGCACACTATGGCCTAATAACCATTCATCGCCTAATTCCTTGTCAATAGTTAACGGTTCCCGCCTACCAAACGCTAACTCATTAGGCGCAAAGCCTGTGCTTGTGTGTTCGATATTACTGTAGCAATTTTGAATGTCCGGTAACACGTCGACCCAACTTCGATTACTTCCGCCGCAATAAGTTCTAATTAGTCGACCTAGCTCGCGATTCACTCTTTCTACGCAATTAGAATTTGGACAATACACCGACGTATGAGTGACCCGAATCCCTAGCTGTTTGAGACCAAATTCCCAAACTTTCGATATGAACTGTGGTCCTGAGTCCGTAATTATAGTTTCGATAGGTATTTCCCTATGAAATCTCTTTGTACAAGCGAGCACGCTCCTACCTGTAGCTTTTCGCATTGGATACAATTTTATTACTTTACTGTACACGTCTTGAATCACATATATATATATATATTGATATCCGAATTTACCTACGGGCAATGGCCCATAAAGGTCCGAGAAAACTTTCTCACCCAACCTTTCCGCCAACACCGGTGTACAAGGACCAACGGTATTGTTAGTACTTGGTTTGACCTTTTGACATATGTCACAACTTCTTATCACCGTGCTAATCACCCTACTCATATGAAGAAAATAATATCTGTCCTTCATCAGTGCCAATATTTTATATCTGCCGTAGTGACCTATTTCTTCATGTATGTGTAAAATTAGTTCCTCCTGTAATGCCTCCGGAATTACCAACAATCGTACGTTCCGCTTTGGCACGTGAAAATATAACGTATCACCTACTAGCTTGTAATTTTCAAACCCTCTCGTTTCCGTATCTACCACCCTACGTCTGATACAACCGCTAATTCGATTTAACCGCTCATCTTCGCTTTGTAATCTCACAATGTCCCGTAAACTCGAAATAACACTTGCGGTATTCGATGCCTGAAACCAGAATATTCCCGGCTGAACATTTATACTGTCATTCATACCTCCAGGTCCCGCTATTTGCCTGCTTAGCGTGTCGGCAATTTGATTATCAGTCCCTCGCACAAACTCTATGTTATAATCGAATTGCTCTAAAACCATAACCCACCTAGTTACGCGTGCCCCCAATAAAGTCCACAACTTAATGAACGTCAAACTTTTATGATCCGTTCTAATAATAACTTTTTCTCCTCGCAAATATATCTCAAATCGCTTTAAAGTGTATATAACTGCGTACATTTCCTGTTCACTGACAGACCATCTCGTTTGAGCTCCCTTAAATGCCTGCGAACAAAACCCTATAGTTCGTTCCTGGCCCAAATCATCTAATTGATAAACATAGCCCCCAATTCCTATAGCGCTGGCGTCACATTGAACATAATACGTCTTTCCCGCCAATGGCTGACTCAATATTATACTTTCTGAGAATTGTTTTTTTATCTCGTCAAAAGCACTCTGCACCTGCGCACTCCAAACGAACTTGACTCCAGACCGTAATAAATTGTATAAGGGCTGTGTTAACGTTCCAAATTTTTTTATAAACCTCCGAAAGTAATTTATGAACCCCAAAAACGCCCTCAATTGCCTGATAGTTCTGGGTGACGGATATAATTTAAGTGTTTCAATTTTGTCCGGGTCCATCTGCAAACCTTGTGTAGACAAAATGTGCCCCAATAACTTGACCCCTTTTTGTGCGAACTCGCATTTTTTTAGTTTGCATGTGAAGCCCGCGTCTTTCAATTTACTCAGAACCGTGTCCACTTGAGACAAATGCTGATCGATGTCACCCTCAGTTAAAATCGCCAAATCGTCAACAAAATAAAAACAATATGACCTAACCTCTGGCCCTAAGCTTAAGTCCATCGCCCTCGAAAATGAACCCACACTGGTTTTCAACCCCTGAGGTAAAACGTTGTAAACATAACTTCTGCCTTGATATACAAAACCCGTGTATCGTTTTGATTCGTCTGATAATGGTATTGAAAAGTATGCATCTTTGATATCCAGAATCGCTATATAATTTATCCGGTGCCCCGACTGCAATATCTCACTCATTAAAGGTGTAGTTTCAACTTCCCCAACCATTCCCATGTTTAATTGTCGCGCATCGAGCAATATCCGAACCTCCCCTGACTTCTTTAGTGCACAAGTCAATGGACTGCTGAAATCCGTAGATTGCCTGCTAATAATACCTAACTGTTCCATTTCTTCCAAACGTTTTGTTACTTTATCGCGATATGCGAACGGTATGGGATAGCTTCATTTCACGAAAGGCGTTTCATCTCTCATTTTTATCTCATTTATATATTTATTTGTCCGACCTACCCTATCGCTAAACAACTCTGCATGTTTATTTAACACCGACAATAACTTTGTTTTGTGTTCAACAGGTATTGATGAATTATTTACATATTCCTCTATCATATTTCTACTGGTATCTTGGTTCTGTACTCCCATTGTACAACAGCAAGAATCCTGATTAGGACCAGTACCTAATGGTATTTCACATATCCGCCCGGCGCTTCGTATAATTAGCCTCTTATTACCCTCACACATTAAACTGGCTCGCGTCTGTTGTATAAAATCAAACCCTAAAATTAAATCTTTAGGCACCCTTGTTAATACTAGCATTGGAGTATCGATAACGCATTCACCTATTGTTAATGGTAACGTAACTAACTTATCAACCTTTTCCTTACTGACCCCAAACGCACCTGTGATTCTCAAACTTGGAATCGGTATTTCCGTTGGTTTTCCCAATTGCCTGCATACCTCATCGTACACTCTCCGACTTATTATACTGATTTCGCTCCCCGAATCAATCAAACTCCTTACAACAATATTCCCAATACAGACATCTATCTCAGGTAATGTCAAGGTACTACATAAATCGCGCCCACACTCAGTCGAATCGTCGTCTCTGAATATCGTATGTAAACGCCTGTCATTGCGGCCTATACAATTCAATATCGATTTTTCATCTAAACACACGGCATATCCATGCGCTTTATGCGCTAGTAATTGAATAAATTCATTCACACCCACGTTCGAATCCAAATTACACAATTCATACAGTCTATGCTTTTTTTCAATTTGATCGGCTGTCCATCCAAAACATAATAATTATTTGAGCGCGAACGACCCGCGCGAGTCCACTAGTTTTTTGAATTCTGATTTATCGCATTATTCTTGTCACTTGAACTTTGCCCTGCCTCTGTATTACCTGACTATCATTACCCCTTTGAAACTCTATTGCCTTGAAACTAACCTGAGGCTGCCTACCTCTACCGCGAAAATAACCGCGAGCGCGCGTCCCAAATTCGTTTCGTGCCTTTGTTCCCGCGTTATAATTATTCCTGCGACTCACCGCGTTATATCGCATCGTATTTACTCGCATAGCACGATATTGCCCTCGCATGTAGCTATTCCGCCTTACGTAGTTCGTATTCATTGTCTCCGAACTCTGCAACGCACTTAATCCCCCATCGACATTCCGTTCTAAATGCCGAAGGAACTCGACCGCATCTCGTATAGTCATTGGTTCCTTTCTAGCAAAAAACGCTACCTGAATATCGCGCGGCAACTGTCTGAAAATCGTGTTGATCTTCCCCGTATCAGTAAACGGTATCGTAAGCTCATATATGCTATTCAACTGAGAGGCAAAGATTCTTCCATACTTTGACCTTTTTTGGAATCGAACTTCGCGGTTAGGAATCTTTGTTTAATTAATTCCTGTTCATTATCTCCCCAGAATACCTCTCTGAAATCTTTTTCAAAATCCGAATAGGTCCGCTATGAGTCTCTGTATATGCTCATTCGAACTTTTGCAATTCCTACCAAACTATCCGTTGCCCATATCAAAGCCCTCGAAGTATCTCCCGAGACTTTAATATAAGCCTTTAAATCTCTTAAGAAAATCATCGGATTTTCCGAACTCCGCCCATCGTATGTTGGCAACTTCTGTGTCATTTTCACTATGCATGTTTGACGTTTTTCTACCGATTGTTCAAACGTCTCTAGTTCCTGTCTGTCCGTCTGTCTGTCCGAAGTTCTACTAGCATTACTCGTGCTAGAACCCATTTCCAAACTGTCTAATCTATTCACTATTTCAGATAACAATTGAATCACCTGTCCTGACGCCATTTCATTATTTAACTCTTGTCTGCGAAAGTGAGTCGTCTTGTCTACCCGACTAACGTTCTTTTTTGCCCGGCCCATTTCCTAAACACTAAGCCGTCGTAGCTCGTCCGAAGAATTGTGAAAACAATGCCCCTTTTTTTGTTGTTGCTTATTTCTTACTTACAAAACTGAACTGTTTAAAATCGTTTCTACGTTGTGTTATTTTTATAAGTAACGCGTTAACCTTGATTCTTATAGAATATCTAGATATCAGACTATCTAGGATATCCTGGTCACGGCACCAGAAAATCTGTAACGGCATTAAAGGCTAAGGTCGAGCCACCGCTATCAGTAGCTATGATCGTCCATTCTATCTACCCCAAAAGAGATGTCCCGATTCAGCTGTAAAATTTGTAAGTTAAGAATGATAAGTCTGAATTTCTTGTTCGTTGAGAAGTTCGTTAGGCGTACAATAGTCGAACAGAAGATTGATTCAGGAAGTTACAGTTTCAAGTTAGACAGAGAAAGCATATATGCCCGCAAGCCGGTATTTCGCATCAGTTAGCGGTGTATCACTATCATCGATCATTTTTGTATTTTGTGTCATGGTACCATTTATTTTTTGTATATATGGGCGCTTGGAACTTCTTTTAGTGGTCGACCACAATTTATAATATTTGTTTGGGATATCGTATAGATATCCGTCGTAGTTTTACGACGTGAGTACTCAATGATATTTCATGTGCTCGCTAGTTGCGGCTTGTGGTGGTTCCAATTATATATTTAGTTTACGGCAATAACGATCCGAATAGACCGGGTTTACACAATTGCTATTTGATTTTCCAAAATGGGTTTGAACTAGCGGTTACCTCAAAAGGTCCGTAACGTTTTGAAACCTTCAACTCTGCGCAATTTGAGCTGGATGTTATCGAAACGTAGTCATTAGCGCTTTAGGAGATCTAACCCACGCCATAGCGAAATGCATACTTCGGTAAATAACGAGCTATGAATTTCACTGACCTCAGCACGTCCTCGGCCGAGCCCAATCATATATATTTGACTCAGCCTACACATTAGACCTCCAGCGAAATATACATTTAATTTAAAGATGCAACTTGAATCCAAACCGACCCAAGGCAAAGCAAAACAACCTACCCGGTCCTAAACAATGAACTTTAAACTGTAATTTGATCTCTTCGCGCGTCCCCGACAACATTCAAATGTCAAAATATCAACAGGATAGGTTATCTGTGTTGACACCGGTTTAACTTTGTTCTGAGTTTGTTATTTCCATCCGCGGAACCTCATCGATCAAACAGTCTCCCTATGCCCTGCTAACCTAGGTTTAGCCGCAACTAAACTCCTGTCTAGCCTAGTCTAAAAATCCTAGTGGTATTACGACACGTCCATTATCGACACCACTCGAAAATGATTGAGTTTGATTTGAATGTGCTTGTATGTTTAATGACTGTGTGTGTGGGAATTTCAAAACTCGCTACTCGAAAGGAATGAGGAGAGGATTAGCCCGCGAATATCCTAAGAGCCAATCCAGGAAGCCTATGGTGAAGGAAAAAGGAATTTAGGGTCGCTCCAAGCCCAGACTCAGACTCAGATCAATTACCTACAAGTTCTTATCTAACGACCCAAGGATAGTTTTGGAATTTGGGGTAGGTTGATTTAAAGGATAGGAACCGAGGTATATCTCGGCGCTTCAGACACTCACGAAAATCCACTGAAACACGCAAACACAATTCGTCCAGTTCAGACGCGTAAAACGGCAGACCAAAACTGTTTAGAATTGATGAAAGACGACTGTCACAGTAGCTTGACGATGAGACTGACTATTCTCCCCTCCCACGCTTTCGTATTTTTAGACCCATATGTCTGGAAAAAAATGGCGTCCTTTGCGAACACGCGCTGCCCAAGCGAAAGCTTCTTATCACTAACTACACAGGGTCTAATTTCAACCATGCCATGCAGATCCGCCGTTCTACAAACTTTGTGTACGCATATTCACTATGATCAACCGTAGGTTATCACTCAAGCCATTCGGTACTGCCGATACACAAAATCTGTTGATCGCTGACCATAAAAGCTTGTTGCGATTAATGTAAGCCTTCCCGACCGCTAGCGCGCTAGACAAAGATCACTAGAATGATATTCAAACTCGTGATGTCAAACTCGCCAAATCGTACCAAACAAACGCAATTGTATATTTGCAGTCAACATAATAGCTTTCTCCGTATCGTTCCATAATAACCTTCCATTATTTAGTTATTCAGAATTTATTCAGCGTGCAGCCAAATCGGCTCTGATCCCTACACATTTCGCAGGAATGCGACAAAAAAACCTGACCTGTAACCTTCCTCGAACCATCCCACGCGCTCGGCTCATTGTTTTTTGCTAACTTACCCTGAGCTACTCAAAACCCCAAACGTTAAATGAATCGACTCTTGTATTCAAATACAGCGCGGCGATGGGCTAGCCCTCTGTCACGCAAAATGAAGTATCAAATGTACTGACTCTCGTGTACCATTACATTTACAAAACAACACTCAGTATGTTTTTACACCAAATCAAGTGTCCAAATGTAGTTTCACAGAAGCGTATTTGTTGCTATAGGTCACTTTCTGTACGAATTCTAAAGTTAGGTTTGTCACAACTTTATAATGCAACCTGGAGCCGAAGCGAAGCAGAACGGAGCGAGCCCATCTCATGTAAATTAGTAAATAAAAAAACAGTTTAGTGCGAGTCGAACTCGCGCACGAAGGGTTCCATACCACCGTACAATGATAGGGATGGTGTGGAGTGAATAGTTTGGATTTGACATAGCAAAATGTTGTTTACAAAGTTATTTTTTTAGTGTTTATTGTTATAGCGGCAACAGAAATAAATCATCTGTGAAAATTTCAACTGTCTTACTAACACGGTTTATGAGATACAGCCTGGTGACAGACGGACGGACAGAGGATGCTTAGTAATGGGGTCCCGTTTGGCACCCTTCAGACCCTAGCAGAGGCTATATTTTTTTTTTAGTTTCGGTAAACATTTACTTACTTTGGGATGGAAACGTATTATTCTCACTCAGTTTGGTTAACAATTTAACATAATCCGAATCTAATAGACAAAAAGCGTCACTTCCTTCCTCATTCAGGGTGGCAGAGGCACAACTGTGCCCACGTTTAGCCAGAATAGAATAGAATAGAAAGCAAATTTATTCCACATTCCACATTAAAAATAAGTAAAAAAACAAAACAAGTGGGTAATAAAAGATACACGAAGACAAAATACGACAAAAAGATGAAAATAGTCCATGCGGTGTCTAGCCAGTTATTCTTAATTCACTTTGGGTGATAGCTACCTATGGAGATAAAGAGGTTTCCACACGATTATATCCACCATCTTTTTACCGTTCGTATAATGTAATTTTAATTATAATTTCCTATATCGTTTACTCAATTTTTTTTTATGAATTTAAATAAAAATTATTGCATAACTGTAAATTTTTCGCTGACAGAACTACCTTCAACCTCGCTTGCTCCTTGCAATTTTTTTTTCTATCTATTTAAAATACCACCTATAACTGCGATGGAAATCTTTAAAAAATCCAAATATTTTTCCACCCAAAACAGCCGATGCAAACACGATTACTATAGCATTCACTGAGCGCGATAATGTTCTGGTTAATTTTAGTGAGAGTTATTTCAAAGGCAGAAATACCGTATCCGGTGTGTAAACGCCTAAATACGAAATACTTTTAGTACGAATGAAAAGAGCCGATTACTTGTTCAGGTACTCAGACGTTACTTGGGAAATTAATTTGGCTTGTATTTAATCGCACATCAAAAATACTGATTTGCACAGCAAAAAGGATCACTAAAAACACTTTATAAGTTTTAAGTATTTTTTGTTGTTCTTACGTGTTGAACCTAACACGAAGGATAAAGGTGGCTTCGCTTCGCTCTCCCCATTTACCCTTCACCTAAGCTACCGCAGCATTTTGCCCTGATATTTGCTGTGCAAATCAGTATTATTGATGTGCAGTTAAATATTTCCCGATTATTTTTAGGCTGTTGGATGCGAGGCGTGCATTTTGTTTTAAATACAGTACGGATATTCCTACCTTATGTACATAGGTAGCGGAGTCCAAGGTACATATAACGAAGGGATAGCCTACCTCTTTGGCGGCACATCCACGCTGCATCATACGTCAGACGACCCGAATGGCCGAGTCGGCAGTGACGCTGCCTAAGAAGCCAAGGGTCCCGGGTTCGAGTCCCGGTGGGGCAAGTATTTGTTTGATGAGAACGGATGTTTGTACCCTAGTCCTGGTTGTTTATCTATATAAGTAGAATATTTATCTATATAAGTATGTTTATCGTTGTCTAGTACCCAAGATACAGGGAATCCTAGTTTGGGGCTTGATCAATGTGTCTAAATAGTGTCCAAGGTATTATAGTGTCCAAGGTATTATTTTCAGTCATCAGTTTTTTCTGACCAATGAAAATACTGCAACAATAATGAAATAGTTAATAACGTAGTGCCGGTTTCCCACCAAAGCCCAGCGTTAGACCATATTAGTAAGGCTATGGTTTAAAAAAAAAGAGTATACCTTACCTTCTTAATGCTCATAGGTATCACATCAGTGTTTTCGTGAATGGTTGTGTACCGATGACAAAAAAACGGCCAAGTGCGAGGCCAAGGGTTCCGCACAAATATAATTTTTTGTGATGGAACTACAAATTTATGGTTTAAAGATTTTTTCCTTTACTTGTGCTTTAAGAAATTGCCGCATGCCAAAATGCATGATTCTAGGTCAACGGGATGTACCCTATATGTTTTGTTTCCCTTGCAAGTAACAAGCAAAGTAAGCAATCTCTATCTATTATATTAGTATCTTTTGATTGTGAATCTAAGGGATCATAGACTTAAGTGATTTAGAATAATTTCAACTTGATGCCTCACGCGTAGCGCAGGTCTAGATAGACAGACCATATAAATATTCCTTTTTAGGGTTCCGTGCACAAAGGGTAAAAACGGGACTTTCTGTTGCCGCTATAACAAAAAATACTAAAATTCAGAATAAAATGAATATTTGAGGGGGCTCCCATACAACAATTCTTTCAATACCACATTAAACTATGAATGCACCTGGTTGGCGCTTGGCCGGTTTTTCTTTTAAGATAGGCAACCCTAAAAGATTAGCATGGCAAAACAAGGTTCAAATGATACTAGTGTACCAAATTTTTGCCGATTCGGAGAAAGGGTAAGCACCACTTAAATATTACACATCAAAATATGTAGGGCCTATCTGGTAAAGAACTTGTATCACAATTATTTCTTAACAATTCTAAGTGTATTACAGAATACTGGTTAAACGAAAATAGCATGTCTTTTAACATATCATGGCTTTCCTGTGTTGAGCTAGATATTCATACTATTGTTTGTGTCTACAGACCTCCGAGGGATGAAAAAGGCCATGGTAATTTCGAAATACTTGAGAATAATTATGGAGGAAGTCCTCACTAAACTATGTAAAAACAGAAAAAAAAAGGTAATTATTCGTGGCGATCTTAATGTAGATTTCCTTGTTGATACAATAACGAAACAACCATTAATAAATTTATTCAAATCATTCAATTTATGTCTTGTATTTCTAGAGACATACAAGAATTATACTTACAAGTCAAACTTGCTTAGATAAGGTTTTTGGTGAGTATGACACTATGTGGCCTAGATGTGCAGAGCCGGGAAATGTCAAAGTAAAACCAAAATAAATGCATTTGTGTAAAACTTCGTCTAGATTTATGCCAAGGTTATATGATTGATGGAGAAGTGATCTTAAACGAATTATCGGAAATAGATTTGTAGGTAACGTTATTCCTTAAAACGATTTTGAGTTTCCTGAAGATAAATATTTCTGATAATCCCAATTAGTCGCTCCAGCGATCTCGGGGCAGAGGGCCAAACAATCAGGGGGAAATTATTCCAGCGACACTTGACATGGAGAGTTCGGGTCCACGCTGTTTCAACGAACTTTAGGCAATGTGCGGCCTTTTTTTTGTTGGAGGGAAAAAATTGGAATTTGGGAAATTCAAATTTTTTTGCCCTGTCTGACCAGACCTCCCTGCTATGTCCAGGTCCCCACACATTGAGCGGGCACCAGCTCGTGTGGTATGCGGACAAAAAATAGCCCCTTGTGTTTTACAGTTATAAATATTCGATTTTACTGTGAGCCATGGGGCAATGTGCGGCCATGTCTGCCGCTCCAGAATCGGACTGTATAATCACGAGCGCAGATGTACATCGGACGCTGCGTGAATCATCTGTTACAGATGTTGTCGGCCTTATGATGATGATGAGGCATTCTGACATAACATAACATATCTATCTTTCACCGTAAGATAGTCACAACCGTTAGTGATCAACTAACGTTTTGTTTCTCGTAAGTTGGTCAACTATCGACATATAGTAAACTGTATATTACTTCTTTCTATATGATGCGTTAGTTGATCAACTAACGGTTAAAAACCGTTAAATAGTAAACTGGTTTAAACTGGAATTACAAACGAAATACCAGGGCAAACACTGCGGTAGCTGAGGTGAAGACTAGAGGGGGCGAGCGCAGCGAAACCCCTGAATAGTCTTCATATTAGGTTGACATGTAAGAACAAAAGAAACTTAAATTCTAAATCCTGTCGTTCTGGTTTACTATCTGGCGCTAATTGATCGAAACCGTTAGTTTATCAACTGACGGTTTTGACTATCTGACGGTGACATATACAAACATTCATCGCTAAATGGGTTGGTATATTGGTTGACCAAATTTTTTTAAGTAGGCAATTCGTTGAAGTCTTAAGTAAAGTTCTTACGGAGAGAAAAATTTGGAAAACAAAAAGGGAACAGCTGAAATAGCGAAATATCTTTGGTTCCCTCTTCCCATAGATGGTGTCGGTAGCCTCAAAAATAGATTTTTAATAGAATGACGTCTGGCGGATCAGCTAATTTTCTATAGAACGTCAAAGTTGACCCAAGATGATTGACGCACGTCAGAAGTTAAATTTAAGAAATATGGTAAAGAAATCTCGTAAAAAACATACGAAGATTCAAACATATTCATGTATTCATATCCTTTATTGCTCAGAAGTATTGTATTCATATCCTTTATTGCGCGGAAGGGCAGGACATGAAATGTCGTGCAACAGTAGAGTCCTAGTGCGCAATAAAACATATTCCTCTTATTATTTACGAAACTGAAACATAATAATATATAATAGTTGTCGTGTGAGGATACGAACCTAACCAGAACCTAACAGAAAACAACAACCAGGATAAAATTTAGAGTGTCAGTTTATTGGTTATTTACAGTGAAGTCTATAAAAAAAGATGATGCGAAGATGAGGATGGATGAGGTGAAACAGGTTTTTTATAAAACACAGGTTAAGTAAAAAAAAGGAAGCGGAGGACACGAAGAGAAGTAGACCGGTGGGGTGATGACCAGGATGCAGGTGTATTTGTTGTTGTAGATGTTGTTGAAATCGTCGTTGTAGGAACGGTAGCGGGCGTATTTGTAGTTACGGCTCGCAGAATCCCGTTGTAGGAGTGGAACAGTAGCGGGCGTATTTGTAGTTACGGCTCGCAGGATCCCGTTGTAGGAGTGGAACGGTAGCGGGCGTATTTGTAGTTACGGCTCGCAGTATCCCGTTGTAGGAGTGGCTCGCAGAATCGTGCTTTGAAGGAGACGGCTCGCAGAATCCCGTTGCTTGAAGGATTGTTTGAAGGTTTGAGGGAGTTTGAAGGCTCGCAGGATCCCGGGGTAGTGCGACCCCGGGATAAGGCCTTTAAGTGGTACTTCTAGTTCAGAAGCTGACGTGAGACTCCAGAATTTCAGAAATGTTCCGCTTTTATACCCTTTTTGGAGAGTTCTAAAAATTATTTAAATTAAACGTAATTTTTGTGAGTGGCCAAGAGAGAAAAAGTATTTTTGTAAAAGTATTGCAGCAAACATATCAGACCGCTAACGAGTTTGAATGGGCATTGCCATGACAACCAGATAAACAAAGACGTCAACCAATGTCAAAGTTTAGTTTCAGGCTCGTAATACGATAAACAACAATAAAACCATGAAGTAAATTACATAACAGCGAAAGGAAAAAGGGTAGCGCACCAGCGCGCACGAAGCCCGAGATTGCAGAGTTTCGGAGAAAGCCAAATACAAGGTCACCAAAGGTAAGCCCCTTCGCTATCGATTTAGAAGTGCTGATAGCATGAAAATGCAAAGCGAAAATGATTTGTTAATGTATTCTTATGGTTTAAAACGTTACAGGGTCCTATGAAAATAAAGGTGATACCCAATATCAGACTATGCAGCTCAGCAAGAATATAGCTGAAAAGCATGAAAGCATGACAGAGCAAGGTACCCTGAAGGACAAACAAAAAAGACTGATGGTGGAGCTAAGGGATAGGAAGCAAGAATAGCATGTAAGTAGCATAACACTACATAGTATAAATTACGTATATTCTATATAAAATATAAAAGCACAAAAATAATATATATATATCAAATATATACTTACTTATATATACATATATAAAAGTACCTATCATGAAAGAGAAAGGAAATGCGATTACAACCTTTCCTAAAAGAGAAAATTGAGGGACTATATCTAATAGCGCAGGGAAGTGCGTACCATTTACTATACGGAGTGGCAGTGGAACCGTTGGCGTCCATGTAGAGCCAATTTTTAAATGGTCCATGGGCCTACTCCTTGGACCATTATTAGCTAGCTAGCCGCAAATAAGGTGTTCTGCACATGTGAACCGCTTACAGTCTTCACAAAATAAAAGGCCCGGTGGCAGCGTCCGTGTCACTGACGTAATAAGGTTCAATGTAGTTTGGGCCACCGGGCCTTTTATTTTGTGAAGATAGCAGTGGCTCTATAATTGTGACGACCTCTGTGTCGCTGCAGTTGTGGCTCTGCCTACCATGCGAGAGGTCCCAGATTCGATCCTCAGCTGGGGATACAGAAAAAATTCCTCAGTTCTTGGATGTTTATATGTGTGTGACGTCGCTGTTTCTGTTTCCCATGACTCAGGGTATCCTAGTGTGAGGTCAGAAGCATTGTATGTGCCTGTATGTAGATGTTTAAAAGTTTAAAAACTGTTTTATCTGTCAGAATTTTGTTGAAATTAAATTGACACGGTTGGTTCTCAATTTCTCGACATCAATGTAAGGTCTGAGGTCCGAAATGTACGGCAAAGGCGTACCAGAATCAGAATCTTTTTTTTTATTGAATATAAATAAATAAATAATCTTATTCAACGTTAAAATTATACTTAATTATGACTACAAGTCATTTTTTTATATAAAAAAGACTACACTGTTTCGGAAGGTGGGCCTCGGGGTTTAGAAGAAACGCCAAGAAACTCCCCCATACCTTCTTTTTTAAAAAGTGACTTTACAACAGGTACTGGTTTCGGTCTAAGGAAATTCGCCGGCGAGTGATAGACTTGATCCATCGCCCCTCGTCGAATTTATGTGCGCTGAGATGGTATGGATGCAGTTTTGTCATCTAAGTATTCCTTTAAACTATAATAGGACTTTCAGCTCATTTTCCACATAGTTTTTGAACCTCTTTTCAGGAAGGATCAATTATTCCTGTGGTATTTTATTGTGGAAGCGAATACAGTGCCCCATGAATGATGGGCCTACTTTACTTGGTCTAAATAATGGTAATACTAACCTATTTCTATTTCTAGTGTTAATTGTATGGCTATCACCTACAATTTTAAATAAAGCTATGTTTTTTCGTAAATATATTGACAGGTAACCGTAAGTATATTAATTTGTTTGAATTTTTCTCTTAATGATTCTCTAGCATCTAATTGATATAACGCCCTGATCGCCCTTTTTTGTAACACAAATATCGTATTTATATCTGCTGCTCTCCCCCAGAGAAATATTCCATGAGAAATAATACTGTGAAAATAACTAAAGTAAACCAATCTGGCAGTTTCAACATCAGTAAGATATCTAATTTGTCTGACTGCAAAGCTAAGTCTTCGTACGAAATTAGTTATGTGAGGACCCCATTGAAGTTTCGAATCTGTAGTGACTCCGAGAAAGATTGTATCCTCAACGAGGTCCAATCTTTCGGATCCTATCAGTGCTTTCAACCTGTCGTACATTAGGCAAACAAAATTTGATACATTTAATCTTCTTTGAGTTTAATAACAGGTTGTTTACATTGAACCAACTTAACACATGAGAGAGTGTACTATTTGCGACGTCTAGAATTTCTTCTTGTCTTTTCACCTTGAAAATAATAGATGTGTCATCAGCAAATAGAACAATATGAGTCATTTTTTCCACCATACAAGGCAGGTCATTCACGTACACTAAGAAAAGGAACGGACCTAAGATAGAACTCTGGGGTACACCAATATTCATACGGGTTCCAGTGGACTTAAATCTGTTTATATCTACTTTTAGTACTCTTTCCATAAGATAAGATTCAATGAATTTTAACGCATTATCTTTGATACTATAGTGTTGTAGTTTGAGCAAAAGAGTTTGATGGTCCACACAGTCAGAGGCCTTGGAAAGATAATAGAAAATACCAACCGCATCCTGTGATCCTTCCCACGCACTATAAATGTGTACTACTAACGCTACTCCGGCGTCTGTTGTTGATCTACCTTTAGTGAATTCGAACTGTTTTTTGTGGAGTAGCCCAGATGCATTGAAGTGAGAGAGTAGTTGACTCAATATGACCTTTTCAAACACCTTGCTCAACACTGGCAATACAGACAGGTCTGAAGTTGGCAGGATCTTCTTTACTACCGGATTTGAAAAGTGGTATTAATCTGCTCATTTTCATGAGGTCAGGAAAAATTCCGTTTGCTATACAACTATTGAATGTGATTGCCATGTATGGTGCAATTACATCGATTACTGGTTCAACCACGTTAACCGACATGGGCCATAAATCTTCAGTCTTTTTCATGTTAAGAAGTTTAAATATTTTAACTATAGTTATTGAGCCTATTGGTTTGAAGTTAAAGCCATCCTTACCTAATGCTATGTTTATTTTTTGTTTGTATACCAAAGTAATCCATGAAATGACAACATCCAGAACAACTCGAAGGAATATTAACATAAGTTTCGAACTGTGGACAAAGCCGAGTGCGACCAGTAACAAGCCCAGCCAACATCTGCCGCGGACGGAACTACACTCAATTGTTTACTAAGCCGCAAACAGAGATACGACATTAACCGTTTGCGAGCTCTGAGGTACCTGCATGTAAACTTAAAGGGATATTAGTTAAATATAGCTTAAGTTCAACTGTTAATCAAAATGACTAATAAAAGTTACATCCTAAATATACATTTTAATCCCAAATTTACTAAATTTTCATCAAAATTGTATACCCTATTTTATACTTCGACTTCAGGTTGTCTTATAAAATTGTTGCCTAACAAACCTAACTTAAAGTGACCAATACGGCATCCAATATGGTTCTGTGAACCTACAAAGGGACACTAAATAAAAAGGGGGTAAATAAATAAATCAATATTTGAGGACAACCTTACACAAACCGAAATAGGCGCATACTAAGCTCAACAAGGCTTGTGTTACGGGTACTAGACGATGATATATTTAATAGAGATAAATCCTTATGTAAATATATAGAAAACATCTAAGAGTAAGAAACAAATATTCACGCTCATCACACAAATATTTGCCCTTACCGGGATTTGAACCCAAGACCGTCGGATTCGTAGGCAGGGTCACTACCCGCTAGGCTAAACCGGTCGTCAACTGTGGGGCGCGGGCATTTTCTCGGATACGAGTAAGATTGAGACATACTCCAACACGCAGGCTCAGTGCGGGTTTAGGGCTTGTGGCCTTCCCGACTGTCTGAAGTTACCAAGCTGCCTTATTAGGGCCTCTGACACGGCTTTACGACTACTACCACTGAGTAGCGATAGTAGCCGGGACCTACTGGTTTGTCAACCCTACTAATACAGGTATGAATTTTGCAGGCTCCTTAGAACCTTCTCTCTGTTCCTATTTATTCCTCTGTG
Source organism: Argyresthia goedartella (assembly GCA_949825045.1). Classification (NCBI taxonomy): domain Eukaryota; kingdom Metazoa; phylum Arthropoda; class Insecta; order Lepidoptera; family Argyresthiidae; genus Argyresthia; species Argyresthia goedartella. Next base: position 9,779,854 of record OX463831.1, on the reverse strand, counting down.
ACATAAGTGTCCGAAACAAATGCCACATAGAACGGACACCTATTGATTGCCCGTCTCAGCCAGATATTGTAGTTTGACGCTTCAATATATTTGATATTAGATACTTATAATTAGAATTCTCGCCTTCGTACATTATTTATCTGAAACAGTGAGACTCTAACCTGACCAAAAGAGATTATTGGCAGGCTCAAGATATGTTTATTAATCACAGGGTCGTGAGTCGAATATTGGTGATATAGTTGAAACGCTGGATAGGGACTCGCCGGGAATTTGTAGATTTCAGCTCCTTGGTAGACTCAATCCGACTGGTCCACTTCTCCAAACGTCAACAAGTGATTATGCGGTTAGCGCCAGGAGGATATTATTCCTCGGCGTGGAACCGATTCAGAGCTCCGTTAGCGCCAGGAGGATATTACTCCTCAGCGTGGAACCGATTCAGAGCTCCGTTAGCGCCAGGAGGATATTACTCCTCAGCGTGGAACCCTGGAAAGAGACCAGTGTGAATGATAGGAATACAAAAGCGCTACAGCGCCCAGCTATCAGGAGACGGCTCCCCACAGGGAGACTTCCGACGAGGGCCCTAGGGTAATTAGGATCTAAGAGTGCCGCAGTCCAATAGACACTGTATAGAAAAGGGAAATACATAGAGTATAAAATACACGAAAATAAGAAAGACTAACTACGAACCAATGCTTACCCATGGATTGGGGATAGTAGGGAAGTTTCAAATAAACTACTGCACTTTACAGCAACTAAACATTCAGCTCCATTACAGTACTAAAGGGACTAGCCCATCGCCGCAACTAAAGGCGTGACTTAAAAATTATTGATGCAGAAGATACAACCTCACGTTTCAGAGCTCAAACAATGTCTGCCTCAAAAAAACAATCAGCTGCCAGACGAGATTCCAGACCCGAATTTCCGAATTTTTATAGTTTTAGTTTTTAACTGGCTAATCCGCCAGTAGCCAATATGGTCAAGGAGGTAGTACGTTACATACCCGTCTTGTTTGGGTAGGATTTTACCTGATAAAATCCGCTAAGATACTAACTAAACTAACCTAACTTACCAAATTAACTACTTAAGATAAAATTCTCTAAAGCTCGCCATCTACAATGTCAGAGAAATATATAACTAACAGTCTAGCTCAACTACATACAAACATCACACATTCGTACCAACAATCAGACATCAGAATTCATACTAAGTTCATACAAGAGTTCACACTAACATCGTGTAAACACAGCCTTACACACAGGGTGCCATTATTATAGCCAAATGCACACCCCGACTAACTGTCAGAAGTTGAAAAATAAGCAAGATCCCTTGAACTAAAATAAGAACCTTAGTACATAAACGCCCCGATAGCTAAGCTACTATCGTAACGCAGAATAACACCATGAGGGGCAGCTCCCTCAAGTGTTCAAGACTTCCTGCACCGTTAGTGGGTACAGAAAATAATAATAGAGTAGAATATCTATTCTACAACAAAGAGTAAAAAAGTAGAGAATTATAGTTCAAGAGGCCATAAGCTAAAGTAACAGACATTGCAGAGTAACGTTACACAATAAAGAACTTTTACATAGCTGTAGATATAGATGGTTTTTAGAATACAAGGGTCAAAATACTTATTACATACATAAAGGAATCGTTAACTACTATTGAATAAGACAGATATTTTATAGGAAACGTCATGTTTACCACCTATCTAGTAAACTGTACAAATTTACATGAAAGTAAGCAGAGTACACGACTAACGCCCGGTTTCTGGTACAAAATCAAGCCATTGATCTACCGTTTTGACAGCTGAAATTGATAAAGGACAGTCAACAACAATTAAATGTAAGAGAAATCGGCCGTTAAACACTAACCTTATTTATTATTTAATAGTCCGAAAAGTTTCCCTACTAAAATCTTCACAATTTATTAATTTATTTTTCGTACTGAGAATTTGGAGGAAAATATTTATCAACATTTATAATATGACAACGGCCGTCAGAGTGCGACCATAAATAATGTAGAAATGAGGTAGGTACCCAGATAAACGATCAAATATACTCCTGTCAGACAAAAATAAACAACAAAATATACAAGCTACGAAAGAAATCAAGCGTTCTACGGCGCTCTTATGGCCTAACTACTCTGACCAGACATAAAACTCTATCACCAATATTCCCTTAATCCGGGCGCCATTGAAACAGTGGACCGACTCTAACCTGACCAAAAGAGATTGTTGGCAGGCTCAAGATACGTTTATTAATCACAGGGTCGTGAGTTAAATATTGGTGATATAGTTGAAACGCTGGATAGGGACTCGCCGGGAATTTGTAGATTTCAGCTCCTTGGTAGACTCAATCCGACTGGTCCACTTCTCCAAACGTCAACAAGTGATTATGCGGTTAGCGCCAGGAGGATATTATTCCTCGGCGTGGAACCGATTCAGAGCTCCGTTAGCGCCAGGAGGATATTACTCCTCAGCGTGGAACCGATTCAGAGCTCCGTTAGCGCCAGGAGGATATTACTCCTCAGCGTGGAACCCTGGAAAGAGACCAGTGTGAATGATAGGAATACAAAAGCGCTACAGCGCCCAGCTATCAGGAGACGGCTCCCCACAGGGAGACTTCCGACGAGGGCCCTAGGGTAATTAGGATCTAAGAGTGCCGCAGTCCAATAGACACTGTATAGAAAAGGGAAATACATAGAGAGTATAAAATACACGAAAATAAGAAAGACTAACTACGAACCAATGCTTACCCATGGATTGGGGATAGTAGGGAAGTTTCATATAAACTACTGCACTTTACAGCAACTAAACATTCAGCTCCATTACAGTACTAAAGGGACTAGCCCATCGCCGCAACTAAAGGCGTGACTTAAAAATTATTGATGCAGAAGATACAACCTCACGTTTCAGAGCTCAAACAATGTCTGCCTCAAAAAAACAATCAGCTGCCAGACGAGATTCCAGACCCGAATTTCCGAATTTTTATAGTTTTAGTTTTTAACTGGCTAATCCGCCAGTAGCCAATATGGTCAAGGAGGTAGTACGTTACATATCTATCATAAGAGCTCTGTATGTCTCATAAGTGCGTACAGAAAAATAATTACCACTACATAAACATCTTCTCATGCAGGCGCACAGATTGCCTCTGATGGTATATTGTATTGTGAGAACAAAAAACAGTGAAGTTACAAACATATGTTTATCTGTCGTAGCTACTTATATAGTAGAATTTGATGATTTCATGAAATGGCCAACCATTTCATGATATAGCCCATTATTTCATGAAACTATCAGAAAGGGTTGAATTACACAAAAACATTTTTTAAGCATTTGTATTCAGTACTAAGTGGTGTTTTTTGTGTTATACATGTCAACCTTCGCTGCGCTCGCCCTGTTTAGGCTTCACCTAAGCTACCGCAGTGTTTTTCCCCAAAATATTTCTTCGTTCAATGAAAGTTCTAATTCAACCATGGTTGACTATATCAATTCTACGATATTATAACGGCATTATTTAAGACCCGGAGATGTTTTCCTTCCTTATGTATATCTGACTCAAGGAATTTCAATCAAAATGCAATTCAAACTAACAAATCAACCAATACTAATCGCTACAAAGGAAAACTCGTTTTAAATACCTAATCAAATTAATCGCGTTTTGTGTCTTACCGGTTAAGCCTAGCGTGTAGTGACCCTGCCTACGAAGCCGACAGTCCGGGGTTCGAATCCCGGTAAGGGCAAATATTTGTGTGATGAGCTTGAATTTTGTTACTTAGCCTTGGCTGTTCCTATGTATTTGCGTAAGTTTTTATCTCTATCGAATATATCGTCGTCTAGTACCCGTAATATAAAAGCCATATTGAGCTTACTATGGGCCTGGTTCGATTTGTGTAAGATTTTCCTCTAATATTTGTTTATGGGAAATTTTTAACTGCACATCCAAAATACTGATTTGCACAGCAAATATCAGGGCACCTCAAATGCTGAGGTAGTCCACGAACAGCACCTGTCTGAATAGCACCTACGCGAATAGCACCTAGCCTAGTCCACAAATAGCACCCAGGTGCTATTCGTGGACGAAAATTTATTTTTACATTTTGTCCACGAAGAGCACCTACGACTTAGCAGCCTACTGGGATGTATACAGGACGTTATTAAATGAAATTAATCGACAAAAATCATTAGAATGTTTATTGATTACACATACTTAAGTTACGTAGGTACATATGCAATCGAAGAATAATAAAGATCACTATGACAATAATTTCTAATCTTACCAAATAATATTCTTATTTTCAATCTCAATATTTTTATTTATAATGATTTTCGCCAAAATAAAAAATAAATGTACATAAATAGATATGTATTCGATCTACAATATAAAAATATAAAAAATTCAAACATGATAAAAAAAAACAAAGCCTTTTTTCTTTCTAAAAACTATTATAGTTTGACAATATATTTTTATGATATCTTGAACCGTGTTATTATTATAAAGTGATGTATTATGTTAGTATATGTAGTATGTTTTTAGGTAAGATTTAATTAGGCAGATTCTTTAATAAAATTGTGGAAAATGATTATTGAAAATCAGAATATTATTTGGTAAGATTAATAATTATTGTCATAGTGATTTTTATTATTTTTCATTTTTAAATGTCGCCTAGACAGATTTCGTATGTCAATTACTCGTCCACTTGGTATAAAAAAATGAATTAAATTGTTAAATTAAGAATAATAAATATTAAATAGTAGTTTACCGATATCTTTCCTTTAATAACGTCCTGTTTACATCCCAGCATCCCAGTAGACGAATAGCACCTGGGTATTATTCGTGGACTAGGCTAGGTGCTATTCGCGTAGGTACTATTCGGACAGGTGCTGTTCGTGGACTACCTCAAAATGCGAGGTGCGGTAGCTTAGGTGAAGGCTAAAGCGGATGAGCGAAGCGAAGCCCCCTGTATCCTTCGTGTTAAGTTGAACGTGTAAGACCAACAAAAAATACTTAAAACATAAACTTAAGTACACATAAAATATTTAAAACATAAAAAGTGTTTTTGTTGATCCTTTTTTGCTGTGAAAATCAGTATTTTTGATGTGCGATTAAACACTTGCCTTTGTTTGTTTATTTGTTTATTCCCCACCATGTACTCTCTGACATCTAGGAATTTCTATCGGAAACCCTTTGAATTTAACAAATCAACAAATAAGAACACGAATATTTTAAACTGTCATTTGATTGGTCGGTCTGTCAATTTGAAAGGTATTTCTTTAATCATAGGTATTGTATATATGTCACCGTAAGGTTGTCAAAACCGTTAGTTTATAATATAACTTTTTTTTTCTCGTTTGTTTACAAACTATCGATAAATTGTAACCCGTACCGTACCGTTTTAGATATGACGCGTTAGTTTATAATAAAACCGCTAAATTGTGAACTGGTTTAAACTTGAATTGCAAACGAAATACCAGGGCATACACTGTGGGAGCTTAGGTGAAAACTAGAGGGGGCGAGCGCAGCTAAGCCCCCAATAGTGAATGAATGAATGAATACTTTATTGCACAAAACAAACATACAGAGATATACAAAGAAAGATATATGTACAAGAGGCGCGCTTATCTCTATAAAAGAGATTTCTACCAGCAAACCCAGATAGTAAAGGAAAGTGGATTGTGAGAGTAAAACCTATTTGCACAACAAAATTATTCATACACAATAATAATATAAGTAGGTACATATACCTAATACTACTATTACACCTAATTTATATAATATTATATACATACACACATATCATACACATACAAGTTATATACATACATAAAATACATATACAAATTATATATACATACTATGGAAGAGAGAGGTAATGATCTTTCAAGCGAATCTTAAAAACGTTAAGTGACGGACTGTCCCTGATGGCACTGGGGAGCTTGTTCCAGAGCCTGATAGCACTGATCCTGAATCCTTGCCCATATGCGACTGAGTTGTGTTGAGGAGTTGCAAGCAGCGACCGAGTGTTTGATCTCCGAGACCTATCCGAAGAAAGAAACTCAAACCGATCACGCAGGAAGCTGGGGTAGCGAGGGTTGTGCAGAATATTGAAGAGTAGAATGAGAACATGGGTATCCCGGCGAAGACGAATTGGAAGCCACTGCAGTTCCCTACGACACTGGGAGACATGGTCATACTTACGCAGCCCGAAGACAAACCGAATCCCGAGATTTTGAAGTCGCTCGAGTTTGTTCAGTTGCTTTTCGTTCGCGCTGATCCAGCTGACATCTGCGTAATCAATGAGAGGAAGGAGAAGAGACTGGGCCAGAGTAATTTTAGTATGACGAGGCAGAAAGTTTTGAAGGCGCCTGAGGGAGTGAAATGTGGCAAAGACTCGTCTACTAACTTCGCAGACGTGAGCAGACCATGAAAGCTGATTGTCAAAGATAACTCCTAGATTTTTTGCCTTAGTACTGTACGGAATTATGGTTCCATCATAAGTTACAGGAACAAGAGGCAGATGCTGTAATACACTATGGGAGTGTCTGGAGCCGACAATCATGGCTTGCGACTTACTGGGATTGACAAGTAGTCCATGAGACAGAGCCCAGCCCCTGATGTTCTCGAGATCGTCATTTAATGCACCCACAGAAGAAATCATATCACTTGGAGAGAAATGGCGGTAGATTTGCAGATCATCGGCATAAAGATGGTAAGAAGAAGAAATGGCATCCGAAATGGAATTGATGAAGACGGAGAAAAGAAGAGGGGAAAGAATACCACCCTGAGGAACTCCAGAAGAAAGGTCGCACCACTCCGTGGAAGTCTTCTCGGACCTAATACGCTGCTGACGACCTCTCAGGTAGGAGCCGAACCAGCTGGCAGCGGCCGAGCAGACATTCAGGGACTTCAGTATCTCAACGAGGATGTCAAAATCAACACAGTTAAAGGCACTGCTAAAGTCTAGTAACGCTAACACAGTGATCTGCTTGATATCCATTGCTGATTCAATGTCATCGGTCACTTTAAGTAAGGCCGAGACGGTACTATGTCCCGGCCTGAATCCGGACTGGAATTGATTCAACAGCCTGTTAGAGGAAAGATAGGAGGAGAGTTGAGTGTGGACAATCGATTCAAGGACTTTGGAAAGGAAAGGCAGGATAGATATTGGACGATAATCTTTAAATGAAGATGGATTTGAGGTTTTGGGAAGAGGGATAACTAACGCCTTTTTCCACACGAGAGAGAGAAGTTAACAATGTGTGTAATGGCAGGTAGGAGGAAATCAAGGATGCTGTTTATCATTCTCGAGCAGATACTGTCGTCACCTACAGCTTTTGAGGAGATGGCAAGCACCGCCTTCTTAACCGTGTCAATTTCGACAAGACTGAAGTCGAATGGAGTGGTGGTGGGAGATGGCTTGGAGCGCAGAGAATGCAGGGTGGCATTTTTAACAGAGGGATTCATTACAACAGGAGGGTCGGAGAAGAAACTATTAAGACCATTGAGATCGACATCACCAACCAATTGATTCTGGGACTTGCCAACACCAAGGGTTCTAAGGAACTTCCACACTTGAGCCGGGGTATAATTTTCGATGCACTCATAGATATGGCGGCGCTTGGCAGCGCGACACATATGGTTGCACCGATTGCGGAGACATTTGAAGGCAGCAAAGTTTTCATCAGTGGGGTCCTTTTTGTAGAAGCTTTTGGCTCTGTTCTTCTTTGCCATCAATCGCTTAATGGGATCAGAGAGCCAGGGCGCAGGGAGATGTTTTACTCGAACCTTTTTTACTGGTGCGTGCTTGTCGTAGAGTCCCAGAATAATTGTGTTGAAGTGGTGAATCTTGTCGTCAACGGTCTCACTAGTGATGACAGGCGACCAATCAATCGAGGCGGCATCAGACTTTAGGACAGTAGGGTCTATACCCCTAAAACTACGAGCAAAAATGAATTTACCTCTGCTTTTAGGAGGCCTAACCTTGTACGATAGATACACTAGGTCATGGAAAGGGAAAGGAGAGTTAAATTGACCATGGGCAGCAACTTTGTCTACATTAGAGGTTATCATGATATCGAGAAGAGATGGAGTGCAATGGGGCTGAAAATGAGTAGCGTTGAGAGGAAGAATATGCAAATTGAAAGAATTGATAATGGCCTGGAGTTGGGCAGAGCGAGAGTCATTCTTAATAAGACAAGTATTAAAATCGCCGAGGATGAGAGTGTTATCATAAAGAGGAGTCAGCTCATTGAGCAGAGACTCGAATGTATCGAAGTAATCAATGTGAAGAGAGGGACTGTAGAGAACACCGAGCAGAACTTTATTATGGTGAAGACAGATTTCAAGAAAAAGATGTTCTGCCGACTCAGAGTACGCATTCGGGGAAGCACTTACAACTCTACAAGGAATGTCGGAGCGGAGGTAAATGGCTACACCACCACCTGCCTTCCCAACTCTGTCGTTCCGATAGAGCCAGAAATCAGGCAATAAGTACATGGTGGATGGTAGGGACGGTTTGAGAAACGATTCTGATATAAGAATTCCATCCACATGTTTGCCACTAAACGCCTCAAGTAGGTCCAGGTAACTGGAGTGGATGCTCTGGGCATTTATATGAACGAGGTTAAGATTATTTTCCAGGCCACCAAAGACAGTCGAGAGTTTGGCCGATAACGATTCCTCCACAATGGAGGTGTCGTTCGCCATATTTGTATAATCATCGCTTGATGAACATGATAAGATACAGTTGTCAAAAATATAACGTATGCTATCCATATATAATAGTTTAAAATATAATATTAATACTAATAAATACAAATATATATGCTTGTTTTTACTTAATTATAAATATATAAAATATCTACTATCTTAATCACACCAAGTTACTTGCCTGAACCAGTCCTACACTGGGTCTGCTTGGAGAGGAATAACCTAGTTACATAGATGGAGAATTAACAGTAACACAATTTTCGAGACAAATACGTAATGCTGGGTCATAACATAATCTTAACTTATAGTTATATAGTAATAGTCTTCGTGTTAGGTTGACATGTAAGATCAAAAGAAACGTAAATTCGGAACCTTGTCGGTCTGGTTTACAATTTGTCGATAGTTTACAAACTAACGCGTTAGTTTATAAACTAACGGTTTTGGAAATCTTACGGTGACAATATAAGTAATTGTATTTATCTGTGTATTAGTATTTCTTTATTTTTATTTTATTCATTATTTATTTTATTATATGTATTTTTATAGTAAGTCTTAAATTTTATTGGTATTTGGTAATTTTATTTTTGCACTCCCTTTTCAGTTTTACGTACCCATCCTGTTAGGCTTGTGTCTATTTAACATTTTTATGAACGACATAAGCGCCTTTTGCCCGTCTTCAAGATTACGCTTTGCTGATGATATGAAGAATTTTGCTAAAATAACTTCATCTAATGATGCACGTGCGCTGCAATCCCATTTAAGCCGGCTCGACAGCTATTGCATTAAAAATAAACTAGATTTAAACCCCTCTAAATGTTTTACAGTAACATTTTCTCGTAAACAAAATGTAATTCCTACAACATATACATTAAAGGGTAATAATCTCCACCGAGTAGCGGGCATGAGAGATTTCGGTGTTATTCATGATTCCAAGCTTATTTTTAATGAACATAGTGATAGTATAGTCTGTAAATCTGCCAGGTCACTGGGCTTTATAATGCGTAGCTCAGCTTGTTTTACACGTCCTTAGATCCTCAAAATCTTGTATTGTGCTTTCGTGAGGGGAAAGCTTGAATATGCATCTCAGATTTGGAATCCTCAATATCAAATCTATAAAAGGTGACTGTAAAATATCGATCAATACTTTGGGGAATGATGGTGCCCATCATTGTGAACAACTTTCCTTAAGAAACATATGGTCGCAAATGAAAAAAAAAAACTTCCTTCAGTACATTGCCCCGATCAGCTGTTTTCAATTTACTAAGGGAGACTGTTTAATATTTATGCTTCGGATCGCACCGGTTTTCGTTGCGCGGATCGATCGCGAGTAATCGGGACATCACTAGCGGAAACGGAACTGCAGCTGTCACTCGTACCAACGAGATGAAAAATTAGAGGTTATCTTTTCTTGTCGTGAGAAAAACATGGGTCGGGCCTAGATTGTATTTCGGTGTAACAATTGTCTAACACAGGTGTCGGGCCTGGTCGGAGTGTTGATCATAATAATCGTCGGGAAATAAGTAGATTCGCGTCAGTGATTCGTGTTGTGAAGGACATCGTCGTATCGGACAGCGACTCCTCGTGTCGGCAAGCAGCACGCCGGCGACAGTGTCGGCGGCGAAACCAGTGAGATTCGGTTCCTCTCCTATCACAATTGTGCTCCTATCCCGTATTCCTGCCTCGAATCGAGCTTTCGATTTCCGGTCTACGACGGCAAGGTAAAGTAGCAATCACGATTTTCTCCCGTGCTGGCAAAAACCTAGCCCCTCATGATTCCACGCCGTTCAGTTGAGGCGTGGAATTAAACAGAGACCCAAAATTTTTGTTCATTTGCAACCATATGTTTCTTAGGGAAAGTTGTTCACAATGATGGGCACCATCATTCCCTAAAGTATTGATCGCTATTTTACAGTCACCTTATATTGATGGGATTGAGCGATTGCAAACTAAATTTATCAAACTTCTCTGCTACAAAATGTGTGTAAATTATAGCTCTACCAATTATTTCAAGCAGTGTAAGAAATATCCCTTGATCCCATTAGTTAAGCGTCGTGAAATTGCAGGCATAATATACTTAGTAAATATTATTAAAGGTAATGTTGATTGTCCAAATTTATTTAGTAAAATTTCTTTCAGTATTCCCAGAGGTTAGACACTTTCGTTCCATTAATACTTTTAAGGCCTCTACTAAATATAGGAAATAGCAGTTTATGTGACTGATACATAATGCCTAATTATGCACAGTTACACACACTACACACATATCATAAGCTCTCTTTGATGTGTTCAGGAACCGCATGTTTGACCGGCATTGAGTTTTTTAGCTTGTTCTGTAGTACCAACTTTACAGACAAAGTAGGGGCGGCAGGCGGGTGTCGGCGTTCGAAATTTGAATGTCATAATATGTAGAAAAATTACACATTATGGTCATAATGTTCAATATTCAGATAAGAAATGAGTTTTTATAAAGTAGTTTAACATTATGCTGATCGTAACGTGCGGTTTTTGGACGCAGTAAAGAGGGTTCATGATGCGTGTGTAGATAAAACAGTTTTTTGGGCAGGGCTGGCACGAGTCTTAACAGAGTGATAATTAATTCAGACTTTGACATATTTAATAACAGCATATTAGTAATTAAAAATAAGTTAATCCGATTTTATATGGAGGGTACTTACAATAGCGCAGGTTCGGGTTCGGGTTTAGTTTATTAAAATCATGTAGGTTGGTTCTTACTTTGTTTTTGATGTTTTTTCTGTTTAATTAAAATTGTTGGGTAAATCTCTTGTACAGCATATCCTTATGGTGTAGGTACTTGTGTGCGTAATTTAATTGGGCTAAGTTTGTTTTGTAATCTAGTTAATTTCTATGAGAAAGAACCTGTAATTGGCTCTATAATTAAATTGTAGTATATAGTAATACACTGACGAGCAATGAAAAAGTTCCACCCACAAAATGCCGACAAACACCAACACCAATTTTTTAAAACATTGAATTTAAAATTTGAACACAATATTTACGTTTTTAATTGATAATATTCTGATGCGCTGTTAAATGTACTTCAACATTGCAGACGGCGTCATTAAGCTAACCTTTCCCGTTTAGGAGTAATTTGGTGCCATGTCACTGGAACTTCTTAATTGCTCGTCAGTGTATTTCACGCTTTTGGCTCTCCATGCATGTATAAATAAAAAATACTCTGTTGAGAGATAAGCTCGTCTTTGAATTTTAATTACGACTATTATTATTCGACTAAAATTACAAAAATCATTATTATTTTTGTAATTTTCTGTGAAATAAATAATTGTATTCTGATAGAAATTCCCAGATGTCAGAATAACAGAAGAAGCCTGATTGGATGATTTGTAACGAGGTCAGAGATCGACGACCTCTGTGGCGCTGCGGTTGTGACTCTGCCTACCATGCGAGAGGTCCCGGGTTCGATCCCCGGCTGGGGATAAAGAAAAAAAATCCCCAGCTCTTGGATGTTTATTATGCCTGTGACGTCGCTGTTTCTGGTTCCCACGATACAATGTATCCTAGTTTGGGGCCAAAAGCAATATACATGTATATTGCTTTTGGTCATGATAAGGCTACAGTCGATCGATTATGTATATCTCGACATATCCCGACTCTTTTAAATTGAAATTACAGTCGCTTTGAACGAGAGTCCGTGTGAAATAATCGCATTCGGATTGGTGAAACGACAAATTGAAGTTTGCAAACATCGTTTATAACACTAATTTGAAATGGATCGCGATAGAAATTACTATCGTATCGGCTGATTACAATTGAAGAACATACCGAATTCAAATTCCAAATTTCTTTATTACTGTAGATATTTACATATACTTAGCAATCGTAATTTTTTGCCACTTCTCTACATTGGACCACTGTGAGAGAAGAAGGGCGTAGAAACTCCCACTGATTGATTTTTAGATCTCTTTTAAAAATTGCTTGTGCTTAACTAATTCAAAAATTATAATATCATTAATAAGCAGGGATAAATAGTAACAAAATTATTAACAGCAAGGTCTGTGTTGAGCCAGATTAACCCCAAACAGTCCCGTCATTTAAGTAATCTTGAACATTGTAATATCCATTTTTCGACAAAGTTGCTTTAACATGGTTTTTAAATTGCTCAAATGGAAATTTCAAGATCTCCAGAGGTATCTTGTTGTAGTAGAGTCAATTCATTAATCGACGACCAAATAAACCTAGGTACCTATAGTATACTACCAATAGTAGACACATATAAAGCCGAGCCATCCAAGATCAAGTTTCAAAGCAGCCCTTTACGAGCAAAAATAGAAAATATGACGCTATTATATAAAGGCTTTATAGCAAGGGATATGTTCCCCGGAACAGCTGCTATTTTTATTGAGTCGTAAAAATAGTTCTTTTCCTTATGGAAGGCAGATGGCGGCGGGACCCGTTGACTTTGCGTATGTATTTTATCTAATAGGTCAGCAACGATCTGCTGAATTCCGGGAAACTGTTTGCTTTTCTAAACGGATGTTGCCTTCAATGTAACCCTCAGGCAAGTTGTAGCTGTTTTATTTCGTGCCTCGTAAGTCCTGAAATTCAGAGCAATGGTGTATGCCCTAGAACAGGGTAGGCGAACCAATGGCACGCGTGCCATTGATGGCACGCGACACAATATTTTGGGCACGTCGCCGATCATAAAACATGTGTAAAAAATGTGTTAAGTATTTTATGACGATCGAACGCGAGTGATCCTACGCTGGAATGCGTTACCAGACACATTTAACTGTTTGAAGAAGCTGGCTCATGCTATTTTAACAATGTTTTCATCTACCTATGCCTGCGAGTCATTATTTTCAGAGATGAATAACATTAAAACTCGGTTAGAAACCGTTTGACAGATGAATCCAGTTCAGCATGCATTTTGATAAAAGTAACATCTTACAACCCTAACATAAATTATTTGTCATCTAACCTGCAGCAACAGAAGACACACTAGTTATACAGTAATTTAATTTATGCGTTTAATAAAAACATTCCAAAATGTACCTTTTTTCTTTACTTTATTTAATAAAGATTTTTGATAGTATTTATTATTATTATTTTCCAAATAATCTGAAAGCCTAAATTATTTGATGGCACGTCAATGACCCCATTAAACATTCTTTAGAAAAAATGGCACCTTGATGCATAAAGTTTCGCCTACCCTGCCCTAGAACGTCATAAAAACCACAAGATCACACTCTCTAGAGTTACACATCATCGGATTTAAACGTTTATCTGAGTAAATGTAGGTACTACAGCAGTAGCAGGTTCTTGTAGGTACTACAGCAGTAGCAGGTTCTTGTAGGTACTACAGCAGTAGCAGGTTCTTGTAGGTACTACAGCAGTAGCAGGTTCTTGTAGGTACTACAGCAGTAGCAGGTTCTTGTAGGTACTACAGCAGTAGCAGGTTCTTGTAGGTACTACAGCAGTAGCAGGTTCTTGTAGGTACTACAGCAGTAGCAGGTTCTTGTAGGTACTACAGCAGTAGCAGGTTCTTGTAGGTACTACAGCAGTAGCAGGTTCTTGGGATACATGGATGCATCTTCGTTGCACCTCATTGCCAGTGGGACCCAAAACCCATCTCTTTTTACGTTTGGTATTTATTAGCAAGTCCTAAGATTGAAAAGCGCGTGCCATGTTTATTTCTTTAACTTGTTGTATGTATACATACGCCATATCTATATTTACCATTATTGTTACCTATTTTTTAGATATTCTTTATATTTATGTATTTATGGATTGTACCACGCCGCGATCTGGGACGCTCGCGAGGTAACACATGGCGCTGAGTGAAAATCAGCGTTGAAGCCTGGCCTTCAGCATAATGCTGAGTCAGACGACATTTATAACGACAGTGACACACCACGACTGTCATTTCATATGTCATGGCCATTTTTCATTTCTGTGTTTGTTTCTGTGTTGTAATTGTAGTGTGCTCACAGTCCTTAAAATAAATGTTTCTTTCTTTCTTTCTTTCTTTCTTTCTTTCTTTCTTTCTTTCTTTCTTTTCTTTACGATGTTTTCAGGGTTCCGTACCCGAAGGGTTCCAAACGGGACCCTATTACTAAGACTTCGCTGTCCGTCCGTCCGTCCGTCCGTCCGTCTGTCACCAGGCTGTATCTCAAGAACCTAGCTAGCTAGAGAGTTGAAATTTTCACAGATTATGTATTTCTGTTGCCGCTATAAAAATAAATACTAAAAAATAGGATAAAGAAATATTTAAGGGGGCTCCCATACAACAATTCTTTCAATACCACATACAAACTTATGGATGCACCTGGTTACGTACATGGAGTGTGAAAGTAACCGCACCAATAACTTTGTAAACAATATTTTGCTGTGTAAAATCCAAACTATTCACTCCACACCATCGCTTCCATTGAACGGTGGTACGGAACCCTTCGTGCGCGATTTAGACTCGCACTTGACCGACTTTTTCATTTCTGTGTTTTGTTTCTGTGTTGTAATTGTAGTGTTAAAATAAATGTTTCTTTCTTTCTTTCTTTTCTTTACGATGTTTTTTATATTGGTGCTAAAAATTATTAGCTCAATATTTACTATTATGACGTCTTAAAATGAGACCACGAGCGAATTTTAATATCACATTTATGTATGTACTCAGAAAATAACGCTCTGCAATTTCAGTATAAACCTACAAGACGGCGGAACGGTATTTAATTCTTAATTAAAAATACAGAACTTAACATAACCTAGCATCACGCCTTTTCCTATACGGGGTAGCAGAGGCATAATCGTGTCCACGTTTAGCTAGAGATTCAATACCCCATTTTGCGTGGTACTCTTACCACAAACAACTTAAATCACACATGATTACAAAATAAGTTTATTTTATTCATTATTTTATATATTGTACACATAGGTCTACCCCTGCTCAACCATCAACTTTTCCCTTGTTTGCCTGGTTTTCTGGAAGAGATCTCTTATTAGAGATAAGCTCGCCTTTGTACACTTCTTTTATGTAACTCTTGTTTTTTGTATGATTTGTGTGCAATAAAGAAATTATGAAATTATGAAGTTACTACAAAACTGTCTTTTACTTTGTATTAGGGATAGCCATGGTTTAAACTATGTTATCAATAGGCAACCGATAAAACTTGTCTAGTGAGTGTCTTGTCTGTGAATATGGTGGAATTATTTCATCAGCTGTTCAGCTGTTGAAATAATTCCACTTTTTTCCGTTGTTTTTTTTAACGTAAAATGGGTATTAACTCCATTATCGTCCAAGTTTCGTCGTGAGAAATCCTCTATATCTCCATAGGACATTGGGAGGAAACCTCCATAGTGACGACACTGGGCTAGACCGCTGTCATGCAAAATGGACTTTTTATTATCTAAAAATGGGCACAACTGTTGCAGAAGCCTTTGCCACCCCGTTTCGGAAAAAGCCTGGTGCTATGTATCGTCCAAATGATAAAATTGGTGGTAGACAGCATACTATAGGGTGAAATGTTTACATGTGCTATCAGTGGGCCCAGCTACCATAGAAACCGCACTAGCCGTAAGCCGCAGCAATCTTGGGAGAAGTTTCATCTGCCTCAGAACTACTCAACTAATCAGGCCAGTCGGTCAAGCACCTCTAGTTGGTGCAGGATATATGATGGCTGAAATCGAGTTTATACAGGAGATATGTTGCCTTTTCGCTATGAGATATAATGTAATATGTATTGAGAACAATGACCACCAACATATTTTTTTCTTACCAAAATGGATAAATGATCACCAAAAGTTGCAGAAAATATCAGGGCAAAATACTGCGGTAGCTTAGGTGAAGGATAGAGGGGGTGAGTGAAGCGTAGCCCCCTTTATCCTTCGTGTTAGGTTGAACATGTAAGAACAACAAAAATACTTAAAACATTAACTTAAGTACACAAAACATAAAAAGAAGTTTGGTGATCATTTATCCAAACACAATTTGGTGGTCATTTATCCATTCTGGCAGTCATTTCGAAATTATTGGTAGTAAAATAGGTGCGTTTTTTGGTAATCGTTTAAACACAAGCCATATTTATTAAGGTGCAGATACACGAAGCCAGTGGCACTGGCACTGGTGAGACTGGAAGCAAGCGCTGGCTTTGTGTAAAACTAGCTAGACCCAAGTAGCACAAAGGTTCTGTGTAACAGCATTTTTACAGTACACCTTGGACACAATAGCTGTTCAAAATTGCTGTATATCAGCATTATATTCGCATATAATGCTGATATAACTCTAATTTGGGCACAAATTACATAGCACATTGCTGTACATCTGAATTATAATAGCATTATGTTAGCATTAATAAAGGAAACAGCTACTCCAAGTGCTGAACATTGCCTGAATAACGAGGCACGTGGTACTCATTATAGTTAATATGCAGCCATTCTCATAATCATTCGCAAAATTGGAATAAATGTGGTCATCTTAAATGCTTTATCGGAGCTAAAAGTTAATTATCAGTGGAATTGTGGTATGCAGAAAGGCATTTTTTATTTTTATTCCGTACAAGAGTTTTGAAGTGCAGTAAGTAATATTGTGCGTGTAAATAAAGATGTTTTAGTTGCCATTTTGTGGATAAATAATAAAGTTAATGTTAAGTAAAACTTTGAGTTATTTCAATTATGTGTTAAATTGTATCGGGAATGTAACTTAAGTGTGAAATACCATCCATATTTAGGTCAAAATTTTCACGCGCTCTCATAATATCCACAAAATACGTGAAAAAAGTTCAAAATAAAGTAGGCTATTTGCAAGTTTTTTTTTACATATTACTTTTACATGTAAGCGCTGTTTACATATTAATTTATTTTTTATATAGTTCAGTGCAAGCTGATATTTTCTAATATAAACTAAATGGATAGAAGCTAAATGTTTACAATAATACGCGTTACGTACTTAAAAATAGCGGATAAACGAGTGATCAGTGTCAACTTAATTTTAATGCTAACTAAATGCTTTATAAATGTCTACGCTTGGCTTATAATGGTAAAATATAACTCAACCAGCAGTCTTAATGTCGAATTAAATTACATTATTTAGCCCAGGTCTGAATTGACGGTCACGATGTACAGATTTATAGCAGGGCGCTGCTGTGTAACTGCATAAAAGGTCACACTTGGTACAATATTGGCCTACATTAATGCTCATGTACGAGTATACTCTATCAGTGAATAATGACGTAAAATTCCACGTTTAAGCAGCTTAGAGCATTATATCTTTGTTAATAGTCTTCACATCGTGTCTGTTTGCGTTATAGAGGTTCGTATGTTCTCTCTTAAAATGCAAGTGTTTTAAAGGTACACCTGTGAACCATTATTCAGAAAACTGCACTATTATTTGTGTCCACAAAATGCATTTTTGCAGCTGATAGGGTACAACTCTACTAAACTCTGAATAACAGTGAATCTGTGGCGTCCTTGTAGCGCTTAATAGAATCGCAGTACCGAATATTGCATTATATTGGGTCTCGATATTTCCTATGCAGATATTACAGTCCGAGTGAACACTAATAATTCGTTAAAAGTGCTTATACAACCGATGTGGACCTTCTGTGGAATTATATAATACAGCTTTGTGCTACTTGGGGGGCGCTCTTTTCACGCCAGCACTGGCAGCCAGCGCAGGCTTGGCTTGTAAAACTGTTTATACGAGACCGACACCTAGCCAGTGAGACTGACATTCTTACTGACCTCGTTTTACCCCAGCTTATCGTCTGAAGTTGAAAAATAAATATCGCTTGCTAATCTTTTTTATTAGCGTGTTTATTATAGCGAAGTGTAAACGGGCTCATAGAAAAATAAATTGTGCAGGCCACCGTGTCCTTACTTTCTTGCATGATGCTTTCGGGTGTTGTTATTTAAATAATAGTTTGTGGATATTCGTGTGCAGGCGTTTAAGAGACATTTTAAGAAGTTCTAAGATAAAGTATACAGGGTCTAACAGAAAGAGAGTTACAAGCCGAAAAGTGGTTCTTAAGGACATCATTCTGAACAACTTTTACTATGGAACCATCGTGATCAGAGCAACTTTATTTTTCTTATCTCACTACATTTTGGGCTTAGCGCTCACCTGAGTTATATGTTGGAGTATACTGCGCTCGCCTAAAGCTCACTCGCAAGGTAACTACGCTCGCTGTCACGCTCAACCACGAGGTAACTACGCTCGCTGTCAAGCTCAACCGCGAGGTAACTATGCTCGCTGTCAAGCTCAACCGCGAGGTAACTACGCCCGCTGTCAAGCTCACTCGCGAGGTAACTACGCTCGCTGTCACGCTCAACCGCGAGGTAACTACGCTCGCTGTCACGCTCAACCGCGAGGTAACTACGCTCGCTGTCAAGCTCACTCGCGAGGTAACTACGCTCGCTGTCACGCTCAACCGCGAGGTAACTACGCTCGCTGTCATGCTCAACCGCGCATACACACAAACGCGACATTTCTTCGGCAGTTGCGGTCTACTTCGAACTGGCACCTTTACAAATAGGTGGCAGACAGAAGTCCATGCCCGCTATTGCCATGCTAACCCGAAAAGACCAAAGCAAGGATAGCAGGAACAATAGACGCGTTACACAGGAGCGAGTTGAATGGCGAAGACCTTAATTTATTAACATTGACCAATTTCTTGACATTGGCAAAATTTACCTCAAAAGAGATTGGCATTCAGCTTTAACGGGACTTTGGAGCGTTGCATCGCGATTTTGAACTTTGACTGCTTAGGTATACCGGGCGCCACGACTAAAGAGCTTTGTCCTTGAATGCGCAGTAGTCACTTTTCACAAGTGTTTGGCGCGGGGAAGTGAGGAGCGACGGGGGCGGTAGTCAGCGCCGGCACCTGATTCGTTGATCAGTCGCTTCCCGATGCCCGCACCGAAAGCACGTCTCGAAGCCTCTTGAGTACAGTCGCATACAATATTACCCAACGTTATCTTTCGCCCCGGTCGAATTACAAATTATTAGTCAGCGGGAAGAAAAGAGTGTGCAGGACTATTACTACAAGTATCTATATTCACTAGGCCCTAGTGACTAGGGGCATTCTATGCTAGGGGGTTATTTATATATAGGTTTCAACCTTGACGTTAACAAATGTTGTCAATAGAGAGTACCTATAGTTTATTTGACACAAAGTCCATTATTTACATCGGCTAATATCCCAATCAACAAAATATCAAACAGAGAAAAAATAGAAGTGAAGAAAGTCCTGAACACTCATTCCTTCACACTAACCCTAAAAACGCACTTCGGAATTATGCCGCGACTGTACACATGCGCAGTAATCCCCGCCAGTTTCTCCGAGAGCTCTTTATTCGTGGCGCCGAGTATATATAGGATTTGAATCTCAATTCAAATCCTATAAAAAAACGTTTTATCAAACGACAGGTCCAAGTGGGTCAAAGAAGAAGAAGGAGAGTTATACAGGGTGTCCGGTAGATCGATGCAAAGACTTAAACTGAAGCTAATACAGAACATTTACAATCATTTGAGCCAAACATACATATGGCGAAGTCTTGCCGTTAAATTTTTATTGATGATTTAGTGTTTTTGAAGAAAAATTCCAGATTTTCACAGTTGAGTGAATATCATTGTAAAACTAAACAATAATAGGATTATTTTACAATTTATTCTAATAAATCACTAATGAGCATTCTAATAAATCTTGATTTGTGAATCTGCTACGTCAGACTTGGTTTTTGCAGACCATTGAAGAGCACAGCAAATTTCAATCATCAATAAAATAAGTTTTTTGGGACCTAATTTAATAAAAACAAGTGAAAGCTTTTTATGTGCAAATCTTTATCAAAACATTCTAAATTAATGATCTTCCACTTTAGGTATTATCGACGTAGATACCTCACACATTCTTGAAGTATTTCTTTTGAATGAAAATGCGCAGTTTTTAGGGTTCCGTACCCGAAGGGTGTCAAACGGGACCCTATTACTAAGCCTCCGCTGTGCGTCCGTCTGTCTGTCTGTCACCAGGCTGTATTTCATGAACCGTGATAGTAAGACAGTTGAAAATCTCACAGATGATGTGTTTCTGTCGCCGCTATAACAACAAATACTAAAAAACAGAATAAAATAAATATTTAAGGGGGCTCCCATACAAACATTCTTTCAATACCACATACAACTTAAGAATGCACCTGGTTACGTACATGGAGTGTGAAAGTAACCGCACCAATAACTTTGTAAACAACATTTTGCTATGTAAAATCCAAACAATTCACTCCACACCATCCCTACCATTGTACGGTGGTACGGAACCCTTCGTGCGCGAGTTCGACTCGCACTTGACCATATATTTTTTAAATCAATATTGTGGACTGACGTGACCAAGTTCTCCTCACGGTGACCGTCACCGTGAGGAGAACTTGGTCTGATGGCTGATGGTCTGATGGCGATGGCCGCGGCAATCCGTGATCTGCAGCTCCACGTTGACTGGTCATCATTATAACAAGTATCGCAAAATGCTGCTTTTGAAATTTCCAATTCATTATGCATGCAAATCCGCGGTGGTGACTGGTGAGCCTGTCATTTTAGTTCAATTAAGTTTTAATGCCGGCCAAAATGTTGTACAAACCTTAATCATTATCCCTAGGCTTACGAGAATTGTAAAGCGATTTTAATTTTTAAAGCTCTTTTCTCATCATCTTAAGTGTACAAACGGGTTATTTCATCGTAAGGTAAATAAATTTACATATTTTTTTCCTTTTACTACATAATACTTGACGACCCGAATGGCCGACTCGGCAGTGACCCCGACTACGAAGCCAAGGGTCCCGGGTTCGAGTCCCGGTGGCGGCAAATATTTGTTTGATGAGAACGGATGTTTGTACCCTAGTCATGGTTTTTTATCTATATAAGTATAATATTTATCTATATAAGTATGTGTATCGTTGTCTAGTACCCAAGATACAGGGAATCCTAGTTTGGGGCCAGATCAATGTGTGTCAATAGTGTCCAAGGTATTATTACAAGGTATTAATAATGTTGCTTACATTCTTGAGAGAGCCATCCCCACGAAGGGACGCCTGACATTTTCTGGTTTTAACCCCTCGTTATATTTTTGAAGGATCGCGAATTTGAGCCTTATGCAATGCTAATAAAATTTAAAACCTATGCCGGGTTTTTGGGTACTACAGTACCTAAGAGTGCTCGAGAGGTTATTGAAATTTGATTAAATCTCATCAACTTTTGCCCGTATGGACGCCTGGCTTCATCTATTAGCTAAGAACGTTTCGTTATCGCATCTGACGAGATGTGTTGACACGTTAATAAACTTACAGATCAGTTAACTAAAGCTCGCACGTTCAGATTACTCCCACTAATGCAATTTCAATACAGTATGTTTAAAATGAATTATTTTATTCTCCATGATCTATAAAGAGCGCCGCGGTCTAAAGTGCTACGTGCTCTAATGGAGATGCAGGTTCGATTCCAGACCATGTACCAATGTCATAATTAATATATCTTGAGTACATTATACTGACGTTCTAATGGTGATGGAAAACATCGTGAGGAAACCTTCATTACTCCATAGCTGCGGTGATGGGCTAGCCGCCTGTCACGCAAAATGGAATATTGAATTTCTGCTACCCTGTATGGGAAAAGGCGTGACGCTATGTTATGTTGTTGTTATATAAATATAGATATCTCCATAGGTATAGTTTTAAATTGAATATTAAATAACTGAACTACCTAAACTTGGCTATAACGGTGCCTCTGCAACCCCCTATGGGAAAAGGCATGAAACTGTATTTAAAAAAAATATACGCAATGTCAGAGTCGAGTCGAGCCTCGAAAGGTCTCGGAACAATTAACACGTTGTCAGCCAATACGTTGTGCTTGCGAGATGGATGTTAATTTCCGACACCACGTGACTACAGCGCCCTGCTGCTGGCAAGGTTACGTTGCAAAATAAATGAGTATGAATTTCGATCACCAGCAAGCGAGCACAACCATGTTTGAAATACATTTGCCCGGTTTGCATTTGGACTAATGGAAATAACATTAATAACATGTTGCTGGTAGTGGGCGATATAGAAAGCTAATAATATTGTTAGAAAACCGCAAATCGATGTACAGGATATCCGTTTGGTACACGGGTAGTTGAGGTTAAAACAATAATTATGAGCCATAGTTCCTATAAATATTCTCATGGGGCGCAGTAATGACGTCATCAATAATGGGATTTGAATATATTTTTTCCAGAAACCTATTGACCCGTTTGTTTGTATGTTGATCCGCGATTATCTCGCGTTTATCTTAACCGATTTTGATGCGGTTTACAAAAAAATATTTGTAACATTCTGAAGAAGGATTTGACTCAATTTGAAAGCGGTGTCTTTTTAAAAAAAAGAAATTATAGCGAATATAATTTGAATTTGAAAGAAATCTGGATATGTCAAGAGATGCAGAATCGAGCTGCAGGATCGTAACAAGTGTAGGTGTGCTTACGTCTCTTCCGGGATTAGAATTGAGCATATAATATGCATATAGTTATTTCATGATGAGTGAAATCACGAACGCACCCTAAGTATGACGATACACGAAATTCATTTAATACGCTCCGCTCCTTATTAATACATTTTCCCGCTTATGACACGAGTACAGTCAAGAAGGAGAGACAGGACAAATGCGTTTGTGTGAGTGTTTCCATCCGTATAAGACTTCGACGAAGTGTAAGAGGTGTCTATGTAAGATTGGTCAGTGTAAAATAGAGCCATTCTTAAAAGTAGGATGTGGTTTCTGTCAACAGTAGCAACAAGGCTATGTGTCGTTCTCCCTTTCTTTTCTAAGAGAAACAAGGAGAAGAACACTTTCGCATAGCTCTGTTCCTACAGTTGACAGATGACAAATGCTACTTCTATCAGCAAATAGCCCGCATTCTCCCGCGTTCATTATAAACCGGCGAAAGCGCGCTTACGTCATCCATCTGTCAACTGTCATATGTCATGTCACCCTCCAACAATAGAAATTGTTTATCCTCTACTTTACAGTACTTTACCACCTCTCACGCTACGTTAAAATTAAATTAAAGCAATAGATTTTCCAAGAATAATTCTCAATTCAATTCAAATTTCACAATAGATTTGTTGCCATTTGAGCAATTTAAAAAGCATGTTAAAGCGACTTTGTCGAAAAGGGGATATTAACAATGTTCAAGATTACTTAAATGACGGGACTGTAAGGGATTAATTTAGCTCAACACAGACTTTGTTGTTAATATTTTTGTAACTATTAATTATTGATTATTAATCATATTTTTTTAAATTTTATATTTGTATTAATTAAGCACAAACAATTTTTAAAAGTGATCTAAAAATCAATCTGTGGGAATTTATACGCCCTTCCTCTCCCACAGTGGTCCAATATAGAGAAAAGAGGCAAAAATTACGTTTACTAAGTATAAGTAAATATCTACACACTCACAGTAATAAAGAAATTTGACTTTGACTTTGAATTTAATTTGATATATGCAAGATTCTTAACTTCTAAGTATGTAATTACGTATATTTAAATCCACCTTCGTTTCAAAATGGTATTTTTGCTATATGATGCAATTGAAAAAAATAAACAATTTGAAATTGAAATTGATACCAAATGTCAATATGACGTATCCACACACTACATCTTTTTGTAAGCGCTCACACAACACACACTCTGGTGAATTGTATGCGCATTATGAACCGACCTATAGCGCGCTAACAGCGCAAATAGCGCTTGAAAGCGCATTGTAAACCGCACCGTAAGAATGGCTCAACTGTAGTGTAGTGTTGTCAAGTAGCTGATTGGCCGGCCCTGTGCATGTGTCGCAGTTGATTGGTTAAAGCAGATACTTAACTAACTCTCTAGACCGTTAATTCAATGCCGACGTTTAACCAAGTCATTAGCATTTTGATTTAAATAAAGCATCGTCGAAAACGTTCAACAATCTGTCGTAGCGAAAGCCGGCGTGTTGGAAAACAAGATGGCGTCACGACAACAGCTGATTTGCACAGGCAAAACATTGCGGTAGCTTACCCCTTTATCCTTCGTGTCAAGTTAAATATGTAAGGACAACAAAAATACTTAAAACATAAACTTCAGTACACATAAAAAAAAAATTGTGTACATGTCTTGTTGCCTAGGAACGTTTAGGCAACTCGTTAAACGTTGCGTTCACTCACTTGTCTGACGGAATTTCAGTGACTTAGTTAAACGTCGGTATTTAATTAATGGTCTAGAGAGTAATTTAAGTGTTTGATTTAACCAACTCACGGCGAAATATGCATACGAACGTAATTCTCAGGTCTCGCCTTCTTGCCTCTACGCACGACTGGGTCTCTGCCACAACGTATGGGAGAAGGAGTCACGTTTTGTTTTGTAAAAAGAGATGTTTGCTGGAAGAGATCTCTTGCTTAATAAGCTCGCATTTATACACTATTTTAAGGTCTTTTTTCGAATTATTTGTGTACAATAAAGAAATTATGAAGAGTGAATTATGAAGATGTTTTATTTTCGAAGGTAGTTTTATAGTAACAATACAGGGTATTCTTTCAAAAAAGTCACGCCCGGCTCAGGGATGATAATTAACGTATCGCTTGTAATTAAAACAATGATTTATTTTTCCCTCGCAACATTTACATATTGCCTTGTTCAATTTAACCTGGGTATTTTGCAGTGAAACAAAATATATACATATACTAGCTGATGCCCGCAACTTCATCCCCGTGTTATTAGGAATTATCATTTACCGAGATAACGTTACCCTCCATCTGGTGCAGTCGGATAAAAAGTATCCTATATGTTAATCTAGCTCATAAAATTTATCTGTGCTAAATTTCATTCGAGTTCGCTGAGTCGTTTTACCTAGATTGCGGCACAAACACACAACATTCAAACAACCAAACATCTAAGCATCGCTACTTTCACATTTATAATATTAGTTGGTTATATATATATATATATATATATATATATATATATATATATATATATATATAACGGGTGTCCGCCGGGAAATTTTCCGGTCCGAACTCGCCTTATGCATGAACGAAACGCATGAGGGGGGTACGGGGGGGGCGTGAGCATTGCGGGAGTTTCAGCAACGATGAGTCAGTGAGCGTACTTTAAGAGTGGTGATTAATTAAAAACGTTAGATTATAAACTAAGGTTTTGACAATATTACGGCGAAATATATATATTATAGTTGTAGCAAGTAATTATGTGACTGGATGTTTGTGTTGTAACTTTGTTTTTCATATATATATGTCGTAGTGTACGAATTGATCTATAGCTATAGCGTAGGGTAGTAGAGATAATTACGGTGACACAAGCGATATGTGCATTCGCTTAGGTTGAGCCAATAATGGAGGTTAGGTGCGCATGCTATAAAAAGGGCGTGCGCGCCAGTCAGCGGGTTAGTCGTTTTTCAGACTCACCGTCCAGCACCCGTGCAGGACGGTCGTGTTTACTCTCTCCCGCTGCCGCCCCGGCAGCAAGTGTTTCTCTCTCTTTCACCCGCGCCCCGCGCCCGCGCCCGCGCCTGCGTGCGAGAGACCTCTCTCTCGCACGCCCGTGAGACCCCCTCGGGTCAGTCCGCCGCGTGTGTTGTGCCCAGGTTGGATTGGTTCCAGTAAGGTCGTATTATTTTTATTTTATTTATTTACTTATTCTTCTCTCTCTGTCCCCTTTCTACTGTCCCCATTCTTCTGTTTTATTATTTGTACCACTCACCTCGGACCGCCTGGATAGAGACGGAGGCGGTTCGAGACACAAGTAGGAACACACCCACACGCTAGGCTACACACCCAAGCCATGGCCCCCCAACCAGACACTAATTTACTTATCGAGATAGGTAAATATGTGTCGTCGGTCCCCTTGTTGTTGGAGTACGTACTCCAACAACTGTCTCCATTCCATCCGGATCGCCCGTTGATCCAAATTTTTAGGGCCGCCGATCCCCCCGCTAGCCCCTCAACCAGCTCCGAAGCTGACTCGCACCCCCGCTCGCCGGTTCTTGCATCCCCCGCGAACCCCCCAACCCCAACCCGAACCCTCAGCTCTCTCTCCCCTATAACTTCACCGCCATTCAATGAGGAAACTCATTTCACCCCCGTCATCTCAAAAAACAAAAAGCGGAAGAACCGGTCTTCCGAGTCCCCCGTAAGCCCCGAGGCCAAACAGATCAGGCCCGCTACCATGTCTTTGTCTCCACTAACCCCAAAACCCACACCGTGTTCAACAAATTCCCCCGCCCCCCCCCCGCGCCTCGAACTCTGATACTTCAGAGCCCTCCATCCCCCACCGGTACCGCGAATACCGTAGCCCCACCAACCCCCGCGCCCCACGCATACCGCGCTCGCCCCCCACCACCAGTAATAATCCGAGACGAAACCGCCTGGACTCGGGTATCGATCCATTTGCAAAGAAATGGAATTAAATATACATCCGCGATAACATCAGCCGGAACCCGCGTCCAGGTGGCAGATTCCAAATGCCATCGCGCTATCACCAAATTTTTGAGGGCGAACCATATCGCCTTCCATACTTACTCTCTCCCCGAGGAGAGAACTTTTCGTTACATAGTCCGCCCCGTCCCCACAAATCTCCCCACATCCGTCATCAAAAATGACTTAATCTCTAAAAACTTCCCGGTAATGGAAGTACATAGGTTGCACCGCGCAAAAACCGCGTACCGGCCTGCAAAGGCATTTAACATGATCCTAGTAATTGCCGAACCCACCGCCGCAGGTAGGCAAATTAGCCCCCTTCAATCCCTCTGCGGTCTCAAAGACATTAGCGTCGAAAGCCCCAAATCCGCCAACATCATTTCACAGTATTACAACTGTCAAATGTATGGACATGGCCAAAGCAGATGCTTTGCCCCCCCCCGTTGCGTGAAATGCGCAGGCAATCATGCCACCTCCGTTTGCGGGAAGGACGCGGCAACCCCTCCCACCTGCGTGTTGTGCGGGCAGACCGGCCATCCAGCCAACTATGGCGGATGCCCGGCAGCCCCAGGCGCAAGTCACAGGTGGGAACGGAGCCAGAGTTCTTCCCAACAAGCGCCCTCCCAACGCCCTCTAAAGTTTTCTAAGCCCCTATTTCCACCCAACACCACCTACCCCCTTGGACAAGGCTTCGGGCCACGGCCCCATTTCCTCCAACGGCACCTTAAGCGCCGCCAACTTCATAAACTACCCCCCCCACCTAGGGCATTCATCCCAAGTCTTCTCGACCTCCCCACACTATATCCCCCAAACTTTGCCTCTTTCAGGCGCACCCCTCTTACATACGCCTTCGTCACCTCCCCCACCCACCAACCCACCCTTTATACCTAAACTACCATCATGTATAGTACGCCCATTTTAGTAAACTCGATAAACGGACACACAAAGCCCCACAGTCTAACTTTAGCGCTCTATAACGCTGATAGTCTCCTTAAACAGAGAGAAGAAGTCGCCGATCTTCTCAATAGACATAAAATAGATATCCTCGCGGTCCAAGAAACTTACCTAAAACCCAAACATAGGCGCTTCAATATAGCCAAATATAGTCTCCTCCATACTGACCGCTTACCGACTCAGGACCGACCAAATAACCCCAAAGGCGGTACCGCCATCTATTATAAAAAATCTTTGCACGTTTGTTCTATAGTCACCCCCCAACTAGATAATTGCGAAGCAACTGCCATCCGCATTGCAATGTCAGGTCACGATCCCATAGTCATAGCATCAGTCTATCTGCCGGCCGGACAGAAGATGATAGCTAATGATATCAAAGCCCTCTTAGAACTAGGTAGTACAGTTATCCTAGCTGGTGACTTCAACAGCAAGCACCAGCAATGGAACTGTAATGAGACAAATACCAACGGACGGACCGTACACAGACTTCTCGAATCCCTCGATGACTGCGAAGTCATAGCTCCCTATGCCCCGACCCATTATCCCTACACTGCTGACCACAGGCCAGACATTCTCTCCTACTGTATCTTCAAAAACATTAGCCTCCCAGTCAGGGACATAAGTGTACTTAGCGAGCTTCACTCGTATCATAGTCCGGTCTTATACTATCTCGGCAAGCCATTCGACCAACCGACTGAAACCAGGACCGTTATTAACAACCGTAAATTCAAGCAAGCTCTCAGTAAGCGGGACCCAAGATTAGATATCACATCAGAAATTGACAATAGAGCCCAACTAGAAGCCAAAATCTCTGACATAGGCAGCAGTCTCAACGAAGCCCTGACCGGCGCCTCTAGCGAGGTCCCGGTACAGGCTAACCATCGCTTCGAACTCCCAGAGGACTTGAGACTGCTGCTTAGTGCAAAGAATGCGGCAAAAAGAGATTATGATAACTGTCCC
The DNA here is from genome assembly GCA_949825045.1 of Argyresthia goedartella. NCBI lineage: Eukaryota > Metazoa > Arthropoda > Insecta > Lepidoptera > Argyresthiidae > Argyresthia > Argyresthia goedartella. Next base: position 9,750,782 of record OX463831.1, on the reverse strand, counting down.
TCAGACAATCACAGAATTCAAATGCGTCGCCTCCAACAAGAGGTTACCAGATGCATGCGAGAACTCAGAGGCAGTCGCATGAACGACTTTGTCTCTAGCATAGCCCCAAGTCACACTGCCATATTTAAATTCAGTAAATACCTCAAATCCGATGAGATTGTTCCCATGCCCCCCCTAAAACGGGATAACCAACCCGCAGCCTTTGATGACGACGAAAAGGCCGAATGTCTTGCCGATAGTCTAGAAACCCAGTGCACTCCCTCCTCTCAACCAATAGACCCCGATCATCTTAACATGGTCAACTCTGAAGTTGAGCATAAAAGCTCTCCCCCCCCCATTGACTCCCTTCCCGAGATCACCCTTGAGGAAGTGCAAAAAGTAATAAAGGAACTAAAACCTAAGAAAGCCCCGGGGCTTGATAGAATCACTAATATGGCAATTAAATCTTTCCCTCTCAGACTCCTAACAACCCTTACGGTAATTTTCAATGCCTCCCTCCGTCTCTGTGCCTTTCCAACCGCATGGAAAGAAGCTGACGTTATTGGCTTTCACAAACCCCGGAAAGATCGAACCGACCCCACTTGCTATCGCCCCATTAGCTTACTCTCTTCAATAGGCAAAGTCTATGAACGGCTTATTCACAACCGACTCAAAGACATTTGCATAGACAAAAATCTCATACCCAACGAGCAGTTTGGCTTTAGACCCAAACACTCGTGCGTCCAACAGGTGCACCGCATAACGGAGCACATTTACAAAGGGTTCCACACAACGGCAAAGTCCAAAGATACCGGTGCCATATTCTTTGACGTAGCGAAAGCTTTTGACAAAGTTTGGCACAATGGTCTTATTTATAAACTTTACCAACTCAACCTCCCCGATAGGCTTGTACTCATTATCAAAGACTACCTCACTGAGCGCAGTTTTTGCTATCGAGTAGAAAAATCGCGTTCTAGGCCCCACCCCATAGCCGCCGGAGTCCCGCAAGGCTCAGTTCTCTCCCCCACCCTCTTTTCACTTTACGTCCAAGACGTTCCCCGCACGCCATACGTCGAGCTAGCCCTTTACGCTGACGATACGGCTCTCTATTACAACAAGGAAGAGGGCGCGCGTTTGTCAAGTACTCAAGAAAGCAGTAACCGACCTCGGTGAATGGGCTCTCAAATGGAGAATAGAGATGAACCCCGAGAAAAGCGCAGCCGTGCTTTTCTCAAGGGGAAAAACTCGAGCTGACCGCGCGTCCTCTTCACTACCCGAAATCACCCTCTTTGACCGCCCGATCCCCTGGGAAAATAAAGTGAAGTATTTAGGCGTGACATTAGACTCCCGACTAAACTTCAAATCCCACATTAAAACGGTCCGCGACAAAGCAGCCTTCTACATGAGTAGGCTTCACCCGCTCATGAGAAGTAAAAGCAATCTTCCATTGCGCTGCAAAATAACTCTATTTAAAACTTGCATCCGTCCGGTCTTCACGTATGCAAGTCCAGTCTTTGCACACTGCTCCCACTCCCTTAAGCCCCTTCAGGTTTTACAAAATCGCTTCATGCGAAAAGCCGTAGGTGCCCCGTGGTACATGCGAAACGTAGACCTCCATAGTGACTTCAGACTCCCCACAGTAAAGCAATATATGAAAGAAGCGTCCGAACGCTTCTTCATTAATGCATCTAGCCACCCAAACCCGCTTATAGTACAAGCATCCCTTTATGATCCGACCCCAGATATAAATAAGAAACACCTTTTCAAAAGGCGCCCCAAAGACGTCCTCCTAGAACTGGAGGACGATATCACGAAAGCTCTTAAAGCCCAACCACCCCCCGCCCCTCAGGCACGTCAACTTGACGAAGGCTGTGTTCCCGAAGCACTACAGCGTCTCAGATACCAAATTTGGATTGAAAGAGATCGCCGTCTTGATTCGACGAACACACAATCTCCCCCTGCCCCTTTAAACCTCCCGGACTGAGGTCAGAACCCCCCTAAATGACCCAAATATAAAGTAGTTTAGGATTAGGATAGGTCTCAAAAATTATAACCACTTCTTAGTAGCGGGGGCAATCTGCCCCCCTAACATGCCGCTATCATGCCCGTTGACTATGAGCTGAGGCCCGCTCATAAAATCGGGTAAGCAGGCAAACTCCTCCCATATATATCATATACACATATATATCGCCCAAAAGGGCAAATTGCAGGTAGAAAGCCTTCAGCATATACCGAGGCCATGGCTCACAGTTAATTCTTAATAAGACAACTGTAAACACAAAGGGGTTGTTTTTAGTCCGTATACCACACGAGCTGATGCCCGCTCAATATGTGGGGACCCGGACATAGCAGGGAGGTCTGACTCCTGGGCATGGGTAATTCCATTTTTTTCCCCTCCAACAAAAAAAAAAATCAGCGGGTTAGTCTGTATCGAGCAGTCGTACGGAGCGCACCTCCTCCCACATTATTGGACTAGCCAGTCCCCGTGTCTAGTGTGGTTATTATGTATCTAGTACTAGTAGTAACTAGTGCTCCCAGTGTCAAGTGTCATTATTCTGTGTCTAGTACATGATTCGTGCCCTAAAGTTAATAAACTGTGTTATAACAAAACTGTTGCCTCCAATGCTCGATTACCCACATATCCATACTTTGTAAACTATTGACAAATTGTAAACCAGACCATCTGGGATTAGAATTTACGTTTCTTTTGTTCTTACATGTCAACCTAACCGCTGCTACCGCAGTGTTTGCTCTAGTATTTCATTTGCAATTCAAGTTTAAACCTAAGATTAAGATTAACTTAATAAAACAAAATATTCACAGAAGAAGTTATGATTTGTTAGTAATCACTACATTTAGTTTGCAGAAAAAAACAACGCTCCCCGTCTTCGATCATATATACCGATATGTATATATGATCGAAGCTCCCCGTACTAGTATAAACTGTGTTACGGCAGAACACCGTTAGTCTCCGCAACCACAAGTAATTGTTACGTTAAGCTAGGACTATGCAAGGTTTAACATACTGTTGTTATTTACTCTGAAAGTATTTTGGAAATATAGCAAAAAAGAAAAGTTAAATTAAAATGAAAAGAAAAACGTGATACAAAGTAACGCTGATTTTCCTGTTAGAACCCATTGGACATTACTTTGGTATCATTATTATAAAGTTATGTTAAGGTTAAGGTTGTGTTTAGTTATAATGAACAAGTTATAATAATAACTGTAATAATAGATATGGGTACATACCTAGGTAGTCAGAGGTAGATTTAGATTGTGTATGTAAATTTTAATTGTAGATACATGTGTATATTTATAGAGCTATATAAAGTACAATAATGTCGTCACTTAATGGTTTCTAGAAACTTCTCCTTTGATCGTAATCTAATTTTCAAGCAGTTTAGTACACGAGTAAGAAGATGAGTTAACCAATGTATCAATATTAAGGCACATTTTGTTATAAAGCAATGGTCCTCGATAATAAGGGAAGGATTGGGCAAAAGTAGTGCGACTGCGGGGGACGACGTAAGCAATTTCTTTACGTCTTTTTTCAGTTAGCACCAATCTGACCAGTTACCACGGTTGTGGGATATATGTTTTTTTTTTTGTAGTTTATGACTTTAATAACAGATCTTTGGGCTTTTTCTAGTGTTAGGATATTAGTTTTGTCATTGTCCCCTCATGCGGAGATACCATAAGAAACTATTGATTTTCACAGACAGTAGGTACTAAATTATCTTGATCAGAGAAGAGTCAATCAAATGTCTAATTCTCTTGAAAATACAGATCAATTTCCGGACTCTCCCCGCAAGAACCATTATCTGTTTCTTCCGATTAAGGTGTCGGTCGATGTAAACACCAAGATACTTGACGTGAGAGCAGGCAGTTAAGGCAGGACAGGAGCAAGTAGTTGCATAGTTTCAGGAGTGATCTTTTATCTCAAAATCAGACTCTGGTTGTCCATTGGATCTAATACTAAAAGTAATGTACTTCTTTTTGGAGACATTTAGTGTTAGAATATTTTATATAATAATTTTATAGATGTAAAACCTGTTTCAGCAAGCTGATAAGCTTCCTGCCATGATTTCCCGTTGAACAGCAATACTTTATAGTCAGCGAACGTGACAATTTGGCTCTTGATCAATCTTTAAAGACACAAATCATTTATATATACAAGAAATAAAGTAGGCCCAACTACCGACCCCTGTGGTACACCGTAGGAAAACGTCTCCTCCGAACTAGTTATTTCACCAATCATAACAGACTAAGTCAGGTAGCTCCTCAATAGGGAATACCAATAGTCCCCCCGCATACCCAGAAGATCAAGTTTATTTAACAGAAAAAGGAAAGAGACAGTATCGAAGGCCTTGGCTAGATCAAGGAATATACCAATACATTTATGACTCCTATCAAGTTCCTTGACCAAGTGAGTAACTAGTTCGTCAATTGCCTCGGTTGTAGATTTCCCCTGTCTGAACGCAAACTGGTTAGATGCTGGTAAAGTATTGCTTTCCAGAAAATTAACAATCCAGTAATTTATATTTTTTTTTCAAAATGTTGGAAATGACAGGTAGTTGGGAAATTGGCCTATAATTATTTATACTGTCCCTATCCCCATCCTTGTGGATAGGTGTAACGATCGATCTCTTTAACTGTTCCGAAAACATGCCCTGTGACAAACACAAATTACAAATATACGTAATTGGCTCAAGCAATGTTGCCATCACAGTCTTCAGGAACATAGATGAGATCCCGTCCCAACCAGAGCTTTTAAGGGCAGTATATTTATTCTTATTTCGAGCTTGACAGTTGGATGAAGAAAGAAGGAGTTTGGACTGTTTGTATTATTGTTATAGACAGATGCAAGTTCAGTTTCTGAACGCCCCAGTTAGTTCATGAATTTGTCAGTCAGATTCTGACAGACAGTCGCAAATTGTTTATTAACTAGCGTAATGGAATCAGCAGTAATATGAGATTGTTGTAACAATTCCACTGGAAATTTGGAGGATGAGGATATAGTAAGTATGCCAGGTGTTTTTAATATTATTTCTATGACTACTTATAGCAGATCGCTCATAGTTTTGTTTAAGTTGTTGCAGAAATTACGATAGCGTATTAGTAGATAGGATAGTTGGTGAGTTAAATCATCTAGTTACTTTTGTGTTTGTGATGTAAGGTATCACGAAACTTCATGCACATCGCATGCACACGGTAACATATATATATATAAAGATATGTTTGTGTCAGAGTCGTGTACATAACCACCCCTGAGTCGGGCGTAACGTTACATAACTACACCTTGTATAACTCCGAGAAAGTAACCATCGTTAAATTATTCGGTGTAACTAATATTCGCTTACGTTTTAACCGTTTCGTATTTCAAAGTCACGGGGGGGCTTTAATAATAATATTTTTCCTCATTGTCCCAAGAACTCACGTTGCCGTTTCAAACAAGAATTTACTTAACCTCAAGTACACCCTGTGGAAACCCTCCAATAACGCCCAAGTGCGAGTCAGACTTGCACACGGAGGGTTCCGCAACATCATATAAGAATAAACGCAAAAACACGCCTCTTGTATGGGGACAATCTTTAATTTTTCCAATTGGGTATAGTTTTCTTTATTTGATGCTGTACTTCTGATGCCGCATCAGAAGTACACATTCTATTAAAATTTACATTCTCTATCTATTGCGGTTCATGAGATACAGCCCGCTGATGACGGAGAGGCCGACGGACGAACGGACCAACTGACGGACGGAGGCTTATTTTTAACGTCCCGTTTTTAATTCTTCGGGTACGGAATCCTAAAAATATCAGTATTTTTCCTGCCGGCCTAATTTAAGCTTCTCGCTTCGCTTGTAATATCCGCCATTATTTTATTAGGACGATAAATTCGTTGATCCCAGTTATGATACGAGTCGCATAAGTGGCGCGCTGTTATTTTAACAACGATGACAATCTGCGGGTATTTCACGGTTAGTGCGCGATAAGTGTTGCGAGAGGTGAAATTAAAAACGGATCTAGCTGACCTACTGATTGGACTGTTGATTGTTATAAAATAAAATAAAAATAATATTATACATTTTAGGAAACAACTGTTCGCAATGTTTTTCAAAATGACAATATCTGTTTATTATTTGTGATTTAAATAAAAAGAAGCAGAGAAAAGGCGAAAGTTTTTGGTGAGTCTTGTATAGTGCCTTTACGTAAAGTGCGTTTAAAAAACACATTCCGAAAAATACGCTGAGTTTCTGCAATGTCGTCGTAAATCATAGATTAAGTAAAATAGGAGTAATAAAGCAGTTGTTTATTTTCACTAGTCTATTGATCATAAGTGTCAACAGGGATTCTTAAACGTGAAAATGTAATTTGATTATTTTCTTGATAGAAAAGTCTGCCGAAGTTTTTCACACCATCTGTTTTTCACAATTTTTTTTTCACAAATTTGCGGATTTCAATTCATGAACTTGTGATTTATTTTATCGTTATAAAAATACTAAGTTATGTTGCTTTGTTAGTCCTCTATAGATCGACGCAGAACATGTTTTTATATTTTAATCCTATTCCTCTAAAAGCACGCTAAAGCGCTCTCGCAACAAGGTGCCAATCATGTTTGTTTCTGCTTTGAATTTTCAAAATATAACAATATACAAAATGTAACTCATTAATTTCTTCTATTTCCTTTACAATTACCAGATTTCGTGATCTTGATAAGTTTTGTTCGCTACTGATTTGTTTACTTCCGTATATTGAATGGTCGTTGATTAGGGCTGATAAACCACGTACAGGCTAACTTGTCCTTCTATCTCCACGGAAACGTGATTTCATTACACAAGTAGTTAGGGACACAAAATAGTAAGTGACTACAGAAAGTCCGCTCATGTAGGGCGAAGTTTATATATTTATAGTAGCGGCAGCAGTTTTATGTATTTTGCGAAAAGGTTTTTGCGAAAAAGATATAAAAATAACGGAAAATAACACATCCACGAACTTCGTTATAGAGTTGAGTAATGTTATAATAAATCTGATGTCTCTGAAATCTGACAGGCGTTCATCGTTTTATTTCGATTCATATTTTTTCTCATTTTTGTGGAATCAGTTCCAATTACTGTCGAAACAAGCACAGTTTACCCCCATAGCCAACTGCGGGTCTGAATTGGGAAAATAAATATAGGAAATTGTATGAAATATGCCACAGCTACTCTTGACGCGTGTTGCGGCACGGCCTGCGGCGGTGGCGCAAATGAAACGGACGCTCTAGCATAGTTTCGCTCTAGCTTAGAACTTCTAGGCACTATCGAGGAAGTCACAGTCAGGGTTCATCCACTCAGTAGAAACACTTCCACATACAAATTCTGCTTTAGAATTAGTTCTTTCATTCCTCCCTAGAGGTCGTGAGTCAGGCTGAAAGAAAAGAATCCAGAGCTGCAAAATAAAAAAACAATAAAAATAGGTTGTGATTACAGTCCGTTCTAGGCATATTTATTTCATATAAAAGATATCGAAATTTCTGTAATAAATTAATCAAAAATCTAAAACGTAACTATGACAAAGAGCTAATAAGAAACTCTAAAAACACTAAAGACTTCTGGAGCAATATAAAAGATATAACAAATATAAGTAGAAAAAAGGAAGACTTTAACTCTAAATTACTTGATTTACTTTACTTTACTTGAAGCTGTTAACTGTGTTAATAATTTCTTTGTCACCATAGGTAAATCTCTAGCCGAAAACATTAAACCGAACCAAAATACAGTAAATTTCTCTAGTGCTCACATACAAAATACGCACTTACAATCATTTGCACTGTTTGACACTAGCATAGAAGAAATTGAGGACATCATCACGAATCTGAAGGCAAATAGCGCGCCAGGCCATGACAATATTACATCAAATTTTATTAAATCTGCCAAAAAAGTTCTGGCACCCATCATCTGCCACCTAGAAAACCTCTGTTTCACTAAGGGAATCTTCCCATCGCCCCTCAAACAAGCTATTGTGACCCCGGTTTGGAAGGCTGGTGACAGAGGCGACGTGAATAATTACAGGCCGATATCGGTCCTCCCAACTATTTCCAAAATTTTAGAAAAACTAATAAACAGTAGGCTTCTTGAGTACTTGGAGAAGTTCAAACTGCTGTCAGACAACCAATATGGTTTCAGGAGGGGTAGGTCAACAGAAGATGCTGTCACAGCACTGAGTTCCTATATAGTCAAACAACTAGATCGTGGTAACAAATGCCTAACAACTTTTCTAGACTTAAAAAATGCATTCGATACCGTTTCTATCCCCATCCTTCTACGTAAACTGGAAAATATTGGTATCAGGAATATCCCGCTTGCTCTGTTCAAAGACTTCTTAAGAGACCGTAAACAACGTGTTAAGATTAGCGAACATTTCAGTGACGATGTCAATGATACGTACGGTGTGCCGCAAGGCAGTATTTTGGGGCCCACTTTGTTCTTAATATACATTAACGACCTGTGTGGAATGAAAATCGGTGATGCTCAATCGGTATCTTATGCAGATGATACTGCGATAGCCTTCACGGGTAAAACATGGCAGGAAATTTCTGAAAAAGTGGAGTGGCAACTATCAAAAACTGCAGCATGGCTGTCGGAAAACCTACTTACACTGAACACTCAGAAAACCAATTATATATGCTACACCATCTATGAACGGACACAATCAGATGCAGATTTTAGAATCAAAATACACACATGCAATAATGCGAAAAATGTACCATGTTCCTGTCCCTGTATAAACAAAGTTACGTCTGCAAAGTATCTAGGCATTGTAATAGATCATAAACTGTCGTGGCATGGCCAAATTGATTTAGTAAATAACCGCATTAGAAAATTAATATGGATTTTTAAAAAACTGAGACACATTTTGCCGATACCACTACTTACTCAGATATACAAATCATTGGTTAATCTGTAATAAATTATTGTATTTGTGTGTGGGGAGGAGCCACTAAATCTAAGTTCTTGGAGGCTGAGAGAGCACAACGTTGTTTGCTGAAGGTCATGTTTTTCAAACCTCGTTTATTTCCTACAGATGAATTAGAAGAAGAAATAAAGAAGAAATGATGTAGTTATTAGGGCAAACCGTGTGTACACATGTTTTGCTAGTCGCCAGTTTGAAAGTATGTCTAATTATCTGTATAATAAATTAAATCGATACTTAGAGATTTATCCTCTGTCAAAGTATGAGTGTAAGAAGACACTTTATAAATGGCTCCTAAAACAGGATTACGATAAAACGGAACTAATACTGCAACATGATACATAGATAAAAACTGAACCATTCAAACACACCTTCGCATACCCTCTCTCTCACACATACACACACACTGTAACGGCATAACGGCTAAGGTCGAGCCACCGCTATCAGTAGCTATGATCGTCTATTCTATCTACCCCAAAAAGAGATGTCCCGATTCAGCTGTAAAATTTGTAAGTTAAGAATGAAAAGTCTGAATTTCTCGTTCGTTGAGAAGTTCGTTAGGCGTACAATAGTCGAACGGAAGATTGATTCAGGAAGTTACAGGTTCAAGTTAGACAGAGAAAGCATATATGCTCTTAAGCCGGTATTTCGCATCAGTTAGCGGTGTATTGCGCCAGATCGATCATTGTTGTATTTTGTGTGATGGTACCATTTATTTTTTGTATATATGGGCGCTTGGAACTTCTTTTAGTGGTTGACCACGATTTGTAATATTTGTTTGGGATATCGTACAGATATCCGTCGTTGTTTTACGACGTGAGTCCTCAATGATATTTCATGTGCTCGCTAGTAGCGGCTTGTGGTGGTTCCAATTATATATTTAGTTCACGGCAATAACGATCCGAAAAGACCGGTTTACACAATTGCGATTTGATTTTCCGAAATGGGTTTGAACTAGCGGTTACCTCAAAAGGTCCGTAACGTTTTGAAACCTTCAACTCTGCGCAATTTGAGCTGGATGTTATCGAAACGTTGTCATTAGCGCTTTAGGAGATCTAACCCTCACCATAGCGAAGTGCATAGTTCGGTAAATTCCGAACTATGAATTCCACTGACCTCAGCACGACCTCAGCCAAGCAAAATCATAAATATTTGACTCAGCCTACACATTAGACCTCCAGCGAAATTTACATTTAATTTAAAGATGCAACTTGAATCCAAACGACCCAAGGCAAGGCAAAACAATCTACCCGGTCCTAAACAATGAACTTTAGACTGTAATTTGATCTCTTTGCGCGTCCCCGACAACACTCAAATGTCAAAATATCAACAGGATAGGTTATCTGTGTTGACACCGGTTTAACTTTGTTCTGAATTTGTTATTTCCATCCGCGGAACCTCATCGATCAAACAGTCTCCCTATGCCCTGCCAACCTAGGTTTAGCCGCAACTAAACTCCTGTCTAGCCTAGTCTAAAATCCTAGTGTTATACCACGTCCATTATCGACACCACTCGAAAATGGTTGAGTTTGATTTGAATGTGCTTGTATGTTTAATGACTGTGTGTGTGGGAATTTCAAAACTCGCTACTCGAAAGGAATGAGGAGAGGATTAGCCCGCGAATATCCTAAGAGCCAATCCAGTAACCCTATGGTGAAGGAAAAAGGAATTTAGGGTCGCTCCAAGCCCAGGCTCAGACTCAGATCAGTTACCTACAAGTTCTTATCTAACGACCCAAGGATAGTTTTGGAATTTGGGGTAGGTTGATATAAAGGATAGGAACCGAGGTATATCTCGGCGCTTCAGACACTCACGAAAATCCACTGTAACTTCGCAATCACAATTCGTCCAGTTCCGACGCGTAAAATGGCAGACCAAACTGTTTAGAATTTGTTGAAAGACGACTGTCACAGTAGCTAGACGCTGAGACTGAATGCTCTCCCTTCCCCCGCAATCGTTATTATAGTCCCCACATGTCTGAAAAAAAATGGCGTCCTTTGCGTACACGCTCTGCCCAAGCGAAGCTTCTTATCACTAACTACACATGGTCTAATTTCAACCATGCCATGCAGATCCGCCGTTCTACAAATTGTGTGTACGCATATTCACTATGATCAACCGTAGGTTATCACTCAAGTCATTCGGTACTGCCGATACACAGAATTTGTTGATCGCTGACCATAAAAGCTTGTTGCGATTAATTAAGCCTTCCCGACCGCTAGCGCGCTAGACAAAGACCACTAGAATGCTATTCAAACCCGTGGTGTCAAACTCGCCATCTCATACCAAACAAACGCAATTGTATATTTGCAGTCAACATAATAGCTTTCTCCGTATCGTTCCATAATAACCTTCAATTATTTAGTTATTCATATTTTTTTTCAGCGCGCAGCCAAATCGGCTCTGATCCCTACACATCTCGCAGGAATGCGACAAAAAAACCTGACCTGAACTCTGTTCCTGGAATCATCCCACGCGCTCGGCTCATTGTTTTTTGCTAACTTACTCTGAGCTACTCAAAACCCCAAACGTTATATGAACCGATACTCGTATTCAAAACAGCGCGGCGATGGGCTAGCCCTCTGTCACGCAAAATGAAGTATCAAATGTACCGACTCTCGTGTACCATTACAACACACACACCCTCGCACACTCACACACACACCAGCATGTAAGATTTAAACTAAGTTATAAAATTTTTTTAGAAATTTGTTCTACTGATGTTATGCTGTGGAAGAGCGGGATTCCCTGGCACAGGTATTTCATACTTAAAAGGGGATCCCAGCAAAAGTGTATTTTTAGATGTAAGCATTGTTTGGATGAATAAATATTTTGTATTTTGTATTTTATAGGTCAAAATATTTTTTATACAGAACTTATGAGATGTTTACCAAAATATTTCAACTGAAATATAGCTAGAATTAATTAAAAAAACTTATTTTGTCTGCAGTCTGGTGATTTTCAATATTTTTATTAAAAGATTTATCCGTAGCATATACTAAAGTTCAACTGTAACGAAACTCCGGTTGTCATGTCGCTTTGATTGATTTGATTGTGCTTCTGTTTGATTTTGTGGATTTTACATCAATAACCTCTCAAAATGAATGAAAATAAACGAAGCCTACAATCATTTCTCTCCAAATTAAGTTTGTATGATGTCCACACAAATAATCTTAAGTGGTCATCCATATAAACTCAATTTGAAGATTGATGATTGTAGGTTTCCTTCTTACATTACATTGCTGCAGCTGTGTTTAGCTAGTTTATGGTATAGCTATAGGTATGTTATTGTTAGACTTATTTTTATTTTATTTATTTGTAAGACTTGGTTCTTTCACTCGGCGCTGGCCGTAAAGGCAGACTGATGTCTCTATATAAAGACTAACCTCCTTATTCATAAAACTTATCAAACCTATGATAGCTAAAATGTGCTTTGTCCTTTTCTCACAAACACAAATTTCAATGTGACAGACAAAGACAAAGGAATTATAACGGCATTATAGTTAAAATAGGTTTATTAGACGTTTATGAATAAGGCAGTAAACATGTACTCTGTGGTCATAGTTCAGCTCAGAGCTGCGCGCGCGATGGCATCGGCGGCCTGCCTTCGTTCGGCATCGCGCTACCTAAACGAAATATTTTGTGATTATCGCGCGTCGAGAGAATTTCAATAATGGATATTGATTAATTTATGAGTGAAATTCTCGCTAGATTCTACTAATCAAACTTTAAATACAACATACTTTGTATAGTATATTAAAAAAAAAGTGTGCTTTAGACCACACAACTTTAGTAAAACTTCTTTAGCTCTAATGCTTCAAAAATACATCTCCTGTACTGTGTCTGGCTATGAGAGGAAGAGAGAAAGAAAATGTGCGCGCGCACCTCTCGTTCGCCTCGCCCGATCACACTTTTCGTAACGCTCTCGTCACTTATTTGCCAGCTTACTCCCCAAGTCAAGCGTGCGTAAAGAAAATTTACTTCAAAAACAGAAGCTTTCTTCGTTTTTTTCATACACCGCTCGCCACCTGCCGCGCCGCAATTCGCAGCCGCTAGTGGCTATGGCCATGGGGTAAGCACACTTTCTGTTTTGTAACGTAATGTAGGTGGGAATTGTTCTAATATGTTTAGATTTGTTGATGCAAACATAAAGAGGGGGACGTTTACACATCTGTTTGTTGTTTATATGACATATATAAACAACAAACAGATGTGTAAACATTCGATGAAACAACTTTCAGCGGTTGAGATGAGTATCTACTGCTGAAATGCGTACCTAAAATTAGTGCCCTCATAAAATCCGAAAGAATATTTCTATCATGACAAAATGAGTGTAAGTAAATGTACGAATTTGATCAGACCGACTTAATTTTTTCACTTTTCCATCCACATCTCTGCTGAGCGTACAGATGCTCTGATCAACTCAGTTTCTTAGTAAAATCGAAAGTACTTTTCCCAATAACTCCACACGATTATGTAACTTATTTATACATTCCACAATCATCTTCCATTTCACTCTGTCTCTGACGTCAGTTCTCCAAGATGTTTTCTCGCCAATCCTCGCTCCTCATTCTTTTTTCCATGCCGAGGTCGTCATGAGTTAAGCGTTCCAGTTTTATTCGTTTTAGTCTTCTCAACCAGTTTACTTTAAACATGATGAGTGGTTACGCCATCGATGCGCTCTTCTCTTTTATCCTGGCTTGGGACCGGCGACAGTGCCGTCAAAATCGACACTGATAGAGTTAACGGATGGGGTTGTCTTTACAGGGTTAAACAATTATGTTACAGCCTGTACAGAAAAACTGAAGCACAATTAAGGCGGCTCACCAAATAATTGCTCCATGGTTTTGTAGGTTTATGGTAGTGTTCTAGGCCCTTGTTTGGTTTATGTAAGTTGCGAATTGTATTTAAAATTGTTGTATCAAACGCAAGAGATTTATGTTGTTTCGAGGACAGAATAACACTAGAAAATAACTAAAAATATTTTTAATAACAAAGTTAGATTAGATTTATGACAGAAATACTGCTGTTAAGGGTAAAGTAAAGAATTATTGGTTAAGGCGCATAGCACAGGAATTATAAATTAATCAGTTAAAACACTATATAATATGCACTGAGCTCGCGTGGTAGACTGGCTTAAGGATGGGCACCACGACAGCGGAACTTCCGCTTACATTTAGAGGAATAGGAGTTCAAATGTTGACTTAGCTTAGGACTACAAGAGCACCGTAACGTAACATTTTTAATGACGATAATATTAGTTTATGTCACTGATACATAATGCCTAATTATGTACATTACATACACTAGTTTATCTACACACATGATGTGTTCAGGAACCGCATGTTCGACCGGCATTGTGGCATTGATAATTGCTCTGCACTTGTTTAGCTTGTTCAGTAGTACCAACTTCACAGACAAACTAGGATCGGAACGCAGGCGGGCGTCGGTTTTCGAAATTTGAATGTCATAATTTGCCGATTTTTTTTACGTTAGGGTCAGAATGTATCGATATTCAGATAAGAAATGAGTTAATACCAAATAGTATAACATTATGCTGGTTGTAACGTGCGGTTTTGGACGCAGTAAAGAGGGTTTATGATAAGTGTGTAGATAAAATAAATAACTAGGTCGTAAATTCAAATACTTAGGGGTTTTGCTGTAGATAAATTGAAAGAAATGAGAATACATAGTTATCCATAGAGATTTCATAAAATAGAATAGGATATTCGAGTCGTGGGTAACCACTATGAGCTGTAGTAAAAATAAATTAAAGAAATATGTTAAATTGAATATTTATATAAAAAAAACACAAAAACTAGCTAATAGAAATAAAATATTTAGTAAAAATGTAAATTGTAGCAAGGAACGTGTCGAATTAATTAACGAAATCGATGATTGTAGATTATGTTTGGAAAAAGCTACAGAAAAATACGAATGTGACACACGGCGACTCCAGTCAGATATGCATATTTTAAACTCATCATTACAAAGTATTACACGTAAATATGAGTCAGCACAATACGAAATTAAGGAACATGTGTCGGCTATGAATAGTTTGTTGGAGACGTGTAAGTATAATTATGACACTTTCATATCTTTGACCGACAATCACATCTGTGATTGTAAACAAGCTCCAGCGGACTGTTCCGTGCCGACCGTGTGTCCCGCCGAGCAGCCGGCCGAACAGCTGATACTGACCCAGGCGCCGCCGTCAGTCGACTTGAGTACTAATAGTGTTATCAATAACGCCTCCTTCTCTCGGACAAAGGATAGGTATATAATGTACAGCGATGAACTTGGAAAAAATATGGGTTTACAACTTAGTCAGCGCGTGGGCCAGGCAATATTAAATAACTGTATGCCTGGCGCCACATATTCACAAATATTAAACAAAGTGTTGTCATCGCAGTTTTTAGAACCAACCACCCTAATTATTTTAATTGGTAGAAGGGAAAATCTAAATCTAAAAAACTAATTACTAAATACTTTTCCAAATTAAATTCTTTACAAAATGTAGATAGAATAATCTTGTTTGCGTTTCCCTTCAGCCAATCTTTGTCACAACATGAAAAGCATATAAGACATGATTATAATATATTTATACACACATTGACATGTCGTCATACTGAAAAATTTCATTTCATAGACACCAATATTTGTGTTGGAAAATATTTTTATTTGACTAAGGATAGGTATTACCTATCTAGGTTTTATACAAAACAGATAGCACAGTCACTATCTTATTTTATTTTGAACTCAGTCAAGTTTTTGACTAATGAAACGCCTGCTTCTATTGAGCAGTGTAATAATAATGACATGTACTCCTTGGAATCTGTTCCAAGGTCTTTAAATTAACCCATAGGACAACAGAGAGTAACTGCTTTGTATAAATATACCTTCATCTTGCCCATTAAATCAAGTTACTAGTAATTAAAAATGTAAAAGTAAGAATATTTAAAACGTGGTTCATCAAAATATACAGGGCATGTTAAGTAAAGAACTGGAAATTGAGTTATTCATGAACTGTAATAATATTGATATTTTATGTATAACAGAGCACTTTTTAAAGAGTTATCAGTTCATGTTCAACTTTAATAACCACCACGTTGCTAGTTCGTTCAACAGAAAAACAGCTGATCGCGGTGGCTCCTTAATACTTGTAAATAATAGTTTTAAATATAAGGAACGAGTTGACATAGTGAGCCTGTCTGTTGAGCGTACCATGGAAATAGCCTGTATTGAACTTGAACAACTAATTGTAATGAGCGTATACAGACCACCAGATTCATCCTTTGATTTATTCGAAAAGAAAATGGATGAAGTGTTGATTAAAATCAGCGATAAAAACATTTTTTTTATAATTTGTGGTGATTTTAATGTTAATCTGTTAGAGGATAATAATATTTGTACTAGATTAAAATCTTTATTTTTATGTCACAACATGAACTATCTGTTTTTGGAGCCTACTAGAATTACTGCAACATCTGCTACCTGCATTGACAATATATTTACTAACATTACGCCCATTTTCAAATCGGTCATCAATAAATTAACCTCTGATCACTCTGGTCAGATAGGTATTTCAATATTAAAATAAAAAAGGACCAAAAAGAGGATATTACATGTGTGCCCGTTAGTGACACTCGGCTTGAACACTACAGAAATAATATTTTAGATAAACTATGGGAAATACCATACAGTGACGATCCAAATTTGTTGTACAACTCAGTATTTAACCTTGTCAAAAATGAATATGATACGGTATTTAAATCAAAAACTATAAAAGTTAATAACAAAGCTTTGTTTAGTGATTGGGCGACAGTTGGAATTCATAGGAGCAGACGAAGATTATATGAACTCTATGAAGAGAAATCACATAACAAAAATACGGCCTTTCTAGATTATGTTCGTAGTTATTCAAAAATGTTTAAACGCGTTTGTGCCGTAGCTAAATCTAATTTCATTAAAAACAAAATTGAATCTAGTAGCAATGTAATGAAAACGACTTGGCAAATTATAAACAGAGAGACTGGAAAGGCCAAAGCTACACATAATAACTTCAAGCTTAAGATAGATAATCAATTGCTAAGTACAGACCTAGAAGTAGCAAAAGCTTTCGAAAATTTCTTTACGGACATTCCAGTTTCAACAACCAAGTCTTTAAATTCATCTCTCGCTGCTGCTGAATCTATACTTAAACAAAACTTTGAGGAATGTAAAACAGATTTTAAATTTAGGCACGTAAATAATGAAGACATTGTAAAAGCGTTTAAATCCCTGGAAATGACAAAGACAGCTGACGCCCATGGTCTATCAGTAAAAATTATTAGTTCCATTGTAGATTGTTTTGCACCTCACCTTTGTTGTATATTTAATCAATGTAAAGATAATGGTGTGTTTCCTGACTTGATGAAACTAAGTAAAGTTATTCCTTTATTCAAAGCTGGTAGTACATCAGACCCCACCAATTTTAGACCCATATCGATACTACCAACGCTTAGCAAAATATTTGAAAAACTCATACTTAATCAATTGCAAAGTCATTTTTATCTCAATAATTTAATTCATATTGCTCAGTTTGGTTTCACAAAGGGTCGTTCAACAGCCGATGCTGGTGTTGAACTAATCGACAATATTTTTGATGCCTGGGAAGACGCAATGGATGCAATAGGTGTCTTCTGCGATCTATCCAAGGCTTTTGATTGCGTCCATCATGACACTCTTGTCAGGAAGTTACGCCATTATGGTGTAAAAGATCAGGCACTTGGACTTCTGGAGTCATATCTAACAGATAGGGTTCAGATGGTCGATGTTAATGGGAAAAGATCACCTGGGTCTTCAGTAAGTATGGGCGTACCGCAAGGTTCAATTCTTGGTCCTTTCTTGTTTTTAGTATATATTAATGATTTACCTTACCTTGTTAAAGCAAAACATGGGTTAGTATTGTTTGCCGATGATACTTCTTTGCTATTTAAATTTAAAAGACAGCAATCAAATTGTGACGAGGTAAACAATGCTATCTCTAGTATAGTGAACTGGGTTACTGTTAACAATTTATAACTTAATGAAAAGAAAACTAAATGTATTAAATTCGTGTTACCCAATGTGAACCCGGTAACTACAGACATATTTATAAAAGGACAGAGATTGGACCTTGTGCAGTCGACTGTCTTTTTGGGCATTACTTTAGACGCCAAACTACAATGGGATCCTCATATAAATAAATTGTCGAACAGACTGAGTTCGGCAGCGTTCGCAGTTAAAAAAATTAGAGCTCTTACCGACGTAGACACTGCTAGACTAGTCTACTTTAGTTACTTTCGTAGTCTAATGACCTATGGTATTTTATTGTGGGGTCACGCTGCGAATGCTAATAGTATATTTATTCTGCAGAAACGGGCTGTTCGTGCAATTTATAGATTAGGGCCTAGAGTGTCACTGATGGAAAAGTTTAAAGAAATCAATATTCTGACATTTGTGTCTCAATATATCTATGACAATCTTGTGTATGTAAAAAGAAATATAACTAATTTTCAGAAGTACAGTGATATACACAATTTTAATACTAGAAATAAAGACAAGTTGGTTGCTTATGTAAGCCGACTACATAAAATTAGTAATTCTTTTAAAGGCAATTGTATACGCTATTACAATAAGGTCCCTACTGATATTAAAAACTTACCTTTAGACAAGTTTAAAATAATAATAAAACAGAAATTGTATAAAAAAGGTTACTATAGGATATCTGATTACTTAGAGGACAGATGTCCATGGGAATAGATTGTTTCAGTAACAGGCTGTTTCGATATATAATTAGCATTCATTTTGTAATTTGACAATATTTTATTTAAAAAAGGAAACGCAAAAGATGCGACGACTGTGGAGTTTCTTCGGTGAGCTCTTCTCCACAGATTCCGCCATTGTGTTAGTGAACTCACCCAAAAAAATGTAATGACGGATCTAAGTGATGTAACAACATCCTATGGAAATAAATGATTTTTGATTTTGATTGTTTGATTTTGGGTCTACAGAAATCATTGGCATTGATTAGCACGTATTCACTACACGAGCACACCCCTGATCTTCAGATATAGGAAAGATGGAGCAGGTCTTCGGTAGGCAGGTGGAGGAGAGAACATCTTGAGGTGAAGTGGTGCAGGAAGGGATATTACAATGTTCAAGATTACTTAAATGACGGGACTGTATCGGGTTAATCTGGCCCAACACAGTCCTTGCTGTTAATAATTTTGTAATGATTTATTCCTGCTTATTAATTATGTGATATACTTGTATTAGTTAAGCACAAGCAATTTTTAAAAGAGATCTAAAAATCAATCTGTGGGAGTTTCTACGCCGTTCTTTTCCCACAGCAGTGGTCCAATGTAGAGAAGAGGCAAAAAATTATGTTAGCTAAGTATATGTAAATATCTACAGTAATACAGACATTTGGAATTTGGAAATTTGGAATTTGGTACAGTTTGCAGAGAAATGATGAAGCGCCGGTAGGTAGGTCTTGGGCGGTAGAGCCAGGATAAAGCGGGATCAGCGGTGTGGGGCCGGGAGGTAGGATGGAGGATCCTGGGGAGCACTTGGCTATCACAGACAGTGCAGTAAGGAGAAAGGGGAACTAGCCACAGACAAATGGATAGATACTTACAAATTACGTAGTTTACGTAGTAAAAATATAAGCGCAATGAAGACCAACTTTTGAAATCAGTCAAGTAAACATTAATACACAAACTACATTTGACGACCCGAATGGCCGAGTCGGCAGTGACCCTGCCTACGAAGCCAAGGGTCCCGGGTTCGAGTCCCGGTGGGGGCAAATATTTGTTGATGAGAACGGATGTTTGAACCCTAGTCTTGGTTGTTTATCCATCTAAGTATAATATTTATCTATATAAGTATGTATATCGTTGTCTAGTACCCAATCAATGTGTGTAATTGTTATTATTATCATTATTATTACATGATACCGATTTGAACAGAGCAAATTTATTTTTCATTCCTCCATATGTTTTGGTCTGGGCGGTTAGCTGATTTGTAAGGAGAAGTAACAAATTGTTGGTTTCATAGAGAAAATTACCAACCACTTCATTAAATATGACTAGACCTCTCTGTTATACCATGTATAAAAACAACTGCTACAATACACATAATATGATATTTATAAAAATCTGTTTTGGCCCAATACTTCGCCTTAATGTCTCGAATCCAAGCAAAAGACTTCGTCCCTTCAGGGGGGACATTATGGGTTACAAAAAAAAACAAGTTTACAGCGCTGTAAAATTTCTGTTACATATAACATTTTCATTTCAGGTATTAAATTGGCATTTTTCTGCTTTCTTTCTTCCATATTTAACGACAGGAAAGCAATCAGGCTCGTCATCTTATCGTGAGGCGGGCTGCTGAATATTCAAAGATTAAATATCAATAAAAACGCGATGAAAAAGTGAGTTATTAGAGATCCTTTGGGTGTTAAGAAGAGCGACTTTAAGTATTCGAGGGAAAGTGTAATGCAGTCAGTGAGAAATAAAAAAGCCAAATATCAAGATATTTCCCCCCTAACATGCCGCTATCATGCCCGTTGAGTATGAGCTGATGTCCGCTCATAAAATCGGGTAAGCAGGCAAACTCCTCCCATATATATCATATACACATATATATCGCCCAAAAGGGCAAATTGCAGGTAAAAAGCCTTCAGCATATACCGAGGCCATGGCTCACAGTATTTAGTAGGACAACTGTAAACACAAAGGGGTTGTTTTTAGTCCGTATACCACACGAGCTGATGCCCGCTCAATATGTGGGGACCCGGACATAGCAGGGAGGTCTGACTCCTGGGCATGGGTAATTCCATTTTTTTCCCCTCCAACAAAAAAAAAAAATATCAAGATATTTTATTTTCTCAGGGCTATGAGCATGATCTAAATGGCATTCATAAGTAGTACTTATTAACTCAGATATATATAAATAAAACCGTTCAAATGCGAGTAGGACATTGGACCCTCACACGAAAGGTTCCGTACAATCGTACACGGATAAACGTAACACGACAGTCTTTTGTACGAGTATACCTTTTGAAATTTTAATAATAAAATATTAAATATTAGGTAGGACTTAGGAGGCCTTGGTCAAATGTATGCGATTTGACGTTTGCCGCTATAGACACAGTATTTACATAAACAGTAATAAAAAAAATACATCGCACATGATACTAGCGTTTGATAAAACTAACAATAGGAGCTCCCTGTTCTAATCGGTTTCACGCTTGCTTCTCACACTCGAGATGCGTGTTCGACTCCTGACCATGTACGAATGTGATAATTAGATTATCTTAAGTACAGTTTCGGACGTTCCGTGTTTCGGATGGCACGATAAGCTGTAGGTCCCGGCCACTTTCGCTATGTGGTAGTGGTCGTAAAACCCCTTCACCAACCCGCACTGAGCCAGGGCGGTGGAGTATGGCTTAATCTTACTCGTATCCGGGTAAAGGCCTGTGCCCCTCGGTGGGGACATTAATGGGCTATATTTATTTATAGGTAGGACTACATTCAAGGCCGTTATCGAAACATTGAAGAGTTTTGTGCATGTAAGTATTGAACTATATGTACTCAGGCTAACGAAACTCTTTGCTCATTGAAACCGGAAGACTTATTTAAGAAATGAAATCAAATATGATAAAAAACTTCATAATATTGTTTTCTAATTTGAATGAGCAATTAACATTATGACAAATAACTACTAAACACAAAACTGCAATTAAATATCTTTTCCAATGAGGTCACCGATAAACAAATAAAACGAAATGGCTAATAAAATGGTCATACCATAATTTATTTTATGTGTACTTGTTCTAATTCTTAAAAAACGAAATGTTTCATTATTAGTTGTTACAGCAACAATAGAAATACACCCTCTGTGAAAATTTCAGCTCTTTACCTATTTCGGTTATCCGGTAGAGCCGGGTGACAGACGGACGGACGGACAGTGGAGGCTCCATAATAGGGTTGTTCCGTTTGGCACCCTTCGGCTACGGAACCCTACAAATGGATCGCGATTTTGATCTCAATCCCGTCCCCAATTTTTAAAATAGATCTACCTACTGCACAACGTGTCATCGAATAAACGCATAATAAGCGGCAACAGCAATACAACATCTGTGAAAATTTCAACTGTCTAGCTATCAGTGTTCATGAGATACAGCCTGGTGATAGACGGACAGACAGACAGATAGATGGACAGTGGTGTCTTAGTAATTGGGTCCCGCTTTTACCCTTTGGGGTACACTGAAGGGGAATAGCTAGGGGTAAGGGGTGCGGAGATCTCTTTGTCTGTTTTGTTTAGTATTTCAATGCATTGCCACGTAATTTGATTTCGATACACAAATGTGGAATATTGGGAAATAGTGAGATTAAGGTACTTGCAGAATGTAATGAATCAATCAAACTTTTTCGGTGTACTTTGAACGGTTCGTGGTACGAGTGTCACAGAGACTACTACGGTACTTTCACACAAACACAGCCCGTAGGTACAGTACCTACGTTTGGAGAGCATTCAACTCGCGGTCGAATGGTAGTTACGAGTAAGAACAATCCGTCGGAATTTTTCCATCCCGTTTCATACAAGCCGAGCCAAGTTTCTGTGGATCTGAGCGAGGGGGGACTCTCTTTTACTCCTACAGTAAGGATGGGGTGAGTGAGAGAGAGGTACCGCTCGCTCAGAGCAAAAAACTAGGGGCCAACTGTAAGTGAGAGCGGGGGCGGGGAATTCGAAGAGCCTGGATTTTGTGATGTTTTGTAGTTAACCTACTAACTACAAAACATCACAAAATCCAGGCACTAACACGAACCTTACCTAAATTTAAGCTTTACTTCATCTTTCCATTGTTTTATTTCTTAATAGATAGGTACTTACTACGATGTTGCTATGGTAACCTCACTAACTTAAAAAAACTAACCTACCTTAAAAAGTGTGTCGGATAATTTGATTGAACTCGCAAGCCGCACGCAGCACAGAGCTGTGAATTTGTCAGAAATGACACAACAACCTAAGTCTCAAATATTTTCTTCAATATTGGGCAAATATTTGTTTTTTATTTCTCAATAATTGTATTATTAAAAAATATTTGATTAGTTGGGGAATCTAGGTTTGTCTGTAATATATACGGAACCGTAACGGTAATTGCCGCGCTGTTCGTACCTAGCTAAGTTTTTGTTGCAGCCAGTCTTGGGTTCGAATCGAATTTACGCGCGATTGTGACGCCGTCATTGTGCGTTTGCTATTCAATTTACTTTCAATCTCCACCAGAGATATATTTTCAGGTTGACGCGGCTCTTCTTTAATATTACCTTTCTCACCAACAGACACTTACATTAAAATGAGGCGGATTACAGAGGCGATACAACTGAACTAATTAAAATATAACTGCTGGAAAACGATTCTTTTCGATTTCCCATCTTAAACTGGTTAGCTGGAAGAGATCTCTTCTTAGAGATAAGCTCGCCTTTTTACACTACTTTCATGTAACTCTTGTTTTTTATTTGGTTAGTGTGCAATAAAGTAATTATGAAGTTATGATTCTGATAATGACAAGTACTCTTGTACTCAAATGCAATTACTTCAAACATGTTTTTTTTGGGTTCCGTACTCGAAGGGTGTCCATTGGAACCCTATTACTAAGCCTCAACATGTCCGTCCGTCCGTCCGGCAGTCAGTCCATCTGTCCTTCAACGGGCTCTCTGATTAGGGATGCCATCCGTCCGGGTTTCCCCGGATTTGTCCTAGTTTGGTGGGCGTCCGGGTAGCGCCTGTCCCGGACTATTTTTATGTCACGGGAAAGCCGATGGACTTGATGTATGGAATGATTTGCAATAAATTACAGCATTTCATAGTTAAAAATTCTGAAAAGAAAGGGTATTTTCGTTAGTCACATGCAATATACGAAGGATAGAAACTCACTAAACGTACTCACGGTTCTTCGCTGATCAAAGTTAAATACAATTTCAGGGATCTGAGTTGTGAGAGTTGAGGCTTTTAAAGATTGGAAAAGAAAGATATTTTATAAAAAATTGGTAAAAGTAAAAAGAACAGTTTATTAAGTAATTGTATACATACAGTATTTTTATACGTAAATTTTAGAAGCATATTAGGTAGATTATCTACCTAGACAAATTATAATATGTTTTAATACTTTATAATATTTTATAATTTCATTGACGACAAGAAGAGGAGTTCCTACTTATCATTGTTACCAGGCTTAACTTAAGATTAAGTTGATTTTCTATATATTAATAAACATATGATAACCTGTGTTTTATTTTTATTTTATTGTTTTTTTCGAGGGAGTACGGGGAAAAATCTTTATTTCGCCCGAATGTCCGGGGTTTTTGAAGTTTTTGTCCTTGCCCCGTAATTTAGCTGATGGCAGCCCTATCTCTGATGAACTCAGAGTGTATTTCTATGGCCACTGTAACAACAAATAATGGACTACTACACGCAAAAGGTAACTTGGCATCTCGCTCTGATGACGTCATAGTCCATCACTGTCCTACGGACGCGTCAAGGGCGAGCTAGAGAGGGAGGAGAAACGCATTATTCGCGAGTTCCAAGTCAATTTTGTGGCGCAGTATATGCGTTTTATAAAATTTAATGTGGTTCCCATACCATAGTGTATCTTACCTGTTTTTTTGCATTTTTCTTATATGATACGGGCCTCTTTGTGTGCTAGAATCGCATTTGAACGGTATTTTTAATTTTTTTACTATGTAGTCAAATAAGCGGTAAAAGAGGGGTTATCACAATCTTTTTCCGATTCAGATTAGGTTCATAACAAGAACATCACCATGGCAACCATATCCATTTCAATTCGCCACAATGGGCTTTATTTACCTAATACCAAGACTTGTTTTAAGACGGTCACGGTAATATTGCGGATCAAATTAGGTTCCTAATCTGAATCGGCATAAGACTTTGTGGTCACCCCCCAGTACTTTTTTGTCATCGAACCATGAAAACGTTTTGTATTGACCCTGTGTCGTGCCGCACGACATAAGCATGATTCGTGCGTGGCACAAAAAAAATACGAACTAGGTAAATTAATTTTAAATGTTCAACGTTTAAAAGTTTAAACCATCAACTTCCTTGTTTGAGGGAACAAACTTTTAAAAACAAAGCTTCCTATTTGCAGTATGTGACAGTGATAAAACTGTATTATAATTTACAGACTGGCTTCACCGGATTATTACATGTTAAAAACACCTCTGTGTCGTGACTGCGAAGGTGCAAAGTGGATTATAGGATGAAAGGCTTTTTTGAGGCGAGCGGAATATTGAAAATAAAATGTTTTGTGTAAAATGTCCTGGGTTTTTGTACAAAACAGATAATAAGTGACGCCATTGAAGCTGTTATTGGTTGCGATTAAAATATATGGAACACTTTATAACGAAACGTTTACTGAATTTGCCTTAGGTTCATTTCAACCACTTCCCATCATGACAAGATTCATAAAAACTTTCCATTTCGACAACTTGTCAATTCGACCACTTCTCTATTCGACAACTTCCTGTTGGAGGTTTCATTGTAGCCTCCTTGCTTTAATCCTGGCCAACTTCGTAGTGTTATGACTTAACTGTCATTGTCTCTCTGGTTAATGTTGTATTCTTCATCCTATGTGCTGAATAAACTCTGGGTTATATTTTTACAAATATGTGGTTTAATTATCAAATAAAGTCAAAGTACTTTATTACTGTAGATATTTACATATACTTAGCAAACGTCATTTTTTGCCTCTTCTCTACATTGGACCACTGTGGGAGAAGAAGGGCGTAGAAACTCCCACAGATTGATTTTTAGATCTCTTTTAAAAATAGGTTGTGCTTAACTAATACAAATATGAAAAATTTAATTGTTATGATTGATAAGCAGGAATAAATAATTACAAAACTATAAACAGCAAGGTCTGTGTTGAGCCAGATCAACCTCATACAGTCCTGTCATTTAAGTAAACTTGAACATTGTAATATCCCTTTTTCGACAAAGTCGCTTTAACATGCTTTTTAAATTGCTCAAATGGCAATTTCAAAATCTCCAGAGGTATCCTATTGTAGTAGAGAATGCACTGACCTTTGAAAGAATTGCTAACCTTCGCGAGTCTAAAAAGGGGCGCACATAGTCTGTGATTATTTCTTAGGTTAACATTACAGCTATCGCTAAGCTTGGAAAATGTTGTAAGGTTCTTGCGTACATACATTATATTTTCGAAAATAAATTGACTAGCTACTGTTAGTATGTCAATTTCTTTAAAAAGCTCTCTTAAGGAGTCTGTTCGTTTTAAATTATAAATTGCTCGACTAGCTCTTTTCAGTAAAATAAAAATAGTTTGAATATCCGCTGCTTTCCCCCACAACAAGATACCATAGGACATCACACTATGAAAGTAACTAAAATATACTAGCCTAGATGTAGCCACATCCTTGCTTTGTCTGATGTTCCTAACAGCGTAAGCCGCAGAACTTAATTTACCAGCCAATTTATCTATGTGGGGTCCCCACTGCAATTTGCTATCAATGGTTATTCCTAGAAACTTCGTATCATTTAATAATTCTAACGTGCTGTTGTCTAACACTAAACTGGTCTCAACTTGCCTGACATTTGGAAGTGAGAATTTGATACACTTGGTTTTACCAGCGTTTAACAATAAATTATTAACTGTGAACCAATTCAAGGTTAAAGACAATACACCATTAACATCATCAAAATCTCCTTTTTGTCTTTCAATTTTGAAGACCATTGAAGTATCATCAGCAAACAACACTATGTCAGTTAATTTCTCCACCATGAAAGGCAGATCATTAATATATACCAGGAATAAGAAAGGGCCTAATATGGAACCTTGTGGAACGCCAATTTTAACAACGATCCATCAGATTTTACGCCGTTAACTTCTGCCTTTTGAATTCTATTGCTTAGGTATGATCTTAGTAGATCCAACGCTTTATTTCTAACTCCGTAATGATTTAATTTAAATAATAGCGTATTATGATCAACACAATCAAACGCCTTCGACAGGTCGCAAAAAACTCCGATAGCATCCTGTGCGGCCTCCCATGCAGAATAAATATGAGATATAAGGGTAATACCGGCATCCATAGTCGATTTACCCCTAGTGAAACCATATTGTTTAGCGTGGAGTTGTTTTGTACGGTTGAAGTGTGAGAGCATTTGATTGAGTATAATCTTTTCAAATATTTTACTTAGTGTTGGAAGAACATATATTGGTCTGAAATTTGAAGGATCGCCCTTATCTCCCGACTTGAACAGAGGTATCAGTTTACTGTGTTTCATGAGGTCTGGAAAAGCCCCATCGTCAACACATTTATTGAATATATAAGCTAAGTGTGGGGCTATAACTAGAATTACTGAACCAATGACTTTGACTGATATACCCCACAGGTCTTCCGTATTTTTTAAGTTAAGTAATTTAAACGTTTTGACAATGTCCTGGGGATATACATGATGAAATTTTAAATATACATTACTGACGCTAGTGTTATTTTTTAATAAAGTCTCTGCTTCATATGGAGATGAATTTAGACGGTCTGTTGTGAGTACGGGTACATTGGTAAAGAATGTTTCAAAAGCTCGAGCAACATCAGCGTTGGATCTAACAACATCATCACCTATCTTTAGGCAGAAATCATTGTCCCTTGGTATAACTTTGCCAGTTTCGCGGCTTATTATTTGCCAAACTGTTTTCATTCTATTATTTGAATTTTGAATTTTTCTATTAATGTGTAAAGTTTTTGCAGTTCTACAAACCAACTTGAAAGTTTTGGAATATTTTTTAACATAGTCATGAAATTTTCGATCAAAGTTATAGGTTTATTGATCATAAAGGTCATACAAGATAACTCTACTTTTACGAATTCCAAACGTTGCCCAGTCATTAAATTTAGATTTACCGTTGTAGTCACTGACTTTCTTTAATTTGAAAACTTTATTGAATTCTGTCTGAATAATGTTGAAGAAGTCTGAGTAGATTTTGTTTGGGTTCTGTTCATTATAATCCGGTACTGGCAAATTTATATCTAACTTTTTCGTATATGTCTCTAGTCTATGGGATGTAATAGGCCTATAAAATGATGGACCAGTCTTATCCTTAATAGCAATTGGGAATGAAACTGTTTGACCACTGTGATCGGAAGGTAAGCAGTTAATTACACTTTTACTTGTGAATGCACAGTCACAAAAAACGTTATCTAAGCAAGTTTGGCTGGTAAGTGTAATTCTAGTCGGCTCTAGAAATACATGACATAAATTAATTTGTTATTACAATTAAAATTAATTTGTAATTATGTTATTAATCGTCGCTTCAGTGTTGTATCTACAAGCAGATCTACATTAAGATCGCCACAAATAATTAACTTTTTTCTGTTATTACAAAGTTTAATGAGGGCTTCCTCCATAATTTTCTCAAATATTTCGAAATTGCCATAGCCTTTTTCATCCCTCGGTGGCCTGTAGACACAAACAATAATATGGCTATCTAACTCAACACAGGATACCTCTATTTGTCTTTCAACAGTAAGTGCAAGAATATCTTTCCGTTGTTTCACCTTAATATTATTTTTCACTAAGATTCAAGAACCACCTCTATCAGCAGTCTTTCTAGTTTAGTCTAGTTTTTAGTTTTCTTTGTAACAACTGACAATTTTGTAATTATTTATGTTAAAAGACATCATATTTTCCTTCAACCAGTGTTCTGTAACACAAATAATATCAATGTCAGAATTTTTTAGAAATAATTCTAATACAAGTTCTTTGCCAGGTAGCCCTTGGATGTTTTGATGGGCAATATTTTGACATATTTAGTGGCTCTTGTATGCTAGAGATTTCCTCTATTGTCTTATGAACTAATTTAAATTACTTGGAACAGATTCCAATGTTGCATGCAAAGTATAATTAACAGGTGAATTCCCAATAGGGGTGCATGTCATATTACTCTTAACATAAGCTGATGTCAAGTTGAACTTGGTTAAACCAACTATATCTGCGTCGCATATATTATAAGCTAACAATGTAGCTACTAATTTTCTATATTTATTAGACAGGTACAATGTATGCTGTGTCAGAGTAAAGTTATGAATAAATTTATTCATGTCGAAATATAAAATAGCATCGCTGTGATGACATGTTAAATTAAATAAATTAATATTCATTCTATGCACAGATTTGTTCTGTAGTTCTGTCAAATTACAGGCATATGGAAAATTGCATAGTATAAATTTGCATTTCATCCTACTATGTAAGTCTAGAAGTGTCTACTAGGTTATGGTTCCGCAGAAATAGTATAACGTTGTAATAAATATGTCGGAAAGTAGGAAATCAAAATTTTTCACATGAAAAATTACGTGGACGGGAAAATTACGTCGAATGGAAATTTGTTATGAAAAATGCATTGATTCACGACAATTTATGGATCTGTATCAGTGGTTACGGTGCGGATGATAAAACAACGTCCGAGGTGAGTAATCGACGTGATGAAATAGCTAAATCAAAAATTTGCTTTGCCGTCGAAAAGTCATGTTTTTCTCATTTAATGTCGGTGGAGACGGCAAAAGAAGCCTGGAATGCACTGGAACGTGCTTATGATGATAAGGGACTCGGTTCAAGAGTAAGAACTCTCCAGAACTTATGCGCTGTCAAATTTGAAAACTTCGCGAACATGGAAGCTTACGTCAATGAAGTTTTGTCATTAGCACAGCAATTGGCGAGCATGAACAAGCCTGTTGACGACGAGTTTCTTGGTGCGCTGATGCTCAAAGGTTTACCGACAGAGTATGAGCCCATGATCATGGCACTAGAGCATTCGGGAGCTGCCATCACATCTGATCTAGTCAAATCCAAACTGCTACAGGATCAACGTTGGACTACTCGTGGAGATTCGAGTGAGTGCTTATATTCTACCAGAAAAGGCACTACTACGAGTGACTCCTGGACGAGAAAAGCGCAGCAGCACAAGGGAGAAGCAAAAGCGAAGGATAGTTCTGATCGAAAGAGAGAACCGTGGTGCTGGAAATGCAGACAGAAAGGACATCTGAAGAAAGACTGTCGGAACGAGAAGAGTTCTTCAGGAAACTTTATGTTGACAGCATTCAGTACTAGTACGGGCTCAGAATCTTCGTGGTACATAGACTCAGGTGCGACAAATTGCATGACTGGCAGGCGCGATTTGCCGACAGACTTTACATCGCGTGGTGGTTTCGTCACCATTGCTAGTGGAGAGAAACTTCAGTGTACAGGTATAGGTAACGTTATGTTGTCAGATGACACGACGTTTACTGACGTGTTGTTTATACCTAAGCTGTCTGTGAATCTTATATCTGTTTCCCAATTGATTAAGAATGGCTGTACTGTAAATTTTGATACTAAGGGTTGTACAATTTCAAATTTGAGCGATGTTTTGATTAAGGCAAATGACGTAGGAGGTGCATATAAACTTCAGAGAATCTGCAGTCTAAGGGCGAATCTAACGATAAGCACTGCGACTTGGCATCAAAGACTTGGTCACTTGAGCGGCCATAATATGAAGCTTTTGAGGCAGGGACTTGCTAATCACATTAGTTTTCAGGAGGACCCTTGTAACGATGTTGCTTGTGAGGTTTGTTTGAAAGGAAAGCAAGCCCGTTTTCCTTTTCCTAGCAATCCTGAGAAGTCTGTGGTTGCAAAACGGTTGGATTTAATCCTTACCGATTTGTGTGGTCCGTTGCCGGTGAATTCGCTTGGATGCAAGAGGTACATCCTGACGTTCTTGGATGATCATTCGAGGAAGGTGTTCGTGTACTTCCTGAAGCGTAAGAGCGAGGTGAGTGAATACACTAAAAACTTTATTAAGCTAGTGGAAACACAAACTGGTGATAAAGTCAAGGTTTTGAGGTCGGATATCGGGACGGAGTATGTAAATAGGGACCTTGAAGACTTTTTGAAGGGTAAGGGAATAGTCCACCAGGTAACTGTGCCGTACAGTCCGCAACAGAATGCCTGCGCGGAGCGGCTGAACAGGACGATCCTGGAAAAAGTAAGGTGCCTGTTATACACTTCAAACGTAGACCACAAATTTTGGGCAGAAGCTGCCAACACTGCAGCTCATTTAGTGAATGTGTCACCTTCGAAAAGGCTCTCGGGGAAAACTCCTGAGGAGGCCTGGACCGGTAAAAAGGTGAGCTTGATACACTTACGAGTGTTTGGCTGCGAAGCTTATGCTCACATTGATAAAGTGAAGCGGAATAAGCTTGAACCAAAGAGCAAGCGTTGTATATTTCTTGGATATGAGAACAATGTGTATAGGCTCTACGATTTGGCGAAAAATGAAGTTTTTCGTAGTCGTGACGTTGTTTTCAATGAAACAATCTTTCCAGGTGTCAAGAGCAAGCGGTCCGTGGAGATATTATTTCCGACAACTGACGACGGTGTCATTGATGACGAGAGTCACGTGGAAGATGAGCCTGAGATTGAACTTGAGGCGGAGAATGCGGAGTTACCGTTCCCACAGGATGTAAAGATTCAGGTTGAGGCGAAGAGGCCGGCAGCGCCTGAAGTTTGGTTCGAGGCGAACGAGCAGGTACCGAGCTCATCTACTGATACAGGCGGTAGACCACGGGAGCCACATGCAGATGGACCTGACTTTAATTTACGGCCTAGAATACCGAGGACAATGTCTGCACTCGAGATAGAGTTGAATGAGCCGACAACTGTCAAGGGGGCTTTGCAATTGAGCGATAGCAAGCTATGGCGGCAAGCTATGCAAGACGAGATTGACTCATTCAATAAGCATGAAGCTTGGGAGCTCGTTGACAGACCGGCGGATAAGAACATTGTGCAGAATCGGTGGCTGTTTAAAATTAAACGCGACGTGAATGGAAAAATAGCGTGTTACAGAGCGCGATTAGTTGCGAAGGGGTTTACCCAAAAGTTCGAAATTGACTACTTGGATACGTACTCTCCCGTTGTTCGGCATAGTTCGTTGAGAATGTTGCTGTCTCTTGCGGTGGAGATAGATCTGAAGATTGATCACCTTGACGTCAAAACTGCCTTCTTGAAGGGTAACTTGAGCGAGGAGATTTATATGTCACAGCCGGAAGGATTCATAAGACAAGGCGATGAGCATAAAGTCTACAGACTCAAGAAAGCCGTGTACGGTTTAAAGCAGGCGTCTCGTGCCTGGTACGATAAGGTAAAGCAAGTTTTACTCAAAGAGAAGTTCACGCAGAGTAAGCATGAGAGCTGCATCTTCAGTCGTCGAGTGGGTAAGCGAACCATTATTATCGCACTATATGTAGATGATTTTTTTGTTTTCTACGATTGTGACGAGCTTGCTAAAAAGCTAAAAACGTCATTGAAGTCTCACTTTACTATTAAGGAGTTAGGAGAGGTTAAACATATGCTAGGCATTAAAGTAGATCGTACTAGTAGTGAGTTGAAGCTGAGTTAGAAAAACTATATTGAAAAGTTGCTTGAACGTTTCGGTATGAGCGACTGTAAAGGCGCAAAGACGCCCTTGGACGTAGGTCTGAAGTTTTCTGATAGCACTAACCACGATAGTAGATTACCATATCAGGAATTGATAGGATCTTTAATGTACTTGTCTGTGACATCTAGACCTGACATTTCATTTGCTGTAAGTTTTCTTAGTCAGTATAATACCCGCAACACAGCGGAGCATTTTGCTGCGGCCAAACGTGTGTTGCGTTATTTGAAAAGCACAATGAATTTGGGTCTATTGTACAGGAAAAATGTTGAGCATGATAAGTTTCGTGTTTATGGTTTTACCGATGCTGATTGGGCTAACGGAGCCGATCGTAAATCATACACGGGATATATCTATAAACTAGGTAGGAATGTAATTTCCTGGGGTTGTTACAAACAATCTTGTATCGCACTTTCGTCTACCGAGGCGGAGTACATAGCTTTGTCTGAAGCGGCCAAAGAGGCGGTATACGTCCGTGCGGTTCTTACTAAATTAACAGATCAGAGCAACACTGTAACCCTGTATAGTGATAATCAGTCTGCGGCGAAGCTTGCCACTAATCCGGTTTTTCATAAACGGTCTAAGCACGTAGATATTAGGTATCACTATATTCGTGAGGCTGTTGACAATGAAGTCATTAAGTTGTCATATATGCCTACAGAGCAGATGACTGCTGATGTGCTCACGAAGGCACTGCCTACTTGTAAGCACCAGCCGTTTGTTCAAGATATGCTGGAAGTCGTCCAAGATTAGGAGGGCGTGTTGGAGGTTTCATTGTAGCCTCCTTGCTTTAATCCTGGCCAACTTCGTAATGTTATGACTTAACTGTCATTGTCTCTCTGGTTAATGTCGTATTCTTCATCCTATGTGCTGAATAAACTCTGGGTTATATTTTTACAAATATTTGGTTTAATTATCATATACATTACTTCCCAATTCGACATCATTTTACTTACATTTAACCGCGTTACTTGTGGGTACCGTAGATTTATTAAGTTAAGTCTAGAGAGAGATGGTTGGTTAAGTAAAGTGGGTAAGCAAGTACGCTCTTGCCTTACAGCCGAAATATTATCAAATTGGGAAGTGGTCAAAATTTAAACCTTTCATTATGAATCTTGTCATAATGGGAACTTGTCGAATTGGCACAAAAATAAAAATTTGTTGAAATAGAGCTTTTGGTAAATGTGAATGAATAAAAGGTAATAAATGTAAACAAAACAAATACCTATAAGTACAAATTCACATATTTAATTTCTTCTATTATAATAAAAATTGTTTCTTAATAGAAGGTACTCGTATTACTTCAATAAGATTATTTATGTTCTATTTACTGCTGATATTCAATTCTTAATTGTGGCGAGGTTCAGTATTACACGCTAAAACTAACTTGGTAGGCTCTGATGACGTCATAGCGTCCGTTACGAAAGAGGGAGGGGATACGTATTCCTCTCGGGAGCCAAGTTAACTTTCTGACGTACGTTAAAATACGAACGTTTAGATGTTATTCTATTTTAGATATAAAATAGTCACTTGTTTTTATTGTCTTCCGACCTAGGCAATAAGATAAAATACTACTACTACTCGTGAATTCAAATATACACTGACCGATCGCTATTTTTATAATCTTATAATGTAGCCCATTAATCTCCCCACACGAGGGGCACAGGCCTTCACTCTGATAAGAATCAAAATCAAAATCAAAATCAAAAAGAGTTTATTTCCATCAGAAACACATAGGTAACATTTGGAGAATGTCAAATCGTAAACTAACACATGTTTAAGGTACAGGGAAATATAGAACTCAATTTGAATTCCGTCACCTCAATGTTTTAGATGCTGGAGGCAAAGAGGCGACTAGAAACCTCCAGCTTTATACGTTATTTTTTACAGAATTGGAGCAAACACCTTCCCAAGCTTTCTTGACTTCTACATAATCTGATATTTTGTAGTAACCTTTTTTACATAAGTGATTTTTTACAACATTTTTAAATTTATTTACAGACAATTCTTGTAACTCAGTCGGTATTTTGTTGTAAAAGCGAATACATTGCCCTTTAAAAGATACATTAACCTTATGGAGCCTACTATTAGGTATAGCTAGTTTATTTCTAGTGTTGAATTCCTGTTTCTAGTGTTGAAATTGTGCCTGTCGCTATTATTAGGAAATTCATCAATATTTTTGTGGACGTACATTAGGCTTTCATAAATATACTGACACGGCACTGTCATAATGTTAATTTCCTTAAATTTACAACGCAGTGACTCTCTGGGACCCACATTGTAGATTGCACGAACAGCCCTCTTTTGCAGCACAAATATTATGTTAAAATCTGCAGCGTTCCCCCACAGCAGTATGCCGTAAGACATAATGCTATGGAAGTAGCTGAAGTAAACTAGTCTAGCTGTTTCCACGTCCGTAAAAAGACGGATTTTTTTAACTGCATAAACAGCGGAACTGAGTTTTTTTGATAGCTTATCTATGTGTGGGCCCCACTGAAGCTTATTATCTAAGGTGATTCCTAGGAATACCGTGCTATCTACAATTACTAAATTTTCACCTATAACATTAACATTAGCCGAGACTTGTTTAACATTGGGGAGTATAAACCGAATACATTTAGTTTTGTTAATGTTCAGTAAAAGATTATTAGCAGTAAACCAATTGACTACCTTTGAGATTGCATTATTCACATCGTCAAAGTTCAAACTGCGTAGTTTCATTTTAAACAAAAGTGAAGTGTCATCTGCAAACAGTACAATCTCATGATTATCTCTGACAAGATGTGGCAGGACTTTAATATAAACCAAAAACAGGAATGGCCCGAGTATGGAACACTGCGGTACACCCATAGTAACAACAGACCCTGGAGATCGTTTTCCATTAATGTCAACTCTCTGTATCCTGTTATTTAGATAAGAAGAGAGAAAATCTAAAGAGTTATCCCTAATTCCATAGTGATGTAATTTCCTGATCAATGTCCCATGGTCAACGCAATCAAAAGCCTTAGACAAATCGCAAAATACTCCTAGAGCATCATGCGACTCCTCCCAGGCATCATATATATATATGTGATATTAACTCAATACCGGCATCAGTAGTTGATTTGCCTTGTGTAAAACCAAATTGTTTACAGTGAAGCATGTTGTTGGTGTTGAAATGTGTAAGAAGTTGATTTAAAATTACTTTTTCAAATACTTTACTAAATGTAGGCAATACCGATATCGGTCTGAAGTTAGAAGGGTCAGATGTACTACCCGATTTAAACAAAGGTACTATTTTACTGTGTTTCATTAAATCAGGAAACAGGCCAGATTCAATAGATGCATTAAATATGAAAGCTAAATCAAGTGCAATAACATTTATTAGGGGCTTCACAACATGAACAGAAATATCCCAGAGGTCTGCAGTTTTCTTAACATTTATTGATTTAAAGGCTTTAATAATATCTTTATCATCTACATAATTAAACGAGAATTGATTTTCACATCTAGGTACATAGTCTTTTAGCAAAGATTCAGCGACTACTTTGGAGTAATATTAAGCCGTACTCTACCACGCTGGCTCAATGCGGGTTTTTACGGAGGGGTTTTTACGACTTCCACGTAGCTCTAGTCGCCGGGACCTACAACTTAACGTGCCATCCGAAACACTGCTCGTCCGATAATATTTTTAAGATAAATTTATTATCTCACTGGTACATGGTCAGGAATCGAACCTGGATCTCCTGTGTGAGAAGCAAGCGTGAAACCCATTAGACCACGGAGCTCTTAACGTTCATTTTTATATCATTTCTATTCACTTTAAAAAGGTAAGCAGGTCGTGATACGTATACGCCATGTGACTGAACATTTTTAGATTATATTTAACTGCATAGTGCTCAAACCTCGTCAATCATCTGAGGCTGCTCTTAAGATGATCTCAGTCTCTAGAATATTCTTTCGAATATTCAGAGAATATTCTAGAGTCTGAGTGTACTTACTATGAAAAGACGGTACTTCATCATTGAAGAGATGACATAATACAGGATGGTACAGAAATATGTATTTAACTTAGTCATAATTTCACGTATTACATACCCATTACAACTTTGTATTGTATTATTTTGTCTGTGATGGAACAAAAAATACTTTATCTACAAACGTATCATAAAACCTCTTTAATGCGTACAAAAACCGCACGTTACGTTCAGCATAATGTTAAACTACTTGGTAAAAACTCATTTCTTATCTGAAAAATCTCACATTATGACCATAATGTGTAGTTTTTCTACATATTATGACATTCAAATTTCGAAAGCTGACGCCCGACTGCGTGCCGCCCCTAGTTTGTCTGTGAAGTTGGTACTGACATTCAAATTTCGAACGCCGACGCCCGCCTGCATGAAGTTGGTACTACAGAACAAGCTAAACAACTGCAAAGCCACAATACCGGTCAAACATGCGGTTCCTGAACACATCAAAGAGAGCTTATGATATGTGTGTAGATAAACTAGTGTATGTAACTGTACATAATTAGGCATTAAAACTCTCGAGTGATATTATTATTATCCCTACATTATGTAGCAGTCACATAAACTACTATTATCTACACACGAATCATAAACCCTCTTTACCTCGCCCAAAAACCGCACATTACGACCAGCATAATGTTATACTATAATTATACTTGGTAAAACTCATTTCTTATCTAAATATTGATACATTATGACCATAATGTACCAATTTTCGACAAATTATGACATTCAAATTTCGAACGCCGACGCCAGCCTGCGTCCCGCCCCTAGTTTGTCTGTGAAGTTGGTACTACTGAACAAGCTAAACAAGTGCAGAGGAATTATCAATGCCACCATGCCGGTCGAACATGCGGCTCCTGAACACATTAAAGAGAGCTTATGATATGTTTGTAGATAGTGTATGTAACTGTACATATTTAGGCATTATATATCAGTCACATAAACTACTATTATTTTTTGCAAGTCAACTCATAAAGCTAAGTGTCAAATCGTAAAGCCATCATTATTTTTTCTATTTCATTATGCTCCATGGAAAAGAAATATCAGAAGGATATCCTATATAATATATTATATTCGGTTACAGCCTCTATAAGCCACATTAGCTTTTACGAGACAGCTCTATAATGTTGTGATGACTAATGTACGATGTTATTTTTCTATTACCATACCGTGTTTTTTATACTTATATTAACCTTTTCGAAAGAGCTCCGGGGTTTAATGAGTTTCACGCTTGCTTCTCACGCAGGAGATGCAGGTTCGATTCCTTATCGTACCAATGAGATAATTAATTTATCTTTACCCCTTAATGCATGGCCTTACCCGAAATGGACCGCGATTTTCAATCTTATTGCTTGGCAATAAAGTTCAAAAGCTATGAAACCATATATTAGTTATTATGCATGCAAGGGGTTAAGTACATTATCGGACGTTCAGTGTTTTGGATGACACGTTAAGTTGTAGGTCCCGGCTACTACCGCTACGTGTAGTATTCTTAAAAACCCCTCCATCAACCCGCACTGAGCCAGCGTAGTGGAGTATGGCTTAATCTTACTCGTATCCGGCCAGAAACCTGTGCCCCTCGGTGGAGACATTAATGGGGGTATATTTGTATATTTGGGTATATTTGAGGGTTTATGATACGTGTGTAGATAAATAACATAATATCACAAAATACAACTTTCAACGAAAATCTGGAAACAGATTTGCAAAATCGGGGGAGGAAAATGAGGGAGGGAGGGTGATGGAGGGGAGAGGGGAAGGAAGAGGGGGAGAGGGAAGGGAGGAGGAGGAGGGATTAATGTTTGTTTGGACTGGCCACTGACCATACGACGATATACTGACGACCCGAATGGCCTAGTCGGCAGTAACCCTCCTTACGAAGCCAAGGGTATCGGGTTCGAGTCCCGGTGGGGGCAAATATTTGTTTGATTAGAACGGATGTTGGTACCCTAGGCATGGTTGTTTATCTATCTAAGTATAATATTTATCTATATATGTATGCGTATCGTTGTCTAGTACTCAAGATACAGGGAATCCTGGTTTGGGGCTAGATCAATGTGAGTAAATAGTGTCTAAGGTATTATTATTATTATTATTATACCCTAGATAATCAATCAGGAAACTCCTTCGGCGTATATGGACTTCTTTGGAATTTACCAAGTCCAACCATTTATTTTTCTTTTGACTTTGCCTTATTGCGTACTATATATCTCAGATAAACAAAACTCTTAATGAGACAATAATTTCATTGCAAATGTCAAAATTACATTACTTTAAGCTGGCAAAAGTCAAATAAATGCTTGGACAGTATGGGTGGTTAGAGGGCTTTTCATAAAACTTTTTCCTTCGCCGTTGGCTATAGTGCACAACAGAAAGGGGTAAATGCAATATTCGATTGCCAGATAAACATCACCATTCTCCGCTTGACAAAACAAAAGATAGCAGGTTTTAGGTAGCTACATTACAACCTCGTCGCAATACGAAAAGCGTACAATAAATTCAAATGGTTGTGGCCAACACGACGGACAGAAGTTATCCCGCTGCCCTATTAGGGCCTCTGACACAACTTTACGACTACTACCCGAATATTAGCCGGCACCAAAAGCTTAACATGCCATCCGAAACACGGAAGCTCTCGAGATAAATGCCACACAGAAACGGACACCCATCCAGTACGTCTTGGCCCGATGCTGCTAACCGCACGATCGTTTCCGATGTGCAAATTCTGCTAGGCCACGTACGCTTCTTACTTGTAAGTTCAACAACCTTCTTTTTTTAAGCAATATCATGTTTATAAAATATTAGGAAAATTTAAATTATACCATTCTGATATTGTCGAGCATTAGTGCCCATGACTTTGCCTTAACTAAGCTGCGATTTTAAATTTGAGGCCAGAAATGTAACAACAAACAACTTTAATTTCGTAGAACAAAACCGTTGACTTTGACATTAATATTATTACTTATTGTACTGGAAAATGACAGTTGTTTGTTTACATTTCTGGTCTCAAATTGAAAATCATGCTGCGATTTTTCATCCAGGCTAACGTGGAGCCATTCTCATAAGTAGCATTTGACATCTGTCAACAATAGGGACAGATATATGCTTCCATCTCCCTTCCTCTTCTAAGCGAAACAATCAGAAGAAGACTAACGCGTTGTTCTGACCCTACTGTTTACATATGTCAAATGCGACTTCTTAGTAAAGCTCCACTTCATCATTATCATATTCAGCCCACATCGACCCACTGCTGGGCATAGGCCTCTTCACTAAAGCGCCAATCTCCACTTAAGTTTCTATATTTATTTTTTATTTTAATTTTATTATATTTGGGACATCAACAGCAAATAAGTTACAATATTACATAATACAAGAATAAAGCCAGTTACAGATATCCACAGAAGATACAGAAAAAAATTAGAAGAAATACTTAGCAATAACAATAAAGAAACTAACCCAAGAAAAAAAGTGTTCTAAGAACTAAAACTGAGTAAAAAATAATAATAATAAGTGCATTAATGAATGAAAGTATGTAATATAAATATATACAGGATAAAATGTAATGTGAGGAATATAACTGTGTTGTGTAGACGTGTATGTGAGTGTGTGTGTGTTAACTCACTGGTTTCCCTCATCATTTATCAAGACATTAATGATTTTATATTGATGATGATTCTATATCTATAAAACTACTCAATCAAATACAATATTGTTTGGCGGCTACTCTACCCCTATGTATCTATCCATACCTGTAATAATAACATTTTAATTATATCTAAACACAACAATAACCATATCATAACCTTATAATAATGGCACCTAACTAAATGTCCAATGGGATATTATGGGGATTTGTATCACGTTTTTCTTTTCATTTTAATTTAACTTTTGATATATTATCTTTAACTATATTTCCAAAATACTTTCAGAGTGAATAACAACAGTATGGTTACCTTGCATAGTCCTTGCTTTGTGCAACAATTACTTGTGGTTGGTGAGACTACGGTGCTCTGCCGTACAATTTAGACTAGTACTGGGAGCTTTGTGTTTTCTACAAACTAAATGTAATGATTAATAACTAAGCATAATTGATGGTTAATGACGACCCGAATGTCCGAGTCGGCAGTGACCCTGCCTGCAAAGCCAAGGGTTTCGAGTCCCGGTGGGGGCAAATATTTGTTTGATGAGAACGGATGTTTGTACCCTAGTCTTGGTTGTTTATCTATCTCAGTACAATATTTATCTATATAAGTATTGTTTTTTTTGTATATCAATGTGTGTAAAGAGTGTCCAAGGTATTAAGGTATTATTACATTTATTATAGCTATGAATAAATAAACACTTGCTTGCTGTGCAAAATATATTATCCAACTGATAGTAAAACACTGTCAAAAATATATTCAAAATAAATATGACAGTGACAGGCTTGACACAATGTTCCAAGTAGTTGTAACACCCCCCGCAATGTGTACAGCCTGTAATCAAATACACCCTTTATGAAACAACTCACACAAAATAAAACTAATACACTATATGCATCAAAAACATATTAAACACACAAAATACATAATATACATACCTAACCTAACCCTAAGCTATTTATACACTTGTAGTGCTTTAGTTTTGGCAAATATTCGGTGAGGATGTCGGCAGTCATTTCTGTGGTATGAATGTATTTGAGTATAAATCTATGTTCGGATAATGATTGGCGTATGAAGTGATGTTTGATGTCGATGTGTTTGGTGCGGGCGTGATATGTGTTGTTTGTGGCCAGTTTGATGGAAGACTGATTATCCGTGTGTATGATGAGGGTGTTCGTGAGATGGAATACTTCGGTGATAAGTTTATGAAGATATATGGCCTCCTTGCAAGCCTCGCCCAGTGCCATGTACTCCGCTTCCGTAGTGGAGAGGGCTACTGTGCGCTGCTTGCGGGATTCCCATGACACTGAAGCTCTACTCATCCTGAACACGAAGCCGGTATATGATCGACGGTCCTCAAGATTATTGCCGTAGTCGGCATCCACGTACCCCAAAGGGTAAAGTTCAGATTTACGCGAGAAGTTAAGAGCCATATCTATGGTCCCCTTGAGGTAACGAAGGACCCGCTTAGCGGCCTTCTAGTGTACCCCCCGTAATGTGTATTGAATTGCGACAAGTAGGAGACCGTGTGAGCGATGTCAGGTCTAGTGCATATTGCAAGGTACATTAGCGACCCGATAAGCTCTTGGTATGGTACGTCTGCTTCTTCTTCCTTGTTAGGAAGAGTTGGCTTTAGACCTGATTCCATGGGTGTCGTGACTGAAATTGCGTCTTTCATACCGAACTTTTCTATCAGTTTCTCTATATATTTGGTTTGATCGAGTTTTATTCCATCTTTGGTCTGAGATACTCCCATTCCGAGACAGTCTTTGAATTCCCCAAGATCCTTTATAGTGAACTTTTTCTCAAGGTTCCTCTTAAAGTCTGCCTTCATTTTATCGTTCGTGCTTAGCACGAAAAAGTCATCCACAAACACTACAACAATCGGTAGGTCGTTGCCGCATCTTCTGTAGTATATACAGTGCTCTGATTGAGCTTGAGTCAGTGACATCTCTGCCATTGCCTGACTTACTTTTAAGTTCCACTAACGTGGAGCCTGCTTCAAGCCATATAAGGCTTTCTGCAGTAGGCATACTTTTTCTTTTGCGTTTGTTGAGAATCCCTCTGGTTGCTCCATGTAAATCTCCTCATCTAGGTCTCCGTTCAAAAAGGCGGTTTCTACATCTA
The DNA here is from genome assembly GCA_949825045.1 of Argyresthia goedartella. Taxonomy (NCBI): domain Eukaryota; kingdom Metazoa; phylum Arthropoda; class Insecta; order Lepidoptera; family Argyresthiidae; genus Argyresthia; species Argyresthia goedartella. The sequence continues at coordinate 9,708,541 of OX463831.1, read as the reverse complement.
GGTGGCCCATTTGTAGTCCATGGTGGGCTGCGTAGGCCATTAGGAGTCGCACCGATGACAATCTGGCTACAGGAGAGAAGGTTTCACCATAATCCACACCTGCAACTTGGGTAAAGCCTTTTGCTACGACTCTGGCTTTGAATTTGGTGATATGGCCTGAAGTATCCTTTTTGATTCTGTAGACCCATTTATATTTTGTTGGTTTTCTGTCAGTGGGTCTGTCTGCTAAGGTCCAGTTCCATGTTTCAACAAGGAGTTGTACTCTGCTTGCATCACTTCCAACCATTTTTTTTAACGGATGTTCGGTGACTTCTTTCAACGTCTCTGGTTCCTGATCAGTAGTCAGGTAAAGATTGCTCTGATACCTTTTAGGAGGTTGCCTGTTGCGAAAAGGATATCGTCTTTCAGGTTCTGACGGTTCTGACTGAACAACTGGGTCACAATCAGGCTGTTCCTCGGGATAGTCTGGTGCAGTCACAGGATCATCTATCGCTTCTGCCGGCTCAGGGTGTTCCACAATTTGTGACTGAGGTTCGGCTGGTAGTGGTGGCGGCTGAAAGTCTGGAACTGGTTCTTCGTCTTCAATGAATGTCATGACTTTTGACGTTTTAGATGGAGACAGTTGTTGACTGTTAGACGATTGTACCGGTTAATCTTGCACTTTATTTTCAATAAAGACAACATCTCGGGCGGTGATTATTACCCGAGGATTTTGGGGTTTAACAAGTCTATAGGCTTTGCTTTCTGTTGTGTATCCAACAAAGATGCATTTTTTTACTTTGAATCGAGTTTCGAACGTTTTTCCTTTGGGACTAGGGCATGAACTTCGCATCCGAAGACTTTCATATGTGAAAGATTTACCTTCTTGCCAGTCCATAATTCTTCAGGAATTTTGTTTCCTAGAGCCATTGTTGGCACTCGATTCTTGATATAGATCGCCGTATTTACTGCTTCTCCCCAGTATGAAGTCGGTAATTTAGAATCCTGGAGCATACATCTAGCTTTTTCAATGATCGTATGGTTTGCACGTTCGAACACACCATTTTGTTGCGGGGTATACGGAACTGTAGTTTGGTTTACAATACCGCTTTCCTTTAGGAATAAAGTGAAATCATTATTTACATATTAACCACCGTTCTCTGTCCGCAATACTTTGATCCTTTCGCCAGTTTGGTTCTCAACCAAGTATATAAATTCAACAAACTTTGAAAAACCTTCGCACTTGGGTTTCAAAAGATATCCAAAAGTTTTGCGACTAAAATCGTCAGTATAAGTTGGCAAATAAAGAGAAACGCCCTACGAATGCGCACTCATAGGTCCGCATAGATCCTGTACCGGCACCAGGCTAAGGTCGTAGCCGCCGCTATCAGTAGCTATGATCGTCTATTCTATCTATCCCAAAATGAGAGGACCCGATTCGGCTGTAAGTTTTGTAAGTAAGAATGATAAGTCTGAATTTCTCGTTCGTCGAGAAATCCGTTAGGCGTACAATAGTCGAACGAAGTTTGGTTCAGAAGTTACAGTTTCTAGTTAGACAGAGAAAGCATATATGTCCGCGAGCCGGTAATTCGCATCAGTCAGCGGTGTATTGCGCCAAAACGATCGTTGTTATATTTTATGTGATGGCACCATCTGGTTTTTGTATATATGAGCGCATTGGAACATCTTTTGTTTTAGTTTTAGTTTTAGTTTTAGTGATCGATCACAGTTATAGTATAGATATCCGTCGTAGTTTAACGACGTGAGTACTCAATGATATTTCATGTGCTCGCTAGTAGCGGCTTGTGGTGGTTCCAATTATGTATTTGGTTCACGGCAATAACGATCCGAAAAGACCGGTTTACACAATTGCGATTTGAGTTCCGAAATGGGTTCTGAACTAGCGGTTACCTCAAAAGGTCCGTAACGTTTTGAAACCTTCAACTCTGCGCAATTTGAGCTGGATGTTATCGAAACGCAAGCATTATTGTTTTAGGATATCTAACCCACACCATAGCGAAGTGCATAGTTCGATAAATACCGAACTATGAATTCCACTAGCCGCAGCACGTCCTGGGCTGAGCCAAATCATATATACCGACTCAACTTACACATTAGACATCCAGCGAACTTTACATTTAATTTAAAAATGCAACTTGAATCCAACCTGACTCAAGGCAATGCAAAACACCTACCCGGACCTAAACAATGAACTTTAGACTGTAAATTGATCTCTTCGCGCGTCCCCGACAACACTCAAATGTCAAAATATCAACAGGATATGTTATCTGTGTTGACACCGGTTTAACTTTGTTCTGAATTTGTTATTTCCATCCGCGGAACCTCATCGATCAAACAGTCTCCCTATGCCCTGACAACCTAGGTTTAGCCGCAACTAAACTCCTGTCTAGCCTAGTCTAAAACCCTAGTGTTATACCACGTCCATTATCGACACCACTCGAAAATGGTTGAGTTTGATTTGAATGTGCTTGAATGTTTAACGACTGTGTGTGTGGGAATTACAAAACTCGCTACTCGAAAGGAAATGAGGAGAGGATTAGCCCGCGAATATCCTAAGAGCCAATCCAGGAACCCTATGGTGAAGGAAAAAGGAATTTAGGGTCGCTCCAAGCCCAGACTCAGACTCAGATAAATTGACTTAAAAGTTCTTTCCTAACGACCCAAGGATAGTTTTGGAATTAGGGGTAGGTTGATATAAAGGTAGGAACCGAGGTATATCTCGGCGCTTCAGACACTCACGAAAACCCACTGAAACTCCGCAATCACAAATTCGTATAGTTCTGACGCGTAACACGGCAGACAAAACTGTTTAGAACTCGTGAAGACGACTGTCACAGTAGCTAGACGCTGAGACTGAATGCCCTCCCCTCTCAAACTCTGGTATTTATACGCCTCACATGTCTGAAAAAATGGCGTCCTTTGCGAATACGCTCTGCCCAAGCGAAGCTTCTTATCACCAACCACACAGGGTCCAATTTCAACCATGCCATGCAGATCCGCCGTTCTACAAATTGTGTGTACGCATATTCACTATGATCAACCGTAGGTTATCACTCAAATCATTTGGTACTGCCGATACACAGAATCTGTTGATCGCTGACCAATAAAAGCTTGTTGCGATTAATTAAGCATACCCGACCGCTAGCTGCGCGTAGCAAAGACCTACCAGAATGATATTCAAACCAGCGGTGTCAGACCCTCCATCTCATACCTCAATCGCAATTGTATATTTGCAATCTACATAATAGCTTTCTCCGTATCGTTCCATAATAACCTTTCATTATTTAGTTATTCATAATTTTATTCAACGCGCAGCCAAATCGGCTCTGATCTCTACACATCTCGCAGGAATGCGACAAAAAAACTTGACCTGAACTGAAATTCCACGAATGAACCCACGCGTCTTTTTTTGCGAACTTTGCCAGTAAGCAACGCAAAACCCCCAAACGTTATCTGAACCGATTCTCGTATTCAAAACAGCGCGGCGTTGGGCTAGCCCTCTATCACGCAGAATGAAGTATCTAATGTACCGACTCTCGTGTACCATTACAATCCGAATGGATTTATTGTAGGACTTTACTCGATTTGCTTTTAGAACTTTTGAACGGTTTCTTAGCAAGTTTACCTTGTAAACAGGGAATACATTTGACGTCCATATTCCCGCTAAAATGTACGCCAGTCTGCTTACTTTTTAAAATTGAAAAACTTCTTGGGTTTAAATGACCTAGGCGTCTGTGCCATAGCAATGCTTCCTCCTTCGTTGTTTGTGTAACATAGGCCTGAGAAGTATTTTTATTTAGTTTGTACATACCTCTATGGCTTGATTCAGTCTCTATGACAGGGCCTGTCACCTGACAGCTGCCACTCTGACATATTTTGACATCTTTCGATGTAAACATAACATCAAAGCCCTTTTTAGTAATTTTGCTAACAGAAAGTAGATTTGCAGCCAGACCAGGAAAAGACTCGTTCGATTTTACTGACATGCTCTGAAATAGGAATCTGAACTGTACCTATACCACGGCTCATTAACTTCTCTTTATTTGCGACATTAATGGGGATTACGTAGGACGACATCGACAAATACCAGTCGTTTCTGTTGCTCATGTGAGAGGTAGCTTCTGAATCGGGTAAGTACTTGTATAAGACACATTGAATTTGGGGAAGGGGGGCGTGGAGGGGGGGAGGGGAGGTCCCCCTCCTTACCCCCCCTTTTAGGAAACCACTAGTTTTTATGTTATGGAGGTCCAAAGATTGAAGAAAATGCCTACATTTTTTGGATTTCGGGGGAGTTGGAGGAGGAGAGGGGTTGGAGGAGGGGTTGTCAAGAGTAGGGGGTCGCCTCGCTCCGCTCCGCTTCGCTCCGGCTCCCGGGTCTGCTGTAACGTGTGAACCTAACAAACCTATCTTTAGTTTTTAAACAGAAAGTGACCTAAAGCAACCAATTTGGTTCTGATAAACTCCATAAAGTAGTTAGTAAGTAAACAAAGCCAAAGTCGTCCAGAGAATCACGGATAAAACGAGAGCGCAACAGAAAATTCACGAAACACGGAAGGTATCGGAATGAAATGAGCAAGTAGGGGGTCGCCTCGCTCTGCTCCGCTTCGCTCCGGCTCCCGGGTCTGCTGTAACGTGTGAACCTAACAAACCTATCTTTAGTTTTTAAACACGATGTGACCTAAAGCAACCAATTTGGTTCTGATAAACTCCATAAAGTAGTTAGTATATTACTATAGTAAGTAAACAAAGCCAAAGTCATCCAGAGAATCACGGATAAAACGAGAGCGCAACAGAAGATTCACGAAACACGGAAGGAATCGGAATGAAATGAGCAAGTCATTATGTCAGAAAATACAAAATTGCTGACGCAAATTTCTACCATTACAACAAAATCTTGTAATTTGTACTAAAATCATGTACCAATATCCAACGTTGGAGCTTTTGGGTTTGACATTTGTCGTTCCGAGATTGGCCAAGTTGTATCGCGTAAACATATTTTATAATTAAAGTGCTAAAATGATGTTTCCTAAATCAGAAAATGGTATCAGAGGATAGCTAAGGACCCCCCTAACCACCTAAGTACTCCAATCTTCAAATTTCAATGTGTCTTATATAAGACCCAACCCTCTGAGTGAAACAGGGTGAAAGTGTAAACTCGGAAGTGTAATTAGAACCTGAGTCACTTTGTACATTCTTCTTATTTAGGACTTTCCTACACACTGATACTGCGTGGTTATTTTTCTTGCAGTAAACACAGAATTTCTGTACGACCTTCTGGCTCTTCTTTGCTTGAAGTGCAGCAGCAGTAACCCGGTGTGCCTCTATGGTTCTGAAAGGCGTAGCTCGTCGTTGATCTTCTTTGAGAAGGGCAGAAACGACATTCTCTGACGTAATCTGGGTATTGGAGTGTTCAAGAGCCATGACTAGAGGTTGAAACTTTTCTGGAAGTCCTGACAGCATCATTATTGCCAGGAACTCATCGGCAACAGCAGCTTCGATAGCTTGAAGTTCCTGTTGCGTGGCGAGCATTTTATTTGTGTACTCCTGGATATTTCCATTGAAGGAAGTGGAAAGAAGTTTCTTCATTAGGCCAAGTCGTCGTGTGAGGCCAGTGTCAGCGTATGCCTTTTGGAGGCAGTTAAATGTCTCAAATGCAGTTTTGGCTGACCTTAGTAAAGTACAGGATAGATTCCTTCTTCACACGCAAGACAAATCTTCGCACGTGCCTTAGCGTCCTTTTGCTTGGCAATGGGGTCTTCGAGGTTGGCTGGAACAGTGACGACGTCCCACAGATCATGGTCTGTTAACCAGCACTCTAGAGCAAACACTCACGTCGAAAAATTACGACTATTTAACTTCGTGATACTTATTGATGGCGGCGCCGGTAGATTTACCCGCGGAGAATGGTGATCTCCACTATGAGTTGGATTATCCATTACTTATTTTATTGGGATAATGGGCCCATAACCATTTATTGTAGTTATGAATAAATAAACACTTGCTTGCTGTGCAAAGTATATTTTCCAACTGATAGTAAAACACTGTCAAAAATGTATTCAAAATAAATATGATAGTGACAGGCTTGACACAATGTTCTAAGTAGTTGTAACAATTACACCTTGCTGTTATTATTTATAATAGTTAATATTGAAATATTTGTTTAAATTAGGAACAACCAATTTTTGAAAGAGATCTAAAAATCAATATGTGGGAGTTTCTACTCCCTCCTTCTCCCACAGTGGTCCAATGTAGAGCAGAGGAAAAAAATTACGTTTGCTAAGTATATGTAAATATCTATCGTTATAAAGAAATTTGAAGACTTATACTAATGTGATTATTTTGTTTTATTAAGTTAAATCTTGTACGAAATAAAAATTTATTTTAATAAAAAATAAAAAAAGATTCTCGTTTGTCTAACTGGACAATTGAATGACTAGTACAACACAACAAACATGCTCACAACTTGACTATGGCCACCCCGTGTAGGAAAGAAGGTGACGCTATGTTAATAAGTTTAATGTTCGTACTTTAATGTTCGTATGCCTGCTGTATTAATTAAACACTTTAATTGTAATAAAGTCAGTTTTTTATTTTATACTTAGTCACAATACAGATATGCACAGATGTTATTTTGGCAGAATGACACGACCGTGTAGTCTAGCTCTTACATGGGACTGATGTCTTTACAAAACTGCTGACGCTGTCAAACATTGTGTCCCTACACTAGCCCCCCTTTTAAAAAAATAAAAAAATATAATCTTCAAAAGAATGTATACCATTCTACATAAATGTTATCAAAATATTTCATACTCTACTCCGTGCTTACGCTACTCTGTCCGATTTAACTTCAGAAGCAAACCTCGACTTGGCAAATGCTAGCTAAGTAGACACTTATACAATTACAATTGTTTACAACAGCTTGACTTTAAATAACAGGATGTAACATAAAACATAACGAGTAATGTAACTTGAGACTTAATTCTTTGTTCTAATAGGTATTCTCATTACAAACTTTACTTGTTATTTTTACACGTACATTAATGTTTCGCAATTCGTAATATGAAATAAAAAAATGTATAAAATAATTTTCTCTTTCTCTGTACCTACCTAAGTTACTACTCAGAACTTCTAAATAGGTATAGAAAGTAACACATAATGCTTAACTTTACTTGACACACTTGACTTTACTGGATAGGTATAGAAGGTAACACATAATGCTTTACTCTCAAAATATTATATTTAACTAATACACATCTGCACTACGTTGAGGCGCCTGTGGTATGGTATGCACATTTACCACCGGCGGCGGCTGTTTCCAACCTGCGTCAACTGCTTCCTTCTTTAACCATTTCTTTACACTGTTTGGTTACGATATATATTAGGAATGTCACGCACATTATGCTAATCACCAACAGGGATATCTCCAACGTATTCACTTTGCCTTCAATGGTTGAGTTTTCCACCTTTTGGGAAAGTGCAACATTATTTTGTTGCTGGGGTGTACTGTTATGTCCTCCCATAATGAATCGACTGTAAATAACGATAGTAAGTAGGTACTTGATCTCCTGTCTCCAATAGCGTAATGATTAATCAATATGAAAAAAAAATATATAAAGTTAATTTCCATTGCTTCGTTTGCAACTCCAAAGTGCACTACTCTATGATTGACTAAGCAATCCAGTAACCTACATACTACCTTTTACATTAATTGCCAGTACACTTGTTTCGTACAGATATGTAGATGCACTTAAAACACAAACAACTTGAAAAATGTATTATTATTAAACTAAACTAATTTTAGGATGCAATTGACACCATACCACAATACTATGTACATATTTAACATGTACTACATAAATCTCACAGGTTGCCTGACTATCCTACCAGAGCGTGTGGTACGCGTTGCATCGCTTACCTTTTTACAAGTTACTGTAGTTGAGTCCTTGCCCAAACTAGGTATATTTAACTTAGAGCTAACACTACTTTTATTTTGGTCTGGCGACTGTTGTCGTGGATTGAAATTATCGTTGAAAATATAAGCTGGCTTAAGCCGATCTATCGACACTTTTACCTGTTTACCTTTAATTTGTAGTTCGAACCATTTTTCTGACCTATTTAACACTAGATAAGGGCCATCGTATGGAGGTTGTAATGACTTCTTAACTAAATCAACCCGCACGAAAACGTGCGAACAGGTACTTAAATCAAGGTGTATAAATATATGCCTTGTATCTCTTTGTTTAGTAGGTCACGGTTTCAGATTTCTGATAACATCCCTCAACCTATCCACGAACTCATATGAATCATTAATTCCCGTACTTGATTTATCATAAAAATCTCCGGGTAACCTAATTGTTTTACCGAACGTCAATTCCGCTGCACTAACGCCAGTGTCGCTGCGTGGCATCGCTCGTAGTCCGTACAGCACCGTGGGTAACTCATCCGTCCACTTACCTGATTCCCCGCGAGCCATGAGTGCTGCTTTCAATGAACGGTGCCACCTTTCGACCGTTCCATTAGATTGCGGATGATAAGGTGTTGTACGTAATTTTTCCACCCCTAAGTAATTAAGTAATTCCCTAAATAGGCAGCTTTCCCATTGCCTCCCCTGATCTGTCGTAATTTTTATTGGGGATCCGTAGTGAGTTATCCAATCTACGTATAGAAACTTCGCCACCGTTGCTGCATATATATCTTTCATGGGGACCGCTTCTGGCCACCCTGTCGCTCTGTCTACCATGGTTAATAAATACCTATAACCGTCCTCCGACGTGGGTAAAGGCCCAACTATATCTACGTGTACATGTTCGAATCGACCACATTTATCGTAACTTCCCAAACCAGACACGTTGTGACGTACTACTTTCGATTTTTGGCAATTTATACAGGTTTTGGTCCATCTACCTATTTCTGTATTCATCCCCGGCCAAAAATATTTAGCGGTCACTAATTTCCTAGTTGTTCGTACGCCTGGGTGTGATAACCTATGTACCATTTCAACGGCTAATTTCCTGAATTGTTCAGGTAAATAAGGACGCATAGTACCTGTGGATATCTCACACATAATTTCTTTATCGCAGTTAGGGACAGTAAACTTCTTTAGATTCCAGCGGTTCTCAACTAATAATTTACCTAACTCACTATCTGTTACCTGCGCACCCGCTAGTTCTGCGAAATCAATAGCCGTGGGACACGATATGGTTTCCAAACGTGACAATGCGTCGGCTACCACGTTGTCCTGACCCGGTACGTATCGAATGTCGGTGGTAAACTCACTGATAAACATTAATTGTCTTACCCGTCTCGGTGTTTCTACATCGCTTGGCTTTTTTGTAAAAGCATACAGTAACGGTTTGTGGTCTGTGAAAATGCTGAAAGACTGTCCTTCTACCATATATCGGAAATGTTGAACCGCTAAATAAATAGCTAATAACTCCCGGTCATATGTGCTATACTTTTGTTGTGTCTCACTAAGCCTCTTAGAAAAGTATCCCAATGGTTTCCATTGACCACCCACCTTAGTTTGTAGAACCGCTCCCACACATCCGTTAGCCGCGTCAGCCATAATAGCTAATTCAGCGTTCGCAACTGGATACTGTAGCATCGTGGCGGACTGTAGGCATGACTTACATTTCTCGAACGCTGCATCTGCACATTCTGTCCACTTGATGAGTGATTTGTCCCTCTTTTTAGCCCCGTTTAAATATCTATGTAATTCCTTTTGATATTCAGCAGCTCTAGGTAGACTGGCCCTATAAAAATTAATCATACCTAAAAAACGTCTAAGATCATTGACTGTCTTAGGCTTTGGGTATTCTAAGATACTTTGAATTTTATGTTTCAGTGGGGAAATGCCCTCCTGGGAAATTTCATAGCCTAAAAATTCTATTTTAGTTTTCCCAAATTCACATTTGCTCAAGTTGATAGTTATCCCAAACTTATTTAATCTCTCGAAAATTAGTTTAAGGTGAATCTCATGTTGCTCTTCCGACTCGCTTGCTATTAAAACATCATCAATATAACAAAAATGAAATCCATAATTATTATTATCCTTGTTATGCTCGTTGTTTTCTAAACCTTGAAAAACAGAGTTATTTACAAACCTTTGGAACGTCTGTGCCGCGTTACACAAACCGAAACTCATGCGAGTAAACTCGTACAAGCCGAAAGGTGTAGTTATAGCGGTTTTCTCTGTATCCTCGGGCGCGACCAATATGTTGTGGTACGCCATGTTAAGGTCAATTCTGCTGTAAATTTTCCTACCACTAAGTATATAGGTAAAATCATGCAATCGTGGGATGGGGTACCTATCAGGCTTCGTTACGGCGTTTAGGGCCCTGTAATCTCCACAAGGACGCAGACTTCCGTCCTTTTTGGGAACGACATGGAGAGGACTTGCCCAGGCGCTCTTAGAAGGTCTGCAGATACCCAGTTCCTGCAAGCGCCTGAATTCCTCCTTCACCTTTACATACCTGTCTGGTGCTAATGGTCTAGCTGTAGCGAACACGGGTGGTCCGGTCGTCTCTATGTGATGCACTACCGAGTGTGGGGGATTCTCTTTAAATGACATAGGTTTAGTAATCTCAGGGTATTGCAGTAGTAGCCTGTGGTAAGTACATGAATTATCTATCGTAGTCAATGATGGTTCAATCCACGACACAATCGACCCTACTACACATAAACTGGTTGTTTGGTCCAATAGTTTACGACCGCTTACATCTACTAACAGCTTATGATGTGACAAGAAATCAGCACCTAAAATGGGTTGTTTTACATCGGCTATAATGAATGTCCAAGTGTATGGCCTTCTTAGCTTTAAATCAATTACTATAGTTTTAGTGCCATATGTATTAATCTTAGTACCATTAGCGGCAAACAAATTACAACTTTCACTGCGTATCCTCTGCACACGTAGTTGGCCAACTGGCAGCACGGACACGTTGGCTCCCGTGTCTATGAGGAAACGCATACCTGTATTCCTGTCGCACACTGTAAGGCGGTTGGATGCTGTGCAGTTGCCCGCCGTCGGTGGTTGCACAGCAGCTAGTTTTTTGATGAAGCCTGATCCGCTGACTTCCAGCTGCAGGGTTGCACACATTTAGTCGCCTTCGTCCCGAAACGGAAATGATAATAACACTTCCAATCTGGGCTACTTCTGCTCGGTGTGGGTGTTTGACTGCGACCCGGTGTACCTCGCTCCCGTGAAGTGCCGCGGTGCGAATCTCTAGACCTGTGTTTCGCCATCTCCAGCCCTCTTAATCTTCGGCTGATGTTTGCCAGTTCACCCATTATGACATCCGACTGGCTCACCCTCATGGATGTGGTCTGTACAGCTGCTACCTGTGAACTCCCTGTGCTCTCCATCACCTTATCCGCGATTTTTGACAGGACGTTTAGGTCTCCACTATCCGTAACCGTCAGGATGGCCCTGACTGACGTTGGCAGGTGTGACTGCCACAGCATCCGCAGAGTTTCGTCTGGAACTTTATCCCTCGCAAGCGTTTGCATCCGCCTGAGTAGCTGTGACGGCTTCTGGTCCCCGAGCTCCATTTCACTAATTAGTTTTTGCACTTGACGATTCGCTGTCTCTTCATAAATGGCCAATAGTCTGTCTTTCAAAGCCGTATATTTATTTGCTTCCGGCGGCTGGGTGAGGATATCCGTGACCTGCATGATTGTCTCCTTTTCCAGCTTAGTGATGACAAGATCGAATTTCGCCATGTCGCTCAATTTTTGCTGGTTGATGGTGGCCTCCAGCCTGACAAACCAAACGCGTGGTTGGTCTGTTCAAAACTGCGGCACGCGACTCGCCAATGTGATCTGCTCCAACATCCCTGGTAGTGGCGGAGGAGCCTGTGGAGGCGGTGCGCTTTGCTGCTGCGGCTGGTTGTTCGCCATGTCACTGTTAAATTTTAATGACATGTGAAAGTGCCCTTGTGGCCTATTTACAGAATAAACGTTTTGAGTTTTTTTTTTGATAAAAAAAAAAAAAAAAAAATGTTCACTTTGTCGGGGTCACCACTTTAATGTTCGTATGCCTGCTGTATTAATTAAACACTTTAATTGTAATAAAGTCAGTTTTTTATTTTATACTTAGTCACAATACAGATATGCACAGATGTTATTTTGGCAGAATGACACGACCGTCTAGTCTAGCTCTTACATGGGACTGATGTCTTTACAAAACTGCTGACGCTGTCAAACATTGTGTCCCTACATAAGTATAGTAAGACGACCCGAATGGCCGAGTCGGCAGTCACCCTGCCTACAAAGCCAAGGGTCCCAGGTTCGAGTCCCGGTGGGGGCAAATATTTGTTTGATGACAACGGATGTTTGTACCCTAGTCATGGTTGTTTATCTATCTTAGTATAATATTTATCTATATAAGTATGTTGCTCGTTGTCTATAAATGTGTGTAAATAGTGTCCAAGGTATTAAGGTAATATTATACCTTGCTGTTAACAATTTTGTAATTATTTAATCCTGCTTATTAATTATAATAATTAATATTGTTGTTTAATATTTATGCTTCGGAACGCACCTCCTTTTGTTGCGCGACTCGGAACCATGCGTTGTTCACTAGCGGAAACAGAACCGCAGCTGTCACTCGTACCAACGAGAGGAGAAATTGGAGGTTATCTTTTCTCGTCGGGAGAAAAAACATGTCTGCTCAGGCGTCGGGCCAGTGATTGTAATTCGGTGTAACAATTACCAAATACAGGCGTCGGGCCTGGTCGGAGTGCTCATCATAAACATCGTCGGGAAATAAGTAGATTCGCGTCAGCGGTTAAGTGATCCGCGTTGTGATTGGACATCGTCGTATCGGACGGCGACTCCTCGTGTCGGCAGGCAGCACGCCGGCGACAGCGTCGGGCAGCGACAGTGAGATTCATTCCCGATCCTACCCAAACTTGTGCCCTTATCCCGTATTCCTGCCTCGAATCGAGCTTTCGATTTCCGGTCTACGACGACAAGGTAAGGTAACAATCAAGATTTTCTCTCCCGTGCTGGCAAAAACCCAGCCCCTCAAGATTCCACGCCGTTCGGTTGAGGCGTGGAATTTAAACATTTGGTAGCAGGCGCAGTTTCCTAGTGGGAAATCACCGATTCACGGACGGTTGTAGGGTTGTTGCCACATTGTAGTTGGGAGAAAAGAATATCTCAGATTGGTCGGCAAGTCGGCAATGAGTCTGTGGTCGGTATACCACAATTAAAGTTCATTTTCGGTTAGTGAAAGTATAAGTGTCAATTTAGTTAACAATTATTATAAATTTGTAGTCGGAAACTACTGTTTGTGCGCATAAAAGATTGAACAGTCATTCTGCGAAGTAACTAGATTGTATTACTTGCGGTAGAACGTCGGGTTCTATAGTACTGTAGTGTTATTTCGGTTTACAGAGCAGGGTCAGGCTATTTAAGGGGTATTAAGCTGATTTTGCTGACCTCAGTAGAAGTGTGGGTCATATCGGAGGGGCCACTTCTAGAAGGTCATAGCTTATTATTTTGTATTGTTTTCATAATCAAGTTTTGTGGGTTATTTTTGTATTGTGTTTTATGGTGGCATTCTCTAAGTGATTTAGAGTGTATATTTATAAGGTGTATGTCCACAGGGCGACCATATTAAATATTGTTTAGGATTTAATTGTTTTAGTGGTTGCCTTGGTTTTTACAACTTAGTTTTAATTTCTGTGCCCAGCGCTGACGGGCAAGTGCTGGTCTCTGGCTTTGCTTAGTTCGGTACTAAAGCATAGGACCAGAAACAATTGAATCGGTAACCATGGCACCTTCGCCCTTGACGGTACTGCGGTATGGTGTCCGTGAGGAGATGAGATGGCTCGCCCATACTCACAAGTATGTGGAGCGACCTGACATGGACGATGTCCTGCTCAAGCGTGTGGAGGACGCAATGACACGCGTCGGGAAGGTGTGTCGGCTGGCTGCGGAGGCTGAAGCCCTCGGGCTTACGGATGAGGCTTCGGAGGCTGCAGTGAAGCAGCTCTGCGCGGATGCTGACCAAGCGATGGAGTGCTTGGGCGACATCGAGCGTCGCGCGGAGAAAATTAAGCAGTCGCGACGGAATGACCGCGGGGAGGGTAGCGGAGACCCGCCCCCTAAGGGTGTTGTTGGACGGCTGCCACACCTGGAGATTCTGGCCTTCGGTGGAGCAATTGATGAGTGGCCGGCATTCATCAATTTGTTCGATATTTTGGTCCACGGTCGGGACGACCTGGACAACGCCTACAAGTTGGCCCAACTATTGTTGGCACTGCGGGGTGAACCGAAGGAGTTGGTCGGTCACCTAACGGTCACGGCAGGCAATTACGAGATAGCCCGGTCCATATTGTTTGACCGCTACCAGCACAAACGGCGGTTGGTTGATGCGCAGCTGGGGAAGCTGTTTAGCATCCCAAGAGTAACCCGGGATGTTGACATCCGGGTACAGGTGCTCAACCCTGTGCTGGTGGCCACTAAGGCTCTTCAGAACCTTGGTCTGCCGGTAGACCAATGGTCATATATCGTGTTGTATATGGTTTTGTCACGGTTGCCTGCAGCTGTTCAAAGTCGGTTTGAACAGCTGCATGGGGGCAGTAGCTTGGAACTGCCCACACTCGTCCAATTAACGGATTTTTTGGAGGGTGAATGCAGGCGATGCGATACATCGGATACGGAGGCCAGTGTGCAGCGCCAACCCGCGCGGATGCGGGAGGGGCCGCGCCCCCCACCCCCACGGGGGGGTGGGCGGTCAAAACAATTTGGCGTTTTGAGTGCCGCGCCGTCGGGTGACGGCTGTGTGCACTGCGACAGTGCCGGTCATGAAGTGACCAGTTGCGCCAACTTTAAGGCGCTCGGTGTGGCTGCCCGCAGGAAGGTGGTCTTCCGCCACCGATTGTGTTTCGGTTGTTTGGTTGACCCAGTCCCCCTCCGGGCAACGGGAGTCACCAACGGGGTGACTGGGGTACTCGCGGACGGGACCCCCCCCCCCGAGGGGAAAGGGGCAGCGCGGGGGGTAACATGCGGGATAGCAGGGGTTCGGTCGCCGCTGTCCACGGTCAGCGAGGACTTCGGGCCGCTGGCTCACTGCGTGTTACGGGCGGGTGTCGGATGGCACCTATGAGTAGCGCGAAGGCTGGGAGCCCACCACCTTCTGCGCCACCATGCCAGTCGCTCAGGGAGGCGAACAGTCGGATATCGCCCCCATTCCTAGAGCGCCCCAGTTTGGATCCGCTCTCCCCCCTCCATCCACGGTGGCCACCGGGCACACCGTACACCGTCCGGTATGGTCGGGTACCGGGACAGCGAGGGGCCTATTATGCGGGTTGGGACCCCCTGATGTACATACGGTCTGATATGCCACCGTTGGCATATCAGCAGCCGAGTTACCAGGCCGACGGGGGTCCCAGCGGGTTCGGATCCCGCGGAGGTTCCCGCTAGGGACACGCCGCCCACTTACAGGGTGCCGCCACTCCACAGACGGTCATGCTCCCCACCGCCTCGGTGATAGCGTGGAGTTCGGACGGCAAAGCACTATTGGACTCGGGGGCCCAGGGGTGCTTAGTCTCGTGCAACCTTGTAAGACGGTTGGGCATTTCGGTAAGGGAGTATCCACATTCCATTCGGGGAATTGGGAACACGGAAGTCGGTTCCGTTAAGGGAGTATGTCGGATTACTCTCTCGTCACGGGTGGATTCATCGGTGAATCTGACGGTCACGGCATTAGTCATGCCTAATGTGATGGGCTCACACCCTCACGTACGGTTGTCGCCCTCGGTGCGACAGTTGGTCGCTGGGTTGTCACTGGCTGACCCGGAGTTCGATATTCCGGGCCCAGTAGACATTTTATTGGGTGTCGATGCCTTGGGATACCTGTTAGTGCCAGGTGTCCACGTGTTGCAGGCGACTGGTCTGGTTTCGGTCAACACCAGACTGGGCCATGCGGTAATGGGTCCGGTCATGCCGGCTGCCCCACGCCTAGTGACTCGTAGTCCCTTATTCGGTTCTGTACTCTCGGAGGTGATACAGAAGTTTTGGGAGGTGGAGGAACCACCTACGGTCCGCCGGTTGGACCCGGTTGAAGAAGAGTGTGAACAGTTTTATCGGAACAATACTGGTCGCCTTCGGTCAGGTCGATTTCTCACACGTCTTCCATTTCGGAGTGATCGCCCGGCGCTGGGCAGTTCACACCATGCAGCCGAGACGCGGCTTCTGTCGATGGAACGACGCATGAAGCGTGACGGGATTTTCCGGCAGAAGTACGTCGACTTCATGCGGGAATACGAGTCGCTCGGCCACATGTCGGTTTCGGGTATCGACTGGAAGCGTGAAGACCACTGCTTCCTGCCCCATCACGCAGTCTTGAGGACCCCGGAGGGCAAAATACGGGTAGTGTTCGATGGATCGGCATCAACATCTAACGGCATGAACCTGAACCAGTGTTTGCATTCAGGGCCGAAGTTGAACCATGACATCGCGGATGTTATCACACGGTTCCGTCAACACAATGTTGTGTTTGTAGCTGACATCCGGATGATGTTTAGACAGACGGTCATTCACCCTGACGATAGACGGTATCAGCTGATACTGTGGCGAGAGAGCCCAGATCAGCCCATCAGGGTGTACGAGCTGAACACCAACACGTACGGGCTACGGTCTAGTCCTTATTTGGCGATTCGCACTCTGCGGGAGTTAGCGGATCGAGAACGGTTAAACTTCCCTAGAGGAGCAGCGATCCTGGAGCAGGATCTCTACGTGGACGATATCTGTACCGGTGCAGATTCCGTAGAGGAGGCGCTCGCTCGACGGGACGAGCTAGTTGAGCTCTTACGGGGTGGAGGTTACGAGCTCCGGAAATGGATGTCGAACTGAAGTAAATGAGACAACCGTGTCAGCTCGTAGCTAGTTTATTACTGCAGTGCAGGTAGACAACCGGCGCGCGGGCAGGCACGCCGCGCGCATATACCACATTCCTCTAACCTTACTTAGAAGAGCATCTATTAACAATAGAAATAGACACATTAATAATTAAACACGTAACTAACTAATTACATAACTAACTAACTAATATCTTACAATCTAATCAGAAGAACTTCTTATAATCTACTTTAGTTCTCACCCTACGCGAGCGAGAGGGATGCTGGGGCTGGCCTGTCTCAGCTCTCGCATCAGCCTCAACGTCTACATCAGCAACTGGCTCCGTCTCGCTATGTTCGTTAGGTTCTATTGCCTCAGACCATTGTTCCTCCTCCTCCTCCACTTGACCAGTCGACACGTCCTCATTATGGTCACCCTGCAACTGCGGCAACTCTGCGCTCGGAGCTGGTGTCGGTGCTGGTGGTGGAGTAGCAGGCGGAGACACCTCACCGCAAAGCGGACCTGGGTCGGGCTCATCGTCTGACGTTACACAATGCGCTTCTGAAACCACAATGTCACGCATAGTTTGCCCAGTATACTTAATTAATTGGTCAACATGTCTTTTACAAACTGTACCATAATCTTTAAACAAAATTTCAAACATCCGGTGGCCTAACTCCTTCTTTACAATACCTATTGACCAACTTTGTTTCCTCTGAGAGAACCAACGAGCCCAAACCACATCTCCAAGTACAAAACGTCTACTCCCTTTTAATTTATCTCTTCGACAGCTTTGTTTTCTATGTTCTGGGAGAACAAGATCAATTCTTGATCTTAGTTCCCTGCCTATCATTAACCTAGCAGGTGACATGCCCGTGGTACAGTGTACTGAGTTCCTGTACTCAAATAGGTAACGCAGTAATTTGTCTGCTATGCTATCTTTACTGCTCCCTTCACTAATTATACGTTTTAACATATTTTTACACGTTTTTACGGAATTCTCTGCTTGCCCATTACTGCATGGGTGGTAAACTGGCGAGGTTATGTAATTTATACCATTGTACATACAGAAGTTTTTAAATTCTACAGAATTAATTTTCTCATCATTGTCCGATATTAAAACACAAGGGATTCCCCATAATGCGAATAACTGTTTTAGTTTTACAATCAGCGCGTGAGTGGAGGTGCCGCTGTTCATACGAATACATTCGACCCATTTGCTAAACGCGTCAACAACCACGAGGTAGGTATCCTGTCCCACAGACATGTAGTCGAAGTGGACCCGTTGCCATGCGCCGGTCGGCTGCGGCCACGCGGCGGGCGGCGCGCGCGGCGGAGAGGGCCGCACGCGAACACACAGTGCACATGTACCTATAAATCATTCAATATCACTGTCTATTCCCGGCCACCACATTCTACTACGCGCCATACTTTTCGTCTTTGTAATTCCCAAGTGTCCTGAATGTAACTCCTCTAACATCCTGTCTTTATAAACACTAGGAATGACTACTCTGTGCCCTCTCAATAAACATCCATTATCATATTGTAAATCCGTTTTGTGATTATAATATGGAACGATCTTACTACAGTTTATTTTTCGTGGCCATCCATACTTCATATACCTAATTACTGTTTGTAACGCCGGGTCTTTCTCGGTTTCTTTTAATATATCTTCGAATCTAATTGGTAAAACATTTCGATGCATAACATTACAGTCTACCACACTGTCTGGCTCGATACTGTTCATAGCCGACCTCTTATTTCCTAACGGTGCTCGAGAAAAATAATCAGCTACCGTATTGTTTTCGCCCGATGTATACTGCACCTCATAGTTATAGGCAGATAATATCAGCGCATATCTCTGTAAACGTGCCGCCGTTGTTACCGATATACCGTTTTTTAATCCAAATATCGACAACAAGGGCTTGTGGTCTGTTTTAAGTAAAAATGGATCGTTTCGGCCGTACAGGTACTGATGGAATCGCTTCACTCCGAATACTATAGCCGTAGCCTCCTTTTGGATCTGGCTATAGTTTCGCTCGCTATCCACCAATGACCTCGAGGCGAACGCCAGCGGTCGCTCCGTGCCGTTGGCCTGCTGCTGCGCGAGCACCGCGCCCAGCCCGCCCGGCCCGACGTCCACCGTCAGCACCAGCCGCGCCGCCGGGTCGAAGTGCGCCAGCACGCGCTCGCTCGCCAGCTCGCACCTCACCGCCGCCAGCGCCGCGCGCTGCCTCGCGCCCCACCCCCACCCCGCCCCGCCACGAAGTAGCTCGTGCAGCGGACTCATTAGTGACGAAGCATTTGGAATAAAATTCCTATAGTAGTTTACTACTCCAAGGAATCTTTTTAATTCTGTTACATTCGTCGGGTCGGGGGCATTCATTATTGCCTCTACTTTACTGGGACATGTATGAAGACCGTTTTTGTCGATAATGTACCCGAGATAAGTGAAACTATCTTGGAAAAATACACATTTATCCTTTTGTAACCTAAGACCTGCATCTTTTAATCTTTTTAAAACTTCTCTTAGTCGTTTTAAGTAAGTTTCTTTATAAGGCCCTGTACAGCAGATGTCATCCAACCAGATACTTACGCCTTCAATGCCTACCAACAGCGTTTCCATGGCTTTCTGGAATATGGCCGGTGCATTAGATAAGCCATAGACTAAACGTGTATATTTGTATAGCCCTTTCGATGTACTTATCGTGGTAAGGATTTGTGATTGATCTGACAGGACGAATTGATTATACGCGTCAGAGAAATCAATTTTAGAATACCTTTCCCCCCCTCCTATTTTTACAAAAACGAAAAGTATGGCGCGTAGTAGAATGTGGTGGCCGGGAATAGACAGTGATATTGAAATATTTATAGGTACATGTGCACTGTGTGTTCGCGTGCGGCCCGCTCCGCCGCGCGCGCCGCCCGCCGCGTGGCCGCAGCCAACCGGCGCATGGCAACGGGTCCACTTCGACTACATGTCTGTGGGACAGGATACCTACCTACAGGAGTCCGCTGCACGAGCTACTTCGTGGCGGGGTGGGGTGGGGGTGGGGCGCGAGGCAGCGCGCGGCGCTGGCGGCGGTGAGGCGCGAGCTGGCGAGCGAGCGCGTGCTGGCGCACTTCGACCCGGCGGCGCGGCTGGTGCTGACGGTGGACGCCGGGCCGGGCGGGCTGGGCGCGGTGCTCGCGCACCAGCACGCCAACGGCACGGAGCGACCGCTGGCGTTCGCCTCGAGGTCATTGGTGGATAGCGAGCGAAACTATAGCCAGATCTAAAAGGAGGCTACGGCTATAGTATTCGGAGTGAAGCGATTCCATCAGTACCTGTACGGCCGAAACGATCCATTTTTACTTAAAACAGACCACAAGCCCTTGTTGTCGATATTTGGATTAAAAAACGGTATATCGGTAACAACGGCAGCACGTTTACAGAGATATGCGCTGATATTATCTGCCTATAACTATGAGGTGCAGTATACATCGGGCGAAAACAATACGGTAGCTGATTATTTTTCTCGAGCACCGTTAGGAAATAAGAGTTCGGCTATGAACAGTATCGAGCCAGACAGTGTGGTAGACTGTAATTTTATGCATCGAAATGTTTTACCAATTAGATTCGAAGATATATTAAAAGAAACCAAGAAAGACCCGGCGTTACAAACAGTAATTAGGTATATGAAGTATGGATGGCCACGAAAAATAAACTGTAGTAAGATCGTTCCATATTATAATCACAAAACGGATTTACAATATGATAATGGATGTTTATTGAGAGGGCACAGAGTAGTCATTCCTAGTGTTTATAAAGACAGGATGTTAGAGGAGTTACATTCAGGACACTTGGGAATTACAAAGACGAAAAGTATGGCGCGTAGTAGAATGTGGTGGCCGGGAATAGACAGTGATATTGAAAGATTTATAGGTACATGTGCACTGTGTGTTCGCGTGCGGCCCGCTCCGCCGCGCGCGCCGCCCGCCGCGTGGCCGCAGCCGACCGGCGCATGGCAACGGGTCCACTTCGACTACATGTCTGTGGGACAGGATACCTACCTCGTGGTTGTTGACGCGTTTAGCAAATGGGTCGAATGTATTCGTATGAACAGCGGCACCTCCACTCACGCGCTGATTGTAAAACTAAAACAGTTATTCGCATTATGGGGAATCCCTTGTGTTTTAATATCGGACAATGATGTGAATGAGACAACCGTGTCAGCTCGTAGCTAGTTTATTACTGCAGTGCAGGTAGACAACCGGCGCGCGGGCAGGCACGCCGCGCGCATATACCACACGAACTCTCCAGAGTTACTGACTGGTCTTCCGGATGACTACCAGCAGGATCCTCACATTTTTGAAAATTTGGAAAATCCAAATATGTTGTCGGTATTAGGCGTCCAGTACCAGCCGGTGTCAGACATGTTTTCGTATCGGGTCGAGTTGGACTCCCCGAAGGTTTGGACGAAACGGAACGTCCTTTCAACGGTGGCTAGGACATTTGATCCATACGGGTGGATCACCCCGGTAACATTTCAGCTCAAGTGTTTTATGCAGCAATTGTGGTCTGCTGAGCTGAAATGGGACGACCCGATCGGCGGGTCATTGAGCTCAGAGTGGGACTCGTTCTTTTCGACCCTCCCTGGCATCAATCGGAATTCACTGCCACGGAGGTTGGTCCCCACCAAACGATACACCGCCACCCTGCATGGGTTTTGCGATGCCTCGGAGAAGGGCTACGGAGCTGCGGTGTATCTGCGTACGGTCGACTCCTCGGGGGGGTTGATGTGCGGTTGGTCATGGCCAAGAGCAAGGTTGCGCCGTTGCGCACTCGCCTGACCATTCCCAAGTTAGAGCTTTCGGGAGCGGCTCTCCTGACTCGTCTGCTCAACCACACGATGACGGTCCCTCGTGAGTCAATAGCGTTGGAAGATACGGTCTACGCTTGGACGGACAGCCAGATCGTGTTGTGCTGGCTGAAGGCTTCAGTTCACAAGCTGGAGATTTTTGTGGCGAATCGGGTTTCGCAGATTTTGAATTCGGAGGTTCCCTTAATCTGGAGACATGTTCCAGGGGAAATTAACCCAGCAGACTGTGCGTCTCGTGGGTGTCACGCTCCGGAGTTGGTTGGACATCCCTTGTGGTGGGGTCCAAAATGGTTGACTCAAGCCGAATCGGATTGGCCAATGAGTCCACGCGTTATCACGGCGAACGGCGCCTTGACAGTCGGTGTCTGTACGACGCAACCAGAGCCGGAAGAGGAGTTCAGCCTGCTGGAATGGTACAGCTCGCTCGACAAGCTGATCAATGTGACCGCCTGGATCTGCCGATTTGCGCGGAATTGTCGGAATTCTGAGGCGCAACGAGTGCGGACACAGGTCCTGACACCACGGGATCGGAACCATGCGTTGTTCGCATTGGTACGGAACGTGCAGACGGTGCACTTTAAGTCCGAATTGGATATTCTGAGACGCGGGCGCGTCCAACTGAAGGGGGCTGTGGCTCGGCTCAACCCGTTTATTGACCCTCAAGGATTGCTGAGGGTAGGAGGTCGGCTGCGGAATGCCAACCTGCCTTATGCGGCTCGCCACCCGTTGTTACTCCCTAGGAAAGGGAAGTTGGTCGAACTGTTGATACAGGATCGACACATTCGGAATGGGCATATCGGATGCCACGCCTTGATGGCGTTTCTCCAGCGCGAGTTCTGGATTTTATCAGGAAGACGCTTAGTGCGTAGCGTCGTATTTCGGTGCCTGCCTTGTTATCGGGCCAAGGCGGCTACGATGCAGCCCCAGATGGGCGATTTGCCCTCGGATAGGGTTAACGAAATCCGGCCCTTTGCGGGTGTCGGAACGGATTTCGTGGGACCATTCATGGTCAAGTCTTCACAGCTACGGAACGCCAGATTAGTGAAGGCATACCTGTACGTCTTCGTGTGCTTGGCCACGAAGGCAGTCCACTTGGAGGTGGTCAGTGACCTCACTACAGAGGCATTTATAGCATGTCTAGATCGGTTCGTCTCACGAAGGGGCCTCCCGACATTGATCCGTTCGGACAACGGCACAAATTTTGTCGGAGCCAGGCGATATCTGCAGGAGGTCACTCAATTCCTGAACGGTAACCAGGATGCCATCGGTACGGCTTGCTCCCGACGAGGGATTGAATGGGTTTTCAGTCTGCCGGGATGTCCTCATTGGGGAGGAATTTTTGAGGCTGCGGTTAAATCGGCTAAGTTGCATCTGACGAGGATCATCGGTGAGACCTCTCTACGCTTTGAAGAGCTTGCGACGCTGTTCTGTTAAATTGAAATGACACTGAACTCGCGTCCGTTGTGCCCGCTCAGTTCGGATCCAAATGATTTGGAAGCGTTGACGCCGGGTCACTTCCTGATAGGTCAGCCCCTTAACGCCCTGCCAGAATACCCATTCGGTGATGTTAAGTTAAGTCGGTTAACTAGATGGCAGATGTTGCAGCAGATGGCTCAAGATTTTTGGAAACGGTGGTCCCTTGAGTACTTGCACATCTTGCAGCAGCGCCTTAAGTGGACTGACCGGACGAGCCCCCCTCAAGTCGGTGATTTGGTGCTGATTAAGGATGCGAACCTGCCATCATTGAGATGGAGACGAGGACGGATCGTCAAATTGTACACGGGTCGCGATGGCACGCCTCGATCAGCAGAAGTCAAGGTGGCGGACTCGGTCCTCAAGAGAGCGGTCGCAATACTTTCTCGCCTTCCTATTGATTAGGGACAGGTTCGGGCCTGTCCGGGCGGGTGACTGTTTAATATTTATGCTTCGGAACGCACCTACTTTTGTTGCGCGACTCGGAACCATGCGTTGTTCACTAGCGGAAACAGAACCGCAGCTGTCACTCGTACCAACGAGAGGAGAAATTGGAGGTTATCTTTTCTCGTCGGGAGAAAAAACATGTCTGCTCAGGCGTCGGGCCAGTGATTGTAAGTCGGTGTAACAATTACCAAATACAGGCGTCGGGCCTGGTCGGAGTGCTCATCATAAACATCGTCGGGAAATAAGTAGATTCGCGTCAGCGGTTAAGTGATTCGCGTTGTGATTGGATATCGTCGTATCGGACGGCGACTCCTCGTGTCGGCAGGCAGCACGCCGGCGACAGCGTCGGGCAGCGACAGTGAGATTCATTCCCGATCCTACCCAAACTTGTGCCCTTATCCCGTATTCCTGCCTCGAATCGAGCTTTCGATTTCCGGTCTACGACGACAAGGTAAGGTAACAATCAAGATTTTCTCTCCCGTGCTGGCAAAAACCCAGCCCCTCAAGATTCCACGCCGTTCGGTTGAGGCGTGGAATTAATCAATTGTAATATTTGTATGAGTTAAGAACAATCAATTTTTAAAAGAGATCTAAAAATCTATCAGTGGGAGTTTCTACGCCCTTCCTCTCCCACAGTGGTCCAATGTAGAGAAGGGCAAAAAATACGCTTGCTAAGTATATGTAAATATCTACAATAATAAAGAAATGTGAATACTTGAATGCTTGAATACCTTCTGTGATTATTTTGTTTTATTAAGTTAATCTTGTTCGAAATAAAAATATATTTAAATTTTCCAAAAAAAAACAATTTCATTCTTGTTTGACTAACTGCACTATTGAATGACTAGCACAACACAACAAACTTGCAACAACTAGTCTCTGGCCACCCCGTGTAGGAAAGAACGTGAGGCTATGTTAATAAGTTGTCTACTTGCTTGTCGGTGCGGCGCAGCTCGTGGAATAGATTGAAGACCCGCATTTGTGAAGGGGAAATGAACGCACGATTGCTTTGCTCTGTTGGTCGCGTACGAGAGGGAAGAGGGTGTTCCAATCACTGCATGTGTCTGTACTCTACCCTATAAAGGAATCCACACAGGTTCTCTTACGAAGGTGCTACGAAAAAGTATATTTATAAGGAATACGATTGTAAACGAAAGTGACAGCGCTAATTACTTTCACATAAAAAATAAAAGAGAGCGCAAACAATACGCTCGACTAAAACTAAAATAACGTAGCGCCAAACCACATAAAACTTGTTTTAAATAAACTACGCTATTTTGTGAAAAATATTTTCAACTAGAGTTTACGAATTGCATTTTTGATGCAATTCCGCAATGAAATAAGTTAGGATTTCAGAGTTATAGGAAAAAATAAAAACATTTTAGAGGTCGTTTCGCAATTATATTATATCGAGAAAATTTCATCCAATTGCGTTTTCCTCCAGTGAGAATCTTAATAAATAGCTCAATAAACATTAACCTAAAAATCAAATCTGTAGATGACTCTATAGTGGAGTAAATGAATTAGAAAAATACCCATATTATTTTCGTATCATCTAAACTATTCTCTCACACAGTTAGACCAAATGTATTTCTAGGTGTCAGTACCAGATACATGCTTGGTATGTCATAAATTATACATGTTGGTATTCGTACCGTTTTGCCACCTTAGGTGATTAATTATATTTTTTCGTTTGGACTATATAGATGATTCACAATCTCATAAATTCAAATAGTATACAGACAACAAGATTTACATAAAAATAGGCGATCTTATCTTATATGTTAAACCATTTACAAATTCAAATGTATTATATCGTTTACGAAACACAGTGAATTATTTCAGAATTTCTTTGCCTACCGTGCATCCTGGCGTTTATTAAAATCCGCTAGTAATGCTAATAGCGGATTTTGTAGCAGATGTTCTAAACTCAATATCAAATCGACAGACACAGGTTTCTTCTATATAAATATAAGATGTTCCGAGTGAATCTGTCAACCGCTTTGTCCCAACTCTCGTAATATATAAACTTTCCCAAAAAAGCCAATTTTCACTTGATAAAGGTACGGAGATTGCCGCCAGGGGCCATCTTCGGTGTATGCCATATTTACCTGACGGTCACCTGCGCCCTATAGTGGTGTTTGCGTGCTGTCAGACGCAGCGATATTTACAGTCAATAATGCTAAATCGAGTACTTAAAGAGTAGTGTCTGGTCGGTTACGGCAAAAGGCTCGAACCGTGGCAAGAGAGGATATCTTTTTACTTGGTCAGTAATGAAGGTTTTAAACAAATACATACCTTTTTCGAAGTAGTATTTTGAGTCGTTCCTTGTTTCAGATGACATGCTGTAGCTATTTCGTTATTTATATATAGTTGTATATTGTAGCTACTGCAACATAAACGTGCTATAAAGTACATTTAACGCGCCAAAAATGAATGCGATTTGATGTATAGTCACAGTATTTCCATAAACAGTAATAAATACATTGCACTTTGTACGAGCGTTTGATTAAACTATCAATAAGAGCTCCGTGGTCTAATGGGTTTCACAGGAGATGCAGGTTCGATTCCTGACCATGTACCGAAGAGATAATTAATTATCTTAACTACATTATACGGACGTTCTAACGGCGATGGAAAACATCGTGAGGAAACCTTCATTACTCCATAGCTGTGGCGATGGGCTAGACACCTGTCACGCAAAATGGATTATTGAATAACTGACTCAAAGTAGCATAATTATGTCTCTGCTACCCCGTATGGGAGAAGTCGTG
Source organism: Argyresthia goedartella (assembly GCA_949825045.1). Classification (NCBI taxonomy): domain Eukaryota; kingdom Metazoa; phylum Arthropoda; class Insecta; order Lepidoptera; family Argyresthiidae; genus Argyresthia; species Argyresthia goedartella. Next base: position 9,682,137 of record OX463831.1, on the reverse strand, counting down.
AAGCTATGTTGTGTTACTTTTATTTCATAGAATTTGAACTTTATCTTAAAGTGTTAAAGTTCAAAATCACGATCCAAATTTTCAAAAATCCCTTAACATTTGTGTTAAGCCATCTTGTTAGAGTACGGCTCGATTCCACACCTGTGTCCCTCGGCGAGGACTTGTGCTGAGTAAATATGATACAACAGCCTCATTTTTCACCCCCGAGTACATATATTCTCTCAAATGAAGTCAGATGCAAGCTAAGACCGTTGAATGCAGGATAAAGTTATTTTAGCGTGAAAGCCTCAGCTGCAGGCAACTTGAATAAATTATTGGAATGACTACAAAATATCGAGCTTTAACGACTAACGGCGGAAAGCTTGCGATTTAATCCCTATATTGCAACATCGCTGAACTAACAGAGAGAAATAAAACGAGGGATGACGAAAGTATTTTAATTCGTACAGTTAAAAACGGAATTAGCTGGGTCGAGCTGGATACTTATTATAAAAGTTTTGGTGCATTTATTCACATGGAGAAATTGTATTTTTCATTTCTAATCTCCTAACTGCTTATACTGGTAAGAGCTATGAAGAAGTTACCTTGACAGTGACTAACTTTATATTACCTGACTCTCTTACTTCACAAAACTTATTGCAACAATAATTGATTTGTTGCTGTTAAAAGTTATCACTCCTCTTACATTTCTAAGCTACGACTCTATGCAGTCTATACAAATACTTAGATACTAGAATTTCTCTAACAATGAAGTGAACTTTCTGTCTATAACTTCTGTAAGTACTCACTAAGTTGGTAGCATAACTGTACTAAAGAGGATTTGAGACCAACAAGCAGCCTTTTTAAGTATACCTTTAGAATAGAAAAGTTATAAAAGATAAAACAAACACAAATAAAGAGATTGTTTGTTTTAAATGATTAAATAAATATAATGAATTTGTGGGCAAACACAAGTATTCAACATGAGATTAGTATGTATAAACATTTTAATGTTATGTTTTTAAGGTAAAACCGGTAAGACCCGGTTTTACCGGTATACATAAAAATAAACTCCTGTTCAACTTGTTTGAAGACAAAAATGTATGTTTGCTTTGAGGTTAAATTATGTGTAACATTTTTTGTAGTAACACGGTTATAGTATGTATATATATGTAGTATCTTAGAGCACTTCGGTCTGGTCTGATTGAAAATGGTTTAACTAATTTGCTATTTCTTGATAATAAATATTCGATTAAGATAAACTCGAAGTTATCCAGAAGCCCTAAAATATTACCAGTTGCATCTAGAACTATACTTTGTTCAATTTGTCACAGGCGTTGTTTGTTTCGTTCAACTTTTTCAAACCTCAACCCAATCCAATACATTCAACTCTAAGCTGGCTGTGCGCAGTGTTTTTTTTTATTTGTTCGGAGCGCTTGTAAAACTGTCGAGAGCTCAGAGGGATATGATGCTGGCAACAATTCATGTTTACGTTATTTTACGTTTTACATTCAATACCGGTGACTTAGCATCAGGTTTATTCCAGATATCTAAAGAGGAGACATCTCCATAGTAAGAATAGCTAATACTAGTGCGGTTATTAGGTGAGTTCCGATGAGTGGCATATTTATTCACGAGCGAAGTGAGCGAGTGTTTAAGTCGACACGTATCGGAAATCATCTTACGCACATGTTTCTTACAATTTTTTACTATCCATTGTGCGAGAAAATAAAAAAAATGAGGAATGGTGGGCTTATTATATGTGAGATCGCTCAACGTATCTATAGTCCACGCCACCACTCAAGTCCTTCCTGGAACTAAATTCGCTAATCTCACTGGCAAGGCGACACAGTGGCCTCTACCTATTTCAGTTCATCAGATAGACCTCACTGAAGACGGACAGCGGAGGCTTAGTAATAGGGTTCCGATTGTCCCTCCAGGTACGAAACCCTAAAAATCGAAAAGTAAAAAAGTACAACGATTTGACTGCCTGGAAAACGCGCTTTTCGAGCAAATGCATAATTTAACTAAATCATATTTTACACTTGCAGTGCTCTCAGTGAATGCACAGACTCCTGCTCATTCAGAATACTACTTGAATACAATACTGGCAATCAAATCGGTTGAAGTTGTTCATAGTGATGTCCCTGAAAACATCCTAAATGTAATTTTACCTTTTTGCTGCTGTATATTAACCTTATTCATTCCGAGCACTCCCCAGGGCGGCCGACTCCCTGGGTCTGTAAATAAAGCGCTGGTAGTATCCCTCATTATTTATAGATTTCCCAATTGGTGACGACGAAGATTGTCTATAATGGGGAACTGATGAGAAAGTGATAGTAGTGAATAAGTAATGGATGTTTCTTTGTTTTGTTGTTTATACAGGGAGTAACAGTATCGTCAACTTTACTATAAAAAGCCTGCAGTTCATATCTTTAGCCGACTTCCAAAAAAGGAGAGGTTCTCAATTCTGTACGTATGTAGATATATATTTAAACATGTTATCGTTTTAGGGCCTCCAGACAAGTTACCTAGACTGTAAAACACATATCTCTTCAATAAAGGCCAAATTATCACAATTTATTTACGCGCTCTCCGTCCTCAAAAGAAACACCGGAAAAGAGTGTGCTCTTTCAGCTTATTATGCCTGCGCTAATTCGTAGTTAGGTAACTGGATAATGCCTTGGGCATAATAGCTAACGACTTGTTTATTATGCAAAAGAAATGTGTCAGAATCATGGCTAATATACAACACAGACATTTGCAAACCCCCACTTCCAAAAAGATAAGATCTTGACTCTACCATCACTGTACAGATTTGAAATAGCCACCTTTTTTCAAGAAACACCCCGATCAATATCAACACTGCTAAACGTTAGATGGTAAAATAACTTTTTCACACCTTTCATTCGGAAAAGTAAGTTTTGCTCCACGACGAGCAAAATGCTACTTTTCTGTTCAAGCTACTTTTTTAATTTATTTATTGGCATTTAGCATTTCCGCAATGTGCCAATTGAACACAGATCAAAATAATAGAATGTAATCATGAAATTACATTACAATTGACTACGATGACGTAGTCGATTAAAAACGAACATGTTTCAAGTTTTAACTTTTACAACGTTAAATGAAAATTTATCAATTATTCGTAATATTTAAAAAAAATATCACAATAAATTATATGTTTTACTGAAATCAAAACTATCGATGACTGTTATTGTGATATAATGAATATTTATATCCGAAAACATTGTAATATTTTATTGTATTATTTTTACACATTAGTAAAAGTATACAGGAATATTTTATCTGTGGTGACCTTTCCTTAATCCTTCACAATCCGCCATTATAAAAAAAAAGTTTTGTGTACGTTGTTCAATTACTGTAAAAGTGGTGAAAGTATAATTCAAAGTATATATATATATATAGTTTAGAGCATTTAATTTAAATTTTTTTCATAGTCGGTGTGAAAAGTTGTACGTGTCACTCAGGAGCAAAATTATTTTCGTCATGGGCGTTAACGCTTGAATCCTTCGTTACGCTCAGGATTCTATCGTAGAATCCTTCCCTTCACTCTGGATTCAATGTACCGCCCTCGCCGTAAATACATCATTTTGCTCCCTTGTGACACAAATAACTATTTCACACCTTTCATTCGGAAAAGTAAGTTTTGCTCCACGACGAGAGGGAGCAAAATGCTACTTTTCTGTTCAAGCTACTTTTTTAATTTATTAATTGGCAAGCAGCATTTACGCAATTTGCCAATTGAACACAGATTAAAATAATAGAATGTAATTATGAAATGACGATGACCACGATGACGTAGTCGATTAAAAACGAAAATGGTTCAAGTTTTAACTTTAACAACGTTATATAAAAATTTAGGAATTTTTCGTAATATTTAAAAAAATGTCACAATTAATTATATGTTTTACTGAAATCAAAACTATCGATGACTTTTATTGTGATATAATAAATATTGATATCCGAAACCATTGTAATATTCGATTCGATTATTTTTACACAATAGTAAAAGTAAACAGGAATATTTTATCTGTGGTGACCTTTCCCTAATCCTTCACAATCCGTCATAATATAAAAAAAAATGTTTATGTTGTTCGATTACTGTAAAAGTGGTAAAAGCATAATTCAAAGTAGTTTTTTTTTAGAGCAATTTCAATTTTCCTCATAGCCGGTGTGAAAAGTTGTATGTGTCACTCAGGAGCAAAATTATTTTCGTCATGGGCGTTAACGCTTGAATCCTTCGTTACGCTCAGGATTCAATGTACCGCCCTCGCCGTAAATACATCATTTTGCTCTCTTGTGATACAAATAACTATTTCACACCTTTCATTCGGAAAAGTAAGTTTTGCTCCACAACGAGAGGGAGCAAAATTATACTTTTCTGTTCAAGCTACTTTTTTAATTTATTCATTGGCATATAGCATTTACGCAATGTGCCAAAGGAACACAGAACTTAATAAAATAATCGATTATAATTTCATCGAAGTCGATTAAAAACGAACATGTTTCAAGTTTTAACTTAACAAAAAAAAATATGAATTTTTCATAATATTTAAAAAAGTCACAATAAATTAGATGTTTTACTGAAATCCAAACTATCGATGACGGTTATTGTTATATAAGGAATATTGATATCCGATACCATTGTAATATTCGATTCGTAATTTTTTACATATTCGTAAAAGTAGCACAGGAATATTTGTGGTACACCTTTCCCAAATCCGTCACAACCCGTCATACAAAAAAAAAATGACGTTGTTCGATTGAAAGTATTAATATAGTATATAAGTATTATAATAAATATATAGAGAGCATTAAATTTAAATTTTCCTCATAGTCGGTGTGAAAAGTTGTATGTGTCACTCAGGAGCAAAATTATTTTCATCACGGGCGTTAACGCTTGAATCCTTCATTACGCTCAGGATTATAACTTAGAATCCCTTGCTACTCTCAGGATTCTATCGTAGAATCCTTCCGTTCACTCTGGATTCAACATACTGCCCTCGCCGTAAATACATCATTTTGCTCCCTTGTGACACAAATAACTAAATATTACCAGAACCTAAACTAGACATTTACAAAAAAAGACAAAATTATATATCAATCTTAATCTACATTTACCTGCCAAATAATAATTAAAACAAGCGCGAGTCGGACTCGCGCACGAAGGTTTCCTTACCATTATCTATAAAAAAGGCAAAAAAACATATCTGAGCTCCCCTTAAATATTTGTTTCATTTGAATTTAATTATTTATTTTTAAAGTGAATATATAACTAGATATTCTGTGAATATTATAAGCGTCTTTTTATTGCCGTTATCAATATCGAGCAAAACGAGCAAAAAAATCACGTTTTTTGTATGGGAGCCCCCTTAAAGGTTTTTTTTATTTTGTTTTTTAGTATTTGTTGTTATAGCGGCAACAGAAATACATCATCTGTGAAAATTTCAACTTTCTACCTATCACGGTTAATGAGATACAGCCTGGTGACAGACGGACAGACAGACAGCGGACAGCGGAGTCTTAGTAATAGGGTCCCGTTTGGCACCCTTCGAGTACGGAACCCTAGAAACGAACCAATCATTCGCACGTTCAGCCTCAGGCTGAAAAGATTGTTAATAACCAAAAAGCTGATTTTAAGCGATATTTAGGTACTAGTAGATAGATAGAATATCAACTCACTCAGGTCTTAGAACTGAGTGAATAGACAAGAGGTTTCTATTTAATTTTATTGTTATTTTTTAATGTTTAATTTAGATATAGGCAAACCTTGTGACAGCCTTCAGGGTCCATGTACCTTACTTTATTTACTCCGCCAACCATATGTACATGTTTTCAAATAAAATGAATATGAATACATTTACTCCCACTCACTAAACAAATGTTAAAATTTTATCAAAATCGGTTTAGTAGTTTTTAAGATATATGGACTATTATGAGTAAATATTGCCCCCTCTTATCAGTAAGCTAGACCTTATTGACACGAGCTGGGCAATGAAGAAATAATATAAACCATGCAAGTTTTATCAAAATCAGTTCAGTAGTTTCAAATTATTAAAAACTTATTTGAAGAAGAACAGCTGGAAAACTTGACAAATTTTCCAGCTGTTCTGTGCTGCTGAAAAAATACGAGTGTAAAGAAGGTTGGGGGTTTTCCTCGCCACTTTATAAAAAGACTTACAGGTGCCCATGAAATACTTATGATAATTATAACAAAATATACGAAATAAAAAGTTATTAAAAAAGTCGATTTAATCGAAGTTCACTGAAAGTCGACTTAATTTTTCAGGGTTCCGTACCCAAAGGGTACCAAATTTATTACTAAGCCTCCGCTGTCCGTCCGTCCGTCCGTCCGTCCGTCTACCACCAGGCTGATATCTCATGAACCGTGATAGTTAGACAGATGAAATGTTCACAGATGATGTATTTCTGTTGCCGCTATAACAGCAAATACTAAAAAACAGAATAAAACAATATTAAAGCGGGCTCCCATACAAAATAGTAGTTTATGTGACTGCTGCATAATGGAGGGTATTAAAACTCGAGAGTGGGTTTATGAAACGAGCCGAAGGCGAGTTTCATAATAATTTCACTCGAGAGTTTTAATGCCTAATTAAGTACATTTACATACACTAGTTTATCTACACACATATCATAAGCTCTCTTTGATGTGTTCAGGAACCGCATGTTTGACCGGCATTGTGGTTCTGCAATTGTTTAGCTTGTTCTGTAGTACCAACTTCACGCAGGCGGGCGTCGGCGTTCGAAATTTGAATGTCAGTACCAACTTCACAGACAAACTAGGGACGGCACGCGGCACAGTGGTCTAGGATTTATTCCTCCATACTCATAGGAACATAATGTCTGGAATAATTATAAAAAATATGCAATGTCTCCGGTATACCTCCTTATATGTCATATTAAAACATGGAGTGGATTAGTTGCTCCACAAGTGAGAAAAAAAATGTTGATTATTTTTTTTGTATGGGAGAAAACACTTAAAGTACATTATTTCGGAACTAATTACAACTGATGGGCTGGTGCTCACATGATCTATTATACATGGCATACTGAACATAATGTTATATAATTCATGCACTTTTCGGTGCAGCTTTGGAAGTAGTTATTTTTTGAAATTTTGAATTTTTTGTATCAGCTTTATCATTATAATCTTTGACATAATGAGATGCCAGCCGATCTCTTTGAGAGTGAAAATACCATAAAAATAATAGAAATGCAAATAATAACAAAAACAAAGTTTATAAGTTATTTTATTTTATTCTTTTGATACGGAAATTACAATATGGTTAATATAATAATTAATAATAGCTTGTTAAAAAGTAAAAAAATAAGGCAAAATACATCAATAACAATAAAACTGTCATTAGTCAACAGGCCGCTAATGATCTTTATTAACAATAATAGAGGTAATTTAAATATGTATAGATATACCAAATATTTGGGTAATCTCTTAGAATTAGAAACTATGTACTAATCACAAATATTTAGGTAATCTCTTAATTTAATGACATGATTCGTAATACCTATACAACATACTGCAATAAAAATACAAATATTACTATGATATATCTAATAAAAGATGTCAAGGACAAAATGAAAAAGTAAGTCTTAGCTTAGTCATCATCACAGTCCTCTTTATCTGATTCCATCAATGATGCATTAACATCAACAAATTATATGTTTTCTTTATATTATTTTTTTATAATTATTCCAGACATTAAGAATAAAGAATTTCCTATGAGTATGGAGGCCAAATCCTAGACCACTGCGCGGGTGGGCGTCGGCGTTCGAAATTCGAATGTACACATAATGACCATTATGTGTAGTTTTCCAGATACGAAACGAGTTTTTACCAAGTAGTTTAACATAATGCTGATCGTAACGTGCGGTTTTTGAACGCAGTAAAGAGGGTTTATGATACGTGTGGAGATAAAATATTTCAATACCACGTACAAACTTATGAATGCACCTTGTTACGTACATGGAGTGTGAAAGTAGCCGCACCAATAACTTTGTAAACAACATTTTGCTATGTAAAATCCAAACTATTCACTCCATACCATCCCTACCATTGTACAGCGGTACGGAACCCTTCGTGCGCGATTAATACTCACACTTGACCGGTTTTCAATTAAATGACTTCTTATTTTTCTTAACTTTATAACTACAGGGGAAAGTTTAGAATACTACTTGAAATGCTCTTTAATTTGAAGAAACATTAGCCTCCATACATAATTTGTAACATTTCAGTTTTTACATCCACTAGTTTTACTTTAACCACAGCAAGACTCATTTAAATTCAGGGGTGAAAAAAAAATGGTAAAGCTTGAAACTACATAAGCCTTTCACCGTCAAAGTGAATATATAAAAGTGTAGTGAAGTGAAAAGTCACGTGTCGATCGACCCGGCTGCTTTCTTTCACATGTTCGATTCTAAGAAAAGAACTTTTTGCATCGGGTCTGAAGGTTTGAGCGTTCTTTAGTCGGGGAAATTTTTGGCTTAACCGTTACAAATTTTTGGACAAAAACAAACATATGTTGTACCTTTTCCCTTACGAGGTGGCTGAGACACAGATGCGCCCAACTGTAAGCCATACGACGTTTAGCCAAAAATCTAGACAATCGAATGTTATATTTTATGTGACGACCCGAATGGCCGAGTCGACAGTGACCCTGCCTACGAAGCCAATGGTCCCGGGCTCGAGGCCCGGTGGGGGGAAATATTTGTTTGATGAGAACGGATGTTTGTAACTTAGTCATGGTTGTTTATCTATCTATATAAGTATGTGTATCTTTGTCTTGTACCCAAGATACAGAGAATCCTAGTTTAGAGCTAGTTCAATATGTGTAAATAGTGTCTAAGGTGTTATTATGTCCAAGGTTTTATTCATTTATTTATCTATTTAATATATCTATTTTACAATATTATATAGGTTCTCACACACAAATACCTCATCTGGTCTATCGGGAGTGGTGGGATCATTCTCAATATAATAACAACATAACATAACATAACATAACATAACATAGTGTCACGCCTTTTTCCCATACGGGCATGGCAGAGGCACAATTGTGCCCCCTTTGAGTCAGTTAAATAATACATTTTGCATGACAGGGGGCTAGCCCATCGCCGTAGCTATGGAGTAATGAAGGTTTCCTCAAGATATTTTCCATCACCCTTAGAACGTCCGTATAATGTACTTAAGATAATTATCTTATCTCATTGGTGCATGGTCAGGAATCGAACCTGCATCACCTGTGTGAGAAGTACGCATGAAACCTATTAGAACACAAGAGTAGTTTATGTGACTGCCACATAATGGAGGGCATTAATACTCGAGAGAGGGTTTATGAAACGAGCCGAAGGCGAGTTCCATAATAATATCACTCGAGAGTTTTAATGCCTAATTATGTACAGTTACATACACTAGTTTATCTACACACATATCATACGCTCTCTTTGATGTGTTCAGGAACCGCATGTATGACCGGCATTGTGGCATTGATCTTATCTCTGCAGTTGTTTAGCTTGTTCGGTAGTACCAACTTCACAGACAAACTAGGGGCGGCACGCAGGCGGGCGTCGGCGTTCGAAATTTGAATGTCATAATATGTAGAAAATTTACACATTACACATTATGGTCATAATGTACAAATTTTCAGATAAGAAATGAGTTTTTACCAAATAGTTTTACATTATGCTGATCTTAACGTGCGGTTTTTAGACGCGGTAAAGAGGGTTTATGATACGTGTGTAGATAAAGTTATTTTTAGAGCACGGAGCTCTAAAAATAATCGCTCTAATATAATAATGCTGATAACATATATCATCCATCCATCGCCGCCACACTGAGCTCAATAAACCCGGTGACTGACAGATGGGCTTACTCTGATATGTAGGATTCCTCACTTACAGACTTGATTGAATAGTTAAGGTACATGAAATCTTGTGATTAATCCAGTCATTAACAGTCAGAATCAACCTCAGTCACAAACGAGCCTTCAATGCAACGGTCCAAAATTCAATATAACTTTGGCAATTTGCGACGACGACTCGTCCATATACCTTATTCCCATAGTAAACTGTTAAATCCAGTGATACGGTTCATGTTGTCTCTATTTGGCGTACGCGAAAGAAGCAAGACAAAGTTCTGGTTGATGACCGGTTATACTTTTACAAATAGTTACTTGTTTATTGTAATCGGGATTGAAACTTGACTTGATGTCGATAACGTAACAAGGCGGCCATTACGATAACATGAAATGGTTCATATTGTAATGTTAGACGGGCGTAATGAAGAACCATTTTACTTAGACCTTTAGCACACGGGACCACCCGAGTGGAGTTTAATACGCAAATTGCCGGGCCGCCATACAATTTCGATGGATCGACGACGCGGTTGACTTGAGACCGCGTGCGAATTCGACGAATATTTCTGCATATTATTTATAATAGGCTAGTATTTAATCGCACATCAAAAATGCTGATCTTCACAGCAAAAAATAATCAGCAAATCACTTTTTATGTTTTAAGTATTTTTCTTCATATTATCCATATTCAACCTAATACGAAGAATACCGGGGGCTTCGCTTCGCTCACCCCCTTTACCCTTTACCTAAGCTACCGCAGTATTTTGCCCTGATATTTGCTGTGAAAATCAGTATATTTGCTGTCAATTCAGTATTATTAATTTGCAATTTAATATTACCCTTCTAATATGTAATATTTGTAGATACTAGTTATACAAATCTATATTTAAAAGGGATCTAAAAATCAATCTATGGGAGTTTCCTCGCCCTCCTTCTCTCACTGTGGTCAATGTAGAGAAGAGGCAAAAATGACGTTTTCTAAACAAATGTTTACAGAAAATAGAGACGTTTTACCTGAAAATAAAACGTTTATTAAATACTTACCATATTCAGGGCCTAATTAAAAACATGAGAAGACATCCTTGATTTTCAGTGCTAAACTAGTGACGTATATCCGGTCCGTCCGTTCCCGCCCGGATGTTCGGTTAAGCCGCGTGGTACCTTGTTTGCGCGCGCGCCCCACCACACCACCGAGGCAGTTCGGATTGTTGAATTCGAATTTAGCTTCATTGGATCTCTCATGTCCACCAGGCAGATTTAAAAAATATTAGGCCCTGAATATGGTAAGTATTTAATAAACGTTTTATTTTCAGGTAAAACGTCTCTATTAAATATCTTGACCGATATTCAGGGCCTAATTAAAAACATGAGAGACGTGTTTGATATCGCCTGGTGTTGGTGGACGCTAATGTGATTCGTAAACATACATATTTAAATAAAAGTAGGTATGTTTATGTTGTGACATACAGAAATTATGAATGATTCAGGTATTTTGATAAACAAGTAAGTATCTATCTATAATTTATTCGGACTGATCGATGATCCCTTAGGAAGAAACCTAAAGTTTACATGTACTGTATGTAGGTTAGGTACTATGACTTATGACATTATTGTATCTGTTCTGTATTGCTTTCTGTTAAGATGAGGTGATTAGTGTGGTTTAAGGAAATAAAATTAACTTGTAACTTATAAACAGGTATTATTAAACATCTTGATAGAACCTGCGTAGAAATGGTACCAAACCAGTAAATAAATTAGGTAGGTATTACTAAAATCAGCAAATATAAATCAAACTTTGGAATAAAGTATTGAACAATACGTAATTGTCTTAATTACTCGACAGGGGAGAATAGGTTCGTAATCAATGACTCTCTTCTATCTCCAGATTTTACTTCTCTTTGATAAAAAATTTGGAAGGTCTTAGCAGACTTCCAGTTGCCTCGGGATAGTATGTCATCAATGGGAAAATGTTCGATCCAGTTTTTGGATGCAACAGCTGATCTGAAACTGCCAGGCGTAGCATTGATGTTTGCATCTTGAAGTAGTTTCTTCAGCCAGCCCCCTATGATTGTACGTGTAGCAGCTTTGGGGTCGCCTGTAGTACTCACAAACAGATTATCGCACTTAGCAGCAATCCGCCTAGGTTTCCCCAACTAATGAGGCGGCGTATCCAGTAGATAGGATCCAGTGACTTGTCCTTATTCTTATTTAGCTTCCATCCCGATTGTTGATGGGTAATGGAGTCAGTTTTGGAGCCAAAAGATGGCCATAAGATTATGCTGTCATCTGAAATTATGCTCGCACCTCGTCCTTCAGGATTAGTAAGGAGAATATTTATGATACACATGTAGTAACACGTATTGTGCACCGCTCTGCACTTTAGTTGAGAATATATTTTGTTACTTTCAGTTTTTTTTTTTTTTTTTTATGAGGTAGATAGATATTTTGCCTAGCCGGCAGCGCCCATCGATCTCGCGCTTCATACGCGTTTTAGTGCTCCGCCGCTCAAGTCACTTTCCACGATCAACGTTTTAAAAAGTGAAAAAGTGTAATAATGCCGAAACGTAGTCGTTCGCGAAGTTACGACGACGAAATCGACAAGTATCGACGACAACTTAAAAAACTGGAACAAAAAAAGCGCAGGCGGGAAAAATCCCTTACTTCGCGATCCCGATATTTCCGACGAAATGATGATGACCAAGGTATTTAACTTCTCTGTTTGTTTAAATACCTATTTGATCTATATAAGACGGCTCCGTAATCATTCCTACGAAGAAATGCTCGAGATGACCATTGGGGTCATTTCACCGCATTTAAAAAACAGTTGGCGTGCTTTCCATTGGGGACTGTACCTAACTAAATCTCTGAAGATAACTGTTGTTATCAAGTGCTCATAAAGGTCATTATTACCGATTCTTGTAAAATAGTAATAAAATCTTGTAAAAACCTCTAAATTACTCACATCTCACTCATGTTCTATGGTACTATGCTATGAGCTATCATTACGGTGTGTAACCAGAGCAGCCGCTGGGGCTGTCTCGACACAGTACCGTTAGCATACAAGTCTTACTTCTGAGAATCTGCAAATAGAATATCCTTTATTAGAACAATACCTACAAAAATAGGCATCTACTTACTTCAAGTACTTAGGTTTTCTCGGTACCTTTCCGTCACACCTCCAAACAAACGACGACTTTTGTCCGACGCTGAACCAATGTACGTCTCCGACGATGACTATTCGGAGGGCTCTGAATACCAAGTAGACAAGCCCCCAAACGAGCTACCCTCTTGTCCAAACCCCCCGACTGCCGAACCGCAACCGGGACCAAGCTCAGCACCTGACGAGCCGCAACCGGGACCAAGCACGGTACCCGATGTATTACAGGCCGGCCCAAGCGCAGCGCCGCGCGGCCCGGATCAGGGACCAAGCGCGTCTATCAATGACCTACAGCAGGGGGATAGCCCCCTTATTGAATTAGACCCTGAGATTATGGAAATTCTCGGTGATGACCCATCTTCTACAGTTCAGTATGGACCTGAAATATGAAAAGAATTAGCCACCCGTTTTCAACACGTTGCTACAGAGGGCCTGGAAAAGGATGCTAGGAAGGACCCTATTGCAAAATACCTCATACCGGCCAATTGTAGCTACATTGACGCGCCGAAGGTCAATGCTCAAATAAAATTCTTTACCGATGCCAACGCTAAGCGCGATAAGGGCATTGAGACAAAACAAAAGCAGATGGCCAGTGCCATCTCATGCTTAAGTGAAGTTATCAACAACCAGCTGAGTTCAAAAAATAAAAATTACGAGATTTTGCAAAAGCTGATGGACGCATGTCGCTTATTGTGCGACATTCAACATAGCGATTCGGTAACGAGAAGAAATTTCATTATGTTCTCTGTCAAAAAAGATATGAGTGAACATCTTTCGAAAACAAAAATCGACTCACACCTGTTCGGGCAGGGGCTGTGCGATATATTGAAGTCTGCAAAAGAATTGAACAAGTCACCATCCGAATTAAAACCCGACACTTACAGCAGTAAGGGCTCATCCAAGCGCTCAAGACCCCTCGCAGCAAAGCAGCCTTTAAACCGGAGAGCTCCTCCCCCGGCGCGCAGGCCGCCGGGGCCGCCCCCGCCCCCGAGGAGCCGCGAGCCTGCCGCGCACCGCGCACCGCATCTCCCGCCGCCGCCCGGCTACTGGTCGAGACCGTCGCCGCACCAGCTGCCGCCGCCGCCGCCGCCGCCGCCGCCGCCGCCGCCACATAGGCGCCGCTACTACTAGATACTACGAGTACAGTTAAGTACGGAGGGAGATTAGCACAATTTCGTGAACAATGGTCATTAATAACAAATGACCGCACTATTCTCGAATGGATTAATGGTTACGAAATTAAGTTCTCAAGTCCTTTTATCCAACGTTTGGTTCCCCCTCCACCTGTTCAAACAAATCTAGAAAAACAACTTTAATGAGTGTGTGGACCATTTGCTAAAAATAGGTGCAATATCAGAGTGCGATTCGTGCGAAGGGCAATTCATATCCACTACTTTTCTCACACCAAAGCCGAATGGTAAGATGAGATTTATCCTCAATCTCAAAAAACTCAATAAATTTATAACAACAAGTCATTTTAAATTGGAAGATTTGCGCACAGCTGTAAAACTGGTCACAAAAGACTGCCAAATGGTTACAGTTGACCTTAAAGATGCATATTTCTTAGTAAGCATACATAGGCGATCCCGCAAATACCTAAGATTTGTTTTTGATGGTCGTTTGTTCGAATTCAACGTATTACCATTCGTTCCCGTTCATATTTACAAAAATAACTAAACCAATAGTGAAACTACTGCGCAGCGCGGGCTTGATCTCGACCTTGTACCTCGACGACTGGTTATTGTTTGGAAATACCTACCTGGATTGTATGACCAATGTCTATATTACAAAAAGCTTGCTAACTTCCCTAGGCTTCCTAATAAACGAGGAAAAAAGTACATGAAACCCATCAACCACACGCAAATTTCTGGGAGTTATTATCGATTCTCACAATTTACAGCTCAGCCTTCCTAACGAAAAGAAGCTACGAATAAAATCTGAATTAGAACAATTCGTTAAATTAAAAAGATATAAATTGAGGAAATTTGCGCGCATTGTTGGCTTACTAGTCTCATGTTGCCCAGCCGTAGCTTACGGCTGGCTTTACACTAAAGAAATGGAACGACACAAATACTCAAACCTAAGGGATGACGAGAACTATAATAAATCTATAAGTATTCCTGACTCCCTTCAATCCGACCTGCAGTGGTGGCTAAGTGCCGTTGATGAATCGGTGCATCGGATTACCAACGACGTGTACCAGAAAGAGATATTCTCTGACGCCTCAACAACGGGGTGGGGAGCAATGTGCGAGGGCCAAAGGGCAAGCGGACAGTGGTCGGCCGCAGAACAGGCTCGTCATATTAATTACCTCGAACTGTTAGCCGCATTTCTTGCTTTAAAGACGTTCGCTCGCGACCTATACGATTGCCAAGTACTTATGCGCATAGACAATACAACCGCAATTTCCTATATAAATCGTATGGGGGCGTACAATACCCACATCTCACACATATTACTAAGCAGATCTGGCAAGAAAATTGTACATATTTGCATCATACATAAAATCAAGTGAAAACACTATTGCTGATGCCGAATCGAGGAAAAATCACCCAGATATTGAGTGGGAGTTAGCCGACTGGGCCTTTGATTTCTATGACGAGTTCGTTCGGTGTGCCGGACATTGACTTATTTGCAAGTCATGTAAATCACAAATGCCCGAGTTATGTCGCTTGGCACCGGGACCCGGACGCCTTCGCTGTCGATGCATTTACCTTCTCATGGACATCGTTTTATTTCTACGCATTCCCTCCTTTCTCGATGATACTTAAAACTCTTAGAAAAATAATTGCAGATAAAGCAGAAGGCATTATGGTCGTACCCTAGTGGCCCACCCAGCCGTGGTACCCTATTTTCAACAACCTCCTCAAATCTCAACCTGTTACATAGTAACTGCCTGATCTCTCAATCCAGCTCCCGCCAGGTGCACAAGTCGATTACCCTGGTTGCAGCAGTGTTGTCCGCCAGGCGTTGACAAATAGGGGCCTCTCTAACTCGGCCTTAGATATAATGGTAGCTTCGTTAGCGCCAAACACAATAAAACAATATGATATATGCCTCAAAAAGTGGTGGACTTTCTGCAACCAGCGCTCACTCAACTATTTCAGTGTGCCTGTACATGTGGTTGTGGATTTCCTTACCCAACAATACGAGAACGGTAGTCAATATGGGACCCTTAATTCATGTCGTTCAGCCTTATCCTTAATATTAGGACCAATAATATCTAATAATGACATTTTACAACGATTCTTTAAAGGGGTTTACCGACTTCGGCCACCATTACCTAGATACTTCATTACATGGGACACAAATATAGTGTTAGATCATCTCAGTGGTTCCTACCCAAATGAAGATCTTTGCTTGGAGCAATTGTCAAAGAAGACAATCACTCTTTTAGCATTGGCAACAGCACACAGGGTGCAAACGTTTTCTAAAATTAAAACCATAAATATAGAAAAACGAAACGACCAAATAATTATCAAGATCCCAGACATTATAAAGACGTCTAGGCCTGGTAGTAAGCAGCCTATCCTAGTCATACCCCATTTCAAAGAAAAGCCCACTGTATGTCCAGCAGCAGCCTTACTCGCCTTTATCGACAAAACTAGTTCCCTTAGAAAGTGTGAAACCCTCTTTATAGGTTTAAAGAAACCACACTTAGCCGTTGGCCCTCAGAGCTTAAGTCGCTGGATCAAGCGCACGCTCGGAGACAGCTGGCAGGACACTGCGGTGTTCTCCGCGCACTCGACGCGCGCGGCACGCCGCTACGTCTAGGGCTAGCTCTCTCGGTGTCAGTATTGAGACCATTCGTAACACCGCAGGATGGAGTGACAACTCCAATACCTTTGCCAAATTTTACAATAGGGTCATATCAACCACCGAAAATGTTTCGCTAGCGACATCTGTTTTTGATTAAGTCGTACGCTGAAACTCATAGTTCCTATTGTTGTTATACATATACGAAAATACATGTAATTATATTGCAAACAATTGTAATCCCTTAATGTTAAAAGGATTTCTTTGCGTTAACTAAAATAAAAACTGATTATACTAAGTAAGAAAAACTGTGGTTTAAAATTTATGATTTCTAAATAATAATACTTACTGGTTATAAAATATGTTCATCATTTATAAAAATATGCTCATTGATAAAAAATCCTGAGTGCTCTCAAAATCTACATGTGTATCATAAATATTCTCCTTACTAATCCTGAAGGACGAGGTGCGAGCATAATTTATGATTAAACGAACTTACCTTAAGTGAAGTTCTATCAAAATTATGCGAAGCACCTCGTCCGAAGAGATTAGTAACTCCCTCCCAACCCAAGCTATTCGCACCCTTATTAATGAGCCAGGATTTTATCATCAAATGAGTTAATTGGACGATAAACTAAATGAAGCGCGAGATCGATGGGCGCTGCCGGCTAGGCAAAATATCTATCTACCTCATAAAAAAAAAAAAAAAAAAACTGAAAGTAACAAAATATATTCTCAACTAAAGTGCAGAGCGGTGCACAATACGTGTTACTACATGTGTATCATAAATATTCTCCTTACTAATCTCTTCGGACGAGGTGCTTCGCATAATTTTGATAAAACTTCACTTAAGGTAAGTTCGTTTAATCATAAATAATACAGTGTTCCTGAGTAACGGTAAGTAAAGTTAAATCGTGTACACGTCTACCCGAGCATAGTAGGAGTAAAGCAGCCGCTCTTTGAGAGGTGGCAAATAAACTTGATGAATTGCAGGTTCTTTTAGAAAGATGGTTTACAAGGGAGTCTATATCCCAGATGGGGGCTTTGATAGGTTTAGGCTTAGCTAACCCAATGGACTTTAGGACTTGTTTTACAAGTGTATGTGAGCTTAGCTTATTACTTTCACTGTGATCACAAAGAGTAGACACTACAGATTTATGAACAAGGATAGTGCTGTATGAAAGGCCTTCCTTTTGATGTAGATCAGTGAGGAATCGGGCCAGGTCTGAGCCTGTAGGTTTATGTGTATGTACGTGAGTTATGGTCCAGTTTCGCCAACGGGTCCAAGCTGGTTTATACGTTCTAAGAGTGGATTCACGCCAGCTCGAACGGAGCAGAGCTTTTTGTTCCTCGCTCCAGTCACTTAGGTGTTCTTGCCAACCCCACATCTCCATATCTCCAGCGTCATCTCCGATATGTTGGCGGGCGGACGTCCCGTCGTTACATCGACTAGGACCTGCGACAGGTTCCTTATCGTGAATGGGGGTGACAATGCGCGGCTTTTCAGGTCTGGTCTCCAGTAAACTTTGTGCCATCTCGGGGCTACGATCAGGTACACACCCAGTGCATTGTTTAAGTGCGTCAATACTCTGGGAATGAAATAAGGCGGCGGGAACAGCCATGCCAACTTGAAATCCCACTTGCTGCCTAGAGCATCGTACATGCTCACCTGGTTGTCGGTTCTGTCCAGTGTACAGTACGTTGGAACCACGTGAGCTCTCCTGGAAGCAAAAAGATCGATTACGGGGGTTCCCCTCTTGGCAAACACGACATTTGTTATGTTTGACAGGAGATGCCATTCTGGTGGGTCTTTGAGACGTGATAAATGGTCTGCTTCGCAGTTGTAGTTCCCTGCTATGTGATAGATGGACATGTGAATGTTGTTTTGGTCCAGTACTTGTAGCACTTTCATTGCCAGCTCCGTAAGGGCTATAGATTTCGCCCCTCCCTCTTTTCTTAGATAAGAGACGACAGTTTTGTTGTCGCACTGTATTAGCAGCGACTGTGAGCTCAGGAGCTGATAATGATGGCGTAAAACATTTAATATGGCCAACATCTCCTTGTAGTTGCAATGAAGGTTCTGCTATGAGGGTAGCCATGAGCCTGTTATTGAGATTTCGTTTAATTTGGCCCCCCAGCCGATGTCGCTGGCATCTGTTGTTAGGTAATGAGACGATAGTGGGACATGAAGTAGAGTACTCTTCTGACAATTCAACTGCCACCATTCTAACTCGACTAGGGCTTTCGCAACTAGAGGAAAGGTTTTTGTCATCTTTAGTTTTAAGGCCTTGTTGGCCTGTAACTGTAAATACCGGTAATTTAGACGACCCCTCGGTACAGCAAAACTGGCAAAGTTCAGCAGGCCAATGAGACCTTGTAACTCTTTGACGGACGTTGTCCGTGTTGTCAAGATTTTGGATACCGTGCAATGTATTTTTGCTACTAACCTCTAAGGAATGTATTTCGCGTTCTGCCATGTGTTCCACACAATGCCCAGGTATTCCACTGCCTTCTGTGGGTTGCAAACAGATTTGTCTGTGTTCACTTGCCAGCCTAGGTGGGCGAGCGTGTTCAGTGTCAACGACACTTGATTTATGAGAGTGGCTTTGTTTTGATGAGCCAGCATAAAATCGTCGAGATACACGATGATCCGGATACCGTGATCGCGGAGGTATTGTGCTATCCAGTTGGTAATTGAGGCGAATATTCTCGGTGCTGAACAAAGGCCGAAGGGTAGGCACGTCATTTCCAGTATTTGTGGGTTTTTGTCGTCGTACAGAAGGCGGAGAAACCTTCTGTGGCCTTCGAATACAGGGACATGGAAGTATGCCTGGTAAATGTCCACTTTGGCCAACCAATCCTTGGGTTGTAGAAAATCCGTTACCCGATGAACATTTATTAGTCTGAAAAGTCGAGTGTTGACGTATTGGTTCAGATTTTTTAAGTTGAATATGGGCCTCCATGTGCCGTCGCTCTTGGGGCGCAGGAATATCGGGGAAATAAAGCTGGGCGATGGGCGCACCTTTTCTAGCACTCCCTGCGAGATCATGTTTTTCATTATTTTCGACATTAGTTCTGATTCTGGTGTTTTCACACTGCGACTGTTTGGAATGTGCAATGGATGTTTCAATACAAAAGGGATGCGGCATCCTTGTATATTTTTTAGAATGTATGTGGGAGCTCCCAACTGTTTCCAACGATCGTAGTACATGCGGAGTTGTCCGGCGTGAAAACTTGCATGCATGTGCATGGCATAGTCAATATTTTCGTTTATGGGTTTGGTGTCTCCTATCCCGGTGGGATGAGGGAGAACGTCTGGGTTGATAATCCCTTCCTGACCTGTCGGGGAGACCACGGCCGCGTGAACCCCGCGCGCCTCGCCCGCGAAACGAATTATTATTTATCCTGCCTCGGGCCGAAGTATGATACTGGCTTTGATTATGATATTGCGCGCGATTGTTATAAGTTGCGGCCTGTTTCTGCGTCTGACTGCGGGTAGAAGTGGAAGGCTCGTACTGTGGCGCAGTATTGTAGCGAGACTTTCCTTCCACCCAAAACACATTTTTAACTCCACCCGCTTTTTCCAATAAAGCATTAAATTTGTCGGCTTCAAATAGATGAGAACCTGACGGCGCAATTTTGCGTAATGTATTTTTGTGGTACTGGTCTTTTACTGATGAGAGTATGCCTTCTCTGCGGTATTGAATAAGTTCAGCCCGGTGCCCACAGACGAGCTGGAGAGCGTCGTTTGAAATCTTGCTATACTCACCATTGGCCAACATTTCTTTTTAGCTTTGTATGGATATCGTCGAATCGTAGGTTTTCGACCTGATGCGCCCAGGCAGGCTAGAATAAAGGCTTGTAATTCACTCAAAAGCGCGTCGCGCTGTTTGAGCAATGCATAGGAAATGCCGGCAAAAGCCTTTTCTATGTTTAAGGTAGTTTTAGATGTATCGTACCTCTTTATCTCGTCATTAGCTTCAAGATTAGTGAAACCCGGCGCAAATAAATAGTGTTTTTGGACGTCGGCATTTCGGACGTTAATCCAGTCCTGGCTATTGAATCGCTGCAAATATTTTAATTGTTGTGTTAGTTCGGGAGACGCCTGCGGAATAGCGGGCTCCTTGGTTTTTGTACCAGTAAAAATGTTAAGATCAACCTCGAAAGCCGAGTCAATGTTGGCGGGCTCGGACTCCTCAACATGACCTTCGTAGAGGTCTCCACTAACATTAGGGTCAATCAAGTCATGCCGTGGTTCACAATCATATTCGTGAAATTCCTGTGTAGCAGCAAGTTGGCTTTTAAGATCTTTAATCTCGTTAAAAACAAGATCGAACTTACATTCCTTGATGCGTTTGCGCCGTCGGTACCGCTTCCTGCGATCGTCGCTTTCCGAGAAACTCGACGAGGACGAACTAGAATTATCGGAGTCCGAAGAGCTCACCGGTTTCCGCCTTTTCTTGCCTTTATCCTTACGCGCCGCCACGTTCTCCACACTGGACGGAACCTCCGGGGTTTCTTGCTCCATTTTACACAAACGAACGGTCACACCGTTGGGAATCTTTTATTTGCCTGCAATAAATCAGAAAATTCTAAGAAATTCTTTAACGAACAGTTGGTTATAATATGCAAAAGAAGTTCTCACGTCACGATGTATAGATTTTTGGCGGGCCGTACTCAGGAGCTGAGCAGCGACTGTGCCGTGCGAAAATCAAGACGCCAATGAAGCTAAATTCGAATTCAACAATCCGAACTGCCTCGGTGGTGTGGTGGGGCGCGCGCGCAAACAAGGTACCACGCGGCTTAACCGAACATCCGGGCGGGAACGGACGGACCGGATATACGTCACTAGTTTAGCACTGAAAATCAAGGATGTCTTCTCATGTTTTTAATTAGGCCCTGAATATCGGTCAAGATATTTAATAAACAATTTGAACATGAACTTGAACTATGTCTATGATTGACGAAAAAAAAATCTTAAAGATAACTTTTCGCAAAGAGGTTATACAGGGTGATTACGGGGTCGTGGAGCAAGAAAGAAGCATTTAACTTACTTTCTCCTAAGGATCACGATAGGTTAGGACTTACAGTACACCAGCGACTTATTTTAGTCAGCAAAAAAAAACTGCGATAATTCGAGATCATGGTCACCCTACTATTTCCCAAGAAAACTTATGTCAAGTGCATGGACTTAACAATCGTAAAGGTTTCGTATCGTTTTCTAAAAAGGTGTAATATTAAAAGTAGGGTGAGACCACGCATTTTGAGTCAATAATATTTTTTAAATAAAAATACGTAAATAACGAATCATCGTTGTTTCAATTTAAATAAATACAGGTAGCATCGCAATTATTTACTAAGTCAGAAAAAAATGGTTGGGATCACGACCCCGAAATCACCCTGTATAACTATGATAGGCTTTCTATGATTTGATCATCAAGATATTTAGAGTTTCGTTGGTTTTGACAAATTTTAATTTGCATTTGCTATACAAGAATTTAGACAAAAAGTTGTCGCATTTCTTTTATTTTTTGGGTTTTGTAGGTTATGAGCGAAGTTAAAAATTATAAAATAAACGGTCAAGAGCGAGACGGACTCGCGCACCAAGGGTTCCGTACAAGCTTCTAAAGACCTATTATGTTTGTAAATTTGTCATGTATATGGAAAAAGTTCATCCATGCCTCTGGTCCCACACTAGGATAGCCTGTGTCGATGACATGGGAACATCCAAGACTGGGATTTTATTCGTCTTGCTCACCAGACAATTTAATTAAATCATCATCAGACTACATATTAATTATAGGCTGTTTACTTACATGTAGGCTGAATGATTGAATATCTGTGTCTAAATCACGTGACCAAAAAAAAAAACGTGCTAGCTTCTATGAGGATGTTTTGCATGTAAGCAAAATTTACCATGAAAGGGCAGGTAGAGCACAATATGTTATATCTAATCTATAATAAAATACATAAAAATAAATTAAATAATCTATAAAATATGGCATATAAAATACCTATATACGAAACTACTAAGTAATTACCAATAAATACTGTTCATATAGTAATAATATACATACTGTAGCTACTATCATGAAACAGAGAGGAAGTGCCCTTTTACGCGGTTTTTGAAAGAGAAATAATGGGACCAAATTTCATGATTATTAGTCAACGGAAAGAACCCTGTAGGTTTTGATTCAGTTGCGAGTATCAAGTAAAATCAACAAAAGTGTAACATAAACGGCGGTATGTTTTGATCGCCTTGACCTATATGTTTGATTTTTTCACTTCTTCAATAAACTACAGACTTGAGCAATTGATAATAGTTTTAACTTCCCGTTCCTGAGAAAAAGGCTATTGACAGACGTAAAGGCTGAAACACAGAAATTTGCAGTTTTCGTTTTTTCCATTTACCTTACTTTTTGCCAAATTTTATGATCATAGGTCAAGCGGAAGTACCCTATAGGTTTTGATTCCCTTGTGAGTATCAAGCAAATTTAGCAAGTTCAATAAATTCGGGACATAAACGGCCCTATTTTTGGATTGCGTGGACCTAGAAGTTTGAATTTTTCATAGCTCCAAGGATCCACAGACGTGAGTAATTGATATCAATGTCAATACCTGCACGCGTTCTTGAGAAAAAGTGTGTGACAGATGGACAGACGGACAAGTAAGTGATCCTATAATGGTTCCTTTTACCTTTTAGGGTGCGGAACCCTAAAAATATGCAACTTGAGTGCCTAACGAAATTCCAACGAAATGTTTGGGGAATTAATTACCAAGACTCTTCATATTTGACACATAAATTGGCGGTAAACTGCAGCTATCGGATTATGCATTAAATGATGAACATAATCCTCAAACAACATTTATATGCTGTTATGTATTAATTATATCCGCGGTTTGTTTTTGTGAAAAATTATTAAAATCAAATATTTACGTATACGTATAATAATCATGCTATTTTTTTCATATCATTGTAACTCTTTCCTGTAAATGTAATTTTCTCTTTTTATGTAATATTTATGTTCTATCTGGAAATGCACTATTTTCCTTATTTTTTTATTCTTTAATGCACACAGATATTCAAAAAGCTACACTGTGTACGTACAAAGTTACAATTTATTTGTCAAATATGATGTCTTGGTAATTAATTAAACATGCGTACAATCTATCTATCTATCTTTATAAAACATGCGTATAATCTATCTATCTATCTTTACATCTAATAATTGCTTATTAATTTAACATGGTGCATTACATCCATAATGATAATGAATGGTTAGACATCTTTTTGATTCGAGTCCTGGAAATGCCTCTGGTTATTACGGAGCCTTATTAAGCTTATATTGGTGACTTACCAGAGCGTGCGCTAATCACTCTATGTGCCCTCTAACTCCAAAATCCTTATTAGGGATGGGTACCATAACTATCGCATTGAAATAGTCTTATGTTTAAACGATTACCAAAAACGCACCTATTTTACTACCAATAAATTCGAAATGACTGCCAGAATGGATAAATGTCCACCAAATTGTGTTTGGATAAATGATCACCAAACTTCTTTTTATGTTTTGTGTACTTATGTTTATGTATTAAGTATTTTTTGTTGTTCTTACATGTTCAACCTAACACGAAGGATAAAGGGGGCTTCGCTTCGCTCACCCCCTTTACCCTTCACCTAAGCTACCGCAGTATTCTGCCCTGATATTTTTTGCAACTTTTGGTGTTCATTTATCCATTTTGGGTAGGAAAAAATATTTTGGTGATCATTATATTTGTTTCCATTGAAATATTTTCGACAAATTTCGACAATGTAACGTGACAAGACGTTTACATAAGGGCACAACATTTCTTCTGGCCCAGCAATAGCGACGTTGCAAACATGGAAACATCTAAGACGGTTTTTTCTTCTTTCTACCCAGCCGGGATTCGAACCCGGGACCTCTCGCTTGGGAAGCACAACCTCACCGCAACACCACAGACTTATATTATATTTTTAGATTTCACTGTATTTGGACACTTTCTCATTCGAATAACTGGAAATTCTAGTGTCGATTTGTTGCTCGTCAGCACTACCCGGGCGGACCGTGTAGTGTGGTGTGGGATCGAAGCGTATTTCCTGCGGACGCGAGCAACTATCTAGTTGCTTCTTTATGGATGCACCAACAATCGATATGTATCTTCTATATCATAACTAAGACATTTTGTTGGACCAGTCTTTAAAAAACCGGTCAAGAGCGTGTCTACAACGCACATAGCAAATTGCAGTGGGAACACCACAAAGACAAGTTAGCTGTTAGATTTGGTTCTGCGGCTTACGCTGTTAGAAACATCAGACAGAATACGGATATGGCCACACCAAGGCTAGCAAATTTTAGTTACTTTCATACCAACAAGATACCATAATATTATGTCCTATTGTATCTTGTTGTGGGAACGCAGCGGATATTCAAACTGTTTTATGTTTCAAACTAACTGTCAAAACCACTTATCTAAAAAGGGATATCACAATATTCAAGGTTACGACAAGAGTTCATGATGTTAATTCCAACTCAGCACAGAACTCACTTAATAATTTTAGTATTATTAATTCCTGCCTATTATTTATTTTATGTAAAACTGTATTAGTTAAGCAAAACCAAAATTTAAAAGTTTGTTCACCCTTCTCCCACTGTCGTCCAATGTAGAAAAGAGTAATATAAAACCCGTCAAGTGCGAGTAGGACGTTGGACTCGTACACGAATAGTTCCATACCATTGTACACGGGAAAACGTAAAACGACAGTCTTTTGTACGAGTATACCTTCTTAATTTTCAATAATAAAATATAAAAATACTAATACTACTACTATGGACTACATTCAAGCCCAAAGAGTTTTTTGTATGTAGTATGTAAGTATTGAACCATGTACTGAGGTAAACGAAACTCTTTGCTCATTGAAAACGGAGGTGGATAGAAATCGAGTAACTTATTTACATAAATAAAATGAAATATGATAAAAAACTTAATATTATTTATTATAATTCGAATGAGCATTTATTAATCGCTTAATGACAAATAACTAAACACAAAACTCAATACCTGAATTATGAATCTTTTCCGATAAGATCAGGGGAGTCCAGTTTTCACCGATAAACAAATAAAACAAAATGGCTAAGAAAATGGCCACACCAATAGTTTCTTTTATAGGTACTTCTTTTAATTCTGAAAAACCAGCATGTTTCATTATTTGTTGTTATAGCGGCAATAGAAATACATATCTGCGAAAATTTAGGCCCTCTGCATACAGATGGACGGACGGACAGCGGAGGCTTTCCCATTTGGGACCATTCGAACCCTAAAACCCTAATCCCTAAAAATGATGAAAATAATCGTTTTTTAGTTTTGAATTTTATGTAAATAAAATAAATATGTTTTCTAGGCAGATGTTAATATTTACCAAAAATAAAGATTTTTGAATTTTATGTATTCTCAGCGAATTCTTCAACAGCGCTGCACCGATATGGAAACGATCGAAAATAAATACTCGAGAGTACTCTATAAATATTATAGGGACGCCAATAGCGATTTTAATACCAACTCGTGCATTCATTATCGGGAAGCATAAGTTTGTGAAGTGGAAGTGATGATAAATACCACCGACCGTCATCGAACTGCTATTTAGTACGATATTTCACGGGTTGGAGTTCGATAGGATAGCTTATTTGTTTGCAAATCAAATAGGGTTTCGTAAACTTTTAAATCGTATTTTTTTAAATATGCAGGTACGTACTTTTTTGTTTCATTATTACTGTTGGAGGGCAAAGCCTGTGGCCTTTACTTGATAAGGATAACCTGACCCATCCATGACATCAGCTACACTTTGATTAAATAAGTAAATGTATACATAGATAAACAAATTGCAAGTCACGCACCCACTTTAGGACCATATATTTTTCAATAAGCGATATTTTCTTTGATGCCAGAAAGTGATCTATTGTTAGGAAATAGCTAAAGTATTCCAGCGTCGTATACCCGTACTTAGAAGGGCTAAGGAAATAGGGATTCCTAAGTCAGTAAGGGTACTTTACTGTTTGTTATTTTTGAGAATTCATGCTTGTATTTTTATAATAGTTCTATCAAATTGCAGCTAAATGCCTTTAAAAGTTAAACTGGATTTTATCGTAATCACTACTCAATTCAATATTAATTGTGGTACAAATGAAACAAAGAACGGCAATTGAAATTTGTTCATAAAAAATAATTTGTTATGTTTAATTTAATATCAATTTTAGTCAATGTTTATCTATAGCTGTGATTAAGGAGTTTCTTGAGTGAGGCTCAATATTGGGCTAGATCTGTGTGCTTAGGATATTCAAAATATTATGCATTTAGCGGAACCAAAAATATTTTTTTTGTTCCGAATAGTAACACTGTTTATAAATAATCCTTTTTCAATTTCCTTAACCCATGACTAAAATATGGATAAACCTTTGTATGATTGATGAGAGTGAAGGTGTTGTACAAAATGAGGGTGGGTCCAAGCCTTGACAAGGGTTATGTCAGAAAAAAGTGGTGGTTTTTGCAGGAAAGGACTTTGCAGACTCAACTTTTGGTTTCAATTTTCTTGTATATGTTAGGTACTGAATGCAATTCAGTGTATTTTTTTCTTTCTTGATATGTTCAATTTAATTTTTACGATAACCAGGTCACTTTATTTTGTGGTAACGGCAAAGTAATCAATAAAATTGCGTAGCAGAAATGCTTTGACTTAATTTAGAGTGCCTAAATACTGTCACTGTGAATGTGATCTTTTAGGACTTAATTCTGGTTTATTTCGTATTTCGTATATTTTTATTGCACATGAAAATTCACACTACAAGTTTTTAGAAAAATAGAGTTCATGTAGAACCATAGATATCTTCCAGCAAACTCAATATGAAAAAGATAAATTTAATAGCAGTGACTTCTTGTCCGACCAAAAGGAAATACGGTCAAGGTCAGCATTTATCATGTTTATGGCAGAAGATGTGTCTGACGGCGCGCTATAAAAGTAAAATTGCACGTGATACTTACACCTCTCTATACTGTTAGTGATGTCAGAGCTATATAGTATAAACAATAGAGGCCCGAGTATCGAACCCTGCGGTACTCCTCTTGTACAGGACAAAAGAGGACCGCAGAACACTATAATCCACCCTAAGCAACGCAACTGCCTGCGCATGGCCAGACTAATAGCTACTGAATCATTTTGTACCAGTGACATCGAACCCGTAATAAGACATCTTGGATAATAGTAGGGGTACGCTAATGCAGTCGAAGGCCCTGGAGAAATCTAAAAGTACTGAAAAGATACTATTACCAGCACCACGAGCTTGTAGGATGTTACCGACTATATCGAGTAACGCAGTAGCTGTCGAGCGACCCTTGAGAAAAACCTGACTGCAGTTCAGGGAGTATGGTGTTTTTCTCCAGGTAATCGGACACCTGTTTGCAAACTACCCGTTCTACTATCTTCGATGCACAAGGGAGAATACTTATAGGCCGCCGTAGTGGGATTCGGTTTTATTGGTAACGGGGTCACCTGAGCGATTTGTCAGCTGGGAAAGTCAATGTCAGAATGCTCACATTAATAATGTAAGTCAGTTCGTCTGTAGTTCTCGATAATGTCAGAAGTAACATGTCAATATTAATTGTGTCGAATCCTTTTGCTGTAGTTTTTATTGACGTAATGAGTTTTGTGACGGCAGTAGCAGTGGTAGGAGAAAGCGTGAAAATTTTGTTGTTATATCTTTTAAATTCAATAAAAGTTAAGTCAGATAAAATCACTTCCTGTTTGACAGGAATATTAAGAAAATGTCCGTTTATCAAGGTCAGGGTCATCAAATTGGCCAGGGTCAGTCTGTGTCTGTGAATCTGGTGAACAGTGCGCTTTAAGTTTTTCCAGAGAATCTTCGAGTCAGTAATGTCATTGATATGATGCGTGAAGAAGGCACGTTTCTCGCTATAAATGGATTCTATCACAAGGTGCTTCAGGTCGAGGTAATACCGCTACTGAGCATCGCATCGCTCCCGGAGCGTTTGTAACGAGTGGGAGCCTCGTTTCTGAGCCGCATTATGAGCCGAATGTTGCCCTTGAGCTATGGTTTAAGTTCCTCTTTCACCACTATCATCTTCTCCGGCGCGTGTCTGTCATAAAGTCCTAGTAGCAGTGAGTTAAATAGTCTTACCAAGTCATTTACATCGCTAATTAAAAAATGTTTCCATGTTTTATGGCGTCAAGGTCATCGTTAAAAACAGTTAAGTTAATGTCTTTCAATGGTCAATTCAATTCATTCAAGTCAATTTCAATATAATTAATACGGCTAGGTGTCAGTTTCCGTTTTTAATATCAATCTCGGCTGTGATGAATGCATGCCTCCCTAAGTCCGGCATATGCTGCACGTCCACAGACACAACACGAGCGTCGGAGCAAAAAACCAAACAACTATAGACCTCTATAGTTGTTTGGCTGTGTTCCGTAAAGTGAGTCGGGTCGCTGACATACAATCTGAATAACTATCTTCGCTATTTCTTTACTTTAACGTCTTGCTATTGAATTTTTTCTCAATATTTTCACAAGGAATTGACTTGCGTAGCCCTCAGATGCCAAAAAAGGCATCTCATGCATTTTTTTATTGTATTTCATTTATTGTTGACTTTGCACACATAAAAAAACACGTAACATTCATAAATAACAACGTAAGGCGAACTAAGAAAGAGAAGTCAGTGCACAATAAAATCTAATTTATGATTAAATACTTCGGTATACATTAAATAACTATCTATTAAATACAGAATATATAGTGCAGATGCGGGTTCGAATCCCGTCCAATGGGATAATAAATTTATATTTAAAACATTATCGGATGTTCCGTGTCCCAAATGTAAATGTAAGGCCGGTATTTCGGATGACACTGTAGGTCTCGGCTACTATTGCTACTTTGCAGTATTTATCGTTAAAACCGTTCATCAATCCGCACTGAGCCAGCGTGATGGAATATGGCTCAATCTTACTTGTATCCGGACAAGGACTGTGCTTACCTACATGATTAACCTTAGTTGCGAAAAATGAAAAAGGAGTACCACGTACATATAAAAAAGTGTTTTAGTTAGAAAGATGATGTCGGTGTCTGTAGAAAGCGTTGAAGATTAAAATTCCGTAATAATATGATATATTTTTTCGCACCAATTTTTTTTTTAAACTGACAAATCACTAAAAAAGTATTCCAAAAAATCACTTTTACTCTTAAACAAAGTGTGATTAAACTTTTTCAGCGACTTTTTTTTACTGGCAGTACCGCATGTCCTTTATGATCACTATCCAGTAATTTTTATTACGGCAAACCCTTTCATTCCGAAGTTTTTTTGCAGATGGAACCTAGTGCACGAAAATTTATGATATCTATAAAATATAGGGGGGGGGGGGGGATTTTGGCGTTTATAGTTGTAACGACATTTCATACATATCTCTTTCTTTCTTTTTACAAAACGGGAACAAGACCAGCTAATTAATTAGATAAATTCTAATTTGAATCCAACAAGGACCTCCAAAAAGCAGGTCAGTGGAGTGTAGTGGAATCCCCAACACTGACAGGTGAGTTTTTCAAAATGGCGGCCCACTGGCGAGTGGATAGCACAAATAATGTATAGCAAAATTTCTAGTTGTTTCTGTTGTATCTTTTCTATTAGAGACATAGAAAATCTAGAAAAGAGTAACATATCGTCGATTTTAAAATGCTTGATTCCATTCTTTATTTTGGAGGCTAGAACCAGACGTTCTCGTAGAACTATTAAGTTTTTTTTTTTCTACTTCAATACCCATTATGTTTCCAAGATACTATAAATTTTATACGCAGACTGCCCTTTTCCCTCTGCTGGCCGGAAAAGAAAAGAACATACATAAAAATTAAGGCAAATAATATGTTGTTCCCCCAAAAATTACCACAATAGCATGTCTCTTCAGAACTCTAAATAAAATTTGTCAATTACAGGACTGCATAGTCCTTACGTGAGCCTATAAGCTAGTGTGTAGGCCCCTAAAAAAAGTGTATCTTTAATGTTGATTCTAACGCTGGCCGTAACAAATCATGTGGTAAATATTTTCGACGTACATATGTGTTGGCCGTGGACTTACTTCTAAATTTACTTTCAGACACTAGTCTGAAGTACTCTTTAGTTATCTGCGGTAGTGCAGGTGCAGTATGGTTATTTTAAGTTTAACGCTCGACACTTTTTTTTTAAAATCGTGAATCAATTAATTATTTTTAGATTTTTCCCTAATAAACTCTTTATGATACACCTCTGTGCCAAATTTCAAGTTTCCAGGACATCTTGATCACTTTCAGCGACTATTACCGAGTTAGGGTAATAGTACTGTAGGAGTGGTGACTCTACATAAAATGGAAATACTTTGTAGATCATCGTGGTTATGTAGGGTGTATAGCAAAGTAAATCATACCAAAGCGAAGAACGTAACGTACGCTCTGTAATGTTACTTTATACTTTATTGCACACCGATAAATAAACAAGTAGGTAACATTCAAAGAAAAACATTATATTCAAAGGCGGGCTCATCTCTAAAAAGAGATTTCATCCAGCAACCTAGGCACTGTGAGCTCAATTTGAGCGGAGCTGAAGCAGATGGCCCGAGACTGGAACAAATGGAAAAGGTTTTTTTAAGAAAATGAAGCTAAGCTACATATTAGCTTAGCCTATTACTACCTACCTAGTAAGTAGGATGTTTATATGTGTGTGACGTTGTTGTTTCTGGTTTCCACGACTCAGAGTGTCCTAGTGTGGGGCCAAAAGCATTGTATGTGCATATTTAACAGACTAACCAACAATCATAATTAAAATCTATTATTTTACCTCTCCCTCAGGCTTATTCACTATTGGATATTTTCTTTCAGCTCCCCATATTCCTTCGTGATCTTCGCCAAGCGAGTCAGCAGTTCTATAGTCTCTGCCGTCCAAAACAAATATACGACATAGCCTTACTAATAGAAGACTGTAAAAACACAAAACTATTCATAAAGAAGTATTACCATAAATTTACTAACTACCTTATAAGACTGCCACGCAGTAAAATAAAAATGCTAGCAAGCCTAATTACAGGTCATTGTACACTAAACCAACACTTGAAAATTACAGGTGCAACAGACAGCCCCCTGTGCAGGGGTTGTATGGAAGTGGATGAAACAGTAGAGCTCATGCTGTTGGCATGTCCATCTACAATAGAAACCAGGATGGCCATCCTGGGTGATACTACATCCACCCATGAGCTTCTAGAACACCCAGGTCTCCTGCTCCGGCTTGTCAGGAGTTGGGATGGCTGAATTAGATGTACATGCGAAGGGGACATGCACAAAGGCCCCGCTCAAGTGAGCTAGGTGCAGGTGCCCTTAAAGAAGAATAAAATAATAATCGCCTTATTTTATATAGTCTACTCTTAATCTTGAAATTGCCATTTGAGCAATTTAAAAACCATGTTAAAGCGACTTTGTCGAAAAAGGGATATTACAATGTTCAAGAGTATGGGGTTAATCTGGCTCAACACAGACCTTGCTGTTAATAATTTTGTAATAATGATATTATAATATTTGTATTAGTTAACCACATGCAATTTTAAAAGAGATCTAAAAATCAATCTGTGGAAGTTTCTACGCCCTTCGGACCACTGTGGGAGACCACAGTGGTCCAATGTAGAGAAGTGGCAAAAAATTACGATTGCTAAGTATATGTAAGTATCGACAGTAATAAAGACATTTGGAATTTGGAATTAGGAAATCTAACACTGAGCTGTGGCAATAAAAAAAATAAAAATGACGTAGCGTGGATTTGCCGCCAAAGCCTTGTAAGTTTCTATCGCGTCGCATGAGAGAGTGTAGCGGGGCAACCACACACATACACATACAAAAAACAAACTGTGCCGCGTCCGGTCGGAGTGAGCCGGTCACCGGACGGAGGGGGCAATCGCTTTATAACCGGGTTATAGCGCCGGCTAGTCGCTAGTGAGGGGGGTTTATCGATAATATTGTGTCAAGATTCCATTCAGTCAGTTTTTATTTTTTAAGCTACTAAAGCAAAGCCAAAAGGTGGGTTGTATGTATGTATGCTTGTATGTATGTATAAGATAAAAACAGGGGCCAAATCCCTAATGGATTTCATCAATTCGGGGAAAATTAAAAAAAAATTACATGAGATTAATATATCCCTAAATAATCAATTTGATCAAATCTTGAAACTGGTTTAGTGAAATGACAAAAAAAAGTTTTGATGTAACTGCTGGTCGAAAATAAATACCAAATCATTAATTAACTAATCAGTATACTTTACAAATATAATATATACAGGGTGTTTAGAGTACGGTGCAACGAATTTTTTCGAATAGCAGAAGGGACTGTAGTGAATATCTTTCTGCTTGAAAGTCGGTCTTAAGTTACATAATGGGTAAGACATAATTTTCTTCAGGTTCTGCAGAAAAATACTTAAAATATTTCACTTTATCCAAAATATTTTATTATTTGGACAATTGTACAAAACATTTTTTCCTGTATTCTTAGATACTTAGCCTTTTTAAATAAACCATATAACCTAATAACTAGTTGACAAATAATAAAGTTATGGTCTTCGAAAATGATTAAATTGTAGATCGTCCAGGTAAGAAATTTATTTGTAATCGTAGCCTAATCGTTAGAATTTTATGGACCGCCCGGTGGCAATCGATTTCTTACTCTTTAGAACGCAATATTTGGTAGCGGGGTTTTAGTTTTTGAACTAATTGGTTTGTTGTCTTAATTTTTATTTTATTTTATAAAGGTTTCTCTGAGTAAACTCATATTAAGCTCCAGTTTTCGAAAGTCTTGTGAGGAAGATGTGACAGAGACACAGATACAGATCAATAACAGCGAGGGTTGATGATATTGACCTGGAAGACCTTCCCCTAATGGGGGTATATCTTCAAAAATTTCTTTTTGAACTGATTTATCTACTGTTCAAAAGATGTACCAAGTTAAATAAATTAGTATAACAATTTTGGGGCCTTTTGCTAGATTTTGGACAAACGTGATTGGAGAAAATTCCCTTGAAAGAAATAATAATGGAAATGAGATTTAAACTTACCCTTTTTTATTTCCTGACAAATTGGGATTGGAAATCTACTTACTTGAATTATATTTACAGGCATTTAGATCGGTTTTAACGATATCTAAATTACTGGTTATGGTCATTTCTATAGCTATTTAAGTTTTATATTTCGATTATTAAGTTTTATATTTTGCTACTTTTCGATTCCGTCCCTCTTTTACTGCGGGTCTTTCCGCCTGGAGTAATGGGGACTTTTGCACGAACGATATATCATCTTAATTTCTTGCTCAATGACTAAAATTCACAGAAAAAAACAGGTTATCACCTATCAAGATAGCCTAAGTTATTTGATATCTGTATATTTTCCACAATTTTTATCGCTGTTAAAATAACTGATGCCAGATTTGTAAATTAAGCTTCTGCACCCTTATTCAGAGACTCAAATCCAAGTCAAGTCCAACCTAGTTAGTGACAAAATGACGTTAAGTGTATGGGAAATCTGTCGTATTTCCACAGTTTTTTTGTCAATTTTATTTACTCTATAAGGGCTCTGGTCTGGGTGGAGACTATCGATATCGGGTCGTTTTACTTTTCCCCGCCACAAATGTATCGAGGCGGTTCGGGTAACGATTTTCCATGCTAATGCAGGTACGGACCGCTACCAACTTCACGATAAGCAAATACGGAGAAAGCTATAAGGCTTGTAGATAGGTTGCCCCAGCCTTGCCTTTTTAGTCCCATAAAGAAGTCCCAGGCCTTTTTCGAAGCACATAATATACCTATGTAGGTACCTCACTTTTAAATTAGCTTACTTGATTCGTAGTGTAACATTGAGCTAATAAGATTATTAAGGAACAATGTTTATTACTGTATTACAGATCAAAATTAATTGTTTATTAGCCCTAGTAGAATTTGAGTGATGAGTGAAAAATCATTCAGTAAAAAACACTACAGTTATACCTAATTATTTCTAGATGTTTTCACTACCGCTGCTGAGCTTCACCCACAGATTTCATCAATATATGTGCAGAACCGCCAAATATCTTGAAGGCATTGGGTCTGATTAGGTCTACTAGTAATCTTAGATTCTGTCACTGACGAGGTCATCACCCAAAACAAAGGGAACTTAGTCGTCAGACAAGTTTAACGGACTTTGAAGGTCCCAGCTCAATGGCAAACTGATGAACCTATTTAATCACCTGTCAAAATCTACCGTCTGTCTAACAATAGACGAGCATAGTGAAATAACAGTGCACTGTTCCTGAGTTGTCCTGGGAACTTAGTAGCAAGTTCTTAGCATAAAATAGTGCTCGCGATAAGTTGTTGTATTCAACCCCAATTAAAATGAAGTACAGATGTAGTGAATAATCCTTTCCTTTCGTATTTTCTCGGAAATGTTCGTTTTTGTCTTACTACTTCACTTTACAATTTGACATTTGACATTGATAAATAAAATATGCGATTTATTTGATACCTTCACGTAATTTAATAATACAATAATTCATAGACACATCAGCACCATTCGGGTGTTATCGTTGTTCCGAGTTTTGCCGATAGGAAAGGATTATTCACTACATCTGTAACTGCAATTATGACTATAATTAAAATTTAAAAAGCCTTAAAAAACGTCCAAAATTTGGTCAACTTAAGCTTCAAAACACAACCGCTTCTGATAAAACATATCTAAGAACATAGTAGTGAAATCATCCATCAATCGCAACTGCTGGGATCCCACAGACAGAAAGACAGAAACACAAATACACACATGCAAACACACATCGACACATAGAGAACCACCTCAAACTTATAACACCCAACTTTTTTCTCGGACGTTTAAAAAGCGTACCTACAAGCCAAGCTATTTTGTTGGAAGTGCGATACATAAGGCCATGCACACCACGTTTTTAAAGCGCAATTGTTTCGAAAGTAACGCAATTCGCAAGAGAGTCAGACTCAGGTTGTCGATTTTTGCAACGTTTCTATAGCATACAGAACGACACGCTTAATAAACGTGGTATGCAAGTGCATGTGCCCTTTTACACATACCCTAGCAAACCTATGATAATCTTTACGAGTGACATCCTATAAAAACTCCGAAGGCCTCGTTGCTACCTAACGTAGAATTTAGCAATAACGTAGATAATAAATGACGACAACATTTTCGGACTACTGCGTGTTTTTTATTATGAAATATTTCGTTGGTCTAATAAAACACTCGTAGTCCGCTAATATGTCGCTTATATTACCATTTTATTATACATTTCATTGCCAAAGTACACTGTAATTCCCACAAGACGCAGCGAGCTCTGAAGATACATGCAAGCCTTCAATATCAATTACCATGCGCCAAACAATATCGAATGCGGCGACCAGAATCCGAACAAACACCCTGGAGAGTTAATTTGGCGCTCGCAACTCAGGCTTGGTTTGTCTTGTCTCCGTCTTCAGAACTCAATTACTTCATCAAGACCACCCCTGTTATTTCGTGTTTGTGTGAGAAAACTTAAGGAGGGGCGGGTCTTTGCATTGTGATTGAATGTGTAAGTATTTGTACTTAGCGCCGTGTAATTGAGTGTTACTGGCATGCTAAGTAGCTAGACGAAGTCTATGCATGTGCGATATTTGAGGAACTGACTTTAGTGGCGTTAATTTGTGCCTAAATACTCGAGTGAGCAAGACAGCGAGCATAGTAGGTACAGCCACTCCGCGTCATAACTACTCGCTCTCTCGCGCTGGCGACACTTTGACTGCAGTTCCAGTTGGCTACGAACTTGTACAGGAGCCCAAGTCCGGTACACAATTACAGCTCCATGACAATTATATGACGATTACGGTCAACTTTGGATATCCAATATTTGGCGTTCGGAGAATATTTTTTAGGCAATTATGGTAAAAATTAAGTTAATTGGTAAGCACAATAATTTTGTTAATCAACAAAGGGAATGGGATTACAAAATCGTGAGATATTGGATATCTAAAGTACACCGTAATCGTCACGAATCGTCTGCCCACTACACCGTATCATACCAAGAGCATGCTAGGAGCATATTTGGTGCGGAAAGTAACACGAAACGGACTTTACTCTATTTGACGAAACAAGTAAATAGAGCGTTGTCTCTGTCATACAATTTCATACAAAAGACAAGGTCAAAAAATCGCTAGTGCGCGTCAATCAAACTGGGTAGTAGTAAAGGCGCATTCATGATGTCTCTACATTTTGTACTCTCAACTAAACATGTTTCTGTTCTGAGTGACTAGACAGCTGTGAGGTGTATTACTAAAATAAAATACTTATATGTATTGTACATATAAAATACCCGATCTTATTTTTACCTTTATTTAGCAGTTTTTTTTTTCATCTCGTATAATACATACAAATATATGCTCACGCTACATATAAGCAAATAATTAAGTACAAACAATAATTATATGTTATTTTAGTTAGGTTAGGTTAGTTCTACTTCATTACGATTACCACAGGTGACCTTACTTCAGTGGTCCAATATTTTTTCTTTGTTAATAAGTTGCGATGTATAATTTTTGTTTTTGTTTAGCTTACAATCGATAATTTGTTTGTGAAATTAAAAAAATGTCTCAGGAAAAGAACTTGCACTAAAAAAGAAAGTATAGTAGGTTTGAATGGTACAAGTTGCACGAACAAACTAAAAAATCTGGCACTGTGAACACGCTCTTACCATCGTGGCTATACCAACCAGAGTCAGGCAGTGCATTTCTTTCCCATTAACTTGTTTCGGTAAATAGACTATACCATGCGCACAAGAACGAATCAACCATCGTATCATCATTACGGGTTTAGTGACTGTACCATAATTGTAATCGTATAAGTTTATCGCGGGTCACTTTTTCGCAACTCGACGTCTTAAATTTCGCGCCTATTTTGCGTGATGTGGGCATTAGTCCTGCCAACCCAGCTCCTGTAGAAAGCCTAGCAAGCTCTTGATGTTGCCGACGACTTCCTGGAGCCACCTCGGCGACTCTAGGTGTGTTGTCCGGTAGATGGTCACGCCGGAATATTCCAGTAAGACGTGGGTGGCTGTTACCTCGACCTCCATGCAGGCTCTGCACAGCGGGCTGTCTGTAACAGCTAGAGTATGTAATTGTTTATTTAGCAAAGCGTGTCCAGTCATCAGACTCATCAGACTAAGCGGAGCTAAGACCTGTTTAGCTTCAGAAGCTTACGTGATAATCCGGGTCTGATCATCGGGAGGGCCTGTCTGGTTTGCTTGCAGGTATCCAAGGTTGATCAATAAAGTTGGTGAGTTACCTTTGTGTCCTGTCGTAGGGTTTTCCTCAACCAGCTGAATGGCAGTGGTATTACAGGTTCTGGTTCCTCCAACGTCTGTTCCGAACCCAACCTTGCCAGTGAGTCGGCTGGGTCGTTGCCGCGCGAACTACTGTGTCCCTTAAACCACTGCAGGGTAACAGTACTGTGGTTACAGACCTCTGACAGGGCTTGGTGACACTCGTATATAAAACGCATTCAAAGCAACACCATCAGCCCGGAGGTGATGGTGTTGCTTTGAAGGGCTTGTAGAACTGCCTTGCTGTCGGATAGTATGCGGATAGGGACATCCTTTACCTTTCTTTCTGCAATAGCTGTAGCAGCCACTATACCTATAATGCCCATACACTCGGCTTGGAAGACGGTGTTGTGGGAACCTAATGATGTTGATCTCCTCCGCCGAATGGCCGAATCGGCAGTGACCCTGCCTATGAAGCCAAGGGTCCCGGGTTCGAGTCCCGGTGGGAGCAAATATTTGTTTGATGAGAACGGATGTTTGTACCCTATTCATGGTTGTTTTTCTATCTAACTATAATATTTATCTATATAAGCATATGTATCGTTGTCTAGTACCCACGATACAGGGAATCCTAGTTTGGGGCTAGATCAATGTGAGTAAATAGTGTTCAAGGTATTATTATTTATTATGTTTAGATCTTCCGAGAATGCCCCGGCGCCTGTACTTGAGTTTATTTTAAAACCGTCTGTGACGATCCTTAGTTATCTTTAATTGTTTGTTTGTTTGTTTTAAAAGGTCTTTATTAATCATAAACTTAAATATTTAACAACCCAGTGTACATTAATCCTAGGCTAAACAATCATAAAATAACAAGGTTTTCAAGGCTGTACGAGCCTATTGAAACATATAAATATGAGATTAATATTATAACATAAGCTACGAGGTTAATCTATGAGATAGGTTATGTACATTGTGAATAGTGAATGCACAATTTTTAATATCTATATAATACTGACTTATACAAGATAAGATACCAGCTAGCTTAGGAATACTAGCTCAGACAGTCATACTTAATAAGTATATTTTGAAAGTTCAACAAAGCATTATCAACAAAATAAAGTAAACATATTTAACTACACACATTACTTTTATACCAAAAGTTACGGTAGTTATTAAAAGTACGGCTGCGAACATAAGCAGTGGGAGCTGGGACCGGCCGGCGATGTGATCACGCGCATGACTCATGTCCCCGCACGACCATCGTGATGCAGCAAGTAGTGATGGGGGAGTTTCGTCACGTATCGATATCGATAATTTTATTTCATGGGACGAGTTCTACCGATATTAGAAATGAGATCGTTTGGGTGGTCTGGATTGGTAAAGCAGTAAGACTTTTTTGTCAGTCTAATTATAAATTCGATTAATCCAGGATTTTTTTTTTTGTGAAGTTTGATCAGATTGGTACAAAATTGAGTATTTAAAGAGATTTTTAAGGCACGGTTTTGAACTAATTGTAATTTGTTAATATTAGTAATAGTTGTATAAGTCCATACGGGACAGGCGTATGTAATGCACGGCCTTATTGGAGTCGAATTCATTCTCATTTTGGTGGAACTGCTAAGAGAGGAGCGCCTATTGAGTAGTGGGGATAAAGCTTTAAAAGCTTTCATACCCTTTGTTCTCTGGTGAAGGATGTGATCGTTCCAACTCAATTTGTTGTCTAGGATTAATCCTAGATATTTAACGGTCTTATTCCAGGGTATGATGTGATCGTCAATAAATAAATTTCTTATTGGCATTTGTCTAGCGCGAGTAAATAAGATTGCCTTAATTTTTGTGCTATTTAACTTCAGCTTCCATGTGGTAAAAAAAAATGTATAAGCCCTTCAATAGCAAGTTGTAATCTATCTATTACGAGATCAACATCCTTTGATGATGTTAAACATGCTGTATCATCGGCAAAGCACGCCAAGCTTGTTCTGGTTTGTTTGGGAATGTCATTTGTGTACAACAAAAACAAGTAGGGACCAATAATAGAGCCTTGTGGTACTCCGGCAGGAATCGGGTGGGAAGTAGATGACACATCGCCTATATGTACATAAAAGCTGCGGTTAGACAGGTAAGAATGGATCATTTTAATCAGGTGCATGGGGACATTGTATAAAACAAGTTTATGGATAAGCCCTTTATGCCACACTGTATCGAATGCCTTTTCTATATCTAACAGAATCATTCCTGTTGAGTGGCCTAGATTCATATTGTCAGCAATGGACTCAGACACTCGGGCAAATTGCTGGACAGTAGAATGGTCATTTCGGAAACCGAACTGTTCATTAATGAGAAGTATGCATTTGAAGACGTGAATTTATAATTGCAGTTTTATTTTATTCCTTTTGTGAAGAAATATTGAAAGAATCGTCTACTGACAGGAGTCAGTAGCCGATTCTAGTAGCGGCTCCTTACCTATGTAATCCTCGAGTATTTTAGTGTGAGGTACCCTAACTTGTCTCTACAGGTTAAGTTTTTTGAGACGCACCGCTGTTGCAGCCGCCTCCTGTCTGATGAAGTGGTGAAGCGGCAGCAGATCCAGTATGGCTTCCAAGGCCGCAGTGGGTATGGTCCTCATGCATCCCATTACTGCCATGCAAGCTAGCCTCTGGAGTCGTTGTAGTTTTGGTTTGACAGTTGAAAGTTTGGTTCGTAACCACCGCGCCGTAGCTTATTAAGGGTCCGATGATAGCTGAGTAAAGCCAACGGGTAGTTTTTGGGGTTAGCCCCTAGGTTTTATCTACCATTCTTCTGCACTGCCAAAATGTGACTGTTGCTTTATCTATCTTGTTGTTCAGATGGATGCTCCAAATAAGGTTGCTGTCTAAGTATTACACCAAGGTACTTTACCTCAACAGCAACTTGTAGCTCTGTACCCAATAACCTGTGTGTCCTATAGTTGCCCAGATTGCGCTTGTTGGTGAACATTACCATTTCCGTCAGAGTCAGAGTCACAGTCATTTTTTTATTGAATATAAATAAATAAATTATCTTATTCAACGTCAAAATTATACTTACTTATAACTACAAGTCAATTTTTTATATAAAAAAAAAGACTAAACCGTTTCGGAAGGTGGGCCTCGGGGTTAAGAAGAAACGGCAATTTTATTCATTTTAATATTATTTCCTTTAGACCCATTTATTTATCAACAAAATCCCTTTTTTTTATTAATCTTACCCTTATCCGAGAGCTAAACAACAAAATTATAGTGCAAATAGCTTAAGTAAGTAAATACCCACCCATATGTCACAAGCTGACACCGAATGCCCGCTATGCCCCAGGAAATTCAAGAAAAATGGGCTCCAGCGTCACATGAGATCAGCACACAACGATGTACTAAACCAATCAGCATCCGCTACTCTTAAAACAACCACCGATGGGCAAACACCAATGTCACCTTTGGAAGAAGCCTTCGGATCCCCATTCCTGAATGCCATCCAACCCAAGTCTGGCATCTGGCAAAGGCATTGGGACAACGTCTGTAATCTTCATGGCAAGCTATACGACCTCCCATGCGGTACTGCCAGTAGAAAATTCGTACACACTCTGGCCGACGAAATTGAGCATCTAACCAAATCAACCTACCCCTCTGAACGCGTATTAACCTTTGCTGCGGTCATACTGCAAAGAGACAAAAACGTTAGAAAAATGAAAGATATACTGAGACTACTCGATCGGCGCCTAAAACTCTGGGCAGACAAACGTTTCGAGGAACTCATCACGGAATCCACCAAAGCAGATAAATCTATATGGAATACAAGAAACCGGAAACAAAACAACAATGACCAAGAAACAAAATTATTCACACGACTGGTACTACATGGAAAAACGCGGGAAGCGCTCAACTGGCTCCTCACAAAAGACACGAGCAAAGTTTTAAACCCAGACACTGAAGTTGATCCATCCGGTAAAACCGTCAGTGATGTGCTGAGAGAAAAGCACCCCCCGCCTAATACTCCAGATCCCGCTTTATTCACTCTCCCCAAAGACGTCACAAAACTCCCACCACTCCTTGAAATCAAAATAACTTGTGACCATGTCGAAACAGTTGCGAGAAAACTACACGGCGGCGGAGGCCCCACTGGATGCACAGCCGAAAACTGGAGAGATTTCCTACTCCGCTTCGGCCAAGCAAGCGCCCATTTAAGAGAAGCCGTAGCGCAGCTCACAACGAAACTTAGCAACGAAACCATACCCTGGACCCAAATACAAGCATTAATGTCAAGCCGACTTGTAGCTTTAGACAAATTCCCAGGCGTAAGACCTATCGGCATCGGCGAATGCCTACGAAGAATATTATCCAAATGCATGATCTTAGCAACAGGCTCTGAAGTCACTGAAGCATGCGGCCAGTCACAGCTCTGCAGTGGACTGGGCAGTGGCATCGAAGGCGCCATTCATGCCATGACCGATGTCTTCCAAAGAGATTGCCAACCTGGTTCAAACTGGGGAATGCTCCTCGTTGACGCGAACAATGCTTTTAACGCCGTGAATAGACAACTAGCCCTCTGGCAAGCAAGAATATACTGGCCACACTGCGCCCGCTTTCTTTATAATACTTACAATGGCCACGCTGAATTGGTATTTCGCGATTCTGATACAAGACTATATAGCAGAGAAGGTGTAACCCAAGGAGACCCACTCGCAATGCCATTGTACGCGCTTGCAACACTACCAATAATTAACAAACTTAAAACCGAAAACACAGTCACACAATGCTGGTACGCCGATGACTCCTCCGCGCAAGGCACTTTCCAAAGCCTACGACAATGGTGGGACAACTTAAACAAAACAGGCCCAGCATACGGATACTTACCACAAGGTAAAAAATCATTTCTAATAGTGTCAGAAACTGACAAGTCTACCGCAGAAAAGACGTTCTCCGGTACCAACGTCTCCATAGTTACCGGCTCCCGCTTCCTAGGAGGCTACATAGGGACAGGAGGGGACGACTTCGTAAAAAAGAATGTAACCGAATGGATATCTATCATCGAGAAACTCACAACAATCTGCAAAAACTCACCTCAAGCCGCTTACACTGCCCTAATTAAAGCAGCTCAGTTTAAATGGTCCTTCCTACTACGTGTCTTAAAAAATTCAGAAGAACTTTTTGAACCCTTAACTAACACATTACACGACAAATTCATACCAACACTAATCGGAGGCGAAATCACAAAACTTGAAACCCAGCTATTTACCCTCCCAGTCCACAAAGGCGGACTTGCCCTTTCTGACCCCTTCAACACACCAAACCGTGCATACCAAATCTCAAAACAGGGATCTACAATACTTTCAACAGCCCTAACCGAGATAAAAGACATAAACCTTGCTGAACACTACAATTCTTTGCGTGACGCAAGAAAGGAAGGAAACAAGGAAAAAGAAACATACGAGAACGCAACTCTAAAAAGCATTCTAACAAAATTACCATCCAAAAAAAAAAGAGCAATAGAAAGATCAATAGCGACAAAAATGAAAACAAAAACATCAACATGGCTTTCAGTAATACCGACAAGAAAAGACAACTTCGACTTATCACCCCACGAATTTAGAGATGCCCTGGCCATAAGATACCACCGCACACCAATCTCCATGCCTGCGACTTGCGACGGCTGCGGCAATGACAACTTCAACGTGGACCACGCCTTGTGCTGCAAAACAGGTGGCCTTATCACACGCAGACATAACGAAATAAGGGATCTTTTCTGTGAACTGTGCCAGCAAGCCTGGGGAAACGTCACGAAAGAGCCAGTCATCTCCGAAGGCGATACTGGGCTGCGCGGAGACTTGGCTTGTCGGGGGGTATGGATTGCCCAGAGGGAGGCGTTATTTGATATCCGTGTCATAGACACCGACGCTCCCTCCCACGCATCACGCCCCGTAGCGGCTGTCCTTCGTTCAGCTGAAGAAGAAAAGAAAAGGAAGTACTGCGACCCATGCGAGACGCGCCACACCACCTTCACCCCTTTAGTAACCTCTGTCGACGGAGTTTTTGCTCCACAAATGATATCATTCACTAAACACCTCGCCGAAACGCTGGCGGACCGCTGGAACCGGACCCCTGCCACAATAATGGGCTGGCTACGAGCAAGAATTCAAACCGCCATCATCAGGGCTAGCAGCATGTGCATCCGCGGTACCCGCCATAGGTGGAATCGCACAGGCCTATATGAGGATGGAGCGGCAGTCCCACACGTCTTGAACTAGAATGAATATCTTATTTATATTCTCTGTACTTATTTTCATGAATCTTTTGCTTAATAAATTTCTTATTACAACGGCAAGAAACTCCCCCATACCTTTTTTTTTAAAAAGTGACTTTACAACAGGTACTGGTTTCGGTCTAAGGAAATTCGCCGGCGAGTGACAGACTTGATCCATCGCCCCTCGTCGAATTTCTGTGCGCTGAGATGGTATGGACCATGCAGTTTTGTCATCTAAGTATTCCTTAATACTATAATAGGACTTTCTTATCAGCTCATTTTTAACATAGTTTTTGAACCTCTTTTCAGGAAGGATCAATGATTC
Source organism: Argyresthia goedartella (assembly GCA_949825045.1). NCBI lineage: Eukaryota > Metazoa > Arthropoda > Insecta > Lepidoptera > Argyresthiidae > Argyresthia > Argyresthia goedartella. Next base: position 9,637,386 of record OX463831.1, on the reverse strand, counting down.
CTGTGGTATTTTATTGTAGAAGCGAATACAGTGCCCCATGAATGATGTGCCTACTTTACTTAGTCTAAATAATGGTAGTGCAAACCTATTTTAATTTCTAGTGTTAATTGTATGGCTATCACCTACAATTTTAAATAAAGCTATGTTTTTTCTTACATGCATGATATTTTCGTATTTATATTGACAGGTAACCGTAAGTATATTAATTTCTTTGAATTTTTCTCTTAATGATTCTCTAGCATCTAATTGATATATCGCCCTGATCGCCCTTTTTGTAAGAAAAATATCGTATTTATATCTGCTGCTCTCCCCCAGAGCAATATTCCATAAGACATAATACTGTGAAAATAACTAAAGTAAACCAATCTGGCAGTTTCAACATCTGTAAGATATCTGATTTGTCTGACCGCAAAAGCGGCTGAGCTAAGTCTTCGTGCGAGATTAGTTATGTGAGGACCCCATTGAAGTTTCGAATCTATAGTGATTCCGAGAAAGATTGTGTCTTCAACGAGGTCCAATCTTTCAGATCCTATTCTAACACTGCTTTCAACCTGTCGTACATTAGGCAAACAAAATTTGATACATTTAGTCTTCTTTGAGTTTTATAACAGGTTGTTTACATTGAACCAACTTAACACATGAGAGAGTGTACTATTTGCGTCGTCTAGAATTTCTTCTTGTCTTTTCACCTTGAAAATAATAGTTGTGTCATCAGCAAATAGAAAAATCTGAGTCATTTTTTCCACCATATAAGGCAGGTCATTCATGTACACTAAGAAAAGGAACGGACCTAAGATAGAACCCTGGGGTACACCAATATTCATATGGGTTCCAGTGGACTTGCATCTGTTTATATCTACTTTTAGTAATCTTTAAATTAAATAAGATTCCATTAATTTTAACACATTATCTTTGATACCATAGTGTTGAAGTTTGAGCAAAAGAGTTTGATGGTCCACACAGTCAAAGGCCTTGGAAAGATCACAGAAAATACCAACCGCATCCTGTGATCCTTCCCACGCACTATAAATGTGTTCAAATAGCGCTACTCCGGCGTCTGTTGTTGATCTGCCTTTAGTGAATCCGAACTGTTTTTTTGTGGAGTAGCCCAGATGCATTGAAGTGAGAGAGTAGTTGACTCAATATGACGTCTTGTCTGGGCTGACTCGTTCGTTAGATGTGCACCAGCGTTCCACGATCCGCAGTGTTGCTTGGGTGACATCACATACCGTGCTTGTGACGATCCACTTGTAAGTATCACTATATCGTCGGCATATCCTACCGTGTAACAGTATTGTGCGTTCAGTCTGGTTATGAGGTCATTCGCCACCAGGTTCCAAAGCAGTGGCGAGAGGTCACCTCCCTGGGGGTATCCCTTCGCTACCAATGCTTGTTGGTCATTGGCCAAACCAACCAATTACCTATCTCATCCACCATAACTGCGTTTGCTCCGAGTTATACCAGTACCGCTGTTATACTGGTGAATTTAGTATTGACAAAGGCTCCTTCAATGTCAATGAAAATTCCTAAACACATATGACTTACTGTTGATGGCTTCTTCAATTTTTCAAATAACATTATAAAGAGCTGATTTTGTGGATTTACCCTGATTTTGGTGCAAGGGAATGTTTCTCAGGGCCTTATCTCCCGCAGATCTCTATCACATAGCTTTTTCATCGTTTTCAGCAGGAACGAAGTGAGGTTTGGTCTGGATTGTTTTGGACTAATTGGTCTATAGTATTTGGGATCTGAGTAGTCGTTCTTAGCTCCTGGTAAGAGCTCTTGCCAGGAGCGACTACTCATTTTATTTCATACTAATAGGTATGAAAAATACTTTTATCTCTCCCCAGTGTCTTGGTACATATCTGTATGCCAGACATGCTGCCATGGGTTAATGCCAGAACTAGTTGTGTTCCTCCCCACTTTAACAAAGCCGGGAAAATGCCATCCACTCCCGGCGATTGAAACGAGTTAAAGCTGTTGATTGCCCACCTTGTTTTTTGTGGGTTGATTACCTCGAGTAAGTTCCCACTGCTCCTCGGTTGGTGTTATCTCCTCCTCCGTCTAGTTAACTGTCCTTAATAGTTGACAGTCAGGGAAGTGTGTCTATACTAAGGTACATTCTGCTCCTTCTGGAGTGTTGGTGAGTGTTTTATCCGCTGTTGCTGAAGAAATTTGGCCACGAGTTCCTACTCTGTAGGCGATTTTTAAACTGGGACTTAGCTGCCCAGTCATATAAATAGTTATCCCAGTCATCATCTGCAGCTGTGTTCATTGCCCTGTTTAGTAGGCACCTTACCTTACTTCTAAGCCTCTCCAGTCAGGTCCCCAGTCAGCACTGGCATTGACCTTTGCCACTGGAGTTGCCTAGCAATGGGCATGCATGTTGGTAGCTGGCCGTAATGGCCTTAGTTAGGTTGCTTACCTGGTGTTCTATAGCCTCGGCACCCGATACTTTCACTGGCATTTCCTGCTGTTTCAGGCATTGATCCAACCGTTTGGCATATTGCGCTCGGTCGGTTCTGCGCGTATTCCGCTTTGGGGTTGGCTTGACTGTGTTTACGTGAATTTGTCGTATCGAACCCATCTGTGATCTGAGCACGATCTGAGTTCCTGCAGACACGTGTTGTTCTGCGTGGCTGGAGTTTGAGATGGCTCTCGACTCTTCTTCGGTTGCAAGTATAATATCAATAATTGTTCTGCTTCGTCTGGTGACAAATGTTGGTTCAGAACCTATAATGTTAAGGTTGGTTGTTATTAGATATTCGACGAGAAGCTTACCTCGGTCGTTGTTATTTTTCATCCCCCAGAGAGTGGTGTGCGTTTAAGTCCGTGGCTATGATTAACTCCAGCCCGAATTCTTCGCAGTGTGTCACCAGCCTCGTCATGTCATGCGGGGGCAGATACGGCATATAGACGGAGGCGACAACCATCTCTGCAAAACTGGAGTTTTGTGCCTTGTGGCACACACTTACGGCACTGGAACAGAAACTTGTTAGAGGTTGCACATGTATATTCCTAGAGGTGTAGATACAGGCCTGGGGATTATTCAGATTGTTGTGCTTACTATAATAACAAAAGCTTGTTGACTTCAAGGCACGCGTCCTCATAATGCGCACGGGTTTGCATTTATCATTCTTAATTAATGAAGCACCACAGACCTGTGTTTGTTTTAGTACTTAGGCACAAGAGTTGACTACCTACTACATAAGCTTGTACCTGAGTAGGTACAAAAACAAACTCGAATTAGTGGTAGTACCTAAGCACCTACTATTGAAAAATAAAAAAGAATTAAAGGTACATAATTACTCAGCATGGTACATACTCCTGGTTTTTTTACAGTTCAATGTTTTTTCGCAGGAGATTCATCATTACTAATATTTTTTGTAATAATGTGAACCCGTTTTCTTTTCAGGATTTGCTGCTCGCCAGGATTGGATCCTTCCACTGCATGGCAGACCCCTTTCCTTACGACGAGCGATAGAAGTTCATTGCAAACGAATTTTGCGCTCTTCTACACACTTTTTTTCAGACAAATATGGTATGATACTAGCTGAAGTTTGCAGCTTTGACAGATCAGAACTAAACTTGGCAGGAATTTTTGTTTTTTTTTATTTTATTTAAGTAAACCTTACAGCTTTCAGTGTTGTATGCAAGGGTCATTTTTATATAATACGCAAATTATAAGGATTCATGATCAAGGTATTTGTGATTCTTTGCCATGATATTTGAACAGCATTGTCGTAGCTTTCATTGATTGGGATAATACTGCTCTCTGCTCTATTTATTGCGGTTTTGCCAGTGCAGCTGCTTTCAATGTCTCCAATTGATTCACCCGTAATATTTTCAATGAATAACTTCGAAAAGTGGTCATTTAGAGCATACTCTGCAAATTGTTGTCGGTCCATGTCACTTTATAGCAAAGATGTTGCTATTACAGGGATGATTTTTCGTATGCTTGCGAAAGCTGTCCTGCTCTACCATCATTAGCAAACTGTATCAACCTCTTTTTAAGATAGATTTAAATAAATAAAGTCCACCAACGCGCAAATATTAAAAAAAAATATAGCGTTGGAGTACTGCGTATTTGAAAATGCGTATTGATGATTCACAGTAATTGTTAGTGTTATTTCCATTGTGAGAATCTAGTGCGATACGCTACACACCATTCTTCACGCCGTTCCCATAAATGCATTAAGTGTCTATCAAGTTTTTCGTTGTTCTTCACTACCTCGTCCACAAGTAGTTGAGACATATTAATGTCGGTGAGGAATATTTGAGCGTGCGTACGTGATAGTTTCTATTCGGCCTATTTTTTTATTTTACGTTTGGTTTATTTCCGAAAGATGACAGACTTATATTTTCCTGAAAATATATCACGTTTTTTGCGAATAACGTCTCATCATAATCCAATTTGTTTGGGTAAACTCCGAAAACTTTTCGATAAAATAGCCACACTTCTCGTCATAATCTCCTTCGAGATATCGCGCATCATATTGCGCTTCGATAAGTATTGTTATCTCCATCATATTTGTCAATATCAAAACTGTCTTAAATAACACTAAGTACGTCCTTTAATTGTTCAGTAGCCGTACCTTTAACCCACAAAGTCTCAACTTGAAATCACTCTGAAACCTCAAAAATACCACAATGTCACCAACACAAAATATAAAGTCACAGAAATATGATTCATTGTACCACGATAATTGTTTTTATCTAATGGGATTAAATCGCAAGCAACAATACAAAGCAAAATGCCGTAAATCGACAAACACACAAAGCTGATTGACACGCGTGAAGTGAAAGCGAGAGCGCGGCATCGAACGAAGGACTCGCACGAACTTTAGTTTAGTTCCTTGAATTCAACACTCATTTGTGATGAAGGAGAGCATTGCACACCCTTGCGCATTATGAGGAATTCAACACGCTTCGTTCGTATGATACGGTGTAGTGTGCAGACTCCTTAATATAAATTATAGCACATGATAGTTAGCTTGGTGTAAGTTACACGCAGCATCACATTGTAAGTACCCGTAATTTAAGCTCTAGGAATTTTGTTCACTATGTAACCGATTTTTTCAGAGAAACATTAATGTTAACTTCTCGATTCCTCCGTGACGTGACCACACGGACAAATAGTGTAAATAATGAAAAATAAATTTACTCTGATACAATCGATACCCTTTGTAGTGAAAGCTGAGAAAATAACTCTTACCAACGCTTAAAAGTATGCATCACTTAAAAGTCACGTGGGCTCATAATAATAAGAATAAAAAAACGCCTTTTTCAACGATGGGTGGCAGAGGAATAGATAAGCCAGTTATTCAATCCTCGGCATTGCGTGACAGGGGGCTAGCCCGTAGCCACAATCATGACTTCACTTATTTGTAGCAAGTTTTGTAGCAGTTATAATTTTCGCAATTCTCAAATCTAGATCATTGAAACGACCATCAGGATTAATCAGTAAAAGTCTCATCAGTTTTACTTCTAATAAATTCCGGTAGAATATGTATAAATACCAACCTGTACAAAACTTATTCTTCATTATTCATCATGAAAATGTCGGTGTTAGTCGAACAACAGAGTTTATCATAAATATGCATGGAAAAAGTGAGGTGTCTATCTGTTTAGTCCGATAGTTTTAGAAGATGTATCCAAAATACAAAAATACAGATTTAAAAATCTTTATTTGCCAAATTACAAGTATTTTACAAAGAGTTAGTATAGTGCTTCCCAGCATGTATAAGGGATAGATTGTAGATTGTGCTTGTGGTCTCCACATTAGGTATCACCTGTAGCGTGGAGACTGGAGTGACTGCTAGAGCTGTCGGTTACCTGCCTATCGGGCAGTTATGACCAGAAGTAAGACAGAGACAAAAAATCGGTTGTCTGTAAAGTCGGTTTACTGACGATAGTTGAAAGTGACAACGTCTTAAGAAAATACTGATGGAATGATAGCATTTTTCAAAATAAATTTTTAATTTCATTTGTTTAATAGATTTGTATGTATATAGAGAAGGAGGTAATTGGAAATCACAATGACTGCACTTGATACTCGACCAAAACATGTAAATGTACTATAGCATAGCAGCTGTCCACGCAGACGCATCGCTCACTCAAGTAGGAGAGAGACGGATGTCGAACGCTGCCGAACGCGAAGGCCGATTGTGCCTCTTTGTCGCTCGTTCCGCGCTGTCGCTTACACTTCAAGCCTTACATGGAACGCCTCAGAGCGAGTTAACGCCGCAGAGTCATGTTTTTTCATGCGAGCAGCCGGCTCAATCGAATTATAAGACGTTGTCACGTCAAAAAAGCCAAAAAAGAAATTATAAAAAAAAACTAAACTTATTTAAATGCGTAATGTATCAATATTTACAGCCAGAATTACGTTGGCAGCCCAACCAGACTAAACCGTCGGCTGATGAAAAAGTCTGCGGTCTGCGGGTACTGAGGCCGACGTGTCGTCGTGCGTCGTCCGTCGTGCGTGTCCCCGAACTGTTTAAAGATGTATGGAAAATCCAACACAGGTTCGGTTCAGTATCGAACAAGAGATATTTATTTTTCCGAGATCCCGAACCTTTTGAATTCCTTTTGACTCTTATGAATATTTAAACTCACTTAGGTCTACATTCACCAATCAAGGATCATAATCCTTTTTACCCTTGGGATAAGTTGCAAATTGTGGTTACATGCTAATGGCACGTGTATTTCAGGGCTTAGTTTGGTTTACCAAAAGTACGGGGTAATTTGTAGTGATACTTTGGGACTACCACACAATATTCTGGGCAACTTTCATAATTTTTTTTCGCCTTATAATTTTTGGACAGCCCGGCCAACTTATTTCCCTTTATACTTTTAATATTATAAATGTGGAAGTCAATGAGATTAGATGATATTTTGTTATTCTTTCACACGAAAATTGCTGAACTGATTCCGACACGCTTAGTACGTCCATCCCCGTTCTGAGTCAGAAAAGCCCCTTTGTCACAGTGACAAGGCCTGGACTTAATTAACATGTAAAGCCCTATTAAACTTCCTGCGTCATTTTTCATTAAGAGTTAATGAACTGCTAATACAACCCGAAAACCAGTAGTATTGTAGCGTACTACCTCTTTGACCATATTGGCTACTGGCGGATTAGCCAGATAAAAAGTACAATTATAGAAATTCGGAAATTCGGGTCTGGAATCTCGTCTGGCAGCTGATTGTTTTTTTTTGACGCAGACATTGTTTGAGCTCTGAAACGTGAGGTTGTATCTTCTGCATCAATAATTTGTAAGTCACGCCTTTAGTTGCGGCGATGGGCTAGTCCCTTTAGTACTGTAATGGAGCTGAATGTTTAGTTGCTGTAAAGTGCAGTAGTTGATTTGAAACTTCCCTACTATCCCCAATCCATGGGTAAGCATTGGTTCGTAGTTAGTCTTTCTTATTTTCGTGTATTTTATACTCTCTATGTATTTCCCTTTTCTATACAGTGTCTATTGGACTGCGGCACTCTTAGATCCTAATTACCCTAGGGCCCTCGTCGGAAGTCTCCGTGTGGGGAGCCGTCGCCTGATAGCTGGGCGCTGTAGCGCTTTTGTATTCCTATCATTCACACTGGTCTCTTTCCAGGGTTCCACGCCGAGGAGTAATATTCTCCTGGCGCTAACCGCAAAATCACTTGTTGACGTCTGGAGAAGTGGACCAGTTGGATTGAGTCTACCAAGTAGCTGAAGTCTACAAATTCCCGGCGAGTCCCTATCCAGCGTTTCAACTATATCACCAATATTCAACTCACGACCCTGTGATTAATAAACGTATCTTGAGCCTGCCAACAATCTCTTTTGGTCAGGTTAGAGTCGCACTGTTTCAGTATTATTAGTGTTCGGGGTGTAGCTAAAGCCTTGGTCTCGCGTTCGACAAAGTACAACATTGAGGCATGCGTTGCGTAGTATAATAACCTGATGCCTCGCGTTTGCGAGAAAATAGTAGTTTATGTGACTGCTACATAATGGAGGGCATTAATACTCGAGAGTGGGTTTATGAAACAAGCCGAAGGCGAGTTTCATAATAATATCACTCGAGAGTTTTAATGCCTATTTATGTAAAGTTACGTATGTAAATGTACATAAACTGTGTGTAGATAAACTAGTGTATACTAGTTTATCTACACACATATCATAAGCTCTCTTTGATGTGTTCAGGAACCGCATGTTTGACCGGCATTGTGGCTCTGCAGTTGTTTAGCTTGTTATATAGTACCAACTTCACGTAGGCGGGCGTCGGCGTTCGAAATTTGAATATCAGTACCAACTTCACGTACAAACTAGGAGCGGCACGCAGGCGGGCGTCGGCGTTCGAAATTTGAATGCCATAATATGTAGAAAAATTACACATTATGGTCATAATGTGTAATTTTTCAGATAAGAAATGAGTTTTTACCAAGTAGTTTAACATTATGTAACGTGCGGTTTTTGTACGCAGTAAAGAGGGTTTATGATACGTGTGTAAATAAATATAGTAAACGTCAGCTACTAAGTATACTTTTATTTCTTCAGTACTTAAATCAAATCAAATGACCTATGGTATTTTATTGTGGGGTCACGCTGCGAATGCTAATAGTATATTTATTCTGCAGAAACGGGCTGTTCGTGCAATTTATAGATTAGGGCCTAGAGTGTCACTGAGGGAAAAGTTTAAAGAAATCAATATTCTGACATTTGTGTCTCAATATATCTACGACAATCTTGTGTATGTAAAAAGAAATATAACTAATTTTCAGAAGTACAGTGATATACACAATTTTAATACTAGAAATAAAGACAAGTTGGTTGCTTATGTAAGCCGACTACATAAAATTAGTAATTCTTTTAAAGGCAATTGTATACGCTATTACAATAAGGTCCCTACTGATATTAAAAACTTACCTTTAGACAAGTTTAAAATAATAATAAAACAGAAATTCTATAAAAAAGGTTACTACAGGATATCTGATTACTTAGAGGACAGATGTCCATGGGAATAGATTGTTTGAGTAACAGGCTGTTTCGATATATAATTAGCATTCATTTTGTAATTTGACAATATTTTATTTAAAAAAGGAAACGCAAAAGATGCGACGACTGTGGAGTTTCTTCGGTGAGCTCTTCTCCACAGATTCCGCCATTGGGTTAGTGAACTCACCCAAAAAAATGTAATGACGGATCTAAGTGATGTAACAACATCCTATGGAAATAAATGATTTTTGATTGTCAAATCAAAAATCATAGGATGTTGGTTGATTTTTGATTGTCAAATCAAAAATCATTTATTTCCATAGGATGTTGTTACATCACTTAGATCCGTCATTACATTTTTTTGGGTGAGTTCACTAACCCAATGGCGGAATCTGTGGAGAAGAGCTCACCGAAGAAACTCCACAGTCGCCGCATCTTTTGCGTTTCCTTTTTTAAATAAAATATTGTCAAATTACAAAATGAATGCTAATTATATATCGAAATCTTCCGCGTATAACAAATGTGGTATATACTAGAGGTAATCTTTACTTCAAATTTCCTTGCCGACGCGACTCATCACTATATTATATAACTATTTTTTGTTTTTGTGTTCTCTGACTACATCACATATTTTTTGAACGAAAGTATCTCAATATAAAGAGTATAATTATTATAGTAATTCTAAAAAAAGATTTGGTGTCAAATTCGATGGCGAAAGTGATTATTTTGCCATCTGAAGTCCAGGTACATACATTCTATAAACTTTTGGTGAATGAACTCTTAATTATTTATCATTATTAAATATGTATTATTATTTATTGTACCATGCGATTTATATAATATATTTATTTATTTATTTATCATAAATATCTACCATTACAGGCTTAGACCTAATGCGGTAAATACTAATACTACACGACTACTTATAATCTACCTAAGTACCTATATTACCAATCACGTGCCGCTAATATTCAAAATAGCGGCACGTGATTGGCTGAAATCAGTTTAACCAATTTGTTAACTTAACCAGCGCCCAGGAAACCGGCCGTAAATAATACTAACTAACTAACAGGTGGGATGTGCGTCCTTAGCGATGGTCCGCAAGCAAAATTAATATTTCCCAAGCAAACCAAGACCTAGAATGTGGTTTCCGTTAGGCGCATATTGGCAATAACCAAATTGCAGCAACTGCACTGGTTAAGGTGATACGAAAAAAAAAATGGGGCTTTTTTCGAATCCATTTACTACACCATGAAGTCATCTACAGATTTGATTTTTAGTTTAACGTTTATTGAGTATTTGATTAAGATTTTCACTAAAGGGAAACGTGATTGGATGAAATTTTCTCGATAGAATTTAATTACGAAAACACCTCTAAATTGTTTATTTTTTTCCTGTAATTCTGAAATCCTAAATAATTTCATTGTGGAACTGCGTTCAAAATGTAGATTTTATGTATTCGCAAAATCTCCTTAAAATTTTTTTTAACAAAATAGCGTAGTTTATTTTTAAACAATTTTTCTGTGGTTTAGCGCTTCGTTTTTTCATTTTTTCCCGATTCCGTCCCTCTCACACTGCGGGTCTTTCCGCTTGGAGTAACGGGGACCTTTGCACGGGCGAGGTAGCGCCTTAATATAAGAGTAGAATATCAACGTAGGGCGGCGGTGGATGCATTTTCTTTACATCAAAGGCAGTGCCTTCAGGCCGAGTTAGTAGGCCACTGCTTGCCTGTCGACCAACCAGCACTGGATGAGCGTGGTGGGTTAAAATTCCCCAAAATGAAAGATGAACACAGAGGAAGAGGCGGAGAGAGGTCTTTGCCAGGGATTCCCCGCTGCATCTGCAGGCAGTGGGACATTAACGATCATAATTAAATAAAACGGGGGAACGGAACGTGCCGTGTAACTGCGAACACTTGTTTACATTCTCGTCTTCCATTATCGGAAAATAAAATAGTTACCGCGGTAAAACTACTTCCAAACTCAAGATAAATATTATTTGACCAGTGTGCTACAAAGTGAACATTCTGGATTGCTGAAATTCATGTTAAATAGTAAGTTAAAACTCAAAATCTTTAGTACTAGCCGACCAAACATAATTGCATACGTCAACGCAAAAGAGAGAGGCCCAACATAGAGAGAGAGAGAAATACAAACAGACAGCTAAAATGACACCGGAAAGGACCAATCAACGATCACATACCCCGATTGCGTTCCGCTCCACGCATTGTGTCTTTACTGCAACCATTGCGGTTGTTTTGGTACTGCTACTACAGTACAGAGGGCGCTGATATAAAATTGCATTAGAAAACTACAAACAGCTATGGCAAATTGTGATGCTTGTCAGCAACATGCGAATATATCAGATCGCATACAATGCTGCTTGTTGTAAAAATATATACCACTACCAATGCTTAAATATTACAAATGAGCAATATACAAAAAACACGCACATGTACGATATTTCTTGGACCTGTCCTGAATGTGCAAATGTAACAAGGAGACAAAGAAATGACAATACTCCCGCGCGAAACATCCATTCATCAACATTATATGTAGACTCCGAATGCGAACAAAGTTTCACGGGCGATACCCTAACTGGTAAATTCTTGGCAAAAAATACTTCACAAGATGCAAATGTTTCTGACCTTAGTGAAGTCCCCACCCACCTAAAGGAGCTGAGTGATCTTTTGGATAGCAAATTAAAAATAGCACAACATCAAATTATAACAGAAATATCATCCAGATTAGAAGTTAAGATAACAATTGCCATGCAAGAATTGAAACAAGAATTATTTAAAGATGTAAAAAACTTAAAGTTAGAACAAGCAAAAATGTCTAATCATCTAACAAAGATAGATAATGATATTAAAAAGTTAGAAGAAGATAAGTTAAACTTAGAAAAATAAATAGAAAAGTTATCGTCCAAGATCTCCCAAAACCAAGCCCCCTATACAAACTCTCCGACAAACGATTGCAGTGACAATTCTAGAAAGGTGGTATTATACGGACTTGATGAAATCTATGGCGAGAATGAATACAGCCTGAACAATACAATTATTGAAATATTTGCAGAACTGTACAATGTGGATCTTGGCGGATATATTGATCAGATATTTCGTCTTGGAAGAAAAGGATACCGTCGGCCTATTGTAATTGAAGTAACTAGCAAGATCATGTGTAAATACATAACACAAAATTCTACGTTTCTCAAAAACACCGGACTCTATAAATCTGAATATTATGATGAAGAAAAACGAAAAGAACGGATCAAAATGCAAGAATTAATTAATTCCGCAAGAAGAGAAGGGAAACACGCAATTATAAGAAATAACAGATTGATTATGGATGGAAAAGAACATTTTACAGGAAGCAAGACCGTGAAATATAATAATGAAAACAATTACCAGCAATTGAATAAAAGTAAAACCGAAAATCATACATTTCGCAAATAAACAACAAGACCAGTTCTTTAAAATCCTATTTCAGAATATGCAAAGTCTATACAACAAACAAGATATATTAGAAACTTTCGTCGATCAGAATCCATTCCATGCTATATGTATATCTGAATCGTGGTTGTCCCCAACAAAATTGGATTTAATTAGTATTACAGGCTATAAGATTGCATCTTCATATTGTAGAGTTAACTACGCCGGAGGAAGTGTGTGTATACTATTACCTGAAAATACAGAGTATATAGAGAGAAAAGACTGAAAAGTTTTCTGTTGAATATGTTATAGAATTATGTGCTGTTGAATTATATAATGAAAATATTTTATTAATATCCGTATACTGGAACGGAAGAGAGAGGGACATATTTAATAGGCAACTCAAACTCTTATTAAATCATATCAATAATAACTATCGTCACCGTAACGTAGTACTAGGTGGCGACTTTAATATAAATGTACTAGTAAACGATACACAATCTAATGACTTACTAAATGTCATGTTGGAATATAATTTTTCTCAACATGTAAGAAAACCAACACGTTTAACAAAATGTATAGATATAATATTTACAAATTTCCAAAATAGTATTAGCCACACTGATGTTATGGATTTTGGTTTTAGTGATCACAAAGGAGCTATTATAAATTAAAAAATTTCTAATGTAAAACATGTAACACAATGGTTTACCGAAAAACGCCTTATGAACGCCGAAATTGTCACTAAATTTAAAAAACAGTTAAAAGAAATAAATTGGATAGAATGCATAAAACCTAACAACAATATTCAAGAAAACTATAAGAACTTCATAGAAAAGGTGACGATAATCTTAAATCGATGTATACCAAAAAATAGAGTTAAACTAAGAACTAAGTTTAAAAAACACTGGTTAACGGTTGGTATTAGGGCGTCATGTAAACATAAACGTTTGCTAAAAATACTAATTAATAAATCTAATAACACATTGCTTAATAACCATTATAAAGCGTATGAAAAATTATTAAAACGAACAATTATAACATCAAAAAAACTAAATTATGTAAGAAAGCTAAACATGTCAGAAAATAAAGTAAAAACAATGTGGAGTATCATTAATGAACGTACTAATAAAAAACCAAAAAAAGATAAAGAGAACATTAAGCTACAAATTGATAATAATCTAGTCACTGAGGCGAAGGAAATTGTAAATTCATTTAATAACCATTTTGCATCTATAGGTGAAGAAAAAATTCGACTCGCGAATGGTAAACTGCCTGAAGGCCGCCCTTGCCTAATTCCTACAGAAAATTATTTTTACCTAAGTCCAGTAACTTATAAAGAAATACACAAAATGATTAAAAATATGAAAAATAAACGTTCATTCGGAATAGACAAATTACCACCAACACTTATTAAAAAATGTGCTGACGAACTTACCTTACCAATAACTACACTAATAAATCAAACATTTGAAGAAGGTGACTTTCCAGACTTGCTAAAAATTTCAATATTAAAACCCGTACATAAAAAAGACGAAAAAATGGATCCTAATAACTATCGACCAATAGCTTTACTACCTGCAATTTCAAAAATATTTGAAAAATGTATGTGTGATCGTGTTTATTCATTCTGCGAAAAATTTAATCTGTTTGATGAGTGCCAAAATGGTTTTAGGAAAAATCGTTCAACTACTTTAGCAGTACAAAAATATATACAGGAAATTATTAATACATTAGATAACAAAAAATATGCTGTTGGAATATTGCTTGATATGACGAAAGCCTATGATACAGTCCAATACAATATATTACTAAATAAACTATATGGAATAGGTATACCTGGAAAAGCACATCAATGGTTTCAAGCATACTTGAAAAACAGGCAACAATACGTAGAAATCGAACATTATAATGAAGAAACTAAATTTATAGAATCTATCCGATCAAACAAAAAAGCTATAAACTTTTCAATTCCACAGGGTAGCGTTATTGGATGCCTTTTATTTCTCATTTATATAAATGACCTGCCAAAAGTTATAAACCAGAATTGTGTATTATTTGCAGACGATATCTCTCTACTTACTACATGCGATAGTGATTTTAACCTAACTGCGAAACTCACCTCCATCTTAAATATAGTAACTGACTGGATGCTAGATCACAACCTTCAAATCAATTACTCAAAAACTAAAATAATGGCCTTTTACCCCCACCAAAAGAAACCTCTTGCCATAAACCTTACTTACAATAATATGTCAATACAAACCGTAAATGAATTTAATCTATTAGGCATAGATATAGATACCCATGTTAACTGGAAAAATCATATTCAAAAAATTCACATGAAATTATCACGCTTCTGTTACGCTCTAAGAGAAATAAAAGAATCCACTGACTTTTCCTCTGCGCTAGCCATGTATTACGCTTATGCGTATGCATGGCTAAGTTATGGTGTTACACTATGGGGAAACAGCGTCGATGCACCTCGACTATTTACAATGCAAAAAAAGCTAATCCGAATCATATTTAACTTAAAGCAAACAGATAGTTGTCGACCCTTTTTTCAAAAACATAAACTCCTTACCCTCCCTTCAATTTATATTTTGGAACTATGTAAATTCGTCCGGAAATACAATCATTTTTTCAATCGCCGTGAGCAAATGAATCAAAAAAATTTGAGACATAAGAACAGACTTCATTTACCATATTCAAGGTTAAAACTACACTCTTCCAGTCCATATATTATGGCAATAAAATTTTATAATAAACTACCGAAATCATTGACAAATGAACCAAAAGATAGCATTTTCTTTAAAAAACTAAAACTAATGTTAATAAATAAAAGCTACTATACGTTATTAGATTATTTAAGTGATAGCCTACAAAAATAAATTAGCTGCCTTCTCCCTCCCTGTGTTGCTGTGCCCGTAAGGGTCCATAATGTGAGACAATTTATTATAATTATTAAGACCAAATTTACCATTATGGAATGCAAATAAACTATTGAGTATTGAGTATTGATTTGTGCCTTATTGTGCCTTAATTAAAATAAATTATAATTGACCGAGCGAGCGAAGCGAGCGAAGGGCTCCACTTCGACAAGATAGCAGGCCGATTTTAAAATTCCCCAAAATGAAAGATGAACACAGAGGAAGAGGCGGAGAGAGGTCTTTGCCAGGGGTTCCTCGCTGCATCTGCAGGCAGTAGAACATTAACGCTCAAATTAAAATAAATTATTGACCGAGCGAGCGAAGCGAGCGAAGGGCTCCACTTCGACAAGATAGCAGGCCGATTTTGCTTTCGTCTGTCTCTATGTCTCTATGTGTATCTGTCAGTTCCGGTCTAGGGGCCACAGTTTCCAAGCGAGCCTCAGAAAACTTGGCACACGTGTTCCTTGAATTAAAAGATTTGTAAGTAGGAGACGGATTAGTAAAAAGGATCTATAAAGACCATGAGAGTGAGTGAAATAGACTATAACTATTTTCGTGAAAAGTCAATGATTATATTTTAAATCGCAAAATATAGTTTACAAAGTTATTGGTGCTACTTTACTACTTGATTTTGATTGAATATAAAATACTTACCTGTAAATTGGTTCACAGTCCCCCCTGTTAGCGAGGTCTACTGCCTACAGGGCCACTAGTAGTTAAATAGTGACAACAATTTATATTTTGTTCACTTAAACTTCATAGTTTGTATGATCGACGACGACCCGAAAGGCTGAGTCGGCAGTGACCCTGCTTACGAAGCCAAGGGTCCCAGGTTCGAGTCCCGGTGGGGGCAAATGTTTGTTTCATGAGAACAATGTTTGTACTAGGGTACAAACATTGTCATGGTTGTTTATCTATCTACGTATAATATTTATCTATATAAGTATGTGTATCGTTGTTTAGTACCCAAGATACAGGGAATCCTAGTTTGGGGCTAGATTACTGTGTGTAAATAGTGTCCAAGGTATTATTATTATTATTATTACATTCGCCTGCGAGACTCCTGAAGGCAAAAAAAGCGCTTAATGGATTAAATATGGCCAGCGCCATGGGGCGCGAACAAAGAAATGCATCTTTAGCTTCAATTCTAGGCTAAACTAGACAACATAAAAATGTAGGATAAATGTATGTTATAAAAAGTGAATTAGAGATAAGAATGGACTTTTAAATTTACCGGATATATGTTATAATTAATACTTAAAAATATTTTTCGCAGTGCATTATTATTCAACTAAATGAACAAGCGCTCGGAGACGAAATCAGTTTCCTATATGAAACTTACACGCAAAAATAGGTAAAAAAAGGAAAATTGTTTAGTTCTTTTATTTTATTTTTAATGTTATTATTACAGGAGTTTAGTAATATTTTCTATAATTTTCTTGGTCTCGGAACTCGGGCTGCCCCGCGGGGCTCTGCGCGGGAGCATGCGTCAGTCTGCTTCGACGGGTATTTGTTTTCTTTGTCTAATTCTCAATGCCATTGGCCCTTGTTCAGCCCTTAAGCCATCGGAATTGACACTTTTTCCTTTTTAGAATTACTATATTTATGTAAGCGTCCGTGGCCTAGCGGTATTTGCGCATCGGAAACGATCTTGTGGGTAGCAACATCTGGCCGAGACGGGCACTGGATAGGTGTCCGTCCTATGTGGCATTTGCTTCGGACGCTTCCGTGTTTCGAATGACACTTTCAGCTGTAGGCCCGGCTACTATCGCTAATAGGTGGTAGTTGTCGCTAAGCTGTGCCAGAGGCCCCCATAGAGCAGCCTGATAACATCTGACAGTCGAGTTGGCCACTATAGCCCGACACCCCTCCATAAACCCTCACTGAGCCAGGTGGAGTATGGCTTAATCTTACTCATATCCTGGTAAAGGCCCCTCGGTGGGGAAATGAATGGGCTATATATTTATATAATGCACTGACGAGCAATGAAAAAAGTTCCAGTGACATAGCACCAAATTACTCCTAAACGGGAAAGGCTTAATGACGCCGTCTGCAATATTGAAGTACATTTAACAGCGCATCTGAATATTACCAATTAAAAACGTAAATATTGTGTTCAAATTTTAAATTAAATGTTTTAAAAAATTGGGGCCATTTGTTGTCGGCATTTTGTAGGTGGAACTTTTTAATTGCTCGTCAGTGTATTTATACTATTTATTTTGAGACATATTTTGATCACGCCGTTCCTGGATCTTTTGTATGAGATCTGAAATGTCTCCTTTAGAGTATTTTTCATTGGGTAATTAATACGTGAGCGCACTAGTGGGACCGATGCTGGAGGCGGCACAACAAAACTAACTAAACTAATTAAGAAAGTGTGTTTGAAAATGGAATCTATGATCATACATAATAATACCTTGGACACTATTTACACACATTGATCTAGCCCCAAACTAGGATTCCCTGTATCTACTAGACAACGATACACATACTTATATAGATAAATATTATACTTAGATAGATAAACAACCATGACTAGGGTACAAACATGCGTTCTCATCAAACAAATATTTGCCCCCACCGGGACTCGTACCCGGGACCCTTGACTTCGTAGGCAGGGTCACGGCCGACTCGGCCATTCGGGTCGTCAATCTATGGCTTCCACACGACAGCTGTCGGTATGAAGGTTGTCAATTTATTGTAGTTTTGACACCTGAAGCATCGCACTGACTGTCTACGACTTACGACGGATGGTCGACGCAACGCATGCCGCACGCAGAGCGTTGTCGAGCGCGAGACCAGCCCTTTAATGGCAATTTGTTGTTATAAAGGTTTAATTTAATTGGATGACTTTTTTAGGCATGTTAGGCGTATAACATAACATAACATAGCGTCACGCCCTTTCTCATACGAACCCATACGGACTCGGGATAGCCGTTTAGTTTTATGTTAATTTTGACTTTTTGATTTATATCTTATTAAATAATTTTTAATTTAGTTTTGACGAAGCTCTATATATAAGTATAATATAGTATATAAGTATGTGTATCGTTGTCTAGTACCCAAGATACAGGAAATCATATTTTGGGGCTAGACCAATATGTGTAAATCGTGTCCAAGGTATTATTATTATTATGAAGGTTTCCCCACGATGTTTTCCATTGAAGCGTCCGTGTATAGCATTTAAGATAAATATCTCAGTGATACTTGGTCAGCACCGAGAATCGACCCTGCACCTCTTGCGTGAGAAGCAAGCTTGAAACCCACTAGACTACGGAGCTCTGGCCCATTCTTATGAACAACATTACCCTACACACCTATACAACCTAGCGAACGATAAAAAAATAGGATTCCCATAGTAACTTGTAACCAGCTACTCGCGTCAATGTGCTGAGGATAATTAAAAAAACTGGTCAAGTGCGAGTCGAACTCGCACACGAAGGGTTCCGTACCACCGTACAATGGTAGGAATGGTGTGGAGTGAATCGTTTGGATTTTACATAGCAAAATTTTGTTAAGAAAATCATTGGTTCGGCTCCTTTCACATTCCATGCACCATCAGCAGTTGTGGAAGACCATTGTAAGGGTTTTTTTCCAAAAAGTTTAACAAAAGCAAGGGTTCACCACCACATGCTAGCTGCAAACGAAATAAGTTTTAAAGTGGGCTTCCACTTCTGCTACTGATAGTACATAACCAGGTGCATTCATAAGTTTGTATGTGGTATTTATAGTAGTTTATGTGACTGCTGCATAATGGAGGGAATTAAAACTCGAGAGTGGGTTTATGAAACTCGCCTTTGGCTCGTTTCATAATAATATCACTCGAGAGTTTTAATGCCTAATTATGTACAGTTACATACACTAGTTTATCTACACACATATCATAAGCTCTCTTTGATGTGTTCAGGAACCGCATGTTTGACCGGCATTGTGGTTCTGCAATTGTTTAACTTGTTCTGTAGTACCAACTTCTCGCAGGCGGGTGTCGGCGTTCGAAATTTGAATGTCAGTACCAACTTCACAAACAAACTAGGGACGGCACGCGGGTGGGCGTCGGCGTTCGAAATTTGAATGTCATTATATGTAGAAAAACTACACATAATGACCATGATGTGTAGTTTTCCAGATACGAAACGAGTTTTTACCAAGTAGTTTAACATAATGCTGATCCTAACGTGCGGTTTTTGAACGCAGTAAAGAGGGTTTATGATACGTGTGTAGATAAAAGAATTATTGTATCGGAGCCCCCTTAAACATTAATTTTATTCTGTTTTTTACTATTTGTTATTATAACGGCAACAGAAATGCATCTTCTGTGATAATTTCATCTGTTTAACTATTCATGAGATACAGCCTGGTGACAGACGGACGGACGGACGGACTGCGGAGTCTTGGTAATAGGATCCCGTTTTACCCTTTGTGTACGGAACCCTAAAAAGCTACATTTGCCCTTGTTACTTTGGGGAAGTTGATCATTGTGATAGGTACCTACTTATTGGCTGCTGTTGTTCCCCAGGGACATCTAATTAAATGTCATAATAATAACAATAATAATTCTTTATTGCACACAAAACACAATGGGGAAAATATAACGAAAAATATGCAAAGGTCATCTGTCATCTGTATCTTCATAATGTAATCCTGACATCTTTCTAGGAATTTAAATCACTTTTGATATATTACGTATATAACGCGAGCGTCTTTTATTCCGACCTGATTTGTCTTATGCGCGGCATGTGTAATGGGGATCTTTGCATCTGATATGTCCCGGGAAGGCCTATTATTTTAGTTTTATGTTAATTTTTACTTTTTGTTTTATATTTTGTTAATAATTTTTAATTTAGTTTTTGGCGAAGCTCTAGGCGGGTACTTGCGATTGTTAGGGTTCCGTAGCCAAAGGGTAAAAGCGGGACCCTTTCACTAAGACTCCGCTGTCCGTCTGTCACCAGGCTGTATCTCATAAACCGTCATAGTTAGACAGTTGAAATTTTCACAGATGATGTATTTCGGTTGCCGTTATAACAACAAATCACTAAAAACAGAATAACATAAATATTTAACAGGGCTCCCATACAACAATTCATTCAATACCACATACAAATTATGAATGCACCTGGTTACGCACATGGACTGTGAAAGTAGCCGCACCAATAACTTTGTAATTACGATTTTGCTATGTAAAATCCAAACTATTCATTGAAGCTATAGCAAAATCCGAAATCAGAATTATACCGATGAAGCAGTCACTGACTGTGTGTTTGGAGAGTTATGCATTAGAAACTCGTCTATGCTTCATCAATATAATTCTGATTTCAGATTTTGATATAGCTTCGAAGTGCCTGATTATTAATTGGTATTGAACTCCAAACTAACAATGGCTGCTCAGGCTGCCGCCTTTTTGGTGTGTGACGTAGACGCTAGCAAACATACAAACCAATAACTCAAACTAAAATTCCAATCACGAAACGAAATGAATTCAATAATAAACAGACAACATTCTGGTAACTGGCAGCTGTAAAATCGTTAATTAGGAAACCTTGTAGCGGCTGGAGCAAAACAATTTATCTCGATAATTTAATTTAATTTGGATGTAAATCTGTCAAGGCGGGTTCAGAGCTGGGGCACGAATAATAATGCACCGAAAAAGTAAGCTAATTAAACTTCAGACTTCAATGTATAATTATATTGTCATAAGGATCATTTCATTTGGCCTCGAATAGTTTTTCGTTCCGTGAAATATTAGGTCCTTACATATAAAATTGGCGTTTTGCATGGGAGGAACATAAAGTCGTTATTTTTTTAAATATAATATATTTATTTAATCAAAGTATGTACCATTGCCATTTACACACTTTTGCCATCTCATAGGTAGTTCTTCGATCCCTTTACTAAAAAAACATTCAGACGGGAATCAATAAAATCTTTGAAGGCGGTTTGGACTGCCCCATCGGAGTTGAATTTTTTCCCTTTCAAGAAGTTATCCAAATTTCGAAAAAAATGGTTATCTGTTGGAGCTAGGTACGGAGAGTACGGTGGATGTCTTAGACATTCCAATTGAAGCTCCTCTAATATGGTAGCCGTCTGTTATGCAGTGTGTGGTCTAGCGTTATCATGAAGCAGCAGTGGCCTAGAGCGATTGACCAGCCTCGGTTTTCAGCAAGCAGCTAGCTTTTCCATCATGATTTGCATTTGCTGACAACAGACATCTGCCGTAATCGTCTGGCCAGATTTAAGAAAGCTGTAGTGAACGACACCAGCACTAGTCCTCCAAACGCTCACAAGTAACTTTTTTGGAGTCAATTTTCGCTTGGGTCATGGTTTGGCTGGTTCGGCAGGGTTCAGCCATTGCGATGAGCAAAATCCTTTCATTATTGTGCCGGGTGAGTAATGCAACGCAGCAGTCAACGCGCGTTTGTTGATTTGCTTCACTCAGTTCGTGAGGTACCCACCTTTCAAGCTTTTTCATCTTCCCAATTTGCTTCAAGTGGATTCAAATAGTTTTATCACTAACACCGCAGCCTGCAGCTAACTCGGACGTGGTTTGCGATGGATCCGCTTCCACAATAGCCTTCAATTCTTCATTAACAACTTTGGTCTCCGGCCGTCCACGGGGTTTGTTCTGCAGGTCGAAATTTCCAGAACGAAAACGTTGGAACCAAAAAGGCACTGTGTTTTCTATTGCGGCACCGTCGCTATACACATCATTAATCCTTCGAGCCGTTTCTGCAGCACTGGTGCCATGGTAGAAATCTTAAATAACGCGATATTTCAAGTTTTCCATTTTGTAAGCTGAGTGACGCAAGAAAAAAAACAATTGAGGAAAAAACAAATGAATTATAATTTTAGAAACACAAATACATGAATAAATAGCTGTACAAATTTGAATTTGGAATTTCTAACCATAGAGGAGATATTTGAGATCAAAGTGGCCAGTACGGCGAAACGCCAGTTTCATATGTAAGGACCTATATAAGTTCATGCGGCTCTGGCGTGTGTATTATGCACATTGTCAATAATAGTAAGGTACATACCTACACACTCGTATTGACAATGTCCACAATACTTCATACGTTCTCACCGTGAAGAAAAACATCGTTAAAATACCTCCAGAGCTTAGGTGTCTTGCTTTACAGAGACGTTCAATTCTACAAGACTCTATCCCCTTTTTTACCCGTGACGGAACGAAAAAAACGTAATAAATAATAAAGGACGCCACTACGCTTGGATAAAAATTACATTTTTGTGTTAAACCTTAAAAACAAATAGGTACCTTTATTATTAATTAGGTTTTTTTTTTCTAATTTCATGATTAATAATTTAGAATCTGATTAATTTCAAAATTGAATTTTCTCGCTGCTATTAAATGCACTAGTTTGGCATGTTTATAGTAACTTGATTATTTGTTTATATTAAAAATAGAGATAGCAGCCCCCAACGGATTTTCTTGTTTTTTTTTATTAAGTTCATAGCATAAATTCTTTGAGTCGGGGTTTCAAAATTATTTTATCATTTTTCAACTACGTTACGACGTGGGTTTTTTCAAAATTTTTAATTTTGTTTTTTTATGCTTACTTAAATCCATCGAAAGTTATATTGTGTGGTGCCCTCTTTTAGTAACTTAAATCTATTTATAGTACCTACTTGTATACTCGTAGATATCAGCAGAACTCAAACTCCTCACAGCACAAATGCGTATCCTGTTGTGGTATCAAAGATACCGTATTTGTATCCTTTATTGTATAAAAATGGATATGTCGCAGGCAATTTGTAAGACTCAGCATTTTACAAACAGCGTCGGCCTTTTACAAACGCGCGTTGCTCTGTAATATGCCGAAGGTAAGTTGACACTCCTTTATGTTTTAGTATTTTTTGTTGTGCTTACATGTTCAACTTAACACGAAGGATAATGGGGGCTTCGCTTCGCTCACCCCCATTACCCTTCACCTAACCTACCGCAGTGTTTTGCCCTGCTAACTTGCTATTTTAATTTCAATTTGTCAATTTGCCTTCGGCATATTACATAGCAGCGCGCGTTTGTTAACGGACGACGCCGTTTATAAAATGCGGAATCATACAATTTGCCTGCCACAGATACATCACATAACGTAACTAAGCGTCACGCCTTTTCCCATACGGGGTGGCAGAGGCACAATTGTGCCCATCTTGAGCCAGTCTGGATACATACAGACTGGGAAATGGAAAATACATGTACAAAGGCAAGCTTATCTCTATCAAGACGTATTTTCTCTGACATGACAACAAATATATGAACACGCACCACTTTATGTAATTTATAAAGGGAAAAGTAAACGGGCACTAATAATGTTTACATAACAAAATTTACACCGTCTACGCCTAGTTCATTATTTCTACATTGCACCAAACAAAGCAGTGACAACCTTCCAACCAGTGCAGTGCAGACTAATAAGCATTAGAGAAGATTTAGTAAATATATTTATCACATCCAATAATATTTAGAGAACTAAAAACATAAAAAGGAACATTTTTTTTTTGCACGTTTTTATTTTGTGTAGTTAGTTAGCTTTTTAAAAAAAAAAGAATTTGAAGTAACGTGAAACGGAACGTGTTAACATCTATCAGCGGAAGTGAGTCTCCCTTCCCTTTCCAATCGAAAAAGGACAAAAGATTGACGCATAGCTCTGTCCCTTACATAGCAATTAAATTATATCCTTGAATATATAAGCAAAAATAAAATCTATTCGTAATTTTCACAATTTCGTTCTTTCATTGTAATACACAAAACAGACATAAAGATAACTTACAATTAAAAAAACACATGTATAAAGGCGAGCTTATCGCTAACAAGTTTAGTCTATTCATGTTTGCTATTCTACGGTCCATTATGTTGAGCTTTAATAAGTCTTGATAAAGCTTACTGCATTGTGTACAGATGGAGGTGTAGATTGGGAAATATGATTTTAACTAGTAATAGAGAAAGATTGTTGGAGAAGAGGTGGAAGAAATCGATATATCAATTAGATGCTAGAGAATCATTAAGAGAAAAATTCAAAGAAATTAATATACTTACGGTTACCTGTCAATATATATACGAGAATATCATGCATGAAAGAAAAAACATAGCTGTATTTAAAATTGTAGGTTATAGCCATACAATTAACACTAGAAATAAAAATAGGTTAGCTCTACCATTATTTAGACTAAGTAAAGTAGGCACATCATTCATGGGGCACTGTATTCGCTTCTACAATAAAATACCACAGGAATCATTGATCCTTCCTGAAAAGAGGTTCAAAAACTATGTTAAAAATGAGCTGATAAGAAAGTCCTATTATAGTACTAAGGAATACTTAGATGACAAAACTGCATGGTCCATACCATCTCAGCGCACAGAAATTCGACGAGGGGCGATGGATCAAGTCTATCACTCGCCGGCGAATTTCCTTAGACCGAAACCAGTACCTGTTGTGAAGTCACTTTTTAAAAAAAAAGGTATGGGGGAGTTTCTTGCCGTTTCTTCTTAACCCCGAGGCCCACCTTCCGAAACGGTGAAGTCTTTTTTTATATAAAAAAAATTGACGTGTAGTTATAAGTAAGTATAATTTTGACGTTGAATAAGATAATTTATTTATTTATATTCAATAAAAAAAATGAAATGAAATGAATCAAAGATGACTTTTGGATAGAACGAAATCTGTCGAGTCAGCTGGTATGGAAAAAGACTAGAAGCTAACGTTAGAAACAAAATATTAACCTAATGAACTATAAGCTTACAGGAAGTAAATAGCTGAACGTTATTCACCTGAAGCCTGAAGAGCTTCGATCATTAGTGAGGTATAGAGTAGTGTCCGGAATAGTTGGACCGTATTGTGAATAGTGCTATACCGTTTTTGAGATTCAGGAGAATGCACCGAGAATTCTCGGAGAGTGGAAAATTTAATGTGGTCGGACCACAGAGCATTGAGATATCTGTGGGTTGGACAATATTCACGCGTTTGCTACAATAATGTTTCTTGGAATCAAATTCACATATTATGTTGCACAACATTATTATTATTATTCCAGTAAAATTAAACGATGATAATGCATGTTACAGTTGCATGTTGTATGCTACATTCCAACCCTCATACTGATAAAGACCGAATTTTACAGAAAAGTAACAGTTACATAAATCATCATTTGACACAAACAGCTTTGATTGGGGCTGCAGAAACACAGTTGCAACCACTTTAAATAGTTGTTCAATTTACTTTACTTAATTTTGATTAACAGATTAGCTAGATCATCACCGCAGGTAACAAAAGATTTCGAGAATTTCTCGCCAGGTGCAACCCTAGTTTACCGTCAATGTCTCGACTGAAAGGCTCACGGGTGGTAGGGTCGTCTTGTTAAAGTCGGTACCGTTTGCTTTGAGAGATTCCTCTGAAGCTTTCGAGTTTCCGGTAGAAAAGCTAAAACGAAAACTGTTAGTAGACGTCTAACCAATGCAGGGAATTGCACATAAGACTACCTACCTATGCCGATTTGTACATTCTGCATTTTCACATAAGTGCCAAGTCGCATACTAAATTGGTAAGTACACCTTACGTGACATATAATAATGACGTATGCGATCACAGATGATCCTAAAACAAACATAGCGTCACGCATTTTCCCATATGGGATGGCAGAGGCTCAGCGGCGCCCACGTTAAGCCACTCTATACTCTATTTTGACAGGGGACTAGCTCAGCACCGCATTATTATTGTAATCCATTAATTTCCCCACTGAGGGGCATGGGCCTTTACCCGGATACGAGTAATATTGAGCCATACTCCTGGCTCAGTGCGGGTTGACGGAGAAGGCACACCCGACTGTCAGAAGTTATCAAGCTGCCCTATTAGGGCCTCCGACACAGCTTTACGACTACTGCTACAAACTGATTAGCGATAGTAGCCGGGACCTACAGCTCAACTTATCATCCGAAACAAATGCCACACAAAAGGGACTCCCATCCAGTGCCCGTCTCGGCCAGATGTTGCTACCCGCACGATCGTTTCCGATGTGCGAATACCGCTAGGCCAAGGACGCTACTATAGCACCGCATACAATGTACTAATTTTATTTTTAAAATTATATTTTGTTTTTTGTGCCAAAATTATGATGATTTAGATATTACCTAAACTTAGTTAGGTTTTGTATCAAACTCTAAAGCAACTTGAACTGTGAAGTTGCAAGTCATGTACTTACAATGTGTAACGCAGTAATATTGTGTTATGAATCAAAGTATGGGAGAGTCAAACAAATTAATGAAGTTCTGATTTTTTATGCCGGTTTTTGCTTGTTATTTCCTTGGTCATTCAAATGAACGCAACACATTTCAGTATTGTATAGTTTTGTCTATGTGTTTCTTTAAAACAGGTGTGAGAACCGAGGCCCTGAGGAGGGCTACCCATACTATGTGTTCGGAACCAAACGCAGTCGTAAATACGTACTCGTTAGTGCAATTCGGAACGCACCTTTTTGATCTCGTTGTGTCAAAATGACGTTTTGAGGTTATCTTGAACTGTCATGGCATTATACGTTACTACGTATAAGCTACTGCTTATTATATATCTGTGATGGCATTGTCGTCCCCCAATCGGGTGGCCGCGATGATGTCGAGTGAATTTGGAAATATGTAATGGAAATCAAGTAATATTGTGGTAATCCATTCCCAAAACGCGCGTTGGAAGGACTTTAGAAAGATAAAGATAAAGATTTTTATTTGCTAAGATAAGGGTAGGCAGTCGATGGTCAGTTATATATACATTATGAACACCTTATCTGCTATTAATTTTAGCATGCAAATATTAAAAAGTCCACATTACACTGAAAAAAAATAATCTTACTGTTAGTATTGCTCTAACGAATTCGAATTTCGAATTTTTCATGAAAATAAAAATGTGTACTTTTTAGAATTTTCCTCATTTTTAAATATGGAGTGGACACTTAAAGAAGGCCGTGTCGCAGTTATTGCGTTGCATCGTTGCGGGTACGCGCCAATTCAGATTTTCGACTTACTGAAAAATTTGAATATAACCAAAAGATTCGTTTATCGTACCATAAAACGATACAATGAAGACTCTAGTGTAGATGACAGGTCAACCCTCGCTCTGTTAGGACTCCAGCAGTGATAAAAGCTGTGAAGGCGCGAATTCAAAGAAAACCCATACGTAAGCAGAAAATGTTGGCCCTTCAGATGGGGTTAAGCAGGACCACGGTGAAAAGGGTGTTAAATGAAGACTTAGGGCTTAGGGCATATCGAAGAAAAACATGACATCGTTCGGACGCTCGTTTAATGGACCTGAGACTGAAGAGATGCCGCGCTTTGTTGAAGCAGTACGCGGGAAAAAAGCATCGGGAAATTCTTTTTTCGGATGAAAAAATTTTCACCGTGGAAGAGAGCTACAACAAACAAAATGATAAGGTGTACGCACACAGCAGTGAAGAAGCGAGCAACCGTATTCCGCGTGTCCAACGAGGTCATTTTCTATCCTCGCTCATGGTTTGGTTGGGAGTCTCTTATTGGGGCTTAACTGAGGTACATTTTTGTGAGAAAGGCGTAAAAACGAATGCAGTTGTGTATCAAAATACAGTCCTCAAGAACCTTGTGGAACCTGTTTCTCATACCATGTTTAATAACAGGCACTGGGTATTCCAACAAGATTCTGCGCCAGCTCATAGAGCGAAAAGCACACAAGACTGGATGGCGGCGCGTGAAATCGACTTCATCCGGCACGAAGACTGGCTCTCCTCCAGTCCACATTTGAGTTCGTTAGATTACAAGATATGGCAACACTTGGAGGAAAAGGCCTGCTCAAAGCGTCATCCTGATTTGGAGTCACTCAAGGCATCCTTGATTAAGGCAGCCGCCGATATTGACATGGACCTCGTTCGTGCTGCGATAGACGACTGGCCGCGCAGAATAAAGGCCTGTATTCAAAATCGCGGGGGTCGTTTTGAATAAACTTTACTACCATAAGAATCTATGTTTTATTATGTTCATTTTGCTATATAAATGTTTACATAAATAATAAACATGTCTAAATTATTTCATATTGCACATATGACAGAACTTATGACCTGACTATGTATAAGTTTTATATTTACTAAATTCATCTACTGAATAAAAACATTTCTGTAGAAGCCATTTAAACAGTTCAGATTTAAACTTATTAATTGAATATTCTTCGAATTCTTTTATCTCTTCGGGTATTTTGTTAAATATTTTTTAACACCTTTGCTCGTAAAGCTGATGTAATTCCACCGGTTTTAAATATGTAAAGCGGTTCATAAAAAACGCGTGTGTTACCAAAGCAAATAGTTAAGTTATAGTCCATACAAATTCCATAACAGTATTATTTGCCATTTCAAATATGGAACTGATCGCCGCCGCACGACTCCAGCTAGTGAGCAGCGCGCTGTTGCTATTTAAATTTCGAACTAATCGCCGCGCGGCGCCAGTCAGTAGACAGTGTGCATTCACAGATTGAGTTTATTTAAAATAAAATAAAAAACAGTTTATTCGGTAATTTAAAAACTTGGCTGCATGCTCTAGCGTCTTTGCCAACATTTTCACGCAGCCACGGCAGAAAATAATCCTCGCGCCATTTTTCTCAAATTTTCTTTTCTTTGTACTTGTATTGTGAATATCTAAAAATGACAACTTTCAATAATGAAGATGAGCAATATATTACTTCAACTCCACCGGATATACTAACAGAAGCGCGAACCGCATGCGACAGCTTGCTGCCGTCAATATCCAAGGACAAAATATAAAATGTTTTTTTTTCTGTTTCCTCGCAAATGTGTTAAAAAACGTCGTACGATATACGTGCGTATTGGTTATAACATGCTCGGCTCAATTACGCCCTCGCCTTCGGCTCGGGCTGAAATTCCGCCTCGCATGTTATAACCATCTTAACGCACTAATATCGTAATGTACTATTAACGCACATAGCAGGACAATTCTTAAGATACAGTGATGTACGTGGCGTATGATTATTTATTAACCTATTAGGGTTTCTCGTATTTCTTGAATATTGTTCTTGGGCTCTTTTAAATAATTTTGGATTAAGTTTTACAAATTTTCCTATTTCCAGTATATATAAACATGGTAATGGCAATATATTTAATTTATTGAACATTGGTTTGCATGATTCATTTGGGGCTATACCACTAATTGCACGCACATATTTCTTTTGAGCAATAAAACTTTATTAATATCAGTGCCGTTTCCCCAAACTACAAGACCATATCTCAAGACAGACTCTACATATCCATGATAGGCAACTAGAGCAGTCTTTATCTTTGCTGTTTTCCTAAGTCTACGTAATACATAAATAAATCTATAGATTGTCTTACAAACTTTATCAGTGTGGTCTTTCCAATTTAAATGTCTATCTATGTTAATACCTAAAAATGTCACACTGTGAGCCTCCTCTTTGATTTGTCCGTTGTGATTTATATTTAATGTCATATCTCTATTGAATTTGTCAAAGTTATTAAAATTAATGTACTTTGTTTTGTCTAAATTAATCTGTAAATTATTATTATTCAACCACTCAATTACACTATTTATTGCATTATTAATGTCTGATTCGTGGGAGGAGATGTCATAACTTATTGCGCGCGTTACATTTATTGAAATATCGTCTGCGAACAAAATACACCATTGATTTGTCACCTCAGGTAAGTCAATTATATAAAGTAAAAATAGAAGCGGTCCAAGGAAACTCCCCTGAGGGACCTGAAACTTTCAGGAAGATGAACAAATGATCCCAAATTTACGCTAAAAAAGTTTGGACGCCCTGGCGAGTAGGTCATCCGCTAAAGGTGAGCCGCAGAGAATCTCCTCCAGCGAAGAACTGGGACTTATACTGAGGCGCGCGCCCGGTATCTTGCTGGGAAGGAGTTCGTCACCACCACAGGACACACACCAGGTGTTTTAATTATTAAGACAATTGCGCGGTGTAACACCGTCGTTATAGAACTCTCACGGCGAGGAATTAAATCTCTAAAGTCTTATTGGCCCGCTAAGGAGATCCGCCCTAAGAGGTACTTTAACACTATACGACTTTTTGACAGGAACCCACAGAAGGTCGCACCACACCTGAAGGGGTCGAGTGCCGCGTCTCCTTAAACGTGCCTTTCGGCCAAAAAAAAATTTCCACTCCGGTCCCTGGTTGGAGTGACTGGGGTATTTTTTAGCTTGCATAGACGAAAGGTGCTCAATGGGACCCTAATATTATGCCTCGGCTGACCGTTCATCCATCCGTCCGTCCTTATGTTTGTCCATCTTCTGATTGTTGCAAACAATGTTTCTCTCTTATGTTTGTACTTCTACCGCCTGTCTCTATCTGATGAACCAAAATAGGTAAACTCTTGAAGTTTTCACAAAATTTGTATTTTATTTGCTGATTTAGTAACCAATTATAAACCACACGAGTTTTTAAATAAGGGGTCCCGATATAATAGACGTGATTTTCGCATCTTTTCTTTTCGTAATATATTTAAATTTACTTTTTGAATTTTTTCTTAACTTGTGCCCTTGCTTCTTACCTAATTTCATAATTCTAGGTACATGCGAAATACCTTACAGGATATATTTTGATTTCCTAAACAAGGACAGAAGAACTATGGAACCCTAAGGATACCAAAAAAGCACGTCCTTTGTACGGAGACCCCTTTCATTTAACGGCCAAAACGCATGTTGAAGTTGACTTTGGGGCGCTCGTGCGCTAAAACTATTGACTACACAAAAAGACGTTGATACAAGAATTATAGAGAGAAAAAACTAGTATTATTTTTTTACACTTTTGAAAGACCCGTTGACGGGAAGCCATTTACGGTTAGGGGGGTTGTAACGTCAGGTTTACGTAGGGGGAGAGTTGTGCTTAACACCACACCCAAAGGTATCATGTGACACAAATTTCCATAACTTTATTAATTCGTTTATCTGCAAACACAGAAACCCTTACCACAAAGAAATAAACTACCGTTCAACACTTTTTTAAAAACAAAAATATATGGGATTTGACGTTTGTTTTGAGGTTAAACGCTGTTTAATATGTTTTGTGGTGGCACGGAGAATGTCTCAACTAATCGCGGGGAAGTCGGCGACGATTCAAAGTGAAAAATCATATTTTATTCTTAGTAAACGCTTTGTTTCACTACAAATTTCAAGTATTACAGTTGTTACGCGAGAGAGTACTCTTTAGAAACTTTATTGTTCGACACGATCGTAGATTAGCGCATCGTGGCCACTTTAATAACTCTTTGCTTTAACACTTTACATAATGGCCGGAGTAATTTCGACCCAACCCCAACGGGTTTAGGATTAAAGTTTGCTTGATGGAAGTTTGCAGTTTCTAACAACATCATTTTGACTACATCAGCACTAGGAAATACGTTGGGAAATAGTCTTCTAATATGGAAGCGACGCTCATGCATTTATTAGCATTTGTATACAATAGTGGGGATTAAATCCTGAGGTATTATGAAGAAATTGCATTAGAATTAGCTTGGTAATAGAATAGCAGTTGAGAGTTCTCCAAAGCTTTCTCTCATTTCATACAGAAATATATATATATTTGCATATAAACAGATAACGTGGCGTAGGGATCTATGTATGTACAGGGTGTGGGTTTGTAAAGTTACGCCCGACTCGTGGGTGGTTATTTGCACTGAAGCAAAATATATACTGTCACACTACAGGGGTTAATAGGAATAACCCTCTGTAACAGAAGCCTAAGAGAAATTTAGAGGAAGATAGCAATTTAGAATGTAGTCAAAGTCAAGAAATTAAAGCGAGAGAGTATTAGAAGAGTGTTTTTTTTATTAAACTTATACAATTTTCCTGAGACTATTTACTTGTATAAAAAAAATACAAAATTGTGGCAGTTCTTATACAGTTAGTCTGCGCGCGCGCGTCATAGTGCGCGGGTGTCTGTTATCGCGATAACGATGTCGTCGCCGAACAGAGTGAAGTGCACGAATTGCAATATTGTCATCGACAAACTCCTGGCCTTCATGCAAAATAAGCAGGATGTTATGGATGAAAATAGCCTCATCCAGATCTGTTCCTCGTCGTTCTCGGCCGAGGAGATAGTGCGCTCGAAGACGTTGCTGTTTGAATCTTTGCCAACGGACAAGAGAAAAATCAATCGTAAAGGAGACAACAAGCACCACCGCGACCTTCAGGACATGATCTCCGTGTTAAGGGTCACGAAGACCGACGAAGTGCCGCTTTTTGTTGCCCACAAGATGGAGAAATTACCCCCCGTGTTGTTCGATCATGTGGATGTGACTCCGCTTTTAAAGGATCTGCTCAAGATGAAGCAAGACTTAAATATTATAAAGGATAACTATGCCACAAAAACAGAGATTGGTGAAATACGTGAGAATCTTCAGCATCTCAGGTCGGATTCCTTGGTGAATACGGATTTTGTCAATACTCGTCATCGTGGTGCTTATTTAGACAGCGGCCCCATGGGTCTGCTGTCAAACCAGTGTTTGTCCACGGACGATAAAGGTGGGCTTTTGCAACCGACTTGGCGGTCCATTTCGTATCCCACAGCGTCCCCATTTTTTCAAAATGTTGAAAAAACCAGCAAAGGAGCCAAGGAAAATATCGTCCTACCCTCAAATAGCTCGCCAATCAGCGAGCCGTTGGTTTCATCACCACCGCCGCGTCGTGACCAGCCTGCCGCCAGCGCTGTGCCGCACGCACACATAGACAGCAGCGAGTCGGCGGATATTCAATCCAGTTCGCCGCCTCAGACAATAGTCTCAACAGCTGATTGCCCTGTGGCTGTGGAAGGGGTAGCTACGTTTGCGGAGGCTGTCAAGTCATGTCCGCACGATGAAGGATGGATGCAGGTGGTGAAGAAGAAGAAGAAATCCAAGTCGAGGTCTAAGAACCGTTTCTTGGGTCAGGCGGGGCAAGCAAATGTGGAACCCGACGGTTTGTTTAAGGCAGCCGATCCCAAAGTTCCTTTGTTTATCACCAATGTTCACAATGATACGAAGACAAAGAATATTGCGGACTACATCTTCAGGAAGACGCAAGAAAAAGTATATTTACGACAAATTGACATACAGGGTGATGACTCAGAGCACAAAGCATTCAAGATGTATGTAAACAGAAATAAACTCCCGTTATTCAACGATGTCCACTTGTGGCCCAAGAGAATTTATTTCCGACGCTTTGTTCATTCCAAGTACAAAGTAATAGACAGGGACATTGGTGTGTCTGCTGGTACGGAGCCTATCACATCTTGAATGTCTAGTACACCCTGTACATACCAATGCAAACTGACCAGCTTCAATTGTAAAAGCGTAAAAACTTCCGTAAACTGTGTGAGAAGATTATGTCAAACATCAGACATTGTCGCGCTGCAGGAAACCTGGCTTCTTCCTCACGACATTCCTTCACTAGGCAACATACTTAGATAGTGACTTCGCCTATTTCGGGAAATCAGCTGTAGACACTTCGGCGGGCATTCTTCGTGGCAGGCCATACGGAGGTGTCGCGTTGTTGTGGAAAAAGTCGCTTTTTCCCTCAGTATCTGTTATAACCTGTGATAGTGAGCGGGTCGCCGCAATCAAAATAGTGATCCAAGATCGTTCTATAGTTGTGTTTTCCGTGTACATGCCTACTGACAAGGCCGAGAACCTTGCTGTGTTTACGTCGTGTTTGAGTGAGATTCTGGCAATAATTGAGGTAAACAATGCGGACACCGTGTTTATCGTCGGGGATTTTAATGCGCATCCAGGTGAGCCTTTTTTTAATGAACTTATTGACTTTTGTACAGAGCAGTCATGGTCTACGGTGGACGTGGAACTGTTGCCAACGGACTCGTACACGTTTGTAAGTGAAGCAAACGGGTGCAAAAGATGGTTGGACCATACAATAGTGACTAGTGCCGCGCGTCAGACTGTACTCAGTGCCACTATACTTTATGATAGTTACCCGTCAGACCACATACCTATACAACTTGAATGTAACTTTAGTTTAGTGAAACCAAAATTACCTACCATTCTTTCTAGTTATAATAAGGTGAAGTGGGGTGTTCGGGACTCTGATCAAATTATGAAATATCAAGATTTTTGTAATTCTAAGCTGAAAAATGTTGACTTTCCGACTGAATGTATTCACTGTGCTGATTCATATTGTTCAGACTTACATCATAAGCATGTTTTAGATAAGTTGTATGCAAGTATTGTTGGTATACTGGTTGAAGGAGCTAGTGTCAGTTATCGTGACCTACCAGGCAAAAGGCGTAAATATATTTCTGGCTGGAACAGACACGTAGCAGACGCTCACAGGCGGGCCCGTCTCTGTTTTCAGATATGGAATTTGTACGGGAAACCCAGTTTTGGTCTAATTTATCAGGAAATGTGTGAGTCCAGAAAATTGTTTAAAAATAAATTAAAATGGTGTCAGAATAACGAGCAACACATTAAAATGGACATTATTGCAAAACACCATAGGGACAAAAACTTCTCAAAATTTTGGAAGTCTACTAATAAATTAAATCCGAAGGCGAGTCTTCCTGTGAGCGTGGCTGGCGTGCATGATCCGACCGATATAGCGGAGGCCTTTCGCACTCACTTCAAGGTGGAGTCGCCTTTAGGAGCAGCGTCCTCGCACGTGCCCGATGCTGCGGAAGTGGGGCTCACCGGGGATCTTAATGTTAGGTTCACTGCTAAAGAGGTTCAAAAAGTGATTAAAAGTATGGTTCGAGGAAAATCCCCTGGACACGACAACCTCAGCATCGAGCACTTGCAGCATGCTGGGTTCCATGTAGGTAGGGTACTAGCGATGTTTTTTAGTCTGTGTATAAGTCACTCTTACTTGCCAAATGACCTTATGTACACGCTGGTTATTCCAATTGTCAAAAACAAAACTGGAGATGCTTCTGATTTAAATAACTATAGGCCCATCTCTTTGGCAACGGTCGTTGCAAAAGTGCTGGACAGTTTGCTTGATAAACAGTTAGATAGGCACTTGACATTGAATGACCATCAGTTCGGGTTCCGGTGCGGACTCTCAACGGAAAGTGCTATCTTCTGTCTCAAGCAGACTGTTCAGTACTATACCGCCAGGAATACGCCAGTTTTTTCATGTTTCTTAGACTTGTCTAAAGCATTTGATTTAGTCAACTATAACATACTCTGGGCGAAAATGCGGAATGAAACGAGTGTACCGCCAGAAATAACACGTTTGTTTGGATTCTGGTACAGTAACCGAAACAATTGTGTCAGGTGGGCGGGGCCATGCTCTGGTGTATACAGACTGGACTGTGGTGTGAGACAAGGGGGGATCACTTCTCCTAAACTTTTTAATTTGTATGTAAATGACCTGATCGAGGAGCTCAGCAGCACTAGAGTTGGATGTCATATAGACGGACAAAATATTAATAACATCTCTTATGCTGACGATATGGTGTTGCTGAGCCCATCGGTCGGTGCGCTATGTGCACTGTTGCGTATTTGTGAGTCCTATGCGGAGGCCTATGGGCTCAGGTACAACGCGAAAAAGAGTGAGCTAATGGTTTTCAAGTCAGGCAGGAGAACATACTCTGACCTGCCTCCAGTCTACATTAATAATTCTCCTCTGAACAGGGTTAAGAAGTTCAAGTACCTGGGCCACTGGGTCACCGATGACCTCAAAGATGTCTGTGATATTGAGAGGGAGTGTAGGGCGCTGGCTGTTCGCTGTAACATGCTGGCTCGCAGGTTCGCTCGTTGTAGTAAAGAATCAAAATTAACATTGTTCAGGGCATACTGCCAGTCTTACTACACGTGCAGCCTGTGGGTCAACTATACGCAGGGTGCATACATCGCCCTACGTATTCAGTACAACAATGCATTTAGGGTGGTGATGGGCCTGCCGCGGTACTGCAGCGCCTCAGGCATGTTTGCGGAGGCAAGGGTCGACGGCTTTGCCGCGATCATTAGGAAACGCAGCGCCTCGCTATTAGCGCGCGTACGCGGCAGCTCCAACTCCATTCTTCGCACGTTGGCTGGACGGTGGGACTCGCCGCTGCTGGCTCACTGGGTGAGGCTTCACGTTAGTGGGTAGCCTAGGCACTCGTCCTTCTTCCCCTGCCGTGTGTGTGTTTTTATTTTTAAATTTTTTGACATTTTTATTTTGTAATGATTTATTTGAATTTGAATTTAATTTTATTGTTGACATAATGTGTAATTTATTCTATGGGCTTTTATGCCTGCAATAAACGATTATTATTATCATTATTATATATTATATCGCCTGCTGCCGCGCTCGCAATATCGTGGACCCGCCGCGCCGCCGGGCGTGACCTCACGTTGCGTTTATTTCGGACAAATTTAAAATGGCAATTTAAATAATAATAAATAATAAACATGTACATCTTAGAGGACAATCTTATACAAATCGAAATTGGCCTATATTAAACTCGACAAGGCTAGTGTGATGGGTACTAGACGGCGATATCTATAATGAAGTTAAATGCTTATGAAAACACATAGAAAACATCCAAGAAACAAATATGCATGCTCATCACAGAAATAATTGCCCTTACCGGGATTCGAACCCAGGACCGACAGCTTCGTAATCATGGCCACTACCCGCTAGGCTAAACCGGTCGTCAAATTTGTGAATCAAATTTATGTATTATCAAAAATAAATCATTTTTTTAGTTACGAGCGATACATAAACTATCGTCTCTGAGTCGGGCGTATCTTCCAATTACAACAGCCTGTACAGAGATGTTACATGTCATTACTTGCTAATTTGTATCCTGCTAGATGTGCTTCTGCTGCATATACACTGACGAGGAATGAAAAAGTTCCAGTGACATAGCACCAAATTACTCCTAAACGGGAAAGGCTAGCTTAATGACGCCGTCTGCAATATTGAAGTACATTTAACAGCACATCCGATATTACCAATTAAAAAAAAATACTTTCTAATTCATGAAGCTAGGTTCTATGAGGAGATATAAAGGTGCTTGTCGGAATTTTGTGGGTGGAACTTTTTCATTGCTCGTCAGTGTATGGGAAATATGAAATATGGGAAATAGCATACATTATTTTGGATTACATTCATAGGATATAACCGTAGGTTTGTAATATATCTACTGCTAACTGCTTCGCCTGCGTACGTTATCTCTGTTTGTAACCATACTGTACGTACCAGTTCGGTCCCTATCAATACTATGGACCTATGTAGATATGTATGTACTATTCGTACACAAATCAAAGTCGATGCCATTTCAATCTCGTCCTGTGATTGAAGCGAGTGAGGCAGCTCCCTGATTCACAGTTCGACAGAATGTATTTAGATGTCTGTTGAGCTGAAGATCAAGAAATAAATTACAAAGTGCAGCATACTTGCGCACACAGATGTTAATTAAAGAAGCATAATGCAACAGGGTGTAAAAATAAAGCTTTTTTGGGACTAGGGACAATCATACGAGTATGTAAAGTAAATAAACTAAATAAATGTACCTATATATTTTGTCACGGGCTTCTATTAAACTAGTGCCTATATCCTAAACTAAGCGGGGGATATTAGAGAGCTCCAGAGAGAAGCAAGGGAATACAAGTTATCTTCCGAGAGCGAGTTTGTCTTCAGAAATAATTGCTATTGAGTGTTCATGGCATAGGTTCTGAAGCGAACCCAGGTTTGCATTCGAGGAGAAAAAAATATTCGGGTCTTGGATTTTTAATGTAACTGCGACTCCCTTGCTATTTTTGGTTTCCAAGATTATAGATAGAACGTAGTCCATGTGCTGACGGAGTGTGTCCGGAACGAGGCCTTTAGGATGATGTTAATCAGTCACAACTATAAGTTTTTCTTGGGTGTGGGTAGATGTAACTGCATTCTGGCTTTCCCAACCTCCGGGGAAGCCAGAATGCCGTATAAATTAGCAAAAATGTATATAAGGAATAGGTAGGTAGGTTTTTTATCATTGGTAATGACTTGTTTGTCTATTTTTTATACAATGTAATGTACTGTGTCTTTAAATAAAGATAAAAAAAGATAATAGGTATGTAGGTACACGTGTTACAGTATATATGTAAGAGTATACTTGTGGGGCCAGGGGCAATGTGTGTCATCGTCATCATCCTCATTGTCATCCTCAACCCACATCGAGCCACTGCTGGGAGTCATGAGCCACTATCATGCAGCGAGATCTCGGGCAGGTGGTCTACTGGCCAGCCAACTGCCACTGTCTATGTGTTGGTTTCCCACCGACAGTAGATCAGGGTGCATGCCGCACAGGTCGAGAGCACACCGGATCACAAGTAATTAGGTGCTAGCATCTATTGCGCCGTCGTTTGAGCAGGCCGCGTGTTAAGCGGCATCACGGCGGCTTTGAAGGGACGAGCAGGGATTCCTGTTTGAATTCGGCAGGGAAATTCCTAGTGGTAGTGCTGGTATTATTCCTAGTATCGTGTGTGTGTTGGACTTTGTTCGACTTTGTTGTACAACGATGACGACCTCTGTGGCATAGGGTCGAGCTTTACAAAGGGATGATTGATCCCGGGTTTCAGAGTGAATAGATAAATATCCCGAAATAATATCTTCCTTGTATTTTTTTTTCGATTCGCGTTTTTTCCCACGATAATTTTTTCCATACGATTTTTTTACTAGTAGTATTTTTCTACACGCTTTAATTTCTTCTGTTTCTTTTTGCCAGACATATATTTTCCATACATTTATTTTTTCAATCCGTATTTTTCATATACTTACATTTGTTTTAACGATATAATAATTTTCCAAGTGTTTATTTCCTCGTACACTTTATGCTTGATTTAACTTAGATCCATACACGTCACTCCTTTTCCCATACCTGGTGGCAGAGGCACATATGCGCCCCCGTTTAGTCAGTATTCACTACTCCTTTTTTCGTGACAGGGGGCTAGCGCATCTCCACAGCTAAGGAGATAATAATATGTATGACACAAAAAAGAACACAGAAAATACAACAAGTAAGGCATAGCGGAATCAAATCGCCAGCCAGTCTACTTAATTTATTTAATAAATCTCACGCAATAGTATAATGTTAGTCCGATCGTACAGTATGTGGACGTTCTAACGGTGATGGAAAACATCGTGAGGAGACCTTCACATGTCCTTAGCTGCGGCGATGGGCTAGCCTCCTGTCACGCAAAATGGACGTGTATGGATATAAGTTAAATCAAGCATAAAATAAATGAGGAAATAAGCACCTGGAAAATTATTATATTTGTTAAATACATGTACCTATATGAAAAATACGGATTGAGAAAATAAATGCATAGAAAAATATATGTCTGGCAAAAAGAAACAGAAGAAATTAAAGTGTGTAGAAAAAATACTACTAATAAAAAAATCGTATGGAAAAAATAACTCGTGGGAAAAAACGCGAATGGAAAAATTAATACAAGGAAAATATTATTTCGGAAAAAAATTGTCTATACACTCTTTAATCCCTGTGTGACGTCGCTGTTTCTAGTTCCCACGGGTTATCTTGGTGTGAGGCCAAAGTCAAATCTTGTGGCTGTAGTTTTTATGTGAGTGAATAGCGCGCCGCAAGCTGCAATACTTGAAAAATAACTAATACACTTTTCGATCCGTTGATGCATTGGTGAACCTTAAAGGCTGAACAAAGGCCAATGGCATTGAGAATAAGACAAAGACAACAAATACCCGTCGCATCGCGTCGAAGCAGACTGACGCATGCTCCCGCGCAGAGCCCCGCGGGGCAGTCCGAGCTCCGAGACCAAGCAAATTATAGAAAATATTACTAAACTCCTTTAATAATAACATTAAAAATATGATAAAACAACCAAAAAATTTCATTTTTTTTACCTATTTTTGCGTGTAAGTTTCATATAGGAAACTGATTTCATCTCCGAGCGCTTGTTCATTTAGTTGAATAATAATGCATTGCGAAAAATATTTTTAAGTATTAATTAAAACAGATATCCGGTAATTTTAAAAGTCCATTCTTATCTCTAATAGACCTTTAATAACATATATTTATCCTAAATTTTTATGTTGTCTAGTTTAGCCTAGAATTGAAGCTAAAGATGCATTTCTGGCCATATTTAATCCCTTAACATTAATAAAAATAAACGAAATGAAAATTTGACTCGTAGATATTACGCCGATCGTTGCAATATAAAAGACTTGGTTAACCATTTTGCAGTTTTATATCACTATGGTAATGGAAATTAAGCGTAAAACATTTACTGAAAAAACCTACAACCTCTGGCCCTGAAACTCTCCCATACGAGTGATTTTTCATACGTGTTTAAACTTTATGCGCATGGCATAAGGTTTATATTCGCGATTCATAATGATAAATTTGCTTGGTAAATTTTGAGCCAAAGGGATAACGTTCAACGAAACGTGACAAAATTTATGTTCGCTCGCGTTTCCGACGGCTATTGGTTCACTTACTTTGTTGCCTTTTGACACCTAAATTAAAAAAGTTTTACTGCACACAAGGTCTGCGAGCGTACACTAAGCGAGCTTTAGAGAACAAAGCTCTAAGTTTTCTTGGAACGCGGAAAGCTGCGCTAATTTTCTTGAATCATTAAATTTTCGGATGTTGTTTAATACGAGTAATATAATGCGATGTATAATACGTAGGTAGATATGGTACATCTACAAACATGTACGTAGATAGTGTGATCAAATCGTATGGGAATGGTAAATATGTATCTCGTATCTCGAAGGTAAATTAAAACCTTAAAATTATCGGAAAAGATAAGGTTTCAAAATATTTTCAGAATAATTCGGCACAATAAGTATAGCCACCGCATTCTTCGAAATTCGTTATTTAGAAGTAAAATCATTGAAAGCGAAAACACGGGGTTTGATCGTTGACGGAATTGCAAATGTGAAAATTCCATTGTTACTTCAACGTGAGGGACGCACGACTTATATGGAGACCGCCTAAACTGTGTGTGCTGAAAAATCAATCTGTGGACTTTTCCTCGCCCTGCTTCTCCCATAGTGGTCCAATGTAGAGAAGAGGCAGAAAAATTACGTTTTCTTGACTTGAGCAGCGAGGGTTCAGAACTAATCAAATTTTTTTGTTAATAAGCTACCAATTTACTTTACAATTTACGGTTGCAGTAAGACCGAGTTTCGTGCCGAAGAAATCTGGCGATTTTTTATCCCTTATATATGTCGCAGTTAGTTGGTTAAATCAGACACTTAACTAAATCTCTAGACCGTTAATTAAATACCGACGTTTAACCAAGTCACTAAAATTCCGTCAGACAAGTGAGTGAACGAAACGTTTAACGAGTTTTCTAAACGTTCCTAAGCAACAAGACATATACAACATATTTTTTTTTAATGTGTACTTAAGTTTATCTTTTGAGTATTTTTTGTTGTTCTTACATGTTCAAACTAACACGAAGCTTTGCTTCGCTCACCCCCTTTTCCCTTCTCCTAAGCTACCGCAATGCTTTTCCTTGATATAAGCTGTGCAAATCAGCTATTGTCGTGACGCCCTATTGTTTTCCAAAACGCCGGCTTTTGGTAAGACAGATTTTTAAACGTTTTCGATGATGCCTTATGCTAGTGACTTGGTTAAACGTAGGTATTTAATTATAAGTGTCTGATTCAACCAACCAACTACGACATATATACATAGTCAGGTCATAAGTTCTGTCACATGTGCAATATGAAATAATTTAGACATGTTTATTATTTATGTAAACATTTATATAGCAAAATGAACTTAATAAAACATAGATTCTTATGGTGATAAAGTTTATTCAAAATGACCCCCCGCGATTTTGAATACAGGCCTTTATTCTGCGCGGCCAGTCGTCTATCGCAGCACGAACGAGGTCCATGTTAATATCGGCGGCTGCCTTTTCCTCCAAGTGTTGCCATATCTTGTAATCTAACGGACTCAAATCTGGACTGGAGGAGAGCCAGTCTTCGTGCCGGATGAAGTCGATTTCACGCGCCGCCAGCCAGTCTTGTGTGCTTTTCGCTCTATGAGCTGGCGCAGAATCTTGTTGGAATACCCAGTGCCTGTTATTATTGAGGACTGTATTTTGATACACAACTGCATTCGTTTTTACGCCTTTCTCACAAAAATGTACCTCAGTTAAGCCCCAATAAGAGACTCCCAACCAAACCATGAGCGAGGATGGAAAATTACCTCGTTGGACACGCGGAATACGGTTGCTCGCTTCTTCACTGCTGTGTGCGTACACCTTATCATTTTGTTTGTTGTAGCTCTTTTTCACGGTGAAAATTTTTTCATCCGAAAAAAGAATTTCCCGATGCTTTTTTCCCGCGTACCGCTTCAACAAAGCGCGGCATCTCTTCAGTCTCAGGTCCATAAAACGAGCGTCCAAACGATGTCCTGTTTTTCTTCGATATGCCCTAAGCTCTTCTCTTTTCGACTCGATTCTCTTAGAAATAAGTTTAAAGAAGTAAATATATTGACAGTCCATAGTCAATATATTTAC
Organism: Argyresthia goedartella; assembly: GCA_949825045.1. Lineage (NCBI taxonomy): Eukaryota > Metazoa > Arthropoda > Insecta > Lepidoptera > Argyresthiidae > Argyresthia > Argyresthia goedartella. Next base: position 9,594,568 of record OX463831.1, on the reverse strand, counting down.
GAGAATATTATGTATGTCCATAAGAACATTGTTAACTTTCGAAGAAACTGTGATATACATAACTTTAATACTAGAAACAAGGACAAACTTGCAGTGCCCACTACTCGGCTCCATAAAATAAAAAACTCGTTCAAGGGTAATTGTGTAAGATTTTACAATAAACTCCCAAGCACTTTGACAGATCTATCAATTAATAAGGTCAAGAAATACATCAAGCAAAGGCTTATTTCTAAAGCTTACTACAGTATTAAAGAGTACATAGACGATAAAAATGCTTGGGACTGAATTGTTCTAATTAATTGTGAGCATCCTCACTGCCAGAGTTTCTTTTACTGGACACTTGGAGGCCTTTTACACCTCCAAAGATTAATTTAATTATACAACTCTTGACTGTGGGGACCATTTACATCTCCTATTATCATTGTATTATTGACTAAAGAGACTATACATCTCTGTTATTTATATTTTAATTATTTTATTATGACATGAGACTCTTTACATCTCTCAGAAACAATAATTAAGTACTTTTTTTTTTTCTGATAATATGATAATAATACCAAATGTTCTGTAAAAAATGAAATGAAATGACATGTGAAAGTGCCCTTGTGACCTATTTACAGAATAAACGTTTTGAGTTTTGAGTTTTTTTGAGTTTTGAGTTTTGCCCTAAGTCTTCATTTAACACCCTTTTCACCGTGGTCCTGCTTAACCCCATCTGAAGGGCCAACAGTTTCTGCTTACGTATGGGATTTCTTTGAATTCGCGCCTTCACAGCTTTTATCACTGCTGGAGTCCTAACAGAGCGAGGGCGACCACTTCTTGACCTGTCATCTACACTAGAGTCTTCATTGTATCGTTTTATGGTACGATAAACGAATCTTTTGGTTATATTCAAATTTTTCAGTAAGTCGAAAATCTGAATTGGCGCGTAACCGAAACGATGCAACGCAATAACTGCGACACGGACTTTTTTAAGTGTCCACTCCATATTTAAAAATGAGGAAAATTCTAAAAAGTACACATTTTTATTTTCATGAAAAATTCGAAATTCGAATTCAATAAACTTTTTTGTGGCCAGCGTTCTAAATTCAAAAGTTTTTATTGTGTGACAGAACTTATGACCTGACTGTGTATAAGGATCTTCAGAGAATGCTCGAAGACCTGCATTCAGCTTCACTTGGGGTCGGCCTGGGGATGAACGTGTCCAAAACCAAGATTATGACCAATCTTGGGGTCCTCAACCTAATATAATCATAGGTAACTGTCATCTAGAGATAATCGACGAATACCTTGGATACAGTTTATCCTTTGGCCGAAATTCTCAACTGAAGGAGATCTCCAGGCGTTAAATACAGCTGGTTAGGGCCGCTTTTGTTAAATTGGAAGGCGCCCTAAAGTCCATAATCTCTCAATGCCTGAAAACCAATGTGCCCATAGTCACATATGGATCCGAGACATGGCCGCTCACAAAGGAATCCATGCATTAAAATCTAAGTATTAATATTCATATTTTTCATATTTTCTTTATTGCACACAAAACTTATAAAAAAACAATAGTTACATGAAAATAGTGTACAAAGGCGAGCTTATCTCTAATAAGAGATATCTTTCTTCCACTTTTTGGACATCATTTGAAGCTATATAATACAAGACAAACTTCTACCGCTTCGGAACGTGTTACGGCAGCGAGAAGAAGCGGCGCCCGAAACTCGTACACTGCATTACGGCCTCCTTTTCTTTTCCATTTGTTTTTTTAATAGGTCTTCAAACGTGTGCGTGGTCCTTGTGCTACGCAGGAGTATCAGAGCTCCATACCTCTTTGTCATCAATTGAAGTTTGACCAATCAGATTGCGATTACTTCACACGAGCTGAAATTGAATACGACTGTAATTTGAAATTGGAACGGTTTGGGTTATGTCAAGGGTTGCAGAATAGAGCAACTGGACAGCGGACAGTGGCTCAAGCAGGAATAATTACAAGTGAAAATAAGTGTTTGAGATAAGATAAAATTAACCTTATGTCATTTTATTATATTATTGACGTCTAATTATTCCTGCTTACTACACAGTTTAAAACTTGATGGACATTCAAAATCATGCTGTCGTTATCTTTCGCTCGACAAATGAGCATGCAGTCAGTATGTCAGTATGATTTTTAAAGTGCATTCCATAAAACTTTTCCCTTCGCTGTTAAGCTGGTAGCAATGAAATCAGTATTGCTAGCCTTAAAAAAGTGTGTCACCCAAAATAAATATAATATCTACCCCAGATTATCAAAGTTTCTTAAAAACGATCTATAATGAAAACAATCAGGTATGTAAAAAAATCAAAGTTATATTGACAACTCCAACCACATAGCCGCTATTAAATTTTTTTAATTGCGGAATTATGATCTGAGTAAACGGATATTGCTTTTCCCCATTTTTTTGACAGTTGTGTACTACAGCCAACTTAACGTCAAAAGTTATATAGAATGCATTATATTCGAGCAGCAGTTTGTTCAGCCATGGCTTATGCTTTTCGATGGGTTGTGATGCTTTAACTTTAACAGAACATACCTCCATGGTTCTTCACTCAGAAGTTGTATGTAAATTAACTTACACGCACTGGAGTCACGTTTTCATTTGTTTTATGTTTAAATAAAACGTGAATAAAAGATAGAACGCACAAGACTCTGTAGGCGGGGACATAAAGTCGACATAAAGTGACAATACCATCAAGGTTGCTTCCATAATATTCCTACAACAGAAGACTAGTATAATAGACAGCGAAGTGAAAAGTAGCCTTATTACGTAATTCTGTCATCTAGGAAATTTAATAGCCTTTGAAAAATGTAGCAATCACAACAGAATTATTTGACACAAGCTGTCTTTTGTTGCGATTTTCCTGAAACAAGCATTCGATAACACATTCGTTGTTCTGAGCCTCGAGCACGGACGGACGAAAGCACGTAAAAGTTTTTTGAGAACGCAGGGAATTATATTTTATGTCATACATAACAAATAAGACTAAGACATTTGCTTTTCGATGGTGCATGTATCGGATATTTTGATTGTGATTGGGCTACTGATTGTTTTGACGATCTCTGTGGCACTGCGGTAGTGGCTCTGCTTACCATACGAGAGGTACCAGCTTCGACCCCGGCTGGGGGTAAAGAAAAATAAAACCCCAGGTCTTGGATGTTTATACAAGGTGACATTTAATTACCTGACCATATTTTGAGGAATGATAGTACCCATCGTTATGAGCAACTTTCTCGAAGAAACATATGGTCGCAAACGGAAAAAATATTTGTCACTCAATACATTGACCCGATCAGCTGATTACAAGTTACTATGGGGGGAACCAACATTTTATATGTTCCTTGGGGAAAGTTATTCATAATGAAGGGTACAATCATTCCCTAAAATATGGTCAGCTCATTAAATGTCACCATGTATGTGTGTGATGTTGCTGTTTCTGGTTCCTACGACACAGGGTATCCTAGTGTGGGACCAGAAGCAATGTATGCATCTGTGTATATAAATGTTTATGTCTTTATAGAGACGACCCCAACTCACAAATTAACGACCCGTTGACGACCGCTGTGGTGTTACGACCGAGGCTGTGCTTCCCAAGCAAGAGGGTTCGATTCCCAGCTGGGGAAAAAAAAAACCCAGGTCTTCGATGTAACATGTTTGTGTCGTCGCCATTTCTGGTTCCCACGGCAGAGGGTATCATTGTGGGGCCAGAAGAAATATATGTGCCTGTAAATAAACAAATAAAAATAAGTCTAATTTAAAAAAAATATAAGAATATCCTGGATGACTGAATAACGTGAAAACGGTGCAGTCTTATTACAGGTATCTCAGATGTGTTATATTTATAACAGGATATTATAATAACAGGCAGTTATCTGAAACTGGAATTACGGTAAGATGATTACCTTTGTATTTCCAATATGAATAGGTTCATGTATAAATATAGCTTATTTTAATAATTGCAAACAAATAATAACAACGAGAGTAGGTATTATAAGTATCTGGTTATCTAAAGTATAGGAATAAAATTCTGCAAATATTTTTACAAGGAGAAAATTACTTAATACAAAAGCTTGAAAACCCACCTAAAAACGTTTCTAGGTTCTCCAGAGAGAACAGGAATAAAGGAATGGCTCCATCGATTGAATGACCTAATAAATTGAAGTCATCAGCGAACATGCCTTTATAAGAACCATCAGAAAAAAGAGGAACCATAACTCATAATGCAGTTACCAATCAGTCTTCTAACATCAAAAAGCATTTCTTTGTGTTCCGAAATGAACAAAAAAATGTGATTCAAAATACAACATACAGATTGCTCAACATAATTGCATTTCGCAAATAAAAAGCGGTTTTTTTATCTCTTGTAAACAGAAAATTGTTGGATAAGAAAAGAAATAAAACAAATTACGCAAAGTTTACCGCGCTTGGAGTGTGGGGTGGAGTTTAAAAAGAATAGACTTGGCGATAACCGATAACCACTTGAGGATTGTCACTCGTTTGCGCCAAGGGCTGGGCAAACTTCTAGATAGTTCCTGGCTCTATCGGTTCATGAGTTTATAATTTTCTTCGAAGTAGTTCGGAGCACTCAGGTCTTTTACATAGTTTTCAGGCAGAGAGTTAGAAGCTTCATGTTGGCGAGAAATAGTTTGTTAAGTTAGCGCTGATATATAGTTTATAAAGGGTTTAGTGTCTGCTAAGTGAAGGTCATCAGATAAAAGAATAAAAGTATTTTCTTTGTCTTTTCCACGTAATCAGGTAAATAATCATTTATATTTTTTGGCTCCAGGAAAAGAAACGTTTTCAGCGCCTAATTTATAGCCTGCCTGACTCCCGCAACCTCGGCGACGGACAAAAAAGTGATTATTTGTATATGGGACCCACGCCAGTAGTTATAATAAGAATCAAAAGGCTAGTATTTAATCTCACATCAAAAATACTGATTTGCACAGCAAAAAAGGATTAACAAAAACACTTTTTATGTTTTAAATATTTTATCTACACACGTATCATAAACCCTCTTTACTGCTTACAAAACCGCACGTTACGATCAGCATAATATTAAACTACTTGGTAAAAATTCATTTCTTATATGAAAAATTACACATTATGACCATAATGTGTAATTTTTCTTCATATTATGACATTCAAATTTTGAACGCCGACGCCACCTGCTTGCCGCCCCTGTTTTTCTGTGAAGTTGGTACTACAGAACAAGCTAAACAACTGCAGAGCCACAATCCCGGTCAAACATGCGGTTCCTGAACACATCAAAGAGAAGTTATGATATGTGTGTAGATAAAGTAGTGTATGTAACTGTATATAATTAGGCATTAAAACTCTCCAGTGATATTATTATGAAAGTATTAATGCCCTCCATTATGAAGCAGTCACATAAACTACTATTATGTGTACTTAAGTTTATGTTTTAAGTATTTTTGTTGTCCTTACATGTTCAACCTAAACGAAGGAAAAAGGGATTTTCGCTTCGCTCACCCCCTTTACCCTTCACCTAAGCTACCAAAGTATTTTGCCCTGATGTTTGCTGTGCAAATCAGTATTTTTGATCTGCAGTTTAATATTTCCCGAATCAAAAGGCGAAAGTGCCAAGAACGAACTGTTCCGTGTCAGACAAACCCATCCTTAGCTCCTACAAGAAGGACAGGGAAAGTAGTTCGATCGCCGAGACAAATTACATTTGGCACGCCCTCAGCTCCCCAGGGACTGAGAAAGAGAGTTTAGTTCCTCGTTCAGCGATTGATTCAATTCGAACGGCGCTCTCTCGATGTTTCAATTCGAATGCACTTTTGCTACGAGTTGGTCACGGTACCTACTTGAAGTGCTTCGGAGATAGAAAAAGTTTGAGTCGTTCAATATTTTTGGTTGCAGGCTAGGAACTATGTCTCCACCAGCCTGTATGGGAAAGGGCAGGACGCATTCATTATTTTGTTGTTTGTGACAGTAAACACTGTTCCATATGAAGACAGTAATTTCTAATGTAAACTATACCTTATAGTTTACATTAGTAAAGTTGCACATACATTTGTGCAACTTTTCACCTTTAACTCCAAATCAATGTCATCCGAACATAAACAATAATTAAAAAGACCAAACCACAGCATTTATACAACATTCCACCACTACAGCTCATTAAAATTAGTGACCACACAGCAGCAATTACATTTCACGATTAATCAAAAAAAATAATCAATAAAAAAGGCAGATTAATATATTCCAGATTGAAATTGCCATGAACCGTTAAACAGTGAATTCTCACACCCAATGACCTGTGAAATCTGCTTTCGAATTAATAGCACAGACGCTGATGCACAAGTTATTTAAAAAACCTTGACGGATGGTTTTGAGTTACCAACATAATTCTTTGTTACTGCGCAAGGGAAATCACACTACGTGATATGAAATTACTAATTGATGCCTAATTGTATTTAAAGGAAAACTTTGTATTTAGATAATGTAAATGGAGCACTAATTAAATTGTAAGGAAATGCTTTGCTCTATTTAATGCTCTATCGCATATTATACTCCAAACAATAATTTAAAAATAGATAATAATTTTTAAGCGTCTTGTCTAGAAGCTTTCCGGCTGTTTAATTCTGTTCAGAGTCCGGATTTAGCCCTACTAATCCAGTTCGAACCGGTTTCTGAGACCGCATTGATCACAGGCTTATAATATGCCGCCATTTTATGCCCGGAAAGCAGAGAAAACTCGCGCTATTTGCAAATGAGTTTACTTCATGTAAATTCCCAAAATGGGAATCAATAAAATGTAGCAGGATTAAGTTCGATCTAGTTCTTAGTCTTCTTGATCTAGTCTGAAAAATGTATAAGTATAAAGTATAAGTTGAAGACGTAGTAAACAATGGTAGTAGTCTGCGGTAAATATTTATGTTCCTGCACCAGGCTTGCAAGAGATGATGGATAGACGATAGTTTTAGCTTTTTAGAGAATATAAATTCTTACTATTGATTTAAGTTATATCAAAGAAAATAAATGCAGAGCTCCGTTCTCTAATGGGTTTCATGCTTGCTTTTCACACAGGATATTCAGGTTCGACTTCTGACCATGTACCAATGAGATAATTAATTTATCTTAAGTACATTATACGGACGTTCTAACGGTGATGGAAAAACATCATGAGGAAACCTTCATTACTCCATAGCTGCGGCGATAGCCCGTTTCACACAAAATGGAGTATCGAATAACTAATTCAAAGCTCAAAGTGGGCACAATTGTGCCTCTGCCACCCGGTATGGGAAAAGGCGTGACGCTATGTTATGTTATGTAATAAAATAGATACTAAAACCCGTTTACTCGAATTATGTAGGTTATTATGGTGAAGTAACCGTCTCTTTTTGGAACGCACGTCAAAGACGGGGCTTTGTGTTTAAGTTAAATCCCATTTTAGGAAATTAGTGCGGAATAAAGCCATCAACTGTCAGAACAGAGTTGAGTCATGAATATTCAAATTATTTAACTAAAATGGAAGCCGTATTGGGGTTATGAGATCGAGTACGTTTGCGGGTAACCATTTTGTTTTGTGTAATATTTGATGAATATTTTTGGGAGCTTTCTATGTGTTAAATATTATACGCTGGATCTAGCTGGATTATTGCAGCAGTGTTTTTTGTGTGGGCTTTTATGTTAGTTTTCATTGGACGGGTAATAAAACAATGGGATAGTTTTCAGGTTTTTAAATACGAGTACTAACTCGTATTTAAAAACCTGTATTTATTCACACAAAACTCACTAGAGTTTTGTGTGAATAAAACCTTTGCCGAATGTGTCCAAAATTTCAAATAAGTCCGAAGTAACGATAATATGATTTATTAAACAAAAAGTTTACAGGTTTACATCAGTTTAACTATCACATTTAAATAACAGAACATAATATTCTGGCCCCACACTAGGAAACCCTGTGTCGTGGGGACCAGAAACAGCAACGGCACACACATTTAAACATCCAGACCTGTTTTTTTTTGCCTCCTCCCGATTCGAAGCCGGGCCTCTCGCTTGGGAAGCAGAGCCTCGAACCGCAACGCCAATACAGCTAAAGAACTAAGAAATACACATAAAGATAAAGATAAAGATAATAGTAGTTTATGTGACTGATACATAATGGAGGGCATTAAAACTCGAGAGTTTTAATGCCTAATTATGTACAGTTAGGTACACTACTTTATCTACACACATATCATAAGCTGTCTTTGATGTGTTCAGAGACCGCATGTTTGACCGGCATTGTGGCATTGTGTTGTTTAGCTTGTTCTGTAGCTTACCAACTTCACAGACAAAGTAGGGGCGGCACGCAGGCGGACGTCGTCGTTCGAAATTTAATGTCATAATATGAAGAAAATTTACACATTATGGTCATAATGTTCAATATTCAGATAAGAAATGAGTTTTTACAAAGTAGTTAAACATTATGCTGATCGTAACGTGCGGTTTTTGGACGCAGTAAAGAGGTTTTATGATACGTGTGTAGATAAAGATTTTTATTTGCTAAGATAAGGGTAGGCAGTCGTTGGTCAATTATTATATAAGAACACCTTATCAGCTATTAATTTTAGCATGCAAATATTAAATATTCCTATTAAACAGGGAGCAATAGATCTTACTGCTACTAATACTTATAACTTATAATTAGTTCACGTACAAGTTACACGGTTTATATTTAATAAATTCATCTACTGAATAAAAGCTTTTCTGTAGCAACCATTTAAAGAGTTCCGATTTAAACTTGTTAATTGATAACTCTTTGATATTTTCGGGTATTTTGTTAAATATTTTAACGCACATTGCAGCACAATTCTTAAGATACAATGATGTACGTGGGGTATGATCATATACTAACCTAATTGCGTTTCTTTTGTTTCTTGAATTTTGTTCTTGAGCTCCTTTAAACAATAATGGGTTAATATTTACAAATTTTCCAATTTATACCATATATACCAACATGGCAATGTTATAAGTTTAACTTAAGAAACATCGGTTTGCATGATTCATTTGGGGCCATACCGCAAATTGCACGCACACATTTCTTTTGAGCAATAAAAACATTATTAATGTCAGTGCCGTTCCCCAAACTACAAGACTGACTACCCCAAACTACTATTGACTCTACATAACCATGATAGGCCACCGGAGCAGTCTTTTTCTCCGCTGTTTTTCTAAGCCTAAGTAGGCTTACACAAAAATAAATATATCCATGTTTTAAAACAAACTTTGTCAGTGTGATGTTTCCAATATAAATGTCGATCTTTGTTAATACCTAAAAATGTCACACTATTAGCCTCCTCTAAGATTTGTCCTCAATGGTTTACATTTAATGTCATATCTCTATTGAATTTGTCAAGATTATTAAAATGTATGTACATTGTTTTATCCAAATTAACCTTTCAATTGTTATAATTCAAATAATTAATCACACAAGTCATTGCAGTATTAATATCTGATTCGTGAAAGGAAATATCACCACTTATTGCACGCGTTACATTTATTGAAATGTCGTCTGCAAACAAAGACACCATTGATGTGTCACTTCAGGTAAGTCATTTATATAAAGTAAAAATAAGAGAGGTCCAATGACACTGCCCTGAGGGACGCCGAATTCGTTAAATTTTAGATCAGATTCCAATGACATATTTATGAGATATGTCAGCACTGGTACAATCACATTGTGGCATTTCTTTATAACTTTAGTAGAAATGCCATCATAACCCTCTGCGTCAGTATTATTTAGGGACATTACCAGTTTTCCTACGCTGTCAGTGTCGTATGGATTCAGGAAAATGCTTTTACTAACCCTACAAAAAGCACCTATTTTTTGTGTTATACCACACTACATATTTACGGTGTTCACATTTTCCCCTTACTTGTGCTATAAGACTTCGATTCTTGCCATATGTAAAGATTCCTTGTTTTGAAAAGTATTTGTACTTATATCTGTAGTCCCATAAAGCTGTAAAAAAGGTCAACAACATCCGTGTATGCCGAATCAAAATCCAGTAAGGTCTTTCCCAATAGCTTAGAATCATCAACATTATAAAATGTGCTCAAACAATTCTTAAAAAATGCGTGATTATGATTAAAGATCAGTTAACACTTTTACGCGACTATTTGATATTTATTCGGTACAAAGTAAACAAAAAATATTATAATGCCTATAAAAATATGGGGGGGGGGGTATTTAAGCATTTATTTTGTGGATAAAATTTGATCTGTATTATTTCATATGTTCACATACTATATACCTTATATAATGCGTCCAAAAACCGCACAGAGCTTCTTTTAAAAAACCATATAGCCTACGTAGTAAGTAAGTAACTGTTTCTGTTGCTTTGAACTTTTCCATAATATGTGCGATTACATTGATTTGCATGTCAGATGCTGAAAACTGAACTACTTTGACGTCGTTTATGGTGGCAGAAAACAAAAAAAAAAAAAAGTCAAGTACAATTTATTTGTTTGTATATGTATTTTATTGTATAATAATACTTGACTGGACAAAAAGGTTAATATAACGAGTTCAAAACAGGTCTCTTATCACTCGAACTTGAAAAATGCAAAACTCCTTAACATGGACGTCGTAATGCCTGTCGTAACATGCGTTCCTGATTACATCATAGAAAGCTTATAACATGTGTATAGATAAAGCAGTGTATATAACTAGTCGCCTCTTTGCCTCCAGCATCTAAAACATTGAGGTGACGGAATTCAAATTGAGTTCTATATTTCCCTGTACCTTATACATGTGTTAGTTTAAGATTTGACATTCTCCAAATGTTACCTATGTGTTTCTTATGGAAATAAACTCTTTTTGAATTTGAATTTGATTTTTTGTACAAATTATGTATTACAACAAGCGTGTGATGTTCTTATGAAATGAGCCGACAGGCGAGAGAAGAGTGCAACCCACACTCGTGTTTTAATGCCTTTCATTATGAAATGGTCACATAAACTACTATAAACTTTTAAGTCCTATGCAATTCATATAGTGCCAGCATGTTGGGCACCGTCCCACTCGATGTTGATTTGACAAGTATTAAGCATTGTTGATATAGTTTTTTTATATTTTAGTTTTAGTGTTGTGTTAAAATATTTAAATTAATTAAGGTAAATGACGTATAACGTGGTAGTCGTTGGAAAACTCCGCCACCAACCCGCACTGTGCCAGCGTGGTGGAGTATGGCTTAATCTTACTCGTATTCGGGTAAAGGCCTGTGCCCCTCGGTGGTGACATTAAAGGGTTTAATTTATTTATTATTTTAATGTGCAATACCTGATGTTCTGGATTTGTTAATGTATGTGAGATATATTTTTAGTGGTGAACCTCTTATAAACTGACGAGCAATGAAAAAGTTCCAGTGACATAGCACCAAATTACTCCCAAACGGGAAAGGCTAGCTTAATGACGCCGTCTGCTATATTGAAGTACATTTAACAGCGCATCAGAATATTACCTATATTATACCTTATATTATAATTTTTGAAGCTAGGTTCTATATCTTAGGAGATATTAAGGTGTTTGTCGGCATTTTGTGGGTGGAACATTTTCATTACTCGTCAGTGTAAGTTCTTTTGAATTATTTTATTGTAAGACCATTAATTATCCATAGAAGGAATATTAAATAAAATATACATATTTAATATTAGCAGTTTCCAGCGGCTTCGCTTATGCTAAGTCAAGTAAAAATAATTGGCTAGTCCACAAAAAGATTTAACTTCTGCCAAATCCCATCTTATACATGGTATTGTCATATTAAGGGGGTTGTTATAGGCATTACTATGGACAACTTTCACTATGTAATCATCAGAGCAACTTTAGTTTACATTTCTTCATACATTTTGGTCCGGGGCGGTCAGCTGATTTGTATCGGAAAGTAAAAAAGTTGCCCTGATCAAAACTGTATCAAGTAAAAGTTGTTTAGAATGATGTCCCTTAGAACCCCCTGAAACACCTTTCTGTTACAGTCTGTATAAGGAACCAATGTACTAAGTTTCAAGTCAATTTAAATTTTATAAGCATATGTACATAATGGGTCATAAAAGTAAACTCCTATGCAACACTCGTTTAAAGACAAAAATATTTAAAATATCTGACATTTGTTTTAAGGTCGAACTTCGTTTAATAGCTTTTGTAATAACATGGGATTTAACTGCGTTAAAAATAAAAAAGCTTCTTTGGCAGGGACTTTGGTGACCAGAACTATTATTTGTTCTGTGCCTGAACAAAGAATGGCAAACTTAAAGAAGGTATTTCCGGCTGTTTTCGCCTATAGGTTTTCTCAACCGATTCTCGTGAATTTTTGTGGGCTGGTTGTATATTTAAGTTTATGTTTTTGGTTGATAGTTTTTGGGATTTTTTCAAAATGGCGGAGAAATGGGGGTAAAAGTTTAAAAAAAAACATATTCCCAAACGCCTTGGCCGATTAGAACAAATGAGTTATCGTTGAATTTGTGGAGAACGTAAAAGTGACATAATTTTGTGAAAAGTCACAAAGATGTATTTGTGATCGCAAAATCTAGTTTTCAAAGTTATTGTTCCGGCTCTTTCATACTCCATGTAGGAAACCAGGTACATTCATAAGTTTGCATGTTAGAAGTTCAGCCATCCATCCATCAGACTCGCAGGGTCTACCTGCTGCTTACAGAACTGCAAGGAAGGTTATAATAATAATAATAATACCTTGGACACTATTTACACACATTGATCTAGATCAATGTGTGTAAATAGTGTCCAAGGTACAAAAGATATAGGGAATCCTAGTTTGGGGCTAGCCCCGACGATACACATACTTATATAGATAAATATAGCAACAAATATAATTATCACCAAAATATTTTTTCCTACCCAAAATGGATAAATAAACACCAAAAATTGCAAAAAATATCAGGGCAAAATAGCTTAGGTGATGGGTAAAGGGGGTGAGCGAAGCGAATTTATCTTTCGTGTTAGGTTGAACATGTAAGAACAACAAAAAATACTTAAAACATAAACTTAAGTACATAAAACATAAAAAGAAGTTTGGCGAACATTTATCCAAACACAAATTGGTGGACATTTATCCATTCTGGCAGTCATTTCGAATTTATTGGTAGTAAAATAGGTGCGTTTTTGGTAATCGTTTAAACACAAGCCGATAAATATTATACGTAGATAGATAAACAACCATCACTAGGATACAAACATCCGTTATCATCAAACAAATATTTGCCCCCACCGGGACTGGAGCCGTGGACGCTTGGCTTCGTAGGCAGGGTCACTGCCGACTCGGCCATTCGGGTCGTCGATATGTCGTCGTTATGGGCGAGTTATGATTAGAATTAAGTTAATTAGTTTTAATTGGTTAGTGAAATGTAAAGTCAATTTTTTAAATCGGGTAGGTACTTTTCTTCTGACCCTTGATTCTAAAACATTGCAAAGTTTTTTGGTACCTACGCATTCTTATTAACTCCGCTGCACACAACTTTATAATTTGATATTCTGCCAACACCGCTTTGTCGAGTAGAAATCATGTCGCTCTTCTTGTCCCATCTCATCTCTTGTTTTGTCTGCAATATGAAGCCGTTAAAACGGCTTCAAAGCTTTGTTTACTTTCTGAGGTTTGGAAAATGGTGGCGGCGGCGATGGGATGTTATCCCCTGTCATGGGTTGAAACTGCTGTGCTGCAGTGTACCTATAAATCTATATAGGGCGTCACTATAATTATGTCGTTCAAAAGAAGATGTCCGTATTCAAATTTTCTTTATTTTACTTTACATACATTTTTGTAAAGTGAAATCAACCTTTTCGACATTCAGTATGTCGATATGACAGGGTAATTCTATTACATGTTGAGCTCAAATAATTTTTTTTATCTCACATAAGAAAAATAAAGATTCTGAGAAAACTTTTTATATATAATCACAATTTTATATTACTAAATATTAATATTTAATACTTTGATTGATATACACGGGGCATCTCGTCGCGCTGAACTGAAAACTGTTAGCTAAGTACTTGCAATAGTTATAAAGTTAAAATGTTATTATCTGCCCCGTATGTTACCTCCCCCACGCACTTAGTTGGGAATAACATCGCCAGTTGCACAAAGTAAAGTATATAAATAAAAATTGTCTAAACTGGGTGCGAGAGGACTAAGGCCACAATGAAAGGATTTTTTTGGTATTTTTTTCCACAAAAAATAATATATTTTTTGCTTCAGTGTCGTGTAAATAACCCCAGAGTCTAGTGGAACCTTACAAAACAACAACTGTAAAATATTTAACTGTCATAAAAATATTTGGTCGTAAATTCTTTCTCAAAACTACATTGAGCTTAAACGGCAATGGGCTAATCCCCTGTAACGAAAAAATGAGAATAAATTACTGGCTCTACGCGGGCACAACTATAATATGTCACTGCCACCCCGTATTGGAAAAGGCCAAGGTGACGCTAACCGTGTGAGCCGTTAATAACATGTAAGTTTTATGTGTTTAACTTGTTACTGTCTGCAGAAACTTAAGTGAAGTTACGAATGTAGTTGGTCAATCGGTGATCACGTTCTCTCCACGTTATGACATTTTGACAAAAACATCCGTGCAAGCTTTAGTGATGACGCATGTCATGGGCAGACACCCCTTGGTGAAGTTGAATCCGGCCGTTCGATTCCTGACATCAGGACTCAAGTTGGCGGATCCCGATTTTGACACTCCGGCCCCGGTCGACCTGCTACTGGGAGCAGACGTTCTGGGTAGGTTTCTGTTGTCGGATCGGCGAGTTCTTCAGCCGGACGGGTTGATTGCTGTGGATACTAAGTTTGGTCACGTGATCATGGGTCCGGCATTGCCAATGGTTAGGCCTGCCGAGTCAGATGGCATGCTTATTGGCTCAGCGTTGTCAGACGCTATCCAACGTTTCTGGGAGATAGAGGAACCTCCCACCGTTCGTCGAGTCGACGCAGACGAAGAAGAGTGCGAGTTGTTTTACCAGAATAGTACTGGTTCTGGTCGTTTTGTAACTCGACTGCCTTTCAGGGCCGATCGACCTCCACTAGGAGAATCTAGGAAGATGGCTGAGACGAGATTGATGTCGATGGAGCGTAGGATGAGAAGGGACGCCGTATTTAAACAAAAATATGTTGATTTCATGAGGGAGTATGAGTCGTTAGGACACATGTCGGTATCGGGTGTGGACTGGAGATCTGAGGATCATTGTTTCCTTCCACACCATGCCGTCCTACGAACCCCTACCGGCAAGATTCGAGTTGTTTTTGATGGGTTAGCACCTACCTCGAACGGGATGTCCCTGAATCAGTGTCTACATTCGGGACCCAAGTTGAGCCGTGATATTTCGGATATTCTCACGAGCTTTCGGAGGCACCAGATTGTATTTGTCGCAGACATTCGGATGATGTTTAGGCAAACGGTAATTCATCCGGCTGACAGAAGGTATCAGTTGATACTTTGGCGTGAGTCCACGGCCGAGCCAGTCAAGGTCTATGAGTTGAACACGAACACGTATGGGTTACGGTCTAGCCCGTATTTGGCGATGCGTACCCTGCGGGAGTTGGCGTCGCGTGACCGTGTGAGCTATCCTAGAGCCGCCGCTATCCTGGAGCAAGATTTGTACGTCAATGACGTCTGCACAGGGGCAGCCAGTGTAGAGGAAGCTCTGGACCGACGTGACGAGCTCATTCAATTGCTGGAACGAGGCGGCTATGAACTACGCAAGTGGATGTCCAACTCCCCTGAGGTGATGGCTGGTCTCCCAGATGAGTTTCAACAAGACCCGCACGTTTTTGAGAATCCTGACAACCCTAACATGTTGCCAGTGCTTGGAATTCAGTACCGGCCCGTCCATGATGAGTTTACCTATCGGGTGGTTTTAGAAACACCGAAGGCCTGGACGAAGCGGTCAGTACTGTCAACGATTGCGAGAACGTTCGACCCGAATGGATGGATTTCTCCAGTCACTTTTGCTCTCAAATGTTTTATGCAAAGGCTATGGGCGGCTCAGTTGACCTGGGACACCCACCTCTCAGGTGATTTGTTGACTGATTGGACGCGAATGTTCACCTCGCTATCGGACATAAATAATGTATCGCTGCCGAGGAAATTGGTCCCTGCTGGGGATTACAGGGCAACCCTTCACGGGTTTTGTGATGCCTCTGAACAAGGGTTTGCGGCAGCGGTTTATTTGCGAACCGTCACCTCCACCGGGGAGGTCGACGTGCGTTTGGTTTTGGCAAAAAGCAAGGTAGCGCCTATTCGGACAAGGATGACGATTCCAAAACTGGAACTGTCCTGGGCTGCTCTTTTGACCAAACTTTTGAATCACACTCTAACAGTGTTGCGTGGGTCAGTGGTTTTGGAGGATACGGTGTACGCGTGGACGGACAGCCAGATTGTTTTGTGCTGGCTGAAGGCTTCGGTCCATAACTTAGAGGTTTTTGTTGCGAACCGTGTCTCCCAGATTGTGTCGTCTGAGGTCCCACTGACCTGGAGACATGTACCAGGAGAATTAAACCCGTCTGATTGTGCATCCAGGGGATGTCGGGCTCCTGAACTCGTTAGACACCATTTGTGGTGGGGACCACCCTGGCTTGCCAGGAGAGAATCGGACTGGCCCCACAGCCATGTAGTAGTATCTTCGGATCATGGCCCCAGAGCGGCCGTGCATGTTACCCAGAAGGCTGAGGACCCTGACGCCGGGTTTCTGCTGGACCGGTATAGCTCACTTGACAAGTTGATAAACGTGTCCACTTGGATTAGGAGATTCGCTCGAAATTGTCGTACTCCTCGCGATCAGCGAACGTTGAACCCTATTCTGACTCCGGCAGAGCGAAACGAGTCGCTACTGAATTTGGTCCGGTTGGTACAGTCCTCGAAGTTTGGGGCAGAATTGGAGATTATACGAAGTGGACGTTCGAAATTGAAGGGAGCCGTCGCGCGTCTCAACCCCTTTGTTGATTCGACCGGGTTACTTCGGGTAGGAGGAAGATTGCGCAATGCGAATCTGTCGTATTCGGCTCGTCACCCACTTCTGCTCCCCAAGGGGGGACAGTTAGTTGAATTGCTGGTGACTGATCGTCATATTAAAAACGCGCATGCCGGCTGTAACGCGTTGTTGGCCACGCTCCAGCGGGAGTTTTGGATCTTATCTGCCCGCCGTGTCATACGGAACATCGTGTTTCAGTGCATGCCTTGTTATCGACTTAAGGCTGCCACGATGCAACCTCTCATGGGGGACTTGCCCCCTGATCGTGTGAATGAGGTCAGACCGTTTTCAGGTGTTGGTACGGATTTTGCCGGACCGTTTATGGTGAAGAGTTCACGATTGCGTACCGCTAAGCAATACAAGGCGTACCTATGTGTGTTTGTTTGTTTATCCACCAAGGCGGTACATCTCGAGCTCGTTGCTGATCTCTCGACAGAGGCTTTCATTGCTTGTTTGGATAGGTTTGTTTCTCGAAGGGGACTTCCAACTTTGATCCGCTCTGATAACGGCACTAACTACGTCGGCGCGGAACGATACTTACGAGAGATAGACAACTTTTTGAATGTAAATAAAGTGGATATTGGAACGGCCCTCTCCCGTCGGGGTATACAGTGGACCTTCAGCCCACCGAGTTGCCCCCACTGGGGTGGGATTTTTGAGGCCGTAGTTAAGTCAGCTAAGACGCACTTGGGGCGTATAGTAGGTCAGACCGCGCTGACTTTTGAGGAGCTCGCGACATTGTTTTGTAAGATCGAGGCCGTTCTCAATTCGCGACCGTTGTGTCCGCTCAGCTCGGATCCAAATGACCTGGAGGCTCTGACCCCAGGCCATTTCTTGATAGGACAGCCACTTAACGCGTTGCCCGAGCACCTCTTCGAGGGAGTGAAATTGTATCGGTTGTCAAGGTATCAGATGTTGCAGCAGTTTACTCAGAATTTCTGGAAGCGTTGGTCGCTCGAGTATCTGCATATCTTACAACAGCGCCTTAAGTGGACTGACAAAACCAGCCCCCCTAGTGTTGGTGACCTCGTTCTGGTTAAGGATGCTAACCTACCGCCACTACGTTGGCGCAGGGGGCGCATTGTTAACTTGTTCCCTGGCAATGACGGGACCCCCCGGTCTGCGGAGGTTCTAGTAGGAGGCTCGGTTCTAAAACGAGCGGTAGCAACGTTGTCTCGGCTGTCCGTAGGTTAGGGGACAGGTGGGTGCCTGTCCGGGCGGGTGATTGTTCGATTCCAAATCGATATTCGATCGATGGTTTCGGAACGGCCATTTTGAATTTGACGTTGCTGCCAACCTTGCAGTTTTTTGACAACTGACAGACGAAAGCCCTCGCAATGTAAACGCGTTTTGGATAGGGTATTGAAATTAAATCGCAGTCCATCTGGAATGTATTCGAGGTTCCCTCAGGATTGTCTATATAGCTGAGTGTGTTGTGGTTCCCCGAACCAGATAAAGTTCGCATTTACGTGGCCGATTGATTTTTTACCACGTAACATAACCTGTGTTGGAACACTGTTCTGATCGAGGCTGGCCCGCCAGTCACACAGGAGGTTGGCTGAAGAACCTGTCTACCAAGAAGAGCCTAGGGTGCACCCGGGCCTTGCAGAGAGACAGGAGGTTGACGGGACCGAAGCACAGACCAGGTTAGATCGAACCCAATCATTTTAGCTCGGTGAATCGCCAACGTTCAAACTTCTTGGCAACTGATCGCTACGCTACCTCGTAGCTGATGGGCCCCTACGAGGTCATTAGGTGCCGAGAAGCCTGAACACACATACTTATATAGATAAATATAGCAACAAATATAATTATCACCAAAATATTTTTTCCTACCCAAAATGGATAAATAAACACCAAAAATTGCAAAAAATATCAGGGCAAAATAGCTTAGGTGATGGGTAAAGGGGGTGAGCGTAGCGAATTTATCCTTCGTGTTAGGTTGAACATGTAAGAACAACAAAAAATACTTAAAACATAAACTTAAGTACACAAAACGTAAAAAGAAGTTTGGCGATCTTTTATCCAAACACAATTTGGTGGACATTTATCCATTCTGGCAGTCATTTCGAATTTATTGGTAGTAAAATAGGTGCGTTTTTGGTAATCGTTTAAACAAAAGCCGATAAATATTATACGTAGATAGATAAACAACCATCACTAGGATACAAACATCCGTTCTCATCATACAAATATTTGCCCCCACCGGGACTGGAGTCGTGGACGCTTGGCTTCGTTGGCAGGGTCACTGCCGACTCGGCCATTCGGGTCGTCGATATGTCGTCGTTATGGGCGAGTTATGATTAGAATTAAGTTAATTAGTTTTAATTGGTTAGTGAAATGTAAAGTCAAATTTTTAAATCGGGTAGGTACTTTTCTTCTGACCCTTGATTCTAAAACATTGCAAAGTTTTTTGGTACCTACGCATTCTTATTAACTCCGCTGCACACAACTTTATAATTTGATATTCTGCCAACACCGCTTTGTCGAGTAGAAATCATGTCGCTCGTCTTGTCCCATCTCATCTCTTGTTTTGTCTGCGATATAAAGCGGTTAAAACGGCTTCAAAGTTTTGTTTACTTTCTGAGGTTTGGAAAATGGTGGCGGCGGCGATGGGATGTTATCCCCTGTCATGGGTTGAAACTGCTGAGCTGCAGTGTACCTATAAATCTATATATGGCGTCACTATAATTATGTCGGTCAAAAGAAGACGTCCTTATTCGAATTTTCTTTATTTTACTTTACATACATTTATGTAAAGTAAAATCAACATTTGGACATTCAGTATGTCGATCGACAGGGTAATTCTAGTACATGTCGAGCTCAAATTTTATATTTTTTATCTCACATAAGAAAAATGTAGAGAATGAAGATTCTGAGAAAACTTTTTATATATTATCACAATTTCATATTACTTTATATTAATATTTAATACTTTGATTGATGTTGTACACGGGGCATCTCGTCGCGCTGAACTGAAAACTGTTAGCTAAGTACTTGCAATAGTTATAAAGTTGAAATGTCATTATCTGCCCCGTATGTTACCTCCCCCACGCACTTAGTTGGGAATAACATCGCCAATTGCACAAAGTAAAGTATATAAATAAAAATTGTCTAAACTGGGTGCGAGAGGACTAAGGCCACAATGAAAGGATTTTTTGGTATTTTTTTCCACAAAAAATAATATATTTTTTGCTTCAGTGTCGTGTAAATAATCCCAGAGTCTAGTGGAACCTTACAAAACAACAACTGTAAAATATTTAACTGTCATAAAAATATTTGGTCGTAAATTCTTTCTCAAAACTACATTGAGCTTAAACGGCAATGGGCTAATCCCCTGTAACGAAAAATGAGAATAAATTACTGGCTCTACGCGGGCACAACTATAATATGTCACTGCCACCCCGTATTGGAAAAGGCCAAGGTGACGCTAACCGTGTGAGCCGTTAATAACATGTAAGTTTTATGTGTTTAACTTGTTACTGCCTGCAGAAACTTAAGTGAAAGCATTAAAGTTGGTTACGTTCTGCTTTCCTGAGTAAGTATTCATGTTAACATGAAAATAACTTAAGCACAGAGCGGGTGAGATGTCGCTGTCTTTGACTGAGGCTTACAGGCTTTGTTTACATATAGTACATACAATAACAAAATTTGTTTAATAATACCCATAGTCCCTATGTAGAAATATTTATTCAAGGGGAAGTTTTAAGCATAACACAGACACACACATATCTGCAACTGGTTATATTCTTAAATGTTTTTGATATTTGTATTACAAATTTTAAAAAAAATAATGAAATCCTTTCAACAAGCCCTTTAATATGATATTTCCCACGATTTTTTAAAAACACTTTTTTAATATTTTCTGATTAGCCCTGTTAAATTATATCAAGTAATAAAGACAGAGACAAAATGGTTATTTGTTCATCATTGTTTGTGACTAGGTTTTGTATTAAATATAATGAAAGAACTTGCGAGGATTTCATTATTTTTTTCATAAACCTGAAATGCTGTTAAAGAAATATTTAAGAAATGGAATAAGAGAGATCGTCCAGTGATCTAGAGGAACCCATAACTCAAATATTGGCCCAGGCGCGTTCGCGGATCGCGGATAGCGCAATAGCCTCTATCAAATGGAAGGAGCGTTAATTGCGCATAAAGCAATACTATGAGTAAAAAACGCAGTCGCGGGCGAGGGGAGGTCCATCTGACCTAAAGGAATGACAATCGGTGAGGTGTTTTGACGTAGATACTGGAAAAACACGCGTAAGGCCTAACTGAGTATACACATTCCGTTTTAGTACTTTGTTAACCTCACGAACCCCAAATCCAGAGATTTTGAACCAAATTTGATGGTAATGAAATTCAAAACCTCGATGACAGTGAGGCTTGAGAGAATTTTATTAAAATACCAGTGCTTCGGCCCTAACTTTAGTGTGTTGCCACACCGGGGACGACCATGTTGCTGACGCACCAGATCACATCCTATACCTACCATAGAGCCAAGTGTGACAAATGGAAAAAGAACAATGAAGAGTTCGAAACATCAACAATTACAGAAAGTGATATGAGAAATTGATATAGGGTTTAAATAGGAGGGAACCGCCTTCCCTTTCCTTCAATACCACAAATAAACTTACAAATACGCCTGGTCATCTATATGGGGTATGAAAGTAGCGGCGCCTATAACTTTGAGAACTACATTTTGCTATCTTAACACACATGCTATCTTAACATACCTAATACCCATGCTAAAACAATAATATCATTTGCAGTTAGTATGGAACCCTTCGTGCGAGAGTCCGTTTATTTTTTGTTGATTCAGTTTTTGGAAATGGAATTCTCTAAATAGCGGTGATATAGGGTTACGAAGTAATTGGTGCGGCTACTTTCATACTCCATGTACGTAACCATGTGCATTTATAAGTTTGTATGTTGTATAGAAAGAAAATGCCGTCGGATTATTTGCTAAAAAAAAACGACTTCGCGTGCGACACAGGAAATTCCTGTGTCGCACGCGAAGTCTAGAGCTGACAGAGCCACTAATGGACTGATTATAACATCATAAGGATTTCTATTGGGAGTGGCGAAGACGATAATGAGGATTGTATTTGCTATAAATAACCTCTCACATACATACGTAACGTTACACATAATAGTTGATCCCTCTAACATCTGGCTCCTATGCCGTTTCCCATGCTGGGTAGCAGAGGCACAATTGTGCCGACATTTAGCCAGTTATTTAGTCCATTATGCGTGATGGGACTGGCCCATCGCCGAAGCTTTGGAGATTATTAAATGGAGATTATTAAATGTGATGTGCATGAATATTTGTTTCTTAGTCTTGGATGCTTTCTGTGTATTTACATAAGCACATATCTCTATTAAATAAATCGTCGTCTAGTACCCATAGTACAAGCCTTATTGAGCTTACTATGAGCCTAGTTCGATTAGATTGCCCTCTAATATGTATTTATATTTGGTTTATTTATTAAAGGTTTGTTGATCTGGCTCCTAATATTTTTATAATTAAGTGTTTAGTTCTGCGTCTTTGGTTATCTATTTATCAGGAAAACTCGTCATCAGTACATTATGTATCTAACTGGTATTTACAATAGTAAATACCAGAATACTACAAAAACCACCAGGGTATGTAACATACGACAGTAAAGTTACCAAGATGAATAATGATATAATTCCGGATATGACTTAATTTTAATAGCGACGCACTACCAACGAAAACTGCATTTAGAAATGCTGAATTTCTTAATTACTCTTCCACTAAATTGAAAAAAATTACGCCAGAGAATCTCCAGTTTTGAAAGGGGATTTGCCGGAAGAATCTGAAATGAAAGTTCAGCTGAAAAGGCTTTGAAAAGACCAAAAAAAATCTTGAAAGAACGTCTGCAGTTAAATGCGAGTTGTCTTGCGAATGGAATCAGGGGTTATTGTTTGTTGGATATTTTTGAGGCACGCTGGCACTACGCATTTAACCCGGAGTATAGAAAATGCGACAATTTTGTCATTTTGTTAGAGGATTAGGAATTACGATTTGTAGTAGCCTTGCACAAAATTACGATCAAACCCGAATCATCCCGAGTGACATACTCAACTAAAACCTTCCATAGAGTGTTTCACAAACAATATAGAATGGCGGGAAGCAAGGGATAAAGGTAAGAGCACACAAGCCGATACCATCTTCATAAGCGAGTATCTGTTCTATCCATCACCCAGAGGCGGAGTAGGTTTATTATCTGCCGCCCCTAATCGTTGACTAGGTACAGGAGTAGGTGCATAATATTGTACGCGGAGTATAACATAACATAACATAACTTTTACACACATGCACATACATTGCTTTTGGCCCCACACTACGATACCCTGTGTCGTCGGAACCAGAAACAGCGACATCACAAACAAGGAAACATCCACGACCTGGATCTTTTAACGACATAGCCTAACGCCTTTTCCAGTTGTGCTGGCGTTTAGCGAGTTATTCAAGAGTACATAATGCGTGTCAGGTCAGGGGGCTAGCCCATCGCCGCATCCATGGAGATATAAAGGTTTCCTAATGAGGTTTTCTACCACCTATAGTATGTCCGTATAAACATTGGTAAATAGTGGTCTGCACCAGATTTGAACCCTCATCTCCTTCGTGAGAAGTGAGCACGAAACCGATCACGGAACTCTTTTTAGTACCTACTAGTTTCATAAGAGAACAATTTAAATGATCACCAAAATATTTTTTTCTTATCTAAAATGAGTAAATGATCACCAGTAGTTGCAGAAAATATCAGGGCAAAATACTGCGGTAGCCCCTTTTATCCGTAAAAAAAATACTTAAAACATAAACTTAACATAGAACATAAAAAGAAGTTTGGTGATCATTTATCCAAACATAATTTGGTGATCATTTAACCATTCTGGCAGTCATTTCGAATTTATTGGTAGTAAATTTTCGAATTTTTTGGTAATCGTTTAAACACAAGCCGTTTCATTACTTCCGAACGGCTGAAATGCGACACACTTTATTGTGCATTTTAAAATAATGTTGAGTACTATCTGCTTTGCAGAAACTATGCTATTTACGATCTATGACGTTAACTAGTAATTTGGAGGCTCCATCACAAACGCTTTTTATGTTATCTATGAACTTGACGCGTGCTCTAATATGTCTACGAATGAAATATTTACAAATATTACCAATAATAATTGCATTTTGTATCTGTTTAGATGTCCTCTACCCATAGTTACCACATTTATCTCATCATGCACCAAAGGAAAAGCAACACATAATACACATGTTTTTTCACTGAGCACAGTTTGCTCCTAATATGTTCACTCCTAGAACAATTCAGGCATACCGTATTTAGGAAAATCCGGCTCTGTGTCTAACAGTAGACAAGAGGCTAAGCTTCAGAGAGCTCAAAGGAGAGTGCATCCGTATTATTCAGCCGTGATTCAGATGCATCAGAGCTGTGCAGTCCGTTTGAAGTTGAAAGAATATTTAGTACGCTAATGATTCGATTTTTGACAAGGTTCTTAATGACTATAAACACCCCCGAGATATTAATGAAAGCTTACGAAGAAAATTTCGTTCACTTGTTTCCTATTTTGAACCGCTGAACGGATTTTGACCATTAAAATCAAAATAATTCACACCTCGCAATATTATTGAACCCACGTCTGTTACATTCTGTATTAACGAGCCAGACTTTCCCGCGGGGTTTGTTTCCAATCAAAATGGCGTCACAATTAATTGGAGGGAAAGTTTTAACAGATTCGGCATCGTTTTGTTCAGCCTCGTTACCTTCCGCGCCGCTGCCAATTTTACTATTAGGGGGAGGCATCGGAATAATTCATTTAGGAACTGCCTTCTGAACACGACCCCATACACAAAAGCTGTTTTTTGTAAGTTCCTGTGGTAGTGAAGTGGTGCAGGAATGGTGTGTTGTGTGGTGCAAATTTGTATGTAGTTGTCAAAGTTATTCAGAGAATAGTGTTTTCTTGCCTTCGTACTGGTAGCCTTATTGTAATTCTAATATCGACCAATTATTAG
Source organism: Argyresthia goedartella (assembly GCA_949825045.1). Classification (NCBI taxonomy): domain Eukaryota; kingdom Metazoa; phylum Arthropoda; class Insecta; order Lepidoptera; family Argyresthiidae; genus Argyresthia; species Argyresthia goedartella. The sequence goes on along the minus strand of OX463831.1, from coordinate 9,569,490 downwards.
ACGTATCATATACTCCCTGACAACAAGGAATTTAAACCAGAATCCCTTTCAAATTGTCAAATTAACCAATTAGAACACGATTATTTTAACACGTTCAAGACGGATCCCGATTATGCTTATCTTTTGTTGGGGCAGTTACGGTTGATGAGACCTGTTGCTGAACTGTTGCCGGCATCGGGTAGGGAAGACCTGCTACACCTTTTGACATTTAAGTCAAATATGTCATCCATTTGAAGACATACTATACTATTTTTAACTTAAAGTATTGAGTCACTGCATCACAGCATTAATCCCGTTTTTAAAAAAATAATTTCAAAGGTAAAATAAATAATTAAATTTTAGGATCTTAAGCATCCGATACTGGCACCAGTGTATACAATTGCTAGTGCCAAATGACACGATGATGACTGAAAACTTTAAATTAATTTTAACCCCAAAAACAGTATGCGCTTCATTATAACAGTCATGACAATATGTTTTTGTGCATAGGGCACAAAAAGTCATCACCTTTTTACTTTATTAGCAGCCTCTTTACAACTTGATGTTAGTCTTAATTTATTGTAGCACCTAAAGCTTTTTGGACCTCTTTTGGACACTCTTTTTTGGACTTCTTCATTACTCGCATTGTTATTGGAAGACGGAATATAAGTATCTTCATAATTCATAATTCTTTATTGCACACACATATTCAATTTAAAAGGTAACATTAGGAGAAATCATATGTACAAAGGCGAGCTTATCTCTAAAAAGAGATTTCTTCCAGCAAACCAAGGCATGAAAGGGAAATGTATCATGAAAGGGTAGGCAGTGTACAATATCTAATATCTAATTTATACTAAAAAACATATAATATAAAATACGGAAAATAAAATACTTATATACCAGACTACTAAATACAATACATACATATACCTGCAAATATAGTTTATATATTATAATGATATACCTACATACTATAACTCTCACGAAAGAGAGAGGAAGTGCTCTTTTACCCGGTTTTTGAAAGAGACAATAGTGGGAATGTCTCTTATAGTGCAAGGTAGTGCGTTCCACAGTCGGACCGCCTGCAGCCTGAATGGGTGCTCATATGCCGAGGTGTTATGCCTTGGAGTGGCTAAGAGTGAGACCGTGTGAGATCTCCGGTGCCGATCTCCTGAAAAGAGATACTCAAAGCGTTCTCGAAGGTAGCTGGGGTAGCGCGGGTTTTTTAATATATTGAAAAGATAAGAGAGAATATGAGTGTCTCGGCGACGACGAATTGGAAGCCACCCCAACTCTTTGCGATATTGAGAAACATGGTCGAATTTGCGCAACCCGAAGATAAACCGAATCCCAAGATTCTGAAGTCGTTCGAGTTTGTTCAGTAGATCTTCGTTCGCGCTCGCCCAACAGACATCGGCGTAGTCGATTAGCGGCAGAAGAAGGGACTGAGCAAGGGTGATTTTGGTCTGCCGTGGCAAGAAGTACTGCAAACGCCTGAGGGAGTGAAAAGACGCAAAGACCCGTCTGCTGACCTCGCTGACATGTGGAGACCAAGACAGCAGGTTGTCAAAAATAACCCCAAGGTTTTTGCCTGATCTGTATACTCTATTGTAATGCCATTATATAACACAGGAACAATATGTTTTTGTATCAAGGAAAGCGTGTGCCTGGTTCCTAAAAGCATGGCTAGTGATTTGGTCGGGTTTACCAACAGCCCGTATGATAAGGCCCAGTCTTTCACATTCTCGAGGTCAGCATTCAGTGCCTCCACGGTTGAGGCTACATTGCAGGGGCAAAAGTGGCGATAAATTTGGAGATCATCTGCGTACAGATGATATGAAGAAGAGATAACGTCGGAGATAGAGTTGATGAAGACTGAAAATAGAAGACGAGAGAGAATACCACCTTGAGGTACTCCTGAGGAAAGATCACACCATTGAGTTTCAGTCTCTTCAGACTAAATGCGTTGCTGACGACCTCTCAGGTATGAGTGGAACCAGTTAGCAGCATGGACGGAGACATTCAGTGAGCTCAATATAGCAACCAGAATGTCAAAATCGACGCAGTTAAAGGCATTGCTGAAGTCAAGCAGGGCTAGGACCGTGACCAACTTCTGATCCATGGCTAGCTGTATGTCATCGCTGACTTTTAAGAGTGCTGTGGTAGTAATATGGCCCGGTCTGAACCCAGATTGGAAAGGATTGAGAAGTTTGTTTAATGAAAGGTAGGAAGAGAGTTGGGAGTGGACTATGGATTCAAGGACTTTGGAGAGAATGGGTAAGATAGATATGGGCCTATAATCTTTGAAGGAGGAGGGATTGGATTTTTTTGGCTGTGGGATAACGAGTGCTTTCTTCCACAGGCTAGGAAAGGAGCTTACCGATAGAGAGAAGTTGATGATGTGGGTAATTGGAGGAAGCAACTCCTCAAGGACGCTGTGGATCATCTGATGGCTGACGTTGTCGCCACCAGCAGCTTTGGATGTGATAGCTAACACTGCCTTTCTAACTGCACCGATTCCAACAAGCTTAAAGTTAAACGGTGAGGTGCAGACTGCAGCCCTCGACCGTAGACAATGAAGGGTTGCCTCCTTAGTGGTAGGGTCCATCACGACGGGAGGAGAAGAAAAAAACTGGTTGAGACCGTTGAGATCGATATTACTTGAAGAAGATTCCTGGGACTTGCCAACACCAATGGTCTTAAGGAACTTCCATACCTGAGCTGGAGTGTACATCTCTATACGCTCATAGATGTGGCGTCGCTTGGCATCGCGGCACATGCGGTTGCACAGGTTGCGGAGGCGTTTAAAAGCTAGAAGATTGTCGTTGGTCGGGTCCCTCTTATATCGCCCTTTTGCACGGTTTCTTTTTGCCATTAAACGCTTGATGGCGTCGGTCAGCCACGGGGCAGGAAGATGTTTGACCCTGACTTTTTTCATTGGTGCATGCTTGTCGAAGAGCCCAAGGACAATTGAGTTGAACTTCAGGATTTTGTCATCAACGGTCTCACAAGTCATGACAGGGTTCCAATCAACATATGAGGCATCGGATTTAAGGGAGTCAAGGTCCACACCTTTGAAGCTCCGAATATCCAGAAATTTGGCTTTGCGCTTATGGGGCCTAACTCTGTATGAAAGATAAACCAGGTCGTGATAAGAGAACGGAGCGGTAAGCTGACCATGAGAAACCACCTTGGCTGTGTTGGAGATGATCATGAGATCGAGTAGGGAGGGAGTACAATGTGGTTGAAAGTGAGTAGCGCCGACGGGAAGAATATGTAAGTTGAAGGAATTTACAATAGATTCAAGTTTGGTAGAGCGGGCGTTATTTTTAAGAAGACAGGTGTTAAAATCCCCGAGGATGAGAGTGTCACTATAGAGAGGGGTCAAGTCACATAGTAGCTTTTCAAAAGATTCAAAGTAATCGATGCGGAGTGAGGGGCTATAATAAATACCCAGAAGAATATTGTTGTGACGCAAGCTGACCTCAAGGAAGAGATGCTCAGCCGAACCAGAGTACAGGCTTGGCGAGTGGCTGATGACTTTACAAGGAATGTCAGAACGTAAGTAGATTGCAACGCCGCCATCAGCTTTACCCGTCCTATCGTTGCGATAGAGCCTGAACCCTGGCAGAGAATACAAGGAGGAAGGAAGAGATGGTTTGAGAAAGGATTCTGAGACAAGAACTCCATGTATATTCTGATCGCTGAAAGCTTCAAGGAGGTCAGCATAGCTAGCAGGAATACTTTGGGCGTTAATATGTACGACATTGAAATTTAACTCCGACTGCGTGAACACGCGTTTCAGGCTGCTGGACAGTGACGCGTCCGCCAGGGAGTCGGCACTTCCTGCACCAAGAGAGTCACCGGTGGAAGAACATGTGAAAATGCTATCTGTAAAATTATATATGATATCCATAAAATAAAATAAATATACTACAATAGCTATAAAATAACTATAAACTAATCTATAATCCTTGCCTTACGAGGTATAACTCTAAATTAATTAAAATACTAAAAGCCTGAACCCAGTCACACTGGGGTTGCTGGGAAAGGAATCCATTACATCATTACACATTACACAGTTTGAGACAATACACTAAAAACGAACAAGCCGGACCGTGAAACGAAGTTTTTGTAGTTTGAATGGGACGTCATCTACATTTCGTTCCGTTCCGAAAACATGAAAACAAAATAAACATAGATAAAATCAGATATAAATCGAAAGTCGAATCAGACAGAAATGACGTCTCATATTAAGTGATAACAAAGTAAAAGATACATATAGAGTAAGTGGAACACGCCCCACACGTTCCGTTGAAAAATAAATAGACTCAATACATTTATATTATTAATCTGTGATTGACACATGCATGACATTTAGAGATTTGTTGTTTTGAGCTATGTTTTTTTTTTTATTGATGTGAAGTCAAGATTGTTTTGAAAGAAGAAGCGTTATTGAATAGACATAATAAATTATAAACCTACCTACATGCTAAAACAAGAATGAAGAAAGTCCTTATAATCCGCACAAATAAGGAGAACACTTCGGGCACTGCTGCCCGAAAAACTGCAGTTTTTCGGGGAAATGTGACGTAGCGACCTACTTCTTGGCTCCTGGCGGCGGCGGCACTCCTTTGCGCCTGTTGCTGGGGGGACGTTTGTCCATGCCCGACGCTGCAGCAGCCGTGGAAGCAGCAACCGAGGACGCAGCAGTAGCTTTGGGCGCAGCAACAGCAGGGGTCGGCTTGGCAGGCGTCTCGTCTCGCCCAGATTGAGGGGTGGAAGGAGGAAACTTGCTGGTGTACTCCAGCAATTCCGCCATACACTCCACCTTCCGTCTGGTCTTGTCTGGGGGTATCTTTCAGTGGGACATTTGCAAACTTTTCAATTATACATTGAACGAAGTCAAGTTTTGTGATTTTTGTATAATTTTTCACATTGTAAACTATCCAGGCATTAATCTAAATTCAGGACCGAATAATAATTCCGTCAATAACATCCTATACCATTTTTGTCCTTTTTTAAGATTAGAGGATGGATAGAGTTGGATGACATTTGTTCACTAAAGTCTATTCCCTTTTTGTATTTATTATAGCTAAGTATACATTCTGTTTTTTTATATATTTTAATCAGTATTCTTTTTTGCCAGTGTCTTTGATACTGATATTATGTTCTTAGCATGTGCTTAACAGAAAAACAAGACGCTCATCAAACCGCTTTATAACTCGTACTCCTTTGCTATTAATTTTTTCATGAATTTGTACCTTTTTCATCTTAAAGGTCACAATTTTTTTCGGTTAACCTCTTCTATTAGATCTTAGTGTACCACAAACAAAGGTTTTCTTCACAATCACTTTACCTCAGCTAATCCAATAGATGTTTAAAAGTTGTCTACAATAACAATCATTCCTTCTTGTTCCAGACCTTGAATAAGCTTCAATACAACATTTTGTCGTTTGTTAGGGGTGAGGTAAACAAATGGGACCTAATTAAATATTTTGAAACACTTTGCTCACTGAATGTTAATAAAATTGTTATGTTTACATTCCCATACAGTAAAAGCTTACCACAAGCTAAAAATGATCTTAGATATAAGTTAAATATGACATTACATACAATGTCATATAATAATAGTTTGATTCATCTGATTGAATCTAACAATTATTTTAGTGATAATGTTTGTTTGATCAAAGGTAGTTACTTCCTTTCAAATTTTTACAAACCACAGGTAGCTGTGTCGTTATCTTAATTTTTTAGTATTACAGCCAAGAATATGGCTAACTTGATTGCTTTTATTGAGCACAGACAAGGGATATTGGAAGACATTCCAAGTAATTTAAATTAGTTCTTAAGACAATAGAGGAAATCTCTAGCATACATAAGCGCATAAATATATCAAGCAAGCATAGGAGATCAAAAATACGTTATATCTTGCCCGAATTAAAAAATTTCTAAAAAATTCTAATAATATCCCAATATTAAATAATATTCAGACAAAGGGTAAGCCCCACTTAAATATTACCCATCAAAACATGCAGGGGCTACTTGGCAAAGAACTAGTATTAGAATTATTTCTTAATAATTCTGAAATTAGTTAAAGGAAAATATGATGTATTTTAACATAAATACTTACAAAATTGTCAGTTGCTACAATAGAAAGACTGGTGGTTCTTTAATCTTAGTAAAAAATAATATTAAGGTCAAACAAAGGAAAGATAATCTTACACTTACTGCAGAAAGACAAATAGAGGTATCCTGTGTTGAGTTGGATAGCCATATTATTGTTTGTGTCTACAGACCTCCGAGAGACGAAAAAGGCCATGACAATTTTGAAATATTTGAGAAAATTATGGCGGAAATACTAAAATTTGTAATGACAGAAAAAAGTTAATCATTTGTGGCGAACTTAATGTAGATCTGCTTGTAGATACAACACTGAAGCGACGATTAATAACTCTGTTCAAATCATTTAATTTATGTCATGTATTTCTAGAGCCGACTAGATTATTTTTACCAGACAAACTTGCTTAGATAACGTTTTTTTGACTCACATTTTGTGTATTCACAAGTAAAAATGTAATTAACTGTTTACCTTCCGATCACAGTAGTCAAACAGTTTCATTCCCAATTACTAGTAAAAATAAGACTCATCCATCATTTTATAGGCCTATTACATCCCATAGACTAGAGATGTATATGAAAAACTTAGATATAGATTTGCCAGTACCGGATTTTAATGAACAGAACCCGAACAAAATCTACTCAGACTTCTTCAACATTATTCAAACAGAATTCAATACAGTTTTTAAATTAAAGAAAGTCAGTGCCAACAACGGTAAATCTAAATTAAAATTCTAGGCAACGTTTGGAATTCATAAAAGTAGAGCTATCTTGTATGACCTTTATGAACAAAAAAACTATAACTTTGATATAAAATTTCATGACTATGTTAAGAAATATTCCAAAACTTTCAAGTTGGTTTGTAGAACTGCAAAAACTGTACACATTAATAGAAAAATAAAAAATACATCATACCTAAGCAATACAATTCAACAGGCTGAAGTCAACGGTGTTAAATCTGATGGATCTGGAGTAAAAATTGGCGTTCCACAAGGCATATTAGGCCCTTTCTTATTCCTGGTATATATTAACTATCTGCCTTTTATGGTGGAGAAATTGACTAACATAGTGTTGTTTGCTGATAATTTTTCACTGGTCTTCAAAATTAAAAGACAAAAAGAAAATTTTGATGATGTCAACGGAGTATTATTATTTAACCTTGAATTGGTTCACAGTTAACAATTTATTGTTAAATGCTGGTAAAATCAAATGTACCAAATTCTCACTTTCAAATGTTCAGACCAATTCAGTGTTAGACAGCAGCACGTTAGAATTAGTAAATGACACGAAGTTTCTTGGAATAACCATTGATAGCAAATTTCAGTGGGGACCCCACATAGAAAAATTAGCTAGTAAATTAAATTCCTTACAAGGAACATCAGATAAAACACGGATGTGGCTACATCTAGGCTAGTATATTTTAGTTACTTTCATAGTGTCATGTCCTATGGTATCTTGTTGTGGGGGAAAACAACGGATATTCAAACTATTTTTATTTTACAGAAAAGAACTATTCGAGCAATTTATAATTTAAAACGCACAGACTCATTAAGAGATCTTTTTAAAGAAATTGACATACTAACTGTAGCTAGTCAATTTATTTTCGAAAATATAATGTATGTACGCAAGAACCTTACAAATTTTACCAAACTTAGCGATGGCTATAATGTTAACCTAAGAAATAATCACAGACTACTTGCACCCCGGTTTAGACTCGCGAAGGTTAGCAATTCTTTCAAGGGTCAATGCATTCTCTACTACAACAAGATACCTCTGGAGATCTTGAAATTGCCTTTTGAGTAATTTAAAAATCATGTTAAAGCGACTTTGTCGAAAAACGGATATTACAATGTTCAAGATTACTTAAATGATGGGGCTGTATTGGGTTAATCTGGCTCAACACAGACCTTTCTGTTAATAATTTTGTGAATATTTATTCCTGCTTATTAATTATGCTAATGAAATATATATATATTGTATTAGTTAAGCATAAGCAAATTTTAAAAGAGATCTAAAAATCAATCTGTGGGAGTTTCTACGCCCTTTTTCTCCCACAGTGGTTCAATGTAGAGAAGTGGAAAAAAATGACAATTGCTAAGTATATGTAAATAACTACAGTAATAAAGACATTTGGAATTTGGAATTTGGAATTTGGTCCATGGTTTACATCCTTACCACTATCTTCTTTCCCAGTGAACATTGTTGTACATAATTACTATTGAATGTTTTTTCTTTCTGGTGTGTACAACTCCTAAATTTTGATGGTGATGATTTATTTTTAAAGTATTGGCGAAAGCGTAGCCTTCCCTGCCACGGAATCGTTGACTCATCAATTACTAAACTGTCGCAGGTGTCAACACTTTGTTGAACTGTTGCAAGATCATGTCATAAACTGTTATTATTTTGCATAATTTGTAATTTTGAGTACTTGTGCTATCATCAGAAAAGGGCCAGTATTTCAGTAGTATTAAGAATTGATCCCGGCTCATCAATGGTACGTATTCATTTCTATATTATTTTTTCTTGGACCAATAGTATTTCAACTTCAGAACCTTCATATTATCAGCATGGCGGCAATAAAAAATCAACATCTCATCTCTAGTCGTTGGTTTCCAGTCCTTTAAATGACCGTTATTATTATTAGCTAGGTTTTTTCGAAAGATTTGATTGCATAATTATTTGTTTCAAGTATTTTTTTATGGAATAAGTCATCGGTCAAAAACTTAATGTAAAATTAATCTAGTTCTTAACATCAGAAGGGAGAAATATCTTTCTAGTACCAAAGTACTCATCGAATTCGGGCTGACTTTTTAAAATATCTTGCCATTCATCGTCATCAACAGTAGAACTCGCTCTAGTTAGAGGCTCTCCGATATTGAATTCATCTTCTATTGAAGCTTCAGATATTGAATCGGAAGAATATTCACTACTACTAGAAACATATTATGTCATATCAGAACTGGTGTCATCAACATCATCTTGAAATCAATTTAAATTTATATTACAATCAACTATCAATTAGATGTTGGTGGTTCCGATACTGGCGGATTCATTAGCAAGCTTGGGCGAGATTCAGTATGCATCGTAGTAGGTACAACAGCTTTTTCATCGCATTTCGAATATGGTGTGGCTTAAAAACTTCTTATTAAATGAAGAATACATCTTCTTTCTATTGGAAGGTACGGAAAATGAATATTTTTCAGAAGTCGGATTTGTACAGGTAGAAGACAGCGTAGGTAATTTAGCTGATTTCGGAGTTGAAAAACAGTATTTTCAAGACATCTGATACCCTGAACTGTCGTTGGAACAGCCTGATTTTATAGAACACGTATACGTTTATTCCGGTGTTCTACTGCTGACGGTGTGACAGGAGGTGTAAACATTGCATTTTAAATTTTGAGTTTTAAACGTTGGTCCGGTGGAAGGACTAGTAAAACCATGATCAGGACTTATACTTTCCTCCAGTTGCTCTGAAATTCCTTGTCCTCATTATTTGTCTCAGAGGCATCATTTTCATCAGGGCATAACAAAAGCCTTCCTTTGGAAAGTTTAATTTTGCATTCGCACTTTGATTGTCAGGCTAATTAGGAACGAACGCAAATAGAAAACATCGGAACGTCTGTATTCAACGTACATCAATATTTGACAGACCTGTCACCAAAGACCGGTTATCGAGTTATCGGGCTTCGGGTCTTTTAGATCCGATATCCATCCTGCAAGGAAAAACTTTTTTGCAGGCCTTATCAGGTCTTTAAGACCCGATACAATATTTTTCCTACAACGAGTATTTGACGGCACAATACCAGTGATTATATTTGTCTTAATCTACCTACAAAAAATCCTAAAGAAAAGTACCCCGGCATACGAGAAAACAATAGAAGTCCCCCCCCGGCCCGCAGAAAAGTTACGCTTCAGTTTTTTTTGACCCGATGCCATCCTGAACGTGACCAGCTGTCCTTTAATTGATATATGTGTCATTTGAAAGGGGTTGTGACATAAATTCTCAAATGCAAAAAAAACATAAAGCAAAAGCCGTGTCGTAACCATATAGTAGAATTGACCATATCATGAAATCGCCAACCATGGTCGGTTTCATTAAACGAATAATTATTTTAGGGAGAAACACTGCAATAAAGGTAAAGACTAAAGGGGGCGAGCGCAGCAAAGCCCTCGAATAGTTTTCGTATTAGTTCGACATGTATATCATAAAACATTAGGTAGTACTGAATACAAATGCTTTTAACCCCTCAGCGACCCATGATTGCAATAGAGGTCATTCTCCCCTCATAGGTTTTGAATTTTTTATTACCAGGCCATGGGGTTGGGTTGGTGGGAAGTTAAAAAGACGTGCTTCATCAAAACTCAACCCTTTCTGACCATTTCATGAAATCGTCGGCCATATCATGAAATGGTTGACCATTTCACTAAATGATCAATTATGATATGGCTAAGCCATATCATGTGATTCTGAGATCTGGAAATATCGATCACTTTTGAAAAAAAAATACCAATCAGAATATCCCATAAACAAGCAAAGTCTCAATAAAAGACAGCTCGTGTGTAACAGTCATGTTGTGGTTGGTAATTTTTTCAGAAGTGATTAAAATTTCCCAGATGTCAGAGATAACATAATAAGACTACTGATCAAGATTATTTGACACGAGACAGGTGCAAGCTACTGGTTGCACTTGTCTCGTGTCAGCCCTCCGTACCGTTTGTAATGTCAGTCTTCCGCACCGCTCCCCTACCGCAGAAACCTACTGCATTATGTACTATGGGTGCAGTTCTCGTTGCACTTAGCCTTTTAATCTAACAATTCTAAAGGTAATATCGTAGGAAAGTGTGGGTCAGATATATTTATAGCGCATAGCTCTGACCCTCACTTTCATATGATATGACCGTTAACGAAACTACTATAAAACCAGCCATTCAGACGCACAGAGGAGTAGGTACAAGTCTGGGCAACACAAGGACAATTTAACGCATACATGCAAAAATATTCATGCTTAGAAAACTTGGAAGGATGGCAATTCCAGTGCTAGTTGTTCTTGGGGAGTGGGGAGCATAAGAAGACAGGGGGAGACACGGGAGTGGAAGAAATTGGCAAACAGCAAGCCTGGCCCATTGAAGTCGTCGATTGGAAGGCGGTTAAAAATAAATACACAGTCAGGTCATAAGTTCTGTCACACAATAAAAACTTTTGAATTTAGCAAGCTGGCCACAAAAAAGTTTATTGAATTCGAATTTCGAATTTTTCATGAAAATAAAAATGTGTACTTTTTAGAATTTTCCTCATTTTTAAATATGGAGTGGACAGAAGACCGTGTCGCAGTTATTGCGTTGCATCGTTGCGGTTACGCGCCAATTCAGTTTTTCGACTTACTGAAAAATTTGAATATAACCAAAAGATTCGTTTATCGTACCATAAAACGATACAATGAAGACTCTAGTGTAGATGACAGGTCAAGAAGTGGTCGCCCTCGCTCTGTTAGGACTCCAGCAGTGATAAAAGCAGTGAGGGCGCGAATTCAAAGAAATCCCATACGTAAGCAGAAACTGTTGGCCCTTCAGATGGGGTTAAGCAGGACCACGGTGAAAAGGGTGTTAAATGAAGACTTAGGGCTTAGGGCATATCGAAGAAAAACAGAACATCGTTTGGACGCTCGTTTAATGGACCTGAGACTGAAGAGATGCCGCGCTTTGTTGAAGCGGTACGCGGGAAAAAAGCATCGGGAAATTCTTTTTTCGGATGAAAAAATTTTCACCGTGGAAGAGAGCTACAACAAACAAAATGATAAGGTGTACGCACACAGCAGTGAAGAAGCGAGCAACCGTATTCCGCGTGTCCAACGAGGTCATTTTCCATCCTCGCTCATGGTTTGGTTGGGAGTCTCTTATTGGGGCTTAACTGAGGTACATTTTTGTGAGAAAGGCGTAAAAATTAATGCAGTTGTGTATCAAAATACAGTCCTCAAGAACCTTGTGGAACCTGTTTCTCATACCATGTTTAATAACAGGCACTGGGTATTCCAACAAGATTCTGCGCCAGCTCATAGAGCGAAAAGCACACAAGACTGGCTGGCGGCGCGTGAAATCGACTTCATCCGGCACGAAGACTGGCCCTCCTCCAGTCCAGATTTGAGTCCGTTAGATTACAAGATATGGCAACACTTGGAGGAAATCCTGCTCAAAGCCTCATCCTGATTTGGAGTCACTCAAGGCATCCTTGATTAAGGCAGCCGCCGATATTGACATGGACCTCGTTCGTGCTGCGATAGACGACTGGCCGCGCAGAATAAAGGCCTGTATTCAAAATCGCGGGGGTCATTTTGAATAAACTTTATCACCATAAGAATCTATGTTTTATTAAGTTCATTTTGCTATATAAATGTTTACATAAATAATAAACATGTCTAAATTATTTCATATTGCACATGTGACAGAACTTATGACCTGACTATGTACATTGTTTAGACAGTCATCGGTATAGAAAGATGACGCCACAAAGGCACTTAAAAATAGATAGCCCGGCAATAAAGCGTAATCCTCTCGCACCTGCGCTACGACCAATAATCGCTTAACACCTACAGAATCGCTTACCCGCCAGTGAAGGCGTGGAAGGAAGGTTGCGTGAATTAAGATGGGAAGACTGGTTAACTTTATAAAAATGATTTATTAAACGAACAGAGTAACGTCTAAGATTATACTAATACAATATTGGCTTATTCTAAGTTGATATTCGTATTTATAATAAAATAATGAAAACTAAGCATTGACGTCATGACCTAATTTGGGGTAGCACTGATAAATGACAATTGTAGTGGTTGGTCTACCTTAACTCCTCCCCCCTTAAGATCGAAATTATCTGAAGCCGACAAAGTTGGTTTCGGAGAATTTCGTCCTATACAATTTGTGTATATCCTGAATTAAAAAAATACAAAAACAATAAATGAAAACATAAAAACATACAATAAAATAGTCCAAACACTGATATTTTTCACAACATAGATAAAATCGTCCGAAATAGTTTCACTAACACTGAATTTAGCACTGGTAATAACGTCTTTGATGTAGCTGAAGTCCACGTTTTGTAGATCCAGTTGCTTTTCCTCTTGTCTGATGGGATGTCGCAGCTCTGGTAGTTGTACGAACGGTAGCTGCGTACTGGTCGAGGTGTTTGTGGGTGTTGAAATGAATACCACTCCGACTTCGGTGTTACAGTGGCTCCTTGGTTGTAGAAAGAAGGTCCCTTGTACAGTTTGTCTGTACACTTCTTCGTTGCAGTGTTCTGTAATTATCAATTCATTTTCAGAGTATATCAGCCAGAAGTTTTCGGTGATCCCTTGTATTTTCTCCTTCTCTAAGTGTATAATGTGTTGATGACACCTGGTGCAGTTCTCCTTCAGTATCATGATCTGTTCTATGCAGGTTTCTGTAGAGTATGGTACCACGTCATCGTGTAATGGTACACGAGAGTCGGTACATTTGATACTTCATTCTGCGTGATAGAGAGCTAGCCCAACGCCGCGCTGTTTTGAATACGAGAATCGGTTCAGATAACGTTTGGGGGTTTTGCATAGCTCAGTGGCAAGTTAGCAAAAAAAACAGAGCCGACGCGTGGGATGGTTCCAGGAAGTTTACAGGTCAGGTTTTTTGTCGCATTCCTGCGAGATGTGTAGGAATCAGAGCCGAGTTGGCTGCGCGTTGAATAAATTGTGAATAACTAAATAATGAAAGGTTATTATGGAACGATACGGAGAAAGCTATTATGTTGATTGCAAATATACAATTGCGATTGAGGTATGAGATGGAGGGTCTGACACGACTAGTTTGAATAGCATTCTAGTGGTCTTTGCTACGCGCGTCTAGCGGTCGGGAAATGCTTAATTAATCGCAACAAGCTTTTATTGGTCAGCGATCAACAGATTCTGTGTATCGCCAGTACCAAATGATTTGAGTGATCACCTACGGTTGATCATAGTGAATATACGTACACACAATTTGTAGAACGGCGGATCTGCATGGCATGGTTGAAATTAGACCCTGTGTAGTTAGTGATAAGAAGCTTCGCTTGGGCAGAGCGTGTTCGCAAAGGACGCATATTTTTTTTCTTTCAGACGTGTGGGGTCTATAAATACGAGAGCGTGGGAGGGGAGAGCATTCAGTCTCAGCGTCTAGCTACTGTGACAGTCGTCTTTCACGAGTTCTAAACAGTTTTGTCTGCCGTGTTACGCGTCAGAACTATACGAAATTGTGATTGCGAAGTTTCAGTGGGTTTTCGTGAGTGTCTGAAGCGCCGAGATATACCTCGGTTCCTAACCTTTATATCAACCAACCCCAAATTCTAAAACTATCCTTGGGTCGTTAGAAAAGAACTTGTAAGTCAATTATCTGAGTCTGAGTCTGGGCTTGGAGCGACCCTAAATTCCTTTTTCCTTCACCATAGGGTTCCTGGATTGGCTCCTAGGATATTCGCGGGCTAATCCTCTCCTCATTCCTTTCGAGTAGCGAGTTTTGAAATTCCCACACACACAGTCATTAAACATTCAAGCACATTCAAATCAAACTCAACCATTTTCGAGTGGACGTGGTATAACACTAGGTTTTAGACTAGGCTAGACAGGAGTTTAGTTGCGGCTAAACCTAGGTTGGCAGGGCATAGGGAGACTGTTTGATCGATGAGGTTCCGCGGATGGAAATAACAAATTCAGAACAAAGTTAAACCGGTGTCAAAACACATAACATATCCTGTTGATATTTTGACATTTGAGTGTTGTCGGGGACGCGCGAAGAGATCAATTTACAGTCTAAAGTTCATTGTTTAGGTCCGGGTAGGTGTTTTGCATTGCCTTGGGTCAGGTTGGATTCAAGTTGCATCTTTAAATTAAATGTAAATTTCGCTGGAGGTCTAATGTGTAGGCTGAGTCGGTATATATGATTTGGCTCAGCCCAGGACGTGCTGTGGCTAGTGGAATTCATAGTTCGGTATTTATCGAACCATGCACTTCGCTATGGTGTGGGTTAGATCTCCTAAAACAATAATGCTTACGTTTCGATGACATCCAGCTCAAATTGCGCAGAGTTGAAGGTTTCAAAACGTTACGGACCTTTTGAGGTAACCGCTGGTTCAGAACCCATTTCGGAAAATCAAATCGCAATTGTGTAAACCGGTCTTTTCGGATCGTTATTGCCGTGAACCAAATATATAATTGGAACCACCACAAGCCGCTACTAGCGAGCACATGAAATATCATTGAGTACTCACGTCGTAAAACTACGACGGATATCTATACGATATCACAAACAAATATTATAAACTGTGGTCGACCACAAAAAAAAAAGGTTCCAAGCGCCCATATATACAAAAACCAGATGGTACCATCTCACATAAAATATAACAACGATTGATCTGGCGCAATACACCGCTGACTGATGCGAATTACCGGCTCGCGGACATATATGCTTTCTCTGTCTAACTTGAAACTGTAACTTCCTGAACCAAACTTCGTTCGACTATTGTACGCCTAACGAACTTCTCAACGAACGAGAAATTCAGACTTATCATTCTTAACTTACAAATCTTACAGCTGAATCGGG
This sequence comes from Argyresthia goedartella, assembly GCA_949825045.1. Classification (NCBI taxonomy): domain Eukaryota; kingdom Metazoa; phylum Arthropoda; class Insecta; order Lepidoptera; family Argyresthiidae; genus Argyresthia; species Argyresthia goedartella. The sequence continues at coordinate 9,553,791 of OX463831.1, read as the reverse complement.
TCCTCTCATTTTGAGGTAGATAGAATAGACGATCATAGCTACTGATAGCGGCGGCTCGACCTTAGCCCTGGGGCCGTTACAATCGCTCGAACACAGGAACTTGTTGTCCTCGATCTCGTCGCATAGGTTTACTATGGGCCTGTATTTCAACCTATTCACCATGAGGTAAGGGTGTTCAGGGATAATGGTAGTGGTTTTCAGGGTTTTAGGATTATAGACAGGGATAGGAATAATTTTATAATATGTATACGTGTTTGCTTCTATCAATGGAACTTCTAATACGAAAACTAATCTATTATTATTAATATAAGATTTAAGAATAATACTATGTTCTATTTTAACTAAATTCGCCTTATTTACTGGGTAAATTAAATGAGCATGTTTCTCTTCTTCTAAAAGTATGTGGATAAGTTCTGTGGTATTAATTATAGACTGGTGTAGAACATGTAATTTGCTGAAAGCTATGGCTGTCTCAGTTTCCTGAATGAAGTCGTAAATAGTGTGAAAGTTATTCGAAATTTGAAACAGGCTATTCATAAGAGATAAAACATTATCCTTTTTAGATTCTCTTTCTAAAAATGATTCTATTTCTACAGTTTTATTACTCAAAATATTAACTTTCATGTTGATCTTTTGCGATATATTAGCGAATATATCTAGGGCATTTACCATTAATGACACTTTGCGTTCTACTGAATGTTCTGCATTTTTAAGATGGCTTATCTCTAATTCATAACGTACTGCATCTGTTTCATCTAAATTTCCTGAAATAGACTTAACTAATGAACCTAAAGGGCTAAATAATGCACGTTTAAATCTAGAAAAGGGTAAAATCTGAATTATCCTATCTCTTATTATCGATTCTAATGATTCTATTTGTCTACACAAACTACCTAGTTGATTTTTAAATTCGCTGTCATTTGAAATTGTTACATTTAATTGATTATACTGTTGAAAATTAGCATCAACTTGGCTTAACAATAATTCTAAATATAATGTCTTAAAATGGTCCACGAGTTAATCCTCATCACTGCCGTCCCAAGTTTGATCGGAGCTATTACCGGATTTGTCTCCAGACTTTGAAGTTCCAGGCTGTGGATCGAGCCGATCAGTACCAGAAGTACCTGGCTTAACCTGTGGAGGACGTTTAACATTCTTAATTGCCACTCTTGTCTTTCTTTTCTTTAATTCTACTGGGATTATATTCCTATTCGGTTTACCTATTACTTTAGCCTTTTCATAACGCGGCAAGTCTTTCGCTTTTCGCGTCCTAGTATTTTTCATGAATATATCGTCACCTTCTTTGATTGCAGGTGGTTCTTCTCCACCTCTCTTTTCCCTGACTTTAACTTCATCTTCATGAAGCTTCTCTGTGACATATTCATATAAAACCTTCAACCTTTTTCTATGATCTTGTAACAATTTTTGCATGAGATTTCTTTCTCTATCAATATCAAACACATTGCTAGAATCTGTATTGCCGAAAACTATTTCAAAAGGTGTGAAGTTAGTAGCAGAGTGAATGGAGTTATTATACGCCATGATTGCGTAAGTCATAACGGAGGCTGCATCCATGTCACTTTTCTCGTATTGCGCTAAACGATAGATTTCGATAATCGTTGAGTGAAATCGCTCGACTAGTGCCATTGAGCTGGGACTATTAGGAGTACCTATGTGCAGCTCAATTTTATACAACTTCAAAAGTTCTTTGATTAACTCATTATTAAATTCAGTACCTGAGACACAATTAATTTTCCTGGCTAATCCGTACATGCTGAAATATTTTATTAAGGCTTGTACTACTTCTGGTGTACTGCGATTCGGTATATTAATGGCCTGTCCTAACTTACTAAAAGCATCGACTACCGTTCGATAGTATTTACTATCAATGTACAATAAGTCCATGAAGACTTCCTGAAATGGTGAGCTTTGACTCTGTGTCAACTGTATACATGGTTTTATGGGTTTCCTTTCATACTTCATTCTTTTACACTGTTCGCATGAATTTATAATAGCTGTAACGGTTTCCTTCATATTTTTCCACCAGTAGTGACGTTTTAATTTCATTAGAGTTTCATTAATTCCCCTGTGACACGTTTTCCCTTCATGATATTTTAATATGACCTCTCGTTGTTCCTGTTCAGAATCGGTTAAGTTAACTGTACGTTCCGTACATTCAGTCAACTTCAGTGTTCCCTTCTTATAGAGTCTTGTTATTACAGTTGAAAAAGTTTTCCTGTAATCTGGGTTCTCAAAATAAATAAAGTATTTGTATTTCGTGTCTATATATTCTTTAAGAAAATCCTTTGTTAATTTTTCATTGTTAATGGGCATGAATACTTCAAGTATACGTTGTTTCTTATTAGATATATCGTTAACGTATAGTTTAGCTTTGAACCATGTCTGAACCAAAATCTGTTTTGGTTTACAGTCTATCGCTTCTTTCAAAATAGGTATCCCTTCATGTTCCCTATTTGATATTGAATTTGCTGTAGCGCCGTCGTCTGAATCTGAAATTTCTATCAGTTCAGGTGACTGCTCGCATTCTGAATCTGAAAGTTCTATTGCTTCAGATGGCTGTCCACCTTCGGATTCTGAAATTTCCATCATCTCCGGTTGTGGCCTATGATTCTTCTGCAAATTCTTATTTAATTCTTCTAACTCTCTCCTAACCTCAAATACACGATCTTCGTTTTCATCTACGTTCGCTATTATAGCATCTAAATCATCATCTTTGGCATTAATCTTCACTCTAGAAAGGGCGTCAGCATTCGTGTTTTGCTTTCCTTTCTTATACTTGATCTCAAAATCATATTCTTCTAACCTTAAACGCCAACGTGTGAACTTGCTATTCGGTTCTTTCAGTGAGTACAGCCATGCCAATGGTCTGTGATCTATGTAGATTGTAAACTTTTTACCATAGAGGTAGGGCCTAAAGTGCTTTACAGCCCATATTACGGCTAAAAGCTCCTTCTCTATCGTGCTATACCTACTCTCAGTATCGCTTAAAGTTCTACTAGCATAGGCTACGGGTTTGTCTGACCCGATTGTTCCCTGTGATAAAACGGCACCTATGGCAAAATTGGATGCGTCGGTGGTTAACACAAATGGTTTGTCGAAGTCGGGAAACTGAAGAAGGGGTGCCTTGGTTAGCAGCTTCTTGCAAGTTTCAAAACTGTTCACGTATTCCTCATTCAATATTATCTTTTTCCCTTTCTTTAAATAAGCCGTAAGGGGTCTTGTGGTTTTTGCAAAATCCTTTATAAACCTTCTATAATATCCTATTAATCCTAGGAAACTTTTAATGTCAGTTGTTGTCTGGGGGATTGGGTACTTTAAAACAGCGTCTAGCTTATCATTATTTGGCTTAAGGCCCTCACTGGTTATTGTATGTCCTAAATACAATACTTCCTTCCTAAGGAAATGCGATTTGTCTAACTGAATTTTCAGATTAGTTTGACGAAATCTTTCAAAGACAGCTTTTAATTTTTCCACATGTTCTGGTAAGCTTTTTGAAAATATGATGACATCATCAAGATATACAAGACAGTGTATTCCTTGCAACCCTCTGAGCACATTGTCCATTGCTCTTTGGAAGGTTGCAGGTGCAGTTTTCAAACCGAACGGCATTCTGTGAAATTCAAAATGCCCAAACGGGGTGCTAAAAGCTGTTTTTGATTTATCATCTGGTTCTACCTCTATCTGATGATACCCACTGGCAAGATCGAGCGTAGTGAAGTACATACTTTTGCCTAGCATATCAAAAAGATCATTAATATTTGGCAAAGGGTATTTGTCGTCAGTCGTCATCTCATTCAGTCGTCTATAGTCAACGACCATTCTCCATTTTTGTTCACCCGAGGCATCCAATTTTTTTGGCACGAGGTGAACCGGGGCACTCCACGGTGAGTGTGATTCCTGAATAATGTTATCGCGTAACATTTTACCCACTTGTTTCTTAATTTCCTGAGTCTGAACAGAAGGTAACCTATGTGCTTTTAAGTTAATGGGGTCTTCGTTCTTAGTTCTAATACTATGCTTCACTTGGTTGCTGAAGGATAACAGTATATCCTCGCAATAAAATATATCCCTATATTCCCTAAATATACTACCTATTGTCATTCTTTCTTCCTCATTCATGTGGTCTAGTCTAAGTTTATTGAGATTATTTTCTAATAATTCATCAACATCTTGTTGAACTCCTGACCGTTTCAGGTGAGTTGAATTTACGTTATGCGATTCTTGATAAAACAACTCTATATTGAATGGGGCCGTAACCGTTAATTTGTGAAGCAATTCAGTTGGATTCTGAATTACAGTCGTCGCGAAGCCGTTAGTGCATTTCACTATAGCGGCTGGCATTCGAACTCCGTTGCTGAATTGGGTATAATTTAGAATACCTTCTCCGTGCAACAAGTTCACTGGCAACTTGACTCTCATCTCACACCGAGGAGATAGGTTATACATCTCTCTCGTGGGTGGTGAGTAAATTATTGGTATTTTTGTATAATCTGTAAAGAGTGTTTGAGACTTCATATCAATTTTCGCGTTCAGTTGTTTCAACAAGTCACTACCTATCAGACCATCATACCTTTCATCCACAGAATAAATATAAAATTTATGCTTTTGATTTGTGTTAAAAATGTTGGGCAAGTTGATATAAACTACCTCATTGTGCCTGCTTGAGGCATGTGTACTAATCACTTCAAACGATTCGTTTTGTTTTGAATTTGCGTAGTATTCGTTAGCAACCTTTGGGCTAAGAAAAGACCGAGTACTACCCGTATATATCATGAAAACGGCGTTAAGTTCCGGTACACGAATATGCGGCAAATTCAAACGCTTACTACAATTTAGTTTTATTTTCTCTCTATCATCGAGGCATCTATGTGAAAATTTTCCGCTGGATCACAGTAAGGGACAGAATTTTGACCGTCACATACTTGTGAGTTGCACGGTTGAGAATTATAGTAATCATTCTCGGTGTAATTAACGCGCCTTGAACTAGCCGTTCGCATTGTTACATCGGTGTTCGAACCCGATGCGATGGGCTGTTGTGCGTCATAGCCCATGCGGTACCTATTGTCCACGGCAGCGGCGGCGGGGTGCTGACGATGCGCTTGCGCTTGCACTGGCGGTGACTTACTTACGCGAGGCCCGTGTTGCATATTATTTTCACTAAATCTATTTATAGCATTATCGTACTGCTGTCGCTTATTTCTGAATTGAAATGAATTACTTTGTCCATTTGATGCGTTGTTGGGTGCAGATGCACTTGGTAGCCTTTGCGTGTTGTCAAATCTTGGAGGATTGTTATTATTAGTCTGGTTTCGATTTGCGCTGACTTTCGGGTTCTTGGCATCGTACACCGTCTGAAAGTTTTGCTCCTCTAATACAATCTTCAAAGCTTCCTCTAAAATTGTGACATTTCGCAAACGCACCAACCTAACTGAATAAGCCGGTAAATTGTACAGGAAAACATTCAGTGACGTGTTATCATAGATGTGGTGTTTAGCCACACGTAAATTTGCGCCCGCAACTGTTTCATTTATTTTTGTAAACAGACTACTCCTCAAGTGTTGAATTCTGTGACAAAAATCAACGTAACTTTCACTTCTATTTCGCTTTAAGGACTCTAATTCCATTGTCAAACACTCTTCGGACCTTGGATCACCGAAGTGTTGGCTTAGGAGTTGTTTTAATTCATCCCATGTTTGTCCACGGGAACCCTAGTTATATCTTCCATTTTGACGGTTTAAAAAAAACTGGCGATAATTAACTATACCTAATGATTTACTTACTTACTACGAAACTTTATTCAAGAAGAAATTAATTCTCGAACAAAGTTACTATCCACACGATAATGTCAAGGCGTTGACTAATCCCTAACAACACGTATAAATATTATAACAGGGTATCGGAAGTGAAGAGAATAGGAATGGTGAATAGGTGTACTCACAGTCCCGTAGCTCCCATGTCCTTCCGGAATATTGCTAGTCTCCAAGTGTCCTCTGCCTCTGGTCCAGTCCTTGTCGGGTCCTTGTTCCTGGTCCGTCGCTGCTTGGCTGCTTGGCTCCACAGGAACTTGACTCGGCTTCTTAATAAATTTATTTGTTCGAGGGTCTCAACTAAACCGTAGAAACGGATGGTGGATGCACGTACGGTAACGGCAAACCAACTGTTGAGATCCTGTCCGCAGCGCCAATTAAGATGGGAAGACTGGTTAACTTTATAAAATGATTTATTAAACGAACAGAGTAACGTCTAAGATTATACTAATACAATATTGGCTTATTCTAAGTTGATATTCGTATTTATAATAAAATAATGAAAACTAAGCATTGACGTCATGACCTAATTTGGGGTAGCGCTTGTAACGGAAATGTAAAGATGTGAGACACATTTTTTTATTTGCTATAAAAGTTGGCAGGCGTTGGCAGGTTTGGGCAACGTGATTTAATGATTCAACTATGAACTGCAAAAAGAGAAGCCAAATATTCTTAAACTAAACAAATAACGGTGATGTAAGTTTGGTGTTGACCAATGCTCAATTAAGCGGCAAGATAAATTTGGTATAAACATAACTATGGAGATTAGTGGTTATCGAAGGCATCGCAAATTTCACAAGGCCTCATATAAGCTCCAGTGGCTCATCGCGTTGTTACCAGACTTGAAATATTAAGGTTCGAGGTTATTTCAATAGCAGTACCTAGCTAGGTACTTACATATTTTATAATGTTAATTATATACAAGCCGCGCCACGAATAGAGTACGTTGGGCGACGTTGGCGGGAATTACTGCGCGTATGTACAGATATTGAAAGGTGACTACTACGCATTCAAGGTCACCGATCACAACGTTTGGCGCGACGGATATATACCTATGGGTCGGCAGAAACCCTATCTACGAAGCCAGGGTTCGAGTCCCGGTGGGGACAGGTGTTTGTCCGCGATGGGTACAGATGTTTGTTTCATGGTTGTTTATCTATCTAAGTTTAATATTTATCTATATATTTACGTGTAACAGACAACGACGTCTGTTGCCCAAAATACAGGGAATTGTAATTTGGGACTAGAGCAATGGGTGTAGATGGTGTCCAAAGTATTATTATATATCTAGGAAACCAAAAGATAGATAATGATTCGAAGAATTCTTATAAGATAGTTAGGTACCTACCTTAGTTAAAAGACTAAGGCGTTGTGGGTGTGATTCTGCCTACAATACGAGTGATCACGAGTTCGATTCCCGGCCGAGGACAATAGGATCAGAGTATGTGCCCATGTATAAACGCAATGTATGTATAGTTTGTGTATTCTTTATGAGGGGAAGTAATGCGATGTTTTAATTAGGAAGTTTAATAGGAAACTCGTTTAATTAAATACCTATCTTTGTGAAATACTTTCGTTAGCAAGTCGGTAACTATATGTTTGGTAGGACACGAATTGACATTGGCCCCCTATGACGAAATGAATGTAGGTATTAAATACGATTATGGAATTAAGAATGCCTAGATAGATATCACGGGTTGTTGACTGAGCAGTTATAGGCATTGAAATACTAGCTCAATGGATATCGGTACCTATCCATAGGTACATGGTTAGATAGAACGTTAGATTGAGGTTTCTAAGTTAATTACCTATGTAGAATAAGTACCTATACTTATGTGTGGAAAGGAAGATATATTTTTATTGTTTCTAAACCATGTTTCCGGGAGTACCTACCTAGTTATCTTTGTTCGCGCCACCTAGCGGCATTGCTTTGATGCTTTGCGGCGGTGCTCAAGCAGGCGTTTGCGCAGACATCGTCGTAGTTCGCGTGTTCGCCACATCGCTAGTGTCACACAGTTAACTTTAAATAGAGCTCATTCGTTACCTTAGTTTGGGAATTACATTCGCTATTACGAAATAAATCAAATTGTAAAGTCGGTAAATATAAACGTTAAATTTTGTATCTCAATTACCTTCCATTACATCCAATACATAACACAACGAGAAGGGAGTGCTGAGCCAGGCTATCAACAACCTTTGTCTACAATTAAGTTTATTATTGTTATTGTTGTGAAATTGGTTGGGTTCTAACTATTCATACTACTAGAATATGATTATTACAGGCTCCACATTATTTGTCGATTCACCACAGAATTTTGTTCAAGCTTGAAGAAATCACCTTGAACATAATTCACCTTTACCTAGTGTTAAGTCCTGGACATGCGGCCTGCAGAGAAGATGACCTTTGCAATAGTGTTAATAATTAAATTCAGTGTTCCTTATTAAGGCCGGGTGACATATAAGTGCAGTGAAATCTATATGACAAAAAAAATCCTAGCCATTTTTTATAGTGAAGTGAAGTGATTCTTGTTTTTAAAATTGCAAGGTCTAAAGGTGGGAAACTCTTTTTTAGATTAAAATGGACTGTAATGCATTATGTAAGTATAATTTAAATACTTACTCCAACTAATAACAATAAGATTTTAACGAAAAAATAAATAATAACAATACTGTGGTCCAATTTAGTCATACCTCAGTGAAATTGACGGAATATTAACTATACCTACAAATTTGTTTTCTAAAATTAAACTTTTATTAAAATTGTCCAGACAATTTCAACACTGAGGGTTTTAGTAGTTATATTTAGATTGTAGTTAGATTTTTCCCTTCTAGAATCTATAATGTTTATTTTAATTGTTTTATTTGTGTTGTGTGTGTTTGGTGTTTTTTTAGAATCTTCTACTGGTTGATTTAAATAATAATTATTGAACGTTATTTGAACTGTGTTTTCTAGAATCTTTTACTGATTTATTTTAATTGGATTTTTCAGGAAGGTTTTGTGTTTTATCGGGTTTGAGCAATTTAAAGAGCAATTTAAAAAGCATGTTAAAGCGACTTTGTCGAAAAAGGGATATTACAATGTTCAAGATTACTTAAATGACAGGACTGTATGGGGTTAATCTGGCTCAACACAGACCTTGCTGTTAATAATTTTGTAATTATTTATTCCTGCTTATTAATCATAACAATTACATTTTTCATATTTGTATTAGTTGAGCACAACCTATTTTTAAAAGAGATCTAAAAATAAATCTGTGGGAGTTTCTACGCCCTTCTTCTCCCACAGTGGTCCAATGTAGAGAAGAGGCAAAAAATGACGTTTGCTAAGTATATGTAAATATCTACAGTAATAAAGTACTTTGACTATTGACTATTAACAACCTACTATGCAGCAATTATTGGGTTTCTTAAACTATTGAATTTCCATTATAAAAAGGGAAAACTATTTCAATCAACACGGTAACCATTATATTCAGGACAGGCGGTAACCAGATAATTATTGTGATTCCTAGATTCTTCAATTGAATAATTTGAACGTTATTTGAACGGTGTTTTCTAGAATATTTTACTGTTTTATTTTAATTGGATTTTGCAGGAAGTTTTTGTGTTTTATCGGGTTTTAACTACCTACTATACAGCAATCATTGGGTTTCATAAACTCTTGATTTTCCATTATAAAAAGTTAAAAACTATTTCAACCACCACGGTAACCATTATATTCAGGACAGGCAGTAACCAGATAATTATTGTATTTCCTAGATTCTTTAATTGATTAATTTGAACGTTATTTGAAATGTGTTTTCTAGAAACTTTTACTGTTTTATTTTAATTGAGTTTTGCAGGAAGGTTTTGTGTTTTATCGGGTTTTAACTACCAACTATGCAGTGATTTTTGGGTTTCTTAAACTCTTGATTTTCTATTATAAAAAGGGGAAAACTAGTTCTAACAACATGGTCACCAATATATTCAGGACAGGCGGGAACCAATCCACCAGGGTAATAGAAAATATTCGGTTTAAATATATATATATATATTTATATATAAATAACTAGGTAATAAAAAAATATAATATTATGGGGTTCTCAATAGAGTATACTTATGTTTTAATAACATTTTATTCCTTATTAATTTACTCCTATCCCTCTCCCTGTTAATGTCTGTTATTTAAAGGAATCTATTTACTTCTCGTATTAAGTAATATCTGTCCTTATATACTCTATTTTTACCTGAATCCTAGATAAAGTCAGTCAACTGTCACATTATTCATATTTATGTTGAATGATATTGAGAGTTTGAATTAATATTCAATTTGTAGTTAATTCCAGCGTCGTGGAATGAAGTTTGAAATATTAATATAGCACTACTTTGTAGTATTTGGAGTCAATGAGACTATAAACTTATTGAAAGTAGTAACTGAGTTGACTAATTTCTGCAATAACGTTTTAAATTTGATATGTTCGACTCGATGTCGAGAATTCAGAGTTTAACTAAACAAACCTGCAATTCTCGTCTTAACTGAATGATGATAAAGGATCAATTTCCCTAGACCTTGCATTGCAATCATGGAAGGCGGTCATGGTTAATTTTATTAATACAATAGTTATTAATTAATTACCTTTGATCAAATTATGGAATAAGCCGTCGCAAAGCCACCGCCAATGTTCACATAACGCCAGAATGAAGCAATATAAGTACGGAAATTCACAGTAATAATCTATTCAGATGTGCATATTTATATTACTATACGGATACATATATGTACTTATATCTTCGCACTTTACGAAGTAACAATATCATGTTTGGATCTGCTGATGGTAGATTGAAGGTCAATTCATTAACCTTAAAATGAATCATGCTACTTACGCACTTCTATGGATGTGCAGAAATATTTAATACTTCATGCTATGCTATTGTGCATTACTAAAAGACAAATAAGTCTTTATTGAAACACATAACGTGTAACATAAACAACCAGTGAAACTTCATTGTGTATGTTTATAGTTTTCTATATGTGGGAGAATATTTGATATAATCTTACTACATAAATATCAGATATTGACTGATGAGACAGTTGAATGTCATTCACAAACTATAATCCCATCCTGATCGGTCATACCCCATCCCAATTCGGTGAATCTATGACTAAATCCAATTCAGAATACTTATACGCTACTCTTTTTATAAACGAGTATCAGAACTACAAATTAATTGGTTTCGTAGAATTATCTGGGTAGAAGACCGAATCAAGTGGTAGGGGTTTCTTCCCCAAAATTTTATGAATATCAAATTTTCCTTTTATTATTTTAATATTTATCATTTTTTATTTCATGTTTATCAATACTCAAAATATACTATGACATTTTATTATATGAATCTGCTTTATAAAGTTATTAATCATTTAATGGATATTAATCTGTATCATTCTTGTTAGTGGGGACATATTTCAGTATAAATGACGACCCGAATGGCCGAGTCGGCAGTGTCCCTGCCTACGAAGCCAAGGGTCCCGGGTTCGAGTCCCGATGGGGGCAAATATTTGTTGATGAAAACGGATGTTTGTACCCAAGTCATGGTTGTTTATCTATCTAAGTATAATATTTATCTATATAAGTATGTGTATCGTTGTCTAGTACCCAAGATACAGGGAATCCTAGTTTGGGGCTAGATCAATGTGTGTAAATAGTGTCCAAGGTATTATTATTATTATTATTATCAAAAATCTTTTATTGAAACTTAAAATTACTAAATATTCAATTTAACACATTCCTTGTTTAAAATCTATTGTCAAAGTTGACAGCACTTCTTACTCATACCTCTAGAATTAGTGTTACTGGTTTCACAAGTAGTAGGAGTTGTAATTTACTGGACGATCTATTTTATTTGGCCATCACAATTAATAAGAGACTGCGTTTAAAAGGAGAAGGGTGGACGATATAGAAAGGGGGGATGTTACACGCTGATAAACGACAATTGTAGTGGTTGGTCTACCTTAACTCGTGCGCCTTATCACTTAACCCGAGAGCTTCTTAAACTATGACATTTCAAGCGCGGCCAGCGTGCGACCCGGGCCGCAAGCTATTGGTACCTTTACACCCCCTTGCTTACTACACCAAGGAGGTTAGTCCTGGAGGCCTGCAATATCTAATAAAACTTAATTTGTAAAATTAAATGAATTCAATGGGAAAGACAACTGTCAAAGTGCTTCCCGCAGAGGGCGCTAAGTATTTGTGACAAACACATTGTAAGTAAGCAAAAAGTTTCGTTCATCTGAGGCTACTTATGAACCACAAAGTAAGTAATACAGCAACTTTAAGCAAATCTTTCGAAATGAAACGTCAATATCCGTAGAACTTTGATGTTGACACAGTGCCTCAACGAAAAAGTTTTGCGTAATAATCCCCATTGAGTTAGCTATGTAACTAAGCTGCTAATTCTTCTTTTGATACAAATCATACATGTAAGAAGTTGCGTAGATCGAAAAGTTTTGATAGAAGCATATATACGAATAGAAGTGATTAATTAGATGAACGGTTTGATATTGAAGGCACTATAATTAATGGGTTTTCCGTTTCCCTGAATTTTCCAGGATTTGTAGCTGTGAAAATAAAGTTATGTGGCTGTTTATCTGGGAAATGAAAAATCGCCCCTTACTCAAATAGCTCACCAGTGCGGTAGTTATACCCCTTAGAGTTACGTTTAGATGACTTCTAACGAATTCTTAATAAATTTCGGTAGAAAACTAGGAAGTCATTCGACTAATCAAATTGCTGTCTTTGAGGTCACTTCAGTTGATTTGAGGTTGTTGGTTATTTTTTGTGTTACTTTCGTGGCCATATCTTCAAACACACCATTTCATGAAAAGGTCAAGACTTGAAAAGAATAAATATTTTAGGGCAACAAATGTCAACTGCCTTGGAAACTGAGGTACCGCGGGTTCGAACTGCGTCCGTCCGGGTTGGGTATCATAAGCCGATGCACTTTTTAACAGAGAAATAAATCAAATACCATTGATCACGCGGTATATATGTATGATCAGCTAGTGGAGGACCGTCAGGCGACTTTCACGGTTCCGCTAGCCGCTTAAGCATCAACTTTGTGTGCAGCACAGCGCTAGCGGAAACCAGCAGCGGCAGCGGTGAGTCACCTGCACGCACTATTCTTCACCCATAGTTCAAGCAAATAATAGTGTTTACGAGAAGTGACAATTGTCTATTTGTCAAAGTTGTCTCTGTGAGGTTTTTTGTGTTTGTAAAATTTTACTATGTCTATTCGATAATAGGCCGATAGCTTAAATGTCTTAAAACTTAATGCTTGCGGTAGTAGGTAGGTGTAATATGTTTTTCTGGCTCAAGAAGAATATTGACATTTGCTTTGACATAAGCTTTGCTTTGACATTTTTGTTATTATTATTATTTGATATATTTTACTTATATTTAATGTAATTTGATTTTGACTTGTAATATGTGATATTTGCTTCATTATGTTTGTCTGTATTTATTATGAGTTTGCAGGTCTGTGCCCCAACTATATAATATTAATAAATATTTGCATGCTATTGACTAGCTGTATAAGGAGTTCAATTAATGTACTAAAACTGATAACTGTACAATACCCTTGACATAGCAAATAAATTTCTTATTTCTTAACTATTCAGGTTCGTTGCAGTATGTGGTGGACCGCGCCGGGTTTTTTATTGTCAGACTGCTCCATCGCGGACGATAATATTGAGCTTTTGCGCCTTGCGAGATAAACATTCTTCTCACAGCCTTCCTCGAGACTCTCCTACGAAGCCAGATCTTTCGTCGGTGTGCCTGTCCGTGGAGGTGTAAAACGTAGCGCGTTGACTTCTTTGGGGACAGGTGACAGTGGGGTGGCACTGCTGGGTTCATTATGTAACCTGGCAAACTTTATGTTAAAAGGCATGATTCCGTCAGGGCACTTCCCATCCGAAAGGCAAAACCCCGGCGGCTCCAGCACACTTGGAACATTAGCCGAAACCAACGCCTTATAGACAATGTCATTAATTGCGTGGTGCCGCGAAAACCTGCCAGTGCTCTTAACACAATGTAGCCTAACTCGCTCGCCCATGCCCCACAAACACATCGATGCGGCTGGCAGATAGTGCAACCCAATTGATTGTGATTACAAGGTGACTGCCACACTTAAAGAATCATTGTCTAAGAGTGTGCCTAGCTATGGAGAAGGTAATACGTGCAGCCACAGACCCGATTCGGGCTGAGAAACCGCACGTAACCGTGCCAATTCCGGTCCAAGAAGCTGAGTAAGCAGTTCATCCCGAGTGACCTCGCACATGACCTCGTCTCAAGAACGAAGACAGACAATTCATCCTTTCCGGCAGATGACGCCCAGGGCATCGAACTCTCCATAAGCCCTTCGGAAATGGGATGCGAAACCTATCACCATGAATACCCAAGATATGAGTGACGAGATCCAGAACACCATAAGAAGAAGCCAAAAAGGCTAAGTGGAAGTGGAAGCTATGTGTTCTGTAAGCGCCCCACTCTTTAACCCCCACGCCGGACAGGCAGCGCCGCCTACATCCACTGAGACGAGTAAATTTCCACATTAATGTACTCCAGGAAATCCTTCAAAACTGCATCATTACTCAAAGTTGCCTGCCTATGCAACCACACCGGAGCAGTTTGAATTGAATAAGTTAGTCTAGGCAAAGACAACTTTTTAAAATAGTTAAGGCAACATTTGCGAAGAGCTGCTTAAGATGTTGTTTGGATGCCGCGAGGATATCAATCTTTGACTAAATAACTCCAGGGATTCCCTCTGCGAAAATCCGGGCCCCCAGAAGTATGTAATCCATCCTGTTCACATGGACACTCCCGGTACAACCGAATGTATATCGGTGCACAGCGCCTGCGTCAATTTCCCAGAACAAGAGTGCGCCGCACACTTCTGAGTATTCAAACTAAGTCCTCAGTTGCCGAACCCCTGACTAAGCCTTTGTAATCCTCCAGAACCACCTCCGGGCTACTTCCAATCGTGACATCGTCCAGTTTCCACACATTCTACTGGGAGCGCAGAGAGGCCACAGCTTCTTGAATTCCCAAGCTGAAAAGCATAGGACCCAACCACACGAGACTGCACCAATTTCCCACTGAAAATAAATTACTTGGGACACTGTAGCACTGCTGCAGAAAAGGGTATATATAGTAAGTAGGAAAACATGACAACATATTCCTCAACATTGCCCGCTTAACAGAATTAAAGCGTTTTTTATATCCACTTTAACAATGATGTCATCTGAGGTGTTCCTACTCATGGCAAAAGACCGGGTGGCTTGAGTAGCAGCTTCACAACCAAGAACTACACCAACACACTGCGGCTACCACTGGTGCCGTGGCCGAATCCGCCGCTAGACAGATGTGTCCAAAATATGCCGCTCTCACGTCGAACTACTTTTTTGTTCCACTGGCGTTGACAATGATTATCCTTGTGAGTAAGACCTGTAAGTCATCAAAATTACGGTTTATGCTACGAACATTGCTCAGGCATATCAACCAGAAAAGAGTCACCCCTTGACATCATTGTCAATTTATATAAAGACCTGTACTCAGCCAAGACACCACCCTGCACAGAAACTCTACCACAGACGCAAAATAATACCACCAAAAAAGGTTTTTATTTCAAGAAATTGGCATAACAAACGAGGTAATTTTAGCAGGACACCTGTCATAGTATCGCTTTTGACCACTCTATTCAACAAAATATTGGACGATATAGTTATTCCTGGCGAATGGGCGAAATCGGATATAGTTCTCCTGTACAAAAAAGGAAACCACGCCGACTTTGGCAATTATAGACCAATTAGCTTACAACCAAATCTATATAAGCTATTTGCCTCTTGCGTAGGACAACGTCTCGCGGAATAAACTGAAAAGCACCAGCCCGTGGAATAAGCGGGTTTAAGAAGAAATCATTCAACTACAGACCACATCCACTCCCTAGAACTTGTGATAGAGAAATACGATGAAATGAATCGGCCGCTCTACCTAGCTTTTATAGACTATGCCAAAGCGTTTGACTCTATCTCCCATGACAGTATATGGAGAGTTTTACGGGAATGCAAGGTACCGCTAGAAAATATTGAACTAATACAAGACATATACAAGAATAGCAAAAGTAGAGTAATTCTAGAAAGGCCATGGACTGAAATAGTCATATATAGAGGCGTTCGGCAAGGAGATCCTTTATCGCCTTAACTTTTTATAACAGTACTCCAAAGTATTATGAAGACTCTCAAATGGGATTACAAATCTATATAAGCGAAAAATTCTTGAGTTATCTCAGATTTGCTGATGATATAGTACTCTCTGCAGAAAGTGCATCACAACTAGAAACTATGGTAAAGGAAATACACGCAGTCAGCTATAAAAATTGTTTGCAACTAAATGACCAACAGCGAAAGAATTCCCATCTATGATGATAACGCTCCACTAGAATACGTTGAAGAGTATATATATCTAGGCAACCAGATATCATTAAAAAAAATCAAGACATCGGGATGATATAGACGTGTGAACATGGCCTGGAACAAATTCTGGAGCTATAAGGAAGTCCTCAAATCTAATATTCCGGTGAGACTAAAGAGAAAAGTCCTAGATTCATGTATACTGCCGTCTCTCTCCTATGCATCACAAACATGGATATACAATAAATACACTAAGAATAGGATACAAACGACCCAAAGAGACATGGAACGAAGTATACTGAATATAAAACTAAGAAATAGAAGGAAGAATGCAAAAATAAGAAGTACGACTAAAGTGATAGACGCACTACACCTTTGCAAAAAATTAAAGAGGAAATGGGCCGGCCATATTGCACGGATGAACGAAGAAAGATGGACAAAAAAGATAACCTTATGGAAAGGCCCACCAGGCAAGAGAAACAGAGGTAGACCAGTAGAGAGATGGCTCAACGAATTTATGAAAAAAGCAGGAAATAACTGGACTGAAAACGCAATAAATAGAGAAACGTGGAGAAAAATGGAGGAGGCCTTTACTCAGTAGTGAGGTCCTTAATATTATGCATGCTATCATTTAATTTATACTTCAATAATAATTAATCCATATTTATATAATGAAATAACTTTTTATATCAAATATCTTAGTTAAATAGTTAAAATCGAAAATGTTAAATGTTAAATGTACTTGTAATTTATTATTAAGGAATAAACAAGGGTTTATTATTATTGTTATTATTATATTCAAAATGAGTTGTAAATAAATTAAAATATTATAGTTATCTGCATGTCTGTTTTTTGCAGTACAATTAAGAATCTACGAATTACGAATTACATCAAAAGATATGTCGCAATGTTTCGGCATATTTAGTCACTCCCTAGGGATTAAAATGTAGTTTGTAGGGTACTTTCCACGGACCTGAATCATACAATTTGGCAAGAAGCAAGAACAAATAATGAAAATATTTGAAAACCCTAAAGGGCAATGCAACTTTTGCCATACATCGCTGGCATAGTTTTTTTTTCTTGTGGCCACAAATGAAACCTAGGCCATATGTTAGAGAACTGTATGAGAAATCAATATAAAAAAGAACTAGGTCTACCAAACACATCCAAACCAAGTTAAAGAGTGTTTAAAATATTGCTATAATTATTTATCAGGCGTTACTCCATGTGTGTATTTTACAAAAAAATATTATTTTTCCTTTGTTGGTCTTGGATTAGGAAGAGCTCCGTGTTCTAGTGGGTTTAACACTTGCTTCTCACGCAAGATATGCAAGTTCGAATGCGCAGGTTCGCGTGTTGTAGTAAGAATGCAAAACTTGATGAAACATTGAAGAAAAATACGTCACGCATTTTCCATACGGGGTGGCAGAGGCACAACGAATCAATGTACAACTCTACTATAGAAAAATTGGCAACGCCTACCAATTACGTATTAGCAATGTTTCATCAAATATCTTTGTTCCGATACGGTTTAGAGACCTGATTCTTTTTGTTTTGGATTCCTGGTATTGTCCTCTAACATATACCTAGGTTTCATTTCTGGCGAAAAGAAAAAGTTGAACTATGCCAATATATTGTTTTGTTTTGTTTTTAAAAGATCTTTATTTACTTGAGACATTAAATGATACAACCTAGTGTAGATTTAATCCTAGG
The DNA here is from genome assembly GCA_949825045.1 of Argyresthia goedartella. Classification (NCBI taxonomy): domain Eukaryota; kingdom Metazoa; phylum Arthropoda; class Insecta; order Lepidoptera; family Argyresthiidae; genus Argyresthia; species Argyresthia goedartella. The sequence continues at coordinate 9,535,806 of OX463831.1, read as the reverse complement.
TTATAGCTAGTTCATAAGTATTAACAGATGTTTAGCAGGCTAAATCTAACCTCTTAAAACTTATATCATAAATGAAATCAAGACATAATTGTAAAAGGAGTAAGTATTTTAATGTAACAGAGTTATTTTGCAAACTTCATTTTAGCTGGTTTTAGCTTACAATCTTTTCCATCGGTAGTAAAATTTTACTAATAAAGAGACTACCTGAGGGTAGAAAACACAGATCATACAGAAGGAATTTGTTATAGTGAAGTTGTTACTTACTGTCTTAACATAATACATAGGGTGCATTTACGGAACACCTAATAAAGTTGAAGTATGCCAATATATTGCATTGGCCTTTGTAGAAAGTTTACAAAAAAAGGGTACGAGAAAAAAAATATATATACTTGTATGGGGACCCCCTTCAATTAAAAAAAATGCGTGTGGGTCGTAAATAATTACTAAATAAATATACTTACTTTGTATAATACTTTCAACTGTCTACCGCTGATAGACGGTATAACGGACGGACGAACGGAATGACAGACGAACCGAAGCTTAGTATTAGGGTTCCATTGGTATTTTTCGGCTATGGAAGCTTGAAAAATGCGCCACTTACCAAAACGCATGTTGAAGTAGACTTTGCAGTGGTCGTATGCTAAAACAATTAAATTCGCAAGAAAAAATCAAAGAGGAATAATATGATTTTTCTCAAGTCTATTTTAAAAAAGGACTGTTATATCGTAAAATGAGCCAAAAGCAAATTGCCAAAAACTGTTTATAGGCGCCATTTTGTCAATAAAGCGGCGCGAGCGGCAAAAAAACTTGGTGGCAAAGTAGATATTCGGAAAGAGCACATCAAAATCTATAAAATCACCAACTCCAATGATAGTAATGAAAGAGAAATTAGGTCAGGCCTATAACGACATCTTTTTCCGAGTGCATCGTTAACTAACTTGTTACTGAACTGGATATCTAGGTATTCCGTCGATTGTACTACTGTATAACTTGTGAATCATATTTGATCAGATCAACGAAATTTTCTACATCGTACAGCAAAATAATTTTGGTCGATAGGCCAACCGTATGGCCTATCGACTAATATTATTTTTCACACCTTTCATTCGGAAAAGTAAGTTTTGCTCCACGACGAGAGGGAGCAAAATGCTACTTTTCTGTTCAAGCTACTTTTTTAATTTATTCATTGGCATGCAGCAATGTGCCAATTGAACACAGAATAAAATAATAGAATGTAACTATGAAATTACATTACAATCGACAACGATGACGTAGTCGATTAAAAACGAACATGTTTCAAGTTTTAACTTTAACAAGGTTATATCAAAATTTATGAATTTTTCGTAATATTTAAAAAAAATGTCATAGTAAATTATATATTTTACTGAAATCAAAACTATCGATGACTGTTATTGTGATATAATGAATATTGATATCCAAAACCATTGTAATATTCGATTCGATTATTTTTACACAATAGTAAAAGTACACAGGAATATTTTATCTGTGGTGACCTTTCCCTAATCCTTCACAATCCGTCATTATATAAAAAAAAATGTTTACGTTGTTCGATTACTGTAAAAGTGGTAAAAGTATAATTTAAATTTAATTTTTTTAGAGCAATTTAAATTTTCCTCATAGTCGGTGTGAAAAGTTGTATGTGTCACTCAGGAGCAAAATTATTTTCGTCATGGGCGTTAACACTTGAATCCTTCGTTACGCTCAGGATTCTAACTTAGAATCCCTCGCCTTCACTCTGGATTCAATGTACCGCCCTCGCCTTAAATACATCATTTTGCACCCTTGTGACACAAATAACTATTGCTATAGACCAAAACTCTATCGCTGCCCGAGAAATGGCGTTAAGTATAATGTCCCTCACAGATATATGTTGCTATGTCCATTTTTCTGAGCTATAGATGCTGTGGAGGTTTGTAATGTTGATCATTGCCGAAAGTAATTTCCTTTACACAAGCCTCATCACTCTTGAGGTATCTATTCTCGGTAGCCTATTCACAAAGTAGGTCCACCATCCACATTTTGTCACCCAGACTCAACCCCCATCCGACCTCGTTGCTCATCCGAGTGGCTACACGGTCTATCTTCCAACTAACCGCAATATGCTTCTCACACAAACCATTATGCACTTTAACCCAAATACATAAGAATGCCAAAGGGGCACTTAGTAAGCTTGGTAGGTTGGTTAGGCCCGGTGCACACAGGGAGCTATATTTAGCGCACCGACGCAGATGATCCCGGGTTAAATTTAACATCAATCGAAAACTGGCGGCCATCTTGTATTTTTTACAATTTGAAGAATGTGTGAATCTCCTTTATTGGCACAGTGTCACAAATATTTACATGCTGAGGCAGCAGAATTAGTTGGTAAAGGCAACAGTGAATTTATAACAGTTATTTTTAGATTTCATATTTTAACTTGGAATACACCACACATGACTATCCATCGTTAAATAATCCACAGAGGGGAAAAGTTGCCTACGTCCGCGTACATGAATTTCATAGCTCTGCACGGTCCTCCTGGGTAATGCTAACGAGCAAAAAATCAACACTAAAATTTTCATGTTTTCGAAAGGAGACCTGTCCAAATATAAATGTTAAGAATAAAATCAAGTTACATTGGCGAAATCAACCTAAAAAATTAAACTAAGCCATAAAAAAGCTGCAACAGTTACTTATGACTAGCTAACGAGTAGTCAATTTTAACTGGTAATTATAATTTTACTGGTAATTGTAATCTGAATTGTAGTCCGAAAAGCAGCGGTCTCAAACTGACATTATTTTGTCGCGGATAGTTTAACCGAGCGAAGCGTTTGCGATCAAGCTTGGGAAAAAATGCTTTTGTAAGTCTGTACTTCCGGATTTCCAGCTGTTCTCCTCTAGATGTGGCATTTCACAACCGATTATCGTAAAATGTTGTCCGATAATTATATGTTTAATTTTTTTTTCAGTTTAGTTTTGGATATTTTTCAACATGGTGCGGCTACTTTCAAAATCCCCGTTTATAGCCAGGCGCATTGATAAGTTTGTATGTGATATTGAAAGTAAATGTAACAAGTGGAATTATTATAAAAACTATTTGTGTTTATAATAATTCCACTTGTTCTTCTGATAGACTTCAAGGGGTGGGGGGTGTGCGGAACTAGAAAATAATAAAAACAACGCATTTTCTGGGTAGTTCGGTAGGTCTATAGCTCACAGAGCCACTAGTAAAGGTAGTTGTAGTTGTTCAAAATATAAAAAAAAAACCTTTGGATGAAAATCGTTCTGTTTACAACCCCAAAAGGCCGGTTCACATTATGTCAGCCCGACAGTTTTGCCGGACACGGCAAGGTGTCGGATGCTTATTGGGTGTATAACACCACCTTACCAGCCAGTATTAGTTACGATGTAACTAGTGACAGAGCTGGTAGACCTCGTGAGAGGCACTGGTTTTATTTTTCATAATTAGTTACTAAACTATTTACTGATATGAACTGTGTTAGGACTCTGTATTATGCTTACGATAGAAGTGTCCTGGGTTATTGCAGCACCACATGGAATCCTCAGTAAATATCCTTAGTATACACAGGCAAGATTGAGCTTATCCAAGAAAATATTCTGTGGCACTTGCATTTTCGTCACATTCCTGAGCAAAGAGTATGAGAGTTTTGCGAGCATCATGGCTTCGTAAGCCTCAAGAACCGGCGTACACTGCTCGATATGATGATGCTGTACAATACTTGTCACGGCTTTGATGAATGTGCTGACCTCGTGAACTCGTTACTCATACTATATGCACCATCTTTTCCCGACCGCCATACTGCCACCTCACTCATCCACATATCATTTGCGCGCATGAATGATGCGGCCAAGTGCATCAGCTGCAGACTGTCACGATTCTATAATACCATCTTCAAAGTCGCTCTTCAATAGGAGGATTCTATCAATCCTGGAGGACCAAAATATTAAATAACTCAGTTTCCTCCTTCAGACGTAACATTTGCGGGAGGCACCTGTGATGAGGGCTCTCGCTCTCTTTTATGATATAACAGAGAGAACCGAGGTGGACCTGTTCCAATGTTCTTTGACGGGATTCGCAACGGTCGCCACTTATTGTCTGTGTTATAGATAAGATTTATTTATAGATTTTTTGTCCTTATATTTATAGTCTGTTTGTGTCGATTTGGTTTTAACTGTGATGTCACAAGCATGTATGTTTATAAATAAATAAATAAAAAAATAAAATGTCCTGGATCTAAAATTCTAGAAACATTCAAATAATTTATCTGTAGCCCACACACATCAAACCGCTCGCAATATAACCCACAAAACCCACCACACATTACATACAAACACAAAACGAAAATACTTACACAAACAACCCATTTGCCATACACCGATCTTGTTTTGTCTATGTACCAACCACATTATCGAGTTTTGTACTAATATTTTTAGATCATAATTAGTGAATTCTAAAAAGGCTTTCTGCATGCCACTTATCATATGTTTAGTCCTATATTGGCATATTTGTTACTTAACTTACTGTTAAATTGTAGGTGTTGTAGACTTTGTTACGATAAATAAATACTTTTTCACGCCACTGCTCGGAAATATGGAGAAAGATGGATTAAAATGAGAGTAGAAAGTAGTTCTTAGTAGTACAATTCAAAAACAGTCAAACAATGTAGATTTGCAAAGTAAAATGTACTATTTAGAGGCCTTTTTTACTTTCTACTCTGCTATTGGTCGATTATTTTTGACATTAGTAACTCGTTCAGAAAATAACAAAATTATAAGAACTACGTGTTGTGTCGTGTTACATCGTGTCCGGCATAAAATACAGTTCGAAATCACCAACAATGTTTGACAGCCACATGGTGTGTACTCAACCTGTTTTATTTCCTTACATTAGGCGTGAAAAGCACATAGTAAATGCCTCGGTAGAAAGTGCAAATAGATGGACTCGCATCTTCGCGGGCCTCACCTGCGGCTCGGCCCGCGAACTAACTCATCCATTTATTGCTTACTTTCTATACCTGGGCAACAATGTACTATTTCACCCCCTCGCACCCCCGAACCCATAGAGTCTATTGGATTAACAAGTGGAATTATTATAAAAACAAATAACCCGACTGCATTTTCTTTGAATACTGAATATAAACTTATGAATGCACCTGGTTACGTACCAGTAAATGACCAACGTAATATGAAAGTAGTATAATTATCGAATCTGCTCACAAAATTTCACGAGAATCGCTTGGGAAAGCTGTAGATGGGAACAGCTGAAAATCCGGGCAGAAATCCAGATAGAAGGACCTACGAAAGCATTTTCACCCAAGCTGAAACAGGGAAGCTACACTCGCTCCGCTCGCTCGATCAAAAAGTTCCCACATAATAATTTCTATGCCACAACTTTGGTCGGTCGGGACGGCACGTTCGATAAAGCGCGATTGGGACCGCCGCCTGTACCGTTCTGATAGGAGAACAATGCATCCGGACCCCATTGTGTCGCGTAAACCACTTGTATAACAACACTTCTGAATAAATACAGGCTGGCGTTGAAAGGTCTAGTTATTATTGGGATCTGGTGGCGGAGTGATTTGGTGACTTTCCATACCTAAACTAATTTTTTTATACTGCTGCAACATCATTGATCACTATTTAATGCTTTTGGTAGCCTCCCTGTTAGTAGCGCTTCGATCACCGCTTATCAACGGATGTTGCAGGCAGTAACCTGGAATTAGACTTTTTGCAAAATATGCAATCCCCCAATTGGTAATTCCAGGGTTTTACTTGCCGGACCCAAACTATATTGGGACCCTGATGGCCGCTTTCCGCTGCTGATCCGCCCTGCCTGACTCCGGACTACATCGGTGACGTCACAAGACGCGCGCCACCACCTGCCGCATAGCTACAGGGAAGTGGTTACCTATCAAGGCAGTGCTAAGTGGACACGGCTTACCTATAACTGTGAAATCTAGAACTCATCTCTGAGAGCTAAATCAACGCATTGCTAATTGTTGGGCACCCTGGAGTTTTCTTAAATTAAACCTTGTAAATCTGTTAATTAGTGTTTTGTTTTACCCAGACCCCAACAAGCGTTACAATGACTTTGGTGAACCTAATGATTTATCACAGTCTTCACAAAATAAAATGCCCGGTGGCCCTAACTAAATTCAACCTTATTACGTCAGTGACACGGACGCTGTCAACGGGCCTTTTATTTTGTGAAGACTGTAGGTTGTACTGTAGTAAGAAAAGCAAATTTATAAATGTACCCCATTAATGTCCTCACCAAGGGGCACGAGCTTTTACGCACTATAATTACATTAGACACATAACATAGCGTCACGCCTTTTCCCATACCGGGTGTCAGAGGCACAATCGTGCCCCCGTTTAGCCAGATATTCAATACTCCATTTTGCTTGACTAGAGGGCTAGCCCACCGCCGCAGCTATGAAGATTCCTCACGTTTACTTACTAAAGGTAGTATAGGGTATAATCGTTCCATAATAATATGCAACTCTGACCACACGTAAAACATATTCCAAACTTATTTCTTATTCATTAATCACCCCATAGCTAAAACTAGCTTTAGTTCTATCTTGCAGTTTTTTATTATTCTAAGGGTCTTGTGCAAAATATCGTGATAAAACCTAAGTGGGAGATAAATCATATTATGTAAATCGCGATTTATCTGTCACATTGGACATATTTTGTGTATCGGTTTGTAGATTATTCTCCTTATTTTATCTTACTGCGAATCTTTCACTAACCAGCGCAGGAGTAAAGGTAATATTTTTCCCTACACATAAAAAAAATCCCTACATTAGGTATAAGAAAACCTGTAATTACTATTTCGAATTATAAACATACGTAAAACAGGCCATAAGTCACTTAATTCTATTTTAAAATACGTCATCAGCGACGGCATTAATATAAGGCTTATATTTAAACGATTAGAAAAAACGCACCTATTTTACTACCAATAAATTCGAAATGACTGCCAGAATGAATAAATGTCCACCAAATTGTGTTTGGATAAATGATCACCAAACTTCTTTTTATGTTTTGTGTACTTAAGTTTATGTTTTAAGTATTTTTTGTTGTTCTTACACGTTCAACCTAACACGAAGGATGAAGTGGGCTTCGCTTCGCTCACCCCCTTTACCCTTCACCTAAGCTACCGCAGTATTTTGACCTGCTATTTTTTGCAACTTTTGGTGTTCATTTATCCATTTTGGCTAGGAAAAAATATTTTGGTGATCATTATATTTGTTGCCTTAATATAATATCAAATTGCAGTGGCGGAGAAGCTGATATTTTGTCTAACGGATCGTCGACCGTTTATTTTCACCCTCTATAAGGAAAATACGGAAAGAAACAATGTCTGGCTGGACTGCATGAGAGAAGCTGATAAGTTTCGTTAGGAGGAAGAAACTTGTAAAGAAATATGTACATTATACCTCTAGAGTATTCGTTTGTTATGTGGTGGTACTAAGTGGTTGTCCACGTAAGATTGTTAATAATATATAATAATAATACCTTGGACACTGTTTACACACATTGATCTAGTCCCAAACTAGAATTCCCTGTATTTTGGGTACTAGACAAAGATACACGTACTTATGTAGATAAATATTATACTTAGTGCCGATTGTTTATCCGAGGAATTAGACAGATATTGTACGTGTGAAATGTCAAAAAAAGATATCTGGGGATGGAACAACTGCCTCTTAGATAGATAAATGACTAGGGTACAAATATCCGTTCTCATCAAACAAATATTTGCCTCCACCGGGACTCGAACACGGGATCCTTGGCTTCGTAGGCAGGACCTCTGCCGACTTGGCCATTCGGGTCGTCGTTATTAATAATAATAATATTAATTACATACAGATAGCTTTAAAGGCACCGAACCTCCAAAACTCATTGCCGATGGCGCTGGAGCAGTTACAAACTGTACGTCTACCAAAGTTATCGTATTATATTTATTTATTATAATGAGGTGTTTACCTCATTTGAGGTTAATTTTGCCAGGGTCCAATGTATTGGAAAGATCACGCAACGTGGTTTTCAACCCAACCCCAAATGAATGAAACTCTTTGCCTCCAACTTCATCAGCGCCACATTATTCAAAGTACCTTTACTCTGCGTAACCGAACGATAGATAAGAAATAACTGCAATACACTATCGTAAAAATGCATTTTTTTTGTTAGATAGATCCTTACTTACTTATCTAAGTACTACTAAGTACAACGACTAACGAATGTCATAATTAATATGTGCTATTATGTGCTTACCTAATGTTTTTTTAATATTCAGATGCCAGTTTTCCTTTTAGATGAGGCTTACTTCTGATTTACACTTATGTAATTTAAGTAAAATATTAGACACATTTGCTACCGGCTCCAATATCAATACAGCTTACCCATCAAGCAGGTTGACAGAACTAATAAATCCACCTGTCAGCCCTAAATCTCCCTTTCCTTCCATCGAGATCCAAGCTCCTGTCTCCCTGACATCTGTGATGGCTTTCAATATTAGCCTGCAAATAAATTTGAACAACAAATAGGATAACACGTTTTAACGACGGGTCATTCTGATTTCTTGAGATGTGATATCTTAATTATTTCAAAAATAAAGATGCAGTTTGATTGTACAGATATTAATTTTCATATATGGTACTTACTTATATTAAACCGGCGAATTTAGACAAAGCTACTATGACTACAGTCACATTCAGCAAAATATAAAGGAACAATTACTTGAAAGACCAAGTGATAACTTTTTAGCTCAATGCCCGACTCTTGCATGAACTCATTACCAGAGGGCCCCAAGGCATCATATGATGCCAATTCCCCGTTAAAGGTTTTGAATTTCATAACCATGGCCATAGCTTAAAATTGCGATGTAATCAAAACAACCTGGGGTTTTGAGAGATTAAAAAAAAAATACTTTTCATCGGAGAGAGTTACTTAACTAACCTACATATCTGCATATTCTTCAGTTTTCTACCATGAAAGGCATCAAATCATTCATCAAGCCAAGTTTGTGTAGTTGCATTCCGCGTGAATAATTGAAACTCAAGTTGAAGTCTCAATTCTGAAACTCAATGGTTTGGATCAAACCGATGCTACTTGTATTGAATGAACTTTACTAGGTATTTTTATCGGTATACCTAGAATACATTAACATTTATATACAAGCACTTACATACATTACATGCTTCTGGCCCCACACAAGAATAGCCTGTCCTTGCACCCTGTATCGTGGGAATCAGAAAGGATGCTATATCGATTAGTGTAATAAAAACTGTCGATCGACGTCGACTGATCCATTCTATCGTCTATCGATGCCATCGATCGACGTCGATCGATTGGTGTCGACGTCGATCGATTGATATCCTTTATCAAAATGTCCGCGGTATCAAAACGCGGTTGGAGTTTTGGCGGCATAACCTGCTGGTGCTGGATCACCACCTCGTCGCCGCTACGGAGACGTTCCTAGACTCGTCGGTTGGAGATGCCGAGGTCACAGCGGGAGGCTGGAGCGTGCTGCGCCGGGACCGCGCTACCGCGTGCGGAGGCGTGCTGCTCGCCGCCCGCCCTGGCATCACACTGAGACGACGCCGCGACCTTGAAACGCCGAACGGTGAAGATCTCTGGGCGACTGTGACTGTTGGGTAGTGACGGTTACCGTCTGTGTAGTTTACATAGATCCCAGCAGAAAGAAAAACAAGAAGAAAATCACCCAGGCGGATAAGGACGCCGAGTATATGAACTGGTTTTCGAAAACAGAGGAAAATGTTGCCCAAGTGAACGGTACATTAATTATTCTAGGAGACCTCAATTTGAACAGTGCTTCAGTTGCAACACTTAAATATTATTGTTATTTTCTAAGTGTATGTGGTGTGTATGAAACGAATGAAGTGAAGAATGATCATGATGGCGTGCTTGATGTGGTGTTACTGCCGGAGAGTGTGCGTGACGTAACTGTACGCGCTTCCGTGTCAGGAAGACTGGTGCCACGTACTGACGCCTACCACCCGCCTCTCGACGTCATTGTGCCCGTGTTGTATGCGCAGAGAGCTGGCCAGCGATCTGGCCGCTTGGATCCCAGCAACATTGGAGGTCGCAATGACTGGAACTTTGCCAAGGGCAATCACGCAGTCCTGTACGAACTCATGTGTAGCATATCTTGGGACAGTGTTCTCGAAGCTACTGATGTAGAGACGGCAGTCGGTCGCTTCTACGATTCCATTTACGGAGTCTTCAACAACTGTATCCCGAAGAAGACCAGACCAACCCAGCCTACAAGGAGATACCCGGTGTGGTTCACTGGTGGTATAATAAGGGACTTGGCCACGAAGGCCATACTCCACCGTAAATGGAAAACGGGGAGGAGGCCGGCTGACTACGTCTCATTCAGCGAGCTAAGAGCCAACCTCAAGTGTCGCGTAGATACAGCCTACGCCAACCACATGAGTAGTATTGAAAGCAATATTAGACATAACCCACGCGCATTTTGGAAATATGTAAGTGGCCTACGATCGAAGGGTGGTTTCGAACCTCGGGTCACGCATCGGGGCCGGAAACACGTTGGAGAGGAAGCAGCAGCCGCATTTGCAAACTACTTCTCAGACGTTTTCCTCCCTGATGAGCCAGCGCTCGATCCAGATCTGGTAAACATTTCTGATGACTCGTGCACTGCTAATCACATACAAGTTTCACATATTTCCAGTAAGGACATAAAGGAAGGGCTGAAGCAGCTAAGGCCAAGGAGCGCAATTGGACCGGACAACGTCCCTCCCTACTTTTTGAAGGCCTACAGCGATCAGCTGGTTTTACCTTTGGGTCGGATATTCAATCTTGTTCTTGAACAAGGTAAGTACCCCACCAGCTGGAAGCTTTCTCGAGTCAGTCCTTTCCCCAAGACAAGTGACACTGCCTCCGTTGATCAATATCGACCTATTGCGATCCTGAGTTCATTGGCAAAACTGTTCGAGTCGATCATAAAAGACAAAATCAGTTCGCAGATTGCGCCTTATCTGAGCGACTCGCAACACGGATTCAGGAGTCGCCGCTCAGTTAACACCAACTTGCTGACTTTAGTCGAGATTGTTTCGAAGTGCATGGACAAGGGATGTCAGGTGGACGTCGACTTTCGTAAGGCGTTCGACAGAGTCGATAATGATGTCCTAATGAAGAAGTTATGTGCCATTGGATTTGCCCCACGGCTGTTGGTTTTCTTCGCTGACTACCTCAAGAACCGCCAGCAATATGTGCGACACGGCTGTTTTGAGTCCCAGCCGTACCATACACGGTCGGGCGTTAGCCAAGGGTCTATTCTCGGGCCGTTGTTATTTATCATTATGATAAATGACCTGGAATTAGAGCTTAAACACGCCAATTGCCTTCTGTATGCGGACGATCTGAAACTGATACTTCCCATGAGTTCAGAGGATGATTGTAGTTTGCTGCAGGAAGATTTAGACGCGGTTCATAGGTGGAGTGTGATCAATAAACTCCTCTTCAATACTGCCAAGTGCTATGTAATGTCCTTTACGCGCTCCTCTCATCCTATAAGCGCGATATATACACTCGGTACGGAGTCTTTGACTCGAGTGTATTCGATTAGGGACCTCGGTGTTACGTTCGACCCTAAACTTACATTCCATGAGCACGTGAGCACATTGGCCAAGGAATGCTTCAAAAGATTGGGGTTTGTAATACGGAATAGTAAGGGATTCTATAACCTGGGTGTGGTCCAGCTTCTCTACATGGCCCTAGTGAGAACCAAACTTGAATCTAGCTCGGTGGTTTGGAATCCGCATGAAAGCTCCTACATAATTTTGCTCGAGAAGGTACACAAAGCTTTCCTACGATACCTATATAAGCGGAAATTTGGATACTACCCTTATCTTTATCCATCCGCTTTTATATTGGGTATGCTCGGATACAACTCACTAGAGGTCAGAAGTAACACCGAGCAGCTTCTGACTGTGTGTCGATTGTTGCGAGGCGACAGTGACTGTGTCGCGCTTGTCGGTACGGTATGCGCGCTATACGTGCCCGACAGTTATCTCCGCGCGCGTAGGCACCAGCTATTAGCGGGCGGCACGTACCGCACGGTGGCGCGCCAGCAGTCTCCACTGGTGAGAGCGCGGGATAGCCTCAATGCTCTGCTGGCTGCTGCACCACTGACTGATCTGTTTGGTGATGAGTGGAGGCATATTATGCGAGAATGTGGCAGGTTCTGCGAGATGAAGGAGTGAAAGTGTTGTCTTAGAAATATTATTATTATTATTTTTTGCATTGACATTTTAATTTAGTACCCTTGACATACCTAATAATGTTTAATACTATTTGTGTTGACCTAAAGTTAATGTTTAATGTGATTTGATATGTAGTATTTTCTACGAATTTGTACCCTTTGTTCCCTACCTGTGAAATCGACTTACCTAAATTGATTCTGACATTGTATAACTATTAGACTTTGTACAGCGCATTGGGTGTATACCTGTAATGTTGTACATCGTAATTGTATATTAAATAAATAAATAAATAAAAGTAATAGACACTGTCCATCGACGTCAACTGATCCATTCTACCATCGATCAATGCCTTCGATCGACGTCGATTGACTCGTGTGATAGGTTTGGCTGATTGATGGATACTGGTCGATAAAAAGTCGACTGAACCACGCGTGCCTAGCCTATTTCCATCAGTCATTATCTCCCAAAATGGATTCCGAAGACAACGCGCTGTTGTTGTTGCTGTACGACCTTACTCCTCTTATTACAAAGACGCCAACCCAGAAGTCTCTGGATGCGACCGAAGGGTGCCAAACAGGACCCTATTACTAAGCCTCTGCTGTCCGTCTGTCCTTCTATCACCGGGTTCTACCGGATCAACCGAAACAGGTGGAAAGCTGAAATTTTCACAGAGGGTGCATGTCTACTGCCGCTGTAATAACAAATAATAAAACATACGGGTTTTTAAGCATTAAAAGTGTACCCATACAATAAATTATTTGTATGGTTATTTTCTTAGCCATTTTGTTTTGTGATTTATCGGTGAACTGAACTGCCGACTCTACCGATATTATCGGAAAATATCTTTAATTGCGGGTATTGAGTTTTGTGTTTAGTTATTTGACTTTAAAATATTAATTATTGCTCATTCGCATTATAATAAATAATATTAAGTTTTTTATCATATTTTATTTTATTTCTTTAAATAAGTTATGTTCACAATTTATATCTACTTCCGGTTTTAATAAGCAAATAGTTACGTTAACATGAGAACATACTTCAATACTTAATACTATACTACATATGCAAAACTTTTTTCAATGTTTCGATGTACGGCCTTGAATGTAGTCCTACCTAGTATTTAATATTTTATTATTAAGAATTAAAAAGGTATTCTCGTACATAAGACTGTCGTTTTGGTTTTTTCTATGGAACTCTTCGTGTGCGGGTCCGACGTCCTACTCACCTTTGACCGGTTTTATTTAGAGCTAGAGATTCATTCGAACGACATTTTTATTGTGTTTTATTGGATGCTCTTCGAATGAGTTGCAGTGAAATTGAAAATCTCATAAACACGGATTAAATTATTATTTTTGGAGATTATTGATAAAGAATTTTCTTTTTCTTTGAAATTTTAAAAGAAATTTCTTATCTTTGATTTACAAGACCAATTGTTTTTGCAGCCCCTTCCATTTCCAAATGCAATGCTAATTATAGACAATAAATTTTACTTAAAGTCGATTACTAATACGCTCAGATTTCTGGCCAGTAGTAATTCCTATCAAAGAATATTCTCCCTACGCCGCACCATATTTTTAATGAACTAAAGGGGAAGCTAGGAACGGCAGGAAATTTACAGGAACCCGGGCAGTCGGGCAATATAATTGACCGAGCGAGCGAAGCGTCCAGTTTCGAAATTGGCCAAAAAATATTTGGTCGTCTGTCTGTTCTGGGGGGTACCACAACGTGTTATGCCGATTCAGATTAGGAACCTAATTTGATTCGCAAAATTATCGTGACCATCTTAAAACAAGTCTTGGTATTAGGTGAATAAAGCCCATTATAGCGAATTGGAATGGAAATGGTTGTCGTGGTGATATTCCTTTTTAACCTAATTTGAATCGGAAAAAGATTGTGGCAACCCCCCAGGTCGCATTTACCAACAGATTTTGGTGAAAATTGGCACACAAAATCCTTGATTTAATTTTAAATTTAGATCGTTCGAACATTTTGACTTGGGGAAAAAGGTGGGTACATGGGAATGTTTGCTGTGGCGTTATTTATCGACGGATTTCAATGCAACGGATCAAATTTAAGAGGCATACTATGGACTTTATTTTGCACAAGCTGTTGTGAAAAAAGGTGGGACTGGAGGATGGAAAAGGGGGGAGGGGAAGGGAAGTTTGCTGAAGCATTATATATGGATGGATTCTAATTTTTTAAATTGAAGCGAGGTCTACTCTCACAAAACCACTTTTAGTAATTTATGTGTGTTAGAGAACCCCTCAGGGGAAGGTCACAACTGGGGGCCCATTTAGATAGCTAGAACTTCTGCCTACCGCCGTGAAGGTCTCGGACGACGGCGATACACCATGCTACATATCTTACTGACTAAAGATACCTAGTGTGTGTCCGGCTGTGATGACGACGTCCTTCCTAGCTCTAAACCAGACGCGGGTTCTCGGTAATTCCCAATCCACCGATGAAGGAGATTCTCTACGTCTCCTTGCTGACAGCAAGTGACACACTGTTCTACTTAATTCTACAAGCACGGTACCTCCCAGCGAGGTTTCGAACGCACGTTCAATCGTTCAGATCGGGTTGGGTTTTATATAAGTACGCACGAAGTTTGAAGTTTGGAGTACTTAGGTGGTTATGGGGGTTCTTAGCTATCCTCTAATACCATTTTCTAATTGAAGAACAGTAATTTAGCACCAATTTAAATATTTTGAATTTTTGATATAATTGTCGTGATAACTTCTTGTGATCTTTGTAAAATACGACTGTCAAGTGTCAACATCAAAAGCTCCAATGTTGGATATTGGTACATGATTTAATTACAAATGACAACAGACATTGCATCGGTGGAAAACAGCATCGGCCATTTTGGATACCAATCGCCATCATGACTCATTCCGTCTCTCTCCATCTATATATCATGAAATCGTGAATGTGCCATTAAACCACAGACTTGAATTATATCGATGCATTAAACCTACCATTCTTAAGTCAGGATAGGTTACTATTAGGTTAGTTGAGTAAGTACTTGTATAAGACACATTGAATTTGGGGGAGGGGGGCGTGGAGGGGGAGAGGGGTGGGGGAGGGGAGGACCCTACATTTTTTTATTTCGGGGGAGTTGGAGAAGGAGAGGGGTTGGATGAGGGGTTGCCAAGAGTAGGGGGTCGCCTCGCTCCGCTCCGTTTCGCTCCAGCTCCCGGGTCTGCTGTAACTTGTGAACCTAACAAACCTATCTTTAGTTTTTAAACAGGAAGTGACCTAAAGCAACCAATTTGGTTCTGATAAACTCCATAAAGTAGTTAGTAAGTAAACAAAGCCTTAGTCGTCCAGAGAATCACGGATAAAACGAGAGCGCAACAGAACATTCACGAAACACGGAAGGAATCGGAATGAAATGAGCAAGTAGGGGGTCGCCTCGCTCCGCTCCGCTTCGCTCCGGCTCCCGGGTCTGCTGTAATGTGTGAACCTAACAAACCTATTTTTAGTTTTAAAACACGAAGTGACCTAAAGCAACCAATTTGGTTCTGATAAACTCCATAAAGTAGTTAGTAAGTAAACAATGTCAATTGTCAATTGTCAATTGTAAGACGGGCTGGTTTCCGCAACTCGACGACGAAAGCGCCTATTTTGCGTGTGGGTGGGAATGCGACATCATTCGAGCCAACCCAACTCCTCCAGGAACGCCAGTAGGCCCTTTACGTTACCGACTATCCCTGGAAGGTCCCTCGATTGACCGAGGTGTTTAGCCCTGTAGTCCGCTACTCCTGTGCACTCCATGAGGACGTGAGCAGCCGTTTCTTCTGCCTCCAAGCAGGCTCTGCAAAGGGGGCTGTCGGTAACACCTAGGACATATAGATGTTTGTTAAAGAAACCATGGCCAGTAAGTGCTGCAGTTACCAGTCGCATGCGCGGCCTACTAAGTCGAAGCAAGGTCTTAGCCAGCCTAGCGCTAGGGGACGGCAAGGCCAGCTTAGCCTGCCTGCACTCCTCATGGTTTGTCCAAAGAGTGGCATGATCATTCCTGGTCGACTCTCTCAGAAATGAGCGTACCATCTTGAAGGGAAGAGGGATGATAGGTTCGGGACCATACGCTGTCAAGCTAGATCCTTTACGCGCCAACTCATCCGCTGCATCGTTACCTCTTGATCCGCTGTGTCCTTTTATCCATTGAAGGATTACGCGGTTGTGTTGACATACCTCCATTAGTCGTTTGTGACACTCGTAGATTAGCCCTGAGTTAATAGTGTTGCTATTAATGCTTGTAGGACGGCCATGCTATCCGAGAGGATTCGAATGGAGGAATCTCTTACCTTTCTCGATGCTATGGCATTAGCGGCCGAGATGATGCCCATGCATTCAGCTTGAAAGACAGTATTATGGGCACCCAGTGGAATGGCTATCTTGATGTTTAGGTCCTCCGAGAAGGTGCCTGAACCAGTGCCTGCTTCAGTTTTTGAACCATCGGTAAAAATTCTGAGCTCTTTAACGTCGAGCCCCTCAACCCGATGGTCTTCATGTAACTGTATATTGTATTTTTTGTCAAAAACAAATTGTTTAGGGATTCTGTCACTGCAAGCCATAGAGATGGGAAATTTTTTGTAAACTTCCCCTAGGATGGCGGTGTGTGAGGTCCTGTTTTTCCTCCAAAGTCCTAAGGTGTTGAGTCTCACCGCAGATGACGCGGCCCCCTGCTTAATATATAGCTGGAGTGGCGGAAGACACAGCATGGCCTCCATTGCTGCTGTTGGAGTAGTCCTCATACTACCTGTGATAGCCATGCAGGCCAGCCTTTGGAAGCTTTGGAGTTTGCTTACCATTGTGGTTAGTTTGGTCCTGGTCCACCACACCACAGCTCCGTAGCAGACAAGAGGACGGATCACCGTTACGTACAGCCAAAGAATGATGTTGGGAGAAAGTCCCCACTTTTTCCCCACCATTCTCCGACACTGCCAGAAAGCAATACTCGCCTTCTTTAGTTTGTTGTCGATGTGGCTACTCCAGTTGAGCTTGCTGTCCAAGGTTATGCCCAGGTACTTCACCTCAGTTGCTAGCTGGAGTTCCGTTCCAAAGAGCTTAGGTAGGGTATACCTACCATGAGCCCTATTGTTAGTGAACATGACCATTACCGTTTTTGTTGGGTTAACCGCCAGGTCATATTCTAAACACCAGCGCTCCACGATGCGAAGAGCTGTTTGTTTAAGGTTGCATACTGTGCTCGCAAATTTACCTGTGATGAGGATTACCAAATCGTCGGCGTATCCTACGGTGTAGTATCCATTAGCGTTAAGCTTGGTAATCAGGTCGTTAATGACCAGATTCCACAGAAGCGGGGAGAGCACTCCTCCCTGCGGGCATCCCCGCACTACCTCCGCCGATAGGGACTCTCCAGCTAGACGCACGATACGTTTGTTAAGCATGTTTGTGACCCAGTTGTTTACAGCTGTTGACACCCCATGCCTTGTTAGAGATGCACTTATACTGCTATACTGCGTCTTGTCAAAGGCACCTTCTATATCAATAAAAGTTCCAAGACAGATGCATTTGTTTTGAATCGCCTCTTCAATTGTGGATACAACTGCATGGAGAGCCGATTCAGTAGACTTACCCAAACTATATGCATGCTGATTCTTGTGTAAGGGTATATGTTTTAACGCTCCATCTCTCAGGTGTCTCTCGCACAAACGTTCGAGAGTTTTAAGCAAGAACGAGGTGAGACTAATTGGCCTGAAAGATTTAGCGTTAGTGTAGTCGCTCCTTCCTGGCTTTGGTATGAAAATTACGTTTACTACTCTCCACCTTTTGGGAACGTATCCGAATCTAAGACATGCTTTCATGATTCGGACCATTATATTGATGACGGGTTCCCCACCCCACTGTAGAAGTGCTGGGAAGATTCCATCTGGTCCTGCTGATTTAAAAGGTTTAAAGCTATTAATGGCCCATCTTACCTTGTCAGCAGTGATAATATTATTAGTTATGTCTAAGTGGTCGACAGCTTCATGGTGAACCTCTTCCGGCCACACAATCTCTTGAATAGTTCTACTTCCGGGAAAGTGAGTTTCTAACAAGAGACTGTGTGTTTCTGTGGTGGAAGAGGTATATGTTCCATCGGGTTTTTTAAGCGACCCTAGCCTGGAGTTGCCTTGTTGAGCTAGTATTTGCCTTACCCGATTTGCTTGATCAACGGTTTCAATGTCGCTGCAGAATTTCCTCCATGAGTTGCTGCTTTTGAACCGTAGTCGTTTCTTGTACTTGGATTTGGCATCTTTATAGTTGTCCCAATCCTCATCAGCACTGGTGTTCATCGCCCTGTTTAGCAGTCTTCTGATCTTAGCACGCATCCTATCTAGATCAGGACCCCACCAAGGCTGCCCCTTGATGTTGGTAGGCGCTGGTGTGCTAAGCGGGCAAGTTGAATGGTAGCAGTCTATTGAAGTATTTGTAAAATCTGTTACCTGTTGTTCGATTTGTTCGGGTCCCTCCGGATCTGGTAGAGTCTCAGCCCAAGCAAGTCTTTCACCTAGGATAGCTCTGTACCTGGTTCTGTCAGTCTTGCGTGGGTTTCTCTTAGGGACAGTTGGGGAGAACGCTGCGTTGATCTCGAAGCGTATCCATCGATGATCAGAGCATGACGCCTCGTTGGACACATGCCAGCCCCCAACGTCGTCGGATATGTCCGCCGTTGCCAGGGTAATATCAACGATAGTTCTGCTCCGCTTGGTAACAAAAGTTGGTTCAGAACCTATGTTAAGCACATTGAGGTTTGTAGTAAATAGGTATTCAACAAGTGTCTTACCTCTGCTGTTCATATCTGGCATGCCCCACAGTGGGTGATGCGCGTTCGAGTCGGCCCCAACGATGAGCTGGAGGCCCGACTTCTCGCAGTGGTCCACCAGCCGGCACAGGTCGTGTGGAGGCGGGTTGTCCTCCGCAGGCATGTAGGCGGAGGCCACCACGAGCTCGCGGCACCTAGCTGTGTCGGGCAGTTGCAGCCTTATGGCACACAGGACCCTGGAACAGAACTCTGTTAATGGCTGTGCTGGGATGTTGTTAGTAGTTATGATGCACGTTCTAGGGTTATCGTGATCAGTTGTACCGAAAAGCTTACCTCTCAAATTGGCGAGCCCTCGAATGCTACCGCGGTTGATCCACGGCTCCTGGATCAGAGCCACGGCAGTGCTGTTTGCCCCCAACCAGCGTCTTAACTGGGCCGTTGCAGTTTGGCTGTGTTGGAGGTTGGCTTGGAGGATTTTACAATCGCGGGAGAGGGACGCCATTTTTAGTCAACCCCTCCTCCACCTCCAAGACGAGTTCCTCCTCCAGCCGCATGGACAGCTCCTCGCCCTCAGAGGGCACCACTGCTGGTTCTGGCTCATCGCCTTCACCAAGCAGCATGGCCTCCCAGTGCGCGTGCTCGTCCTGCGTTTGAGCAGCAGAACTTTCCCCGACTGCATCGGGGCCTGTTTGCTGCCGCTCTGGAGTGGAACTCTGGGGCTTGGCTGTTCTTGAAGAAACCCCAATGATGACCAGCTTAGAGCTGGTCTGCGCTACCACCGGTGGTTCCTTCACAAATTTCCCACCGGGTCCTTGAAATTTGAGGTAGACCGAACCACTACCAAAAAGGAGCTGTCTGCCCCTTCCCAGCAGGGTCGGCACCACATCTTCAGGGACGTCTGTGATGAGAAACAGGTTGTCCTGCTGCTCATCCACTTTCTGGAGGAGCCATCGGTCAACCTGTGCCCACTTGTTCATAAAGTGGAGGACTACGCCGACGTCGGGCGCAGACTTCCACTTGCCTCGTTCGTTGGGTATGAGCACCCCACATCGAACCCTGCGGACCATCTCCGATTGGCGTTTCACCACCAACTGTACGTTGGATGGTGTAGACACACCGGAGACACACTCCCGCAGCCAGTTCAGGGAGTACTCGTCCTCCACGAACAGTTTAAGGTGGCCGTCCTCGTAACGAGGCTTGCCACCGAATTTGGGGTTTTCCTTGCTCGGATCCGCCAACGCTTCCCTCAAGATTTTGTCATCAATCTCGTTGAGGATGAGCGTTGACAGATCCTGTGAAATATGACCAGTAGCGACGTCAGTTACGGCGATGTACTGGTCAGATTTCACCTTCTGAGCATAGGTGACCCCAGCTCTGCGCGCTTCCGTGCACTGCTTTTTAGGCTCCACTCGAGGAGAAATACTATCCTCTAGTCGAGCCCTCTTAGCAGCCGCGCGCTCGTTTTTGCCGGATCTCTTGGCAGATTTCAACTTCTTGTCAGAAGTTGGACCACCAGAGAACGCTACGGTAGGTTTAGCCCCGTTTGAGTCTAGGGTTGCCCCTTTGACACCACGGGAGCCGGTCACCTTACCGGCAGCTCCAGCTGTATTAACAGCGGGACCGCCATCGGTCGTCACCTTGGCAGATGGAACCCCATCTACGCCGGCAGCGGCCGATGTGGCAGCCAAACGCTGTTTTTTCTTCCACCGACGATTCGCCTTACGCCCTGGTCCGGTTTGCACCGTATCTGGACGTTTAGTCGATGGGCCCTTCCCTTGCAAAGATTGCTTGGGTGGTTTACCCTTTCGACCAACCATCGTCCAGGCGCTGGCGAAATGCTCGGCGATGTTTGTCGAATGGCTCCGCGCACCGGGTTGCCCCGTGGCCCTGCCTCTCGACTCACTTTCGGGCTTTTTGCAGCTAACCTCCACAGTGGAATCACTACCGGTTTGCACCGGTAGGTCACTGATGGTGGCAGTGCGCCCAGTTGAGGCTTGAGGCTCTGCCGAGGCAGATTCTCGCACCTGTTTGGAGACGCTTGCGGTTTTCACCGCTGGAAGCGTTCCAGATGGGTTTTTTGACCTGACACGATCCATGGCCAAATGTATAGAGATTCGTCTACTCGATTTCCCACCCTCCACGGAGCCCGCATAATTGGGAGCGCCTACTCGCTTGGAACAGCTTTCAGTCGCTAGGAGTACCGAGTAGATATAGGAGCATAGGGCTGGTACTTGGCGCGACATCGGGAGCTCGCTTCTGTGGACGATGGGAACCAAGGTGTCAGCGACATGGTCCCACCGCCGTAGTCACCGAAGCTTACCCCGTCAGCATGACCCATCCCTCCGCTATGAGTGACGCCTTAGCGGACCCTACACCCCTAGCCGTGGCCCTCTGACGGGACACTTGGCCGTTACCCCAACCCGCGGCTACGGGCGAGGCTACCGTTTTGCCTGAAATCCAGGCCAAAGAGGGCGTGTTGCCTTACGAAGCTAAATCCACAGCAACGCTCGGCTCAACCCCCCAGGACCCCTTCATCCTGGCCTACGGTGGTCAACTGCGCAGACCACAAGACGCAGGTGAGCGTAGATAGTCTGCCGGGTACACCCACTTTAACCGACAGAACCGGAGCTACTTTTAGCCATCGGCTAGTAAGAGGTCCGGGGACCAGTCACTAGCCGCTGTTACCAGGGTGCACCAGGAGGAAGCAGAAGTTATGCAGGCGGACGTATCCTTCTGCATCACTTCAGCACCCCCACACTAGGAGGTAGTCGCTCAGAACACCCTAGAGTACCCTAGTAAGTAAACAAAGCCAAAGTCATCCAGAGAATCACGGATAAAACGAGAGCGCAACAGAACATTCACGAAACACGGAAGGAATCGGAATGAAATCAGCAAGTCATTATGTCAGAAAATACAAAATTGCTGACGCAAATTTCTACCATTACAACAAAATCTTGTAATTTGTACTAAAATCATGTACCAATATCCAACGTTGGAGCTTTTGGGTTCGACATTTGTCGTTCCGAGATTGGCCAAGTTGTAAAAATCGCGTAAACATATTTTATAATTAAAGTGCTAAAATGATGTTTCCTAAATCAGAAAATGGTATCAGAGGATAGCTAAGGGGGTCCTTAGCTATCCTCTGAACCTAACCTAACCTAACCTAACCACCTAAGTACTCCAATCTTCAAATTTCAATGTGTCTTATATAAGACCCAACCCGGTTAGTTTCGGTACCAAAACCGACAATAGATAGTCTTGTGGCTACTCCCTAGAGTGTTTTTATGAGCCGGAGGCGCTGCAGAGCGCGGCGGCCGCGTGCCAGTGAAGAGCAAGCCAGACGAAGGAAACCGGAGCGGCTAAGGCTGGTCGCCGAAGACGACCAGAAAGCTGAAGCGGCGACGGCGAGTGAGGGAGCCTGCGACGAGCTGCACGGGGACAGTCGCCGTGCTGCGTTGCGCCGGAGCAGAAGTAATAGTCATAAATATGGGTTTCCTAGGAGGGGGGGACCCCTGGTACCTTTTTTCCTCTTTTCCCTCTCTATATCAATTGTAAATGCAAAAAAGGACATTTTCTTAAATTTTTGGACCCATATCATGAAAACTATGGCTTTCCTCAAAGGGGGAACTGTAGGGAGGGAATCTCCTCCCTCACCCTTCCCCTTCCCCCCCTCCTCTCCCCTAAATTCGTATGTACTTATATAAAATATTACCCAGATCTCTTGCACTAAGGTCGGTTCCCGCACCCCGATAGAATTTCTCTCAGTGCAAGGCTCAACCTTGAGGTTATGTTCAAGTACACTTTGGCCTATCCGCAGTGTTGACTTCCAGCAATTAAATGCTCGTGGTTGTATGGTGATTTACCTGTCCAGCTATAGTCTCTTATACGAAAGAGTATTCACAAAACTTCACGCATCCCGGTGGCCAAATATTGTTCAATCCACTGCGACCGGTGTGCGAGTTGCGGTTGGAAGACCGATTTCTTCCAAACTTTCCAAACATCTACACTACCCAAAAATTTATTTAGTTAATTTAAATAGTTTTGTCCTCATTCCATCACCAGCTCATGACATCAAGTTTCCGAAGCTCATCCATCATCCTTTAACAAATAAATTCCAAACACACCTTTCTTACTATTCCTGGTTCCTGGGTTTGAGCAACTGAGAAAAGCCGTGATATTCTGTTTTGTGCCTCTGTCACCTTATCTGTTACAAATATTAGATAAAAAATAAATATATGAAGAGACTTCCCCTCAAATAAAAACTATTTCAAGCGCCATAGAGCGGCGTAGCGACAATAGGTTCAAAGGGTGGGCCAGGAGCGATTTTGAGTCCGAGAAAGACAACGATTTGCCGACGTCGATCGAGAAACTGTCGATCTACGTCATTTATTCCATTCTGCAACCGATCTATGGCATCGATCGACGTCGATCGATTAGTGTAATAGAAACTGTCAATCGACCTCGACTATCCCATTCTGCCATCGATCGACGGCATCGATCGACGTCGATCGATTGGTATAATAGATACTGTTGATCGACGTCGACCGATCGGTGGAGTGGGTGCTACCCAAACAGCGACGTCACACACATATCATACAAACCTGATGAGCCGCTACGCCACAGAGGCCGTCATTGGTATTTTATCAATGAATAATAATAATAATAAAGAAATATAGCCCATTACACTTATGCTCCTTTATCGTCAATATATAGGTAAACTATTATGTGTTTTCTTAAAATTCAATTAATAATCGCCGTACGGTTTATTACTTACTTGTAAAATATAAAATCAATGTGTCTGCCTAAATAGTTTTGCGGTTAGATGGAACTCGAGTGTGAATTTAAGTGAATTTAGGGCTTGCAAGAATTGGGACTGTAAGGCGTCGCTCAATGTCCCCCCCTGGGGGCACAAGCCTTTGCCCGAATACCGGCTCAGTACAGGTTGGAGGGGTGTCAGGTTAGTGGCCAACCCGACAGTCAGACAGAAGGTATCAAGCTGCCCGATTAGGGTCTCTGACACAGCTTTACGACTACTACCACCGAGTAGCGGGACCTACAGCTTAACGTGTCGTCCAAAACATGGAAGCGCCCGAAACAAATGCCACATAAAAAGGGACAGTCATCCAGTGCCCGTCTCGGCCAGATTTGCTTTGGGAAATCTATATTTATTTACATTCATACTAGTAAGTTTACACATAGGTAGGAAAGGGCATAGGTCATACCACAGGACTCCCCTCGGAGTATCATGCTCCATCATGATAATGATTAGGTTAGTGTACTTGTCTCCCAGATCGGGTGGTCGTATGCTGATGCTGAGTGGATGTGCTCGTGGGCTGACATCATCGTCTGTAATATTAAAGCTGGTTTTATTCTATCCAACGACACTTGGTCTCCGTATCGATGCCAATATTCATAGTTTTGTCGTTATTTTCCACGACTCGATATGAACCGGTGTATGGCGCTTTTAATAACGTGTGCAGGGCGTCATGCCGTGAAAACACATGTGTAGCATCTTTCAGTGACTTATGTATGAACGTAGATGGAGATGCGTGTCAGGGTGCTAACGTTGGCTTCAATTTGGAAATGTAAATCTTAAGATCGTTGGCAAAATCTTGAGTATCTAAACATTTGGAAGAGTCGAAAAATTCTCCGGCAATCCGCAGGGTCGAGACCCTAAACCAGTTCCATGTCGTTGAACATCCTATCCCATCCTGGTCTTTTTTGTGTGTGGATCTTAGTCCGAGCGAACCTCCGTCCAGAAGCCATGGTGGGTCTTTATATCGGCTTTTAGTGAGCGATAAAATATTTCTGTCATGCTGTTAGCGTTTGCGTGATGTACGTCAGCTGTATTACACATAGGTCAGCTAGTGAGTGAAATAAGCATGATTTGAACTGTTTTCCTTGATCCGCCGTGACATGCTGTGGACTTCTTGTGATCCAGTGGTCGAGAAATGCTTTAGCGACCGTTTTAGCTATAATGTCTTGCACAGGAATATCCTCTGGCCAGCGTGTGTACCGGTCGACAGCACTCAAGCAATATCGATATCCGTTACTCATTGGGAGTATGCCAACTAAATATATGTGGACAAGGCTGAATCTTAATGATGGGGTTGCAAATTAACCCAATTTAACGCATTTTCGTGGCTTGCAACTTCCGCGCGTTGAAAAAGTAAGCAAGCCTTGGCAATCTTTTCGTACGGAGGGCCAGACGTAGCGTTCTGTGATAAGTTTTACAGAGTGGTGAGTCTGCACGTCAGCGGGTAGGCGGGAAAGTACAATGTACAACAGTAGGTACGACCATTCACCAACCGGAAGTCCAAGATTCTCTAGAGCCTTGGTGACGGACAACAATGGGTTCAAAACCTCCGTCTGTATGGCCCCGACCTTGTTCACAACCGGGATGCTAAACAAACGGTTCAGTTGGGCATCGGCCAACCTCCGTTTGTTGTGGTAACGTCTGACCAACAGTTGCCTGGCCGTTTCATAGTTACCCTCCGTAACTGTCAAATGAGCGACCAGCTCCCTAGGCTCACCCCTCAATGCTGCCACCAGCTGAGCCATCTTGACAGACTTGGTAATGTCCGATCGCATGTGCACCAAACTGTCGAACAGATTGATGAAGCTCATCCATTCACCGGACACGCCGTCAAAAGTAGGCATAGTTATGGCAGGTAACCTAAAGGCTAAGGTCGAGCCACCGCTATCAGAAGCTATAATCCCTGATGATGATGTCCCGATTCAGCTGTAAAATTTGTAAGCTAAGAATGATAAGTCTGAATTTCTTGTTCGTTGAGAAGTTCGTTAGGCGTACAATAGTCGAACGGAAGATTGGTTCAGGAAGTTAGAGTTTCAAGTTAGACAGAGAAAGCATATATGCCCGCAAGCCGGAGCTTCGCATCAGTTAGCGGTGTATTGCGCCAGATCGATCTATGTTGTATTTTGTGTGATGGTACCATTTATTTTTTGTATATATGGGCGCTTGGAACTTCTTTTCGTGTGGTCGACCACAATTTATAATATTTTTTTGGGATATCATATCAGTGTTACGACGTGAGTACTCAATGATATTTCATGTGCTCGCTAGTAGCGGCTTGTGGTGGTTCCAATTATATAATTAGTTCACGGCAATAACGATCCGAATAGACCGGGTTTACACAATTGCGATTTGATTTTCCGAAATAGGTTTGAACTAACGGTTTCCTCAAAAGGTCCGTAACGTTTTGAAATCTTCAACTCTGCGCAATTTGAGCTGGATGATATCGAAACGTTGTCATTAGCGCTTTTGGAGATCTAACCCACACCACAGCGAGGTACATACTTCGGTAAATACCGATCTATGTATCTAACTGACCTCAGCACTTCCTCGACCGAGCCCATTCATAAATACTCGACACAGCCTACACATTAGACCTCCAGCGAAATTTACATTAAATTTAAAGATGCAACTTGAATCCAAACCGACCCAAGGCACAGCAAAACAATCTACCCGGTCCTAAAAAATGAACTTTAGTAATTTGATCTCTTCGCGCGTCCCCGACAACACTCAAATGTCAAAAATATCAACAGGATAGGTTATCTGTGTTGACAACGTTTATACTTTGTTCTGAATTTGTTATTTCCATCCGTGGAACCTCATCGATCAAACAGTCTCCCTATGCCCTGCCAACCTAGGTTTAGCCGCAACTAAACTCCTGTCTAGCCTAGTCTAAAATCCTAGTGTTATACCACGTCCATTATCGACACCACTCGAAAATGGTTGAGTTTGATTTGAATGTGTTTGTATGTTTAATGACTGTGTGTGTGGGAATTTCAAAACTCGCTACTCGAAAGGAATGAGAAGAGGATTAGCCCGCGAATATCCTAAGAGCCAATCCAGGAACCCTATGGTGAAGGAAAAAGGAAATTAGGGTCCCTCCAAGCCCAGACTCAGACTCAGATCAATTACGTACAAGTTCTTATCTAACGACCCAAGGATAGTTTTGGAATTTGGGGTAGGTTGATTTAAAGGATAGGAACCGAGGTATATCTCGGCGCTTCAGACACTCACGAAAATCCACTGTAACACGCAATCACAACTCGTCCAGTTCCAGACGCGTAAAACGGCGAACCGAACTGTTTAGAATTACTGAAAGACGAGTGTCACAGTAGCTTGACGCAGAGACTGAATCCCTCCCCCTCCCACGCTCTCGTATTTATAGACCCCACATGTCTGAAAAAAAATGGCGTCCTTTGCGGAACACGCGCTGCCCAAGCGAAAGCTTCTTATCCCTAACTATACAGGGTCTAATTTCAATCAAACATGCCATGCAGGCCCGCCGTTCTACAAACTTTGTATATGCATATTCACTATGATCAACCGTCGGTTATCACTCAAGTCATTTGGTATTGCCGATACACAAAATCTGTTGATCGCTGACCATATAAGCTGTGCGATTAATAAAGCCTTCCCGACCGCTAGCGTCTAGGACAAAGATCACTAGAATGATATTCAAACCCGTGATGTCAAACTCGCCACTTCGTACCAAACAAACGCAATTGTATATTTGCAGTCAAC
Source organism: Argyresthia goedartella (assembly GCA_949825045.1). Classification (NCBI taxonomy): domain Eukaryota; kingdom Metazoa; phylum Arthropoda; class Insecta; order Lepidoptera; family Argyresthiidae; genus Argyresthia; species Argyresthia goedartella. The sequence goes on along the minus strand of OX463831.1, from coordinate 9,508,199 downwards.
ATAATAGCTTTCTCCGTATCGTTCCATAATAATCTTACATTATTTAGTTATTCATAATTTATTCAGCGCGCACCAAATCGGCTCTGATCCCTACACATTTCGCAGGAATGCGCCAAAAAAAACCTGACCTGACCTCTGTTCCTGGAACCAACCTACGCTCTCGGCTCTTTGTTTTTTGCCAACTTACCCTGAGCTACTCAAAAACCCAAACGTTAAATGAACCGACTCTTGTATTCAATGTGTGTAACAATACAGCGCGGGGATGGGCTAGCCCTCGGTCACGCAAAATGAAGTATTAAATGTACTGACTCTTGTGTACCATTACAGTGGTTACCACTACCAGATGGAGATTAGTACCGCTTTTGCGAAAAACATGAAGCTCATTGTCTGTTGTCTGTGCTGATGCGAGTGGGAGTAAGTCAATAGTTTCAGAAATGCTTTCTATCCGAGAGAGCGCGTCGGCAACGACGTTGTCTTTACCGGTGATATATTGGACATTCGTGGAAAATTGAGTAATAAAGTCTAGATGTCGCATTGGCTAGCTTTTCTCGTGTTTCAGTTGGAATGTGAATGTGATGAGCTTCTGATCCGTAAATATTGTGAGTTTGGTGCGCGCGGTTCTATCTCTGGTAATACCTGACAGATCGAAGTGGGCGTCCACCTGCGCGAACCACATTTCTGGTCTCTCCGCCCAGAAGGGCCTCCCTTCTGGGCGGAAGGCGCGCTGTAATGCATGAAACATCTATTGTGCTGATGTTGGCGACGGTTTAGTAGGTACTTTTGTCTCGGTTGTCAGTCATGTTGTTATTTTGGGGACTCCTAATCTATTTACAATAACAGTTAGTAAGCATACACAAGTATGGTAATTTTATGACGATGCCTTCGGCTCCAGAGTTAGTGAGAGAGAGTGTCGAGCGTGGCGCAGCCGTCAATGCCATCGTGATGATAGGGCATAAACACCACATTGCTACTCGCACGATTGTTTCCGATGTGCGAATACCGCTAAGCCACGGACGGTACGGACGAATAAAATATATCAATATCAAATAAGTTGGCCTTCATAGAGCTACAAGCTTACCTGATCCAGTGGCCAAAACAGGAACAAAATTTGTCAATATGAAATGTCAAACTCACAGATCTTAGATTCTTTATTGCACATAAATAACGTAAATAAAGTTGAAACTTAAAAATTGTGTACAAAGGCTAGCTAATCTCTAACAAGATTATATTCCAGCAAACCAAGTTAGGATGGATTGCTATGTTGTTTTTTCTTCTCATTATTTCACTATTTTGTGTCTGTGGTTTTAAAGGTTGTGGAACTTTAATAAATAATGTTATTATATTGTTCATTGATTATCTTATCGTGCATTAAAGAGAAAACAGCTTGTCTGTGGAAATAGTTATTTGGTAATAGAATAACGATTCTTATAAAATACCCACTGATGAGTGGTAAATAATTAAAACTTAATTCTAAATGTTATGCAGAATGAACCCGTTTACCGATTACGCTTTTAGTGGAACCGTCCTTCAGATTAATGACAGGGTTTTAACGAGGTTCCAGAATATCACAAGATGGAGTCGTCAACGTTTTTAAACTTTATCTAAAGTAACGTTGACATTAATTTCCTGTAGACGAACGGCAATTGAAAATATCTTTACTCAAAAATGATGAAAATATTTTGAAAATCTTCTTTAAGCAAAGTCGATCTTGCCGCACTACTTGAATAGGCGCCAGCAACGTTGTATGGAAATTCATTGCTGGTGAGTTTTAGCCAGCAATTTCCTGTGTAAATCCATAATTGTCGAGTTTTGTTTGAAAATGATCACGTGTATTTAATCAATTGTATCAACTATCGTTAATTTAATTTAAATAACTCCCATTGTTTGAAGCACTGCACTCTGGCCACGCTATGATAGCCTCGAGCTTAGCTTAGCCACGTTCTCGGCCTTAAAGCTCAGTCGTCGTTGCAGCCTTTCCTGTCCGTGCCTAAAGGGCCAACCTTCGGCTCGGCCTTTATTCTAGCTTCCCCACCAAAGGCTGCAATGCTGGCCGCGCTATGTTCGAAGACCTGGAGCTGCGCTATGCTGCGCTTTCACCTACCAACAACGAAGTCATTATAGACCGTGGCATTATTATGTTAATGAAACACTCGCAAATATAAAAGAAGTTTATACCTCTAAAGGTGACAGAGTTTAAGTTGGTGTTATAAAATTTGAGAGAAGAAATAATTTCCTATTGTTTTTCCTGAGCGTTCTGAACAACTTTATCTTTGACGACCCGAATGGCCGAGTCGGCAGTGACCCTGCCTACGAAGCCAAGGGTCCCGGGGTCGAGTCCCGGTGGGGGCAAATACTTGTTTGATGAGAAATGTTTGTACCCTAGTCATGGTTGTTTATCTATCTATGTATAATACTTATCTATATAAGTATGTGTATCGTTGTCTAGTACCCAAGATACAGGGAATCCTAGTTTGGGGCTAGATCAATGTGTGTAAATAGTGTCCAAGGTTTTATTATTATTACTATTATTACTATACCCGATAAGGGAAACTCGCAATAGTGGTGGTACATATGAATATGTACCGTTGTCTATTAGTTGTTTACATTCTGCTCTGTTACCGTGTGTATTATGTCTATACTTTTAAATGAGCATCTTAACTGACAATTTCCGATAGTGGACGCCTAGCTGGGCTTAGCCAACATCTGTAAGTAAATTATTTATATTGTGTCCCAAACTGTTCGTCTAAAACCGTCTAACGAATGCCATTCACGATTTAATCGGATTTACCCTCTAAATTGGTCCGTATTTAGCATGTCATTTGTTTCGTTCGAATAGAAAAGCAATCGGCCATCATTGTCAAGCCAAAATATATACTATTACAAACAAAAGTGAACCATAACACGAACAGCAAAAGTTGAATTTCGATTTTACGTCCATTAAGTGCGAAAGGTTTTGGACGCTGGCAAGTTTAAAACACAGTATATGAAAGAAAGAATAAAGTAATTTCGTCGCTGACGTGTTTTCATCTGTATTACCATGTGTAAGGGTAGAGAGTTGTTTGGTTCGGTGAGGTATCGTATTTCTTTTTATTTCGATGCGATGAGCTAGCATTGATTCAATTCATAAAGCCTGCCAAGTTATTAGGGGAGAAGGTTCCAGATTCTGATGGGTTGTGGCAACGACTTTGCAATTTTAAAAATTAAAAGTAATAATTACTCCGTGGTGTAGTCTGAGATGCGGCAAAAAATGCAGTAAAACTTTCATTTTTCTGTGCCCTTTTTTAATAAAACGGGTTGTGGAAAAAATATTAGAGGCATTTCTTTTAGATTCCAGTATTGTTTTTAGATTGTTTAGATTTCATTATCCCTTCCTAGATTCATCAGTAAATGGCATCACGTATTTTCCCACATAGGAATATTAGAAGCACAGCTTCGGCCCGAGTTTGATTTTAAACTTAAATGGTCAATAAAAAAAACAAAGGTACCAAATAAGAAAACCGTTTCGAGAAAATTTCGTTAATGAAATATCCGTAAAAAACATAATCGTAATAAACATTGTCGTCTAGTGTGTTTAAATTCCTTTCGTTTCGTTTAGGTTGGCTGCTCTGTTAAACTGTCAAGTATCAACAGTTTTCCTGTCAGTCGATAACGCAGATTTCAGTCGGAACGCAAACAAAAATTTTGCAATTAAAGTTTTTTAGTTTTATCATCGGAAACAACCAGTCTCAAGTACGTAGAACCGTTTCAAAACTGTGAGCAAATGACGCATTGAGGGGTATTATTTAAAATAATATAAAAAAAAATAATGAGACATCCATTACCCGGAGTATTCAAATTAGTTTCTTAATATAGCCTCAAATTAAAAAAAGAAAAAGAAAAACGTTACGGTACGTTTTTTCAGCATGGCCCTTTCTCACAGTGTTAGGGGAGTATCTGCAATTCAGGAAAAGCAAAAGTTTGGTCCATAGACAATAGGAAAATATCGATAAATGATGTTTTTTATCCTGTTGAGTTTGTGTAGTTTGTTTACCACTAGGGAATTTTGTTTATTCTATATTATGAAAAAAGTTATTGAATGGAAATAACCAAAATATTTCCATCATTAATCTGTATTTTCTTTTTCTTTGGAGAGTGTTTTGGGGTATCTTGTAACTTTATGAAGATCCCTCGATATTTGTGAGGGCTTTTGCCAGAGTACTTCCCTTCAATGAAATGTTTTAGGGTAAAATAAACAACTTTCATTTTATTTTATTATTAAAATGTTGTACTTTTTGTTATCACGAGTTTTTTGATAAAACTATAAAACTGATCAACAAAAACATATTTTTTTTCCTTCAGTATTTTGATATTATTTTACTATGTTGTAAGTGTGCTGATTTTGAGCGAATATGACAACAGTTTTTTTCTAACTGCTTCAGTTTTTGAAATATCCTATAGCTCTCATACTAAAAGTACAAAACATGGGTTTGTACTTTTGGTATGGAAGCTATCCGGAGGAGTTATTTAATTAATCCAAATCGATTTCTGGCGACTACATGTATAAAAATATCGAATCCAATACCTATCCAGAGTTCGTTAAACTCTAGGCATATGTCTATATGCAAGCAGGGATAGATAAAATTGGGTATTGAAACAATCCGGAGGTGTTTTTTTATTCCTTAAATATATTTCTGGCGATTACGTGGATGTAAATACATGTATGAATTGAAAATCTAGAGCTCGGTAAAACCGTTTGGCACTATATTTTTTATAGTGCCAAACAGTTTTATCCCATAATATTTTTTATATTATGGGATAAAAATGGGATGGTTGTTGGACAAGGACATGTCGTCGAAGCCTCAGGGGATCGAACAGCTAGGACCTGCCTCACCCGGAGGATCTGTGGCTATGCCGCAGTTGGTTGGTTAAATTAGACGCTTAACTATTTATTTTTATTTTTATGTAATATACAAGTACGATGTACAACATTACAGGTATACACCCAATGCGCTGTACAAAGTCAAATAGTTATACAATGTCAGTATCAATTTAGGTAAGTCAATTTCACAGGTAGGGAACAAATGGTACAAATTCGTAGAAAATACTACATATCAAATCACATTAAACATTAAATTTAGGTCAAATTCAAATAGTATTAAACATTATTAGGTATGTCAAGGGTACTGAAATAAAATGTCAATGCAAAAAATAATAATAATATTTCTAAGACAACACTTTCACTCCTTCATCTCGCAGAACCTGCCACATTTTCGCACACTATGCCTCCACTCATCACCAAACAGATCAGTCAGTGGTGCTGCAGCCAGCAGAGCATTGAGGCTATCCCGTGCCCTCACCAGTGGAGACTGCTGGCGCGCCACCGTGCGGTACGTGCCGCCCGCTAACTCTCTAGACCGTTAATTAAATACCGACGTTTGACCAAGTCACTATAATTTTGATTTAAATAAAGCATCGTCGTAAACGTTTAACAATATGTCTTACCGAAAGCCGGCGTGTTAGAAAACAAGATGGCTTCACGACAACAGCTGCTGATTTGCACAGCTTATGTCAGGGCAAAACATTGCGGTAGCTTAGGTTAAGGGTAACTGGGGTGAGCGAAGCGAAAATCCTGCGTGTTGGGTTGAACAGGTAAGAACAAAAAATACTTTAGACATAAACTTAACTACGCATAAAAAAATATTTATATTTTATATGTCTTTTTGCCTAGGAACATTTAGACAACTCGTTAAACGTTTCGTTCAGTAACTTGTCTAAAGGAATTTTAGTGACTTGGTTAAATGTCGGTATTTAATTAACGGTCTAGCTAGAGATTTAGATAAGTATCTGATTTAAACAACTAACTGCGACAGCTATACGGCGAGGTAATGGTGCCAGCATGCTCGGTTATGTTCAATTATGTATTTGCAAATATCAAATTAATTTCTCACTGTTAATAACATGAATTAAAATGAATTAGATAGGTACCTTTATTCATATTTTTAGGCTTATTTCATACTGGGGTCAGTAAATATGTGTGGACATCTAGTGCGTGTTTTATATAGGTCCCATTCGTATTTACGACCAAAGACCTTCAAATAAATTTAAAGAAAAATCACCTTCCTGATGTTCAGGTCCGTACTTATACAATAGCCGTGTCCTACTTAAAATGCCGAAGAAAAAATTCTGCACCAAATAACTTCCGAAGTAAAGGGTCAGAGGGAGAATAAACTTTTTCGGTAAGGGTTAGGCTTGTTTTGAATTTTATTCCTTAAATTACAAGCTTCTTTGTGATCGTGTTGTGGGCCAACTTCAGTTATCGCCCGCAGACTAACTGCAATCCAATAACCACGCAGTTTTTGTTCAATTCATGTTTGATTTATGGGAAAACTGAAACGGCGCTACATTTTTTTGCTCATTTTGATTTTTAGGTGCAAGTTCGTATAGCTACTGCTAGATAAACGTGCAAAAAAGTACATTGACCCCGCTGAGAAAATTTGGGCTATAGCCAACCGCATCTGCAGACGAACTGTGACCTGACAGCGAGCATAGGTGCATAGCATAGGGTAACTCACTCGCTCCCCCGCTAGGTAACTACGCTCACTGCCTCGCTCACTCGCGTCGCCGACACGTCGTCTGCACTTGCGGTTGGCTGCGGAATGGCACCTTTGAGGCTTAACAAGTTTCAATTATTCATCTTTAGCTTCTTCGGTATAGAATTGAGGATTTCTAGGTCAGACTAGAAAGCAGAAACATGTGGCGTTAGTGGGTGATATGTTAAACAACGTTCATTAGAGAAGAAATTGTGCAGAATACATATTGACAATCTATTTACATTGAAAGCCCTTACTCTCTCACGGAATTACACTAAATGACAGATACATCAGCATACTTTGTACGGGGGTTACTTATATAGCGTAGGGTAGCTCTTAATAAGGGATTTAGAAGAAGAAGAAGATGAGGAAGAAACATTTATTATAAAAACAGTGAACACACACACAAATCAATAACAATTAAATAAATTAAAATTAAAATAAGGAATATATATATTAAACACAAATGGAAGAATTTAGAATACACACGACGGAAGAAAACAAAATAATTCATTCATTCATTCTTGTATTCATTCATACAATCGATCAATCATTCTGAATCATTCTATCGAGCGATATCGACGGTCGTGGTGTGTCACTGTCATTACAAATGGCATCTGACTCAGCAGTATGCTGAAGACCGTGCCTTCAGCGCTGATTTTCAGTCAGCGCTGAGTGTTACCCCGCGAGCGTCACAGTCTGCGGCGTGGTACAGCCATATAAACATATGTAAATAAATATATAACATATTAGTAAGTAAAAAATATAATAAATCAAAATATTTAATAGAGATAATACAAATACATTGGTGAGATTAAACCCTTAAGAGGGGGAAATGAGCAGTTGGAGTTTATATGTAAATCACCCCCCCTCCCCGAGTGGAGGTTGGGGGGAGTAACATTGTGTGGACATATTGAAACTACTTGACGTATGAATTTGTAATGTGGCAGGTAGGTTGTCTAAAGATGTGAAATGTCAGTACCACAGATATCGAGAGAGATACCCTTGGCGCTAAGCTTGTATCGGAACCAGTGCCGCCGAATACGAAGAACACGCATACATTTACACCACTCGTACATCAATCCCTCCGCTTTTATTGGTCAGTGCAATGACATGCACCTATCGTCCGAACACACCCACACTACCGCAGGTATACTAGCTAGTCGAGCTAGTATTGGGACAATGCAAGGACAGCGTGTATCATCGATCGATTATAATTTATAGACACTGGTATAGACAGTCGTATACAATGCCGGGTTCTATAAATAAAATAGTAAATTGTTTGTAAATACGACATATTTATACGACATACGACATACCCCTTTGCCTCTCTTTTTTTTTTCAACAGAATCCTTACAGCTTGAAAGAGAGGTAAGGAAGTTTCTGAAGGTAGAATAACTGTGAACTCTCGGACCTGACTGAAAGCATCGGAATTTCCGATCAATACTTATAACACCCCATTTTCCTTCGTCGGGCGAGGTTTTAAACAAACTTAAAATCTAAACTGCCTGTTTTGCAATCATTGGAATAACTAACAATAAACTTACGTACTATGAGCAATAAAATAACTATATTATTACATTAACTATATTAGTAATTGCGGAATGATAAAATCTATCGATTCAAAAACATAATTCTCCTATCACTATCCCCATCACTATATGTCGTCTCTGTGTGCGTGTAACAGTTCGCCTCCGTATCACGATGCATCTTTGCTTTCGTACTTAGATAAGTGTGAAATATCCATTGCGTGTTAGCTTGGCAATAAGTAGTGAAATTAAGATACAAAACAAGCAATGTATAGTAAACTTAGCGAGAACAACATGACATTGTCACTTTAATGTCAATTCGTGACGAATTTTCCGCAAATGATTTATTTTCGTAATAATGTCTATTTCTTGTGTTTTAAGAAGAAATAATAGTTGGAATGAGATTTACAAGTGATATGTGACACCGGCGTTCTTGGAGTTCACAAACTCGCTTCTATTTTTGCACGTGAGTATTGCACAGGTCGGCATTTTCGAAAAAAAACGGAAATGAATTCGTCACTGCGGTCGCCCGGTGACTACCGAGAATTTTTAATATCTAACCTGTCGGAGCTACATTTGTTCGCACGTGCCACGCCCCTCAACCTATCTCTCGATATCTGTGGTCAGTACAGTAAAGTCTTCATCGAAATTTGCCCCCACGAGGGAGAAAAGGGGGGGTTAGAGTTATTATGAAAAACAGAAACTACGCCGCCCATGAATCTGTTAAAAATTGCTTGAAAATGTGTTTTTATTTTTAAAGTAATAATAATAATAATACCTTGGATACTATTAACACACATTGATATGACGATACACATACTTTTACAGATAAATGTCCTACTTAGATAGATAAACAACCATGACTAGGGTACAAACATCAGTTCTCATCCAACAAACATTTGCCCCCACCGAACTCGAACCCTGGACCCTTGGCTTCGTAGGCAGGGTTGCTGCCTACTCGGCCATTTGGGTCGTCAAGTTATTATTTATTTTATCTATACACGTATCATAAACCCTCTTTAATGCGTCCAAAATCCACACGTTACGACCAGCAAAATGATAAACTTCTTGGTGAAAACTCATATCAATATTGATCATTACGACCATAATGTAGCAAAATTTGTGAAATTATGACATTCAAATTACGATCGCCGACGCCCGCCTGCACCGCCCCTAGTTTGTCTGTGAAGTTGGTACTACCGAACAAGCTCAACAACTGCAGAGCAATTATCAATGCCACAATGCCGGTCGAACATGCGATTCCTGAACATATCAAAGAGAGCGTATGATATGTGTGTATATAAACTAGTGTGTGTAACTGTACATAATTAGGCATAATGTAGCAGTCACATAATAGAAGTTTATGTGACTGCTACATAATGGAGGGCATTAATACTTGAGAGTCATAATAATATCACTCGAGAGTTTTAATGCCTAATTATGTACAGTTACATACACTAGTTTATCTACACACATATCATAAGCTCTCTTTGATGTGTTCAGGAACCGCATGTTTGACCGGCATTGTGGCTCTGCAGTTGTTTAGCTTGTTCTGTAGTACCAACTTCACGCAGGCGGGCGTCGGCGTTTGAAATTTGAATGTCAGTACCAACTTCACAGACAAACTAGGGGCTACAAGCAGGCGGGCGTCGGCGTTCTAAATTTGAATGTCATAATATGTAGAAAAATTACACATTATGATAAGAAATGAGTTTTTACAAAGTATTTTAACATTATGCTGATCGTAACGTGCGGTTTTTGTACGCAGTAGAGAGGGTTTATGATACGTGTGTAGATAAACTACTGTAGTATCTTAATTAAATTTTTATATAAATTTTAACTTGCGGATGCGCAGGCTATGCGGGACGGTGCGATCAGTTTGCTTTGACGTGTTGCGTGCGACGGGTATTTGTTTTATTTGTCTAATGTGTTGTAAAAAACTAAACGGTGATACTAGAGTAGCCTCTAAAGTTTTGTCTTGTTATTTTTTTATTTGCTGCTTTAACTTCGTTATTATAAAAATGAGTTTGTAGCCACCGTCGTCGGTCGGTGCCCACAACATAATTAGCTTAGATCCCGAAAATTAACAAGGCGGCGAAATATTCGGCCGTTGATTTGTATTTTTCTCAAGTTATCTGTATTTTTCTGGAAAAACATTGTCTAGAGATAGTAAAAACCAGCCAAGTGCGATTCGGACTCGCATACGAAGGGTTCCGTACCACCGTATAAAAAAATCTGAGTGACAAAAGAATAATCAAAATAAAAAAAATGTCCGAACTTGGTTTTAATACCAGTTACTACAGATTGTGGATCCGATGTCAAACAAATTGCACCACTGGTCAAGAAATTTGCGTTATTTTCAACACACAAAAAAGTTGATACAATAAAATATAAAGGAAAAAACATGCACAAAGGATTCTAACAAGAGATTTCTAGCAAACCTTGAATGATATTTGTAAATAGTGATATGTTATCTAGATTTGTAGGTCATTTGTAGGGGCAGCAATACACAATCACGTCTTAAATGGGGACCACTTCATTTTATAAAATCTCGTGTAGTTTATTATTTGTTACTGTAGCGGCAACAAAAATTACCTTTTTTATATAAATTTTATTTTTCAGAAAAGAAATTTAAATACATTTTTCTAAGAATAAAAGCCATAAAAAATCCCAAAAGGTTTATACGCGGTATGGCGAGATCGAAAAACATATGCTTAACAAGACTTATAATCATAACAATTGATACAACATAATATCCCAAAGCCTGAAGAAAGCTGAAGAAAATGATGCTTTATGGCACTTCTTCGCTTTTAAACATTGTAAAAAAAAAATAGGCTATGCAATGTAATAGTATTTAATTCATTAAATAATACATATTACGGTTGATCAGATACAGATCGCTGGTGGACGGACGGACAGACAGTCGGACAGCGGAGGTTTTGTAATAGGGTCCCGTTTGATACCCTTTGGGTACGGAATCCTATAAAATATGCAGCAATATCACATTATAGTCTAGTTGCGGACGAAGGGACCAAGGACTCCTAAGCTATTGCCCCTATGATACAAAGAAGCTAATGTTTTGATATAATTCCCCGGTCGGTCAGCTAATTTAGTTAAATATAGTTTAACGTTGACTCTGCCATTCCACGACGTAAGCATTACACACACACAATGCTTCTGGCCCCACACTAGGATCCCTTGTTTCGTGGCAACCAGCAACATCGACCCTATTTTTATATTATATTGTACACATTTCTATAGCAAAATAGCCTCGCTAATGTGGTTGTCTGTGAAGCACTAATAAGCTAATTAACTGATGTCAACCGCAATTTTGTTCTCTGTAAAAATAATTAGTTAGCTGGGACAGCATATGTTTGGCACACCTCACAAATAATACCTAACAATTTGTGAAAAAAAAAATATACATAGTGTTCGATTCCAAATCGATATTCGATCGATGGTTTCGGAACGGCCATTTTGAATTTGACGTTGCTGCCAACCTAGCAGTTTTTGACAACTGACAGACGAAAAGCCCTCGCAATGTAACGCGTATTGATTGGGGTATTGAATTTAAATCGCAAGCCATCTGGAATGTATTCGGGTTCCCCTCAGGATTGTCTATATAGCTGAGTGTGTTGTGGTTCCCCGAACCAGATAAAGTTCTCATTTACGTGGCCGAATGGTTTTTCCCACGTAACATAACCTGTGTTGGAACACTGTGCTCGTCGAAGCTGGCCTGCCAGTCATACCTGGTTGGCTGAAGAACCTGTCTACCAAGAAGAGCCTAGGGTGCACCCGGGCCTTGCAGAGAGACAGGAGGTTGACGGGACCGAAGCACAGACCAGGTAAAATCGACTCCATAATTACTTTAGCTCGGTGAATCGCCGACGTTCACACTTCTTGGCATCTGATCGCTACGCTACCTCGTGGCTGATGGGCCCCTGCGAGGTCATTAGGTGCCGAGAGGCCTGAACATTTTGGTAGCAGAGCGTGGTTTCCTGAGATTTGCAGCCGTCAAGGGCTCCAGGAACCCACGATTTGGGACTATCAATCTGTAGGTATAGGCGGTTATTAGATAACTTGGTGTTGTTCCTGTATCCACATAGATTGGTAGTATTGTAAGCTATAAGTCTATTGCTGGTAGTAGACAGACAGATATTACAGTTTTCCCTAAATGACCAGTTGTACTGAGATGTGACTCAGAATAGTAGGTACTCAACTTAGGTACATTGTAGGTGAATTGAAATTTGCATTGAAGTACCAGTTAGTCAATCTATTAGTGGTCTAGTAATGCTAATGAATGTTTGGTTAACATAGGTAGTTACATCTATTGATAGCAGGCTATTACATTGTTTTCAGTTTATAGCAATTTATAACTTGAACTAATATTGACTATCTGTGTGTGTTATAATACCAAAGGGAAACTAAATTGTATTGACAGAATTTATATAGATATAAAACTCGGTTCCTATTGTTTAAGGAAAATAACATTGTTTAAGTTGTGGTTTAGGGTTCCCTCGTTTGGGTTATAGACTGGAGGGTCCAATAAAATTGAGTTACTGCAAATTGTGAGTAAGTATCGTTCCGATCATGTCGTTATCTGAAATCCAGAAGGGTGTTTCTAAGGAACTCAGATGGTTTTCCTCCGCACACGGTCTGATAGACCGTTTAGATAGGCATGATGTGGTATTGGAGCGGTCTATGGACGTTAAGGAACGTTACAATAGGGTGCTCGAATTGTCCGCGCAGGCGGAATCAGTTGATGGTTGCGCACCTGACAGGCTGTCACGGTTGCTAGGGGATGTCGACCAATGTATGGAGATGGCAGCTGCTATCACGCAGAAGGCTGCGGACATACGTAGACAGCGCGAGTCCAGCCATGGTGGTGACATTGAAGCACCTCTGCCGCTTCAGGGTTCGGGGTCCAGGTTACCTGCCATAACTATGCCTACCTTTGACGGAGTGTCCGGTGAATGGATGAGCTTCATCAATCTGTTCGACAGTTTGGTGCACATGCGATCGGACATTACCAAGTCTGTCAAGATGGCTCAGCTGGTGGCAGCATTGAGGGGTGAGCCTAGGGAGCTGGTCGCTCATTTGACAGTTACGGAGGGTAACTATGAAACGGCCAGACAATTGTTGGTCAGACGTTACCATAACAAACGGAGGTTGGCCGATGCCCAACTGAACCGTTTGTTTAGTATCCCGGTTGTGAACAAGGTCGGGGCCATACAGACGGAGGTTTTGAACCCATTGTTGTCCGTCACCAAGGCTCTAGAGAATCTTGGACTTCCGGTTGGTGAATGGTCGTACCTACTGTTGTACATTGTACTTTCCCGCCTACCCGCTGACGTGCAGACTCGTTTCGAACAGTCTCACGGGAGGTCGGCCGAGGACCTGCCCGCCTTCTCCGACTTGGTCGGATTCTTGGAAGAGGAGGCTCGACGGGCAGAGAATTTGGGGTTGACGGTCACCCATCCTTCGGAGCCACCGAGAGCTGCCGGGAGCGCTGTGAGTAGGGGCCCTCCGACGAGGAAGGACCGCACCAACCGGCAGTCGTATGGGACTGTGAGTGCATTGACCCCGCATAGTGAGACCTGCCCATGTTGTAGGCAGATTGGCCATGCTGTGGCCAATTGCAATAAGTTCGGGGAACTTAGGGTTGAGGGACGGCGCCGGATGGCCAAGCAGCGGAGCTGGTGTTTCCTGTGCCTCGGGCCACACATGGCTAGGGACTGCACGCGCACAAAAATGTGCGGATATTGTGGTGGGGCCCACAACAATCTGTTGTGCATGAACCGGTCCGGCCAACAGCCTCCACAGGGCCGTATCCAGGGTGACACGGCATGGGGCCCTGAGAATTCGTTTGCGACTCGGAGCGCAACTCAGGGGCCAACGTCCCCACGTCCACAGGGCCGTACCCAGGGTGACACGGCATGGGGCCCTGAGAATTCGTTTGCGACTCGGAGCGCAACTCAGGGGCCAATGTCCCCACGTGCACAGGGCGGTACTAGGGTGCAGGGCCGCACTCAGGGTCATCACATGGGGGGCCCTGAGTTTTCGGTTGCGACTCAGCATCCGACTCAGCGGGCAATGGGGCCACAAGCACGCGGCCACCCAGGGGTGCAGGGCCGCACTCAGGGTCATCACATGGGGGGCCCTGAGTTTTCGGTTGCGACTCAGCATCCGACTCAACGGGCAATGGGGCCACAAGCACGCGGCCACCCAGGGGTGCAGGGCCGCACTCAGGGTCATCACATGGGGGGCCCTGAGTTTTCGGTTGCGACTCAGCATCCGACTCATTGGGACATTGGGTATGTTGAGCAGGCCGTAACGGGCGGGTGGCATGGGACACCTTCGAGCTATGCGGATGCGGTTCGGACGCCGCCTCAGTTGTCGCCCCGCTCGTCGCCTCGTCCTCGTCGGTCGCATGTGATGTCCCCCCCGCTCATGGAGCGGCCACGGTTGAATTCACGCCCACCCCCCTTCGGGGGGCGTCGTAGGGTGGCAATGGAACCGGCGCGTGGGCCATTTGTACAATGGGACCCTCTGGCGTATAGCTGCCTACCTGATCGGTTACAGGCACAGTGGGGCCCCGGGGGTCCTCGCTAGGAATTTGCGGCCCAACCATTGGTTGCCCCCCAACCGGAGACGGTGGTGTTACCGATCGCCTCTGTGCTTGTTTGGGATTTGGCGGGCAACCCAACATACGTTCGCGCCCTATTAGATTCTGGAGCTCAGGGCTGCATTGTATCGAACGATTTAGCAAAATGGTTGGGCCTCAAGGTAAATAGGTATAATAAATCAATACGGGGCGTGGGGAATGTTACGGTTACGAATGTAGTTGGTCAATCGGTGATCACGTTCTCTCCACGTTATGACATTTTGACAAAAACATCCGTGCAAGCTTTAGTAATGACGCATGTCATGGGCAAACACCCCTTGGGGAAGTTGAATCCGGCCGTTCGATTCCTGACGTCAGGACTCAAGTTGGCGGATCCCGATTTTGACACTCCAGCCCCGGTCGATCTGCTACTGGGAGCAGACGTTCTGGGTAGGTTTCTGTTGTCGGATCGGCGAGTTCTTCAGCCGGACGGGTTGATTGCTGTGGATACTAAGTTTGGTCACGTGATCATGGGTCTGGCATTGCCAATGGTTAGGCCTGCCGAGTCAGATGGCATACTTATTGGCTCAGCGTTGTCAGACGCTATCCAACGTTTCTGGGAGATATAGGAACCTCCCACCGCTCGTCGAGTCGACGCAGACGAAGAAGAGTGCGAGTTGTTTTACCAGAATAGTACTGGTCGCCTTCGTTCTGGTCGTTTTGTAACTCGACTGCCTTTCAGGGCCGATCGACCGCCACTAGGAGAATCTAGGAAGATGGCTGAGACGAGATTGATGTCGATGGAGCGTAGGATGTCAAGGGACGCCGTATTTAAACAAAAATACGTCGATTTCATGAGGGAGTATGAGTCGTTAGGACACATGTCGGTATCGGGTGTGGACTGGAGATCTGAGGATCATTGTTTCCTTCCACACCATGCCGTCCTGCGAACCCCTACCGGCAAGATTCGAGTTGTTTTTGATGGGTCAGTACCTACCTCGAACGGGATGTCCCTGAATCAGTGTCTACATTCGGGACCCAAGTTGAGTCGTGATATTTCGGATATTCTCACGAGCTTTCGGAGGCACCAGGTTGTATTTGTCGCAGACATTCGGATGATGTTTAGGCAAACGGTAATTCATCCGGCTGACAGAAGGTATCAGTTGATACTTTGGCGTGAGTCCACGGCCGAGCCAGTCAAGGTCTATGAGTTGAACACGAACACGTATGGGTTACGGTCTAGCCCGTATTTGGCGATGCGTACCCTGCGGGAGTTGGCGTCGCGTGACCGTGTGAGCTATCCTAGAGCCGCCGCTATCCTGGAGCAAGATTTATACGTCGATGACGTCTTCACAGGGGCAGCCAGTGTAGAGGAAGCTCTGGACCGACTTGACGAGCTCATTCAATTGCTGGAACGAGGCGGCTATGAACTACGCAAGTGGATGTCCAACTCCCCTGAGTTGATGGCTGGTCTCCCAGATGAGTTTTAACAAGACCCGCACGTTTTTGAGAATCCTGACAACCCTAACATGTTGTCAGTGCTTGGAATTCAGTACCGGCCCGTCCATGATGAGTTTACCTATCGGGTGGTTTTAGAAACACCGAAGGCCTGGACGAAGCGGTCAGTACTGTCAACGATTGCGAGAACGTTCGACCCGAATGGATGGATTTCTCTAGTCACCTTTGCTCTCAAATGTTTTATGCAAAGGCTATGGGCGGCTCAGTTGACCTGGGACACCCACCTCTCAGGTGATTTGTTGACTGATTGGACGCAAATGTTCACCTCGCTATCGGACATAAATAATGTATCGCTGCCGAGGAAATTGGTCCCTGCTGGGGATTACAGGGCAACCCTTCACGGGTTTTGTGATGCCTCTGAACGAGGGTTTGCGGCAGCGGTTTATTTGCGAACCGTCACCTCCACCGGGGAGGTCGACGTGCGTTTGGTTTTGGCAAAAAGCAAGGTAGCGCCTATTCGGACAAGGATGACGATTCCAAAACTGGAACTGTCCGGGGCTGCTCTTTTGACCAAACTTTTGAATCACACTCTAACAGTGTTGCGTGGGTCAGTGGTTTTGGAGGATACGGTGTACGCGTGGACGGACAGCCAGATTGTTTTGTGCTGGCTGAAGGCTTCGGTCGATAACTTAGAGGTTTTTGTTGCGAACCGTGTCTCCCAGATTGTGTCGTCTGAGGTCCCACTGACCTGGAGACATGTACCAGGAGAATTGAACCCGTCTGATTATGCATCCAGGGGATGTCGGGCTCCTGAACTCGTTAGACACCATTTGTGGTGGGGACCACCCTGGCTTGCCAGGAGAGAATCGGACTGGCCCCACAGCCATGTAGTAGTATCTTCGGATCATGGCCCCAGAGCGGCCGTGCATGTTACCCAGAAGGCTGAGGACCCTGACGCCGGGTTTCTGCTGGACCGGTATAGCTCACTTGACAAGTTGATAAACGTGTCCACTTGGATTAGGAGATTCGCTCGAAATTGTCGTACTCCTCGCGATCAGTGAACGTTGAACCCTATTCTGAATCCGGCAGAGCGAAACGAGTCGCTACTGAATTTGGTCCGGTTGGTACAGTCCTCGAAGTTTGGGGCAGAATTTGAGATTATACGAAGTGGACGTTCGAAATTGAAGGGAGCCGTCGCGCGTCTCAACCCCTTTGTTGATTCGACCGGGTTACTTCGGGTAGGAGGAAGATTGCGCAATGCGAATCTGTCGTATTCGGCTCGTCACCCACTTCTGCTCCCCAAGGGGGGACAGTTAGTTGAATTGCTGGTGACTGATCGTCATATTAAAAACGCGCATGCCGGCTGTAACGCGTTGTTGGCCACGCTCCAGCGGGAGTTTTGGATCTTATCTGCCCGCCGTGTCATACGGAACATCGTGTTTCGGTGCATGCCTTGTTATCGACTTAAGGCTGCCACGATGCAACCTCTCATGGGGGACTTGCCCCCTGATCGTGTGAATGAGGTCAGACCGTTTTCAGGTGTTGGTACGGATTTTGCCGGACCGTTTATGGTGAAGAGTTCACGATTGCGTACCGCTAAGCAATACAAGGCGTACCTATGTGTGTTTGTTTGTTTATCCACCAAGGCGGTACATCTCGAGCTCGTTGCTGATCTCTCGACAGAGGCTTTCATTGCTTGTTTGGATAGGTTTGTTTCTCGAAGGGGACTTCCAACTTTGATCCGCTCTGATAACGGCACTAACTACGTCGGTGCGGAACGATACTTACGAGAGATAGTCAACTTTTTGAATGTAAATAAAGTGGATATTGGAACGGCCCTCTCCCGTCGGGGTATACAGTGGACCTTCAGCCCACCGAGTTGCCCCCACTGGGGTGGGATTTTTGAGGCCGTAGTTAAGTCAGCTAAGACGCACTTGGGGCGTATAGTAGGTCAGACCGCGCTGACTTTTGAGGAGCTCGCGACATTGTTTTGTAAGATCGAGGCCGTTCTCAATTCGCGACCGTTGTGTCCGCTCAGCTCGGATCCAAATGACCTGGAGGCTCTGACCCCAGGCCATTTCCTGATAGGACAGCCACTTAACGCGTTGCCCGAGCACCCCTTCGAGGGAGTGAAATTGTATCGGTTGTCAAGGTATCAGATGTTGTAGCAGTTTACTCAGAATTTCTGGAAGCGTTGGTCGCTCGAGTATCTGCATATCTTACAACAGCGCCTTAAGTGGACTGACAAAACCAGCCCCCCTAGTGTTGGTGACCTCGTTCTAGTTAAGGATGCTAACCTACCGCCACTACGTTGGCGCAGGGGGCGCATTGTTAACTTGTTCCCTGGCAAGGACGGGACCCCCCGGTCTGCGGAGGTTCTAGTAGGAGGCTCGGTTCTAAAACGAGCGGTAGCAACGTTGTCTCGGCTGCCCGTAGATTAGGGGACAGGTGGGTGCCTGTCCGGGCGGGTGATTGTTCGATTCCAAATCGATATTCGATCGATGGTTTCGGAACGGCCATTTTGAATTTGATGTTGCTGCCAACCTAGCAGTTTTTGACAACTGACAGACGAAAAGCCCTCGCAATGTAACGCGTATTGATTGGGGTATTGAATTTAAATCGCAAGCCATCTGGAATATATTCGGGTTCCCCTCAGGATTGTCTATATAGCTGAGTGTGTTGTGGTTCCCCGAACCAGATAAAGTTCGCATTTACGTGGCCGATTGGTTTTTCCCACGTAACATAACCTGTGTTGGAACACTGTGCTCGTCGAAGCTGGCCTGCCAGTCATACCTGGTTGGCTGAAGAACCTGTCTACCAAGAAGAGCCTAGGGTGCACCCGGGCCTTGCAGAGAGACAGGAGGTTGACGGGACCGAAGCACAGACCAGGTAAAATCGACTCCATAATTACTTTAGCTCGGTGAATCGCCGACGTTCACACTTCTTGGCATCTGATCGCTACGCTACCTCGTAGCTGATGGGCCCCTGCGAGGTCATTAGGTGCCGAGAGGCCTGAACACATAGTTTATTGTTATATTTGGGAATTCATCCAGAAATCTCATTTTCATTCAGTGACCAATCTTTTTCTGACTCAAAAAATATTTATCAAGCGTATTTTTATGTATTGCACCTTCATTACTAATTATCCTTTGTTTATAGAAACGGTTTAAATAAAGGTAATGCAGTGCCAGACAATACCATTACGATTTCAAGGGTCAACTATCATTTCATTTCAATAGAAAGTTACTTTTTTTTCTTTCAAAAGTCGTTTTATTTTTGCTCCCAACTACGAGTGTGCAAATGTTTTGAAATATTTACCCAGAATAATCAGACATTCGGTGATATTCAGAAGGCTTCAAAAGCCGACAAAGCTAATCCGGCCATCGCTTGTCCGCTTATCAAACTCGTATTTTTAATCGGGAATAATAAAAAGAGCGTAAAAAAACTATTTGAACGAATGGCCATGAACAGCGGAATTACCTTAAATGAGCAAAAATACTGAATTAACCGACAAAATTACTGAATTTCACTACAAAAATACTCAAAGGCTTAGCCTAAGCTTATTGCTTGCTTATTGAAGAATCGCTGGGTGAATTGGTGGTGAGGGTAGGTGAAGGATAAAGAGGGTAAGCGAAGCGAAGCCCCCTTTTTCCTTTGTGTTAGATTGAACATGCAACAACAAAAACCAAAGCTCGTTTTGTATTTTATGTTACTCGAAATAAGGTTTTTAAGTTGTTTTTAAACAGACTTCACGCAATTCAGTATTTATGACAGACAAGCCCAGTATTTCTATTCGCACTATACTTGTTGCGAAAATTTGTCAGAGAAAAATAAGTATTTTGTCGATCAAAAACTGGATTTACGATCAATTGTTTAAATAATTCCCATTTTTTTATGAGTTTACTTGTGATGCCTCTGGAATACCGAGCAATAAGCACTGCACATATATAGTAGAGATATTACACAGAATCATCAAAGCGCAGACAATAGAACCAAAATTAATTTCACTAAATTAATTTTGGTTGTTGTTGGTTGTTCTGGTTGTTCTAGCTATGTTGACACACTTGTCAACATAGATAGAACATACAGAACAACATAATGAGCTCTGCAGAAGATGTTAAAAGCCTGCAGCTCGGTTCTCTAACTAAATTCTGGCCGCTGGGAGAATGCCATCCTGACAGCTCAAACCCCAAAAATTCTCGACATCTGCAATAAAATATATTGTTTATTATGTACGCATTAAAAAATGTCATGATCGAATTCTAAAAACGGCCGAAGTGTAACTAAATCGTTCCCTACAGCAGCTATAGCACTATGCCACCATGACAGCTCGTGTGGCGTGACACAATCGCGTTTGGCTCAAGCAGGAATAATAACTAGAGTGAAAAAGTATTCGAGGTCAGATAAAATTAACCTTATATATTGTATTGTATAATAATAATAATAATACCCTGTACAATAGTTACACAAATTGATCTAGCCCCAAACTAGGATTCCCTGTATCTTGGGTACTAGACAACGATACACGTACTTACATAGATAAATACTATACTTAGATAGATAAACAACCATTACTAGGGTAAAAACATCCGTTCTCATCAAACAAATATTTGCCCCCACCGGGACTCGAACCCGGGACCCTTGGCTTCGCAGGCAGGGTCACTGCCTACTCGGCCATTCAGCACGTCTGTATATAAGAGTCACTGACAGTTCGATTCGCATACTTTTTGTACGTGTAATTATTCCAGCTTCCTGCACTGATTGGGCAAACATCAAATGGAAGGGATCGGATACCGTGTGATGTGTTTTTGCAATAGCCTAAAATACAGAGTAAAAGTAAACATTAATTTATTCATAAAAACAAGTCCTTGACAGACAGGTTTTCCCTGTCTCCCAAATTAGGGTAATGTGTGTTTTGAGAGACTACATTATAGCATCATCTAACTTTACAACTCTGTCTCGCTTACGCGTTATTAACAGATGTGCGTTCACAAAAAGTGAGGAAGACGTGTAAAAATCATATGAAAATAACTGAAATTAACAATACAATACATGCAGGTTTATTGAGAAAGATACAAAGAAATAAAACCATTTATTGCAAAACATTAAAAAAATATGAAAAAATAACAATACAAAATAATAATATATACTAATATTTGGCAACAAGGCCAAGCTCAGCAATGCTATGGGCATGTACTGCACAGCGCTGGAGCACAGCAGGGCTCCATTTTCAAAACATTAGTGCATAAGGAAAAGGCGCGAGTCTATTTACATGTACAGAAAAAATGCTTAGTTTTTTGTTTTATTTAGCTATTTTCATTACGGTACTTTCATTCAGACTAATTAGAAAAACATCTTTTTAATAAGAAAATAATGAAATCCAAACATACAAAAAAGAAGCTATTTTCATTACGGTACTTTCATTCAGACTAATTAGAAAAACATATTTTAATAAGAAAATAATGAAATCCAAACATACAGAAAAAAAGCTTAGTTTTTTGTTTTATTTAGCTATTTTCATTACGGTACTTTCATTCAGACTAATTAAAACAACATTTTTTTAATAAGAAAATAATGAAATCCAAACATACAAAAAATAAACATTAATGCAATTCATCCACAATTAATTTACGTATAAATCATGTTGTAGTAGTTTATGTGACTGCTTCATAATGGACGGCACTAATACTCGAGAGTGGGTTTATGAAACGAGCCGAAGGCGAGTTTTGTAATAATATCACTCGAGAGTTTTAGTGCCTAATTATGTACAGTTACATACACTAGTTTATTTACACACATATCATAAGCTCTCTTTGATGTGTTCAGGAACCTCATGTTCGACCGGCATTGTGGCATTGATCATTGCTCTGCAGTTGTTTAGCTTGTTCTGTAGTACCAACTTCACAGACAAACTAGGGGCGGCACGCAGGTGGGCGTCGGCGTTCGAAATTTGAATGTTATAATTTGACAAATTTTGGTACATTATGTTCATAATGTATCAATAATCAGGTAAGAAATGAGTTTTAACCAAGAAGTTTATCATTATGCTGGTCGTAACGTGTGGTTTTTGGACGCAGTAAAGAGGGTTAATGATATGTGTGTAGATAAAATAGTTTTCAACACACCTGCTCGTAAAGTAGGTCTTATTACAGCGTATTTACACTGATAATGCAGAATATTACCCATGCCGTGCCTTTTACATTACATTATCGCACTAGTGCCTTTTCATTACATATCTTTTTAAATATTAGCAAGAAGTATTAATGTTTCGAAAACAGCTAAGTAGTTATTTGCGTAAATATAAAATTCAATTCAAAATGTGATAAATAATTAAAAAATTTCATGAAACTGCTTGTTAGCTTGTTGGTATTTATATTTTGACGGTGTATTTTTACCTATAAATACCCAATTTCAAAATTTATAAATATGTGGCTGATTAGCTACTTTGCCGGTGCCCTTATCTCAGACTTGCGCGCGCATGCAGCGCTAAGCGCGCGAAAAAATAAAATTACGGCCGCCATCTTTTAAATGGGTTTCTGTTTGTTAAGTTTATTCACAGTATTGCATTTCGTTAGTTTTATTTACTTCTCTTTGAAAAACGTCGTATGAAACACGTGAGCATTGGTCATTACACTTCTCGTTTCCATTAAGCGACTCGAGTGTAATGACCAACATACCAATCTTATCACAAATAATCGAATTAAACAAAGAAGAGCGCAATATTAAGCACTAAGCTAGGTTCAACTAAATGTATCTTCTTCTGTAATTGTAGAAATATGAATCATTATTGAGTGTTCGATTGTCTCACTGCATCCGCAGTATTTATTTCCTATTTAAGGAACTCTCGCGCAGGTTGCAGCTTTTATGTGGTCAGTCTCACCGAGGTTGGTCTATATATATATATATATAGGTTGTTAACAATGATGCCCATAAAAACCCACCAAAATATGACTACAACTTCCTGTTGCAACCTTTAGGAGGGAGTGTAAAAGTGGGTATGTCCCGAGATAGTCTGATGTTGAGGCGATAAAAAGTTAAGCTTTTCTAACCATAACGGTTTGGACACGGACTTGTTTACAAGTTGTGTATGAATATCTAAATAGATATTAATGTAGTTATTTATGTATCTATATATATGTGTCCCTCAAACTTCGGGTGCCGGCGGACCTCAAGACGATGCTCCTGGCCAAAGACTACTCTGGCCGGAGGGTATCGTTTACCGACGCTACAGGGAAGTGAGAACGAAGATTAAAATCCCTAGCTAGGTTAGATAACATTATTGTGTGTTTTTATAATAAATTATAGCTAGTTATAAGGTATTTATAGATATGGGGTTTTTTTAACCTGAAATAAAGATCATTATTATTATTATTATATATGTAGTTTCTCCTGTGGCTTTGGTGTACATACTCGAATGAGTCAGTCTGCCCTCGTAGTCAGTAAGTGTACTAATACTTCTTTGTAAGCCAGAAACCTTGCAAACATAAATATTAACATTAATATACGGCCACACTAGGATACCCGTCTAAGCCGGACTATGTCGCGGGAACCAGAAACAGGGATATATCACAATACAAACATCCAAGACCTTTTTTTTCTTCAACCCCAGCCAGGAATCGAACCCGGGACCTGTCGCATGGTAGGCAGAGCCGTAACCGCAGCGCCACAGAGGTCTTCAAATGGCTCGGTCGTCGTCAAACAGTCGGTAAAGGAGTTACGTAAGAGTTGCAGAATAATGACACTGGTTTTTGTTTAATTAGACTTCTACCTATTCTTAAACAGGGTTTTTTGGACTCCTAGTCAAAAGTAAATATGGTCTATGAAATTAAATAAAAAAACGGTTAAGTGCGAGTCGAACTCACGCACGAAGTGTTCCGTACCACCGTATAATGATAGGAATTGTGTGGGGTGGATAGTTTGGATTTTACATAGCAAATTGCTGTTTACAAAGTTATTGGTGCAGCTACTTTTACACTCCATGTATAACCAGGTGCATTCATAAGTTTGTATGTGGTTTACAGGTAAATTAATTATTTTATTCTTTTTTTAGTATTTGTTGTTATATTGACAGCAGAAATACATTATCCATGCAATTTTTAACGGTCTAACTATCACGGATCATGAGATACAGCCTGGTGACAGACGTACGGACGGACGGAGAGCGGAGTCTTAGTAATAGGGTCCAGTTTTACCCTTTGGATACAAAACCCTAAAAATAAGAAAAAAAACTTGTGGAACAAAAATGTAGATTTAAAAAGGATTTTAAATCGAAATTTTACGCCAATTTGTTAATCCTTAATTTCTAGGCGTGTTTGGTCACCCTTGTACTCAACGCGCCGCAGCTGTTAGCGCCTGAGAATAACAATAATGGGCGGAGCGCGCGGTAAACGAATGATTAAGTGAGCATTATTTTAATTTATGTTAGGACAAGTTGGCGAAAAAATAAAGATAAGAAATGTTGTTTTTTTTTCATAAATGATTGAACTCCTGCAAAACTTCAACGTGAAAAAACTTTTCTAGGGGTCCAAAAATAACATTGTATACTACTCCACCAATTCTACTAGGCACTCGGATGGAATGCGGCTTCCCCGCCCGGACACGCCTTAGGTACCGCGTTCCTCTTGGGGGAGCTGGTGACGTCATATTTGACAGGTTAGTTAGTTTGGAGAAGCAGTACAAGAAAATTCTGGAAATTACGAATGACGTTAAAAAGTTGTGGCCGGAAGAGATCAAAACAGCGAACTAACAAAGACGAGCGAAATATCAATAAAAATTCAATTAACTTTGATCAAAGAATTTTTTCGTCATCAGAAGGAAATAACGTGATCTGAAGCTGAAATTGTGGAGATCCAATTTGATATCGGGAAGAGTATCGGAAAATTAAATGTGTTTTAGGGTTCCGTAGGTTATAAGGAAAAAAAGAACCCTTATAATTCGTTGTCCGTCCATCCGTCTGTCTGACCGTCAGACCCATTTTCTCGGGAATGCGAAGAGATATCAAGTTGTAATCAATTTTGATTTCCCAAGTCTGTGGTAAAGTATAAAAATCTTATAGATCAACGAAATCATATTTATGTCCATGGCATAAATTAATACCTGAAAATAAACAATTTCATTTCATTTCATTTCATTTCATAAAGTTCAAAATTTCGACCCGTTAAAATGTCAAAGTCAATCATGTGTTATACTTTCAAGGGAATCTAAACCTAAAGGGTACCTTCCGTTGACCTACAATCATGAAATTTTGACTAAGCTCGATATTATAGCAACAGGAAAAAATTCGAAGACCGTAAATACATAGTTTCTTTCCAAGAAACGGGTTTGTGCGGAACTCTTGGTGCGCGAGTCCGACTCGCACTTGGCCATTTTTTTAAATCTAATACCGGGTGCAACAATAAGCGCATTCAATTTCAAGATGTTATAGGGCATAATTTTGATTTGAGAAGTGAAAAAGAGAAATTGTTTTGTATGAAATCTATGATATTTAATTGTATGGCAGAATTTGTCGCGACGCTCCTGATTTGATTATTTAAGTATTATGAATGGTGGTGATAATGATTTAAGCATAGTAATACCATAATATGCTGAGATCTAGGGGGAAATATTCTTGAATTGTGGAGTCGGAAATAATTTTCTTTGCTTAACATTGTGTGAAGAAATAAAAATGATACCTATAAGTATAATAAATATAAAAAATCGGACAATTGCGAGTCGGACTCGCGGACGAAGAGTTCCGTATCATCGTACAATGGTAGGGATGGTGTGGAGTGAATAGTTTGGATTTTACATAGCAAAATGTTGTTTACAAAGTTATTGGTGCGGCTACTTTCACACTCCATGTACGTAACCAGGTGCATTTTAAGTTTGCATGTGGCATTGAAATAATTGTTGTATGGTAGCCCCTTTTAATGTTTTTTTTAGTATTTGTTGTTATAGCGGCAACAGAAATACATCATCTGTCAAAATTTCAACTGTCTTACTATCACGGTTCATGTGATACAGCCTGGTGACAGACGGACAGACAGTGGAGTCTTAGTAATAGGGTCCTGCTTTTACCCTTTGGGTACGGAACCCCAAAAAGGACAACGTTCAATCAAACATATTTTATGAAGATTTAAAATTAATTCATTGATCAAAATCAACAAGTCAAAGAATCAATATCGCGTTTAATGAAGTATACGTTTTAATGAAACTTTTATTATTTATTGCTATGAATGGAATAATTGGCAAAATGAATGCAGTTCTTTTATTAATCAGGATATATACATTTAAGAGCGAAGTTAAAATTTGAATTTAATGAATGGTACTAAAGAGTTATACGAACGTTCTAACGGTGATGGATAAAATCGTCAGGAAACCTTAATTACTCCATAGATGCGGCAATAGGTTAGTCCCCTGTCCCGCAAAATGGAGTATTGAATAACTGGCTCAAAGTGGAAATACATAATGGAGGGCATTAAAACTCGGGAGTCGGTTTATGAAAGGAGACAAACTAGGGGCGGCACGCAGGCGGGCGTCAGCGTTCGAAATTTGAATGTCATAATTGTCGACAATTGATACATTATGGTCATTATGTATCAATAATCAGATTAGAAATGAGTATTTACCAAGTAATATAACATTATGCTGCTCCTAAAGTGCGGTTTTTTAACGCAGTAAAGAGAGTTTATGATACGTGTGTAGATAAAAGTTATTATTGTTTTTTTCCTTGTGTCTTCTAGAACTGTCAAGAGAACACACTTCACGTATTTAGTCATTTATGACTTTACGTCACTAGAGGTCACTCAAAATCATTAAGGGATGACTATATGCCACTAAGGGTGACTTAACGAGATTCGGGTGTAAAAAGTGATTACATGTTATGATCATATATGATCGTAAACAGCTCTCACATATTTTCAGTTTTGGTAATAAAATGTGACAGTGGATGAATACATCTACCTCGGATACAATTTATCCTTTGGCCGAAATTTTCAAGTGAAGGAGATCTGCAGGCGCATACAGCTGGGTTGGGCCGCCTTTGGTGAACTGGAATACGTCCTAAAGTCAAAAATCCCTCAATGCCTGAAAACCAAGGTGTTCAACCAATATATAGCACAGAGGGCAATGGCAACAAATATAATGACCACCAAAATATTTTTTTCCTACCCAAAATGGCTAAATGAACACCAAAAGTTGCAGAAAATATCAGGGCAAAATACTGCGGTAGCTTAGGTGAAGGGTAAAGGGGGTGAGCCAAGCGAAGCCCCCTTTACCCTTCGTGTTAGGTTGAACATGTAAGAACAACAAAAAATACTTAAAACATAAACTTAAGTACATAAAACATAAAAATAAGTTTGGTGATCATTTATCCATACAAAATTTGGTGGACATCCATCCATTTTGGCAGTCATTTCGAATTTATTGGTAGTAAATTTTCCCATTTTTTGGTAATCGTTTAAACACAAGCCAAGGCTAATGGAGCGTGTTATATATGCTTGGAATCTCCCTTCGTGATCACATACCCAATGTCGAGATAAGACGACGCACCAAGGTCGTAGATGGGGGTATGCTAATCGCAAGGTTAAAGTGGAGAAGGTCAGCACCCTTGGCTAGGAGGGACGATGGTAGATGGACCAAGGCGGTGATGGAATGGTGGCCAAAGGACGCGCGAGAGGCAGACCACCCGCCCGATGGTCAGATGAATCCGGTTAGGCCCGGGACTGCAATAAATGGCGTAATGGAGAGGAGGCCTTTACTCAGCAGCGGGTGCAGGAGGCTGGATAGATAGATAGATAGGTAATAAAATAACGGTAACATTTAGTTTCGCTTAACTGGGAATGGATGTAGTTTAGTGCTTTAACGAAGTCCGGTCAGTGTCTAAACTTTAAAAAAAGGCACAAGGTTTCCATACATTTCCAGCATAGCCCTTTGTATGGAGTTGTCAAAGTTTACTCAAGTTTTGTGTTAGCTCGCCGTCTATCTAGTCGAAAGTCACAAGTTTGCCATCACTGAGTCAATCGCGCATATTCGATGAAAGAATAACTTAGGTAAACATAAACAATCTTGTCTTAATTCAGGTTAGGACTTCTTTTAGGTGTTTCCAACATTGTCTCCTGCTGCGACCCTAAATTTGAAAAGCTGTGATGTTATACATTTTGATTTGAACAAGAAGCTTTAAGATGGCTAGTATTTAATCGCACATTAAAAATACTGATTTGCTCAGCAATAAAGGATCAACAAAAACACTTTTTATGTATTAAATATTTTATGTGTACTTAAGTTTATGTTTTAAGTATTTTTTGTTGTTCTTACATGTTCAACCTAACACGAAGGATAAAGCATACCGCAGCATTTTGCCCTGATATTCGATGTGCAAATCAGTATTGTTGATGTGCAGTTTAATATTTCCCCTTTAAGAAGTACCTAGCATAGGAGCATTTAAACAAAAACCTACAATCAAATCATAGTACTGACTCAACTCAAGCGGCCTCCGATTCATATTTAATTATATCTCCGACCTTATGTTTATTCCCACCGTTTTTTGAAGTTTTGTTTTCACTGTCGGTATTTTTAGATTCGGGGGTGAGGCAGGGCAGCGCAGCGGGTAACGTGAGGCCACGCTCGATAATCAAAAATCTCTGGGGTTTAAAGGGGCCTTGACACATATCTTAACATTTCTTCTACATTCTCTTATATCCAATGTAACTTTGTACGTTGCTCAGAGGAAATTATTTCTGCCAGTCACAATAAATTACGCTCAGCCAGCATGTAGCCCTGGGTGCAATTCTGAAGGCGATACTTCGCCCTCTCCTGACGTCGAATAAGGGATTTGTCAATGTCCACTTGGAATGCGATAGCGTATACAAGTCTACGTCCATTTTAAGCTTCACTGATTCAGTGTGATTTTAGTCCGTATTAAGAATGTAGTAAGAGCGAAGCTAGTGTAGCTTTGGAAGTGGGAAGAAGAAATACTAGACTCCGAGAGTTAAAAATTTCGCTCAATCTTTTTCTGGATTTACGGATATTTGTTGGGAAATTTTATTCATCATGATTTTGTGCAATATGTTTTCGTAAATTCGTAGAAATACGAGTGCACTTTACTTAAATTTTCAGTCAAATAATGAATGAAATAATCCTTTTTCTCTAAAAATAAGCTGAAAGTTAGAAATTCTCCTGTAGTGGTGGCCAGCCCAGCTTTGATAAACAACTTTCCTAGAAAAAGTTTTATCAAATTTACTTGGCAATTGTGACTTAAGAACTGTTAACCACTTGCTCGTCCAATGTCCTTCGAAAGACGTAAAACCCGTGTTAAACTTGTTTACCGGACCCCTAATGACGATGACACACACGTATAAACTTGTGGGGCTACCAATCACGTGCTTTGTTAATTTTATTAGAATTAAAATTGGAAACTACATAAAGTACCAAATTTAAAAAATGTAAACATTTAATTAATTCGTTACCAAAATTTATTTTAAACAAAAATAATTCTACAGATACTTTTTTGGTAATACACGTTTTAACGGCTCATCTACATACGTTTATCCACGAATAAATCATAAAAATAAATGCGTATATTTCACCTGAGGTAGTGCTGAAGATTTTTTTGACAAATTGGTCACATTACTCGAGCCGGCAGCATATATTTATGGCACATGTAAATGTTATTTGCGCATTTTTTTAGCAAACCTCGGAGGTAGGAAAAATGTGAACCGGTTCACAAAAATATCCCCGCCTTTTGAGTTGTTCTCATTTTGTAATTAAATTACCACATTATGCAAGTTCACTTGACTAGTTAAATGATATGATAACATAACATAGCGTCACGCTTTTGCCCATACGGGGAGGCAGAGGCACAATTCTGCCCACTTTGAGCCAGTTATTCAATACTCCATTTTGCTTGACAGGGGGCTAGCCCATCGCCTCAGCTATGGAGTAATGAAGGTTTCCTCACGATTTTTTTCATCACCGTTGGAACGTCGGTATAATGTACTTAAGATAAATAGTTCTCTCATTGGTACATAGTCAGGAACCGAATCTGCATCATCTGTGTGAGAAGCAAGTCTGAAACCCATTAGACCACGGAGCTCTTACGATATGATATATTTGATAAGTCATAATTACAAGTAAGAGGCTGTTTTTTTATTCACCCCGACTGGAGTCAACTTTGATAGCCCATAGAAAATAGGCAGATAGGATAGAATGGAATATTCATTTATTGCAGATGCTCCGAGATTAGTTAGTAGAGACTTACTCGCTTTCTATTTTCCTTTACTCGTTCAACCATAAACTGTAGATATCTCTTCGTAAATCAAGGAATCTTATTTTACCAGGTGTAGTCCAGCCTAGTTAGATTACCTTTTGCCTTCTCCCAACTCACGTTCAGAGATCTCGTCAGAGTGGTAGTTTATACTAAGTACCAATTCTGGTTTTTATTACCCGTTATCAGTCTTCAGGTAAGCAACATAGGTTACACGTAATGTGGTCTATCTTTTTTTGTTATGGTAGGTTTACATTGCGAAGTAAAAGGCTTTATAAATACGCCTTCGGAGAGAGGCCATCACAAAAGAGGAAGTGCTCAAGCTCGCAAAATTGCACAGCATCACTGCCATTCTAAAGCATAGAGTGCTGCGGTGGCTCGGACATGTGCATCGTATGGGGCGCACTCGTTTGCCTCGGCAAACTCTCCTAAGGGAAGTCGCACACGCCAAGAGACCAGTCGGACGAGCTCCGTAGCGTTTCAAGGATTGCGTCAAGCGCGACAAGTCCGCGTTTCATATCGAAGCCAACCGGTTGGAAGAGGTCGCCGCTGTCCGAGACACTTGGAGGAGAGTCGTCGCGGAAGGTCGCACAGCACACGACAGGGCCTGGTGAGCTGGTGAAAAAAGAGAGAAACGACACGCTCCAACACCCAGTCCGCACGCACCACCAGCATCAGAAGCGACACAACACGTGTGCCGTGCCTGTGGACGTGTCTGCCGCTCCAGGATCGCACTGTATAGTCACGAGCGAGCATGTACCTCGGACGCTGCTTAAATAATCTGTTAAAGATGTCACAGGCCATAACTGATAGCAGCAAAACAATAAAGAAGAATACTAAATTCAGATGTACGTCACGCACTTAGTTCATAAAATTTCCGTCAAAATCAATAAACATCGATAAAAACGAAACGGTGAGTCTTTGGCTAACACAGGTTTGGCTTAAATGGTTCTAAATTGTCTGTTCTATCTTCGTTTTAAGGCTTTGCATCGATCTACCAAACTACCTTGTATTATATTAAGGCTTTGCATCGATCTACCAAACTACCTTGTATTATATTAAGGCTTTGCATCGATCTACCAAACTACCTTGTATTATATTAAGGCTTTGCATCGATCTACCAAACTACCTTGTATTATATTAAGGCTTTGCATCGATCTACCACACTACCTTGTATTATATTAAGGCTAGTATTTAATCGCACATCAAAAATACTGATTTTCACAGCAAAAAAGGAACAGCAAGAACACTTTTTATGTTTTAAATATTTTTTGTGGACACAAATTTATGTTTTAAGTATTTTTTGTTGTTCTTGCATGTTCAACCTAAAACGAAGGATAATTTACCAATCATTTTGCCCTGATATTTGCTGTGCAAATCAGTATTTTTGATGTGCAGTTTAATATTTCCCTTATCCTAATGTTGAAAACTGAGACCCGATCACGGATATTGAAATTTGACAGATGGAAAAAGCAAGCCAATTCAAATCATGTTTAACGGTGTGTTAACAGTTCGCAATTCGCTTGCTTATTCGACGCGTTTTTATTCGCGATTCGGTCTCTGAACTCGAAGCGCATACAAGCTGTAAGCCAGATATTACAGAGTTTCAATAGTGAGGAAGGAAAATCGAGCATTTACAGTGATGAAACATCTCTGACTGATGCGCTGACAGACCTCAAATTGAGTTTCCTCCTTTGGATAAGAAACGGAAAAAGGAAAAAATACTTACTTATGTTCGATTGTAATTCGGGTAAAGACCTATGCCTCTCGTTGGCGACATAAAAGAGCTACATTTTTTATCGAGTGTTGGAAATTGATGATTTAATCCAGCCCTACACTAGGCTAACAGTGTAACGTTATACAGTAATTAAAGAGCATGAATAGCGAGTGTTTTGTGTGCCGAAACATTTACGTGACGGCAAGTGATGGATGCGATGAATTAGGGTCCCGTAAATAAACACCGAATGAAGGTTCTGTGGTGACTGAGCTATCTTTATAAGGCAGATTGATGAGTCGACGGGATTTCGCAGCACGCACTGCATCATGGTCGTAGGTGGAGAAAAAAAATTGCTTCGGATGTTTAACAAGGGTGTTTGAGAAAGATACTTACAGGTGGTAACAGAAGTAACATAATTTCTCCTTTCCACGACGTATAGATATGTAGTATAAGAAGAGAGATAATGTGTGTTGTCTGTTTATATTTTTTATGACTTTTTACGTATGCGGTCGTGTATCAACATCGCAACAATCTCAGTCAGATGCATGAAAAAAGCATGGTACAAAGTCCAATAGCAGTATCTAGCAAGATGTGATGGCAACTGTACTAATAAAGTATCCCTCATCCGGTGCAGGCCGGTTCAATCCACAATGCTCCGCCGGAAACCGGAAAAATGCAGCTCTTTGTACTTATTGTATTTTTTAAAGAAAGGCTGTCTGAAAGCGCTTTTTAGATCTTATTCAGTTTAAAGTTCTGTTGGATAAGGACCTACTATAAGATGCGAATTAAACACGTTAGTAAAATAGGTTCACAATTTTTGCGGCGGAAAATCAAATAGTTGAAGCCTTCATATTAGGTTAAGATGTAAGAACTAAACATGTTGCTGTTAGTAAATATTCGACGACCCGAATGGCCGAGTCGGCAGTGTTCCTGCTTACAAAGGTAAGGGTCCCGGGTTCGAGTCCCGATGGGGGCAAATATTTGATTGATGAGAACGGATGTTTGTACCCTAGTCATGGTTGTTTATCTATCTTAGTATAATATTTATCTACATAAGTATGTGTATCGTTGTCTAGTACCCAAGATACAGGGAATCCTAGTTTGGGGCTAGATCAATGTGTGTAAATAGTGTCCAAGGTATTATTATTATTATTAATATTGCTGATCGTTTGCTGCATACCAATCCAATCATGTTATGCATTTTCATAAGTTACTAGAGTCAAATTCAGAGGAGAATAGTATCTCACGTCCGCAAAAAATACTTAGATCTAACCGCCTTCCAGGTTTCCCCAGGGCAGTGATGACGAGAAACAAATCATCAGTATAATTTTCAGGTACTGGAATGAGAACCTGTTCAAATACAGTGAATTCTATAAAATACATAGGAAACATTAACATAGTTAGATTGGCTATAAATTGTGAATTGATTTATTTTATTTTTATTTTATTTATTATCAAATTTTAAACGTACAACATTACGGAAATGGCTCCAAGTCATTGTACACATACGGGAAAAATACAGAGGATAAAAAGCAATACAAATATAAATTAAATTACAAATTATCCGTCAAATACAATTAATAAATGTCAAGATTAAACTAAATTCGATTTCAAATAAAACTTTTCAAATAGAAAAATAATAATAATACAAATTAAACACAGTCACAATCTTGGTCTTCGTCAGAGGGCTGTTGTTATCTACATTCTGTACATAATGGAGTTTATCTACACACGTATCATAAACCCTCTTTACTGCGTACAAAAACCGCACGTTACGATCAGCATAATGTTAAACTACTTGGTAAAAACTCATTTCTTAT
Organism: Argyresthia goedartella; assembly: GCA_949825045.1. Taxonomy (NCBI): domain Eukaryota; kingdom Metazoa; phylum Arthropoda; class Insecta; order Lepidoptera; family Argyresthiidae; genus Argyresthia; species Argyresthia goedartella. Next base: position 9,474,260 of record OX463831.1, on the reverse strand, counting down.
CTGAAAAATTACACATTATGACCATTATGTGTAATTTTTCTACACATTATGACATTCAAATTTCGAACGCCGACGCCCGCCTCGTGCCGCCCCTAGTTTGTCTGTGAAGTTGGTACTGACATTCAAATTTCGAACGCCGACGCCCGAAGTTGGTGATACAGAACAAGCTAAACAACTGCAGAGCCACAATGCCGGTCAAACATGCGGTTCCTGAACACATCAAAGAGAGCTTATGATATGTGTGTAGATAAACTAGTGTATGTAACTGTACATAATTAGGCATTAAACCTCTCGAGTGATATTATTATGAAACTCGCCTTCGGCTCGTTTCATAAAACCCACTCTCGAGTTTTAATGCCCTCCATTATGTAGCAGTCACTTAAAATACTATTAATTGTGCATAGCGCTCGACATCTGGTTGGCGTTATATCATTATATTTGGAGTGAAGCCAAAAGCAGAAGCCGCCTCGGCGTGGGTTATTGCGGTAGGCTTCTGTCGCCAGTCACGATTATAAGGTGATACTATTAATATTGGACTCGGGAAATCAGGTTGAAAAGGGAACGCGGGGACTAACTCTGTCAGGCGATGTGCTAGAAACTTGTTAACGTTGTGATGCTCCTGTGAAAATTATGTTGAGCGTGCCCCAAGTAACACAAAAGATGTATAATATCTAAAATTGATACGGATATACATATTGAAGTCATTTTAACGTCTTTAATAGATTCTGGCCTATATTAAATGCTGGTTAATTGCATTTTGATTTACTATTTAAGACTTAAAGTTGTATTGTACACTTAATCAAAAATATAGAATGCCTAAACTCCTACTTTAATATTATGTTGATCAGATATACAGCTGTTAGCACAGCTTTTGTTCTTCTCCAACGGCTATAGCAGTATAATGGTATCTAGTTCAAAAGTTCATTAGCATTATAAACGCATGAAAAAAAGCTTGTGCTGTACTAGTGCTGTAAGCAGTATTAGCAATTTTTTTAAAGTTATAGTCTTACAAGAATCTGTGTTTTCATATTTATAATGCTTTTCTTATAGTTAGCATTTACTAAATAAATAGTAAATCTTAAGCCCCGTTTAATACGTTAGTTTAAGCTACTATCATGCTGTTAATCGTAAATTGATTTGAAAAAAGGTTATCAAGTGCTTTGAGTAATAATTAGATCGTATAGTACCTAGCAATTATGCAAATTGCTTTCATGGCCACAGTGTGAAAGGATGGACAAAAATAGTTGGAAAAATAATAAAAGAACAGGGGGAAGCAAAGAAATCTTAGAAGAGAATACTCATACTATAAACAACGTTTGAAGAACAATCAAAACCAAGATTCACCAGTTACGCATGAAAATTTGTGTGAGTCAAATAGAAAACATGTGTCGCTAAGTGGTTCCGTAGAAAAAATATTTGAAGAAGAGCAGTGCGTGGCAAATGCAGATAATGAAGGTTGGTAAACAATACCTTATTAATAGATTAAAATCGTCTGTAGACTTTCGCAGTTATTGATATTATATACAAATTTTTCGGTTTATATTACTCGCGTTTATTATTACATATAATAAACGCTATAAATATTTTAACTAATATCAACACTATTTCCATACAATTAAGGTCCACTTTTGAATGCAGTCATGCATGAATCAAAATTAGACCTTAACTTTAGAAACTTACGGTTGATATTACTCAAATGCATACAATTTTTGGACTTTTTACTTCTTTTTGACCTTGACTATGTACCTAAATAGTTATAAACTATTTTTTACTAACGTTTTTGATGTCTATCAAGGTAAGAAAATTTTAATTGTGTATTTTCATACTAAACAAGTTTCTAATACAAAAATTAAAAAAATACTCTTCCATACAAATTCTTAAATTAGGTAGTTAATTTTGCAAGGAATAAAAAATCATTTTAGACACGTGTTTTTCTGTACAGATTTTTAGAAATATGATCTTAATACGCTGCGCTATTAATTTCCTTTCCTCGATCTTGTACACACTGTATAAAAACGTATCGTGGTCACGGGCTCTATTTTTAAACAAAATTATTTTTTTGATAAATATTATTTAGATTTGATCAACCCGCACTGGGCCAGTGCAGCGTGGTGACATATGGCACATAGTACCTACCTTCATCTCCTAGTGAGAAAAGGCCTAAGCCTTAACGGTGGGTATGGGAAATGCTGATATGGATGCATGGATAGATTTAGATTTGAACTGTTTGATATTTAGATTGATTAATTAATTTACCTAAACTCTTGTTTCAGATCTTATAGATGACGAAATTTGTACAGAGCACATGAAACATTTGGTTCTTAAAGACAAAATAAGGCAGTGGGCTGTTGTCAGAAACGTTACACAAATTGCTTTAAAAGATTTTTTAGAAATATTAAATGAACGACATCCTGGAATTTTGCCCAATGATACTGAAAAAAATTTTGCACAATACTGAAAACCCCCAGAGAAGTACACATTAAAGTGGTGGAACCTGGTGCATATTGGCATAATGAAATTGTTAATCCTCTTAAAATACTATTGCAATCTTATAACGGAGAGGTTTTATTAAACATTAATTTGGATGGTCCGCCGATATCCAATAGTTCAAACAAGTAATTTTGGCCAATATTATGTAACATTCATGAAGTGAATGAGTCCCCCTTTGTAATTGGTATTTATTGTGGAGATCAAAAGCCAAAAAACTGAAATCACTACCTAGAAGATTTTATAAATGAGATGAATGAGAGTACACTTTTACTAACCACCCCTACTCGCTCTGTCAGGATGGTTTTTACAATCGGTATAGGTTTAGATGTAGGTACCTAATAGGTGTTTAATTTTAAATATAAAGTGAGTAATTCTAATCACAAGAATTTTTATTTGAACTTTGGTAAATCACTGCCTCAGATTTGAGAAAATTAACATTATACTATAAACTATACAGGGTTCAAAAACGCACCCCGCCAAAGCTAGTAGGGGTGATTAATACTAATGAAACTGTCTCTCTATCTCTTTGTCTGTTTTTGCATTTGCAGACAAGTGGTAGAACAAAAGTTGTTCACTTTCATAAGCACTAACCACTTCCCTGCTGGCTTTGTCAGGGTGGGTGATTTTTCACCATTATTTATCAAGTTAACGTTTTTTAAGTAAACAATATCAAAACCTAGACATACTTTAGTAACAAAATGAAGAAAACTTATCATTTAGGCGACCTTCTTCCAAAAAGTCGCAGAAAACAGTTTTTTCAAGATAATTTTGCAAACAATTTGAAATTCAATATTACTTTGTAAGAATGGGTTGCACTATTGCAAAGTATATTTGAAGTGTATTCAGTCAGGTTAAGTTTTTCCTTTGAGAAGTTATATCAATTTAACTTAATTTGATGGTGTTACGCGAGCCCTTCCACGATGATGTTCACGACCGCCATCACTATTTCGTAACATCACTGATAATTCTTCTTCGGCATCATCATATGTTGAAAACCCTTTACGCTTTACTTTGCAAGGCATGACAGGCCATTCAGGGCGAGGTTTTGAATTTGAATCTTTGATTAATTTATACTTAATTTGCTTTTTATTTTACTTTTGTCCTTGCCATTCCCAGGAGCTTAAAGTCTGCACTATTTTTAATGACATCTTGACTCTGAAATTATAAAATAAACGTAAAAAATAGATATATGTACGTAACTCGGTTCGTAAGTAAGTACTTGTCAAACTCAAAAATAATTTTATATTCTTTAAGTTAAGAAATTTACTTTTGAAATACGTCAATAAAGCAACGAAAATTAAATCAATTAAACATTACCTTTATTCAATAATTTTGGTTTAATAACAATAACCCCCTCTATACTACTATCCAAAAAAGAACAAACGCCGCCAGGAACAACGTGCCGCGCCGAGCTGACTTAACTAACTATCAAGATCAAATCAAATTTCATACTTGAGCTTGCTTCACTTCACCTCACCCCCGCGTAACTCGCACCCCCCGCACCTACCTCAAAAACAGTATCGCGTAGCCTAATATATTAAAACCTATGCGAGTAGGTAACTAACTACATATTAATGATGTATTGATCAATTAAAGGTGAGTGAGGTGAATTAAATATATCATATTATGTGTCTTTGGGTATTTGTAAGGAAATAAATACTTAATATTTATTGGTTATTATATTTACAATGCTGAACCGTACCCTAATAAGCACAATAAAAGTGCTAAACGACAACAAGCATTACAATCACATACTGAAATGCTGTTATAATGCTTAGAACTTACGTCAAGTATCATATAATGCGTTAATAGGACTTAACATATTGTATCTAGCAATAATACAACTAATATAATTATTATAGTATACTCGAATGCCTAAAGAATGAGTCGCCATTTTTTACTATACCCTTTTATAGGTTATGTCAGAAAAATATTAAAATGACACATATTGGATAGGAAGAATACAATAATATGATACGATACGATACATTTAATGCTGGCATAACCATTGAAGTGACTTTGTTTGCTTAAATTAAGCCAACAGCTTCATTTTTAGGGTTCCGTACCCGAAGGGTTCCAAACGGGACCCTATTACTAAGACTTCGCTGTCCGTCCGTCCGTCCGTCCGTCCGTTTCTCACCAGGCTGTATCTCAAGAACCTAGCTAGCTAGAGAGTTGAAATTTTCACAGATTATATATTTCTGTTGCCGCTATAACAACAAATACTAAAAAACAGGATAAAATAAATATTTAAGGGGGCTCCCATGCAATAATTCTTTCAATACCACATACAAACTTATGGATGCACCTGGTTACGTAAATGGAGTGTGAAAGTAACCGCACCAATAACTTTGTAAACAATATTTTGCTGTGTTAAATCCAAACTATTCACTCCACACCATCGCTTCCATTGAACGGTGGTACGGAACCCTTCGTGCGCGATTTAGACTCGCACTTGACCGGTTTTTTTATTTAAGATATGACATTCAATTATAATTTTCAATATTACTAACATCATTTATAATTTTTGAGAGGGCGCGTGCAATATTTAACACTATCTTTATATATTTTTACAGTAAATTGATACCCGCAGCTAGATTTTACACTTACACGATCATAAAAGACAATAAATGTAATTGTACTTACCCAATTGATTAATTATCACCATCTTATTCCGTTTCACACTCCATCCACGCACAAACTAAATACTTTTAAAAATTTCATGCTCACAAAGAACTACTTTAAAACAAGTAACATTATTACAGATTAGTAAACTGTAGCTTTAATGTGTTTAAATGTATAGAAGACGTATTAAAGTCACCGAAAATGCTTAAAGTAAATAAAAATGTTATTTACCTGCTTATATAATGTCGTTGTAAAATTGTTATAATGCTAATTTAGAGCCATATTACGGCTGAAAGCTGTATAATTTGGGGCCCAAATTAAACGTACAAGAGCTTTATATTAGTATATAATGCTGATATACAGTATAGATTTAATACTTGACGCATGAACTATTGCTGTTATATGTTTATTATAATGCTGTTATGTGTTACTTTGATGGCGATTGACATTATTTCGTCATCAGCAAAACTGAGTATTTTATGGGAATACATTATTTCAGTTGTAAAGCGGACGGTAATGAAGAATTTTCTTTACTTACTAGGTTGATAGGGGTCGATGTTATGGAGTATGAACGCACTTGTAAACAAACTTTGTCGGTTATCAGCATCGTTACGCGGCAACTTTTCCTCGAACATTCACCATGTTTACTTTTGGGTTGCGAAAATGGGAATGGGTAGAAAGAAAGTGGTCCTAGTATTTGCATAATATTTGTTCAATATGCGCAGAGGTGTCGATTCTTCTGTTTGTAATTTGACACTCTCCCTTATAACTTGCCTGTCGCTTTTCCAAAATGTCTTTTTTGGTACAGTGCTTACTGTCTTGGTAATAAATTCCCTATCAAATAAAACTATGTGAAGCTGGGTCCTGACATGCGCGTCTCAATACTGACGGCACGAGGCGCGCCGCGAGTCTAGGTCAAATTCAATATTCAAATATGGAACACGAAAATAAATTCAAATTATGCCAAGGCGAGTCTCCTTTCTCAATTTCTTGATAGGTGTTGCCGTTCATTGTAAATAAATAATAATAATAATAATAATAATAATAATAATCATTTATTTCAGACCAAGTCCTAATACAAGTTTTAATAATTAGTCTTACAATCTATGTTAGTAGTACAATATAAACACTATACAGTACAGAGCAAACCATTATTTTTTCTAATTTAGGCGCGAATCTATGACTGGCAGTGTGTGAGCTGCAACCCAATGCCGCATAAAGGGATTGTCTACCCTAGCTGCTATTACCTCCAGGAGACCGTTGGCGCTGCCATGAGTTGGTATATAATAATAATAATAATAATAATAATAAATCTTTTTATTTCAGGTATTACCCATATTGACAAATACCTTAAAAACTAGAGATATATAACATTTTATGAACCTAAACTAACTTACTTTAACTTAACTTAACTTAAACCTAGCTAGGGAGTTTATTCCTCGTCGGTCTCGCCTCCCTATAGCGTCTGTATACGATGCCTTCCGGCCAATAGTCCTTAGCCAGGAACATCTTCTTGAGTTCGGCCGGCACCCGAAGCTTAAACGACAGGAAGTCCTTTGGTCTTTCTGACTCTAAATGACTTATCTGCAGCGTCATCGTCTTCTGACTGTACGGCGGAACCTGGACTTTCTTTTTCCTTTCCTGGATGTGACGCTCAATGTCCTCTTTGGTCATATTCACGTCGAGCCTGGAAAGGTATATCTGCGTCGTGGGAGCAGCACCTTTGAGGCTGCACTCGGCGGCGGGGGCGGCGGGGGCGGTGCCACGCTGATTGCGGCTGCATCTGGAGCGTCGTTTCCTGTTTTGAACCAGGATAAATCCGTCTCCATCAACGGTCGCATTCGGCGGGCCACGGGCGGGCCTGGCCAGCAGCGCGCGCGGCGCAGCCTGCAGCGCATGTTGTTCGGCGGCGGGCGGTGCGGGGCGCGGGCGGCGGCGGCGGGCACGGCGGGACACAGCAGCATACGTGTCCTTCTGGGGTTCCGGTGTTTTGGATGGACCAGAAGAGACCGCATCAGGTGCTGGTCGAATTGGCTTCGTGGATAAATATATCTATCTTTCTTTTTTCATGTCAACCAAAGGCAGTGTGGTCATTTACAGCATTCAAAGTATCATATGGTAGGATTCACTACACGGTACGTACACAGGGTAGGTATTCAGGTATCTCAGTGGTTTTCGTGAGGCTTCACTAAGGGGGTCGCAGGCAAGCGTGGATCCAGGGGACTGGGCTGGGGCAAGCAAGAATGACTGGTGATATTTACGTTTTGTATGTATGGATACCACCTGATAACAATTATTTGGGCTGCATCTCTCTGGGCATGACATACTAGATACATACATACATCTATGAAAATATGCTGCTTCCATGCTCGACCTATAAGGCGTCCCGTTCATGCACAAAAATATTGACAATAAAGGTATTCTTTTTTCAAATCATTAAGATGGTATTTTTTTTATTTCAAATCGGTTTGAGTCGCGCCGCTTGTAGCGTAATAATAATGACAACGATAAGCCTAGATGTTGAAGAAGCGAGAGATGTATGCCCATCGTAGTACAATTAGGTCCATAGTACAGTGCCTACCTAGTAAAAAGTGTGAGAATGCACTTATATTGCTATTTACATACCTGTGTTAAGTTATAAGACGACCTGAATGGCCGAGTCGGCAGTGACCCTGCCTATGAAGCCAAAGGTCCCGGGTTCGAGTCCCGGTGGGGGCAAATATTTGTTTGATGGGAACGGATGTTTGCACCCTAGTCAAGGTTGTTTATCTATCTAAGTATAATATTTATCTATATAAGTATGTGTATCGTTGTCAAGTACCCAAGATACAGGGAATCTTAGTTTGGGGCTAGATCAATGTGTGTCAATGTGTCCAAGATATTATTATTATATTATTATTATTATGCATGAAATTCCGTAGTCTGCGTATGAAAATAAAACAATTACGTTCTCCTTTCAAGTCATCAAACAACATTTTGTCGTAACAGAAGCACAGGGAATAATATTCTCTGGGGGTTCAATAAAGACGACTTACGGCTTGGGAATCGATATACAAAGGATTTTGTGACAAATAAGAATGGCATCTTGCCTTCATATTCTTTATTGCTCAGAATTCATAATAACGTAATGTAAGTAAATATTTTATGAGCAAAGGCAAAGATAAGTTTTTTCCTAAGGAGAGGTTGCTACCGGCAAACCTAGGGAGGACAGAACATTTTGTGCAACAGGAGAGTCTTAGTGAACAATAAAACTATATTGGTACCTGTAATTACATACGAAACTATAATATAACAACATATAATATAATTAATTGTATATATGTGTAGTATAAAAACATTTTTCTATTTATTTTTATTTTTGTTTTTTGGAGAAAAAACAACGACAGTTTAAAATTAAACTTTAATCATAACCTAACACCTGACATCTTAGTCATTTCTCAGCAAGACATAACACAATTATTTTTGCTTACACATTCCAAGATCGACGTTAGAGGAAAAAAGTATATAGATGAGACAGAATACAGGTGCACACACACTCAGACATTATCACAACCACGAAAGAAACCAAGTTAAATTTAATATATCCATAACAATACTGTCATATCTCAGCTTATTTACACATTTTGAGATTTGGCATAATCTTCTGGGGAAACGCAACAGGTAAAGAAAATGTGCTTATATCGCAAAAAAGGTGCATTAGATCTATAGGTGGGATTCGTGGAACATATAGCTGTAAGCCACACTTTAAACGTCTTAATATTCTGACATTTCCATCACTGTGTATCTATGAGGTAGCCATGTTTGTCAAAACAAACACAAATATATTTACAAAGTATACTAGTAAACGTCACAAGTCAAACATTGTTATGCCCAGTAACAAAACAGCACTATTTAAAAACAGTGTACTCGGCATGACACCTACCATTTTGAATCGTTTGCCCGAAAATATACGTAGCATGCACAATATTCTACAATTCAAGAAAGAAATAAGGAAATTACTAGTTAATAAGGTATACTACTCAATAACGGAATATTTAGACGACACAACATTGTAGTATGGTTCGCACGTTACCCCTCCGGTTGCATCAATCCAAGTATATTTTATTTTACCGTGATATAATTAACTTTGTATAATTTGATTTTTGCATGAACAATAATATTTGTATACCATTGCGCAAAACATAGAGATCCTACTATACTGACATCCTACTATATTTAAAATCTTTTGTACCTAAGTTTAACAAATAAAGCTTTGACTTTGACCACATTACCAGTCATACAGTGCACACAGAGCTTTGGACTTTATTGCCGAGTTGAAAAAGTTGAAAAAGTTGCTTAGGGTATAGACCATAGCAAAACTGCACGGTCAGATCAAAAGCGTCAGACAAGCTACAGAAACATAATACCTTAGAGTGTGGTCACACTGGGATGACCTGTGACCTGTGTACACGGGCCAAGCCTCATGCCTTAATCCCCTTGTCTCTGTTTGAGCCCCGCAGAATTTTACCTTAACATATATACTATACTATAATATATATACTATAATATATATACTATAATATATATACCATACATATACTTACTTTCAGATATATAGGTATATGTATAAGGTACCTATCATGGAATATAAAGCATCAGCTCCGCGTAACGCTCTTTCAAGCTTTTCTTAAAAGTGAAAATTGAGGAACTATCTCGAATAGCGCAGGGAAATTTCCTAGGAAATTTATAAACTTCCTTCTAGATTATATTAGGCTAGGTTAGGTTAGGTTAGGTTATGTTAGGTTAGGTTAGGTTAGGTTAGTATATTTATTAACTTGCGGAAAAAATATTAATATTATAATATACTAAATAAAATATATATATATTATATTATAAGTGCGTTCCACAGTCTGATTGCCCTTAACCTAACCGAGTGTTCGTAAGCGGCAGTGTTATGCCGAGGAGTAGAAAGGAGAGACATCGTGTGGGGTCTCCGATTGCTATCCCTAGGGAAAAGAAACTCGAAACGTTCTCGAGGATATGTGGGGTAGCGGGGGATTAAGCAAAATATTGAACAGATAGGAGAGGAAGCGTCCGTGGCCTAGCGGTATTCACACATCGGAAATGATCGTGCTGGCTGATGATCTGGCTGAGACATGCATTGGATGGGTGTCCGTTTCTATGTGGCATTTGTTTCGGGCGCTTATGTTTCGGATGACATGTTAAGCTGTAGGTCCCGGTTACTATCGCTACTCGGTGGTAGTAGTCATTCCCCTCGTTAGGGACTTTAATGGTCTTAATTAATAAAAAAAATATAGAAGTGAAATTGCATATCACGACTTCTCGGTTCAATACCTTACTATTGGGAGTATTATACAAGGTGCTATGCAATCAATCTGAACAATTTGACGACGAGACCGACGTCGACGACGACGACTAACTATCAAGTTAGTGACTACAATGGTTGGTGATCAACTTTTTCAAGTACCTCCCCCTCCCCCATATAAATCGATAAGATGTACTTGAAACTGATTTTAAAAGAGAAACTTTATTTTGTACTCCTCCATAGCAGCTGGCTGTTCGGCCCAAACGACAACGTCAAAAAAGCATGTGTAATTGGTCGAAGCCTTTCTGTTATACTTTGTATATGTAATAACCATTATTATGAACAACTTCCCTCAGGAACCATTGTCGCAAACGAATAAAATATTTGGGTCTCCCATAGTAAGTTGTAATCAACTGATCGTGTCATTGTACTAGGATCGATATTTTTTTTTGTTCATTTGCGACCATATTATCCTTTGGAAAAGTCGTTCATAATGATTTGTACTGTCATAGTCCAAAATTTGGTCAGCTAATTAAAGGTCCCCTGCATATATTACAGTACTTAAGCAGGGGACCTATATAAGTCTAGACTCATATACTCGTAAGTCTATATAGAAATCTCGCGCTTTTAAACAAAAGTTTACGATATTCCCCTTAGGTTTTGCATAATAAATGTGTCAATTACTTACATGAAAATATGGATTTATTACATACTTGGAGTCCTAAGATGCCCTCAAGAGTGAGTATTTGGGTCTCAATTTTGTAACATTTATTTAGTAATTCCACGAAGCTTGCGTCTCACGAGAATTTAAGTTCCCCCTGGTGATTTTGGTGCAAGTCATGAGCAAGAAAGGCAGTAGTTTTTTGTTACTACCCGACTACAGTCAAACCAAAAGGAGGATTTTGATATTAACTGGTATGTATGTATTTATGTATGTACGTCTGTATGTTCAGCTGTTCCCCCAGAACATTTAAATCACTTATCAGAATTCAAAGTCAAAGTAAAATTTATTTGTTACTGTAGATATTTACATATAATTAGTAAACGTCATTCTCTTCTCTACATTGGACCACTGAGGAAGTAGGCGTAGAAATTCCCACAGGTTGTTTTTTTTATCTCTTTTAAAAATTGCTTGTGAAAATAGAATAAACCCATACAGTCCCGTCATTTAAGTTATCTTGAACATTGTTATATCCTTTTTTCGACAAAGTCGTTTTAACATACTTTTTAAATTGCTCAAATGGCAATTTCAAAATCTCCAGAGGTATCTTATTGTAGTAGGTAGAGAATGATTGAAAGAATTCCTAACCTTTGCGAGTCTAAACCGGAGCGCAACTAGTCTGTGATTATTTCTTAGGTTAACGTTACAGCTATCGAGCAATAGAGAAGAATAGAAGCTATCCAAAGGAGACTGTTCGTTTTAAATTATAAATTGCTCGAATAGCTCGTTTCTGTAAAATAAAGAAAAAAACGCTGCTTTCCCCCACAACAAGATACCATAGGACATGGCACTATTAAAGTAACTAAAATAGACTAGATTAGATGTAGCCACTACTGTGTTTTGTCTGTTGTTCCTAACAGCGTTAGCCGCAGAACTTAATTTACTAGCAATTTTATCTATGTGGGGTCCCCACTGCAATTTGCTATCAATGATTATTCCAAGAAACTTCGCATGATTTTTTAATTATATCGTGTTGCTGTCTCTGGTCTGGTTATATTTTTTATCGTAATAAGATATATATCTTATTCCTGATATATATTAACAATCTACCTTTTTTGGTGAAGAAATTGACTGGCGCATTGTTGATGCTGATGATACTTCACTTGTTCTCAAAATGAAAAGCAAAAAGAAAATTTTGATGATCTTAATAATGTTATGTCTTTAATATTGAATCGTTTTAATATTTTTTTGTTAAACGCTGGTAAAACCAAGTGTATCAAATTCTCAGTTTAGTGTTAGACAGCAACGTTAGAAATAGTAAACGATACGAAGCATCTTTGAATGACCAGGGTTCTGGTTCCCGCTAGGTTCGTACTCAAACTAGGCGCCTACAGCTAGAATGAAACATGGTCCAGCCTGGACGGGAATTCAGAACATCGGCGATTCACCGGGCTAAAACATAGAAGCTAACAAAAACCTCTTCTAATGCTTCAACCAGATGTGGATATCGTTGAAGATGCCGTACCAAACAGCAACCTTACACAAAGAAAGGTCACGCCAATGCCCCATTATTTCCTTAAATGCTAACAAGAGTTCACCAGTAAAATACACAATTCACACGACACTTATGATTTGGCCTAGTCTAATAGTATCTGGTTGACCAGCGCGGCGGTGTTTCGAGACCAACAAACACACGTGACAATTCTAAACCTGGCCAACATATCACACCGATTACACTCGTAACGATGCAGGGTCTTGACCTTGACCGGAAAACACGTGTTTAATGGATGAATTCCTATAATATTAACCGATTTTCATCACGAAAGCCCAAAATCCTCGTCGATATTTCAAATCAGGAAACACAAGAAGGTTACAATGTCAAGTGACAGCTATCAAAAATATAGACGTGACAAAAATGGTTCCGAATTTCCTTTAAGTATCATGACGAAATTGCGACGTTCGGTTCTAAATAACCATTGTTAGCAAATTACAGTTTAATCTACCATCAAATTTATCTTTATGGGTCCCCATAAAGATACCTTTGATGGTAAATTAAGTTAAGCTTACGCTGTTAGGAACATCAGACAATACATGTATGTAGCTACAGTAAGGCTAGTCTATTTTAGTTAATTTCATAGTGTCATGTCCTATGGTATTTTGTTGTGGGGGATATTTGCGGATATTCAAACTATTTTTATATCACAGAAAAGAGCTATTCGAGCAATTTATAATTTAAAATGCACAGATTCCTTAAGAGAACTTTTTTCAAATTGACATACTCACTGTAGCTATTTTATTTTTTTTGAAAAATATAAGGTATTTACGCAACAACCTTACAATATTTTTAAATTTTGCTGTAGCTATAATCTTAATCTAAAAAATAATCATAGACTAGTTGCGCCCTTAAATAGTTGTTTAGACTCGCGAAAGAGAGAAATTATTTCAATATTCTCTTCTACAACAGAATACCTCTGAAGATTTTGAAATTGCCACATGAGCAATTTAAAAACCATGTGAAAAGGGATATTACAATATTCAAGATTACATAAGTGACAAGAGATCATGATGTTGATGTAACTCAACACAGAACTCGCATAATAATTTTAATTTATTTATTCCTGAATATTATTTATTAAATGTAATATTTGTTCTAGTTAAGCGTAACCTTTATTTGAAAGAGATCTAAAAATCAATCTGTGGAAATTTCTTTGCTCTCCTTTTCCCACGGTGGTCCAATGTAGAAAAGAGGAAAAAATGTTTTCTAAACAAATGTTGATATTTTCAAAAAAAAACATGACTCTTGGGTCTTGAACATTTTTATGGCTAAATAATAAAAAAGTAAAAAAAAAGATAGAACTTGCATTATTAATGGTTAAAAACTAACCTCCTTATTCATAAAACGTATCATAAACCTATGATAGCTAAATGTGCCTGTAATTTTCTCACAAACACAAATTTCAAAGTGACGTTATAAAACGGCATTATAGTTAAAATAGGTTTATTAGACGTTTATGAATAAGGCGGTAATTTTTTTTTCACACCTTTCATTCGGAAAACTAAGTTTTGCTCCACGACGAGAGGGAGCAAAATGCTACTTTTCTGTTCATGCTACTTTTTTAATTTATTCATTGGCATGCAGCATTTATGCAATGTGCCAATAGAACACAGATCTTAATGAAATAATCGATTGTAATTAAATCGTAATCGATTAAAAACGAACACGTTTCAAGTTTCAACTTTTACAACGTTATATGAAAATTTATGAATTTTTCGTAATATTTAAAAAAAAAACACATTAAATGATGTGTTTTACTGAAATCAAAAGTTATTGTGATATAATGAATATTGATACCCGATACCATTGTAATAATCGATTCGATATTTTTTACACATTGGTAAAAGTAGCACAGAAATATTTTATCTGTGGTGACTTTTCTCTAATCCTTCACAATCCGCCATTATAAAAAAAAAAGATTTCGTTGTTCGATGACTGTAAAAGTGTTGAAAGTATAATTCAAACTATAGTTATTTTATTATTTTTAGAGCATTATATTTCAATTTTCCTCATAGTCGGTGTGAAAAATTGTATGTGTCACTCAGGAGCAAAATTATTTTCGTCTTGGGCGTCAACGCTTGAAAACTTCGTTACGCTCCGGATTCTAAATTAGAATCCCTCGCTACTCTCAGGATTCTATCGTAGAAGCCTTCGCTTCACTCTGGGTTCAATGTATCGCCCTCGCCGTAAAAACATCATTTTGCTCCCTTGTGACACAAATAACTATTACTTTTTTAGGGTTCCGTACCCGAAGGGTTCCAAACGGGACCCTATTACTCAGACTCCGCTGTCCGTCCGTCCGTCTGTCACCAGGCTGTATCTCACGAACCGTGATAGTTAGACAGTTGAAATTTTCACAGATGATGTATTTATGTTGCCGCTATAACAACAAATACTAAAAAACAGGATAAAAGAAATATTTAAGGGGGCTCCCATACAACAATTCTTTCAATACCACATACAAACTTATGGATGCACCTGGTTACGTACATGGAGCGTAAAAGTAACCGCACCAATAACTTTGTAAACAATATTTTGCTGTGTAAAATCCAAACTATTCACTCCACACCATCGCTTTCATTGAACGGTGGTACGGAACCCTTCGTGCGCGATTTAGACTCGCACTTGACCGGTTTTTCTTTTTATTCATCACAATCATTCACTGAGTCTGAAAAAAAAAAAGGTTGCATCACGACCCTGAAGTCATCCTGCTTAAGCGTATGACTGAACCAGCCCACACATACCCAAGATGGCATCCTTTACGAGCATTTTATACGACATGAAGGTTCCCCGCCGTTCATTCACATAGCAACTCACTGCCACCTCCACCCGACAAATGAAATTAGTGTAAGTGCCTTAGTCAAATTTATTTTGAGTCTGGTAATAGTTTTGACAGGAGTCTGGACTGGGACTCACGAAATTTCGTACCTTGAAAGGAAAAACACTGGCCAAGTGCGAGTCTAACTCGCGCACGAAGGGTGCCGTACCACCGTACAATGGTAGGGATGGTGTGGAGTGAATAGTTTGGATTTTACGTAGAAAAATGTTGTTTACAAAGTTATTGGTGCGGTTACTTTCACACTCCATTTGCGTAACCAGGTGCATTCATAAGTTTGTATTTGGAATTGGAAGCATTATTGTATGGGGGGCTCTCTTAAATATTTATTTTATTCTGTTTTTTAGTATCTGGTGTTATAGCGGCAATAGAAATACATCATCTGTGAAAATTTAATCTGAGCCTGGTGACAGACGGACGGACGGCGGAGGCTTTGTAATAGGGTCCCGTTTGGCACCCTTCGGGTACGAAACCCTAAAATCGAACTTCATAGGATGATTTCGTTGTCCGTCTGTCTGTATGTCTGCCTGTTAAGAAACCTGTTTCTCAGGAAAGCGCGAAAATTAATATCAACTAATAATTACTGCCTGTAGTCCCTGCTGTGAAAAATCAAACTTCTAGGTCATCGCAATCAAAAGATTGGTGTTTATACCGCAAATTTGCTAAATTCGCTTGATATTCGTAAGGATCTATTGGGGCCTTCCCGGTGACAAAAAAGAAACTACTGTTCGACACTTGTTTAAAAACAAAAACGAATGGGATTTTACGTTCGTTTAAGGTTAAGCGTTGTTAAATATTTTTTGTGGTATCACGGATAATGTTTTAAAACCAGCCGCGATATAAAAAACCATTACATCATTCAAAATGATCGTTGATTTCGCGGGTTATCACTTGGTTGTGGTGGCGCAATTGGTTAGGTATCGGTTTCGCAATCTTAGGGTTCTAGGTTCGAATCCATGTTCGGGCAATACATTATTCTGCTTTTGTTTTTGTTTTATTAATTTTAGTAACTAAGTTTTCTTGTAGGACGGTACGAAACCCTTCGCGTGCGAGTCCGAATTGACCGATTTTTTTAAATTACAATTAGCTTAGAGCTATTGAATTGTACTTAATTAAAAATAGGTATCTGCAGCTATCGCCAATTTGTTGGCGTCTGAATGCCGCTTGGAAAGCGTAGCCAAACATGAGTACAAGAGAGATGCCTATACATGGGCAAAACTGTAGCTCTGGTAGGTTTATGTTATAGGTCCTAGGACACTACACGACAGATGAGCGTAAATTATCTCTTACAGGTGCCGCAAGACGGACAGGGCCTTTGGGAAGGCCAAAGCTGAGATTGCGGCACGACCCCAAAACCTGGGTAATGTGGTTGCACTTGCAATATGCAGAGGATTTTTTCATGGCTATAAAATTAATTAACAGGAGGGTCTCTTTATCAGAAACATTTATTTGTACATTTATGTAATAGGTAGGTACAAGCTAGCAGATTTTACCAAAAAACACTTACATAACAAACGAATTTCCGCAGTGGGAAAACTCGTTCGACAACAACGCAGTCTGTCCGTCATATTGTCAATCATTTATACCCTTTGAACTCTTCAATTTGACCTACATCCCAAAAGTTTCTGTGATCATTTGTGCAACTTCCCTAAAAATAGCAGACTGTGACAACTGGCAACTGTTTGACAGACACTCAAAGTTATGCTGTCGCTGCTCTAATTTTAAGTTATACTTTACTTGAGCAGTAATTTGTACACTCGGTCATTGCAAAAAGTTTCAAGTATCTAAGAGAATGACAACACACCTACAATCGAAAATAGGTATAGGAATTTTTCTGACAGCTAATAAAAAAATATATAGTTCTGGCGTTGATTCGCCATGGCTTCCATTTATGGGTCTGTGATAAATAATAAAAGAGTATGGAGAACCACACTTACTTGTCCGCTTGAGCACATAGTAATCTTCAACGTTTAGCACTGTTATCGTATCGGAAATCGTGTGTACCGTTTTTTTACAGAATTTGATGAAACACGAATGACGAATTTTTCATTACATGATTTTCTTTGATTCAGTACGGGATTTTGGTTTGAAAACCAAAGTCAGTCGAGGAAAGAAGTCACAAAAAGGTCCAAATAATAGCGAGGATACTTACTCTTGGTGATATAAACAAAAACAAGACAATTGTGTTTTGCTTGTACTGACAAGTTAATATATAATAATAATACCTTGGACCATCGATATAAATTACACACATTGATCTAGCCCGAAACTAGGATTCCCTGTATCTTGGGTACTAGACAACGATACACATACTTATATAGATAAATATTATACTTAGATAGATAAACAACCATGACTAGGGTACAAACATCCGTTATCATCAAACAAATATTTGCCCCCACCGGGACCCGTGGCTTCGTAGGCAGGGTCACTGCCGACTCGGCCATTCGTGTCGTCTTCTTCCTGACAGTTCTTACTGACTGTTCTTATTCTTCGGTGTCGTCAAAGACCAGCTTTGCCTAACTCAATCACCATCAAAAAAAGTCTTGCCAACGACATCTGATGACAAATTTATAACTTCTTTATTTTAGGTTTTTTGAGCCGTCGCGTCGGAAAATTGTCTATTTTTAGGGCTTTGCAGCAGAATGCTAATACGCATAACATCAAGGCGTATGTCGTCATAGTGATGTCGTTCCTGTGTTTAATTAGTTGTCAAATATAAAGTATCTCCAAGTAGGTACAATAATGTCTTTGTAAACAGTATTTTTGCTCGTGGTTGGAGCAACCACGGAAAAGTTGAGTATAATAGTCACCACCTTTGCATAAAACAGGATATAAATAGGAAAACACAACACAAGCATCTTAATTAGGTCCACGGACCATATGGTTTTGTATGTGGATCCTTGTAAACGCTATTAGTACCTGTTAAATTTTATTATTCAAATTTAAATATCAACTCCACTCATGTATCCTGTTCGGATTCAGAGCTAGTGCTGCTTTTTGTAGTGTCTGATTCAGTGTCAGACATAATTAACTCCTCGTCGATAAATCTATCTTTGTACTAGTAATCTTCTTCGAGGCGCTTGATATGGTTGACCTCTTTCTTCCAGTCTTCAGGTCTTATAGAATTTAAAACATCAGAGTCAAAGACTCTATTTTAGATTCCAGCTGGATAACATTCCTATCGGCGAATCTTCTCTTTAAAATGTTCTAAATATATTAATAGCGTTTATCTACACACGTATCATAAACCCTCTTTACTGCGTTCAAAAACCGCACGTTACGATCAGCATTATGTTAAACTACTTGGTAAAAACTCGTTTCGTATTCTACATATAATGACATTCAAATTTCGAACGCCGACGCCCACCCGCGTGCTGTCCCTAGTTTGTCTGTGAAGTTGGTACTGACATTCAAATTTCGAACGCCGACGCCCGTCTGCGTGAAGTTGGTACTAAAGAACAAGCTAAACAATTGCAGAACCACAATGCCGGTCAAACATGCGGTTCCTGAACACATCAAAGAGAGCTTATGATATGTGTGTAGATAAACTAGTGTATGTAGTTACATACATACATACATACATACATACATACAGTTGTACATAATTAGGCATTAAAACTCTCGAGTGATATTATTATGAAACTCGCCTTCGGCTCGTTTCATAAACCCACTCTCGAGTTTTAATGCCCTCCATTATGCAGCAGTCACATAAACTACTATTAAATCACAGCTGAAAGGCGTGATATAAACAAAAAGCTAATAAAAATCAATAAAATATTAACACCAACATTTCCTGCGTGTTGTTCAATGAAGTATTTGGTTTATCTATTAACCCCTCCAGCACTGAGTCCCGTTATCAGGCTTCGTGATTTAAAACCTCATGCCGTGGTAAGAAAATTTAAAACCTAGCGGGAAAATGTCATTTCTAGATGACACTGGGGCTAGAGAACACACAGAAGTCCTCTAATATGTCACTTATGTTTGACATTTTTTTTCTAGGATTTCTCGCCAACGTT
Organism: Argyresthia goedartella; assembly: GCA_949825045.1. Classification (NCBI taxonomy): domain Eukaryota; kingdom Metazoa; phylum Arthropoda; class Insecta; order Lepidoptera; family Argyresthiidae; genus Argyresthia; species Argyresthia goedartella. The sequence continues at coordinate 9,454,769 of OX463831.1, read as the reverse complement.
TAACTATGACTGCAGGTTAAAGTGGCAACTCTAAAGAAAGTTCGATAATAAGCGAAAACTCTTATGACCCCTTACAAGTTTAACATATTATGGTACTATAATATTTAATACCTTCAGAGGTGATAATGAAATTAAATATGTATCTAATGAAATTAAAAACATATTTTCTCTCTCTCTCTCTCTTTCAATCGATTTGACGTCTCTGGGCGATGACGTCAAATAACAACTTTGAAGGGAACTGCGGTGCATCTTCCCACAGAGAGATTATACACTATTCTATAGTCTATACATCCAACCTCTTTGCTTGTGTCAGCAAGTGTCAGCGTGGGCGGCAAATTTTATTCTGAGTAGCGTGTCACAATTTGTTCAAATTGCTCCTCCTGAACATTTATCTCGGGAGCGCTTCAGCAAATTCCATTAATATCGATTTGACGCCTTCTATTCGCGACGATAATGGGACCGTAGGCATGCCTGCAGGGCGCTAATTTGTATGAAAAATTGAAGGTATTTTACGAAAGTGAAGAAAAATATCGCTTTATAAAGGTGCGAAGAACTGGGGCTTGGTGACCTTCATCGATCATTGTCATTGTGGTGTTGGACGTAAAATAAAATCTTTTTGATTTATATCTTTACTAGAAGCGGTTGCTGTATCTGCTTTGTTATAGTTACGGCTCGTTAATGAGTACCCGTTTTACGTCACTCATATCCTCGTTAGTTACCTAGGAACTCTGCATAAAGGTATGCATGTACCGCAATACGAAAAGACTTCAATACGACTTGCGAACTGGCGTCAATGACCTTTCTCCTCTCAACGAGGTGACAGAACTGGAATTCTAATTAGACGGTAAAGACGCGGTCCCCACCGCAGGCCTCTAACCCTGTGATGTCCTCAGATCTAGTACGAGCCGAGAAACCGCGACGAACATTGAACAGGGCTAATTGCGCCATGCGGTCGCTGACATTACCAATAACGCGGGAAAAGCTGGATTTAATTGGCACAGGACCGGACAAGTTGGCACAAAAAGGCGGAGGCTTATACCCAGCAGTGGGTGGAAACAAGCTGCCGAAGATGATGAATTATCCTATTTGACCTGTCAATAGAAAATGATTAATAAATAAAAATAATCATTTATATACAGAGACATATAAAACTTAGGATACCCTGTGACGTGGGAACCAGAAACACCGACGTCATAAATATGTAAACTTCCAAGATCAAATGGTTTTTATTTTCCCCCAGCCGGTCTCGAACCCGGTACCTCGCTTGGCAAGCTCTATTTACTCCAAGTTAAACCGAATTGTTTGGCGTGGATTTGTTTCGTACGTTTTATATTTATAATAATTTTAAATATTTAACTTTGTGCTGGAAGAACAGATATTCTTCTGAAATTTGAAGGACCACCCTCGTCTCCCTCCTTGAACAGAGGTATCAGTTTATTATGTGATCGAGGTCTGGAACAGCTCCATCGTAAACATAGTCTATATAAGCTAAGTGTGGGGCTACAACCAGAAATGTTGACCCAATGACTGATTAATATATTCCACAGGTCTTCAGTATTTTTTAATTTAGAAATTTAAACGTTTTCACAATGTTCTGGGGATATACATGATTAAATTTAAAATCTACGTCACTGCTGTGTAGTGCTGTTTTTAAAAAAAGTTGCTGCTTCTCATTTATTTTTTTAAGAATATTTAGACGCCTTGTTGTGAGTGAGGGTATAGAATATTTTGAAAGATTGAGCTATATCAGCGTAAGATTTAATAACATTATCACCTACTTTTAAGCAGAAATCATTGTCCCTAGGTATAACTTTGCTATTTACAAGGTTTATTATAAAAAAATGATACACCACTGTCATTTGTACCTTGTTTTCTCATATCAGTCAATATTCGTATTACTAGTAAATACTACCGGTAATGACGCTGCCTACGAAGCTGACGTTCCTGGGCTCGAATCCCGGTAAGGGCAAATATTTTTGTGATGACCATGAATATTTGGTTCTTATAGTCTTGACAAAATAAAAAGCCCGGTGACAGCGTCCGTGTCACTGACGTAATAAGGTTGAATTTTGTTTGGGCCGACGGGCCTTTTATTAAGTGAAGATCTTGGATGTTTTCTATGTATTTACATAAGTATTTATATCTATTTAATATATCGTCGTCTAGAACCCATTACACAAGCAAATTGAGCTTAGTTCGATTTGTGTAAGCTTGTCCTCTTTGTCGTCTGTATATTAATTCATTTTAATCTAATAAATTATAATAATAATATAATAATAATACCTTGGACACTATTTACACACATTGATCTAGCCCCAAACTAGGATTCCCTGTGTCTTGGGTACTAGACAACGATACACATACTTATATAGATAAATACTATACTTAGATAGATAAACAATTGCATGATAAATACATAGCATGTTTTCGTTTAGAGAGTTAGCAAAATAAAGATTATCTTTTGTCTGTCTGAAGTCAGAAATATAAACCAAAAATAAATATAAATATAAATCGTATATTTATGTCAATATAAATATTATGACCATTATGACCTGTTATACTGCACATACGTTGGTACTTAGGTCTACTTGTTTAACCCCTTTGCTATTACACACCAACAAAATAATGGTACTGCATTTGCCAAAACTGCCACTCATAATGCATTGTACAAGCTATGTGTATGAAGCACCGGGCATACAGATATTAATCCCCCGATGATTCAAACAGTAATCAAGCATCATCGAACCCAAACCTAGCCCTATCTTATCAGAGAAAATATATGAAATATGCTGTTCATCTTCGAGTTCGAGTGTAGGAGCCATTAGTTCACTACAGGCTGGCATGGCAGAGCTGGTCCATGAAACGGTCCTTCTTCTGGTGGTAGTTTTATCTAGACAGCGCTGGAGAGAGCGGTTGTTCGCTTGATGACTCCTGAGGCATTTGTGAACATTCCAAGTATGCTTATATACACATTCGCTCCATTTTCAGTATTCATTTTGTTAGTATGTTTTATTGCCATAAACGCCATGTTGCAAGGTCTTACACATACAATAGTTATTAATCAACGTCACTTTACCCTTGGGGCAAAGCAATTACAGGAATATAACGGAAATAGTACAAATTTCACACAAGAATTTCATAATTTCAGTAAATCAGAATAATAACAATCAAGTGATTCTTAAAACTAATAAACCTACCGCACCTAGTAACCAATTCTAAATAGCATAGAGCATTAAAATATATATTTATAAAATTCATTCAAATCATATGGACAGACTTTTATTGAATGATTAGTTTATGTTATGTTTTTATTTCGTCTGCAAGCTCAATACATACCCCTATGGCAAGCAACTTTGCGCATCGTGGTTATACGATAATCCTACAGTCCGGTCCTTATGCCCCTTGTTTAGCCGATCACTGACGCCAAGGGGTCTCATTGGAAACCTCATACGTAATAGAACTCTGCAAACTGCAGAGTTCTATTACGTACGGGAGGGTTACCACAACGACCGATTCAGATTAGGAACCTAATTTGATCCGCAAAATTACCTTCACCGTCTTTAAACAAGTCTTGATATTAGGTAAATAAATCACATAATGGCAAATTGGAATGGAAATGGTTGCCATGGTGATGTTCTTGTTGTGAACTTAATTTGAATCGGAAAGATATTGTGGTAACACCCCAGGTAGACGTTGTTCAGCCGCATTCTGTCTTGTCATTGAGCTAAGTTCAGAACTGTGCATTACCTCATATAATTTCGACTTGTCTTATCTCTTTACGTGAATAGCTATCCAAGAAGCTATTTTTTATTTAGCTTATAAGAAAATACCTTCTCGTTCGGAGTCGGCACAATTCCAGTTTCAGAGCTAAATTGACATTCCCGCAGCGACCTAAGGGCAGGTACACATTGTGCTAAGGCATAGATTACATTAGTACTAGGCTAAGGGCAGAAACGCGATGTCGCTGAGCTGTGATTAACACAACATTCTTCTTCATCAATTTCATTCTTCAACAACTTACACAAAAGAGAAGCAGGGCGCAACGAAAGCAATGCATTTTTAACCTCTGTAGTCAGGAATTTAAATTGCGATATTTGTTGCGTAGATTCTCTGGGTGAGAATATGTTAAGAAGTCTCAGGGCGACTAGCTAGAAGGCGAAATAAGACTTAACTCGAGTAAACTTTGACTACTCCATATACATTGTTATGGAGTTAGTTCACTCGAGTTAAGTCTTATTCCGCTCTCTAGCTAGTGTCACTTAGTTTCTAGCCAAAGGAATTATATAATGTATGTTTTTCACTTCACAATCATCAACCCGCACTGAGCGAGCCTGGTAGAAAATGGCTCAATCTTTCTCATATCTAGGTAAAGGCCTATGATGCTAAGTGAAGATATTAATGGGCTTCATTATTATTATTATTTTATTATTTGAGTCGGTGCGTTCTGATATCGCGTCGCAAACATTGTTTATTAGCCCTAACCAAGAAGCTTATTGTGATTGTGAAGCACCTTGAGAAATGGTGGGCTTATTATATAATAGTTTTCTGTTATATGACTGGAAATAGTTGTAAGATTTAAGTAGATAAAAAAGATAAGTAGCCTTATTCATACTAACAGAGTGAGCACTAACCCATCCCTTTGGATATAAGCAGGATTGATTGAAGACCTCTGTAGCATTGCGGTTTGAGGCTCTGCCTCCCAGAGGTCCCGGGTTCCAATCCTGACTGGGGAGGGAAAAAGATCCAAAGGTCTCGGATGTGTAAATTAATGTGTGTGACGTCACTGTTGCTGGTAATCACGGCACAAGGTACCCCATTGTGGGGCCAGAATCAATGTGTGTGCATGTATTTCAATGGAATAACACCTTTAATCGGATTCTTCTTGCCGTAGTAATCAATATGATGTGATCTATCTGAGATTATTTGCCTTTAATTGGTTCACAGTTAATAATCTATTGTTATACTTACACTTCTTAAACCTAGTGCATCGAATGCTAACTTCAAATGTCAGGCAAGTTGAGACAGACCAATTTAGTGTTAGACAACAATACTAGATACTTCCAACAAACTACGTAAATGACACGTAGTTTGTTGGAATTACCTTTGTTAGCAAAATGCAGTGGGTACCCACATAGATAAATTAGCTGGTAGATGAAGTTCTGCGGCTAACGCTATTAGGAACATTAGACAAAACACGGATGTGGTTACAGCTAGGCTAGTCTATTTTAGTTAATTACATAATGTCATGTCCTATAATATCTTATGGTGAGGGAAAGCAGCTGATATTCAATCATTTTCATATTACAGAAAATTGCTATTCAAGCAATTTATAACTTAAAATGTACAAACACACTAAAAGAACTTATTAAAGAAATTTACTTATAACTGAAGCTAGTCAGTGTATGCTCTAATATATAGCACATGTATGCCAGAACCGTCCGAAATTTTCCAAAATTAGCGATAGCTGCAATGTTAACATAAGGAATTATCACAGACTACAGACCCGGTTTAGAGTCGCGAAAGTTAGCAATTCTTTCAAAGGTCTGCATCTATATGTACTACAACAAAAAATTCATTTGAGCAATTTAAAAACCGTTTAAAAAACGACTTTGTCTATAAAGGGACATTACAATATTTGAGATTACATAAAGGACAAGAGTGCATGGTGTTAATCTATATCAACACAGAACTCGCTGTAAATAATTTTGTAATTTTTGATTCCTGCATTTTATTAAGAATAATTAATATTGTAATATTTGTATTAGTTAAACACAGTAAAAGTGAAAAGTGATATAAAAATCAATCTGTGGGCGTTATTTCGCCCTTCTCCCACAGTAATTTTATGTAGAGAAGAGGCACCCTACAAATATCTCAAGAATCGTAAATCGTAATTTCGAGTTACCTGCTCGAGTGAGAGGGAAGGAGAGTGAATAAAATCGACCGCTTAATGCAATTATTAGCCATAATAGGCAGTTTTGACAGGGACATATGTTATGTGAGAGCAGAAAAATGATTCTCCATGTTTCCTGATCTTCTGTTTAATGTGTTGTTCGTTGATTTTTTGGGTTCTGTTCTGCTGGGTAGGCCGATGTGCTTTCAAATTCGCTGTCTGTTTCCGTGACCTGGTATATTTGATTTGAGGCGATCCTTACTTTATAACTATTGTGTGTTATTTCCATCCAGTAGCTAGAATTATTTCCGTAGTATTTCATATAGTGTTTCTAAGGAGCCTTTCCAGGTGTATATGGGTCGAGCGACATTTTTCTTACTAGGTTCGTAGTTCAGGGTAGCGTGTAGTATGTGTTTTTGGGGGCGTCTTAAGGTATAAGTATAGTAGCATATTCTGTGATATTTTATTCGTTTGGTTATTGTTTTCCCTGCAAGATGTCGTATGGTTTCCTATGTCTTGGGTGGTTTTTGGCGTTTCCGAGCATGTTTCCCAAGATCATGCGATCATATTTTCTTAGTCTTGAGCGGTTTGCTTTGATGCGGGCTTTTGTTTTTTTTTTTGGGATAAAAAACAGCCGCACAATACAGTGGTAATAATGGTGTGAACTTATGATAATATAATTGTGGAGCCCACAACATCATCAATATGTAGCATAAAAGACAGGGCTAACTGTTCACAACGTACTTAAATAATATTATTTATGTTTAAAGTAAACTACAATTAATAAGTGAAAGTAAAGTGAAACTTAAGTCTTTATAAATTATTAAGTGGATACATGTATTGTTGCACTTTAGTAGAAATTACTGGTATTTGGTTGTGGTATTGAATTAGGGTTCAGTACTTTGCAACTATGACTGATTACGACACAGTTCTCGGCTCTGTAGTCCCGTCACTATCTCCAGGATTTGCTGTTTGAAAAGGTGTGGCGGTAGGCAGAATATGTCAACCGCTTCAAAGTGTGTATTAAAGTAACCTACCAGTCTTCGCAGAGGTACGCGCAGTACAGCGTTAGTTCTGCACAATCTTACTGCGAATAGTGTCCAATTGCGCACTGCGCGTCTTTGGGAGGAACGAGGTACGAAGTAACATAGTTTACTTGTCAGGTCTCTGCAGTCAAAATTACTGTTGCATATATTGTATAGTATCATGGGTACCAAGTATTATACGTCTGGATTCAAGAGTTAGTAAATTGTATAGTCTTAGAAGCTCGAAGAATTTTTTCGATATGAAGGTCCAAGTGTAACTTGAAGTCAAGTAGCAACCCCAGGTCTCGCAAGGAATCAACTTTTGCTAGGTTTTTGCCACTTAGTGCATAAGAAAAGTGTGTTGTTTTGATGTTTTTTTGTAAAAGTGATTTGGTTACATTTGTAAACATGAAGGTGTAGCTTGTTATCTATGCAATATTTTGAGAATCTGTCTAAGTCGTCTTGAAAGAGGAGGCAGTCACTGGCAGTGCTAATGCAGCGGTAGGCTTTTAGATTGTCTGCGTATAGTAAAAACTTTGATTGATAAAAGCAATGTTTAATTTAGTTAATGAAAATTATGAATAATAAAGGAGCCTTGTGGGACACCTGATGTAACTCTAATAATATCTGATTGAAATCCGTTAATGACAACTCTTTGATTTTGGTTAGTTATATAAGAAGAAAACCATCGTAGGAGGTTACCCTTTATACCGTTAAATGCGATTTTATTCAGTAATAGTTCGTGGTTGACCTTGTCAAAGGCTTTTTGAAGTCAGTATATACCGCATCTGCCTGATTTTGTCTGTCCATGTTCTCAAATAGGTGATTGGTGGAGAACATGAGATTAGTGCTAGTAGATCTGCATTTCACAAAGCCATGCTGCTGTTCGATAATTATATTATGGAGTGAGGGATAAATTTCGTCAAGTACAGTCTCTCGAAAAGCTTTGACAGGGCTGGATGTATAGAAATAGGACGATAATGTTCAAAATTCTGCTTGGAGCCACACGTGTGCACTGGTGTAATATTTGCAATTTTCCATCTCTCGGGAAGGACCCCTTCTTTTAGACATTTGTTGAAAATAATACACAGGGGTGTGCATAGGTGGTACGAGATGCAGGCAAGGAAAAGGGGTTGTAACCCGTCGGGGCCTGCGCCTTCGTTAGGATCCTGTAGTTTTAAAGAAGCGAGAATCTTAGATTTGGTTAATGAAAGGTTGTGTAATAAAACAATATTGTTGGCACAATTATTAGGTGGACACCAATTTTCAGCTGATGGTAGAGTAGACGGTTCCTAGACGGCGTGAAAGAAGTCTGAAAATATGTTACAATTATTCTCAGGATTGTTAGATTTATGCTCATAGTATTGCATACTAGATGGTATCCCAGATTAGTCTTTGCGATTAGATATATAAGTCCAAAAGTGTTTCAGATTATTATCACTTATGTTATCCTCCACAGAATTTATATATTTGGAGAAGCAGTTATCACATTCTGTTTTAAATTTAGTTCGAAAATGTGAAAATCATTCATAGTCGCATGTATTATTATAAGCTTTCCATTTACACCAGGCTTTATTTTTAGACTTGAAAATACGCATGAGTGAGGGAGAGAACCAAATAGAAAATTGTTTTCTTTTAGAAATGTTAATGTGCCAAACATGGAACTTAATAACTTCATTTGTGACATTGTAAAACTCGTCAAGTGCTTCCGCTGCTGGTAGTGGTGTGAGTAATTCCAGCCACGGTAAAAATGAACGGTAAAATAAATATTTTATATATGAAGCGAGCTATTTTCCAATCCATGTTAGTCTTCTTTACAAAGTGTTTTAAGGCTTTAGAGTAGCATAGTGCTTGTTGACATCTTTTACTTATGGTGTCTCTCCTACGATGGCCTGCAGTAATATAAGTGCCAAGATATTTTATTTCAATCACCGGTCGAATTGGAACTCTATCCAATATGATGAATTCTGGTCGTTAAGGATCAATGGGTTCTCTTATTAAAATTTTGGTTTTGGTGTCATTTGTCAAAAGGCCTACTGTTTTTAGGAATGTTTTGAGATGGGTTACGATTTGGTTGAGATATTGAAGATCTTGGCATACGATGATGAGATATTCTGCGAAGGAGAGAATAAGGGGTAATCTGATTTCTTCGTCTTGGTCCAGTTTTATATTGGGGATTTCATCTTCCAATTGTCTGAAAACGTCGTCCATTAGGATGGTAATTAGTCTTGGTGACAGTGGGCACACTTGTTTGACCCCATGACCAATAGTTCAATAGTTCAATAGTATTTATTCATAAACAATAGTACAATTGTGTCTGAAATACATCGATTAAAACTAAAATATTATTTAAATGGTATAACAATTCTATACAAGTGAAATCATTATAAGCCAGAAATATAATAAAATGTAACTTAATTGAAATTAAATTAAATGATAGGTAGACAAACAAAATAACAAAACACTTTGACATGTCAAAATAAATTATTCAATACAAATACAAATCACATACCTGGTATAACAGTTATTAGTAATCATAAGTGAAGTACGTCTAATTAAACGTCAAAACTAAAATTAATCATGCGCATGTCACAATAAATAAATAAATTCATAAACACAAGGAATAAAATATCATGTCATAAATAAAAATTGTATAATGTTATTTTGATTGATTGCAGAATTCGTCAATACTGTATGGACTCATTTCCAATAAGAATTTTCTTAGCTTGTCCTTAAAACTGCTGTGCGTAACCATGAGCTTAAGCTCTGTCGGGAGCTGGTTAAATAACCTGAGTGACTGATAACCCGCTGAATGTCTTGCTACTTCTAACCTAGGAGCAGATACTATCGGAAAGTCCTTTCTACGCGAATTCTCTCGTGTATGTCTCTGTTCCTGGTTTTCTATTTTGTGAATATTCTTAACTAGAACATCCATCAGCACAAGCAAGTAAAGCGCCGGCACTGTCAGTATACCCAACCTGATGAAGTGCGGCCTGCACGATTCCGTCTGTTGGATACGAGCTATCGTGCGGATTGCCCTTTTTTGTAACACGAATGCTTTTAAAATATTATATTCATAGCTATTTCCCCACAACTTGATGCTATAGCGCAACTTGGACTCAACCAGAGCATAATAAACCATTTTCAGGTGTCCTTCAGTTACTACGTCCCTAAGACTTCTCAGGGCATAGCACGCTGAGCCAATACTACCTTCCAGGGCAGTAAGTTCGGGCTTCCAGTTGAGAGAGGCATCAATATTAACCCCCAAAAACCTAACTACATTGACTGTCGCCACTGCGTCCCCGTTTAGGGTAGCCTTTATTTTATCATTATTTCGTGCGGTGGTCTTGAATAAGAGTAGATTAGTTTTAGTGGTGTTGATTTTCAGGTTATTGTTGGTAAACCAGGAATCAAACAGTTTTAGAATAACATTAACTTTAGATTCGAGTGATGTTATATCCTTGTCTAAAACGACAGCATTTGTGTCATCCGCATAAACTACAAGTTGACTATCAGGTATTTCCCTACCAATATACTCAAACAGGTCGTTAGTGAAAACAATAAAGAAGATTGGGCCCAAAATAGAACCCTGCGGCACTCCTCTAGTCAGATGAACTAATCTGGACCTGTTTATCATTTGACATCCAATATCAGTCGAGCACAGTTCAACAAACTGCTTCCTATTTTGAAGGTAAGATTTCATTAAATTCAGGCATTTCCCTCTTACACCATAATGTTCCAGCTTATCTATTAAAATGTCATGGTCAACAAAATCAAACGCCGAGCTCAAGTCCAGAAAAAGTGCAGCAACTTTCATTTTCTCGTCTAGTTTACCTACAACGTCATCTACCAATGTATCAATAGCATCAGATGTACCCAAACCTCTCCGATAACCGAACTGTCTGTCACTAAGTATTTTATAATTTACCAAGTGCGCTAGAAATCTTGCCTTGATAATTTTCTCAAATATCTTCGATAGGACTGGCAATAATGAAATAGGTCTGTAGTGGGACGGATTTTCTTTTGTTCCTTTTTTATGAACTGGCAATACACGGGCGATCTTAAATTGATCTGGGAAAATTGCCATATTTAAACAGTTATTAAAGAAAATACCCTTATTAATACATGCGCTTTCTTAATCATTCATCATCACTTTAAACTTGGCTTAGGCCCGTGACGTAAAATAACCTCCTATGAATAGGTGAGAACAAGAAAGAAATAATAATAATAATAATAATAATAATAATAATAAACAGACTTTAAACTCTACTGGGACAGAACTATAATTACAGACAAAACTATTCACTTCAACAGGCCTGACATAACTCTCCACGATAAACAAAACAAAACAGTATTTCTCATAGATATAGCCATACCAAATACACACAACCTTACCAAAACGTTTACAGAAAAAAACACAAAATACACAGACCTTGCCATTGAAATTAAAACACAATGGCAGGTACAATCTGTCAAAACCATCCCAATAGTCATCTCATCCACAGGAGTCATCCCATACACATTACACACTAGTCTCAAAACATTAAATATACCCAGATCCACACACATACTTCTTCAAAAAGCAACAATACTAAATACATGTAGAATTGTACGGAAATTCATAGGCAAGGACCGTGATCTTTAGTAGATAAGCACTTGGCGTAAGCCCGTGTATCAGAACCTCTTTATTACAAGAGTGAAATGAAAAATTCATAAAAATATAATAATAATAATAATAATAATAATAATAATAATAATAATAAACACCTTAAGTTATACAATGATAACAATACAATACAGACTGACAAAATCATCATTCGCAGAGGAATCTTCCAGGGCGATTCACTGAGTCCCCTCTGGTTTTGCCTGGCACTCAATCCACTATCAAATCTACTCAATAACAAAAAAAAAGGATTCCAAATAAAGTTTGATGACACACACCACACATTATCACATTTACTATATATGGACGATATAAAACTTTATGGAAGTAACTTAACACATAAACTTGCACATCTAACACAACAGTTTTCTAATGACATACAGATGGAGTTCGGAATAGATAAGTGCAAAATACAATCAGTTCATAGAGGAAAAGTTGAGAGCAATACATACATATTAGAGAACGGAGATCAAATAGATCCAGTGGATAACGAGATAGGATATAAATACTTAGGTTACTACCAAACGCAACAGATACATCAAAGGGAGACAAAAAAACAATAGTCAATAGTCAATAGTCAAAGTACTTTATTACTGTAGATATTTACATATACTTAGCAAACGTCATTTTTTGCCTCTTCTCTACATTGGACCACTGTGGGAGAAGAAGGGCGTAGAAACTCCCACAGATTTATTTTTAGATCTCTTTTAAAAATAGGTTGTGCTTAACTAATACAAATATGAAAAATTTAATTGTTATGATTAATAAGCAGGAATAAATAATTACAAAATTATTAACAGCAAGGTCTGTGTTGAGCCAGATTAACCCCATACAGTCCTGTCATTTAAGTAATCTTGAACATTGTAATATCCCTTTTTCGACAAAGTCGCTTTAACATGCTTTTTAAATTGCTCAAGTGGCAATTTCAAAATCTCCAGAGGTATCTTATTGTAGTAGAGAATGCACTGACCCTTGAAAGAATTGCTAACCTTCGCGAGTCTAAAACGGGGCGCACATAGTCTGTGATTATTTCTTAGGTTAACATTACAGCTATCGCTAAGTTTGGAAAATGTTGTAAGGTTCTTGCGTACATACATTATATTTTCGAAAATAAATTGACTACAATTTCTTTAAAAAGCTCTCTTAAGGAGTCTGTTCGTTTTAAATTATAAATTGCTCGAATAGCTCTTTTCTGTAAAATAAAAATAGTTTGAATATCAGCTGCTTTCCCCCACAACAAGATACCATAGGACATCACACTATGAAAGTAACTAAAATATACTAGCCTAGATGTAGCCACATCCGTGCTTTGTCTGATGTTCCTAACAGCGTAAGCCGCAGAACTTAACTTAACAGCCAATTTATCTATGTGGGGTCCCCACTGCAATTTGCTATAAATGGTTATTCCAAGAAACTTCGTATCATTTACTAATTCTAACGTGTTGTTGTCTAGCACTAAACTGGTCTCAACTTGCCTGACATTTGGAAGTGAGAATTTGATACACTTGGTTTTACCAGCGTTTAACAATAAATTATTAACTGTGAACCAATTCAAGGTTAAAGACAATACACCATTAACATCATCAAATTCTCCTTTTTGTCTTTCAATTTTGAAGACCAGTGAAGTATCATCAGCAAACAACACTATGTCAGTTAATTTCTCCACCATGAAAGGCAGATCATTAATATATACCAGGAATAAGAAAGGGCCTAATATGGAACCTTGTGGAACGCCAATTTTAACACTCGATCCATCAGATTTTACGCCGTTAACTTCTGCTAATCACACAGAAGTTTAGGAAACGGATACATAGCATACTTAAAACACAGTTGAACGCTCGAAATACCGTCAAAGAATTAAACACATACGCCATCCCAATCCTCACATATTCATTCGGTATAATCAACTGGTCCCAATCAGACTTAATAAAACACCAACGCACCATCAACACACTTATGACTAAATACAGAAAACACCATCCTCGCTCTTGCATACAAAGACTCACACTACCTAAAATTGAAGGAGGAAGGGGATTAATAGACTTAAAAAATTTACACAACAAACGAATCACCACACTAAGAAGGTTCTTTCACGCTAAATCATCGCACTCAACCCTGCACAATGCCGTCGCTCAGTCCGACTTTTAACATACTCCACTTAACCTACAAGACCATCAAGCTCAGATAAATGAAACTATCATCAAACCGCAACAGAAAATCGACATCTGGACACGAAAATCCCTCCACGGCAGACACCGCTTAGACTTAGGCAACCCTAACGTTGACAAAACTGCGTCGAACGCGTGGCTTAAGAAAGGCGAGCTGTTCCCGGAAACGGAGGGATTTATGTTAGCCATACAGGACCAGGTTATAGATACTCGTAACTACAGAAAACATATCATACACGACCGCACAATGGCAAGCGACATGTGCAGACAGTGCCAAAATAGTTCAGAAACAATACAGCATATCACAGGAGCCTGCAGATCACTCGCACAATCAGATTATAAACATCGCCACGACCAAGTTGCAGCCATCATACACCAACACCTCGCATTCAGATACAAATTGATTGCACAAGAAACAGCCTACTATAAATACACACCTCAAACAGTTTTAGAATTAACAGACTTTAAACTCTACTGGCACAGAACTATAATTACAGACAAAACTATTCATTTCAACAGGCCTGACATAACTCTCCACGATAAACAAAACAAAACATTATTTCTCATAGATATAGCCATACCAAATATACACAACCTTAGCACAACGTTTACAGAAAAGACCACAAAATACACAGACCTTGCCATTGAAATTAAAACACAATGGCATGTACAATCTGTCAAAACCATCCCAATAGTCATCTCATCCACAGGAGTCATCCCATACACATTACACACTAGTCTCAAAACACTAAATATACCCAGATCCACACACATACTTCTTCAAAAAGCAACAATACTAAATACATGTAGAATTGTACGAAATTTCATGGGCAAGGACCGTGATCTTTAGTAGATAAGCACTTGGCGTAAGCCCTTGTATCAGAACCTCTTTATTACAAGAGTGAAATGAAAAATTCGTAAATATAGAATAATAATAATAATAATAATCTTTATTTACAGATACCTTACACTAAATATACATAATTTATTATAAAAACGAACACAAAATAATATCTAACCTAGCTAGGGATTTTAATCTTTGTTCTCGCTTCCCTGTAGCGTTGGTAAACGATACCCCCCGGCCAGTAATCTTTGGCCAGGCACAACATCGTCTTTAGGTCAGCCGGCACACGAATTTTGAAGGATAGGAACTCCTTGGGTCCTTTTGACTCCAAAACCTCTATCTGTACCTTCGCCTCCTTGAGACCAGCCGGTGGATTCTTCTTCAGCTTTACCAGGATGTGACGTTCAACGTACTCGCAGGTAATTTTCGTGTCGATCCTGGAAATGTACAGCTGAGCGGTGGGAGCGGCAGCTTTCAGGCTGCATTCACGGGCGGGGGCTGTGCCACAATGATTGCGACTGCGTCTGGTGCGGCGCTTCCTGTTTTGGACCGGGAAAAAGCCTTCTCCATCGACGGTCGCGTGCGGCGGGCTACGGACGGGCTTGGCCGTCGGCGCGCACGACGCAGCCTGCAGCTTCTGTTGTTCGTCAGCGGGCGGTGCGGGGTGCGAACAGCGGTGGCGGGGACACAGCAGCATACGATTCCTTCTGGTATATACCAGAAAAAACCGCATCCGGTGCTGGTCGACTCGGCTTCGTGACGTCACGAGGCGAGGCGGTATTTGTTGGCGCGGGCTTGGCAACCTGCGTGACGGTCAGTTGCAGTAATGGCATTTTTGCTGACCGGCGTAATGTCGTCGCGCGCGTCGGCGATCTGCTGCGTCGGCAGCGAGGTATGAGCCTGACGCAATGCCGACAATTCAAGTTTGAGGTCAGCACAGATGTCTTCCGAAGCCTCCAACTTGCCTCGGATTTCGGTGACGTCGGCCTGCAGCCGCACGATGTCCTTCAGCAGCCGCGTGACGTCGACGTGGTCGAATGTCACCGGCGGCAGCTTGTTGAGGTCCCGGGCCGGGTCCCACGTCGTTGTGTTCGGTCTCCTTGAACACCGGGAAGATGTCTTGGAGACCATTTTTCCCGCTCGCACCCCTCCGCACCACGAGGCGCACGGTGGTGATGGTGGTTTCGTGCAGCACGGTCTTGGCGGCGGTGATCTCAGCCTCCTTGAAGCTGGTCGAGCAGATTGCTCCAGGGAGAGCTCGTCCATCACGTCCAGCTTCTGTTGCACGAAGGCGAGGAGCTCGTTCACCACGATGGTGTCCGCGCGCTTGGCTTGTAAAGCCATGATGGGATCGGTATTCGAAAACTAGGTTGTCGCTGTGTTACAGGGCATCTCCGCGGACGCTGCTAGGAAGCGTCCGCACGTACTGGTATCGTAGTTGCAACTGAAAACCCTTAAAACCCTGTTAGTTATGATCTTACTTGTCCTTGATGGGAGAATGTCTCTTAGCGTAGTAACGTTAACTGTATCAAATGCTTTCGCAATGTCAAGGAGTAATACGAATGTGTGATTTCCAGCGCGCCATTCTTCATCTAATATCCTGCGTAATGTGAAGGTCGTCTGCGGATCTATTGCGTAAAAAAGCTGTTTGGTAGTTTCTAAGTTCCTTTATTGTTTCGACCAGTTTCTGGAGTAGGTATGTGGCATAGTTTCAATATCCTGTATTGTACATTGTGATTCAGCGATAATCGTTAGTGTCCTGCGGGTTTCTGGTTCTTGGACCGTTTCGTTCTATAAATCTGGTATATTATTATCTCTCCAAGATGTTTTCATTGTTTTCGCGATGATCATTAACAGTTGTTCCGGCATCCTTTTGTATAGTTCAGGCACTAACTGGTCCATAACAGGTGCTGTTCCGTTTCGCATTTGCCTGATTATTGTGCAAATTTCAGATGTTGACGGGCCGTTGGAGATAAGGTCTTTATTCGGGCCTTCTGACTTTTTTAGTTCCTGTTCCCAGCGTGGAATTGGAATGTACCGTTGTTTTTTCAGCCGTCGCGCTTGTAGTTGATGCTTTCTATAGAAGTGATATACTATCTACATACGTTTGCTTGGATAATGTTTACCTATTCCGTCAAAGAATCCTCGGCATTTTTGTTGATCTTCAGTCTCTTTAATTATGTCAAGGCGTAGTCGGCACTCCTTGAGATATCTGTTTATGTGGGGATCTGTTGGTCGGCGTAATTTGGCGAGTTTTGCCTTTTGTACATTGCTTGGCGATGCGGTGTTCTCTCGATCTGGCGGGTATTGTGATAAGTATTTTTGTTTTGTTTGTTTTATTTAGTTGTGGCTGCTATTTTCATAGTTCCTATTATGTATTCCCACGGGATGCTCGGGATGTTTTCGTCTTCTTGGGGGTCGATATTTTTGATACGTAGTATGTCCTAGATTGCGTTTTGGTATTTTGCTTTTATATTATTTGGTTCGTCTTGTGTTATTGACGTGTATGCGCACTGTTTATAATTGAAGTTAGTGGCTTTGATAGGATCCCTCTTAATTTGAGTTGTCTTATTTCCTGATTTCTTGTGGGCCAGGGTGGTTCTCTGAGGCTGGCTTAATAAGTTTGTTTCTCCCCAGATTATCTTGTGGTCTGAGATGTCTGGGTTGCTCCATTGGCCTTTGATGAAGCTAAATGTGTGTGATGTATTTATTGATATTATTATGTGGTCCAATTGTGAGTAAATTTTCCCGTTTGAGCAAGCGACACAATATGATTTGCGGGCGAGATTTTCTCGAATGCGAATGTCCAATAGGATTTCCCCTACAATGTTCAAATGTAAGTGAAGGAAGTTTGTTCCTATTATGCCCTTTTCCTAAATTCGACTTAGTAAGGTAGGTGTGAAACCAAATTTAAGTTTAGCCGGCTTAACTAATGTTAGGATTTTATTTGAGCCTCGGCTAAAGTTGGAATTTATCTTCATTTTGTTATCTTAAAATTAACCGGTTAAACTTAAGCTTAGTTTACATCTATATTTAGCCGTAACATGTACATCAAAACATTAAAATAAAAACCTAGGTCATGCATGTTTTTATTTATGTGACGTCGCTGTTTCTGGTTCCGACTTGACAGGGTATCTTTGTGTGGGGCCGAAAGCAATGTTTGTGCCTGTATGTGAATGTTTATGTTTATGTTTGTTTATAAACAAAGAGCACTTCGAATGTTTGCGACAAAAAATGCAGTCATCGTTTTAAATATAGCATTTATTTTTGACTAGAAATCGTTAAATACCAAATACCAGCTTTGGCATTGAAAATGAATTCAGATTGACTTAACAAGAACTACTTAATACTCGTATTAAAACATCAAGTTTTAGAAAATAGTATTGACAACAATTATTACTTTAAACCTTATATTTAAGTTTAACCATATATTTTAATTAGTATACAGGGAAATTGAATGAGCTATCTAAAATAATGACTTTATCTTTATTCTGACTAAAATACCCTTAAAATTCCAAGACACGTTCCGATATCTTTAGGTAGGTATTATAGTCAGTATTGAAAGAGATTATAAACACCTTGTTTCGAATTGTTAAAAAAAAATAACCTGACAGCATTTTCAATAGATACATACAAACTTTTGCTTAGGTCTGATTACCCACATGGACTATGAAAGTAGGTAGATAAAATCCTACCTATTTTTAATTATTACTAAAATTATACAAT
Organism: Argyresthia goedartella; assembly: GCA_949825045.1. Taxonomy (NCBI): domain Eukaryota; kingdom Metazoa; phylum Arthropoda; class Insecta; order Lepidoptera; family Argyresthiidae; genus Argyresthia; species Argyresthia goedartella. Next base: position 9,436,453 of record OX463831.1, on the reverse strand, counting down.
AATAGCGCATTTCACTCATGGTCTTCAAAAATCCAACGACACCTCCTTTTTAGGGTTCCGTACCCAACGGGTAAGAACGGAACCCTATTACTAAGACTTCGCTGTCCGTCCGTCTGTCACCAGGCTGTATCTCAAGAACCTAGCTAGCTAGAGAGTTGAAATTTTCACAGATTATGTATTTCTGTAGCCGCTATAACAACAAATACTAAAAAACAGGATAAAAGAAATATTTAAGGGGGCTCCCATACAACAATTCTTTCAATACCACATACAAACTTATGGATGCACCTGGTTACGTACATGGAGTGTGAAAGTAACCGCACCAATAACTTTGTAAACAATATTTTGCCGTGTAAAATCCAAACTATTAACTCCACACCATCGCTTCCATTGAACGGTGGTACGGAACCCTTCGTGCGCGATTTAGACTCGCACTTGACCTTTTTTTTTAAATCTGTTAAGACGTTTGGGCTGTAGTGCGTGCTAACGAAAAACATTACCCTCCCTCTAGTGCAGTCGGGTAAAAAATAAACAAATGGTAGCAACAAACTTACAGTCCTAACTTTGCTTCACATTGAGGCATCTACTTACTATATACAGCGTTTGTTCACACAATGAGTCAATGAGTGACCCAGCGACTGCAATAGAAAAATAATAGGTAAGTACAGTTCGCGATAAGTTTATTTGGTTCTCTCTCTCGAGCGAGAAAGAGAGGTTATAGCTCGCTTAGAGCAAAACAAACATGGCGCGAACTGTAGGTACGCGAAACAAATCCTCTCTTATATCATTTAAATGAGCCGTTCCCAGTAGTCTTATCGAGTAGTCTTACCAGTTGAACCATTGGGAATTTCCTTCCCAATAGACTTACTGATAGTATTTTTTTGACTGCTGTCCATTTTTTGCAGGTGACACTATTTTGAATATTTATACACAGTCAGGTCATAAGTTCTGTCACACAATAAAAACTTTTGAATTTAGAACGCTGGCCACAAAAAAGTTTATTGAATTCGAATTTCGAATTTTTCATGAAAATAAAAATGTGTACTTTATAGAATTTTCCTCATTTTTAAATAAACTTAAAGAAGACCGTGTCGCAGTTACTGCGTTGCATCGTTGCGGTTACGCGCCAATTCAGATTTTCGACTTACTGAAAAATTTGAATATAACCAAAAGATTCGTTTATCGTACCATAAAACGATACAATGAAGACTCTAGTGTAGATGACAGGTCAAGAAGTGGTCTCCTTGCTCTGTTAGGACTCCAGCAGTGATAAAAGCTGTGAAGGCGCGAATTCAAAGAAATCCCATACGTAAGCAGAAACGTTGGCCCTTCAGATGGGGTTAAGCAGGACCACGGTGAAAAGGGTGTTAAATGAAGACTTAGGGCTTAGGGCATATCGAAGAAAAACAGGACATCGTTTGGACGCTCGTTTAATGGACCTGAGACTGAAGAGATGCCGCGCTTTGTTGAAGCGGTACGCGGGAAAAAAGCATCGGGAAATTATTTTTTCGGATGAAAAAATTTTCACCGTGGAAGAGAGCTACAACAAACAAAATGATAAGGTGTAAGTACACAGCAGTGAAGAAGCGAGCAACCGTATTCCGCGTGTCCAACGAGGTCATTTTCCATCCTCGCTCATGGTTTGGTTGGGAGTCTCTTATTGGGGCTTAACTGAGGTACATTTTTGTGAGAAAGGCGTAAAAACGAATGCAGTTGTGTATCAAAATACAGTCCTCAAGAACCTTGTGGAACCTGTTTCTCATACCATGTTTAATAACAGGCACTGGGTATTCCAACAAGATTCTGCGCCAGCTCATAGAGCGAAAAGCACACAAGACTGGCTGGCGGCGCGTGAAATCGACTTCATCCGGCACGAAGACTGGCCCTCCTCCAGTCCAGATTTGAGTTCGTTAGATTACAAGATATGGCAACACTTGGAGGAAAAGGCCTGCTCAAAGCCTCATCCTGATTTGGAGTCACTCAAGGCATCCTTGATTAAGGCAGCCGCCGATATTGACATGGACCTCGTTCGTGCTGCGATAGACGACTGGCCGCGCAGAATAAAGGCCTGTATTCAAAATCGCGGGGGGTAATTTTGAATAAACTTTATTACCATAAGAATCTATGTTTTATTAAGTTCATTTTGCTATATAAATGTTTACATAAATAATAAAAATGTCTAAATTATTTTACATTGCACATGTGACAGAACTTATGACCTGACTATGTAGTTATTGTGACTTGTGATAGGTAACAAACCTGTCAAAAATAGTGACATCTATCAAAATAGTGACAGCTCTAAAAAAAAGTGACAACTGTCGAAAAAAAAACCGTGTTACTTTTGGCAGTAAGATGCGTAGTGACACAGGTAACTAAGATTGATAGACAGTAGCTTAATCAAGTCTAAGAAAAAAAATAGAAATAAACGAACGAACAAATAACGCAACACTCTTACCAAGGTCTACTTCAGAGTAGGACTATTTAAATAACAAAATTTACATACAGGCACATACATTACCTCTGGCCCTACACTAGGATACCCAGTGTCATAGGATTAGTTTTCTGAGTGGTACTGGGAGCTTTGTTTTAGTGGTAAGTCCACTGGTTACGAAATTTCCAGTGGTTTTAATAGTTCAATAGTAAGTAAGTAATTCTATTGGGAAGGAAATTCCCAGCAATTCAACTGGTAAGTTAATAACTCGGTAAGACTACTGGGAACGGCCAATTTAAGTTAAGTTCTGGTGCTGTAAAAATTATGGAATATTAACAAAAAAAATGCAATAAGCCAATTATTAAATACAAGTGTGGTTGTTAACAGCAGACCCTAAAGAGGCGATTTTGTGATTTACTACACTATTTAGTATTGTTATGCACAAACATATTATATTTCAAAGGTGACATATTCATAACGATTCATTTGATTGTGGGTTAAATAGTATTTACATTATATATTTATTTGTTGATATGTTAGTAAATATTTTAAAACTAAAACTAATACAAATCAACCATGCCGAACTGAAAATAACGAATACTAGACATTATAGACAACGAAAATTCAAATTACTACGGTAAATAGATGTTTTTCTTCTCGTCTACGAATATTTATTATATAACATGAAATAAACTTTACATCTGTGTACTCTCTAACCTAAATTTTTACAAATATAAGTTTCTATTGGAATGATTCCACGATATGTCCTAAAATATCTCTAATAATGTATATTATTAAACATTAATTTTACATTAAAACTAATAAAATTCATTAGCGCTTTTCCCCGTTATTTCATACAATAATAATGATGATAATAATAATTACTATATATAACACCCTGTGTGCTAACTAACAGCTTTGGTACAGTGAAAGGAGAAGAACATTTTTGATACCATATTCTCTTGCGCCTTACGCATGACTCAGAGGTAATGAGATAACGTAACACTTCTAACATTTATAGTACGACAAAATGGTCAAGTTATCGCATTACCAATTATGCCCCAGGTTAACTGATTGGTGCAAGAGGCCTAAATATTTAAAGTCTCATTTTTATTCAGTGACTAATATAGAACAATTAAGATATTATTGTGCTCTGTCCAGAACATGAAAGTGCTATTAAATATCTACTTGAACATTTGTAGTTATATTGAATCTTTAAGATATCTGTTTCGTACTTAAATAACAAATATAGCTATTATAGCTACATATTTTGGTATCCGTTGACTCTATACACTATTTATACGACGATTCGTAGATATTCTAAGAGTTTTTGTTTATATACAAAAGTATCACAGGAATTTTAACGTGATTAACATAGGATTTGGGGTCGGAAGGACGAAATATAAACCAATTAAAAAAGAAACATGTCACCACCGAAGTGCACAGGACTTTATGCCGATCCGACTCCCTTTGAGCCACACTCCACAACGCGGGCTCAGTTTGGGTTGATAGATGTACCTATTTAGAGTTTTTTCCTATCAAAATTGTCCCACAGAAACATCACCTAATAATTCTAAAAAATATCATGTTTGTAATAGTAGGAATGAATAATCGTGAAGTAAATCCTTTTACCTCTAGTATTTGAAGGTACATGATTATTCCGTAAAATATAAATAAACAAAACGTTTAGTTAATTAAGCATTTCCTTCCCAGGCCTAGGTGATACTTTTCCTTATTCATTGGGGCCAGTGTCTCTGTGTCAAATGAATTCAGGTAGTAAAGACATAAATTCTTCCATGATCCGAAGAACAACAAAATTGTATAGTAAAACAATAACTTAACATTATCATCGGTTATTCAAAATAACATAATGCATATTTAAAGCTGAGTACTCGAAGAAAACAAAACAACTGAGTAAACTTAAAATTGTCACAACAGCCATAAAAATCATCCTCTTATCAAAAAACTTGGAACCTTCAAACACAACCATCTCACAGCAACTTAAACGCACACTGAGTATTACTATACTTAAGTTATAATATAATTGTTTTGTTCACACAACATCACTGTCCAAACCGTCCTCATCGTGTCAAATGTGATGATCCCGCAAAGGCTTCACGGACTCAGCTGATGACCTTGGCGTTGGGTCCATACCGGACTGCCCTAAAGAACCACTCCGTCGCACCACTAGAGTTTTCGTACCATAGTCCGTGACGAAGTTCTCGTTTCTGGTTGGAGTGTTGGCACGCACGCTTTGGTATCCGCAGCAAGGCGGATACCTCGAAGTGAGGATCTTCTTGAAGGCTTCTCTGAATTCAGTGTTGAAGATGGAGTAGATTATGGGGTTGAAGGCCGAGTTCGAGTAGCCGAGCCATGTGAGGATCTTGAAGGCCAGATCTGTGGGGAAATCGCAATCATTAATGAATCCAGAGTTTGATTTATTTGTAGAACACTAGAATCTAACCGGGCTGACCGTCCGCTTCCTTTCCCGTCGTACTCAGATAACGTTTTCATAATCAGATAGGAAGCCCTATATTTGTGCATGTAAGGACGACTGGATGATGTCACAGACATCATCCAGTGCAGAGAAAATCGAGTTCAGAGAGTGTTAAAATTCATCTTGATTTGAATCCCTGACCGAAACTGAAACCTTTCCGTTACACCCTTCTGTCTTTGATAGACTCATTTACTAATTACAATCACATCAGCAATCAGCAACCTTTGGGTCAGAGGGAGGGTGGGCCCTATTTACATTTAAATAGGAGGAAAAAGTAAAAGTGCAGTCGTTAAACAACTAACCAAACAAAAGGGTATGAAAGTATTCCCGTTGTTCATTAGCTGAAATCTCTCCCTTCACAGCAGTTTTTATAGCACCCCGTAATGGTCTTTCAATGGGCGAACACATCGTAAAATGGTTATTCTTTTTACCATATCGAGACGTGGCTTTTCCTTTTCGAATAAATTTTCTGGATGGGTTTTGCTGCGTTAAAAAAGCTAACAAGTTCGTATTAATTCTTACTTACTCTTTCCAAATAGTTACAATGAAGGTATTCTGGCTCGGAATTTAATTTAAACTAGTACTAGTTACTACATTTAGGAACTGCAATAATTGTTGAAATCTTCAATAGAAACCTTCAACAAAATATGCGCAGTAAGGAGTAATAAATATAAATTTAAAATTTAAAACACCCCTGACATAATAACGGAAAATTTAAGTCTCAAACTTGGTTTCCATGTTAAGTTGATAACTTTCGAACCACTTATCCGTTTTTACTAAAACATACCTTTGCAGGAAAATCTTCAGAAAACTACATTGAAATCTGTTCACTCGTTTGAATGCTAGATTGCCACATCAGATACACAGACAGTCAAAAAGACGCTTCAAACTTATAACAACCCAATTTTTTCGTCGGGGACTCACCCCCACTCTTTTAAAAAGGAATTTTGACACATACGTGGGCGCAGCTGTGCCTTCTCCACTCGGTATGGTAAAAAGCGTGACATTGTAACGGCATAAATAGCTAAGGTCGAGCCACCGCCACCAGAAAGCTATGATCGTCTATTCTATCTACCCCCAACTTAGATGTCCCGATTCAGCTGTGAAAAATGTCAAGTCAATCCCTACACATTTCGCAGGAATGCGACAAAAAAAACTGACCCCGACCTCTCTTCTCCGAATTAACCACGTTCTCTGGCCCATTTCTTGCCAACTTACTTCGAATCACTCAATAACCCAAGCGTTAAATGAACTGACTCTTGTATTCAATGAGTGTACCATTACAGTGCAACGATGGGCTAGCCCTCTGTCACGCAAAATGAAGTATTAAATGAACTGACTCTTGTACTCAATGTGTATACCATTACAACATGTTTGTTTTGTTTGAAATAGACAGAAATGCAGTCTGCTTGATTGAATCTAATACCAGATTCCACTAAACAGACTCCCAAACAGGGTGTTCGTTTGATCATTCAAACTATACACGTGACTGGTTTGAATAGAGGATCCAAATTTCCGCATCCCGAGGTAATTGTAGTCGCTTAATGGCTCACTGCGTTTTCAGTTCAGGACGAAATACGATAAAATCCCTTCGGTATCGATATTCCTCACATTCGGACTACACTATACTGTCACGAAATCGTGTCGTCATTCTCTCTATAGGTATATAAGATTTTTGCGTTCCTGAGAGATAATGTGTCCGTGTTGAAGGTAGGTTATATTGCTTGCAGACTAGGTCTAAGTAACCTGTCTCGTGGAGTGCTGGCCAATTTTCAACTCAAATTCAGGTCTTCCAGAGTGGTCCAGCGTAATGAAAAGGCAAGTTCTAATTTGAATATTTGAGGTTTAAAGTATTATTTAAATATCTACGATTCATCGTATTATCTAAGTTTATGTTCTTTGTGGTAAGACGGTGAATATCTACGAGGAATCGTTGTTTAATTGTCGCCTAACATAATATAAACTTAATATGGCGAGGAGTATTTGAGTGAATGTCGCACAATACCTCGATGAAATAAACCGTTGGCTCGCTACCAAAGCAAATTAGAGCCATGTCACTAAAACGAATAGGACCCAAAATCGAATTAGCTAGCAAACCTTCTGGCAGCTGAAGCGTTGTGCACCGCAATGTTGGAGCCAGATAGAAGCGACAAACAACCTAATTTCAGACATATTATTTGTATGGGCAACCAAATAGGGATTTGCTTTGAAACCTAATGCCAGTTTTGGATTGACTGACGTTGCAACTGCTAGACTTGAATATTTTTGTTATGTCCATAGCATTATGTCCTACAGCATACTACTTTGGGGACGGGCTGCTGACATTGACACCATCTTCATTTTGCAGAAGAGAGCGATCCGATTTATTTATAAGCTAAGTAATAGAGATTCTCTGAGAGATTTCTTCAAAGAAACCAATATCCTAACAATTGAAGTCAATATATCTATGCAAACATAATGTATGTGAGGAAAAATATCAGTAGCTTTTAAACCATTGATAGCCGCCACAATGTGCAAACTAGAAATAAACATAAACTTTATTTTCCAATGTTCAGACTCACAAAAGTTAGTAGTTCTTTTATGGGACACTGTATACGCTTCTACAGTAAAATTCCGCAAGAAATATAAAACTTAACTGAAGCTCGATTCAAAAAATGTTTAAAGCACACTTTGTGCACAAAGGCCTACTATAAAATTAACGATTTTTTACAAGACACCGACATGTGGAACTAAACAAGTTCATTGCATCCTTTATATTATGTAATAATTAGGTACCTACCTAATGTTTTATTATGCTTGCTTGATTATGTTATGACGTTCATTAAGTCTCAATTTTTGTGCTATTATGTATTATTATATATTATATTATTATAATAAAAATCTTTGAACTTGAACTGAACTGAACTGATTGACCTTTAGGATGATTTTGTCCGGATTAGGACACAATTATAGTATTCCCCTTAATATTTATTTTCTCAAAACGACCAAATAAATTTGAAAAAAGTGGTATTTTACTGTCAAAGCTGTGTCGATTTTGCCGTTTATTGAAGTTGCAGTACTTCATTAGTTACAGATTACATCAACTCATCTTGGCGCGCGGCGCTATATGTAGCTTATATATGACACCGTAAGATTGTCAAAACCGTTACTTTATAATCTAACGCTTTTTTCTCTCGTTAGTTTACAAACTATCGATAAATTGTAAACTGTACCGTACTGCTTACGATATCACGCGTTAGTTTGTAATAAAACCGTTAAATTATGAACTGGTTTAAACTTGAATTGCAAAGGAAATACCAGGGCAAACACTGCGGTAGCTTAGGTGAAGACCGAATAGTCTTCGTATAAGGTTGTCATTTAAGAACAAAATAATCGTAAGTTCTAAAACCTGTCGGTCTGATTTACAATTTGTCGATAGTTTACAAACCAACGCGTTAGTTTATAAACTAACGGTTTTGACAATCTATGGTGACATATATACAAGGTATCATTTAATTAGTTGACCATGTTTTGGAGAACGATAGTACTCATCATTATGAATAAATTTCCCCAAGAAACATATGGGCGCAAAGTAAAAAATATATTTCTTCCTCAGTACATTGACCCAATCAGCTGATAACAAATTACTATGGGGTACCCCATTTTTTTTTTGTTTGCGACCATATGTTTCTTGGGGAAAGTTGTTCATAACGTACTAACATTCTCTTAAATATGGTCAGCTAATTAAATGTCACCTTGTATACAGCGGCTGCTTGTGCGCACGGCCGACGATTGCAGCGTCACTAACATACAAAAAAGCTGTATATTTACAGCAAACGCCCACATAGTGCCGCGCGCCAAGTTGCGTTGATGCACCTGTACATCATGCCCTCTATGCTACTAAGCAAAAGCCTCACACACGCCTCTCGCAGGCTCGCGCTTTCTCTCTCTCTCCCGACTCGATGAAACGTGACTTCCGAGCCTGCGATAGGCTTGTGTGAGGCTTGTGGTTAGAAGCATCGGGGCCCAGGTCTTTACTAATATTAGTCGCATCCTGCGTTACATGTTTCTACTAACCAGGTATACAAGTCTTGCAAAACGCAGCGACGATATTCACGCAGAAGAACGGAACCCAGCACAGAAGGAACACGCCCATAATGATGCCCACAGTGATGGCCGCCTTATGGTCCGACACGTGGTACGGCGATGACTGCACGTGGGTGTGGACTCTGGTCCGCACAGACTTGGTCCGGTTGTCTGAGAGCTGGACCGTCCGGGTCACCGCCCGGATGGACTTGACGTGCTTTTGCGCATAGCAGTATAGCCTGGAAGAGATTTCTCGGTTAGTGGTGTAAGTTGCAAGTCTATAACTCGGAGCTCTATTATTGAATCACTCGCGTCGTAGCGAGCGCTCGCCAAGTACAACGATTGGTTCATATCATTCGACTTAACCAATCTATACCAATCGTGTCGCTTGGCGAGCGATCGCTTGCGTGGCGATTGATTCAAAAATCGAGCTCCTGTTGATTTCTGAGACGTCACAACTAAATAGCTAACTAAAATTATAGCTTGAAATCAGACAGTTCTTCCGGCTTCGTCCGGCTGCCATAAGTTCTTCGGGTTCCAGGCTACGCTTTGACGACCGCGGGTAGTGACCCTGCTTACGAAGCTGACGGACCTGGGTTCGAATCCCGGTAAGGGCAAATATTTGTATGATGAGCATGAATATTTGTTTCTTAGACTTGGATGTTTTCTATGTATTTATATGAGTATTTAAGTCTATGAAATATATCGTCTTCTAGTACCCATAACACAAGTCTTAATGAGCTTACTATGGGCCTAGTTCGATTGGTGTAAGATTGTCTTCTAATATTTACTTATTCATTCCGTACCCGAAGGGTGTCAAATCGGGACCCTATTACTAAGCCTCCGCTGTGCGTATGCCCCGTAGAGATTTAACATTAAAAAAAAAAACTATACGCAATAAAAAGAATGAAATGTGTGACTACTGACTATTGACCGTTTTAAGGTGCCAAACGGGACCCTATTACTAAGCCTCCGCTGTCCGTCTGTCGGTCCATCCGTCCGTCCGTCACCGGGCCCAATCGGATCAACCAAAATAGGTAGAAAGCTGATATTTTCACTGGATGTGCATTTCTGTTACCGCAACAGCAACAAATAATGAACTACACGCAATTTTGAAAATGAAAGAGGGTCCCCATATAAGTGACTGTTTATTTTTAAATCCCTGCCCCTGCGAAATACCTCATAACGTCATGATTCAATATCACCATAAATTTCGCTACACTTAAAAACTTTGAGAAGGCTTAGTCGGTTTCGTATCGGTTTCGCAATCTTGAAGTTCCGGGTTGAATTCCCAGAGAACACATATATTTTTTGTTTTGGTTTTGGTTTTATTTTTTCTTGTACGATGGTACGGAACCCTTCGTGTGCGAGTCCGACCCGCACTTGACCATTTTTTTTTAATGTGTTGAGTTTTGACGCCACATAATCGGCTGACTGACAAGTTTGTTTACATTCTTAAATACCCCACATGGATAAACTATGAATATAAACGCGCAGGTATATTTACTACATTGGAGGATTTACAAAATCACCTTATTGGTACAATACTTTAATAATACTGCCTCGCAAAGTACCTGGTATTTGTTGGCTGAACGACGTCGTAGCCATTCGTTGAATCCCTGATATAATCTTCGATCTTAGAGCTCTGTCTATCCCTTTTAGAAATACAGCCTTAACTCTCTATATGTATGCAAATCTGAGAATTTTCAAAGGCTCACAGGGTAACATTTTGAGTGTGAATAGGCTTATAAATGTAAACTTTATGTTTAAATACTCCGACGCGAAGTCATCTAGAAATGAGATTGCGCTCGGGAGCCCATTTAGTATGACAAAAGGATTTACTTTTGATCCTGCTATTGTTGTTCGGCTCTATAAAGATATGAATGAGTAACGTTTTTCGATATCGTACTCTGCAAAGTAACTATAAAATTTAGGTTACGTGTAGTAATAAAGCTACAAATAATTATACATTAACCAAAAAACACAAAATAACATAAATAACAAAAATAAATATTAAATTAAATAAAAAATATCCCTCAGATCGCCGCCGTCGAGAGGCAGAGTGCCCAACATGCTGGCACCATTTTGCCTCGCTGTATAGCCAGGCTTATGGGCTGGGCGAGGAAGGTGCCAGCTCTAGGTTGATTTCACCTCCGACAAAAAAAATATTAACTGTCGAAAAAGGGATATTGCAATGTTCAAGATTACTTTAATGACAGGACTGTATGGGGTTAATCTGGCTCAACACAGACGTTGCTGTTAATAGTTTTGTAATTATTTATTCCTACTTATTAATTATGATATTATGATATTATAAAATTTGTATTAGTTAAGCACAAGATTTTTTTAAAAAGAGATCTAGAAATCAATCTGTGGGAGTTTCTACGCCCTTCTTCTCCCACAGTGATCCAATGTAGAGAAGTGGCAAAAAATTACGATTGCTAAGTATATGTAAATATCTACAGTAATAAAGACATTTGCAATTTTGGTTTTTTTTTTGGAATAAAAATTATAACAATAATTTATTGTTGAAAATGACAGTGTTTTCATGAACCCATGTGAGACTTATAAGCAGTCTCCATACAACCAATTTTTCAAAGAAATAAAATATAATAGTATCTACAGTCTAAGTATATTTTACTATATGCAAATAAACTGATTTACTAGCTATTATAGGAGGATATATATATGCACAACCTAGTTAAATCTTCTACAGTTACAATTTCCAGGTATTTCCAGCATATTACTGTCTATGGAATGACGAATGCGAGGCTAAGCGAGAGGGTTAAGTCTGAAATCTGGCTGACTTATTTCCTTGTGACGCTCAAAACTTTCGAACCACCCTTGCGATTTAACTTAAACATGGCAAAGAACCATCGCAGGAAAGTCTCCTACAATTTACAGAAAACCGCATTGAAATCCGTTCACCCGTTTGGCCGCTAGAGTGCCACAGACAGACAGAAGCTTCAAACTTTTAACACACCCCTCTTTTTTCGTCAAGGGTTAATAAAACGTGGGTAACAACTGTGCATCTCCCTCCCCGTATAGGAAAAGGAGTGACGCTTTTTTACCTCCTCAGAAATCTTTACGTGGTAACTAAAGTATGAAAAAGATAACATGGTGCTTAACAGGTGTCAGTCTTACCTCCGATTTCTGAATTGAGAATGTCATTATTCAAATACTTATGTATTGTTCTGTCTCTGCAATTTATATAGGTAAATAAGAACGAGACAGAACGATACTTAAGTATGAACTTAATGAATTTCTGAAATCGGCGCTCAGCCTATTTAGTTTAGGGATATTGCTTAAAAACTCTTAAATCTTAAAAACGCTTCAAACATTTGTGAATCTAATGCAGTAAATTTGGGTAGTTTTTGTATTTTTTTTGACATTTTTGATTCTTTCCGATTGCTTTGGTAACATCCCTAAAGCTTAAAAAGTGGATTTTATAAAGTTGTAGGTTATCTTCTAACGGCCTTACTAATTAATGAAGTTATTCACGGTTTAACTTATTCAGTGTTTTGTCCTTTTCATACGTCGAGTAAATGTCAAATGTCAAAGCAAGACAAAACACTGTATAAGTTAACCGTGAATAACTTCTTTTATTAGTAAGGCCGGAAGATTTTATAAACTCTAAGGCAATTCTATGCACATTGACAAACGCAATTATGGCTAACTCACATCCACGAGAAAGAAACAGTGTTTCAAGTTAGTCTAACCAGATCATGTTATACAATATTTTCCCACTCGACCGGATATAGAACCCCTGGGGCCCAATTCCGGTACACAACGACAGCTCAATGACAATTACATGACGATTACGGTCAACTTTAAATATCCAATATCTGACGATTTTTTAATCCCATTCCCTTTGTTGATGTACTAAATTATTATGCCTACCAATTAACTTAATTTGTACCATAATGGCCTAAAAAAATATTCTCCAAACGCCCAATATTGGATATCTAAAGTTGACCGTAATCGTCATGTAATTGTCATGGAGCTGTCATTGTGTACCGGAATTGGACCCTTGGCCTCTGACTTATGATCGCGAGGTAAAATACCTATCTCTGTCGCCTTATCATGTAATTCTTACATCTATGAATGAAATAAATAAATATTAGTGGACAATCTTACACAAATCGAACTAGGCCCATAGTAAGCTCAACAAGGCTTGTGTTATGGGTACTAGACGACGATATATTTAATAGTAATAAATACTTATGTAAATACATAGAAAACATCGAAGACTAAGAAACAAATATTCATGCTCATCAAACAAATATTTGCCCTTACCGGGATTCAAACCCAGGACCAGGTTAAATCGGTCGTAATTTCAATCGCTTTTAAAAAAAATACCAGTTATTTTTCATACGAGCTGTCTTTTATTGCGACTTGGCTTGTTATGCGACGAATTCAGTGGCATCATCATGTTATTTTTTATTATTATTTTATTTTTATTCAGGCACATATATTTCTTCTGGCCCCACACTAGGATCCCCTGTATCGAGGAAACCGGAAACAGCGACGTCACAAACATGTAAACGTCCAAGCCCTGAGTTTTTTTTCATTCTCCCCAGCCAGGATTCGAACCCGGTACCTCACGCTTTGGAAGCGCAGCCTTGACCGCCACACCACAGAGGTCGTCATTCTGACATCGACATGGTCAATTGAATATTCAGGCTACTGATTGAAAAATGGAGCAAACACATCAGAACTCGGCCACTTGACACAAGCTGTCTTTGTGACGACTCCTTGTTTATACGATTAGCCAATTTTTCAAAATCGTAGTTTATGTGGCTGATGCATATTGGAGGGCATTGAAACATATAATTATATAATAATAATAACACTCGAGAGTTTTAATGCCTAATTATATATAGTTACATACTCTAGTTTATCTAAACACATATCATAAGCTCTCTTAAATGTGTTCAGGAACCGCATGTTCGACCGGCATGGTGGTATTGATAAATTGCTCTGCGCTTGTTTAGCTTGTTCAGTAGTACCAACCTCACACACAAACTAGGGGCGGCACGCAGGTGGGCGTCGGCGTTCGAAATTTGAATGTCACTCTCGAGTGATATTTTTATGAAACTCGCCTTCGGCTCGTTTCATAAACCCACTCTCGAGTGCCTAATTATGTACAGTTACATACACTAGTTTATCTACACACATATCATAAGCTCTCTTTGATGTGTTCAGGATCTGCATGTTTGACCAGCATTGTGGCATTGATCATTGCTCTGCAGGTGTTTAGCTTGTTCTGTAGTACCAACTTCACAGACAAACTAGGGGCGGCACGCAGGCGGGCGTCGGCGTTCGAAATTTGAATGTAATAATTTGTCGAAAATTGATACAAATTATGGTCATAATCTATCAATATTCAGAAAAGAAATGAGTTTTTACCAAGTAGTTTATTATTATGCTGGTCGTAACGTGCGGTTTTTGGACGCAGTAAAGAGGGTTTATAATTCGTGTGTAGATAAACGATTAAAATTCCTATATCTCAGAATTACATGATAAACCTTCTGAACTGTTATTAATAGAATTATTCCAAAACCTTTTTTCCCGTCACTCGCACTCGTCGATAAATCCGACATTCACGCGACATGTCAAGCGATTTCACACCTATTGAATAGTAATGGAATGGTAATCTTATTCATGCAAATAGCATTATATTCTCTAAGTAGATGTTAATCGAACTTTCGGATACGATAAGGATTTGACTTCAAGTTAGGCCCATGCTCATCGTTTCGCGGCATACCAATCTAGGCCGCAAAAAGTAATCCTAGAACAGACCATAGAACGTTTTGAGAACCTGTTGTCGGTTATTCGGTCTGTTTATGTTTATTTTCGGAAGTGTATTGATTGCTAATTGAAGTAATATTTACATATGACCAATGAGTTCCATGCAAAGTAAAAACTTGGGTGAAATAATAATCAGGCCATAGACGAGCCTACGCGTGAAGGGGTCCCGTCCCGGATAGGGTCCCTTCTGCACCCTACGAACATAACTCTAATAATACGCTCACTGATAACAAAGTAATAAGGTGATAATGATTGCGGGTGTCGATTTGACATTAATCAATGAGAACAATTTGAATGATCACCAAAATAAATTTCCTTACCAAAATCGATAAATGATCACCAAAATTTGCAGAAAATATCAGCGCAAAGACTGCGGTAGCTTAGGTGAAGGGTAAAGGCTTTGCAATAGCGGACATCGACTCCTGTCTACCACTTAGTGATACTTACTTATTAGTAACGTTCTAAATTACTGTCGTTTAGCATATCATGGTAGCGGAAGCGGTAATATATGATTCGGTTCGCAGTAGAAGTCGGGTCAATGACCGCTATCGCAGCGCTAACCCGTATGCTGCTAGGTTAATTAGCCATAAAACGAGTCGGTATAAAATGAGAACAATTTAAATTACTACCAAAATATTTTTTTTCTATCCAAAATGGGGAAATGATCACCAAAAGTTGCAGAAAATATCAGGGCAAAATACTGCGGTAGCTTAGGTTAAGGGTAAAGGGGGTGAGCGAAGCGAAGCGCCCTTTATCCATCATGTTAGGTTAAACATGTAAGAACAACAAAAAATACTTTAAACATAAACTTAAGTACACAAAACACAAAAAGAAGTTTGGTGATCATGTATCCAAACAAAATTTGGTGATCGTTTACTAATTCTGGAGGTCGTTTTGAATTTATTGGTAGTAAAATAGGTGCGTTTTTGGTAATCGTTTAAACATAAGCCGTATAAAACAATGACTGAACAATAATGAATGGATGACAATGAACGAAGGAATGAAGTTTCGGGTAACGAAGGACCAGGCCCTCCATGCTACTAAGCACAAGCCTCACACACGCCTATCGCAGGCTCGCGCTATCTCTCTCTCTCCCGACTCGATGTAACGTGACTTCCGAGCCTGCGATAGGCTTGTGTGAGGCTTGCGGTCAGAAGCATCGGGGCCCTGTACTGTATCCACATACCTGCAATATATACTAATCATCACAATACAGGGCAATATGAAGGATATACAACTAGAGACGACCGCGTACGTCGGTGTCAGCACTAAGGCGCACGTGGGGTAACGTGGGGGCTTCTGGGTCACTATCGACTCTTCCTGTGGCCTGTGGACAAAGACAAGGTAAACATTAACCAACACACATAACATAATATGCTTACCTATGAAATTGGCGAATTTTTCTTCCAGATTCAGGAGTTCATAATTCGAGTAATTCAATAGCTATTTCCAGTTTTTTTTTATTGTTTTAAAATTAATTTAGATATTTTACATCTACATATTAAATTTTGTTTTAATTTTCAGTTTGATAACTAAAATGTTAACTTCAAAATCAGTGCCTCCTAAATGTCATCTATTTTCATGATAATATTCGTAATATTTTTTTTTGGCTGACACTTTTCAAAAATTATATAAATTTTTCTGTTAATGTTGTCTCATTCATACACAAAGTTTATAAAATTAGGATCTGTCATTCCTAAAAAAAAATACAAAAATGTTTGTACTGAAAATTGAGTTAACTTCAATTTCTCCATACAAAATGCCAATTTCATATGTAAGGACCTAATATTTATACAAAGACACATACATTGCTTCCTTCCTGGGAATCATAAACAGCAACGTCACCCATATAAACATCTAAGAGCTCGAGATATTTTTTCCTCCCCTTTTGGAATCCGCGGCCACTCGGTCAGGAGACAGAGCCTTGAATAGCATCAGCGGTGTAGAGGTCGTATTAATATTGACTCATGACTAGACGGGAAATTGGTCAGTGGTCCAAAGCAGTCCCAGAGGGGTGACCAAGGAGAGCGACAAGGTCAGTGGGCAGACCACCTGCGTGGTCAGGCGACATCACGAAGTTGGCGCGATTGTTTTAATTATACATGCGCAAAGGCGAGCATATCCCTAAAAACAGATTTTTTCCAGAAAATCTAGGCAGGATAGGATAGACTATTGCTAGGGCAGTCTGGTGCCTAATCCTAATCTTAGACGATCCGAATGGCCGAGGCGGCAGTGACCCTGCCTACGTAGCCAAGGGTCCCGGATTCGAATCCCGGTGGGGGCAAATATTTGTTTAATGAGAACGGATGCTTGTACTCTGGTCATGGTTGTTTATCTATCTAAGTATTATTTATCGATATAAGTATGTGCATCGTTGTCTAGTACCAAAGATACAGGAATCCTCGTTTGGGGCTAGATCAGTGTGTGTAAATAGTGTACAAGGTATTTTTATTATTTTGATTGAAATTGACACCAAGTTCCATGATTGCGATCGACATTTTAGTCGATCGCAATGTTTGATTGGGGGAAAATAGGGGGGGAAATGGGAGAAGATTGCTATAGCGTTATTTATTAATAGATCCAATCATATTTGGGAGGCACAACGCACAGGCAGTGTCGTGGGGACCAGAAACAGCGACATCATCATCCTTGTGTGGGGCCAAAAATAAAAATATATGTCCCTGTATAAAAATGTCATAATCTTCATCAAGCTCAGCGCTCATCAACCCACCGCTGGGCACAGGCCTCTTCTCTATAGCGCCAACCCCTACGGTCCTGTGCCATCCGCATCCATTGAGATCCTGTCGACTTTAGTATATAAGATACTATTTAGTATATAAGATCTACTACAATAAGATACCTCTGGAGATTGTGAAATTGCCATTTGAGCAATTTAAAAACCGGTCAAGTGCGAGTCCAAATCGCGCACGAAGGGTTCCGTACCACCGTTCAATGGAAGCGATGGTGTGGAGTGAATAGTTTGGATTTTACACAGCAAAATATTGTTTACAAACTTATTGGTGCGGTTACTTTCACACTCCATGTACGTAACCAGGTGCATCCATAAGTTTGTATATGGTATTGAAAGAATTGTTGTATAGGAGCCCCCTTAAATATTTCTTTTATCCTGTTTTTTAGTATTTGTTGTTATAGCGGCAACAGAAATACATAATCTGTGAAAATTTCAACTCTCTAGCTAGCTAGGTTCTTGAGATACAGCCTGGTGACAGACGGACGGACGGACGGACAGCGAAGTCTTAGTAATAGGGTTCCGTTCTTACCCGTTGGGTACGGAACCCTAATAAAAAGCAGGTTAAAGCGACTTTGTCGAAAAAGGGATATTACAATGTTCAAGATTACTTAAATGACAGGACTGTAAGGGGTTAATCTGGCTCAACACAGACCTTTCTGTTAATAATTTTGTAATTATTTATTCCAGCTTATTAAATAAAAATAAATCATAATTGTATTAGTTAAGCACAAACTATTTTTAAAAGAGATCTAAAAATCAATCTGTGGGAGTTTCTACGCCCTTCTTCTCCCACAGTGGTCCAATGTAGAGAAGAGGCAAACAATGAAGTTTGCTAAGTATATGTAAATATCTACAGTAATAAAGTACTTTTGAGTTTGAGTTTGAGTTTATCGTCCGACCATCGGGCAGGTGGTCTGCCCACTGGCATTGTCACTATATAATTATGTAAATGTAAGTAATTTGTCTTAGTCACTGGTGATGGAAAACATCGTGCGGAAACCTTTATTACTCCATATCTGCGGCGATGGGCTAGCCCCCTGTCGGGCACAATTATTCCTTTGTCACCCCGTATACCCGCGTTACGCTATGTTAACGTTATGTCATTACTTAGCTGGAAAAAAATTGCTGTAATATGTTTTCATAATCAGCCTCTCAGGGAACCTGCTTTTGACTATAGACCTCCTCATGGACATGTCGCAGTTGGTTTGGTTAAATCAGACACTTAACGAACTCTCTAGACCGTTAATTAAATGCCAACGTTTAACCAAGTCACTAGCTTTTTGATTTAAATAAAGCATCGTCGAAAACGTTTCTGTCTGATTTCGCAATCTGTCTTACCGAAAACCGGCGTGTTGGAAAATAAGATGGCGTCACGACAACAGCTGATTTGCACAGCTTATATCGGGGCAAAACGTTGCGGTAGCTTAGGTGAAGGGTAAAGGGGGTGAGCGAAGCGAAGCCCCCTTTAATCTTCGTGTTAGGTAGAACATGTAAGAAAACAAAAAATACTCAAAACATAAACTAAAGTACACATATTTTTATTTTATTTTATATGTCTTGTAGCCTAGGAACGTTTAGACAACTTGTTCAACGTTTCGTTCACTCTCTTGTCTGACGGAATTTTAGTGACTTGGTTAAACGTCGACATTTAATTAACGGTCTAGAGAGTTAGTTAAGTGTCTGATTTACCATCTAATATACACACCATTAAAATTGGCCCTGTGCAAACCGCGACAATTGCTCTCCAGCTATCAGCAGTATTTTAGTGGCCCCATTTACTAATGGCAGTATTCGAGACAGTCCCACTCTTGTCTCTTTCAAAAACCGCGTTAAAGAGCAATTCGTCTCTCTTTCCTGATATTTATAGCATGTATATTATTATTATTTATAAACTTGATGTATTGTGACTATCTCTTAGAATACTCGTACTAATCGGGCCACAAAAATACTGGCTGATATATAACTGGCGAACTGTGGTCGCGGTTTGTATACCTGAAGAGGTCGTTAGACATACTATGTTTTGGTAATTATTTAGTAGTCTGGTATATTTATTTTCCGTATTTTATAGATATTTAATTTACTTATATACATACATTTAATTATAATTAGATATGACACATTTTGCACTGTCTACCCTTTCATGATACATTTCCCTCTCATGCCTTGGTTTGCTGGAAGAAATCTCTTTTTTATGGATAAGCTCGCCTTTGTACATATGCCTCTCTTAATGTAATCTTTATAATTAAGGTGGGTGCAAAAAAAATTATGAATAATGAATGAGTATTGTAATTGGGCTAGTATTTAATCGCACATCAAAAATACTGATTTGCACAGCAAAAAAGGATCAACAAAAACACTTTTCATGTTTTAAATATTTTATGTAAACTTTAGTTTATGTTTTATGTATTTTTTGTTGTTCTTACATGTTCAACCTAACACGAAGGATAAAGGGGTCTTCGTTTCGCTCACCCCCTTTACCATTCACATAAGGTACCGCAGTATCTTGCCATGATATTTGCTGTGCAAATCGGTATTTTTGATGAGCAGTTTGATATTTCCCTTATAATTGTTAGGTTTATAGTTTTCTGTACTTGTTTACCTATGTAAACCCAGTGATATGGGCAGGAAACTGATGAGTGCTGCTAGTAGCCAGACCAGCGCAATTGTGACGATGGCCACCTTCCGGGTCACCCAGCGGCCGTATCTGTGAAAAATTAAGTTTTATCAGTAATATAAATCGAATATAAAAAAATAAATTTAATGTATAAAAATAAAGTTGAATGATTTTCCGGAGAGTCCAATCTGTTCCTAACTCTTTATTAATCTGTGATGACGGTTCATAACGCTCCGATCAGTTGCGTGATGTAGCTGTCACTGTAAGATAGTCAAAACCGTTAGTTAATAAACTAACGCGTTAGTTGATCAACTATCGACAGATAGTAAACCAAACCTACAAGGTTTAGAATTTACGTTTCTTTTGTTCTTACATGTCAAACTAACACGGAGACTATTCGGGGGCTTCACTGCGCTCGCCCCTCTAGTCTTCACCTAAGCTACCGCAGTGTTTGCCCTGCTATTTCATTTGCAATTCAAGTTTAAACCAGTTTACTATTTAACGGTTTTAACCGTTAGTTTATTAACTAACGCGTCATATACTATATTAGTGCGCTACAGTTTACTATCTGCCGATAGTTGACTAACTAACGAGAGAAAAAACGTTAGTTTATCAACTAAAGGTTTTGACAATCTTGCGGTGACATATCTACATTTAGCATTTTTAGTTAATAATCATTTAGGTATATAAATAGCTTCTGGGTTCACGCTAGGATTCTTTAATCTATCTATCGTTTTTTTTCCGTTCCTCCCAGGACGGGATTCGAACCCGGTACCTCTCGATTATGGGGTAGAACCTCGACCGCCACGACATCGCTACAGAGATCTTCAGAAAAACACCCTAAGTCTTGGATGTTTATATGTTTCTGACGCCGCTGTTTCTTGTTCCCATGACACAGGGTGTCCTAGTGTGGGGCCAGAGGCAATGTATGCAACTGCATGTAAATGACAAAGCAATATAAAAGTGTATAAATGAGAGAATTTAAATTTGAAAAAAAAAAATGCTGTGTGTCCGTGCTTTAGCCGTATTCGCACAATCGATCGTGCGGGTAGCAACATCTGGCCGAAACGGGTACTGGATGATGGATGTCCATTACTAATTCGGATGACACGTTAAGCAAAAGTTCCTGGCTTCTATCGCTTCTCGGTGGTAGTAATCTCAAAGCTGTGCCAGAGCTTGATAACATCTGACAATCGAGTTGGCCATCTACCCCGACACCCCTCCATCTAATCCAAAAAATACTGAACGATAAAAAACATGCCATTGGAGTTCTCTTAGACATGAGCAAAGCTTATGATCGAGTCTTATACGGAGCTCTTTTAGAAAAACTCTATGGTATGGGAGTGAGAGGTATTGCTTTCAACTGGTTTTCATCGTACTTGCGCAACCGAATACAATATGTTGATATAGAACATTATAACTCAACTACCAAGCGAATCGATAAAAAACGATCAAATGAAGTAGAATTAACCAAATCGATCCCGCAGGGTAGCGTGCTCGGATGTTTACTTTTTTTAATATATATAAATGATCTACCTAATACTATTAATATACCATGTACGCTATTTGCAGATGATATATCCCTGATTTTTCCTAGTCAAAACGTAGAGAAATTAACTATGGACCTAAACTCACACCTAAATAGAATTAAAACTTGGTTAGATGACCATAACTTAGAAATAACTTTAACAAAACCAAATTAATGGAATTCAGACCTTACCAAAAACGACCCCTAGATATTATAAACTATAAATTTAACGGAACTGTAATAGAAAATGTAGAGACTTCTTGTCTCCTAGGTATCAATTTAGATAATAATTTAAATTGGAAAAGCCACATTCTAAAGATAACTGGTAAGCTCTCAAGCTTTATATATGCCCTATCAGAGCTGAAAAAAACTACAGACCTCAGGACGGCAACATGCGCTTATCATGCGTATGCACAAGCCTGGCTTAGGTACGGTATAATTCTTTGGGGCAATAGCACAGACGCAAAAAACGTCTTTATATTACAAAAAAAATGTATTAGAATTCTGGCTAATATAGACGCGAGGACGAGCTGTAGAAGATATTTTGTGGAATATAATATTTTAACTATGACAGCGCTCTATATTTTAGAAATCAGCGTCTTTGTCAGGAATAATATGCCTCTTTTTCCACAACATACTCGCCCTGAGGGCCTTAGATCACAACAACGCCTAGCCACCAAGATTGCTAAACTAGAAATCATAAACTCTGGTCCCCACTCAATGGCAGCAAAAGTTTTCAATGCTCTACCATATCACATACAAAATATAAAAGACAATACTTTATTCAAAATAACCCTCAATAAGTACTTGATCCAGAAATGTTACTATTCTCTTCAAGAATTTTTCAGTGATAATTAATGTTAAAGTACACAATAGAAAAGAAAATATGTATAATTAAATAATACTAGAAATAGACAATTATAAGCTAGCAATTAAGGAATTAGTTTAATCATATTGTAGTGCCCTTACAGGGTGTCATGTACCTCTTGAATTACATATAAGAACTGTAATGACACATGATTATTGCAATAAAGAAATCTGAAATCTGAAATCTGAAATCTACCCGCACTGAGCCAGCGTGGTGAATTATGCCTCAATCTCACCTGTATCCGAGTAAAGGCCCTTGCCCCTCGGTGGGGAAATTAATGGGCTACACATTATTAGTAGCTAATGTAATAACATCAGTTCCAATTCCAATTGAGGCTCTAAAAGACTTCCTAAGAAATAACACGGAAAGACTCTGCAAAGTAGTCTAAACCCCAAGTGGTGTGTGTAGTTTTCTCGAAGGCACAAGGGGAGTTTATTGAATTTCATTTCTATTACATTGGTAAAATGGCCGGTTCGAATATCGAACAGTGCTTACAGGGCTATTTTTTACCCGACTTCTGCAAAGCCGAAGATTTTGACCGTATTTGTTATCTTAGGCATGTAAGTTCCCCCAGAACATCTAATCTTCTTATCAGAATTTGGCAAATGCGACATCGTTGAAAGCTTCTTGATCGTCCACTACTTTTGTGTAACAAAGTGGAAATGTAATTGCTTAAAAATGGTGGCAACTGTTCCCTAGCCACCCCACTATCAAAAGCTCACCTCCCATACAAACTCGGTCCTTTCCCGGAAATGTTGATCACGTACGAAACCCGTTTTTTTTTTGTTAACGCTATATAATATAATATATTAAATATTCCGCTATCGATGTGTAATAATTGACAATTATCGTAATGTCGTCATTACTTTAGACTACACAAAACAGACAAACAGACAACTAATATTAGAAAAAAACTTGTACAAGGGCGAGCTTTTCTCTAACAAAAGATTTCTTCCAGCAAAACATGTGACTTAAGAAAGGTAATGGATTAGCGGGAGAAGACCTGCGCGTACAATAAAACTCTATAAGTACTACATACTCAAACTACTAACATTACTAACAACAACTGACATAAAAAAATATATAGTGTTATTTTTCCCTAATTGCTAAAAATAGACTGCACACACAATTACTTATATAAACAATATAATACACTAATGTATATTATTATTATTATATTATATATTATAATGTATATAATGTATATAATTATATTCTAATAACAAACGTAATCGTTTTAAAAAAAATTGCAACGCAACCTTTTCCCTTTCCCATTTTTCAAAACAAAATATACGTTTTTGTAAATAATATTGTATAGGAAGCCTAAGCACATACGGGTATTAGTTGATGAGTAATATATTTGGGATAATATTGGTTATAAGTTTCTGTCTACTCAGCCTCAGTGTCAGCAATAACAAGGAAATTCTTCACGGTAATCAAGAAAAACAAGACTGTTTCTTAAGTGTACTTTGACCGCCTCTAACTAAGTAAAGTCTACGTGAATGGGGTAAACAATCACATCATCAATCAAAGGCATCAATTGGATTATTACGGGATTCTTATTGGATTCTAACTCTCATTAGTTTGCGAGTAATTCCTTATTTCGCAAGCATCGGCAAAACAATTCGCAGGCGGCAAGGCTGCCCCATGAGTGGCATAAGAATATACATAGCTCTATAATTATGGCGAGAAGTTTAAGGGCTGAACAAAGGCCAATGGCATTGAGAATTAGACATAGAAAACAAATACCGTCGCATCGCGACGAAGCAGACTGACGCATGCTCCCGCGCAGAGCCCCGCGGGGCAGCCCGAGCTCCGAGACCAAGAAAATTATAGAAAATATTACTAAACTCCTGTATGTAATAATAACATTAAAAATAAAATAAAACCACCAAAAAATTTCCCTTTTTTTACCTATTTTTGGGTGTAAGTTTCATATAGGAAACTGGTTTCGTCTCCGAGCGCTTGTTCATTTAGTTGAATTATATTGCATTGCGAAAAATATTTTTAAGTATTAAATATAACAGATATCCGGTAATTTTAAAAGTACATTCTTATCTCTAATAGACCTTTATAACATATATTTATCCTACATTTTTATGTTGTCTAGTTTAGCCTAGAATTGAAGCTAAAGATGCATTTCTGGCCATATTCAATCCCTTAAGGCGTGCTGCTACATTTGTCTCTATATTTAGATTTTGATGACCCGAATGGCCGAGTCGGCGGTGAACAAAGCCAAGGGTCCCGGGTTCGAGGTAAGGGCCGTATTAGCATATTTCAAAAATATCACTAGCCCTTGCTCGCTGCTTTGCTTGCATTTTGTCAAATCTTTAGAAGCTTTTTTGATTGCCTGCCGGTCGTTTTAAATTTCATACTCTTTAGAGCGCGACCTGGACCCACTAGGTAGAAACGCGGAATAAACCTCGGGTAAAGTTATTTTAAGAATCGTAGGAACATTGTGAAGATGGTCAGAAGGATAATCGAAAGGCCCTGAATTCACGCCCGTCGAGCCTACACTACAGAACACTGAATGATCTCGTGGAAAAGGCGGTGGAAACGTGTTGGTGTCAACGCCAGCTGTTGCTGGAGGCTGAGGGGAACTAAGAAAGATTAATGTGCGTGTTAGTATAGTAAAGTATCGTTTGTATTTATTTAGCATTAAGTTATTAGCATTGGTAGTATAGTTAGTCTCAGCAGGGGCCCTGGCCAGCCCGGATTCGATTCAGCTTGATTCTGCAGTTATGTGGAAGTGGTGTAGCTGATAATTTAGAGCTGGTATCTCGCGAGAGTTGAGGCGAAGGTTGGAGTATGTCTGAGTCGTCTTGGCTGTTAATCTGCATAGATGGGTGGGTGCTATGCCGTTTCTGGGGTAAGCTGGTGAGCGGTTGAGTCGGGAAGCGGCCATATCGTTGAAACGAGCCTGCTAATTATTGAGATAATTATGGCATGTGCTGGAGACTTGAGTTGTGTGAGCAGAAGCCACAAAACAACACTCAAACAAATGATCGTACAATTTTCATCGACAGTCAAAACAGTAACGTCAAATTCAACAGTATTTTTTGTTGTTGTTGCCACTTTTCGCACAAAAAGTAAAAATGCGGGATTTTCGTTTCTCTTTCCTCATTTTTTAATCAAAATATTTGGTAAAAAGGAAACATATATAGGAAATCCCTGATATAACTTAGTTTACTCGCCGTTTTCCACAGAATTTCTTTGACTGCAGTAACCCATGATCGAGGGATTTTGTGTTTAACAATGGAATAATGTGGTTGCTGGACAATTCGAAGAAATGTCGAGAATTTCTGCTCGAGTTAACGTAAACCTGGGATTATTTGTTAATAGCTTGGCCCTTTAGTAGTGGGGTTTTAGTTTTTGAACTTAATAGTTTATCTAACAAAATACGCTCCGACAACTAATTTGTCACACAAGAAAAGAAATGGCAACACTATGCCATTTCTGTTATACGATAAATTGCTAAACTGTAAATAGTACTGTAAACTGTAAACTGTAGTTTCTTATTTCAATTAACTTATTTGATGTTGTGCTCATATGTGTAGGTAGGTTGTTTAATTATGTCTTGTCCATAACAAATTTGCTTAAAGAAAACTCTTGTAAGATAAGCACACCTTGGTACATTTAATTTTTATGTACTGTTCCGTATTTATTTTTTTATTCGATAAAGTACAAAGTAAACTATAGCAAAGCTACTCCCGTTGCCAGGAACTGCGGTCTGCCGTGCAATCCGCTATTTAGCCCTGTACATGCGCATACTACATCAGCAGTGTGTAGCCATTTTGCGTCGGACGTGATTGCATGGCAATGACGTGCGGTCGCGTTGCCTGCGGTTTCATACGTGATCCGCCTGGAAATACCGATTTGCGACAGCCATTCTGGACCGTAGACTGTAGATTTAGGGTGGAAATTGGTTCGGGGTGCTGAGGCGGTCTGGTCCGTTTGGTGCCGTGTTTTTAGCAATAAGCTTGCTTGTTTACCGATATTGCAATTTGCCTATCTATCCGTCGGAGCGATGGTATGTGATGGTGGACTATGACAAATGTATAACGTGTCATCCGGTGCATCTATATATATTTGCTTGTTAGGGATTGATTGGTTTTGTTTGCTAGGCGCCTACAATGTTGTAGCGATTGTTATGTTTGTTTAAGTGCATATGTAGTCTACACATAATTTGAATACTACGCCCGTAAACATTCGTATTTTCGTAAATATCTTTTATTTATTTATTTATTTATTTATTCAGGGGTTACAAACAGGACAAGTTACATTACAAAAACAAACAGAGGATAAATATACAGTTAATTAAAATCTAACTTATCCCTTAGGGTATCCCACTTATGACTTAAATGATTTGGGAAGAATTAGCTCCGAATGAGCAACAACTAAAGTACTTAGGTGCTAAGAATATACATTCTTACTAAAATTAAAAACCAAAATATGAGAGAAAAATGTGCATTGTTTACAATTAGGGTACATCTATTGCACAAACGTGCATGAAATTACCAAACCACAGTCAAGGATTATTATCCTCGAGTTTTTTGAACAACAGCTTGCGTATGGAGTGCTTAAACCGATTGACAGATGAATCAAACAAGTCGACCTCTGCAAAGTTTTTGTCGTGGTCTGCACAGAGTCGACCTATTGGCGCCCTTTTACCAGCATTGGTGCGAGCGGCTTTCACGTGGAAAAGCCGCTTGTGCCGGGGAGCTCTGAGCGGGACATGGTACCTTATAAGGGAGACAAGCTCTGGGCAGTTGTAGTAACTGGTGCATATCCGCTTGAGAACAACGGCGTCCGCGAGGGTGCGACGATCGTGGAGGGACGTCTGTCTGTAGTTTGTAAGCAGGATATCATATGACCTCTTTGGAGCCCTGACACGGTAATTGAGACTACGGAGGAACTTCTTCTGTACCATTTCAATTTGTGCATCATACGTTGCATAGAAAGGATTCCAGATAGGGGATGCGTATTCAAGATGGGAACGAACGAGAGAGCCGTAAATCGTGAGGAAGGACTTGGGTTTCTTAAAGCTCTTAGTTGTACGCATGAGGAATCCAAGCATCTGATAAGCTTTCTTAGTTATGTGTGCGATGTGTGCATCGAAGGTCAACATTGCATCAAAGTAGACGCCAAGGTCCCGAATACATGTGACCTTTTGCAATGCATGTCCGCCTATATGATATTCACCCGTATTACGCTCTATCACCTGTTTTGTGAATCTTATATATTGACACTTATTGTATGCTAGGGATATACTATTAACGGTACAGTAAGCGTCAAGTCTGTCCAGGTCCTGTTGGAGCAACACGGTGTCCATGTCGGAATGGATTTCCCTATAGACCTTTAACCTATAGACCGTCTTAAGTATAAGTTCCTAAAAGTTCTCCTACAATTAAAAAATTGCAGCACAATGAAGTAATTAAGAATAATGAAATGAATCATGAATGAATCTTCGCGCCCTGTCGTTTACTAGGTAGCAAAGGCAACCCCTCCCTCTTTTAGCCAGTAATTCAAGTAGTAAAAATTTTTGAGTGATGGGGCAAACCCATCGCAGTATGAGACTGAGTACATCCTGATGCTTCCTGATCCCGAAAACGGGTCGTAGTACTCATTCAGAACCATCCTCGGAGGTTTTGGAGCATGGAGGTACTTGGTGACCAGGTCTTCTGCGCCCCTGGATCTTACCCTGTATGATCAGTTGGAGCAGGTTATATTTATCACTACGCATAATATGTCCGATATACTGAAATTTCATGATCTCGATAAACCGCTTACTACCGCTACAATAAATACTTCTTTTTGCATTCTTTCCAATACAGCAACATTTGTCGATCTATCCGTCCATGATATTTTAAGCATTCTTCTGTACACCCACAATTCAAATGCTTCTAATCGCTTGCAGATTGTCTGAATTAGTGTCTATGCTTCTGAAAATATGTAGCATCAGACGAGATAGCACTTTGTGGATATTTTGATGTTGCGATTACGAAGAACATGACTCATCTTATTGAACGCACTTCGGGCCTGTTCGATTCGACATTTAACTTCCGTACTGTGATCTTCTTGTTCATTCACAATACATCCCAAGTATTTGCAGGAATGAACTCTTTTCAACGGACAATCCTTAACTTGGACAACAGCAGTTGTGTTGATGGGCGCCCAACTTATCATGTACTAGGTCTTCTTTGTGTGACGCGTGAGAAGTTGCTGCAGATATTAAATTGAGCTGGCGAGTAATATTGTGTCATCCACATATCTTATGTTCCTAAGGGATCTTCCATCCATAATAATTGCCTCGATTGCTTCCCCGAGAGTTTCAGCGAAAATACATTCCAGATATACTTTGAATAGCAACGGTTACAAAATGCTTCCCTGACGTACTCCTGAGGATCTCCACATCCACCGTAAGTTGTTGTTCAACGCGTACAGTTTGCTGCCAGTACAGATTACGTATAAATACCAAGGGGATATAGGGTTAAGGCCAATAGTATCGAGAACTTTGATTAGTTTTGTCACATTTGACACGGTCGAACGCCTTACGAACGAAATAATACATTATTACAAATTTTAAAGGGGAAATATTAAACTGCAAATCAAAAATACTGATTTGCACAGCAAATATCAGGGAAAAATGCTGCGGTAGCTTAGGTGAAGGGTAAGGGGGGTGAGGAAAGCCCGCTTTATCCTTCGTGTTAGGTTGAACATGCAAGAACAAAAAAAATACTTAAAACATAAATTTGAGTACACATAAAATATTTAAAACAGAAAAAAGTATTATTGCTGATTCTTTTTTGCTGTGCAATTTTGGATGTGCGATTAAATACTAGCCATTTTAAAGACATAGGTCATTGGGAATTTCTTCGGCACAATATTTTGTAAAAAAGCTGAAGCCGGTTTTTCATTCCTTTGTTTGCTAATATTTATTTAAGCAAAAATAAAATGTTTATTTGCTTAACAAGCTCTTACCTTACCTTACCTTACTCGTACATCGAAACATTGGCGACCCGAATGGCCGAGTCGGCAGTGACCCTGCCTACGAGACCAAGGGTCCCGGGTTCGAGTCCCGGTGGGGGCAAATATTTGTTTGATGATAATGGATACTTGTACCCTAGTCATGGTTGTTTATCTATCTAAGTATAATATTTATCTATATAAGTATGTGTATCGTTGTCTAGCACCCAAGATACAGGGAATCCTAGTTTGGGGCTAGATCAATGTGTGTAAATAGTGTCCAAGGTATTATTATATTATTATTATATATTGATATAGAAAATTATTTATATAGCATTTAAGGTATTGAACTATGTTCTCAAGTTAATGAAACTCTTTCCTCATTGAAACCGGAAGTGAATAGAAATTGAGTAACTCATTTACAGAAATAAAATCATGTATGATAAAAAAACTAATTTTTATTTATTATAATTCGAATTAGCAATTATTAATCGTATATTGACAAATAACTAAGCACAAAACTCAATATCTGCAAGTAAAGATCTTTTCCGATAAGATCGGGAGAGTCCAGTTCAGTTCACCGATAAACAAATAAAACAATATAGCTAAGAAAATCGGCATACAAATGATCTCTTGTAAGGGTAATGATCTCTCTCTCACTACTTTCATTCTAAAAAAACCCATAGGTTTCATAAATTAATAATATAGCGGCAATAGAAATATACCCTCTGCGAAAATTTCAGCTCTCTACCTATTTCGGTTGATCCGGTAGAGCCCGCTGCCAGACGGACGGACAGACAGCCGAGGGTTAGAAAGAGGGTCCCATTTGGACGCTTCGGGTACGCAGTTTTCATTCAATACTTGTCAGAGGTAGAATCGAGAATAATCGAGCAACTGAATTCACCGAAATTCAATCGTATTTTACGTAAACGCGCGTTACATGGCAACTGTCAAAAAGTAACGACTGATTTGGAAATTATCGCTTTGTATTATTTAATATTTGCTTTGAAGTTCCCAACAATACTGGCTGGAAAATAAATTGGACGTGAATTGGCAAAAGTGGGCAAAGAAGGGCAAGTAATATTACAAAGTTATTTTGCAAAGTGTTTCTGCAAATAACGCGCAGCTGTGACCAAAAATACTTAAAGCCATTTTCGGCATATTATGATGTAGTAGGACGTCACATTAAAACATAGCGTCACGCCTTTTCCCATACGGGGTGGCAGAGGCACAATAGTGCCCACATTCCGCCAGTTATTCCATAGTCCATTTTGGAATCGCCCCGTGTTGCCTCACGATGTTTTCTATCACCGTTAGAACGGCCATTTAAAGCACTATGACGTCACGTTTTCCCATATATGGTGGTAGAGACACAGATTTAGTTTCGGACAGGACTGAGCCAGCATGGTGGAGTATGGCACAATCTTACTCGTATCCGGGAAAGGCCTATGCTCCTCGGTGGAGACATTAATATCTGGGCCAAGTTAATTATTTATATTGTAGGTGTGTATAATATTTGTGACTTGGCCAGTCTATTACGGGATTCTGCAACCCTGGTTACGCCTTATTGAGATAAGAGTGGTGATTATAAGGATATAATGTCGTAGTGAGAACCTATCCACATAAATTAAACGATAGTTGTCTTTAATCAATAGTAGTGCGCGGCGTTGCTGGAAGCACTGTTGGTGGCGGAAAGCGCAGCTCCAGGCCTGCGTACACAACGCGGTCAGCGACCTTCTGTCTCGGCCTTTATAGCTTGTCCACCAAAGGCTGCAATGATTACCAAGCTAAAAGTCCGAGAGCGTAACTAAGCTAAGCTCGGGGCGTTCATAGCGTGAACAGCAGTGCAATAATAGCGGACCAAGACTTGTATAGCGCTTAACTCAAACAATGCGAGTAATAATTAATAATTACGAAAATTGATGGAACCCTATATGGAAAATTGTTCTTTTGTTTCTTCCCGCGCTTTTTTTTTTTCTAGGCTGCCTGTACCTACATAGCCCAATTCTGAATAAAATATGTTTGCACTTAACCATTTTGGAAACAAGGCTCGACAATAATGGATTTTCACAGCAAATTGCTGGAGGCTAAAACACACCATCAATAAATTTCCAAACAACTTTGCTGGTGCAAATATTTTTTTACCATATTTTTTTTCTCCTGTTACGTAATTTTGAAAACTTCTGTATATCAATTATTATTAACCGACTTCAAGAAAGGAGATGATTCTCAATTAAGTTATAATTTAATTCTTATTTTTGATTAGTGTGTTAATCAACATATATGATCTGATGCCTGATGACTACAGCAGCTGATACGAGGTATGATATATTAGACCAGAATAATGTATTGATTTAACATAAAAATTCTAGGGTGTAGTTAAAAAAATTAGGCCTTCGAACCTAACCTTTCTGGTGCATTTATTGCCTCTCAAAAAGTTTGCCTTACCTTTTGGATTCCTACGACTATTTTACTATTTATAATTAGATGTATGTTTATTTATTTTAGGCACAGACTTGAATAGTAGGGACAGGGCACGGAGCGCTTGAAAGTGTCGCTACAAAAACAGTACAAAATCGGGAAAATTGGACTGTTTGCAATCAGTCGCGCTTGGACGGTGACAGCCGATTGACATATCGGCAGCAAAAACAAAAATGGTGACCTGCGACGTAAAAAGGTGTAAATCATACCCAAATCGCAAAACACAAAAACAGGGAGTATCGTATCACAAGTAAATATTATATTTTCAATTACTATTGGCTTTAAATTGATTATCTATAAAATATTGTTCTCGAAAAAATCCTCAAACGAAAATCAACCATTCGACTGACGTAACTTTGTAGCGACGCGCGACGCACAGTGAAACTGCCCGCTTCCTATATTTGAAAAACGATCCGATTTGGTTATTTTTCTATTCGTCATGTCAAGATTACTATTCGTAATGTCATTCCCCCCCCCCCCCCCCCTAACTAATTCATAACTTTTTCTACGATTAGGTAGTTTATTACTTATAAATTAAAATCAAGATCTTAAATTCCAAGTCACGCTACTAATGTGTATCTGTGAGCTTACATCCTCTTTCATAATTTTACGGCAAAGACAAAAATTAATATGCCTATTTAATTATGTTTCAACTTTTTATTAATTAAACATGAGCTAATTGCGTGAGACCTCGCCACGTAAGTAAAATTTTAGCTAGATATATTTTATTTCTACTCCTAATCACCGATTAAAAGTCACCGGGTATTTGAGAGTTATCCGTAGATCAACTTTCCTAATATTGTGTCTATACACCACAAATCGGAACGTGACCGACCGTGACGCCGTTACAATTTTTCGTACTGTCTTGGTTCCGAGGAATTCCGACAGGGGCGCTATTTTTCTTAGCCTCAAAATGATAAGAAATTTAGTACGGGAAGGCCTATCCTTAGTATTTATATCGATGATTTTAGGTAAGACAGTTATTACTTACTTTTTCTGTGATCATTTGTGACCTCAGATATATGAAACTCTTTGCCTACTTCCTTTTTCTGTGAGTAGAATACGTTTTATTGTTTATAATTTTGGTGAACCAAGCTTATGTCTCTCTAATGGAGGTATGTACTTACAAATTTTGTCCTGGTCGGGATCTGTATTGTGCAGAAAATTTTAAATTCGCGTGGTTTTTTGTGTGTTTGTGTCTGCATGTGTGTTTGTTTATGTGTGTGTGTGTGTGTTTGTGTATATGTGCATGTGTGTGTTTATGTATGTGTGTGTTATCTTATGATTATGTCGGGTTTATAGGTACCAGGATCGTTGCGGAACCGCCCGTCTGTCAAGCGGTATGGCTACACCCCGAAGTCTGCTCGTAGGCATCAGTGGATTGTGTTGGTTGTGTCGAGTCTATGTGGTACCGATGTTGGCAACGCCCTCGACTTCGGCACGGTGGACCTTCTCTAGGAGCTCATTATGAAGATCTGATACCCGGACATGCCACGGATCTTCGTTCAACATATCTCAGACATCCTTGCTGTCAAGGAAGCAGGGCATCTGGGCTGCGTTTTTGTAGGCGTTTCTCAACGTAGCGTCTAGTCTTTTGATGTTTGTTTTGCTAACTCTCGGTAAGATCTGTACTATCCCGTAGTCCAGTATTGGTGCTACGCACGTCTTGATTACGAGCAGTTTGATATCCAAGTCAACTCCTGACCTCCAGCCGATAATAGGATTTAGCATACTCCTTATTTTTTTGCTTTCTTTACTGCACACTGAGCGTGTATGTTCTTCGAAAGCCTCGTGTCGAGATGGACGACGAGGTATTTCACGCTCTTCTTGTACTCGACAGTCTGGTCTCTCATACGCTCTCTTTACTCAGTTTGTATACGAGCGCCTTATGATTGATGGAATCAAAAGCTTTACTTAGGTCGGTGGATATCATCGCAACACTATTTCCATCCTCGAGTTCTCTTGTATCTATATTTTTCTGTGATTTATTTGTAACCTTAGATGTATGAAACTCTTTGCCTACTTCCTTTTTCTGTGATTCATTTGTAACCTCAGATATATAAAACTCTTTGCCTACTCCCTTTTTCTGTGATTCATTTGTAACCTCAGAGATATGAAACTCTTTGCCTACTTCCTTTTTTGTGATTAATTTGTAACCTCAGATATTTGAAACTCTTTGCTTACTTC
This sequence comes from Argyresthia goedartella, assembly GCA_949825045.1. Taxonomy (NCBI): domain Eukaryota; kingdom Metazoa; phylum Arthropoda; class Insecta; order Lepidoptera; family Argyresthiidae; genus Argyresthia; species Argyresthia goedartella. The sequence continues at coordinate 9,402,253 of OX463831.1, read as the reverse complement.
CTTTTTCTGCATGATGATGATGATGTGAATGATGCACCAACTCAAAGAAAACTTAAGATTTAAAGAATAAAAACATATTCAAGTTTAACAAAATCTTAAGTTTTCTTTGAGTAGGTGCATCACTGTTCAGTTTACCTATTCGCTAATTTCATATGATTGAAGTAAAATCTCTCCAAATACCACCACTTTCTAGCATGAATCTAGGTGTAAAGGTACCCGGACAACATAAATTTGTAATTCGGTAAATATTTGTTAAAATTTTCGCCAATATCGAACACCTAAAGTGGAACTAGTGATAACGAAGTTATCATTAGTTCCATTATTTTAAGTTCTATTCATAGTGGAGCTAGTGTTGATAAAAATTATCATTAGTTCCATCATGGTACAAATCATGGTACTAGTGTTAACGAAGCGTTTCTTGTTTTTACCTAATGGGCCTTCCCAAGTTGTGACAGCTTTGGGCCAGCGTTGGTCCAGTCCAGTACATAAGAGTTACTTATGTGCGATTAGTAAACCTTATCGTTGCGTCGTTGTGCAATTAGTAGGCTTTTTCGTCTGGGAATCCAACTACTAGATATACATACACATGCAAAACAGAATATCTCCCTTTTCTCATGTGGTGTGACCTAGTCTGTTCACTCACCGCAACGGATCCTTGATGTGTATGTACCGGTCTAGCGATATAGCGCACAGGTTGAGAATTGACGCAGTTGAGCACATGACGTCACAAGCGATCCAGGTGTCGCAGAACTGCTCACCGAACACCCAGTACCTAGGGGAGAAGGAGACAGAGATCGAATGAATAATAGAGGCATGATGGTGATGATTTAAAGGCGGAGATATAAAAAATATAATATTTACACAGGAACATACATTGCTTCTGGCTCCACACTAAGACATACTGAGTCATGGGAACCAGGAATATCTAAAGATCAGTTAACTAAAGCCGGCACGTTCACAGTAATCACACTATTGCAATTTCACTATAGAGTATGTTTAAAAATGATTTATTTCATTCTAACGTCCAAATAGGTCGATTGACACGTGACACGAATGCAATAAGATCATTCTGTATTTATAAGCAGTAGCAAAAGCAAGACAATAACTGTCTCCTTCATACTCATAAGTTTGAAAGCGCGCGAGAGAGACAGTCAGACTATTATTGATGCCGTGCAACGTCACGCCGCGCGCTTATTAACAGACACTACACAAGCGCAACTTGTAAATGCGATGAACGTGCCAGCTTTAGATAACCGATCTGTACGTCACAAACATGAATATGTCATACCGAAACTGGGCGTTATGTACAATGCCCGGACATTATGAATGATAACAAACTACTTTGGGCAAAGTGAATAATTATAACTTGAACTTCCTTATTTATCACTTTGCCCAGCCATTATTAATATTGACATGTGGATTTCGGACAATGTGATAATACTAATACTATCAGGGAAAACACTGCGGTAGTTAAGGTGAAGGGTAAAAGGTGGTGAGTGAAGCAAAGTCCCCTTTATCCTTCATGTTAGGTTGAACATGTAAGAACAGCATTATTATCATAGGGCAGCAGAGTACCAATGAAAGGAAACATTGTTCTTCCCCGTAGGTGATGTTGAAGAGTTGTTATCATACTGCCCTCTCTTTTGGGCATTATTCAAACTGCGCGGTTATTGTATATAATGACCGATTAATTATTATAATAATAATATGTACCTTGGACACCATTTACACACATTGATCTAGCCCCAAACTAGGATTCCCTGTATCTTGGGTACTAGACAACGATACACATACTTATATAGATAAATATTATACTTAGATAGATAAACAACCATGACTAGGGTACAAACATCCGTTCTCATCAAACAAATATTTGCCCCCATCGGGACTCGAACCCGGGACCCTTGGCTTCATAGGCAGCGTCACTGCCGACTCAGCCATTCGGGTCGTCGAATTACTTGGTCCATAACAAATACATCCAAGAACTGAGTTTTTTTTTTAGATGGGATTCGAACCCAGACCATATTGCTTGCCTGCCTCACACACGGAAGCTTTTCCTCGACCGCAATGCCACACAGGTCGGCGAGGATTGGAAGGTCGAGGCTTGGAGAGGTGAGTTCGCACGCCGTCACCGGTGTTGGTTATGTACAACAATATGTATAAGTATATTACCCGCTTGCGTGCCACGGTCAGCTAGAGCTGACATTTTCCCGTTATAGGTTTTGAATTCTATTACCATGGCATTAGGTACAAAATCGCGATGCCACATAACGGGATTAAGTAAAGGTGCGGTTACTCATGCATAGCGTCACTCCTTTTCCTACACGGGGAGGCAGAGGCACATTTGGGTCCACGTTTAGCCAGATTTACAATAAGTTATTTATTTTTAATACCTTTTATAATCCACTCCAGAGTATATTAGAGTATTCATTGTATACTTCATACTAAATTTAGCTCATTAAAGTCCCCACCAAGGGGCACAGGCTTTTATTCGGATACGAGTAAGATTAAGCCATAATCCACCACGCTGGCTCAGTGCGGGTTGATGGAGCGATAGTAGCGATAGTAGCCGGGACCTACAGCTTAACGTGTCATCCGAAACACTGAACGTCCGATACTGTACTTAAGATAAATCAATTATCTCATTGGTAGGTCAGAAATCGAACCAGCATCTCCTTTGTGAGAAGCAAGCTTAGAACCCATTAGACCACGGAACCCATAATAATTACTAATAAAAATAAAATAATAATAAATAAAATAAAAAAAGATACTTTGTCTCAATCTTACTCTGATTTTCGTAAAAGCCTGTGCTCCTTAGTGAGGAAATTAATGGACCTTTTCTAACATTATAAGAATGCTCTCATTGTGATGGAATACTTCCTAAGAAATGAAGGATCTCCAGAATTCCGCGATAATTAGTTGCAGAAGATTCGTTATTTTACCTTAAATTATTAATAATTGAGTAATTAAACCTACACGTGCGTAAATTAACTTCTGGTACCGATTATATGAATTTAGCGGAGTATTTTGGTCGGTAGAGGTCTCAATATAAAAGTAGTCTTATTTAATTTTCTTTGGTACACACATTTTGTTCGTACATGTGTTGACTAAGCAAATCGGAGAGAAAAGTTTTGAAACGCGCTTATGCTGCCTCGTATTTTACAATTTCAAATCCCGTTTTCTTATCAATTCTCCCAGAACAAACGATATATAATTATAAGACGGTTTAACCTTAATATTTTTCCTGTTATAAGCTAAGGTTTGTTCTGGGTGAATTGATAACAACTCAGGGCTTTGAAGAACATGAAACGTCTGGTGTAAGTCGGCCTAAAAGTTAGTTTAACCTACACCCCAGTTTGATAATCTTCCAATTCCTTACAGTTGATATTCAATTACACAATTTCAGAACCGCCGTCTCTGATGGGTTGCGATTCATCACGATTATTAGACGTTCAATCAGTGGATTAAGAAAGCTCTTTCTCTCAATCGATTATTGTGATACCGTTTGGGAGCTTTGGTGTAAGTCAGGCAATTTATCTGTATTTTCATTGAAGTAACTCTTAAGCACTGCTATGCCTCCCAACCCTCTATTTTATAAAGAAAGCTAATCGAAAAATCAGCGGCACTAAATTATGTTGTTCCAAAAGCTTCGGGGATATGCCGATGACGATCATTAGCCTAGCGAGTAGTGATCCTGCCCTGAAAGCTGACGGTCCTGGGTTTGAATCCTGATAAGGGCATATATTTGTGTGATGAGCAGGAATATTTGTTTCTTAGTCTCTATTAAATATATCGTCGTCTAGTACCCATATCACAGGCCTTATTAAGCTTACTATCCGCTAGACTGTCACACGGACACATTTTGACCGATGCAAAAAACCCTAGTCTGTCACGCGGACACATTTTGACCGATGCAAAATACCCTAGTCTGTCACGCGGACACATTTTGACCGATGCAAAATACCCTAGTCTGTCACGCGGACACATTTTGACCGATGCAAAATACCCTAGTCTGTCACGCGGACACATTTTGACCGATGCAAAATACCCCAGTCTGCCACGCGGACACATTTTGACCGATGCAAAATACCCCAGTCTGTCACGCGGACACATTTTGACCGATGCAAAATACCCTAGTCTGTCACGCGGACACATTTTGACCGATGCAAAATACCCTAGTCTGTCACGCGGACACATTTTGACCGATGCAAAATACCCTAGTCTGTCACGCGGACACATTTTGACCGATGCAAAATACCCCAGTCTGCCACGCGGACACATTTTGACCGATGCAAAATACCCCAGTCTGTCACGCGGACACATTTTGACCGATGCAAAATACCCTAGTCTGTCACGCGGACACATTTTGACCGATGCGTAAAAGGCGGTAAATAAGGACCGTTATTTAATCAAAGCGTTTGGGACTGATCTACCAGATAAGTCAGCAGGAGAAGCATTGCTGGATCTTTATATGTTAACGGTGATGTGTATAATTCGGTATTTTATATATTATTTATTTAAAAAATTGCCTCGTTATTCTATACAATACGGTAATATACATATATAAAAGCGTAAGTTCAGTATTTTCAATATTTCCCTTTATTACACATTGCCGAAGGCCAATGGGTACAAATTTTGTTTGAAATTTTATATAGTTGATTGATGTAAAAATAGCTGTGTTGATGTTTTTATTAGTTTTCAAGTTATGAGCAAAAAGCTACTGGAAAAAGGGACCTTTCACCCCCCTCAGGCAAAAATTCTGCCAGCTGTGATAGCTTCGTTTCTCTTTAACCAGCGGAGAGGAAAAGTAAGTAATTAATTACATAAATAGTCACTTACCTCAATAGGTCATCAAGACTTGGCAAACATAGTCAGTCACTTACTTCAATAGGTCATTAAAACTGTTACTGCCACACTCAGAGGTTTTATAACTCATTAAGGTAAACTTAATTGAAGATTTCCATAGTAATTCGTTCATAAAGTAGATTTTTAACGGACTTTAAGTATTGCAGGACTTGGAAAACGTAAGTAAATACGCACTTACCCCAAAAGGTCATTAACCCCAGCAAACGTCATCACAGCGGCCGCCACCAGCATGTCGGCGATGGCCAGCGACGCCAGGAACAAGTTCCCGATGCGTCTCAGCCCGCGGTCGGTGTAGATCGCGATGCAGACCAGGATGTTGCCGGCGACACTCAGGAATATGAGGAGGGAGAGGAATATTCCTGTGGAAACCATTGATAGCTAATTGCAGTGGGTACCTCGTATAGTTGAATTCGCTGGTAGACTAAGTTCTGCGGCTTACGGTAGAAGGAACATCAGTGAAAACACGGATATGGCTACATTAGGCTAGTCTATTTTAGTTACTTTCCTAGTATAATGTTCTATGGTATCTTATTGTGGAAGAAAGAAGCGGATATAAATATACAATACTTACTGTAATACAAAATAGTTTAAAAACTATTTTGTATTACAGTAAAGAGCTATTTGAGCAATGTATTATTTAAAACGCACTCCCTAAAATAACTTTTGAAATAATATAACATACTAACGTAGCTAATCAATTTATTTTTGAAAAAAAAATGTATGTACGCAAGAACCTTACAACATTTTCCAAACTTAAAGTAATGTTTACCTAAAAATAATCACGGACTAGTTGCGCCGCGGTTTAGACTAGCAAATATAAGCAATTATATCAAGGGTCAGTGCATTTTCTACTACAAAAAGATATCTCTGGAGATTTTAGAATTGCTATTTGAGCAATTAAAAAACCAAGTAAAAATTACTTTGCCTAAAAAGTCATGATTACATAAATGACATGAGTGCATAGGGTTAGTCTAACTCAACACAGAAGTTAATATTGTACTATTAGTTAAATATAACAAAAAATAAAAGAGATCTAAAAATCTATCTGTGGGAGATTCCGTGGCCTGCACCTCCCACAGAGTTTCGAAAAATGACGTTTTCTAAGCATATGTGAATATCTCAATACCCAAGGGCCTTATTGCACAAAAACAAATTCAAAATAATAAAAGTAAAAACCGTCTACAAAGGCGGGTTTATTTCTAACAAGAAAGAAGACAAGATAAAAATAAACTACAGGTGTACCTAAATATGTGCACAACATTAGATATGTCTATTAATTAACACATATTTAATATCTACAGTTATTTCGCCATTGACATGACTTTGAAAGGTGCAATGAAAATGCATTAAAAAATTATCTAAATTCCTGTCGTCACTTAGCAAGACGTAGTTTAAGAAATAAATAGGCAAAAGTAAGTAATTAGGATTTAGATTTGCATTAGTAATTTCTTATTTGAGTCTAGATTAGTGCTTGACTCGCTGTAGGTAATACGTATATATTCTAAATCCAAATCCTAGCCACATCCACGTGTTTATTACTATCTTCTTACAAGAATCCCAAGTTCTATTTCATTGTGGACATTGTTCTCCAATCATTGCTTCTGGCCCCACACTAGGATACCCTGTGTCGTGGGAACCAGAAACAGCGACGTCACACACATACAAACATCCAAGACCTAGGATTTTATTTTCTGTATCCGCAGCCGGGGATCGCACCCGGGACCTCTCGCATGGTAGGCAGTGCCACAACCGCAGCGCCACAGAGGTCGTTCACACACACACACACACACACACACACACACACACACACACACACACACACACACACACAATCGTTTTGTTCCTTCGTAATGTAATCTAATATTGTACCTATAAAGGAAAACAGATAATACGCGTGTAATTAATGGCTGTAATTCTGAAGAAGTATTATTTTAAGGCTGGTATTTAATCGCACATCAAAAATACTGATTTGCTCAGCAAAAAAGGATCAGCAAAAATACTTTTTATTTTTTAAATATTTTATGAGTACTTAGGTTAATATTTCAACTATTTGTTGTTGTTATTACATGTTGAACCTAACACGAAGGATAAAGAGAGCTTCACTTCGCTCACCCCCTTTACCCTTCACCAAAGCTACCGCAGAAAATATGAGGAATATTTGCTGATCAGTATTTTTGATGTGCAGTTTAATATTTCCCTTATGTTAAAACTAATCTAAAATCCGTCAACTCTTGTTTTATAAACTCGAGTTTTAATTAAGTTATTGAAAGCGGTGTTACTGTCTTACCAACTAGCAGAATGGAGAGGAGTGTCACCGCATCAGGATCCTCGCCTTCATTGTATTCAAGCAAGCTGCTCTCGTTAACGTCCAGCGCCACCTGTCGGACAGGTATCAATCATTAGTTTAGGGTTACCATTTATATACAGGCACATACATTGCTTCTGGCCCCAGACTAGGATATCCTAAGTCGTAGGACTAGGAACAAGAAGAAGCGACGTGACAAACAAAGTAGACAACACGACGACCCGAATAGCCGAGTCGGCAGTGACGCTGCCTATGAAGCCTAGGGTCCCGGGTTCGAGTCCCGGTGGGGGCAAATATTTGTTTGAGGAGAACGGATGTTTGTACCCTAGTCATGGTTGTTTATCTATCTAAGGATAATATTTATCTATATAAGTATGTGTATCGTTGTCTAGTACCCAAGATACAGGGAATCCTAGTTTGGGGCTAGATCAATGAGTGTAAATTGTGTCCAAGGTATTATTATTATAGTATAATCATCAAAAACACGGTGATATTTCTTTAAAACGATAAATAAATAAAATGCGGCAAGCTCTTTCCCACACTGGATGGCAGTTGGTTTATGGAGTGTTGGTCACATAATTAAAGACACCCCCGTATTGAACACCAAAATTTATATATAGACACCGCTCACTGTGGGAACGTATCGCAAACTTTTTTAACTTATTTGTAGCTGGCCAGCTAATTACAGACAATAAAAGCCGTGTTCTAAATTTAAAAATAGAAAAGACAACTACAGTCTGTTTTTATTTTCTTTGTTTTGCCGCGTATTTTCATGAACCGTCGATATTTACGTATAAATCCTAATTTTTTTTTCAATAAAATAAATACATTTTAAACCAAACAATATGTGAAAAACGTCTACAAGGAAGATAATTTAGAACTTTCATAAGAAAGGTTGGTCAGAAAAATAGCAAAGATCTTGAAATGTTCTAAGGACATGGTTTTTAATGCTATATATTTAACCAGGTTAAAAACTTAAAAAATACCGACTTGAAGTCCTGTTTCTTCCTGCCCGGTCATGACGCGAATGTCGTCTACACATAGAAACGAAAACAATATTACGAAACCTGTCTTCTTAATACAATACAAATACATGGCACATAAGTGAACAAAAAAGCCAGATTGCATCTAATTTCATGTTGAAGAACGTTAACACTACTAACTGTGGCCACGTGGGCAGTAGACCTCGCTAACAGGAGGGACTGTGAATCAAATTATAGGTAAGTATTTTAGATTCAATCAAATCAAGTAGCAAAGCGATTAAAAATACAATCTATTGATTGAAAACGAAAATAGTTGTAGTCTTTTTCACTCACTCTCATGGTCTGTATAGATCCTCTTTACTAATCCGTCTTCTACTTCGAGGAGTCCAAACTTGGTATGTTTTTAAAATATTTCTTGGATTATTAGAAAACAGGAAAGGTAATGGTGTAGTATATTTTTAGAACTGGCTCATAAAGCCCTATAATTTGATACCCCACACGATAGGTCATTCACCCTTTCATTTTTCATTTCAGCCTTTGAAAAAAAGGATTTTCGAAATCGGTTCATAAATAGTACTAGTTTCGAGGTAACAAACAGAAAACTGAGACTAAGGAAAACTACTCTAAGGGAAGACTCTAAGATGATATTTTTGGCAAAAAAAGATCTGTTCAAGGGATCAGAACTGATACGTTCGGAGTTGTTTGGCGCAGTAGGGTCGAAGGGTCTGCAAGAACAATTAGATGGAGACTATGTGAGGGCAAACTTCATCGGAAGAATGTCTCAGAAGGTGCCACTTTTAAAAAGCAAAATTCTAAGGCAAGATTAGCGTTTGATAAAAAATATGAACACTGGACTGAACGAGAGTGAAAACATGTGCTTATTTCTGATGAAATAAAAATTTAAATGATTAATTCTGACAGAAAACAATATGTTAGACAAAGAAATGGATCCAAAGTATACCAAGGAAGTTGGTATACATGGGGGTGGAAATACAAAATACCTGTTTTTCAGGATTTGGTGTTGGACCTGTCAGAAAAATAGAAGGCAACATGGATAAATTCCGGTACAAGAATATAATTATAACAAGCTGTGCTGCCCTATGCCAAGCAAAATTTATCGGTCACTGGGACTGTCCAACAGGATAATAATCCAAAAGACACAAAACTCAATAGTAGTTTATGTGACTGCTACATAATGGAGGACATTAATACTCGAGAGTGGGTTTATGAAACGAACTGAAGGCGAGTTTCATAATAATATCACTCGAGAGTTTTAATGCCTAATTATGTACCTACAGTTACATACACTAGTTTATCTAAACACATATCATAAGCTCTCTTTGATGTGTTCAGGAACCGCATGTTCGACCTGCATGGTGGCACTGATAGTTCCTTTGCACTTGTTTAGCTTATTCAGTAGTACCAACTTCACAAACAAATTAGAGACGGCACGCAGGCGGGCGTCAGCTTTCGAAATTTGAATGTCATAATATGTAGAAAAATTACACATTATGGTAATAATGTGTAATTTTACAGATAAGAAATGAGTTTTTACCAAGTAGTTTAACATTATGCTTATCGTAACGTGCGGTTTTGTACGCAGTAAAGAGGGTTTATGAGACGTGTGTGGATAAAAGTAGTAAATGACTTCTTAAGCAACCAGTTTGTGACAGTTTTGGATTAACCCCCGAACAGTCTGGATTTAAACCCAATAGAACATTTGTGGTATCAGGTGAAGAAGACAGTGGCGACAAAGCGGACACAAAACGTCGATCAACTTTACACAGCAAATTTGATCGCTTCCATACCCAAGAGATGGCGTGCTGTCGTTACTGCCAAAGGACATGCGACCAAATATTGATATGTGCCAGAATGTTTTACAAACGTGTTGGGAATTTTGTGGAATAAAGATAATTTCAACAATTACAATATATTTTTTATTTCTTCTATATGGCCATATCTTTATTAAGTTTATACTGCTTGCAATTAGTATAAACCGAATAAAAAATTAGGAACAGACAAGTTTTGTGGATAATATTTGGTTGCAACATTGCATAATACTTAAACAAATATTTTAAATTTTGTACCAAGTTCCAATAATAGTATCTCTGATAAAAACTATAGAAAGGAATAGCTAACTTTTTTCAATATGCATTTAGGGTCTGTTAATAAAGGACCACCACTGTTTATACATTAAAACGTTATAATATACTGCACATAATATCAGTAAGCGGATTATGTTAGGAATTCGCGGCGTCTTCAATGATAAATAAAATGCTCATGTTATTCCGAGAATTTCAGGTAAGATGAAAGGAAGAATGAAGTAAAAGACGACGCAGTAAATTGGTTTTTCATGTTGGTATTGATATAAAAATGCCATTGCAAAAGCAGTATGTAATGAGTTTCCGGATATGCATACGTGGGGCCAAAAAACATGCCCATTTGTGCCTCTCTCACCCGGTTTCGCGTTTGCACGGCATGTTCTACGCAATCGGAATTGAAAGATTGGCAAGAAAAAGAGGGTGCCGTGCAAAAGTGGCCTTTTGTCAGACCAGAGTCACGCATGCCACGTAGGTGGGCACGACGCCTAATAGGATTTGATTCAAGAGTCAACGAATTGCGTAGCATCTCGTAGCAACCTGCTACGGTGTAACGGACTACGCATGCTACGTCAAGTTTTTGTTTGAACATTATTATTTATCGAGGACGAAAACCCTCAATCTATTGCCGAACGCCAAAGAATACGCAATGTGAAGATAAGAGAATCAACGCCAGAAATAAGCGAGAGCGACGATATGTCGACCAATGATATGGTAGGTTTATATTTACGAACGGGAACTTGAGTGAAAGATTTTAAATCATGATTAGCTAGCTAAATATAGGGTAGTGTTTCATCGAACATCTAAAAAAGTCTAACCTAACCTAACAAATTAATGGGTCAGGCAAGACATAATTAAATTCTTTGCATCTTAGCTCGAATTTGGTCCCGACCCTACTGACTCAGTGGCAAAATTTTGAAAAAACAGTGGCAAATTTTTATGATTATATTTGATGATGTGTGGTCCCGCGTTCGATGCCCGGCTGGGGGTGAAGATAGAGAATACCCCCAGGTCTTGGATGTTTACATGTGTGTGACGTCACTGTTTCTGGTTCCCACGACACAGGGTATCCCAGTGTGGGGCCAGAATCAATGTATGTGCCTGTATGAAAATCAACGGCCATTTTGAAGCACGATTTGGGATGTACTAATGACAAATTAAAATCACCAAGCCATTTCCCGCAACGGGTGTTAGAGGCATGAATTGCACTCACGATTCTCAAGTAATTGAAGTTATTTTTGCCATTTCCTTTATCGGCCATATGGATGCAGAATTACCTGTAGTTTTGGTTTTTATTACAAAGCTTAGTGGTTGACTGCTGAGCGTATAGTATACATAGCCTTATAAATGCTTAATAAATATATATAATATAATAAGAAGTTTGCGTGCTTCCAAAACATACGAGTATAGAAATAAACTCTTAGCCGTTGTATATATTATACTTCGCAAACCAAAGATCCCTTGGGAAAACCGAAGAAGGCAGTATAAGATAAAAGCAAATTGATCGATTAGTACTGTCAAATATCTACTTTGATCGTGAATGAAACTATATAGCCATACTATTATTACAGAAGGACTCGCTTTTTACATAAAAAGACCAGATGTTGCAGTCATGCCTTCTCTTCTACTCTCCTCTAATCTCTTATAAACAACATCGTAATGGGAGGAATGACCTTTAGACAGGAAATAGTTTTGAGCTCAATCACGTAAAACTACGGGACCTTTCGAAATAGGGTTTCCTCTGAGCAGTGAAATATAACGTCTACTTTAACATGTATATTTCTAGAACTGCTATAAAGATATAAATGTGTCACACAACTGACAGCTATTCTGTCATGGTGTTATGTCATAAACAAGACATGGAGTTAGGTTTTAATTGTAATCGGATAGTCTTGACTCGCGGAAAGTATTATCTGGTAATTTTGTAATATTCGCCGCGTAAAAACTATTCAAATCTTACTGCTGAAAGAGAACCTTTCTCGTGCATAATTGGGAATCATAAATCTTGCAGGGAATATGAAGATGTCATACTCATAAATCAGAGTTCTTCACGTAAGTGCTTTTCATATTTATGGATATGATTGAACTAATGACATTGTGTTAGGTAGAATTATTTATATTAAGACATAACCCAATGAATACAGTCCTAGAAATATAACCAATGTGTGTTGTGATCATGGTGAAAGAAAAAACAGGTCAAGTTCGAGTCTTACTCACGCGCGAAGGGTTCCGTACCACCGTACAATGGTAGGGATGGTGTGAAGTGAATAGTTTGGATTTAACATAGCAAAATGTTGTTTACAAAGTTATTGGTGCGGCTACTTTCACACTCCATGCACGTAACCGGTGGATTCATAAGTTTGTATGTGGTATTGAAAGAATTTTTGTTATGTTAACACTACAATGTTATGCCAAAGAACAAAGTGAGTTAGCAGAACTCAGAGCCGCGACGTCTGAGTTAGTACAGCTACAACGCCAGAATGCGGAATTGGTGGGCATTCTAATTGAGAATGAGGAGAATGAGACCAGCAAGGAGGACGAGCCCACATCACTAACTTTGGTCTCGACCCCCCTCAACGAGAGTGTTGCAGCGTCCACCGCTGCCCCAACCAAAAAACAGCGTCGCCGTCGTCGACGAGGAGACACCTCGCAGCTCAACAGCGCGAGCACCGCGCCGCTCGCTGTCCCTGCTGAGGCGTGTGTCATGCCGCAAGCTGCTCCGACGGCCGCGCCGTTCGCCGTTGCGCACGTTGCGACGCTCGCTGCCGCGAATGCCGCGCCAACCGCCGCCACGTGCATCAAACCGCACTCCAACACGTGTGTCCCGCCACTCACCTCCACTCGTGTACCGCCAGCTGCCAAAATATGTGCTCAGAGAAAAACTCTGTTGTTCTCCGACAAAGTAGGTGCAGGATTTGGGACTCTATTACATAACCGGCTTAACCAAAAAGTAACGAACATTTGCTGTCCAAATAGTTCATTTGTAGATCTAGTGAAGATGATTAGTCGCGGTATCTATGATGAGTACAGCACAATTGTAATTATGGTAGGAAATCATTCAAACATTAGTCGGAATGATTTGAATAAAAGTGTTGAAACACTTCTAGACTTACATAGTAGGATGAAATGCAAATTTATACTATGCAATTTTCCATATGCCTGTAATTTGACAGAACTACAGAACAAATCTGTGCATAGAATGAATATTCATTTATTTAATTTAACATGTCATCACAGCGATGCTATTTTATATTTCGACATGAATAATTTTATTCCTAACTTTACTCTGACACGGGATACATTGTACCTGTCTAATAAATATAGAAAATTAGTAGCTACATTGTTAGCTTATAATATATGCGACGCAGCTATAGTTGGTTTACCTAAGTTCAACTTGACATCAGCTTATTTTAAGAGTAATAAAACATGCACCCCTATTGGGAATTCACCTGTTAATTATACTTTGCATGCAACATTGGAATCTGTTCCAAGTAATTTAAATTAGTTCTTAAGACAATAGAGGAAATCTCTAGCATACAAGAGCCACTAAATATGTCAAAATGTAAGCCCCAGTTAAATATTGCCCATCAAAACATCCAGGGGCTACCTGGCAAAGAACTTGTATTAGAATTATTTCTAAAAAATTCTGACATTGATATTATTTGTGTTACTGAACACTGGTTGAAGGAAAATATGATGTCTTTTAACATAAATAATTACAAAATTGTCAGTTGTTACAATAGAAAGACTGCTGATAGAGGTGGTTCTTTAATCTAAGTGAAAAATAATATAAAGGTGAAACAACGGAAAGATATTCTTGCACTTACTGTTGAAAGACAAATAGAGGTATCCTGTGTTGAGTTAGATAGCCATATTATTGTTTGTGTCTACAGACCACCGAGGGATGAAAAAGGCCATGGCAATTTCGAAATATTTGAGAAAATTATGGAGGAAGCCCTCATTAAACTTTGTAATAACAGAAAAAAGTTAATTATTTGTGGCGATCTTAATGTAGATCTGCTTGTAGATACAACACTGAAGCGACGATTAATAACTCTGTTCAAATCATTTAATTTATGTCATGTATTTCTAGAGCCGACTAGAATTACACTTACCAGCCAAACTTGCTTAGATAACGTTTTTTGTGACTGTGCATTCACAAGTAAAAGTGTAATTAACTGCTTACCCTCCGATCACAGTGGTCAAACAGTTTCATTCCCAATAACTATTAAGGATAAGACTGGTCCATCATTTTATAGGCCTATTACATCCCATAGACTAGAGACATATACGAAAAACTTAGATATAAATTTGCCAGTACCGGATTTTAATGAACAGAACCCAAACAAAATCTACTCAGACTTCTTCAACATTATTCAGACAGAATTCAATAAAGTTTTCAAATTAAAGAAAGTCAGTGACTACAACGGTAAATCTAAATTTAATGACTGGGCAACGTTTGGAATTCGTAAAAGTAGAGTTATCTTGTATGACCTTTATGATCAAAAAACCTATAACTTTGATCGAAAATTTCATGACTATGTTAAAAAATATTCCAAAACTTTCAAGTTGGTTTGTAGAACTGCAAAAACTTTACACATTAATAGAAAAATTCAAAATTCAAATGATAGAATGAAAACAGTTTGGCAAATAATAAACCGCGAAACTGGCAAAGTTATACCAAGGGACAGTGATTTCTGCCTAAAGATAGGTGATGATGTTGTTAAATCTAACGCTGATGTTGCTCGAGCTTTTGAAACATTCTTCACCAATGTACCCGTACACACAACGGACCGTCTAAATTCATCTCCATTTGAAGCAGAGACTTTATTAAAAAATAACACTAGCGTCAGTAATGTATATTTAAAATTTCATCATGTATATCCCCAGGACATTGTCAAAACGTTTAAATTACTTAACTTAAAAAATACGGAAGACCTGTGGGGTATATCAGTCAAAGTCATTGGTTCAGTAATTCTAGTTATAGCCCCACACTTAGCTTATATATTCAATAAATGTGTTGACGATGGGGCTTTTCCAGACCTCATGAAACACAGTAAACTTATACCGCTGTTCAAATCGGGAGATAAGGGCGATCCTTCAAATTTCAGACCAATATCTGTTCTTCCAACACTAAGTAAAATATTTGAAAAGATTATACTCAATCAAATGCTCTCACACTTCAACCGTACAAAACAACTCCACGCTAAACAATATGGTTTCACTAGGGGTAAATCGACTACGGATGCAGGTATTACCCTTGTATCTCATATTTATTCTGCATGGGAGGCCGCACAGGATGCTATCGGAGTTTTTTGCGACCTGTCGAAGGCGTTTGATTGTGTTGATCATAATACGCTATTAATTAAATTAAATCATTACGGAGTTAGAAATAAAGCGTTGGATCTACTAAGATCATACCTAAGCAATAGAATTCAAAAGGCAGAAGTTAACGGCGTAAAATCTGATGGATCGGGTGTTAAAATTGGCGTTCCACAAGGTTCCATATTAGGCCCTTTCTTATTCCTGGTATATATTAATGATCTGCCTTTCATGGTGGAGAAATTAACTGACATAGTGTTGTTTGCTGATGATACTTCACTGGTCTTCAAAATTGAAAGACAAAAAGGAGAATTTGATGATGTTAATGGTGTATTGTCTTTAACCTTGAATTGGTTCACAGTTAATAATTTATTGTTAAACGCTGGTAAAACCAAGTGTATCAAATTCTCACTTCCAAATGTCAGGCAAGTTGAGACCAGTTTAGTGTTAGACAACAGCACGTTAGAATTAGTAAATGATACGAAGTTTCTTGGAATAACCATTGATAGCAAATTGCAGTGGGGACCCCACATAGATAAATTGGCTGGTAAATTAAGTTCTGCGGCTTACGCTGTTAGGAACATCAGACATAGCACGGATGTGGCTACATCTAGGCTAGTATATTTTAGTTACTTTCATAGTGTGATGTCCTATGGTATCTTGTTGTGGGGGAAAGCAGCGGATATTCAAACTATTTTTATTTTACAGAAAAGAGCTATTCGAGCAATTTATAATTTAAAACGAACAGACTCCTTAAGAGAGCTTTTTAAAGAAATTGACATACTAACAGTAGCTAGTCAATTTATTTTCGAAAATATAATGTATGTACGCAAGAACCTTACAACATTTTCCAAACTTAGCGATAGCTGTAATGTTTACCTAAGAAATAATCACAGACTATGTGCGCCCCGTTTTAGACTCGCGAAGGTTAGCAATTCTTTCAAGGGTCAGTGCATTCTCTACTACAATAAGATACCTCTGGAGATTTTGAAATTGCCACTTGAGCAATTTAAAAAGCATGTTAAAGCAACTTTGTCGAAAAAGGGATATTACAATGTTCAAGATTACTTAAATGACAGGACTGTATGGGGTTAATCTGGCTCAACACAGACTTTGCTGTTAATAATTTTGTAATTATTTATTCCTGCTTTATTTATTAATCATAACAATTAAATTTTTCATATTTGTATTAGTTAAGCACAACCTATTTTTAAAAGAGATCTAAAAATAAATCTGTGGGAGTTTCTACGCCCTTCTTCTCCCACAGTGGTCCAATGTAGAGAAGAGGCAAAAAATGACGTTTGCTAAGTATATGTAAATATCTACAGTAATAAAGTACTTTGACTATTGACTATTGACTATTGTCAAAGAAACTGTTTCAAGTTAAGATTTTAGTGCTGGTTGTCTACACGAGGCCCCCATTAAAAAATAAAGAAAAACAGCAGCTGAATAGACGTATTGGCGTTACTAATCCTTGCTGATGTTGTGGTTAAACGCTGGTAAAACCAAGTGTACCAAATTTCAGGCAAGTTGAGACCAGTTTAGTGTTAGACAGCAACAAGTTAGAATTAGGAACTGATACGAAGTTTCTTGGAATAACCATTGATAACAAATTGCAATGGGACCCCATATAGATAAATTAGCTGGTACATTAAGTTCTGCAATTTACACTGTTAGGATCATTAGACAAAACACGGATGTGGCTACACCTATGCTGGTATATTTTATCAACTTTCATAGTGTCATGTTCTATGGTATACGGTCGGTCCTCCCTCCATTAAAAGAAAACAAAAGCAAACGCAAAACCCTAGCAATAATGGCTCTGCCTACGAAGCTGACGGTCCTAGTTTTGAATCCCGATAAGGGGAAATATTTGTGAGCAATTGAGAATTAATATTTGTTTCTTAGTGTTGGATGTTTTCTATGTATTTACATAAGTGACACCTGTCAAAATCAAAAAACCATCCATAAAATTATGGAGATGTTAATTAATGCGAATTTATGCCTCTGCCACCCCATCTAGGAAAGAGCGAGCCATATATTACTATTTTTAATTTTAGTCAACTGAACCACTGGGGCATTTTCCCCATTTTTTTATACAGAGCCATATACCCAGCAGTGGGTCGATGTGGCTCAGCATGGTGTTGATAATTATGAAACCACAGTCTTCACAAAATAAAAGGCCCGGTGGCCCAACTAAATTCAACCTTATTATGTCAGTGACATGGACGCTGTCACCGGGCCTTTTATTTTGTGAAGACTGCAAGGGCCTTACCACAAAAAGATATACTACTGTTCAACACTTGTTTAAAAACAGAAATGTCTGGGATTTGACGTTTGTTTTGACGTTAAACGCTGTTTAATATTTTTTGTGTTAACGCGGTCAATGCATACTTACATAAGTAGGCAAAACAGAGACGTACTCCATTTTACTCTATCGTGAATATCTTGAGAGGCATTTTGAATTGATTCAGGTTTTCTCGTCGATCTTGAAAAGCCGGAGCCTTTGCTTGTCACGTGCCCACTTGACGATGAAAGACGCCATCTTCGTATTCACATCACATCATCTGTAACAATAGAAAAATACTATTAAACAATGTTATTTACGATGGCAATAAAATGGAAGGAAGTCTTGCGGTATGTAAGTACCCGAAATATTAGCAGGGCACCGCTCTACTACAGTCATCGCATTTGGACTTTGCGTACTAAAGCTATGCTATAAAGCTGTCATAGTTAGTTGGTTAAATCAGACATTTAACTAACTCTCTAGACCGTTAATTAAATACCGACGTTTAATCAAGACACTAAAATTCCGTCAGACAAGTGGGTGATCGAAACGTTTAACGAGTTGTTTAAACGTTCCTAGGCAACAAGACATATACATTTTTGTTTATGTGTTCTTAAGTTTATGTTTTAAGTATTTTTTGTTGTTCTTACATGTTCAACCTAACACCTGTTGTCGTGACATCATCTTGTTTTCCAACACGCTGGCTTTCGATAAGACAGATTGTTAAACGTTTTCCACGATGCTTTATTTAAATCAAAATGCTAGTGACGTGGTTAAACGTCAGCATTTAATTAACGGTCTAGAGAGTTAGTTAAGTGTCTGATTTAACCAAACAACTGCGACATAGCTACTCGGTGGTTGTAGTCGTACAACTCTGTCAGAAACCCGCATAAGGCAGCTTAATAACATCTGGCAGTCGGATTGGCCACCAGCCCGACACTTCTCTTTCAGCCTGAACTGTGCCAGCTTGGTGGAGTGTGGCTCAATCTCACTCGAACCCGGGTAAAAGCCCGTGCTCCTCGGTGCGGACATATATCGTTTATTATAATATGAAATCTATGCAGCCTTGCACATATACCAGCACCGCACTACGGTATTTTATTAAACGGCCATGACTATGCACGTCCCTTTCTGACCCACCCACTAAAAAGGCAATTTCTCCGGTCCATAATCAAACCCAAAGCTGAAATAACAACAATCATTCATATCGTCCAAGACGTTATAATATTTTCGGGTTAGCGTAGCAATCGCGGTCATTGACTCCTCACGTCCGCTCATGACTGGGTTAGCGATACTTACTCTTTGCGTGCAACGAAATAACTGTCGTTTAGCGTAACATCATATCATGGCTACCATGTATGATTCAATTCGCAGTAGCAGTCGGGTCAATAACCGCTATCGGAACACTACACCGCACAGACTAAAGTCGTCAAGCAAATTAAACCTTACATCACTGTATTACGGTTATCCTATTGTCGACTCTACGTTCGGAACAAGCGCCGCTCCGCAAACAAGGAGGAGTTTCCTTACAGTTCATTAAAAATCGGTTAAGTGCGAGTCTGATTCGCGCACGAAGGGTTTCGTACCACCGTACAATGGTGTGGATGGTGTGGAGTGAATAGTTTGGATTTTGCATAGCATAACGTTGTTACAAAGTTATTGGTGCGCCTACTTTTACACTCCATACACGTAACCTGGTGCATTCATACGTTTGTATATGGTATTGAAAGAGTGGTTTTATGTTAGCCCCCTTAAATATTTATTTTATTCTGTTTTTTAGTCGGACGGACGGACGGACGGACAGCGGAGGCTTAGAAATAGGGTCCCGTTTGGTACCCTTCTGGTACGGAACTCTAAAAAGACAACAAATGTATTGTTTAACAAAACACATTTTTGACTACCAAATTTACCAAATATTCATCATAGATAGATTGATAGATAATTCATTTATTCATTGTTCGGCTCAAACACAAAATCATTATTGGTTATTAACAAATTACAAACCACACAAAATGAATTATGACAAAAAACATCAAAGAAATTAAATAAAACAATGAAAATAATTATAATTAACACAGCAAATATATGGAAAGTAAGGATCACTATGTGACACTGTGTGGCAAATTAGTGCCCACGTGTAGTTT
Source organism: Argyresthia goedartella (assembly GCA_949825045.1). Lineage (NCBI taxonomy): Eukaryota > Metazoa > Arthropoda > Insecta > Lepidoptera > Argyresthiidae > Argyresthia > Argyresthia goedartella. Next base: position 9,382,247 of record OX463831.1, on the reverse strand, counting down.
TACAAAACCGTATTAGTTGCCATAGAACATTTTCTGCCCGAATACTATAATTAGGTCTCTTAGGTCACAACACAACTTTACAATACAACCTGGATCTGAAGTGACGCCGAGCGGAGCGAGGCGACCCCTTGAAGTTTAGTATAACGTGGAGTGTACAATTTTGTTGAACATTTAAAAAATTTGGGGTGGAAATGTTTCTTTTTTATGTAACTTTTTAGTATTGAACAAAAAGTGAAACATAAACTAAATTAAAATATCAAAGCTTCCAAATATCTCGACAGAGGGCGTTAGAAACTTTGCTGTGGCATGTGATTGAGTGTTTTCTCGGTTTATGGGAAAGCTTTTTACGGTTTTACCGACCATGCTTTATGAGATCTATGTAGTCAATATTAGCTAATAGGATTAGAACAGAATGGTATTACTAGTGGGAAAGTGGGTTCTTATTAGTGGGAAAGTCGGAACGACGAATGCTTTTTACAAGCTTTTATTTAGTTTCACCTGTCCCGTTGTCTGTCTGTCTGTAATCAAATATTGCAAGTTACATTTGATCCACTTCCCAGTTTCCGATTGAGCTGAAATTTTGCATGCATGTATAAATCGGATGACAATGCAATATTATTATGACATAGAGCTGATCTGATTATGGAACTGGAAGGTGGCCATAGGAACTCCGTCATTAAACGACGCAACCTCATCAAGTTTGGGCTCGTTTAATTTGTCTTCACAAGTACTTTGACACTAGGTGGTAACCAGGGTCTCATGATGGAGCTGGAAGGTGGCTCATAGGAACTCCATAATTGAACGACGCAGCCCCGTCGAGTTTGAGCTCGTTTAATTTGTCTTGACGAGTACTTTGACACTAGATGGTAACCAGGGTCTGATGATGGAGCTGGAAGGTGGCCATAGGAACTCCGTAATTAAACGAAGCGACCCCATCGAGTTTAGGCTAGTTTGATTCGTCTTGACGAGTACTTTGATATAAGATGGTAACCAGGGTCTGATGATGGAGCTGAAAGGTGGCCATAGAAACTCCGTCATTAAACGACGCAACCTCATCGAGTTTGGGCTCGTTTAATTTGTCTTAACGAGTACTTTGATTTAAGATGGTAACCAGAGTCTGATGATGGAGCTGGAAGGTGGCCCATAGGAACTCCATAATTAAATGAAGCAACCCCATCGAGTTAGGGCTAGTTTAATTTGTCTTGACGATTACTTTGATACTAGATATCCGACCCCAAAGCCTAGTTAAGTTTTTAGCAGGACTTCAAATCGAAGAACTTGACTGCTCCAAGTTGACTTCGAAGAAACCTTGTAATGTTGATGCATTAAAAGAAATGGATAGAATGAAAAACGTTACAAATAAATAACTGGTGATTACATAACTAATTTAAACATTATTTTACCTTACTACAAGTATGTAAAAAATAAATACATATAGGTATAAATAAATAAAATACATAAAATTTAAGTGCTCAAAGTAGCACATTATGTGAACGTACTACGGACTACATAACGGAAACACGCTACTACGTGCTACGAACTACGTCGTAGTAAATCTTGATTTAAAAATACTAAAAAGTTAAAAATAAAATAAAGAAAAAAAAACTTTTTTAAAAACAAGCTTATATTAAAAATGAACTAAAAAGTTCAAAATAAATTAACTCCAATAACAAATATATCACTTTTTAAGTTCATTGTAACCTTTAAAGATAATTAAGCTACTTCGTCTACGACAAAATAATTACATACCGTACATAATTATAAATATTTAACATTAAAACCTTTACACTTTCATTGTTAAATCTTCCCGTTTTTAACACAGTCCCAATTTTATAAATAAAAGCGTGTTACTTTGTGATAGCGAGAGGAAAAGAAGGTGCTAAATGTTCTTAATCATACCATCAAAATGTAACACGCTTTTATTTATCAAATTGGGACTGTGTTAAAAACGGGAAGATTTAACAATGAATGTGTAAAGGTTTTAATGTTAAAAATATATAATTATTTACGGTATGTAATTATTTTGTCGTAGACGAAGTAGCCTAATTATCTTTGAAGGTTACAATGAACTTAAAAAGTGATATATTTGTTATTGGAGTTAATTTGTTTTAAACTTTTTAGTTAATTTTTAATAAAAGCTTGTTTTTAAAAGAGTTTTTTTTTCTTATTTTTTTTTATATTTTAACCTCTGTGTAGGATAAGGGATTTCTAAGGCGATTGTTGCATTTTTTGTTGAATGTAGTCACATAACAGAACCGAACATAAAAAAACCGAATTCAGGTTCAAGACCTATTTCTTTCTCCCCAGTCGAGATGCGAATGAAGTATATGTACATGAAAAGTCCTCATCAAAACTTTTGTTGCACGGAACACAAATCAAAACGTCAACTGCGCATATATTTTTTGTTTCTGTTGATTTTTCCAAAAATGACCCTATAATTTTTTATAAAATTTCCATGGGATGACCTTTTAAGTATGACCTACCAATCAAAATAAAAAACATAACGTCACTGCTTTTCTCATACGGGGTGGCAGAGACAAAGTAAAAATGAAATAGTGTGTTCATATCCATACACTTTCACAGGCTTAGTATATTTAGGGGTCCAATCCTCACCACAAGCACCACTCTACTTTATCAAAAGGTCCTTTGATTTACGACCGACCAAGCGGGACCGTTAACACAGCTCGTAAAGGTGTTTTCACAGTGATGGAAACACTCGGCTGGGTCCGTTGGCACTTCTTGACTAAGTGATAGGATCATTCTGCGCATTTTTAGTAAGAAACCTCTCTTATAATAGAACTTTTGGGCTCAGAGAGGCTGTTTACTAATCAAAGAAGTGAAATCACGATATCTCAAAAAAGTTAACAAACTTAGCGCCTAACCTTTTTCCAAACGGGGTGGCAGAAACACAGTTACGTATAGACGTTATTCAATATTCATAATTTCTTTATTGCACACAACTAATATATGGACAACAAGACTTACATAAAAATAGTGTACAAAGGCGAGCTTATCTCTAATAAGAGATCTCTTCCAGCAAACCAAATTAGGATGGGAATGGTTGATTGCTGAGCAGGGGTGACAATGTGTACAACAATATAATTTAGTACATATCTAAATAACTAACATTTGGTTAGATATATGTTATATCTAAATAACTAATATAAAACAATATTAACTAAATATACGAGGGCTTACATAAATATTATATATTTTTTAAATATATATATTTAGTATATTAAATATATATATTTTTTAAATATATATACTAATAAATACATACATACTACCTATATTTCTAAAGAGAAAGGTAATGCTTCTGCGCGACTTTTATAGTAGTTTATGTGACTGCTGCATAATGCCTAATTATGTACAGTTACATACACTAGTTTATCTACACACATATCATAAGCTCTCTTTGATGTATTCAGGAACCGCATGTTTGACCGGCATTGTGGTTCTGCAATTGTTTAGCTTGTTCTTTAGTACCAACTTCACGCAGGCGGGCGTCGGCGTTATAAATTTGAATGTCAGTACCAACTTCACAGACAAACTAGGGACGGCACGCGGGTGGGCGTCGGCGTTCGAAATTTGAATGTCATTATATGTAGAAAAACTACACATAATGACCATAATGTGTAGTTTTCCAGATACAAAACGAGTTTTTACCAAGTAGTTTAACATAATGCTGATCGTTACGTGTGGTTTTTGAACGCAGTAAAGAGGGTTTGTGATACGTGTGTAGATAAAATATATTAATGGCCGGTTTCCTGTTTAAGTTAACAAATTGATTAAATTGATTTCAGCCAATCTCGTGCCGCTATTTTGAATATTGGCGGCACGTGATTGGCTCAAATCAGTTTAACCAATTTGTTAACTTAATCAGCGCCCAGGAAACCGGCCGTAAGAGAAGGACTGTCCCTGATAGTGCAGTGCAGCAATATTCAGTGATAGCTTTAATAAATGTAGACCATTAAAATACCCACCTATTCAGCGCACGTGATTTCAGACACTGCAAACCATACGAAGTTAAAAGAAAACGTCATAAAGGCTTTTGACCCTAACATACGACGCCTCTGAGTCGATTCTTAGTGTTATACAATAAGCCTTTTTCATATGTACGTATTATTTAGACATTAATATTTAAATTGTTTTATATCTTTCAAACAAGTGTTAGTAAATCTTACCTGCACTACATATTAAAATGCTATGTTATATTGAACTGTGTTAATAATCAGGCGATAAAAATTTATAATATGTTACCAATAGAATTTAGACAAATTACGAGACCAATATACTTAAAAATAAGCTTAAAACATTCCTTTTGAACAAGTGTTACTACAGGGTTGATGAGTTTTTTGAGGACAAAAGTTGACTGAATTGATATTATTTATTGTTTTTATTGTTGACAAATTTATTCTTATATTTTACAATTTTGACATTATGTAAGTAATTAATTTGGTAAATGTATTTGTTGACATTGTTATTTTTTATAGTGAAATGTATTGTTTTAATTGCATGATTTGTTAATTAATGATTTTATGTTGTAGTCTGTAAGCAATTTCAAATACAATTTTATATTGTTCATGAATAAATAAACTGAAACTGAAACTATTATATTTTATGTTTTTGTATTCCTGTTTGTTACTATTTTTTGTGTAACTCTGTCAGTTATTAATAATATTAATAAAATACTTACCTACCTTATACAATGTACTTAGCTAATTCCCATTGTTTTAACCGTAAAATGTTACCCACGATATAGGCTTTGCCTAGTGTGGGGCCGCAGTTTATCGCTGTAGCTTAATACCTCCTTTGTTTGCTTGTTGTTTGTTGTTGTTACCTCCTCACTTTGTTAGCCTAGCTTTAAGTATCATATTTATTGTATTCAGTTTTTAAGCGTGTCTAGTTTTAAATTATTAGTTACTTTTGTAGTTAGTTATTATTATTATTTTGATTTGTATTTTATATGAACATTTATTATTATTATTATTTTAATCAGATTTTGTATGACGTATAATTTAACTTAGGTTTTATTTCAGTTTTTTGTTAGTTCACAGTTTTACTTATTATAAATAAATATTTTAAGAGAGACGGATTAGTAAAGAAGGTCATATTTCTAAATAAAATGTATGCATCTTATTCTTATCCGGTAACGAGTAACAATCCGCCATGCTCCACCACGCTGGCTCACTGCGGGTTGATGGAGGGGTCTCGGGCTGGTGGCCAACCCGACCGTCACAAGTTATCGAGCTGCCCTATTAGGGCCTGACTATTCTGACACAGCTTTAGGATTTTTTTTAACCGAGTAGCAGTAGCCGCGACCTATAGCTTAACAGCCGAAACAAGTGCCAACGGACACTAAACCTGTGTCCACCCGTCTCGGACAGATGTTGCTACCCGCACGTGTTTCCAAACATCGCTAAGCCACAGACGCTTCCTGATATCCTAGTATTCGATATTTATCCTAATCTTCTAACATAAACCGTATTAACTAAAGAGAGCAATTTAAATGATCACGAAAATATATTTTGCTTACTCAAAATGGGTAAATGATCACCAAAAGTTGCAGAAAATATCAGGGCAAAACACCGCGGTAGCTTAGGTGAAGAATAAAGGGGTGGTCGAAGCGAAGCCCCCTATGTCCTTCATGTTAAGTTGAACATGTAAGAACAACAAAAGTTACTTAAAACATAAACTTAAACAAAATAAGAATCAAAATAAACATAAACATAAAAGATGTTTGGTCATCATTTATCCAAACACAATTTGGTGATCATTTACCCATTCTGGCAGTCATTTCGAATTTATTGGTAGTAAATTTTCGAACTTTTTAGCAATCGTTTAAACACAAACCTTAACAAAATCTATCTATGAAATCAAGTTTAGAAAGCGTAACTAGACTCCTATTTACAAGGAAGAGATCTGGCATCACTAGAAACCTAAATATCAGCGCCTGTTCACCAAATTAATATAAACTGGAGCCTCATAAGCTCGTCACTCGTAGGACGCAACAGGCCGGTCGTAAAATCGCTGATAGGGGAAGCCTACAGGTCCCTTTATCGGTCACACCCTTGCAGGAAGTTGCATCGGTTTTGGGCCTTGCTGCCTTGATAATATAGTTCAAGGTTTACCTTTATAGCACCATTGTTTTTTACAGTCAACATTAATTTTGATTTTTATATTCAGTGACAAAGGCAATCTTCTTATCATGTTACGTTTTGTTTGTTTCAATAATCAAGATTTTCGTTACTTTTCCTATAAGGGGGTAACCCCTTATAAGAAAAACACAGATCTGCAACCACGTTTACCAGTTGGAGGTCTTTAGTTTCTGCTTACACTTCCTGCGGTAAAAAGAAAAGCGTGATCATATATCGTGCTACACGCGAGTGGGTAGCCTAGGCACTCGTCCTTCTTCTCCTGCTGTGCTAGTGTATGTGAGGTTGTGTGGTTGTATTTTTAAATTTTTTGTCATTTTTATTTTGTAATTATTTATTTGAATTTTCATTTAATTTTATTGTAGACATACTGTGTAATTTATTCTATGGGCTTTTATGCCTGCAATAAACGATTATTATTATTATTATTATATATGCATGTATGTTTAGCCAGTTATTTATTTTTGGCTAGTATTTAACCGCACATCAAAAATACTGATGTTTACAGCAAAAAAGGATCAGCAAATCACTTTTTATGTTTTAAGTATACCCTTTACCGAAGCTACCGCAGTATTTGGCCCTGATATTTACTGTGAACATCAGTATTGATGTGCAAATCAGTATTATTGATGTGCAGTTTAATATTTCCCTTTATTTTTCAGTAACAGCGGGGCAGACAGTCAAGTAAGACAAATGTTGCCGCTAGGTATTATGCAACTTACTGAGTTGGGATCTTCGGGCAAGAACTGGAGAGAGAGCGCTCAGGATTGGATAGAGTTGAAGAGGGAGAGAGAGGCCTTTGCCCAGCAGTGGGACATTATGGGCTTATAATACCAATAATAATAATGCAACTTAGTTTCATTAAAATTATAATAATACTGTAATACTATACTATATACTATACTTTAATAATAAATTATAAGATACTTTTTAGGAACTGTCAAAACGGTAATTTTGCTCACGAGTTCTAAGAAATACTAACATGTGACGTCATAGTCAAATGCTGTCCTTTTAGCACAAAATTGAGTTTATAAAACACAACTGCTGGAAATATACAATTCTATAAATGTTTAACAATCTGTCTTACAGAAAGCCGGCATGTTGGTTAAATAATGTAAAATAAGATGGCGTCATGACAACAGCTGATTATTTTCAGAGTTTATCTTTTCACTACTGATTTGCACAGCTTATATCAGGGCAACACATTGCGGTATAGCTTAGGTGAAGGGTAAAGGGGGTGAGCGAAGCGAAGTCCCCTTTATCCTTCGTATTAGGTTGAACATGTAAGAACAACAAAAAATACTTAAAATATAAACTTAGGTACACATAAAAAATATTTATATTGTATATGTCTTGTTGCCTAGGAACGTTTAGATAACTCGTTAAACGTTTCGTTCACTCACTTGTCTGACGGAATTTTAGTGACTTGATTAAACGTCGGTATTTAATTAACGGTCTAGAGAGTTAGTTAAGTGTCTGATTCAACCAACTAACTGCGACATATATATTACGTTGAATTAAGATTGACATAAAGCATGCCACAAAACCAGCTCGTCACAACACTCCTTACATTTATATGACATCCTTCGAACGTAAATATAAAAGTGTGTGAATAAAAACATGATCTTTGTCCCGACAGAATTGAGGAGCCTTGAGTTTTGGCGCGAAATACGTCGTAATGGCGCGAAAAGGTAAAATTGATATCGACGTGTAGGTTTTTGGCTTAGGTATGCGTAGTATTTGGGGGTTCCGTGAACCTTAAAGTTAATAAGAAGGGCAATGGCAAAGCGTTTTCAGGAAGTAAATAGTAGTAGTCGTAGAATGAAATTCAATCATAAACCTTCGGGTTAAGTCTTATAAAATGTGTCTGTCAAATGTGGCGAGGAGGGTGATGGCTGTTGCGCAAGGCCTACTATTGAACTGATGCTGCTTGGGGGGACAGCTCCAGTCTGCTTTCTTTTTAGTTATGTTTAATACAGATCTTGTTTGTTCTTATTTCTTTCTTTCTCTTGTATTTTTGATTTTGAGTCATCATAGAGACAAGACATACTTATAGCTGTTGTTTTGCTAAGAAATAATCACAGACAAGTTGCACCCCGGCTTAGACTCGCGAAGGTTAGCAATTTTTTCAAGGGTCAGTGCATTCTGTACTTTAATAAGATACCTCTGGAGTTCTGGAAATTGCCTTTTAAAAAAATTTCAAATTATGTAAAATCGACTTTTTCGAAAAAGTGACATTGCAATGTTCAAGATTATTTAAATGACGGGACTGTATCGGGTTAATCTACACAGACCTTGCTGTTAATAATTTTGTAATTTAGTATTCCTGCTCTTTAAACATGCTTTTTTAATATTGTAATATTTGTATTAGTTAAGCACCAATTTTAAAAGAGATCCAAAAATCTATCTGTATGAGTTTCTACGCCCTCTTCTCCCCTAGTGGTCCAATGTAGAGAAGAGGCAAAAAACGTTTGGTAAATATGTGTAAATATCTACAGTAATAAAGAACTCTGACTTTGACTCTGACTTTGTCAATTTGTTTTTACATTGTGGCGCAATTTAGAAAAATGCGTGTCTACATTAATATGGATTTTTATATTTTAGTAGATGATTTTCTTCAATTTAAAATGTAACTTGGCAGCTCAGCAGAGGCTCGCTTGACTGCAATCTGCTTTTGCATGCTGCGGTTGCAGAATTAAAGCGCGGTCGTGTCAATCTCAGTGATAAATCTCGTGATGGTCGCCCGTCCACCGCTGCGAACAACAAAAACATCGATGCTGTGATCCGATGCCATGATTGAAACAGACAAGCATGTGACCTACCATGAGGTTCGGTTACCCTTAGACATAGCCAAGTATAATCAATACTACACAAACATTTGGGTCTGGGAAAGCTGTGCTCGCGGTGGTTACCACACAATTTGACCGAGTCTCAAAAACCGGACCGCGTCTCTTGGAGCAATGCCATGCTTACCAGATTCAACTAAATTGCTTCAAATTTGTTGTGGGACATAGTAACAGGTGACGAAATATGGATTTTCTGCTACAAGTCCAAAACAAAGCAGCAATCGAGTGTTGGGTCTTTCAAGATGAGCCGAAACCAACCGAAGCGGCGCGGCGAGAAAAGTGCATCTAAGCGGATGATTGTTATTTTTTTATAAAACTGGATACGTGGCTATTGTTGCTTTAGAGAATCGTCGTAACGTGAATAGTGACTGGCCACGATCATTGGTTCGCCGGAAATTATTGACGAACTTCGTAAAAATAACCGCAAACGCCGTATCATCTTGCACCACGACAATCGTGCTAGTTCCCACACGACCAGCCTGACAAATGAATTTTCGACGGTGAAAAACGTAGAATTTATGAGCCATCCTGCAAAGAGTCCCGACCTGGCACCTCGTGACTTTTTCTGTTCCCAAAAATTAAGAACCAATTATGTGGTCAACAATTTTCATCACCAGAAGAGGTTGTCAAAGAGTATTAAAAACACGTTTATGAGGTCTCCACGGAGGAGTGGCACAATTGTTTTCAAAATTAATTTCATCATATGAAAAAGTGCATTTATGCAAAGGGAGAATATTTTGAGAAAATATAAATTCATTTTTACCTTTATTAGTATTTTTTCTTATTCATTCCGGAAACTTTCAGTGCACCCCACATATTTTACGGAACAAGTTTTGACTGCGATGGTACGGAACAATTTTTTACTTCCTAACCTGAACTAATATTCAGATTTCGCTGAATGGCAGAATGAATTAAAATTTCAAAATAGCATAGTGAAATGAAATACTTAAGAAATAAACTATGACTTTTTTTAAAACATATTCTATTCTTTACTACGTATTTGAGCGATATTGTGGCAGTTTCTTGAGAAAACTTTTTACTTTCAGCAAAGAAAACCAATAAATATAAAATGTGGTAGAGCGCACGGAAACTATAAGTGATGTGAAATCGCATTACTGTGTAAAAATGGTTATAGTTATCAAAGATAATTTAATTTTTCACTTTTTCATGTGCCGTGTATGGTTTTCTTATAAACTAAAAAATACCTTCGGGAAACTTTCGAGATCGCGGGGAGATGACGCACGATGAATTTTAACTTCGCTCTATAACCGAGATATTCCGATAAATAAAATAACTGTATTAATGATGCCATTTTTTTCATACTATGCAATCTAAAATCCTTGTTTTATAATAGGTAGGTTCGAGGGTGTTCTGAGCGACTACCTCCTAGTGTGGGGGAGCTAAAGTGATGCAGAAGGATACGTCCGACTGCATAACTTCTGCTTCCTCCTGGTGCACCCTGGTAACAGCGGCTAGTGACTGGTCCCCGGACCTCTTACTAGCTGATGGCTAAAAGTCCCCCCGGTTCTGTCGGTTAAGGTGGGTGTACCCGGCAGACTTTCTACACTCACCTGCGTCTTATGGTCTGCGCAGTTGATCACCGTAGGCAAGGATGAAGGGGTCCTGGGGGGTTGAGCTGAGCGTTGCTGTGGATTTAGCTTCGTAAGGCAACACGCCCTCTTTGGCCTGGATTTCAGGCAAAACGGTAGCCTCGCCCGTAGCCGCGGGTTGGGGTAACGGCCAAGTGTCCCGTCAAAGGGCCACGGCTAGGGGTGTAGGGTCCGCTAAGGCGTCAGCCAAAGTGGTGGGATGGGCCATGCTGACGGGGTAAGCTTCGGTGACTACGGCGGTGGGACCATGTCGCTGACACTTGATTCCCATCGTCCGCAGAAGCGAGCTCCCGATGTCGCGCCAAGTACCAGCCCTATGCTCCTATATCTACTCGGTACTCCTAGTGACTGAAAGCTGTTTCAAGCGAGTAGGCGCTCCCAAATGTGCGGGCTCCGTGGAGGGTGGGAAATCGAGTAGACGAATCTTTATACATTTGACCATGGATCGTGTCAGGTCAAAAAACCCTTCTGGAACGCTTCCAGCGGTGAAAACCGCAAGCGTCTCCAAACAGGTGCGAGAATCTGCCTCGGTAGATCCTCAAGCCTTAACTGGGCGCACTGCCACCATCAGTGACCTACCGGTGCAAACCGATAGTGCTTCCACTGTGGAGGTTATCTGCACAAAGCCCGAAAGCGAGTCGAGAGGCAGGGCCACGGGGCAACCAGGTGCGCGGAGCCATTCGACTAACATCGCCAAGCATTTTGCCAGCGCCTGGACGACGGTTGGTCGAAAGGGTAAACCACCCAAGCAGTCCTTGCAAGGGAAGGGCCCATCGACTAAACGTCCAGATACGGTGCAAACCGGACCAGGGCGTAAGGCGAATCGCCGGTGGAAGAAGAAACAGCGTTTGGCTGCCACATCGGCCGCTGCCGGCGTAGATGGGGTTCCATCTGCCACGGTGGCGACCGTTAGCGGTCCCGCTGATAATACAGCCGGAGCTGCGGGTAAGGTGACCGGCTCCCGTGGTGTCAAAGGGGCAACCCTAGACTCAAACGGGGCTAAACCTACCGTAGCGTTCTCTTGTGGTCCGACTTCTAACAAGAAGTTGAAATCTGCCAAGAGATCCGGCAAAAACGAGCGCGCGGCTGCTAAGAGGGCTCGACTCGAGGATAGTAATTCTCCTCGAGTGGAGCCTAAAAAGCAGTGCACGGAAGCGCGCAGAGCTGGGGTCACCTATGCTCAGAAGGTGAAGTCTGACCAGTACATTGCCGTTACTGACGTCGCTACTGGTCATATTTCACAGGATCTGTCAACGCTCATCCTCAACGAGATTGATGACAAAATCTTGAGGGAAGCGTTGGCGGATCCGAGAAAGGAAAACCCCAAATTCGGTGGCAAGCCTCGTTACGAGTACGGCCACCTTAAACTGTTCGTGGAGGACGAGTACTCCCTGAACTGGCTGCGGGAGTGTGTCCCCGGTGTGTCTACACCATCCAACGTACAGTTGGTGGTGAAACGCCAATCGGAGATGGTCCGCATGGTTAGATGTGGGGTGCTCATACCCAAAGAACGGGGCAAGTGGAAGTCTGCGCCCGACGTCAGCGTAGTCCTCCACTTTATGAACAAGTGGGCACAGGTTGACCGATGGCTCCTCCAGAAAGTGGATGAGCAGCAGGACAACCTGTTTCTCATTACAGACGTCCCTGAAGATGTGGTGCCGACCCTGCTGGGAAAGGGCAGACAGCTCCTTTTTGGTAGTGGTTCGGTCTACCTTAAATTTCAGGGACCCGGTGGGAAATTTATTAAGGAACCCCGGTGATAACGCAGACCAGCTCTAAGCTGGTCATCACTGGGGTCTCAGCATCATCATCTATGCCCCAGAGTTTCACTCCAGAGCAGCATCAAACAGTTCCCGATGTAGTCGGGGAAAGTTCTGCTGCTCAACCGCAGGACGGGCACGCGCACTGGGAGGCCATGCTGCTTGGTGAAGGCGATGAGCTAGAACCAGCAGTGGTGCCCTCTAAGGGCAAGGAACTGTCCATGCGGCTGGAGGAGGAACTCGTCTTGGAGGTGGAGGAGGGGTTGACCAAAAATGGCGTCCCTCTCCCGCGATTGTAAAGTCCTCCAAGCCAAACTCCAACACAGCCAAACTGCAACGGCCCAGTTAAGACGCTGGTTGGGGGAAAACAGCACTGCCGTGGCTCTGATCCAGGAGCCGTGGATCAACCGCGGTAGCATTCGAGGGCTCGCCAATTTGAGAGGTAAGCTTTTCGTTACAACTGATCACGATAACCCTAGAACGTGCATCATAACTACTAACAACATCCCAGCACAACCATTAACAGAGTTCTGTTCCAGGGACCCGTGTGCCATAAGGCTGCAACTGCCCGACACAGCTAGGTGCCGCGAACTCGTGGTGGCCTCCGCCTACATGCCTGCGGAGTACAACCCGCCTCCACACGACCTGTGCCAGCTGGTGGACCACTGCGAGAAGTCGGGCCTCCAGCTCATCGTTGGGGCCGACTCGAACGCGCATCATCCACTGTGGGGCTTGCCGGATATGAACAGCAGAGGTAAGACACTTGTTGAATACCTATTTACTACAAACCTTAATGTGCTTAACATAGGTTCTGAACCAACTTTTGTTACCAAGCGGAGTAGAACCATCGTTGATATTACCCTGGCAACGGCGGACATATCCGACGACGTTGGGGGCTGGCATGTGTCCAACGAGGCGTCATGCTCTGATCATCGATGGATACGCTTCGAGATCAACGCAGCGTTCTCCCCAACTGTCCCTAAGAGAAACCCACGCAAGACTGACAGAACCAGGTACAGAGCTATCCTAGGTGAAAGACTTGCTTGGGCTGAGACTCTACCAGATCCGGAGGGACCCGAACAAATCGAACAACAGGTAACAGATTTTACTAATACATCAATAGACTGCTACCATTCAACTTGCCCGCTTAGCACGCCAGCGCCTACCAACATCAAGGGGCAGCCTTGGTGGGGTCCTGATCTAGATAGGATGCGTGCTAAGATCAGAAGACTGCTAAACAGGGCGATGAACACCAGTGCTGATGAGGATTGGGACAACTACAAAGATGCCAAATCCAAGTACAAGAAACGACTACGGTTCAAAAGCAGCAACTCATGGAGGAAATTCTGCAGCGACATTGAAACCGTTGATCAAGCAAATCGGGTAAGGCAGATACTAGCTCAACAAGGCACCTTCAGGCTAGGGTCGCTTAAAAAACCCGATGGAAAATATACCTCTTCCACCACAGAAACACACAGTCTCTTGTTGGAAACTCACTTTACCCGGAAGTAGAACTATTCAAGAGATTGTGTGGCCGGAAGAGGTTCACCATGAAACTTAGACACTTAGACATAACTAATAATATTACCACTGCTGACAAGGTGAGATGGGCCATTAATAGCTTTAAACCTTTTAAATCAGCAGGACCAGATGGAATCTTCCCAGCACTTCTACAGTGGGGTGGGGAACCCGTCATCAAAATAATGGTCCGAATCATGAAAGCATGTCTTAGATTTGGATACGTTCCCAAAAGGTGGAGAGTAGTAAACGTAGTTTTCATACCGAAGCCAGGAAGGAGCGACTACACTAACGCTAAATCTTTCAGGCCGATTAGCCTCACCTCGTTCTTGCTTAAGACTCTCGAACGTTTGTGCTAGAGGCACCTGAGAGATGGAGCGTTAAAACATATACCCTTACACAAGAATCAGCATGCATATAGTTTGGGTTAGTCTACTGAATCGGCTCTCCATGCAGTTGTATCCACAATTGAAGAGGCGATTCAAAACAAATGCATCTGTCTTGGAACTTTTATTGATATAGAAGGTGCTTTTGACAAGACGCAGCATAGCAGTATAAGTGCATCTCTAACAAGGCATGGAGTATCAACAGCTGTAAATAACTGGGTCACAAACATGCTTAATAAGTCCCTGTCGGCGGAGGTAGTGCGGGGATGCCCGCAGGGAGGAGTGCTCTCCCCGCTGCTGTGGAATCTGGTCATTAACGACCTGATTACCAAGCTTAATGCTAATGGATACTACACCGTAGGATACGCCGACGATTTGGTAATTCTCATCACAGGTAAATTTGCGAGCACAGTGTGCAACCTTAAACAAACAGCTCTTCGCATCGTGGAGCGCTGGTGTCTAGAATATGACCAGGCGGTTAACCCAACAAAAACGGAAATGGTCATGTTCACTAACAATAGGGTTCATGGTATGTATACCGTACCTAAGCTCTTTGGAACGGAACTCCAGCTAGCAACTGAGGTGAAGTACCTGGGCATAACCTTGGACAGCAAGCTCAACTGGAGTAGACACATTGACAACAATCTAAAGAAGGCGAGTATTGCTTTCTGTCAGTGTCGGAGAATGGTGGGGAAAAAGTGGGGCCTTTCTCCCAACATCATTCTTTGGCTGTACGTGACGGTGATCCGTCCTCTTGTCTGCTACGGAGCTGTGATGTGGTGGACCAGGAACAAACTAACCACAATTGTAAGCAAACTCCAAAGCTTCCAAAGGCTGGCCTGCATGGCTATCACAGGTAGTATGAGAACTACTCCAACAGCAGCAATGGAGGCCATGCTGTGTCTTCCGCCACTCCAGCTGTATATTAAGCAGGAGGCCGCGTCATCTGCGGTGAGACTCAACACCTTAGGACTTTGGAGAAAAAACAGGACCTCACACATCGCCATCGTAGGGGAAGTTTACAAAAAAATTCCCATCTCTATGGCTTGCAGTGACAGAATCCCTAAACAATTTGTTTTCGACAAAAAATACAATATACAGTTACATGAAGACCATCGGGTTGAGGGGCTCGACGTTAAAGAGCTCAGAATTTTTACCGATGGTTCAAAAATTGAAGCAGGCACTGGTTCAGGCACCTTCTCGGAGGACCTAAACATCAAGATAGCCATTCCACTGGGTGCCCATAATACTGTCTTTCAAGCTGAATGCATGGGCATCATCTCGGCCGCTAATAGCATAGCATCGAGAAAGGTAAGAGATTCCTCCATTCGAATCCTCTCCGATAGCATGGCCGTCTTACAAGCCCTAAATAGCAACACTATTAACTCAGGGCTAATCTACGAGTGTCACAAACTAATGGAGGTGTTTAATTTCCACGCCTACCGAACGGCGTGGAATCCGAAGGGGGTGTGCTGTTGCCCGCACGTGAGAGAAAAGAAGTGATGAATTTGTTACTGACCTTGTCACCGTAGACAGGAGATTGAAGGCTCGATTCGAGACAGGAATGCGGGAGAGGAGACAGTTTTGGATAGGATAGGAACCGAATCTCACTATTTGCCGCCGACGCTGTTGCCGGCGTGCTGCTTGCCGACACGGGGAGTCGCCGTCCGATACGACGATGTCCTTCACAACACGAATCACTTGACCGCTGACGCGAATCTACTTATTTCCCGACGATGTAGATGATTAACACTCCGACCAGGCCCGACGCCTGTATTTAGTCATTGGTACACCGAAATACCATCACTGGCACGAGGCCCGAGCCGACAAGTTTTTCTCCCGATGAGAAAAGCCCAAAGATAACCTCCAATTTTACATCTCGTTCCGGTACGAGTGACAGCTGCGGCTCTGTTTCCGTTCCGAGTCGCGGAATAAGGGGAGGTGCGTTCCGAAGCACAAATATTAAACAGGAGGTATGTCAACATAACCGCGTAATCCTTCAATGGATAAAAGGACACAGCGGGTCAAGAGGTAACGATGCAGCGGATGAGTTGGCGCGTAAAGGATCTAGCTTGACAGCGTATGGTCCCGAACCTATCATCCCTCTTCCCTTCAAGATGGTATGCACATTTCTGAGAGAGTCGACCAGGAATGATCATGCCACTCTTTGGACAAACCATGAGGAGTGCAGACAGGCTAAGCTGGCCTTGCCGTCCCCTAGCGCTAGGCTTGCTAAGACCTTGCTTCGACTTAGTAGGCCGCGCATGCAACTGGTGACTGCAGCACTTACTGGCCATGGTTTCTTTAATAAACATCTATATGTCCTAGGTGTTACCGACAGCCCCCTTTGCAGAGCCTGCTTGGAGGCAGAAGAAACGGCTGCTCACGTCCTCATGGAGTGCACAGGAGTAGCGGACTACAGGGCTAAACACCTCGGTCAATCGAGGGACCTTCCAGGGATAGTCGGTAACGTAAAGGGCCTGCTGGCGTTTCTGGAGGAGTTGGGTTGGCTCGAATGATATCGCATTCCCACCCACACGCGAAATAGGCGCTTTCGTCGTCGAGTTGCGGAAACCAGCCCGTCTTACAATTGACAATTGACAATTAGGTAGGTTCGGAACCCGTAAAACAAAACTCAAAAAGACGAAAATTTTGCTCAGATTCAACATATAGGTGCCAAAAATGCTCGGTTTCGGTCAGAAATTCAGTGTTATTGAAAATAATACGAAAGATGACCGGGGAATTTATCCATAAAATTCATGAATGTTTTTGGACCATCTACGCTATAAAAAGTTGATTTTTGCTTGAAAAGTCGGGATGGGTATACCAAAGGGACTTTTATTTGTTTTACGACACCTAAACTTTATGGTCAGGGCACGAACATTGTACCATCACCAGCAAATGTAAACCAGCACCAGCATCACTTAAAAGTCATAAAACAAGTGATTTTTGAATCTTTTAGTGTCCGTATATTATATATATTTGATAAGTATGCTCCTGTCAAAACTGTTTATATGTAGGATCAATCTTACCCCGGATTACTTTCACCGTGAAAGAAATTATGAAGCTTCGAAACACAGCACATGCCAAATACAAAGCAACTAAAAAGGACCCCCACAAGCAATATTACCTGGACCTAAAAAATACTGTCATTGATGCAATTCGTAGTGAAAAGGTTGCTTATTTTAATCAGCACATTAATGTTCACTTAAGAAACCCTCGTGTTTTGTGGAAAAATATAAAAAAGACAGTGGTTATAAAAGTAAACATTCTGAATTACCTCCTCATTAAAGTGACCCTAATAATATTAATAATCATACATAACATAACAATATTGACACTCGCTTACTTGATTATTTAAATTGAAATAAATTTAATTCTTCTACAGAATTTGCATTGAAAGCTGTTTCTGAGACAACCATAGCAAATGACAGAGTATCTTGAAATAAATAACGTCTTACCTGAAAAGCAATCTGGCTTCAGGAAGTCACGCAGCACCGCTACTGCTCTGATCGATGTTGTTGACAATGTATTGACAAGTCGGAATAATGGGGAGGAGTCTATTTTGGTCTTGTTGGATTTCAAACGAGCTTTCGACACCATAAATACAACCAAACTTCTAGCTAAGCTTGCCAACTATGGATTTGATGATCCAGCCCTAAAGTGGTTTGCAAGCTACCTTACTGGACGCAAACAGTATATCGAAACCAGTTGCAACGGTACTATTTCAGTCTTCAACACTTTGCCAGTTGATAGAGGAGTTCCACAGGGATCAATATTAGGACCAATTCTTTTTATTTTGTACAGTGCTGACATCGTTCACAATATTAAACACTGTAACTATCATTTATATGCAGACGATCTGCAGGTATACATTTCTTTTAAGCCGGATGATAATTCTGCGGGAGTTGGTAAATTAAATAAGGACCTAGATCGTATAGGATAGTGGTGTAGCCATAATAAACTTGTTTTAAATTCATAAAAATCAAAATATATGGTACTGGGATCAAAACCTCATATCAATAACATTGTTTTGCGTGATCCTCATGTCTCTATTTTGGGTGAGCGATTGGAATATGTCCAACAGGCTCGTAACTTAGGTGTTGTCATGGACGGGGAATTACGGCTTGAAGACCATGTGTCAACATTCGCGCGCAATTGTTTTTACGGGGAACTTTATTAAATTCGTAATTATTTAAGTGTTGAACTGCGAATCAGATTATGTGATAGTAGTTTTATTAATTATGAGCGTCTTAGAATAAGTTTGTTGTTAGTTTTTATAGTGGATGATGGCCAGTCGTGCACGACAGTCCCCCCAAAACTGGTGCCACAGAAAACCAGCATTATGGTACCTATTGCCATGACATAAAGCTGAGTGGCTACCATTTGCTGACATGCAATTTGTAATTCTATTTGGTTTTGTATGTCACAATAAAATTATTTTCTTTCTTTCTTCTTTCAAATTCGACATTTTTTTAACAAAAGCAAAAACCGCCACATTGCAAAGGTTTTTTTTTAAACAGCTGCCACTGATAGTACGTATCTGTCGAAATTATAATCGAGAAAAAGTATTACTTACTATGCGTAAATGCCTTTTATCCTACATGCTGGTCATCAACTTTTATTGACATATAGTGTCGCCTTTTCCCACACGGGGTAGTACATGCACATAGTTATAAATTTATAATAAAGAGCTATACTCCATTATGTGTGTAATTAAAACAATAACTATTGTATACCTAATAACACTTGCATTCTAGCCACTAAGGTACAGAAAAAGTTAGATATGGCCGTCTACAAATTAGTATTCGAACATATTTTTAAAAGGCTCTATTGAAGGAGTTATATACTTCAAAAGCGTTACAACTCCATTCACGAGCATCGGTGTAGAAACTCATTCGAATAAATTGGAGCGTGAAATGTAGCGTTGCGTTTGAAAATTAAAATTTCTCCTAGCGCTCCCCTTTTATATCGCGCTCCCCTCCGTATCGCTCAAGAGGTAGTCGAGTAATTTGAATGAGTATTAACTTGCATGATCCATTTGAGAATATTAATGGATTGTTATGCAAATTTGTTAATTGGTTTTGTAGCTCTGATCAGGCTTTTATTGAGAATGCAACGAAAAACCTCCTACTAGTTATTTTAACATTTATTATCCACAAGAGAATTAGATAACTATCTTATCATTAACCACGAAAACCGTCTTATCGTATATATGTTTAAATCGTTTTATATGGCCTTCTATTAATTTGAAGATGCGAGGAGTTAAAAATTTATTATACAATTTTGAACTCGTTATAGTGGGTTAGCGTCCGTGTTTGCGATAGCGGTCATGGACCCGAACTGCCACTGTGAACCAAATCATACGTGGTAACCATAGTAACGGTAGGTTATCCTAGTGTCCATCGGTAACCATGGTAACAGTCAGTAACGGCGACACTAACATTCCGAACGTTGCACGCAATAAATAAGTATCGCTAACCCTATTTTAAGCTTACAGTCATAGAGAGGTCGGTCACTGGTATTGCAACGCCATTATTTCTGAATTGAAAAGAATCTTTAGATACTTTACTATAAAACCAATATCAGATATAATAGTCTGCAAAACACAATGTACAGCAGCCTTCGGTCGTCATGAGCGAGAGTGTACAATGGCTTTAACCACTAAAATACCACCGGCATTAGATAACGCTACTTTTCCTTAATAGGTTTAAAATTGTATTACCATGGCATAACGTTTAAAATCGCGACCCGTTCCAACAACCCTCGGTTTTGAGAGGTTTTGAGAGGTGAAGCGTGATACTTTATTTTTAGGTAGCTCCTTATGTTATTCGTTTGTACTCGTATAATCTTTAAGCAATCCTGCACGTCTTGCTGCCTCTTGAGAATACTATTGTGGCGTCTCCGTCACGTCAACGCCAACATCAAATATCGTGCGACATGCGACTGTGGTCAAGCGCAACGGCAAAACAAAGTTTGCGACCACTCCGCTCGGCGAGGCCTGGTTTGCGATGCGCGTGCACCCCGCCGCGCCCGCGCAGCCCCCGCGCCAACACATCGTCGCAGCAGACTTCTCATACGCTAGCTCGATGCGCACGTATTGCTTTTCTCGCTCCGCTAGCTTACGAAAGATCATTCCCGCGCTTTTGCTTTGTTACACTTCTTACTTTCATTCTTCCTGTAATCTATCCGCCCAATAAAACGTCTATTCTTCTGTAATCTACGAGTTTCTCTTCAGTAGGAGCCTACACACTTCAATACCTACACTGGTGACCTCCGAGTTTGAACGCCTAGTTACGTAACGGATATCAAGATTCGAAAGGATGAACCCAACTGTAAAGGACGAATCTTCTGCAGCTCCTGTGGCGATGCCAGGATTAAATGGAGTACAACGAAGTGCGGAGAGTGAGCTATCGAGCAATTTGTTTCGTGTTGAAGTGAAAATACCGCCTTTTTGGCCGGAGGATCTGGAATTATGGTTTGCCCGTCTTGAAGGTCAGTTTAACATTTCTAATATTAAAACCGATTCGACAAAGTTTTACTATGCCATCTCGCAAATGGACTTTGCTACCGTAGCTGAGGTACGAGATGTAATCAAGGCACCTCCAGCGGAGAACAAATATGAGATGTTGAAAACCTGCCTTATTAGTAGACTGACCGAATCACTCGAAAAGAAAATTAAACAACTGCTAGTTCACGAAGAACTCGGTGACCGCAAACCGTCACAGTTTTTGCGACACTTGCAAGCTTTGGCTGGGCCGTCTGTACCTGATGACTTCCTAAAAACTAACTGGTCAAGTAGATTACCATCTAACATACAAACAATAATCGCTTCACAGGCCGAGACACCGCTCGAATCTCTTGCAACGTTGGCAGATCGCATACACGAAGTCGCCGTTGCCACAACACCTATTGTGGCCGCGACGTCATTTTCACCGATGACGTCCTACGGCTCGACGACGTCATGTCCAACATCATGGCAGGATAATTTATGCAGGCAAGTGGCAGAACTGACTAGACAAGTAGCAGCGCTTACGGCACAGCAAAATAGTCGATCCCGCAAAAACCAAAGAGGTAATTTCCGAAGCCGCTCCCGCTCTCGCTCACAGTCCCGCTCTCGTCAACACAACGACAAGTACTGTTGGTACCATAACATTTTCGGCGCGAAGGCGTTTAAATGTTCCGGCAACTGCACCTACAAGACGGAAAACCCCAGCAGCAGTCGTTAAAGGCGGTAAATGACTGTTATACTTCTAGCCGTCTCTTCATCACTGACCAACATTCCAAGATGCAATTTCTAGTCGACACGGGTTCGGATTTGTGCGTCTTTCCTCGGTCGTCGATCAAAGAGCGCCGCCAGAAGACAAAGTATGAACTTTTCGCTGCAAATGGGTCTGTAATTTCCACATATGGATCAACACAGCTGGAGCTCAATTTAGGATTACATCGTGCATTCTCCTGGAGATTCGTTGTGGCAGACGTCACTAAGCCTATCATAGGAGTAGACTTCCTCAGCTTCTACGGACTGTTGGTGGACATTAGAAACCAACGCCTTATTGACAGCGTGACCAGTCTTTCTGTGCAAGTTCCCCGACGGAAAACTACAGATGACATTTCATCAGTCAAGGCTACTACAGGAGACTCCGCTTTTCACGACATCCTGAAAAGGTATCCTGAAATAACCAGACCAGCAGGTAAACTCACTGAGCCAAAACATAATACAGTTCACCATATTCGAACAGTAGATGGACCACCTGTATTCCACCGACCGCGCCGCCTAGCACCGGATCGTCTACAGATTGCAAAAAAAGAATTCGAGAGTATGCTGGAAAATGGAACAGCTCGTCGATCTGAGAGCCCTTGGTCTTCTCCGCTTCATCTAGCACCAAAGAAGAATGATGGATGGAGACCATGTGGCGATTACCGTGCCCTCAATGCACGCACGATTCCAGATCGCTATCCCATTCGCCATATTCAGGATTTTTCGTATCAGCTATCAGGTACGAATATTTATTCGAAAATCGATCTAGTCAAGGCGTACAACCAGATACCGGTTCATCTTGAAGACATTCCTAAAACGGCCATCACTACGCCTTTTGGCCTGTTCGAGTTCCCGTTTATGACTTTCGGATTGAGGAATGCAGCGCAGACTTTCCAAAGGTTTATGGACGAGGTTCTCAGAGGTCTTGATTTTTGTTACGGATATCTGGACGAAATATTAGTATTTTCCAAGTCTCAAGACCAACACCTGGACCACCTGCAACTGCTTTTCCAACGTCTACGCGATTATGGAGTTCTCGTCAACACCTCAAAGTGTCATTTTGGCCAGGCTGAAGTCACATTTCTTGGTTACCACGTCTCACCTGCAGGGATCAAGCCCATGCCTGAGAAGGTTCAAGCGATCCAGGAGTACCCTACACCAAAGACAGTCAAGGAACTCAGACGATATCTAGGTATGATAAATTTCTACCGACGATTCTTACCTCACGCAGCAATCGCACAAGCAGCACTCAACGACATTCTCTCTGGCCCAGGCATGAAAGGATTACGCCCGATCACAATGTCTCCGGTACAGCTGGAAGCTTTCGAAGAGAGTAAGAAAGCCATTTCTGATGCTACACTTCTAGCTCATCCTGATATGCACGCAGATTTAGCTATCATCACGGACGCATCCGATATAGGCATTGGAGGCGTTCTGCAGCAACGCATCAAAGACGCGTGGCAGCCCTTGGCGTTTTTCTCAAGAAAATAAAGCCCGTCACAGAAAAAGTACAGTCCATATGACCGGGAACTGTTAGCCGTCTACGAATCTATAAAGCACTTTCGTTTCATGATCGAGGCCAGACATTTTACGATCTACACGGACCACAAACCGCTGACTTTTGCGTACAGCACTCCACGGGAAAATTGCTCACCAAGTCAGTACAGGTACCTCGATTTTATAGCCCAATTCAGTACAGACATCAAATACATACCCGGCAAAGACAATACTGTCGCTGACTCCCTGTCAAGCATAGAAGAAGTAGTCTCGCCAATAGATTACACAGCTCTAGCTCGATCACAGGAAGAAGACACCGAGTTGAAGATTCTAATACAAAGTGGTACCAGCCTGAACCTCGAGAAAATCAGACTACCAGGTAGTAATCTTGAAATCTATTGTGACGTGTCGACTCAACACCAGCGACTGTACATCACTAAGGACTTCCGCAGAAAGGTATTTGAAGCATTACATAGCCTTAGCCATCCTGGAGCATCAGCAACGGTGCATTTGGTGACTGAACGATTCGTTTGGCCAGGAGTCCGTAAGGATTGTAGATCATGGGCCCGTGAGTGTATTCCCTGTCAACAAAGCAAGGTCTCACGACATACTTCCGCACCATTATCAAAAATTCACACGCCGTCGTCAAGATTTCAACATGTACATATCGACTTAATCGGTCCCTTACCCGTGTCTCATGGTTACAGATACTGCCTGACTGCAATCGACCGATTCACGCGATGGCCAGAAGCGTATCCATTAACCGACATCACTGCCGAATCCTGTGCAATGGCATTTACATCGGGATGGATAGCCAGATTTGGATGCTGCGAACACGTGACCACCGATCGAGGGCAGCAATTTCAGTCCAAATTATTTAAATCTGTTGCAGATCTCTTGGGAATCAATCACCACAGCACGACTGCTTACCACCCTGCCGCAAACGGTATGATAGAGAGATTACATAGGCAGTTGAAGGCAGCGATAATGTGTAATAATAATAAAAATTGGTCTGAAACACTCCCCATGGTTCTGCTAGGTATACGAACAGCATGGAAACAAGATATACAAGCTACCGCAGCAGAACTAGTCTATGGCGAATCTCTTCGCCTTCCAGGAGAATTCTTCAGTACAAAGAGCACATACTCAGCAGCAGTGGCAGCAAAGTGCAGCAGCAGTGGCAGTTGCTGCCAGGCTACGCTCCCATGTGGCAAACCTCTCACCGCTACCCACTAGGTGGCACTCTAACAAACCTTTCTATGTTCCCAGGAACCTTAGAACTGCAAACCACGTTTTTCTACACCAGGGTCAACCACTCAAGTCACTGGAACCACCATACAGCGGCCCGTACAAGGTCATCACTCGCGGCGACAAGACTTACCAAATCGAGATACTCGGGAAAACTGTCACCGTCACAATCGACCGTCTGAAACCAGCTTTCATTACCAAAGACGAAGAGGCCCCTATACCTGTCACTATTACAGCCGCCGCCGTCCCGGTGGCTATACCTGCAGCCGTTCCTGACATGCCCAAGAACTCAGATTACGGGAAAATAACAAAAAGCGGACGACGAGTCAAATTCCCAGACTACTATCGACCGTAGCAACGGTCTCGGTAGGGGAGTGTGTGGTGTAGCGTTGCCAGATTTTTTTTTAGCATGTATGGGACTAATGTCTAAATAGGCAAAAAATACGGGATTTTGATTTTTTTTCCGGGACAAATGAAATACTATTTACTTATTAAGTTTTTTTATTTTTTTTGAATATTTTTCTGAAGAACGTACAAGCTTTAACAAATCTTTCTTGGATTTTACATATTTAAAAAAATCTATACAATTATAATCGTAATTAAATATTGTCATTAATTCACTTTTTATTAAGTTGGGGGTACATTGATTTCGCACATCAGTCCACTTCAACACCATTTGTGAGAAAACTCGTTCTACGAAGCAATTAGAACTAGGGATACTGAAAAAGAAAGATATGATGCGAAAAATGTTAGGGATTTCATTATTGGAAAACCCTTCCAAGACTTTTTTCCACTTTTCAATCGCACCTATATTTTTCTCAGAAGATGCAACAGCAATGTCCAGGCATTTTTTAATCATCTGAAATTCTTCGTATAAGCAGTCCATATTCAACTCGTCTATCCTTAATAGTTCCGCAGCTTCTTGAAATTGGTTGTAATTTACTGGCGATTGAAAGTTTAAAAACAGCACCTTAGAAAGGATGTTATTTTCTGAGAAATCATATCGTGGTAACAAATAGCTTAAGAAATTATTGTAAAATTGTAGAAAATCGCCTTTTATTGATTCGTTTGCGGAAGTACTTAATCCATGCATAATATCTTTCGCTTGACTTCCAAAAAAGTTGTCTTTTATTCTTTGCTCCAACTTCTCGCGAATCTTGTGCATTTCGGTATGCATTTCA
The DNA here is from genome assembly GCA_949825045.1 of Argyresthia goedartella. Lineage (NCBI taxonomy): Eukaryota > Metazoa > Arthropoda > Insecta > Lepidoptera > Argyresthiidae > Argyresthia > Argyresthia goedartella. The sequence goes on along the minus strand of OX463831.1, from coordinate 9,356,782 downwards.
ACAACTGACAGAGTATCTGATTCAATCTTCTTCATTGTAACTTCCACAGAGAACATCACGTTGTGTACAAATGAAAAATATGCCAAAGTCTTTTTTTCTTCCTCCTGGGAGTCGATGATATTCAATAATAAACGAGGACATTCGTTGCGGGATTCCACAAAATGAGATTTCAGGGCAGGCCATATTTTTAATACTCTTTCAACCGCGGGACCTAGAGACAAAAATCTCGTCGCAACATGTTTAATTATTTCTTCCCACTGCAACTCATTCTCTTCGAATTGGAGTTGCAAGTCCAGTCTTCGTTTTGCAGATCTACTGAAGTGACTGCATATTTTCAGTATCAAACTTTCGACGTCCACTTCCAATATGTTTGTACTATGTTTGGCAGCATTGTGGAGAATATGTACTGGACAACCAGCTTTAACAATGTTTTCATTTTTCGCTGACAAAAGCGTAAAAATGGAATGGTTTTTGCCAAAATTGACATTCGTATTATCAGCAGAAAATGCTGAGACTTTATTCAAAGCCAATCCATTTTTCTCCAATGTGTCTATTAATAACTTAGTCACTTCATTTGCGGTTTCATTGTTGCATTCGACGAATTCCAGAAGACGGTTTTGAATCCCCGTATCATAGTCAAAAAAACGTATGCAAATTGGAAACATTTTTCGATTTTTCTTATTACTCGCATCAGTTGCAATCGAAAAGTATAGGTTTTTACTGTGGACGGTTTTTAAAATATCTTTAACAGATTCTTTGGCCAGTATTTCGCATACAATAGATTCCGCTTTTGTTCTACCGCACTTAAAACTCTGAGCGATTTTTGAATCACTGCAGATATATGGTAACAATTTGTGTGAACAATCCATGCTATTGTAACTAAGAGAATGCTTTACCGTATGATAAACTGATGCGAGTTCTCCTGCAGCAATCTTGTCTTCTGTCTCCGAGGCACTAGTACTGGGCTTTGAAAAATATTGTGATAAACTACTCGATGCTCTGTTGCTAACAACGGATATGTGAGATTTTGTAGATGCATGTTGTTTTAAATCCGCGACTCCACCATGAGCACAAGAGAAATCTTTATTGAACAAGCGACACGACGCCTTGTAGGAGTTTTCTTTTACTTCTCTTAACCAGGAAAAGTTATTTTCCCAGCTCGAATTATACTTAGTAAGCCTTTTAGCTTTCTTGGTAGGTATTCCACTACTTCTAGACGAAGTATCAGAGCCATTGTCACTTAAATCACTCATTTTGTTGTAATTATAATTAATCACAGGTTAAAATTAGGTAGGTACGTGTATTTACGCCACGGTTGTCGCAAAAAAACAAAAACAAAATAACCGATCTATCAATCAAATCCATATCAAATCTCTCGTCTCATAACGTTAGAAAGAAAATGAGATAGAAAGTAATTTGCATGTAATTATGCATGCAACTAACAGAGACAAACATTGTTTTCACACCGTTCTTTCCCGCCCGCGCCCGCGCGCCCCCGCGGCCGCTGCACCGAGCGCATCGGGAAATCTCGGCAATAATCGACCATCCTCACCTCAGTCGCTCGCGCGCTGCCGAGCTATGTGGATGCATGCGGGAAAATACGGGACAGAGGCGGTCCCGGCGGGACATTTGAATTGATGCCCGAAATACGGGACGTCCCGTGAAATACGGGACGTCTGGCAACACTAGTGTGGCGTCTCCGTCACGTCAACGCCAACATCAAATACCGTGCGACATGCGACTGTGGTCAAGCGCAACGGCAAAACAAAGTTTGCGACCACTCCGCCCGGCGAGGCCTGGTTTGTCTTAAAGCTTTGAAGAACAACACCGTTATTGTACTGGGTATTGCGAATAGTGACTATTTAAACAAAAAAAAATTGAATGACACGATCAAAATATTATTAAATGTGTTTCCTAACTGTCATTACGTAAAAATTGATGAAATTCTAACCAAAAAGATTTACATACAAAGACTTTGTTCCCAACTCAATAACGTTCTTTCAAATAACGATCACATCAATATGTCCATAAATAACGATAATAACGTGGCAATTAAAGTAAACTTGAACGTCAGTAAACAGGGAACTGGTATGGTATATTCTAAATACTGAGGTCGATAAATCGGAACAAAAAACTTCACCAAAGAAAATGAAAAAATCTGCATCTTGCCACCTTTTTCGTGTCTGATGGCAATAATGATGAACTGTATATAATGCACCAGAATATACAGGGTTTTAAGAGTAAGGAAGACATTATTACAATAACTGTTAATGAATTAAGTACAAGGTACAAAGACATTGATTTTATCTGCTTGTTAGAAACTCTTGTTAAGTCAGGAAATGAGAAAAATTTACGCCTCAAAAATTACCAACTAGCCACCTCTTACTGTCGGTCAGGTAAATCATGAGGAGGTATCTGTATATTTGCTAAGAATAACATTAAAACTAAAGAAATAAATATTGCCAAAGAATTGACTGAACCATTTTCCTTTGAATGTTGTGGAGTGGAGGTTCCAGAATATAAATTATTTTTGTTTTGTCTGTATAAAATTCCAAATGCCAAACTCAATACACAGTTCCTTAATAAACTAGAACTATTACTATATAAGCTGAGACACAAACTAAATAATAGCAAATTGATTTTATTGGTATATTCAAATATCCAAGTCCGTTTAGTACAAGTAGGTAGATATGGTTATGTTTACAATTCACAAATTATATAACTCATGTCATCCGCCATTTTTCTTTCACTCAATATACGATCGTTGACAAGCTAACAACTCTGTCTCTTCTATACCCATTCCCAATAGGTTATGGGACCAGGACACGATTCTAGTTGCGCAAAGTAACATAAAATCAGTGCTGTGAAAATAATAGCGTTTTTTTCAAAATGGACAACCGAAATAAACGAAATATCCAACAATTCAATGGCGAAAGGTATAGCACGTGGAAATTCCGCATAAAATCACTTTTGGAGGCGCTGCAAGTGCTGAGTGTATTGGAAGATCCCACGCCAGAGGAACCTGACGCAGATTGGCTCAAGAAAAACATAATTGCAAAAGGTACGATTGTGGAATATTTGAGTGACTCATTTTTGAATTTTGCAAAAGATTCTGCAACTGCCAAATCCATCCTGGCTGACCTAGATAATATCTATGAGCGCAGAAGCCTGGCTACACAATTGGCGCTCCGCAAACAACTACTAAACCTGAAGTTGCAACCAGACTCGTCTTTATTGCAACATTTCTCTAAGTTCGATAATCTTGTCACGGAATTGATATCAGCCGGCGCAAAACTCGACGAAATGGACAAAATATCGCATGTACTTCTAACATTGCCTGCTTCATACGACGGCGTCATAACGGCATTAGAAACGCTCGGCGAAGAACACCTGAATTTGGTTTTTGTCAAGACACGCCTGCTAGATCAAGAAGTGAAGTTGAAGGCTGACACTACGACGGAATGCAAGGCGTTGCATACAGGCACGAAACGTAGTTCTACGCAGCAGAATCTCTCCGGCCCTAGTAAGAAGAAAAAATACAACTACCCACAAAAGAAACAAAAATTTCCGCCAGGAAATTCCACAGAAGGAAATAGTTCTACATATGGAAATTCGACGCACAAACTCTCAAGAATATTTTGCGATCATTGCGGACGCCGAAACCACTTCAAAAGGGATTGCCATTTTTACAAAAAGACGCTGCAAAATGACCAGTCAAGAAATTACAGAAGGACGGCTAATAACATTGCACTACGCCAAACTGATGAGGAGAGTTTCGCTTTTATGTTCTCCAAATGTAAGTTACCCACAGCCGCTCACCTATCTAATGATGAAATCTGTTTTCTTTTAGATTCCGGTGCGACAGACCATATTGTGAACACTCGGGAAGTTTTTACGTCATACGTCGAATTACCTACGCCCATAAAAATAGGAGTCGCTAAGAACGGTACCTCTGTTCTCGCATTTGGTAAAGGGAGGATTGAGGTAACGACAAACTTAGTTATTCGAGGCCATTGAAATAAACCTATGGAACAGACATCGCGAACAAATGCATGTGAAGCAAGCGCGGTAGTGGGGGCGCGCGGGGGCGGCTAATCAGTCATAGATGCGATGTAACCGTCATAGAGGTGACACCTTGTTTATATTCTGCCCAACTTTATCTCTAAGTCAATATAAAATAATTAAATATTGTGGGAATGGTCGCATGGGTAGGTAAATCAAAAAGTTGCATGTAAATCAAAAAGTTGCATGTAAATAAAAAGTTGCATGTACAGGATGTAAGAGAAAGGGGGCTACATGTCGAAACCATGCTGTATGATCGCAGAGGTCGGAGTAGGTAGATTGATTTAAGGTAGTTGACGTCAAACATAGAGGATAATATGGATATGCCTCCAAAATACCGGAACTTATAGTTATTGTGATATTTGTTTCGGAATTTTGAAATTAGCACGAATTTGTGTTTAAGGTGAAAAACGTATTAATAATATCAATCTACGCTGCCAGTGTTAGCTAATGGTGAAAGAAATCAGTATTTTATTTTATACAAAAATACCTTGGTATAGTTACACCGTATTTTGTCCCTTACTGTTGTATTAGAAATGACGCTTGACAGTATGAGACAAAACTTAGACAGGGCCTTTTGTTTCTTTATCTCATGTTCCTCTATGTTCACAATGCATTGACCGCACGCAACGACCAATCAGAAGGAAGTATCCTGTATGACTCATTGGGTGTTTGTTAGAACAATGTGCGCGCGCTGTGTTCAGGGTATCTCACTCGCTTTCCTCGGTTCGTAGAGTGCGCTCCTAATTTGTGAAATTCCTGTGTTTTGTAAATAATAATCTCACCGTATCTCTACTTCAGTATTTCGTATATTTCGAATATTTACCTGAAATGAAACATGTAACATGTTTGGCGCATGCTCTTCATCGTATTTCAGAGAAGATAAGATCAGAATATAACCATGTCGATATTTTAGTAGCAAATGTTAAAAAAATATTTCTAAAAGCCCCAAACAGAGTATAGAGTTTAAAAGAAAAATATCCTGACCTACCACTGGCTCCGCAACCAGTAATTACAAGATGGGGTACTTGGGTGGAAGCAGCATTTTACTACGCTCAACACTTCGAAAAAATAAAAGATGTTCTAAACAACTTCAACAGTACTAGTTCAATAGCCATTCGCAATGCAAAAAATATTTTAGAAAAACCAAATTTACAGGAATATTTAAAATACGTGGGGCGCACTGTAAGTTTCCGGAATGAATATGAAAAAATACTATTAAAGGTACAAAATTAATTTATTGTTTTTCAAAATAATCTCCCTTGGCGTCTATGCACTTTTTCATGCGATGAAACCAGTTTTGAAAACTTTTGTGCCACTCCTCTGTGGTGACCTCTGAAACGTGTTTTTCATACTCCTCGACAGCCTCTTCTGGTGATGAAAATCGTTGACCGCGTAATTGGTTCTTAATTTTTGGGAACAGAAAAAAGTCACAAGGTGCCAGGTCGGGACTGTAAGCAGGATGACTCATGAGTTCTACATTTTTCGCCTTCAAAAAGTCGTTTGTCTGTCTGGCCGTGTGAGAACTAGCATTGTCGTGGTGCAGGATGATACGGCGTTTACGGTTATTTTTACGGAGTTCGTCAATAACTTCCGGCAAACAAATGGTCGTGTACCAGTCACTATTCACTGTACAACGATTCTCTAAAGCAACAGTAGCCACGTGTCCAGTTTTATTAAAAAAAGAAGCAATCATCCGCTTAGATGCACTTTTCACGCGCGCCACTTTGGTTGGTTTCGGCTCATCTTGAAAGACCCATACGCTCGATTGCTGCTTTGTTTTGGGATCGTAGCAATAAATCCATGTTTCGTCACCTGTTACTATGTCCCACACCAAATTTGACGCACCTTCGTTGAATCTGGTAAGCATGGCACTGCACCAAGTGACGCGGTCCGTTTTTTGAGCCTCGGTCAAGTTGTGTGGGATCCACCGCGAGCACAGCTTTCTCACACCCAAATGTTTGTGTAGGATTAATTGTATTTGACTCATGCCTATTTCTAAGGATGCGCGAATTTCATGGTAGGTCACATGCCTGTCTGTTTCAATCATACGGCGCACAGCATCGATGTTTTTGTTGGTCACAGCGGTGGACGGCCGACCATCGCGAGATTCGTCACTGAGATTGATACGACCACGCTTGAATTCTGCAAACCAGCTATAAACAGTTGTCTTGCATGGTGCTTCATTGCCAAAAGCTGTTTCAAGCCGAGCGATGCTCTGTTGAGCTGTCAAATTACACTTAAAATCGTAGAAAATCATACTACGAAAATTTTCCCGAGTTAAATCCATGTTGATGCAGACACACAATTTTTTAAATGGCGCCACAAGGTAAAAACAAAAGGCAGTCAGATGAAACAAACTGCATTCTACAGCCAAAGAGTTCTATTTTCAAATGTTGCAATAAATTTTTAAATATTGTTTATGTAAGTGGCCAGTTCCGGAAACTTACAGTGCGCCCTATGTATATCGAAGAAAATTACCGTATTGTTCAAGTTGTTCTAAAAGAGTTACAAAATCAAAAATTATCCATAGTTGATTTACTTTTAATGTTTGACCAAGTGAGAGCTACCATTAACGAGTGCAACAGTGACAATATTAAAAATAAATTAGAATATGTCATGGAACGAAATCTGGATTTATATGGATTTATTTTATAGAGAATACAGCTAAAGTATTGAAAAAAACGTAGCAAATAATCTGATAACATATTTTAAATTTGCTCCATTGACGTGTACAGATATTGAACGATCATTTTCCATTTATAAATGGATATAATGAATTACGATTCGTTGGGTACCTTTTGTAAGTTTACAACCTTTAGAATGTAAGTACAATATGTAATTGTTTATTCTTACGTCAAATAAAGATATTTTCATTATTATTTATTTATTATTTTATTATTATATGAGACGTCAAAAATAATACTTTAAAATTAGAAAATATTGAAAAAATTATGATTATTTATTTTAATTCTATTAAAGTTGAAAGCCAAAATATGTAAATTGTATCCGATGAGGATTAAAAATAATTTATTTATGTTTTTGTTTAATTAAAAATAATTGTTCATTGAATTCAATCAATCATTCATATAATAAACGATTTTGTTAGTCTATCTTTATGTTTCTTATTTTATTTTATTCCATAATTCCAATCCAGGAACTTTTTCCGGTACTTCCAGCACATTATGGATAAAATGGCATGTCCATATTATAATATCTTGACGCAAGTATATAAAATCAATCTACCTACTCCGACCTATCAGGGTAACCTAATTTTTCTCGTCTCAGTACATTTCGGTTCGAGTGCTCAGTTGTTTTTTTTTTTTAAAGAGAGTGAAAAATTATTTTTTTCTAACCAAGTAGTGAATTGAAAGATTAGATTAATCAAAGGAATGAAGTGTTACAAAAAAATTAAAAGCCGTATAATAATTGTAGTATTATATATATGTACCCTTAAACAAAATAAGTTTAGTTAACTTTTGCCGTTTGAATAAATAATTATTTGTCTGATCAGATTTAGCTTCGTGTTTCAAACGAATTATAGTGTATTTATTTATGATAGCCCGTATCAAATGATGTCCCTAACAAGGCCCTTTTTGTTACATTCTGTATGTGTAATATTATTGTTTTCTGCTTATAAACAGAAACTTCGGATAATTCTACCACAAGTAAAATACTCTGAGATGCTACCCGCACTTGTTACATACACATGGCACATCTTAACTTTTAGTCTATGACAAATGACGTGACATGGCGTCTCCGCGTCTCCGCTAAATATTTTGCTGGAATTAAGTTCAATTAAGTTTTTACATCATTTATCGAGATACTCAACGATGGAAAGATATTACTTTGCACCTCCCTGTATTGCTTGAATTATTGGTGCAGTATCGTAACACACACGAGGGCATTTTCTCAGAGTTTGCACCTTTTTTCCATTTCACTGCACACGTCTACGACGCTTGAGAGCTAGCAAGCGACTGAGTGGCGTGCGGCCAGTTCGCTTATCATAAAGCAACCACAGTAGTGGTTCGCGTTGTCTTCTCTATTACGTAAGTAAATGTAACTCAATGTTCGAGGCTCCATTGATGACGTTCTGTACTCGCCCGACGTGCGGTACAATTTGCTGTCGGTAAACCGCATACAACAGACAGGTATGTCGATTACTTTTGGTAACAACGGAGTTCAAGTATACAATAATAATAACAAATGTTACATGACTGGTGAAAATACTAACAATCTATTCAGTATAACTTTTGAAATCAATAGATCTCGCTGTAACTTGAATGAAACGCTCGATCAAAGTCATGATACAACATCTTATGATTTATGGCACAGTCGCCTTGATCATTTAAATAAACAAAAGTTCACTTTGCTCAAAAATGTCGTTGACCCCGATGATTCTAGATTGATTAAGAATTTAATTCCTAGTAATGACATATGCGAACCTTGTGTGCTTGGTAAACAGTCACAATTGCCATTTGCTAAGTCTAAAGACAAGTGTAACAAAAATAATCGACCACTTTTTATCATCCATTCTGATGTTTGCGGCCCGATCACACCGACAACTGTTGATGAGAAACACTATTTTGTTACATTCATAGACGATTACACACACTACACAGTCACATACCTGATGAATGCTAAGTCAGAAGTACTAAAATGTTTCCAGGACTACGTAGCTAAAAGTGAGAACCTGTTTAATACCAAAGTGACAAATCTTTATTGTGATAACGGGCGAGAGTATCTTTCTAACGAATTCAAAGAGTTTTGTGTTTGTAAGGGAGTCACGTATGAATCGTACGCTAACCGAAATGGCTAGAACCCTGGTTACAAGTGCGAAGTTGGAGAAATCCTTCTGGGGTGAAGCTATTCTTACGTCGACGTATTTAACAAATAGACTACCCACCAAAGCGCTCGCTAATAAAACTCCCGAAAAGTGGCACAATAGGAAACCGAAAATAAGTCATTTAAAAGTATTCGGTTCAACGACCTACGTTCATGTAAAAGTACATAAAGCTAAATTTGACGAGAAATCTTTTAAAGCCATACTAGTCGGATACGAGCAAAATGGTTATAAATTATTTGATGTAGAAAATAATAAATTTGTTATTGCTCGAGACGTTGTGTTTGATGAATCAAACTTTGAATCATCTAGGCCGTTCAATAAACCTATTGAAATTCCCGCCAAAATAATCAAGCCTGACAGTGAATCGGCAAAGTTAATAGGCAGCAAACACAAATCTCTTTCTGACATTAGCTCAGAAGCTGGTCCATCAGGCAGTAAACTGAGACGTAGTCAGAGAATTCTCAACCTATCCGCTAAAAATTACGAGCAAATGAATGACCCCGATTATTACCTATCTCTCACGTATGATGAATCGATACAGAACAATTACAGTGAGATATTTAATAGGCACGATTCTGATAAGTGGTCAAAAGCCGTAAATACTGAACTTGAGTCACTTAGTAAAAATCAAACCTGGTTTTTGGTTGAAAGGCCCGACAATGTAAATATAGTTAGCTCTAAGTGGGTTTTTACTATTAAAAACAATGAACTAGGCCAACCTGCAAGGTTTTAAGCGCGTTTAGTAGCGCGCGGATTTACTCAGAAATACCAACAAGATTATGAAGAAACGTTCGCACCAGTTGCTCGAATATCAACATTTCGATTTATGCTTGCTTTGTCAAATCAGTTTGATCTACAAGTGCATCACATGGACGTTAAAACCGCCTTTTTGAACGGCATTCTCAAAGAAGATATTTATATGGAAGTACCTGAGGGTGTTACATCACAGCCTAATCAAGTATGTAAATTAAATAAAACCCTTTACGGATTAAAGCAATCGTCGAGATGTTGGTTCGAACGCTTCGATCATGCTCTTAAGGCTATTGGTTTTAAGAATTCTCAAGTTGATCCTTGTTTATATGTATTGGATAAGGATAGTATGGAATCAAATGTATATATTGTTTTATACGTTGATGATTTAATGATTTGCACAAAATACAAGCAAAATTTACAAAGGTATAAAAACTGTTTGATGCAAAAGTTCGAGATGACTGACTTGAATGAAATAAAACTATTCCTTGGTATAAGAATAGAGAGAACTAAAGATAAATTAACTTAAGACCAAAATGTGTACCTTAAAAGTGTTTTAAGCAAATTTTCCATGAGTGATTGTAATACATCAAAGTCACCATTTCCATCCAAATTGGATCATGCTTCATTAAACTCGGACGTTTACTATGAGGCCCCCTGCAGGAACGTCATTGGCTGTTTAATGTATGCCATGCTTTGCAGACGGCCTGATATTTGTGCAGCAATAGGCATTTTAAGTCGATACCAAAGTAAGAATAATGAAGAACTATGGAAATGCTTAAAACATCTTCTAAGGTACATAAAAGGAACTGTGCATCTAAAACTGACCTATGAAAAATGTGATTACAAACACCTTGTAGTTGGGTATGCAGATTCTGATTGGGGAGGCGACTCGGTCGGCAGAAAAAGTACAACAGGGTACCTTTTTAAGGTATTTGATAATTGTACAATTACATGGAATACGCGTAAGCAAAGTAGTGTCGCCGCTTCCTCAACTGAAGCTGAATACATGGCATTGTTTGAGGCTGTTCGTGAGGCTATCTGGATAAAATCGTTGCTTAATAGTATCTCGATCCCAGTAGTAAAGCCAATAACTATCTTCGAAGATAATAACAGCTGTATCAGCATTGCTAATAACCCATCAAATCACAAACGGTCTAAGCACATAGATATTAAGTATCATTTCAGCAGAGAACAAATAGCTAACAAAATAATAAAGTTAGAACATGTTTCCACAGGAGACCAGCTGGCTGATATATTTACAAAGATGGTGCATGCAGTAAAGTTCCTAGAATTAAGGCAAAAGTTGAATCTAATTTAAAATAATTTGTTTTTTTTTTTAATTAAAATTGTAAAAGTATGTACATTATGATCATATTAATCAATTTAATCAAGTAAAAAAAAAATAATATAAAAATATCGATTAATTTACCTACAAATCTCTTAAGTCAAGTATTTTTTTTTTATTAATTTGTAAAGAAATACTTGTAGCTATTGTATATTTGAGAGGGACTATTGGTATATTCAATATCCAAGTCCGTTTAGTACAAGTAGGTAGATATGGTTATGTTTACAATTCACAAATTATATAAGTCATGTCATCCTTTTTTTTAAGATCAATAAATAAATAAAATAAATAAATCCGCCATTTTGCTTTCACTCAATATACGATCGTTGACAAGCTAACAACTCTGTCTCTTCTATACCCATTCCCAATAGATTTTAACCGGAGATTTAAACATAAATACACTGAAAGACGACAAGTGGACGAAAGAGTTAAAAAACATAATAGAAGCCTATAACATGGTTATTCATCTTAATACACCAACAAGACTTAATTCGTGTATCGATCATCTAATAAGTAATATGAATACGGCTTATGGGGAAACTCAACGTCTAGGATTGTTAGACCATGACACAACACAATTCTTAACTGTTCCTGTGACAAAAAGGAATAAGCAAATAAATTTCTGGTATACCACTAAAAGAGATTATGGAGATGAAAATGTGGTTAAGTTTAAAGGCTACCTAGATAGCCTATCATGGAATGAAGTTATGAATTGTACACAATTTGAATCAGCGTTCAAATTATTTCATGATACAATAGTCCTACTTTACAATCAATGTTTCCCAACAATTAGGGTGAAGATTAGACGAGATATAAAAGTCAATCCTAAATGGCTAACTAAAGGCATAAGGCAGTCATGTCAAACAAAAAGAAAACTAAGATTCCAGTACTACCAAAACAAATCAGTAACAAATAAAAATAACTACCTGAGGTATAGCAAACGGCTGCGAAAATGTATAGAGTGCTCTCAAAAAATTCAAAATTACAATTTTATTAGTAATGCTTAAAATAAATGCAAAGCCTCATGGCAGTTAATAAAAAAGGAAAATCAAAATCAAAATCTTGACATCGAAATAAAATCTATAGATATAAAAAACAAAAAAACGGAGGATCCAATTGATATGGCAAATGCATTCAATGACTACTTCATAGACTTGACTAATACAAACATAAGCAATCATCCTGACAGTACCGCAATTAATAAAGTCACTCAATCTAATTCTAGCATCTTTCTATCACCATGTACTATAGATGAAACCTCAAAAACAATCAAACAATTTAATAATACTAATGCCACGGGATATGATGAAATCAAAACATACATTCTAAAATTCTGCAGTAAAGAAATATCCCATGTGTCAACACATCTAGTAAATAAATCTCTTACAGAAGGTCTGTTTCCTAGAGAATTAAAAATATCGGTAGTGAAGCCATTATATAAAAAAGGGGAGAGAACTGATATGAGTATGAATAGGCCAGTTACCCTGGTGCCTATACTATCAAAAATATTTGAAAAAATTGTGCACTGCAGAATGACATCTTTTTTAACAAAATTATCCATAATTAGAGATGAACAAAACGGGTTCCAGAAAGGAAAATCAACTACTCTCGCATGCTTCAATTTAGTGAAAATACTAGCGAAAGCTATTGATACTAGGACACCGACAGTAACAGTATTTTTTGATATGTCTAAAGCCTTCGTTTTTGTCAATCATAATATCTTGCTGGGAAAATGTGAGAGATACGGTATTCGCGGGCCAGCCTATAACTGGATAAAAACCTACTTAAGCGACCGTTCCCAGTACGTAGTTATCAAAAAATTAAATGACAAGTCGGAACTAACAGAGAATAATTCAGTATTACGAGCAAATAATTTTGGTGTACCCCAAGGTAGTGTAATCGGACCATTGTTGTTCTTGTTATACATAAATGACATACCGGAAAGCACGAAACACCGTTGCACCTTATTTGCTGACGACATCTCAATAATAATAAAAAGTACAATTTTGAATGAATTTAATAATGATATCAATAATACAATTGGAAATATCATTGACTGGTTAGTAGTAAATAATGTATGTGTAAATGTAGACAAGACATCTTTTAAGCAATTTTTCAATCAAGTAAAACCACAATTAAATTTATCAATGACGTATCAAAATCAAAAAATATCTGAATCACAGGAAATAGTATTTTTAGGAATAACGATAGATCCACAGTTGTCATGGAAAGCCCATGTCTACAAACTATGTAAAAAGGTCAATAGTTTTACTTATGCTCTGTACCGACTAACGAAAGTAGCAAGTAGAGAATCCGATCCGCTCTTCTAGCCTACCATGGATATGTAGCATCAGCACTACGCTATGGAATTGTGATATGGGGTAATTCGGTGGATGTCAAAAGACTATTCATCATACAGAAACGCTGCATCAGAACCATGTATGGTGTAAGCCCATGTGAGTCATGTAGACCGTTATTTAAACAGCTAAATCTTCTTACTCTAACTAGTATCTACATTTTGGAAATATGCATATTTGTAAGACTTAACATACATTTATTCACAAAATTGTCCAGTGTTAATTCATTTAATACTCGATTTCCTAATCGTTTAGTTCTTCCTCGAGCCAATACAGCATTGCACAATAGAAACTGTTACGCAATGGCTGTAAAGATATTTAATGGTATTCCAGCAGAGATACAATATCTACCGCTGCCCATCTTTAAAATAAAACTAAGAAAATGGCTAATACATAATGGCTTTTATGACATGTCCGAATTTTATAAGATTGCATCTCAGTTTAATATAATATAAGTAATAGCACATACAACATGGTACAAGTGGATCCTATTGTAGATTTTTGACAATTACACTGTTATTTTGATTACTGACTATTTTGTATTGTGAATTAAGTAAGTATCTGTAAATTTTGACATTAAGTAATTTGAATTTCAATTTGGTCATTTACAAAGGATTTCAAAAATATTATTGTTATCTTATAAAATGTTAGGTAGGTACTCAATTAATATTAATTTGCATGCCCAGCGACGGCTAAATGTGTGAGACTTATATATTTAAGTACTTTATGTAACATTTAAAGCAAATAAATAAATCTTTGAATCTTTGAATCTTTGAATCTTTAAATCTTTGAATCTTTGAATCATTAAATCTTTGAATCTTTGAATCTTTGAATCTTTGAATCTTTGAATCTTTGAATCTTTGAATCTTTGAATCTTTGAAACTTTGAATCTTTGAATCTTTGAATCTTTGAATCTTTGAATCTTTGAATCTTTGAATCTTTGAATCTTTGAATCTTTGAATCTTTGAATCTTTGAATCTTTGAATCTTTGAATCTTTGAATCTTTGAATCTTTGAATCTTTGAATACATGTAAATGTTATATTAAGAAATAATTTTTAGGGTTCCGTACTGGAAGGGTGCCAAACGGGACCCTATTACTAAGCCTCTGCTGTCCACCCGTCCTTCTGTCACCAGGCTGTATCTCTTGAACCATGATAGTTAGACAGATGAAATTTTCACAGATGATATATTTCTGTTGCCGCTATAATAATAAATAATAAAATGAGTAAAATAAATATTTAAGGGGCTCCCATTCAATTCTTTCGATACTAAATACAAACTCATGAATGCACCTGGTTATGCACATGGAGTGTAAAAGTAACCACACCACGCTGTAATGGAACATCGCTTAACGAATGCAATCAGTGTACAGTGAGAATCGGAATTAGCTGTGTCAGTTCCTTTAACGCTTGGGTTATTTGAGTGATTCGAAGTAAGTTGACAAAGGGACCATCACGTGGTTGGTTCGGAGAAGCGAGGTCAGGTCAGGTTTTTTATCGCATTCCTGCGAAATGTGTAGGGATCAGAGCCGAGTTGGTTGCGCGCTGAATAAATTATGAATAACTAAATAATGGAAGGTTCTTATGGAACGATACGGAGAAAGCTAATGTGTTGACTGCAAATATACAATTGCGTTTGTTTGGTACGAAGTGGTGAGTTTGACATCACGGGTTTGAATATCATTCTAGTGATCTTTGTCTAAGACGCTAGCGGTCGGGAAGGCTTAATTAATCGCAACCGCTTTTGTGGCCAGCGATCAACAAATTTTGTGTATCGGCAATACCAAATGACTTGAGTGATAACCGACGGTTGATCATAGAAAAATAAGCATACACAAAATTGTAGACGGCAGGCCTGCATGGCATGTTTGATTGAAATTAGACCCTGTGTAGTTAGGGATAAGAAGCTTTCGCTTGGGCAGCGTGTGTCACGCAAAGGACGCCATTTTTTTTTCAGACATGTGGGGTCTATAAATACGAGAGCGTGGGTGGGGGAGGCATTCAGTCTCCGCGTCAAACTACTGTGACACACGTCTTTCGGTAATTCTATATTGTTCGGTCTGCCGTTTTACGCGTCTGGAACTGGAAGAGTTGTGATTACGTGTTATAGTGGATTTTCGTGAGTGTCTGAAGCGCTGAGATATACCTCGGTTTCTATCTTTTAAATCAACCTACCCCAAATTCCAAAACTATCCTTGGGTCGTTAGATAAGAACTTGTAGGTAATTGATCTGAGTCTGAGTCTGGGCTTAATTTTCTTTTTCCTTCACCATAGGGTGCCTGGATTGGCTCTTAGGATATTCGCGGGCTAATCCTCTCCTCATTCCTTTCGTGTCACACAGTCATTAAACATACAAACACATTCAAATCAAACTCAACCATTTTCGAGTGGTGTCGATAATGGACATGGTATAACACTAGGATTTTAGACTAGGCTAGACAGGAGTTTAGTTGCGGCTAAACCTAGGTTGTTAGGGCATAGGGAGACTGTTTGATCGATGAGGTTCCGCGGATGGAAATAACAAATTCAGAACAAAGTATAAACGTTGTCAACACAGATAACCTATCCTGTTGATATTTTTGACATTTGAGTGTTGTCGGGGACGCGCGAAGAGATCAAATAACAGTCTAAAGTTCATTGTTTAGGAACGCGTAGATTGTTTTGCTTTGCCTTGGATCGGTTTGGATTCAAGTTGCATCTTTAAATTAAATGTAAATTTCGCTGGAGTCTAACGTGTAGGCTGTGTCAAGTATTTATTGCTGGGCCCAGTCGAGGAAGTGCTGAGGTTAGCTAGATTCATAAATCGGTATTTCCCGAAGTATGTACCTCGCTGTGGAGTGGGTTAGATCTCCAAAAGCGCTAATGAAAACGTTTCGATAACATCCAGCTCAAATTGCGCAGAGTTGGAGGTTTCAAAACGTTACGGACCTTTTGAGGAAACCGCTAGTTCAAACCCATTTCAGAAAATCAAATCGCAATTGTGTAAACCCGGTCTATTTGTATCGTTATTGCCGTGAACTAATTATATAATTGGAACCACCACAAGCCGCTACTAGCGAGCACATGAAAAATCATTGAGTACTCACGTCATAACACTGCGACGGATATCTATACGATATCCCAAACAAATATTATAAATTGTGGTCGACCACACGAAAAGAAGTTCCAAGCGCCCATATATACAAAAAAAAAAATGGTACCATCACACAAAATATAACAAAGATCGATCTGGCGCAAAACACCGCTAACTGATGCGAAACTCCGGCTTGCGGGCATACATGATTTCTCTGTCTAACTTGAAACTCTAACTTCCTGAACCAATCTTCCGTTCGACTATTGTACGCCTAACGAACTTCTCAACGAACGAGAAATTCAGACTTATCATTCTTAACTTACAAATTTTACAGCTGAATCGGGACATCTCTTTTTGGGGTAGATAGAATAGACGATCATAGCTTCTGACAACGGTAGCTTTATGCCGTTACAACTTGACTGTTTTTTTATAAATATATTTGAGAATTAACCCCTGGAAGTTTCTAATCCCATAAAAAGTCGTCCAACATACTAAATAATCAAATAAAATAATTTACCTGTGCTGAGAATATCTGCAGTAAGCCAAAGAAGCAGAATCACAAAAGAAGCAATTTCCAATCCTAAAGGAGATATATATTAACTTCTCACTAGCTTAACGTATTTGACTATTAATTCATGAATTATTATGTCTTTATTTATTTAAAGAACTTCCACGAAATAATGTATTATAAATAGTTGTTAATTTAATTAAAAAACGTCAGCACAACGTCAGTCAGACTCAGAATACAGACAGAGAATCTTAGTATAAGCTTAGTCGTTCAAAATAATACTAGCGACATCTCTATGTCTAAATATGCAATCACGATGTCATTGTAAAGGTACATAGTATTGAAATAGTTTTATTGTTTATACCTTTATGTCCCTCTATTTCTAAAATAATCTGTCTTAATAACATTTTCAAAATTGTAAAAATAAAATAAAATATGTTCCTGAAACATTTGAAACATGAAACACTGATGTTCGGCAATTAAGAATGCATGATGTGTGTGGCTAGCTTATACATCTCTGAGGCAGTTGTCTATGTGTCACCCAAGCCATGTCCTTTATAATAAGGAGAAGGTTAAAACTTCGATTGTCATAATTTACCATGCCATAACCGAGAAGATATATCAACTCTAAAATATAAAATCGCATCGATAGAAACTAATAACTGTAAAAGTATTTCCGAGTTCACATTTCCGGAACCGCAGAATACGACCTATAAAACCTTAAGTTATTATGTCAAATATAGAGTTAATGGTCAGCGCAATAGTGCGAGTAATTTCAGGACTGTTAAACATAATGCTGAGTTGTAAAATTTAAGGTGAACTGTAAAAATAAGTATAGCATGCTTGCAGCAGTTCTAACCGAGCGTTCAGCAGTTTTGAGTGAGCGAATAGCAGTTTCTGAACGTGAGGATTTAGCTCATTCACTTACAATTATCACAGCTATTCTCATATGAGGTGACAAAGGCATGGTTGCATAGACGTTGAGGCAGTTAATTGAATATTCCTTCTCGATGGTAGACACCATTCAAATATTTGTAATATTTTCCGGAGTTTTCAGTGTCGGTATACTCATAAAGTTAGTCATAGGTAAAATGGCACATACTTTGCTTCTGGCCGCACTAAGATATCCTGTATCGTGAGATCACAGCGACGTCACACAGATATAAAACCATATATTATCGTTCAAGTCCTGCGGGGATATTTTTTTACATACCTATAGACTTGATAACGTGATACAAAATTTGTAGCATAGCGACATTTATGGTCTCCCATTCAAATATTTGTAATTTTTTCCGGAGTTTTCAGTGTCGGTATACTCATAAGCATAAACAAACATTTGTTTGTTTATATTTATAGGTAAAATGGCACATACTGACATATACTTTTCTTCTGGCCACACTAAGATATCCTGTGTCGTGAGAAACAGAAACAGCGACGTGACACAGATATAAAAACATATTTTATCATTCAAGACCTGCGGGGATATTTTTTACACACAGACTTATACACTATACAGAGATATACACTTACATTACGTCGTCGTCTCAGGCCCTACACTAGGATAATCACCTAGTCTCATGGGAGCCTTGGAAAATAATATAAATATCTCCTCCAAAGTTTCTTTACGATCTGAACGAAGAGACAAACTCAACCATTTCTTCAAATCGCTGACTTCAGATCCTAGCAGCTTTATGTAGGATCAACTCATGCAAGAATTAAAGATCGTTAATCAGAGGGTCAAACCATGTCAGCATTTATTGTCAATTCGCTTTAACGATCCTAACCTCTTTAGTTTTAATGATTAAGTTTTATAGTTTTTCTAATTAGTTCCGGCGGAGGACATTTGGTGACTCTGACCACAACAAAACAGTAAAGGGTTTATGACGTCATACCATAAACTATGACTTGCTCAGCTGTAAGAGAGCTTATGTAAGGTAAACTTTATTCTAAATAAAATGTATTGTGCAGGGCTGAAATGGTATCGTCATGGGCTGGCACCTGTTTACGCCCACTGCTGGGTATAACGCTTCTTTTTGTGTCAACTTATCCGGCCAATAACATGGTAGCTAGCGACGATATTATCAAGTCGACGTTTTTTCTCTGGATACGGATACAGCTGGCATAAGCTGTAGGATAAGGGGTACGGAGAAGTGGCCTATATGCCCAGCAGATGTTGGTGATTTGATCATTGAAATTGCGTCCCTGCGGTCATTCGCTCCTTAACAGAGATAGGACAAGGTAAGGAAGGTCACTGTCGACATCGTGTTTTCCCTACTTCTTAATGTCTCGGAAGTGACATATTTTTATTTGCCGAGGATGTAGCCGCAGTAGTGACTGCACCGACAATAGCAATGCTGGAAATAGGACTTAACTTAGTGGCCAGCCGGATGTGCCGCTGGTTTCGCCCAAATGGGTTATTATTGAATACGACCAAAACAATTTATTAAATTAATCAATTTTGTGACATAATAATTAAGATATTGTAATAATTTCATGAATCCTGTGTTACTACACTATGTTTCATGTATAATTTATTTTACCTTGTACAACTTGTAATGAATATTATTAATAAATGATGTATATGACTATGTCTATGTCTGAAGAAATATTTCATAAAATTTATGTTTACATAAACCAGCAGAAACTGTAGCTTCGTAAGGGCGGGCGTGCGAATAGCGTAAGGTGATGTCTCTAAAGAACTTGTCTATGAATGAACTGCAATAATCGTACTGTAGTCCCTGCGCAATTGTGTGCGCAACTGCGAAATTTGCTAATCGGTGGTTTTGCCTTATTTAGTTTCGAGGGCACTGTGCAGTACAAATTCACCATACATATTTATTTTTAGTTTATTTAGAAAATAAGATTTCATTGATACTTTTGGAAACTAAACATGAACTTAAAATCACTATGCCAAAGCTCAGACGTAATAGTTTCTTCATAAATGGTACCAAATGATCTACGGGATTGTGGTGTAGAAGTACTTTGGTCGCCTAATAAAATGTCTCTTCCGTCATAAATTAGATTTAATAGTTACTCAACTTAACAATAAATGTCTTTATCTGCACACGTATATAAACCCTCTTTACTGCGTCCAAAAACAGCACGTTACGACCGCATAATGATATCTAGTTGGTAAAATTCATTTCTTATCTGAATATTGATACATTATGACCATAATCTATCAATATTTCGACTTATTATGGCATTCGAATTTAGAACGCCGACGCTCGCCTGCGTGCCGCCCCTAGTTTGTCTGTGAAGTTGGTACTACTGAACTAGCTAAACAAGTGCAGAGCAATGATCAATGCCAGTCGAACATGCGGTTCCTGAACACATCAAAGAGAGCTTATGATATGTGTGTAGATAAACTAGTGTATGTAACTGTACATAATTAGTCATTAAAACTCTCGAGGGATATTATAATGAAACGACCCGACTTAATGCCCTTCATTATGTATCAGTCACATATATTACTATAAATCTATTCTACAAGACGAAAAAGCCGTAATCGCTACAATTAAAACCAGCCGTTACGTTTTAGTGACGAATTTTATGATTACATCGTCTTAAATTATATGCGATAAAGCGTTATCTGCGATCCTTCAATAGTGAGGGGATGATTTACCGCCGAGTTAAATCGCCTGTTTGAAGAATGTCTAAGGCTACAGGTGACAGTAATCGGACCAACTGAGACATAGAATTCCGCACTTGAAGCATAAACAGCTATTGTTGCATTTAAATTGAAATGCTACGATAGCAGATTTATCAGATTATGATTCGAATGGACTAGAAAGAACATAGAAATTACCGCTTACTATGGAAACGAAACAGTTGGCCGCTTATTGGCTGGTTGCCGAGAACAAATCCTTATAATACCGGGACCAGTGCGATGACGACGAAGCTAGTTTGGTCACAGTTTTACCGTTCCTTAATTATTTTAATAAATAGTTCTATTAGTGTTACGAGTATATTTCCTTCGGTAGTCATTGTTGTAACTTCCCTCTATTACTAAAACCCGTACTTTTTGTACTTTTTAACCATGCACAAAAACGTATAGTTAGTGCCAGGTTTGTAGTCATCTAGCCCCAGAGTATAAGTATAAATAGTTGTTGCCGATTGTTATCGATGGTTATTTTTAGTACAAGCTTTTTTTTACAGATTTAATGGAAGGCATAGTACCATTGTCAGATTAATCATGATTAACTTATCGAGACTGGAGGACAATCGTCTCTGAGAATACTTGATTAGAACTAATATTATTAACTTATTGTTATAAATTGATTCCATGCTTAGTACATACCTGCCATACCTACCTCATGCTCACATACCGTCAATCATTATTGCCTCGCAATAATGATTTTAATTAGCTTTTGGTAAAAATATTATTTGATTATTTGTAGTGATAACAAGTTCGTGCGCGATAGTACCGATGCGCTGCTACCCCCTCCAAGCAGCGTTCAGGGGACTAGAAAATTGGCGATACCTGTACGGAGTACACCACCGCCATATTCAGTCATTTACCTAAAACTAACAGGCCTTACGGAGGTTCCAAATGAGATAAACAGAGAAATTATTTTGGGCCCTTAGACCCAAATGCTGCAGCGCCGATTTTAAGTCGTTCAGCATCCTTTATGGACCAAATTATATTGTTTATTTTCAAAAAGAATTAACAATATAATCTTGTTTACCAAGCTTAACAAGGGATGTATCGCTACTCCCTTATAATTGCAAACACTGTGACTCTGTACGGAACGTATGGCGCGATCGATCGCAGCCGATCCATTTCGAGTCAGTTTTTCGCCCCGTTTAAAGGCGATACGATACGGTGCGCGCGCGCCAGTCTGGACGTGATCGCAGCATGCACAGGTCAGTATACTCACCTTAGGTTATTTTCCTCAGATAGAGATTTTTTACTCATTTAGGGATTTTTTCGGGGGACAACTATGATGCTCATTGATTATTTGTATACTCTGAATATGAATTGCAAACTAGTATAAGAATCTCCTGTAGCCAAATATCTTAAATCTTTATCTTATTCTTTATTGTACCGTAATCAATTTTCGGTGGTATCCGCCTTTTAAATTTTTGGAACAAAAAAAAGACAAGTTCTCGAAGTCGTCTGTATTTTTTGTATTTGTATTGAAGTTTTTGTATTTTTCACTTGCGCCTAGAAATCTCTCATTAAAGCTCTTCCACCACATGTTTCTCTGTATTTAAACAATTGCAACGTCCACCAACGTCGCCTTATTTTTGGTTTAAATTTTTCGTTGTGATATTATGAATAACAACGAAGCACGCGCAAGAAATAGCTAAACTCTTATAGACTTCCGCAGTTGACGATATGGTCAGACGACACTTGACACTTAAATGAACACTTGATGAACCTAGGGAACGGAGTGAGACGTTCGGAAGTAAGGGTTTGACGTTACGGAGATAAGGGCTCTTTTATTTCGCGTCCAGAGTTTTTGGATCGCGACGCTGGTACGATACGGAGATACGTTACGAACAAAAGAACATGTCTGGACCCACCTTCAGATAACTCTCAGTGATAAGCGCGGTATTTTAATTCGGGCCTTATTTCATTATTATTTGTGACTACGCCAAGAAGCAGTAATGTGATCCCAAGGTGAATAGTTCCAGTAGAACCAAACTACCCCTCCTGCCCCGCTTCCAATCATCATCACATTTTAATTAGTCAAATCAATTTTAATATTAAGAGGTTGCTTAAAGAATTACAGCAATACATTATTGATAAGGGCTGTAACAAACCCCCTTCACATTTACTATCTCAGTATACAATATCGATACTAAATCACAAAACGTAAGCAAGAGCATATTATCGAATACTTTGAAGACATTTGACCCGTTAAGCCATATTAGCCCTTGCCATAATAAACTTAAATATTATTACAGAGTTTATTTACACACGTATCATATATCCTCATTACTGCGGCCAAAAACCACACGTTACGACCAGCATAATGATATACTACTTGGTAAAATCTCATTTCTTATCTGAATATTGACACACTATGACCTGAATGTACCGAAATTTGTCATATTATGACATTCAAATTTTGAACGCCGACGCCCGCCTGCGTGCCGCCCCAGTTTGTCTGAAGTTGGTACTACTGAACAAGCTAAACAACTGCAGAGCAATGTTCAATGCCACATTGCCGGTCGAACACGCGGTTCCTGAACACATCTACATCAACTAGTGTATGTAACTGTAGATGATTAGGCAATATGTAGCAGTCCCATAAACTACTATTATCTATCTTGAAATTGAGATATAATGATGCAGTTCCAACATTAGATAACATTTGAAGGACTTGGAAAATGATTACAACAAACATGTTGTCTTTAAAAACTCGTTCTGTGAACAGATTGTCACTTTGTGCAAATTGTAATCAAATAGAACTGCATTGCTTCATTGATGCATCACAAGATGCTTCTTTATATCTAAGTACAACTGGTTCGCCTCATAATGTTCAAGTTAATCTTCTTTGTTCGAAGGCAAGGGTAGCTCCACTGAAACAAAACCCAATACCACACCTTGAGTTATGCAGTGCCTTTCTGGGCGCTTGTCTGGCAGCAAATGTCGTTGCTTCACTGCGGTTTAACATTCACACAAAAGTTTTCTGAACAGACTCATCGATAGTGCTCTGGCGGATCAATTCACAACCATAAAACTTTTGTGTGAAATAGAATAAACGAAATTCAAATAGAATTAACGAACCCCCGACCGAGGAATGTGGAGCCATGTACCCATTTCATTAAACCCAGCCAATCTTGCGACAAGAGGTGTAGAACCAAGCCAACTTTAATCATCAAGTTTGTGGTGGCAGGGACCCTCCTTCCTTAAGGGATTAAATATGGCCAGAAATGCATCTTTAGCTTAAATTCTAAGCTAAACTCGACAACATAAACATGTAGGATAAATATATGTTATAAAAGGTCTATTAGAGATAAGAATGGACTTTTAAAATTACCGGATATCTGTTATATTTAATACATAAAAATATTTTTCACAATGCATTATTATTCAACCAAATGAACAAGCGCTCGGAGACGAAATCAGTTTCCTATATGAAACTTACACGCAAAAATAGGTAAAAAAAGGGAAAAATTTTGGTAGTTTTATTTTATTTTTAATGTTATTATTACAGGAGTTTAGTAATATTTTCTATAATTTTCTTGGTCTCGGAGCTCGGGCTGCCCCGCGGGGCTCTGCGCGGGAGCATGCGTCAGTCTGCTTCGACGCGATGCGACGGGTATTTGTTTTCTTTGTCTAATTCTCAATGCCATTGGCCCTTGTTCAGCCCTTAATAAGGATGAATCATGTTGGCCACAGACTTTCAACCAGACATTAGAAAATGACTTGGCTGAGTTAAAAATACTTAATTGTTATAGCAGACGCACCTTTTCTTGATTTTAGGAAATATTCAGACGCACAAAACTCAAAAGAATATTCGCATAGATACTGACATTTATAAACGTCACCGTAAGATTGTCAAAACCGTTAGTAGATAAACTAACCGCGGGCTGAGTGGCGTGTGGGCCGAGATGCCCCCGAAGCGAAACTAACGTTTTGTTTCTCGTTAGTTGGTCAACTATCGACAGATAGTAAACTGTAGCGTACTGCTTACTATATGACGCTTTAGTTGATAAACTAACGGTTAAAACCATTAAATAGTAAACTGGTTGAACATGAATTGCATACGAAATACTATGGTAAATACTGCGGTAGGTAGGTGAAGACTAAAGGAGGCGAGGGCAGCGAAGGTTCCGAATAGTTTTCGTGTTAGGTTGACATGTAAGAACAAAAGAAACGTAAAGCCCTCTCGGTCTGGTTTACTATCTGTCGATAGTTGATCAACTAACGTATTCGTTTATCAACTTACGGTTTTGGCTATCTTACGGTGACATAAATATCTGCAGACAACCTGAAAATAAAGATAAAGGTTACTTACAAATGCATGAAAAAAATAAATTACTTACACTTTTTTGTTGAGAATACCAGCATTTTGAGGGTAGGTGGCCGCCTTGATATTTCCGATTGTAATTTCAATAAAAAGCATCCTGCATGATCAAATGGTAAACATTACTTTATAAAGATGTTAATGGAAAGCGAACACTTACACCTTTCATGCTGGCTCTCAGCAACTCCTTAGTTCATTTCGGGAATAACTCTGGTCTATCTATGGCAGAATTTTAGCTCTTGGCATAGTCAGAAAGTGCATAATGTGTACTCGCTAGCGTGGACGAACTGTAGAGCCGTCGATAGGCAATCTGACGGCTGACCGCGTAAATCAAAATTATCCATTTCAAGTATGCACAGCTTTTGCAGGTCCTATAGACTTATGTAAGTATAAGTTGTACTCGTTTATTTCGTAACATTGTTGTACACATAGGTCTACCACTGCTCAGTAATGGAACTTTTCCATCTTAACCTGGTTTGCTGGAAGAGATAAGCTTGCCTTTGTACACTATTTTCATGTTACTCCTATTTTTAGGGTTCCGTACCCAACGGGTAAGAACGGAACCCTATTACTAAGACTTCGCTGTCCGTCCGTCCGTCCGTCCGTCCGTCTGTCACCAGGCTGTATCTCAAGAACCTAGCTAGCTAGAGAGTTGAAATTTTCACAGATTATGTATTTCTGTTGCCGCTATAACAACAAATACTAAAAAACAGGATAAAATAAATATTTAAGGGGGCTCCCATACAACAATACCACATACAAACTTATGGAGCGCCTGGTTACGTACATGGAGTGTGAAAGTAACCGCACCAATAACTTTGTAAACAATATTTTGCTGTGTAAAATACAAACTATTCACTCCACACCATCGCTTCCATTGAACGGTGGTACGGAACCCTTCGTGCGCGATTTAGACTCGCACTTGACTGATTTTTATTTATATGATTTATGGAGTCTGTGCGTTTTAAATTGTAAATTGCTCGAATAGCTCTTTTATGTAATATAAAGATAGTTTGAATATCCGCTGTTTCTCCCCACAACATGATATCACAGGACATGATTCTATGAAAGTAAGTAAAATAGACTACCCTTGGCAGCTACAGAGCCACATCGTGATTTGTCTTAGAAAGGTAGACAGACATAACTACATAAGACATAATTATTTAACCTCTATACACTTAAAATGAAACTAAAAACGATGATATTATGATATTAGTCGCATTTACCCTTGACATATACTGGCCGTTCATTCGGCCGCCCCATTCAGCCACTGCCAACGCACCGGCCAACGCAGCGATCGAGATTGCATGGCCGGTGCGTTGGCGGCGGATGATAGGGCGGCCGATGCGGCGGCCGTTACCTTCTCGATGACTGTTTACACCATGCGTTGGCTTGCGAATGGATACGGTAGAACTGTAAGTGTTAGATCGTGTAAATGCCCCTTAAGTGTTAATTCTTTGGTTATTATTTTATTACAGACATATAAATGAGAGCATATAAAGGGAAACCCTTTATTTGACTTGTCTTGAATTTCTAAAACCTAACATCAGTCAGGCACTTGTAGAAGTAATTTCACGTTCAATTTAACTAGCTCATGACGCACAGCAACTTTTATTTTAGCGACATGAAACAAGAACATTACTTAAGTATGTCAGTCAATAAAAATTATTGTTTTGCTTCTCCTGTAAAATTTCATCAATGGTGCTTGCTAGGTTTTTGTATTTTGGACAGCTGCGGTGTCCGGTTGTATTTCGTTTGACCAAACCCGTACGCTACCCTATGGTTAGTATAACCTGAACTAGCATTACCAACCTTGTAGATTATATCTGACAAAATAAATGTCTTAACTGAAAAATAACTAACATAGATATTATACTATACTATAACCTATACCTAACATGTTTAATAACAACTTATCCTCATCATTTAATCATAACGGTGTATCGAAATATACCGCTACAAAAAATACAAAACGAGGTTAAAATTTGGTTAGTAATAAGTATTATAAACGAACATTCATCAGAAAATACCACTAACTTTGGCCCGTCTTAATGAACCGTTCTCAGCTTGGAGACTTGTCTCAGCTGTCTCACAATGACGGCAACTGCCAAACGAGTATCAAATCTGTCATTTTCAAGCGCTTGAGATGAGATGAAATGAGGGCGTAGCCTTAATTTGACAGGTCAGAGCGACAGATCGCTTAACCTGTATGGTTGAACTATGTTTATCTCAGCCTAGCACCCTTCATGCTTACTTATGGGTTTGCTAATCAAATCTGGACTATGTTACCTTAAGAATTATCAATTACAAAATTAACTTGAATAGGTATTTTACATCATCAGTTGTTGGTGTGCATGTTATAATTAATTGTATACGTTAGTATAAGATATTTTCAAAATACATACTTACATAAGCGAAAGAAACTAGTTACCACAACAGGGTATCCTCTTATTAACCACATTTTAATTACATAAGTATTTAAGTTATACTCTTTTAATGAAACTAAAATCGATGATATTATGATATTAGCAGCATTTACTATACACCTATAATGGGCGATCGTTCGGCCGCCCTATTCTGTCACTGCCAACGCAGCGGCCACCATTGCATTGTCCGGTGCATTGGCGGCGGCTGATAGGGCGGCGGCTGATAGGGCGGCGGCTGACAGGGCGGCCGATACTTACTCCATGTCGGTGTACTCACACCATGCGTTGGCTTACGTTGGCGAACGGATACTGAAGAACGGATCTTGAACATGTCCCTTAAATGTAGTTCTATATTTTTTGGTAATTAATTTAGGCTTTTGTTTAAACGATTACCAAAAACGCACCTATTTTACTACCAATAAATTCGAAATGACTGCCAGAATGGGTAAATGATCACCAAATTATGTTTGGATAAATGATCAGCAAACTTCTTTTTATGTTTTGTGTGCAGTAAGTTTAATTAAGTTTATGTTTTAATGATATTTTGTTGTTCTTACATGTTCAACCTAACACGAAGGATGAAGGGGGCTTCGCTTCGCTCACCCCCTTTACCCTTCACTAAGCTCCCGCAGTATTTGGCCCTGATATTTTTTGCAACTTTTGGTGATCTTTTTACCCATTTGGGTAAGAAAAAATAATTCTGGTGGTTATTTAATTTGTTCTCATCAATTTATAACAGATAAATAAATGGAAGCCACGTCGAATCAATGCCACCTGTCACAGATTTCAGAACTATTTTTTTTAATTATCTGTCAGAAAACCCTCTATTAAAATGAGGGTAGGTGAAATGCTAACTCTGTATCTGGTACACGAGTAACAAGGACGGCAGTCCTTATGTCTCGTGAGCTAAATCAAGCCTATTTGTAATGAAAAGTTTTGATAAAGCCGGTGATTTGTTACATCGGTAAATTTGAGACTAGCTAATTTGAGATAAAACATTTTGAAGTTTATAGGCGCCTTGAAAGGTGCTAATTAAACTACAAGAGGACTTTTCATAGCGTTATGAAAACATAAAGTAATTTGATTTTAATTATAGATTACATTTTCAATTATTTCTCTTTACTCGATCAGCACCCGTAGCATGCCGAGCGCGGGGGGAGGGGCGTGCGAAAGGGTGAAGGACACAGCGTATACAGTGGATAGCTCTGTCCTTCACTCTCCCGCGTCAACAACCCCCGCCGGGTCGGCATACTAACCCCCAGTTTCCGAAAGAGTTGTCAAATGTAACAAGCGATTAATCGATCATTAATTTCAAATAGCGGCATGTGATTGGCTGAAATGCGTTTAACAAGAGTTTAACAAGTTGTCACAGATAATTTTCCTTTCAGAAACCGGGCGTAACTGGATGGACAGCCGCTAAGGGCTGAACAAGGGCCAATGGCATTGAGAATTAGACAAAGAAAACAAATACCCGTCGCATCGCGTCGAAGCAGACTGACGCATGCTCCCGCGCAGAGCCCCGCGGGGCAGCCCGAGCTCCGAGACCGAGAAAATTATAGAAAATATTACTAAACTCCTGTAATAATAACATTAAAAATAAAATAAAACAACCAAAATTTTTTCCTTTTTTTTACCTATTTTTGCGTGTAAGTTTCATATAGGAAACTGATTTCGTCTCCGAGCGCTTGTTCATTTAGTTGAATAATAATGCATTGCGAAAAATATTTTTAAGTATTAAATATAACAGATATCCGGTAATTTTAAAAGTCCATTCTTATCTCTAATAGACCTTTTATAACATATATTTATCCAAAATTTTTATGTTGTCTAGTTTAGCCTAGAATTGAAGCTAAAGATGCATTTCTGGCCATATTTAATCCCTTAACTTATTTTTTGACAGACACTCACATGCAGCTGTCTCGACTGTGTAGCCGCGCCAACATGATATTTGAGGCGCGTGTATCGGAAAATTAGCAACTCGATTCGTGGTGGTTGAAATTTGGGATACAACCGTATTAAAGTAAAGTTCAGAAGAGCTCACACTGCAATATGGCTGTTAGGTCAGAAATTATGTATTTTTGAAGTAAAATTTCGTAGCCTTATAAATTTTTGATGAAGGTAATGTCTTTAGGAATAAAGGGTTAAATTTGTAGAAAACAATCTGATGCCCGTAGCTTCATCTGCGTGTACCTAGGAATTATCATTTACCGAGATAACCTAATCCTCCTTCTGGTGTAGTCGGATAACAGGTATTCGATATGTTAATGTAGCTCGTAAAGTAACTCTGTGCCAAATATCATTCAAATCCGTCCAGCCGTTTTAGCGTGATTGAGGCACAAACACACAAACATCCAAACATTGCTACTTTCACATTTATAATATTAGTTGGATGTGACGGACGCGCAGTTGAAGGCTTTTTAAAAGCGCCTTGATGATATTAAAACTAAAGCCGTAATATAGAACGTTAATAACACAGAGAAAAAGTAAAAAAATCAATAAAATATTGATATTTTAATTATTTTAAGCAGTTTTTTTTTTGTACGAAATACCCAGCAGGAAACAAGCGCCAATTTATATATTTTGTTGGTATATTTTCGTATATCCTGCTGAACAGACCACACCTTCGACCATATGGCCATTCCATCCATAACCTTTTAAGCTTGCTATTTAGATAAGTTTATAAGACAGCAACTTTTAGATAAGTTTTGGGGGAAAAACATTTATTTAGTTTTTTTTCCCTATAGTTCGCATTGATATAAAATGTTTTCAATCCAACAGATTGAACGAAAAGTCTGTCTTCTTAACATATATTTTTTGGGAATTTTTAAAGTGTCTCTTTTACGAGCGTAACAAAGATGGGCATTTGACAATGGACAATGACCATCGCTTCAAGTTTCATTTAATTTACTTAAATTAAATAAATTAAAAAACCGGTCAAGTGCGAGTCTAAATCGCGCACGAAGGGTTCCGTACCACCGTTCAATGGAAGCGATGGTGTGGAGTGAATAGTTTGGATTTTACGCAGCAAAATATTGTTTACAAAGTTATTGGTGCGGGTACTTTCACACTCCATGTACGTAACCAGGTGCATCCATAAGTTTGTATATGGTATTGAAAGAATTGTTGTATGGGAGCCCCCTTAAATATTTCTTTTATCCTGTTTTTTAGTATTTGTTGTTATAGCGGCAACATAAATACATCATCTGTGAAAATTTCAACTGTCTAACTATCACGGTTCGTGAGATACAGCCTGGTGATAGACGGACAGACAGACAGACGGACAGCGGAGTCTTAGTAATAGGGTCCCGTTTGGAACCCTTCGGGTACGGAACCCTAATAAAAACGAATGCACGGATTGCTACTTAGCCAACCGTGCATTCGTCCATGTGGCGAGATAAGCAGAAAGCCAGAGCATTCGCAAACATCATTTTCATTCGGGGTAGAAATGTGCGGTTTGCTGAAATCTGTCCGGCGGTTTGACCAGACAAAATGCAAAGGCGTAAAAGCGGGAACACGAATCAAAACGAATGTGACAGCGTTAATTGACGACCCGAATGGCCGAGTCGGCAGTGACGCTGTCTACGAAGCCAAGGGTCCCGGGTTCGAGTCCCGGTGGGGGCATATATTTGTTTGATGATAACGGATGTTTGTACCCTAGTCATGGTTGTTTATATATCTAAGGGGCGATTGCTCCATCCCCAGATAAACAGGCAGATAGTCTATCTGTCTGTTTATTCGACAGTTAACAATAAACTTAATTTTTCAATCGTCGGGTAGGATATAACAGTGAAATAACTTTGCTATCAGAGGAATAAATCTATCCGCCTCTTCAACGGCCAGATAACTGTATTCAGTAGAATAAAGTAGTTGTGTGTCACCAAAAGTCATATGTCACTTGGTTTATTTGGTTTGGTTTGAGCAGTTTGAGGTTATTTCCATTGGTTATTTCTAGTAATTTTTCTGTTACTGATTATTATACCACGTTCCTACGGATTTGGCGAATAGCTATGGATGTATTTGATACAATTGACGACTTGGCTCTCTTTTTAATACACTTTTTTGAGATTCCATTGCAAATTTCAGTAAATAAAATCACAATATCGACGATCCAAACTAAATGTTACCAAACAATAACCTCAGAGGAAGTAATCACCACGTTGATTGAAATCAGCTGTTGCTTGAGACGCCATCTTGCAAATGAAGGGAAATTATGACGATAGTCTGTCCTGCTCCACTACCACTGTTTTCTATATATTTGTTTCATCTCTCTGAGTTCGGATTGCCAGGATTGAAATAAAAAGGTCAGATAGCTAACTAAGGAATAAATGACCATTGAAAAATGAGCGACTTACTATCAGACTGATAAACAGCTAGGTAAAAATGTTCGCTTGATAGTTATCCGACTCTTTATCTGGGGCTGGAACAATCGCCCCTAAGTACATTATTTATCTATAAAAGTATGTGTATCGTCGTCTAGTACCCAAGATACAGGGAATCCTAGTTTGGGGCTAGATCAATGTGTGTAAATAGTGTCCAAGTTATTGTTATTATAATTACTACAACATAAGAAATAATAAAATAAACAATATGAAGAAAATAACCACTGAAAAGAAAAAAAAACAAGCTCTTTAAGTTAGTGTGGTACCTACTTAAATAACAGAAATATTTTAATTATTTTATCTACACACGTATCATAAACCCTCTTTACTGCGTACAAAAACGCACGTTACGGTCAGCATAATGTTAAACTACTTGGTAAAAACTAATGTGTAGTTTTTCTACATATTATGACATTCAAATTTCGAACGCCGACGCCCGCCTGCGTGCCGCCCCAGTTTGTCTATGAAATTGGTACTGACATTCAAATTTCGAACGCCGACGCCCGCCTGCGTGAAGTTGGTACTACAGAACAAGCTAAACAACTGCAGAGCCACAATGCCGGTGAAACATGCGGTTCCTGAATACATCAAAGAGAGCTTATGATATGTGTGTAGATAAACTAGTGTATGTAACTGTACATAATTAGGCATTAAAACTCTCGAGTGATATTATTATGAAACTCGCTTTCGGCCCGTTTCATAAACCCAGTCTCGAGTATTAATGCCCTCCATTATGTAGCAGTCACATAAACTGCTATTAATGTATTACAAAGAAAAATTATATGTTTTAAATTATTGCAGGAGATGACAAACTTCACTTTAACTTAAACTGCAAGTTAACCGTATATTTGGCATCGCTATTGGAAACCCTTCATTTTGCAACCCCAATCGATAGGTTTTGATAAAAAAAAAAAAATTAACTCACAAGATGGCGTTTAAAATCTGCTGGTTTGTTTTTAATGTACACAATGTCACTCGCGCTGTCAAGATGAATCCAACGACACCTCAAATGTTAAAATCCTTCGAGCCGTTCAGGCTTTAGCAGGGAATATAGACATATACATACATACACACAAACGTTCATACATACACTTGAAAAACATAACCCTCCCTTCTGAAGGCAGTCGGGTAAAAAGAGAGCGCAGACAATGCGCTCGACTCAAACCACATAATTTTTTTTTAAAATAAACTACGCTATGTTGTCAAAAAAAAATCTAGGAGAATTTACATTTATCATTTGGCGAGTCCCTGTAATGCCCGGCCCAGTATTGTCCGGCCCAGGAATGTCTGGCCCCGGAATTGGCGTCCCGAAAGCCCACGATTCCGGGGTCGGGCATTCCTGGGCCGAGCTTTCCGTGGCCGTACAAAATAGTGCTCGACCCCGGAATGCCCGGCCCCGGAATTGGCGTCCCGAGTACCATAGACTACTGCTACATCAGAGATTAGGGTGTGTTCATAGTGTCTCTATCTCACAAAATCTATTAATATCATTAAATGTTTTTTTTTATTTGCATAAGCTTCGGTTTTGCTTCTTCTAAGTTTCAACCTAACCTATAACCCAATTGAAGTTTAGCCATAATAACCTACTCTAGCCAAATTTGACTCAATAAATACAATGCACTTGAACTCAGACTTCACAGTGTTTTTTTTTTTTAACAAATAGCAGAATTG
Organism: Argyresthia goedartella; assembly: GCA_949825045.1. NCBI lineage: Eukaryota > Metazoa > Arthropoda > Insecta > Lepidoptera > Argyresthiidae > Argyresthia > Argyresthia goedartella. Next base: position 9,323,380 of record OX463831.1, on the reverse strand, counting down.
AGTTTGTTTTTATTTTAAACTAACCAAATATGAATATTTTTTAGGTTATGCTATGTGTCAAGTGAATGTTAAACTTGCTTACAAAAAAACCTCACTACTATGACCATGGCCTTAGATTCGTCTAAGTTAAATCGAAATGTTCGACCAATCAGAAGCCAGTATTTCCAGCCAATGAGAGACGTCCCACAATTCCGGGGCCGGGCATTCCGGGGTCGAACAGGTAGTGCAGGCCTCCGAATGCACGGCCCAGTAATGTGCGGCTTGAAATGTCCGGCCCCGGCATTGGCGTCCTAAATCCCACGATTCCGGGGCCGGGCATTACTGGGCCGTGCATCCCTGTCCCCCTCATTTGGCGACCTCTCTGGTGCAGTGGTTGTCTCTCTGCCTACCATGCGAGAGGTCCCGGGTTCGATCCCCGGCTGGGGGTAAAGAAATAAAAACCCCAGGTCTTGGATGTTTATATTTGTGTGACGTCGCTGTTTGTGGTTCCCACGACACAAGGTATCTTAGTGTGGGGCCAGAAGCAATGTATGTGCTTGTATGAAAATGTTTTTGTTTATGTTTATAATATCTACATTTTGAATGCAGTTCCGCAATTAAATTAGTAAGAATTTCAGAATAAAAGGAAACAAGTAAACAATTCAGAGGCATTTTCATAATTAAATTGTATCAAAAAAAAAACATCCAATAGCGTTTTTCTTCAGTGAGAACGTGAATAAAACACTTAATAAAATTTTACTCAAAAAATGAAATCCCTAGATGTCTACAAAGTGGAGTAAATGGATTCGAATAAACATTTTTTGAGCAGGCTGGCTTGGGCGAATTACAAAAATATATCAATACCTAATGTTAACATAGTCGCATTCAATGTTTTAATAACGAACAAAGCAAACACCCACTGTCACGATTATAATCAAGGGACGGAGCTCTCACGTCTAGTACATTCTTGATTGCTCTTTAGATTATAACATCTTCAGAAAATGTATTCATAAGTAGATATTTCATTTGGTATTGATCTACAATTAGGTACTGTATAGTTCATAAAATCTTAGAAGTGATATGAGATATGAGTATGACATAACCTTTATAAAATCCACTTTTAAATACTAGGGATATTGCCAAAACAATCGTAAAGAATCGAAATTGAAAAATAAATGTCAAAATATATCCCAATTTGCTGCATCCAATTCACAAATGTTTGAAGAGATATATCTGCTACCGGCATTCTGTACAATCCGGTATTATATATAATCCCTAGGCAGTATATATAATGCCTGAAACGTGCAGGTATTATTGTTATTATTATTATTACGAGTCCACCATGTCCCACTGCTGGGCAAAGGCCTCTCTCCCCCTCTTCCACTGAAACGTGCAGGTAATGTATGAAATAATATTTATTTTATGTTTTGCCTAGGAATAATATATAGTGTCCAATGCGCAGCCGATGATATATGTAAAATCGTAAAACATTGCGTTAGCTTAGATGAACAACAAAAAGTACTTAAAACTAATTATTTTTTGTTGTTCTCACATGTTCAACCTACCACGAAGGATAAAGGTAGCTTCGCTTCGCTCACCCTCTTTACCCTTCACTTAAGCTACCGCAGTGTTTTGCCCTGATATTCTACCAAAATCTATTTATTTTACACATTGCCGGTGGCCAAGTAGGTATTCTATATAATCCCTGGGCATTGTATATATTACCTAGGTAGAGTATGTAATGGACATAAATATTAATAATATTTCATACATTGCTTGAACACCGCCGGTATTATATATATTGCATAGGTAATATATAGAATACCTGCATTATACAGATTGCCGATAACATATCGATTCATTTGATTAATCGATGTTTTTAAACAATATCCCCTTACTAACAGGCTAAGGCCGACACCCGTCAAGCGCCGTGTTATCTATTTCCTACTATAGTCCATGTCACATACCTCCCGAATTGTGTTTGTTAGAAAGGGTAAGTGTTTATAGGACGTGAACTGTTTCGACATGAAGCTAAATAGTACTAAATGAACGATATAAATGTATGGATACGCTTTCCAAAACCATCCTTCAAACTATTTTGGTACCAAAAAAAGCGCCTCTGTTGGATGTTTTTGGCATTTTACATTCATTATGCCACGCCTGTCACTCTCACTACAAACTAAAAAGTAGTTTTGGTTCATATAAAGGGGAGACACTTTCAAGCGCCGTGTAAATAACCATATTATAAATCCAATTCATATAATAATCCAATTATATATAAATCCAACTAATATTATAAATGTGAATGTAGCGAAGTGTGTATGTTTGGATGTTTGTGTGTTTGTGCCTCAATCACGCTAAAACGGCTGAACGGATTTGAATAAAATTTAGCAGAGTGATAGCTTATGAGCTTTATGAACATAAAGGATACTTCTAATCCGACTGCATCAGGAGGAGGGTTACGTTATCTTGGTAAATGATACTTCCTAGGAACACGCAGATGAAGTTGCGGGCATCAGCTAGTAACATGTAAGTCTAATAAATATGTATAGACTGTGACATAAACATAAACATTTACATACAGTCACATACATTGCTTCTGGCCCCACACTAGGATACCCTGTGTCGTGGGAGCCAGAAACAGCGACGTTACTCGCATATAAACATCCAAGACCTGTTTTTTTTTTCTGTATACCCCGCCGGAGATCGAACCAGGGACCTCTCGCATGGTAGGCAGAGCCACAACCGCTGCACCAAAGTGGTCATCATGACAGTTATTGTATGTATGTCGCAGTTAGTTGGTTAAATCTGACACTTAACTAACTCTCTAGACCGTTAATGAAATACCAACGTTTAACCTAGTCAATAAAATTCCGTCAGACATGTGAGTGAACGAAACGTTTAACGATTTTTCTAAACGTTCCAAATTCCAAATTCAAAATCTCTTTATTACTGTAGATATTAACATATACTTAAAATCGTCATTTTTTGCCACTTCTCTACATTGGACCACTGTGGGAGAAGAAGGGCGTAGAAACTACCACAGATTGATATTTAGTTCTCTTTTAAAAATTGTTTGTGCTTATTGTGCTAATTGTGTGTTGCTAATACAAATATTATAAAATCGGAACGAATAAACGGTCTGTCTGATTTAACCAACCAACTGCGACATGCGTAAACTGTAACTTTAGGTTTAACATTTTATTCTGACAATCAAAAGACAGCTCGTTAAAATAATCGTATTCTGATTAGTTGCTTCACCAATTTGGCCCGGATGCCGACAGAAACTCCCGGATGTCAGGGGATACTGAATAACTAGTGAAGCGTCCGGTAAACAAGTTGTTAAGTATTTTGGTATATCTGTTGCAGGCAATTTGTATGATTCAGCTGGACCACCGCCCGCGAGGGCCCCCCGATGACCTGTCCATAGGAGTGGACAGAGGCGCTTCTTCAGGAAGAGATCCGATGATCTGACCCTGACTCTCCACGCCCCAGAATGGGTGCGTGAGAAGAATGCTTGATTGATTGATGATTCAGCATTTTACAAACGGCGTAGTCCGTTTACAAACGCGCGCTGCTATGTAATATGCCGAAGGCAAATTGACACTCCTTTATGTTTTTAGTATGTTTTGTTGTTCTACATGTTCAACCTAACACGAAGGATAAACGAGGCTTCGCTTCGCTCACCCTCTTTACCCTTCACCTAAGCTACCGCAGCGTTTTGCCCTGAGAATTTGCTATTTTAATTTCAATTTGCAATTTGCCTTCGGCATATTACATAGCAGCGCGCGATTGTAAACGGACGACGCCGTTTGTAAAATGTGGAATCTAACAATTTGCCTGCCACATATCTATATTCGATTATCTCAACGTGGCCACAAAAGTACATTTATTTGCTGATCACGAAACACGATCCTCCAAAAGGATCAATTGATGTAGATTATCATATTCAGTCGTCGGCACTAGTTTAGACACAAATACACTGGATTTCTCTATGAACTGGTTTAAGTTCTGCTTAGAAATAGCATAACATAACACAGCGCCACGTTTTGTTCCGTTGTCAGTTATTCAATACTCCATTTTCGGGTCAGGGGGCTAGCGCATCGCCGCAGCTATGGAGTAATGTACTATGAGTATGTATGTATGAGTATTAAGTATGTATGAGTATGAGTATTAAGATCTGCGGCCTACGCTGTTAGGAACATCAGACAAAGCACGGATGTGGCTACATTTAGGCTAGTATATTTTAGTTACTTTCATAGTGTGATGTCCTATGATATCTTGTTGTGGGGGAAAGCAGCGGATATTCAAACTATTTTTATTTTACAGAAAAGAGCTATTCAAGCAATTTATAATTTAAAACGAACAGACTCCTTAAGAGAGCTTTTTAAAGAAATTGGCATACTAACAGTAGCTAGTCAATTTATTTTTGAAAATATAATGTATGTACGCAAGAACCTTAAAACATTTTCCAAACTTAGCGACAGCTGTAATGTTAACCTAAGAAATAATCACAGACTATGTGCGCCCCGTTTTAGACTAGCGAAGGTTATCAATTCTTCAAGGGTCAGTGCATTCTCTACTACAATAAGATACCTCTGGAGATTTTGAAATTGCCATTTGAGCAATTTAAAAAGCATGTTAAAGCGACTTTGTCGAAAAAGGGATATTACAATGTTCAAGATTACTTAAATGACAGGACTGTATGGGGTTAATCTGGCTCAACACAGACCTTGCTGTTAATAATTTTGTAATTATTTATTCCTGCTTATTAATCATAACAATTAAATTTTTCATATTTGTATTAGTTAAGCACAACCTATTTTTAAAAGAGATCTAAAAATAAATCTGTGGGAGTTTCTACGCCCTTCTTCTCCCACAGTGGTCCAATGTAGAGAAGAGGCAAAAAATGACGTTTGCTAAATCTAAAGTAATAAAGTACTTTGACTATTGACTATTGACTATAATGAAGGTTTCCTCACGATGTTTTCCACCACCGTTAGGACGTCCTTATAATATTCATTACTTATCTTATTGGTTAAGAGTCAGCACCGGGATCCGAACCTAAGTCTCCTGCATGAGACGCAAGCGAGAAACCCTAGTAGGTTTCTAGTCCGTGGTCTAGTGACCACCGAGATCTTTATAACTATAGCAATAACATATTTTCCCTAAATCCTACTTTCGACGAAAATCTGAACACAGATTAGAGAAAAATGAGAGACATTTAGTTACATTCATTATTTGATACGGGCAATGAAGTGAATGAAAGATCCAATGAATGAAATACGCGGTAATGAAGGTTGTAGGTATCACGCCTTCATAACGTTATAAAATATAACGCTATATTGTGTTGTGTAACGTTATAATCAATTCTTTCGTTATTGTAAAGCTATTATAACGTTAAGATAACAAAACTGTAGGAGAAACATAACGAAATAAAAATAACGTTATGAATAAAGTTATTACGTTTTTGTCGTACTCTATGTGTGCTGTGTTTAGTTTAGGTACCTACACTACTCACGCGGGCAATGCGTTAATAAGATGGACTATAGCGAAGGAGTGTGGGCGTGAAAGAGATGCCCTATAACGTTTTTAATAACGGTATTTTATGCACAGCGCTACTAAATATAGCGCTATAAAACTAAGATTATTATAAAATAAGACTAACGTTATAGAAGTATAACATTATTGAATAATAATATTATAGGATGTCTTCCATAGCGTTATGATGCATAACGTTATGAGGGTAATAATGTTATATGAAGGTCTGGTGCGGAAAAAGCACCGTCTCCTATGATTTGAGGGCGCAGTTGTGTTAGTTTACCGTATATGTTATGTCGACAACACCGTTGCGTCATTAAAGTGCGACTTCATACATCTTGACATTTTGAAACTATGACATTTGACAGATGGATGGGTTGGGTTGCCATATAAAATTAATATTCGTTTCATTTAAACCCACGATTGTGACGATTCTTTTTCCGCTGTGAGTAAATTTAAAAATATTTCTTATCATAATGTGTATGTGTGTATTTTCTCTAACAACAAGTTACTTGTTGAAATTCAGTTAAAATCAAAATGGCCAAACTACTAGTCAAAATTTAGTTTTCTTAAATATACCTAATGTTTTTTTTTCTTCATGCAATCATTTTATATTTCTTAACACAGCTTGTGAAATTAAATCAATCTGAAACTCTTTCATCATATATAAAATACTGAATTCATTTCATTCATTCATCATTCAATTCTATCAGATCTCGGCCGTTCATTCAATAATTTTCAGCACCATGAAGTGAGATATTTTATTGATCCGTCATTGTTGTTATTGAATTGAATTGGCCACGGTAAGATATGTGGATTATATAGGAATGTATTGGTAAATATTTAGTTCTTTGATTTTATTTTTAGGGTTCCGTACCACAAAAGGTAAAAAAGGAATCTTATAAGTAAACTCGCGTGTCCGTCCATCTGTCTGTCACAGACACTTTTCCCAGGAACTATAAGAGTCTTGAAATTTTCCGCAATTTTTTTTATCCTGATAACTGCAACATATTCAAGTGTAATATGAAAAAAATATTGCCTACAAAGAAGTGTAGGCGGTAAAATAACAAAACGAAAATAACACCGCAATAAATCATGTAGTGTTTCGTTGAAAAAAGCTCTTTATAAACTTCTTTATATTTTGTAACTTCAGAAGTTATGACCAAAAAAGTGCCAAAAATACCATCCCCCCCCAGTTTTCCTCCGAAACTACAGTCTAAAATTAAAAAAAAATACGGTATATAGAACTTTAGCTAAAATTTACAGGAAAACCTAAAAGAAATGCCAAGGTTTTTCATTTATCTGTAAACAACATACAAACTTACTTAAATGTACCTGGTTAAGTACATAGTATGAAAGTAGTGGGTTTGTAAACAACATTTTGCTATGTAAAATCCAATTTATTCACTCCACACCATCCCTACCACTGCACTTGTTATTATGTATATTATTAAAAAATAGTTATTACATAGTGCACTTCCTACCCTTTTATGATACATTTTCAGATCATGCCTTTATTGATAGAAATCTGTTTTCTTCTAATGAAACTGTTTAAATAACTATTTGCAATAAATATTCATGAAAATATGAAATATAGTTTCCGTTTCATTTGACATACTGCGATTCCTTTTAATAATTTTAATTATAGGCGCTTTAGATGACAGGTCGTGTGAATGAATCGCGCTCTTATTTGACAAACGTCAATTTTGATTAAGCGAAAATCCTTCAATACATCGATTTGAAAGGGCTTATGATATAAATTTATAGATATCAAAGATAGAGAATAGGGCTACAATATATTACCGAAGGTATATTCGGGTTCGTCGGGTTCGAACCTGGGACTTCTCACTTAGAGGAAGCCGCATTCGTCATCAAATCATTGTGATGCTGTTCTACCTTACCCATATGTCTGATAGGTTTAGCCGTGATTCAAAAGAGGTTTTATAAATAAATATAGCGCAGATAATAACCAATGCGAATATAGAAATTAAACCGGTGATATTGATTGAAGAGACTCATGAATGTCGAGGAAGCGAGAGATATAAGCTATAGGATCGTAGCAGGTGGAGGTATATAGTCTCTGCCAATCCCTCCGAGTAAAAGGCATAGGCTAATGAATGTATATATAAAAAATGCACTATTTTACTACCAATAAAGTCGAAACGACCGCCAGAATTAGTAAACGACCAACCAACTTGTGTTTGGATTGTAAAAAGAAGTTTGGTGATCATTTATCCAAACTTTGGATAAATTATCACCAAACTTCTTTTTTATGTTCTGTGTACGTGAGTTTATGTTTTAAGTATTTGTGTTGCTCTTACATGTTCAACCTAACACGAAGGATAAAGGGGGCTTCGCTTCGCTCGACCCCTTTATCTTTTACCTAAGCTGCCGCAGTATTTTACCCTGATATTTCCTACAACTGTTGGTGATAATTTACCCATTTTGGGTATGAAAAAAATATTTTGGGGATCATTGTATTTGTTGCCTACTTAAAATAACAATCTAAATACTGGCTTTAACGTATACTTTCTAAGAGTATTTTTTGAGTATATTACCTATGCGGCAATTTTCTGCCATTAGACGTATCAGTGGTTAAATTAAAAATGTTGAATATGTTGTAATTGTACGAATCTACGAATGCTTGTATAAATTTAACCGACCGACAAAAGTGAATTGAAAATATATTCTTTCAAATTAACAGGTCGAAAAGGGGTGTATCCTATTAGACCTTTTCCATCCTGTGTCTCTCAAGCCAAAATAAAACCCTTATTATATGCTCCAGAGAATTCGTGGAAGTGATAAAACGTAGAAGACAGAAAATCCGAGGTAAAACATATTTCACAAACCACCTGTGGGCCTCACCGCTTCAATTGTTGATTTTTCGCCGCTCGAAGGGTTCGTTTTTTTTAAATGTGTACATTATATTTACATTGTTGTCATGCCATTTCACGCACGGGTTGGCAGAGATAAAAATTTGCCAAGCCAGGTAGCAATTCAGCCAATTTACTTACTTTCTTATGTGCCAGCCCAACGCCATGCGGTTTTTGTGTGTGTGTAAAGTAATTACGGGTTATATCCGAATTTGTTATGACTTTATAGTATGTATGCATTTTCTAAGCCGTACATCTCCCACACGTACAGAGGAGACAAAATATACGTGTACTAAAAATATTTGTATTTACTGCAGTAATAAAGAAATTGGACTTGATTTGCCTTGTAGAATGATATCAGTTTTCGTTTCTCAATCTCTGCCATCAATCCGGAAGAACGGTCGATGCCTTCAGATTCAGAACACATTGTAATTGCGTTTATTTTTATTTTAGTAGTTTTACAAAATTGCTATCTTTGTCGCTATACCTTTTAGAGATACAGAAACGAGCTACTGAATGGTGTCTTCGACAGTCCTCTGATTATTTGAAAAGTCTAAGCTTATAAATTACTAGCAGGTGCCCGCGGCTTTATTCATTCATAAAAACATTAACCCTTCCTCCTCCAGATTCATCGAGTAGTTTCTGTTTTTCATTCAAACTATAACCCCCTTTTCCCCCTCTTCGGGGTGAATTTTGATAACGATAAAAACTTTACTAATCTCACGTCTCACATCCATAAACTACCTACAAAGATAACACAGCTTCATATGTCAAGTAGTTTTTTTATGACTTGGATGTTAACATGTGTGTGACTTCGTTGTTTCTGGTTCCCTCGATACAGTTATCCTAGTGTGGGGCCAGAAGCCATGTTTGTGCCTGTATGTAAATGTTAAAAAAATGTTACCGTTAATGTTAAGTCCACACAAAATTCATCCCCATTAGGGGGGGGACAATTTGAAAAATTACTTACTCGGTTGAAGTCGCATACCAATAGACTACCTAATCTAGCCGCTGAGAGAATGCGATCCTGGCAGCTCAAAACCCATAACTTTTTGGCATCTGCAATGAAAATTATTGCTTTTTATGTACACATTAAGAAAATGTCATAATCACATTCTAAAAACGGCTGAAGCAGCTGCAGTTTTCTAATTTCATACAAACTTCAACCCCTAGTCTCCCCCCCTTTGGGATGCATGTCGCCAAACCCTTCTTAGTGCTAACTTACGCTATATGTACGAGGAACCCCTGAACAAAGTTTTATGTCTCAAGGATCAGAGAGTTTAGGCTATGAGTTGATATATCAATAATTCAGGTATTTGAATTGCATATTGCATATTCTATATTGGCTAATTATTCTTGAGGTGACTAACAATTTAAAAAGCGACTAAGTGTATGCAACTAATAAAATAACTTGCCAGCGATTAAATATTTCCATGACAATAATATTAACTAAACTTAAAAAATAAGGTGTTATAAAAACTAAGAAATGGCAGTGGCATTAAAGAAGCGCATAAATTACATAATCCATTTAAAATAATAGTCGAGGAGCCATAAATAATGACTGGGCGACTAATTATCTTTGCGGGGTGGTATAGATAGTATATTATCAACTATTACGTGCCAGCTAAAAACCACTTTTGGGCTCTGATTTGTAGGCAGCTCGAAATGTAAAACGAGTACCTACTATAAATTAGTATTAAGGGGGTCATCATCATATATTTTTCTACATCACAATTTAATGAAAACGACGGTAAGCACATGCCATTACCAATTTAAAATAATTTCAAATTCAAATATATACATGTGACAATATATAATAGGCCTTGCTGGCTGAAACTATTGAACTAGCTAGAGTAGGTTATTGTGGCTACTTTCAATCTGGTTATAGGTTAGGTTAGAACATTGAAGAAGCTATACCGGAGCGGAGCGGAGCGAAGCGTATGCAAACAAAAACGACTGCCTAGAGAAGGTTATTGTGGCTACTTTTCAATCGGGGTTGATCTCAATGCGGGGCTGTTCTGTTGATTTCTCGTCACTCGCAGTCAGTCGCTCGCTTTTTAAATTATTCACCTTTCATAGTAGAAAAAATTATAGCCACGATTTTATTTTTTTGCATGTCATTTTAGAGTTTAATTAAAGCTTTTAAAAGTCGCACAATTTATGTATTATATTAATTAGTATCTGATTTGTATTATTATCGGAGCTTATATTTGTATTATTATCGACCTTTTAATTATTATGATCCTCCTTATTATATGGTAAGTACCCACTCTTTTTTTACATAAAACCCGTATTCATATTAATTTGTTGCCGCATTAAATACATTAAATACATGGCTTATATATTTATGGATTATTTTCGTATTTGTATAACCAACCTAGCTATGTATCTACTCTAGATGGAAACTCCTTACAAAAACACAAACACTGTTTCTAAACTAAGTTACTTGGATCATTCATTCATTCATTTAATTCTCACTTTCCAAGAACCTCAATCCTCTTCAATGTCAATTCACGCCAAGTTTTCAAACAAGTTTAAGAAAACCTTGAAGTAATAAAAAAGTAGTAAAGTCGATTAACCCCGTTTGAGGTCGCGATGGAAACATAAACGTATATTACTTTCGTGATAATTTCCTCCTCCACAAATAGCCGACCTCAAACAATAATAATAATCGTTCAGCACCGAAGCATGATAATGCTAGAATTCTGGTTTTATTTTTGGCCTTATTTATAAGCATGACCTTTGAGTTCTGGCGTTTTGCAATACACACGCATTAATACAAGTAGTGTATTTGTTTCATTAAAATTCCATCACTTTTTACAGCGTTTCGCCTTTTCCCATACGGTAGCATAGACAAATTCAAATTAAAATTCCAAATTCCAAATGTCTTTATTACTGTAGATATTTACGTATACTCAGCATCGTCATTTTTTGCCACTTCTTTACATTGGACCACTGTGGGAGAAGAAGAGCGTAGAAACTCCCACAGATTGTTTTTAGATCTCTTTTAAAAATTGCTTGTGCTCAACTAATACAAATTTTATAATACCATTATATCATAATTAATAAGTAGGAATAAATAATTATAAAACTATTAACAGCAAGGTCTGTGTTGAGCCAGATTAACCCCATACAGTCCCGTCATTTAAGTAATCCTGAACATAGTAATATCCCTTTTTCGACAAAGTCGCTTTAACATGGTTTTTAAATTGCTCAAATGGCAATTTCAAGATCTCCAGAGGTATCTTGTTGTGGTAGAGAATGCATTGACCCTTAAAAGAATTGCTAACCTTCGCGAGTCTAAACCGGGTCGCAAGTTGTCTTTGATTATTTCTTAGGTTAATATTACAGCTATCGCTAAATTTGGCAAATGTTGTAAGGTTCTTGCGTACATTGCCGTTGTAGATAGTACTAGTCGACCAACACAACTAGGCGCGTGACAAGACTGCTGTTTCGGCGCCTGTACCCCTCCTACAATATGTAAGTATAACGTACGTACCTCTACCTACTAGTCACTAGCATGTACTAAGTATGTACTATATGGTATGAATCACCATTTCGGTGTTACCTCCGTTACTCCAATGCACGCTTAGCTGTCATGCGCCTAGGTGTGGTGGACGTTGAAATATTCCTGCTTGCTATTCATTTTTACGTATAGGTTATATTTTATACCATATACGTAATAATGAATCGTGCGGATGCAGGCTGACGTCACTGAAATCCGAAGCAAGTTGGAGGCTTCCGAAGGAATCTGCGCCGACTTGAAACGTGAGCTGTCGGTATTGCGTCAGGCTGACACCTTCCTGCCGACGCAGCGAATAGCCGACACGCGCGACAATATTACGTCGGTTATCAAAAATGCGGTTACTGTAGCTGACCCAGTTCCACGAGCTAAGCCCGCGTAGATAAATATCGCACCGCCTCGTGACCTCACGAAGCCGAGTCGACCAGCACCAGATGCGGTATCTTCTGGAACATCCAACATACTGGAACCCCATAAGGACACGTACGCGCCCGCCGCCGAAAAACATAAGGCTCGCACGTGGCCCGCCGGACGCGAAAGTTGATGAGGAAGGCTTTGTCCTGGAGGCAACCAGCGAGGCACAGCCCCCGCCGATGAGTGCAGCCTGAGAGCTGCCGCTCCCACCGTTCAGATATACATATCCAGGATCGGCGTGAAAATGACCTGCGAGGACGTTGAGCGTCACATCCTGGAAAAGCTGAAGAAAAATCCGCCGTCTGGTCTTAAGGAGGCGAATGTACAGATAGATGTTTTGGAGTCATAAAGGCCCAAGGAATTCCTCTCGTTCAAACTTCGGGTGCCGACGGACATCAAGATTATAAGCCGGAGGGCATCAATTACCGACGCTACAGGGAAGCAAGAACGAAGAAGAAAATCCCTAGCTAGGTTAAATAATATTTTGTGGGTTTTTGTTAACCTGAAATAAAGATTATTATTATTATACTTGAGCTAATTTCATTTCATTTCGCATTTTATGATGGGTCACTAAATGAACTATGAATAATAATGAAATAATAATAAATGAAAATGAATAGATTGAATTCTTACTGATCAGCGTGTGTAAAATTACATTAGCCGGTATTGATTGGGTTTTAAAGATAGAAACGTTATATAAAATATAAGTAACTATGTGGATAATAATAATTAAGTATGTATCTGTGTTAGTTACTTTGGAACCCGGCCCAGAATTATTTATTAGATAAAAAAAATCTTAAATTATAAATTTTTAAAAACTTTCTAGATTCATTATATATGCATATTTATTTTTATTTTTTTTCTTGCATTATGTGCTCGAGATATTTTGTCACCGACGCTGCACTAATTTTCATTATCTCTTCTGTCGTCATTTCCGCCATTTTGAAATTCTTGTTGTTTCGGCCAACATGAGATTTCAGCTGAGTGTTTACTCTATTGGGTTTAGTTTTCAACGAAAAAATGGCAAACAGTACGTTTTTTAATCATCAATTCATATAAAAAAAGCTACTGATAATAATTATTATTCGGTAGATACAGCCCTAGTACGACCAGAACCTCATTCGAGAATTCTGGAACTTCAACAGGAAATGGAAGTCTTACAAATAGAATTGAAGGATGCAAAATGTGTAATCACCAGTTTCAACCAACAAATCGAGGCGTTACTCGTTTCACACAAAATTACTCGTTTCACACAATGAGTCAAAGATGGGAAATTCCACTAACATTAAAAGGAATAAAAACCTGAAACTGAAAAGGTACCACATAAGATACAAATTATAAGTATCAATAATGAAAAAAGCATTGTGAGTATTTTAGAGAATACTTTTGGTAACTTCTCCATCCGCAACAAAGTGATTACTCATTTCGGTATGAAAGATCTGCTTTTGAACGGAATAGACAAGACAATCGAGTCTTTCACAAATAATGTCTACTGCGTTATATTGATTATTTTCAATCAACCAAAAACTACTTTTACTGAGCTGATTTAACTCATCTGTCAAACACTTGAAAAACATAAGCAGACTTATATAATAATATGCCTCCCGACATTCAATTGCACAGAGTACAGTCAAATGTTTCACTGGCGTATAGATTATTTTTTATCACACCTGCTCTGAAAATACATACTAATAATATCAATTAGAGGGAAGAAACGCCTTTATCCCGCCCTTCAAATCCTTTCATCCCAAGGTATGGAAGTTTGTATGAAAATCCTTCCGACCCAAGGGTGGGAAGTATGTATGAAATTCCATTACATACCCGTTTTTTTTTTTTTATTTGTCAGCAGTCATACTGTTTGGTCTAACAAAGGTCTAGCAATAAGATTTTCTTCAGCTTTTTCGTCACCCCATTTATTTTCACGTCTTATAGGTCTCTTCCCTCCTCTATGGTTTTTTCCTGGCCTCCTTTACTGTTTCCGTCACAACATCTAGCCTCGCCGGCCAACGAGCCAAGGAGGCTGCCGGCCTTACGCCACGACATCCCCACCTCCAGTATTGGGAGTCAATACTCCCGGTGGTTGGACGTCCAGCCGGCAGAGCTTGGCTGCTGCTCGTCGGTACAGTCCCAGTCTGGTATTCACGTCAGCTACACGGACTAGTCCGTCGGGTCCTCTGTATGTTTTTGTCACGACACCCCGTAGCCAGAGGTTACGGGGCGCCTGGTCATCTGCTATAATAACTAAGTCACCGTCCGTTATTGGTCGAGTCGTTGGTCCGTACCATTTGTCCCGTCTTGTCAAAGTCGGTAGGTACTCCTTGAGCCACCGCTTCCAGACTAAGTCAGCAAGTCGTTGTCCTTCCCTCCAGTTTCGTCTCAGCAGGTCACCGTCACCGAAGCTTCCGAAGGGCTGGTCGAAATCGTTAGTTTTGGCCAGTAAGAAGTCATTTGGTGTCAAGGGCAAGTCGTCTACATGGTCGAGGGGGGCGTAGGTTAGGGGTCGGGTGTTGACTATAGCTTCTGCCTCGGCAACCACCGTCTGTAGGGTCTGGTCGCTTGGAACAACCTCTTTCAGTGTCGCCTTCATAGCCGTTTTTATAGACCGAACCAGGCGCTCCCAGCATCCGCCCATGTGGGGGGCCTGCGGCGCAATAAAATGCCACTCGATCTGCCTGATACTTCCGTAGCGTAGTAGTTCCTCTTGATCTACCGTCTTAATAATATATACTTAATAATAATAAACCGTCTTAGTGCCATTATCGCACTGCTAGTTGTCAGGTCGTGAACGAGCTCTACGTGTACAGCTCTGACCGTGAGGCAAGTGAACAAGGCACCATACCTTTTCTCGTGTCTCCGGCCAACCTTGACCGTCATGGGTCCAAAATAATCAAGTCCAGTAAAGCGAAATGCTCGTCCCCCGGTCTTGAGCCTTACGTCGGGCAGTTGTCCCATTAGAGGTGGAACTGGTTTCGCCTTGTCAATCTTGCATTTTTGACACGTATTCCAGGTTGCCTTCACTGCATTCCGACCGTTGCATATCCAAAATCGTTGTCTGACGTTGTTCAAAGTCATCTCTCGGCCAGCATGTCCCGCATCCTTGTGGTACTGTTGGAGTAGTAGCTTTGTAAAGGTGTCTTTTGGATGCAAGATCGCAGGATGTTTTGTGCCTTCGGCTACATTAGATGCTGTTATTCTTCCTGAGACTCGAAGAACATCATCGGCATCTAAGAAGGGTGTCAACTGTCGCAGAGAGCTCGTCTTGTCCACAAACTCCGTCAATAGTATCGAAGCAATTTCTCGTGAGTAATTCCGCCTTTGACTTTCTTTAACCCACACAGTTTCAGCAGACCTCAGGTCACTGGCCGTGAGTTCGCCGGTTCGTCTGTTTCCCGAGCCTCTGGAGTTGTGGATGAAGCGAAAGATCCAGGCGGTGCTTCTGATTAGTCTCCAGTACGATGAGAACCGGCTGTCATCTGGCAGGGCTCCATTTGCTTCAGAAGTCAGTAGATTTACCGCCTTCACCTCAACGTCATCCAGATCTAGAGCTATGGACCTTTCGTCTTCCTGTGGCCATGACTCTTCGCGTTGTCGAAGAAAGTCGGGTCCTCGAAGCCATCTATCATTGCTGGCAATGACAACGTCCCGTGTGGCATCATCAGCGGGGTTCATGTCTGTCGGCACCCACCTCCAGTCACTTCAGACTTCGCTGACACGATGCGCTACAAAAGGCTTGAAACGTCCGGTCTCGGACCTAAGCCAGCTAAGGACAGTTTTCGAGTCCGTCCAAAATTTTATTTTATTAATTGGTAGTCCTATGTATCTCTTCAAAACCTGGGAGAGTCGTGCTCCCATCACGGCTGCCTGTAACTCTAGCCGAGGTATGCTCAGGACCTTTAGAGGCGCAACCCTCGCTCGCGCCATTATCATTGCTACATGCCATACTCCGTCGGCCTTTTTCCTTCTGAGATAAGCAACGCTCACAAAGGCCCTTGAGCTGGCATCGCAGAAGACGTGCAACTCAGCAGATGCATGCTTGTCACAGTTATTAGCGGACAAACAGCGCGGTATTCGTACCTCTGTCGTCTTGTTCAGCTCTTGCAGCCAGGCTTGCCATCTGTGAAAGTGGCACGTTTCAATCTCATCATCCCATCCTATTTTGGACTTCCAAATGTCTTGAAGTAAGATGCGGGCCTGAACTGTAACATAGAGCAGAAACCCCAGTGGGTCAAACACGGACATGACTAGCTTCAAAACATCTCTCTTGGTCGGTCTTTTGACGCCAGCGCTGATGTCGCAGTCAACTTTGTGGAACTTCAATAGGAAGGTGAAGCTATCGTCTTCGGGGTCCCAGTTTAAGCCTAAAACGCGTTCCATGGTCTCGTTCTTATCATCTGAGAGCATCTTTGCACCACCCGGTGCAAGCTTATCTTCGGGCAAATGTCCTAGAAGCCGTTTGGAGTTTGACATAAAGTTTTGCATGTTGAAACCTCCCTTAGCATGAATACTTATCACATCATTTACAACCTGTAGAGCCTCGTCGTACTCGTCAATTGAATAGATGAAGTCGTCGACGTAATGGTGTTCTACGATCGCGTCAACAGCCTTGGGGTGCGTGGTCTTGAATCTGGTCGCGTTCAAATTCTTCACGTACTGTGCAGATGACGGCGAACACACAGCACCAAAGGTCATCACATTCATGGCGTACTCACCACCGTCCCACAGAAGCCGCTGTGCTTGTTGGTCCTCTTCTCTGATGAGTACGCGATGAAACATCTCTTGAATGTCACCCATCACAGCTATCTTGCCGCAACGGAAACCTAAAAGGATGCCTGCTAGTGATGTGAGAAAGTCAGGTCCGCTAAGTAGGAAATCATTGAGCGACTTGCCGCTTGACTTTGCTGCGCAGTCAAGTACTAGGCGTAGCTTGTTTGGCTTATTTGGGTTGAACACGGCGAAGTGTGGCAGATACCACATTTTGTCAGTCTTTGTTACCTGCTCCGTTTCCGTCAGCTTCTTCAGATAGCATTATTCCAGGTTTTCCTCCACCTTCTCTCTGTAGCGCGCTGCAAACTCAGGCATGCTGTCCATCTTCTTGGTGACACCCACCAGCCGCTTCTGGGCGACAGCGCGGCTGTCTGGCAGCACTGCTGCGTCGTCCCTCCACAGAAGGCCAGTCTCCCACCTGTCACCTACTAGTTTCGTCGTCTTTTCCATGATGGCGAGAGCCTTCAGATCCTCTCGCGACCGAGGAGTGTCAGGGAATGGTTTCGTCCCAAAACCGTCAGTCGAGAACGATCGCCTCACCATGTCATTCAGAGCGTCGCATGGGCACAGGTGGTAAATAGTCGCGTCCGTCGGTGTCAATGGCGACAGTTTACCGTGCACGATGTTCCCCAAGCTTGTCTCCGACACAATCGGTCCGGTCGGTCCTACATGAGCACGTCTGGTCACGATTAGGTCAATGTTGTCGGATCCTATAAGTATTTGCGGTCGCTCGTTGTAGGTCAGTCTGTCGATGTGTTGTAGGAGGTCAGTCAGGTGTGGGAAGTCGTTCAGTAGTCCATTAATATTTACATTATGTACAGGCAAGTATAAATTATTTACAGATCTCATATTATACAAAACGTAGCGCTCTTCTTTAGCTCGGCCACGAACGGTAATGTTGACCCTCTTGGAGTTCGGCTCGCTCGTCCTCATTCCGGTGGCCCCTCGTAATTGCAGCGTCGCGGTTGGTCCTGTGATACCGGCCCGCTTCAGTAGAGAGTCGTCAATCAGTGACACCGACGCTCCCTCGTCTAGTAGCGCTAGAGCCTCCACGTCCCCGCTCGGTCCAGAGATGACCACTGGTGCCACCTTTAGGAGAATAGTGGATGTCGCGTCGCCGCAATGGTTCACCGTTGCCGCAGTCTGCGCCCGCTCGTTAGTCTCGTTGCGTGGCGCGGCGTGTAGCAGCGGGTGATGTAGTCTGGTGCATTGCCCTTCGGAACACTTGGTCTTCCTCCTGCAGCTCTTAAGCTGGTGACTCAGCGACAGGCAGCAGAAGCACAGCTTTCTCTCGGTCACCAATTTCCAGCGATCGTCTATGGAAAGACGTTTAAATTCAGAGCAGTTGTTCAGGGCGTGTTCGTGTTGACACAGAGCGCAGGTGGTTCGCGTTGGGGCTGTCGTCATTGAGGTGGTGGGTGTGGTGGCATGTACGAACTTCTTCTCCTGTTTTGTGTGTTGATGGTGTTGTCGGTCAGCAGTAGGCAGCGGTGCAATAGTCGTCGCGGCATTGGCTACCATCATCAACCACTCTGACACGTCGTTGAGATTAATTTTGCTCTCACCTCTACTCGCAATAGAGAAACTCCACTGGTACTTCAGCGTCATCGGTAACTTGCCGATTATTTCTCGAATCAAGGTCGGGTTCGTCAGATGACCGACCTCATTTGTCATTTTCATGGTCGCGACAATGTTTTGCACTATGGTCGCGTACTCTATGAGTAGATTGACGTCGTCTTGACGTATGTCACGAATGTTATGAATTTTCAATAACATTACCTCAATCAACAGTTCCGGTCGTCCGAATCGCAGCCGTAATGTTTTTATGATGATTTCTAGGTTTGTTGCAGTGACGAGCAGGGCCGATACAGCTTCGCGGGCGTGCCCTTTAAGGCATTTTGCTAGCCGGGCGATGTTTTCGTCGTCGCTGTATCCGCATAGTCGGGTCGTCGTCACGAACTGTGCGTAGAATAAGGGCCACTCTTCGGGGTCTCCGCAGAACTGTGGTAGCTCCTTGATCGACGTCTGTCTTGCTAGGAACTTCGCCATATCACCGGTTTTCGTCATTTCGGGGTGGTCTCGGTGGTCTTTGGGTCGGGCTGCATCGCAAGCCGCTGCTGTCACTGTGGGCATTTGGAGAATAGTCTTCATCGTCGGTCGCATGTCGGTGACCGACGACGCTCGAGAGGACGCACGGCTGCGCCTTCCCTCGTCTTCCAAAGCGGCCGTTTGCAGGGCTATTCTTGTGGTAAGCAGCCGCCTCTTCACGTCCGAAGCTCGTCGTTGCTGCTCGGCCTTCGCTTCCTCCAGCTCAATGGCAGCCATTGCTTCCGCAGTCTCCAGCTCAAGGTCGAGAAGCTGTCTGCGTCTTGTGGTCGAGGCTACCGATACGGCGGATGTCATCGACCTGAGGGAAACCGCGTCGTCGTCACGGCCACCCGCGGGCACCTCGTCAGCGGGCGTCTCATCAGCGGGCGTTGTCGTCGTCGGCACGTCTGGCCTGCTGGCCTCCATATTTTTTGCCTGGGAGCGGGTCAGCGGCATACCTTTTGTCGTTACACTGGATCCACAGTGCTGGTCAGTTGTCTTCGAAGGACCACTTTGTTTGGTCTAACAAAAGTCTAGCAATAAGATTTTCTTCAGCTTTTTCGTCACCCCATTTATTTTCACGTCTTATAGGTCTCTTCCCTCCTCTATGGTTTTTTCCTGGCCTCCTTTACTGTTTCCGTCATAACATCTAGCCTCGCCGGCCAACGAGCCAAGGAGGCTGCCGGCCTTACGCCACGACACATACTGCAAAGAGACTTTAACTGTCTACTAATTAAATTTCAAGTAAATTGTTACTGGCCACATACAGTTTTTTTTTACCAGTTACCAACCTCCTTGGTGCATACAGAAAATTAAAAACGAAATTATTTTTGTATATAAAACGCGCGGAATCACGGAAGAAGTGGCTGCATGACCTTATGATCTTAGCCTACTCCAGAAACGGGCGAATAAAAAAAGGAAAAGCCCGCGCATTTTCGCAAAAACTTCGATTGATTTAGCATTTATCTTTGTGTTTTTTGTAAAATATGGATACTTCGAGCGACAGTGATGATGTTATCCCTAACACACCGCCAGAACTATTAGAGACGGCCCAAGAAGTTGTTGATAATCTGTTGCCGGAAAAATCTAAATGCAGATTCCACAGTACTTATGAAAATTTCATACGTTGGCAAAAGGAAAAGAAAACGACTTCATTTTCTGAAAATGTATTGCTCTCGTATTTTAGTGAGAAAGCAAAACAATATAAGCCGAGCACGTTATGGGCTATGCATTCTATGCTAAGAACCACGATTTTAACAAAAAATAACATCAACATAAAGGAGTACCCGAAACTGACCGCATTCCTTAAAAAGAAATCTGAAGTATTTCGCAGTAAAAAGTCAAGAGTGCTGACTGCAACAGAAATTGATAATTTCTTACAAAACGCCCCTGATGACCAATACTTGGGACTGAAGGTAAGTCCTGGCTTTTACCTGTTTATGATTTCCTTTTGCATTCACGTAGTACATACATACTTACCTAATTCTTGTCTATAATTTTACAGGTCGTCTTGATTTTAGGCGTAAATGGTGCCTGTCGTTGCGAAGAACTGACCAACATATCTACAGATGACCTCGAAATTCATGGAAATGTTATGCTAGTGAAGATACCAGACACTAAAACAAAAATTCAGAGATCTTTTGTCATTGGTGACAATTTTTATACCATCGTAAGGAAATATAGAGAACTACGACCTGATAATTTGAGTACCAAGCGCTTTCTTTTGCAGTACAGAAATAACCAATGCGTAAGACAAGTTATGGGCAAAAATAAAATTAGTCAAATCCCGAAAATAATCGCTACGTTTTTAAATTTGCCTAAACCAGAAGAATACACCGGACACTGCTTCCGCAGGACTTCTGCCACATTACTAGCTGACTCGGGAGCTGATTTAACCACGATCAAGCGGCACGGTGGATGGAAATCGAGTACAGTCGCCGAAGGCTATATAGAGAACTCAATAGGAAATAAAAAACGGATCAACGAACAAATAACAGAATCAATAGCTTTCACTCATAATCCAGCTTCATCATCGCTTCAGCCTCAGCCGAGTACAAGCGCGACACTAATGCCCTCACCAGTGGTTCCTCGTAGCTCATCACCGCAGCCTTCTTCAAGCCTTCAACTAACAACTCAAGATGTAAACATGTCTCAAAATATCAAGATACCCGGGCAAAATGTAACATCTTATAAAAGCTGCACTTTTAATAATTGTACTTTTAACTAAATATAAACATTTCTATGCATTTATGTCTATAATTTTCCTCGTAGGTATAATAAAAAGCACTATACATACCTCAGGATAAAGTACAGTTCCATACCTCAAATGGTTAGCGCCCCTCGCAAGCTCGTGGCGCAAATACCATAATCTCGATATGGAACTGTCACTTTCTTCCCTCTGAAGTAATGTACTATTAAAGGTTTGCTATGCTTAGACAACTCGACGCATTATGTTTACATTCTATCGCGACGCGTCATTTGACCGTTAATCTGCTTGAGTTGGGCGCTCACTAGTTTTTATACAACTAAAATTGAATTAGACATTTTTGCGTAGTAAAATTTTAACCAGTTGTTAATAGTGTTAAGTTCTACAAAGTGCGTCTACTACTATACCGGTAACATTAGTAGAAACCCTAAAAAGTGCATAAACACAACCGTCAACGCGTCGACCAATGTGATCATCTGTTCGAGCGACCCGTTCCCGACTATAGCTTGTTCAGTTCAGTTCAGTTCTTTATTGCCATAAATTACACGTTTATAAAGATCTTATGATAAAAACAATAATGAGTCAGTGTAATTTTACTCATAAGAGTGTAGCAACTTATTATACAAGGATTTAAATACTAACAAGGCAATTATAATATAATTTACACAGTCACAAAGTCATAAAAGAATAAAAACTACACACGATTATTTGAATTTTAATATCCTAAATAATGTCATTTTGTGGAATTCTATTTCGTTATCTTATTATTAATTAATTATAATTATAATATTCATATAAGTCATATGGACACATTTCTAATAGATATTTATTAAGTTTATTAAAAAAGGAGATTCCAGATAAAGCTTTGATATCTTCAGGCAGCTTATTGTAAATTTTTACTGCGGTCACCTTTGTGCTACGTGTGTGCGACACTGTTCTGCTCAACGGAATTTCTAAATTCAGTTTGTGTTTATTATTCAGCCTTTCACTTACACCAGGCGGCCTCTGGGGAAACTTTTTAGGGTAGCGCCTGACCAACTTGCATAACTCTGTTATGTAGAGTGCTGTAATGGTATGAATCTTAAGTTTTTTAAAAGAACAGCGGCATGAATCCATACTGGACTTAAGATCGTCAAGAATACGGATTGCCCTTTTTTGTAATGTGAAGATCTTTTTAATTTCAATACAACCCCCCCAGACCGCTAAACCATATATTATCCTAGACTGGAAGAACGCAAAGTAAGCCTGTAGAGCAGCTGTTTTTGTCGATATCCTCCTCAAAGACCGCAATGCGTAGCAGAAACTACTGAGTCTACCTTCAAGAACTTCAACGTGTCGTTTCCAATTTAAGTTACAGTCTGTATGGATTCCTAAGAATTTGGCATACGGAACCGATTCTATTTTTTTGCCGTTTACTTGAATGTCAAGGTGTGGCAAATGGGTGTTGTAGTTTTTAAAATACATGAGTTTCGTTTTGCTAACATTTGTACTCAGATTTAAAGAATTAAACCAATTTACAACAACGCCGATCGTTGTATTAATTTCTTTGGCTAATCTTCACACTCACTACGTTCAAATTTAAAAAACACAGAGACGTCGTCCGCAAAAATTACAATTTTATTGTTTACTAAAAGCGGAAGGTGATTGATATATATTAAAAACAAAATTGGGCCCAATATACTACCCTGTGGCACTCCTATTTTAGTTTCGCGGCAGCTTGACTCAACATTTTTTAAGATCATTTTTTCTCCCATGGTTGGTAATAAGACACTCTGTTTTCGCTCGCTTAGGTATGAAACAAACCAATCATTAACCGGGCCCCGTATGCCGTAACGGTTTAAAATCTCCACCACAATTACATGACTTACGTTTTCGAAAGCCTTTGATATGTCAAGGAGAACTGTCATGACGTTTCAGTTTCTATTTAAGGCTTCAGCAACATAGTCTGTCATGTCGAAAATAGCGTCTATGGTGGAAATGTCTTTTTGAAATCCGAATTGTTCTTTTGCCAATATATTTTCCGCGCACAGATAAAGACTTAACTTTTCTGCCATAACTTTTTCGAACAGTTTTGACAAAACTGGAAGCAACGATATGGGTCTGTAGTTTGTGACATCCAGTAGGTCATCTTTTTTATGTATCGGTATTACCTGAGCCTTTTTTAGTCTTGATGGAAAGACGCCTTCTCTTAGCGACAAATTTATGAGGTAGAGGAGTGGGATCGCTATGGCATCATATATATGCTTTATGACGCTAGCCGATATAGCGTCATAGCCACTTGATTTCTTATTTTTAAGGTTCCTCACGTGTTTGTGAAGTTCGCCGATCTCAATTTCATTTACGAACATAGATCTATGGTGGAAATCGGGTAATTTTATTTGAGAATTTCCCCTTGGCATTTCAGACAAATCTGTGAAGTGGTGGTTGAATAAATTTGCTGCTTCATTATTACACTTTGCTGTTTTTTTTCTATCCGTTAGACCCCTGTGATCTCGAATATCTAAATCTTTTCTCCCTTTTATATTCAAGTTTATTAGGTTCCAGGTGGCTTTTACTTTATCGTGAGAGACTAAAATCGTTTTTTCGTTTGCAAGTTTCTTTGACATCTCTATAACTCGCCCTAAAATAGTAGAGTATAACTTATAATGCTCGAGCTGCTGAATATTTTTGGATTGCTTAGCTTTAACGAAGAGATCTCTTTTAGTCTTGCTTGACTTTCTAATGCCTGGGGTGAGCCAGTCTTTTTTTGTTTTGTTTTTGGAGGCGTCACCTCTTACTTTAATTAAAGGACAACAAAAGTCGAAAGCTTCCAATAAAACATCATGAAAGATGTTGAAGCTCTTTTCTAAGTCAGGCTCAGCAAATACTCTATCCCATGATGTTTGCTGTACGCTTTCTTTCAGTTTTTCAAGGTTAGAGATCATAACATTCTTACTTGTATGAAGTATTTTGTAGGGCCCTTTTTTGTGGTAGGTTGAGAGAAGCGTACTGAAGTGTATGGTCTGATAATCCTAATTCTATAACACGTGTGTCTCCTAAGTCTATATTGGAAATCATGTTATCAATACAGGTTTGGCTGTGGCTGGTAATGCGGGTTGGCTCTTTTATATAAAGCTTTACATTGTACGACTGTAGTACCCCGATAAACTCCCTAGCCTCAACTGACTTTACAAGGGTGTTGATATTAAAGTCACCACATATTATGATTTTACGTTCCCTATATTTAAATACATAAGTTAAGACGTTTTCAAGATGTTGATGGAAATTATCATCTTTTTCTGTCTTGGGTCTGTATAAACTAATTACATAGTATCCATACAAGTCGATCCCACATATTTCAAAGATGTAAGGAATGGAATAGTCTTTTAGCTTTTTTAAGTCAGTATAGCGATTTCCTACCTTTACATATATGCAACAGCCACCTTTACTGGTTCTATTTTTGCGACAGAAGCTGCATGCTAATTGAAACCCAGCTATAATAATCCTCTCTAAATCTTCCTGGACTCTATGATACATAAAACTTCAACACTTTTTTCATTGCTGAGCCATATCTCCAGTAAAGACACCTTTGCAGCGTTTAAACTCTGAATATTTAAATGTACAATTTTTCTAAGTTGTTGCTGATCATTGTGACTGTTTACAAAAAAACCTGGCTTTTTACGGGAGAGTTTAGAGTTGAAGTTGGGTTCGAACTCTCTTCTATTTGGCTGTTTACCGGATATGTAGAAGTTACAACATCTACACAAGTTTGAGTCTCTACGCTAATACACACGGGTCTCCCAGACGCTACATCCCGCGTTTGAGAATTTGAAGTTGAATTGGGGTTCGGACTTGTACGCCAACGGCACAAGCATCACTCTCCCGTGCGGCAGTGACCAGTGGCGGCCGACGACGGCGCTCAGCGTGACTCACCGCGATACTGCATCCCGCAGCCGTGTGAGTAAACAAAGAACAGAAGCGAACACTTTGTGCGTGCGGTGCTATCTCTGTGACAACGCTCGACTATCCGCCATCCTCGTCGCTAAACAAAATGTCAGTGGGGCCTTATATGTGTTGTGCAGCCTGTTGTCAAGACATACTTGAAGAGGAGTACTACAGTTGCATAAGCTGCCAAAACAGACTCCATAAGCTATGCGTGTATGACTCACTAAAAACCGATTCATCTATTAAACAAAATCTTACATGCATATGTCCTGAATGCAAGTGTAAAAAGCCAAAGGTTAACAAAACACAGACACCCCGGTACGCACAACTCCTCATTCAGATCGCATAAACGTCACCTATAGAAGAGACCGACCCACTAAATTAGACGCGTCTGTAGAGTTCGGAGAAGCATTCGACGTGACAATTCTACTCACAGAAATTCGTCAACTTGGAATACCGGTAAATGATCTAACAATGCAAAATTCGGAAATAGCTTTACTCAGGAAAGAAGTTACTGAATTAAAAGCACAACTCTCCTTATTACCCACGTCGCAGACATGTCCAGGTAATTGTGAGAAACGGCTGGAAATTCGGGACCGCGAAATAACTTATCTCCGCTCCACTGTAGCTGAACTTCAACACATAGCTGCAGCCCAGGAACAGAAAGGAATCAGAAATGAACTAGAAATAGTTGAAATACCAGAGACTGAACGCGAAAACCTGCATCAGCTGGTATTGGTCGCCGCCACCAAGCTTGGTGTCACGCTTGTTGACAGTGACGTTGACGGACTACACCGAGCCGGTCCAAGGCGCTCATCGTCGATTCCCTCTGCCTCCAACCCCAAAAATCTACCTAGACCTATCGTGGTGAAGCTTACTCGCCGGACGAAGCGCGATGAGTTAGTGAAGGCCTCAAAAGAAAGGAAGACACTGACGTCTCAATACATCGTTCCCGGGACCAGCACTTCGGTCTACATGAATGAGCGACTCACCAAGTTGAACAGAGCTCTTTTTCGACTCGCCCGAGAGCGTGCAGCTCAACATAACTTTCGCTACTGCTGGACAAGAGATGGCTGCATTTACGTTCGGAAAGCTGAAAAAATGTCAGCTATCCCAATACGAAGTGAAGAAGATATCACCCAGAAAATTGGCATCCACACGGCTTCCCCGTCGGCAACAATCAACCAGCAATAATTATCCACATGCAAAAATACTTTGTACCTTCATATTATTTATATTATCGTTTTTATATTTCAATCATAATATCGCACTATTTAACATAAATTCAAACAGCAGGAATACCACACACAGAAACAAAATAAACCAATTCATGAATCATAACCAACATTTGCATCAAACAAGCTCATCAAGCATGTCAGCACATCCAAAAATAAAAAACTGTTTAACAAACTCTTCATCCAATAATTATAGGCCTAAATAATATCGATAAAGATATAGAATCACTAGATATTCCCTGCCATAGCCTGGATGAGATTGAGACTGCCCGTACTCTACTGAACTTATATAACTTTAAAATACTTAACTTTAATATAAGAAGTATAAATAGAAACTTTGAGCACTTTATAGTTAATCTAAAAAGACTAAACACCACTTGTGATGCTATTATTCTCACAGAGTGTTTTATAAATGAGTCGTCGTTAGTCCCGAATATCCCAGGTTATAACACTTACCTAACAAATAAGGTTATAAATAAAAACAGCGGCGTGGTAGCGTTTGTCAGAGATACCTGGAGTGCCACTGTCTCCGAACTTAATTTTGGTGAGGCTGACGGCCTCTTAATTAACATTCCCAATACCATAACAATTTTAGGTATTTATCGATCACCATCTTTTGATAACATCGACCGCTTTCTCTCTGAACTTGCAAGTAAACTAGACACTATCAAAAATAAGCACGTCGTAATTTCAGGCGACATCAATATTAACATTTTGCCAACCGATGAGAGAATGTCATTGCAGAGAATTAAATACTTAGATCTATATAATTGATCCACTCACAGCAATATTTAATAAAAGCCTATCAACAGGAATCTTTCCTGATGAATGGAAAATGGCGTCGGTCTGTCCAATACACAAGGGTGGCCTAAAGAACACACCAGATAATTATCGTCCCATCTCCCTGCTCGGGGCATTCTCTAAGCTACTGGAAAAGTTGGTGAATCGTCGTTTAGTCAAATATCTTGAGACCAAGGGTTTACACTCGGAGAGGCAATTCGGTTTCAGACAAGGCAAGTCAACTGAAGATGCAGTATCTTTATTGAACACTGTAATATCGTCACAGCTGGACAGGCAGCTCAGCAGCATGGGGGTCTTCTTAGATTTGGCCAAAGCCTTTGACACTGTCTCCGTCCCCATACTTCTAAGTAAGCTGGAACTACTGGGAATACGAGGCTTGGCTCTGGACTGGTTGCAAAGCTATTTATCGGATCGGAGGCAGTGTGTAAGGATTGGCCATCAAAGAAGTGACAGCAAAACGATGAGTTTCGGGGTGCCGCAGGGCAGTATACTCGGACCAACTCTCTTTATCCTGTACATTAATGATATACATAGTTTGCTGCTAAAAAACGCTGAAATAATTTGCTTTGCTGATGATACAGCACTAATTTTCCATGGAAACAGCTGGAATGATGCTTTCTCCAGCGCCGAGAATGGAATGACGATTGTAGCCAAATGGTTAAAAAATAATCTTCTGACACTAAATACAAGCAAAACAAAGTTTTTATGTTTTTATAAAACTGCATCATCAGCTCCTCCACCCCAGACTGTCATCACTGTACACTCATGTGACAGTGCTGATACCTGCAACTGCGACGCTATCTCTAAAACACATGAGATAAAATACCACGGCGTCATCGTTGATGGAAACTTAAATTTTAAAACGCACATAGATAAACTATCAGGCCGAATCCGCAGATTAGTGCACATCATGCGACAACTACGTAACTCAGCAACTATGGACACAATAAAAACTGTTTACTTTGCTCTCTTCCAATCACAACTTATATACTGTATCTCATGCTGGGGCAGTGCAGCAAAGACAGCTATAATAAAGGTGGAAAAAGCTCAACGGTCTGTTCTTAAAACTATGCCGAGTAAGCTTTATCAATTCCCCACAGACACTCTATACAAAGAAGCTAAAGTACTCAGCGTTCGTAAACTTTATATCCTCAAAGTAACCCTAACTACGCATAAAACGACTCTAAACTCGGCTGACTATTTGCAGTTGCTGAAAAACCGTGTTTTTAGAATTCCTACATCTAGTACTAGAATCGCTTTTGCCTTTCGTTCACATGTTTATAATCAAATAGTTAAGTCTTGCGACATAAAAAACAAGTCTCTCAATGAATCCAAAGCAACTTTGCAGAGATGGCTGGAGATAATTTCATACGACAAAACTGAGATTCTGCTTGCAAATAACGTTTGAAATAAATTTAAATTCAAATTATAAATAAAATCCTATTGAATAAATGCTATATATTTTATTTATATGTATTATATTCTCTTTGTATATTTTACTGCCAATTTTAAAACAATTAATTATAACTTTTTCATATT
The DNA here is from genome assembly GCA_949825045.1 of Argyresthia goedartella. NCBI lineage: Eukaryota > Metazoa > Arthropoda > Insecta > Lepidoptera > Argyresthiidae > Argyresthia > Argyresthia goedartella. The sequence continues at coordinate 9,294,493 of OX463831.1, read as the reverse complement.
CTAACAAATTATTATTATTTTCCTTTTATGACGTGCAAATGGCGCATGACGTACTTATCACTGTGTAAATCGTGTATTTAGATTCCCACGACACAGGCTTGCCTAGTGTGGGGGTCATCGACAACTCATTGTATGTTTTTCTTGTATTGTTTTTCTTATATTGATAAATAAATATTTTTTCATTTTTCATTTTTCATTTTCATTCTGGATTTGAACCTGCGACTAACATATTACTACAACATGTTTGTCAATCGGAATGGCAAGAATAATAATAATGGAATCTCTACAATGTTTCAAGAACTGAAAGAAATGATAAATGATATCGAATTGACATATGGAGATCGAAGCACAGAAAGTGACAATCTGACTGACATCTCAAAATATAATATAGAGCAGTTTTTTCATGACTAAGCACTTAAATTTTTTATACAAAAATATAGCCCGATTAATAAGCAAGTCAGACAATTTAACTTTTCATCTAAGACATCTTGATGCGAACAAATACACAATTGATATTATTTGCATCAAGGAACATAACATGAATTCCGGAAGAGAAAACCTGCTTGTTCTACCGGACTATCCGTTAGCATCTCACTACTGTAGGGATAAGGATAGGGGGTGGTTCTTGTATATTAGTCAGAAAAGGCATAGAGTATAGGAATCTCCCTGGCATTTCCAAAATATCAGTTAAAGGCATATTGGAATGTTGTCCAGTAGAGCTTATCGAGTTCCAAATTATTGTGGCATGCGTGTAAAGAATCCGTAAAAATAAACAAAAGGCTTAATATCTTGAATTTATTAACGACAAAATGACAACTTTACTAAATAAATTGCGTATTTAAAAGGCGGGTCATTATCTGTGTAGACAAAAATATATAGGAGAATAACTGTAAAACAAGGGAATTCAAAGATTTCTTGCTCGGCTACAATCTTTCGTTACCATTGCCTGAACCCACTAAACCACAGTGCTACCTGCCTTGACAATTTTGCCCATAATTTAAAACGAAGATGGAAGGGTGAGGTGTTTGATTACGGCCTTTATGATCATATTGCGCAATTGCTTTAATTTCCTATTAAGAAAACATGCTTAATTAATTTTTGGAAAACTAAAAAAAAAATTTTTAGCAAAGTAAAATTTAGAAAACATCTAAAATATTTATCATTTTCAGAATTGTAACAGTCATATAATCCAAACAAATGCTATGATAGTGTTTTGGAATCCTTTGTTCTAAAATACAACTAGTGCTTTCCTTATGTAGACATAAAAATACAAATAAAAAGAACTAAAAGGGATATCGAGAGTAATTAAGAAGTGTATTAAGAAACAAAGACAAGCTATCTGGCAATGGCGGAAGAAGCCATCAGCAGAAAATAAAAAAATCATTTAAAAATCTTCTAAGCGGTTCATACGAATTAAAAAGTTGACACAGCAAATACAAAACCACCACTTTATTAAACATTCTAACAATAAATAAAAAATCGCTTGGAACATAATAAATAGCTCTAAGACATCATAAAAATTATAGGTTCACTCAAAAATATAAAAAAGCGTTGGATCTGATGGTATAGACATAAGGGTATTAAAATATGTTAGTGAAATTATAGCTCAACCACTTAGCCACATAGTGAACACTTCTATAGTGCCCGGTGTATAGCCAGAAAAGCTCAAGCCATTAATTATAAAACCACTTTTCCAAAAAGAGAATAGAGAACTGATGAAATATTTTCGACCAGTTGCTCTAGTATCTGTTGTATCAAATAAAATTTAAAAATATTTATATTATACAAAGGTATCATATATCTTAGTTAGAAAAATTAAATATACTGAGGAACAATAAGGCTTCCGTAATGGTAAATCGATAAATAAAAATTCTTTCAGTAGGCGACCACTGGTATGGAAGAAAAACAATCGTGGCCCTTTATATGGATATGACAAAAGCTTTTGACTATGTGAATCATAAAAAACTTATTACGAGACTTGAAGCTTAGGGTTTAAGAGGAAACGTCGTTAATCTTGTAAAATCATTTCTAAATAACAGAACACAATCGCAAGAAATATCGAAGATATGTGTTAAAAGCAAACTTGAATTGAAATATCTGTCAAATGCAAGACTAGTCAAATATGGCGTATCACATGGTAGCGTCCTAGAAACACTTCGTTTATATACTTACATAAATTACCTCCCAAAAAATGTATCATATCCTATGGCATTATTCGCTGATGACAGACAGTACTTTAATAATAAAATTTAATGAATTTAATGACAGTGAAACCAAAATAAATGACGCTTTGAAAGAAATAATAAACTGGATGAATGAATAGTAATAATTTAATCGTTAATTTAGAAAATAAATGCTCAATTAATTTTTATCAAAATGTGTCTAAACTGGACAACACATACAATATAATGGCATCAAAACTGGCGAGGTTAAATCTACAAAATGTCTTGGTTTGTCAATAGAGAATTGCAAACAACAAACAAAACAGTGAGCGACAAGCTCTGAAAATATGCCTATTTATTTTCAAAACTTTCTAAAATCTTGATGGGATTATGGGATTATCTTCTGGGGAAATTTTACAAAGAGGAAAATATGTTTTAAAGCACAAAAACATTGCAAAGCCGATAATTCCTTGAACGCCCCACACATAATATTACACAAGATTTATTGTTAACACCTCTATTTAAGCACTTAATCTATATCGTAATCTAAAACATACTAGTTGAGTCATGTCACGTTTGATCGAAAACACGTAGCAGATAGCTAAATACAGATGTACAAATATATATTTCATGTGTCAATGGCGATTCTGTGGTCAAATACCAATCATGCCCTAGCGCAATACAGGGTGACTTAAATAAACTGGCCAAAGGGGATAGAACTGATCTGGCCTATCGACCCGCCGCCATTTTTTTTTCGGAATCGCGTTGCACGATGAGAGTGTATATATTGGTAGAGTACACATAGACAAAATTTCGAGTAATATCGTACCCCAAAGTGTCACGTTACCGAGATATTTGGAGATGCACACAACGACAATCGTTAAAAATAGACATAATATATATAACGTGATATCACGTATCTATAGGCAGGTCAGATTGTATCCAAATAATATTATTATTACTATTTATTTTAAGAGAGAAGGTACTTTACATACTACAAGGAGCATCACAAAACTATTATAAATAATTATTTATCTATTACATCGCAACGCAATGAAATGCAGTCGACATGTCGCTACCGCGTCGCGTTGGTCGCAAATCATGTGACATGTTGCTTAGCTTGAAAACATTATCTTTAAGTATTGCAGCTAGTTAGATATATTGCATCTATTTGTACCAAATAATAACAATACCATCTTCCAGATACCAAACGTTAAGTGGTGACTTCATGTTGGGCCCTACGTTTTGAATTGTGAGGCAAAAAATTATAGGCCTAATGAATTACCTTGCTGCGCCCCTGCTTATGACTCTACGAACACGTCCCTAAATAACAATTATCTAGAACTATAATAACATTGATGAAGAAACGTGTAAAGTACAGGAACTTTAGTCTATATAATGATCAGGGTAAAAGCCAAACTTACGCCAAAAATTAATTGACATAACTGTCCTCTAACTGCGCATCACCTGGTTTAGCCATTAAGCGGCGTATCACATTTCCAAAAGCATTAGGTCTAATGCTACCACCATTTTTTTCAAAGAGCCCACAATAATGCGCCGTACAAAAAGGGCAGACTTCCCTATTTACTAAACCTTTAAGTATTAAGTTGACTAAGGTACATATTAACCCGAATAGTTTAACACCCTTGTAACCTGCAGGTGACGAAAATATATCTTTAAGGTGATACAAAAAACAGTTTTTTTTTGCGAATTCCATTTACTCTACTATAAAGTCATCTGCAGATTTTATTTTTGAATTAATGTTTATTGAGTATTTGATTAAGATTCTCACTGTAGGAAAACGCGATTGAATGAAAAAAGTTATTTTATTTTTTCTGTAATTCTGAAATCCTAACAACTCATTCAATTGTGGAATTGCATTCAAAATGTGGATGTAACGTATTCGTAAACTCTCCTTGAAAATATGTTTGACAAAATAGCGTAGTTTATTTTTAAACAATTTGTATGTGTTTTTTTTTTCTCTTTCTTATGTGGAAGTAATTATCGCTGTCATTTTCGTTTACATTCGTTTTCCTATTATATATATTTTTACGTATCGCCTAATGGTGTTCTGGGCGCAGTGCACGGCCTGCGCCCAGAACATTGGAAAAGGGCGTGATGGCCTCAGAGGCATCCGCTGGTTCCACGGAAAGAAACTCGTCGAAGGTCGATGGTTCTGGAGGAGGAGGAGGGGGCGTCCCGTCACTGTACAATCAAATAAAATCAAATTATTCTTTATTAAGCACGTCATTCATTTAATACTAGGTGAACGTTCCAAAAGCAGATAAGTACTTCTTGACGTTGGCCACACTGCATTCAGACAACAACATCCTTACCGCTTCACCTAGGTATCCACAGTTAAACTTTGATTCTAGGCCCTGTAAAAAGTTTGGCAATCTAAGGGCTTGTACACAAAACTGCGATGCGACGTCGCATCGTAAAAAATTACGAGCTCCCTATCAAATCAAATCAAAAATATTTATTTCAGACAAAAAGTACACATATATATACATACAGCACACCTATACGCATTCTTATTCAACTTTCTGCGTTGCGAATTCGCATCGCGTCGCATCGCAGTTTTGTGTACAGGCCCCGAATTCCCCTTGACTTGACTGCGAATCCGATGAGAGCAAACTCTGAGAAGAAATTTAGGAATAGTTAGAAATGTATAAAAGTTTCTGAATTATCATGTATAACGAGTGTATTTTTATTTGTTTATTTATTTATTTATTGTATATTGGGAAAACCAACAGCACATTAAACATGTATAGAAACAATAATAAACACAGAAAGCCAATAAAAGGTTTTTACGTGTAAAGACATGATGAAGAAAAGAAAAAATACATATGAACTTAGTATCGAACTTAGTTTCGCTTACATAACGTAGTTATATAACAATAAATGTCAATTAACTCAGTGGGAGCATGCTAAGTACTCAGTCATTGTTAGCAAATACGCCGAAGAATTCTCCGTTCAGCCGCTGCCTCGCTGAACTAACACTCGTGCAGAATAGGTCAATTTCAAATCGCCTACTAAAATTGTGTAGCGCAGTTTATGTGTCCATTAATTATTTGCTGCCTGTATTGCTGACAGTATATTTTGTATTTTTTTTCGCCATAAAACTCCTATCGTGTACTATGTGTTTGTTACTTCGCGCTCATTTTAGTCTCGTAGCGTCTATGCGATCAGTATTTTAAATAAATATTTAAAATATTTTATCTATACACATATCATAAACGATTTTTGAACGCATTATAGAGGTATTATTTTTATTTATTATTTATTAATACTTTATTTCAGATAAAAATTCATATATTGGTTACCTACTATTTACACTTAATTTTAATGAAATACATAATTTTAATTATTAATTTAATTTAGTGTGCAACATACAATGGTGCCTCGAAAACAGGCTGTCCATCCTGGCACTTAACACCATCAGGATGCTGTTGGGACTGTCGCGAGTTCTGCGCATCAACGAAGCCACACGATTTCGAATGATTGCCGCGAAACCGTCAACCCTGGCTTCGGCAAACATTCCCGATGCACTACAGTATCGCGGCAACCCCAACAACATCCTGAAAACATTATTATATTGTACTCGGAGGGCGCCGAGGGCCCGCTGCGTATAACTAACCCATAGGCCACACGTGTACATAGACTGGCAAAATGCCTTGAAGAGGGTAATCTTTACCTCTCTGGTACATCGGGCAAATCTACGGGATAGCAAATTACAGCGGACCGCCAACGCCCTCCTTTCCCTATCAATATCTGCGTCATCCTGCAAACGCTCATTGACCACGTGACCCAGGTACTTGAACTGTGACACTCTAGCGAGAGGCGAGTCACATAGCTTGAGGGCCGGCACATCGACAGGTACTTTAGCGCCCGACATGAAAACAATGTATTCGCTCTTCTTTGTGTTGTACCTGAGTCCGTGGTCTTCCGCGTATGACTCACACACTGCGAGCATTTTTCTCATGCCACTGACCGAGGGGCTCAGCAGCACCATGTCATCAGCGTAACTTATGTTGTTGATAATTTTCCCATCAATAGAACAGCCGACGTTGATACTGACGAGCGCCTCGATCAGGCCATTTACATATAGGTTAAACAGCACAGGTGAGCTTAGCCCTCCCTGTCTTACCCCACAATCTATTAGCGATACAAATTCAACATATGAATGTGCTACAGAACAAGCTAAACAACTGCAGAGCCACAATGCCGGTCAAACATGCGGTTCCTGAACACATCAAAAGGAGCATGTATGTAGATAAACTAGTGTATGTAACTGTATATAATTAGGCATACTAATCCATAATGTATATAACTAACCATATAACTACACCACAACCTTTTAGCGATACATATTCAACATATGAATATCATCATGGCAACCATTTCCATTCCAATACGCTATAATGGGCTTTATTTACCTAAGGGAAATATTAAAATGCACATAAAAAATACTGATTTGCACAGCAAATATCAGGGAAAAATGCTTCGTTAACTTGGGTGAAGGGTAAAAGGGGTGAGCGAAGCGAAGCCCCCTTTATCCTTCGTGTTAGGTTGAACATGTAAGTACAACAAAAATACTTAAAACATAAACTTAGGTACACAAAAAATATTTAAAACATAAAAAGTGCAAATCAGTATTTTTGATGTGCGATTAAATCCAATCTCTACCTTATACCAAGACTTATTTCAAGACGGTCATGGTGGGTTCCGAATCTGATCTACAAGAAGACGTGGTAAACCCCAAGCAGCTGTTGTCTGTTTCCCTAATAGGTTCTAATTTCAAACTAATTTTTAGGGTTCCGTACCCGATATAAATGGGACCCTAGTGCTAAGCCTCAGCAGTCCGTCTGAGGGTCCGTAGTTCCGCCCGTCTGGCCGCCAGCGGCCTCATGAACAGTGTGATTGAACAGAATGTGTATATTTCAGTTTCCGCTACAGCAGCAAATAATGAACCACACGTGTTTTTCAAAATTAAAGGGGGTCTAAAATGTGTTTTTTGCGTGTTTTCTTCTACAAGGGTACCGGAAGCCTTCGTATGTGAGTCCGACTCGCACTTGACTGTTTTTTTTAACGAGTTTTGTTGAGACGTCTTTGGAATCGGTTCACTATCTTATTTACCAGCTAACGTAACATTCTGGTCGACATTGTTGAAGGGTGACCGTCAATTATTTCGGTTTCTATTCCCTTTATGATAATTGAGATTATGAAGGTTAGTAATAATAATATTTTGAACCTGCCAGTATGCTGTACTCTTTTCATTTAAAGAAGTGTTGGGCGGGGCAAAATAATCATCTATTTATTCTAACGGCCTTACTAATAAAAAAAACACGGTTTAACTTATACTTTTTGTCCTTTTCTTACTTCGAGTTTTGACATTTGACATTTGTCAAATGTCAAAGCTAGACAAAACACTGTATAAGTTATACTGTGAATAACTTCCTTTATTAGTAAGGCCGCCGTAAGAGTTTAACAATTTTTACCTGTCTGTCCGTTTGTATGCCTTAAGTCTGTCTTAATTGAATCTTGCAAGTTAAATATATATATCCATATAGCGCCACCTACTGGATATATATAAATATATATCCAGTAGGTGGCGCCACTAGAAGTGTAAGTGTTTGTAATCAGCTGTTAGTAAACATTAAATAAAAAATGGAATTAACCTATGGAACCACAAAAATACCATGAATTAATATACTCTGAACAACCCAGTGCATAAAACATCTTCAATATAACATTTTATCTGTATTCAGTGAAACAAACAAAATTATAAGTGACTTTAGTGTGTGCATCAGTAGAAATACCTAAAATCCTGATTACGTTTGTGAAATCAGGATTTTAGGTATTTCTACTTCAAATTCAAACCTCAAAGGACGCGCATAACAACGCCATCCCACCTAAGCACAGTGAACCAATTTTTTGACACGCACGCCATTGATTAAACAGTGTCCTATATGCCCGATAGATGGTAGCTGTAGTAGCAACAAATAAGTTTCTCTGTGGTAGCAACGGTGGCACCACTCATACAGACTGATAATTTCGTCGCTTTGAAACACTGACGTGTGGCTCAGCGGTCTACACCGTGGCTCCAACGCAAGAGGTCCAAGTTCGATTCTCGTCTCGGACTTTTTCAATTCTTAACTTTTGTCATCTCAACTACATAATTATACCTACAAAATGAGTTTTTTCGGAAACATTACATTACGAAAACCAAGGAATAACAAATCGGACACAGACTTGTTAACTGACGACGATGACGATTCCAAAGATGGGCGAGGACTAGACAGTAAGCAACAGTACGCCTATATTGTCGGACTACGAGGATGATGACCAAATAAAGGAACTAAAACAGGAAATAGAACGACTGAAAACAGATTTAAAAGCAGCTCATCTAGAAATAGACAACCTGAACATAGAAAATTCTAATCTAAAAACCAGCTTAGAAGACTCACTAAAGAAAAATAATTTATGCAAAAGAATAACAGATAGCCTCAAAAATGATTGCGTCACACCTAAAAATAAACGAAAATCGAAGTCAACGCCACAAAAAATACAAATACAGTCACATAAAAGCTCAAAAAGCGCTAACACCACCAGACCAGAAACAATACAGACGTGCGACATCAATACGGAGAGTGCGGCTTTTCACAATCTCACCCCGAATACTATAACCAAAGCTACGGACCCAAAGATATGCTTAATTACAAGTAACAGACGTAACAAGATCCTCTAAATTTCCCAAGACGCACTAAGGAAGCAAGGTCGTGTTTGTCACTTCCTGTCTCCTGGCGTGGGAGTAATGGAATTGCTGCAAGGAATAGACGAAAAACTAGAAAACTATTCAAAAAATGACTACTGCATTATTATGATAGGTGAGGCAGACTTCCAAAGCACCAGCAACTACTTCGATCTTGTGCAAAATATTCGGAACGCTCTACAAACGCAGCAACATGCGAACATAATTTTGTGTCTACCGGTCTACATGTGCTCAGACTTCACCACAATGTTCAATGGACGAGTTGAAACATTCAATAACTTACTTCATCTGGACAACCATAAACACAAATACGCGACAGTGCTAGTCTCCAATCAAAAACTAACGTATTATGACAACAAAGCGTTCAACAGGAAGCATGGAACACTAACCAACTACGGGATACGTACAATCTTCACACAGCTCAACCAATTGATTCAAGACACAAGAGCAAGCAACAATATAAACTATGTAGAGAACACAACATCTCAAGAAACACGCTCAGATTCCCCAGAAATGCGTACAGGACCTCAAGATACTGTACACTCCGGCGAACAAAGGCAGTTTTTTCTTCACTAAAAGTCTCTACATACTCCATCAGCACATCGCTGGTCTCATTAATAAATCAGACATGTTGACTTTATATCTAGAAGAACTATACACAGAAAACGTTGTAGTCGACGTCATCTGCATCACGGAACACAACATTATAGCAGGAGAGTAAGGCTTGGCAGTGCTATTAAACTATCATATTGCGGCACACTACTCAAGAGATGATAAAAGGAAAGGGGGAGCCTGTATATTAATTAAAACTGGTCTTCACTATAAAGAACTTATAGAAATATCCAAATTCTCTATAAAGGGGATATTTGAATGCTGTGCCATAGAACTAATTCACCAACAAATTATTATTGTGTGTATTTACAGAATTCCGAGAAACAAAAATAAAACCTTGCATTTAAATACTTTCTATGAGCAGATGAAAAAAATACTTCAGAAGATATGTATTAAAATGGGTAAACGAGTTATTATTGGTGGGGACTTTAATATTGATACCATCAAACAAACAAAGACCTCTACCGACTTTCAAAACTTTTTGCTAGGATACAATCTAAGACTACAATTTGCAGAACCTACAAGATTATCGTCTAAAACCTGTCTTGATAATTTTGCCCTCAACATAAATCACGGAATAGGAAAAGTCATTGATTACGGGCTCTCAGACCATACAGCACAGCTTCTAAATTGTGCCGTGAAAAAAACATGCGTAATCGACTCTTGGAAAACCACCAAAAGAGATTATAGCCAAGAAATTTTAAACAAATTTAAAGTATATCTTAATGCACTCTCCTTCTCTGACATTTATAACCTCGATGATCCCAATGACTCATACGATTGCTTTTTAGAAACATTCCTACTAATATATAACCAATGTTTTCCAATTATTACGGTAACTGTGAAAATAAGACAAAAACCCAAATGGATCTCGAAAGGAATTAAGAAATGTAGTCTGACACAGAGACAATTACTGTGGAAATCTAGACTAGACCCTACGATAGAGAATAAAAATGTCCTTAAGACCTATTCAAAACGACTTAAAAATATTGTAAAGTTAACTCAAAAGTCACAAAATAATTATACTGTACAACATTCATCAAATAAATCAAAAACTTCATGGAAAATAATTAATAACACAAAAATCTCTCTTCCTAGGGAACCTATAGAGAAAATAAAATCTGAAGACAAAGTCATAACCGATGCCCAAGATATTTCAGAAGCATTCAATAACTTCTACATAGACCAAATAAAACAAACCAACCAGTCATGTAATAAAATCTATCCTCACCCGATAAATCATCAACAACAGTCAATGTACATGAATCCAACAGCAGCGGAGGACATAGTCAAAACCATTATTGATCTAAAAAATAAAAATAGTGTAGGTCATGATGGTATCCATACAAAAGTAATTAAACATGTCCGGTATATCATTGCACCGCACATTAGCCACATTGTAAATTTGTGCATTCTCCACGGAAAATACCCGGAAAGTTTAAAAACAGCAATTGTAAAACCTCTCTTTAAGAAATCAGATAGGGAATCTATGACAAACTACCGACCCATTGCACTTATCTCAGTGATGTCTAAAATCTTCGAAAAGATCATATACAAGGCAATATTTAGAATCATTTAATATCTTGACTTTAGAACAAAAGGGATTTCGTAAAGGGAAAACCATTAATATGGCAATTTACGACTTCCTAAAGGACATCATGTCCTGCATGGATAGAAAAAAACCTGTAGTGGCCCTTTATATGGATATGACAAAGGCATTTGATTATGTTGATCACAGAATACTGCTCGAAAAACTATATGCATATGGTATTCGAGGAAACATACTGAAACTTATAAAATCTTACATGAGCAACAGACAACAATTCACAGAACTGACTAGAATAAACACAAAGACAAGATTAGAGGAAACATATAAATCAAATGTAAGAAAAGTGCTTTTTGGTGTCCCGCAAGGCAGTGTACTAGGGCCTCTTTTGTTAATTATGTATATCAATGACCTGCCAAAAATTACATCTAATAAAATGATATTATTTGCCGACGATAGCACAATGATTTTAGAATGCAATGAATTAAACGATTTTAATTTAAAATTAAATGACGCTTTAAAAGACTTAATTAATTGGATGAATACTAATAATTTAATTGCAAATTTAGATAACACCAAATTAATGAATTTTCATCAAAAACAATCAAAGTTACAAAATCTTAGTGTTTGTTACGATGGAACAACAATAGAAGTGGTCGAGAAAACCAAGTTCCTAGGTCTACTAATAGACAATAACTTAAATTGGAAACACCACTCAAAACTGGTTTGTGACCGTTTAAGTAGCTCTGCCTTCTTGCTCTACAAACTTGTAAAAATCGTGAGCATCGAAACAGCATTAGCTGCCTATCACGGTTTTGTGTCATCTACTCTGCGGTACGGTGTGATTTTCTGGGGCAACTGCTCTGAAAGGGAAACCCTTTTTAAGGCACAAAAAAGATGCCTCAGAGCTGTGTTTAGCCTCAAAACTACAGACAGCTGCGAACCCTACTTTAGGAAACACAAAATACTGACCTTACCCTTCCTGTACATTTATGAGGTGGCAGTCTTCGTAAAAACTAATCCCAATAATTTCATTGAGACCACAACAACCTTTTCACAGCGCCATCAACATCAGAACAGACTTTGCTTGCTACCGTCTAGGACAGCTCTTCTACATAAAAGTATATTTTGCATGGCACCTAAGATATATAATAAAATACCAAATGAAATAAAAGATTTCAATTTACAACCATTCAAAAATAAATTATTCCATTTGCTCAATGACAAATGTTATGACAATATTAATTCCTACCTAAATGATAATTTTTAATTGTGATATTTAGTTGTTAAGTTTTACATTTTAATTGTGATAATAAATAAAATATAATAAATATGTATAAATGATGTACCTAGACACTAATATTCATACACCATTTTACTGGTAGGACATAGCGGTAATTTCTTTAAGACGTGTCAACTGCAACCTATGTTCATGAAATAAAACATTCTATTCTATTCTATTCTATTCTAATATGACTTGGTTCCGGATTTCCGATTGAGCTGAAATTTTGCATGTATATTGCGAATCGGATAACAACGATTTTTATGACAAAGAGCTTTTAATTCGTCTAGACAATTACTCTGGTCCTAGATTCGTTTCATACTTTTTAGGGTTCCGTATGTATTAGTTCTGTTCTACAAATAATAAAAGCTTATTTAAAAAAAAAAAGGTTTTGTTTGTTGCTTGTTTAGTAATGTGGAAATGGTTCTCTTCGGTGCATTGTCTTGATTAAGGGGATACCACATCAGTGCAAAGGTCCCCGTTACTCCAGGAAAGAGTCGCAGGGTAAGAGGGACGGAATCAGGGAAAAATAAAAAAAATCGGTTGTAAATTTATACAAAATTAACTAAATTAGCTATGATAATTTCGATAAAAGGTAATTTAGTTATTGTCAAAACCAATCTAAATAATTATTTTTGAAGTCTGTATGCTATTCCATTTGTCAAAAAATAAGTGTAAATTCAGACCTCATTTCAATAATTATTTCTATGGAGCGAAATTCCTCCAATCGCGTTTCTGATAACACAAAATCTAGAAAAAGGTTTTTAATGTTATAATAATGTATTACCTTGGGACTTATTTTGGACAGCAGAGAAATAGCTTCAAAAAGTTTCGATTTTATCGATAAATCACCTTACCCTCTTCTCGTACAATGGCGTATGCTTCAGCGTACTCGTATGTACAATCGAACCATCTGAATCATGACCCACCATAAGCTTATTTTGGTAAACCCCTTAAATGCAAGTAGGTCGAAATTCGCTTGAAGGTTTATTTCCTTGGTAACGAACTTGTTATCATTTGATTAGACACTGACATTTACATAGATCTTACAAGTTTGAAAGTTTCAAACGAATTATCAGGCAAATGGGTCATGATTCAGTTGGTTCGATTGTACCAGTCAATAGTCCCACTGAATAAAGACAAGCTATTGGTCTTTAGCGCGGGGTATTGAAATGGTCAAACAAACACTGTACATAAGCTCAAGAACATTACCACTCTTCCGGCGTAGTCGGTAAAAAACAATATGGTTTTGTGCAAAGAGAAATTCTCTTAACATCTCTTTGGCACACTTTTCCTACACATCGTATAAGTCATGTATAAATCGAGAATGGCCCCTTAGGTCGGAGCGGGCGGCCCGTCCGCTCGAAATCACTTTCCGAGCCAGCAGCTTTCTCGACGGCTCGCTTTGAACTCATTTTCCATGGAGGGGTTCCCTGCTTACCTACTTAACTCTACTCTCTAGAGTGGCGGAAATAAACTGAGGTAATGTTGCTTTGTGTGTTGTTGCTCCATAAACCAACGTGAGCCAGCATGGTGAAGATTTGGGTAAAGGCCTGCTCTTTTGATGAGGCCCATGTTGTTCCCTTAGTTTCGTTAATACCAATTCCCATTTTATTTTTATTTCATTATATTTGGGACGTCAACAGCAAATAATATAGATAAGTTACAATATTAAACAGTACAATAATAAAGCCAGTTACAGATATCCAAAGAAGATACAGAAAAAAGTAGAAGAAAAACTCAGCAATAAGAGTTATAGGTAGTATGCATGTAAGTATGTATTAGTATAGTGTATAAAATAGTATTTGTAGTATATAATAATTATTTAGTATATTATTATAGTTATTATTTAATTTATTTTATTTATTATTTTATATATTGTACACATAGGTCTACCCCTGCTCAACCATCACCTTTTCCCTTATTTGCCTGGTTTACTGGAAGAGATCTCTTATTAGAGATAAGCTCGCCTTTGTACACTTTTTTATGTAACTCTTGTTTTTTGTATGATTTTTGTGCAATAAAGAAATTAAGAAATTAAGAATAAAGAAACTAACCCAAGAAAAAAAGTGAACTACTGATAGAATTAAAAGTGAGTAAAAAATAAGAATAATAAGCACATTAATGAATAAAGGTAAGTAACATAAATATTTTATCAGCTTTTTGTGCAAATCCGATAGGTTCCCCTTGTGACAAGGTTTATAATGGCAAGGATTGTCAAATTTATCGTATATTTGATATTGTGGTTTCTGATATCCACGAAATGACACAGAGTATCATTCATATCTACTTCTAGCAGATGCCCGCAACTTCATCTACCTGTTCCTAGGAATTATCATTCCTTCCACCTTCTGGTGCAGTCGGATAAAACGTATTATATATGTTAAACTAGCTCATAAGCTATCTCTGTACCAAATTTCATTCAAATCTGTTCAGCCGTTTTAGTGTGATTGAGGCATAAACACACATACAAACATACACCATCGCTACTTTCACATTTATAATATTATTTGGACTAGCTGATGCACGCAACTTCATCCGCGTGTTCCTAGGAATTATCATTTACCGAGATAACGTTACCCTCCTTCTGGTGCAGTCAGATAAAAAGTATCCTTAATGTTTATCTAGCTATCTATCTCCGTGATAAATTTCTTTTAAATCTGTTTAGCCGTTTAAGCGTGATTGAGGAACAAACACACAAACAGCCAAACATCTAAACATCGCTACCTCGACATTTATAATATTAGTTGGATACCGACAATAGAAGACGCTCCATATTGGAATCTTTATGTCGAATTACTTACTACCACTAAATCAAGTCAAGTATTATCAAAAAATATCTGCTAGATTTTAGATTGAAGCAGTCAGCTAGACGAGTTTTAGATTGAAGCAGTCAGCTAGACGAGTTTTAGATTGAAGCAGTCAGCTAGACGAGTTTTAGATTGAAGCAGTCAGCTAGACGAGTTTTTATTGCTTCGTCACATTATTTGCAGCTTTTAATCTCAGTAAGATTTCATCTTAAAAATATACGTTGAAAATACTTGAGATACTTTTTACGAAACAGCTTTCTGTATTAAATACTCTAGGGAAAGGTGGATTGAATGTTGAAATGGATATCATATACCACATGAGCGTATTACTCAGGGCGTCATCGAGAGCTGAAGTCATAATTTTGGGGGTCATTTCTTCGCCCGTATCTAACGTTGAATTTGAAAGGGATAAAAATACAGTTTACTGTATAGAAATGTGTACTTAAAGATTATAAACGTCACGCTTTTTCCCATAAGGGGGGCAGCGGCACAGTGGTTAATATTGTTATCTATTAGACATTTATATTTTTTGATTAATGTCATCTATACATTGTCAAATACATCAGACATCCTGTACCCGGGCTGTTAAGAAGCTGTTCAAATAATACATTGAGTCAGATTCGAGTTATCTTTAAAATTATCTCTTTTACATATTTTTTATTTAAAAAATCATCTCTTATTTTACGATACGGCGCTGAGCCCGGGTGCAGGGGTGGAGGACAAATATTTAACCGGCGGATTAGTTAACGAGGGCTAACAAGAATTGTGCAATCAGTTTCATAATTTCATCGTCGTTGACACAACTCATTTTTGTAACTTTTCCGGGGAAAAAACGACAGTTTCTGTATGTTGTATGTGACTTTGTCGTTAGCCTTTGACTGGTGACATGGTTTTTGTGTAACGTAACTGGTGACGAGGGGACTGAGAGGCCCACTGCGGTATCTAGTATAAATCATAGAAATTAAGTGTGGTAGCTAGCCAGAGTATGTAAAAACTATGTTATCATATATAAATGGATAAAATAAAATAAATAACTATACTCTGAATATATTTTTTTGTTACGATCTTGCAATTTTAATGTATGTCGTCTTAACAATCAAAAAACTAGAGATAAGATCACAAATTACATAAGCAAAAAATTTATCAACATATTTTGACAAAAAAACACTTTTTTCTATAATATTGAAGTAATAATGAATTAAGAAAAAAAGACAACTAAAATCTAAAGTGTATTTTCACGAAATTGACAATGGTCGAACTTTGCCAATTTTTATATGCAGTCTGGGCATAATTTTTTTGCACACTGCAAGCACACACGTTTCGGACTCGATTCAAACTGGTAATTTGATTGGCGCTTTTATCGAGGAAGACAACTGGCTCCTGCTTTCCTGGAGTTTTTAATGTTCTCGGTTAAAAATGTGAAAAACCAATACAACAAAATTACGTAAAAAATTACGTAAGTGGTGACATGGGGTCTGAGAGACCCCTGCCGAACTTTACGTCAAAGTAACTTACTGATTTGAGCCTGTCCGACACAGCTATCGCCTTCTACGGCATGGACGCAAGTAAACTCGAAGCTACTCAGGTGATGAGCCCAAGGAAACCCGGAGAAGGTGCCAAAATGTTGTTTTACTGACGCCGCTGGGCCTGTAAGACCCCTTGTCACCAGTTCAAGGTTAAATTAGTATTTATGACGTTTCGTTAACTAGAGAAAAAACAACACACCATGTGCCTGCATCTACATTCTTTCACCAGCTTGTTACTATCGTAGGAAATGAATAGTGTAAGTTACAATAAACAAATTGAATTTATTCGAGTCATTCATTTGATTAAGGATGCGAAGATTGTGAACATTATAGTGTTATTAGTAAGTACTTAGTGCGTTCGGAAACCGAGTGAAAATTCACTCGGAGAAAGAAAAGAGATGGAGACAATGACAGAAAGAAAGATGAAATGCGGTTACCAAACGCTAGCGCGAGAATTCGTGTTTCCGAACGGGATAAGTTGTCAATGTCAAACCAACTTAAGAAGAAAGAGAAGATAAAGAAAGCGATGGAAGATTCCTCCACCAAAATCAGTAATATAAGTTTATTCACAGGATTACTTAATTTTACAACAAGAAAAACACGATTGTTATAAAAAAAAACTGGAATCGTCCTCTACTTCCAGTCACACACTTCCCAAGCCTGTATT
The DNA here is from genome assembly GCA_949825045.1 of Argyresthia goedartella. Taxonomy (NCBI): domain Eukaryota; kingdom Metazoa; phylum Arthropoda; class Insecta; order Lepidoptera; family Argyresthiidae; genus Argyresthia; species Argyresthia goedartella. The sequence goes on along the minus strand of OX463831.1, from coordinate 9,277,113 downwards.
AGATAACAAAACCAAACATATTATCAAACAAACAGCATGAAAAGATTTTAGAAATCGCACTTGTCAGAGCGAAAATTACTTTTTCCAACTTCTAAACTAAAAATAGCACCTTCTTTGCTTGATTTTGGGTTGTCAGGCGGAAACAATCTACTCCTAACTCGTTCGAATAGGCTTTTTACGAACCTTGCTACGACCGTCGCCTTCGGCTCGTGCCGTAAACTTCTCGGTTCGTAGATATAAGCCTTTGTGAACTCGTGGGAAATGTACTATATTTGAGCCGTTCGAAAACGCTGCTCGGCAAGCTGCTCGTTTACCCTCGGTTTCACTCGGGTTATTTCCGAACGCTCCTGGGGTTATTTCCGAACGCTCCTGGGGTTATTTTCGAACGCTCCTGGGGTGATTTTCGCATCACTCGTAGTTTTTAGCCGATCTCGAACGCACCCTTATTATTTGCAACTGAGATAAACAACTTGTGATTTGTGTGTGAAGATAAACGACAGTTTTTCAGAAATAAATACAACTTGGAACCTTGATTGTAAAGTTCAGAATCGTGATCCATTGTCAAAACTCCTGTGATATTTCACATGTTACCAACACGTTATTAAAGCAGTCTGACACACAACAGTTTGATTTGTTCTTTGTTTCGGTTCTCTCATTCAACCCTTTTCAGGTCATCGGTCCCTATGCATTTAAATACTTTAGTATTATGAAAATAATTCTTAAAGGTTTTATTAATTTAAATATTTAACTGACGCAATAAAAATTAAAACTGGCCAAGTGCGAGTCGAACTCGCGCACGAAGGGTTATGTACCATTATCTATAAAAATGGCAAAAAAAACACGTTTGTTGTATAGGAGCCCCCCTTTAATATACATTTGATTTTAATTTAACTATTCACTTTTAAAGTGAATAATATAACTCAATATTATGTGAATATTTCAAGCGTCTACCTGTTGCCGTTATCAACATCAAGCAAGCAAAATAAATCACGTTTGTTGCATGGGAGCCCCATTATAGTAGTTTATGTGACTGCTACATAATGGAGGGCATTAAGACTCGAGAGTGGGTTTATGAAACGAGCCGAAGGCGAGTTTCATCATAATATCACTCAAGAGTTTTAATGCCTAATTATGTCTAGTTACATACACTAGTTTATCTACACACATATCATAAGCTCTCTTTGATGTGTTCAGGAACCGCATGTTTGACCGGCATTGGTTTAGCTTGTTCTGTACCACCAACTTCGGGCGTTCGAAATTTGAATGTCAGTACCAACTTCACAGACAAACTAGGGGCGGTATGCAGGCGGGCGTCGGCGTTCGAAATTTGAATGTCATAATGTGTAGAAAAATTACACATTATGGTCATAATGTGTAATTTTTCAGAAAAGAAATGAGTTTTTACCAAGAAGTTTAACATTATGCTGATCGTAACTTACGGTTTTTGTACGCAGTAAAGAGGGTTTATGATACGTGTGTAGATAAAATATTTTATCTACACACGTATCATAAACCCTCTTTACTTAATACAATTATTATAACCATAATGTGTAATTTACTACATATTATGACATTCAAAATTCCTACATATTATGACATTCAAAATTCGAACGCTGACGCCCGCCTGCGTGCCGCCCCTAGTTTGTCTTTGAAGTTGGTACTACAGAACAAGCTAAACAACTGCAGAGCCACAATGCCGGTCAAACATGCGGTTCCTGAACACATCAAAGAGAGCATGTGTGTAGATAAACTAGTGTATGTAACTGTATATAATTAGGCATTAAAACTTCATAAACCCACTCTCGAGTATTAATGCCCTCGATTATGTAGCAGACACATTAACTACTATATTATATTCTGTTTTTAAGTACCTGTTGTTATAGTGGCAACAGAAATACATCATCAATGAAAATTTCATTTGTCTAACTATCATGGTTCATGAGATAAAGCCTGGTGACAGACGGACAGACGGACAGTCAGACGGACGGACAGCGGAGGGTTAGTAATAGGGTCGCGTTTGGCAACCTTCGGGTACGAAATCCTAACAATAGTGTAGTCTTGTAGAGGGGTCCAGAACTCAATATCTACTACGTCAAAAGCCTATTTAGAAAAGTCTACCCCTCATATTCTCTACTTCGTAGTAAACCTACATCGCTAAAAGACTTTGTAGCAAAAATACAATTTTTTTAAAAGTACAGTCAATAATAAAAACTTTTTAAACCTAACAGTTTATTTGTACTTTAAATACTTACCTACTGTAAGGAAAGTAGACCATTTAGTTTCAAGCCGCTAACGCAACTACCACTCATAAATCTTCCAACGAGTCAACAAATTTAAAGCAATGTTGGTTAAAATAAAATATTCATCGGTACAACCCTATTCCTGTCACAACAGCGGAAATTATACCCTAACGCCATGGCAGTAGGCGTATTATCTGAATAAGGAATTGTGTTTTGATAGGAGGCGTGATGTACAGGGTGTAACAGAAAGGTGTAGTCAAATCTCAAGGGTTTTGTTACATGATTCTGAACAATGTTTACCATGAAACCGATCAGAGTTTATTACTGGCATCATTGGCAAGTTTCGGATCAGTAGCCTGGTAGTAGCCAGTAGGTGATGCGAAAAAAAATGGGGTTTTTTTCGAATCGATTTACTCTACCATGAAGTCATCTACAGATTAGATTTTTGGGTTAACGTTTATTTAGTATTTGATTAAGATTCACACTAAAGGAAAACGCGGTTGGATGAATTTTCTTCAATAGAATTTTATTATGAAAATACCTCTAAATTGTTTTATTTTTTTCTGTAATTCTGAAATCCTAAGTAATTTCATTCTGAAACTGCGTTCAAAATGTAGATATTATGTCATCAAGAAATATTCTTAAAAAACTTTTTAACAAAATAGCGTAGTTTGTTTTTAAATCATTTTTCTGTGGTTTAGCGCAACGTTTTTTCATTTTTTCCCGATTCCGTCCCTCTCACACTGCGGGTCTTTCCGCCGGGAGTAACGGGGATCTTTACACGGATGAGTTATCGCCTTATCATGTCATTCTGATATTAGGAATTTCCATCGCTGTTGAAAAAAGTACCAATCAGTACATCGCATAAACAAGCAAAGTTGCAATAAACGACAGCTAGTGTGAAAAATTTGTGGTGTGTTTGGTAATTTTTTTCAATAGGATTACTAGATGTCTGAATCACATAATCTTAAGGTTGTCGACCCATACATATAGACCGTCAGTTTTGTCGTAAAACTTAAAAACTTTAATATGGTTTTGTCTAAAATTTCAAACACCATGAATCGAGTTGCCAATTTTTTCAATACACGCGCCTTAAGGTCTAATTCGTGTTCTATCTTTCAACTAAATATATAACTACCTTTATGTTACATCCTTTAGTGATGGAATAAGTTTCATATGTAACAAAGTTTACTTGGTTATTTGCAGGTTGGATGTGATATAATTAATCACGTTAATTCGCGGGTGAACCTCCGCTAGAAGGAGCGCTGTTGAGTTTAGTTTCGAGATCAGTTGCCAGTAATGCAAACCAGTTTACACATTTAGAAGTTACCCGAGGGTTTATACTCTTGCGAGTTATCTGAGTCACGTTGCTAAAAGATAAAGCTTAGATTTAATTCATCTGAATTAATGACATTCCAACAGTGGCATGATTAAACTATAATAACGCTTTGGCCGTTTTTAGAATGAGATTTTGACATTTTCTTAATGCGTTATTCTGTACTGCAATATTTTTAATTGCAGATATCAAAGATTTATGGGTTTTGAGCTGTCAGGATCACATTCTCTCAGCGGCCAGATTAAAGTCTTAACTAAAGTTAAAAACCGGTCAAGTGCGAGTCTTAATCGCGCACGAAGGGTTCCGTACCACCGTTCAATGGAAGCGATGGTGTGGAGTGAATAGTTTGGATTTTACACAGCAAAATATTGTTTACAAAGTTATTGGTGTGGTTACTTTCACACTCCATGTACGTAACCAGGTGCAACCATAAGTTTGTATGTGGTATTGAAAGAATTGTTGTATGGGAGCCCCTTTAAATATTTCTTTTATCCTGTTTTTTAGTATTTGTTGTTATAGCGGCAACATAAATACATAATCTGTGAAAATTTCAACTCTCTAGCTAGCTAGGTTCTTGAGATACAGCCTGGTGACAGACGGACGGACGGACGGACGGACGGACAGCGGAGTCTTAGTAATAGGGTCCCGTTTGGAACCCTTCGGTTACGGAACCCTAAAAACTGTAAATAGCTAAACGAATAGGGTCTTACGACAAAAAAAACTCATGTTCAACACTTAATAGATAGGTAGATAATCAATTTATTCACTGTAAGAATACACACAAATACAAGCAATACAGATTCTAACAAAACATAAGATATAAATGATAGAAAGAAACTATACCTGTGCATATTCCACAGTGAATAGGCCCTGGCTCAGCATGTGTTGCAGATAACTGCAACGCTGGTAATTCTGCCAGAACCCATTTACGTTACGTTTGTTTTGAGGTTAAACTAACTGTAGCTTTTAAAAAAAATTAGTAACACGGATAAAAACTATGTTTTGAAAATAGAACGGGCAAGACCTGTCGGGTTTCAAGCTGTCAATTTTTGAAAAGAAACAAAACTGCATTCAAAGATTTTGAAAAATACGCTTGCCACAACCAGGAATCGAACCGGCCAAAATTCGAAAAAACATCATTCTGTACTTTTATAGCGTCGATCGACAGGGTCAATTATAAGGATCATATCTTTCTAACAAACATAGTAAATTAAATGAAAGGAAAACATGAAATCTCAAAACTTATTTTATTATTAACCTAAAAACATGTAAAAGCTAACTAATTAGTTGTTCGAAATGGGCTCCCTCTCGTTGAATACATAAATTTATTCTTCTAAGGAGCTCTTTTTCAGTAGCCTTTAATAGCGTGTTGTGGTGAATATGAAAAATTTTACTGTAAACCTCAGCCCTCAAGTCGTTCACAGTTGCAACGCTGGTAATTCTGCCAGAACCCATTTACGTTACGTTTGTTTTGAGGTTAAACTATATATATATTTTAAAAAAAAATTGTAACACGGATAAAAACTATGTTTTGAAAATAGAACGGGACAAGACCTGTCGGTTTTCAAGCTGTCAATTTAGAACTTTTCTTCTTTTATTAAATGACACGCTAACCTTAACCTTAAATGCTTTAAAATATCACATTTTGGCTCTGGGAATTAACATCTCGAGAATGTCTTATTGCTCTTCAGCACTACCCGGGGAAAAGTGTAGGGTAATGGGGTCCAGGTATTACCTGCGGACGGACGTGACCAACAGTCTCCGTCAATTTAGAACACTAGTTACTACTTAGTTTTGTTTTGGACCTTCGGAATATGGTTGATTTTTCGATTTTTTTGACGCCGTGATTTGAATACAGTAAAAAATTAAAAGTTTAAGTGCGAGTTGGACTGGCGCACCGAGGCTTTCGTGTATGATCGTGTATGTTAATTGCACAAAAAAATAAAAATTAAAATACAATACAAAATACATTTACAAAGGCAAGCTTATCTCTATTAAGAGAGCTTATTTCTCCGCACAAATCTCATTTTATATCTGCTACGTTACCTATCTATTTTTCTGCCTCTTCTCTACATTGGGCTACTGTGGGAGAGAGAAAAGTAAGACAACGTTGACTTTATTTCCGTAACTCTTTCGAATTTCGAGTTCATAATGATTGTCTGATCATCAAGATTCCTCACATCGATGACATGAATCTGAGTGTATAAAACAAAGCCGGTATGAAGTTCGTAGGGTCAGCTAGTTATTATTAATAATAATAGTAAAGTCTATTCCAGAAATGATTTCCACAAAAGTTATGAATTAACACAAATAAATAAACTGTTTTGCGTGCCTTTTAGGTACCTATAAAATAAACCTAAATCATGTCAAAAGTATTATTATTTTCTTACTGTAGATATTAACATATACAAGCAACCGTCATTTTTTGCTTCATCTCTACATTGGACCACCAGATTGATTGTTAGATCTCTTTTCAAAATTGGTTGTGTTTAACTAATACAAATATTACCATATTAATTATTATAAATACTAAGAAGGAATACATAATTACAAAATTATTAACAGTGAATTCTATGTTGACTTAGATTTACCCCATACATTCCCATTTAAGTAATCTTGAACAATGTAATATCTCTTTTTAACCAAAGTCGATTTTACATGGTTTTTAAATTGCTCAAATGGCAATTTCAAAATCTCCAGAGTATTAATGTATCGTACAAGATCCCACAGGACGGGCCCTGCCTAATTTGAGATCCGCCATTTATCATCTAGACATTGTATACAGGATGGAATTTTGTGACACCACCTGGAGGGCAAGTAACTCTAAATAATGGAGGTAGCAAATTTCCCTCAAAGGAAACATTCCTTTATTTTTGAAAAGAAACAAAACTGCATTCAAAGATTTTGAAAAATACGCTTGCCACAACCCGGAATCGAACCGGCTAAAATTCGAAAAAACATCATTCTGTACTTTTATAGCGTCGATCTTTCTAACAAACATAGTAAATTAAATGAAAGGAAAACATGAAATCTTAAAACTTATTTTATTATTAACCTAAAAACGTGTAAAAGCTAACTAATTAGTTGTTCGAAATGGGCTCCCTCTCGTTGAATACATAAATTTATTCTTCTAAGGAGCTCTTTTTCAGTAGCTTTTAATAGCGTGTTGTGGTGAATATGAAAAATTTTACTGTAAACCTCAGCCCTCAAGTCGTTCACAGTTGCATAGGATTTTAGGTAAACTTTATTTTTAACATATCTCCATAAAAAAACCAGGGGGTCTGGTGATCTGGCAGGCCATCAGATTGTGCCGTTTGTACCGATCCAGGTCCTGAAATTGTTATTAAGATAGGCTGCGATGATTCTGCTGTTATGGGCTGGAGCACCGTCTTGCTGTAATATTACACGGTTTCGCTCATCCTTGGGAAAACATTCAACTCGTTTCGTAAGAGGGCCAGTATTTCAAGGTATTTGACCGATTTTAGATGCCCTTCATAAATGTGGATTAACACAACCAAATTTCTCATTATACCGCACCAAACGTTGAAAGAAAATTTTACTTGACTGTTAGTTTCATGAACACGAACAGGATTTACTCTAGACCAATAATGGTTATTGCGGCGGTTGTACATGTCATTATTACTAAAGTTGGTTTCGTCAGACCACACAACGTCAGACCAAAAAATTCCGGTTACGGGCAACTTCTGTCAGCACGGTTTGACAAAATTATAGTCGTCTCTCAGGATCTCCAGGATGTAATTTTTGAACCAACCGACCATCACGATAACATTTCCACTTATACTTTTTCAAGACTTTATGTACCGGAGTATGGGTGGTTCCAATTTCTTCGGCAGCTTCTCTGCTTGAAGCCTTTGGATATGTTTCAAAATATGTCAACACACTTACATCAAAATCGGAATTATCGCGCTCGAGCAGCTGTGGACGATGACTTTTGTAACTACCAAAATCTTTCAATCTTTGTACCATTCGCCTCAAGGCGAATCAAGTAGGTACTTGTCGGTCCCGATATTTCTCTCCGTACCACCATAAAGCTAAATTGACATCTTGGCGATTTAAAAAAAGGCTTGCATCAAATCAAATTGTTCTTGATAAGCCATTTTGACGATTATTAATGCTGCAGCTGACAAACAATTTGACAACAATCAAATGTGAATAGCAAAAGACTATCGCGACGTCGTATTTTCCTTGTTCCATTTTCTTTTTTTTTAATATTTATCATCAAAAAGAGTCTGCATAACAAACACGCGTAAAGATGATATTATGAACAACAAAAGTTACTGTAAGGTCGCAGCAGTTCTTGAACACCACCTATAATTGCCTACCTAATCTGTAGGGCTAGGGAGTTTAATTAGGCAGGCGTTAGTAACACCAAACTTGTGTTTATTGATCAAATATAGTTACAATTTATATAAAAGGGATCAAACTGGCTCGATAGCCATTAAGCTAATCCTAACTATCTAATTTGCATCGGTCGCTGACCGATGCCTAAGGTGAAGTGTGTCACATCGACTTTTCACATCAAAGCCTCTTTTTTTTTATTACAAATTACCTAACAGTGTCATAGCGAACACGCACTCTAAAGAGGCCCGTATACAATATTATCGCATAGACAAATATCGACCCTAACTATATGCCTTACAGTACCTATCTGATGGATCCTTGAGTAAAAGTGACTTATCCTGTCTTTCATGGTTTTCCTTTCATTTAATTTACAATGTTTGTTAGATCTCTCTAACAAAATAATAATAAAATACTTTATGTATTCAACGAGAGGGAGCCCATTTCGAACAACTAATTAGTTAGCTTTTACATGTTTTTAGGTTAATAATAAAATAAGTTTTAAGATTTCATGTTTTCCTTTCATTTAATTTACTATGTTTGTTAAAGAGATATGATCCTTATGATTGACCCTGTCTATCGACGCTATAAAAGTACAGAATGATGTTTTTTCGAATTTTAGCCGGTTCGATTCCTGGCTGTGGCAAGCGTATTTTTCAAAATCTTTTAATGCTGTTTTGTTTCTTTTCAAAAATAAAGGAATGTTTCCTTTGAGGGTAATTTGCTACCTGCATTATTTAGAGTACTTGCCGTCCAGTTGGTGTCACAAAATTCCACCCTGTATAATATCTTAAAGTATATTTCTTTATGTTTTATCATACTTTCTTCCACGGCAAATATTAAAAAAAAAAACTTTACCTATTTGAAAAACAGAAATTACATGGCAACATTGACTCAAAGAAATGAGTGTCAATTGTCATTCCGCAGTCTTAAGTGAAACACGTGCTCTATACATTAGCAGTAGAACTATTTTGAATTGAATTGAATAAACTGTTTTAATATGAAGCATCAAGGAGATCTCTTATAGTTCAAATAATATTTACAGTTTAGTTTGAGATTTATTAAAACTGTAGTAAAGTATGCAAAAAAGATGGCGGACTAAAAGTTTGTAGAACTCGCCAATTACTTACGCTTTGTCGCGTCAAGTAGTTTCTAAATAAAGTACTTAGTTAACTTCAACATGTTTCAGCCTTTGACAACACTTTTAACTTTTAATACTGGCATACAGATTTAGGGCGTAGTAAAAAGTAAGTAAGCTACGTAATAGGCTTTCTAATTAGGGCCAAGGCCTGATTCTCTTTTGTAATTTCTAGAATTGAGAGTCTACGTATTTTGTAAGTATACTACACAGATTCAGTTTTCAATATTATCAATTATTTAAATGTTAATTTAAATACATATTGCTATCATGTATTTTTATAACGATAATGATAATGATTTTATTACCTACCTATCTACTCAACTACATACCTATTCAAAAAAATAAGTTTATCTAAGCCAAGTTTTATTACAAGTCGTAGGACTCCCCTTAGAAGTTAACAAAAACTCAAATAAAAAAAAAATGGAACGACACAGAAACAATTTTCACATTGGCAACTTATAAAATATAAACAATTTTTTACTACGTCAAATATTGCATCAAACAAAGTACTTGGGTAACTTAGATATTCTATGTAAAATACTTAAATAAACTAGACATCATTTGTAATTTGTAGATGGATCACAAATAGCTGACTATGTTTTAGAATTGACACAGTTAACTAAATGGGAAGGTATATTTTAAATTACAGCAAGAATCCGGCATGCGTGCGGAGGTTCACATATAAGGAGCTAACGTCCTAAATACTGTCGACCAAGCGAGGGAAGCGTCTGTGTTTCAGCTTGGGCAAAAATGCTTTCGTATGTCTGTCTGTCCGGATTTCCGGTTCCGATTCTCGTGAAACCGATTCTCGTGAAATTTCGTGAGAAGGTTCGATAACTATGTTTTTTTTTTGTCGATTCAGCTTTTAGATATTTTTAGAAATTGCGGAGATACGGAGCTGAAAATGGAAACAAAACTCTATAGCCCAAACCGCTTTATCCATTTTAACAAATGAGGAGTCGTTGGTTATGTGGAGATCGTGAAAGTGACTAATACAATTTTAGTAAAAAGCCAATTAGTAGGATTTTAGATCGCAAAATGTAGTTAACAAAGTTATTGATGCGGTGCATTTATAAGTTTCTATGTTGGAACAGTTTTCCCCAACAGACTCGCCAGATGAAAAGCTCACGGAGCCACTGATAATAATATCAGTAACATGGTAGGTGATCACAGTAATCAGTAAAATAACCTATAGGATACCAAATAATTAAACTTATTCATCAAGAGAAAATCTTGCGAGCTCTCATGCAGCAAGCCGTAAAGGTGGCATACGGAAAGAGTATGTCACTGCTTCAAACTTAAGAAGATACTCAGCGCAATACAGTCTCCTCAACCCAAGCTAAGCTACACCATTTCAACACAAGTATAGTCTCTCCAGCGTAGGAAATAAAAACGGTGTAAAGTCCATGAGGGTATCTCACGTTAACGTTTTATATATCACGGTCTCGTAAACTAAACTCAATGTAAGTCTCACATCTCGCATTTACAGTCATATGGTGGAAAACACGTAAAACCTCGCTGTTTTAATGATGGAAATATCAAAATGCACCTATTGTAAGGTTTATAAATTGCATTGTTTGCTGAGTTTATAATATACAATGAACTGGTGCATTTAGTATAAAACTCTTTGTGAATTAGGGGTACATTTAGGTATAAGGAATTTCCTCTGACCGATTTTTGAAATGGATTTCGTGACAAGAGAGAACCTGAAGAAATTGCTATCATAAAAATTCACTCGACACCTGCAAAATTAGCCCCAAATGAGGTTAAAAGCCACCAACCATGACAAGACGGAGAAGGCAACATTCGATTTTGCAAGCAGTGGCCGCAATGTGTATCTCGGACATCTTGGTATTTGAAAGTGGAACAATCAAATAAAACAAGATTATTTTAAATCAGCTCAGTCAAATCAGTCTTTTGTAGTGATTTTGATTGGACGATTACTCGATTTGATGTGTAATGCGATTGAAATTTCTAGATATCAGAGATATTTAAAAAGGCTTCAGATCAGTTGCTGGATTCCCTATCTCTGACAGGTATTAATTGCAACTCGGTATTTGCAATTTTGAACTGACAACTTTCAAACTATAGCAAATTATTAATTCTTCAAATTTAACAGTCGCAATCACAATAATTTTTTTTAGTTACTCATTACTCCAATAGATTTATATGCTAGCCTAGGGCAAAAATAAATAAATACGACGGCATATGAATAGGTTTGTCAGTCTGAGTTTAGGAATTTAATATGTGTGCGAACATACAGCATGAGTTGATTTGGTTGCCCGATTGTTTCTGTTGAAGTTCATAATTGACAACTGTAAAACTATAGCAATTTTGTTAGTTTAGTTATTCGAATCCTTCAAAAAAACAGTCGCAATCACAATCAAAATCTCTCAAGGCGTTTTACCATCCTTCAAAATGTCAATTTGATTGCCGGATTGATGGCATAGCGAATCGAGCTACAGCATTTCAGACCGAAAGCTAGGTCCAACAAACCGGGTGGGATATTCAAATCGATCAATCCAGTCGATTTAGAGGCAAGCAAAGTTAGGCCCCGGTTCAATACCCAGGGGTACATCTGTTGAAGGAAGCGAACATCACGTTACCCACAGAGCTACCAGAGATGGAGTTATAAACGTGTACAAGATATACCTCGCGCCACGAATTAGGAGCGCTGGGCGACGTTGGCGGGAATTACAGCGCATATGTACAGGTGTTACAGGTGTATAAGGCCATCGCTCATAACTTTTGGCGCGAGGTATAATCGTTGCTCAATTCATGTCAACGTTGGTAGCTCTTCCGGAACTTCCACACACTTCACCTACAGTAACTCACCCACGTGGACAGCCCCAGTCCAAAACCCGATCCCAAGCCCTTGTATCACCACCCCTTATACATGGTTTGTTTATTTTTGTTTTGTTTACGTTGTCCTGTTTTTATTGATGTTCTCAATTAATTATCGTATTAAAAAAGTGATGTAGTGAAACAGCAAATAAACGAATGAAATGAATGAGTGGATAGCGGCTGTTCTAAACTTGGCGAACCTAAAAAATATTCTGTAGGAGTTTTTGCGTTTTTCCCCTACACAGAGGTCCTGTCCAACGTTTTCTTAATTGGGTATTTATTTATGACTTTCTAAGTAATCCGATCCTTGCCTCTGTGTAATGATTTCTAATTCATTTATTTCAAATTAGCTCCGCTTACAGCAAGAGTAGGCCATCATCTAAAGAGGTTTCTGATTCGGTATCTGAATGTAAAATTTTGAACTCCCGTGGGCTCCATTCCTCATCTGTCACATTTTGTCAAGGTTTGATGAATGGTTTCTTTGGGTTATTTATGATGCCAATAATGAAGTCTTGATAAATCTAAAAATAAGCGTATGAGAGCTCCGTTGTCTAATGGGAGAGCTCCGTGGTCTAATGGGAGAGCTCCGTTGTCTAATGGGAGAGCTCCGTGGTCTAATGGGTTTCACGCTTGCTTCTCACACAGGAGATGCAGGTTCGATTCCTGACCATGTACCAATGAGATTTATCTCAAGTACATTATACGGACGTTCCAACGGTGATGGAAAACATCGTGAGGAAACCTTCATTACTCCATAGCCGCGGCGATGGGCTAGCCCCCTGTCACGCAAAATGGAGTCTTGAATAACTGGCTCAAAGTGGGCACAATTGTGCCTCTGCCACCCCGCATGGGAAAAGGTGTGATGCTGTGTTATGTTATGGAGTATAACATGTCTATTCTGTCCCTTTCCTCGCTATGTTCTTGCCTTTGCCACACCTCAAGTATTCAATAGCTCGACTCTGCATCGCTTGATACATCCCGACTACCTTCCAATTCAAATGATAATCACTTTGGATAACTCTTGTAAAATACTCGCGTTCTGGCTGGTCCGTGTCTTGGATAGGACACTACCAGCCGTACCACCAGTAGTGTTGGTTACAATTAAAGAGCCGCCCACCAGCAGTAGAGACATTTACACAACCAAAACTATTTGGGATTCTACGGTCAACCATGGAGGTCACAAATCACAATTACCTGTTTACTTAGAGGGGGTGGCAGAGTCCGATCTTCACAAAATACCAACATTCTTGAAATTTTTGACAGCTGTCACTATTTTTGACATATCACTAATTTTTACAGGTGTCGCGGGCAACCTCAATTCGAAGTCGGCGACCATCTTTCGATACATCTATTTGATTTGGTCGCATAGGTTTTACTATTGATTTCAACCCCTAGCGAATAAAATAACTGCCAAGCAAAGTTTTGAAGCTTTATTTTACATTTAATTTTCACCATAACATTATAAGACTTTGCCGTTGATTGACGCTACAAAGCGAATCAGAGAGGCCTAAAGCATAAACGAAAAACACATATTGCAGTAAAAGCAATCGATGCGAGGCTTATACATTGTAAAAAGTAGTGTATAAATAATTATTTTATAAATAATATTAAATATTAGAGGACAATTTTACACAAATCGAACAAGGCCCACATTAAGCTCAATCAGGCTTTATTTATGGGTAATAGACGACAGAAGATATATTTAATAGAGATAAATACTTATGTAAATACATAGAAAACATCTAAGACTAAGAAACAAATATTCATGCTCAATCATCACATAAATATTTGCCCTGACCGGGACTCGAACCCAGGCAGGGTCACTACCCGCTAGGCTAAAACCAGCCGTCGTAATAATAAAGGCTATTACTAATTAATTTAATTATCTCCCAACCTAAACGAAGTCTTCACTTAGTTGACCGAGCGAGCGAAGGGCTCCATTTTGACAAGATAGGAGGCCGATTTTTGGCCGATCTCTCTATAGAGATCGGCCAACTAAGTCAAGACTTCGTTTAGGTTGGGAGTCGGCGACCATCTTTCGATACATCTATTTGATTTGGTCGCATAGGTTTTACTATTGATTTCAACCCCTAGCGAATAAAACTGTGACCCCTAGACCAGAACTGACATACACACATAGGTGTGTATGTCAGTTCTGGTCTAGGGGTCACAGTTTTCAACCGATCCTCACAAAACTTGACACACGTGTTCCTTGAATTAAAAGATTTTTTTGTCGAAAGCTTTTCTCGATTTTCCCTTTAGTTATTTTAGAGATGATCATGACGTCATAATTTTTTTGTATGTTTTTTAATTTTTTTCTGAAACCTATCGTGTGGGTAACAAATTAAAGGGCTTCATGAGCCTGTTAGTGCCCACAGGGCCACTAGTAAGTATGTTAGTTGTTATAATTTTCCAATAACGAATAGTCACGGAACAACATTTGAAGGACAGATTAAACATCCATATCCACGTTATATCCTAAAAAGGTTAAAAAATATTCCAGTCGATATATGCGCATAATTTGTGCCCATACGACAATCGCTCTCCGAATCTCGACATAAAATCGTGGAAATAGATGATGTATTACCATATTTACAAAAACCAACATTCATTTCCATGACTTGTTGGCTTACTCGTAAATGGTTGCGAAATATTTCTTAAAAAAATCAGGCGCCATACCGTTTTGTTTCGGTTGTTCAGTCGGACGACCCGAACGGCCGAGTCGGCAGTGACCCTGCCTACGAAGACAAGGGTCCCGGGCTCGAGCCCCGGTGGGGGCAAATATTTGTTTGATGAGAATGAATGTTTGTACCCTAGTCATGGTTGTTTATCTATCGAAGTATAATATGTATCTATATAAGTATGTGTATCGTTGTCTAGTACCCAAGATACAGGGAATCCTAGTTTGGGGCTAGATCAATGTGTGTAAATAGTGTCCAAGGTTATTATTATTATTATTATTATCGGTGTAATCTCAATGTCATGTCTTTCCCTTTCTATCAAACACTTTTCAATTTATTTTAAATTACAAGGCGGATTTGAAATTAGGGTTTCTATACAGCTGTCAGTTTAGTTTGTTATGTCGGACTTGAAGCCGTCAGAATTTGGCGAAGTATTAAATTATCGCGAAAGTCGATACCTCAACAGGATTAGTAAATATCGACAGTTGATTAAATTTCAGATTTGCTCAATCCAAATCCGAGCTGAGACCACAAAACATAATTAAATTTTAAATTTGTACTAGTATCCACGATGCATCTTGGTCCTGACAGACGAATTTGGTTTTATTACAATATTGAACTTCAGTCCAAGTCATTATGCAAAACCCACATTGACCCACCGCGGAGCACAGGTCCCGTGTCTACGGTCCTATAAGCAAAACTTATCTACGACCTCAATGGCATAGAACCCGGGTTTGAATCTCGGCTGGGGAGGAAAAAAAATCCAGGTCTTGGATGTGTGTGTCGCTATTGCTGGTTCCTTCGGCAAAGGGAATCCTAGTGTCGGGCCAGGAGCAATGAGTAGCTTATGCTTGTTGACGTCAAGTTTCTAGGCGCCTGAGTGCCCCCTTGAGGGGGTTATGGCGCATGAGAAAGAGAAAGATGCAGATAGAGGTGAGTGAGAGATAATGGCCTCGCTTAGGCGCAAATGAACCTTGCGATGTTCGTGCAAAATTATTATAATTTTCGTTTTTTTTTTCTCAATTTTTGGTAGATTTTTCCAAGTGCCGATTTATTTTTACATTTTCGGTAGTTAAATACACTCCTGAAAGAACCAAACATATCAAAATATTATGTTGATTAATTCCACAACAGCATTTATACGAAAATTACTCTGCATATTCTATGAAATGTACCTACCAACACACCGTCCTTCCTACATGGGGCATAAGAACCAAAATCGTTCAAATTACGTCCGCAGGCTCTGGGCTAAAATCCTCAGGAAATCGGGGATTTGTTTTCTTGAAACCTGAGGATTATTAGAAATAAGGGACTTTGTGATATGTCCTCACGAGTTAGTAGGGTACATTTTAGCCAGGCTAGGACAATATTTTTCGTGAAGGCGATGGCAGTCAGTGGAAGATTGCCTCTTACTATCATATCAATCTTTCGATAGATGAGCCAGTCATCCCGGTGGCATGGTAGCTGACCAAATGGGGAATGACCACAGTAGGAATAACTTTCCCCAAAGAACGTTTAATTGCTAATGAAAAAAAATTACCCTTAGTAGATCAGCTGATATTAAATGGCAACAATTTAAATGGCTTATGTTTAAACGATCACCAAAAACGCCTTTTAACGCCAAAAACCTATTTTACTACCAATTAATTCGAAGCGACCGCCAGAAAGTAAACGATCACCAAATTGTGTTTGGATAAATGATCATCAAACTTCTTTTTATATTTCGTATTCTTAAGATTATGTTTTAAGTCTTTTTGTTGTCCTTTCCCCCCTTTTGGGCAGCATTTACCCATTTTGGATAGGGAAAAAAAAATTGATGATCATTTAAATTGTTCTCAAAATATTATTTTCTTACCTAAAATGGGTCAATGATCATCAAAAGTTGCAGAAAATATCAGGGCAAAATACTGCGGTAGCTTAGGTGAACGGTAAAGGGGGTGAGCGAAGCGAAGGCCCCTTTATCCTTCGTGTTAGGTTGAACATGTAAGAACAACAAAAAATATTAAAACATAAACCTAAGTACACAAAACATAAAAACAAGTTTGGTGATCATTTACTAATTTATGCAGTCATTTCGAATTTATTAGTAATAAATTTTCGAATTTTTTGGTAATCGTTTAAGCGCATGCCATATTAAATTACTGAGGAAGCCAAATAAATGTCGCTAGCTGCAAGAAAACTCACCTCTCTGAAAGAAAGTCTCGCCTTTGCGCATACTTTTTCTTGTAACTTTACCATTATTTTGTTTACCGGGCACTAAAGATAAAGAAATATTGTGCAGTCGTCTCTCATACCAAAGCTAGACTGGGCCAATCTGTAACCATTTGTGTGAAGTCTAAGCCGTGGGATATACAGCAGACTCTGGTTGCGCACTGTAGGAATATTTGTTGCACAGATTGTCACAATACCTCGTATGTATGACTACAAAAGCTGCGCTGTCTCATATGCTACATATAATAGCTTTAATAGTAGTTTATGTGAGTGCTGCATAATGCCTAATTATGTACAGTTACAAACACTAGTTTATCTACACACATATCATAAGCTCTCTTTGATGTGTTCAGGAACCGCATGTTTGACCGGCATTGTGGTTCTGCAATTGTTTAGCTTGTTCTGTAGTACCAACTTTACGCAGGCGGGCGTCGGCGTTCGAAATTTGAATGTCAGTACCAACTTCACAGACAAACTACGGTGGGCGGGTGGGCGTCGGCGTTCGAAATTTGAATGTCATTATATGTAGAAAAACTACACATAATGACCATTATGTGTAGTTTTCCAGATACGAAACGAGTTTTTACCAAGTAGTTTAACATAATGCTGATCGTAACGTGCGGTTTTTGAACGCAGTAAAGAGGGTTTATGATACGTGTGTAGATAAAGTCCATTATGACTACTTCCTATATCGTCAGGTTTCCTATGTTGTGCCAATTCGACAAGTTCCCATAATCGTGAGGTCCATAATGACAAGTTCTATGTGGTCCACATCCCGATTCGACCATTTCCCTATTTGACCGCAAGGATCTGTGCGACCTGGTAACGGCGTATTGGGATAGATTTTTCATCAGGTGTGGCTACCGGGTCTGAAACACGGTGGGTGCAGACCCGGAGTTGAAAGGCATTTGTTTTTTAATATCATGATTCAGATCATTTATTAATGAAATCTTACGGCTAAGATATGGTTCACTTGTTTACTATTTAGGTTGACAACTTTTGATCTGCTAAACTGATTTTAATAAAATATAACTTAAAACCATCCTAGACTTATACTAACTACAAAAAACCGCATCATAATGCGTTTGACCACTATTCCTTGTTAAGCTGATAACTTTAGATAGAACTACTAAACTGATTTAATAGAAACATCTAAAAACCAATTCAGGTAAGACTACTCAATTGAATGAAAATAGCATTAAATTGGTGCCACTTATTTAACCGCTAGCGAGCCACGGTCAGACATACAGACATACAGACACACCGACATACCGAGAGACGCTTCAAACTAATAACACCCCTTTTTGGTCGTCGTGGGTTCAAACTATTTAGTTCAAATTGAAATTGAAGATTTATTCAATAATCCTCTAAACAACACACATAAAATTACTGCTTAGAAGATATTACTTTGTAACAATAGTTATGTTATTGTTATAAAAGCAAACATAATTAATACATAATTATGTGCATTGTTAATTATATCACCGTAAGATAGTCAAAACCGTTAGTTTAACAACTAACGGTTAAAACCGTTAAATAGTAAACTGGTTTAAACTTGAACTGCAAACGAAACACCAGGGCAAACGCTGCGGTAGCTTAGGTAAAGACTAGAGGGGTCGCCCCCGAATAGTCTTCGTGTTAGGTTGACATCTAAGAAAATAAACGTTAATTCTAAACCCTGTCGGTCTGGTTTACTATCCGTCGATAGTTGATCAACTACCGCGTTAGTTTATCAACTAACGGTTTTCACTATCTTCCGGTGACATATACACAAACATTTAAACCCCACTGGCCCCACACTAGGATACCCTGTGCCGTAGAAACAGCGAAATCACATACATATAAACGACCAAGAGCTGTTTTTTTCTCAATTCCCAGCCGGGGCTCCAACCCGGGACCTCTTGCATGGTAGGCAGAGCCACAACAAAATAATGATGGTATAATCGCGTTCGAAAAATCGCGTAGGCCTTAGATGGATAAAATAACTTTCTTCAGGTAATCTTTCCATCTGGCAGGGGATAGGGAGCTTGTAAGTAAACAACGTGAGACCTATATAATTGGATGTTGTAATACCCGAAATTCCCAAAAACCTGTTGATCCAGATTAATTAATTTAGAAGCCATTTGCTATGGGATTTTGTTGAATGTTGACAAACATTCAGGAAAAAGCGGAGAGAAATAAAAACAGGGCTTTGGAGTGTAATGCAAATTGCACACCTTATTCCATATAAATTTCGTTGAAGATTGAATTTGAAGATGTTTTTGTCACGTTTCTGAAGTTGATTGATATACAATGCTACGTTGTGAAGCTGACTCAAATTTTCTGACGCCTGCAGGCAATCAAATACCAAATACCAAATATCAAATGTCTTTATTACTGTAGATATTTACATATACTTAGCAATCGTCATTTTTTGCCACTTCTCTACATTGGACCACTGTGGGAGAAGAAGGGCGTAGAAACTCCCACAGATTGATTTTTAGATCTCTTTTTAAAAATTGCTTATGCTTAACTAATACAAAATATAATATTTAGTCATTATCATAATTAATAAGCAGGAATAAATAATTACAAAATTATTAACAGCAAGGTCTGTGTTGAGCCAGATTAACCCCATACAGACCCATCATTTAAGTAAATCATGGGCGAGAGAAAGAGATTTGACAAGACACTCACACGCCAAGAAGTCTTGCGGGGACTGTATTTATGTAGCTAGTTGGACACGTGCGGAGCTAATAGTATTCTATCACTGCCCTGAAAATATCGCTAGGATTAATCTAACGAGTTTTAGTGAAGACAACCTAATTTGTTAGAATGCCGTTGAATTGGATGGAATGAAATTAATTTCTCGCTGATTTTTGCAAGTCAGTTATAAGTCGCTTAACGAATTAAGAGCGCTGGGCGACGTTAGCGGGAATTACTACGCATATATACCGGTATTGAGAAGTGACTACTGCGCATTCAAGACCACCGCTCATAACGTGTGGCGTGACGTATAACACGCTCACGGTGGCAAGCTGGTCAGCTTACTTTCAAATAATGCGGTACCAGGTTATTTAGACCCGATGCTTAAGTTTCCATTAGGCCAGCACCAGGTGGAAAACACCTGCTCCGACTGTACCTTTGAGGTAAAATATCTCATAAAACTCATTGCTACAGTCTAGTTAGTATTTTAACGAATTTGGAATGAACCAATCAGTTCAAAGCTGGCTGTGGCTCAAGAACCCTTGATTAGAGGATAATAAAAAAACGTGCCGGATCCCTACGCCCTGGCATCAGCCTTGAACGGTATATATATCGATGAGATTTTAGTGATGTGATAACTACATCGACATCGTTTTTATCGAAGCTAACTTTCATTTGGAGTTTTGGATACGAGAAATTACTTAAATGTGTGATACACAGAAGGAAAGACGCACAGAATTTTGTAATAGCTTAATTATCATCATTAAATAGAAAAAAAAATCCTGCTGACAATTACAAATGAAAAACAATATAATCCCCTCCCCAACATGAAAAACAATTTTCTATGCAATGCTGATAAACAAAACCCCCGTTTTATCACTTTCACTGACTTTAATGTCTCAGGGATGTTTTATTTATTATTTATAGTTATGTATGGTGTTGTCAAAGTTATTCAGAGAATAGTATCGACACTCGTTCGAAGTAGTGGGACTAACTACAACATGGGAGGAATAGTCTTCTTTACCTACATCTGTACAGTAAGATACGGTAATAATGAGCCGGCCTATATACTAAGTCTTAACTAATTCCAATTCTTAGTGAACATTACTAAGCCACAAAGTTAACTTTTGCCCGCGAGGAATACGTTTCGCCTCCTCTCTCGCTCGCTCGCGCCCTCGACGTGTCAGAAGTATAGTGACGGAGGCTACGCCATCAGAGCAAGGTGCCAAGATAACTTTGGCGGTCTGGAAACATATAAATAAATATGGTAAATAAAAAACCCTTTGGCAAATTTAATAAAATGCATTAGTTTTAGACGTTTTATCTATGCAGTAACAGTTTCAATAAAATAAAATCTTTATAAATGTAATAGGGTGCAATATGCGTCAAATTTTAAAAGCCTCTTGTATGTCCTTTAAATATTTTTTTTTAAAGAATTAAATTTTAAATTAAATTTATATACTAATTTTATTATTGACGACCCGAATGGCCGAGTCAGCAGTGACGCTGCCTACGAAACCAGGGGTCCCGGGTTCGAGTCCCGGTGGGGGCAAATATTTGTTTGATGAGAACGAATGTTTGTACCCTAGTCATGGTTGTTTATCTATCTAAGTATAATATGTATCTATTATATAAGTATGTGTACCGTTGTCTAGTACCCAAGATACAGGGAATCCTAGATTGGGGCTAGATCAATGTGTGGAAAATGATGTCCAAGGTATTGTTATTATGTATCTTGTATAATGTAGAGACATTTGACCACTGTATCAGAAACAAAGATAAGGGCGAAGAAATGCAGAGTAAAACAAATGACTATAAGAGGTTTTGTTTCATACATACGTCGTCTGCTTTATCTTTTTTGAGCAACACTTGCAAGCGGAAAGCCTCGATTCATTCTGGTTTCGTGAGTACCAATTCAGTCATCTTTTAAATGTGAGACAGCCTTGCATGTATTATGTTACGTGCGCTGAGCTCCACAAACAGAAGATATCCATGATTCACACGCTATGTAGTATCAAGTTAGATTACACTGACTAAAGAAGGCGTATTAGAAATAAATCTGTGCGTTTCTTTATGTTCACTGATTTATCGATAAAGCATATTTAGCATAACTATTAATCACTGAATACTTAGTATAAGTTGATTCCATACGGGCATATATTTCGTAACAGGCATCGCTCATGATCGTATATAGGAATCATTATATGGAAAAGATATTTTCACAAAAACTTTATTGATTAAAGAGTTATTTTGATAAGTTCATTGGCGCAGTAATGTATATATAGCTTTCAAGTTGATTGTCACGTCCAGATTGCCAAGAATTGTCAGATACCCTTATAAAAACTAAATTAATTACTAAGAGAACAATGCTCAGTTAAATCCTAGAAGTATGACTACCTTTATTCATTAAAATCTCTGAGACACACTTACTGTCTCATCTACTGACTAAGCATAAATATTCTTAGAAGGTAAGGTCTGCGACGCATTGAAACGTATAATCCCTTCTGGCTCTATGTGATGAAACAATGTGACTTCTCCCTCCTTAAGTTTGAAATCATATGATGATTTTTGAGGATGATTTCGACCTTTGTAATATTTGTTTATAGGAGGGAAATATATAAAAGATATATAATCCATCTAATTGATTGGAGGTGCTCTATTCTGGTATTTTATAATTGACTGGGATTCTCATACAGGTAATATTTCGGGAATATTTCATCAAGTCGAGAATGCAGGTGTCTTCAACAGATACTATTATTTGAATTTCATTGCACAGGAAATTTCGTATTGTAATGAGTTTCCTTTCAACCCTTTCACAAGGAAAATTTCTTTACGGACATTCCAGTTTCAACAACCAAGTCTTTAAATTCATCTCCCGCTGCTGCTGACTCTCTATACTTAAACAAAACTTTGAGGATTGTAAAACAGATTTTAAATTTAGGCACGTAAATAATGAAGACATTGTAAAAGCGTTTAAATCCCTGGAAATGAAAAAGACAGCTGACGCCCATGGTCTATCAGTAAAAATTATTATTTCCATTGTAGATTGTATTGCACCTCACCTTTGTTGTATATTTAATCAATGTATAGATAATGGTGTGTTTCCTGACTTGATGAAACTAAGTAAAGTTATACCTTTATTCAAAGCTGGTAGTACATCAGACCCCACCAATTTTAGACCCATATCGATACTACCAACGCTTAGCAAAATATTTGAAAAACTCATAC
The DNA here is from genome assembly GCA_949825045.1 of Argyresthia goedartella. Classification (NCBI taxonomy): domain Eukaryota; kingdom Metazoa; phylum Arthropoda; class Insecta; order Lepidoptera; family Argyresthiidae; genus Argyresthia; species Argyresthia goedartella. The sequence goes on along the minus strand of OX463831.1, from coordinate 9,254,388 downwards.
TTAATCAATTGCAAAGTCATTTTTATCTCAATTTAATTTATATTGCTCAGTTTGGTTTCACAAAGGGTCGTTCAACAGCCGATGCTGGTGTTGAACTAATCGACAATATTTTTGATGCCTGGGAAGACGCAATGGATGCAATAGGTGTCTTCTGCGATCTATCCAAGGCTTTTGATTGCGTCCATCATGACACTCTTGTCAGGAAGTTACGCCATTATGGTGTAAAAGATCAGGCACTTGGCCTTCTGGAGTGATATCTAACAGATAGGAATCAGATGGTCGATGTTAATGGGAAAAGATCACCTGGGTCTTCAATAAGTATGGGCGTACCGCAAAGTTCAATTCTTGGTCCTTTCTTGTTTTTAGTATATATTAATGATTTACCTTACCTTGTTAAAGCAAAACATGGGTTAGTATTGTTTGCCGATGATACTTCTTTGATATTTAAAGTTAAAAGACAGCAATCAAATTATGACGAGGTAAACAATGCTATCTCTAGTATAGTGAACTGGTTTACTGTTAACAATTTATTACTTAATGAAAAGAAAACTAAATGTATTAAATTCGTGTTACCCAATGTGAACCCGGTAACTACAGACATATTTATAAAAGGACAGAGATTGGACCTTGTGCAGTCGACTGTCTTTTTGGGCATTACTTTAGACGCCAAACTATAATGGGATCCTCATATAAATAAATTGTCAAACAGACGGAGTTCGGCAGCGTTCGCAGTTAAAAAAATTAGAGCTCTTACCGACGTAGACACCGCTAGACTAGTCTACTTTAGTTACTTTCATAGTCTAATGACCTATGGTATTTTATTGTGGGGTCACGCTGCGAATGCTAATAGTATATTTATTCTGCAGAAACGGGCTGTTCGTGCAAATTATAGATTAGGGCCTAGAGTGTCACTGAGGGAAAAGTTTAAAGAAATCAATATTCTGACATTTGTGTCTCAATATATCTATGACAATCTTGTGTATGTAAAAAGAAATATAACTAATTTTCAGAAGTACAGTGATATACACAATTTTAATACTAGAAATAAAGACAAGTTGGTTCCTTATGTAAGCCGACTACATAAAATTAGTAATTCTTTTAAAGGCAATTGTATACGCTATTACAATAAGGTCCCTACTGATATTAAAAACTTACCTTTAGACAAGTTTAAAATAATAATAAAACAGAAATTGTATAAAAAAGGTTACTATAGGATATCTGATTACTTAGAGGACAGATGTCCATGGGAATAGATTGTTTGAGTAACAGGCTGTTTCGATATATAATTAGCATTCATTTTGTAATTTGACAATATTTTATTTAAAAAAGGAAACGCAAAAGATGCGACGACTGTGGAGTTTCTTCGGTGAGCTCTTCTCCACAGATCTAAGTGATGTAACAACATCCTATGAAAATAAATGATTTTTGATTTGATTTGATTTTATTTCAGTTGGTGAAATAATTAGGGTAAGGTTTGTTTCAGGATTAGTGAGGCAAATGAACAATTTTATAATAGAAATAAGTATCTTTCTTATTTCAATGTGTTTCCATAACAAATATAATATCAGGGTTTGGTGAGAATACCAGTCTGGCTGTTCCTCTTGTAAGCTGAAGTATCTTAACAAGTTCGTCGGTATTGACAAAAGATTGACGAGATATTCTTATTTTGCCGAATGCTATAGTAGATAAATCATTAAATTTTGAGCAGATTGTTTGAAAATAATGAAATTTTAGATTGCATGCATGTCTTATTTCGTGAAGGCAAGAAATTATTTTGACTTCATTCATCGTTGTCTAATATTGTTAACTGTTATATTCAATTGAATCAGGTCGCTACATATGCTTACAGAAGTGTTTGTGAGTGTCGTTTATCTTTGTATTGAGTGCAGGCGAGATTTTACTTCTTTTTTCATATTGTCATATTTGATAGCATCATCATAGTCTAGATTTCTCATGATAACAAATAAGAATATTATTGAATTGATTATATCCCTTTCTGTTTACTGTTGGAAACTAATTGAATATATTTTCCATAGTCATACTTTGTATGTGAATTGATTGGCGTTTAATTTTCAACAGAGATTTATTCAAATTTGAGTGTGGTAAAACCAGTCTCCTCAACTCTTTATAGCTATTCATGTTTTAATCTAAGTCTTCTTTAAGAAGTCTAACATGTAATATCTTAATAACAATCTTGTTATCGTAGCTAACTAGGGTGGTTCCTTCTCTAATAGGGAAAACGCAGCAAGGGGACGAATCTGTGGAGAACGTCGCATATTTTAATGGAAATCTTTTTAATTTTTCTTATTTGTTTCTATCGTTACTGAATTTATTTCAATCTTCCTTTAACCTTTGCCAGTGAATTTATACTTTATGAAATGCTAGTAACTCCTGCATTGCAGTTTATTATTAAATTCTGAGCCGGGGTCGGAACTGATTTTACCAGGTACTTCTAGGAATTATTTTATCAAAGCTCTGACTACTTCAGGCGTTGATCTGCAGGGATTTCAAATGCATCTATTGTTGTCAAGAAGTATTTGCCTTCAATGGAATCAAAGTCGATAAATAGTTCTTGAAACATTCTGTCCCACCTCTTTGAAAGAGTATCATCCTATTTCAATTCTACAAATTATCTCCAAAGACCTTGTATCCATTGTCCATACTCAGTTCTCTTATTACCTTCACTTAACCCCTCGCACCCCCAGCCACTTGGCGCCGACACAGCTCGTCCCCCAGGCACACTTAAGCCCGCGCGGCGCGCGACACTTGACTGACGTATCAAGTGATTATGTTGAAATGGTAACTCTTAGAACTATGAGAGTGCTAAATATGAGTAGCTAATGAAACCCTCTCTTAGTCAATGCAAAACTAATGTCACAGTGACCTTCCTTTATTATTGTACCGACATGAGAATCACAGACATCTATGAAAATGGTCCTTCTCGACACAAATCTAGCCGACATGAGAAAAACATCAACAAATATACATGTTGTTTGATACCTACGTAATCTACACAATATATCTTTTTTAAAACAATAAAAACATTAGTGTGTTCTTATAGAAACAATTCAATATTCACCATAAAAGCTCAGAAAAGATCAGTCAAAATTCGCTCGCGAGAAAAAGTGATTTAGTTTTTTCCAGTCTGAATATTTTTTTTTATGAATGACCATAGACAATTGTATCGGATTATAGACTTTGTCTTATTGAGCGTCTGGAAAATCTTTAACAGTACCAACATGACAAAAATTGGCCAAAATATACCGGTTTAAAAAAGCGCGGGAGCGAGAGCGTCATATGACGCTTGGGGGACGGACGGTACTCGAGGCGAGCGTCATATGAGGCTTGGGGGATTGTAAGGTTAAACAATCTGCTAAACATGTACCAGTCAGGATTTAAACCGGGTCATAGTATGCTGAAAGTCACTGATGACATCCAGGTAGCCATGGACCGAAAACAGTTTTCCGTGCTGGCTTTGCTTGAGTTCAGTAGTGCCTTTAACTGCGTAGATTTCGACATTCTTGTTGAGCTTCTCAGATCCTGGAACGTCTTCTCCTTCTCTGCCAGCTAGTTCGACTCTTATTTGAGGGATCGGCAACAGCGTATCAGGTCAGAGGAGATATCAACTTAATGGTGTGACCTCTCTACAGGCATCCCTCAAGGTGGCATTCTTTCTTTTCTTCTATTCTCGATTTTCATTAACTCCGTCTCCAAGTCCTGTCTTTCTCATATCATCATAATGCTGATGATCTTTATATTTATGACCACTTCCCTCCTAACGACGCATACTCTGAACAGGCATTAAACGCTGTTCTTGAGGGTTTAAGAAGTTGGGCTTCATCCTTTGGACTCATGGTCAACCCTTGCAAGTCCCAGGCATCCGAGTATTTGCTAATTTTATCGGTATCCGAGTATTTGATAATTTTCACTCTCAGGAGATTTCAGTACTTGCCTCGACCAAAACACTCTCGCTCAGTCTCTCTTTCTACCCCTCATCGATTATACTGATGTCTGCTGGGTCAGTGCTAACAAAGAACTACTGAACAAACTCGAACGACTTCATAATCTCGGGATTCGGTTTATCTTCGCGCTGCGCAAAGACGACCAAGTATTACAACATCGCAAGGAGTTGAAGTGGCCGCCGATCCGTCTTCGCCGGTATTCACACATCCTCAATTTCCTGTACAACATTTTATGGAATCCACGCTGTCCAATCTTCTTGCGAGACAGTTTTCAATTTATTTCTTCCAGTAGGCCTCGGAGAACTCACGCAGTTTCCATGCTCACAACTCCACAGCATAACACCGCGTCCTATGGGCACGAGTTTAGACCCGGGCCATTCGGTTGTAGAATAAACTCCCTTACACTTTCAGGGACAGTCCTACTCTGAATATATTCAAAAGTGGTGTGAAGAAGCTAGGGCTGTTTTTAATCCGTATGGCATTCGACGAATTACATTGTGTCCAAATTGTGTTTAAATTGCAGTTTAAAGTTTGTAATATTTTTATCTCTTATTAGGTATAGCTGCTTGCTAAGTCTGGCACTGAAAAGTAACTGATATTTCCTAACTTGTCGAAAATATCTGTAATGTTTGACGGAAGGTATTTTTCATCTACTTAAATATTATTGAGTCTTCTATAATCTAAAACCATTCGATAATTCTTTTGTCCACCAGCGTTAAGTTTTTGGAGTGGGATTTTTGATACATTATCATTCAATACGGAATTACTCCATTTAGTTACAGGTTTTGTATTCTAATACTTGTTTACAATTTATAATGGGAAATATTAAACTGCTCATCAAAAACACTGATTTGCACAGCAAATATCAGGGCAAAATGCTGCGGTAGCTTAGGTGAAGGGAAAAGGGGGTGAGCGAAGCGAAACCCCCTTTATCCTTCGTGTTAGGTTGAACATGCAAGAACAACAAAAAATACTTAAAACATAAACTTAAGTACAAATAAAATATTGGAAACATAAAAAGTGTTTTTGCTGATAATTTTTTGCTGTTCAAATCAGTATTTTTGATGTGCAATTAAATACTAGCCATTTATAATAAGCAAGGTGAAAGGTCGTTAAAGTATGGTAAGTACTTTCTATAAATGTTATATAGAGAGTCTATTAAAACTCACATAAGTAACACAACACATTCAATGGAATAAGAACAGGTATAGACGGGATACTGAAAAGGTATACTCATAATAACATCTTCCACCATACCACACATGTCCTCCAATTATAACTGCCAGGTATTTCCACGAAGTCACGCAGACAAATTTTGTGGTTTCAGTTTTTTGGATAAACGTTAAAACGTACACGAATCACTGCACTGGAATCGATGTGAAACCACCTAGGGCGCCAATTTGGTACCTAAAATCCTGCCGACTGCGCCAGTCAAATTTCGAAACGGAAAAATACATATTTTTTTACTAAATTAATTACTAACATTCCCGTCTGGCTCTAGGTGATGAGACATTGTTACTAAATACTAACTAATAATACCAATGTAACGGGTGCTCTATTATTTTGTATAAGTATCAAATCAAATAATTAATAATTTAGGATAGAATGCTTGTAAATACGTTCTTCATGCTCAATAGTGCCTATACTATATCTAGATAGCTAGCTAAATAAATCTAGATGCCCGAATGGAATTAATCGCTATTTATTTATCTATATACTGACTGCCAAAGGTTCTGTAAGTCAACAGGCTAAAATGGTCTAAAAATAAAAGTATTTACCTATATGTAGGTACAATCGAACCAACTGAATCATGACCCACTTGCCTGATAATTCGTTTGAAACTTTCAAACTTGTAAGATCTATCTAAATGTCAGTGTCTAATCAAATGATAACAAGTTCGTTACCAAGGAAATAAACCTTCAAGCGAATTTCGACCTACTTGCATTTAAGGGGTTTAGCAAAATAAGCTTATGGTGGGTCATGATTCAGATGGTTCGATAGTACTTATGTACTTGGCGTGAGGTTGACTCACTATACACTAAACTTACCACTTATATTATGCAATATTGTTGTACGTGTGAAACAAAGTTGCTAAAGCCCCGCTAGTGTCTATTTACTTTCATATAAAATGGCGTTGACAGGCCGAAATAATATCTCACAAACAATACCTAATATGACACGGCGTTCTATAAAGCCGAGCTTCGGATACGAACACCGAGCAACTTGAGCTTATTGGTCATGACACAGCTAGAGACGACTTCAACAATGCTTTTGATAAAGTAATCGCAGGGACAGTTAGCTTCGTAAACTAAGATTTTGTAAACTTGTTGCTCCGTCACTCTCTCCAGGTCTGGATATTATAACCATACCATCCTTACCATCCTTTATTTTACAGTCTGAAATTGCAACTGAATGATGACGACTTTGGTAGCGTTGTTGTTTAATGTTTGGCCTCCAAAGCGTGAGCGTTAGCCGGGACGGGTTCGAATCGGCTGGGAGGGGAAAAAAAAACTCGAGATATTTGATGTTTAATTGTTTATATGTGTGTGATGTCGCTGGTTCTGGTTGCCACGACACAGGGTATCCTAGAGTGAGGCCAGAAGCCTGTATTCCTGTATCCCTGTATCCTATATATAAATATTTATGTTTATGTTTTAAACGTCATTATCAGTTAATTAATCAAAGTTTGCGGCTGGCCTGTAATGAGCGTTACGAAAACGTCGTAGGCAGTTTTTACTTTGTGTAGGTGAGTTCAAGTCAAGCTTCCTTATTCAATTACACCAATCCAAAGCCTATTCAACGTATTTTATTTTTATTTGACGTCTATTCGGGCATATTCTGAGTCGCAGGGCAGATTTGAAAGGGCAATGCAGGCCAGACAGATATAGTACGTAGTACTACGAGCGTATGCTGCAACGCAAGTGACGCCGGATGTGACAATTGAATTTAACTTTAGCAAAATCTTACCAATTATCGTATTTAATAAAACCCGGTGGATGGTTCGGCAATTTATTGTACGTGGCGGTCGCGTAAACGGAAATATCGATCGTGATAGTGAGACTAATGTACTTGCACAATGTAATGACAGTATATTGTGCAACTCCATTATCAAGCTGTGACGGTGTACTTTGAACGGTTCGTGGTACGAGTGTCACAGTGACTACTACGGTACTTTCACACAAACACAGCCCATAGGAACAGTACCAATATTTGGAGTGCATTCAACTCGCGAACGAATGGTAGGTACAAGTAAGTACAATAAGACGGAACTTATCTAGCCCGTTTCATACATGCCGAGCCAAGTTAATGTGGCTCTAAGCGAGCGGGGACTCTCTTTCATGTAGGGTAAGGATGGGGTGAGTGAGAGAAAGGTACCGCTCGCTCAGAGCCAAAGAACCATGGCGCGAACTGAACGGTTAGTGATGGTGGGGCGGAAAATTCAAAGTGCCTAGATGTTTGCGATGTTTTGTAGTTTACTTCATCTTTCCATTGATATATTTCTAAATAGGTAAAGCCCAACCAGGAACATAAAAAACCGGTTTTGAAGACGCTAAATAACTTCATATATAGCAATACTAGGTATAGTATACCCATGCAAATTGGCCGCTTCGCTACTAGCCAAACTTATTTTAAAATCGAACTTATTCGAAGTAACATTTTAAATATAACTATAAATTTACAATCAAAGAGAGCTAAAGATTTGTAGAGATAAAGCAGTGTATGTAACTGTACATAATTATGCATTAAAATACTCGTGTGTTTTTATTATGAATTACTCGTAAATTAAAGCCTCTCATTATGGAAGTCACATTAACTACTATAATTTTTACCCACGATGGAACGGAGATGGTATATGCATTTAGGGTGAGAGGATGTTTGTGCAAACCAATGTTGCCATTTTTCTCAAAAACTACTAGTCCGATTTTGATGCAGTTTTCAGTGATGAGTACTGGTTTGATTGTTGCATGTTCTTAGATAAGTGTTAAGATAACAACTCACCAGGGGGCGCTGCGGTAAACATTTGTTGGTGCAAAACTAAAACTATCCGTTTGATTCTGATGCTTTTTTTTTGTAATGGGTTTGTGGTTGATTAGTGAGGGTTCATAAAAAGGTGTTACGGTAGGAACTCACCTACAGTGAGGCCTCAATTGTGCGCTGAGTTGCGTCGTCGATTTTCCACAGTTCCGATAATTTTGACAGTGGCATGTCACTGTCAAATATTTGGAAAAAGTCAAGGACAAATGGGGCCTCCCCCTCAGTGAACCAAGTATTTATGTTGGAAAGGCAGCAAAAGACGATGGCTACTTTATGGCCTTTCTTCTGTGTCTTCGGTTTGCGACCGGCGGCGTATAGTTTGTCTGAATTGCTCTAATTTTTCCAATGCTATGCTGTTATGTGGGCTGTTAAAAAGTTTTCTTTGATCTAGATCGGTAATAACTACGCCGTCTAAAGATCGTCTAAGCGCCACATAAGCTGTCTTTTGGCGAATGTTTTTGGTCCAAAATATAAAAACCTAAAAGTAAGAAAATATGGAGCGATATCCCGACAACTTAGCCTACTACTTATTTTAATTAACCTAATAAATAAATTATAATAATAAACTAAAAATCAGAACCAAAAATCAATACTCGTGAATTAAGCTAATGATGTAATGTGGAGGGGTATTGCAATTAACATAACCTCACCTACTTACTTATTCAAATGAAAATAAACATTCAAGAAATAATGCTACAACTATAACAAACACAACCAAAACTATTACAAATACAATCAAATTTGACAATAATGTGGTAAAACCGAAACTATAGCACACTATATTAAACATATGAATATGAAGTACAATTTACATAATACCTATGCTTGCTCTCTAAAAAGATTGAAATAAAAAAACTTTTATTTTTTTAAAAAACCCACGACGGTTAAATCTCAGATGAAAAAGGATAAAATAATTTTGAAACCCCCGACTCGAAGAATTTATGCAATGAACTTAATAAAAAAAACAAGAAAATCTATCGGGGGCTGCTATTACGTTTTTTTTCTAATTTTATGATTAATAATTTAGAATCTGTGTAATTTCAAAATTTGATTTTCTTGCTACTATTGAAAGAACAATTTTGGCGTGTTTATAGTAACTTGATTATTTGTTTATATTAAAAATAGAGATAGCAGCCCCCGAAGGATTTTCTTGTTTTTTTTCATTAAGTTAATAGCATAAGTTCTTTGAGTCGGGGGTTTCAAAATTACTTAATCCTTTTTCAACTGAGTTTAAACCGTCGTGGGTTTTTTCAAAATTTTTAATTTTGTTTTTATTATTATGAAATAATCTTCCACTAAATTAAGTACCTATAGTTGGGTTAAAATATGTATAGAGAACAAAACTATTACGATTATGTATGCATTTTTTTCATTAGTCATCAAATTCAGAAACTAAATATTCAAGAGATTCATATGACACTTCATGTCTTTCATGACCAGATTGTACTGGTTCAAATCTAGACATATCAGACTCATTGTCAGTTGTAAGACTGGATGTTTCACTATCACTGCTTCAAACATTTATGATAAGTTGTTCAATTTCTCTATCAATTACCAGTCCCCTGTATAAATATGAGGATTTTTTTTTTGTATGCTCACAGCAATTATCCCATGTATCAGCAGTTATATCCTCAAAACAGTTCAGAAACTACAGCTTACGTTTGTACCTTCGTTTTGTACTTTAATTACGAAAGATAAGGACATGCCTAAAATACAACAAAATAATTTACTTATAAATAGTTACAAATTAGCCAATTCACATACGATATGACGTACCAAACAGTCATGTTGACAAACAGGGCTGGTGATGTTATTTAGAGGAATAGAGTCCAATACTTCAGACTTCCTATCTGACAAATATTTTGATAGATTGTGAATAACTTTTATTACGTCACTGTTAATAGTTTTCGGCATTTTCACTCACAAAATACAAGAAATATACCATTCACAATCGACGTCCCACTTTGACAGCAATCGACAGATGACATTTATTACTTTTTAAAGAAAGTGTTGCAAGTTGAAGAAAAAAGCCCCCTTAAATATTTATTTTATCCTATTTTTTAGTATTTGTTGTTATAGTGGCAACAGAAATACATAATCTGTGAAAATTTCAACTCTCTAGCTAGCTAGGTTCTTGAGATACAGCCTGGTGACAGACGGACGGACGGACGGACGGACGGACAGCGAAGTCTTAGTAATAGGGTCCCGTTTGGAACCCTTCGGGTACGGAACCCTAAAAACTAACCTACCTTAAAAAGTGCGACGGTTAATTTGATTAAACTCACGGGCCATGGCATGCACCACAGAGTTGTGAATTTGCCAGAAATGATACAAAAACTTAGGTCTCAAATATTTCCTACAATATTAGGCTTTTTTTTTCTCAATATTTTTTATTATTAAAAACTAGTTGGGTTGTATAAGGTTAGGCGTTAGGTTAGGTTAGGTTTATTCAATGACACGTTGAATATTTCTTTTTCCATGTATGTTAGAGTTTACTTTTACGTCAGTTCATTATAATCGGAGTAAGTGACGTTCTTAACCCTTAATCACCCACATAAATATCCTAAAATCCACATAAATAAAACCTTAAGGAAATACAAATATATAGCGGAATGAAGGCAAATAGACATACAGGTGATGATTAAGATCACAATGCCTTCAAAATTTATGTAACCAATGAGAAACTTCCCTTATTTTTGGATAGCAACTTGTGGCCGAACAGAATATACTTTTGAGGATTCGTGTATTCTAAGTAAAAGTAGAAAGAGATAATCCTGTCTCTGGAGTTATGAAGCCTCCGCCTTCTAAATGAGCACTACACTAAACTACTTATAAGGTCAAGAACCTCGCATTGTTACCTCATGTTTAAGCGAAATACTTGCAGTATTTGAAGTGAGCAAAAATGCGGCACCCTGGTAAGTCATTTTGCATCGCTCTTCTAGACTTTTGTCCGGAGCAGTCTTGGTAGAGTGTTGACATGGACCTGTTTCCACCGGACACGTATATGTTTGTGAGTGATGCACCGATATAGGTGTTGGTTGAACCATGCAAAAGTGCCGCACGTCAGTTAGAGTCTCCGTATTTTAAACTCAAATTAAGTTCAACTTGAACGTAATTTTAGCTTCGTAAAACCCAAACTAGTCGCCTCTAGCTGTAATAAGGTTGCATGAGGCGTTAAAGGCGCTAGTCAAATCATGTAATTGTTATTTAAAATGAAAAACTATTCACTTTCCTACTGAATTTATTAATTGTGCGAGTCAATATTATACGTACCAGCATCACAAACATATTATTATAGACAAAATTTACAGATGCATTGTTGGCGTACTAGTGGAGGTTGCTTGCATCAGACGTTGTTATCCTAAATGCAAAAGGGGTAAACATGTAACAGGATAGAACAGGCGCGCAGGGGACGCTCACAGTCGAAAAAGAGCGAGCTAATGATGTTCAAGTCAGGCAATAAAACTTATATTGATCTGCCTCCAGTTTCGTTAAACATTGCTCTTCTAAATAGGGTTGCCAAATTTAAGTACCTGGGCCGCTGGGTCTCCGACGATTTGAAAGATGTCTCTGACATTGAAAGGGAATGTAAGGCGTTGGCTGTTTGCTGTAATATATTGGCCCGCAGTTTCGCACGTTGAGTAAGGAAGCAAAGTTAACACTGTTCAAGGAATAATGCCGGTCTTTCTACACGTGCAGCATGTGCGTCAACTATAAGCAGAGGGCATACAGCGCCCTGCGCGTCCAATATAACAATGCGATCAGGGTTGTGCAGCACTGCAGCGACTCAGGCATATTAGTGGAGGCGCTGCAGTGCTGCACCATTTTGCGGCGCGATCACGAGTAAACGCTGTGCCTCACTACCAGGTGGCGTCCGCGGCAGTGCCAATCCTATCCTAGCGGTTGCGGAGCGGGGCGATGGGACTCGCCGCTGTTGGCGCACTGAGTCTGTCTACATGCACGCACGTGGATAGCCGTGTGTGCCGACGGCGGACAGTCCATCTCCTCCTTTACATTTGTTTTTTGGTTGTATTGTCTTGTAAGTATATTTTATTACTATTACCTGTTTATTTTCTGTTTGTTGTGTCATGTAATAATGTATTGTTGAATAATATCAATTGTGACTGGTATGTAGAAAAAAATAAAAAAAATATGCTGAATAGCATACTCAGGTTTATGTCATTTTGGAATTAAAATTTTGCAGAAATTATAGTTTTACTAAGTTACAAAGGTCAATCAATTTAAAAAAAGAACAAATGAAAGCCTACATAATGTGTGTATGACGGCGGCCGATTGTAGAATGGGGCACACCATGTTGTGCCGCGCCATATTAAGATATGGCGGCGTTTCTTGAAATACGCCGTTGTCTATGGGGCACATTATGATGTGCACAAACCAAAATCGGGCAGATCGATGAGAACCAAACGTTTTTCGATATTTCCAGTGAACGCTTCGTCACATCATGATATGGCCAAAGGATAAAACATCACATCGTAAAAAAGTTCAAATTTAACGAATAAAGTAATCTATTTCCTTTTTATAACGTTTTTTTTGTTGTAACACTGCTATTGATTGCTAGAGGTCTATTTCTTTTTTTTAGGTTATAAACCAAATTAAGAAAAGTAGGATGTCCATCACACGGGAGTCGGGGACTACCATGGGTATCCAAATATGATATGTTAGACTTTTATTAACCTCATTATTAAAGGTAGTTTTTATTTGCATACGCTCCGGCTTTGCTTCTTCTAATTTCTAACCTCACCTTAAACAACTACAATTTAGGCATAAAGACCTTCATTAGCCAAATTTGGCTGTTCACTACTTTCAGGAGCGAGCTCGCTTCGCTGGTTTCACATATAAGTTCTAACCTAACCCAACCTACTGAGCCAAATCTATTGTCACCCTACTTTTTTATTATTTATTTATTTATTATGTTTACCAACAGATGATACCTACCTTAAACGGATATGCCGAGTTATAGGCTAGAAGATTGTCGAACGCTGGTCTTTAAACCATATGGCGGGTTTAACATGGCAGATCAAGAAATGCCGCCATATCATGATTTGCCGAATTTGACGATCCGCCACCGACATGTGTGTTAATGTATATATTTTTACCATGCTTATCAACTCACTTTGCTAGATTCTCCACTTCTCACCACCTTAGTGAGTAGTTACTAACCTGAAAGAGAAAATTAATATCGATCAATCATTTACCTCGCTTACAAAGCAAAGATAGCGTCACACTTTTTCTCACACCGGGTGGCCGATGAACAGTTGGGCCCAGATTTAGCCAGTTATAAAATAATACTATATTTATGATTGGAAATGTTATTATAGGACATTTTATTTATAACCATTGGTTATAAACACGTGGTTTTATAATAAAGAGGGTGCTTAATACGAAATGACATCCCATTATGAATAAAACATCCCATGATATTGTGTAAGTATATGTTCACTCACTTCCAACCTCGAGACCTCCGTTCTTACTGAGTTTCAGGGTGTAATTTTCTTACAATGTTGTGCTCTAGAAAAGCCAAAAGGCACAATATTTGGGCACAATCAATTTATGACCGCTATCAAGGATTTCAAAAGGGATGTCATTTCGTATTCAGCAGCCATTCTATTACTATATCACACGTTAATAACCAAGAAATATGAATTAAAGTTCCTTCGATATTGTATAAGTATAATACACTCACTTTCCATCTTGATATACCTAGTCGGTCCTTAAGTTCTGTCACAAGGTTTTTGATAGATAAAACTCAGCAATAAACTTTTTCTTATTCGTATTATACATGATTAAAAAGCTTATTTTATACGAATCAAATTGCAATACAATACATTTTGTACGATTATCGCAATATGACAAAAACCCTCATAACTTGAGACAATCGCGAACCCAAAACACGCCGCAACTGACAAAAATACCACTTACCACAAATTTAATAAAAAAACAGTGTTCCAGATAACCAACAAGGTTTTTTTTATTTATTCTGAAACCTCGATTTTAGACCATGCTTAACAACTAGCATTTGATTTTCTGTTAGCTTTCAGTTCCAACTGCTCCCAAAGAGAACTTTACGTACTTTTTACGTTTTCAGAAAAACGTATAAAAATGATCTTGTGGGCAACAAGTACACTACGTAAAATGAGAATATGAAAATTAGTTTTACCCAGACTTAGTTATCTTATGCTTCAAAATGAAGGTAACGGGTTCAGGAAGAGTTCAGACTAAAATCTCACGTAAGTTTGAAAGGTTTTAAGAGTCATGGAAAAAAGATAAAGTGAATCACGTCCGTATTTTTGATTGGGTAAAAAAGTGCAAAATCTCTGAAGAAACTAGCATTTGTGTAATATGGCTTTAAGCATTTAAATCCAAAAATCGTTCTAATTTATCAGTATTTAATGAGCTATCAAACCATATATAGTATTAAATAAAATAAAACTTGGTATTATTTACTATGCGGCAAAATATTTGTGACAGAACTTATGGACCGACAAGGTATATTCGAACGAACTGAGATTCAGGGTGTACTTGATCAATCAATCAATCAAGCAATCATTCGAATTGTTTATTTGCTGTAGGATATGAATATGTCAACGCAAGATAGTCACAACCGTTAGTTGATAAACTAACGCGTTAGTTGATCAACTATCGACAGATAGTAAACCAGACCGACAGGGTTTAGAATTTACGTTTCTTTTGTTCTTACATGTCAACCTAACATGATGACTATCCGGGGGCTTCGCTGCGCTCTCCCCCTCTAGTCTGCACCTAAGCTACCGCAGTGTTTGCCCTGGTATTTCATTTGCAATTCAAGTTTAAACCAGTTCACTATTTAACAGTTTTAACCCGTTAGTTTATTAACTAACGCGTCATAAAGTAAGTAGCATGCTACAGTTTACTATCTGTCGATAGTTGACCAACTAACGAGAAAAAACGTTAGTTTATTAACTAACGGTTTTGACAATCTTACGGTGACATATATATGTATTGTATGATCTTAAACACGTGTCAGAAGTATAGTGACGGAGGCTACGCCATCAGAGCAAGGTGCCAAGATAACTTTGGAGGTCTGGAAACATATAAATAAATATGGTAAATAAAAAACCCTTTGGCAAATTTAATAAAATGCATTAGTTTTAGACGTTTTATCTATGCAGTAACAGTTTCAATAAAATAAAATCTTTATCCCTTATCGTGGCGGGCGCCATTTTGAAAAATTACGCTCAACCGGCAAGGGGGCTACGTGGGTGGTCCCCGCGGGCTGTTGCCTGCTCCTACTAAAACGTCGCTCACGGCGTTTTATTGTATAAAAAGGATAGGAACCCTATATATTATTAGAATTGCCATGAAACAAGCTAATTTAGTGTTTAAGAATGAAAACAATAATGTATTCGTGAGCCTAGCTGTCCCAGGTCAAACCTAGCATTTAAATTAAATTGATTAATTAATTATTTTATTAATTAATAAAATTAATAAAAATTATATTAAACACATTTTTTACTAACTTTCTGTTTTATTTATACAATATGTACAACACCAACCTTAGTATCAATTAAAAATAATACATTTCTAGCGAAAAACATGTGCAACGCGATTCAATCAAAACCCGGTGAAAGCGCGCGAAAGCGCGCGAGAAATCGTTCCGATAAACTGGGTCAGAACTCATTTTTTTCCTATGCACGGACTGGTTTTTGATAGCTCCACAGATACGTTCGTGTATGGGGTACCACTGTAAGTAATAAAAGCGGCTCCCAACCTATATTTTTAGTTTAAAAGCGCCCATCTCCATACGACAAATGTAATAGGGTGCAATATGCGTCAAATTTTAAAAGCCTCTTGTATGTCCTTTAAATATTTTTTTTTAAAGAATTACATTTTAAATTAAATTTATATACTAATTTTATTATTGACGACCCGAATGGCCGAGTCAGCAGTGACGCTGCCTACGAAACCAGGGGTCCCGGGTTCGAGTCCCGGTGGGGGCAAATATTTGTTTGATGAGAACGAATGTTTGTACCCTAGTCATGGTTATTTATCTATCTAAGTATAATATGTATCTATTATATAAGTATGTGTACCGTTGTCTAGTACCCAAGATACAGGGAATCCTAGTTTGGGGCTAGATCAATGTGTGGAAAATGATGTCCAAGGTATTGTTATTATGTATCTTGTATAATGTAGAGACATTTGACCACTGTGTCAGAAACAAAGATAAGGGCGAAGAAATGCAGAGTAAAACAAATGACTATAAGAGGTTTTGTTTCATACATACGTCGTCTGCGGAAAGCCTCGATTCATTCTGGTTTCGTGAGTACCAATTCAGTCATCTTTTAAATGTGAGACAGCCTTGCATGTATTATGTTACGTGCGCTGAGCTCCACAAACAGAAGATATCCATGATTCACACGCTATGTAGTATCAAGTTAGATTACACTGACTAAAGAAGGCGTATTAGAAATAAATCTGTGCGTTTCTTTATGTTCACTGATTTATCGATAAAGCATATTTAGCATAACTATTAATCACTGAATACTTAGTATACGTTGATTCCATACGGGCATATATTTCGTAACAGGCATCGCTCATGATCGTCTATAGGAATCATAATATGGAAAAGATATTTTCACAAAAACTTTATTGATTAAAGAGTTATTTTGATAAGTTCATTGGCGCAGTAATGTATATATAGCTTTCAAGTTGATTGTCACGTCCAGATTGCCAAGAATTGTCAGATACCCTTATAAAAACTAAATTAATTACTAAGAGAACAATGCTCAGTTAAATCCTAGAAGTATGACTACCTTTATTCATTAAAATCTCTGAGACACACTTACTGTCTCATCTACTGACTAAGCATAAATATTCTTAGAAGTTAAGGTCTGCGACGCATTGAAACGTATAATCCCTTCTGGCTCTATGTGATGAAACAATGTGACTTCTCCCTCCTTAAGTTTGAAATCATATGATGATTTTTGAGGATGATTTCGACCTTTGTAATATTTGTTTATAGGAGGGAAATATATAAAAGATATAAAAGGTACAAAAAAAGTTGATGGAAACGATTAAAATTATATATAAAATAATTGTTCTTATACCAATACTTTCAGTGTTGATACCAGTAACACCTTTTACTATTTCACTGAAGTTAGATCAGTTAGGTCAACTCTTCTTAGTTTTACAGAATGTAAATGTTTCTTTATATGTTTTTTTTTAGGTTTTTGACTAGTTTGACCAAGGGTAACTTTGGGATCCAAAATTACTACGTGTTTCCTCAGATAAAGATTTTAAATTTTGTATCCACATTCAACACTGATGATAAGCATGTATGTTCCCAAAAGAGTGTAATGGCGGATTTCATTTGGGCACGACTGCTTAAAATCCATAACCGACTAGGTGAACACGATCCATCTAATTGATTGGAGGTGCTCTATTCTGGTATTTTATAATTGACTGGGATTCTCATACAGGTAATATTTCGGGAATATTTCATCAAGTCGAGAATGCAGGTGTCTTCAACAGATACTATTATTTGAATTTCATTGCACAGGAAATTTCGTATTGTAATGAGTTTCCTTTCAACCCTTTCACAAGGAAAATTTCTTTACGGACATTCCAGTTTCAACAACCAAGTCTTTAAATTCATCTCCCGCTGCTGCTGAATCTATACTTAAACAAAACTTTGAGGATTGTAAAACAGATTTTAAATTTAGGCACGTAAATAATGAAGACATTGTAAAAGCGTTTAAATCCCTGGAAATGAAAAAGACAGCTGACGCCCATGGTCTATCAGTAAAAATTATTATTTCCATTGTAGATTGTATTGCACCTCACCTTTGTTGTATATTTAATCAATGTATAGATAATGGTGTGTTTCCTGACTTGATGAAACTAAGTAAAGTTATACCTTTATTCAAAGCTGGTAGTACATCAGACCCCACCAATTTTAGACCCATATCGATACTACCAAAGCTTAGCAAAATATTTGAAAAACTCATACTTAATCAATTGCAAAGTCATTTTTATCTCAATTTAATTCATATTGCTCAGTTTGGTTTCACAAAGGGTCGTTCAACAGCCGATGCTGGTGTTGAACTAATCGACAATATTTTTGATGCCTGGGAAGACGCAATGGAGGCAATAGGTGTCTTCTGCGATCTATCCAAGGCTTTTGATTGCGTCCATCATGACACTCTTGTCAGGAAGTTACGCCATTATGGTGTAAAAGATCAGGCATTTGGCCTTCTGGAGTCATATCTAACAGATAGGAATCAGATGGTCGATGTTAATGGGAAAAGATCAGGCATTTGGCCTTCTGGAGTCATATCTAACAGATAGGAATCAGATGGTCGATGTTAATGGGAAAAGATCACCTGGGTCTTCAATAAGTATGGGCGTACCGCAAGGTTCAATTCTTGGTCCTTTCTTGTTTTTAGTATATATTAATGATTTACCTTACCTTGTTAAAGCAAAACATGGGTTAGTATTGTTTGCCGATGATACTTCTTTGATATTTAAAGTTAAAAGACAGCAATCAAATTATGACGAGGTAAACAATGCTATCTCTAGTATAGTGAACTGGTTTACTGTTAACAATTTATTACTTAATGAAAAGAAAACTAAATGTATTAAATTCGTGTTACCCAATGTGAACCCGGTAAGTACAGACATATTTATAAAAGGATAGAGATTGGACCTTGTGCAGTCGACTGTCTTTTTGGGCATTACTTTAGACGCCAAACTACAATGGGATCCTCATATAAATAAATTGTCGAACAGACTGAGTTCGGCAGCGTTCGCAGTTTAAAAAAATTAGAGCTCTTACCGACGTAGACACCGCTAGACTAGTCTACTTTAGTTACTTTCATAGTCTAATGACCTATGGTATTTTATTGTGGGGTCACGCTGCGAATGCTAATAGTATATTTATTCTGCAGAAACGGGCTGTTCGTGCAATTTATAGATTAGGGCCTAGAGTGTCACTGAGGGAAAAGTTTAAAGAAATCAATATTCTGACATTTGTGTCTCAATATATCTATGACAATCTTGTGTATGTACAAAGAAATATAACTAATTTTCAGAAGTACAGTGATATACACAATTTTAATACTAGAAATAAAGACAAGTTGGTTGCTTATGTAAGCCGACTACATAAAATTAGTAATTCTTTTAAAGGCAATTGTATACGCTATTACAATAAGGTCCCTACTGATATTAAAAACTTACCTTTAGACAAGTTTAAAATAATAATAAAACAGAAATTGTATAAAAAAGGTTACTATAGGATATCTGATTACTTAGAGGACAGATGTCCATGGGAATATAACAGGCTGTTTCGATATATAATTAGCATTCATTTTGTAATTTGACAATATTTTATTTAAAAAAGGAAACGCAAAAGATGCGACGACTGTGGAGTTTCTTCGGTGAGCTCTTCTCCACAGATCTAAGTGATGTAACAACATCCTATGGAAATAAATGATTTTTGATTTGATTTGATTTGATTTCAGTTGGTGAAATAATTAGGGTAAGGTTTGTTTCAGGATTAGTGAGGCAAATGAACAATTTTATAATAGAAATAAGTATCTTTCTTATTTCAATGTGTTTCCATAACAAATATAATATCAGGGTTTGGTGAGAATACCAGTCTGGCTGTTCCTCCTGTAAACTGAAGTATCTTAACAAGTTCGTCGGTATTGACAAAAGATTGACGAGATATTCTTATTTTGCCGAATGCTATAGTAGATAAATCATTAAATTTTGAGTAGATTGTTTGAAAATAATGAAATTTTAGATTGCATGCATGTCTTATTTCGTGAAGGCAAGAAATTATTTTGACTTCATTCATCGTTGTCTAATATTGTTAACTGTTATATTTAATTGAATCAGGTCGCTACATATGCTTACAGAAGTGTTTGTGAGTGTCATTTATCTTTCTATTGAGTGCAGGCGAGATTTAACTTCTTTTTTCATATTGTCATATTTGATGGCATCATCATAGTCTAGATTTCTCATGATAACAAATAAGAATACTATTGAATTGATTATATCCCTTTCTGTTTACTGTTGGAAACTAATTGAATGTATTTTCCATAGTCATACTTTGTATGTGAATTGATTGGCGTTTAATTTTCAACAAAGATTTATTCAAATTTGAGTGTGGTAAAACCAGTCTCCTCAACTCTTTATAGCTATTCATGTTTTAATCTAAGTCTTCTTTAAGAAGTCTAACATGTAATATCTTAATAACAATCTTCTTATCGTAGCTAACTAGGGTGGTTCCTTCTCTAATAGGGAAAACGCAGCAAGGGGACAAATCTGTGGAGAACGTCGCATATTTTAATGGAAATCTTTGTATTTTTCTTATTTGTTTCTATCGTTACTGCATTTATTTCAATCTTCCTTTAACCTTTGCCAGTGAATTTATACTTTATGAAATGCTAGTAACTCCTGCATTGCAGTTTATTATTAAATTCTGAGCCGGGGTCGGAACTGATTTTACCAGGTACTTCTAGGAATTATTTTATCAAAGCTCTGACTTCTTCAGGCGTTGATCTGCGGGGATTTCAAATGCATATATTGTTGTCAAGAAGTATTTGCCTTCAATGGAATCAAAGTCGATAAATAGTTCTTGAAACATTCTGTCCCGCCTCTTTGAAAGAGTATCATCCTATTTAAATTCTACAAATTATCTCCAAAGACCTTGAATCCATTGTCCATACTCAGTTCTCTTATTACCTTCACTTAAACAATCTGCTAAACATGTACCAGTCAGGATTTAAACCGGGTCATAGTATGCTGAAAGTCACTGATGACATCCAGGTAGCCATGGACCGAAAACAGTTTTCCGTGCTGGCTTTGCTTGAGTTCAGTAGTGCCTTTAACTGCGTAGATTTCGACATTCTTGTTGAGCTTCTCAGATCCTGGAACGTCTTCTCCTTCTCTGCCAGCTAGTTCGACTCTTATTTGAGGGATCGGCAACAGCGTATCAGGTCAGAGGAGATATCAACTTAATGGTGTGACCTCTCTACAGGCATCCCACAGGGTGGCATTCTTTCTTTTCTTCTATTCTCGATTTTCATTAACTCCGTCTCCATGTCCTGTCTTTCTCATATCATCATAATGCTGATGATCTTTATATTTATGACCACTTCCCTCCTAACGACGCATACTCTGAACAGGCACTAAACGCTGTTCTTGAGGGTTTAAGAAGTTGGGCTTCATCCTTTATACTCATGGTCAACCCTTGCAAGTCCCAGGCCATTATTATAGGTACCAAACATTCTCTTAACTTGTTGCAGCAACAGCACATTACACCTGCAACTTTTAATAGTATCACAATCGTATAGATAGAGTGACAAAGCTAAAAACTTGGGTCTTATCGTCGATAACCAGCTGTCTTGGTCATCGCAGTTCAATGAGATTCATTCATTGATCAGTTTTCAATTTATTTCTTCCAGTAGGCCTCGGAGAACTCACGCAGTTTCCATGCTCACAACTCCACAGCATAACACCGCGTCCTATGGGCACGAGTTTAGACCCGGGCCATTCGGTTGTAGAATAAACTCCCTTGCACTTTCAGGGACAGTCCTACTCTGAATATATTCAAAAGTGGTGTGAAGAAGCTAGGGCTGTTTTTAATCCGTACGGCATTCGACGAATTACATTGTGTCCAAATTGTGTTTAAATTGCAGTGTAAAGTTTGTAATATTTTTATCTTTTATTAGGTATAGCTGCTTGCTAAGTCTGGCACTGAAAAGTAACTGATATTTCCTAACTTGTCGAAAATATCTGTAATGTTTGACGGAAGGTATTTTTCATCTACTTAAATATTATTGAGTCTTCTATAATCTAAAACCATTCGATAATTCTTTTGTCCACCAGCATTAAGTTTTTGGAGTGGGATTTTTGATACATTATCATTCAATACGGAATTACTCCATTTAGTTACAGGTTTTGTATTCTAATACTTGTTTACAATTTATAATGGGAAATATTAAACTGCTCATCAAAAACACTGATTTGCACAGCAAATATCAGGGCAAAATGCTGCGGTAGCTTAGGTGAAGGGAAAAGGGGGTGAGCGAAGCGAAACCCCCTTTATCCTTCGTGTTAGGTTGAACATGCAAGAACAACAAAAAATACTTAAAACATAAACTTAAGTACAAATAAAATATTGTAAACAAAAAAGTGTTTTTGCTGATAATTTTTTGCTGTTCAAATCAGTATTTTTGATGTGCAATTAAATACTAGCCATTTATAATAAGCAAGGTGAAAGGTCGTTAAAGTATGGTAAGTACTTTCTACAAATGTTATATAGAGAGTCTATTAAAACTCACATAAGTAACACAACACATTCAATGGAATAAGAACAGGTATAGACGGGATACTGAAAAGGTATACTCATAATAACATCTTCCACCATACCACACATGTCCTCCAATTATAACTGCCAGGTATTTCCACGAAGTCACGCAGACAAATTTTGTGGTTTCAGTTTTTTGGATAAACGTTAAAACGTACACGAATCACTGCACTGGAATCGATGTGAAACCACCTAGGGCGCCAATTTGGTACCTAAAATCCTGCCGACTGCGCCAGTCAAATTTCGAAACGGAAAAATACATATTTTTTAACTAAATTAATTACTAACATTCCCGTCTGGCTCTAGGTGATGAGACATTGTTACTAAATACTAACTACTAATACCAATGTAACGGGTGCTCTATTATTTTGTATAAGTATCAAATCAAATAATTAATAATTTAGGATAGAATGCTTGTAAATACATTCTTCATGCTCAATAGTGCCTATACTATATCTAGATAGCTAGCTAAATAAATCTAGATGCCCGAATGGAATTTAATCGCTATTTATTTATCTATATACTGACTGCCAAAGGTTCTGTAAGTCAACAGGCTAAAATGGTCTACAAATAAAAGTATTTACCTATATGTAGGTACTTATGTACTTGGCGTGAGGTTGACTCACTATACACTAAACTTACCACTTATATTATGCAATATTGTTGTACGTGTGAAACAAAGTTGCTAAAGCCCCGCTAGTGTCTATTTACTTTCATATAAAATGGCGTTGACAGGCCGAAATAATATCTCACAAACAATACCTAATATGACACGGCGTTCTATAAAGCCGAGCTTCGGATACGAACACCGAGCAACTTGAGCTTATTGGTCATGACATAGCTAGAGACGACTTCAACAATGCTTTTGATAAAGTAATCGCAGGGACAGTTAGCTTCGTAAACTAAGTTTTTGTAAACTTGTTGCTCCGTCACTCTCTCCAGGTCTGGACATTATAACTCAATTAAAGTACCATCCTTTATTTTACAGTCTGAAATTGCAACTGAATGATGACGACTTTGGTAGCGTTGTTGTTTAAAGTTTGGCCCCCAAAGCGTGAGCGTTAGCCGGGACGGGTTCGAATCATGACTGGGAGGGGAAAAAAAACTCGAGATATTTGATGTTTAATTGTTTATATGTGTGTGATGTCGCTGGTTCTGGTTGCCACGACACAGGGTATCCTAGAGTGAGGCCAGAAGCCTGTATCCCTGTATCCCTGTATCCTATATATAAATATTTATGTTTATGTTTTAAATGTCAACGTGACAGCAAATTTATTAGATTATCAGTTAATTAATCAAATTTTGCGGCTGGCCTGTAATTAGCATTACGAAAACGTCGTAGGCAGTTTTTACTTTGTGTAGGTGAGTTCAAGTCAAGCTTCCTAATTCAATTACACCAATCCAAAGCCTATTCAACGTAGTTTATTTTTATTTGACGTTTATTCGGGCATATTCTGAGTCGCAGGGCAGATTTGAAAGGGCAGTGCAGGCCAGACAAATATAGTCTACGAGCGTATGCTGCGACGCAAGTGACGCCGGATGTGACAATTGAATTTAACTTTAGCAAAACCTTACCAATTATCGTATTTTAATAAAACCCGGTGGATGGTTCGGCAATTTATTGTTTATATCGGGTAATCAATAAGGCAGACAAATATGTTAAGGCAGTTTATACAACGTGTCATCGAATAAACACAAAATCAGAAACTAGTTTGTTCAGAATCATGAGCAGATTCGATTTCACTTACTTTAAATAAAGGTAATATTCTTGAAAAAAAAAGAGTGTGCTTTAGACCACACAACTGATGTAAAACTTTTAAATTGTAAAATTTTAAAACTGTAAAATTTTTGAAGCATTAGAGCTAAAGCTCTAATGCTTCAAAAATACAACTCCAGTGTCTGGCTATGAGAGGAAGAGAGAAAGAAAATGTACGCGCGCACCTCTAGTTCGCCTCGCCCGATCACACTAACGTAACGCTCTCGTCACGCATTCGCGCCAGCTTACTCCCCAAGTCAAGCGTGCGTATAGAAGTTTCGCTTCAAAAAGTAAAATAAAACCTGATTTTGTTTTCTTTTCTAAGCAAAACGAAAGGATAATTTCGTAGGTACGCTTACTTTTTTAATCCGTATGGAAAAAAAGAGACTGCCTCTACGTGGCGGTCGCGTAAACGGAAATATCGATCGAGTGAGGGGTGCGGGGATCTCTTTGTTTATTTTGTTTAGTCCCTCACCGCACTGGTGCGTGAGCGCATGGTAGCGCGTGCCACGCAAATGCATTTCGATACACAAATGTGGAATATTGTAAAATAGTGAGAGTAATGTACTTGCACAATGTAATGACAGTATATTGTGCAACTATATTATCAAGCTGTGTCGGTGTACTTTGAACGGTTCGTGGTACGAGTGTCACAGTGACTACTACGGTACTTTCACACAAACACAGCCCATAGGAACAGTACCAACATATGGAGTGCATTCAACTCGCGAACGAATGGTAAGTACAAGTAAGTACAATAAGACGGAACTTATCTAGCCCGTTTCATACATGCCGAGCCAAGTTAATGTGGCTCTAAGAGAGCGGGGACTCTCTTTCATGTAGGGTAAGGATGGGGTGAGTGAGAGAGAGGTACCGCTCGCTCAGAGCCAAAGAACCATGGCGCGAACTGAACGGTTAGTGATGGTGGGGCGGAAAATTCAAAGTGCCTAGATGTTTGCGATGTTTTGTAGTTTGCTTCATCTTTCCATTGATATATTTCTAAATAGGTAAAGCCCAACCAGGAACATAAAAAACCGGTTTTGAAGACGCTAAATAACTTCATATATAGCAATACTAGGTATAGTATACCCATGCAAATTGGCCGCTTCGCTACTAGCCAAACTTATTTTAAAATCGAACTTATTCGAAGTAACATTTTAAATATAACTATAAATTTACAATCAAAGAGAGCTAAAGATTTGTAGAGATAAAGCAGTGTATGTTACTGTACATAATTATGCATTTAAATACTCGTGTGTTTTTATTATGAATTACTCGTAAATTAAAGCCTCTCATTATGGAAGTCACATTAACTACTATTATTTTTACCCACGATGGAACGGAGATGGTATATGCATTTAGGGTGAGAGGATGTTTGTGCAAACCAATGTTGCCATTTTTCTCAAAAACTACTAGTCCGATTTTGATGCAGTTGTCAGTGATGAGTACTGGTTTGATTGTTGCATGTTCTTAGATAAGTGTTAAGATAACAACTCACCAGGGGGCGCTGCGTTAAACATTTGTTGGTGCAAAACTAAAACTATCCGTTTGATTCTGATGCTTTTTTTTTTGTAATGGGTTTGTGGTTGATTAGTGAGGGTTCATAAAAAGGTGTTACGGTAGGAACTCACCTACAGTGAGGCCTCAATTGTGCGCTGAGTTGCGTCGTCGATTTTCCACAGTTCCGATAATTTTGACAGTGGCATGTCACTGTCAAATATTTGGAAAAAGTCAAGGACAAATGGGGCCTCCCCCTCAGTGAACCAAGTATTTATGTTGGAAAGGCAGCAAAAGACGATGGCTACTTTATGGCCTTTCTTCTGTGTCTTCGGTTTGTGACCGGCGGCGTATAGTTTGTCTGAATTGCTCTAATTTTTCCAATGCTATGCTGTTATGTGGGCTGTTAAAAAGTTTTCTTTGATCTAGATCGGTAATAACTACGCCGTCTAAAGATCGTCTAAGCGCCACATAAGCTGTCCTTTGGCGAATGTTTTTGGTCCAAAATATAAAAACCTAAAAGTAAGAAAATATGGAGCGATATCCCGACAACTTAGCCTACTACTTATTTTAATTAACCTAATAAATAAATTATAATAATAAACTAAAAATCAGAACCAAAAATCAATACTCGTGAATTAAGCTAATGATGTAATGTGGAGGGGTATTGCAATTAACATAACCTCACCTACTTACTTATTCAAATGAAAATAAACATTCAAGAAATAATGCTACAACTATAACAAACACAACCAAAACTATTACAAATACAATCAAATTTGACAATAATGTGGTAAAACCGAAACTATAGCACACTATATTAAACATATGAATATGAAGTACAATTTACATAATACCTATGCTTGCTCTCTAAAAAGATTGAAATAAAAAAACTTTTATTTTTTTTAAAAACCCACGACGGTTAAATCTCAGATGAAAAAGGATAAAATAATTTTGAAACCCCCGACTCGAAGAATTTATGCAATGAACTTAATAAAAAAACCAAGAAAATCTATCGCGGGCTGCTATTACGTTTTTTTTCTAATTTTATGATTAATAATTTAGAATCTGTGTAATTTCAAAATTTGATTTTCTTGCTACTATTGAAAGAACAATTTTGGCGTGTTTATAGTAACTTGATTATTTGTTTATATTCAAAATAGAGATAGCAGCCCCCGAAGGATTTTCTTGTTTTTTTTTTCATTAAGTTCATAGCATAAGTTCTTTGAGTCGGGGGTTTCAAAATTACTTTATCCTTTTTCAACTGAGTTTAAACCGTCGTGGGTTTTTTCAAAATTTTTAATTTTGTTTTTATTATTATGAAATAATCTTCCACTAAATTAAGTACCTATAGTTGGGTTAAAATATAGAGAACAAAACTATTACGATTATGTATGCATTTTTTTCATTAGTCATCAAATTCAGAAACTAAATATTCAACAGATTCATATGACACTTCATGTCTTTCATGATCAGATTGTACTGGTTCAAATCTAGACATATCAGACTCATTGTCAGTTGTAAGACTGGATGTTTCACTATCACTGCTTCAAACATTTATGATAAGTTGTTCAATTTCTCTATCAATTACCAGTCCCCTGTATAAATATGAGGATTTTTTTTGTATGCTCACAGCAATTATCCCATGTATCAGCAGTTATATCCTCAAAACAGTTCAGAAACTACAGCTTACGTTTGTACCTTCGTTTTGTACTTTAATTACGAAAGATATGGACATGCCTAAAATACAACAAAATAATTTACTTATAAATAGTTACAAATTAGCCAATTCACATACGATATGACGTACCAACCAGTCATGTTGACAAACAGGGCTGGTGATGTTATTTAGAGGAATAGAGTCCAATACTTCAGACTTCCTATCTGACAAATATTTTGATAGATTGTGAATAACTTTTATTACGTCACTGTTAATAGTTTTCGGCATTTTCACTCACAAATTACAAGAAATATACCATTCACAATCGACGTCCCACTTTGACAGCAATCGACAGATGACATTTATTACTTTTTAAAGAAAGTGTTGCAAGTTGAAGAAAAAAGCCCCCTTAAATATTTATTTTATCCTATTTTTTAGTATTTGTTGTTATAGTGGCAACAGAAATACATAATCTGTGAAAATTTCAACTCTCTAGCTAGCTAGGTTCTTGAGATACAGCCTGGTGACAGACGGACGGACGGACGGACGGACGGACAGCGAAGTCTTAGTAATAGGGTCCCGTTTGGAACCCTTCGGGTACGGAACCCTAAAAACTAACCTACCTTAAAAAGTGCGACGGTTAATTTGATTAAACTCACGGGCCATGGCATGCACCACAGAGTTGTGAATTTGCCAGAAATGATACAAAAACTTAGGTCTCAAATATTTTCTACAATATTAGGCTTTTTTTTTCTCAATATTTTTTATTATTAAAAACTAGTTGGGTTATATAAGGTTAGGCGTTAGGTTAGGTTAGGTTTATTCAATGACACGTTGAATATTTCTTTTTCCATGTATGTTAGAGTTTACTTTTACGTCAGTTCATTATAATCGCAGTAAGTGACGTTCTTAACCCTTAATCACCCACATAAATATCCTAAAATCCACATAAATAAAACCTTAAGGAAATACAAATATATAGCGGAATGAAGGCAAATAGACATACAGGTGATGATTAAGATCACAATGCCTTCAAAATTTATGTAACCAATGAGAAACTTCCCTTATTTTTGGATAGCAACTTGTGGCCGAACAGAATATACTTTTGAGGATTCGTGTATTCTAAGTAAAAGTTAGTAGAAAGAGATAATCCTGTCTCTGGAGTTATGGAGCCTCCGCCTTCTAAATGAGCACTACACTAAACTACTTATAAGGTCAAGAACCTCGCATTGTTACCTCATGTTTAAGCGAAATACTTGCAGTAATTGAAGTGAGCAAAAATGCGGCTCCCTGGTAAGTTTTGCATCGCTCTTCTAGACTTTTGTCCGGAGCAGTCTTGGTAGAGTGTTGACATGGACCTGTTTCCACCGGACACGTATATGTTTGTGAGTGATGCACCGATATAGGTGTTGGTTGGACCATGCAAAAGTGCCGCACGTCAGTTAGAGTCTCCGTATTTTAAACTCAAATTAAGTTCAACTTGAACGTAATTTTAGCTTCGTAAAACCCAAACTAGTCGCCTCTAGCTGTAATAAGGTTGCATGAGGCGTTAAAGGCGCTAGTCAAATCATGTAATTGTTATTTAAAATGAAAAACTATTCACTTTCCTACTGAATTTATTAATTGTGCGAGTCAATATTATACGTACCAGCATCACAAACATATTATTATAGACAAAATTTACAGATGCATTGTTGGCGTACTAGTGGAGGTTGCTTGCATCAGACGTTGTTATCCTAAATGCAAAAGGGGTAAACATGTAACAGGATAGAACAGGCGCGCAGGGGACGCTCACAGTCGAAAAAGAGCGAGCTAATGATGTTCAAGTCAGGCAATAAAACTTATATTGATCTGCCTCCAGTTTCGTTAAACATTGCTCTTCTAAATAGGGTTGCCAAATTTAAGTACCTGGGCCGCTGGGTCTCCGAGGATTTGAAAGATGTCTCTGACATTGAAAGGGAATGTAAGGCGTTGGCTGTTTGCTGTAATATATTGGCCCGCAGTTTCGCATGTTGTAGTAAGGAAGCAAAGTTAACACTGTTCAAGGAATAACGCCGGCCTTTCTACACGTGCAGCATGTGCGTCAACTATAAGCAGAGGGCATACAGCGCCCTGCGCGTCCAATATAACAATGCGATCAGGGTTGTGCAGCACTGCAGCGCCTCAGGCATATTAGTGGAGGCGCTGCAGTGCTGCACCATTTTGCGGCGCGATCACGAGTAAACGCTGTGCCTCACTACCAGGTGGCGTCCGCGGCAGTGCCAATCCTATCCTAGCGGTTGCGGATCGGGGCGATGGGACTCACCGCTGTTGGCGCACTGAGTCTGTCTACATGCACGCACGTGGATAGCCGTGTGTGCCGACGGCGGACAGTCCATCTCCTCCTTTAAATTTGTTATTTGGTTGTATTGTCTTGTAAGTATATTTTATTACTATTACCTGTTTATTTTCTGTTTGTTGTGTCATGTAATAATGTATTGTTGAATAATATCAATTGTGACTGGTATGTAGAAAAAAATAAAAAAATATGCTGAATAGCATACACAGGTTTATGTCATTTTGGAAGTAAAATTTTGCAGAAATTATAGTTTTACTAAGTTATAAAGGTCAATCAATTTAAAAAAAGAACAAATGAAAGTCTACATAATGTGTGTATGACGGCGGCCGATTGTAGAATGGGGCACACCATGTTGTGCCGCGCCATAATAAGATATGGCGGCGTTTCTTGAAATACGCCGTTGTCTATGGGGCACATTATGATGTGCACAAACCAAAATCGGGCAGATCGATGAGAACCAAACGTTTTTCGATATTTCCAGTGAACGCTTCGTCACATCATGATATGGCCAAAGGATAAAACATCACATCGTAAAAAAGTTCAAATTTAACGAATAAAGTAATCTATTTCCTTTTTATAACGTTTTTTTTGTTGTAACACTGCTATTGATTGCTAGATGACTATTTCTTTTTTTTAGGTTATAAACCAAATCAATAAAAGTAGGATGACCATCACACGGGAGTCGGGGACTACCATGGGTATCCAAATATGATATGTTAGAGACTTTTATTAACCTCATTATTAAAGGTAAATTTTATTTGCATACGCTCCAGTTTTGCTTCTTCTAATTTCTAACCTCACCTTAAACAACTACAATTTAGGCACAAAGACCTTCTTTAGCCAAATTTGGCTGTTCACTACTTTCAGGAGCGAGCTCGCTTCGCTGGTTTCACATATAAGTTCTAACCTAACCCAACCTACTGAGCCAAATCTATTGTCACCCTACTTTTTTATTATTTATTTATTTATTTATTTTTTATTATTTATTTATTTACCAACAGATGATACCTACCTTAAACGGATATGCCGAGTTATAGGCTAGAAGATTGTCGAACGCTGGTCTTTAAACCATATGGCGGGTTTAACATGGCAGATCAAGAAATGCCGCCATATCATGATTTGCCGAATTTGACGATCGGCCACCGAAAAGTGTATTAATTTATATATTTTTACCATGCTTATCAACTCACTTTGCTAGATTCTCCACTTCTCACCACCTTAGTGAGTAGTTACTAACCTGAAAGAGAAAATTAATATCGATCAATCATTTATCTCGCTTACAAAGCAAAGATAGCGTCACACTTTTTCTCACACCGGGTGGCAGATGAACAGTTGGGCCCAGATTTAGCCAGTTATAAAATAATACTATATTTATGATTGGAAATATTATTATAGGACATTTTATTTATAACCATTGGTTATAAACACGTGGTTTTATAATAAAGAGGGTGCTTAATACGAAATGACATCCCATTATGAATAAAACATCCCATGATATTGTGTAAGTATATGTACACTCACTTCCAACCTCGAAACCTCAGTACTTACTGAGTTTCAAGGTGTAATTTTCTTACAATGTTGATTTCTAGAAAAGCCAAAAGGCACAATATTTGGGCACAATCAATTTTTGTCCGCTATCAAGGATTTCAAAAGGGATGTCATTTCGTATTCAGCAGCCATTCTATTACTATATCTCACGTTAATAACCAAGAAATATGAATTAAAGGTCCTTTTATATTGTATAAGTATAATACACTCACTTTCCATCTTGATATAACTAGTCGGTCCTTAAGTTCTGTCACAAGGTTTTTGATAGATAAAACTCAGCAATAAACTTTTTCTTATTCGTATTATACATGATTAAAAAGCTTATTTTATACGAATCAAATTGCAATACAATTCATTTTGTACGATTATCGCAATATGACAAAAAACCTTATAACTTGAGACAATCGCGAACCCAAAACACGCCGCAACTGACAAAAATACCACTTAAGTACCACAAATGTAATAAAAAAACAGTGCTCCAGATAACCAACAAGGATTTTTTTATTTATTCTGAAACCTCGATTTTAGACCATGCTTAACAACTAGCATTTGATTTTCTGTTAGCTTTCAGTTCCAACTGCTCCCAAAGAGAACTTTACGTACTTTTTACGTTTTCAGAAAAACGTATAAAAATGATCTTGTGGGCATCAAGTACACTACGTAAAATGTGAATATGAAAATAAGTTTTACCCAGACTTAGTTATATTATGCTTCAAAATGAAGGTAACGGGTTCAGGGAGAGTTCTGACTAAAATCTCACGTAAGTTTGAAAGGTTTTAAGAGTCATGGAAAAAAGATAAAGTGAATCACGTCCGTATTTTTGATTGGGTAAAAAAGTGCAAAATCTCTGAAGAAACTAGCATTTGTGTAATATGGCTTTAAGCATTTAAATCCAATAATCGTTCTAATTTATCAGTATTTAATGAGCTATCAAACCATATTTGATGATTAATCGAACTTACCTGTAAGTGAAGTTCTATCATAATTATGTGAAGGCTTTGTCCGAAGAGATTAGAGATATACTTGTAGTAGCACGTAGTGTCTGCCATTCATCCACTATAGTTAAAATACATAGGGTAAACCGAAAAAAAACTTTTTATCGAGTGTGCCTTGTTGCTAGCCCCACGCACCCAATCACCCAATGGATCATTTAGTTCAAAGCTGCAAGAGTACCAGGTGTAATATTCCACTACATGGGTTACATTGGGCGGGCGGGAGCTAATCTCTTCGGACAAAGCCTTCACATAATTATGATAGAACTTCACTTACAGGTAAGTTCGATTAATCATCAATTATGTTACAGGCTTTGTCCTTTGAGATTAGAGATATACTTGTAGATTTTGAAAGTCTAAGTGGAATATTACTAGACTATTGGAAAACCACAAACAACTGTTACGAATTTATTTAATGAAACATTTACATGTCCCATTACATTCTTCTATCAGTACTCAAGACAATGAAGGTGAATATCTTTAACCTATGATTAATTTAAATATTCATTCAAAAGTTTTATGTACTTCATAATATGCACCTAATTCAGCAGGGATAATGCAAATTGGTGATTATCATTATTTACAACATTTCTCTGGTAGAACCGAGCAAATACAGTAGATCTCCCGCTCCATCCAGCGGTACGTCTGATAGTGTCTATATTTACACCATTTTTATACGCACTCGATGTGGCAGCATGCCTGGTAGAGTGCGCAGAAAAAATTGATGTGTCAATCCCGCTTTCACAAAGTGTCTCTTTTACCCATCTACTTAATGTTTGAGATGTCACTGCCTTGTAAGGTCTCTTTAAACTTATAAATAATGTATCAATATTTCCCCTCAGTTCCCTTGTTCTGTCAATGTATTGATTTAAAGTCAAAGCTGGACAGATTTCTGTTCGATCTCTAAAGTAGAGATACAAATTTGGTTAGGATGTACCTGGTCGTGAAGTTTTAATGAGGTCAGGTATATTGATATTTATATTATCTGAGTTGGTCTGAATATATGTTAGCTTAATCTTTGAAATTGTCTGCATTCTATGCGCTGTAACTAATGCTATAAGAGTAACTGTCTTTTTGGTCAGGCATACAAGATCTAACGAATCGTTAGGTTGTTTAAGAGAGAGATAATCGAGAACGATGGATGGGTCCCATGTATCACCATATTTAGGGGTAGGGGGCTGCATCTTATAGAACCCTTTGAATAATCTCTGCACTCTGTCATCACTCCCTACTTTAGAGCCCAAAATTAGTGATAAACCAGAACGAATAGAATTGAGAGTTCCATATTGAGCACCTGAAATAAAAACTTCTGTTAAGAAATAGATTACATTTGGGATGGAAGCCTCATAAAAATCAACTTGATTATGATCACAAAATTTTTTCCAGCGTCTAAAGCCAACTTCATATTTCTTTAAGGAATTATCCGCTAATGAAGCGCATATTATATCTAGGGATGCAGGTGGCACGCGTCTTCTCAAGAACGCCTCCCGGATAATCTGCCTGCCATAAGAGTGGGCGTGGGTTGGATCGCACTGTTGATTGAAGAAAATAAGACCATATCAGTCGGATCTAAAATCAACGGATCTGTGCAAAGGAGGCTCTGGTAGAGTGGAAACCAAGGCTGAGTAGGCCACACAGGTGCAACAACAATACCCCCGGCACCATCTGTAATTATCTTTTTAAGTACCTTCAACATAGTTGCAAAAGGCGGAAATGCGTAAAAGTTACAATCTTTCCAGTCTATTGTGAACGCATTAATTGTACAAGCCCCCGGATCTCTTTGCCAAGATACGTAACGATAGCATTTATTATTTGTTCTTGATGCAAACAAGTAAATCTCAGGAGTACCTAACTTACTTGTTATCATTGAAAAGGCCTCAGCACTCAGTTCCCACTCGATATCAGGGTGTTGTCTCCTAGATTCCGCATCTGCTATTTCATTGTCCTGTGAGCTGATATAAGAAGCAAACACAAATAACCCTACGCTCTTCACAGAATTGCCACAAATTTCTGGATATTATGTTAAGGTGGGTAAATCTTACACCACCCATACGATTAACATATGAAATAGCGGTTGTGTTATCTATTCTTAATAGAATTTGACAATCATGAAGGTTCCTAGCGAAGACCTGAAGACCAAAGTAAGCAGCTTTTAACTCAAGGGAGTTAATGTGCTCCTTACTTTCCTCATCAGACCATCGACCACTGGCGGTCTCCCCGCCACAAGCCACCCCCCACCCTGTTTTGCTCGCATCAGAAAAAATTTCCACACAGTAATTGTCGTCCCTGATAGGGTTGACAGCTCGGTCAATCTTATTTAACCACCATTTAAAGTCACATTGTAAATGTGACGGCAAAGTCATGTGACCGCTGTTGTCAT
The DNA here is from genome assembly GCA_949825045.1 of Argyresthia goedartella. NCBI lineage: Eukaryota > Metazoa > Arthropoda > Insecta > Lepidoptera > Argyresthiidae > Argyresthia > Argyresthia goedartella. The sequence continues at coordinate 9,219,846 of OX463831.1, read as the reverse complement.
CAGATTTCAACAAGGCCAAATATTTAACCCGCTCAAATTGCTTGGTATAAAGCCAGCCGTATTGGATGGCAGGGCAAGCAGATGTAAGGAGGCCTAAAAGTCGCGCAAAACTGCGAATGGTACAACGCTTGAGTTGTTTAAAATGTATTAATTCTGATTTGATTAACTTCCGTTTCTTGTCCGGTAGACTTATGTGGAAATTTTTAGAATCAATAATCAAACCAAGGTATTTACAGGTAGTTTGTGGAGTTGTACAACTCTTATCTTCATTAATGATAAACCCTAATGAATTTATTTAACGGCTTTAAGTTTAAAATAAATCTCTTGTTGCCATTTTCTTTCTCAATCAGGAAATAGCTTGACAAGTATTGACCTTCTATTGATTGGCATTGAGATATGGCTCCTTTTAGTAAGAGGTCATTAATAGATTTTTCGTAATCGAAAAGCTCCGATATTGAATAAATTGATTGTCTTGGGGTATGTATTTGGGCAACCTGTTCTATGAACGGTATTTTGTAGCCCTGTACCCAAGATAGTATAACCGGATCACTTGTTATTAGACGCCACTGGTCATGGTAATATGAAAGTCTTCCACATACAGAATCTACTGGCGTCGCTGCGGAGCGCGATACTGTGAGCGCTGCTGCGGTGGCGGCGGCTGCGGCGCGGACCTCGGCGGCAGCGGGGGCGGCGCGCGCCGGCGAGGCGGCGGCGGCGGCGCAGTGTGCAGCGGGGGCGCGGGTGTCTGCCACCGGCCCACTGTCGTCCCCGCGTTGTACGGAAGTGGGGGCTTCAAGTTTAAAGGACCGAAAGGACGTGCACTTTTCGGCCTTGCGGCAGTAGTTGTGTTCTTTGCAGAAGCTTGAATCTTGATTTCAGCGCCAGACTTACTAATAGCTTTTGCCGATCTGAGTGTTTCAGCGAGTTTTTCCCCAAAAAGATATTTATCAATGTCCGTCTCGTAGAGGTGATCTTTTATCTCTTTCCTTATTCCCCCGCATATGAAACTGCGCCGGTTCATAGATTCAGTGTGTTGTATATCACACATTATTCGTCCAGCCTCAATTAGGAGTTTGACCACTGACGTATCCTTGTTATTCTGAGAGAATATCTTTGTTAGAGCCTCTCCTATACATGAGATGGCAGCACTGATATTTCCCTGTTTATTCTCGATGGCCTTATCTTTCTTGGTAAGAGTATCGGTTAGGGCTGCCTTTATTTCAGCATTCAACAGTGGCGCTTCAATCTTATGACAATTTTCAGGCACAAGGTGCTTTTCGAGAAGCTCTTTTTGTTCTTCTTTAGTCAATCAAAACTCAAAACTCAAAACGTTTATTCTGTAAATAGGCCACAAGGGCACTTTCACATGTCATTTCATTTCATTTTTTACAGAACATTTGGTATTATTATCATATTATCAGAAAAAAAAAGTTTTTAATTATTGTTTCTGAGAGATGTAAAGAGTCTCAAATGTCATAATAAAATAATTAAAATATAAATAACAGAGATGTATAGTCTCTTTAGTCAATAATACAATGATAATAGGAGATGTAAATGGTCCCCACAGTCAAGAGTTGTATAATTAAATTAATCTTTGGAGGTGTAAAAGGCCTCCAAGTGTCCAGTAAAAGAAACTCTGGCAGTGAGGATGCTCACAATTAATTAGAACAATTCAGTCCCAAGCATTTTTATCGTCTATGTACTCTTTAATACTGTAGTAAGCTTTAGAAATAAGCCTTTGCTTGATGTATTTCTTGAACTTATTAATTGATAGATCTGTCAAAGTGCTTGGGAGTTTATTGTAAAATCTTACACAATTACCCTTGAACGAGTTTTTTATTTTATGGAGCCGAGTAGTGGGCACTGCAAGCTTGTCCTTGTTTCTAGTATTAAAGTTATGTATATCACAGTTTCTTCGAAAGTTAACAATGTTCTTATGGACATACATAATATTCTCGTAAATATATTGACTATGGACTGTCAATATATTTACTTCTTTAAACTTATTTCTAAGAGAATCTCTATTATTCATTTTATAAATCACACGAACAGCCCGCTTTTGCAGCACAAAAATAGTATTTATGTCAGCAGCACTGCCCCAGAGCAGAATACCGTAGGACATAATACTATGAAAATAACTAAAATAAACTAATCTGGCTGTTTTTAAATCTGTCAAGTGACGGATTTTCCTGCATGCAAAAGCTGCAGAGCTCAGTCTGTTCGATAGCTTATCAATATGTGGACCCCATTGGAGTTTGGAATCCAACGTTATACCTAGAAATACTGTGCTGGTTACCAATTCCAATTCCTCATTTTTAATTGTTATACATGTCTGATTATTTTTAACGTTAGTAGTAAGAAACTTAACACATTTAGTCTTTTTCTCATTTAATAGCAAATTATTAACATTAAACCAATTTACCACTCTTGATATGGTATTGTTCACGTGATCATCAGTAGCGTGTTGGTTTCGCTTTGTTTTAAAAATAAGTGAGGTGTCATCAGCAAACAGTACCATATCATGACAGTCCCTTCCTAGATAGGGTAAGTCGTTTATATAGATGAGGAATAGGAAGGGTCCCAATATTGAGCCCTGTGGCACGCCCAAAGAAACCAATGATCCTGGTGATCGTTCTCCGTTTACGTCTACCCTTTGTATTCTTCCGTTCAGATAAGATTTTAACAAATTCAATGACGTGTCTCTAACTCCATAATCCAGAACAATCCAGAAGCGACAAATTCCCATCTCAACGCTAAGTCTTTCTGAATTTTTGGCGCATATGTTTTGTCTTTCGACGGAGTTTTTCCTAGCATCTCCAAAATTTCATCATCCAAAATGATAATATCTTCATCCGGGGCCTCCGCGTGTTCATTGTTATCGTTATTATTGGAGCCAATATTGGCGTAAGCGCTGGCGCCAATATCAGTGTTGGCGCTGTGGCTAGTTGACGCATGAGGACCCTGTTGCGGCGTGTCAGCCATAGAAGTATCGTTGGAAACGCCCAAAAACAAACTATTGGCTATATTTATGTAATAACATTCGAGAAAGTCCCCATAGGCTACCCACAGTACTTTTGAAGTGAAGATAACATCCCTACAAGATGTACACTACACTAGTTGATTAATTATTGTATGAAGAAAAATGTTTGACTGAAGTATGTTCTATTAAGCACGAGATAGTCCTTATAAACTATCCACAATACTATTTTTTGTGAAGGTAACATCCCCACAAGATGTACACATCACGCGAACATTTTCATAATTTATGAAGGTAGCATCCCCACAAGATGCACACATCAAGACATTATGATTTTTAATCATGTTGAAGTATTTACATGGCTATATTTATGTAATAACATTCGAGAAAGTCCCCATAGGCTACCCACAGCACTTTTGAAGTGAAGGTAACATCCCTACAAGATGTACACCACACTAAAAGTTGATTAATTATTGTATGAAGAAAAATGTTTGACTGAAGTATGTTCTATTAAGCACGAGATAGTCCTTATAAACTATCCACAATACTATTTTTTGTGAAGGTAACATCCCCACAAGATGTACACATCACGCGAACATTTTCATAATTTATGAAGGTAGCATCCCCACAAGATGCACACATCAAGACATTATGATTTTTAATCTTGTTGAAGTATTTACTGTAACGATTTGACGTCTCAGGCTCGTCGTCCGTGTCGATGTACTCAACAGGGGGCTCCAGGTCGTCTACGTCCGGGCGGGTCGGCGGCGGCGGCGGCGGCGGCGCCCGTGAGGCGTGGCCGTGACCTTCACTATCCGACGACGATTGCCTAGTACGGGAACGGCGCGAACGTTTCTTACGTTTTTCCAACTTCTTTTCTAATTTTCGCACTTTTTTACGAAGATAATCACTATCTTCATCACTGTGACTGCGTTTAGGCATGTTTTTAGTATGATTGATGAACTATTCCAAAACACAAATTTAGCACACGAAATATGTGGTGAACGGCGGAGCACTAGAACGCGAATGATCCATTGGGTGATTGGGTGCGTGGGGCTAGCAACAAGGCACACTCGATAAAAAGTTTTTTTTCGGTTTACCCTATGTATTTTAACTATAGTGGATGAATGGCAGACACTACGTGCTACTACAAGTATATCTCTAATCTCAAAGGACAAAGCCTGTAACATAAATAGTATTAAATAAAATAAAACTTGGTATTATTTACTATGCGGCAAAATATTTGTGACAGAACTTATGGACCGACTAGGTATATTCGAACGAACTGAGATTCAGGGTGTACTTGATCAATCAATCAATCAATCAATCATTCGAATTGTTTATTTGCTGTAGGATATGAATATGTCAACGCAAGATAGTCACAACGGTTAGTTGAAATCTAACGCATTAGTTGATCAACTATCGACAGATAGTAAACCAGACCGACAGGGTTTAGAATTTACGTTTCTTTTGTTCTTACATGTCAACCTAACATGAAGACTATCCGGGGGCTTCGCTGCGCTCTCCCCCTCTAGTCTGCACCTAAGCTACCGCAGTGTTTGCCCTGGTATTTCATTTGCAATTCAAGTTTAAACCAGTTTACTATTTAACAGTTTTAACCCGTTAGTTTATCAACTAACGCGTCATAAAGTAAGTAGCATGCTACAGTTTACTATATGTCGATAGTTGACCAACTAACGAGAAAAACGTTAGTTTATTAACTAACGGTTTTGACAATCTTACGGTGACATATATATGTATTGTATGATCTTAAACACGCCAATTGATATGCGTAGATATCAACATTATCACCATCTAGGAGTTGGTGTGCAAATATCTTATCATCGTCAATTATAAATTATTTTAAATTAAATTATTAAATTATGCACATAAATTGATTAGTTGTTAAAATGTAATTTACTCTGTAATGTAATTTGTCCATTAAATTATTGAATTGTTATAATAATAATAATAATAATACCTTGGACACCATTTACACACATTGATCTAGCCCCAAACTAGGATTCCCTGTATCTTGGGTAGTAGACAACGATACACATACTTATATCGATAAATATTATACTTAGATAGATAAACAACCATGACTAGGGTACAAACATCCGTTCTCATCAAACAAATATTTGCCCCCACCGGGACTCGAACCCGGGACCCTTGGTTTCGTAGGCAGCGACACTGCCGACTCGGCCATTCGGGTCGTCGGCCATATTTAAACAGACGAAATACAAGATATTTAATGTTATCAGGGATTATATTATAAATTTTGATTGCCATGCAATATGCACTATTCGAATTCGAATGCAATTGGAACATTTGTGGAGGAATATATAAATTATCTTTGTATGAGCCAGCCATGAGAGTCGTGTATTAAACATTTCAATTTTTTTAATGATACCTGGGTACTTTCTTACAAAAATGCCCATTTCATAAATATAGAGGCACGGAAGGGAAATAATCTGGTTTACAATCACCCACCACATATTGCTCGGCCACATATTTTCTTGGCTTTGAATGCCTTGTCAAAGTCTACGGAGTTACTCCTCATAATTAACCCATACCGTAAACAGTACCGACAAAACGTATCCGTGGTTCGCCGATAGAGTAGCATCTCTCGTTGCCACTTCTCTCATGCGTCGTAACATATAAAAAAATCTGTCCAGGTTTAGATCTGTTCAGTGCTGCCAGTTTTTGGTAAACTTCTTGAGCTTATAGTCCATGATCAGGTGTACCCTATCATCTCTCATAGTATTCCGCCAACTCAGCACTGTTTCATGAGGAAACGTTCGACCACTTCCAATCTGGTTGAATTCGTAGGATCTGTTGCGGGTTTAATGGACAAAGGCCATCAGGTCGACGCCGTGTACACCGACTATTCCAAATGTTTTGATCGGCTCAGGCAAGACATTATACTATTTAAACTGGAGCAAATCGGTGTACATGGCGATCTACTCAGATGGTTTGAGTCTTACCTCCGTAATCGAAGCCAAGCTGTCCGAATTGGGCCTCACCACTCGCGCTTTGCTCCCATTCCTTCCGGCGTTCCACAGGGTTCCCACCTGGGGCCACTGCTATTCAATGTCTGTTTGTGTGACATATCCTCGTGCTTCAAATTTGCTAGTTATTTAATGTATGCTGATGACACAAAGATTTTTTTTCCGATATCTGACTTATCTGATTGTCAAAGGCTCCAGGAAGACCTTGATCGTCTTTGCGAGTTTTGCCGTCTCAATAGTTTGGACCTGAATCCTAAAAAATGCCAATCGATCACGTTCTCCAGGAAGTGTTCTAACTTGAACCACCAATATATATTAAATAACCACCCCATCGAACGAGTCACCAACGTTAGGGATCTCGGATTCATATTAGATTCAAAACTTACATTCGTATCTCACTATGACAATATCATCTCGAGAGCGTATAAGATGCTTGGGTTTGTTAATCGTGTGTCGAAACCGCTACGTTCCCCACATGCTCTTAAGGTCCTCTATTTCGCCTACGTTCGCAGCATACTCGAATACTCTTCACCAGTTTGGTCACCACACTATCAGTCCCACATCACGAGGATTGGGTCTATTCAGAGGAGATTCATGAGGCATTATCAGTCAAAATTGTTTGGTTCACACGCGGGGTACAGGGACGGCCTAACACAACACTCCTTGATGTCACTGGAGGGCAGGATAATGCTGGCGGATCAGAAACTGCTATACGATGTGATCAACAATAGGCTGGACAGCTCTTCGCTGGTGAGCTCGGTGCTGCTGAGGGTCGCACCTGCGCGCTCGCGCCGGCACGTCCCGGCGGTGCTTGGACACGCGCACACACGCACCAATTATGCTTTGCATTCGGCACTGAATAGGAGCATATACATATATGAGAAATACTTTGCGGATGTCGATGTCTTTTGCCTAAGCCGTATTCAATTTATATCCAGGATTTTTACAGAAATCGGTCAGATTATATACAACGATCAACATTGATATCCGGGAAACTATTTATTTATCACACTCACGCAAACACACACACACAAACACACTCGCACACTTAAATATCAATTAATTTAAATTTAATGCCAACTTAATTGAATTTAATGTTATGTTATTGTAATTATTAGTTATTATTTTATTCCATAATTATCAATTGTATAAGGTTACTTTTCCTCCTACTAACTTTCTTATCGGTTTGTTTCGTAACTGGCATTTCGTATTTATATTAATTATTTTTTGTATTTGTATTTATATGCTGTGAAACAACTAATAATAATAAATAAATAAATAAATAAGATACACCTTGTCTATGTCTGCTTTAAAATTACAGTGGTTTTCCTACAAATAAAGTGGAGTCGACTTCTTATATTCCTTTAAAGTTTATAGAGAGCTTGGGTGCGGAATAACTCTGCAATTGTATTATTTTAGTTTTTCTTAATTTACCTTCACGTTTTTTTTAACCGTGTTGCAATATCGTTAAGGGCTTCACTAACTTCATACTCTAATTCACTGCGGTTTTTACACTTAATAAGAAGTGTCGTACAATCGGCAGATAGTACTAGTAATTTTTTGACACGGTAGGTAGGTTATTTATATATAAAAGTTACAATAGCGTTACATCACAGTTATTTACATGGTAATTTCATTGAAATGTTTGTTTCAATACGTTTAATTCTGCCTGTGTTTCGGTTGTTGCATAGTATTTCGGATGTTAAATAGGTCATAGAGTGTAGTGTTGTAGTATATATCAGAGATTTCGTAGTGAAACTTCTTATAAAGAGCTCTTCTTGTTCTTCTTTAGTCTGTTCCATCTGCTGCTTAAGATCTTGTACTTGTGATGAATCTTGATAGATTATTATTGGTAGGCTTTTGTGAGAATCCTTGCCTATTGAATTTGTTTTCTTTCTGAATCTTATTATTTGTTCCATAATGCCTTTATGCCAATAAGCCTTTGTAATCTTTTTCAGTTGCTGCATTAGATAACGGACGTCCCTATTTTAACATTAACAGTCAATATCAATGTAACAGTATTCGATATTTTCCCATCGATATGTGGCATGGCGGTCGTGGTTGTATAGCTAATAAGCGAAGTATCGGGTTCGAATCTCAGCTGAGGAAGAAGAAAAGTTCCCCGGGTCTTAGATTATAGACGTTTGAGACGTCGCGCATAGATGGGCCAAAAGCAATGTACATTCGTGCCTTCCTATTCGCTCGGGTAAGGACAACCTCAGTCCAAACACAATAAATAGGTTTTGCAGGTTGAAAATCGCGATAAAGTGTTCAGGGTCCGCAAGCAAAATAATTTTTATGAATTTGTGCATCGATTCCTAGTTATTTTAGTTTAATTTAAGTACCTATGTAGTTGAAGCCAACTTATTTCTTCAATCTTTCAACCCTAACGAGTTATTTATTCCTGCATATTATTATGGAAAAAATATGTAATTTTGTACCTACTATATAAATCAACCCCCTTGCCAAAAAAACTCCTATCTAACACTTATATTCAAAGTCAAAAATTTATATGATTTGACATTTGTTTTGAGGTAAAACTATGTGTAACATTTTTTGTAGTAACACGGTCTATGTCCTTCTTCTTTTACAGTGATTCAACGTAAAGAAGGGGCAAAAATGACGTATACTAAGCAGAATTTTTAATATATTTAGTAATAAAGAACTATGACTTGTTTTTGATAATGTTTTTTGTGTTTGCTAATATTTTTCCTCTCAACATTAAAATAAAAGTAATTATTAATAAATTTTATCTACACACGCATCACAAACCCTGTTTACTGAGCACGTTACGACCAGCATAATGATATACTACTTGGTAAAAACTAGTTTCTTATCTGAATATTGATACATTATGACCATAATGTATCAATTTTCGACAAATTATGACATACAAAATTTCGAACGCCGACACCCGTCTGCGTGCCGCCCTTAGCTTGTCTGTGAAGTTGGTACTACTGAACAAGCTAAACAAGTGCGGAGCAATGATCAATGCCACAACACCGGTCGATAATTGCGGTTCCTGAACACATCAAAGAGAGCTTATGATACGTGTATAGATAAATTAGTGTATGTAACTGTACATAATTAGGCATTAATACTCTGGAGAGATATTATTATGAAACTCGCCTTCTAAACTACTTCTATCTTCTAGCCGCTGGCTTCTCCCATTTGAATGTTGGCAAGTTAATAATTTTGACGTGAATCGAATGGAGCTGAAATAGACTGAAGCCAATAACCATGCCTATATTTCCAAATTAAATTGTAAGATTTAAAGGGGCCGTCGCTTGGATCATTGGGTCCAATTTTAATTTAGTAATTGGTTTCACATGTTGATGTAAATTGAAGGCAATTTTACGCGTACTGATTCGAGGAGCCGGTTCTGTCACTTCCATATACGTACCTACTTAATAAAACGCTATTTGACTGACTGACAGACGCACAGCCTTAACCTGTGGACCTAGAGCCGTGCCTAGAGTTAAAAAACATTATACAGTTCCAAAATAGGGTAGCACTAAGAAGGGTTTTTGCGAAAGTCGGTGCCTAAGGATAACCGTTGCTATGAAAATCATAAACTACTTGACTTATGATATAAAGCTGAAAATTTGCAGGTAGATAATTTATAGGTGCGAGACGTAAGATAACAAGAGCTATTTTTTTAATTTTCCCTTTCAATGTACGGAATGACGTTGTGAAATTTGAAAGAAAAATAAAAATTTGATCTATGTATCTGAAATTTCGCAGATATAGGTGGTTTATAGAGGAGAATCTTCAGTTCAGTAAAGGTTTTATCCAAATTTGTCTCCGAAATTGGGAAAAGCGAGGGGCAAAATCCACTTGGCCCTTAAAGATGTGGCACATAGGTAGGAGGTAGTTTCTAGAGACGTCATTGACAGTGTAATTTTCTATATTATCCAGAGGAGGGAAAAAGGGCTTGGGAAGCGTTTACGATAGAGCCATATCCAGGATTTGAGTTCCAAAAAAGAATCAAAAGTTAGAAATTAAAGAAAGAACGTCTGTATACGCGTAAGACATTGCCGTTTTTGGGTGGCGGGAAAACAATGGACGCGGTTTGCGCAGGACCGTACTGCATGGCGTGTTTATGAGGAGGCCTCTACCCAACAGTGGGTCCCCTAACAGGCTGATGATGGTGATGATGATGATGAAGATGATTGCCATCTTTAACCAACTCAGCGCGGCTGAATCCCCCCCGGATACCTCTTCACACGCATATTTTGCTGGTAGGCCTGATTGCAGCAGATATAAATACGATATTTTTCTTACAAAAAAGGGCGATCAGGGCGATATATCAATTAGATGCTAGAGAATCATTAAGAGAAAAATTCAAAGAAAATTAATATACTTACGGTTACCTGTCAATATATATATACGAGAATATCATGCATGTAAGAAAAAACATAGCTTTATATAAAATTGTAGGTGATAGCCATACAATTAACACGAGAAATAAAAATAGGTTAGCACTACCATTATTTAGACTAAGTAAAGTAGGCACTTCATTCATGGGGCACTGTATTCGCTTCTACAATAAAATACCACAGGAATCATTGATCCTTCCTGAAAAGAGGTTCAAAAACTATGTTAAAAATGAGCTGATAAGAAAGTCCTATTATAGTATTAAGGAATACTTAGATGACAAAACTGCATGGTCCATACCATCTCAGCGCACAGAAATTCGACGAGGGGCGATGGATCAAGTCTATCACTCGCCGGCGAATTTCCTTAGACCGAAACCAGTACCTGTTGTAAAGTCACTCTTTAAAAAAAAAAGGTATGGGGGAGTTTCTTGCCGTTTCTTCTTAACCCCGAGGCCCACCTTCTGAAACGGTGTAGTCTTTTTTTTATATATAAAAAAAATACTTGTAGTTATAAGTAAGTATAATTTTGACGTTGAATAAGATAATTTATTTATTTATATTCAATAAAAAATTACTCTGACTCTGACTCTGATTGGTTCGGTTGTTCTAAAGTATTCAAAATTCAAACCTCTAATACCCTACTTATATTTTTAATTAAATTAGATTTTTCATCAGACATAATTCGAATATTTATTCAGTGTATGTATAGGTAGGTATTTCCGTTTGATGTATATGTTTATTCTGATCTGAAATGAATTATCTATCAATCTATCTATCTTCTGTTTTTGTGCGACAAAGTATAAAGTAAGTTTATAGAAAGTGTAGAAAATTTGTGATTTAATGTAATTGTAAAATGTTATATTGAAAATAAGTAAAATTGCACTGTTGAGAATCCCCGAAATCTTAATAATAACGAGATCATACTAATAAGCGAGCGCTGGGGAAGATGTAAAGTCAACAATTCAATGCAAATATTATGAAAGCATTTGATATCTACAACGGGAGAACATACAGCGTACACAGTGGAGTTAAATTTAAAAAAGTTATTCGGGACATCGTCCTGATTACTCTTTCCATTACGAAATGAACGCCTTTAAGATGATTACTTTCAGTAAATTCTAGAAGTGGGTGTTCTTTAGTAGCTCGCTGCTGAAAAAAAAAGTAACGATATCATGGACAACTTTCCCTATGAAAATTGGAATGCAATTCCCTGTGGAAAAAATATCTTCGAATATCCTGACCCAGTCGCGTTGATATTTGATTTACAAAATTCTTTGTGCAATTTATAATTTGCGAAACGTTAAATTTTCCCCCATTTTTTACATGCTCACTCGTAAAGGAATGAATGAATCGAAATGAATTTTCCGGTACAAGATGGTAGAGGCACAGTCCTGCCCACTTCTAGCCAAATATTGCTCACTCCATTTTGCATCACAGGGGGCTAGCCCATCGCCGCAGCTATTGATATATATTACTTGAGAAGCGATGTTATAAATACCGCTACTGTACGCCCGTCTTTGGTGGTTACAATTCAAATTGAGATGTTCAGTATTAATCTCAGTGAACCTGATGTAAATACAGCCGAGAAATGGGAGGGCAATTTAGATAAATCCCTATACCTATACATTAATGTTCAGGTTTCATCTTTTGAAGGGAAATGGAGTAACGGAATAACAAGGACATCGTGACTCTCTGACATTCAAAATTAGGGCTAACGTTTTGCCGAGCGCCGCTGTCGAGGAAGGCAAATAAGGTGTGGGCGACCAGCCCAGGGTTTCTATCGAAAATCTTTATGTGTAGTGCGGGCTTCAACGTTTGTATATTTAATTAAACACATCGATGTATATATTTCTAACTCTTTTTAACCGACTGAAATGTGTTGCCGGTGAAACAAGACAACTGGAAAGCGCTAGTAAAAATGGCAGTCTTTGCGGTATGGACGTGCTCAAGTGTAACTTGCAAAGTTGTTGTGATTTTGTGATTTGGTGAAAAAACGCACGGAAAGGAAAGAAAATGTAAGTAGGTACCTATCTTTCCCCTATTTAAATCACATCGAGTGCTATTTTTACGGTTTTCATCACGAAAATCAATCATATCATCATTCTACATCAGCCATCTCATGAATAATATATATTTTTGATTATTGTTTTGTCTCTTGTAGAACATAAAAGCTACAATGGTAAATAGTTACAAGAAGGGGTTTGTCTAAATCAATACTGTAATGTCGTAGCCAGGGGGTCCTAAATAGCCCATGCCGTTTCGCTAGGGGTCCACAGTTTACACTTTTCGTCAACATACCCGAGGGGATTGAAGTAGCTGTCAAACTTTAACAGACTTCAAAATAGGGTGAGGTTATCAGTTCGTTTCGTATCGGATACCTCACGCTATATTAGCGCTCCTAGCAGCGATTTATCTCGCGATAGTCCTCATTGTACTAGATTAGCCGGCCTCAAAGTCCTGAGCCAAGCTATTTTATGGATAACACATTGCGATGGCTTAGTGACTGCTCCGAAGGGCGCAACATGCCATATTTGACAGTCAGTCTCCTAACAAAAAAGGCGTATTCGCTGACAAGTAAAATAAGGCATTTTAAGCGCTGTGCGTTTTCCCTAGCAGAATAGTACTTCGAAAAACCGAAGAGTATTCCCATCCGGTATGTAAGTACATTAATGTTAACCACCTAGTGGTCCAGTGGAGTTCCGTGGTCAACGGGTTTCACGCTTGCTTCTCACACAGGAGATGCAGGTTCGAATCCTGACCATGTACTAATGAGATAATTAATTTATCTTAAGTAGAGTATCGGATGAGACGTTAAGATATAGGTCCCGGCTACTATCGCTACGTGGTAGTGGTCGTAAAATCCTTCCATCAACCCACACTGAGCCAGCGTGATGGAGCATGGCTTACTCTTACTCGCATCCGGGTAAAGGCCTGTGCCCCTCGGTGTGGAGATTAATGGGCTACATTTATTATACCTAGTAGTTTGTATAAATAAATTTTGATTGTGTATGTGAATACACACACACATTCTCTTAATTTATTTTAGCTCCAGTGCGGTTAGATTCATGACTATGTAACATGATAGCGTGTTACACATTACAACTACAGGCGTTGCTTGGGCTTTCCTGAATCACAAATAATAATATGTTCAACTACTTCTGTATAACAACCCAAGAAGGTCCTATAAAGACCAAATCGGCGATTTGTTAGTGAAGAGGCAAATACGAAGTACCCGTAACCGGCGAGCTCGCATGAAGAGACTTATGAATGTTGAGGAAGCGAGAGATGTATGCCAGGATCGTAGCAGGTCTTTGGTCTCTGCCTACCCCTCTTTCGGGAAACAGGCGTGAGCTTATGTATGTATGTATGTATTTCTATATATTCAATGACTAAGGCTTTGTTCTCATTACGGCTGAAAGTCATCGGCCGACTGTTTCGTATCCATACAAAGACACATCGCTTCTTAGCCGCGGCGTCTCAATATGGAAACATGACAGTCAGCGCTCACATTCGTAAGGGAACAAAGCTACCTTAACCGATTCCCGTTTTGGGGCATCGCGATTTTGGACCTCATGTATATAAAAAAAAAAAAACTTTATCGGGAAAATGACTAATTTTGCAGTCCGTGGTCGTTGTGACGCAAAATTTTACACGCGCTATTTTCAAGAACTAACTTACTTTAAACAACTATGTACCACTGCATTTTCCGTCAACTAGTTTTATCATCCACATACAGGCGCTCTCACCCAGTTTCAAACTTCGTCATAAAGTCAGTTATTCTCCTATTGTTGTGTGCCGATTGAAAGCTTCTACCTACGGCAGAAAGAAGTTTTTATAGTGTCGTTCACACATAGTGCGCCATTATTGGGAAAAGAACACCTACTTGAACACCTATTACATAATGGTACAAACATATACTCTTACATGATTTGTTGAGGGCTCCTAAGTTTTATTCCAAGTCGTAGGACTACAAAAACCTGTGTTAGAGGAAACCACTCCTTCCACAAAATAGAAAGAAAAATAAACAATCTGTAGACTAGTAGATGGTAGTAAGATCTAACCATTTCATCCACAGAGTTAAAAGTAAGTTATCTGTGGATATAAGTAAACGACAAAAAGTCGAAGAGCTCCGTGGTCTACTGGGTTTCAAGCTTGCTTCTCACACAGGAGATGCAGGTTCGATTCCTGACAAATGTACCAATGAGATAATTAATTTATCTTAAGTACATTATACGGACGTTCTAAAGGTGATGGAAAACATCGTGAGGAAAACCTTCATTACTCCATAGCTAGCTGGGCTAGCCCCCTGCCATGCAAAATGGAATATTGAATAACTGGCTCAAAGTCGGCAAAATTGTGCCTCTGCCACCCCGTATGGGAAAAAGCGTGACGCTAGGTTATTTTATGCTACAAAACGAAATTTAGCGAACTTCCCACGATACAAAACAGTATACAAGCATAGCGGTATAACGGTCAAGTTCTGTGAAACTTATACGTAAGTAGTCATCATCAACTTGAATAAGTATGACGTAGTGTGGATTTGACAGGACTGGACCGCTTTGAATCTGTGCGCTTGTGTCATGGAACTACATATCGACTGACACTCGAAATCAGACAGCTTTTGTCCGTTTATCATACCACCAATTACCGTTCTAATTAATTTCTTTAATTACTCTGATATCTATCCCGATACCTTACAAATAATTTATGTTTTGAAACGTGTTCGTCAATTTAAATTCACGTTTGATCAATCAAAACGCGGTACGAAATCGTAGTTTATGTGACTGCTACATAATGGAGGGCATTGATACTCGAGAGTGGGTTTATGAAACGAGCCGAAGGCGAGTCTAATGCCTAATTATGTACACATATCATAAGCTCTCTTTGATGTTTTCAGGAACCGCATGTTTGACCGGCATTGTGGCATTGATCATATCTCTGCAGTTGTTTAGCTTGTTCTGTAGTACCAACTTCACAGACAAACTAGGGGCGGCACGCAGGCGGGCGTCGGCGTTCGAAATTTGAATGTCATAATTTGACAAATTTTTGTAATATGAATTTGAATTCAATAATTTGACACATTATGGTCATAATGTACAAATTTTCAGGTAAGAAATGCTTTTTTACCAAATAGTTTTACATTATGCTGGCCTTAACGTGCGGTTTTTAGACGCAGTAAAGAGGGTTTATGATACGTGTGTAGATAAAAACTATTATAGACTGCCAAACTCCACTAGAGGCTTAGGGAATGCTGCTTTGTTCTTTAGAAGTCTAAAAAATAATCATTCGATAAATGCTTTTTCTTAAAACTACGCAGCAATTCTATCGTAACTGCACTACAGAGGCAGCACAAAGTGGCACTTTGTTGCTATAGTCTAGAGCAGAAAAATGTATGGAAATCCATTACTGCATTGTTTTAGTTTTCTTTTAAATCGCGCTACAAAAGAGGTGGTACATGTCAAGTTACTAAAAGCCTAGGTTTACAATGCGTGCGGTTGGTGGCCACGGCTTTACGGAGTTACACAGACTGCGTGTGAAGTGATGTGTGTGCTAGGTTTAAAGAACAATACTAGCTAAAGAATTAAATTAAAAAAAGGCGGGAATGTAAAAGAGCTAATTTTCACTGAGAAATACGAGTTTGCAGTTGCTTTATTAATAATTGTGTTATGAAAATGGAATCTTCAAGTTACTCGGACATTTTGTAACTCCAGAAGCAATTCAAATCGAAGCCAAAAATATAATAGAAAACCTATTACTGCAAAAATCCCGCATAAAATACATGAAAGAGTATGAACTTTATTGAGTGGAAAAATAACAATAAAATGAAATCATTGACGGAAAGCGTGTTATTGGCTTATTTTAGTGAACTGTCCAAGAAAATTAAGCCATCTTCATTGTGGTACATATACTCCATGTAAAAATGCACTCTTAATACTAAAGATAGTATTTACATTAGGGACTACACGAAGCTAAAATCGTTTTTTAAACGACAATCATATGGTTTCCAGTTCAAAAAATCACAAGTTTTCACAACTGAAAACATGCAGACGTTTTTAAATGAAGCGCCTGACGATAAATATTTAATGACAAAAGTAAGTTTTACTTTACTTTTTAACTAACTTTATTAATTTTAGGTACGTTTTGTAAATGGATAACAACATATTGTGTAAATAAGCAAATAAACTCATGTTTTTTTCTATTCTTTCCAGGTTGCGATGATGCTTGGCATTAATGGTTCTTGTAGACGCTCTGAATTGATGAATATTAAAGTTGATAATACACAAACTCACAACCAGATGCTGGTCGTACAACTTACTAACACAGAAACTAAAAAAGATCGCGTCTTTGTGACGAATTTATGAATATGGTTAAAAATATCAAGTATGTTCAACCTAACACGAAGGATAAAGGGGGTTTCGGTCTCAACCCCTTTACCTTTCACTGTACTTTGTCCGGCAGATTGATATCTGCCGGACAAAGTACAGTGATGTACTGATGTACATCCCGATTCTTAAATTACAAGAATGGTAAATGCACAAAACAAGTCAGGTAGAAATAAATATGGAAATTTTCCGAAAGAGATTGCCACATTTCTTAATCTACAAAACCCAGAATACTACACGGGCCATTGCTTCCGTCGAACATCAGCGACGCGACTCTGACGCAAACTTGATCGCACGCCAACGTCACGGCGAGTGGAAATCGGACCAAGTAGCAGAGGGATACATTGAGGAGTCCATTGAAAATATATCTTAAATTACTTCGCATATTACAGAATCAATAAACTTAAACCGCTCATCATCGCTACTGTGACGAAACAAACATTTAGTTTATTTCTCAGTAGGTAGAAATATATTTTTTTTTAAAAATCTCCAAAATGTGGATAAACTTTAAGAGCTATGAAATAAGTTGTTAATCATAAATTTAAAATGAATATGGTTTAACTTCACCGTTGCTTTCAGTGGATTTCGAATTATGACCATTTTACACATTTGTGATGTTGTTTTGAAGTGTCGCATTTGACATGGCTCATTCAATCGAAACTCATACGTAAGGGTGTTTAGTTACGATATAGTTTGGTGGGTCAAACAGATGCGTAGTTAGTTCAATGATGGAGGTACAGATGGCGGTCGATCGCCTTTAGATTCCAGATGGTTTGACTCAAAGTAGAACTTTATTCACTATAATTGCAATAAGATGTTTTATATAGAAAACAAATGGGTATTATTTTATTTAGATTATTTTATGATGTTATAAAGTCTATTTCTGGTTGAACTGTGTGATCTAAAATATAAAGTGTGTATACGGTGTGGACCAGTGACCAATCAGAGCACTGAGTTTCGAAAGGAAATGAAACGAACCAATGAGAATGACTCGCGGAGTTTTACATGGTGTTTTGGCGAGCACGCCTGGGGAGGACGTTTTGTTGGGAATAGAGGATATAAAAGGGATGGGTCGAGATGAGAGGGGCCTTTTTGTTGCTGGTCGTCGAGTGAAGTGTGAGTTAAGACTCAGAGGGGAGCCATTCAGTCTCCGCGTCAAACTACTGTGAAACACGTATTTCTGGAATTATATACAGTTCGATTCGCCGTTTTACGCGTCTTGAACTGGGATAGTTGTGATTGCGTGTTGCAGTGGATTTTCACAATTCACAATTCAATTCACAATTCTTTATTGCACAGAACATTAAAAAAAACATTTTACAAGAAATTAAAAGGCAAAGGCGAGCTTATCTCTCAACAGAGATTTCTTACAGCAAACCTATCAGGATAGGATACATATAAACTGAAAAGGGTAGTCTAGTGCAATTATAAAATTACTAAATACCAATAAAATATAATACTAACTATAAAAATACATATAATAAAAGAAATAGTAGATAAAATAAAAATAAACAAATAATAATAATAAACAGATAAATACAATTACATACTTATATATACAATACCTATGATGAAAGAGAAAGTAAGTGCTCTTTCAAACGATTCTTAAAGGAGAAGAGAGTGGGACTATCCCTAATAGTGCAGGGAAGTGCGTTCCACAGCCGAATGGCCCTCAGCCTGAACGAGTGCTCGTAGGCGACCGTATTATGCTGCGGAATACATAGAAGAGACACCGTGTGGGATCTCCGTTCCTTGCCTCTGGAGAAAAGGAACTCAAAACGTTCACGAAGGTAAGAAGGATATCTGGGATTTCTCAAGATGTTAAAGAGTAAAGGCAATATGTGGAAATCACGGCGAAGACGAATCGGGAGCCAATTCAGTTCCTTGCGATACTGCGAGACGTGGTCATACTTGCGCAGCCCGAAGACGAACCGAATCCCGAGGTTTTGAAGTCGTTCGAGTTTATTCAGTTGTTCTTCGTTTGCACTCACCCAGCAAGCATCGGCATAGTCAATTAAAGGAAGTAGAAGGGACTGGGCTAGAGTGACTTTAGTGTGCCGTGGAAGGAAGTATTGTAATCTCCGAAGAGAGTGAAACGATGCAAAGACTCGTCTGCTGACCTAGGAGACATGGGGCGACCAAGACAGCATGTTATCGAATACAACTCCGAGATTTTTAGCTTTATCGCTGTATTTGATTACGGTTCCGTCAAATATTAGAGGAGCGATTTGAAGTTGTTGTAACAGGTTAAGAGAGCATCTGGTTCCCAAGATCAAGGCCTGCGACTTGCTCGGGTTGACTAGAAGCCCATACGAGAAAGCCCATTTCCGGATATTCTCGAGGTCAGCATTCAGAACCTCCAC
Source organism: Argyresthia goedartella (assembly GCA_949825045.1). Classification (NCBI taxonomy): domain Eukaryota; kingdom Metazoa; phylum Arthropoda; class Insecta; order Lepidoptera; family Argyresthiidae; genus Argyresthia; species Argyresthia goedartella. The sequence goes on along the minus strand of OX463831.1, from coordinate 9,200,733 downwards.
AGCCGGAGTCACATCACGCGGAGAAAAATGCCGGTATATTTGGAGGTCATCTGCGTAAATATGATATGAAGAAGTAAGTACATCAGAGATTGAGTTGATAAAAACCGAGAAAAGAAGGGGTGAAAGGATGCCACCCTTAGGAACCCCAGTGAATAGATCGCACCAATCGTTGGATGTCTCCTCAGACTTGATGCGTTGTTGTCGATCTCTGAGATAGGAGTCAAACCAGAGGGCGGCATGAGAGGAGACATTAAGTGAATGAAGGATCGCAACCAGGATATCAAAATCCACGCAGTTGAAAGCGCTGCTGAAGTCAAGCAATGCCAGCATAGACATCCTCTTCTGGTCCATCGCAAGTTGGATATCATCTGTCACTTTGAGTAGAGCCGTGGTAGTGCTGTGACCCGGCCTAAAGCCCGATTGGAAAGGATTAAGGAGATTCATGGAGGAAAGATAGGTGGATTATTGAGTGTGTACAATGGATTCAAGGACTTTGGAAAGGATAGGCAGGATTGAAATAGGACGAAATTCTTTGTAGGAAGTAGGGTTGGATGTTTTAGGCAGAGGGATCACGAGAGCACGTTTCCACTGACTAGGGAAGTGACAGTCAGAGAGTGAAGCATTAATTATGTGAGTGATAACCGGCAGCAATTCCCCAAGAACAATTGTTAGCATTTGAGAGCAGATTTTGTCATTGCCCATGGCTTTTGATGAGATTGCTAGCACTGCTTTCCTGACTGCAGCGATTCCAACATGACGTAGATGGAAAGGAGAGTGGCAGGAGACAGTCCTGGAAAGCAAGTTACGGAGTGTGGCATCCTTGACAGATGGATCCATCTGGACGGGGGGGACAGCAAAAAAATTATTGAGACCGTTAAGGTCGATGTTACCAACAGCCAGGTCCTGGGACTTACCAATGCCAAGGGTCTTCAGAAATTTCCAAACTTGTGCAGGGGCGTAGCTCTCGATACATTCAAATATATGACGGCGTTTGGCATCTCGACACAGACGGGAGCAGCGATTACGAAGTCTTTTGTATGCTAAGAGATTTTCGTCGGTCGGATCCTTTTTATAATTAGTCTTGGCACGGTTTCTTTTAGCCATCAGACCCTTGATGGTATCAGTAAGCCATGGAGCGGGAAGGTGTTTTACTTTCACCTTCTTAACAGGAGCATGTTTGTCAAACAAGCTCAGGACAATTGTGTTAAAGTTCTGAACCTTATCATCAACGGACTCACTACCCAGAACAAGGGACCAATCTATGGAAGAGGTGTCGGATTTAAGGGAAGTGAGATCAATACCCTTGAAACTACGAAGTTCAAGAAACTTAGCTTTACGCTTGGGGTGCCTAATGTTGTAGGATAGGTAAATTAAATCATGGTAGGAGAAGGGGGCACTGAGTTGACCATGTACGGCAACCTTAGTGGGGTTAGATATTATCATCAAGTCAAGAAGAGAGGGGGTACAGTGAGGCTGAAAGTGAGTGGCATCGAGGGAAAGAATGTGTAAATTCAAGGAGTTAACAATGGATCGCAGTTTGTCTGATCGAGCATTGTTTTTAAGGAGGCAGGTGTTAAAGTCACCAAGAATAAGAGTTACAGGATAAAGAGGGGACAGGTCATTAAGAAGAGTTTCAAACATTCAAAGTAATCTATACGACGAGAGGGGCTGTAGTAAACACCCAGAAGAACTTTATTGTGACGAAGATATATCTCTAAAAATAAGTGTTCTGCAGAACCAGAGTATAGGCTGGGCGAGTGGCTGATAACTTTGCAGGAGATGTCAGAACGAAAGTAGATGGAAACGCCGCCATCAGCCTTACCCGTTCTATCATTACGATAGAGCCTGAACCCTGGCAGAGCATACATGGAAGAAGAGAGGGATGGCTTAAGGAAAGATTCGGAGACAAGAATTCCGTGAATATTCTGATCAACGAAGGCATCGAGAAGATCAGCGTAGCTGGCGTGAATGCTCTGGGCATTAATATGGACGATGTTGAGATTAAAGCCAAGGGTCGAGAACACGCGTTTCAGATTATCAGACAAAGAGCCATCCGCCGACAACCCACCTCACGCACTAAGAGAAACGTCGCTATCAGAGCTAGAAAAGAAGCTATCATTAAAATAGTTTAAGGTATTCATAAACTATATAGGTATACATATAAATTACAAAAAAAAATAAAAAAAATAATAGGATCTACTTTAAAATACTTTTCGTTCTAAGCCTGAACTCAGTCTTTCACTGGGCATGCTGGGAAAGAAATCAAGATTAACAGAAATCAACTTGCAATAATTATACAGAAAAAAAATAAAAAAAACACAAACAAACAGCAAAAGAATATAGCAATATCGAAATCTCTCTATTGCGTTTCGTTACGCGTAATACGGAATGTTTGTACAGAGACATGACAGTAACAAGATAAAAAAAAAAAAACTCGCTGTCAAAAATGACAGATGACAGTGGTGGATTCAATTATCAAGAAAATAATAAATACATGAAGGTCGGAGGAGAAAACAAGAGAAAAAAAAAGGACAAACGTGCATTCTTCACAAGAAATTGAAAACACATAACCCACAGCGCGCAGGCATAATCCGACCAAATGACGGAGGCACTTCGGCGAACTACTTCTTAGCCGCCCCCGTCGTCGATCCACCTCGGCCTCCGCGTGTACGCTTGGCAGTGGTGGCAGGGGCCCGCGCAGTAGCAGCAGGTGCAGTCGATGTGGACGCAGGGTTGCTCGCTGCCCCGGATTGAGCGGTAGAAGATGGGAATTTTCGTGAGTAGAAGGGAGATTTTCGTGAGTGTCTGAAGCGCCGAGACATACCTCGGTTCCTATTCTTTAAATCAACCTACCCCAAATTCCAAAACTATCCTTGGGTCGTTAGATAAGAACTTTTAGGTAATTTATCTGAGTCTGAGTCTGGGCTTGAAATAAGAAATAAGAAATAAGAAATTTATTTGCTATGTCAAGGGTATTGTACAGTAATTATTCTTGGTACATTGATTGTGCTCCTTAAACAGCTAGTCAATATAGCATGCAAATATATACAACACGTTTAACAAGTTTATTCAGCAGTTTTAAAATTGAAAAAATCTTGAAGTGAATAAAAACAATTATCTAATAGCCATTTTCGTAGTCTAGATGTGAAGAGATTAACATCGAGGTTTTTAATATATCGAGGTATCTTATTGTACACCGCGATACACATTGCGTCACAATTATTTTAGTACAGTGCTGTTCTGGGACAGTGTTTATAAACAAGCTTATCGGGATTTCTGGTATTTCTGGGATATACATCACTAGCCCTGGCAAATAGATTTGTGTTAAGTTTAACAAATTTCGCTACTTCCATTATATATAGACAGGGAAATGGTAGTATTTTTAACTCGCGAAACAATGGCTTGCATGATACGTGCTGCGGTACTCCAACTATTGATCGGATGCATTTTTTTTGAGCGATAAAAACCGCTTGCTTGTCGGTACCGTTTCCCCAGATGATCAAGGCATATCTGAGTGCTGCTTCTATATATCCGTAGTAGGCCGATATCGCCGTTTGTCTTGATGCAACTTTACTTAGCCTTCTTAAGACAAATACAAATCTATTTAATTTTCCGCACACTTTCTTGGTATGCTCCTTCCAATTTAGATTCTTATCAATTATTATACCTAAGAATGTTGCATGGTCTACATTTTGTAATTGTTGTCCTTGGTGATTTATACTTAGTAATTTATTATTTATAGTTTTATTAAAATTCATTATATTAGTTTTTGTTAAATTTACTTTTAAATTGGAATTGATTAAATAATTTACAATGGTTGTCACAGTTTCATTAAGGTCCGAGATATGATTACTTAAATTATTATTTTTTTGTGTCACTATTATTGAAATGTCATCAGCAAATAATATACATTTGTGTTTGATGTGGTCTGGGAGATCATTTATGTATATGAGGAATAAGAGAGGACCAAGGACACTGCCTTGTGGCACTCCGTATTTATTAAACCTAGGTTGTGACTTATATGTTTTTAAGACATTATCTTCTACTCTTGTGGTTTCTACATATTGGGATCGGTCCCCTAAGTACGTTTTTATCCAGGACAGTGATGGGCCTCTTATTCCGCATTGTTCAAGTTTTATCAGCAGTACTTCATGGTCAACAAAGTCGAAGGCTTTGGACATGTCAAACAATAAAAGAGTCGTAGTTTTTTTTTGATCAACCCGTCGGCTTAAATTGCTAACTAGATTAAAGGCCGCTAGTGTTGTAGATTTTTTTTTTTGGAATCCATATTGATCGGGTTTTAATATTTGATGTGCGGTAAAAAATTTGTTGAGTCGAATTTGCATGGCTTTCTCAAATACTTTTGACAGTATTGAGATCAGTGTTATTGGCCGATAGTTACCAACATCGTCTCTACTGCCTTTCTTATGCAACGGTTTAACTACAGATTGTTTAGGTTTTGATGGAAAACACCCTGACTCTAGAGATAGATTGATCAGATACGTTAGCACGAAGCAAAGTTCGTTAGCACATCTTTTTAAGACTTTCGTAGTCAGGCCGTCGCTTCCTGAAGCATTAGTATTATTGAGGGACATGATGATCTTATAAGTTTCAATTGGACATACAGGTTCTAAGAAAATTGTTTTGTCCAGTGAGTGACTCGTCTTTTGGAATGTATTATTACTGTTGTTTATATTTGTTGTATCAATGAAATAATCATTAATTGTGTTTGCAATATCTACCGGATTTGTGACACTTTTTCCCTCGTACAGTATCCTTTCAATGCCCTGTATTTGATTTGTGGGCCCCATTTCATTCTGGATGATTGTCCAGGAAGCTTTGCACACATTTCTGCTGTTGATTATAAATTTACTATTGTTATTTCTTTGGGCTACTTGTGTACATTTTTTTAGTATCTGAGCATACCTTTTAAACACATTTTTTGTGGTTCTTGTTTTGTGTTTATAGAAGTTAAACCTTAGTATTCTTTTTACTTTACAGCTAATTTTTAGACCTTGAGACATCCATTTTTGTTTTTTTGTTCTAGTTATCTTTACTCTTTTTGAAGGAAAGCATAAGCTGTAAAACAAACATAGTAGATCATGAAATTCGTTGAAAGATTGGTTCAAGTCAGCTTCACCGTACACATCAGAAAAGGAAAGACTTTCAAGACACTCTTTAAATTTGTTTAGATTATCCTCACAAAAATCTCTTCGGTAAACGAACACTGTTTTTGGTATGTTAACCTTCGATTTCACTGGTATCTTTAATATCTGGGCAGTTTCATGATCAGAGAGGCCGAGCGGGATTATAGATCCTGTTCCCTCTTTTACAGTACTTATTATATGGTCAAGACAGGCATTGCGCCTAGTAGGCTTGTCAATGTGATTAGTCAGATTAGCGGAGCGACCCTAATTTCCTTTTTCCTTCACCATAGGGTTCCTGGATTGGCTCTTAGGATATTCGCGGGCTAATCCTCTCCTCATTCCTTTCGTGTAGTGAGTTTTGAAATTCCCACACACACAGTCATTAAACATACAAACACATTCAAATCAAACTCAACCATTTTCGAGTGGTGTCGATGATGGACGTGGTATAACACTAGGATTTTAGACTAGGCTAGACAGGAGTTTAGTTGCGGCTAAACCTAGGTTATCGAGGTTATGTAGTTAGGGAGACAAACACGATTATTTAGGTTTATGTAACAAACAAGTATCTGAAATTCGTATGACTACAAATAATTACGTTATTTCCTTCTCACTCTTGAAATACCTAAATACTTATAAAACTATCTAACAAACTAAATATTTTTTGATTGTAGCTGTTTTATCTTTCTTTTCTTGACCGTATATCATGTTGGTTGGCCTACCTAACTTTACAATAAATGACAAACATATTCTAATTCCATATAGCATGTAGATTGACGTGGTTACTTGGTCATTCACAAAACACACACATACAAATTTTCTCTACAAGAAGCTGACATTACTATAAGAACACTCTACTAGATTCTACACGGCCTAAGGTTTATTAGCAGTCATTCTCCCCTTCTGAAACGCCTCCGATTCAGAAGGTCGATCATTCTTGCTGCATTGGAATTCGAACGAACTTGTGCTTTCCATTTTCCAAAGGCTGTCACTGCTTTGAGTACTATCTGGTTCATACCTTTGTCGTAAGCACGTAGTGCCTAGACTTCTTCTTACTCATGGACTGGACAACTACTCGCATACCCCGATTAAAAGATGGATTTGTACAATTCGGATTGATTTGACAATGTAGTACAGACCCTGGTCGCATCATTCAGAGACGCTAATCGCCCCTGTTTAGAGTGAAGTTTACTTCGCTGTTCAATGCCTGTGGATGGCTTGAAATCCGATAGAATCAAACCTACACACACGCTACATTATCAATCTAGTGACCTAAGTAGTTACGCTGAATTTACATGTCTTAAAACTAATTTATATTTAAAATATCTGGATGAACATCAACATGGTTACGGAGTAAAACTTAAGAGACGGGTAGGTGCAAATAAAAATATGCCGTGGTTATGTAGTTAGGGAGACAAACACAATTATTTAGGTTTATGTAACAAACAAGTATCTGAAATTCGTATGATTACAAATAATTACGTTATTTCCTTCTCACTCTTGAAATACCTAAATACTTATAAAACTATCTAACGAACTAAATATTTTTTTGATTGTGGCTGTTTTGATCTTTCTTTTCTTGACCGTATATCATGTTGGTTGGCCTACCTAACTTTACATTAAATGACAAACATATTCTAATTCCATATAGCATGTAGATTGACGTGGTTACTTGGTCATTCACAAAACACACACATTCAAATTTACTCTACAAGAAGCTGACATTACTATAAGAACACTCTACTAGATTCTACACGGCCTAAGGTTTATTAGCAGTCATTCTCCCCTTCTGAAACGCCTCCGATTCAGAAGGTCGATCATTCTTACTGCATTGGGATTCGAACGAACTTGTGCTTTCCATTTTCCAAAGGCTGTCACTGCTTTGAGTACTATCTGGTTCATACCTTTGTCGTAAGCACGTAGTGCCTAGACTTCTTCTTACTCATGGACTGGAGAACTACTCGCATACCCCGATTAAAAGATGGATTTGTACAATTCGAATTGATTTGACAATGTAGTACAGACCCTAGTCGCATCATTCAGGGACGCTCATCGCCCCTGTTTAGAGTGAAGTTTACTTCGCTGTAGAATGCCTGTGGATGGCTTGAAATCCGATAGAATCAAACCTACACACACGCTACATTATCAATCTAGTGACCTAAGTAGTTACGCTGAATTTACATGTCTTAAAACTAATTTATATATAAAATATCTGGATGAACATAAACATGGTTACGAAATAAAACTTAAGAGACGGGTAGGTGCAAATAAAAATATCCCGTAACCGATCAACAAACATGTTGGACTGATGGATGAGAGGTATCACAATATCAAATCATTTGATTGGCAGGGAAACTAACTCGAGAGGGATTTGAGTAGATTCAGGCGGTCTCTAGGTGCTGGTGTATTCAGTTGGCTAATTCCAGGTCTTCAGCAGTCTTAAAATAATGCAGTCACGTAGATTTGATTGGGAGATTGTATGGGAATGAAAACAGGTGAAAGATATCGCCAAAAGTGTACTAATGAACACATAGTTAACCCTATGTTTAATTGTAAATTGTGTTTACAATTTTGAGTGGTTGTAAGCATTATTTTATAAAATTTAAGCTTATTTTGCTTAGCTAAATCTAACTTCATCTGTCTTGGGTCCGTAGAACTCGGTTGACCTCCACTGGGTTGGGCGGGGTTAAGGGGCCCGATCTTAGGGCCCGGGTCCCTTCTGGACGCGAGCTTTAGCACAAACCCTCCTTTATAAACTCATGTAATCGAAATGTCTTTTAAACGGTTATTTACTTGGAATTTATTCTAATAAGCTCGGAATCGATGCTTATCAATATTTTATGTCACTTATATTCATCACTGACTGAGGAACCTCATGACGATACTGTTAACCAAAACCACTCTAAAAAGAACTTTAGGGTATTACTATCACAACTTCTGCTGTCCTACCCATAGACGATCACCACTATTTTGGCCAAATCATCTAAATAAGATAATCGCAATCGTTGGTATTAGAATCTTTCCAATTGGAGAAATATTCCAATAAAATGCGTAAGGGTTAAATTCCGTCTGACATTAAATTAATGGTTAGCTGGTTATATCTTTAAATTTACTTTTCATTGAATCGCTCGGTTAACTCGTGGGGTTTATTCATATTATTTCAACAAGTGGAAGGGGGGGTTGTTACACTACGTCCGTCTATTTCTTGAGAGCCCGAAGAAAACCAGTGTGTAATGTCGAGTTAACCAGGCCCATCTACATCATCTGATATCCAGTCCCAAATTAATCAAACTAACATAAATGTTCCTGGTAAAAAGCTTTGATCTGACGTTTAATCATTGTAATAATGTGTCTATTAATTTTTATAATTAAACTATTTTAATTTCTCTTCAGTTTTATTTTTCACCTACTTTCCTTACAGTAGTTGAAAGAAAAGCAGATTATGCACCTCGCATTAAGTAATTTATATTGCACTCGTGCCTTTTAGAGCCCTCGCTGGACCTCGGGCTCCAAATAAGCACTCGATGCAATAATACTTACATTGCTTTGTGCTTCGTGCAGCAATCTACTATTCTCATATCGCAAAATTCGAATTACAAACTTCAACACAGATTACATACGGTTGACGGTGATATGCTTGGTTTTGGCACCATTCATACGTTTTGTTGTACTAAATGTCGTGGAAATATTTTTAATTTTCTTTAAAAATGTTTGATAGCAGTGACTGTGAAGAAATTTTGTCTCCGACCGATATTTTAATTTCGTTGAGGGAAATTAATCATATTTCATTAGGTAAATCAAAGTCGAGAAAAAATATGATAAATGATAGGGTGGTCCAAAAGGTGACGTCCAAAAATTTTTTTTAGATTCCTAATGCTTGGGTGTATACTTTTTTAATAGTGAGATATTTTGTTTAAATTTTTCTCTAAAATGATCTTCTTGAATCATTATTTCATAATTTATAATCAATTAAACATCATTCTTCATTAGAAGTTACCGAAAAAAGGGTCGAAAGCGAAATTTTTGGTTTGAGTTGGACGGAGTTACATTTTAAAAATTCTCTTAAAAATACAAAATGGCTGTATCATAAATTCAAACTACTTTTAAAAACTTGAACAATTTATAAGCTTACCAAATAATAAAAATTAAAAGGTTCTTAAAAGGCAATTTTTCGATGAAAACGGCCATCAGCCTTACCCGTTCTATCATTACGATAGAGCCTGAACCCTGGCAGAGCATACATGGAAGAAGAGAGGGATGGCTTAAGGAAAGATTCGGAGACAAGAATTCCGTGAATATTCTGATCAACGAAGGCATCGAGAAGATCAGCGTAGCTGGCGTGAATGCTCTGGGCATTAATATGGACGATGTTGAGATTAAAGCCAAGGGTCGAGAACACGCGTTTCAGATTATCAGACAAAGAGCCATCCGCCGACAACCCACCTCCCGCACTAAGAGAAACGTCGCTATCAGAGCTAGAAAAGAAGCTATCATTAAAATAGTTTAAGGTATTCATAAACTATATAGGTATACATATAAATTACAAAAAAAAATAAAAAAAATAATAGGATCTACTTTAAAATACTTTTCGTTCTAAGCCTGAACTCAGTCTTTCACTGGGCATGCTGGGAAAGAAATCAAGATTAACAGAAATCAACTTGCAATAATTATACAGAAAAAAAATAAAAAAAACACAAACAAACAGCAAAAGAATATAGCAATATCGAAATCTCTCTATTGCGTTTCGTTACGCGTAATACGGAATGTTTGTACAGAGACATGACAGTAACAAGATAAAAAAAAAAAAAACTCGCTGTCAAAAATGACAGATGACAGTGGTGGATTCAATTATCAAGAAATTAATAAATACATGAAGGTCGGAGGAGAAAACAAGAGAAAAAAAAAGGACAAACGTGCATTCTTCACAAGAAATTGAAAACACATAACCCACAGCGCGCAGGCATAATCCGACCAAATGACGGAGGCACTTCGGCGAACTACTTCTTAGCCGCCCCCGTCGTCGATCCACCTCGGCCTCCGCGTGTACGCTTGGCAGTGGTGGCAGGGGCCCGCGCAGTAGCAGCAGGTGCAGTCGATGTGGACGCAGGGTTGCTCGCTGCCCCGGATTGAGCGGTAGAAGATGGGAATTTTCGTGAGTAGAAGGGAGATTTTCGTGAGTGTCTGAAGCGCCGAGACATACCTCGGTTCCTATTCTTTAAATCAACCTACCCCAAATTCCAAAACTATCCTTGGGTCGTTAGATAAGAACTTTTAGGTAATTTATCTGAGTCTGAGTCTGGGCTTGGAGCGACCCTAATTTCCTTTTTCCTTCACCATAGGGTTCCTGGATTGGCTCTTAGGATATTCGCGGGCTAATCCTCTCCTCATTCCTTTCGTGTAGCGAGTTTTGAAATTCCCACACACACAGTCATTAAACATACAAACACATTCAAATCAAACTCAACCATTTTCGAGTGGTGTCGATGATGGACGTGGTATAACACTAGGATTTTAGACTAGGCTAGACAGGAGTTTAGTTTCGGCTAAACCTAGGTTATCGAGGTTATGTAGTTAGGGAGACAAACACGATTATTTAGGTTTATGTAACAAACAAGTATCTGAAATTCGTATGACTACAAATAATTACGTTATTTCCTTCTCACTCTTGAAATACCTAAATACTTATAAAACTATCTAACGAACTAAATATTTTTTTGATTGTGGCTGTTTTGATCTTTCTTTTCTTGACCGTATATCATGTTGGTTGGCCTACCTAACTTTACATTAAATGACAAACATATTCTAATTCCATATAGCATGTAGATTGACGTGGTTAATTGGTCATTCACAAAACACACACATACAAATTTACTCTACAAGAAGCTGACATTACTATAAGAACACTCTACTAGATTCTACACGGCCTAAGGTTTATTAGCAGTCATTCTCCCCTTCTGAAACGCCTCCGATTCAGAAGGTCGATCATTCTTGCTGCATTGGAATTCGAACGAACTTGTGCTTTCCATTTTCCAAAGGCTGTCACTGCTTTGAGTACTATCTGGTTCATACCTTTGTCGTAAGCACGTAGTGCCTAGACTTCTTCTTACTCATGGACTGGACAACTACTCGCATACCCCGATTAAAAGATGGATTTGTACAATTCGGATTGATTTGACAATGTAGTACAGACCCTGGTCGCATCATTCAGAGACGCTAATCGCCCCTGTTTAGAGTGAAGTTTACTTCGCTGTACAATGCCTGTGGATGGCTTGAAATCCGATAGAATCAAACCTACACACACGCTACATTATCAATCTAGTGACCTAAGTAGTTACGCTGAATTTACATGTCTTAAAACTAATTTATATTTAAAATATCTGGATGAACATCAACATGGTTACGGAGTAAAACTTAAGAGACGGGTAGGTGCAAATAAAAATATGCCGTGGTTATGTAGTTAGGGAGACAAACACAATTATTTAGGTTTATGTAACAAACAAGTATCTGAAATTCGTATGATTACAAATAATTACGTTATTTCCTTCTCACTCTTGAAATACCTAAATACTTATAAAACTATCTAACGAACTAAATATTTTTTTGATTGTGGCTGTTTTGATCTTTCTTTTCTTGACCGTATATCATGTTGGTTGGCCTACCTAACTTTACATTAAATGACAAACATATTCTAATTCCATATAGCATGTAGATTGACGTGGTTACTTGGTCATTCACAAAACACACACATTCAAATTTACTCTACAAGAAGCTGACATTACTATAAGAACACTCTACTAGATTCTACACGGCCTAAGGTTTATTAGCAGTCATTCTCCCCTTCTGAAGCGCCTCCGATTCAGAAGGTCGATCATTCTTACTGCATTGGGATTCGAACGAACTTGTGCTTTCCATTTTCCAAAGGCTGTCACTGCTTTGAGTACTATCTGGTTCATACCTTTGTCGTAAGCACGTAGTGCCTAGACTTCTTCTTACTCATGGACTGGAGAACTACTCGCATACCCCGATTAAAAGATGGATTTGTACAATTCGAATTGATTTGACAATGTAGTACAGACCCTAGTCGCATCATTCAGGGACGCTCATCGCCCCTGTTTAGAGTGAAGTTTACTTCGCTGTAGAATGCCTGTGGATGGCTTGAAATCCGATAGAATCAAACCTACACACACGCTACATTATCAATCTAGTGACCTAAGTAGTTACGCTGAATTTACATGTCTTAAAACTAATTTATATATAAAATATCTGGATGAACATAAACATGGTTACGAAATAAAACTTAAGAGACGGGTAGGTGCAAATAAAAATATCCCGTAACCGATCAACAAACATGTTGGACTGATGGATGAGAGGTATCACAATATCAAATCATTTGATTGGCAGGGAAACTAACTCGAGAGGGATTTGAGTAGATTCAGGCGGTCTCTAGGTGCTGGTGTATTCAGTTGGCTAATTCCAGGTCTTCAGCAGTCTTAAAATAATGCAGTCACGTAGATTTGATTGGGAGATTGTATGGGAATGAAAACAGGTGAAAGATATCGCCAAAAGTGTACTAATGAACACATAGTTAACCCTATGTTTAATTGTAAATTGTGTTTACAATTTTGAGTGGTTGTAAGCATTATTTTATAAAATTTAAGCTTATTTTGCTTAGCTAAATCTAACTTCATCTGTCTTGGGTCCGTAGAACTCGGTTGACCTCCACTGGGTTGGGCGGGGTTAAGGGGCCCGATCTTAGGGCCCGGGTCCCTTCTGGACGCGAGCTCTAGCACAAACCCTCCTTTATAAACTCATGTAATCGAAATGTCTTTTAAACGGTTATTTACTTGGAATTTATTCTAATAAGCTCGGAATCGATGCTTATCAATATTTTATGTCACTTATATTCATCACTGACTGAGGAACCTCATGACGATACTGTTAACCAAAACCACTCTAAAAAGAACTTTAGGGTATTACTATCACAACTTCTGCTGTCCTACCCATAGACGATCACCACTATTTTGGCCAAATCATCTAAATAAGATAATCGCAATCGTTGGTATTAGAATCTTTCCAATTGGAGAAATATTCCAATAAAATGCGTAAGGGTTAAATTCCGTCTGACATTAAATTAATGGTTAGCTGGTTATATCTTTAAATTTACTTTTCATTGAATCGCTCGGTTAACTCGTGGGGTTTATTCATATTATTTCAACAAGTGGAAGGGGGGGTTGTTACACTACGTCCGTCTATTTCTTGAGAGCCCGAAGAAAAATAGTGTGTAATGTCGAGTTAACCAGGCCCATCTACATCATCTGATATCCAGTCCCAAATTAATCAAACTAACATAAATGTTCCTGGTAAAAAGCTTTGATCTGACGTTTAATCATTGTAATAATGTGTCTATTAATTTTTATAATTAAACTATTTTAATTTCTCTTCAGTTTTATTTTTCACCTACTTTCCTTACAGTAGTTGAAAGAAAAGCAGATTATGCACCTCGCATTAAGTAATTTATATTGCACTCGTGCCTTTTAGAGCCCTCGCTGGACCTCGGGCTCCAAATAAGCACTCGATGCAATAATACTTACATTGCTTTGTGCTTCGTGCAGCAATCTACTATTCTCATATCGCAAAATTCGAATTACAAACTTCAACACAGATTACATACGGTTGACGGTGATATGCTTGGTTTTGGCACCATTCATACGTTTTGTTGTACTAAATGTCGTGGAAATATTTTTAATTTTCTTTAAAAATGTTTGATAGCAGTGACTGTGAAGAAATTTTGTCTCCGACCGATATTTTAATTTCGTTGAGGGAAATTAATCATATTTCATTAGGTAAATCAAAGTCGAGAAAAAATATGATAAATGATAGGGTGGTCCAAAAGGTGACGTCCAAAAATTTTTTTTAGATTCCTAATGCTTGGGTGTATACTTTTTTAATAGTGAGATATTTTGTTTAAATTTTTCTCTAAAATGATCTTCTTGAATCATTATTTCATAATTTATAATCAATTAAACATCATTCTTCATTAGAAGTTACCGAAAAAAGGGTCGAAAGCGAAATTTTTGGTTTGAGTTGGACGGAGTTACATTTTAAAAATTCTCTTAAAAATACAAAATGGCTGTATCATAAATTCAAACTACTTTTAAAAACTTGAACAATTTATAAGCTTACCAAATAATAAAAATTAAAAGGTTCTTAAAAGGCAATTTTTCGATGAAAACGGCTTCCAAACTTATTTAGGTGAAAATGAGCTAAGCAGAAATGTTCGAAAACATTGTTTTAGCTTTTTTATGGCCACCAATGATTAGTAAGGCTTGGTGATGATGATAGAAAATCATTCAAATAATCTCAAATTGAACAATCAGTGATAAATTTAAATAGTATTTTATGAAACTGTTGCATAATGAGGGGTATTACAAACCTACCTATTTACAAAAAAATACCAGAATTCGTACATACATGTCACACAACAAAACGTCAAAGTGGCCAAACCGCCAAAAACAAGCATATCACAGCGCATGCGCGGCGCAATGGGCCACAGTCTGTACTGTAACTGTATAAAATCTCAGATTAATGAAACTCTTTGTTTTACTCTTCCTTCCTCCAAGTACACATATTCATATTCTTTATTGCACATAAATCTTAATAGTAAGGTAACAAAACATTTTATGAGCAAAGGCGAGCTTATCTCTAAAGAGAGATTTCTACCAGCAAACCTAGGTAGGACAGGAAAAATTGTGCAACAGGAGAGTCCTAGTGCGCAATAAAACTGTACACATCTAATTGTTTACAACTAAAACATAATAATTTAATAAATTATATATACTAAATAAAATACAAAAGCAAAAAATTTTATATATATCAAACATAAACTACTTATATATACATATATAAAAGTACCTATCACGAAAGAGAAAGGAAATGCTCTTTCAATCTTGACTTAAAAGTGAAAATTGAGGGACTATCTCTAATAGCGCAGGGAAGTGCGTTCCACAGTCGGATCGCCGTTAACCTAAACGAGTGTTTGTAAGCGGCAGTGTTATGCCGAGGAGTAGAGAGAAGAGACATCGTGTGGGATCTCCGGTTGCTATGCCTGGAGGAAATAAACTCGAAACGTTCTCGAAGATATGAGGGGAAGCGGGGATTTCGCAAAATGTTGAACAGATAGGAGAGAACGTGCATATCACGACGAAGGCGGATCGGAAGCCACCCCGACTCCTTGCGATACTGTGAGACATGGTTATACTTGCGCAGCCCGAAGACAAACCGAATCCCGAGGTTTTGAAGTCATTCGAGTTTGTTCAGTTGTTCTTAGTTCGCACCGATCCAGCAAACATCTGCATAGTCGATTAAAGGTAGTAGGAGGGACTGGGCAAGGGTGATTTTAGTCTGCTGTGGCAGGAAGTGCTGCAATCTCCGTAGGGAGTGAAATGACGCAAAGACTCGTCTGCTGACCTCACAAACATGGGGCGACCAGGACAACAATTTATCAAATACAACCCCAAGATTCTTGGCCTTCTCGCTGTATGAAATTATGTTACCATCATACACTATAGGGTCGACGGTACACATGAAAAACTGGCTTCCTTCCTTAATATAAAATACTGGCTGTCTTATCTACTTAATATAAAAAAAGTCCAGATTTCAAATAATCTTTTGGCGCGCGGTGATAGGTGGAACTAACGCTTGATGACCAATAAGGAGTAAAAAATCTGTGTTGATGACAGAATCGTTGCATTGAGTTGCGTAGAGCTGGCGCCAGGCATGGGACAGTCCTATGGAACGAGAATATTATAAAAGAAAGAGTCACTATCTGTTAATTATGGTAGAATTTAGTTTTTTAAAGTTTCTTCATATAGTCAACAGGTGACTCTCTGCTGAAATTCAGATAATTAATTTAAGATTATGTCGTTTTAACAAAGTGCGCATTATATTTATCTAACTTAATAAACTACAATAAAAGTTTTCAGAGGGATGACGCAATTTAAAATTGAGATTTTGTCAAAGCGAAAGGTATATTTTTCTATATGGTCACCCAAAAATAATCTTTATTATGTTTACTGGCAACAATGACATGTCACAATAGTACTACTAGAACTACTTTTATCAAGCATGTAATTTTGACATGATATTCTTCCAGTAATGAGCAATGAGTGTTTGTTATTTTTCTGGTTGCAACTTCTTTGTTATATTTATGTGCATTGTGCAACAAAGAACATATTAAAATTAACTTATTACTGGAAAATACTTACCTACCTATCGAAAGAATTAAATGTACTTATATGTACGTATACGGTATGGATATATGAATTAGTTTTGACTCTGAATACTAGATGGCGCTTCAACCTTGTCATGCATAAAAGTCCCGAGAGAGGGCTCTCTTTTCCCTTATATTATATTACTCTTTGGCTGGCGCCCACCTGGTCAGCCAAAATATCGTTGGAAGACAGTTGAAAACAACTGTATCTTAATAAAAAAATATTATTTTAAAACATAATTTTGTTTGAGAAATAAACAACGTTGTTTCCGATCCCGTATTTTGAAACTACTCTCGCATTGTATCGGACTCCGATTTGCCTTACGACCGACTTGTGCTTGTGTTACGGACCTTGATTGCTTAGTGATTTTGTTGCGTTTGTGGAGCAACATGAGTAATTTTACAGTAAGTCAGTACGCAGAAATGCACTATTACTATGGAGTGGCCAAAGGAAACGGTCGTTTAGCAGCAAGGCTATATCGCCAACAACTGAACCTGCGACGAGAAATACTAGACCATTACCCGGATCAAAGGGTATTTATTAATACTCATAACAAGCTGAAGGCCGGGCGTATCCCCGGTAGAAACCAAAGGCACGAAGGAGTACCCAGTGTAGATCACGACAGAAGAGATGACATCGTGGCAGAAGTTGAAAGAGACCCTACTACGAGTTCCAGAGTAATTACCAGAACAACTGGAATACCACGGACATCAGTCCTAAGGATATTGAAAAATGTTAAGTTGTTTTTTTACTTTAAAGCCTTAGTACACCAACTTACGCGAGCCATTCTGATAATTGCAATTTCCACGCAAAGCCCCAGCGGTGTTCTGAACGAGAGTATGTGACTTTTTCCAGCCCAGGTGGTGAGTAATCCTTTTTTTTTTTCAGAAGGATACCACGCTTACCACATTCAGCGCGTCCAGCAGCTAAAAGCTTCAGATTACCCTAGAAGAGTTACTTTCTGCGAAACAATGTTAAGAAGGTCTCAGGAAGACCCAGATTTTTTTAATTATTTTTTATCGATCGATGAATCCCGTTTTGAAAGGGCTGGAGTATTAAATATTCACAACTTTCATAGATGGACGATTGAAAACACACACCAAGCAAGAGCATCAAATTTTCAAGAGCGATACAGCGTTAAGATGTGGTCTGGAATTGTAAATGGAGAACTGATTGGGCCTTTCGGGCTACCTTCTAGGATGAATGGAAATGCGTACTTGAACTTTTAACCTACAGAATGACCTGTTCGAATTGCTGGAAGACGTGAACATGGAGATCAGAAGCAACATCATTTTGCAAAATGATGGTGCTCCTTGCCATAATGCAAGCCAAGGTAGATGGATTGGGCTTCGCGGCCCAGTCGAATGGCCTGCACGTTCACCGGACTTGAAACCAATTGATTTTTTATTTGGGGATACTATAAGGAAATAGTCTACGCTCGGGAGACAAACTCCGAAGGGGAACTTAGATAAAAATTGAGAGAAGCAGCGACGAAAGTGAGAGAAAATACAAGCGCTTTCCAAAGACTAAAATTTTTTTTTTAAGACGTTGCCGATTGTGTATCGATGTTGAAGGGCGTCATTTTGAAAATCTACTGTAATAAACTAGTTGCACTCAATTAATGTCTTATTTTTTATTGATCCTGATAATAAATACGATTGTTTGTATAGTCATTTCATTAGTTTTAGGTCATCATAACTCGTCAAGCAGTGGACGCAAAAATGCCGAAGAAGAAGAACAAGAAGGTCATCATAACACAGAATGTTGTTTTAAGTAAAATTTACTTTAATGTGTCACTTATTTCAATTTGAGATTATTTGAATGCTTTTGATGATGCCTTACTAATGGTGGCCATAAAAAAGCTAAAACAATGTTTTCGATCATTTTTGCTTAGCTCATTTTCACCTAAATAAGTTTGGAAGCCGTTTTCATCGAAAAATTGCCTATTAAGAACCTTTTTATTTTTATTATTTGGTTAGCTTATAAATTGTACAAATTTTCAAAAGTAGTTTGTACTTATGATACAGCCATTTTGTATTTTTAAAAGAATTTAGAATATGTAACTCCGTCCAACTTAAACCAAAAATTTCACTTTCGATTCTCTTTTTTCGGTAACTTGTTATGAATAATGATGTGTAATTGATTATAAAGTATGAAATAATGATTCAAGAAGATCATTTTAGAGAAAAATTTATACAAAATATCTCACTTTAAAAAAAGTTATGATCATTTTAAGTTGCTCCAATAGAAAATTAGCAAATCAGTGTAAAAAAATCATAACTTCTAAACCGCTAAAAATCGCGGAACATACATGTGGTATTTTCGGATACACCCAAGCATTAGGAATCTAAAAAAAATTTTTGAACGTCAACTTTTGGAACACCCGTATAGAATGGATGCAAAAAAAGACTTTACATACACCTTCGTTTAGAAGGATAAGCGTCATTACAACATTTACAGGATTATCTCTATCTTCTAACTTATACTCGGAATGCACAAATCTTCAATAATTGATCTTCGATGTTTATAGTTGTACATATCAACGGGAAGGCAAAGGAACAATATTGTGGTCATGTTTAGTCAGTTATTCGGTACTCCATTTTTGCGTGACAGGGGCCTAGACTATCACCAAGCTAAAATAGTGCCCCAAATATATTTTGTCGCACAGTAATATTATGGATAATTTTATCGAAAAACTCGATACTCTAAATTGCAATCAATATTCTTACGCAACGTAACCTAATCGTAAACTTGGCTTTGCTTGCTTCAACATATCACAACTAAGTTAAGCCTGGTAGCATTACAGCAGAGCCGAGCTAAGCTTGAGCTAAGTTAACACGGTTGAATTGCCAGTGAAACACAATGTACTTGCGCAGGTAATTAACTGTAATGGTGGCAGTTATTGTAAAATGCACATGTACCATATTTCATAAGGTAAACCTGTAGCTTCGTTTTTAGGGTTCCGTAAACACTACCATCGATGATAAAACCGGTTCAGATATCCAGTTCTATAAACTGTAAGTATACTTTTACATATATTTTAAGTCGTATCTAATCGAAAGTTTTGATGTGAAGGTTTGAACAACCAAAACCGACCGGTAACAAAGTATGACCTATGTAAAACTTACTTCGGACCATACGACGAATTCGCACTATGCTAACTATAGAAATGTAACATTAAGATACTTAACTTAAAGTGATCTTCACAACAATACAACATCCTTCATAAAAATACTTCATCCCTTCTGATTATTTTAGTCGTATTTTTTTAACTTGAAAAAAAAAGCACTTTATTTACTGCACTTCTAATTGTGTTATTGCAGTTTGGCACGATGAAATACCTATTAAAAAGGGTTTTTAGCTTCTTCCATAGTATCACCAATATAAAACTCATTTGGATAACTAATCGGCACCGGTTATAAACAAAACAAACAAGGAGTGTGCCGGGTGGCGTGCCATGTGACGTCATCCGCCGCCGCCACTACAAATGGCGGCGTTTAAATGTGATTTTAATAGTTAACATTATTCTTTATAACAGTATTTTTATTGTTTTCCATGATATTAGGATATAAACAGTGAACAGGAACGAAAAAAAAAACATCCATATACTGATATACTCTATTATGACGGTCAGGCTGATTTCAGTAGCTATTTTAGGTGTATCTTTATATCCAATTAGCTGTGGGGGCCATCAGTAGATTATTGATTATTTTTCATATGTTTTGAAATTTATTACCAAGCAATTAGGTTCAAAATCACGGGTCACTATCTGTTAATTGTGGTAAAAGTTAGTTTTTTAAAGTTTCTTCAAATAGTCAACAGGTGACTCTCTGCTTAAATTCAGATAATTAATTTAAGATTGTGTCGTTTTAACAAAGTGCGGATTATATTTATCTAACTTAATAAACTACAATAAAAGTTTTCAGAGGGCTGACGCAATTTAAAATTGAGATTTTGTCAAAGTGAAAGGTATATTTTTCTATATGGTTACCCAAAATTAATCTTTATTATATTTACTGGCAACAATGAAATGTGACAATTTCACAAGAAAATAGTATTGCCGATTTAGTTAGAAAATGAAAACACTTCTGTTGTATTTTAGTAAGTAGTACTACTAGAACTACTTTTATATAGCATGCCATTTTGACATGATATTCTTCCAGTAATGTGTGTTTGTAATGTATTATTTTTCTGGTTGCAACTTCTTTGTTATATTTATGTGCATTGTGCAACAAAAAACACATTAAAATTAGCTTATTACTGGAAAAAACTTACCTACCTATCGAAAGAATTGAATGTACTTATATGTATATATATGTACGTATACGGTATGGATATATGAATTAGTTTTGACTCTGAATACTAGAGCCGCTGCTGGCGGGGCGGTGGGACTCGCCGCTGCTGGCAGGGCGGTGGGACTCGCCGCTGCTGGCGAACTGGGTCTGTCTATATTTACGTAGAAAGCCGGGTGTGCTGACAGCGGTGACTCCAGCTCCTACCTTACATTTGTGTTTTGGTGTTGTCTTATTTGTATATTTTAATATTATTACATATTTATTTTCTGTTTGTTATGTCATGTAATAATGTATAATTACGAGTACAATGTGCCTGAAATATATTGATTTAAATTAATTGAATATGAAAAAGAGCCTATTATAACCATATGGAAAAACCAGGTATAACCATAGAGTAATCTATGGTATAACTACATTTTTTGTGCTTGCTTGTCTTATAGTTTGATTAAATTATGTAGGTACAGACTGACTAAGTATGTATTTGTGCTGCTATTAGTACTTTGTTGTGTACATATATACAGTGCTGTTTGAAAACATTACCTAGATTAGTCAAGAAATGAACGCCCGAGTAGATTTAGTTTTCAGTACAGACAGCAAAACTGCCCACAAAGATTTCTTCCGGTCTTTTTCCACGCAGATTTTAGAAGCCGGTGGTCGAAAATTTAACAATAACAAACTGAGCAAAATAGTAAATATATATATAAATAAGCCTGATTCTAAATATATACATTAAGTCAGGTTAGTTACACTACTTATAACTCAACAAATTTGAATTCTCTATTGTTTGTTGGATTTGACTGCGCTGCGAACGGCAAAGTACTTGTTAAAATTTTGAAAAATGGACGGTAAAAAATACGAGCTCCGCCATCTTTCGTAATTGATAGCTCACTCATCATTGACTGTTGAGGCGGAACAAAGTTTGGGGGTCAGCTAGTTAGGAATATTTTTAATAAAATTGCCCATTTGGTTAAACAGGAACCATATATGTGAATATAAAATACATGTGATTGCTCCGGTCTGAATCGGTAACTTATCGGTTGTAGGGTCAGAGAGAGACCTTAGAGTCGGTTACTAAAAGTAATTGTGTATAAATCGTATACATTTATTGCACTTGAAAATTCACAAAACAACAAGCTTATCTTTAATTGTTTCAACAATTAACAGCGTAGTCAGCATCACATATATATGAGTACAAAAGTTACTCAAATCCACACATCCTAAACAACTTAAAATATCCTCACAACGAAATTTATATTAATGTCAACATCCATGTTGACACAGAGGATGTTATCATATTCGATTAATGACTGTGAAATAAAATTTAACTAAAACCTATGTGTTGTGTTGTATAGAAGTATGTTGCACCTTCGTTGCTGACTGTACTTATTGTTACATAATCACGGTGAGTGGGTTCTAGTCCAGGAGATATCTCCAATGAATATACCTACTATTTCTCGTTCATAAAACAAGTTTATGTACCTAGCTATAGTTCGTGTTAATCTAATCTTGATCAACACTAAACAGAGTGTAACATAGCCTAATTAATATCCATTGATCAAAAAAACTGATAAATATATGTGACGTCACGTGAATTTGTCGCTAAAACTCAAAATATCAATATTAAATCGAAAATTCTTTGGCTTCTGCAAAACTGTTTTAACTCTGTAAGCGAATTTATTAACCATATATGTACATGAGATTGATCTCGGCTATTGTTGTTATCGTATAATATCGTATAATTGAATGCAATAAGTATTATAATGATATTATTGTTATTGGTATCAGTTTGATATAATGTAATAATAATGACGAATAAAAATATTAAAACATTTGCATGCTAAAATTAAATAACTGAATAAGGCATTCTTATTATATTCTATATGAACTTTATAATTAGCCTCATCATTGCAAATAAATGTCTTGTTTCTTATTTCTTATTTCTATTTCGATCCCCGGGATAAAGACAAAAAATCCTCAGGTCTTGGATGTTTATATGTGTGTGATGTCGCTGTTTATGGTTCCCACAACACAGGTTATCCTAGTGTTGGGCCAGAAGCAATGTATATGTCGTAGCTATATCGTAGGATTCGATTATTTCACGACAACGTTTTCGGCTGGAACTAGAAAACTTATTAATTATGTATTATTTTTCTAGATTTACTTTTATTTTTGCTAAAACATGATTGATATGGTAATAAAAAGATGAATACCGGCTATAAGCAACATGTTTTCAAAATAACTTACCAGGCGAACTCCTCTAAAACACTTTTCTGTTACAACCTGTATTCTATGACCACGAGTAAATGCAGTAAATACTTAAATTTATAACGTTTCTGTAAATTATCGTTAAAACACAGAAATAGAGCAATATTATTGCTATGGACTAGTGGTATTTATGCTGGATATCCGCGCATGAGCGCTTTCTGTGATCGGAATGAAACATAAAGGAATAGAGACCATCAAAACTAAAGGAAGTGTGCGAAGTACGGAAGTGTGTGTGCGAAGCCAAGTTAAAAGAGAGCAACTGCGACCTAACACGTTTATTAACAGGAACCATTTCAAGCTACTTTTCACACCTTGATAACTCACAATAATAATTATAAAAGCATAAAAAAACATAACGTCACGTCACAACTTTTTCTCATACGGAGTGGCAGTGGCCAGCCATATTGAAATATCAATAAATACTCCATTTTGCGTAACCAGTGTAGTAGTAGTGACTAGTGTCTCTGTGAGCTGTAGCTCGCGCGAACGACACAGGAAATTTTCGTCTCTTTTTTAATTTTCCACCCCCTTACAACCATGATTTACTGGTGTGCTCGAAGATCTGCTAAAGACAATCGACTGGTAAGACAAAGGTATTAATATCTACGGCCGATGCTTATCACATCTTCGCTTTGCTGACAACCTTAAACTTCTAGCCGATAACTTTGAGGATCTTCAGAGAATGCTTGAAGATCTGCTTATAGCTTCACTTGGGGTCGGCCTGGGGATGAACGTGTCCAAAACCAAGGTTATGACAAATCTTGAGGGTCCTCAACCTAATATAATCGTAGGTCTTCTCTTCTATCTTCTAGGGACAGTGGACGAATTCAAAATTCAAAAAGAATTTATTTCCATAAGAAACACCTAGGTAACATTTGGAGAATGTCAAATCTTAAACTAACACATGTATAAGGTACAGGGAAATATAGAACTCAATTTGAATTCCGTCACCTCAATGTTTTAGATGCTGGAGGCAAAGAGGCGACTAGAAACCTCCAGCTTTATACGTTATTTTTTGCAGAATTGGAGCAAACACCTTCCCAAGCTTTCTTGTCTTCTACATAATCTGATATTTTGTAGTAAGCTTTTTTACATAAGTGATTTTTAACAATATTTTTAAATTTATTTACAGACAGTTCTTGTCACTTAGTTGGTATTTTGTTGTAAAAGCGAATACATTGCCCTTTAAAAGATACATTAACCTGAGAATACATCTACCTTGGACACAGTTTATCCTTTCGCCAAAATTCTCAAGTTAAGGAGATCTCCAGGCGCATACAGCTGGGTTGGGCCGCCTTTGGTAAATTGGAAGACGTCCTAAAGTGTAAAACCCTTCAATGCCTGAAAAACAAGTTGTTTAACCAATGTCTTCTACCTATACTCACATATGGATCCGAGACATGGCCGCTTACAATGGAATCCATGCAAAAAATCCGAGTAGCACAAAGAACAATGGAGCGTGCTATGCTCCGAATCTCCCTTCGCGATCACATAAGCAACGTCGAGATACGACGATGCACCACGGTCGTAGATGTGGGTATGCGAATCGCAAGGTTAGAGATGGGTGGGACACTTAGCCAAGTCTCCAAGTCACCAAGCCAAGCCATGCCTCCATAACACGTTTCCACACCATGTACAATCTTATGAAGGCACCTGTTTACGTGCGTGTTGTATGATTCAAAAACTTTGTCACCGCCATTTTGAAAAAAAATAACTGAACTACAAAAAGTCCCTATAATTATCATACCTGCTTAAAAAAAATCACGAGAATCTGGACATACGAAAGCATTTTTGCCCATGCTAAAACCACCTCCTCGCTCTGGTCAATTGTTTTTAGACTTCCTTGGCCAACATTATATCTAGTACAATTTCATGTAATCTTTGAACCAAAATTAGCGGCTACCTTTGACATATTTTGTCAAAGGTAGCCGCTAGTTTTGGTTTTTGTTCCTTGATGTTCAGGTACATTAGGCACTTAATTCAATCACTCTTATAATGCCATGTGGCCATACTTCGCAGCAGGGCGATAGTTTATAATGAAGTAAGGTATATAGGTAAACAAAGCTATCAAGGAATGAACTCAGTTTGCAATACAGATCTATGGTATTGATAATAATTTGTTATGTACACTTCAAACTTTTCCGAAAACGTGCTATCTTTCTATTTTTATCCTAATATTAATCGCCAAATAGTCCGACGATGCTAGTAGTACTTTTGATTTTATTTCATGAAATTTTAGCCTGTTCAAAGGAACCAATTTGAATATTTAGTCTGATGGATTTCTAATTAATTTTTTAAAAGTTTAAAATAAAATTCCTTTTGGTGACGTCGAAATGGAATTTTATTTGGTAAAAAATAATAACGGTTACTTGCAACTCGTTGTTTTTGAACGAAAACAACAATGTCACTCACATGCACTGAATATTCATAACAACAAAAACTTTCTAGAAAATTGAGCAAATGACGCTCAAAAATTACTCTCTACTATAAAATTATGCACTTATATTGTCTTACAGTTTTTACGCATATTTAGCACAGGGTACCGAATAATATAAATTGTAAAACTATAGACTCAACTCGTGATGAATGCTGCCGCAGTGTCAAAGATTATTCCTCTCCTTGTGTGGACCTTGAGCCCATTTACATAGGGTTGTTCAAATCATAGGATTTCACTAAGACATTGATAAAATCTGAGATCTCACCACTTTATAAAACTAAAAAACAATAACATCAACATGGGCCTTACCACAAAAAAATTGCCTGCTGTTCAACACTTGTTTAAAAACAACAACTTATGGGATTTGACGTTTGTTTTGAGGTTAAACGCTGTTTAATATGTTTGTGGTAACACGGTGTTTACGTCCTGACTGCACTGAGTTATTAGCTGACAGAAAAACTATTGACATTTGACAGTTTTACAGGAACTCAAATTTAAGGGCGAAGGGAATTTGTGCAAACTTTTCTGCAGAGGACAAATGAAGGACATTCTGTTTTTTCGGAAATTTCAGTAATCTTGTGATGTTTTATTATGAGAATAATGCCATTTGTTTAAGAACACAATTATCTCGAAATGGTTTTCTCAGTTTGATGCCCTTGTATTTTTACTTACCGAATTGTCGTACATACTGGAAAGTTTGAACTTTGTTAACGAGTTCTTGAACTGTTTCGTCTCCCTCCCTCCCACCCTTTTTTTAGTGAATTATGAGAAAAAGTTTCAAAAATGCTGATCAGGGGACATGGTGTGTGTTTAGGTAGTACACTCGTAATTTTCATGCAAGTAACCTTCGGTATTTGGAAACTTTGACAACAAAAAACGTTCTGGAAACTTCCACATTGTAGACGTTTTGCACCGTGAGCTCGGAAAACCGATTTGATACATATGTAACATCGTAGGTCAAAACTAAAATAGCACTGATCAAATCGGTGTCTCAATAATAGTTATTAAGAAAGATTTCCACAATTAATCACCTAACCATGAGAGGAGAGTAAACTGAATTTGTGGTGGAACTAAACCGATTTCGGCCGCCATTAATATACCGCATGAAACTATGATTATGAACTGAGCTGAGTCTATCTTCTGCTTCTTCTTCTTGTTTGACTTGGAAAAGGAAAGGGACATTAAATAAATAAATATTAAAGTACAATCTTACACAAATCGAACTAGGTCCATAGAAAGCTCAACAAGGCTTGTATTATGGGTACTAGACAATATATTTAAAAGAGATTAATACTCATAAAAACATCCAGGACTAAGAAATGCATATTCATTCTCATCACACAAATATTTGCCTTTACATTGACACTAATTGGTCGCGAATTGCCCCTATCACCCTTGTTCTGCTAATTTTCATTCAAATGGTATCTTTATTCTCAATGGCTACTTTATGGAATCCCGTACATGCTGCATATATTGTTTATAATATGATATACTATCTCGTTAAATCGCATCTAGACACGTTTTCCTGAAATAGCCTTACTAAAAATTACTTCTTGTTAGTACTTCTTATATCCGATTTCAAAACTCAAAACTCAAAACGTTTATTCTGTAAATAGGCCACAAGGGCACTTTCACATGTCCTACAAAAAGTACAATAAGAAATAAAATATTTTAATATTGGGATTATAATTTTATTTCGGCAATACTCTAGTGGTAAAGTAAAATTGATAAGAGACGGTCAAAAGGAAAGTCCTCATCTAGAGAACTTTCCCGGATCGAGAATTTTCAGGAATGTTTTCCGGTGCCGAGAATGTCTTGAAAACTTATTGAATAAAAAAACCGGTCAAGTGCGAGTCTAAATCGCGCACGAAGGGTTCCGTACCACCGTTCAATGGAAGCGATGGTGTGGAGTGAATAGTTTGGATTTTACACAGCAAAATATTGTTTACAAAGTTATTGGTGCGGTTACTTTCACACTCCATGTACGTAACCAGGTGCATCCATAAGTTTGTATGTAGTATTGAAAGAATTGTTGTATGGGAGCCCCCTTAAATATTTTTTTATCCTGTTTTTTAGTATTTGTTGTTATAGCAGCAACATAAATACATAATCTGTGAAAATTTCAACTCTCTAGCTAGCTAGGTTCTTGAGATACCGCCTGGTGACAGACGGACGGACGGACGGACGGACAGTGGAGTCTTAGTAATAGGGTCCCTTTTGGAACCCTTCGGGTACCGAACCCTAAAAAATATATATGTATGGAAGGTGGTGCCTTTTTTTACAGCGGCCATCAACCAAAACATGAATTATTCAATACTAAATTTATTTATTATATATTTATGTGGATACATGTGTTATTTATGGACCTTTTAAGAAAGGCAATGCAATAGAAGAGAGGGAAACAAAGTTTGTGAATTTATAATTAAGTATGATAAAAGTCAGTGGAAAGTATATATCAGTCATGAAAAGTTATCCTAGAAATTAATTTATTGTCTATTTAAATTTGTCATTTAAGTACTCATTAACTGTGTAATAGCATTTACTGTATAATATTTGTTTTAATTTGTGTATAAATATATCATCTTTTGGTTCATTTAATATAGTTTCTGGCAGATAATATTTTTATTGACATTACTAATGGTCCTGATGAATTTAGTTTTAAGTTGGAAATGGGTACTATTAACTGGATTTTTTGTGTAGGTCTTAGCTAACGGTTGGATGGTATATTGTCGCGTCTGGTGTTAAATTCGGGGTATTTTCGAATAAATTTACATATTTCGAGTATATATGGTAAGAGTACATGGTAAGGTAAGGGAAATTTTCGTGTTTTTTAAAGTAAGTTATAACTATCAGTCGATTTTATGTTGACCAATATCCTTAGGAGTATTTTTTGAAGGGCGAACAGCGACAGTACGTCCGTGCTATTTCCCCAAAGGATAACGCCATAGCTTAACTATGAATATGTATAATTATCGATTCTTGACTATTAATCAAAACATACTATGGCATGTATACCCGAAACACAATTATACTGAGTTAAGGAGGATTGAAGTGAGGTATATTTTACCATATTTTTGGAAAGCAACTTGTAATTGTGTAATTATGTACAAATTTATATGTATAGTTACGTGTGGTTATAATAATGGATACTCAATACGAGCATGACATCCATTTCAAGGCTTATCAGGATGTTGAATAAGATGTTTATATTTATTTTTGAAAGGATACTCAATACGAGCATGACATCCATTTCAAGGCTTATCAGGATGTTGAATAAGAAATTTATATTTATTTTGGAAATCGGGTAAGGAATATGAATTTTCATACTGTATTTCAGTGGTGTAGCCCAAAAGGACTCTGCCTGCCGGACCATTTTCAAAAAATTCATGACCGACATGTTGGATGAAAAAAAGGCTATTTTTGTAGTTGAAGAGGATGAGGGCTCTCTCCTGTACCCAAGGCTAGGTATATAGAAGAGAGCAATGAAGCCAGATGCGGACCATTAATGACTCTTTATTATATTTAAATATTCAACTTTATAGTTGAATATTTAAATAATAGTATATAGTATTTATATAGTAAATATATAGTATTTATATACTAATGAATCTGCCTATGTTGACAGATATCAAGGTGGCACTAGATTTGCATCTGACTACCTAGTTACAAAGGTCAGCTATGTAGGTATGTATAGGTACCTACATAGTAAACGCCCTCAAATAAGCGTACATTAACCAACCAATAATATAACGTCAGGCCTTTTCCTATATATAGGCAGATAGACAATCGTCCCGACACTTAGCCAGTTATTTGATACTCCATTTTGCGTACCTAACCGGAGTAACTTTCATCATGACAGCAAAACAAATATCGTCAAAATATAGTTCACATTCAACCTAAATAACTCAGTTCGGACTGAATTTGGGGATATACAATACAAGCCATTACTTTTTTTTCGATTGGCACGTAGTCTTGAATCGACCAAAAGGTTTGTTTATTAGCCACTACAAAAAAGGCACCACTTCTAGTCATTATCATTTGTAGTTACATCCTAACGAAAACGTATTTTTTTACACGGAATCCTCGATGCGTGAGTCCTACTCAAACTAAGCCAGTTTTCGTCTACCGTTGACGTAGATCCGCGCCGGATATTTTAAACCTTATGACAGGTCATAAAGTCGAAAATGTCAATGTCATGTCAATTAATTATTAAAAAAAAAATGGTATCTGATAAGTTAAGTGTGTCGATCTTCAGCTTTCATTGTTACCTACTTCGCTTATTTCAAGCCTGTACGCAAATACTTTTTAAAATTATTTTATATTCTCGCTTGGAAGAACATTATTTAGAACTTATCGCGGCAAGAATGATCATGAGATTCATCAGCAAGCACAAATAAAATAAAACATAAAACGGTAGTTTTAGTAATACGTCACAATAATAATTTTTAGTATGGAGCCCTCGGTGCGCGGGGTCAACTCGCATTTTGCGGGTTTTTTCCACTTATTCATGTATTCATTTAGTCAAACTTCAGATCTTTTACCCGACTGTACTAGAAAGAAGGATTCTCTTGGATCTGGAACTCAACCGCAAAGTTCTCACTGCGAGAATATTCTCGAGAATCCCCCATCGCTAGTCTTGATACTGATAATCAGCCAAAAGGCCGTCGAATTCAGGATGGGATCTTACAGTGTATCAAAAAGATGTAGGTTATCATATTTTAAGGGGTTGTTAGTAACATCTTACTGAACAATGTTCACTATTAAATCGATTTGATCAGAGCAACTTAACCTGACATTTCCATACATTTCCGTCCGAGCGGTTGAACGAGCAGTATGGAGAAAAGAAAAAGTTGGTCTGATCATATCGGTTTCATAGTGAAAGTTACAGTGTCACATTACTGTCAACCCATTAAAATGATGATTACTGATCTTCGATTTTTTAACACGATTGTACTAAAGTAGGCATTATTAGCATATTAAAGTAGCAATTATTCGCTAAGGCGAATAATAGCATAAGAAGGCACCTTAGTGCCTTTCAGTGGGTCATGCATTTATCGTAGAAACTTTTTCAAAATATGTTACAACAAACATTTTACTAACTTCATCTAACAATATGTATACAAACCGTAAAGCTGAATGCAAACAATAAATTTTAATAACTCTGTGAAGCTCTGATAAGACGCACCACGTATCTCGAGAAATAAAGTGCCAGCAATAAGTGGCTAAGGGGCGAGATTGTCCGTCCAGAAGAAATATTGCAAGGTTTAGCGGAGTCTATTTTAGAGGATTGTGAAACGGCCAGCTATTATTTTTACTTTTTTGGACGATGTAAGGATGGACTAAATAAACAGCGTTATTAAAAAGGTTTTAAAGTATAATAGGTGAAAAATTTACATTTACAAGGGTATTTTATTTAATTACTATCTGATGCCCGCAGCTTCGTCTGCGTGGACTCTAGGAATTAAAAGATGGGGTTTGGAAGGAGGAGGGGAGCAATTAAAAAATCATATGAAGATGCGAAGGTCGGAGACGTAAGTAAGCGAATAACGGGACTGAAGTGGAGATAGGCGGGTGGATTCGCTAGACGAGGTCACGGAATGTGGACCTTGATCTGACAAAAATGTGAAGGTGACGGAATCATCTCACTGGATTAGTTGGTACATGAACTCCCCGTCCTTTCCTCTGTGCTGCTTATGTTCTCCATGCCAGAAAGGATTAACAGCTTCAATTTCTCTGTTAAGTCAGCAGCAGTTATAGTTTCTATTTGCCCCCCGTCTTTTCCAATCGTAGCTGCACCTGTTTGTAACTGCCCCCTCCTCCCTTGCAATAGTGGCCGGTACCTTCGCCTATTTGTCCAGCAGCTGGCAGTGTTTCTACGAAATCTTTTTTTTTTTTACTTTTTTGGATATTGGAAGGATGGGCTAAACAAACAGCGTTAAAAATGACGAAGCACATCATAAAATTGTAAAAATAAACGTTGTAGTTAATTATTGATGTGTAAACTCGAAAATCTGCTGCTTTATTAGGTTGCGGATTCAACCATATGGTTTGCTGTTGATACATCTACCTCGTTCGGATCTGTAGATAGTGATAGTATAGCTTCCGAGTTTGTGAGAATTGACATCATTTGACCGAGTTAGAACCTGAGAGCCTTTCACGAGCTTGAGGTGAAACTGCCAGCTGGGAGATGCCATTGCTTAGTAAAGTCTCTCGGGATTGGTTTTTTCCAAATTCAGTTTAACCTCATAAGACCTGCTGACGCCAATGTGGTGCCACTGTGCCATTATGGGTTTTTAACTTTATTAAAATGGCATATGGTTCATAATTGCGATGCCTATAACCAGCTGCTATAACCAGCCTATAACCAGCCGATAACCAGATCCAGGGTTCAGGGTTAGGTTGCGACATCTGCGAACAACACCGCAGTGTTTGCGGTGCGGCAGTTGATTTGCTGTGGCGACATAGGCTTGAAAATATTCAGAGTGCGAGAAAGTTTGACGCCATCACGCGTTTAAATACATCGTCCGGAGGGCTCTTCTGCTAATATTCCTGAATTGAGTCTCAGCGACGGTAAACGTCCGGATGTTCTAACGTTAATATCGTGGTAGAGGAATCATTGCCTTTTATGGGATGCGACTTGCGGGTTCACCATACTTGTTCATCACCATTGCTCCATCCCACATTGGTTCAACTGGGGTAACCACGGGTACTTCTTCTGATTCAGCGGGAAGTTATATGTTTCTTTCTTTGGCCGTCGAGACCACGGGGTTTGGGGTTTGCAGGGTAGGGCCTTCGACAAGGACATTGGGCGTCGTTTGAGGGACCGTGGATTTGACAACCCGGAGGTCTCACTCACTGTGCAGCGCGGTAATGCTGCTGGTATACTGTGTAACTTGGGGCCAGGCGATTCCTGGGGCGGTTTGTTTGTGTGATTACCTGTGTACATTTTGTACTATTGATTATGTTGCAAAGAAGCTTTGTGTGGAATTTTAACATTTTGCATTTTATTGTGCATGTTAATTTCAATTATAAATATCTACTGTCGTCTATTGAACAAATATTTTTAGTAAGCAGTTAGGCAAATAATCTGGTTGGACTAATCCAACCGCTCAATCAATATATCGACGATTGACAGAAGGGACCATTTTGTGAAATCCACTTTGTAGTCGTCGTGAAACACTAATGTGAAACGATCCTTTATTGGTGTTATAATGTACATCAAATACTTCTAACGTCATCTAGAAGCATCCATGTGTAATATTGGTTTCTACCTAGTACGTTCGCTCGCATCCCCTATTACCATCACATGCCAATGATTCGACACTATGCGCCGGCGCGCCCAAATTATGTGCCGATGTTTACTAAATTATGAATAACTTCTCAAGAATTATATCTAAATCTTTGAAATAAAGGGTGAACACATGTATATTGATGTTTATATCTGATTTTATGACCTGTTAACCTATAAAATTATGTCTCTCTTTTTGTAGTAAGTATTCAAAGTACAACAGTGAGAAAAAATTTAGGTAGTATTTGGTTTTTATTTCAAACACAGATGATTATTATGTATCACATTTACGACTTTTATTATCCTTAATATATACGTTATCAATCCATGGATTCCTTTACTATACCTTCCATACATTATCTATCGCTAACAAAAACGGAGTCAAAGACCAGTAAACGCGAGCCATGCGAAATGGTCCCCTGGAAATAAGATGTTTTTTTGCCCGATTTTGTTGCCAGTATCACTTGAACCAAGACTTTTATGGTCCTACCTGCCGAACCGACCAAACCAGCCATACAACTTCAGACGGTGTTTAAACTGGACAATTAGGAAATTTACAATGACCAAGAAACAAAATTATTCACACGACTGATACTACATGGAAAAACGCAGGAAGCGCTCAACTGGCTCCTCACAAAAGACACGAGCAAAGTTTTAAACCCAGACACTGAAGTTGATCCATCCGGTAAAACCGTCAGTGATGTGCTGAGAGAAAAGCACCCCCCGCCTAATACTCCAGATCCCGCTTTATTCACTCTCCCCAAAGACGTCACAAAACTCCCACCACTCCTTGAAATCGAAATAACTTGTGACCATGTCGAAACAGTTGCGAGAAAACTACACGGCGGCGGAGGCCCCACTGGATGCACAGCCGAAAACTGGAGAGATTTCCTACTCCGCTTCGGCCAAGCAAGCGCTCATTTAAGAGAAGCCGTAGCGCAGCTCACAACGAAACTTAGCAACGAAACCATACCCTGGACCCAAATACAAGCATTAATGTCAAGCCGACTTGTTGCTTTAGACAAATGCCCAGGCGTAAGACCTATCGGCATCGGCGAATGCCTACGAAGAATATTATCCAAATGCATGATCTTAGCAACAGGCTCTGAAGTCACTGAAGCATGCGGCCAGTCACAGCTCTGCAGTGGACTGGGCAGTGGCATCGAAGGCGCCATTCATGCCATGACCGATGTCTTCCAAAGAGATTGCCAACCTGGTTCAAACTGGGAACCAATTTCAAACCAATAATTAACAAACTTAAAACCGAAAACACAGTCACACAATGCTGGTACGCCGATGACTCTTCCGCGCAAGGCACTTTCCAAAGCCTACGACAATGGTGGGACAACTTAAACAAAACAGGCCCAGCATACGGATACTTACCACAAGGTAAAAAATCATTTCTAATAGTGTCAGAAACTGACAAGTCTACCGCAGAAAAGACGTTCTCCGGTACCAACGTCTCCATAGTTACCGGCTCCCGCTTCCTAGGAGGCTACATAGGGACAGGAGGGGACGACTTCGTAAAAAAGAATGTAACCGAATGGATATCTATCATCGAGAAACTCACAACAATCTGCAAAAACTCACCTCAAGCCGCTTACACTGCCCTAACTAAAGCAGCTCAGTTTAAATGGTCCTTCCTACTACGTGTCTTAAAAAATTCAGAAGAACTTTTTGAACCCTTAACTAACACATTACACGACAAATTCATACCAACACTAATCGGAGGCGAAATCACAAAACTTGAAACCTAAAGCTGAAAGCTATTTACCCTCCCAGTCCACAAAGGCGGACTTGCCCTTTCTGACCCCTTCAACACACCAAACCGTGCATACCAAATCTCAAAACAGGGATCTACAATACTTTCAACAGCCCTAACCGAGATAAAAGACATAAACCTTGCTGAACACTACAATTCTTTGCGTGACGCAAGAAAGGAAGGAAACAAGGAAAAAGAAACATACGAGAACGAAACTCTAGAAAGCATTCTAACAAAATTACCATCCAAAAAGAAAAGAGCAATAGAAAGATCAATAGCGACAAAAATGAAAACAAAAACATCAACATGGCTTTCAGTAATACCGACAAGAAAAGACAACTTCGACTTATCACCCCACGAATTTAGAGATGCCCTGGCCATAAGATACCACCGCACACCAATCTCCATGCCTGCGACTTGCGACGGCTGCGGCAATGACAACTTCAACGTGGACCACGCCTTGTGCTGCAAAACAGGTGGCCTTATCACACGCAGACATAACGAAATAAAGGATATTTTCTGTGAACTGTGCCATTAAGCCTGGGGAAACGTCACGAAAGAGCCAGTCATCTCCGAAGGCGATACTGGGCTGCGCGGAGACTTGGCTTGTCGGGGGGTATGGATTGCCCAGAGGGAGGCGTTATTTGATATCCGTGTCATAGACACCGACGCTCCCTCCCACGCATCACGCTCCGTAGCGGCTGTCCTTCGTTCAGCTGAAGAAGAAAAGAAAAGGAAGTACTGCGACCCATGCGAGACGCGCCACACCACCTTCACCCCTTTAGTAACCTCTGTCGACGGAGTTTTTGCTCCACAAATGATATCATTCACTAAACACCTGGAACCGGACCCCTGCCACAATAATGGGCTGGCTACGAGCAAGAATTCAAACCGCCATCATCAGGGCTAGCAGCATGTGCATCCGCGGTACCCGCCATAGGTGGAATCGCACAGGCCTATATGAGGATGGAGCGGCAGTCCCACACATCTTGAACTAAAATGAATATCTTATTTATATTCTCTGTACTTATTTTCATGAATCTTTTGCTTAATTAGGAAATTTCTGAACGCAGTCTCAGAGGTTCCTTACTAGGGGTTACCTACAGGGTAGTATCCTATCGTTTGTGTGTATTAGGAGCATTATATATGAAAAATTAAAGTTTAGTCTATCGCCAATTGTGACAATTAACAGGTTAAGGGCTCAGTCCCATATTTATCCCAGCAAACCATAAATGTTCCCTTATCTTTAGTTTGTAGTTCAAAACTTTCTCCGGTATCTTTGTCTAATGAGTGAGAAGTGACATAGAGCAGTAAGAACACACCGAGAGAAGCAATATTCAGCACGCGAACCACATACACAGTCTCAAACAAAGTGTTTGTTAGCTAGTTCAAACCATCAAGAGTAAGTTTGTTGATTGGGGACAGGTTCATTACTTGTTAAAATACGCAGTAGCTAGAACGAGTTCATTATTGCAGCGACCTAAAAACGACTATATACAATCCATTAGTTAGCAGCGGTCAACGGTAGACCTTTAGCTATTGTTGGGCGAAATCAGTTAATGGATTTTTTCAATATCTGACAGTGATGAATTTTCATGAATTAAGGGCAAGTTGCTGTTTCTGAATGACTGCCAGGGCCCGACAGTTCCATCAAATCTCGGGATTCGCAACTTTGGTAGTCTTACTTTAGCTAAATGTTGAGATACAGTTTATCCGGTATTGACGATGACGAAGTTTTGATTTGTTGCTTTCAGATTCTAACATCTGCAAAACTGAGATAACCTCGTGTTATAATCATCAAAGGAGTAATACTTTATCATCAACTTCATTGTTCACGTGACATCTCCAAATATTTCAAATTAGCGTTTGCTTTAAAGTGCTCAATCTGTATTGATCGAAACTCCCTATTTATCTCTTTTTGAAATGAATAACTTTATAATTTGTGCTTCTGCCGTTTCTTTGGCCTTTTTATCTGCATCCGCAGCAATTGGTGCCATATTGAACTGGTTTATTTACAATATTATTAATCATTATGAAGTCTTAATATGAACTGTCTAAAAGTCGAGAAATGATGCGTTTACCTACCTATACACAAAGTAGTATACCAATCTCAACTATTTTAGATAGTATCTAAGTTTTATTACCGAAGCAAAGTAACTTTTAAAATTACTGATTTGACTATGTATATTTCCATGCACATCCAATAACTTTGCTTCTGCGACTCCAAGGCAGACAAATCGCGATGAACAATTTTTGTACGGCGGTAGATGACGAACGATATGAATATTGTTTATTATATAGTTCCTTTATACGTTTGCTGATGGAATGGTATATAAATGTATGGTTGAAACTAGTCATTAGATGAATATTAAACTGTTAAACATAGCAAATAGTAAACATTGTAACTTAGACGTTATTGGAACATGGAGCATGTCTAAGGAACAATTTGTGATTGGTTCTGGTTTATTTTATGGAATAATCGGTAACCTAATCTGTCTACCCTTGAGACGACCACAAAATGCTAACATGCGTAACGTCAAGGTGTGTGAACTGTGCAGATAAAAAAAAACCGTATTTTATCAAAAAATCTAAATTGTATGGCCCTGTTAGCATTTAGCGGGGCTTATAAAGACTGACCCAGAATTAACGTAAGATTTAAATTTGCCGCCATTTGTGTAGTAAAGTGCTGGCAACCCTAAAAAAACAATTTGACAGCTGACAGTTTAGGGTTAGTAAAAAAGGAGGGTTACACGATGAAAAAACGTGTCTTTATTGTTGAACATAGTCTCAAAAATAGCGAAAGTTTTACGGCCGCAGTTCGAAAATTTCATACAAAAATGGTCGGAATAGTATTTTGACTCAACTTCATCAACTGTGAATAGATTAATTGAAATTTTCAGTTGAGACACTCAACACACTGGTAGTCGAAAAACAAGCCGTTCAAATGTCAATATCGAAGCAATGCGTGAAAGTGTTGCTAAAAATCCAGGAAAATCAATGCGACATCATGGACGAGAATTAAAAATTTCAAGAACTTCTCTACAGAGTATACTCATTAAAAATCTGGGTCTTTATGCTTACAAATTTCAGTCAACACAAGATTTGAAGCCATTAGGCTCATTAGACCATACACAGCGAAGAGGGTTCGTTGAATGGATTATTGAACATCAACAAGTGGATGCTGATTTTTCGAACAAAATGATCTTAAGCGATGAAGCACATTTTCATTTATTTATTACAAAATTTCGACAAAAGAGTGCGTGCCAGCCAAGTCGTGGAGGTCATTTGTTATTCGATAAGTTACCCTATCCTATTTGCTTGATAATTCAATAAAAATAACAATAAATATACTAAAAACTGTGTTTTCTATTTAAATAATTTTTGGGTCAGCCTTTACAAGGTACCTTTTACTTGGTATAAAATGCATCTTCATTCAGGTAGACTCAGTTTCTTTTGATTTTCTTTATATGAAAGGCAGTACATAAAATTAAACTTTCGTTCCTATGCGACCGAGTGACATCGGAGCGGAAGGTATAATGAAAATTAAAGGTAAAAATAAAAAGATTATACGGATCGGGGCGGGAAGAATTTCAGATCATGAATACCGCATTCATCCCATTGATCCTCGCCTCTTATTGTTCAATGCAGTAAAATTACCGATCATACTGTGCAGGAAAAGATGATGATGAAACTTGGAAAATAGCGCTTCTGGTGAGTTGTAGCTGAATCGTAATAAAAATACCAAATAGTTGGTAAAACCATGTGAAACGCAATTTAGAAATTTCAGAAATGAAGTAGTATACAAGTGTTTTTAAATGACGATAAGAACCTCACACCACCGATGTTAATGAAACAAAGCGTTTACTTTCATTTATAATTCTTTATTTCACTCAGATATTTAAAAGTCTATATTTAGAGAAAACATATGAACAAAGGCGAACTTATCTCTAAAAAGATTTCTTCCAGCAAACCAACTTCTTGCCTAATAATATTATATCTACCTATGAAAACCTCTTGCACAGTCGTGCGTCGGTTCAGTAGTTTTTACGGAGTTTGTGTATCTAGGTCCACGGCCCTATGATATTGGAAGAAAAGCCGCCCATACTGCAATTGTACCTAGCTCCACGGATTTTTGTAGAGATGAGACAATAGTCAGATGGTTTGGGATAAATATCTATTATAATACTATAATAATGTACCCATCCATTGGATAAAAACCCTGCTCTAATAAAAATAAAAAACTCGTATTCGGAGCGCGAGGGATAACCCCCAACCTATGGGCATGTGCTTCTAAGTCCACGGTTCTTTCATCTTGTACAAAATGCCACCCATAGTGGAATGGTATTTGAGTCCACGGAATTTCTAGGGGTTTTATTGTTTCTAGAAAAAATACCGTTAGACAAAACAATGAAATAGTAAATCCATATCCGCTGGAAACAAACAACAAACAACCATCTTGTATAATAATTGTATTTGGTATCAATACTTTTCTTATGTACAATCGAACCAACTGAATCATGACCCATTTGCCTGATAATTCGTTTGAAACTTTCAAACTTGTAAGATCTATCGTAATGTCAGTGTCTAATCCAATGATAACAAGTTCGTTACCAAGGAAATAAACCTTCAAGCGAATTTCGACCTACTTGCATTTAAGGGGTTTAGCAAAATAAGCTTATGGTGGGTCATGATTCAGATGGTTCGATAGTACATACAAGTATTAACTACATTATAAGCATCTTATCTTGGCCAATTTTTAAAGCTTAGGTGTTTACTCTGCGAAAAGGAATTGTTATATCTTAAGAAAGTGAGGGTCAGAGTTATGCGCTATTTATAGCTCTGACCCTCACTTTCCTACGATATATCGTTCCTTGCCAGAGAGTAAAAAGCCCCTAAAGTTTTGAAAGTTGGCCAAACTAAGATGCCTCTTCTAATGTAGATAAAAATTATTTGAAATCACAGTATTTATCTCTTGATTCCATCTCCATCTCTTTCTGGCACAAATGAAATTTAGAAAGTGTGGAAATATGCGAGCGCGGGAACCATATTAATTACTTACAACCATAAAGACAAGTTTTTCTGGAAAAACATTTATATCAGGGTTATTATCCAATGGATTGTTATTGACTGATACAAAAGGATTAATATACAATCGATTTTTATCCAAACCATCTGGGTATTAAAACATCTCTATTTCATTAAAATTCCATGTACATACCTAAATATAATTGCAGTATGAGCGGTTTTTTTACAACATCAAAGGGCCGTGGACAAGATACACAAACCCTTTTTACGTTGTGCTGGAACAAATAAGAATATACATATAAAGGACGTAACAGAAAGGTGTAACTACTCATATTTTAAGGTGATTAAAGACATCATTCTGGACAACTTGCACTATGAAACCGATTTGATCAGAGCAGCTTTATTTTTCATTTCTTTAAAAATTTTGGTCCGAACGGTCAGCTGATTTATATAGGAAAGTAAAAAAATGTAGTTGCTCTGATCAACTTGGTTTCATAGTAATAGGAGCTTATAATGATGTCCCTAACAATTTCCTAAAATATGATATTATTAAATATTTGTACTCGTAATTTTTAACTATTTGTTAGGTAACACACATAGGTACAATCGAACCATCTGAATCATGACCCACCATAAGCTTATTTTGCTAAACCCCTTAAATGCAAGTAGGTCGAAATTCGCTGGAAGGTTTATTTCCTTGGTAACGAACTTGTTATCATTTGATTAGACACTGACATTTTGATAGATCTTACAAGTTTGAAAGTTTCAAACGAATTATCAGGCAAAAGGGTCATGATTCAGTTGGTTCGATAGTACATTAGTGTGTACCTTTAAAGTATGTACTTTAAGTACTAATTCAAAGTATGTACTTTGAATTAGTACGTCAGGATACGCTCATGGACTTATATTTTTAAGTCAGTAATGGGGGCTTGTTTGTTATCGTCGTCACATTTCAACAGATGGCGCTTCATGCCTTGTCGGTTTTTACCGACATAGCGTGCGACACGCGCCGTCGCGTCGATAAAGCGTGCCTGACTTGAGCTTTCAATTGCGGTAGATGACGGACCAGAGCTTCGATCATCTGAAGGCGGACTCCGCCCAAATTCCAAACCTTATTATATATCTAATAAAAAAAATATATAAGTAAAAAAAAAACTATAACCCGACTACGTGAGTTAAGAGGTTTAAAAAGTGCGAAACAAGGAAATAATTCAGAAAGAAGTCAAGAAATGAATGAATGAATGAAAAAGCGACCACGGCTCTACCTCGACCATTTTTGTAACTTTGCATTTCTTGACTTCTTTCTGAATTATTTCCTTGTTTCGCACTTTTTAAACCTCTTAACTCACGTAGTCGGGTTATAGTTTTTTTTTACTTATATATTTTTTTTATTTATTGTTTTTAGTATTTGTTGTTATAGCGGCAATAGAAACACATCATCTGTGAAAATTTCAACTCTCTAGCTATCATAGTTCATGAGTACCAAACATTCACCTAACTAAACAGAGTTTTTCATGGCCGCTAGAGGGCGCCACATCAGATTTACAGCCTTAGCCTATGTCACCCGCAGAATTATTACAAATCTATTGACACCTCATTTACTAAAATCGGTTCAGTAGTTTAAGCACATACATACATAGACTGCCAAAATCATTACCCTTCCTTTTGGCGGTCGCCGTAGTCGGGCAAAAATACGTTTTCTGTTTAATTTATTTTATTTCCTCGCAGTAGTCACGAAAAACACTATGTAATGTCTCAGCCAAAAGTGTAATAGATGACTGGCCTGCGGCTCATCCATGTATTGCTCACTTTCCATCTTTTTTTAATCAAACGGCTATTTAGGTATGAGAAATGCAGAATTATATTCGTGGGCACAATTGTGCCTCTAGCGATGTTGATGACATTTATGATGGAAATGAAACGTAGAAATATGAAAATACTGAATAATTGTGTAATCGCACCGAAACACTCAAATTAAACAAAGGTGGCTGAAGACGAGGTTGGCCAAATTATGAATAATAAACAAACATTATTACCAACATAATAGTAACCGAGGTTGCGTTCTATTTCTAACAGATCTGTAGAGGTGCAAGATGGTGAATGGGTCGTCAATTGTGGGTTGGGGTGGTCTGTGTAAAACATAAACATAAACATATTTATACAGGCACATTCAATGCTTCTGGCCCAACACTAGGATGCCCTGTGTCGTGGGAACCAGACACAGCGACGTCATAAACATCCAAGACCTGGGAATTTTTTCTTTATCCCTA
The DNA here is from genome assembly GCA_949825045.1 of Argyresthia goedartella. Taxonomy (NCBI): domain Eukaryota; kingdom Metazoa; phylum Arthropoda; class Insecta; order Lepidoptera; family Argyresthiidae; genus Argyresthia; species Argyresthia goedartella. The sequence continues at coordinate 9,158,974 of OX463831.1, read as the reverse complement.
GCCGGGGATCGAACCCGGGACCTCTCGCATGGTAGGCAGAGCCACAACCGCCGCGCCACAGAGGTTGCCCACTTATGTATGATTGACGATGAAATTGCTTCCGAACCCAAGCCACTACAGGATACCCTCTGTTGTGGCAACCCGAAACATCCGTGAACATTAAAGACTCGGGAAAATATTTTATTATGGCTTGTTTTTAAAACGATTACCAAAAAATATCTAAAATTTACTACCAATCAATTCAAAATAATTTCCAGAATGGGTAAATGATCACCTAATTGTCTTTGGATAAATGATCACCAAACTTCTTTATATGTTCTTAATTTTATGTTTTAAGTATTTTTTGTTGTTCTTACATCTTGAACCTAATAGGAAGGATAAAGGGGGTCTCGCTTCGCTCACCCCCTTTACCCTTCACCTAAGCTATCGCAGTATTTTGCCCTGATATTTTCTGCATTTTTTAGTGATCATTTGCCCATTTTGTGTAAGAAAAAAATATTTTGGTGATCATTTAAATTGTTATCTTTTATTATCACAACCACGTAATTCCATCATCGCCACATATCCATAGCTGTGGCGGTGGGCTAGCCCCATGGCACACAAAATTAAGTATTGAATAACTGGCAAAACTTAGGCACGATTGTGCCCCTGCCACCCCGTATGGGAAAAGGCGTGACGCTATGTTATATTTTGTGTTTGTTACCACATACCACAAAGTCCTTCAATATTAATCCCCAGATCTCCCTTTCCATTGTGAAGAGTCACTTAAAGAATTATTTGTATATATAATAAATTTTAACTAAACTAAACATAAGCTTTGAGGCAGATGTATATCTTCTGGCCCCACGTGGGAACCAAATCACATACATATAAACATCCAAGACCGGTGTTTTTAATTTTTGACGTCCTCTGTGGCGCAGTGCTGGTGGCTCTGCCTACCATTCGAGAGGTCCCGGGTTCGATCCCCAGCTGGGGGTAAAGAAATAACCCCAGGTCTTGGATGTCTATATGTGTGTGACGTCGCTGTGTCTGGTACCCATGACAGAGGGTATCCTAGTGTGGGACCAGAACAATGTTTGTGCCTATATGTAAATGTTTATGTTCTCCTCAGCCGGGATTCGAACCCGGGACCTCTCGCCCGGGAAGCACAGCCTCATCCAATACACCACAGAGGTCGCCAAATAACTTGAGTTTTGTTCCTGCTCCCCACTAGAGATCTATATGCACGATATGCAAACTACGTACGCGTTATGTGCCTTCTAAGAGGGTGCTGTACAGTAGACCGCACATCTACATTAACACGCCCGAAAACTATTTTTACTCGCGCTACGTACGTCCGAGTTTGCAACAAAAATGTAAAGAATCTGCTGCCGATTCTACATTTCGTTCTAGGTAAGCTACGCCGTTTAGACTCATGTTCTTATTTACATGAGATAAGGGTCAGTATTGAGTTTAAAATGGTGTAGCTTGAAAGATCGTGATTGTGAATAGTCTAACTAGAGGACTGAGGAAAGTAGAGCCGTATAACTGGTTAGGTGAACGCGACGTTAGAATACGTCGCGTTCACCTAACCAGGAAATCCTGATAAGGCAAAGAATTCGCCCATTTTTCGTTTACCATTAATTAGACATGCAAAATTCGAATTTATTACAAAGCCATAAAGTTGAAAATCTGGTGATATTTATAATGCTTCGGTCCAATTAAGGGTTAAAAGTTTGTTCAGCAGAATACCTGGGGCCCAATTCTGCTACCTAACTGACCGCGCAGTGACAATGACGCGACGGTGACGGTCAGAATTGGGCCCCCGTATGGAGGTAGAAACTGAGTCACTTTATAACTATACATTCAGTATAACTTACCTGGCCTTTACCTACTATTATTATTATTAATATTATTGTTTATTTAATATGTATTTTATCTACATACGTATCATAAACCTTCTTTACTGCGTCCAAAAACCAAACGTTACGACCAGCATAATGATAAACTTCTTGGTAAAAAGTGCAATAAAATATACGAAATACGAAAAATTCTACGATTCTTAACATGTGTGATAAATACGTAATTATACCTATAAATATAAATATAAATAAATAAATAAACTATAGAGCTCCGTGGTCTAATGGATTTCACGTTTCCTTCTCACAAAGGAGATCCAGGTTCGATTCCTAACCATGTACCAATGAGATAATTAATTTATCTTAATAACATTATACGGACGTTCTAACGGAGATGGAAAACATCGTGAGGAAACCTTCATTACTCCATAGCTGCGGCGATGGGCTAGCCCCCTGTCACGCAAAATGGAGTATTGAATAGCTGGTTCAAAGTGGGCACAATTGTGCCTCCACCACCCCGTATGGGAAAAGGCGTGACGCTATGTTGTTATGTTAATAAAGAAATCAATAAGTAAATGAATAAATGTAGCCCATTAATTTTCCACCGAGGGGCACGGGCCTCTAACCAGATATGAGTAAGACTGAGCCATACTCCACCACGCTGGCTCAGTGCGGGTTGATGGAGGGGTGTCGGGATTTTGGCCAACACGACTGTTAGAAGTTATTAAGCTGCCCTATTAGGGCCTCTGACACAGCTTTGCGACTACTACCACCAAGTAGCGATAGTAGCCTGGACCTATAGCTTAACGTGTCGTCCGAAAATTACACATAGAACGGACACCCATTCCATAATAATATCATCAGTGAAAAATGCACAAATGGTCATGGTCAAGGTCAATAACCTCGAGGTCAAGTTAAATAACTATCCGAAAATCATTGTAGGACAAACAATGAGAATTTTCTGCGAAAATGCACAAAAGATCAAGGTTAATTTCTATACTTCTATAAACTATATCTTGGAGGTCAAATATAAGTACAGCTTAACCCGTCGTTTCCCCACCCTAACACTTCCACATCCCCACGGGCCCGAAGGTTTAATGTCGATGACCTCACGGTCAATGAACTATAAAAGACATCATCGAACAAGAAAAATACAGCTTAATCCGGAAAACGGTTCGCGTTTTTTGAATTAATGTCTTTACTTATTCGATTTTATTCGAAAGACACTCATAAACAATGCAAAGGAAAAAAATGCAAAAGCATCTAAAACTGAGGTCTCTCTCAAGTCCTTCCTTTATTTTACTTTTTTAATATGTTTCGATAACTTAGTTATCCTACTTTGTGGCCATGTTAAGTGCATATTATGTATATCAAAGTGATTTTTGGATGCTTGATTAGAAAGTGTTTTATTTACTAAAACTTATGGGCCTCAAAGAATATTATAATACCAAGTTTTGTTCAGATATCACTTAATCACTTAAATTACGGTTTTACAAAAAGTAGTTTTAGAAAAGTCGAAAAAATCAGGGAGTATTTATTTAGCGTACGCTCAACGCCTCACGGCATCATATGATGCCCATTTTCCGTTATGAGTTTAGAATTTTATTACCATGGCATGAGGTTCAAAGTCGCGATTCTACATAACGCGGTTGGTTTGTGGTGAGGTTATACATGCCGTTTAATTATAGCATTAATCTCGAGACCAGCTCTGACTTTGATATTACATTGATATGTTTGGTAAAAACCATAGGTCACTCAAGAAACTGCTTCTTATATACTGTCTGAAAATCATATGACATGTACAATCCTCACTTCAACCACGACAAATATTATTCGGGAGTCACACTTGACCGATTTCCCTCGTTTTTTTCTGAAGAGCGGTCGTCTCCGAATACTTTATCACAAATAGTGACCGAAAATCAATACGGCAACCGTCGAGTTTCGCTCGACTAAAAGCTTTTGTCGTACAAATGTTATTTTCGAATTTTCCAACTGACTAAGCAATGCAGTGTAGCTAGACAGATTATGCAGCTGGTATTTAGGACTAAAGTGTCTTGAGGTGGCGCCATCGTAAATGGTACAAACTGCAATTAAGACGGAGCAGCAGGCAAAACAGCCTTTCGTAAATCACAAGTCACGCGAGAATAATGAGCACTAATGCTGTTGGTTACTTTACTGGCTTGTTAATTACGAGTGTCAGCATAAATAAATTAAAATATTGGCAGTTATAGGGACCGCCGATAGAAGTGAAAAATTAGAACTTTTAGTATTACAATTTGAAAATTCAACGCGGGCATGTCGGTGACGCGAACCGATAAGATTTTCCCCTGCCATAAAGTGCCCAACACTGCTAAAAAAGTTTTCACTTCAAAAAAAATGTTAGAAAACAATCTTACACAAATCGATCTGGGCCCATAGTACGCTCTTTAAGGCTTGTATCGGTTCTAAACGACGATAAATTTAGAAGAGAAAAATACCTTTGCAAATACATAAAAAACATCCAAGTCTAAAAAACAAATAATAATGCTCATCACACAAATATTTACCTTTGCCAGAATGGAATTGTTAACGTAGCAACGTAATTTGATTATTTACGCTCGATAGAAAAATTTCACGAAGTTAACACAAAATCTGATAATCGCATTAGAATACATCTGTGGTTTAATATTGGTAGCTTACCTAGGAAATTGGCCAAATTGTCTTACAGTTTCAGTAGTTCATAATTCGTGTAATAGCTTTTCCATACTTTTTTATTGTTTAAAAGTTAATTTCAAAGTTTCACATCTACATATTAAATTTTCTTATAATTTTCAGTTTGATAACTAAAATTTAATCTTCAAAATCAATTCGTCCTAAATGTTATGATAAGATTCGTAATATTTTTAAAGCTGACACTTTTCAAACATTTAATCAAATTTGCTGTTAGCTAATTGTTGTCTAATTCATACATACCAAATTTTATAAAATTAGTATTTACTACTACTCATCAGAAGTGTCCCATAAGCAACTCCTTCTATAATTCGGCCGGTCGGTATCATAGTCATTTTGGCCGCAACAATACCTGACCACCCGCCCGACACTCTATGAAAGATGATGCGCGTGCTCATGCGGATGTCCACGCTCTGCGCAACGGCGGAAGTCCGCCCGCGCTCAACGTCCGCATGGCAATAAAACGCTTTTATGCAACTGATATATCTTGCTATCGCACGGAGGGTCCGCGCGGAGGGTACGCGTCGCTCTCCGGCCTATGGAACGCTGAATATACACTTTTAACCTTTGACTGGTGACATGGTTTTTGTGTAACGTAACTGGTGACGTGGGGACTGAGAGGCCCACTGCGGTATCTAGTATAAATCATAGAAATTAAGTGTGGTAGCTAGCCAGAGTATGTAAAAACTGTGTTATCATATACACAGTCAGGTCATAAGTTCTGTCACACAATAAAAACTTTTGAATTTAGAACGCTGGCCACAAAAAAGTTTATTGAATTCGAATTTCGAATTTTTCATGAAAATAAAAAAGTGTACTTTTTAGAATTTACCTCATTTTTAAATATGGAGTGGACACTTAAAGAAGACCGTGTCGCAGTTATTGCGTTGCATCGTTGCGGTTACGCGCCAATTCAGATTTTCGACTTACTGAAAAATTTGAATATAGCCAAAAGATTCGTTTATCGTACCATAAAACGATACAATGAAGACTCTAGTGTAGATGACAGGTCAAGAAGTGGTCGCCCTCGCTCTGTTAGGACTCCAGCAGTGATAAAAGCTGTGAAGGCGCGAATTCAAAGAAATCCCATACGTAAGCAGAAACTGTTGGCCCTTCAGATGGGGTTAAGCAGGACCACGGTGAAAAGGGTGTTAAATGAAGACTTAGGGCTTAGGACATATCGAAGAAAAACAGAACATCGTTTGGACGCTCGTTTAATGGACCTGAGACTGAAGAGATGCCGCGCTTTGTTGAAGCGGTTCGCGGGAAAAAAGCATCGGGAAATTCTTTTTTCGGATGAAAAAATTTTCACCGTGGAAGAGAGCTACAACAAACAAAATGATAAGGTGTACGCACACAGCAGTGAAGAAGCGAGCAACCGAATTTCGCGTGTCCAACGAGGTCATTTTCCATCCTCGCTCATGGTTTGTTTGGGAGTCTCTTATTGGGGCTTAACTGAGGTAAATTTTTGTGAGAAAGGCGTAAAAACGAATGTAGTTGTGTATCAAAATACAGTCCTCAAGAACCTTGTGGAACCTGTTTCTCATACCATGTTTAATAACAGGCACTGGGTATTCCAACAAGATTCTGCGCCAGCTCATAGAGCGAAAAGCACACAAGACTGGCTGGCGGCGCGTGAAATCGACTTTATCCGGCACGAAGACTGGCCCTCCTCCAGTCCAGATTTGAGTCCGTTAGATTACATGATATGGCAACACTTGGAGGAAAAGGCCTGCTCAAAGCCTCATCCTGATTTGGAGTCACTCAAGGCATCCTTGATTAAGGCAGCCGCCGATGTTGACATGGACCTCGTTCGTGCTGCGATAGACGACTGGCCGCGCAGAATAAAGGCCTGTATTCAAAATCGCGGGGGTCATTTTGAATAAACTATATTACCATAAGAATCTATGTTTTATTAAGTTCATTTTGCTATATAAATGTTTACATAAATAATAAACATGTCTAAATTATTTCATATTGCACATGTGACAGAACTTATGACCTGACTATGTATAAATGGATAAAATAAAACAAATAACTATACTCTGAATATATTTTTTTGTTATGATCTTGCAATTTTAATGTATGTCGTCTTAACAATCAAAAAACTAGAGATGAGATCACAAATTACATCAGCAAAAAATTAATCAACATATTTTGACAAAAAAACACTTTTTTCTATAATATTGAAGTAATAATGAATTAAGAAAAAAAACAACTAAAATCAAAAATGTATTTTCACGAAATTGACAATGGTCGAACTTTGCCAATTTTTATATGCAGTCTGGGCATAATTTTTTTGCACGCACGTTTCTGACACGATTCAAACTGGTAATTTGATTGGCGCTTTTATCGAGGAAGACAACTGGCTCCTGCTTTCCTGGAGTTTTGATTGTTCTCGGTTAAAAATGTGAAAAAACAATACAACAAAATTACGTAAAAAATTACGTAAGTGGTGACATGGGGTCTGAGAGAACTCGAAGCTACACAGGTGATGAGCCCAAAGAAACCCGGAGAAGGTGCCAAAATATTGTTTTACTGACGCCGCTTTTTTGGAATAGCTGACGATGTAAACAGCTCTGTAGTTTTTATTTCAATTAAATTAGTCAAAATTGCTTTTCTGCACGAGTAAACTTAATTTAAGTAGTAATTAGTGATTAAATAATGTGTAGATAAGAAACAGCTGTGCAAACATACAAGCTTTGGAAAAAACAAGACCGATTGTACCGGCCGATTGAACTGTCAAAATCAGTTCAAATAGCAACGACGTAAACGGGGGAAGTATCGTTTTATTTCTGTATTTATATCAATAATCTCACCTTTCACACCCGTAACAAACTAAACAAACCTTCATATAAGTGAAACACTTGCCGTACACTCACTCAGGTACCGTTTTGTCTCTCTTTACTTGGCAAAAGCGGAAGCAAAGTTGAAGACGCAACATTCTGCCACATTCAACAAAAACACACACTTAACACCTTCATTGTGCAATAAACTCCCTAGTGTTCGCTAGTATTCCACCCGGTCATACACTGACACCTATTCGCGGTTTTTTTTCAGGCGAAAAAGGGTGAAATGCTGACCCGAAGCAAGATGAGCACACGCGATGTGGAGTTGAAGCTGAAAGCGACCTTGCTGGAGCTCAAGAAGAGCCAAGAGCTTTGTGAAATACTTCTACGAGAGCGAGATGAGTGTGAAGAGGAGATAGAAAAGCAAATTAAGAAAAATTCGGCGCTAAAAGAAGAGCTCAGTGAGTTGGACATCCAATGCCAGGATCTAAGTGCCCAGAGAGATGAACTACAACACCAAGTCGACTCATTTTACAAGTGTCATGATGTCCACCACGTAGCATTGCAACACATAAAATCACTTGAACAACAGCTTGCAGAGGCACACCACGAGCTTCAAGTTTTCAGCGAGCGGGAGGAACAGCGAGACAGTGCTACAACCAGGGCCTTATATAATGAGGTCATGAGCCAAACTGGCATACCTACTATTGACCTAACAGCTTGTGATCTCACGTGTGATAGTCCTAATAGATCGCAATCAGTAACCACTATGAGATGTAGTAAAAATAAATTAAAGAAATATGTTAAATTGAATAATTATATAAAAAAACCTAAAAACTAGCTAATAGAAATAAAATATTTTGTAAAAATGTAAATTGTAGCAAGGAACGTGTCGAATTAATTAACGAAATCGATGATTGTAAATTATGTTTGGAAAAAACTACAGAAAAGTACGAATGTGACACACGGCGACTCCAGTCAGATATGCATATTTTAAACTCATCATTACAAAGTATTACACGTAAATATGAGTCAGCACAATACGAAATTAAGGAACATGAGTCGGCTATGAATAGTTTGTTGCAGACGTGTAAGTATAATTATGACACTTTCATATCTTTGACCGACAATCACATCTGTGATTGTAAACAAGCTCCAGCGGACTGTTCCGTGCCGACCGTGTGTCCCGCCGAGCAGCCGGCCGAACAGCTGATACTGACCCAGGCGCCGCCGCCAGTCGACTTGAGTACTAATAGTGTTATCAATAACGCCTCCTTCTCTCGGACAAAGGATAGGTATATAATGTACAGCGATGAACTTGGAAAAAATATGGGTTTACAACTTAGTCAGCGCGTGGGCCAGGCAATATTAAATAACTGTATGCCTGGCGCCACATATTCACAAATATTAAACAAAGTGTTGTCATCGCAGTTTTTAGAACCAACCACCCTAATTATTTTAATCGGTAGAAGGGAAAATGTATCTACAAAACTAATTACTAAATACTTTTCCAAATTAAATTCTTTACAAAATGTAGATAGAATAATCTTGTTTGCGTTTCCCTTCAGCCAATCTTTGTCACAACATGAAAATCATATAAGACATGATTATAATACATTTATACACACATTGACATGTCGTCATACTGAAAAATTTCATTTCATAGACACTGTTCAGGCTTCTCGGCACCTAATGACCTCGTAGGGGCCCATCAGCTACGAGGTAGCGTAGCGATCAGTTGCCAAGAAGTGTGAACGTCGGCGATTCACCGAGCTAAAATGATTGGGTTCGATCTAACCTGGTCTGTGCTTCGGTCCCGTCAACCTCCTGTCTCTCTGCAAGGCCCGGGTGCACCCTAGGCTCTTCTTGGTAGACAGGTTCTTCAGCCAACCTCCTGTGTGACTGGCGGGCCAGCCTCGATCAGCACAGTGTTCCAACACAGGTTATGTTACGTGGTAAAAAAACCAATCGGCCACGTAAATGCGAACTTTATCTGGTTCGGGGAACCACAACACACTCAGCTATATAGACAATCCTGCGGGAACCTCGAATACATTCCAGATGGACTGCGATTTAATTTCAATACCCTATCCAAAACGCGTTTACATTGCGAGGGCTTTCGTCTGTCAGTTGTCAAAAACTGCAAGGTTGGCAGCAACGTCAAATTCAAAATGGCCGTTCCGAAACCATCGATCGAATATCGATTTGGAATCGAACAATCACCCGCCCGGACAGGCACCCACCTGTCCCCTAATCTACGGGCAGCCGAGACAACGTTGCTACCGCTCGTTTTAGAACCGAGCCTCCTACTAGAACCTCCGCAGACCGGGGGGTCCCGTCCTTGCCAGGGAACAAGTTAACAATGCGCCCCCTGCGCCAACGTAGTGGCGGTAGGTTAGCATCCTTAACCAGAACGAGGTCACCAACACTAGCGGGGCTGGTTTTGTCAGTCCACTTAAGGCGCTGTTGTAAGATATGCAGATACTCGAGCGACCAACGCTTCCAGAAATTCTGAGTAAACTGCTGCAACATCTGATACCTTGACAACCGATACAATTTCACTCCCTCGAAGGGGTGCTCGGGCAACGCGTTAAGTGGCTGTCCTATCAAGAAATGGCCTGGGGTCAGAGCCTCCAGGTCATTTGGATCTGAGCTGAGCGGACACAACGGTCGCGAATTGAGAACGGCCTCGATCTTACAAAACAATGTCGCGAGTTCCTCAAAAGTCAGCGCGGTCTGACCTACTATATGCCCCAAGTGCGTCTTAGCTGACTTAACTACGGCCTCAAAAATCCCACCCCAGTGGGGGCAACTCGGTGGGCTGAAGGTCCACTGTATACCCCGACGGGAGAGGGCCGTTCCAATATCCACTTTATTTACATTCAAAAAGTTGTCTATCTCTCGTAAGTATCGTTCCGCACCGACGTAGTTAGTGCCGTTATCAGAGCGGATCAAAGTTGGAAGTCCCCTTCGAGAAACAAACCTATCCAAACAAGCAATGAAAGCCTCTGTCGAGAGATCAGCAACGAGCTCGAGATGTACCGCCTTGGTGGATAAACAAACAAACACACATAGGTACGCCTTGTATTGCTTAGCGGTACGCAATCGTGAACTCTTCACCATAAACGGTCCGGCAAAATCCGTACCAACACCTGAAAACGGTCTGACCTCATTCACACGATCAGGGGGCAAGTCCCCCATGAGAGGTTGCATCGTGGCAGCCTTAAGTCGATAACAAGGCATGCACCGAAACACGATGTTCCGTATGACACGGCGGGCAGATAAGATCCAAAACTCCCGCTGGAGCGTGGCCAACAACGCGTTACAGCCGGCATGCGCGTTTTTAATATGACGATCAGTCACCAGCAATTCAACTAACTGTCCCCCCTTGGGGAGCAGAAGTGGGTGACGAGCCGAATACGACAGATTCGCATCGCGCAATCTTCCTCCTACCCGAAGTAACCCGGTCGAATCAACAAAGGGGTTGAGACGCGCGACGGCTCCCTTCAATTTCGAACGTCCACTTCGTATAATCTCCAATTCTGCCCCAAACTTCGAGGACTGTACCAACCGGACCAAATTCAGTAGCGACTCGTTTCGCTCTGCCGGAGTCAGAATAGGGTTCAACGTTCGCTGATCGCGAGGAGTACGACAATTTCGAGCGAATCTCCTAATCCAAGTGGACACGTTTATCAACTTGTCAAGTGAGCTATACCGGTCCAGCAGAAACCCGGCGTCAGGGTCCTCAGCCTTCTGGGTAACATGCACGGCCGCTCTGGGGCCATGATCCGAAGATACTACTCCATGGCTGTGGGGCCAGTCCGATTCTCTCCTGGCAAGCCAGGGTGGTCCCCACCACAAATGGTGTCTAACGAGTTCAGGAGCCCGACATCCCCTGGATGCACAATCAGACGGGTTCAATTCTCTTGGTACATGTCTCCAGGTCAGTGGGACCTCAGACGACACAATCTGGGAGACACGGTTCGCAACAAAAACCTCTAAGTTATGGACCGAAGCTTTCAGCCAGCACAAAACAATCTGGCTGTCCGTCCACGCGTACACCGTATCCTCCAAAACCACTGACCCACGCAACACTGTTAGAGTGTGATTCAAAAGTTTGGTCAAAAGAGCAGCCCCGGACAGTTCCAGTTTTGGAATCGGCATCCTTGTCCAAATAGGCGCTACCTTGCTTTTTGCCAAAACCAAACGCACGTCGACCTCCCCGGTGGAGGTGACGGTTCGCAAATAAACCGCTGCCGCAAACCCTCGTTCAGAGGCATCACAAAACCCGTGAAGGGTTGCCCTGTAATCCCCAGCAGGGATCAATTTCCTCGGCAGCGATACATTATTTATGTCCGATAGCGAGGTGAACATTCGCGTCCAATCAGTCAACAAATCACCTGAGAGGTGGGTGTCCCAGGTCAACTGAGCCGCCCATAGCCTTTGCATAAAACATTTGAGAGCAAAGGTGACTGGAGAAATCCATCCATTCGGGTCGAACGTTCTCGCAATCGTTGACAGTACTGACCGCTTCGTCCAGGCCTTCGGTGTTTCTAAAACCACCCGATAGGTAAACTCATCATGGACGGGCCGGTACTGAATTCCAAGCACTGACAACATGTTAGGGTTGTCAGGATTCTCAAAAACGTGCGGGTCTTGTTGAAACTCATCTGGGAGACCAGCCATCAACTCAGGGGAGTTGGACATCCACTTGCGTAGTTCATAGCCGCCTCGTTCCAGCAATTGAATGAGCTCGTCACGTCGGTCCAGAGCTTCCTCTACACTGGCTGCCCCTGTGCAGACGTCATCGACGTACAAATCTTGCTCCAGGATAGCGGCGGCTCTAGGATAGCTCACACGGTCACGCGACGTCAACTCCCGCAGGGTACGCATCGCCAAATACGGGCTAGACCGTAACCCATACGTGTTCGTGTTCAACTCATAGACCTTGACTGGCTCGGCCGTGGACTCACGCCAAAGTATCAACTGATACCTTCTGTCAGCCGGATGAATTACCGTTTGCCTAAACATCATCCGAATGTCTGCGACAAATACAATCTGGTGCCTCCGAAAGCTCGTGAGAATATCCGAAATATCACGGTTCAACTTGTGTCCCGAATGTAGACACTGATTCAGGGACATCCCGTTCGAGGTAGGTGCTGACCCATCAAAAACAACTCGAATCTTGCCGGTAGGGGTTCGTAGGACGGCATGGTGTGGAAGGAAACAATGATCCTCAGATCTCCAGTCCACACCCGATACCGACATGTGTCCTAACGACTCATACTCCCTCATGAAATCAACATATTTTTGTTTAAATACGGCGTCCCTTGTCATCCTACGCTCCATCGACATCAATCTCGTCTCAGCCATCTTCCTAGATTCTCCTAGTGGTGGTCGATCGGCCCTGAAAGGCAGTCGAGTTACAAAACGACCAGAACGAAGGCGACCAGTACTATTCTGGTAAAACAACTCGCACTCTTCTTCGTCTGCGTCGACTCGACGAACGGTGGGAGGTTCCTCTATCTCCCAGAAACGTTGGATAGCGTCTGACAACGCTGAGCCAATAAGTATGCCATCTGACTCGGCAGGCCTAACCATTGGCAATGCCGGACCCATGATCACGTGACCAAACTTAGTATCCACAGCAATCAACCCGTCCGGCTGAAGAACTCGCCGATCCGACAACAGAAACCTACCCAGAACGTCTGCTCCCAGTAGCAGGTCGACCGGGGCTGGAGTGTCAAAATCGGGATCCGCCAACTTGAGTCCTGATGTCAGGAATCGAACGGCCGGATTCAACTTCACCAAGGGGTGTCTGCCCATGACATGCGTCATCACTAAAGCTTGCACGGATGTTTTTGTCAAAATGTCATAACGTGGAGAGAACGTGATCACCGATTGACCAACTACATTCGTAACCGTAACATTCCCCACGCCCCGTATTGATTTATTATAGCTATTTACCTTGAGGCCCAACCATTTTGCTAAATCGTTCGATACAATGCAGCCCTGAGCTCCAGAATCTAATAGGGCGCGAACGTATTTTGGGTTGCCCGCCAAATCCCAAACAAGCACAGAGGCGATCGGTAACACCACCGTCTCCGGTTGGGGGGCAACAAATGGTTGGGCCGCAAATTCCTAGCGAGGACCCCCGGGGCCCCACTGTGCCTGTAACCGATCAGGTATGCAGCTATACGCCAGCGGGTCCCATTGTACAAATGGCCCACGCGCCGGTTCCATTCCCAACCTACGATTCCCCTTAAAGGGGGGTGGGCGTGAATTCAACCGTGGCCGCTCCATGAGCGGGGGGGACATCACATGTGACCGATGAGGACGAGGCGACGAGCGGGGCGACAACTGAGGCGGCGTCCGAACCGCACCCGCATAGCTCGAAGGTGTCCCATGCCACCCGCCCGTTACGGCCTGCTCAACACACCCAATTTCCCGCTGAGTCGGATGCTGAGTCGCAACCGAAAACTCAGGGCCCCCCATGTGATGACCCTGAGTGCGGCCCTGCACCCTAGTACTGCCCTGTGCACGTGGGGACGTTGGCCCCTGAGTTGCGCTCCGAGTCGCAAACGAATTCTCAGGGCCCCATGCCGTGTCACCCTGGGTACGGCCCTGTGGACGTGGGGACGTTGGCCCCTGAGTTGCGCTCCGAGTCGCAAACGAATTCTCAGGGCCCCATGCCGTGTCACCCTGGGTACGGCCCTGTGGTGGCTGTTGGCCGGACCGGTTCATGCACAACAGATTGTTGTGGGCCCCACCACAATATCCGCACATTTTTGTGCGCGTGCAGTCCCTAGCCATGTGTGGCCCGAGGCACAGGAAACACCAGCTCCGCTGCTTGGCCATCCGGCGCCGTCCCTGAACCCTAAGTTCCCCGAACTTATTGCAATTGGCCACAGCATGGCCAATCTGCCTACAACATGGGCAGGTCTCACTATGTGGGGTCAATGCACTCACAGTCCCATACGACTGCCGGTTGGTGCGGTCCTTCCTCGTCAGAGGGCCCCTACTCACAGCGCTCCCGGCAGCTCTCTTTGGCTCCGAAGGATGGGTGACCGTCAACCCCAAATTTTCTGCCCGTCGAGCCTCCTCTTCCAAGAATCCGACCAAGTCGGAGAAGGCGGGCAGGTCCTCGGCCGACCTCCCGTGAGACTGTTCGAAACGAGTCTGCACGTCAGCGGGTAGGCGGGAAAGTACAATGTACAGCAGTAGGTACGACCATTCACCAACCGGAAGTCCAAGATTCTCTAGAGCCTTGGTGACGGACAACAACGGGTTCAAAACCTCCGTCTGTATGGCCCCGACCTTGTTCACAACCGGGATACTAAACAAACGGTTCAGTTGGGCATCGGCCAACCTCCGTTTGTTATGGTAACGTCTGACCAACAATTATCTGGCCGTTTCATAGTTACCCTCCGTAACTGTCAAATGAGCGACCAGCTCCCTAGGCTCACCCCTCAATGCTGCCACCAGCTGAGCCATCTTGACAGACTTGGTAATGTCCGATCGCATGTGCACCAAACTGTCGAACAGATTGATGAAGCTCATCCATTCACCGGACACTCCGTCAAAAGTAGGCATAGTTATGGCCGGTAACCTGGACCCTGAACCCTGAAGCGGCAGAGGTGCTTCAATGTCACCACCATGGCTGGACTCGCGCTGTCTACGTATGTCCGCAGCCTTCTGCGTGATAGCAGCTGCCATCTCCATACATTGGTCGACATCCCCTAGCAACCGTGACAGCCTGTCAGGTGCGCAACCATCAACTGATTCCGCCTGCGCGGACAATTCGAGCACCCTATTGTAACGTTCCTTAACGTCCATAGACCGCTCCAATACCACATCATGCCTATCTAAACGGTCTATCAGACCGTGTGCGGAGGAAAACCATCTGAGTTCCTTAGAAACACCCTTCTGGATTTCAGATAACGACATGATCGGAACGATACTTACTCACAATTTGCAGTAACTCAATTTTATTGGACCCTCCAGTCTATAACCCAAACGAGGGAACCCTAAACTATAACTTAAACAATGTTGTTTTCCTAAAACAATAGGAACCGAGTTTTATATCTATATAAATTCTGTAAATAACAATTTAGTTTCCCTTTATCACTACAACACACACAGATAGTCAATATTAGTTCAGGTTATAAATTGCTATAACTGAAAACAATGTAATAGCCTGCTATCAATAGATGTAACTACCTATGTTAACCAAAACATTCATTAGCATTACTAGACCACTAATAGATTGACTAACTGGTACAATACTACCAATCTATGTGGATATAGGAACACAACCAAGTTATCTAATAACCGCCTATACCTACAGATTGATAGTCCCAAATCGTGCCTTCCTGGAGCCCTTGACGGCTGCAAATCTCAGGAAGCCACGCTCTAGCTACCAAATTGTTCAGGCTTCTCGGCACCTAATGACCTCGTAGGGGCCCATCAGCTACGAGGTAGCGTAGCGATCAGTTGCCAAGAAGTGTGAACGTCGGGGATTCACCGAGCTAAAATGATTGGGTTCGATCTAACCTGGTCTGTGCTTCGGTCCCGTCAACCTCCTGTCTCTCTGCAAGGCCCGGGTGCACCCTAGGCTCTTCTTGGTAGACAGGTTCTTCAGCCAACCTCCTGTGTGACTGGCGGGCCAGCCTCGATCAGCACAGTGTTCCAACACAGGTTATGTTACGTGGTAAAAAAACCAATCTGCCACGTAAATGCGAACTTTATCTGGTTCGGGGAACCACAACACACTCAGCTATATAGACAATCCTGAGGGAACCTCGAATACATTCCAGATGGACTGCGATTTAATTTCAATACCCTATCCAAAACGCGTTTACATTGCGAGGGCTTTCGTCTGTCAGTTGTCAAAAACTGCAAGGTTGGCAGCAACGTCAAATTCAAAATGGCCGTTCCGAAACCATCGATCGAATATCGATTTGGAATCGAACAGACACCAATATTTATATTGGAAAATATTTTTATTTGACTAAGGATATGTATTACCTATCTAGGTTTTATACAAAACAGATAGCACAGTCACTATCTTATTTTATTTTGAACTCAGTCAAGTTTTTGACTAATGAAACGCCTGCTGCTATTGAGCAGTGTAATAATAATGACATGTACTACTTGGAATCTGTTCCAAGCTCTTTAAATTAACCCATAGGACAACAGAGAGTAACTCTGGCAGTAATATTAATATTTGTATAAATATACCTTCATCTTGCCCATTAAATCAAGTTACTAGTAATGAAAAATGTAAAAGTAAAAATATTTTAAACGTGGTTCATCAAAATATACAGGGCATGTTAAGTAAAGAACTGGAAATTGAGTTGTTCATGAACTGTAATAATATTGATATTTTATGTATAACAGAGCACTTTTTAAAGAGTTATCAGTTCATGTTCAACTTTGATAACCACCACGTTGCTAGTTCGTTCAACAGAAAAACAGCTGATCGCGGTGGCTCCTTAATACTTGTAAATAATAGTTTTAAATATAAGGAACGAGTTGACATAGTGAGCCTGTCTGTTGAGCGTACCATGGAAATAGCCTGTATTGAACTTGAACAACTTATTGTAATGAGCGTATACAGACCACCAGATTCATCCTTTGATTTATTCGAAAAGAAAATGGATGAAGTGTTGATTAAAATCAGCGATAAAAACATTTTTTTATAATTTGTGGTGATTTTAATGTTAATCTGTTAGAGGATAATAATATTTGTACTAGATTAAAATCTTTATTTTTATGTCACAACATGAACTATCTGTTTTTGGAGCCTACTAGAATTACTGCAACATCTGCTACCTGCATTGACAATATATTTACTAACATTACGCCCATTTTCAAATCGGTCATCAATAAATTAACCTCTGATCACTCTGGTCAGATAGGTATATTCAATATTAAAATAAAAAAGGACCAAAAAGAGGATATTACATGTGTGCCCGTTAGTGACACTCGGCTTGAACACTACAGGAATAATATTTTAGATAAACTATGGGAAATACCATACAGTGACGATACAAATTTGTTGTACAACTCAGTATTTAACCTTGTCAAAAATGAATATGATACGGTATTTAAATCAAAAACTATAAAAGTTAATAACAAAGCTTTGTTTAGTGATTGGGCGACAGTTGGAATTCATAGGAGCAGAAGAAGATTATATGAACTCTATGAAGAGAAATCATATAACAAAAATACGGCCTTTCTAGATTATGTTCGTAGTTATTCAAAAATGTTTAAACGCGTTTGTGCCGTAGCTAAATCTAATTTCATTAAAAACAAAATTGAATCTAGTAGCAATGTAATGAAAACGACTTGGCAAATTATAAACAGAGAGACTGGAAAGGCCAAAGCTACACATAATAACTTCAAGCTTAAGATAGATAATCAATTGCTAAGTACAGACCTAGAAGTAGCAAAAGCTTTCGAAAATTTCTTTACGGACATTCCAGTTTCAACAACCAAGTCTTTAAATTCATCTCCCGCTGCTGCTGAATCTATACTTAAACAAAACTTTGAGGAATGTAAAACAGATTTTAAATTTAGGCACGTAAATAATGAAGACATTGTAAAAGCGTTTAAATCCCTGGAAATGAAAAAGACAGCTGACGCCCATGGTCTATCAGTAAAAATTATTAGTTCCATTGTAGATTGTATTACACCTCACCTTTGTTGAATATTTAATCAATGTATAGATAATGGTGTGTTGCCTGACTTGATGAAACTAAGTAAAGTTATACCTTTATTCAAAGCTGGTAGTATATCAGACCCCACCAATTTTAGACCCATATCGATACTACCAACGCTTAGCAAAATATTTGAAAAACTCATACTTAATCAATTGCAAAGTCATTTTTATCTCAATAATTTAATTCATATTGCTCAGTTTGGTTTCACAAAGGGTCGTTCAACAGCCGATGCTGGTGTTGAACTAATCGACAATATTTTTGATGCCTGGGAAGACGCAATGGATGCAATAGGTGTCTTCTGCGATCTATCCAAGGCTTTTGATTGCGTCCATCATGAAACTCTTGTCAGGAAGTTACGCCATTATGGTGTAAAAGATCAGGCACTTGGCCTTCTGGACTCATATCTAACAGATAGGGTTCAGATGGTCGATGTTAATGGGAAAAGAACACCTGGGTCTTCAATAAGTATGGGCGTACCGCAAGGTTCAATTCTGGGTCCTTTCTTGTTTTTAGTATATATTAATGATTTACCTTACCTTGTTAAAGCAAAACATGGGTTAGTATTGTTTGCCGATGATACTTCTTTAATATTTAAAGTTAAAAGACATTAATCAAATTATGACGAGGTAAACAATGCTATCTTTAGTATAGTGAACTGGTTTACTGTTAACAATTTATTACTTAATGAAAAGAAAACTAAATGTATTAAATTCGTGTTACCCAATGTGAACCCGGTAACTACAGACATATTTATAAAAGGACAGAGATTGGACCTTGTGCAGTCGACTGTCTTTTTGGGCATTACTTTAGACGCCAAACTATAATGGGATCCTCATATAAATAAATTGTCGAACAGACGGAGTTCGGCAGCGTTCGCAGTTAAAAAAATTAGAGTTCTTACCGACGTAGACACCGCTAGACTAGTCTACTTTAGTTACTTTCATAGTCTAATGACCTATGGTATTTTATTGTGGGGTCACGCTGTGAATGCTAATAGTATATTTATTCTGCAGAAACGGGCTGTTCGTGCAATTTATAGATTAGGGCCTAGAGTGTCACTGAGGGAAAAGTTTAAAGAAATCAATATTCTGACATTTGTGTCTCAATATATCTATGACAATCTTGTGTATGTAAAAAGAAATATAACTAATTTTCAGAAGTACAGTGATATACACAATTTTAATACTAGAAATAAAGACAAGTTGGTTGCTTATGTAAGCCGACTACATAAAATTAGTAATTCTTTTAAAGGCAATTGTATACGCTATTACAATAAGGTCCCTACTGATATTAAAAACTTACCTTTAGACAAGTTTAAAATAATAATAAAACAGAAATTGTATAAAAAAGGTTACTATAGGATATCTGATTACTTAGAGGACAGATGTCCATGGGAATAGATAGTTTGAGTAACAGGCTGTTTCGATATATAATTAGCATTCATTTTGTTATTTGACAATATTTTATTTAAAAAAGGAAACGCAAAAGATGCGACGACTGTGGAGTTTCTTCGGTGAGCTCTTCTCCACAGATTCCGCCATAGTGTTAGTGAACTCACCCAAAAAAATGTAATGACGGATCTAAGTGATGTAACAACATCCTATGGAAATAAATGATTTTTGATTTGATTTGATTTGATTCCCTGGGCCTGTAAGACCCCTTGTCACCAGTTAAAGGTTAACATTACATTACATAAACATACATATACATACAGGCAGATGCATTGCTTCTGGCCCCACACTAGGGTACCCTGTGTCGTGGGAACCAGAAACAGCGACCTCACACAAATCTAAACATCCAAGAGCTGGTTTGTTTTACCCCCAGCCGGGGATCGAACCCGGGACCTCTCGCATGGTAGATAGAGCCACAAACGCTGAGCCACAGAGGCCGGACATTTGAATCCCAATACCTCTAAAGTTTTTCTGAAAGTCGGGCTATCACTTTTCTCGCACTAAAATTAATTAATTATGTAATGTAATGTAATTAATTAAGGACCTACGATCGGCGCTCATGCCACTATTTTTTTTTATTTTTAGCGTAAAAGACCATCATAATCACTTTCAAATGTAAACTGTAGGTCTATTCGTAGTAAAAGATTGTTGTACAAATTATCACGTTTCCGCCTAGTGCCAAGCTGTCTAGTCTAGAAGGACGCAGATGGTTTGTTTGACTACTTATAAACCTCTTTGAGGCATCGGCAAACTTTCCTATTTGATAGGTATTTAGATTTATGTTATATCGTTGCTCTAAAACCTAGGTGCCTAAAAGCTTAAAATATATATAGAACATCACATGTTGAGATTTGAACCCTCGCCCCTCAGCCCTCGCCGTACTGATTTAGGAGAGGCGAAAGACCATTGCGCTAAGTAAGTAATTTTTGACATCGGGAAATATGTAATGTATGTATTAAATGTATTAATTTATTTATTTATATATTTTATTGACACAGCCAACAGGTATTAAGCACAAAAATACAGAGTTCTTATGCTATGTGGTTCTTGTCTAGCCTAATACCCAATAACAGGCGTGCAACAGCATTCAATACATTTTTGAAATTATAACTTATTGTAAATAATTGACAGAGCAGATTATTAGACAAATTACATTAAAGTGAACAGTTACAATTATTATTTTACTTATATTATATATTATAAATTTTATTTATTATCGGCGGGACTTGGTTGCAGCATTTTTGTTTTCCACTGACCAATGCGATCAGCAAATATATCCAGTTCCATTGGCCTCTCGAGAGAATTGTAAAGAGTTTGAAGTCTATGAAGAGGTGCCGATTTACCTAGATTTGTGCGTACAGCGCTGGGTTGGAATGTGGAAGCCCTGGACAATCGGGTGTTGGGGCGAGGTACAAAAAAGTTTAATTTTGCCAGTAGATGTGGCTCGTTGATTGAGTTATTAAGCAGCTTGTGAAGAAATGTGAGATCAAGATAATCCCGGCGATGCTTTAGTGAGTGTATATTAAAGTGTTCTAGTCTCTCTTCGTAGCTCGCGCGCCTACCCTCACCACGGAAGCAATCCTTAAACGCCAGGTACCTTGTAAATGATCGTTGGATTTTCTCTAGCCTTTCCGAGCTCTCACTCAGCTATATAGACAATCCTGAGGGAACCTCGAATACATTCCAGATGGACTGCGATTTAATTTCAATACCCTATCCAAAACGCGTTTACATTGCGAGGGCTTTCGTCTGTCAGTTGTCAAAAACTGCAAGGTTGGCAGCAACGTCAAATTCAAAATGGCCGTTCCGAAACCATCGATCGAATATCGATTTGGAATCGAACAGACACCAATATTTATATTGGAAAATATTTTTATTTGACTAAGGATATGTATTACCTATCTAGGTTTTATACAAAACAGATAGCACAGTCACTATCTTATTTTATTTTGAACTCAGTCAAGTTTTTGACTAATGAAACGCCTGCTGCTATTGAGCAGTGTAATAATAATGACATGTACTACTTGGAATCTGTTCCAAGCTCTTTAAATTAACCCATAGGACAACAGAGAGTAACTCTGGCAGTAATATTAATATTTGTATAAATATACCTTCATCTTGCCCATTAAATCAAGTTACTAGTAATGAAAAATGTAAAAGTAAAAATATTTTAAACGTGGTTCATCAAAATATACAGGGCATGTTAAGTAAAGAACTGGAAATTGAGTTGTTCATGAACTGTAATAATATTGATATTTTATGTATAACAGAGCACTTTTTAAAGAGTTATCAGTTCATGTTCAACTTTGATAACCACCACGTTGCTAGTTCGTTTAACAGAAAAACATCTGATCGCGGTGGCTCCTTAATACTTGTAAATAATAGTTTTAAATATAAGGAACGAGTTGACATAGTGAGCCTGTCTGTTGAGCGTACCATGGAAATAGCCTGTATTGAACTTGAACAACTTATTGTAATGAGCGTATACAGACCACCAGATTCATCCTTTGATTTATTCGAAAAGAAAATGGATGAAGTGTTGATTAAAATCAGCGATAAAAACATTTTTTTATAATTTGTGGTGATTTTAATGTTAATCTGTTAGAGGATAATAATATTTGTACTAGATTAAAATCTTTATTTTTATGTCACAACATGAACTATCTGTTTTTGGAGCCTACTAGAATTACTGCAACATCTGCTACCTGCATTGACAATATATTTACTAACATTACGCCCATTTTCAAATCGGTCATCAATAAATTAACCTCTGATCACTCTGGTCAGATAGGTATATTCAATATTAAAATAAAAAAGGACCAAAAAGAGGATATTACATGTGTGCCCGTTAGTGACACTCGGCTTGAACACTACAGGAATAATATTTTAGATAAACTATGGGAAATACCATACAGTGACGATACAAATTTGTTGTACAACTCAGTATTTAACCTTGTCAAAAATGAATATGATACGGTATTTAAATCAAAAACTATAAAAGTTAATAACAAAGCTTTGTTTAGTGATTGGGCGACAGTTGGAATTCATAGGAGCAGAAGAAGATTATATGAACTCTATGAAGAGAAATCATATAACAAAAATACGGCCTTTCTAGATTATGTTCGTAGTTATTCAAAAATGTTTAAACGCGTTTGTGCCGTAGCTAAATCTAATTTCATTAAAAACAAAATTGAATCTAGTAGCAATGTAATGAAAACGACTTGGCAAATTATAAACAGAGAGACTGGAAAGGCCAAAGCTACACATAATAACTTCAAGCTTAAGATAGATAATCAATTGCTAAGTACAGACCTAGAAGTAGCAAAAGCTTTCGAAAATTTCTTTACGGACATTCCAGTTTCAACAACCAAGTCTTTAAATTCATCTCCCGCTGCTGCTGAATCTATACTTAAACAAAACTTTGAGGAATGTAAAACAGATTTTAAATTTAGGCACGTAAATAATGAAGACATTGTAAAAGCGTTTAAATCCCTGGAAATGAAAAAGACAGCTGACGCCCATGGTCTATCAGTAAAAATTATTAGTTCCATTGTAGATTGTATTACACCTCACCTTTGTTGAATATTTAATCAATGTATAGATAATGGTGTGTTGCCTGACTTGATGAAACTAAGTAAAGTTATACCTTTATTCAAAGCTGGTAGTATATCAGACCCCACCAATTTTAGACCCATATCGATACTACCAACGCTTAGCAAAATATTTGAAAAACTCATACTTAATCAATTGCAAAGTCATTTTTATCTCAATAATTTAATTCATATTGCTCAGTTTGGTTTCACAAAGGGTCGTTCAACAGCCGATGCTGGTGTTGAACTAATCGACAATATTTTTGATGCCTGGGAAGACGCAATGGATGCAATAGGTGTCTTCTGCGATCTATCCAAGGCTTTTGATTGCGTCCATCATGAAACTCTTGTCAGGAAGTTACGCCATTATGGTGTAAAAGATCAGGCACTTGGCCTTCTGGAGTCATATCTAACAGATAGGGTTCAGATGGTCGATGTTAATGGGAAAAGAACACCTGGGTCTTCAATAAGTATGGGCGTACCGCAAGGTTCAATTCTGGGTCCTTTCTTGTTTTTAGTATATATTAATGATTTACCTTACCTTGTTAAAGCAAAACATGGGTTAGTATTGTTTGCCGATGATACTTCTTTAATATTTAAAGTTAAAAGACATTAATCAAATTATGACGAGGTAAACAATGCTATCTTTAGTATAGTGAACTGGTTTACTGTTAACAATTTATTACTTAATGAAAAGAAAACTAAATGTATTAAATTCGTGTTACCCAATGTGAACCCGGTAACTACAGACATATTTATAAAAGGACAGAGATTGGACCTTGTGCAGTCGACTGTCTTTTTGGGCATTACTTTAGACGCCAAACTATAATGGGATCCTCATATAAATAAATTGTCGAACAGACGGAGTTCGGCAGCGTTCGCAGTTAAAAAAATTAGAGCTCTTACCGACGTAGACACCGCTAGACTAGTCTACTTTAGTTACTTTCATAGTCTAATG
Source organism: Argyresthia goedartella (assembly GCA_949825045.1). Taxonomy (NCBI): domain Eukaryota; kingdom Metazoa; phylum Arthropoda; class Insecta; order Lepidoptera; family Argyresthiidae; genus Argyresthia; species Argyresthia goedartella. The sequence goes on along the minus strand of OX463831.1, from coordinate 9,134,915 downwards.
ACCTATGGTATTTTATTGTGGGGTCACGCTGTGAATGCTAATAGTATATTTATTCTGCAGAAACGGGCTGTTCGTGCAATTTATAGATTAGGGCCTAGAGTGTCACTGAGGGAAAAGTTTAAAGAAATCAATATTCTGACATTTGTGTCTCAATATATCTATGACAATCTTGTATATGTAAAAAGAAATATAACTAATTTTCAGAAGTACAGTGATATACACAATTTTAATACTAGAAATAAAGACAAGTTGGTTGCTTATGTAAGCCGACTACATAAAATTAGTAATTCTTTTAAAGGCAATTGTATACGCTATTACAATAAGGTCCCTACTGATATTAAAAACTTACCTTTAGACAAGTTTAAAATAATAATAAAACAGAAATTGTATAAAAAAGGTTACTATAGGATATCTGATTACTTAGAGGACAGATGTCCATGGGAATAGATTGTTTGAGTAACAGGCTGTTTCGATATATAATTAGCATTCATTTTGTTATTTGACAATATTTTATTTAAAAAAGGAAACGCAAAAGATGCGACGACTGTGGAGTTTCTTCGGTGAGCTCTTCTCCACAGATTCCGCCATAGTGTTAGTGAACTCACCCAAAAAAATGTAATGACGGATCTAAGTGATGTAACAACATCCTATGGAAATAAATGATTTTTGATTTGATTTGATTTGATTCCCTGGGCCTGTAAGACCCCTTGTCACCAGTTAAAGGTTAACATTACATTACATAAACATACATATACATACAGGCAGATGCATTGCTTCTGGCCCCACACTAGGGTACCCTGTGTCGTGGGAACCAGAAACAGCGACCTCACACAAATCTAAACATCCAAGAGCTGGTTTGTTTTACCCCCAGCCGGGGATCGAACCCGGGACCTCTCGCATGGTAGATAGAGCCACAAACGCTGAGCCACAGAGGCCGGACATTTGAATCCCAATACCTCTAAAGTTTTTCTGAAAGTCGGGCTATCACTTTTCTCGCACTAAAATTAATTAATTATGTAATGTAATGTAATTAATTAAGGACCTACGATCGGCGCTCATGCCACTATTTTTTTTTATTTTTAGCGTAAAAGACCATCATAATCACTTTCAAATGTAAACTGTAGGTCTATTTGTAGTAAAAGATTGTTGTACAAATTATCACGTTTCCGCCTAGTGCCAAGCTGTCTAGTCTAGAAGGACGCAGATGGTTTTTTTGACTACTTATAAACCTCTTTGAGGCATCGGCAAACTTTCCTATTTGATAGGTATTTAGATTTATGTTATATCGTTGCTCTAAAACCTAGGTGCCTAAAAGCTTAAAATATATATAGAACATCACATGTTGAGATTTGAACCCTCGCCCCTCAGCCCTCGCCGTACTGATTTAGGAGAGGCGAAAGACCATTGCGCTAAGTAAGTAATTTTTGACATCGGGAAATATGTAATGTATGTATTAAATGTATTAATTTATTTATTTATATATTTTATTGACACAGCCAACAGGTATTAAGCACAAAAATACAGAGTTCTTATGCTATGTGGTTCTTGTCTAGCCTAATACCCAATAACAGGCGTGCAACAGCATTCAATACATTTTTGAAATTATAACTTATTGTAAATAATTGACAGAGCAGATTATTAGACAAATTACATTAAAGTGAACAGTTACAATTATTATTTTACTTATATTATATATTATAAATTTTATTTATTATCGGCGGGACTTGGTTGCAGCATTTTTGTTTTCCACTGACCAATGCGATCAGCAAATATATCCAGTTCCATTGGCCTCTCGAGAGAATTGTAAAGAGTTTGAAGTCTATGAAGAGGTGCCGATTTACCTAGATTTGTGCGTACAGCGCTGGGTTGGAATGTGGAAGCCCTGGACAATCGGGTGTTGGGGCGAGGTACAAAAAAGTTTAATTTTGCCAGTAGATGTGGCTCGTTGATTGAGTTATTAAGCAGCTTGTGAAGAAATGTGAGATCAAGATAATCCCGGCGATGCTTTAGTGAGTGTATATTAAAGTGTTCTAGTCTCTCTTCGTAGCTCGCGCGTCTACCCTCACCACGGAAGCAATCCTTAAACGCCAGGTACCTTGTAAATGATCGTTGGATTTTCTCTAGCCTTTCACTGTGAATCTTATATGAGGGGTTCCACACCTGGCTACAATATTCGAGTTGCGACCGAACCAGTGAGTTGTATACAGTTATTAGGCTGTCTATTTGCTTAAAGTGCTTCCCCATTCGCTTTATGAAACCCAACATCTTGTTACATACATCCGCTAAGTGGCTCACATGAGCATTGATGCTTAATTTACCATCAAGGATCACACCCAAGTCTCTCACTGTATCTACTTCTTGCAATATTTCCTGGTTTAGAGTATATTGTGTAGGTTTAGGACATTTTTTTTTCCCGAATTTTATGTGACTACATTTTTTTACGTTTAATATCATTCTATTTGTTCTACACCACTCATTAACGCTTGTTAAGTCTTCTTGAAGCAACATTGAATCTAAGTCACTTAAAATTTCTTTATATAACTTTAAATCATCGGCAAACAATAAACAATTTGAATTTTTTATTACTGTAACTATGTCGTTTATAAAGATATTGAATAAGAGCGGGCCTAGGTGTGATCCCTGTGGGACGCCAGATAATACTTCGTAGGCCACAGAAAAGTGCCCGTCCTTGACAACTCTTTGTGTGCGTCCTATTAAGTACGATTCCAACCATTTTAGTAATTTCCCTGACACTCCGCAGAAGTTTTCTAATTTATATAGTAGTAAATGGTGATCAACTTTGTCAAATGCCCCTTGTAAATCTGTATATATTGCATCTACTTGATGCCCCGCATCGATACTGTGAGAGATATCTACAATGTAGTGCATAAGAGCCGTGGTCGTTGACTTCTTAGGGACAAACCCGTGTTGCAAAGGTGTGATTTGCTCCTTAACATGGGAAAACAAGACCGGGTACACAACACATTCGAACAATTTGGCAATTATTGATAGAAGAGATATAGGCCTATAATTATTAATTTGTATATTGTCACCTTTTTTGAAAACGGGAACCACATTAGCCTCTTTCCAGTATGATGGAAATAATGATAACTGGAGGGACCTATTAAATAATAACGTTAACGGGAGTGCTAAATTCTTACTACATCTTTTTATAAAAACGGGAGGAATGCCATCCGGGCCCGCACCTGTACTAATATCTAATTTCTTTATTGCATATGTGACCGAACTTTCTGTTACGTGTATACTAGATAAGTTGGAATTATTAATGTTCAATGTGGCTTTACTCAGATTGTGATTTATATTATGATCAGGTTGTGTGAAAGTGGAAGAGAATTGTTTGGCAAAAAGTTGACAAATTTCAACATCGTTTGTTGCTTTATCTGTATTAAGCTGCATGCGAGAAGGATAGGTTGACTTAACACTCCGGTTTTCCTTGACAAAGGACCAGAATGCTTTTGGGCAAGTTTTGAGTTTGCTTTCAATGGATTTCACATACAAGTCATAGTCTAATTTAATTGTAGTGTGGACCCTAGATCGAAGTAATGAGAACTCAAGTTTATCTCGAGGATTTTGCGTTTTGCGGAATAGTGATCTCTTTTTATCCTTCTCCTGAATCATCTTGATAAGTGTATTGCTGTACCAAAGCGGGTAGTTCCTTTTTCTTGGTTTAGCTTTTGGAACTAAGGTCTCTATTACAGCACGAATTTGTTCATAAAATGTAGCAACCATGTCGTCTACGCCTATCACATTACTAAAAATATATTCCCAATTAATTTTTTTTAGTTCTTGATTGATTACTTGATAATCAGCTTTTTTGTAGCTATAGTGAATGAATTGTTTTGGCTTCGAGGTTTCCTGACTATCTATACATAATATTACTTTGATCTCCAGCGGGGGATGATGCACATCAATTTTACTTAAGGTAGAAATACTCTTCTTTAGATTTGGGCCCAGAAAACTACTCAAGACAAGATCAAGCGTACGATGGTTGCTGTTTTCGACATTGTTCAGTTGGTACATGTTCGTAAGGGACATGAAATCAAATAGAGATATGGATGGATTTGAGTCACAATGTGTTGGATTTGTCCAGAGTCCTGAAGGATCGATGTTCCATTTTATATCGTTAAGGTTAAAGTCTCCGAAAATCATAACTTTGTTATTGCAAAGGTTAATTCTGTCGCTAATGTTATCAAAGTAGTGATTATAGGTAGCCACTTAAGACTGAGGTGGGATATACACAGCGCCAAGGTGATACTTTTCTTTAGATGATAGAGTGATAGTAACCCAAATATCTTCTTGTTGACTCTCCCATTGAGAAAGCCTCGTAGACGATATTTCTTTGGAGACGGCTATGAAACACCCACCACCTGCCTTTTTTAAAGAAGCAGTCGTGCAGCGATCACGTCTGTATATGGAATAATTAGAGTCTAGAATCTCTGCATCTGAAATGCCGTTTTGTAGCCACGATTCTGTTACTACTATTATGTCGTACTCCATTAGGGTTGATGCTAATTTCAGGTCTTTGAGTTTGGTTTTGATGCCTCTCATGTTTTGATAATAGACTGTGAACTTTATAGTAGACAATAAAGGTCTTAGACATAAATTAAACTTAAATTAAAATTACAGCTTTTCGAGATCAATAGCTCTGAGTATTAGAATAGGCCTCGAATTTTCATCTTTTCGGACCCTTATGCGTCCGTTGCGAACCCATACAAACTTGTATGATTTGTCCTTGGCAACGCGTCTAGTTTGGGCGTGCAGATGTTTCATTGCAGGCGACATGTGTTCTGAGATGTAAATGGGCGATGGAGAACCAGAGACTCCGATGTGTTTCGTGCTGAGTTTGTCCTGAGGATTTGTCTTGTTGAACGACGTAACGGCAGCCAGCAAATTATCACGCTGGTCAGTTGTACGAAGTTTGACTATAACTGCTCTAGGTCGCTGGTCAGACGGATTGATTTTTGCCACTCTTTTACAGGTAACAATATCATTTTCTTGTAAGGAATACGACACTGCGTTACTCAACTGAATTATTGTCGAAGTGATGCATTCGTTGCGTGTCTCTGGGATACAGGTAACTTCCACATTACACTCTCTGGTGTGATTTTCGAGCAAGGATACTCGCGATGACAAGTCAGCAACAGTAGTTTTTAGTTCCGAGTTTTCTCTTTTTAAGTCCGAGATGTCTTTTTTGTACGACATTATAAGTGCTTGCATGTCGTCGTATTGATTGCTAAGGAAGTTCAAACTGTTGAGAATTTCCTCTTTATTATCTACAATCATAGACCGCAGAGACGATTCGAGTTTGTGATACCACGTAGGCAGGGACTGCGGGTCATCACTTGGTATTGATTTTTCTCCAGCAGGCTCCATGTTGATTGGTGTGCTTTCCTCCGATTGAGGTTGGATAGGTTTTCTACAAGTGACGTTGCTTTGAGGAGATGGAGAACGTGAGTTCGAGCGCTCGCTGGTGTCCGGAGGACCATTAGGGCGAATTGGCGTATTAGTATTGCCAGTTTTAGGCGTTTTGCAGCAACATTCCGGGCACTTCCAATTGCGTTTCCGCTCCGGGTCGAAGCCATTGTAGCGCTGGGAGGTAATATTGACGCATTCGATGTCATATTTCAGATGGCATTCGTGACAAATCAGGAATTTGCCAGACTTTATGGTCTTACGGCATCCGGCACATTTACCGAAGTTAGACGCCATAGCTAACGGGTGCAGTGAGTGTGGCGTTGAAAAGTACAGTAGCGCCCTCTGTTGGTATGCGGACGCAACACGCGCTGGGTAATGGGTTCCATACAATGGCCTTTACCCGGAAACGAGTAAGATTGAGCCTTACTACACCACGCTGGCTCAGTCCGGGTTGATAAAGGGGTATAGGGCTAGTTGCCAACCCGAATGTCAGATGTTTTTTTTAAGCTGCCCTATTAGGGCCTTAGACCTACTACCACCGAGTAGCGATAGTAGCCGGGACCTACAGCTTAACGTGTCATCCGAAACATGGAAGCGCCCGAAACAAATGCCGCATAGAAACGGACACCCATACCCATAACGGTACCCATCCAGTTACCCACGGTTACTGGATGGGTACCGCTAGGCCACGGACGGGAAATATTGATGTACTTATGTGCGTGGCTTTATTATTTCAATGTACCCAAAACACATACGTCTGATATCCTCCTCGCCGTAAATTTTTCACCTTTTTTTGGTTGTTTTTTGTCTTTTGTAATTTATATCTAGGTTACATAGTTAAATCCATTAATGGCCTCATTCTTAGATTATATATTAAGACTATATAAGAATGGCTGTGTGATTTTTGTTCAATAAAAAGAAAAAAAAGTACTGCCTTGAGAACTGGAATTTATAAAATAGAGTTACGATATTCAGAGTTTATTCTTTTTTACTATCATGGAATTTATTATGAAAAATTTATATTCCTTTCGCATATGTCTGACACAATGTGTGTGTAAAACAGTCTGATTCATCTCAGAAAAACGAAACTCTTTTATTCTTACCGTATGAATAAGAATATTTTGACAGTATGGATTACAGTCTAAGTCTCAAATACACTAGGGTAGGGGACAAAAGGCCACCAACATGTTATTGGACTTATAAAATCACGCGTGACGTCACTTCCGGCTCCTCTGTTCTCTGTACGCCTACAACATTTCTAGTCGGACTTCTATTTCAATAATTTGAGTGACAGAACAGAGCGCCTGCCGCTAAATCTTAAAACAATTAATACTGGAGTAACTATCTAACCTGTTACTAAAATGTTACTGTGTCCACGCACGCATGCCCGATCACATTGTCTCTATATGTATAGGTTGGGAGCGATTAGTCTGCATTATGATTGAACAATGCTTCACTCGATTTCGTAGAATATAATTGCTGTTCCTTCTGACTGAACGCGAACACAATTATGGGAAGGTTCTAGAATAAGGGCCATGCATTTAGTTTAGAGACCATATCAAAAACGCAAAGTGACGTCTATTTGGTAGTAGATTTAGAGTTTTTTAAAACGCAATTTCTTTCTTTCAGAACCGTGGGGATGTGGGAGTATTAAGGTGGGAATCGAATATGTTTTAAAGTTTGATGACCCCGAGGTCATTGACCTTCGTTAAAAATCGAAGGAGGTTCATACACCTTGTGTGTGATTTTCAATTAATATCGTCTTACAATGTTTATGTATGTTCAATATGCGTTTTAAAGTTCGTTGAACTCAAGGTCATTGACCTTGCTTAAAGGTCAAAGGAGGTTCATTGAACTTGTCGTTGTGTGACATATTATTTTTATAAAGATTCTCTTACAATGGTTTCCTTTAAGTTCATTGGTCTTAACTTAAGCTTTCATCACGGGATAGTCACCTAACCTAACCATAACCTGATAGTCAGTCATTTGTTTAAAAAAAAACACTCTAGAGTCTAGCCTTATGTACGTTGTTATTTCAAAATCAGTTTTGATATTTCAATTCAATTTCCTTCTTGTCATACATACGCAAAGGTTTTATAGATTCATATGGCTGTTCCAGTCATAAATCTTCTGAATCGTGCTTTCCTGGAATTATAGTTTTTGGTAAATAATACATATTAACAATGCATTGTTGCCAGCTTGCATCACGTACTGCATGCGACGTTGGAAAAATTCCTAACCTAAATCGAATTTCTAAACCAGTGAAATAAAACTTTAGTACAGTTGACAAATCCCAATACACCAGCACAAAGTGCTGCACAAATAAAGTGCTGCTTAAATGTCAAACTGGTGCCATCGACTATTATTACTCTATGCTGGTGCTGTCATTTTCATTTTCATGAGTGAGAGATAGTGAATGCATGAGTTTGTATGTCAGTAAAAATTGTGTAGTCGGTTCTACATTCAAATAGTTCTATATTGGCAAGAGTATCAATACCGTTGTTATAGGTTAAAATAAGAATTTATCTACACACGTATCATAAACCCTTTTTACTGCGTCTAAAAACCGCAGGTTAAGACCAGCATAATCTAAAACTATTTGGTAAAAACTCATTTCTTATCTGAAAATTTGTACATTATGACCATAATGTACAAAAATTTGTCACATTATGACATTCAAATTTCGAACGCCGACGCCCGCCTGCGTGCCGCGCCTAGTTTGTCTGTGAAGTTGGTACTACAGAACAAGCTAAACAACTGCAGAGCCACAATGCCGGTCAAACATGCGGTTCCTGAACACATCAAAGAGAGCTTATGATATGTGTGTAGATAAACTAGTGTACGTAACTGTACATAATTAGCGATTGACCGAGCGAACGAAGCGAGCGAAGGGCTCCCTTTCGACAAGATAGGAGGCCGATTTTGCTTTCGTCTGTCTCTATGTCTGGTGTCTGTCAGTTCCGGTCTAGGGGCCACAGTATTCAAGCGATACTCACAAAACTTGGCACAAGTTATGAATCATAAATTTTTTGTATGTTTTTTTTTTCTGAATTTAACCTAAACCTATAAATGTACATAATTAGGCTTTAAATCTCTCGAGTGGTATTATTATGAAAGCCCTTCGGCTCGTTTCATAAACCCACTCTCGAGTATTAATGCCTCCATTATGTAGCAGTTACATAAACTACTAAAAGATGGTTTTTAAACGAGGCTTTTACTCATAATCTAATAATCGGGCTATATTATTTTCTATTCCTCCATTGATGGTACCTATCCTCTTGCAGGTAATCTTATTGATCGGGATCTTGGTTTGAATCTGATGTGATGAAACAAAATCTTTTATAAACTAGTGTTTTGTAAGCTGTAGACCTCGCGAGTGACACTTTCTATTAATAACTCATAAAAACTTATGAATGCACTAGGTTACGTATATGGAGCATGAAAGTAGCCGCACCAATAACTTTGCAAACAACATTTTGCGGTCTTAAACACAACCTATTGACTTTTCACTAAAATTTTATAGCCGTTGCTTCCACGGTCTCTACAAAATCCGTCAAGCAGTTTGGACTGTAGTGGTTTTTTGAAATTTTAAAGCACTCTCCGCCAATTAAAAAAAACAATAAAGTAATCGAAAAAAAAAATATATATATATTATTGAACCTGGTTACAAAAAATCACGAGAGGAGAACATCCGCACATACGAAAGCATTTTTGCCCAATCCTGAATTGGAGACGTCGTCAGTTCGGTCAAAAATAAAATTCGTTTTTAAGGAAGTCCATTACACATAATAGTAGGTTATCAAATCTTGAAGTAAAGTTCGCTACTAAATATCGGGACTACATTAAAGACTGACAACTAGGCATATTATGTTATTCCGCCATCAGGGCATTTCTGTCAGGATCATTTCTATATTGACAACTGATTTGCAGAACTGTTATTCATTTTGGCCATAAATATACAACACAACTTCGAAATCAATAAATAAAAGCACGATAATAAGATATTGACTTCAGTGCTACTTGGACGCCCTCTGCTGCCAGTTTTGGAAACCAAACGATCTAAGGGGAGTGGCAGGTGAAATTCAAAGTCTAGGTGATATGCCAGGATGCACACCCTTTCAGGCTTTGTCTTTTTATTCTATTTAATCATAATATAAATATATGTTCAGCACCCCGTTTTGGCATTCAGACGCTCACTAGACCAACATTTATATTAAAAGTTTCGTGAAATGTAAAAAAATATCTGTACAAGCGAGCGAAACTACGGGCAAAAGCTAAAGTTACCTATACCTAAACCTATACGGACAGACTATAAATCAACTCTTATGTCATAGCCATCGCCAATAAGCTGCCTTTTTTTGTCTATAATGAGTTTGTCTCTCAATAATTCACCAAGATAAAAACTTTTATCTACACACGTATCTTAAACCCTCTTCACTGTGTAATGGTACACGAGAGTCAGTACATGTGATACTTCATTTTGCGTGACAGAGGACTAGCCCATCGCCGCGTTGTATTGGTACACACGTTGAATACAAAAATCGGTCATTTAACGTTTGGGGTTTTGAGTAGCTCAGGGCAAGGTAGCAAAAAGTAATGAGCCGACGCGTGGTTTGGTTCCAGGAACAGAGTTCAGGCCAAGTTTTTGTGTCGCATTCCTGCGAGATGTGTAGGGATCAGAGCCGATTTGGCTGCGCGCGAAATAAATTATGAATAACTAAATAATGGAAGGTTATTATGGAACGATACGGAGAAAGCTATTATGTTGACTGCAAATATACAATTGCGTTTGTTTGGTATGAGATGGCGAGTTTGACACGACTAGTATGAATAGCATTCTAGTGGTCTTTGTCCAGCGCGCTAGCGGTCGGGAAGGCTTAAATTAATCGCAACAAGCTTTTATGGTCAGCGATCAACAGATTTTGTGTATCGGCCATACCGAATGACTTGAGTGATAACCTACGGTTGATCATAGTGAATATGCGTACACACAATTTGTAGAACGGCGGATCTGCATGGCATGGTTGAAATAAGACCCTATGTAGTTAGTGATAAGAAGCTTCGCTTGGGCAGAGCGTGTTCGCAAAGGACGCCATTTTTTTTTCAGACATGTGGGGACTATAAATACGATTGCGGGGGAAGGGAGAGCATTCAGTCTCTGCGTCTAGCTACTGTGACAGTCGTCTTTCAAATTCTAAACAGTTTTGGTCTGCTGTGTTACGCGTCAGAACTGGGCGAATTGTGATTGCGAGTTTCAGTGGTTTTTTGTGAGTCTCTGAAGCGCCGAGATATACCTCGGTTCCTATCCTTTATATCAACCTACCCCAAATTCCAAAACTATCCTTGGGTCGTTAGATAAGAACTTGTAGGTAACTGATTTGAGTCTGAGTCTGGGCTTGGAGCGACCCTAAATTCCTTTTTCCTTCACCATAGGGTTCCTGGATTGGCTCTTAGGATATTCGCGGGCTAATCCTCTCCTCATTCCTTTCGAGTAGCGAGTTTTGAAATTCCCACACACAAAGTCATTAAACATACAAGCACATTCAAATCAAACTCAACCATTTTCGAGGGGTGTCGATAATGGACATGGTATAACACTAGGATTTTAGACTAGGCTAGACAGGAGTTTAGTTGCGGCTAAACCTAGGTTGGCAGGGCATAGGGAGACTGTTTGATCGATGAGGTTCCGCGGATGGAAATAACAAATTCAGAACAAAGTTAAACCGGTGTCAACACAGATAACCTATCCTGTTGATATTTTGACATTTGAGTGTTGTCGGGGACGCGCGAAGAGATCAAATTACAGTCTAAAGTTCATTGTTTAGGACCGGGTAGGTTGTTTTGCTTTGCCCTGGGTCAGGTTGGATTCAAGTTGCATCTTTAAATTAAATGTAAATTTCGCTGGAGGTCTAATGTGTAGGCTGAGTCAAATATATATGATTAGGCTCAGTCGAGGACGTGCTGAGGCTAGTGGAATTCATAGATCGGAATTTACCGAAGTATGCATTTCGCTATGGTGTGGGTTAGATCTCCTAAAGCGCTAATGACTACGTTTCGATAACATCCAGCTCAAATTGCGCAGAGTTGAAGGTTTCAAAACGTTACGGACCTTTTGAGGTAACCGCTAGTTCAAACCCATTTCGGAAACTCAAATCGCAATTGTGTAAACCGGTCTTTTCGGATCGTTATTGCCGTGAACCAAATATATAATTGGAACCACCACAAGCCGCTTCTAGCGAGCACATGAAATATCATTGAGTACTCACGTCGTAAAACTACGACGGATATCTATACGATATCCCAAACAAATATTACAAATCGTGGTCGACCACTAAAAGAAGTTCCAAGCGCCCATATATACAAAAAAATAAATGGTACCATCACACAAAATATAACAACGATCGATCTGGTGCAATACACCGCTGACTGATGCGAATTACCGGCTTGCGGACATATATGCTTTCTCTGTCTAACTTGAAACTGTAACTTCCTGAATCAATCTCCACGTTCGACTATTGTACGCCTAACGAGCTTCTCAAAGAACAAGAAATTCGGACTTATCATTCTTAACTTACAAATTTTACAGCTGAATCGGGACATCTCTTTTTGGGGTAGGTAGAATAGACGATCATAGCTACTGTTAGCGGTGGCTCGACCTTAGCCGTTATGCCGTTACAACTGCGTATAAAAACCGCACGTTACGGTCAGCATAATGTTAAACAACTTGATAAAAACTCATTTCTTATCTGAAAAATTATGGTCATAATGTGTAATTTTTCTACATATTATGACATTCAAATTTCGAACGCCGACGCCTGCCTGCGTGCCGCCCCTGTTTGTCTGTGAAGTTGGTACTACAGAACAAGCTAGACAACTGCAGAGCCACAATGCCAGTCAAACATGCGGTTCCTGAACACATCAAAGAGAGCTTATGATATATGTGTAGATAAACTAGTGTATGTAACTGTACGTCATTAGGCATTAAAACTCTCGAGTGATATTATTATGAAGCTCGCTTTCGGCTCGTTTCATAAACCCACTCTCGAGTATTAATGCCCTCCATTATGTAGCAGTCACATAACTACTGTAAAAAACCCGACTTCAAGCCCTATTTCAACACATGAAAACAAGGCTACAAAATCCTAGCATTCAAGTCCATACATTTTACACGACATAAACGGTAATAAGTTACCTATAGCCATAATTTATATCTCATGACAATATTCGTAAACAACACTAAAAAGTCACACTAAAGTAAAATAATACGCGATTTCGTTTTTCATGGCTGACATCATAATTCCAGGTTATATCAGACCCCGATTTCTAATTTTCCAAAATGTCACCCTTTCAAATATAAAAATAAGTTTATCACGCACGTATCATAAATGCTCTAAAATCGACTCAGAAACCATAGGGCAATGACCCGCATTATGATTTTATGACACATCGATGCAGATATGGCGATTTACAGTAAAACAAACAAATTTTACTTTATAGCATCGATTAATCGATGTATAAGTAAAATTGGCAAGTCTGTGATACATTCGTATTGACGTCTATTACATCAAAGTCGCATTCTGACAGTTGTCAGTTGTCATTTCTTTGTTTTTTTTTTCTGAAAAGAGGTTTGGAAATATATTCTATATTTATATATACATCCTCCTTACGAAGTAGAATTATGAATTTATGCGGCTTCTGAACCTGAAAATTTCAGAGCCTTATAATATGTTTGAAGATAAAGTAGTGTATGCGACTGCATATAATTAGGTCTTAAACACTCGTGTGATCCTATTATGCAACTTGTGTGTCAAGGCCCCTCATTATATGACCGTCATACAATGTTCCGTACCGTAGTTTATGAGACTGATACACAATGGAGTGATATTATTATGAAACTAGCCTTCGGCTCGTTTCGTAAACCCACTCTCGAGTTTTAATGCCTAATTATGCACAGTTACATACACTAGTTTATCTATACATTTATTTTTATTTTCTTTATTAGGAAAACAAACAGCTTAATCTATTACATAACATAAAATACATTGAGTTAACACACAAGCCAATAAAGCTTTCACAAAAAATTTAGACAAAGGTACTCAGAACAACACTAAAATGTTTAGGTACTTGAGTTTGTATATGAAGTTACCAACAGAAGGAGATATATGGTACAGTAGGTAGTTCAGTAGTAGAAATTTATATAAAATATATATGTACGAGTATAGTGCTTATTTACTAATTTCACTACAAATCTGCTATTCTATTACACAGCTTTTAAGTTTTTACAAATATTTTTCCTAAAACAGATGGGTGTTTCATGAAATATCAACTTGATTATGTAATTTATTATAATTTTCGCAAGCTCTTAGAACAAAGCGGTTTTTAGCATCAGTATAAAGAGATTTTACTAAGTAGGTATGGGCTATCGATTTGGCTGTTGTATAAAAACATCTCATATACATATATCTAAGCTCCCTTTGATGTGTTCAGGAACCGCATGTTCGACCGGCATGGTGGCATTGACCATTGCTCTGCACTTATTAGCTTTTTCAGTGGTACCAACTGCACATGCAAACTAGGGGCGGCACGCGGGTGGTTGTCGGAGTTCGAAATTTGAATGTCGTTATATGTCGAAATATTGATTATGGTCATAATGTATCAATATTCAGATAAGAAATGAGTTTTTACCATGTAGTATATCATTATGCTGGTCGTAACGTGCGGTTCCTGAACACATCAGGTTTTTGAACGCAGTAAAGATGGTTTATGATACATGTGCAGATAAACTACTATTTTGAACAGGTTCAAATATAATAGCAGTTTCGAGATAAGAGACATTAAGAGACAAAATTACAACCGAATTGAGAAACTCGTTTTTTGAGGTTGTGGTTCACCACGGCATTTTTTAAAAATACAATTCCCTTTTTAGGGTTCCGTACCCAACGGGTAAGAACGGAACCCTATTACTAAGACTTCGCTGTCCGTCCGTCCGTCCGTCCGTCCGTCTGTCACCAGGCTGTATCTCAAGAACCTAGCTAGCTAGAGAGTTGAAATTTTCACAGATTATGTATTTCTGTTGCCGCTATAACAACAAATACTAAAAAACAGGATAAAAGAAATATTTAAGGGGGCTCCCATACAACAATTCTTTCAATACAACATACAAACTTATGGATGCACCTGGTTACTTACATGGAGTGTGAAAGTAACCGCACCAATAACTTTGTAAACAATATTTTGCTGTGTAAAATCCAAACTATTCACTCCACACCATCGCTTCCATTGAACGGTGGTACGGAACCCTTCGTGCGCGATTTAGACTCGCACTTGACCGATTTTTTGTTTAGTTATTCAGTAGTTCGAAAGTTATCAGCTTAACAAGGAATAGTGGTCAAATGGGTGGACGGATTTTAATGCGTTTTTTTATAGTTGGTAGTATGGTTGATAAATGCGAAAGACCATTTAGCTAAATTAAATTTCTGTTCAAATAAAAAAACGCTGAAACGTAATTCTGACGCTGCCAATTCGCACGACGGCACGACTGAGGCCTGACAGAAGAACGCGAGTTAGCAATTACCTCGGCTCAACTTGCACATTAAATGCAAATCTACGGAACATCAAAGTTAATTCGAGTTAAGTTTTAACCATCTATCGGGCCTCAGTGTCCGTCAAAAATTTGCGGGGCTCAAGACTAGGTTCCAAATGCATAAATGTAGTAGTCGCAGTGTACGCTGTATGTCATTGCCGTGAGTGTTTTATTTGTATTTCCCCATTGTCACCTCCGATCCAGTTTCATTTTGTGTTTGAGGATTTATGAACAAACATTGACAGCTCGCGCCGTGGGGGCTTGTGCCTACCTTAAAACGTATGTAACAAGTTTTCAAATACGTCATCGTCGTCTTATCAATCAGCCTACACTCAATCATTGATTATTTAAGTCCTACCAATCCTAAATTTTTTATAGCCTAAACGGTGTCCCACTCCTGGGCAAAGGCCTCACCGGTTCGAGCCCACACATCTCTATCTGAAGCTTTATCTGTCCATCCTGGAAGGAACCTATCCAGGTCATCCTTCCATCTCCTTCTAGGCCTGCCCCTACGATGGAATCCGTCTGTAGGCATCCATTCAGTGGCTGATTTCGCCCATTTGTCCGGATGCATTCGACAGATATGTCCAGCCCCGTTCCATTTCAGTTTGGCGGTCTGAGTGCCCACGTCTCCAATCCTATTAGGAAACAATTTTCATCTCGTCTAAGTGCGTCTCTTTTCTGTCTGCTAAATAAAGACAAATATATAACTTGGAGATCGAGACGCTTGTTGCTGGTCTGGAATAAGTAGCAGGTGCGCGAAAGGTGATGTCTCTTGAGAAGTTTCTATGAACAGCAATTAATATACGGATGAATGAAAGGAGTCTGACGAAACAGGTCTATACAGCGGGTGTGAATGGAGACGGTGGGCGGGAGGGACGCACCAGAAGGTCGTACAAATTGGCGATTTACTAGTGAAGGGGCAGTTTATCAGCTTCGTAACCAGCGAGCTTGCGTGAAGATACTTATGAGTGTTGAGGGAGCGAGAGATGTATGCCAGGATCGTAGCAAGATCTTTAGTCTCTGCTGTCTTTCGGGAAAACGGCGTGAGCATATCTATGTATGTAATGGTAGTGATTGCGAAACACAATAAGGCAAAACACCAATTTAAATATTTTTACAACCAGTGGCCCTGTGGGCAGTAGACCCCGCTAACAGCGGAGACTGTGAACCAATTTATAGGTAAGTATTTTAGAATCAAAATCAAGAAGTAAAGTAGCCGCACCAATAACTTTGTAAACTACATTTTGAAAATACAATCTATTGACTTTTCAAGGAAATAGTCTATTTCACTCACTCTCATGGTCTGTATAGATCCTCTTTACTAATCCGTCTCCTATTTCGAGGAGTCCGAACTTGGTATGCTTTGAAAATATTTCTTAAATTTTTAGAAAATAGGCGGCCGAAAGGTAATGGTGTATTATATTGTTAGAACCGGCTCATAAAGCCCTTTAATTTGATACCCCACACGATAGGTTTCAGACAAAAAAAAACATACAATAAATTAATGACGTCATAACTCCCCCCCCATAGCTGCGGCGATGGGCTAGCCCCCTGCCACGCAAAATGGAATATTGAATAACTGGCTCAAAGTCGGCAAAATTGGGCCTCTGCCACCCCGTATGGGAAAAGGTGAGTCGCTATGTTAAAATGCATCGAAATAAGTCCAGTAGTTTTCCAGTAAAATCGTAACAGACATTCATTCAAAGTAAAGTAAAGTAAGTTAAGCCATTTCAGTACAAGCGCATCCATCTATGATGCACAAAAGTGTACAAAAACCAATCGTTAGTTGACTAGAAAGCAACTAATTATACTCGGTTTACAAGGAATCTTCTGCCACCCCATTTGGGAAAAGATGTAAAAGTAAATATGCCTGTTTACCGTTGGAAACCTTCATATCTCCATAACTTCGGCGTTGGGTTATCCCCTGTCACCAAAAGTAGAGTATTAAGAAACTGGCTAAAAGTGGGCACAATTGTGCCTATGCCACTTCGTATGGGAAACGGCGTGACGCTATGTTAATATCTGTTTTATTCTAAAACGCCACAAGCCACAACTCCACTATATTGCTCGTAACAATATAATATGAGTAAAAGCTTTTTCAAGTAAGTTTGATAAGGTGACCACTGTTTTTAATGTCTTGCTGAGAGTCTAATCGCTTTTCTCAAATATTTAAACATTAAAAATAAACATTTACATACAGACACATACATTGCTTCTGGCCCTTACTAGGATACCCTGTGGGAACCAAAAACAGCGCGTCACATACATATAAAAACTTCCAAGACCTGTTTTTTTTTTCTTAATCCCCAGCCGGGGATCGAACCCGGGACCTCTCGCATGGTAGGCGGAGCCACAACTGCAGTGCCACAGATGTCGTCTCTTGGCCGGCGCATTCTGATCATTACAATACGTCATTTTGTTTCAAACTGTACTTTGCTGTTGAGTTAGGATATTATTATAACAATAATAACTTCTATGTCGTGATACTTCATCAAGATAGTAGTTGTAATTGAATAACGTACTAGTTTTAAATATTTACTTGTTTTTAATATTTCACAAATTAATTATTCGTATTTGCCGCCTCTACTGTCTGCTATTTGACGACATACCTAAATTTATCTCCAGCTAAAATAATGTTTCAGTCGTCACGTAAGAAGCATTGTTACAATTATATTTATTTTTATATTGTTTTTGTTAATTTTTGTCACATACCACTACAGTTTTGTGTCAACATCTGTTTAAACTTTATCATTAATTTATAAGTAGACCTTGTCTAACTTCGAGGTTATTCTAAAACTAGCCAACGTGCAATAAAAGATCACTCCAAAAATATTCTGTGGCACAGATATGTCGAGCTAGTTAGGTTAAACGAACGAGATACTAATTTAGTAGAATGTATGCGGCATGTTATATGAACGGTTATTATTATTGACGACGTCTGCGGCGCCGTGGTTGTGGATTTGCCTACCAAGCTAGAGGTCCCGGGTTCGATTCCCGGCTGGGGAAAAAATAAAAAATATAACCGTTTTACATAACAATAAAACGATTATTATGTGCCGAAAGAAAACACAGCATCGCTTGTGAAGAAGCAGTTACAACAACAACCTTAGATTGTTCGTACGGATAGTGTAAAACGGGCTTAAGCCGTCTATACTTTCCCTTTTTACCTCTTCTCTTGTCTATGGTTCTGTCACCGCAAGACGCGAACCGCGCTGTCAATGTCATTGTGGTCTTCACCAGGAAGAACTTCTTGCGATGCTGTGTTTTCTTTCGGCACTTAATAATCGTTTTATTGTTATGTAAAACGGTTATATTATGTGCTCTTCTGAAAACACAGCATCGCTTGTGAAGACAAGTTTGTTATCTGCTGGTGACTAGAATAAAGAACACGCAATGATGAGATAATAGTATGGGATGAGAGGAATACAGTTTAAATAATAATATCAAAGTTAGAGATTTGAAGTATCTATTTCTTAGTAAAAAATTAGTCTTAGTAGTTTCTCTACTATCTCAGACATAACGTAAAAATAATAATAATAATAATAATTAAAATCCGCTAACTTGAGCATTAAAGTAACAAAACAGTTTTCTTGTTAGTGGAAACTAACATTAGTAGGTATCTAATCAACACTTATAGTAATCAACAGAAATAATCATAAAAACTATGTAAGCCACACTTTAACATGTATAGCTGGTTAATTGAGATCAAATTAATCACACGTCACTTAATAATTAATGTAATTTTATATTGTTTCAAAATTCTCAAATAAATTGTCTTTATTGTTGCGTTCCTGTGTAATAATCTCTCGGCAATAATGTTTACTTAGGGTCTCTGCTGCCTTCCAGTTGCCTCTTTCTAATATCTCCTGCACAGGTCTATTCTCTAACCAGGCTAGTGAAGCAACTGCTGATCGACATGAGCCAGGTGAAGCATCTATACCCGCTTCCTTCAGGGCTGAGCGTACCCATCCTCCTGTTATGGTCCTGGAGGCAGCCTTTGGAGTATCCTTAATGGTGATAAATAGATGTTCTCTTGTCTCTTGAGAATGTTTATCCTTAGTTAGATCAAGTAATTGTCGTATCCATCTCACTGGACATAATTTTTTTTCTTTATTAGGGTTTAGTTTCCATCCAGATTGGCTTCTAGAACCGCTATCTGTTTTAGATCCAATAGCAGGCCAGAGACAAATTTCTTGACCATTATCCTGGAAATTTGACGTAGATGTCCTCAGCAGGGTTAGATCATGAAGTCTGCGACCTGACACCAAAAGTAAAATAGTAGCACATCTTCTTGCAGTTTCAAAGAATGAGTTATCTTTAGCATCTTGCTTAAGCCATACAATTAGTTGCCTTACATCCCAAATAGGAGCTTTGAACATAGGTGGTCTAGAATTGTGTATGGCCTTCAATATTTGTTTAACCATAAAGTTTTATGATATCTTCTCATTCAACCCACAATAAGTAGCTACTGCTGATTTATAATATAAAATATGGTATCCGCGGGCCAGCATATAACTGGATTGAGTCATACTTAAAGGGACGCACACAACTAGTGGAAATCAACAAATTAACAAAGAATTCACAATGGAAACATCACAATCAAAACTGAGAGAAAATAGATTCGGCGTGCCGCAAGGAAGCATCTTGGGACCACTTCTGTTCCTCCTTTATATCAACGACCTCCCAGACGTAACAGAACACCAATGTACCCTATATGCTGACGACATCTCTATAATAATTAAATACAATAATACAATAAATTTTGAAAATGACGTAAATAATACAATAAAAAAAATAGTCAACTGGTTGCAAATAAATAATATCCGTGTAAATATTGACAAAACGACATACATGACATTTTATAATAGAATTAAGCCTGACATAAACGTGACCGTCCAATATAATAATTCAGAAATAAATGAATCCAAAGAGATGAAATTTTTAGGTATAACACTTGACTCACAATTGTCATGGAAAGCGCATTTAACAAATATAATTAAAAAAATCAATAAATTTGTGTTTGTCCTTTATAGACTGGTAAAGGTGGCGGGACACGAAACGGCAATGTTAGCTTACCATGGGTATGTCGTCTCTGCCTTACGCTACGGTATAGTTGTGTGGGGAAATGCAGTGGAAATCGACAATCTATTTCTTATACAGAAGAAATGTGTACGAGCAATATGTGGAATGAGTCCTGTAGACTCCTGTAGACCACTGTTTAAGAAACTTAATCTCCTTACCCTAACCGGAATTTATATCTTTGAAATCTGTGTATTTGTTAGGCAAAATATGGACATATTTATTAAAAAGTCAACATCATGTTATTTCAACACCAGGTTTCCCAATAGGCTGACATTCCCAAAATCGCATACAGTACTGCTGCAGCGAAACTGCTACTGGATGGCGATCAAAATTTTTAACTCGATACCAAAAGAACTGCAGGATATGCCATTTGAAATATTTAAATATAAGCTCAGAAAATGGCTAATAAGTAAATGCTTCTATAATATTAAGGAATTTCTAGACTGTACGGCTCAGTTTTAAACAGATATAAGATGACAGGGAGTGACATACTAACAAATTGTATTAATCAGTCAGTATCTTATATTATATATTTTCATGACATTTCTATGTAACTAGACTAATTCATTCGATAGGTGTGTGTTAATTGTTTAGAAATAATATTTGCTTGCCACTGCGTGGCGAAATATGCTGCACTTATTACCATTTGTAACATCTTCATGACCATATTTTTCGCAAATAAACGAATTTGATTTGATTTGATTTGATTGATTTGATTTTTGTACTAGCATTGTTCTAAATGCCAAGCCTTCCTTTATGTAGGTGTCTGCCAGGAATTGAGCCACATCTTCAGGTTTGGGCGATTTAGGGCTGACATCTTTATTTTTGGACCAGCTTATCCATCTCCTGACAGCTGGCTGATAAGTGACAAGGGTGGACTGTCTCCAGCTTTGCTTTAGTAACTCCTTCTCTGCTTGCGACCATGTAGATAGCTTCTCTCCCCACCCCCAATTTTCCAGACCTTCAGTCTCAGTTTGTCTATCTGTGGAGGTGGGAGTCCTGTTGTTAGGTCCACTAACACCCTTTGTAGATTCGGAATGTTCATGGGTTTGTCTAGAGCACGAGCCAGGAGATCCGCTCTCCAAAAAGGCTGTTCCTTATCTGGGGCTACTAGTAGGTACGTTCCTTTCGACCTGTTGAGATGTGTGAGAACTCGTGGAATTAAGTTTGGTGGGGGAAATATCCAGCCTAAGCGGCAACTCCAGTCTTGTGAGAACGCGTCTATGAATTTGGCGGAGTAATCGCGAGAATCTAGACTTACGTATTCGGGTACGATAGCCGACGCATATAGATCGAGATCAGGTTCGCCCCAATGTCGGAAAACCTCCGTGGTTGCTTGGGGTAGTAAGTGCCACTCCGGTACCAGACGTCTCCGCGACAGTCGGTCCGCTATGGAGTTGTATCTGCCTGGCAGGAAATGCGCAGACATCGTTATATTCCATCTGTCTAGAATATTTAATAGTTGGAATGTCAGATTTGAGAGGCCTATTGAGCGAGTGCCCCCTTCCTTGCGTATGTAAGCGATTACAGTTCTGTTGTCTGTTTGCAGTAGTATGTAAGAGCCTCCGAGGCTTTCTGCGTGGTTCTTGAGGGCAGACACCACTGCAAACAGTTCCTTCTTGTTGCAGTGCCATGGCCTCTGATGAGGGGACCATGACCCTGACATGACCTTCCCGTTCAACACTGCGCCCCAACCCAGGTCCGAGGCGTCTGTAGTAAGAAAGTGGGATACCTTTAACAAGTGAATTTGTGTTGTCATGGTAAGGGCTCCGCGCCACCACTCCAAGTCTGTCACAACCCTCCGCGGGAGTGATAAACTTTTCCTTGGCTGATTTTGGGGGAACTGTTGGAGGAAGATCTGCAAGTACCGACAGTGAAGTCGCCCTCTTGGGATCACCATACATGCGAAGTTGAGCTGTCCTAGTAGGCTTAGTAGTAGTATTTTCGCTATGGCACTGGAGATTGATATTTGTTTCCGAGCTGGAAGAGCCATCA
This sequence comes from Argyresthia goedartella, assembly GCA_949825045.1. NCBI lineage: Eukaryota > Metazoa > Arthropoda > Insecta > Lepidoptera > Argyresthiidae > Argyresthia > Argyresthia goedartella. The sequence goes on along the minus strand of OX463831.1, from coordinate 9,112,816 downwards.
CATTCTTGTCTGTGTCCCAGTATATTCCCAGGAACTCCAATGATTTTACCGGAGTTAAGATGGTTTTTTTGTAATTGACCTGCCAACCCAGGGATTCCAAGAGCTCGACGGCTTCCGCAGCCTGTAGTGCTAACTTGGTACGGTCTTGGTGAACCAGAAGAAAATCGTCGAGGTAGACCAGGACCCTCATTCCCTTCTTTCGGAGGATCTCCGCGATCCAACACGTCACTGCGGAAAAAAGCCTTGGGGCTGACGACAGGCCGAATGGGAGTGAAGTCATCTGTAGTATCTCTTGATTGTAAAATAGTCTCAGGAATGGTCTGTGAGATGTTGCAATGGGAAGGTGAAAGTAAGCCTGAGTCAGATCGGCCTTTATTAGCCAGTCGTTTGGTTGGAGAAAATCCGGGACAGTGCTCTGACTTATAAGATGAAAATGTTTCACCTGAACAAACCTGTTTAACTCCTTCAAATCGAATATAGGTCTCATGCCACCATCGCTTTTCTTTGCAAGGAACATTCGGGAGAAGAAACCGGGGGTCAAAGTAGCTGGTTTTTCTAAAATCCCAAGATCCTTTAATTCCTGTATCTGTAAGGTCATTTGAGTCGAAGTCTTTGTCATGTACTTTTGCAAAATATCTGGTTTTGGGATTTTCAGGGGTGATTTTTGTATGAAGGGTATACGACATCCTGCTATTGCTTTGAGAATAAAGGGTGTTGCTCCATGCTGATGCCAAATCTCTGAGTAATATTTTAGTTGCCCCCCCCCTGAACTCCCTTTTGGCATCATTGTCTGTTTCGATTAAAGGGTCGAAAGGATTTCTTACCCTTACCTTTGCCTTTTCCACTAAGTTTGGGATCATAATTTGTATTGTAAGTTGGTCTGGGTCTGGGTTCATTATTTGTATTATTGAAACTCCCTTGAGGTTCAAATTTTGGTCTAGGTTCAAATCTTGGTTATTTTGACTCATTTTTAGGGGCAGAAGTATCTTTTGCCAGATATGGTCTCTTTTTGTTTGGTATCAGAGAACGGGCCCACTGCTGTGGTCCACCAAAAGCCTGTATAAGAGACTTTATTTTTTCACTTTCAGTCTTCCGATGGGGGAATACTCCTTAGAGCCAGTTCAATGTGCTTATTATGCACTTCCTTAATCAACCTCTCCCTCCTAGTCTCTATACACTCTGCTCTTTAACTCAGACTATAATTTATTTATTTATTTGTTGATGTTTCACAGCATAATCTCTGCTCTTTTACCACATACAATTTGTAGCATATCTTCATAATTTTTGTGAAAGAGTGAGCCCTTTCCTACTACAGCGGTTATTTTTTCTAGTAATGCTGGTGCTTTCAAGTCCTCCGGAGACCTGAAACCCCTGTCCACTATCGACTGTAAGCCCTCCCTTAGGAGCTCATTGCACTCTAGCAAGGCATTTGACAGAGAGGCCAAAACCTTCTCCGTACCTCCGAGGTAATCTTTAAATTTATAAAGCTGGCACAGTTCATCATTAATTTTTAGATCAGTAAACCCAGGGGAGGCAGCGAAGGACTGTACTGTTTTAGCATATCTGATTGTGTTCCATGTTGGTAAGCCAAAGTTCTGTAGGGACTTGAGCTTCGCCACCCTCTCTGGAAGGGCTGGTTTTAATATCTGAGTAGAATCAATGTTTATTGATGCTTGGCCTAAGTCCAAGTTTGTATTGCAAGTCTGTGGCGGAACTAAGAAAGGTTCAGTTGTAGACTCTTAATTTTGATTGTTCGAGCCGCTGAGGCTGCACATGTATTGTGATAAGAAACCCACCTGACTGATGAGAGCTTCTATGCGAGGGTCCTCCCCCCTGTTCGCTTTCTTGAAGGAGGGACGCTCGCTTTCCTCAGGGTTAGACTCGTCGGATGAAGAGCTGGAACTCGATTCCGACCCATTTTTGTCCGACACTTTTTCACTTTCGTTCATTTTGGCACGCCTGAGTTAACTGCTAACACTTTAGCGCACGAATCACCGTGTAATAACTTTGTTTTGAACAAATTCTAAGAAAAAACACACAACGAAGCGGCGAGTAAAACACGCAATGACATTGAGAGCGCGGTTCACGTCTTGCGGTGACAGAACCATAGACAAGAGAAGACGTAAAAAGGGAAAGTATACGGCTTAAGCCCGTTTTACACTATCCGTACGAACAATCTAAGGTGAGTATACACTGCTTCTTCACAAGCGATGCTGTGTTTTCAGAAGAGCACATAATAAACAGGTCTTGGATGTGTGTGATGTCGCTGTTTCTGTTTCCCACGTCACAGGGTATCCTAGAGTGGGTTCAGAAGCAAAGTATATGCCAGCATATTATTTTTATGTTGTTATGTTTTAATGACCTCTGTGGCGTTGCGGTCGAGCCTCCCAAACGAGAGGTCCGGGTTCAAACCAAAGCTGGTCTGGTATGATGTTTGATATGTGGTGACATCGCTGTTTCTGTTTCTCACGCCACAGGGTATCCTAGTGTGGGGCTAGGAGCAATTAAAGTGTCTATGTATGATTGTGTTTTTTATATGCATTATTATTTTGATCCCATAATGTCCTCTAGACAGAGCATTCTCTCTTTTTTCCACATTTTCCGTTTCTGATAGAACGTCCACAATTTTTCATTTCAAAGATCTAACTCTCTTCCAGGGTCGATCACATTTTCTTTTAATATAATAATATAAATAATTATTTTCAATTTTTTCCAACAAATTGGAAAAGAATCAATCATCATATATAAATCTTATTTCAAACTGTATCTTAAGTTTGTTAGCTTGTTTCGACGCCTAAAAATTTGGGGTATTGGTTCAAAATTTAGTTACATAAGATTTACATTTGAACCCGTCTTTATCCCGAAAGAGGGTAGTTAGAGTCTAAAGACCTGAAGATCTCCACTTGCTACGATCCTGTCAGAAATCTTTCGCTTCCTAACATTATTAAGTCCCTTCATACAATGAATGAGTCATCAACCAATCTTTAAATTAGCCACCTAACGCTATCTTATGCGTAGTAGCGGAAAGAGTTGGTAACCACGCCATCCTATCCATCAACAAAAGCAGATTTATAAGAGGCGAAGTAGCGAACATAGCACGAGCTTTGAAATGAGTGGGCAAACGTTTTCCTACTATTCCGCTTTTTGTACTTTTACAGGGTTCAGTACCCGAAGGGTGCCAAATGGGACCCTATCATTAACCCTCCGCTGTCCGTCTGTCCGTCCTTCACCGGGCTCTACCGGATCAACCGAATTAGGTAGATAGCTGAATTTTTCGCAGAGGGTGTATTTATATTGCCGCTATAGCAACAAATAATGAAACATACCAGGTTTATAAGAAAATAAAAGAAGTACCCATACAATAGATTATTGGTACGACCATTTTCTTAGCCATTTTGTTTTATTTGTTATGAGTTGTTGTTGTTTGTTTACGTTTTTATTTACAACTCCCGATCTTACCGGAAAATATCTTTGATTGCAGGTTTTGTGCTTAAATATTTGTCATAATAAGTACAATTAATAATTGCTCTTTCGAAATATAACAAATGAAACAAAGGTTTTTATCATATTTAATTATTTTTCTGTAGTTGTTACTCAATTTTTATTCACTTCCGGTTTCATTGAGCAAAGAGTTTCGTTAATCTGAGAACATATTTCAATACTTACATACTACATGCAAGACACATACAAGAGCTCCGTGGTCTAATGGGTTTCACGCTTGCTTCTCCCACACGAGATGCTGGTTCGTTTCCTGACCATGTACCAATGAGATAATTAGTTTATCTTGAGTACATTATCGGACGTTCAGTGTTTCGGATGACATGTTAAGTTGTAGGTCCCGGCTACTATCGCTACGTGGTGTGGTCGTAAAACCCCGCCACCAACCCGCACCCAGCCAGCATGGTGGAGTATGGCTTAATCTTACTCGTATCCGGGTAAAGGCATGTGCCCCTCGGTGGGGTCATTAATGGCCTACATGATTATTATCATTATTATTTATGCACTGACGAGCAATGAAAAAGTTCCAGTGACATAGCACCAAATTAAAACGGGAAAGGCTAGCTTAATGACGCCGTCTGCAATATTGAAGTACATTTAACAGCGCATCAGAATATTACCAATTAAAAACGTAAATCTACTCTTATCTATTCTATCTTCTATGTCTTAGGAGATATTAAGGTGGTTGTCAGCATTTTGTGGGTGGAACTTTTTCATGGCTCGTCAGTATATTAGGGAAGAGAAGTTTGTTCCAGAGCCGGATAGCTCTTAGTTAATGTTATTAAAATGGAATTATTAAGTCTAGATAGAGAAATTTGGTGAAGTATAGTGGTCCCTTGACTTACAGACAAAGTGCTGCCGTCATGGGAAGTGGTCAAAATGGGAACTTATCTTTAAGAACCTTGTCGTAATTGGAACTTGCTGAAATGGCACAATAATTGAAAGCCGACGAAATGGGAAGTGGAAGTGACCTGAAAGGTTTCGTCATTCCTGCTCACGACATTTGCATTTGTCCGGCGAATAGATGCAATCACAATCTTGTCCACTGATTACGTCAATTACTGTATGGCATTGTCATACCGACTTCTTGTATGCCTTTGTTTAGATCTCTTTGTTGCCAGATTGCAGGGAACCATTAGGGCAATTGCTTCGCCGCGCCAGAATTGCTTTTGAAATATTCAGATCAGAAAGTCTGTGAGAGCAAGTTTGAAGAACCTACTCATGACACGTCATATGAGCATGGATTTAGAATCCGGACCATTCGGCTGTGGAATGCGAGTGCATTTAATCCCTTAAGGGGAGTCCCTTAAGGGATTAAATATGGCCAGAAATGCATCTTTAGCTTCAATTCTAGGCTAAACTAGAAAACATAAAAATTTAGGATAAATATACGTTATAAAAGGTCTATTAGAGATAAGAATGGACTTTTAAAATTACCGGATATCTGTTATATTTAATACTAAAAAATATTTTTCGCAATGCATTATTATTCAACTAAATGAACAAGCGCTCGGAGACGAAATCAGTTTCCTATATGAAACATACACGCAAAAATAGGTAAAAAAAACCGGTCAAGTGCGAGTCTAAAGTGCGAGTCTAACTAGCGCACGAAGGGTTCCGTACCACCGTTCAATGGAAGCGATGGTGTGGAGTGAATAGTTTGGATTTTACACAGCAAAATATTGTTTACAAAGTTATTGGTGCGGTTACTTTCATACTCCATGTACGTAACCAGGTGCATCCATAAGTTTGTATGTGGTATTGTTGTATGGGAGCCCCCTTAAATATTTATTTTATCCTGTTTTTTAGTATTTGTTGTTATAGCGGCAACAGAAATACATAATCTGTGAAAATTTCAACTCTCTAGCTAGCTAGGTTCTTGAGATACAGCCTGGTGACAGACGGACGGACGGACGGACGGACAGCGAAGTCTTAGTAATAGGGTCCCGTTTGGAAGCCTTCGGGTACGGAACCCTAAAAAGGGAAAATTTTTGGTTGTTTTATTTTATTTTTAATGTTATTATTACAGGAGTTTAGTAATATTTTCTATAATTTTCTCGGTCTCGGAGCTCGGGATGCCCCGCGGGGCTCTGCGCGGGAGCATGCGTCAGTCTGCATCGACGCGATGCGACGGGTATTTGTTTTCTTTGTCTAATTCTCAATGCCATTGGCCTGTGATCAGCCCTTAATCAGAGACAGTATTTTGAAAGTCGCGTAAAAAGGCTTTTCCTTTCTCTTCAGGTTGTATACGTATCTTTAGGTATGTTTTATCTGTTTAGAGCCTTTTTGTGCCATACATTATGTATGTTTGTAGACGAGTATATGTATGTAGTTTATACAAGGTGGTATTTGAATGATGATGTAACCATCATTATGAACAAAATTCCCCGATATAGTCGCAAATGAAAAAAAAAATGGGTGCCCCATAGTCTCTTGGATTCAGCTGATCGGGCCTATACTGATGGACGATGGTCCATTAGCGACTATATGTTTAGGAAAAGTTGTTCATAATGACGGGTAGTAAGTTTCATAGCCCAAAATATGGTCAGCTAATTAAATGTCACCTTGTTTAAATTAGGGTAACATACTATATAAGTATTGGGTAAACTATTTTTTATGTTGTAAACAGGTCTACCCCTGCTCCACAATCAACCCATCTCATTCTTACTTGGTTCACTGGAAGAGATATCTTGTTACACATAAGCTCGCCCCTGTACACAATTTATATGTTATTACCATTTTCATTTTGTTGTTGTTGTTTGTGTACAATAAATAAATTATGAATTATGAACTATTTTTGGATTAACTTCGACAACACCATAAACTTGTACGGATTTTTTCTAAGTTAATACGAAAATAGTGCTAAGCCGTGTTCCGTCTGCCAGGCCTAAATGTGAGGAAGAAATAAAGTAGGAATGAAAAATAACTATACTGTTTGATGAATAAATTATTTCGTAACCGTCTAGGGTGACAGTGGCGAAGGTATGCAGCTGTATAACACTGTTACCGCATACTTTTTCATAAATGAATACTGGCCAATTAATATAGGGACTTGCAAAAAAATGCTGTATTTAGAGACAATAGTTTAAATTATTCAAAACATGCAGTACAAGCTGAGGCCTCTTGTCCTATGTCATCCAATGACAGATGGACAGACGGACGGACGGAGCCAGACTCAGTAATAGGATTGGATCCATCAAGATACGGAATCTTAAAAATTTTCCTTCAACTCCAGTACCTCACCCAACTTAAGGCTTGAACAAGCGTCAACAATGCATCTTTAGTTTAAATGCTAGGCTAAACTAGTTGGGATAAAAAATTGTGATAAATACATGTTATTTAAAATTTATTAGATAAAAACTTTCATCAAAAATAAAAAGAATATCTGTTATATTTCTGATATTAAACCTTACTTCCTGATGCATTATTTTCTACTTAATGGAAATTCGTTCGGAGATGAAATCAGTTTTCTATATGAAAGTAACAGACAAAAAAGGTTAAAAAATATATAAAAAATGCGTACTTTTTGTTTTACGAGTACGAGTTATTTAATATTCTATTTCATTCGGCACCTCGCAGACCTGTGAGTCCCTGCGGGGAGGTGCGATCAGTCTTCTCCGACGCGTTGCGACGGGTATTTGTTTTCTTTGTCTTATGTTCAATGGCCTTGAGGCAATAGGCGCATGTTCACCCCTTTATCTTAAAATACACGAGCAAGGAGGGCACATTTTAAGCAAACAAGCGCAACTTCCTATTTCAATTCCGAAATCTTTCTACAGAATCTTGACGTCAAGCGAAATACTTCCGAGTGAATGGGGTTGGCAGGTGAAAGCTAATCATAGGTGGCGCCACGTGCATTTGGTACCTTTATCCAGTTGCCACTTTCAACGATCGACTAATTTCTGGATTTTTTTCTGTGATAATTGGTTATCGGAATCTATTTACTACACAACAAAAGTAATTTTTCGAGTAGGTATATGATATAATCTCATGTGATTACTACTATACAACTTAATTTTGTCTTTTTGGTAGGGGTTTTTTACTAGATGCGCACATGACTGGCGATTGAACACACTGTACTGGTAACACAGAAGCGTGACTTTGACGTTAGGGGAACCAATCGATACTAGCGCCACTTTGACAGTTGCCAACCCCATTAGCACAGCTTTCTGGAACTAAAATAAACATATTTACTCCAGTATATTACAGAATTCGACATTGCAACTTGTAGAATTTATGCGAATGAAATTGCCAACGCTCGCTCGTTTCAAGTAATACTTTTGTGCAACAACAAAAGTTTTCTTAAGCACCTTCAACCTAATCTTTTTTTAATGTAGGTAACGAGTTAAATGAACTCTTCTTTTTTAGGATTCCGTACACAAAGGGTAAAAACGGGACCCTATTACTAAGACTCCGCTGTCTGTATGTCCATCTGTCACCAGGCTGTATCTCATGAAACGTGATAGTTAGACAGTTGAAATTTTCACAGATGATGTATTTCTATTGCCGCTTCAATAACAAATAAAAAACAAGAATAAAATAAATATTTAATGGGGCTCCCTTACAACAATTCTTTCAATACCACATACAACCTTATGAATGCACCTGGAAAAGTACATGGAGTGTGAAAGTAGCCGCACCAATAACTTTGTAAACAACATTTTGCTATGTTAAATACAAACTATTCACTCCACACCATCCCTACCATTGTACGGTGGTACAGAATCCTTCGTACGTGAGTCCAGCTCGCACTTGGCCGGTTTTTGTTTATTATTAATATATTTATATATTTACTGCCTCAACAGAAAATTAAACTGGCAGCGCAAATTCACAAACAACAATTAATATAACTCAGAGCTACCGATAAATATTTCAACTTCTGAATTGATAGCTCAGCGACTAAAGTTGCAAATTGTATCATCTGTTGGTGAACCGAAATATATAAATAATTGTTGTAGGTGGGCGGGCAACTTTATATAATTTCACAGAACCGAATTAGTCACAACTTTATGTACAACCTGAGGCCCAAATCAGTACTGGAGATTGCATCGCGATCGTATAGCGACCGCTCCGAAGGGCACTAAACGCCACAATTGACAGTAAGTCTCCAAACAAAATAGGTGCCGCCGACAAGCCAGACACGGCATTCCGCGCCGCAATCCCCAGTACAGAATTGGGCCCCTGAAGCCGAGCGAAGTGGACCACAGCAAGGCGGCCGGATTTAGTTTCTAAGAACCGATTTATAGTAGATTCATTCATCAAATACTTATGCTAACGTATACAAATATAGGTATTTAGTACAAATGTATGTAATTAGAGATCGTTACAATTATGTTGATACACTCATTAGAAACCGGGCTACCGCATTGTCAGTTTCTAAAAAGTGTACATATAACAAATTTATTCATTATGAGTCATATTCACCGTAGCTTGTATCACCATATATTGTCGCATGAAAAGGATTAAAAGGCGCTTAAAGTTGGTCGCTGACCTATTTATTCAGTGGACAATTAATTATATTTGAAGGCGAAACTGGTGTTTTAAAGAAGCTGCATTATTTAGCATGAAACCTTTGCTATTTTATCTACACACACTAGTTTATCTACACACATATGATAAGCTCTCGTTGATGTGTTCAGGAACCGCATGTTCGACCGGCATGGTAGCATTGATAATTGCTTTTCAGTTGTTTAGCTTGTTCTGTAGTACCAACTTCACAGACACACTAGGGGCGGCAGGCAGGTGGGCGACGGCGTTCGAAATTTGAATGTCATAATTTTACAAATGTTTGTACATTATGGTCATAATGATCAATATTCAGATAGGAAATGAGTTTTTACCAAGAAGTTTATCATTATGCTGGTCGTAACGTGTAGTTTTTGGACGCAGTAAAGAGGGTTTATGATACGTGTGTAGTGCAGCGTGAACTCGGAGACGTCATTTTAAGACTCCTTTGTTATGTTAATTTTTATTTCGATTTTATTGTGATACAGGCTGGTTGATGTTTTATAAGTTTATGCGAAATTGAAAATTTGAATTATTCTAGATTCTTATTGGTAGTTGTCAGTTTTGGCAGGACTGGAAAAAATCATTTTTATTGAGCTGTTGAGATCCCGTATTTTTTTGACCCAATCCATTTTTTTTGTTTAATTGAACGGTCATATGTATTTTAATTTCGCGCAGTTTCACTCTTTCGACAACTTGAAATCTTTGAATAGGATCAGGTCGTCTGTTCATTATTTCATCTAAATTCCTAAAGGCATTTGCACGCCACCGTTAAAGATATTTTCGGCATACTTTTGGGCAATCGTTCATATAACCCCTCATCTATTCAATTCAATTCAATTCAATTCAATTCAATTCAAGTCTTTATTTATCAGCAAACACGGTACATGTAGGTTTTATATAATACATAAATACGGACAAGCGTGTAGCACCATTATATGGTATACAAATATATTGATTTAAAATTAGAAGCTATATTATTTACAAAATTATTATACAATGTCAAGAATTTAAGATGTCATTATTGGATTTGAAATTCATTATGGTTTAAAGAAATCATTTATACTGTATATACATTTTTTAACCAACCAGTTAGAAAGCGCTTTGTCGAATCTATTTTCTGGGAGAGATCTTATGTCTTTCGGCAGGGAATTAAATATTTTTATTGCCATGTAATGACTATTTCGTCTAACAAGCTCGAGTCTAACTTTAGGATAGGTTAACGTTTTATGCCTCACTGTTCTTTTATTTTCATTATTATGCATTTCAAATAGCTCCAGGTTTCTCTTAACAAATTTACAGACTTCAAGAATATAAATGCCGTAAAAAGTGACAATTTTATATTTCTGAAAGATCGGTCGGCATGATTCTCTCCAAGACATGCCCCATATAGCCCTAAGACATTTTTTTTGTGCAACAAAAGCTCTGTGGCTTTCTGTAGAATTTCCCCACAGAACTACACCATATCGCAGAGTAGCGCAGACATAGCTGTGATATACTAGAAGCGCAGTTTCTACTGACGTAATTTGCCTTATTTTTCTTATAGCGAATACTGTTCGATTCCAAATCGATATTCGATCGATGGTTTCGGAACGGCCATTTTGAATTTGACGTTGCTGCCAACCTAGCAGTTTTTGACAACTGACAGACGAAAAGCCCTCGCAATGTAACGCGTATTGATTAGGGTATTGAATTTAAATCGTAGTCCATCTGGAATGTATTCGGGGTTCCCTCAGGATTGTCTATATAGCTGAGTGTGTTGTGATTCCCCGAACCAGATAAAGTTCGCATTTACGTGGCCGATTGGTTTTCCCACGTAACATAACCTGTGTTGGAACACTGTGCTCGTCGAAGCTGGCCTGCCAGTCATACCTGGTTGGCTGAAGAACCTGTCTACCAAGAAGAGCCTAGGGTGCACCCGGGCCTTGCAGAGAGACAGGAGGTTGACGGGACCGAAGCACAGACCAGGTTAGATCGACTCCATAATTAATAGCTCGGTGAATCGCCGACGTTCACACTTCTTGGCATCTGATCGCTACGCTACCTCGTAGCTGATGGGCCCCTGCGAGGTCATTAGGTGCCGAGAGGCCTGATCAATTTTGGTAGCAAGAGCGTGGTTTCCTGAGATTTGCAGCCGTCAAGGGCTCCAGGAACCCACGATTTGGGACTATCAATCTGTAGGTATAGGCGGTTATTAGCTAACTTGGTGTTGTTCCTGTATCCACATAGATTGGTAGTATTGTAAGCTATAAGTCTATTGTTGGTAGTAGACAGACAGATATTACAGTTTTCCCTTAATGACCAGTTGTACTGAGATGTGACTCAGAATAGTAGGTACTCAACTTAGGTACACTGTAGGTGAATTGAAATTTGCATTGAAGTACCAGTTAGTCAATCTATTAGTGGTCTAGTAATGCTAATGAATACTTTGGTTAACATAGGTAGTTACATCTATTGATAGCAGGCTATTACATTGTTTTCAGTTTATAGCAATTTATAACTTGAACTAATATTGACTATCTGTGTGTGTTATAATGATAAAGGGAAACTAAATTGTTATTTACAGAATTTATATAGATATAAAACTCGGTTCCTATTGTTTAAGGAAAATAACATTGTTTAAGTTGTGGTTTAGGGTTCCCTCGTTTGGGTTGTAGACTGGAGGGTCCAATATAATTGAGTTACTGCAAATTGTGAGTAAGTATCGTTCCGATCATGTCGTAATCTGAAATCCAGAAGGGTGTTTCTAAGGAACTCAGATGGTTTTCCTCCGCACACGGTCTGATAGACCGTTCAGATAGGCATGATGTGGTATTGGAGCGGTCTATGGACGTTAAGGAACGTTACAACAGGGTGCTCGAATTGTCCGCGTAGGCGGAATCAGTTGATGGTTGCGCACCTGACAGACTGTCACGGTTGCTAGGGGATGTCGACCAATGTATGGAGATGGCAGCTGCTATCACGCAGAAGGCTGCGGACATACGTAGACAGCGCGAGTCCAGCCATGGTGGTGACATTGAAGCACCTCTGCCGCTTCAGGGTTCAGGGTCCAGGTTACCGGCCATAACTATGCCTACTTTTGACGGAGTGTCCGGTGAATGGATGAGCTTCATCAATCTGTTCGACAGTTTGGTGCACATGCGATCGGACATTACCAAGTCTGTCAAGATGGCTCAGCTGGTGGCAGCATTGAGGGGTGAGCCTAGGGAGCTGGTCGCTCATTTGACAGTTACGGAGGGTAACTATGAAACGGCCAGACAATTGTTGGTCAGACGTTACCATAACAAACGGAGGTTGGCCGATGCCCAACTGAACCGTTTGTTTAGTATCCCGGTTGTGAACAAGGTCGGGGCCATACAGACGGAGGTTTTGAACCCGTTGTTGTCCGTCACCAAGGCCCTAGAGAATCTTGGACTTCCGGTTGGTGAATGGTCGTACCTACTGTTGTACATTGTACTTTCCCGCCTACCCGCTGACGTGCAGACTCGTTTCGAACAGTCTCACGGGAGGTCGGCCGAGGACCTGCCCGCCTTCTCCGACTTGGTCGGATTCTTGGAAGAGGAGGCTCGACGGGCAGAGAATTTGGGGTTGACGGTCACCCATCCTTCGGAGCCACAGAGAGCTGCCGGGAGCGCTGTGAGTAGGGGCTCTCCGACGAGGAAGGACCGCACCAACCGGCAGTCGTATGGGACTGTGAGTGCATTGACCCCACATAGTGAGACCTGCCCATGTTGTAGGCAGATTGGCCATGCTGTGGCCAATTGCAATAAGTTCGGGGAACTTAGGGTTCAGGGACGGCGCCGGATGGCCAAGCAGCGGAGCTGGTGTTTCCTGTGCCTCGGGCCACACATGGCTAGGTACTGCACGCGCACAAAAATGTGCGGATATTGTGGTGGGGCCCACAACAATCTGTTGTGCATGAACCGGTCCGGCCAACAGCCACCACAGGGCCGTACCCAGGGTGACACGGCATGGGGCCCTGAGAATTCGTTTGCGACTCGGAGCGCAACTCAGGGGCCAATGTCCCCACGTGCACAGGGCGGTACTAGGGTGCAGGGCCGCACTCAGGGTCATCACATGGGGGGCCCTGAGTTTTCGGTTGCGACTCAGCATCCGACTCAGCGGGCAATGGGGCCACAAGCGCGCAGCCACCCAGGGGTGCAGGGCCGCACTCAGGGTCATCACATGGGGGGCCCTGAGTTTTCGGTTGCGACTCAGCATCCGACTCAGCGGGACATTGGGTATGTTGAGCAGGCCGTAACGGGCGGGTGGCATGGGACACCTTCGAGCTATGCGGATGCGGTTCGGACGCCGCCTCAGTTGTCGCCCCGCTCGTCGCCTCGTCCTCGTCGGTCACATGTGATGTCCCCCCCGCTCATGGAGCGGCCACGGTTGAATTCACGCCCACCCCCCTTTAAGGGGAATCGTAGGTTGGGAATGGAACCGGCGCGTGGGCCATTTGTACAATGGGACCCTCTGGCGTATAGCTGCATACCTGATCGGTTACAGGCAGAGTGGGGCCCCGGGGGCCCTCGCTAGGAATTTGCGGCCCAACAATTTGTTGCCCCCCAACCGGAGACGGTGGTGTTACCGATCGCCTCTGTGCTTGTTTGGGATTTGGCGGGCAACCCAACATACGTTCGCGCCCTATTAGATTCTGGAGCTCAGGGCTGCATTGTATCGAATGATTTAGCAAAATGGTTGGGCCTCAAGATAAATAATGTATCGCTGCCGAGGAAATTGGTCCCTGCTGGGGATTACAGGGCAACCCTTCACGGGTTTTGTGATGCCTTTGAACGAGGGTTTGCGGCAGCAGTTTATTTGCGAACCGTCACCTCCACCGGGGAGGTCGACGTGCGTTTGGTTTTGGCAAAAAGCAAGGTAGCGCCTATTCGGACAAGGATGACGATTCCAAAACTGGAACTGTCCGGGGCTGCTCTTTTGACAAAACTTTTGAATCACACTCTAACAGTGTTGCGTGGGTCAGTGGTTTTGGAGGATACGGTGTACGCGTGGACGGACAGCCAGATTGTTTTGTGCTGGCTGAAGGCTTCGGTCCATAACTTAGAGGTTTTTGTTGCGAACCGTGTCTCCCAGATTGTGTCGTCTGAGGTCCCACTGACCTGGAGACATGTACCAGGAGAATTGAACCCGTCTGATTGTGCATCCAGGGGATGTCGGGCTCCTGAACTCGTTAGACACCATTTGTGGTGGGGACCACCCTGGCTTGCCAAGAGAGAATCGGACTGGCCCCACAGCCATGTAGTAGTATCTTCGGATCATGGCCCCAGAGCGGCCGTGCATGTTACCCAGAAGGGGCAATACAAGGCGTACCTATGTGTGTTTGTTTGTTTATCCACCAAGGCGGTACATCTCGAGCTCGTTGCTGATCTCTCGACAGAGGCTTTCATTGCTTGTTTGGATAGGTTTGTTTCTCGAAGGGGACTTCCAACTTTGATCCGCTCTGATAACGGCACTAACTACGTCGGTGCGGAACGATACTTACGAGAGATAGTCAACTTTTTGAATGTAAATAAAGTGGATATTGGAACGGCCCTCTCCCGTCGGGGTATACAGTGGACCTTCAGCCCACCGAGTTGCCCCCACTGGGGTGGGATTTTTGAGGCCGTAGTTAAGTCAGCTAAGACGCACTTGGGGCGTATAGTAGGTCAGACCGCGCTGACTTTTGAGGAGCTCGCGACATTGTTTTGTAAGATCGAGGCCGTTCTCAATTCGCGACCGTTGTGTCCGCTCAGCTCGGATCCAAATGACCTTGAGGCTCTGACCCCAGGCCATTTCTTGATAGGACAGCCACTTAACGCGTTGCCCGAGCACCCCTTCGAGGGAGTGAAATTGTATCGGTTGTCAAGGTACCAGATGTGCAGCAGTTTACTCAGAATTTCTGGAAGCGTTGGTCGCTCGAGTATCTGCATATCTTACAACAGCGCCTTAAGTGGACTGACAAAACCAGCCCCCCTAGTGTTGGTGACCTCGTTCTGGTTAAGGATGCTAACCTACCGCCACTACGTTGGCGCAGGGGGCGCATTGTTAACTTGTTCCCTGGCAAGGATGGGACCCCCCGGTCTGCAGAGGTTCTAGTAGGAGGCTCGGTTCTAAAACGAGCGGTAGCAACGTTGTATCGGCTGCCCGTAGATTAGGGGACAGGTGGGTGCCTGTCCGGGCGGGTGATTGTTCGATTCCAAATCGATATTCGATCGATGGTTTCGGAACGGCCATTTTGAATTTGACGTTGCTGCCAACCTAGCAGTTTTTGACAACTGACAGACGAAAAGCCCTCGCAATGTAACGCGTATTGATTAGGGTATTGAATTTAAATCGTAGTCCATCTGGAATGTATTCGGGGTTCCCTCAGGATTGTCTATATAGCTGAGTGTGTTGTGGTTCCCCGAACCAGATAAAGTTCGCATTTACGTGGCCGATTGGTTTTCCCACGTAACATAACCTGTTTTGGAACACTGTGCTCGTCGAAGCTGGCCTGCCAGTCATACCTGGTTGGCTGAAGAACCTGTCTACCAAGAAGAGCCTAGGGTGCACCCGGGCCTTGCAGAGAGACAGGAGGTTGACGGGACCGAAGCACAGACCAGGTTAGATCGACTCCATAAGTATTAGCTCGGTGAATCGCCGACGTTCACACTTCTTGGCATCTGATCGCTACGCTACCTCGTAGCTGATGGGCCCCTGCGAGGTCATTGGGTGCCGAGAAGCCTGAACAAATACGAATTTATTTATTTTATTGCATACTGCTTCGACTTGTGGTTTCCAAGTGCATTGTTCATCAAGGACAATGCCTAAAAATTTTGTTTGATTCACTTCTTGTATTTTATTATTATTTATTGCTATATTTAGTTTAGCTTTCTGGTTTTTCTTTGTTGTAAATTGAATGTACTTTGTTTTATCTGAATTTATAATTAGATTGTTACTCTTAAGCCACATTAGAGCATTATCTAAGGTTTGGTTTATGTCAGTTTCAAAAGTGTCAATATTTTCTCCCTTTACAATAATTGTAGGGTCGTCAGCAAACATTACGCTATCACATTTTAGCGTGTTAGGTTGGTCAATATTGTACACTAAAAACAAGAGCGGTCCGAGGATACTTCCTTGTGGAACACCACATGATATCATCTCTGGTGAAGAGTCAAAAGATTTCACCGTGTTCGTTTCGTCTACAAATTTGGTTATCCGAGTTATTTGAGAACGTTGAGTTAAATAGCTTTTGTAGAAATTCAGTGCCGTACCTCTTATACCAACGTTTTCGAGCTTATTTAGAAGAATACGGTGGTCAACAAAATCGAAGACCTTGCTTAAATCAAGAAATAATGCTACCATTGGGAACCTGTCATTGAGGCCCATTATTACGTGTTTCATCAAGTTAAAACTGGCTAGCGTTGTTGACTTGTTTCTTCTAAATCCGTTTTGTTCTATTGTCAAAATATTATATTTTTCCAGAAAGTCCATTGTTCTCTTATATACTGTCTTTTCGACTACTTTTGAGAAAATTGGTATCAGAGTTATTGGTCGGTAGTTATTTAGTTCTTGTTTGTCGCCTTTTTTGTGCACAGGCAATACAATTGAAAATTTTAATTTTTCTGGAAAGCATCCTTGCTCCAAGCACAGGTTTATTATATGAGATAGGGGACTTGATATATGTCGAGCGATAATCTTAAGTAATTTAGTATTTATGTTATCAATACCAACAGAGTTTGTATTGCGAAGAGATAGAATTATTTTGAAGATTTCGGAAGGGTCTGTGGGCTGGAAAAATATAGTGTCAATATTATTTCTGGAAGGATTTGAGTCCAATTTGTTATTTTGAGGTTCTACTGAGTTTTTAACTGTGTCTGTAAAAAAATTATTAAAATCTGTTGCTATTTCATTCCCATCGCTGTGTATAGTTTCCTTTGTTTTTATACTTTGTATATCCTTTCTGTTCTTTTTGTTGCCCAAATTACTATTTATAATATTCCAAGTAGCCTTACAAGCATTTTTTGCGTTTTTTATGTATGTTCTGTTTTTATGTAGTCTTATAGAGTTAATACATTGTCTTAGTAGTTTTGAGTACGTCTTAAATTTCTCCTTATTTTCGTCAGTTTTGTTCATATAATAACCTAGTCTAAGTTTTCGTTTTGTCTGGAAACACCTTTTTAAACCCTTCGTAATCCATGTTTTCTTATTTTTGTATTTTTTAATTAGTATTTTTGGAAAACATAGCTCATAGAATAGGCATATTAAACTATGAAATAAATTAAAGGCTTCATTTGCGTTATTTATACTCAGGACGTCTGAAAAAGATAGGCTCTCTATGCATTCCACAAACATATTGATGTTTTCTTGTTTATAATCAGGTATTTGTTCAATCCAGTGGTCTGTAGAACCAGTCTCACAGGGAACCTTAGTAAAATGTAGTGTCTGTGCTGTGTCATGATCTGAGAGGCCTAATCCATGAAGTTTTCCTTCAGAACCATTTATGTTACTAATAATGTTGTCTATACATTTATTTTGACGTGTGGGCTCTTGAATGTGATATATGAGACCAAAGTGTAAGTGCAAGTTTTTTAACCTTATCGTATGTTTATTATCGTTTAAAAAATCTATATTGAAATCCCCGCATATCACTATTTTATTTTTAGTTACGTTTAATCGTTCGAGCATCGATTCAAACCGCTGGAAAAATATTTCGATATTTGAATTTGGTGTTCTGTATAGGCATATTACTATTAGTTTTCTATTCCATACGCACTTCATATCCTCTTCATACAATCATTTCATCTTCACGTCAGTCCTGATCAAAGTGCTGCGTACAGCGTCAAAAGCAATTTCGGTGTTCACTTGCGACATAGACAATTTCAGTTTTTAGGGTTCCGTACCCAAAGGATTCCAAACGGGACCCTATTACTAAGACTCCGCTGTCCTTCCGTCCGTCCGTCCGTCTGTCACCAGGCTGTATCTCAAGAACCTAGCTAGCTAGAGAGTTGAAATTTTCACAGATTATGTATTTCTGTTGCCGCTATAACAAAAAATACTAAAAAACAGGATAAAATAAATATTTAAGGGGGCTCCCATACAACAATTCTTTCAATACCACATACAAACTTATGGATGCACCTGGTTACGTACATGGAGTGTGAAAGTAACCGCACCAATAACTTTGTAAACAATATTTTGCTGTGTAAAATCCAAACTATTCACTCCACACCATCGCTTCCATTGAACGGTGGTACGGAACCCTTCGTGCGCGATTTAGACTCGCACTTGACCGGTTTTTTATCTCTTTTCTGGTTAAATGATCGGTCTTGGACACGGTTGTAATTCTATATTTTGTAGTAAACTTTTGGTTTTATTGTTAAAATAAAATTATACGTGTTTTGTCAGTGAATGTTATTACTTATTTATTTGTAGTGATAAATATAAAAACATCGCCATGTTGCGGAAAACCTATAAACTTGCAACACTTTCTTTAAAAAGTAATTAATGTCATCTGTCGATTGCTGTCAAAGTGGGGCGTCGATTGTGCATGGTATGTGCATGAATGGCCGAGTCGGCAGTGACCCTGCCTATGAAGCCAAAGGTCCCGGGTTCGAGTCCCGGTGGGGGCAAATATTTGTTTGATGAGAACGGATGTTTGTACCCTAGTCATGGATGTTTATCTATCTAATTATAATATTTATCCATATAAGTATGTGTATCGTTGTCTAGTACCCAAGATACAGGGAATCCTAGTTTGGGGCTAGATCAATGTGTGTCAATAGTGTCCAAGGTATTCTTATTATTATTATTATATTATTATATATTTCTTGTGTTTTGTGAGTGAAAATGCCGAAAAATATTGATACTGTTAACAGTGGCGTAAGAAAAGTTATTCACAATCTATCGAAATATTTGCATGACAGAAAGTCTGAAGGATTGGACTCTATTCCTCTAAATAATATCACCAGCCTTATTGTCAACATTACTGGTAGGTTCGTCATATAATGTGCAATGTGAATTGGATAATTTTTAAGAAATGATTAAATAAAATATTTTGTTGTATTTTAGGCATATCTTATATATCCCGATCTTCCGTAATATAAATACAAAACGAATGTGGGACGACAGCTTTATTTTCTACGCCTTAGAAAAATAAACCTAAAACCACAAAGAAAAACATTCTGGATGATTTTGATTTATGTGCAATTAGGCACATACTTGAATTTTATGCTGTCCGAAAAGAAGTACCTAGGTTGAAACGGCTGCTTGCAGCTCTTAAAGAATCCATAAATTTTGTGGGTGGCAGAGAATCTTTTCGTTTACTCTTACACAAATTAGGTTATAAATATAAAAAATGTAGAAATCAATGGGCAGTACTTATGGAGCGACTTGATATAGTGGCATGGAGGGACAGGTACCTACATGAAGTCAAAGATGTAAAGGAGAGTGGTATGCCTGTTTTATACCTTGATGAATGTTATATACTTTCCAAAATTCCAAAATTCTGGAACGCTACTAAACAGATGAGCTACAAGTCTAATGTTCCTGTCAGTGTAGGATCATGCCAAGATCCTAAGGGTATCGCTGAACTGTTTGCTCAACATTTCAAGGTGGAGCCGCCATCCTCGCCACCGCCGCCGCCGGCGCCGGCCACCGGTGGTGCTGGTCTCGAGGGCGGCGCGGGGACCGACAGGAGTGACGTCATCAACTTTACGGCGATGGACGTGGCTGAGGTGGTCAGGCGAATGGTTCGCGGCAAGTCGACGGGATTCGATGGGCTCAATATCGAGCACATCCTTTTTGCGGGGGACAAAGTCTATCGTGTATTTGCTGCTCTGTTCAATTCTTGCATAAACTACGGTTACCTCCCCAAAGAAATGATAAAAATGGTTGTGGTTCCAGTCCCTAAGAACAAGACAGGCGACATGTCGGTGCTCAGTAACTATAGGCCTATATCTTTAGGTACTATTGTGGGCAAGGTGTTTGAACGGCTTCTGCAGCCCGTACTGACCAGCAGGTTGCGTATTGACCTTGCACAGTTTGGTTTCCGTCCCGGGCTCTCAACAGATTCAGCTATTTTCACTTTAAAACATACCATCAGACAGTTTTCTGGACGGAAGCAGAGCTTTTGATCTGGTAAATTATTATTTACTATGGCAGAAACTCCAGCGAGCTCAAGTAAACCCAAAAGTGGTGAATCTGTTGAGATACTGGTACGGAAATCAAACGAATGCCTTGAAATGGGGCGACACCACTTCTAACGAGTATATGTTAGAGTGTGGAGTGCGTCAGGGTGGGCTCACCTCCCCCGATCTGTTTAACCTGTACGTAAATGACTTGATCTTGGGCCTGAGGGGCACCAGGGTCGGCTGTCATATTGGTAATGTGTGTGTTAACAATCTGAGTTACGCTGACGACATTGTGCTCCTGAGTCCCTCGATTGAGGGTCTTGAGCGACTTTTAGCCCTTTGTACTCGCTATGCTGAAGTGCCTGGACTAAAATACAACAAGGAAAGACCGAGATGGTAGTGTTCAGATCGGGGAAGGACCCTGAGAGGATACCTCCTCTGTTTTTGGAAGGCTCGCCGGTGCGGGTTGTGGAACAGTTTAGATACCTTGACCACATCCTCACAGGAGACATGCGGGATGATGTCGACATCGAGCGGGAACGCAGGGCCCTGGCCGTCCGCTGCAACATGATCGCGCGAAGATTTGCTCGTTGTACTGACGAAGTTCAAATTACTCTCTTTAAAGCGTTTTGCCAGAGCTTCTATACCAGCCAGCTCTGGCTTCATTACACCAAACGTGCCTATAATACCTTGCTGGTCCAGTACAACGATGCATTTTGAATACTTATGCGTCTACCAAGATACTACAGTGCATCGACGATGTTTGCGGAGGCTAGGGTCCCTGATTTCTACGCAATAATCAGGTCGAGGATTGCATCATTCTGGGTGCGGCTGCGAACTTCAGAAAATGAGATTCTGAGTGCTTTTATGGAGAGCACGAGCGGACCATTTTTCCAGCACTGGAATACCGTGCACCACGCTGGGAACAGGAAGTAACTTGCACTGTATAGTCTAACTTTCATTATATTTATTTATAATTTTGACAATAATAATTTACTGTTATACAATTATTATATTGCTAATAATTGCTTTTGCATCATATTAATGTCACTGTTATTCCTGTTTTTATTTATAATTTTGACAATAATAATTTGCTACTGCGCCATTTTGATATTGTAATCTTAAATTCTACATAATTTTGTATTTGTAATTCTATGGGTATATTCAATGACCTGAAATAAATAAATAATAATAATAATAATAATAATATATTCATGCTTCTCTCAATATACAAAATGTTAGCAAAGTGAAAATAAGCCCGGCGTATCTAAATCTGTAGCTAAAGGAAAAATATACATAATTGTTCATTGTGGTGGCAATACTGGGTTCCTCCCGAATGCTTTGTAAATTTATAACGACAAAGAAAAAAAGCTGATTTCCATGATGCCATGAATAAAGTTAATTAAAAAAATGGGTATAGAATAAATTATGGCTTATGTTCAAACGATCACCAAAAACGCAACTGTTTTACTACCAATAAATTCGAAAAGACCGCCAGAATTAGTAAACGATCACCAAATTTTGTTTCACGAAATGTTTTTATGTACTTAAGTTTATGTTTTAAGTATTTTTGTTGTTCTTACATGTTCAACCTAGCGCGAAGGATAAAGGGGGCTTCGCTTTGCTCATCCCTTTTACGGTTCACCTAATCAACCACAGTATTTTGCCCTGATATTTTTTGCTACTTTTGGTGATCATTTACCCATTTTGGGTAACAAAAATTTTTTGGTGGCCATTTAAATTGTTCTTATAAATTATTACCCAATCTAAATAAATCCACCTGTAATGGACAATGCTAGATATCATTCTAGCCAAATTAACAAACCTACAAGCTCGGTTAATATAAAAAAAAATTTGCAGAATGGCTTACATCAAATAATATGTATACTAAGACCGCCGCCATATCATTGTGAGCTGCATCCGATAGAAAAGATATGGGGCATAGTAAAAATAAAGGTTGCCACAAAGAATGTTGGTTTAGATAATATCACGTTCCTTCAGCTTGTACAAAACTGTTTTGAGGATATAACTACTGATACATGGAATAATTACTGTGAGCATACAAAAAGCTAGAAAAGGAATATGCACGGGACTGGTAATTTACAGAGAAATTGAACAACTTATTATTAATATTGCCGGCAGTGATAGTGAAACATCCAGTCTTACAACTGACAATGAGTCTGATATGTCTAGAATTGATGCATTACAATCTGATCACGAAGATCATGAAATATCGTATGAATCTGTTGAATATTTAGATTCAGAATTTGATGATTAATGAATAAAAAGAGTACATAATCATAATGGTTTTATTTTCTATATTTTAACTCGACTACAGGTACCTACTTTAGTGGAAGATTATTTTAAAACAATAAAAAATAATAGTAGTTAATATGACTTCCATAATGAGAGACATTTATATACGACTGTTTCAAAACAATAACACACGAGTATTTTAATGCCTAATGATGTACAATTACATACACTGCTTTATATCTACATATCATAAGCTCTCGATGATTTTTTATTTATAGTTATATTCAAAATGTAACTTCTAATAAGACCAATTTTAAAATATGTTTGGCAATTAGCGAAGCGGCCAATTTGTATGGGTATACTATACTTAGTATTGCTATATATAAAGTTATTTAGCGCCCTCAGACCAGATTTTTTTATATTCCTGGTTGGGTCCTGGTGGTTTTAACCTTTGAGATCCCACTGATACGGTATCGTTTCGGAATTTATTCATTGGTTTTGTACTCTATTACCGAGCAATAAGATTGAAAATATATGGCCGATTTGCAAAGGGATAGTTTAGGTAAGGTTAGGTTAAGCGGCACTTCATTAGATCAGCAATCTGTGCATTAGGGCATAATGTCAGGCAAACTTTGTGTAAGTAGCAGTGCGGGTCCTGGCTTTATAGTTTAACAATTTCCTATATTCAGAATTGCAAAACAAAAGTCTGCACAGCACGAATTAAATTAATATTATACAGATTTTAGTTCACGTTCTGAAAGTTGGACGTTTGTTTTCACAGTTTTTATACACAAAGTTTATGCCACGAACAATGCACTGAACTAAATGTTGTGCACTAACATCGTTGTAGAGTAATTTTTAGTCACAGCTGAATTCATAGTTGTTATATTTTGTTGATTTGAGAGTATTCGCTAATTAGATTAACAGTCAACCAATGTATAAATGGGGCAAATATTTGTGCTTTACGAATTTATTTATTTTATTTATTTATTTATTCGAGTATGCACGGAATTTTTGGCGATACAAGAAATAATTCTAGCAATGGAAGTTGTCTCCATATTTTTGTTTAACCATGGAGACACACAATTTCGATGGTGGCACTCATGAAAATGTTGCGTATGAGTGTTGGGAGCCTGTTTATGTACGGTTGAAAGCCTAAAAAGAAATCATTTCAAAGAGGTCATTCAGAAAGAAGACAAAACCGGACAAGTGTGAGTCAAACTCGCGCACGAAGGGTTCCGTACCACCGTAGAGATGGTGCAGAGTGAATAGTTTTGATTTTACATTCTGTTTTTTAGTTTTGTTGTTAAAGCGGCAATAGAAATACAACAGCCTAGTGACAGATGGGCGGACAGCAGAGGCTTAGTAATAGGGTCCCATTTGGCACCCTTCGGGTACGGAACCCTAAGAAACGATTAACGTAGCTAACCTTAACCTCTGCAACATTGCATCGTTATAAGTAAAAAAATGCAAAGTCACTCATCAACAATTTATTTTGTATGAATAGTAAATGCGATACCTAATTAAAATTTTCACTATACCAGACGTAGCTTGGATCGTTAATCATTTTTTCTACTGGTTTGTTTTTACACCTAAACATAAACATTTTTACCTATATACAGGCACATACATTGCTTCTGGCCCCACACTAGGATGCCCTATGTCATGGGAACCAGAAACAGTGACGTCAGATTCATATAAACATCACAATAAATGTAGCCTATTAATGTCCCCACCGAGGTGCACAGGTCTTCACCTACGAGTAAGATTAAGCCATATTCCACTACGCTGGCTCAGTGGGGGTTGATGGAGGGGTTTTACGACCACTACCACGTAGCGATAGTACCCGGGTCCTACCTACAGCTTAACGTGTCATCCGAAACTCTGAACGACAGATAATGTACAGATAAATTAATTATTTCATTGGTACATGTTCAGGTTTCGAACCTGCAGCTGCTGTGTCATAAGCAAGTGCATTAAATTAAAAAAAATAACCGATTTTATGTCAGAGAAAATGCAGTTAATTTCTAGTATATTTATGTTTATCTACACACGTATCATAAACCCTCTTTACTGCGTCCAAAAACCTCACGTTACGATCAGCATAATGTTAAATTACTTTGTGAAAACTCATTTCTTATCTGAAAATTTACACATTATGACCATAATGTGTAAATTTTCTACATATTATGAAATTCAAATTTCGGACGCCGACGCCCGCCTGCGTGCCGCCCCCCTACTTTGTCTGTGAAGTTGGTACTACAGAACAAGCTAAACAACTGCAGAGCCACAATGCCGGTCAAACATGCGGTTCCTGAACACATCAAAGAGAGCTTATGATATGTGTGTAGATAAACTAGTGTATGTAACTGTACATAATTAGGCATTAAAACTCGAGAGTGGGTTTATGAAACGAGAAGAAGGAAGCTCTCCATTATGTATCAGTCACATAAACTACTATTAAGGCTTTGCGGCCAATAATAGTTAAGTGATAAAAGTTATTCTTACCTAATCAGTTTCTTAGTGAAAGATAATAAAGATGTTTTACAACCCCTACTTATTTAACAACCTCAATCTAAGCTATAGTTTTATCGTTAAGTCAGTAGTTGAAGCCGTACATCACTTATGCGGTCGAGATAAGATTAGGCGAAGCATTTTTTTCGATTGATTAATGACTAGGCATTTTTCGTTTGTTGCTATCTTAAAAGCTAAGGATTTTTCTTGTTGAAGTTACTATCGTTTATTGAACGGGTTCAGTTCAGATCGGTGCTAATACAAATTCGCACATCGAGCTTAATTTTTAAATTTTGTTTTAAAATGTTCATAGAAATTTGATACGTTAATAATTCTTGATCCAATTCAGACTCAATTGGTTTCAACATTTGTATAGATTTTTGATGACTAAGGTGTTTCTTGAGCGATGCTTAATCTATGCCTCTGCCACACCGTATTGGAAACGGCGCACCCTGCAGGTCTATATGTTACAGCTAAAGAGAGATGTGAAACTAAACCTAATTTTAGCCGGTTAATGTTGAGATTAGTTTTGAGCCTCGGCTAGTGTCCGAAATAATTCTCGTTTGTGATGATAAGTGATTTCATCTTTAACTGGCTAGACTGCACTACTGTGCAGTCTAGCCTTTTAACTTTTAACTTTTCGGTTAATGTTTGACATTCGGTGGCTAATGTTGACAACGAAATAATGATTTTGTAATTTTTCTTTCTTTTCATGTGTTTTTTATGATTCGCCTTTGTTTGTCATTTACCTATCATACTTGTCTTTGTCACTCCCTAACACGAATTTGCTCATACAACGGTACGCTGGTATTTACAATGACAGGGTTGTCATAACAACATCACGTCACGATTATTTTCAAACATTGTTTTTTTTAGTAAGAATATATTTGTTGACACCCCTTCAATTTTATAATGGCTTATCGCCTGCTATGCGGTCGCCCTATAATAGGTACCACTCGAGCAAGCTAATCAATCAATCAATCAGTCAATAAATCAGTCAATCAATCAATCAATCAATAAAATATTTTCTTTGTCAAACAGTAGGTGTAGATGTACTATGCAACATTTTATTAAATCATTTTCTATGAGTAATTATCCATGCTTTTTATTTAAAAACATGGATAAAGGAAAAGCTTATTTAAGCTTAAGTCAGTACCTACCTTTAATTATATGTATATTCATTATTATAATTATATTGTTGGATCATTTATGTATTCATTTAATGAATCGTATGTAAGTTTCTCAGTTCCCTCTTAAATAGTATTACATGTTCTATAATACGCACACTATCCGGCAGCTTGTTATAAACGATAGGTGCCATGCCGTAGATATTATTTTTGAATAAGGCGGTATTATGTTATGGCTTATGGATTTTAGATTTGTGACATTTATTTTTGTAATTTTAAAATAGATTAGAATTGGTTTTGACAAAAGTAGCTACCTCTTAAATGTATAATGAGGGAAACGTCAAAATATTTAGCCTCTTCAAATTAGACTTACAACTATCTCACTTTAGCTTCACCACAGTATTGCTTGCGCAATCGATAATTTACACATCACGGCACACCGAGCGTCTAGCTATTTTGTAACACCCAGAAGGTGTTTCCAACTAGCTAGACGCAGTGGAGTAGGCTCATTACCTATTCCTGCTCAAGGTTGTATATTCAACATGTCCAGTAGACTGAAAAGTAAAGTTATGTTTAGGCGGCTAATGTCAATCATATTTTCTCACCCATCTTTAGCCTCAACAGCGTTAGGCTACTGCAGTTGAAATAATTTATCGCAATGAACAGAATTTTTAACATTAGCCGATGCTCAAACATAACCTCAACATTAGCCGGCTAAACTTAAGTTTAGTTTCACACCAGTTATCTTTAGCCGTAACATATATCATACATAACCCCTTAATACTTACGAAGACTGTGTGGTTTTGGGGTGTCCCTATAAATTGATTAAATCACCAAAAATCTCATTTAGTTGCCTCCCACAGGACCGGAAAAAGATACCAATTCAGGAAATTAATCAATCTGTATAACAATCAGTATATGAATGAATCAATTTCCTAGAGTGTCGATTGTCTATTTGTAACCAGATATACTTCCCTATATCGTTTGCCTGCCTTTGGTTGGGATCTCAAATAACTTTATGGTCTGTTATTGACTAATTAAAAAGATAAGACGTGCGATAAGACTGGACGTTATTATATCCAAACACATTCATAAATCAATCCAAACATACAATGTAAGTACTTTGATACTACTAAATATAATAAATAATCAAATAATTTCTGACTCGTTTTAGTGAAAATAACAGACAAAATGCTTTCATTTATCGATTAGACTTCTTGTGAGAAACTTAAAATTCAAACAATTAAAAACTACTCCTTGGTCTGATGGGATCACGCTTCTCACACAGGGGATGCAGGTTCGATTCCTGACCATGTACCAATGAGATAATTGATTTATCTTAAGTACATTATATGGACGTTCTAATGGTGAGGGAACCTTCATTACATGGAGCTGCGACGATGGGCTACCCCTGTCACGCAAAATGGAGTACTGAATAACTGGCTCAAAGTGGCCACAATTGTGCCTCTTCCACCCCGTATGGAAAAAGGCGTGACGCTATGTTATGTTATGTTTAAAAATTACCTGCCAATTTTTTTGAGAGCAATATAAATATATGAATTGAGATCGTCAGAATAGAAAATAAATATCAAAGGATTTTGTAATGAAGAAAAATATCAACTTTATTAGTACTTTATGTGACTGCTACATAATGGAGGGCATTAATACTCGAGAGCTCGAGAGTTTTAATGCCTAATTATGTACAGTTACATACACTAGTTTATCTACACACATATCATAAGCTCTCTTTGATGTATTCAGGAACCGCTTGTTTGACCGGCATTGTGGCTCTGCAGTTGTTTAGCTTGTTCTGTAGTACCAACTTCACAGACAAACTAGGGGCGGGACACAGGCGGGCGCCGGCATTCGAAATTTGATTGTCATAATTTGAAAAAATTTTGTACATTATACAAATTTTCAGATTAGAAATGAGTTTTTACCAAATAATTTTACATTACGCTGGTCTTAACGTGCGGTTTTTATACGCAGTAAAGAGGGTTTATGATACGTGTGTAGATAAAATAGTTTGTGGTTTTTATTCATGACAAAATCTGTTGATAAACTTATTTAGTAGATTTGTTCCTGTATATCTATGTGAATCATTTATAATTACGATTACATTGAACTAAGCTCCAAGCTGCTTGTATTGTAAATTGAAGATGTTCAGGTACTGCCCTGCATATGTGTGAGATTATGCTCCTGTACATACGTGCTGTTTGCACGTGTTGGTGCTACGTGGGTGAATCCTGATAGTAGAACAAACATGACAATTTAATTATTATGTTTGTTATGATAATGCTAGAGTGCGCACCGTAGTCGAACAAACAGTTTACGCATTATAGTTACTATAGGTTACGACGAGGATGTATTTTGCGAATTGATATTGAAATGTTGGTACGGCATCAAAATAAGACAATTATTGATAATTTAGTGAAACGAGAAACTTATCCTTGATTTTTTGGTCCTTGATTTTTTGATTGCACCAACTTGAGATTTTCACAGGGGGTGCTTCAAAATTATTTACTTAGCTTGTTTGATGTAACAAGCAAAGTAAATAATTTAGTAGACAAACAAAAAAAAACTTCGACAAAAGAAAAATAAAACTTGTAATTTCAGTCCTCGTTATCGGACAATAAGACATAAGTGTATTCGGGATTTCTATGCCATGGTCCAATAAGCAAGGTATGTTTATCAACAAAATTTTTGAGCTGATCGAAGTGATCAAATTAAGTGAGTCTGATAAGAATAAAAAAAAAATATTACTTAATTGTATCAGTATTGATCCATCGTTAGTTATTTACACTCACACATTTTTATATGTTTAGTATTACCATTGGTCTTGTATCACAGATAATCTACATATTTTGCTTAACATGTTATCATGTTAAGCATAGTGATGTTTAGTAAGTTCTGACTTCATCTGTTCAGTCAAAATTAACTCTTAATTAGTAGCTTCAAGCCTCTTGTCTTGTTGCAGAAGGTTCTATTTCAATCACGTGATACTATTCTGCTTCTGTTGTTATAAGGAGGGGGTCCCTTCAAATCAAATCCCTTTATGCTATCCTACGCTCGCTGTATGTGGAATACCTGTACAAACAACTTTCATGATTCTTGATCTACCGGTGCTGAGCGTTGTCTGTTAGTCATTAAGTTAGTTTACGTCTTGTCATGTAGATAGATATGATAATTAGGTAGTATAAAATATCTCTAAGTTACTCCTTTAATTAAAGAACTTTCGTTATTTAATTAAAGGGATGAATATAGTTAATTATATTGCAGAGTCGCTGTAAAAAGCGGGTCCTCCATAGCAAAGTTCTTTATTTCTGTAGATATTTACATATACTTAGCAAACGTAATTTTTTGCCACTTCTCTATATTGGACCACTGTGGGAGTAGAAGGGCGTAGAAACTCCCAAAGATTGATTGTTAGATCTCTTTTAAAATTCGATGTGCTTAACTAATACATTTTGTTATTTTATTATTATGATTAATAAGCAATTACAAAATTATTGACAACAAGGTCTTTGGTCGAGCTAGATTAACCCCATACAGTCCCATCATTTAAGTAATCTTGAACATTGTAATATCCCTTTTTCGACAAAGTCGCTTTAACATGCTTTT
This sequence comes from Argyresthia goedartella, assembly GCA_949825045.1. Classification (NCBI taxonomy): domain Eukaryota; kingdom Metazoa; phylum Arthropoda; class Insecta; order Lepidoptera; family Argyresthiidae; genus Argyresthia; species Argyresthia goedartella. The sequence continues at coordinate 9,083,181 of OX463831.1, read as the reverse complement.
TAAACTGCTCAAATGGCAATTTCAATACTAATGGACTGGGCCCAATGCCATAAACAATATATATATTATATATATATATATATATGTGTCGAAAGTTGGCAAGTGCGTGTTTCGCGCTTCATCGCCTTTCGTGGACTGTCCCAAAGGAGGTTGTTCGGTCTTGCTACTTCGCGACCGTACACTCTCTGCTCCAATATGGCGCAGAGCTTTGGGGGCGCGCAACTGATTGGGAGCGCGCATTCAGGATGCAGAAGAGAGCAGTAAGAGCCATCGCGCGAGTGCCCCTGGACACACCCGCGAGGCCGCTGTTCAAATCGCTCCATATCTTGACTTTACCGGCTGTGGTAATATTCCAGGTGGCTGTGTATGCTCACCAAAACATAGACGCCTATCGCGCCCATAAAGATGTCCATAGGTACGCAACACGCAACGCCAATAATTTGGTCACAATCTCCCGCCGTCTGACGAAAACATGTAAATCGACACATGCGATGGGTCCGTCGATTTACAACAAATTGCCGGGGCACATCACATCCGCTCCAAGTACCGGGGCATTTAAAGCCAGACTAAAGCGGTGGCTTATTGAGCTGACGCCCTACAGCCACGAGGAATTCGTAACGCACTCACGATCTAGGTAAAATTTATTTATAATTAGGTACAGCCCCCTCTACAGGTTGTAGCCTTACTTGACATTTGAACTACATATTTTTTATATTTTTGATGACCATGACATATTGTACAAGATTACTTAAGACTTATTTTTGCTATTTTTGTATTGATATTAATACCAAATGACATGTAATACTAACCTATTACGAATAAACGTCTTATGTCTTATGTCTTATTATTATTATTTTTCCAACGAACTCTCCCCCCAAAGAAGGAAGTTTTTCTATTACCGCCTCCTAACAAAGTCCCAAACCTCATAGCGGTTCCCATGAGTATCGCAATATTGGAGAGCCGATTTAACTCGCATTTCGTGTCTAACGAGGGCATTTGGCCCCAATTTTCGAGGCCCATTCTCGTATTGTAGGGCTGATCTTCGAATTACGAGTTTGGTGGTGGGGCCAAAGTGTAACGTAATTGATGGGAGATATTTGGGGCCGCAAAGTTGCGATTACGACTTGGGATATTGTTATTTAGATGTTCTATCAGCCGATATTGTTAGTGAACCAATTTCTTGAGGTAGGCTTTCAAGGATTCTGTGTTATGGGTTGACGATATATCACTTAGGATACCACAGTCACGTTCAGTAAAACATGCGAATTGAGGTGTAAGAAGTACAGTAAGTAGAACATCGCCTGGGTATAAGTTTGTCTTTGTATGAATGAATATGCACGAGTATATAAATCTTGCACCTAAAAAATACTGTTCATTATTTCATTAGTTCCGTACCCGAAGGGTGCCAAACGGGACCCTATTACTAAACCGTTGTCCGTCTGTCTTGACAGCGGGCTCTATTTGATGATTTGAAGTAAGTGAAGAGTTGAAATTTCAACAGAATGTGTACTTCTGTTTCCGCTACTACGCGATAGTTTTGAAACTAAAGGAGATCCATACAATAGATGTGTTTAACACCAAACGCGATATAACAAACCATCACATGATTCAGACGACCCAAATGGCCGAATCGGCAGTGACCCTGCCTACGAAGCCAGGGATCCCGGGTTCGAGGCCCGGTGGGGGCAAATATTTGTTTGATGGGAACGGATGTTTGCACCCTAGTCATGGTTGTTTATCTATCTAAGCATAATATTTATCTTTATAAGTATGTGTATCGTTGTCAAGTACCCAAGATACAGGGACTCCTAGTTTGGGGCTAGATCAATGTGTGTAAATAGTGTCCAAGATATTATTATTATTATTATTTAATATGATCGTAGATTTCGCGGCTTATCACATGGCACAATTAGTTTCATATCAGTTTAGCAATCTTAGGATTTTGGATTATTTTAGTGTTTAAGTTTTCTTGTAAACTGGTATCTTCGTGTGCGAGTCCCACCCGCTTTTGATTGATTATTCTATTAGACGGAGGATCACAAAGGGTTATTCCACTTTTACCACAGTCTCCCTTTTTCACACTTGTTTGGTGTATCCTTATATATTGTAGTACATAAAGTATATATGTATCTCATTCAAATTAAAACAGCATAAGTGGACTAACCTATCGCAAACAGTCGTCATAATTCTGAATACGTCAAACCTAACTAACGAGCACGACAGCCTGGAATCCGATAGAACTTATTCAGTGCCGCTGTTTATATTTTTAAACTCGTTTTTATTAGTTTAGTTTACTGTACAAGGAACCTGCATGTAATGGCCTGCTTTGTGCAAAAAAATGGTATATTTGAAAGAAATAAAGAGAAAGGATAATATTTGAAAGTTGTGTCTATAATCCTGGGTTTAAAAGGATTCGCGTCAAGCCGTGAAACTGCGCATGTTCTCCTTCGTGTTTGTATATGTTTTCCGCCGCGCACCTTTCAAATCTAAATGCCAATTTGTGATGACCTCATTTGCATTCCAAGCGGGCCTTTCCTGAAACGCAATTTTTTCAAACGAGACCACTGACCGCAATTTCAGACCGAAATGAAATTCTTCTGATGAATATTGTATTTCAATTTTTTAATGGCTATCGATTTGCATATTTTGGCGTTGAAGTATCACCGCAGATATCAAATAGATATTATGGATACAGCCCCCTTTATTAATTGACTTCGAAACTGGTTGTCAATTCTATACATATGTATGTAATATTATCGGGAAGACAAAATATTCAAAAATGTTATTTTTTTTGGGCTTTCAAACAAAAAAACTTAATTTCAATTTATATTTGTATGTATGTTTGTCTTCGTGTTTCTCCGAAACTAGAAGCGGATTTTGAACATTCTTTTTTTTCACCACACAGTATTGGTACAATCGACACAGTATATCGGGAGAAAACAAGTAACAACATTTTGCCAAACATTACAGGGGAGCCAAAAAACGTTTTGTTACTTAAAATTCAAACATCTCTGGCATTATAAGATCTATCAATGTCATTTTTAGACACACTGTATTTTACTAATGTAGAGAATTTTAGCCCTGAAAAACCTTCCGATTCTTTAATCAAGGTAAAAATTGTTTTAGTTTTGTTTAGTCATCAATTTCTAAGTATTTCGTCTCTGAAGGAACTGTCACATGACTGCAGAAAAATGAAACTTTCACCATTTTTGGTAGATATGGGTAAGAATGTAATCGTAAATTGCAGGTATGTTTTGGAAGATTTTTTATAGGTCAAAGGGAAGGTTTTTTATAATAATATAATTTGCATCACTAATGCTCTGAAAACAAGTTGTATAAAACTCGAGGTAAATTCGATTTACAACCGTATGGAGTTACCTCCATCGATTTTTCTTACTTTACTTACGTAAATAAGAAAATCTGACGAGGCGCTTTCTTTGTTTTTTCGGACAAGACCTCATACATGAGGCAAGACCCCGGTAAAACGCAATAAATTGGTTTTCTTTTTAAAACGATTGAACAGGCCAGCAAGAAAATTGCATGGAAAAAAAGAAGAGATAGGCGCCACGAAAATCTTGTTGAAAACGTTGTTGGAAATATATTTGAACGAAAAAGTACTTTTTTTAATAAACAATTATTTGTATTTTTTATTTCCTCGCTTTAGTAAAAATTAGGTTAATGCACTCGGGTTTTAGTGATCAATTACAGCCTCAAACCACAAGCATTAAATATCTCGGGTGCAATTCATGAGCTTACCTCCCTTGTAAAACAATCTACCTCTACTATCAAAGATATAGACGAAGGCGCTATTATCAGGAACATATAACGAGTATATACTTATTTTTCTAATAATGCTGGGAAACCTTTCAAACCAAGTAAATAATTGGAGCCAACATTGTACATGTAAAATTTCTTTGTAAGGTAATAAAAGGGTTTTAACGTAATGGTATGTTAATTACCGAATATTTTAATGAGTCTCACCTGTATCAGAACAAATTAAGGTTCCTGGTAAAGTAATTTTGGATTATAAACGACGTTTTTCTGCCAAAAAAATGAGATTTATTGTTACAATTTTCCCTTTCCGTGTGGCAGTGATTTTCTCACTTTAAACTGCAATTCAAAATTTTGAAAAGGAGTTTTATTAACAGGTAGGTAATAATAATAACATTAGTGACAGCCTGTTAGGACCTACTGTTGATTATATACCTCCTTAAATGACAATCTGTTGTTTTTTTAGATCGAATACGTGAGAACATGTTAAATTTTTTGGTTATCCAAAAACAACAAAATTGATAATTATATTTGCTGCATACATTTTGCTGTTCGGAGTATCCTGTTAATTTGTAAGAAACAACAAGGACAAGAAATAAATACATAGGTAACGCAAGAAATATTACTCAAAATAAATTACCTGTAATTAACTCACTGTCGCTCTCCATGCCAAAACCAGCACTAAAACTCTATCCACCAAACTGTTATCCAGCCAAAAACTTCTCACTCAAAGTTACAATAAACACACACCAAAAAAGAACCACGCACGGAAAACTCGAGCACTCTACTAGAATTAGTAATAACGAAAAAGTTGGGCGGTTTTGTTCTCTGCACGTTTCCACGGCGGGCTACCAGAGGCAACTGGTGGGCGGGCGGTGTGGCGCCCTACTGTCTACTGAGGACTGTGGGCGGGCGGCGAACGTGCGCTGTACTTTAGATTTCACTCTTGGGGCGACATCTTAAAGGTGCATGTTTTTTTGTGCTTTTCGATATTAAAATTATCAAGTCGGTTATTCTTGCATCTTCCTTCTGCCCGAAAACAGTTAATTAAAAAACCTGCAATTATAAAAAAACACTTATATTAAAGCTTTATTTTGGTGTTATCTTTGTTTAATTTTTAACTTTTGACTACACCATTCTGTTTTATCATATTTATATTGTAGATTTATTAGATTATGGTATATCTATGTTATGACTAAGGAATAACGGAAAATCAAAGAGATAACTGAAAAAGGTACATCGTTATTTTATTTATGTTTTTTTCCCGATTCAAGAAGATTTGTATCATTGATAAGGGTTGGATTACTCGTAAGTAGTATTGGATAAAAAGGCAAGTTTTGTAGCTTTAACAGGACAGAGTGCGATTCTCAAGGTATCAAAGTAGATTTCCTTAAATAACTAATAGCAAGAAAATGTTTGAAAATAAAATCTATAAATGCTGAATAAAAGGCAAATGTTTTGATGTTTGGCTCCTTGAGACTTAGACTTAGAGAGAGTAAATAATTAGGGATTCGGACTGTTTAGTAAAATGCTATTCAAATGGTCATTGTCGCTTTAAAAACCGAATTAAGATGTCATCATTACCTGTCTTATTGATATTAGAAACGCATGATAAGTAACTACGACTATACGGGTATCCCAAATCTCAACGTCAAGTAAGCAGCAGGTGAAACCATAGCCTAAACAGGATCTACAGGAGGTAAAATAAAATCTATGTCACTCGGTTCAACAAAATATTGGCTTATTTGAAAAAAATTATAAATCAACTTCCCTTATCAGATATTTAGTTAGTGTGATAATAAAATTACCATAGCAGTCACAAGTTGAGAAGAATCTTTCGATAGGTATAACGAAATTATTTCGTTATATATATCGAACTTTTTTGTTATATATATTTATAATATATATAACGAAAAAAGAAACACATATACACATATACATACATACCCTTGAAAAGGTAAAAAAAATAGCTTCATGATCTAATGGGTTTCACGCTTGCTTCTCACACAGGAGATAGTGAAAATAAAATCTATAAATGCTGAATAAAAGGCAAACGTTTTGATGTTTGGCGCCTTGAGACTTAGACTTAGAGAGAGTAAATAATTAGGGATTAGGACTGTTTAGTTTAGTAAAATGCTATGCAAATGCCATTGTCGCTATAAAAACCGAATCAAGATGTCGTCATTACCTATCCTATTGATATTAGAAAGGTATGATAATAATAAGCCTTAATTATCTTAAGGAAAACATCGTGAGGAAACCTTCATTACTCCATAGCTGCGACGTTGGGCTAGCCCTCGGTCACGCAAAATGGAGTATTGGAAAACGATCTCAAAGTGGGCACAATTTCAATAGTTCAATAGTTCAATAGTATTTATTCATAAACAATAGTACAATTGTGTCTGAAATACATCGATTAAAACTAAAATATTATTTAAATGGTATAACAATTCTATACAAGTGAAATCATTATAAGCCAGAAATATAATAAAATGTAACTTAATTGAAATTAAATTAAATGATAGGTAGACAAACAAAATAACAAAACACTTTGACATGTCAAAATAAATTATTCAATACAAATACAAATCACATACCTGGCATAACAGTTATTAGTAATCATAAGTGAAGTACGTCTAATTAAACGTCAAAACTAAAATTAATCATGCGCATGTCACAATAAATAAATAAATTCATAAACACAAGGAATAAAATATCATGTCATAAATAAAAATTGTATAATGTTATTTTGATTGATTGCAGAATTCGTCAATACTGTATGGACTCATTTCCAATAAGAATTTTCTTAGCTTGTCCTTAAAACTGCTGTGCGTAACCATGAGCTTAAGCTCTGTCGGGAGCTGGTTGAATAACCTGAGTGACTGATAACCCGCTGAATGTCTTGCTACTTCTAACCTAGGTGCAGATACTATCGGAAAGTCCTTTCTACGCGAATTCTCTCGTGTATGTCTCTGTTCCTGGTTTTCTATTTTGTGAATATTCTTAACTAGAACATCCATCAGCACAAGCAAGTAAAGCGCCGGAACTGTCAGTATACCCAACCTGATGAAGTGCGGCCTGCACGATTCCGTCTGTTGGATACGAGCTATCGTGCGGATTGCCCTTTTTTGTAACACGAATGCTTTTAAAATATTATATTCATAGCTATTTCCCCACAACTTGATGCTATAGCGCAACTTGGACTCAACCAGAGCATAATAAACCATTTTCAGGTGTCCTTCAGTTACTACGTCCCTAAGACTTCTCAGGGCATAGCACGCTGAGCCAATACTACCTTCCAGGGCAGTAAGTTCAGGCTTCCAGTTGAGAGAGGCATCAATATTAACCCCCAAAAACCTAACTACATTGACTGTCGCCACTGCGTCCCCGTTTAGGGTAGCCTTTATTTTATCATTATTTCGTGCGGTGGTCTTGAATAAGAGTAGATTAGTTTTAGTGGTGTTGATTTTCAGGTTATTGTTGGTAAACCAGGAATCAAACAGTTTTAGAATAACATTAACTTTAGATTCGAGTGATGTTATATCCTTGTCTGAAACGACAGCATTTGTGTCATCCGCATAAACTACAAGTTGACTATCAGGTATTTCCCTACCAATATACTCAAACAGGTCGTTAGTGAAAACAATAAAGAAGATTGGGCCCAAAATAGAACCCTGCGACACTCCTCTAGTCAGATGAACTAATCTGGACCTGTTTATCATTTGACATCCACTATCAGTCGAGCACAGTTCAACAAACTGCTTCCTATTTTGAAGGTAAGATTTCATTAAATTCAGGCATTTCCCTCTTACACCATAATGTTCCAGCTTATCTATTAAAATGTCATGGTCAACAAAATCAAACGCCGAGCTCAAGTCCAGAAAAAGTGCAGCAACCTTCATTTTCTCGTCTAGTTTACCTACAACGTCATCTACCAATGTATCAATAGCATCAGATGTACCCAAACCTCTCCGATAACCGAACTGTCTGTCACTAAGTATTTTATAATTTACCAAGTGCGCTAGAAATCTTGCCTTGATAATTTTCTCAAATATCTTCGATAGGACTGGCAATAATGAAATAGGTCTGTAGTGGGACGGATTTTCTTTTGTTCCTTTTTTATGAACTGGCAATACACGGGCGATCTTAAATTGATCTGGGAAAATTGCCATATTTAAACAGTTATTAAAGAAAATTGTAAGTGGCTCTGCTAAAATATCAATGTTGTTTTTGATAACTGTGATTGGCATGTCATCGTAACCACATGATGGCTTGCTTTCAAAAAGTTGGACTATCTTTTTGATTTCAGTTATACACGTCTGTCTAAAGTCCATCTCGCCTGTGACTCTCGGGCAGTTAATTTTTAGCAGATCTACTGCTTGCTGAAAACCATTTATAATTCCTACGGATTTAACCTCAAATTGGTCTGCGAAGACGTCTACTATTTCGATTGGTTTGAGAATTATTTTGTCATTTACTTTTAGCAATAACTTTTCTGTAACCGAGATTGTTTTCTTATTTCTGTGTTTGTTCACTACTTTCCACAAGGCTTTGGTAGAGCATTTTGCTTTATTTAGTTCCGACCGAACTGCAAGCTTTTTGGCTTGTGTTAGTACTCTCCTGTATATCCTAATATACTCACTGCGGTAATGCTTGATACTCTCGTTACAGCTATTCATATTGGCTAAAACCCTCTTCATTTTACTTGAGACTTTTAGGCCTGGTGTAAGCCATTTAATTTTGCCTGACTTTCCTAACGCTATCTTTTTCTTCTTTTTTACAAAGCAACTATGGAAAATTTTACCAAAATTTGAAATAAAACCATTTATTCCTTTATCATTTAGGTTTCCTCTTATAACTTCGGATCTAAACCGTTCATTATTGCTTTCTGAATACTGTCTGCGTTCTATTAGGAGAGTATGGTTTTCCTTGTGTGCTAAACTTAGATTCGGCAGTTTAAGGTTACAAAAGATTGCTGCATGACCATCTGAAATACCGTTATGATCCACATCCGCACCTTCAATATACTCTTCCGGCACATTTGTCAGAAAGTTGTCGAGGCATGATGCGCGAGCACCATTTCTGATAAAGGTTGGTGTATCTATCAAATATCTAAAATTGTAGCATTTCAACATGGCCAAAAATTTGTTGAGTCTATTATTATCACTAAGGGTGTCCATGTTGAAATCCCCACAAATTATACAGGTTTTTGTGAAATGATGCTCTAAAAGCTTTTCTAGGCACACCATGAACTCATCGTACGTGTCATAGTCCGGATTTCGATAGCAACAGATAATACACAAATTTGTATCTTTATCTCTGATACCACATACCTCGAAACACTTATCTTTACACAGTTTCTTACAAATTGCTATTTCGTCATAACCTTTTTGCGCATGTCCTAAAATAAGTGAACCACCCCGTTTCATTGATACTCTAGTATTATAAGCAGCTATCTTATAATTTTCTATTTGAAATAATGAAGCCATGTGTTCGTTTAGAAAGTGTTCAGTAATACCGATGTAATGACAATGTTCTTGAAAACTATCTATGTACATCTCTAATTCATCCTTTTTTTTGGTGATTCCACACACATTTTGATGAAAAATGTTAATTTTTGCCATATTACTAGCTTTTCTATCAGTGGAAAGGGTACTTGTAGAGGGTATACCTATACATTTATCTGATTTCTCGATAAATGTATAGGTTTACCCTCTACAAGTACCCTTTCCACTGATAGAAAAGCTAGTAATATGGCAAAAATTAACATTTTTCATCAAAATGTGTGTGGAATCACCAAAAAAAAGGATGAATTAGAGATGTACATAGATAGTTTTCAAGAACATTGTCATTGTGCCTCTGCCACCCCGTATTGGAAAAGGCGTGACGCTGTGTTATGTAATACATGCTACTTTCTTATTAAAACTGTTAAAAATACTCATACTCATACTCATATATTTATTGCGTCATTGTGGTATACTTTAACAAAATTATATCCAACAATGAACCCTGTAAGGGCACTACAATGTCTTAATAACTAGCTTACATCTAACATTATATTATTACTTATTACATTATTATATTATATTATATATATTCTTATATTATTATTCATTATATTATTATTTTTTGATAAAATATCTTAGTTAAAATAGAATTTTAATTTAATAACATAATAAAGAAATATAATACACCTTAACATTTTAAGTAAGTTCAAGAATCGAAAAAAAATAACTAGATTAGAGGTAAAACAAAATTAGGTACGGCTACTAGTTCAAATCAAATTTCAAATCAAATTTATTTATTCGTGCTGAAAAATTACATAGGTAGGTACAATAAGTAGGTATAGCATTTAATTATTACACTGCTGATATTTGTTTTGCGTACCTCAGGGAAGCTCTGTCCCCTACACTAAGTAAAACTTGTATAGTAGGGTTACAGCGTCTCTCTTTGGCTGTGTTTTATGCTCTTATTTTAAATTATTTTATTTAGGTGGTACTTTTTAAGATTTTATTTAATGAAAGTATGAATTAAATTTACACATTAATTAATTAAATTTGTAGGTACATAATATAAATTGATTAATTATAGCTTGGATCTTAGATGCCATGGGTGTGAGAGTGTGTGTGTGCGTGTGTTGTGAAGTGTAAGATAAAATATTTAGCCAATTAGGTAGGTATAGCAAATAATTTCTCTGTTTCCTCAAAATTAAGTTGCAACAAGTACCGTGTGATTGTTCTGGTGCATTCGTGCCGATTCAGTGCTAATATGCTGATATATTTACTGACTCTGTTGTATATAAAAGGCCCCATTTTAGATATATGTTTTGCACCAAAGCATGTTGTAGATGGTGGAACTTTGAAAATAATGTTTTTACTCCTTTTTTGTGTGTTTTCCTCCATACTAGCCGTTGAGATAGTTGTGTGTTGTTTGAGTAGAATTGATTGAATGTAGAGTTGTCGCACTGTCAGCACCGAACACTCTTTGTACAGGTTCTCAGTGGGAAACATTCTGGGTTTAAAGAACATAACTTTAAGTAGTGCCCGTTGAGCTCGTTCCAGTTGCAATAGATGCGTTATGTAATAAAAGTTTATATTATTTCACATAAGGAAATGTTCAAATTGTTTGTCTCCAGCTCAAATGCAGATTTAAAATTCTAGTCCACATATTTACTTTAAATTGATATTGAGAATTGTGCAGATTTCAATAACCGTCTCTTTTGAAGGTGGACTAATCGCTCCACAGGATTTTGTCGAGAAATTGCGGATTTTCTCTGTTTCTCGCCAACATTGTCGCGCAAAATTCCAACCTGGAGCGTAGTCCTGAGGCAACAAGCTTTGTACACGTTGAACGTGGCAGGGATGTTAGACATAGATAGATTTCTGAAATCCAACTAGAATTTTGGAAATCTATGATTTTAAATTTTCGTAATTCTAGTATTTCTGTCAATCTGAATTTTCTATAAAATCACTTCTTCGATACCTCTTTGAGGTCTTCCTTTCCTTGAGGCCCTACTAGTACCAGGCAATCACCCTTCCGAATACGCTAGGTGAACATTTACGAACAAGCGATGATCTGGTTAGCGCTCGGCGCTCGGGTACCTCTCACGATACTGTGTTGCCGCGGCAGAGGTATTGCATTCACCATAGATAATATGCACGTAGGATTATTCTTCAGACGTGTACACATCTGGCATGTTAAAATGCTATGTAGCACGCTGGGAATAATCAAGTTCGGAGATAAAACCCAAAGTCGTAAGAAAGATAAGATTTTTTCGCAGAGAAAACGTAGGAATATATTGTAATCTATTTGTTCTCGCTTTTCGTTTGGTTTTGCTTAGTTTCTTAATTAATGTCGTCTGACCTCTTGGGAGGTCATTCATTAAGCCAGTGTCAAGTGTGATCACCTCTTTGTCTGATTATCTTTTGACAATTTATTAGTTTTAACTCAGAATACAAGTCTGCTACCAAGAAACCAGAATTTTCTCTTCTTGCGGGGGCTCTGTGTAGCGTGTTGCTCCCCTCCCTCAAATATGGCGAGGGGGGTGACGGCTGGTGCAAAAGTCATACTCGTGAACGGGTGCTGCTTGGGGGGTCTGTTTTTCCAATCTGGTTTTCCATAAATTATGTTCATTACAGCTTGTCTTTGTTCTTATTTATTTATTTTGTTAGACTGTTATTTTGAGATATCTTAGTGGCACTTATGAATACGATGTTATAATATTGTCATTAGATTAGATAATTTTTATATCGTATATTGTGTACTAAAAAATATTGAAAAAATGACATCCCCATTGAATTTCTTGGTGCTATCTTCTCTGACAAGCGTATTTCCGAAGCACTGGTAGAGTTAATGGAGTTTCTTTTTCCTGTGCGAGATTCAGCCATGAATCATTGACATTGAATCACCACTTGAAGGGGAAATTTCCTTTTTCAAACTCAAACCGTTACCATTTATGTACTCATTAGTTTAGTTGATCATATTTTTTTTTTCCGTGTGACTTCAGTAAGAGTTTGACTTGTAAAAGTGCATTATTTTGCCTACTTGCAATAAAAAAATTGAGTTTTGAGTTTCGACAAGAAAACCTGGCATGGTTTCGGTAATGGATTGTTGTTCGTTGGTACTATCCAGAGAATACGTGCAAGGCGGTGATGGACAAGAATATCCTGAGGAAATCAGTATGTATCCAAGCTCCATGGTTTTTAACATTCTTGAACGCATAGTGAATTGAGGTGGCATTGTATAAAATCTCAACCGATCTATAATACAAATACAAAAACAAAATAGTTTATTTCATAATAAGAACTGAAGTTAATACTATGAGATGGTTGTACTCATATATTTTTTTTTTGATAGATAAGTAACTAGTGCTATATTTTTTCAAAATCTTTACTAAATAGGCTAATTTTACGTGCTAAAGGTAGACTAATATGTTATTTTTTCGTTATGCTGAGTCAAAGTTGACTATTAAGATTTTCTCAAACCACAACACAAATAAACTATGTATTTTTTATCAGTTTGATGAAATATTCTGCTCAATTTGTGACTGTTATTAATAGTATGGTTATTAAGGATATAGTTGGTAATGAAATTATGGAATAATTGACAAGTTTGTTGTCACAGTAACTAAATATGTGATAAGGGTTTGTTTTTTTTAAATAAACCAATATTTTTTTACCCGAGTGACATAGATTTTTTAAAATTTTACCAGACCCTTTATAGGCTGGGTTTTCACCCACTTGCCCAGTGACTGTGCCCGCTTGACGTTGAGTTTTGGGACACTCTCTTTGTAAGTAACCTATTAAATGTACATCCGTGTCCTTCTTACTGTTGCAAGTATGAAAGTAGTCTCAGTCTCATCGATTGACCGTTGAAAAACATAATTTTGATGTTGGCACTCTTCAAAATGCTGCGTTTGAGTGTTGCCACCAAAAAGTTATCGTTTTCCTATTTATATCAGTTATCGTTTGGGATTACAAAAAAAATAACATAACATTAACATAAATATTTACATACACGCACATACATTGCTTCTGGCCCCACACTGGGACACCCTGTGTCGTGGGAACCAGAAACAGCGACGTCACATATAAACATCTAAGACCTGGGGTTTTTTTTACCCCCAGCCGGGGATCGAACCCGGGACCTCCCGCATGGTAGGCAGAGCCACAATCGCTGCGCCACAGAGGTCATCAATAAATAAAAAATGCTACACAAATTCTGCACAGAAAAGGATTATTTTACGGGAAATATTAAACTGCACATCCAAAATACTGATTTGCACAGCAAATATCAGGGCAAAATGCTGCGGTAGCTTAGGTGAAGGGTAAAGGGGGTGAGCGAAGCGAAGCCTACTTTATCCTTCGTGTTAGGTTTAACATATAAGAACAAAAAAAATACAAAAACAAAAACTTAAGTACACATAAAATATATAAAATATAAAAAGTGTTTTTGTTGATCCTTTTTTGCCATTCTTAGAAGTCAAATTTGACATTTGTCAATAGTAGGACCAGAGCTATGCGTCAGTCTCCTTCTCTTTTTGTTTCGCTTAGAAAAGGAAGGCAGACCGACCCATAGCTCTGTCCCTACTGTTGACAGATGTCAAATGCTACTTCCAAAAATGGCTTCACTTCACAACGACCCATGTCTTGCCGGCAAGGAGGTGAAAGATACTTTCAATGTGATGTGTTGGCCGAGTTTACTACTACAATTTTCGAGAGGTGTTAACTCGGCATAGGCCACATTTATTTCAAAAGACTACTTCAAACTTTGAAAGTAATCCTTGCCCGAGTTGCCCCCTAACTGACTGACGACCCGAATGGCCGAGTCGGCAGTGACGCTGCCTACCAAACCAAGGGTCCCGGTTTCGAGTCCCGGTGGGGGCAAATATTTGTTTGATGAGAACGGATGTTTGTACCCTAGTCATGGTTGTTTATCTATCTAAGTATTAATATTTATTTATATAAGTGAATATCTGCAAGGTTACAGATATCGAATCGTTGTCTAGTACCCAAGATACAGGGAATCCTAGTTTGGGGCTAGATCAATGTGTGTAAATAGTGTCTAAGGTATTATTATTATTATTATTATTATTATTTTCGGGTTATGGGTTTAGAAATTTAGGACCATGGCATGATGTTCAATATCGCGATGCCTCAAAAAGGATTGGGTCATTGAGAGGTTAAGCTACCGCAGTATTTCGCCTTAAGGACCGGGAAAGGGGAGGGATGTAAGCAAGATTGCCTCCCAGTGTGGGGAGCTGGGGGTAACCCACGAGGACCTAAAAAACCGAATGGGGTAGAACCAGTTATCACGGCGTACCCTGGATGACATGGTTAGTAATGTGAGGGCATTGCCAACACTTTGCTAACTTTAATGGCAAAGATCTCCTGGTTCTAGGAGGGGTTTACTTATGGGAAGTTGGGTGCTAGGCTAATGCAGTAAAATACAGTAGGACTGGTAGAAAGCTATTTATAAAATATATACAAGTCCCACACAATTTCACGGAGTTTCGTAAACAACAAGAGTATGTAGATAGATACGATAGCCGACAGACAAGTTGTTTTCGTTGCCTAGTGACGCAGCCTCCAAGGAGCCCACACCATTCCCCCACCCAGACCGTGACTACAGGCGAAAATAATCCGGGAAACGCACTCGACGACCCGATCTTGTAGTCTCTGTGGACGAAGGGAGGATTGGTTTGGTTGGCTTGATTAGCCCCGGTGTAGTTGTGGAAGGCTGGTAATCTAGCAGCTGATAGGCAGGCTTGATGCGATCGATTGAGACTGTTGTTTCTTTCCCTTTCACCAGTATCTTAAAAATAAATCAAAGAAAAATAAAGATCTTCACAGATAGTTCTAAAATAAACTCAAGTAGAGGCACCGGGGCATTCTCGGAAGATCTGAACATGAGAAGATCAACATTGCCCACAACAATGTCTTCCAAGCCGAGTGTATTTCCTATCCGCATACTATCCGACAGCAAGGCAGTTCTGCAAGCCCTTCAAAGCAACACCATCACCTCCGGGCTTATATACGAGTGTCACCAAGCCCTCTCAGAGGTCTGTAACCACTGTACTGTTACCCTGCAGTTGATAAAGGGACACAGTGGCTTGCGCCGCAATGACGCAGCCGACGCACTGGCAAGGTTGGGTTAGGAACAGATGTTGGAGGGACCAGAACCCATAATACAACTGCCTAATTCAGCTGGTTGAGGGAAATCCTACGACAGCATACAAAGGTAACTCACCAACATTATTGGTCAACCTTGGATGCCTGCAAGCAAGCCAGACAGGCCCTCCCGATGATCAGACCCGGATTGTTACGTAAGCTTCTGAAGCTAAAAATGTAACAGCTCCGCTTGGTAATCGGGGCGATGACTGGACACGCTTTGCTAAACAAACACTTTCACACTCTAGGTGTTACAGACAGTCCACTGTGCAGAGCTTGCATGGAGGTCGAGGAGACAGCCACCCACGTCCTGCTAGAATGTTCCGAAGTGGCCATCTACCGAGCAACACACCTCAAGTCGCCGAAGTCGCTCCAGGAAGTCGTCGGCAACATCAAGGTTCGGTTCGCTAGGCTTCCTACAGGAGTTGGGTTGGCAGGAGTATTGTCCCCAACCCTCTCCCCGACACTTTCTTTGTAAGTAACCTATTAAATGTACATCCGTGTCCTTCTTACTGTTGCAAGTATGAAAGTAGTCTCAGTCTCATCGATTGACCGTTGAAAAACATAATTTTGATGTTGGCACTCTTCAAAATGCTGCGTTTGAGTGTTGCCACCAAAAAGTTATCGTTTTCCTATTTATATCAGTTATCGTTTGGGATTACAAAAAAAATAACATAACATAAATATAAATATTTACATACACGCACATACATTGCTTCTGGCCCCACACTGGGACACCCTGTGTCGTGGGAACCAGAAACAGAGACGTCACATATAAACATCTAAGACCTGGGGTTTTTTTTACCCCCAGCCGGGGATCGAACCCGGGACCTTCCGCATGGTAGGCAGAGCCACAATCGCTGCGCCACAGAGGTCATCAATAAATAAAAAATGCTACACAAATTCTGCACAGAAAAGGATTATTTTACGGGAAATATTAAACTGCACATCCAAAATACTGATTTGCACAGCAAATATCAGGGCAAAATGCTGCGGTAGCTTAGGTGAAGGGTAAAGGGGGTGAGCGAAGCGAAGCCTACTTTATCCTTCGTGTTAGGTTTAACATATAAGAACAAAAAAAATACTAAAACAAAAACTTAAGTACACATAAAATATATAAAATATAAAAAGTGTTTTTGTTGATCCTTTTTTGCCATTCTTAGAAGTCAAATTTGACATTTGTCAATAGTAGGACCAGAGCTATGCGTCAGTCTCCTTCTCTTTTTGTTTCGCTTAGAAAAGGAAGGCAGACCGACCCATAGCTCTGTCCCTACTGTTGACAGATGTCAAATGCTACTTCCAAAAATGGCTTCACTTCACAACGACCCATGTCTTGCCGGCAAGGAGGTGAAAGATACTTTCAATGTGATGTGTTGGCCGAGTTTACTACTACAATTTTCGAGAGGTGTTAACTCGGCATAGGCCACATTTATTTCAAAAGACTACTTCAAACTTTGAAAGTAATCCTTGCCCGAGTTGCCCCCTAACTGACTGACGACCCGAATGGCCGAGTCGGCAGTGACGCTGCCTACCAAACCAAGGGTCCCGGTTTCGAGTCCCGGTGGGGGCAAATATTTGTTTGATGAGAACGGATGTTTGTACCCTAGTCATGGTTGTTTATCTATCTAAGTATTAACATTTATTTATATAAGTGAATATCTGCAAGGTTACAGATATCGAATCGTTGTCTAGTACCCAAGATACAGGGAATCCTAGTTTGGGGCTAGATCAATGTGTGTAAATAGTGTCTAAGGTATTATTATTATTTGTATTATTATTATTTTCCGGTTATGGGTTTAGAAATTTAGGACCATGGCATGATGTTCAATATCGCGATGCCTCATAAAGGATTGGGTCATTGAGAGGTTAAGCTACCGCAGTATTTCGCCTTAAGGACCGGGAAAGGGGAGGGATGTAAGCAAGATTGCCTCCCAGTGTGGGGAGCTGGGGGTAACCCACGAGGACCTAAAAAACCGAATGGGGTAGAACCAGTTATCACGGCGTACCCTGGATGACATGGTTAGTAATGTGAGGGCATTGCCAACACTTTGCTAACTTTAATGGCAAAGATCTCCTGGTTCTAGGAGGGGTTTACTTATGGAAAGTTGGGTGCTAGGCTATTGCAGCAAAATACAGTAGGACTGGTAGAAAGCTATTTATAAAATATATATAAGTCCCACACAATTTCACGGAGTTTCGTAAACAACAAGAGTATGTAGAGTGATACGATAGCCGACAGACAAGTTGTTTTCGTTGCCTAGTGACGCAGCCTCCAAGGAGCCCACACCATTCCCCCACCCAGACCGTGACTACAGGCGAAAATAATCCGGGAAACGCACTCGACGACCCGATCTTGTAGTCTCTGTGGACGAAGGGAGGATTGGTTTGGTTGGCTTGATTAGCCCCGGGGTAGTTGTGGAAGGCTGGTAATCTAGCAGCTGATAGGCAGGCTTGATGCGATCGATTGAGACTGTTGTTTCTTTCCCTTTCACCAGTATCTTAAAAATAAATCAAAGAAAACTAAAGATCTTCACAGACAGTTCTAAAATAAACTCAGGTAGAGGCACCGGGGCATTCTCGGAAGATCTGAACATGAGGAGATCAACATTGCCCACAACAATGTCTTCCAAGCCGAGTGTATTTCCTATCCGCATACTATCCGACAGCAAGGCAGTTCTGCAAGCCCTTCAAAGCAACACCATCACCTCCGGGCTTATATACGAGTGTCACCAAGCCCTCTCAGAGGTCTGTAACCACTGTACTGTTACCCTGCAGTTGATAAAGGGACACAGTGGCTTGCGCCGCAATGACGCAGCCGACGCACTGGCAAGGTTGGGTTAGGAACAGATGTTGGAGGGACCAGAACCCATAATACAACTGCCTAATTCAGCTGGTTGAGGGAAACCCTACGACAGCATACAAAGGTAACTCACCAACATTATTGGTCAACCTTGGATGCCTGCAAGCAAGCCAGACAGGCCCTCCCGATGATCAGACCCGGATTGTTACGTAAGCTTCTGAAGCTAAAAATGTAACAGCTCCGCTTGGTAATCGGGGCGATGACTGGACACGCTTTGCTAAACAAACACTTTCACACTCTAGGTGTTAGAGACAGTCCACTGTGGAGAGCTTGCATGGAGGTCGAGGAGACAGCCACCCACGTCCTGCTAGAATGTTCCGAAGTGGCCATCTACCGAGCAACACACCTCGGGTCGCCGAAGTCGCTCCAGGAAGTCGTCGGCAATATCAAGGTTCGGTTCGCTAGGCTTCCTACAGGAGCTGGGTTGGCAGGAGTAGTGTCACCAACCCAAGTCACGCAAAATAGCGCAAATTTAAGACGTCGAGTTGCAGAAAAGTGGCTAAAACTATAACTATAAGTATATAACTATAACACACAATGCCACAGCGGCGTGGCACGTCAACAATTTAGACCCACACGTGGCCACACGCTCGGTGCGGTACCGCAGCGGTGCCGCACTTCATACAACCTGCTTGCACGCGGCAGTCCTAAACAGGGCGAAAATTGACAGATGTCAGCGATTGAATTACATTTTTTCCCCTCCAACAAAAATAAAAAAAAGGAGTCAGTTGGTTGACGCTCTCGCCTTGGCCAACTGCCCCCCGAATCGGCCTCATGGTACGCCTGGCCAACAAGGGTCCCTATCCAATACTCTTTCCCTAGAACCCACCCAAAATCGGCCTCATGGTACGCCTGGCCGACGGGGGACACATACAGACACTCACCGAACACCTCCTGCCAGAGTCGGTCCCACGGTACGCCTGATCGACTAAGGAGACACACTTAGACTTGCTGAACACCTCCTGCCGGAATCGGTCTCAGGGTACGCCTGATTGATTAGTGACATACACTAAGACATACCGAACACCTCCTGCCAGAATCAGTCTCATGGTATACCTGACCGACTAGGGATCTGCACTAAAACTTACCGAGCACCTTCTGTCTGCACTAGACCGTACCGACTATCTTCTACCCCAAATTGGTCTTATGGTATGCCTCACCGACGAGGAGTTTCATTGAAATTTTCATGCGCAAGGGGTCCGTCACAATAGTTGCTTGTGGTCTACCAATCAGTGTTGTTAGTCGCGGCATTACGTGTGTTATAGAGTTCATAAGTGAAATTAAGTGGTTAATAACAATTGTAGTTTATCTTTCCGTATCGTAGCCGTATTAGATCGTAAGATTGTATTAGTTAAGCATTAAGGAATAAAATCCCAATGAAGTGTCTAAAAGGTGTTTTACCCTGAACGATCCTTAGATAGGATAGCTAGATAGATCCCTCATTGAGAATTAGCTAGGCTCATTGCCAACGGCAAAGGTCTAGGTGGGTGGGACAACCAGACTGAGCTAGCCCGAAGGGTGTCACCGTACCAAGGTTTCCATGGCTCTGGTTTTGAAACTCATCTGAATCGCTACAAAGGTTGTGGTGTCCCCCCAAATCACATAATTGATCACTTCATGATCTGGCCAACCATGGTTGAATTAGAAGAGTCATGAACGAAAAAATACCTTTCAGTGTCATGCGGGTTTCATCGCGCACGCAGTATTTAAACTTCCGCTCCCGTAAGCACTCCCTCCATATGCCCGATGACAGGTCACATAAAACTCCGCTGACTCGCGCAAGCACTCCTCCGACCGCAATCGCGCTTGCCGGAAGCCGCCGTCTGGAAAAATTGATCCTGTGCGAACCCCGTACTATTTTTGTCGCTGATTTCAATGATTAGAAATAGAGGAATAATCAACCCTCTCTAATGTATCACATTTGATAGGTCGAGAGACTAATTTCAAAGAAATAGCTCTCACTCGCCCAGCCTTACACCCTACAATGGATTATTCATAGGGTTGCACTCTATTAACATGGCATAACGTGGAAACTCGCGAAGCATTTTTGCTCTTTCACCGCTATGACAGCTTGGCCTATTATCTTCATATCAGTTAGGCTCTGCACTGCAACTAAAAGAGTTAATAAGCGATTGACCCGGCATGGCGCCCCGCGCCCCGCATAACAAATACGCACGACACTGAAAGAGATTTTTTCGTTCATATAACTTCCAATTCAAGACAAGATTCAAGATTCATTCATTCATATTTCCATTCCATTTCTCCATAATGGTATTTATTTACCTTATACCAAGACTTGGTTTACGGATGGTAATTTTAAGGATCAGTTTAGGTTGTGGTTACCCCGCATAGCGTTACCATATCTCCGGAATTGTCCTGAGATCTCCGGACTTATAGACCAATCTCCGGAACTCCGGAATTGTCGTAAAATATCCGGAATTCAGGAATGTTCAATAAAACCGAGCAAATCGTCAATATCGTTCGTGTAAACTCTCCAGTAGCTAAAAGATCAAACAGCCTAACTAAAATCACAAATTACATTATTATTATTTTACTTTTTTTTTTCAAATTGTGACTTTTTATTGTAAATATAGGTTTCAGAGTTCCATTACGTTTTAATTGAAATTACGACAAATCTCAGGAATTTCCAATACAAATCAGGCCTAATCTCCGGAATTTTCATTTTTCCATAAGGTAACCCTAACCCCGCAGGACACAAAATAAAGACAACTTTAACTAAGTTATAACGATCTCATATGACTCATAAGAAATACATCAATAGGGGGGGCTCTGACAGCTAATTTAAAAAATATAATTAGAAAGCTCCCATAGAAAAAATAGAGATATCGTCATTTTAATGAAACGGAACGTTAGCGCGCGGAGATCGCGTGCGACCCCGTGACAGAAGCGGCCATTTTGCATTTTTGGATTTGACAGTACAGAGGTTATGGGTTTCTGACTAAATCACAACCAAAGAGTATAGACCCTTAATTACTTGCTCTAAATGAATCCGCCGAAGATTACTATGTCTTTGACGTTCGTCACCAGGCAAAACGTGAGTACCACTTTTCTACAGAATTTAGTGACGAAAGGATGATTAATTATTTCCATATTTTCCGTTGATTTTGCACGGGATTTCGGTTTGAGGCTTGATTTCGCACGGGTAAGTCGAGCAAGGAAGTCACAGAAGTTCTAAATAATGGCCAAGGTCGCCGTAACCAAAGAGTATGAGGTCAAAGGTCGTAATAATAACAAAATAGATGATAACGCGAAGAAATAGTTGTCGATATAAACCAAAACAAATAAAAACGGTCAAGTGCGAGTTGGACTCGCCCACCAAGGGTTCCGTACATACTTGTAGATAAGGTTGTGTTCACAGACCATAGATTAATAAAGAGAGACTTGTACACGGTGAAATGTGTGGAAACCAAGGGCGTATTTTTTTTTACTTTGCCGGTAACATAGACTAGCATAATACATGGTACACACAAGTATAAGATTTTTTTAATTCGCCGCGCTTTGCTATATTTTTTAAGTTAAGCAGAGAAGATAGGTATATAATTTAATCTTCAGTAAGTTTATAGTATACAGTGCCGTGTGGTGACGGCTTTAGAATGCATTAGTCACCACCCCCTCACTTCCCAGGGAGTCGTAAGAGGCGACTAAGGGACAAATGCACTACAACATCAGTGCAAGAGAAGGAAAACTCGAAACAAACCCTGCACCAACCCGTCTAGCCAGCGTGGTAACAGTAGGCTAAAAAACCTCTATGAAAGCACAAACAAAAACCAGGCCCCTAGTCCCCGGCGGCCCCGCTATTCCTGGCTACGGTAGCGGCCACGGTAACGGCGGGGCAGGGGGTGCTAAGAATCTCCGGAAGAGATCTGGCTACCACCCCCAAAGACGACAACAACTGGCCCTGGTAACACACAACGTGCGCACACTGAGGTTGGACGAGAAACTGGTTGAGCTGGAAGAAGAAGTAAACAAGTTGCGCTGGGACGTTATTGGTTTATCGGAGATCCGAAGAGAGGGAGAGGATACGATAACCTTACAGTCCGGCCACTTGTTCTACTACCGGGAGGGAGAACAGAAGTCCCAAGGTGGTGTTGGGTTTATCGTCCACAAGACTCTCACGAACAACATTGTGTCCATCGGAAGTGTGTCGAATAGGGTAGCGTGCCTTATACTCAGAGTATCCAAGCGGTACTCGATGAAGGTCATACAGGTATACGCCCCAACCACGACGCACTCAGATGATGAGGTGGAAGATATGTATGAGGACATTAGTAGGGCCATACATAGCTCCAAGACACACTTCACTGTTGTCATGGGAGACTTTAATGCAAAGCTGGGCTGTAGAAGCGATGGTGAGTTGAGAGTGGGGCAATTTGGTTATGGGCAGCGAAACGCCAGAGGACAGAGGCTGGCCGATTTTCTGGAGAAAGAAGGACTCTTTATGATGAATTCTTTCTTCCAGAAGCCGCCTCATAGGAAATGGACCTGGATGAGCCCCGACGGTGTAACAAAAAACGAGATCGACTTCATTATGAGCACCAAGAGGCAGATATTCAATGATGTCACGGTGATCCACAAGGTCAAAACCGGTAGCGATCACCGAATCGTCAGGGGCATATTGAATATCAATGTCAAACTTGAAAGGTTGCGTATGATGAAGTCCACGCTCCGAACGTCAAATGCACATATCCAAAACCCCGAGAGCTTTCAACTCGAACTGACAAATCGCTTCAAATTGCTAGACAGCTGTGCATCAGTGGACGATATTAACAGCAAGTTGGTAGAAACTGTCCACACGGTAGGGTCCAAGTATTTTAAAACTCTCCGTAAAAATAGACCTCAAAAACTATCAGACCACACCCAAAACCTCATGGCTAGTACACGTTCTATGACGCTCCAAACCTCCGATGACGCTGAGTCTTATAGGCAGCTCAATAGACAGATTATGAAGTCCCTGCGACACGACATACGCTCCTTCAATACACAGCGTATTAAGGAGACCATCGAGCGGAACCAAGGCTCCAAAGTGTTCGCAAGGGACATGTCTATCGGGCAAAGCCAGTTGACAAAGCTGAAGATCGAGGATGGAAGCGTAACGTCGAACAAGTCAGAGGTGTTACGGGAGATAGAGAGGTTCTATGGACAGTTATATACCTCTGTGTCCTCTGAGCCTGTTGGCTCTGCGACGGACCCCAGAGCCAAGCTAACCCGACACTATACCGAGGATATCCCGGACATCAGCCTGTATGAGATTAGGATGGCTCTCAAACAGCTTAAGAACAACAAGGCACCGGGCGAGGATGGAATTACCACAGAGCTTCTGAAAGCGGGCGGGACGCCGGTACTGAAAGTCCTTCAGAAGCTATTTAATTCCACCTTGCTCGAGGGAAAAACGCCTGAGGCGTGGAACAGGGGTGTTTTGGTACTGTTCTTCAAAAAAGGTGACAAAACCTTACTGAAGAACTACAGGCCCATAACACTGCTGAGCCACGTCTATAAGCTGTTCTCGAGAGTTATCACGAACCGTCTCGAACACAGGCTCGATGATTTCCAGCCTACCGAACAAGCCGGTTTCCGAAAGGGCTATAGCACCATAGACCACACACATACACTTCGGCAGTTTATACAAAAGACTAAAGAGTATAATCGCCCATTATGCTTGGCGTTTGTGGACTATGAGAAAGCCTTCGATTCCGTCGAAACATGGGCTGTTCTTAGATCTCTCAAGCGATGCCGTATTGACTATCGGTACGTTGAAGTGCTGAAGTGCTTGTATAACAACGCCACCATGTCAGTTCGAGTACAGGAGCATTCCACGAAGGAAATCCCCCTAAAGAGAGGAGTAAGACAGGGAGATGTAATATCTCCGAAACTGTTTACTGCTGCTCTGGAGGATTCCTTCAAGCTCCTGGAATGGCAAGGACTAGGCATCAATATCAACGGCGAATACATCACTCACCTTCGATTTGCCGACGATATAGTAGTCATGGCTGAGTCGCTTGAAGATCTTGGAAAAATGCTCGATGACCTCAATAGAGTTTCTCGACAAGTGGGTCTTAAAATGAACATGGACAAAACGAAGGTCATGTTCAACGTCCATGTTGCACCCACCGCACTAACTGTTGGAAACTCTACTCTCGAAGTTGTTGACGTATATATGTACCTGGGACAGGCAGTCCGATTAGATAAGTCCAATTTTGAGAGAGAGGTCAGTAGACGGATCCAACTAGGTTGGGCAGCGTTCGGTAAATTACGCAACGTCTTCTCGTCCAAAATCCCTCAGTACCTGAAGACTAAGGTGTACAATCAGTGTGTGTTGCCAGTGATCAATTACGGCTCTGAGATGTGGTGCTTCGCAAAAGGACTTTTTTCAGAGGCTCAATGTCGCGCAGCGAGCTATGGAAAGGGCTATGCTTGGTATTTCTCTACGAGATCGAGTCAGAAATGAGGAGATCCGTAGAAGAACCAAAGTTGCTGACATAGCCCGTAGGATAAGCAAGCTGATGTGGCAATGGGCAGGCCACATAGCGCGAAGATCGGATGGCCGATGGGGCAAAAAGGTCCTTGAATGGAGACCACGTACTGGCAAGCGCAGTGTGGGTCAGCCACCTACGAGATGGACCGACGACCTGGTGAGGATCGCTGGATCTCGTTGGATGCGGGTGGCTACGGACCGGTCACGCTGGAGTGCGATTGGAGAGGCCTATGTTCAGCAGTGGACATTAACAGGCTGAAATTATGATACAGTCTTTCAACAATCTTTTGGCGCGTGAGTAACGTTTACAGGAGGTGCCAGTTCTGCGCAACTTAATGCACCAAAACAGTCGAAAAGCATTAGTTCCACCTTTTACCGTAAGCCAAAAGATACGCAAAGCTGTACTCACGTTAAGGCTGAAGGCAGAATGTGTGAATAGTAGGTTGAATGACAGGTAAGCCTAAATCACGTGACCGAAAAAGTTGCATTGCCTACATACTGCAGACCAGTGCTACAGACAGTTAGTCAAAAATTACAGACAGATTGACAGAAATTTACAGTTTTCAGAATTTTTCCTTTACTTATGCTGTAAAATCTTGCTCTATGCTATCTAAATTTCATGATTCTACGCCAACGGGAAGTACCATATAGGTTTTGTTTCCCTTGGAAGTACTATGAAAATCCAACTTTTTTACAACATAAACGATCGTATCGTTTGATTGCGTTAGTCTTAAAGCTTGATTATTTCACTGTTTTAAAGGACCACCGACTTGAGTAATTGGTATCAATTTCAAGTTGAACCCTCTACGTTCCCGATAAAAAGGACACACGGGCAGTCGGACAACGAAGTGATCCTATAAGGTTTCCTATTTTCTTTTTAAGGTACGGAACCCTAAAAAACTGTGTATTGTCTGTTGTTAACAAGTGACAGTTCTTGATGTCCTTCGGTTTCGTCAGAGACCAGCTTTGTCTAACTCAATCACCATCAAAATCGCATTTTCTGCCAAGGTAAACATATCTTTTGAGCAGGCCTCTGGCATTAAACAAATAAAAAACCATCTCTTTATTTTATTTTTTATGGGTTGTCAGAAAATTGGCCATTAACTTGCCACACACAGACCAAACTAATTACAGTTCATCATCAAACTTTGTCCTCTTCCAACAACTCAAGAAACTTTTACTTAACTCCTACCGAAAAAACTGTATACTTACACGCCGCCGTCTGAATTTTTTATAAGTTGAACGAAAAGTTTTCTCCTTTTTTTTTTTATATTTTTTTTTATTCACTTCCACAAGAACAATTACAATTTTACATTTTCAAGATACCCCTCGAAAACCGTCAGGTTTATATGGGGGTAGCTAAATCGCTATAAACACAGATAACACAAAAATAAAAATAACACTTATATAGATAGTAGCCATGCGACAATGGATCCTAATACTGAGTACCAAGATTCATCCTCGCAATACCCCTTTCTAGTTCCTTACATTACTCTCATATATGTACTATCGAACCGGACAACGCGCAATAATGGGTTCAGTAGTTGCCCGTAACAACATGCGAAACTGGGTTTTTATTGCTCATAGAACACTCCCATAACAAAGCCTATTATGCTCTGTCTACCACAATCTACTAAACTATTATATAGCGTCCCATATTTACAGGTTCCGTACAAGAAAACTTGAGGACTAAAAATAATAATAAAATTCAAAAGACACCGAACTTGGTTTCTATACCAGTCCCTAAAGATTGCGGATCCAACGTCTAACCGATTGCGCCATCAAAGACGATGCTAGGCTTCGCGAAATAATCGATTATGTTTGAATGGTTATGATTTGGTAATTCGCATCCGGGATATCGTAACATGTCTTTTTTATATATTTTTTCATATGTTTTATTATACTTATTACTTTATTAACACTTTATAATTATTATATATTATAGTCTAAAACTAAACTATAACTACACTAAACTAAATTAAAAATTTCCCTGAGTTCGCTGCCGGGCGGGAGGGTGCCCAAGACGCTGGCACCTCGCTGTATTGCAATGCTGAGACGTTGAACGAGGTAGGTGCCAGCTCTGCGGTCCCCTGACGCTTCGACGAGCCGCTTAGAGTCTTTCGCAGTAGTAGAACATGTCTTATATGTGGACCCACTTTAATTATAGAAAATATCGTGTAATTTATTTGCTGTCGTAGTGTCAACAGAAATACACATTTTGTGAAAATTTCAACTCTTTACCTATTACTTGAGATATAGCCCCGACAGAGAGGGGTGGACGTACGGACGGACGGACATACGGCCAGCGAAGGCTTAGTAATAGGGTCCAGTTCGGCGCCTGTCGGGTACGGAACCCTAATAACGAATGACAATACGATCTAAAAAAAGCTGTCGGGTTTAGTTAGGTCAGATTATTTCGATACTTAGTTAAATTTTACTTTTGACTAATTGAGAATTGAACCGATTATATTTATAAATAAAAATACTAAAGTTTCAATTTGTTTCCAGTATTCAACTTTCATGTCACGTGACAATTTAAAACAAGTTTAAAAGACAAACATCAAAATGCGGAAGCCGTTCGTGGATCCGTGACCCGGTTCTACAATCGTAACTATCCGAAGTCTAAAACATGTTTTTAATCAAATAAATTCGGCTTCAGTTTACAATCGTGGGATATGCAAATCTAATTTTTGTAGAGCTTAAGATAAGGTTCAAAACAATTATATCACTGAGGCTCAGAACACACGGTGAAACGCAAAAGCAACGAAACTGCAACTTCTAGTTACTTTTGAGTTGCATCTGAGTTTCTGCCATAGACTCCTTTCAGAGACCACACATGACGCGGCCAGTTTGAAACCGGTTTGAACACGTTTCAAACCAGTTGCATTGAAACCGTCGTGCAGTAAACTCGCGCGTTGCGTTTCATTCACCGGGTGGCTTCTTTTGTACAAAATGGCTGACGATGAACAAAACAACATTGCAATTGTGTTAGAAGTGGAAAAGTATCCTTTGTTCGTATTCTTGTTTGTATAATACCACACTCTCAAGCTGCTCTCGCAGGACTGAGACTGATAAAGCATGGGCAGAAATTGGAAAAAAAATGAAAATGATAGGTGAGAGCTGATTATTCTCTTTATTTAATAAAATAATTCTACACACAATAAGCCCATTGCCACGGCAATGCTGTCTGTGGTGTCAAAAGGTAATTATTGATGATTAATGATTGTGGTTGCTCCGTGTGATGAAAACGGTTAACACTGGTTTCAAACCAATAATTTCAAGAGGTTTTCGTTGCAGTTGCGTTTAAGCGTGTGTTCTGGGCCTAAGGCACCTATTTCCATTCCAATTCGCCATAATTAGCCTTTTTACTTAATACCAAACTTCCCCCCCCCCCCCCCC
The DNA here is from genome assembly GCA_949825045.1 of Argyresthia goedartella. Taxonomy (NCBI): domain Eukaryota; kingdom Metazoa; phylum Arthropoda; class Insecta; order Lepidoptera; family Argyresthiidae; genus Argyresthia; species Argyresthia goedartella. The sequence goes on along the minus strand of OX463831.1, from coordinate 9,054,989 downwards.
TCCCCCGCGCTCCGGAGAGTCTAGCGGAGAGATGTTAGTTAAGGCTTAAACAAGCGACACTAATGCATCTTTAGTTTAAAATCGAGGCCATACTGGATGTGGAATAAGTAATAATAATAATAACATAACCTTGGACACTATTTACACACATTGATCTAGCCCCAAACTAGGATTCCCTGTACTTGGGAACCAAACAACGATACACATACTTATATAGATAAATATTATGCTTAGATAGATAAACAACCATGACTAGGGTACAAACATCCGTTCTCATCAAACAAATATTTGCCCCCACCGGGACTCGAACCCGGGGCCCTTGGCTTCGTCGTAGGCAGGGTCACTGCCGACTCGGCCATTCGGGTCGTCATTTATGTATAAAATAAAAATATGTTATATAAAGTAAAGACGACATCGTTTACTATCCAAAACTCATCAAGACCTTCACAATATGATTACTTCCCTGGACAAGGAAAAAAAACATTGCGGACTGTATATGGACCCAAACAAAACTATGGCTATGACGAACGGAAACAGATACCGATATATGTTTCCTCGAAAAATATAAACTACACCGAAGACTAAATAAACAAATATTTCATAAACCGCACCAAGAAGGAAGTTGACCAAAGAATAATCTTGGAAGAAATATTGGGCCAAAAAATTAATATTTAAAAGTAAATTACCAATAAAACTTTAAAGAACAAATCTGTTATAGAATTGCGAAACATGGTGTACCACAGAGGAAACCAAAAAGAAGCTAATATCATTCCAAAGAGCTGCCGAAAGAAATAAGCTGCACATCAAGCTGAAACACCGGAAAACGAGTCGTGACATTCGGGAATATATATCGAGCAAATACGAGTTTTTTTTTTTTTTGTTGTATGGGAGCCACTTAAATGTTTATTTTATTCTGTTTTTTAGTATTTGTTGTTATAGCGGCAACAGAAATACATCATCTGTGAAAATTTCAACCGTCTAACTATCACGGTTTATGAGGTACAGCCTCGTGACAGACGGACGAACGGACAGCGGAGGCATAGTAATAGGGTCCCGTTTGGCACCCTTCGGGTACGGAACCCTAAAAATGAATCGCTGTACGTCAGTCTTACAAAATCTCTAAAATGGCCGACCAGTTTCAATAATTCCTATTCACATATATATTCCCCTCAGTCCGGAGGAGGTTTAGGTAAAAATAAAATAAGGAAAAGTGCAGAGAAACAGACAAAAAAAATGTTTTGTCTGGGAAGTGGAGAAGTCTCAGCTTCCTATCGCTAGGTGGAGTAGGTAGCCATAGATGATTCAAACTCTTTTAACATTGATTAATTAATTAACCTCTTTGTTGGTGACGGACTTTATGTTCTACAGCTGTTCGATGCATATAGTTAGTAGGCAAAGGACAGATGGCGTTAGTAGCGGATTTATTAATACGAATAACAGCATATTTATGTTGAAATATTCTCGAATAGAAAATCATTATGGTATTAAGTTTGTATGGAAAAATCATTGTTCACCGAATTCTTAATGTGTAACCCGAAACACTGAACGTCCGATAGTGTAATTAAGGTGAATTAATTATCTCATTGGTACACGGTCAGGATTCGAATTCGAACCTGCATCTCCTGTGGGAGAAGCAAGCGTGACATCTATTAGACCACGGACTTACTTTACTGTTATCTTCTACGGAACGTACTCTGCTATAATTCATTCTGATGTCATCTCTTTTTTATGATAAGTTAAGAGATCTAAGCGTTTATTAAAATATCGCGGTACATAAACAGAACACAGGTAAGAAGTAAATTTATGCCTAGAAACAACATATATGATACAAAATTTACACAAGTGGTTGTTTGAACGTTTTTACAAACTAGGGAACGACAAAGTAAGACTAACATAGCGTATTTAATATCTCCAATCATACTACATAATATTTACTTTTCTAACTCAGAAGTTCTCCGCCAATATTTGTAGTTCGAGCTGCGGTCGTTTTCTCTGAGCATTTTTGTGAGGACTACGATGAAAGGCTTTTTTTCGTTGTCAGGGAGGTTCACACATCCAGGTAAATTGCTGTTTCGGTTTCCAAAATGTTTGGTCAGTAAAATACTATCAAATGTAAATATTTGCTATATTTTTCAGGAATAAAATCGTCATTTTGGTGTTTTACTTGTTGTTTATGCAAGTATTGTGGACAAAATGAAATCAAAATCGATTTTATTTATTTATCTGAGCATCAACAATTTCATGGTCACTATACATATGGTTTCCGACTAGGTAAAACCTGTATTTTTTTGAGCCCAAGGTACAAAGATCATTTTGTATTGCTGGGAATTGGAAAAGATAAGTTAAAATAAACTGGGACAAAAAATAGACGAAATAAAATATTACTACGCTGAAATCAACTTACTTATTGGTGTGAACAAACCTTAATAAATAAATGATAGTATCAGATCAATGTAAAAAGCATATAAACAATAAGTATAAAAAATATAAATAATAAATAAATAAGTAAAAAAAACAGAATAATAAGTAGCCATGTAACGCTTTTGTGTTGTTATAATCTGGAGTTAATAGCCATTTTCAGGGTTCCGTACCTAAAAGGGGGAACCCTTATAGGGTCACTCGCGTGTCCGTATGTCCGTGTTGAAAACTTCTGCAAAAATATTTATCCCGATGACCGCAAAATAATTCAAGCCTTATATGAAAAAACATAGCTGCTGACAAATGGCGGATGGGGTGAAATGACAAAACTAAAATAAAAACAAAGGTAAAAAGTCATTTATCGTATCGTTGAAAAGGGCTCTTCATAAACATTAAAAAACAATTTTTTGATAACTTCAGAAGTTATGATTTAAAAAACGGTCAAGTGCGAGTCTAACTCGTGCACGAAGGGTTCCGTACCACCGTACAATGATAGAGATGGTGTGGAGTGAATAGGTTAGATTTTACATAGTAAAATGTTGTTTACAAAGTTATTAGTGCGGCTACTTTCACCATCCATGTACGTAACCAGATAAATTCATAAGTTTGCATGTGATATTGAAAAAAAATTTGTATGAAAACGGAATAAAATAAATATTAAAGGGGGCTCCCCCCTTTAATATTTATTTTATTCCGTTTTTTTAGTATTTGTTATAGCGGCAATAGAAATCTGTGAAAATTTCAACTGTCTTACTATCACGGTTCATGAGATACAGCCTGGTGACAGACGGACAGATAGACAGCGAAATCTTAGTAATAGGGTCCCTTTTTTACCCTTTGGGTACGGAACCCTAAAACAGCAAAAAAACTGCATTCCGTCCCTATATCTCCAAAACTACACAGACCAAAATAATAACAAAATACTTAATACAGAACTTAAGCCAAAGATTACAGGAAAATCTGCCCGGAATTACCAAAGTTTTTTATTTATGTGTAAACCACATAAACTTATAAATGCACCTGTTTAAATACATGGAGTATGAAAGTAGCTGCCCCAATAAATTTGTGAACAACAATTTTCTATGTAAAATCCAAACTATTCACTCCACACCATCCCTACCATTGAACAGTGGTACGGAACCCTTCGTGTGCGAGTCCCACTCGCACTTGACCGGTTTTTGCACTCTAATTTTTAATAGCAGACAGGGCTGGTTTTCACTCCGTTCACACTTATAATTAAACGTAGGGACTACAATGCCTCTGCCTACCCTACTTCTTGGGAAAAGGCGTGAGCATAGGAATGTGTATGTATTGCTATCAATATCGTAGTACGCAGGGATAGCACAATGCTCAGAAGATTCAAGATTAAAAAATCTATAGTAATAATAATAATACCTTGCAAACTATTTACATACATTGATCTAGCCCCAAACTAGGATTCCCTGTATCTTGGGTATTAGACAACATACTTACATACATATAAATATTATACTTAGATAGATAAACAACCATGACTAGGGTAAAAACATCCGTTGTCATCAAACAAATATTTTCCCCCACCGGGACTCGAACCCGGGACCCTTGGCTTCGTACGCAGGGTCACTGCCGACTCAGCCATTATCTACACGTAATATTTTTTTGCCTCTTCTACATTCAATATTATACCATTGTCATCCGTCAAACACCTCGACCATGCTACAAACTAGAGATGGTCCTCATTTGTGATCATCACCTAAACGTGACTGTACCAAACGCAGCCACTATAGAAGTCTGTGAATTGGTCATGTCCTCCCCGGTGAATTGTCCCCATTGGGGTATTGACCGGGGAATGAGCCAAAATTGTGTGCCGTAGACCTACGAGGGTGGATTAAGTAAAAACTTGTCCGGTTATCACGGCACAGGCTTTGAGGAAAAAAACATTTTAAGTATTTTTTGTAGATATCCAAAATCGATATTGCCGAGGAAGACGAAACTTTAATGTGCAATTCTCACTGGTAAACCAGAGTACAATACGATTAAAATCATTTAACGATTCGGCCAACCCCGGAAATTGTCATGAATCCCTCTTCTCTCACATAGAGTTATCAATTTACAGATATGACCATTAATTATAATACTCGTTGTCTTATTGAATACAATACAAGAACGATATGAGCAACAAAACCTCCTTTGTAGCTCAAAACTTATATTGAAATAAGAAAAATAATTGTCTATTTTGACAGCCTTCTTAGTGTCAATAAAAACAGTGTGATGTATATGATTCATTTATGTTTCTGAACGCTAATTTCATTCGTGAAAATATTCGATTCTATCAAATTTTATCAAAATTCACTTACAATAGTTATGTATCATGGCTTCAACAAATTTAAAGCATGGTAAAAAAATTGTTGCTCAATCTCATGAAATTGAAATATTTTAGAAAATAAGCTAATTTATTTAAAAAAGAAGAAAGTAAATAACATCAAAAAAATTTGGACACGATTTGTAAAGCAACCGGAGTTTCGAAGAGCAGCGTGTTAAAAATTCATGTCGCTTCTGCATAATAAATGTCTTAGGTCATCTTGGCAGGTGCTATACATTGCGTTTATGATACTTCAAATTGAATGAGACCTAAAAGAAATCGCGGTAATTTATTTCGTGTCATTTCCATCTCCGGATTTAGGCGATGATATCCGAGAAAAGCCGAATCTTTAACTGATTTTAATCGTATTGTACCGGGGTAGGTAAAATGTATTACGTGCCATCTTCGACGGTACTATACGTCGCGCCACACGTTTATGCGCAGGTCACTTTTCAATACCTGTACATATGCGCAGTGATTCCCGCCAACGTCTCTTAATTCGTGGCCCGAGGCTAACGTTAGCACTTCCCCGGTACCGGGGCCTAACTACCGGGGAGAATGGGAGGTGGTACCTACACTCAATCGTAGTTTTATCGGAATGCACCGGACGCTGGACTGACTGGAAAGTGGTTCTTCGTATCGGGCGGGACTATACGCGACAGCATTTTTATTCTGAAACGTGGTTTGGCTGTTGAGTTTCTTTCTATTGGGATGAGGAGGAAATACAAACCCTCAATGATCACATCGTGACAGCGATGGTTTTTACGGTAAAAACCGAAGAATATAAAAATTTGCTGGCACAGCAAATCTAATACGATTAATAGTAGTTTATGTGAATGATACATACTTGAAAAAAATATATAGTTATTCAGTTATTCGGGGCGGAGACGAATCCAACAAATAAGAGATCATTAAAATAGTAAAATAGTGGTGCAACTGACCCGATTTTTTTTAATATAATTATACAGATATAGATATCGTGTGCCAAAATTGTGAGCTCCGTGGTCTAATGGGTTTCACGTTTGCTTCTCACACAGAAGATACAGGTTCGATTCCTGACCATGTACCAATGAGACAATAAATTTATCTTATGTACATTATACGGACGTTCTAACAGTGATGGAAAACATCGTGAGGAAACCCTCATTACTCCATAGCTGCGGTGATGGGCTAGCCCCCTGTCACGCAAAATGGAGTTTTGAATAACTGGTTCAAAGTGGGTACAATTGTGCCTCTGCCACTCCGAAATGGGAAAAGGCGTGACGCTGTGTTGTGTTATGTTATATAGATATCGAATTTATATAATCGATTTATGATTATTTCTGATTTATACACAGTCAGGTCATAAGTTCTGTCACACAATAAAAACTTTTGAATTTAGAATTTTTCATGAAAATAAAAATGTGTACTTTTTAGAATTTTCCTCATTTTTAAATATGGAGTGGACACTTAAAGATGCCCGTGTCGCAGTTATTGCGTTGCATCGTTGCGGTTACGCGCCAATTCAGATTTTCGACTTACTGAAAAATTTGAATATAACTAAAAGATTCGTTTATCGTACCATAAAACGATACAATGAAGACTCTAGTGTAGATGACAAGTCAAGAAGTGGTCGCCCTCGCTCTGTTAGGACTCCAGCAGTGATAAAAGCTGTGAAGGCGCGAATTCAAAGAAATCCCATACGTAAGCAGAAACTGTTGGCCCTTCAGATGGGGTTATGCAGGACCACGGTGAAAAGGGTGTTAAATGAAGACTTAGGGCATAGGGCTTATCGAAGAAAAACAGGACATCGTTTGGACGCTCGTTTAATGGACCTGAGACTGAAGAGATGCCGCGCTTTGTTGAAGCGTTACGCGGGAAAAAAGCATCGGGAAATTATTTTTTCGGATGTTTTTTTTTTTACCGTGGATGAGAACTTCTTCAAGAGTTGGATCAAGTTCTTCAAAGCGTCTTCTTTATCATAAACAGTGCCTTTCCCCATAGCCTTCATAGCGTAAACGGCATGGTACAACTCTGGAATGGTGGCATACTTCTTCTCGAGAGTTTGGATTGGTGTGGCAAGCACTTCTGGTTTTAGTATGTTGAGGCAGTTGGACAGAGCTGCTGCATTTGTGAGCTGGAATACTTGCTCTACATTCTTTGGGTCATATTTAGCATTCTTGATGTCCTGAGAGCAGTATAATAGATAAGGTTATGAAATATTATTTCCTGTTTTTTTACCTTTTAGTATATAGCTAATCTTTCTTTAACCTTGATTTTGAATGAATAATAATAATAATAATAATACCTTGGACACCGTTTATACACATTGATCTAGCCCCAAACTAGGATTCCCTGTATCTTGGGTACTAGACAACGATACACATACTTATATAGATAAATATTATACTTAGATAGATAAACAACCATGACTAGAGTAAAAACATGATAAAGTGATAAGGTGTACGCACACAGCTGTGAAGAAGTGAGCAACCGTATTCCGCGTGTCCAACGAGGTCATTTTCCATCCTCGCTCATGGTTTGGTTGGGAGTCTCTTATTGGGGCTTAACTGAGGTACATTTTTGTGAGAAAGGCGTAAAAACGAATGCAGTTGTGTATCAAAATACAGTCCTCAAGAACCTTGTGGAACCTGTTTCTCATACCATGTTTAATAACAGGCACTGGGTATTCCAAGAAGATTCTGCGCCAGCTCATAGAGCGAAAAGCACACAAGACTGGCTGGCGGCGAGTGAAATCGACTTCATCCGGCACGAAGACTGGCCCTCCTCCAGTCCAGATTTGAGTCCGCTAGATTACAAGATATGGCAACACTTGGAGGAAAAGGCCTACTCAAAGCCTCATCCTGATTTGGAGTCACTCAAGGCATCCTTGATTAAGGCAGCCGCCGATATTGACATGGACCTCGTTCGTGCTGCGATAGACGACTGGCCGCGCAGAATAAAGGCCTGTATTCAAAATCGCGGGGGTCATTTTGAATAAACTTTATTACCATAAGAATCTATGTTTTATTAAGTTCATTTTGCTATATAAATGTTTACATAAATAATAAACATGTCTAAATTATTTCATATTGCACATGTGACAGAACTTATGACCTGACTATGCATATTATCTTCTGATTTTCGTCTTTTAAAAATATATCAACTTTCCATCCCAAAATTTCCACTGCATTCAAGACATAGATATAGTCATAGACATATTCATGTCAAATTCGACCAAATGCCCTTGGAAGCGCTATCCCTAATAAAATAATCACTTTCCAAATATAATAGTAGTTTATGTGACTGCTACATAATGGAGGGCATTTATACTCGAGAGTGGGTTCATGTAACGAGCCGAAGGCGAGTTTCATAGTAATATCACTTGAGAGTTTTAATGCCTTTAGTTAAATTATGTACAAAAATCAAATTCAAAATTCAAAAAGAGTTTATTTCCATAAGAGACACATAGGTAACATTTGGAGAATGTCAAATCTTAAACTAACACATGTATAAGGTACAGGGAAATACAAGGTGACATTTAATTAGCCGACCATATTTTGGGGAATGATAGTACCCATTATTATGAACAAGTTTCCCCAAGAAACATATGGTCGTAAACGAAATAAATTGTTGGGTCTCCCATAGTAACTTGTTATCAGCTGATCGGGTCAATGTACTGAGGGACGAAAAATATTTTTGCCTTCCGACCATATGTTTCTTTGGGAAAGTTGTTCATAATGATCGTTGCTATCAATCCTCAAAATATGGTCAGCTAATTAAATGTCACCTTGTATAGAACTCAATTTGAATTCCGTCACCTCAATGTTTTAGATGCTGGAGGCAAAGAGGCGACTAGAAACCTCCAGCTTTATACGTTATTTTTTACAGAATTGTACAGTTACATACACTAGTTTATCTACACACATATCATAAGCTCTCTTTGATGTGTTCAGGAAACACATGTTTGACCAGCATTGTGGCTTTGCAGTTGTTTAGCTTGTTCTGTAGTATCAACTTCACAGACAAACTAGGGGCGCAGGCCGGCGTCGGCGTTCGAAATTTGAATGTCATAATATGCAGAAAAATTACACATTATGGTCATAATGTGTAATTTTTCAGATAAGAAATGAGTTTTTACCAAGTAGTTTAACATTATGCTGATCGTAACGAGCGGTTTTCGTACGCAGTAAAGAGGGTTTATGATAAGTGTGTAGATAAAAAATAAAATGTTATGAAGAAACCCCTTTTCTTTAATCTGTGTCTTTGAAAAAATTATGAGCCTCACCACAAAAATCAAACTACTGTTCAAAAACAAAAATGTTTGGGATTCGACATTTGTTTTGAGGTTAAACGCTGTTTTTAATATTTTTGTGGTAACACGTATATGTCAATGGGAACTAAATGAAAAAAAAAAAAACTTAATAGTTTTTCACCTCAAACTTGCCGATTTCTTGGGATCTAAAACGAATATTAATGGTACTTACGTCCAAAAATGGGCATTCCAAATATCTTAAAACCGTGTGAATGAAATAAATAAACAGTGGCTTTGAAGAAGTAAATACAAAAAACAACCAAGTGCGTGTCGGTCTTCGCACATTTAGGATTCCGTAATAAATGTAGAATATAGGCCAAAAATATAAACATAACATAAACATAAACATTTACATACAGGCACATACATTGCTTCTGGCCCCACACTAGGATACCCTGTGTCGTGGTAACCAGAAACAGCGACGTCACACACATATAAACATCCAAGACCTTGGGATTGGTATATTTTTTTCTTTACCCCCAGTCGGGGATCGAACCCGGGACCTCTCGCATGGTAGGCAGAGCCACAACCGCTGCGTCACAGAGGTCGTCAAATCAGGAAGTTACTCACTTCAAATACACCTGATACACCTAGGCAAAATATGACTATCATCTTCACCAGCAAATAATTACTTTGTTTTTCATCCTGTTTGTATGATTGACTAAGTTATATTTATGGTTTTTTATAAATATTTTATATCTTAAAAATTACATATTTTATTTTGTTCAAACCAATTTTCTTTGAATTTTTTTTATTTTTATTTTGTATTATTTACTTTTACACAACATATTTTTTTTTTTGGATTTTTCACTCTCTTACTTTAAAAGTTAGAGGCGGGGAGGGAGGGGGAACCCAAATTTTTCCACTTTGGGAGGGTCTGTCTCTTTAACAATTTACTTTGAGGAAAAATGGTTACAGAAACCTCAACGCCATTTTTAAAGACCTATCTATTGACAGACACCCCACACATATAGGTTTTATAAAAAATAACTGGTTTCAGTTCCATGTAGGAGAGCCCCTTAATTTACATTTTTTGAATTTTTCTACAAAAATTTTAAAGCGATTTACAGATTACATCTACCTACTAAGTTCCAACTGTGTAGTCCTAATAGTGTCGGGATAAATTTGCTGTGACATACGGACGGACGGACAGACGGACAGATAGACTTGACGAAACTATAAAGGTTCCTTGTTTTTCTACGGAACCCCAAAAACGCACAATTTTCATAATGTTCTGCCGCAGCGACTGACGCAACAGCCATAATGCAGAGTGAGATGTTATGAACTTTCTTTTAATAATATTAATTTTAGGGTTACGTACCCAAAGGGTGCCAAACAGGACCCTACTACTATAGCTAATAGCCTCCGCTATTCGTCCGTCCGTACGTTAATCCGTCTGTCTCCAGGCTGTATCACATGAACCGTGATATTTAGATAAATTAAATTTTTACAGATGATGTATTTCTGTTGCCGCTTTAACAACAAACACAAAAAAAAAATAGAATAAAATTAATATTTAAGGGCACTCCCATACAACAATTATTTCAATACCACATACAAACTTATGAATGCACCTGGTTACGTACATGGAGTGTGAAAGTAGCCGCACCAATAACTTTTTAAATGAAATTTTGCTATGTAAAATTCAACTATTCACTCACACCATCCCTACCGTTTTACGATGGTACGGAACCATTCGTACGCGAGTTAGACTCGCACTTGACCTTTTTTTTTCTTTTTTTTTATTAATCGAGGATATGGTTGTGTTCCAAATTTCAACCACCACGAATCGATAGCTAATTTTATCGATACACGAGTCTTAATCTCCAACTGTTTAAGCCGGTGGCACATTTTATTTAAAAGTTTTTATGACATGCACATTGGAATTGAAGTGATTTTGACTATCCACAAGTGAACACAAATCTGATTGCCCTGCACACTGTTGCCCAGCAGTTTTGGAGATGTTGTCAGACCATCGGACGGGTGGTCTCCCAACCAACATTTTGGTGCCAACTTTCACCTCTCTTAGCGCTAGTATTGGTGTAATGGGTTTTGTTTGTTCAATGGTCACGACTATAACTAAATAACTCATCAAGAGGAACAACGGTTACTGGAAGACTTAATATGACTTAGATAGGTACAAAAGAGTTAAGTGGAACCACGATAACACTAGTTATGGTAACTACAAGCAACAATAAGTACTCGAAGTAATAGTGAGGTGTTTAGTAACTCTTAATATTTCCAAGTGTTCTTAAATAGTTCCAGGTAAATGCGTTGTACCACCTAAAGTAGCTAGGAGACGTTATATGACTTCAGGAGGTAAAAACGGGTTAGTCGCAACTATTATAGCACTCTCGTTTCTCGGTCTACGCCCGTCCCTTGGCCACCATTTTGATTAGTTGGAAAATAACATGGTGTCGATTAAAACCAAACAAACATAGCAGCGTCACACCTTTTACTATAAGGGGTGGTAGAGGCGCAGTTTCACCCAAGTTTTGCTAATCCATTTTGCGTGACAGGGAGGTAGCCTATCTTGTTAGCTATGGAGTAATGAAGGTCACAATGTTTTCCATCAACGTTAGAAAGTCTTTACGTACTGATCTCAATGGTACATGGCCAGCGCTGGATCCGAACCCGCGTCTTTTGCGTGAGAGTGACCGTGATAACACCAGACCACCACTGCTACCCGTAAACAAAATATGTCAGCAATGTTATCGATTACATTTTATCAAGCTATTATTATAATGGTATTATTTAAACGTAAGACTGTAAAGCCAAGTTTTGCTTGGCAAAATACTAATTTTGACTAACTGAATTACCTACTGAAAAGCGACAAAAAATTAGTGCGATTAAAATACTGGCTTCGTCCGACAAAACTGCTGAATTGCGCGACTATCTAATATCAGCAAATTCAAAACTTTAATTCGAGTAACATAAAATACAAAAGGAGCGTTGAATTTTGTTGTTCTTACATCTACCTTTGACGACCTCTGTGTCGCTGCGGTTGTGGCTCTGCCTACCATGCGAGAGGTCCCGGGTTCGATCCCCGGCTGGGGGTAAAGAAAAAAAACCCCGGCTCTTGGATGTTTATATGTGTGTGGCATAGCTGTTTCTGGTATCCTCGACACAGGGTATCCCAGTGTGGAGCCAGAAGCAATGTTTGTGCCTGTATGTAAATGTACCTAACAAGAAGGATAAAGGGAGTATAATTTTGTCACGCAATTCTGTATTTTATTCGCTATTTTCTGGATAATCCGCTGTTCATGATCATTCGCTCAATTCGTTTTTTATTCCGTTGTTATTTGCCTGAATATAAAACTTTTAATATTGGCACAAGGCATTGAGAGGGGTGGCTAGGCTAGGCTGGGCTAGGCTCTCAGGAATATTATTGCTGAAAAAAAAACTGTAAGTATACCTCGCGCCACGAATTAAGAGCGCTGGGCGACGTTGGCGGGAATTAATGCGCATATGTACAGGTATTGAAAAGTGACTACTGCGCATTCAAGGCCACCGCTCATAACTCGTGGCGCGAGGTATACCTTTTGCCTTATCCTTTTGGGTACCCCTTCCTTCAAGTTGGATTGTATGGAACACGCCGGGCATCTTGTCCTGTCTCTCTCTTGTCTGTTCAGTGGGATTCGCGCCTTAGCGTAGGCGAGCAGTAAGAGCGGTGCCGGTGCAGCGTAATGGAATGTAAATGATGTAAATATTTGAGAAACTCAGAGAAAAATGTTTTTCCGTGAAATATATCCGGTGCGACTTCGTTTTGGGGTTCATTGCTTGCTTTTTTTTTTCAATTATGAAACGGAATTACTTATTTGCGGTCTTGCAAGAGGTAGGGCGACCTCACATAGCCTGAATGCCTCTGATTTCATAATTTGAATCCATATTCTTAATTCAGAAAACACGGAAATGTTTAAAGGGCTTTGTACGTTTTGTTTGCCATCCGTCATTTTTTTTTAAATGGCGACCACGCATAATGTCTTCAGAAATCAATAGATTACATCAATACAAACATAAAGTGTAGATGAACAAAAACTCGAAAAGCGTCACGTTTCCGAGTAAAGAGCTGTCAAAAATGTACAAGTGGCGCCACATGTTTTTTTTCGTTTTTAAACTTTAGATATTTGTAGATAAATAAAGGACACTCCTGAATGAAATTAATTTTATATCAGTTTTTGCGCGCTTCTTCTTCTAATGTTATTCCAACGGGAATGATCATGCCATTAGAAATGTTTTCTGCAAATGTAAACGCTTTAGTATTGATTGTGTATTTGGATTTGAAATACTGAAATGCATTAAATGAAATAATCCTCTCCGAAATCTCGCTGTCGTGGCAGGTAGGTATTTCTCAGTAGTGGTGATTGCTCTGCAGATTTGAAGGAATCTACTAGTCCCGGAAACATAGTATGCACCGTCAACTAGATTAAGCTGGTCCTAGAGTGTACTAACTTTGAAATTAAGTAGTAACTTGTGTTCTGGATGGTTCCTTTTTATTATGGCTGGCGGGCACGACAACGCAGTTATGTAATAAGAGCTTCTCTAGTTTTAAAAGACGCGCCAACCACTGAATCAGACATACCTTAGCACTAGATTTATTTTAGCGAGGCGCGGTATCTTAATTTAGACAAGCTACTATAATATAGTTTTTTAACGTTGTTCTTATTTAAAAATATATATATAAATAAAAAAGTTGATTCTAAAATGATAATTTTCCTTTTGTATTGTAATATTTCACCGACACCCCTCCATCAACCCGCACAGAGCCAGCGTGGTGAAGTATGGCTCAATTTTAATCAATTCTGGGTAAAGGCCTGAGCCCCTCGGTGAGGACATTAGTTAGCTATATTAAAAGATAAAAGAGATAAAAAGCTCCGTGTTCTAATGGGTTTCACGCTTGATAGGAGGATAGGAGATGCAGGTTCGATTCCTGACCATGTACATACATACATACACATACATATGCTCACGCCTATTTCCCGGAAGAGGGATAGGCAGATACCAAAGACCTCCACCTGCTACGATCCTGGCATACATCTCTCGCTTCCTCAACATTCATAACACTCTTCTGAACATGTCCCAATCAGATAATTAATTAATCTTAAGACCATTATACGGAAGTTGTAACGGTGATGGAAAAAATCGTGAGGAAACCTACATTACTCCATAGCTGCGGCGATGGGCTAGCCCCCTGTCAAGCAAAATGGAGCATTGAATAACTGGCTCAAAGCGGGCACAATTGTGCCTCTGCCACTCCTTATGGGAAAGGGCGTGACGCTATATTATGTTAAATAAATATATTTATTTTTACTTTTTTCAAAAATACCTATTTACATTTACCTAATACATACATTTGCAATTTAGGTGCTATGTAACTGGCATTCACGGTATTTACACGTAACAAACGCAACGCGTAGGCTTGATTTGATTTCGACATAAATCTAAGCAACACTCAAGATTCTCCTACATTGAATTTTGGTGAAGAAAGGATGAATATCAAATTAGTAGCACCTCAATCACAGAACGATACTAATACTAACTCCAGCATCGACTACGGAACACAAGAATATATTCCCAATTCGTGCCTCGCTAGTTTATTCGCTTTGTAAATTACAAAATGTATTTCAAGCGCCGAGAGGTGCCAAGAACACAAAAAAGTAACATTTTTTTTCACGTCAACTCACTTGTCCAGATGAATTTAAATTTACTTATTGAAAATATGCATTTTGAAAGCTTTTAGCATTTTTTTTTCTGATATCAACTAAAAATGGAACTGAACTTTTTAGTGTTTAGTCAGGTATTATAAGAATTTTACAAGTGAGAAACAAATCAAAAAAATTAACACACACACACACACACACACACCCTCCCACACACACACACACACACACACACACACACACCCTCTCATATACATACATACACACACATTCAGATATCTTAATTATTTTAATTATTTTAACATATTTTAATGTAATATAAATTTAAATAATAACAGTGCTATCTCATTGTTAAACTTAAATTCAAAGTCAATTTTATTCAATTTTCATGTTATCGCCGCAAATAAGGATTGTCAAATGTTTATTTCCTCCCTCACAAGACAGGCTATGCCTAGTGTGAGGGTCAGCATACCTGTGAATTGTATTTCCTTATGGCAATAAACGATTTTCATTTTCATTTTCATTTTCAAATATATTTTTTCATCCCCGGCCGAGATGTGAAACCTGCACCTCTAGATTTAAGGAAAAACCATGACCACTACGCCTTAGAGGTCGTCGTAACAGTTTGCGGTAACGTTCGGCATCTTCTGGACTTATACCGTATTTTTTTCATGCATCATAAAGACTACTATACTGTGTTGGTTCATCGATCTGACTGTAGGTGTACAACTGTACACACTTGACCTAATTTCCCTACAAAATTGACTTTACTAGTTAATCAACTGGCCACCGATTAACTATGCCAAGCCCATTAATTATAACAGGGACTTATCTGCCAAATGCACAAACTTTAACTGCGGTCAGGCTTTTTTCCGCTAGTGAAACTGGCCCTATCCAGAAGTTGTCTAACTCATTAATTAGTTTCTTGGTCCTTTTAAAAGTCCCCGATTCAGTTCTTGGCTGAATTTATTTTGTTGAATATAATTTTGCATTTACTTTCGATATTTGAAATTAACCCGGCGAATTCTTACTAGGAAAATAAATCACAATTATTGAAACTTAACTATATATGACATAGCGTGGCCTTATGACGACCCGAATGGCCGTGTCGGCAGTGACCCTGCCTACGAAGCCAAGGGTCCGGGTTCGAGTCCCGGTGGGGGTAAATATTTGTTTGATGGGAATGGATGTTTGTACCCTAGTCATGGCGGTTTATCTATCTAAGTATAATATTTATCTATATAAATGTGTGTATCTTTGTCTAGTACCCAAGATACAGGGAATCCTAGTTTAGGGCTAGATCAATGTGTGTAAATAGTGTCTAAGGTATTATTATTATAATAGAATCGGTATATACGATTTAATTGAGATGATATATCTACGAACTAGTACCTACCTTGATAGAAGTTACCTAGCCAGTCAAGCTCTTTGTTTTTCTAGGAAGTCTAGGCCTAAGTGCAGTCCTACAATGACATAAATAAATCAAGGGATCATAATATAAGATATCCTTGGATAGTTTGCTAAAGATGGTTAGCAAAACCATACGCAGTATCTGCGATATACGAGCTTACTTATTAATAGGATTTCATCCGAATGTTTCCATCAACCTATCCCTTGCTCCAATAGCATTAAGACACATATTCTGCTCTATCATTATGGTCACAAGAAGGAGTCCCAAAGGACTCGTAAACTATGCTGCCATTACAGAAATTCTCTCCATCAATAATGATAAATGGTCTTGTTAGATCATTGACTTATTCCGCGTTGTATTATTTGGTATGGTTGCACCACTGTTGCTGCTATAGACTAGCCTTCTGTCATGCAAGGAGTCTTGAATAACTGGCTAAACGTGGGCACAAGTGTGCCTCTGCCACTTTGAATAAGAAGGGACGCCATGTTTGTTATACGATCTCATATTGAGGCTCATTTGTTTTGTTTTGCAAGTACTTATTTTGATTGTGCATTAAATTATTATTATTATGTAATACTGTGTCTCACTGCTGGGCAAAGGCCTTTCGAAAGGCGGTTCGAGCCCACACATCTCTAGCCGAAGCCTTATCGATCCTCCCTGGCAGGATTTAATCCAGGTCGTCTCTCCAACTCCTTCAGGGCCTTCCCCTACGCCGGTGTCTATCTGTAGGCATCCATTCAGTGGCTGATTTTAAGCATTTGTTCGGATTGCCGGATGCATTTGACAGACATGTCCAGCTCAGTTTAATTTGGGTTTGGCGGTCTGTACACCTACGTCGACAATGCCAATTTTATGCTAATAGGGCCTTTATGTTTAGTAATTAGAATAATGCGCTCCGTGAATTTGGTTACATTTTGTGCCGTTAGATAGGTTTTGACCTATTCATCTTGAGTCTAACCTTAAGGTTTGCAGTGCTCTTGGAGCATTATTGGGAGTTTTGACGAGGATAGCGCAATCAGGACAATTTCGTCGGCAAAGCAAAAGTTAGTCAGCCTATCGCCGACAACAATGACTCTGCTGTGTCTTCAGACCGCCAAGTTTTTGAAAACTACTTCGGTACTGGTGAATAGTTAAGGATATAGAGGGTCTCTCTGTTTCACCCCTTACTCTATTGTGAATGATGAACCAGGGGATTGTAGTTTAATATTTGCCATGCTATTATTATGCATTACCTGAACGATATTTATGTAGGTGGAATCAATATTTTGACTGTGGACTCCGGTAAAGATTGATGTGTGTGTGATGACGTCGAAAGCTTTTGAGGTATCCCCGAATACTCAGTAGAGAGGCTTGTTGAACTTGTTATACTTCTCTATTATCTGTTTGAGTGCAGGTGGACTGTAGTTGAGGATCCGGGGTGGAAACCAGCCTGTTCAGGGGGTTGATGGGAATCTTGTCCGGAAATACGGTTTTCTATTGTGTTTATAAATAATTTGTAGACATGTTAGACTAACTAACTAACTAATATGTCGATAGTTCCTAATTTCCGACATGGAGCTCTATTTTTGAATCGCTCGCCTGACTTTTATTTCACGTATGTTTGAGTCATTCGCCTCATAGATAAAAATGTGATTCGCCTGCAAAGAGTGGTCAGTACCACACGTTGCGCAAGTTGAATAATAGAATAAACGTCAACACAATTTGAAGTGTCAGAGTTTGCTGTTATCGCGCGTTTTTTCAAATTGGAATCCAAAACGTCATATATGTGACATTTGCGACAGATTGAACAGACCGATTTGTTCCATATTATTGCTAGGATTTAGCAAGCAGCTTAATTGAATAGACACTCATACAGCCTATAATTTGAGAGCATTTTACGTTCCGTTTCCTATGCGATATTTACTGGTTTTTACTTTTTCTGCGAGCAACGGATAAAAATCAACATTTCCAAATTTATTGGCAACATCGATGCCGAACGATTCAAAAATGCAGAAATGCAACGTCATACGACTTGTAAATCGAACGTGACATATGTCTCCCGCGATATATTATGTCACGCGAGTGATTCAAAAATAGAGCTCCTGTCCTTTTTGCGAAGAAGAATTATATTCGAATGACAAAATGTTTATGGAAGTTTACAGGAGCATAGTATGGAGTTAGATTACGTTTAATTAGTACAAAAATATAATACAGGTAAAGTCGAATTCACCACTAATGACGTATACGAGCACTAAATAAGGCATCAGTTTGATATCAAATCAGTCCAAGCGACTCCCAATTTCCCAATTCTGCCGGGCTTCCTGTCCTTACTCTTATCTTCCAAGTTTTTCTGCTCAATTTGTAATTGTGACCAATTTATATCCCTAGCCGCTTAGCCAGCTTATCACGGCCCTTCTACATTATCCGGATTAACGAAAATAGAAAGAAAGAAAGATCATGATCTTATGCTTTTTTATACACCGTATACTAATCGTACTGGATACTTTTACACGTATTTTCGTATTTCGTTTATTTTATTCCACATGAAAATTCACATAACAAGCTTAGAGAAAAGACATTTACAAAGGCATGCATATCTGTAACAAGAGATTTCTTCCAGCAAAACCAAGTTGAAATTGATAAATTTAATAGCAATGACAGATAGACCTTTGTGCAGAAAGAAAAGTAAATAATATAAATAGGTGTTTTTACTAAACCACTAATTATTCTCTTGGTGACTACATTGTACTGTCGATATTGAATGATTCTACTTTAGATTATGACTATTTATTTATATGATCTCTGTGGCGCCGCGGTCGTGGCTCTGCCTACCATGCGAGAGGTCCCGGGTTCGATCCCCGTCTGGTGGTAAAGAAAAAAAAAACCCCAGGTCTTGGATGTTTATATGTGTGTGACGTCGTTGTTTCTGTTTCTCACGACACAGGGTGTCCTAGTGTGGGGCCAGAAGCAATTTATGTGGCTGTATGTAAATGTTTATGATTAGGCGTCAATTAACTAAAAACAAACATCAATTTGACACGTCAAACTTTATTTTCCTTCATTTTCAGCTTCTATTCTGGTCTATGTGAGATTAATAAAGTAACTTCATTTTCCACTTCTTCATACCATAAGTTCGCCGTTGTTCAACCCAATACGTATAGAAAAACGGGGAAAAAAATGTTAGAGCCTGTAAATTCAGTCGTTCATAGCTTTACCCCACAAAACATTTATAGCAGTCAGTATTCTGTAGATAACCGGGTTTGGCCAGTGTAAAACCTTCCCAAAGAGCCTGCCGTGGCTTGCATACAGAAAGAGTTGCCCAATGAGTTCGTACTGCAAATGGGTACTCCCGCCTTTATGAACCGGCTGAATGGGATTGATGCGTGGGCTGCTATACAGGATGTTGCGAAAACGTGAACCTATTTTTAGAATGGAGAGGGGACGCGGTTTAATAAAAAGATTCTGAGGAGATGTTTAATAAAAAGATTCTAAGGAGCACTCCTTCAGGTTGCAGACGGTCCGACTGTGGAACGCACTTCCTCGTACGATAAGAGACAGTCCCACTCTTTTCGCTTTCGAGAAACGGGTAAAAGAGCACTTCTTCTCTCTTTTGTGATAGTTGTAGTATGTTTATTATTATTTATGTAAACTATATGCACAGGTTTATGTATGTATTGGTACTTATTTAGTAGTGTGGTATATACGAGTATTTCTTTTTATTTACAATATTTTATAGATATTGTGCACTGCCTACCCTTTCTAATCAAATTTCCTGTCATGCCTTGGTTTCCTGGAAGAAATCTCTTTTTAAAGATAAGCTCGCCTTTGTACATATATTTTCTCTTAAAGTATCTTTTTAAATAACTATATTCAATAAAGAATAACGAATGTTTACAAATGGCAAGATTTTTCCTTTTTTAAGATGGTATAAGTTGGATATACATTTTAACTCTTGGAGTAGAAGAAACAATATTCGAGTATAAGATCCATCTTGATTAGCCTAGATTGGGTCTAATTAGTACCATGAAAACGGACAATGATCTATTAAACTAGATTTTGAGTGATCGACTCGAAATAAGCGCCTATTTTAAATTATAATGGAGTTGTCAAAGACATTCGGATAATTGTGTTGCTAATGAGTATTGTTTTGAAGATAAATTTAAGTTTCTTGGTTTTTATTTAATTATTTTATTTATTTATTTGTAAACATACATGCTTGTGACATCACAGTAAAACCAAATCGACACAAACAGACAATAAAAATAAGAACAAAGAAGCAACAGCTTACATGATGCTGAGTCAGCTGCCATTTCGCAGCTGCTGAGGCAGATCGCGATAACTGTTTTGGTACGCGGTTGAATTTGTTGTCTGTATGCGCTTCCATCAGCTGTGAATAAACGTTTTCTTTCTTTCTTTCTTTCATATAAAATATCCTAACTATAACACAGACAATAATTGGCGACCCTTGCGAATCCGGTCAAAGAACATTGGAACAGATCCACTTCTGTTCCCTCTGTTATATGATTAAAATGAGCGAGAGCCCTTATCACTGGTGCCTCCCGCAGCATTCCCGTCCTCACCAGCGGGATGTAGAACAGCTTGTGGTTGCTTGCTCTGAGGTAGTTGTTCGGCACATACAGTCCTAGCCTCGCCAACATCAGAGGGTTTTCAAGCAATGCTCGGTTTTGGGTACACTTTGTGTAGAATTTATGTACAAACTGTACCCAAAACTTTTGCTCTTGAGTGTACATAAGCTCCACCGAAGAAGGCTAAATTTATTCTGATGCAAGAATGATTTCTAGATTCAATCATTCGGCTCACTGGAATCATTTCATACATAACATATTCCCAAATGTGTTCTGCATCAGTTAATTTAAGGACTAGTTAACCAACCTTTCTGATATCAAGTTTATAGCAAAATGCGATTTTACAGTACATTTATTTTGGTGACCTGGTCTAGTGGGTTTATAACTCATAATTTCATCGTGGTGATAGGCTTGGACCCTATGAAATCAATCAAGCAAACTTACATAGATATCTCTGTAAGCATTATGGAAACTTACTTTGCTATAATTCTAAGGACTAAGCTTTATCTAAAACCAGCTTTTATCTCCTGTATTTTAAGGTCCAGTAAAAGCTCAACCCTTCCAGCCTGTTCTACTGGCTACTGACGAAAAACCGTTATAGATTTGAATTTTATTACGATGGCATGAGATTCAAAACCACGATATCTCATTTAAAAACACGCGCTGGAAGGGTTCACTAACTAGAAACATACTCTACAAACATACAATCATCAAATAGCTCGGTATTAATTCTCTCCTTGATTGAGATTATAGTCCGGATCCACAAACCATGCCAGGCCATGACCACTTAGCATTAAGTTTTTCATAATTAATACCTATATAATACCTTGGACACCATTTAAACACATTGATCTAGCCCCAAACTAAGATTCCCTGTATCTTGGGTACTAGACAACGATACACCTACTTATATAGATAAATAATATACTTAGATAGATTAAACAACCATGACTAGAGTACAAACATCCGTTCTCATCAAACAAATATTTGCCCCCACCGGGACTCGTACCCGGGACCCCTGGCTTCGTAGGTAGGGTTACTGCCGACTCGGCCATTCGGTCGTCTTATGATCCATGAAATCACCGCATAAATTAGGCGGCCATATTGTTATAGTCTTCCTCGTGACCGCTATCGCGTCAAAGAGAGAGCTATTTCTGGCTTTTCCTAAAAAAGCAGTGAAACCTCTTTCTTGTTGCTTTGTATTGGGCCTCATTTAGGGCTGGGGGAGCCATCGACATGAGAAACCAGAAAAGCTATGATAATAAAATTAAGAAAAAATAACTTTTTTTAAAACAAGCATTTATTAAAAATAACTTAAAAAGATAAAATTAAAATAAATTAACTCCATTAACAAATATATCACTTTTAAAGTCCATTGTAACCTTTAAAGATAATTAAGCTACTTCGTCTACGACAAAATAATTACATACCGTACATAATTATATATTTTTAACATTAAAACCTTTACACTTTCATTGTTAAATCTTCCCGTTTTTAACACAGTCCCAATTTCATAAATAAAAACGTGTTACATTTTGATGGTATGATTAAGAAATTTAGCACCTTCTTTTCCTCTCGCCTATCACAATATTTATTTAACAACCCTGTAACCCACATTCACATATAAAATATCTTTATCTTTATCTTTATCTTTAAAAAAGATTTTTTTCATTATTTTATTTTTAACTTTTTAGTATTTTTAAATCGAGATTTACTGCGACGTAGTTCGTAGCACGTAGCAGCGTGTTTCCGTTATGTAGTCCGTAGTACGTTCACATAATGTGCTACTTTGAGCACTTAAATTTCATATATTTATTTATTTATACCTATATGTATTTATTTTTTTACATATTTGTAGTAAGGTAAAGTAATGTTAAAATTATTTATGTAATCACCAGTTATTTATTTGTAACGTTTCTCATTCTATCCATTTCATTTAATGCATCAACATTACAAGGTTTCTTCGAAGTCAACTTGGAGCAGTCAAGTTCTTCGATTTGAAGTCCTGCTAAAAACTTAACTCGGCTTTGGGGTCGGATATCTAGTATCAAAGTAATCGTCAAGACAAATTAAACTAGCTCTAACTCGATGGGGTTGCTTCGTTTAATTATGGAGTTCCTATGGCCACCTTCCAGCTCCATCATCAGACCCTGGTTACCATCTAGTGTCAAAGTACTTGTCAAGACAAATTAAACGAGCCCAAAGTCGATGAGGTTGCGTCGTTTAATGACGGAGTTCCTATGGCCACCTTCCAGCTCCATCATCAGATCAGCTCTATGTGATAATAATATTGCATTGTCATCCGATTTATACATGCATGCAAAATTTCAGCTCAATCGGAAACCGGGAAGTGGATCAAATTTAACTTGCAAGATTTGATTACAGACATACAGACAACGGGACAGGTGAAACTAAATAAAAGCTTGTAAAAAGAATACAACTATTAAGGTAGTTACAAGTTTAAGCAAACTTAAATACGAATAGAAGTAAATTAGCATTTGTAGCATTAATTTTCCTTTCATGTCTAGGTTTGCTAAAAGAAATCCCTTTTTAGAAAAAAATATGTTTGCTTACCTTTCTTATTGGGAACTTAACATTTATTTCGTCTGGGAAAAAAAATAACCACAGGTCTTGAATGTGCTTATATATTTGTGACGTCGCTGTATCTGGTTCCCACGATACAACGCATCTTAGTGTGGGGCCAGAAGCAATGTATGTGCCGTATGTTATGTTATGTTACATATTTAAGTAGAGCACGGATGTTTTAACTCCGAAGGAAAACACCATGCAAAGTCTTGTTTTTTATGTATTTACTTATTTATTATCCTGAGGTAGAATTTTATTGAAAGAGCGAGAAAAGGGTCTACGATTCAGCTTGGGCAAAAATGCTTTCGTATGTTTGGATTTCCGGCTGTTGTCCTCTGCAGGTCGCATTCCTCAACCGATTTCGGTGAAATTTTGTAAGCTGGTTCGAAAACTATATGAATTTTTATTGTCGATCCAGTTTTTGGATTGTTTTCGAAATGGCGGAGCTATGGGTGTGCAAAGTTATTGGTGTGGCTACTTTCATATTCCAGGTACGTTACCAGGTGCATTCATAAGTTTGTGTGTGGTATTAAAAGAAAATTCAGTCGGATTATTTGTTTTTATAATATTCACCCGATAAACTTCAAGGGGTCGGGGGTGTGAGGGGGTATAAAATAATGATGGAAAATAACACAGCGCACAGAGACACTAGTTTAACTGGATTAACGTAAGATACAGTTGTGCCTCAGCTGTTCCGAGTGAGAAAAGGAATGACGCTTTGTTTTTCTTACGACCTCTGTGGTGGCATTCCCAGGTCTCGGATGTTTATATGTGTGACGCAGTTGGTTGGTAAAAAAATATATTTCGAAACATTAACATTTATAAACAGGCAATTACGTTGCTTCTGGCCTCACACTGGGTTACCCTGTGTCGTTGGAACCAGAACCAGCGACGTCATACATATTTCGCAGTTAGTTGGTTAAATCAGAAATTTAACTAACTCTCTAGACCGTTAATTAAATACCGACGTTTAACCAAGTCACTAACATTTTGATTAAAATAAAGCATCGTCAAAAACGTTTACCAATCTGTCTTACCGAAAGCCAGCGTGTTGGAAAATAAGATTGCGTCACGACAACAGCTGATTTGCACAGCTTATATCAGGGAAAAACATTGCGGTAGCTTAGGTGAAGGGTAAAGGGGATGAACGAAGCGAAGCCCCCTATATCCTTCGTGTTAGCTTGAACATGTAAGAACAACAAAAAATACTTAAAGCATAAACTTAGATACACATAATATATATATATATATATATATATATATATATTATGTGTATCTAAGTTTATATATATATATATATATATATATATTGTATATGTCTTGCCGCTAGGAACGTTCAGACAACTCTTTAAACGTTTCATTCACTCACTTGTCTGACGGAATGTTAGTGACTTGGTTAAACATCGGTATTTTATTAACGGTCTAGAGAGTTAATTAAGTTTCTGATTTAACCAACTAACTGCGACATGTGTATGACGTCACTGTTTCTGGTTCCAACGACACAGGGTAACCCAGTGTGGGGCCAGAAGCAACTTAAGTGCCTGTTTATAAATGTTAATGTTTCGAAATATATTTTCGGATGTATTTTGTTTAAAAAAATATTTTCTGCATCTCATATCGATGCCGGGGTTCCAATCACAACACGCACGGAACGTGACGTGCCAACTCGTAGTTATTCCGTTTTAAAAACTTGTAGACATTCGGCCATTAGAATTACTGGGACATTTCGAGGCTGTAAATTAAGTGAATGTGATTGTTTCAGAGCTGCTATAGTTAGTTTGCGTAAGCGATAGCCTTGGTTAGCATAACAAACAACAATATTATAGTAAGTTGCTTTGTTCTAGTAATAACAAAGGCCTCTGAAAGGTATTTTGTAGTAGATTGTGAGTTATTACTGTCATTCACTGTTGATTAGGCTTTATAAATCACACTAAAATCACCAAACTAATGTTTTTCCTAACCAAACCTGAGTCCTAAATTACAAAATAAACGGTCAAGTGCGAGTCGGACTCGAGCACCAAGAGTTCCGTACCCACTTG
Source organism: Argyresthia goedartella (assembly GCA_949825045.1). NCBI lineage: Eukaryota > Metazoa > Arthropoda > Insecta > Lepidoptera > Argyresthiidae > Argyresthia > Argyresthia goedartella. The sequence continues at coordinate 9,029,675 of OX463831.1, read as the reverse complement.
TATATATGGGTACGTATGTAATGTACCTTTATAATATGACCGAGTTAGAAATTAATAAAACAAAATATGAGAAAGATCTGCAAAATATTGAGTCTGAACTTGTCAGTGTCAATGGTTGCTTAAGATCAAATACTGCCCTCTAAGAAAAATCTCAAGAGGCTATCAAAGAGTACTCTCTGGCCATGGATGAGCTGCTTGAACTGTCTCATAGTGGCCAATCATTAGCGTGAATGTCAACATTCCGTGCAACAGCCGAAGAGATCAGCTTCATCTATGAGCCCTGCAATAAGTATCCGACCCAAGATTTCAGGTTCGCACAAAAATATCACAAAAATATTCCAAAACTTTTAAGTTTGTTTGTAGAACTGCAGAAACTTTACAACTTAATAGAAAAATACAAAATTCAAATAATAGAATGAAAACGGTTTGGCAAATCATAAACCGTGTAACTGGCAAAGTTTTACCAAGTGACAATGATTTCTGCTTAAAGATAGGTGATGATGTTGTTAAATCCAACGCAGAGGTTGCTCGAGCTTTCGAAACATTCTTTACCAATGTACCCTTACACACAACAGAGCGTCTAAATTCATCTCCATATGAAGCAGAGACTTTGTTAAAAAACAGCACTAGCATTAGTAATGTAGATTTTAAATTTCATCATGTATATCCCCAGGACAATAAAAAAACGTTTAGATTTCTTAACTTAAAAAAATCTGAAGACCTTTGGGGTATATCAGTCAAAGTCATTGGTTCAGTAATACTAGTTATAGCCCCACACCTAGCTTATATCTATAATAATCTAAATCAAATAACTGCAGAATATATGTGAGTACTAATCTATGCGCATTTGCCCGCTTCCACAGTTAACTCAAGGTTAACCGGTTTTGTCTTTCACCCGACGTGCCTGCATCTGCGCGCTTAGAAAATCATTCCGGCCAAGGCAACTCTCCCTTGAAGACATATTGCGCCCTTATTCGTATTCCCGTGGCACTTTTTTTTCAAGAACATAACTTCATTCAAAATGCTGTGCTAAACCCTGATATTGGGTAAGCGGTGAATACTCCTTGTTAGGCATTCTGTAGGTTAAGATTTTATGATTGCATGACCATGTTCATTGCTCACATTCCCATCTTTTGCTATTTTTAATTGTTTGCACAAAATTGCTGTTTTCATAATTTTGGATGCTTCTGGGAATTGCCTGTGCGTAAATATGGAAATGGCTACCCACATTTCATAATTTTCTATTTTCCAAGTTACTAAATTTAATATGCTCATTATTATAATATTACTGGTTCAACGCTTACGCTTAAATTTCAACGTCCGCACTCCACTTGACACCGAAGGTTCGTGACGACTGTTACATTCCAGTTCGTAACGATCGACTCCAGTTCGTGACGATCGACACTTTCCACTTCGTGAGGACCGGCACTCTGCACTTCCTGTCGACCTCTCACCTGCGCCGCGGACCATCCGTAAAGGGGCGTTTTACCCACCTATCCAGCCGAACCCGCAACTTTTTTCTCTTCTCGCGCTTCGGGTTGATTAATAAATAAAATAAAATTTGGTATTGTTAAAATTTACTTTTATTATTTCTCTTAGATTCTTGAATTTCATTCATAAAATTTCATTAATTTTACTTTTCACTAACTTCAATGCTATTTTCATCATAAATGCGACAAATGAAAATAAGAAAATACAATTAGGGACGGTATGAGGATCAGAAATAAGATACCTACTTTACAAGGAAATAATACCAGTGTAAGGGAAGAGGCCAGGGCAAAAAGCTGTCATTGAAATGTGAAGCGTCAACTTGTCTTCTGCAAATTCTCTTGAAAATTTGTTTAGTACCTGTTTTTCGTAAAGGTGGGGGCAAGTTAATCCAACATTTTGAATCCAAGTACCAAAAAATTCCTCGGGAAACAGCAGTTTTGTGATGCGGGACTGAAAAACTGCCAAATTTCATGATTCTAGGTCAAGGGGATGTAAGTTTTAATTATCTTAGAATAATCAAGCAGTTTGAGATTGGACGTCATCATAAAGAAAGCGACTGTTGCAAAAGTTTTTTGTTTGCATAAAATGAACGAGGGCAAAAAAATATGTCTTGAAATTGTATTAAAATTTCAGTACACTAACTAGCCATAAACTAGAAGCACTTTTATTTATTCTGTTCCACAGAAACATGGAAAAAATCACGCCAATGTTTCCGGTCGGTTTGGGCAAAACTGAAAAGAAGAAATTAAAAAAAATAGTCGTATTCTGCGTACTTAATTTATAAATAGTATAATATATTTTGAATGATAACCGAGGAATCAAACACAAGTAAGTTTCGGTCTTATTCCACAAAATTTATTTATTTATTCAATAGTTTAGATTAAGGCTTACAGTAATTATTTACCAAATTGCAGTTATCGCTAGATAATTAGTAACAAAAAGCAACACTTATCATCTATCTGTAGAACTAAATAGTAGAGTCAAATAATTTTCTAACTTAAGGGATTGTATCAAAGAATATGTCAGCTAGTTGACATACCCTGACTAGATCATTTATGAGAGCAATAGTTCTTGGGGTTGGCGCGTTTTCACCGCGCAGAGTGCGGAAATCGTGGGACGCAGCCAATAGTGGTGGCCGGCGCCGAAGCATGCCAAATCGCAATTTGGGTACTATTAAAGAGACGCTGCGCAAAACGCTTGGATTATTTACTGTGTTTCGCAATGTACTGATATAGTGGACAAATAGGGCCAGTTTTCTTCTAAGCTCTAGAGTATATAGGCCAACCATGCCCACCACAAAAAGGGAGGGGAAAAGGAAAGGATAATAACCATACATTCGCTTGTAGAGGTATCTAGCAAACTTCCTTTGTATTCGCTTTATCATAATAGTGTATTTATCCTCGCGAGGATCACAAAATAGCGTCAAACTCCAGCCTTCTACGAAGAAATTCGTTGTAGAGCATAATGGCAACTCTCGGGTCTCTAAAATGAGAAGCAGTCCGCATGATGAACCCTAAAGTCTTGCTGGCATTTTTGCAAGTGGTTTCAATGTGGTCTTTAAAAGTTAATTTTTGGACCAACATTATCCCCAGGTCACGGATCTTGTCAACCCTTTCCATGACTTGTCCGTCCAGCGTGTATAGATTTATTTTAGGTGCGTGTACCCTATAAAACGTGAAGACTTTACACTTCGCAATATTCAAATCAAGTTTATTTGATTTGCTCCACTGAGCTACAGCGTTTACATCATCCTGCATTCTTTGACCATCGGCAGTATCTCTACAAGATGTGAACAATTTTAAGTCATCAGCAAACATGGGACATCTACACCCCTTCACAATGTCAGGGAGGTCATTGATCATGAGCGCGAACAACGTTGGTCCGAGTGTGCTACCTTGAATTATCGCAGATCTGGTGTAGTAGTCGACAGAACGGTATTTTTGAAGCTGGACATGACGAAGTTTGGGTGTGAAACCAAAGCCAGATAGCTTACGTAGGAGTATATCATTATCAACGATATCAAAGGCCCTCCGAAAGTCAAAAAATGTGGCTTCAACTTGACTACCTGTGTCCATTTGACAAAGAGTGTAGTCAACGAAGTTAATATGGATCGTTGTGGTAGAGCGTCCTGCACGAAAACCATGCTGTGCGTCTGTAAGACGAATCTCTACCTGTCGAGCTATTTGCGCATTAAGTATATGCTCAAAAACTTTACAAAAACCTGACAAGACAGCAATAGGCATAAACTCAGTCACATTAATAGAGCTAGATTTAGGCACCGGCGTGACTCTAGATATCTTCCATTTACTGGAAAATTTACACTGTTTTATAGAAAGGTCAAATAAATGCTGAAGCGGCTTGATAAGCACATATTTACAATCTTTTATCAAGAAAGCTGGTATTGAGCCAGGACCTGTGGTAGCTGTAACTTTCATGCTCTGGATGGCGCGCTTGTTAAAATGTTATGTCAGTTAAGGAAACGTTGAGAGCGTCTAAGCAACCTCCAGAACACTGTTCAGCATCCTCTGCGTTAAGACTCGGGATAGTGTCTGAGAATACAGAGTGTAAGTGAGTTGCAAACGCGTCAACAGCTTCCTGGTAGCTTACACATTATTTACCCTTGTGCTTGTATTCATGGCCCGAGCTCCGGTCACTCCGCAAGCTTTTAACATACTGCCAGAACTTATTGGGGTCTTCATATATATTACGTTTGACTGATTTTATGTAGCACCGGTACGCTATGTCTATTAGTGATTTTATAAGACTTCGATAGTACTTATAAACCTGATGATTGAAATCCAGACCCAACTGCTTATGCATTTTTAGGTGAAAGTACTTGATTTAAATTTTGATTTAATGTCATCCGTAAACCAAGGTGGATAACGTCTATGGTTAATTTGCGTACTACTTTTTAAGGGCACATTGTCATCAAGAATCCGGTATAGTTCATCATAGAAGGCATGTAGAGCAGCATCGCTGTCTTCCAAGCTGAATATACTAGTCCAATCAATGCGAGATACTTCAAGATACAGTTCGCTTAGATCAGCTTTGTGAAAATTCCATTTAGGGGATTGTTTTGTTTTGTTTTTCAAAGTTCTTTATTAGATAAATACATTTTAACATATCAACATAAAACACCGTCATTATGAGTAAACATATAAATTGTATTGTTTGTTAGGCTAAGGCACCTCTTAAAACTTTCAACAGCTTAATTAATATAATATTTTACATTGTGTTCAACTATTTTAATAAAATATCAATAAAATACTGGTGCATTCAACTTGATATGTTGAATACTTTTCACATCGACATTCCTATACTAACACATCGCGCAATACGAGTAAGTGCGGGTATGTAGAAAACAAATGCACACAGCCCGGCTAGGCGACGACACACGGCCGGCCATGGCGACAAGAGATAGGTAAGAGCCGTCGTAGTTTACTCACTGTTTAGAAAATAGTGATAGGGCAGCTTATAACTTTTATAAGTATTAGCATACGATAAAGTATGTAGACGTGATTTGTCGATAGATGAGACAAGACTATTGCTGTGGTGTGGATTTTTATCGATATAAAATTTTCGAGATATGTTTAGTACATAAGGTTTTATTTTTGGGAGCTGAATTTTGCCATGCATTTTAGAAAGGTTGGTGTAAAAGGGAGTATTAAAAGCTGTTTTTAGGGCTTTTTTTTGCACTAATTGGAGTTTATCGAAGTTTTAGTCACAAGTACTACTCCATACTGGAGCAGCATAAGTGATACAGGGCCTTATTAGTGTAGTGTACATCCTAAGTTTGGGGTATGCGCTCAGATTTGATCGTCTGTTGAGGATCTGGCTTAGCCCACATAAAGATTTAATTCCCTTTTGATTTGCCTTTGTTTGTGTCGTCCAGTTCAGTTTTGTGTCTAGAATAATGCCGAGGTATTTAACACTTTGTTTCCACGGTATTTTGTGTCCATTAATGGTGAGCTGTCGTGTGGGGATTTGACGTTTCCGGGTAAAGAGGATAGCATCAGTCTTAGACCCATTAAGTTTAAGTTTCCACTTAGTGAAGTACTCATGTAAGAGTTCTAGGGACATATCAAGTCGACTTATGACAAGATCAATATCCTCAGATGAAGTAAAAACAGCTGTGTCGTCAGCAAAGCAGGCCAGCTGCGTACGGGGTTGTTTAGGAATATCGTTCAAATAAACGAGAAAGAGGTAGGGTCCCAAAACAGAGCCCTGTGGTACACCTGCTGGGACACCGTATATATCCGATTCGGTGATACCGATATGTACTTTGAACCGCCGATTTTCTAGGTAGGACACTACAAGCTTGACCAGTTTTAGAGGGACTCCTATTTCAATTAATTTATGCGCTAGGCCGTCATGCCAGACTGTGTCAAAGGCCTTTTCGACATCGAGTACATTCCTGTAGTGCTGTTTTTGTTTTGGTTGTCAGCAATATTTTCAGCTACACGTGCCAGTTGCTGGACAGTGGAATGTCCTCTGTGGAAGCCAAATTGTTCTGGCAAGAGGTGAGGGTCACTGTAACGTGCTAACCTTGAGAGGATAAGCCGCTCGTACAGTTTTCCCAGGGTAGAGAGCAGGCTAATCGGTCGGTAACTTACAGGATCTGACTCTTCCTTTCCTGGCTTCTTGATCGCTATAACTTTAGCAAGCTTCCAGGCTGATGGATAGTAACAAGTCCGTAAGCATCCATTGAGAATTTTCGTCAGTGAAACAATACCCTTTTGAGGCAGATTTTTTAACAGAATATTGGTTATGCTATCGGGTCCAGGGGATTTGCAACTTTTGAGGCTACGGACGTGTTTCCAAAGTTCCTTAGGACGGATGGGATGCAAGATAGGGTCATCATTAGGACTGTAATTACTTAAAAGGTTAACAGATCCGTTAACGATGCCAGCAGTATCGGCAGAAGGGACCCAGCTGGACGTGAGGAGCATGTTATTGTGGAAAGTTTCTGCAAGAACATTGGATTGGTCGTGAATATCTTTAGTTAACGAGCCATCAATATTTTTAAGGGGAGGTATTACACAGGATTTCCGGTTTAGGGAACGAACTAATTTCCAAATGTCGGAGCTGGGATTATCGACTTTACTCATTTTTTTATTCCATGTTTTGTCGTTGTGTGCTTGGATGGCTATTTTAATCTGTTCCTGGAGATTATTCATGGCTGTTCTAAGGGATCTGCGAACATTTGGGTTTGTTTCACGTTGGTCATGTTTGCGAAGGCGGTTTTTGTTTCTTATTAATTTTTTGATAAACCGGGACAAAGGAGTAGGGCTGTCAGAAATTTTCACTTTGGGTACAAATCTATATCTATAATATATAATCTATCTCTAGCTTCTGAGATAATGTTGGTAATATCACTCACACCATCATCTAAGTCAGTGATAGAATCATACACCTTAGCGGAAAGGAAAATTGTTTCGTTAAGAAATGAGCGGAGGCTGGTCCAGTCAGCTTTGGGATAGTTAAAAAGCCTCATAGTTTCACGTAAGGGGGTTCCTTCGAGGGTAAAGACCACGGGGAGGTGATTTGAGGAGAGGGCAGGTACCGTAAGTAGGCCGGAGATATTTGTAACATTTTTCACTAAGCACAAATCTGGGGTAGATGGGATATTATCTGGGTTATAATGTACAAGGGTTGGACTATCCGGGGCAATTATAAAGTCATTATCTAGCATGTGGTTTACAAGCGTTTTGCCGCAATTGTTGGAGGAGGGACAATTCCAAAGTGTATGCTTCGCATTGAGATCACCCATGATAAGAACTCTTGGGCCTAGTTTCAATAAAATATCCAGGTCAGAAGTAGAGATCTCTGAGTTAGGTGACTGGTAGGCTGCAATTACTGAATACTCATAACCTGACAATATTACTCGAACACCGATGGATTCCATCGTTTGGGTAATTGGAATGGATATTCGTGTATGTTGAAGGTCCGACTTAATTAGTAGGGCTACGCCTTGACCTTTGCCGTTATTGGGGTGTTTATCCTGCCGATAGCACAAATAACCGGGAGTATTTAGCAGGGCATTAGTGGATAGTCTTGTCTCATTAACCGCAAGAATGTCTATTGATAGGTCTAGGAGTAGATCAAGAAGATCATGAATTTGAGACCGAATGCCATCTGCATTCCAGTACATTAGATTAAGAGCGTTTGCACTAAATGTATTGCCCAAGATGTGTCAGTAAAAGTATGACTTTGTCAACCATTGAGTCGCATGTAGTGAACTGATCTTTTATTTTCTTAATCACTGAAAGTATTTGTAGCATCTCTGAAGTACTATCGTCGGGTTTTTGACTAGGATCTTCGTAACCTATTTTTTTCCTTAAGAACTCGTTTGGATCTTGATGTGTGGTTACATGCGAGTAGGTTCTCTGTTTTGGCGTTGTAATAGTATTTGTCCATGCTTGATTGTAATTCAATTGAGATGTGGGCGGAGTTTTTGTTGTTTCGGGTACACTATTAACACGGGTGAGATTGGTTCCTCGGCTTCTTTGAGTGCGCTGTAAGTATTCAACACGCTCTTTGCATTTTGAATAATTAGCAGGGTGTTCCTCGTTGCAGTTACAGCGGGCTGGGAGTGCACGATCCGTCTTTGGACAATCCTTCGAGGAATGTAGTTCGGTACACTTTACGCAACGAGCAGTTAGATTGCAGTTTTTTGCAGCGTGTCCGAATCGTTGGCATCTATAGCACTGAGTCCCACTAGTTGAGTTGGGCTTGTAACGTTGGATCGAAATCACACAATGACATAAATGCTTTAACTGACGGAATTTTGTCATGTCAGTGCCAGCTGGTAACTGGATCAAGAATGGTGGGTAAGGTGAGTCTGTATTTTTACACTTCATTTTCGTGACTGAGGCATCATTGTAGCCAAGACTCGCCAGTTCATCAGGGATGAGACTTTCGACAGAGGCTGGAAGGCCACGTATGACGACCTTAGATAGTTTTTCATCCTTACGACTGTATGTGTGGAAGGCAACTTCTTTAGTAATGAGTCCTTCCTTGATTTCTTGGTGACTTGTGGCGGTGTAACAGTGAACTGCTACCTTATTGCGACCTTTATATGCTAGATGGAAGTTCTTGGTGAAGGATAGTATCATGGTTTTGATGGTTTCATAAGTCCAATCTACCGGAATCTCAATGACAATTGGTGGAATTTTGGGTGACTTAGTCTTCTTTTCGGGCGCCACACGGGAGAAATTTGATGACGTGGCTTCACTTTGTTCGAATTGGAGATTTGAAAAACGATTACTTACAGGAACGTTTAGGGTCTTCATCTGCTGGGCTCGAGGTAGTGCATGACGCTTGGGATAACGCCAGGTATCCGCGTCATGGTCAGCAGGTCTTTTGCCTACACTTGTAAGGCTTTCAGCCGAGTATGTTCTTGTAACATATTTATCCATCTCGGTTATATGACGAGATTATCGATAGCCCGGGTATCGACGGCGTTCCCATCACTAGAGTATGTGATGGCGAGGGCAAGGCAGCAGGACTGGTTTTGGTGAGTCACACTTGCTTCACACGGAATTATGTTAGAAACGTGCACTCGTCACAAAGACTGATGCGCCACTGAGACTGATGCGCCACTGAGACTGATGCGACATTTAGGGGATTGCTTATCACCGTACGGGGGAGATTTTGGGGTTATATAAGAAGGTAATAAATGTTTTAAATTGGGCATGGCTAGCATTATCTCCAGGGGTCGGTGATACAGGTCTGGGGGAACCAGACCTGCTATTGTTGAAATGAAAAGTAGTTAAATAATTACATAAGACCAACCAACATCCTATATAAAAAGGTTAATATTTTTAATCGAAACATATATATTTCAATAAATTATGTGAAACATTCAATAAAAGAAACGAACTTTTATGAAATCATATTTATTGACTATGTCCATATCAAAACTCCTAACGATGAGATAAATTTAAATAACTGCTGGGACGCCGGTAGGAAACTACTTCATTTCCAAAAAAAATAATAGCGCAAGATGGACATGTTCTGCAATTTAAGTTTTTTTTAAATCTGAAACTAGACAAAAGAACTATGATATATGACCGAATTAGACAAAATTAAGTAAACCGTGATTATCCGTTTGGCATAAACCGCCTGTGTTAAGATGGTCGCTATCGGTAAAATAGAAAGTAAATGTGTTGTGTGCATATAAATTATATAAAAAACTACCAAAGCATAAATCTTTATTTGAAAAATAATAAAAAAATCCAAAAAAAAAATAGATCAACACTTTTTTTCATACTAATTTGACATTTGGGCGTCTTCTTCAAATTAGAAATGGGTTGAAATGTGATTATCAGTAATTCACTATTTTAAAGGCTTTATATACGACCAACCAGTATCCTATATAAAAAGGTTAATATGTTTAATCGAAACGTATATCTTTCAATACATTATGTGAAAAATTCCATAAAGTAAAAGAACTTTTATGAAATGATGTTCATCGCCTATGTCCACATCAAAACTCCTAACTATTTCATGCCCAAAAAATAGCACAAGATGGTCACGTTCTGCAAATTAAGATTTTTTTATCAGAAACTAGACAATATCAATATTTGATCGAATTGGACAAAATTAAGGAAACCGTGATTATCCGTTTAGCAAAAACCGCCTGTACTAAGATCGGTCGGTCTCGGTAAAATAGAAAGTAAATGAGTTGTGTGCTAAATATTTTTATTACAAGCGACCAAAGCAGAAATATTTTTCTACAAACCCTAAAATTTTCTTTTTCAAAATAATTTTACGGTTGGTTGTCTTCTTTAAATGAGAAATGGGTTAAAATGTGATGATCAGTCAGTAATTCAACATTTTAAAGGCTATTCCTTTTCGACCTACAAAAACGTATCAGAGACCAAAAAATGGAGAAACAATTAGCTAATTATTTTCCGGGCAGCTAAAATATAAAACAGCAAATTTTTCTAAGCATGTAACATAATAAAATGGCTGTTTATTAATATTTTGGCACCAATAAATTTTGAAAAGCCTCGAAAGGTCAAGTGCGAGTCGGACTCTTGAACGAAGGGTTCCGAACCACCGCACTTATCGTATTCAAGTTTCTTGTATGGGGATTAGGTATCTTTATTTTGTGTGTAAGATAGCAAAATGTTGTTTATAAAGTTATTGATGCGGCTACCTTCATTCTCCATGTATCTATCCAGGTGGATTTATAAGTTTGTATGTGGTATTAAAATATTTTTTCCCGCTATTTACACTATACATTTATTTTATTTTTCCCGTAATATTTTTTAAGACCTATACTACCAAGGTTATTTAAAAAAAATAGTATTAGTATGATTTAGGTGGAAGAGGAGGTGGAGGGGTTGTCCATTTTTTTTTCTATTTTCTTATTATTTTTTTTAACTTAGCATTTCCGGTTTCGGAAAAAAGACCTGGTTAATCACAATCGTTTTCTGTCACTATTTTAATAGACGTTTCGATGTCGTGGGAACTAAAAACAGTGACGTCACAAGCATAAACATCCAAGACCGGGGTTTTCTCTACTTCCTCCCCAGCCAATTTATAATTAAAATTATAATCAGATTGCACATTAATCATAGGCTGTTTGCTAACGTGTAGGCTGAATTATTGAATGTCTGTGCCGGGATCAAATAAAAGCACGCTTGCTTGTATGAGGATGTTACGGATTCGACCTCATTTGTCTATTTGAAGCGGCCATTTCTCTGAACTGGGACGCGAAGCTGTTTTGGATTCTATCTGGAAATTCCCGTGCCCAACAAAATTATATCGATATGAACTGAGTTGATGATGATGATGCTTAGGTACCCATTATAGACTGAGTTTTCGAACTGTTTACTTTAACATTTTTTTCAGCGTTTTGGGGTTAAAGGGGCTTGAATTATACACTGTTCAAAAATAATAATAAAAAGACACGTAGTTTTTGCGTTTTGGACTGTAGCCATATGGCAACGCTAGGTCAAAACGGATACAATTAATAGGTTTCTGTGGTTCAGAGGGCGTTTGAGATAAAAAGCTGTTTTAGTGTAGTATTCACTATATTTTAAGCATCTTATCAGTGAGAGTAAGTTACAACATATTCATGAAAATTACTTTTTGGTATGATAGTTTTCGAAACATTTCAGACATAGTCCAACATCACACTTTTTGTATACAATTCTTCCAATGGTTTTGTTCGATATTGATTACAGCAACAGGTAGACGCTTGAAATATTCACAGACTATTTAGTAAAGTATTCACTTTAAAAATAAATAAATAAAGTAAAATAAAACAAATATTGAAGCGGGGCTCCCATACAATAAACGTGTTTTTTTGCCGTTTTAATAGGTAATGGTACGGAAACCTTCGTGCGTGAGTCCGACTCGGACTTGGCCGATTTTTTCCTTTTAAGTTACGGAACCCTAAAATGGCAGCAAAATCAAAGGATCAAAAAAATAAGCAAGCTTATTTAAATTATAGGTTGGCTACTAAAAATAATTACTTAGCATCTAATATTGTCAACCGGGTGACTTTAAATGTGTTTATCTACACACGTTTCATAAACCCTCTTTACTGCGTCCAAAAACCGCACGTTACGATCAGCATAATGTTAAACTACTTTGTAAAAACTCATTTCTTATCTGAATATTGAACATTATGACCATAATGTGTAAATTTTCTACATATTATGACATTCAAATTTCGAACGCCGACGCCGGCCTGCGTACCGCCCCTACTTTGTCTGTGAAGTTGGTACTACAGAACAAGCTAAACAACTCAATGCCACAATGCCGGTCAAACATGCGGTTCTTGAACACATCAAAGAGAGCTTATGATATGTGTGTAGATAAACTAGTGTATGTAACTGTACATAATTAGGCATTAAAACCCCCGAGTGATATTATTATGAAACTTGCCTTCGGCTCGTTTCATAGACCCACTCTCGAGTTTTAATGCCCTCCATTATGTATCAGTCACATAAACTACTATTATTGACTATTTGTTTCCATCAAATTTGATCCAATTTGATTGAAAATTAAACTAAAGGTAGGTTTGTTAGGTCACAATGTTATAACGCAACTGGGAGCCGAAGCAAAGTAGAGCGGAGAGAGGCCACCCCATGTTCTGTCACTAAACCGAATTGGTTGCTATGTAGGACACACATGTTAAATATATATTTCACATTTTCTGCGTGAATATTTTAAAAGAACTTTAATTTGGAATTTATAGAAGGCCTTTTTTAAAATTAGACTCCCCCATATAATGACTTGATACCCGCCTGAAGTTAAAAGGTTCCTGTAATGGAATTATAATGCTCCTAAAATTGAGACATTATGGGGCTCTGAATTAAATGCTACCTGTTAATTTCGGTATTCACTTCTATTTTTTTAGGCTACTAGAATACGGTTTCTTAGCTGCCTGGTTTATTACCTGCCAGAAAAATACGCTACCATCCTGCATATAAGAAATATTTTCGCAAAAAACGTCGAATGTCGCTTTTTTATTTGTTGACGGCCAATTGTGATAAATATGGTGGTGGTATTTTCGGCGGAAGTTGTAATTTTAAATTAAAATGTATTAATGTTCTCACTAAACATTTTTATCTAAACACGTATCATAAACCCTCTTTACTGCGTCCAAAAACCGCACGTTACGACCAGCATAATGTATACTACTTGGTAAAAACTCATATCTTATCTGAATATTGATACATTATGACCATAATGTATCAATTTTCGACAAATTATGACATTCAAATTTCGAGCCCAAACGCCCACCTGCGTGACGCCCCTAGTTTGTCTGAGAAGTTAGTACTACAGTACAAGCTAAACAAGTGGTGAGCAATTATCAATGCCACCATGCCGGTCGAACATGCGGTTCCTGAACATATCAAAGAGAGCTTATGATATGTGTGTAGATAAACTAGTGTATGTATCTTTACATAATCAGGCATCGAAACTCTCGAGTGATATAATTATGTAACTAGCCTTCGGCTCCCCACTCTCGAGTTTTAATGCCTTCCATTATGTATCAGTCACATAAACTACTATTATTAAATGTCTTGGATGTTTATATGTGTTTGATGTCGCTGTTTCTGGTTTCCACGACACAAGGGCCTAGTGTGGGGCCATAAGTAATGACTGTGCCTGTATGTAAATGTTTATGTTTAGTAAATAAATATTTAGTGAGAACATCAGCCGGGGATCGAACCCAGGACCTCTCGCATGGTAGGCAGAGCCACGACCGCAGCGTTATAGACGTCGTATGTTGCTGAAATATGATTGAAACAGTTTTTCAAAATCAGTGGTACTTATAGGTCCTTACATATGAAATTGGCGTTTTGCAAGAGAGGAACATAAAGTCGTTTTTTTTTAATATAATATTTTTATTTAATCAAAGTATGTACCATTGCTATCTATACACATTTGAAATCTCATAAGTAGTTATTCGATCCCGTTACTAAAAAAACATTCGTACAGGAATCAATAAAATCTTTGAAGGCGGTTTGGACTGCCCCATCGGAGTTGAATTTTTTTCCTTTCAAGAAGTTATCCAAATTTCGAAAAAAAAGGTAATCTGTAGGAGCAAGGTCCAGAGAGTGCGGTGGATGTCTTAGACATTCCAATTGAAGCTCCTCTAATATGGTAGCCGTCTGTTGTGTGTGGTCTAGCGTTATCATGAAGCAGCAGTGGCCTAGAGCGATTGACCAGCCTCGGTTGATTTGCAGTTGCTGACAATAGAAATCTGCCGTAATCGTCTGGCCAGATTTAAGAAAGCTGTAGTGAACGACAAAAGCACTAGTCCAACAAACGCTCACAAGTAACTTTTTTGGAGTAAATTTTCGCTTGGGGCATGGTTTGGCTGGTTCGGCAGGGTTCAGCCATTGCAAATAGAGCTTCCGATTATCGTACAGGATCCACTTTTCATCACAGGTAATGATTCTATTTAAAATCCTTTCATTATTGTGCCGGGTGAGTAATGCAACGCAGCAGTCAACGCGCGTTTGTTGATATGCTTCACTCAGTTCGTGAGGTACCCACCTTTCAAGCTTTTTCACGATCCCAATTTGCTTCAAGTGGATTAAAACAGTTTTATCACTAACACCGCAGCCTGCAGCTAACTCGGACGTGGTTTGCGATGGATGCGGTTCGACAATAGCCTTCAATTCTTCTTTATCAACTTTGGTCTCCGGCCGTCCACGGGGCTTGTTCTGCAGGTCGAAATTTCCAGAACGAAAACGTTGGAATCAAAAACGCACTGTGTTTTCTATTGCGGCACCGTCGCCATACACATCATCAATCCTTCGAGCCGTTTCTGCAGCACTGGTGCCACGGTATAACTCATACTCGTAAATAACGCGATATTTCAAGTTTTCCATTTTGTATGCTGAGTGACGCAAGAAAAAAAAAATTGAGGAAAAAACAAATGAATTATAATTTTAGAAACACAAATACATGAGTAAATAGCTGTTTAAATAGGAATTTGGAATTCCTAACCATAGAGGAGATATTTGAGATCAAAGTGGCCAGTACGGCTAAACGCCAATTTAATTTGTAAGGACCTAATATCTTATTGGTATAGCAATAACATATGTAATGAGAATTACTTTTTCTACTAAAAACTAAATCGATATCGGTTCATCCATTTGGGAGATATGGTCTACAGTTAGTCACAGATACACTTCTATGCTAGGAAAACATTAACCTACACACATACATATATTTTCTTTTACTTTTAAAAAGAAATATCGGAGAAACATCTATAATTTCAAATTATTTCAGCTCAAAGACTAAATTTCCACATATCGGGTTAAAAAGTAAACAACACAGAAACTGTAGCTACACGGCTAATAAGAAAACTTCGTTAAAATCAACGAGCGGTGTTTACAAAGACTTTGCTGTGTGAGACGTTAACTTTATCAAGCACAGAGGACTCATTCTGAAATTTTCGGGAGATAATCGAAAAGAAACGAAAAATCGGACTCACTAATCTCAACTGATTTTAAGATATCAAACTAAAAACATCGAGGGGTTCGAACAAATCACTTTATTTTTGTGATGAAACTACAAATAAACGGTTTTCGGATTTTACCCATTACTTGTACGTTAATACCTTGCTTTTTGCCAAATTTCCTGATTCTAGGTCAACGCGACGTATATGTTTAATTCTCTTGCGCGTATGAAACAAATTCAGTAAATTTACGATATAAACGGATGTGACCTTTGATTTCGTGACCTAAAAGACTGATTGGCCTCCACGAGTTTCTGAGCAAAAAGGTCTTGACATACTGACGGACGGACAACAAAGTGATCCAATAAAGGAAAATTCCATGAAAATTCCTATTTTCTTGTTAAGGTACGGAAAACGCAAGAAAATCATGTGTCTTCTTGTACCCGAGTTTTTTAATTGCGCATAATTAATTATTTGTTGCAAAACATTCTGTAAAAAATTCAAGGCCTATAATTACTATGCTAGGTTAGTGGCTTTTATTAAATAATAACTTTGCGGGGCGATATTTCTTGTTTTAGAATGAAATGGTAGCTTGGATTTGAATGGGCACTTATTTGCTGTATCAGCACATACATACACAAATATAACAACAGAGCAGTTCACAACTAACAGAATTGCTCGTTGTAGACTGCACATCGAATAAGAGTATAATATTTGTTACTGACGTAAACATGTAAGAAATTTAAAATTGTTGTTGCTAGTTGAAAATATGTTTATTCGCTTATTAATTTACGCTCACGCTATGGTTTTTTCAAGGTGTAAAGCGAACTAACTGAACTTTATAGGTTAGTTAGTTAGTTAACTGACAGCTTGAAATACGACTCTTATTGGGTTGCCATTGGTTATGCATTGTTAATATTATCTAACTTATCTATAGGGTTTCATAACCGAAGGGTGCCAAACGGTCCGTCCTTTCGTCCGTCTGTCTGTCTGTCCGTCAGCGGGCTACACCTAATCTAAAACTGTAAAAACTGTAATAGGTAGAGAGTTTAATAATTGACATAATGTGTGTGTTACCGCTACAGCTATACATAATAAACTACACAAGATTTTTTGAATTTGTATATATATACAAGAGACGAGTTTTAATATAGCTTGTTGTCTGCATTACTCTGATATGATCGCAATTTCGCGGCACTTTTCATAGTCGTCAGAGGCACAATTAGTTTGACGTCGAATCTGAAATCTGTTTTGTTCTTTTATATTGTTTTTTGGTCCTTAAATTTTTATTTCGATGGTGCGAAACCCTCCGTTTGCGAGTCCGACTTGACAAGTACTTGGCCGATTTTTCCAAATAATTTATCTATTTATTTTTGGCGCTTCTGGACTAAATCACTGTCGTTATTTACCACATTGAATTAACTGTGAACCTACATTTGTCAAAATATTATCCAATCATCTTTGCTATGCTATGTTTTACCAAATATAGGCAATTAATTAAAAACTGTACTCTACTGCACTAAAAACAGTTGATATTACAAAGCAGTTTCATTTACATAACAGGGATGACTGAGCAACTTTATTACAAAAGGCAAGATAACGGGAAAATAGCCCTCTCGCTTTAACAACAAGGTGTGTATTGGCTTGGGGATCTTATCTTCATTAGACTAGTCGCCTTATAAGGCGTTTTACTAAACTACCACTGTTTTCCATTTAAATTCGCTTCGGCCTGAAGAAATTTCCTTGAAAAACATTATTTGTATTTATTTTGCCGTTTCCATTTTTCCTGGGACTGAAACTATGCAATGCAGTCGAGCCATTGAATGTACGCTTATTTATTCTGTTCAATATTAACTTACGAACAAGTCTGTCTGATTTAAATCCAACTCTTACCCGGTGGCCTTTAAGTTACATTTTATTTTTTATTTCTTGTGTTGTTTATTTGTTTACTTATTTATTTCAAAATATGCTTTTCTTCTGATGACTTATCAAATTTCAAGCTATATAAACTTTCTCTTACCATAAGTATTCCCAGTTCCGCAGATTTTCTCGAGTAATATTCATATCAGTACATCTCTATCAAACTGGAACTTTACAAACTCGAGCTTTGCCTCCGGAGCTTTTGCTAAACTTGCATTAGTCAAGTCAATTTCCATTAGTGAAATATTTAACACAAGTTACTATGGATACTCGCAGAGCTTTTCTGTAGAAATTAATTTTCACATATCATAAGCACACTGTGACTACACCATTCTGTACACATGTGTAAGTTATTATATAAGGCAGGACGGGATCAAATAGGATGGAAATAGATTATTGATTAACTGGTGAAACGTGGTCTTGGACTCTTCATAATAATTCATAATTCTTTATTGCACACAAATATTTTACAATTTACATTAAAAGAAAATGTATGTAAAAAGCCGAGTGTATCTCTAAAAAGAGATTTCTTCCAGCAAACCAAGACATTAAAGGCAATATTATTATAAAAGCTAGGTCGGCAGTGCACAATAACAAGTATAAATAAAATGCCAAGGAATACATTAAATACTTATAAAATAAAGGCACTAACTCTAAATAAGTACCTCTGCCAGCCTTTATGAGAAAAAGCGTGATGCTATGATGACCTCTGTAGCGTTTTGGTTGAGACGTGGTTTTTTTGTGGCCAATCCGTCTCCATTTTGTCTGGAGACCACGAGATTGTCCAGGTGAAAAATCACGAGGCGAGATTGTGCATGAATTTGAGGTGTTAACATTTTGCATAGCGCCTGATTGGAACAGATGAAGTTTACCTGACTGATGTAGTTGACCGGAATAATTTGAACTGAATGCTTTCATCTGATTTAAAAATATTGTTAAACCTTTTCGGCTGTAGCTGAAACATTTCACCATTGAGGATCTCATTATTGAACTGGATATCTACGTACTGGCTATTGGGAGAGCTGCTTGTTCTTTTAAGAGTTCTAAAACATAAATTCGACCACCGAATTTTCTTCGTTTTCTGACAAGAAGTACTTGGAGTACTGGGAGTACCCACGTGGCAAACCAACACACACCCAAGAAACCATGGGCTAACTTTGGTATTCCCGGGGAACTTGGTATTCACGGGGTAACTTTGGGTATTAGTTGTGGTGACTACTGCTTGACCCTTTAGAGAAAACAGACCGAGCCATCATCATCACCACCATCCTGTCTGGGAACCCATTGCTGAGGCCTCCTCATGCACACGCAACTCAACCCGGTCCCGTGCAACCCGGGTCCAATGCTTTCCTGCTATTCTCACATGTCTTAGGACCATCTAGCAGGTGGTCTGCCAAATGATCTTTAGCCTCCTCTTGGCCACCACTCGCTTACGGATCTGGTTCATCTGTCTTTTTCTCGCCAAAGTGTCATGCCCACATGCCCCTACTGTGCTACTGAATCTTTGTGCACACTCTCCTTTGTGAACGCCCACGTTTCAGAACTATAAGCAAAAATGGACAGCACTGGTAAAATACTGAGCTTCACTCAAACAAAATCAGGGTTGCAATCCTAGTGTGAGGCCAGAAGCAATGTATGCGCCTATGTAATTTTGCCTTGCTTGCCTTGCTTATATATTTTATTTGCTTCATTCTTTTCGGCCAGGATTCGATTTTAAAATATCTCTGGCTCATCAATCCTAAAAACCTGGACAAATTAATTTTCTTACAATATTTAACGATATCGCTGAAAAAATTTTAAACTACAATTCAGTTTTTTTTTTGATCAGTGTCTTTGTAAATATGTCGACAAAGAAATTGGAGAATGGAGTAAATTCGTTTCCAGACTTTTAAATTAAATTGTAGAGCTAAACACTTTGTTTGCAAGTATATTTGGAAGCAATTTAAAAAGTCTCCATTTTAATTGTCATCGACAGGATCTAGGGATTTACATTCTGTCAGGATATGAGCTAGCTACTTATTTCTAGCCCCCGTGTATTATCTCTCTATTTTGCTCAATGCGGCTGCAGGTTAATTATGGCTAATAGACAGCCTTGAATAATAATCATGTCTATATAACTTATATAGCTATTGTATTTTTTGCTACATGCGTAAATTTTTGAAGCGATGTTTTTGCGCGGCGTGGCTGAAAAACAGTTTTTAAAATACCTGTTTTACTGCGGCCCGTTGTATATATGTTTTTATGTCATAATTATCCATGACAGATGTTAAATTGGTAATTTGGAATAAATAAAAAAAAATCTTGCGTACAAATTTTGCTAATAAAAAAACCGGATTTATAAATTTAGTTTCATATAATTGAAGGTCTTGTCGAAAATGTGCGTCCGCACACCTAAACAGGTTTTTTTGTTGATTTTGTTGGTACCTACTCATAAAACACCTCATCAATCTTTCATCAGCGAAAAAGTCTGATCTAAATCGGGTTGCTAGATTATTCCAAGTGAGAGGAAACTCTTACTTAACGAAGAAGGATATCTGCTATTTTACCCCTTTTTTCAACGTAAAATTGTTCTTACGGTTTTGGAAAAAATAATCACCAAAATTGCAGATTACGGAAATGTTGGTGTTTCTATTTTGGAGCATTGATTCAAGACTTAATTTTGCTTGGTTTTAAGTGACGGCGGTATGTTATTATGACTTAATATTAAACGAGAAATATTTGTAAAAGTTTATTTTAGCTGGAAATATTTTGGTGGATTTATGTCCAACAGTTTTTTTATAACTCTCATAACGCTGAAACTACTTGGAACATTTTAATTTGCCTTACATTCCATGTTAACGGATGGTCGTTTATTACTTTTAACAATAGCCAGTTTGCCAAGGATGTACAAATAATAATTAAAAATTTAACGAAGTCATAAAAATAAAGTTATTGTAATTCACTCACATACTATTTGTACTATATATGGTTAGGCTACGCGGTTGGCTGCCCCCATTAAAAAAAATGTACGAAAAAAGTGCTATTATTCGCATGGTGAAACAACTTTTTTGTTACAATTTTTTTATAAAGGCGCAGGCGCAGGACGGCTATCCGCGTAGTGCGTAGG
The DNA here is from genome assembly GCA_949825045.1 of Argyresthia goedartella. Classification (NCBI taxonomy): domain Eukaryota; kingdom Metazoa; phylum Arthropoda; class Insecta; order Lepidoptera; family Argyresthiidae; genus Argyresthia; species Argyresthia goedartella. Next base: position 9,009,222 of record OX463831.1, on the reverse strand, counting down.
CCAACTTGTGTATCTGACGGTTGTGGTTGAAGTTCGAGGCTCTGCCTTCCAAGCGAGACGTCCACGGTTTCGAATACCAGCTGGAGAGGAAGATAAAAATATATGCGCGCAGTGGGTACTCGCGATAGAGAAGTTACTATCTGAACCACTTAAGCCGAAAACCGAGAAAGATATAAATCGAATAAAATAAAAATTAAAATAATTTACTTTATGGTAGGAAAACTTTCGCCGGTCCAGATGGTCGAAGAATAAAAAAAATAACCACGAAATGGTATTCTTACAGAGTGTATGGAACACCTTCTACTTTTGATCAATTAGAATATAATACATTTATCGTTTGTTTTTCTTCGAGTAATTAAATAAGTTTAGGTACAACTTTTTTAATGGGAAATATCTACTGCACATCATAAATACGGATTTGCATATCAAATATAAGGGCAAAATACTGCGGTAGCTTATGTGAAAGGTAAAAGGGGTAAGCGAAGCGAAGCGAAGCGAAGCGAATTTTTTGTTGTAAGAACAACAACAAATATATTTAAACCATAAAAAGTGTTTTTGTTAATCCTTTTTTGCTGTGCAAATCAGTATTTTTGATGTGCGATAAAATAGTAGCCTTTTTTAATTGTGTAAGAAAGCATATTAAAATCAATACGCTTTTTAACTCGTCTCGAACCGCCCCGGCGTTTCCCAGAACGTGACGATTATTTAGAAATTCTATAAATTTTACACCCATTACAACGTCCCCTTCGAAGTATTGACTTTAAAAAAAACCTCCTGCCGGTAACTGTCTCTGGTTTCCACGACAAAGAAAAATATACACTGCAATTACCCACTTACATAAAAAAGGCTACTAAAATGAAGGTTCGACCGAGACTGGCTGAGAATTTCGCAATAATGAATTGGAACTTTGTACTCTTTGGCTGTGCGGCGCTTTTTGAATATCAATAGGAACCACTATACCGCATAGCTCTGTGTTTCACTTTTGTGAGTGTGTGGGACAATATAGGCGTATAATATCCTTCATATTATACGGCTATGGTGTCTCACACACTCACTCTTCTCTCTTATTCGGTCAAATTGCAGAATTCTCGGCCTATTTTCGACCAATATTCAATAAATAGGGTATGCAGTGAATAATGGTCCAATTTTAAGGGGAATAAAGCCTGCCTTATTTCCTCAAAATAATTTTAATGTTAAAAATTAAACATAGGGTAACCAAGAATTTTATTTTTCCCGGAATTTTCCATTCCGTCTACCGTACATGATATTTTTAATGCTGTCGCTGCAATTGATATCATTTCGGAGACTATTTTTGTAAAATAAAGCATATAAGTGACCAATGTATCTAGATATGTTTTGTAAATAACTTATAAAATTATTTGGAAAATAATCCCGATTAAGCAATAATTTCTTGCAAAAAAAAAAAGTATCACACTGAACAGGACCATTATTTAAAAAAACTTGAATACGTAACAGGCTTGTAATCTGCTATACAATTAAGCCTTAACTTTGTCGTTATAAAGTAACTGCTGTTAATCTGAAAAAAAAAACGCAAGTTTTAAATAGTAAAATAAAAGTAAAATGTGCGTTATACGTATTGTAGTATCCAAAATGTCTGCTTAAGAGCCTGAATCACTAATATTGACACCTTTTTTAGGTTTTTTACCCGAAGTTTGCCAAACAGGATAGCGGAGGCTTAGTAATCTACGCCTCCGCTATCTGTCCGTTTGTATTTCCGTCAACAGGCTTCTATTGCCGCCTCTGTAATAATCACACAATTTGCGTAGATATAAAATGATGATGGTTTCTTCATTCGCAGGGGGTATTAAAACACGTCATTTGTATAGGGACCACTTTTAATTAATTAATTCTCGTGTAATTTATTATTTGTTGCTGTAGAAGCAACAAAAATACATATTCTGGGAAAATTTTAACTCTTTACCTTTTATGGTACAGCTCAGTGATGTACAGAGAGTGACAGTCATAGTAATAGGGATCTGTTTGGGCCCCTTCGGAAACGGAACCCTTAAAATGGTGACTTTATTAGTGATTCAGGCTCTTAAGAAGGCATTTTTGACATAGAAATACGTGAACCGCACTTATTACTTTTTATTTTAATATTAAAAAATTACGCTTATTTTCAGATTAATAGCAAAAGCTTTAAAGGTAGGTCTTCCCAGTTTCCGAAAGAGTGGTCAAATGTAAAAAGCGATTAATCGATCATTTATTCAAAATAGCGGCTTGTGATTGGCTGAAATACGTTTAACAAGAGTTTAACAAGTTGTCACAGCTAATTTTCTTTCAGAGACCTGGTGTAAGTGACTTACCACAAAAAATAACTCTTGTTCGACACTTGCTTATAGACAAAAATTTATAGGATTGGACTTTTGTTTTGAGGTTAACCTATGTATTTACAACATTTTTATAGTAACACGGTTAGTCTAGGCGCTAGTTTTATACCAATTTACAAAATTGGTTAACTGAACAAGTTTTAAAAGAATGGTCCAGTTTAATTTCATACGTTTTTCTGCACGAAATTTCGACGGCATAAAAAATCCGGAAAAATAATAATTCATGGTTACCATGTAGTTTTATTTTTTTAAATATTTAAATCACTTTTAGGAAATTAGGTGAGCTGTCTTCCCCTTAACGTAAGACTATTATTTACGGGACACGCAGTATATAAAATGTTGTATGTAAATTTTTATGGTGAGGCCTTTGCCTAGTCCAGCAGTGGGTCACCGTAGAGGATACAAACAAATAATATATAATTTATTTACAGAGTCCGAGAATAGGGGCTATTATTTATTAAACTATCGCCCTGCATTTAGCACTGAGCGATTAAACTTCGGTCGTTTGGCGCCGCGAGCAGTGCTTCTCAAAGTTCTCTCAAAGTTCTGTCAAGTTTCTTCAAAAGATCATCGAGCAAATAATATAAGGGCGTGATGGCTGAATGTATGTGCGTATCATACATTCTGGTGATGAATATAACCATCAACCAATAAATTTCACCAATATTTAAAATCAACTATGATATTCAATAAATAAAATTAACATTAAAGAATAAAAATATCTTCATTAAATAATAAAAATATAAATTTCTTCGCTCAGAGTCCGCTCAGGGCGGAAATACAAGCACCAACCTTTAAAACTATGCAAAATTTACATTAGAGAATAAAATATCATATCAACTTCTCCGCTCAGTCAGAGTCCAACAGGAGAATTGACAACGTCGCGCTTCTTAACGCTCGGGTCGAATTCGGAGCGGCAACGTCACAGGATTCATTTCTTTAGGTACGGCAATTCAATCAACTGCACATGACGTTAAGGAGTGTTTGTAATATGTAGTAGTTATAGCTACAGGAAATAAATGCGACTGAAAATTATAATATCAGATTAATGCAACATAGCATTAACATACCATACCAAAATAGTACAGCCGATATAAAATTACATCTAGCCGGACCATCATTCCCCATAGAGAGAGGCGTCAAACAGGGAGCCCGCTATCTCCGAAGCTGTTTACCTGCACCCTCGAGGTAGTCTTCAAGAAGCTGGCGGTCACGTGGGCAGACCGAGGCATTAACGTTGGTGGTAGAAGACTTACTAACCTTCGCTTCACCGACGATATTGTCCTGTTTGCCCCATCTGCACCCGAGCTCCAGCGTATGTTACAGGAACTCAGCAATGCAAGCCTTGAGGTTGGACTGAAGATGAATCGTTCAAAAACCCAGGCCATGACTAACAGTGTCAAACGTAGGGTCGAGGTAGATGGGCAGGAAATACATTATGTCGATGAGCACATTTACTTGGGCCAGATAGCCTCCTTCGAAAACAGGCAGGATAAAGAAATCGATAGACGCATTTCTAACGCCTGGAAGAGCTACTGGTCCATGAAGGAGCTTATGAAGGGTAACCTTCCGCTAATCCTCAAGCGCAAGCTCATCGACATGTGTATCCTGCCTATCCTAACCTACGGCGCTCAGTCATGGTCTTTGACCGAACTTCAGAAATCCAAACTCAAGGTTTGCCAGCGAGCAATGGAGCGCAGCATCCTAAGTGGGACGTCGTAGGACGGACCGTATAAGGAACACCTCACTGCGCTCCTTAACTGGCGTCGCTGATGTAGGGGCACAGACTGCTAAGCTAAAGTGGAACTGGGCCGGCCACGTATGCACCCAGATAGATGGGCGAAAATCGCCACGAACTGGGTGCCATAGGACGGATACCGGCGTAGAGGCAGGCCTAAACGGAGATGGCGGGACGACCTCGACAAGTTTTTGCCGGGGTGGCCGGAGGTGGCACAGACCAGGGAAGTGTGGACCAAAGAGGGGGAGGCCTTTGCCCAGCAGTGGGACACCTTAATGGCTAAATAAAAGAATAAAAAAAAAGCATTAAATGCCGATTTACTCGATACATGACCTCATGCGCAAATTAAGTACATATGAACCCTTATGCCCAGGTGACGCCACTGTGTTGCCGTTAAAGATTTTGAATTTTATTAAAATGGCATGAGGTTCAAAATCGTGATGCCTCATAACTAGGTTTCCGGCTCGAAAGGTTAAATCCTATCGGGAGCTGTCATTTTCCGAGCGAATAAATGTGACACGCTTGACCTTTGACTTGCCGTTATACGTTGAGCTGTCAGTTTTGCATCCGGGACAAATGTTTGGGCATCACTGAACAAAGTGCCTATCTCAGAGTTGCATTGAGAACTTTGTAGTGTCGCTGTTAAGTTTTAATCCATAATAGAAACGAGTTTGTAATTAATTCGGACTAGTGATGTGCATTGCCACTGCTTTTGATGTATCGATAGAAATTTGAAAATCCGGTTAGTGGCTGCAACTATACATCAACATTCACATTAGGAAAATACACAGATTATTTTTATTTTACTTCTCATATATTTAATCACTAGGATTAATAATATAGTTTTTGCAAAACTCACTGTTTTATGTCCTGGACAAATATATTTTTGGACAGATTGATAGTTTAGTATTTAAGACAACTGAGCGCACATTGATACCATGACTTTCTGATGTTTGGGACACAAATTATAGGGACACTGACGTATCGACACATTTTAATTTTTATATAATTTTTTGTGAAAATTCGGACACAGGGTGCGCTGCTCATTTCATACAGATTAGAATTTTCTTTATCCAGAGATGGCGTTGGGAGTATCAATAGTAATTTACGTTATGGCTTGAGTCAGCATACTTCTAGGCGTCACTTGGCAATAATCTCAGTGTGTTAAAATAAAAATGTTACAGAATTGCAAATAAGTTGGTTTGTAGTTAATATTTTTAATCTTAATAATATATTAACCCTTTCGCTGGGAGTACGCCGATAAATCAACGAGCTGTTATGGCGGCCAGCAAAAATACTCGATGATGTTAGCTAAATAAGGGACTATTTGAAAAATAATGATAATTATAATGTAAAGTAAAATAAAATCATTAATATAATGATGTCTTTATTCCATCATGTGATCCTTTATCCCATGTAATTAGGTCTCACATATTTATAGGCCTTAAAAGTACATCTTGCAAGAATAAAAAATACATTGAAAATAGTATCGCCAACCTCCACCTTATGCCATGGTAATATTTCGTTAAATTATTGGTATATAATTAATTAAATTTCAGGTCGATATCTGTTTTTCTAGCACTAATTAAAATATGTGAAAAGATTATATTCAATCAAATGGTATCACTGTTTACTCATACAAAACAACTCCAGGCCAAACAATTCGGTTTCCCTTATATCTCATATTTTCTGTGCATGGGAGGCTGCACAGGATGCTTTTCATTTTTTTTGCGATCTGTCGATGCTATTTCATTGCATTGATCGTGATACGATACTATAAAATAAAATCATTACGGATTAAGAAATATATGTTTGATCTACTAAGATTATACTTGAGCAATATAATTTTAAAAGGCAGATGTCAACGACGTTAAAATGGATCGGGTGTAAAAAAATTGTTGTTTGTAAAGTAGGTTTACGATCGAGATGTTTACGTGATAAGCCTCCGCTCGTGAGGATTCCGCGTGACAAGTTTCACGGAATGACTGGCAGCGCTCGAGATGAGGCGGGAGATCGGTCCGTCTCTCTCTCGTTATACCTGCGATCGCGCTCGTGAGGTTTTGGTGTGACACAAGTTTCTGAACATGTCACCCGACTAAAACGATTTTAAAGACGTTATCACGTCAAAATCGGCGTTGTACAAGGTTCCATATTAGGCCCTCTATTATTCCTGGTATATATTAACGATCTGCCTTTCATGGTGGAGAAATTGACTGACATAGTGTTATTTGCTGCTGCTTCACTGGTCTTCAAAATTGAAAGACAAAAAGAAGATGTTGATGATATTAATAGTGTATTTATTGTCTTTAACCCTGAATTGGTACACAGTTAATAGTTTATTGTAAAACGCTGGTAAAACCAAGTGTAAATTCTCACTTCCAAATGTCAGGCAAGTTGAGACTAGTTTAGTGTAAGACAGCAACACATTAGTACAAGAAAATTATACGAAGATTATTGGAGTAACCATTGATAGTATATCACAGTGGGGACCCCATATAAGTAAATTAGCTGGAAGATGAAGTTAGGAACATTAGACAAAATACTCTAGTCATTCATGTCTTATGGTATCTTGCTGTGGGCGAATACAGCACATATTCAAGCTGTTTTTATATTACAGAGAAGAGCTATTTGAGCAATTTATAATTTAAAACGCACAGATTTCTTAAGAGAACTTTTCATAGAAATTGTCATAATATCTGAAGATAGACAATTTAGTTTCGATAGTATTACCTATGCACGCAAGAACCTTACAACATTTTCCAAATTTAGCCATAGCTGTAATTTTAACCTAATAAATAATTACTGACTAGTTGCGCCGTCGTTTAGACGCGCAAAAGTTAGCAATTAATTAAAGAGTCAGTGCAGCCTCTACTACAACAAGATACCTCTGGAGATTTGTAATTCCCATTTTATCAATTAAAAAAGGCTTATGTTTAAACGGTTACCAAAAACGCAACTATTTTATTACCAATAAATTTGAAATGACTGCCAGAATGGATAAATGTCCAACAAATTTGTTTGGATAAATTATCACCAAACTTCTTTTTATGTTTTTTGTACTTAAGTTTATGTTTTTAGTATTTTTTGTTGTTCTTACTTACTTGTTCAACACGAAGGATGATGGGGGCTTCGCTTCGCTCACCCCCTTTACCCTTCACCTAAGCTACCGCAGTATTTTGCCCTGATATTTTTTGCCACTTGTTCATTTATCCATTTTGGGTAGGAAAAAAATATTTTGGTGATCATTATATTTGTTGCCATTAAAAAACCATGTAAAAGCGACTTTAAAAAAAAAGGATATTACAGTGTTCAAGATTACTTAAATTCAACACATAACTCGCTGTTAATAATATCGTAAATATTTTAACCTGCATTTTATTTACAATAATTAATATTGTAGTAATTATATTAGTTAAACACAACCAATTTTTAAAAGAGATCTAAAAATCAATCTGTGGGTGTTCGTTCAACCTACTTTCTCACAGAGGTCCAATGTAGAGGAGAAGCATAAAATCATGTTTGCTTAGTATATATGTATAGATATCTACAGTAGAAAAAAAAAATATTATCGTCCAATAATGTGATACACTATAAGGAAGTGAGTTTATTCCTTTAATTCCAGTCAGTATTACCAGCAACAATTAATGGTTAGTCCATGAACAATTATCCTTAACCTCTCACTCTATGAATGGTGTCTTTTCCTTTGTCAACGGAGTTTTATATTATCCACTTCCTACTGGGCGTATTTATCTGAGTTAGAGAGTAAATTAAATGGAAATAACAGGGTTAAAAATATATCACCTGGCGCCATCTCGTGGTATTTTCAATATTGAAATAGTGCTGTACCAAGCGATATTGGCCTCGAACTAGAGATAGCTTCGTAGCATCTCTGAGAACGCCGCCGGTCACATATTTTGTTCTACGTTGTCTATCTGTATTAGTATCACATTCTAAGTAGTATATGTCCCGATAAAAACGAAGCCGTAGACATCAGTCAACTTCTTCAAAGGTACGCATTTTTCTAATAAAATTGAAGTCCCATTCATTAATCACTTATCGATAAAGAAAGAAATCCTCGAATTCGTTTTTGCCAGTGTTATTTGTTTTAATTAATTTGTTTTTCCCTCTTTATCAAGCTATGGTAATTTTAATTACTGCTTTGATGTAGAACGAGCTTCGCCTAAAATTCTTTAATAAACAGGAGAGCTGCCTCTTTAATGTTAAGTGGAATATACAGTTACACAGATTATACACATTTGCTTAAAGTGTCATATTTTTAATTTAATTAAGTCTAGTTGTTGCAGATCCGTAGGCCGTACATTTGGTATCAGCTGCGTTTGATTTTCTCTATTTCTAAATCTATTTCAATCACTTTTGACTCCAAGCCGAATTCGTAAACTAGTCTTTATTTAAAGAATATGTTTTTGATTTTCATAGATCATATTTGCACACAGATATTCAAAAAGTTTCAGTCAAATAAAATATATATACAAAAGCGATATATTTCTTTTTGTATGAAACAAATAAGATTTTTTACTCTATGCGCTTTTCTCAGTAGAGAGGTAGACGAAGATCACACCTACATTTAAGAAATTATCGTTTTTTTAGGGACCTTTTTTTATCTGATTGGTGACTTATTCGACTATTTCTTTAAAACACAATGGTGATAAAGTTACATAATTCATAAAAAAAATGTCTGTAAATTCGATTTACGGACGATAATTTTACGTCATAAGAAACGCTTAGGCCGATCGTGCCTCTCTATCGCTTGTTCCGCGCTCTCGCTTGCACGCCCAGCTCAAGCGGAACGTGACAATTAGTCATGATTTATCGTGCGTGCAGCCGGCGGTCATTGATTTATAAGAAGTTTTATCATGTCAAAAAACCTAACGTCATCGAGAATAAACTAGATCCTACGTAGGACATCCCTGTTCCAGCGGGATCCGATAGATTAGATGTCAAGTGTTCAGGACTCGAAGTGGACTGAAGTGGAAGAATTTGAATTATAAGTCCTCTTAAACTCCTCCTTACTCGTCGCCACTTTAAAAAGTCAGAGACAGACACTTCCGATGCTACACCCACTTTGGTTGGTACGCTTGGACCCACTGGAAGGATCCACTAAGGGCTTACATATTGGTTGATTTTATATGCATTTCTACGACACAATAAACATAAACATTTACATAGAGGCACATAAATTGCTTCTGGCCCCACACTAGGATACCATTTGTCGTGGGAACCAGAAACAGCGACGTCACACACATATCGTTTAGTAAAAAATAAGGGACAGGGCTATACAGAATGACATTTAATTAGCTGACTGAGGGGAATGATTACCATCATTATGAACAACTTTACAAAAGGAACATATGGTCGCATATGAAAAATAATTTACTGATCCTCAGTACATTGACAACAACAAGGGTTTGCGGCCTTAGATCTCCAGGAGAAAGTTGTTAATAATAATCTCTGAAATTTGGTCAGCTTATTGAATATATTATATACAGGTTTATGGCGTATACCTGACGCGCTTCGCTAAATAAACAAACAAGGCATATACCTGTCAAGGCATACTCTGTCCCTAGCATATACAGTATTATTAGTAGTACAGTATTACTGTATATAATATAATTAAAAAATTGCAAAAAGCAGCTATTAGTGACCTATCTGGCGTTGCGATCAAGGCTGAGCCTCGCTTGGGAAGGATTCCGATCCCGTATGGAGAGAAAAAAACCCAAATTGCATATAACACAAAACTTTATTGACGTACAATTTTTAAAGTCGCTGTTTCTGGTTCCAACGACACAGGTTACCTTAATGTGGGGTCACAAGCAATGTATGTGCCTGTCTTTAAATATGTATGTTTATTGATGCCTTATTCTACCTTTGTTTGTTCAGTAATTTATCTGAAGTATATTATTTATCTATGTTCTTAATTATAACAGGCACATTAAAATACAAATAAAAAAATTATAGATCAAGTTTAACAAAACCCGTCACGCGTTTTTGGACCTCCCGTTAATTCTGAATTATTTTGTGTCACGCCTGCCTTTCGGGGCGACACGGGAGGGAAAACGCAAGCGCAACTATCATTGGCTATTTATTTCTGTTTCACAGCAAGTATCGCTGGTTGTCTATGGATTATATGATTCGTTGACTAGCGGTGAACAACGTATTTACTTCGTCTGGATTAGTTTTGATGGTTTGATGTACGAGTAAATATATATATATATATATATAGGTGAAAATAACTCACGAGACGTTGAAAGTTTCATTCTTAAGTTTTATAAAATGTTTTATGAAAATTGTGTTGAAAGTGTCCAAAGTACGGTGCATAAATCAAAACAGTTGGATTAATTTTTATTTATAAGTTAATACGTTAACACTTTTCTATAGTATTTTTGTCCATTCCGATATATCATAAACTTGAAGAATAGTTGAGTATTATGACAATATCAGGTACTCTCCTTTTTATAACCTATAAAAAAGCTGGCACTCAAGCTACTTTAGAGCCGGCCGGAGTCGGAGACGGGATACCTTGTTCATGATGTTGTAACACATAATGAACATTGGGTTTTAAGGCCCAAGATCACACAAAACCACTGAAGAGGGTCGGGGCAAAAAACATATAAAATTATTTCCACATCATTTATCGGTCTTAAAAAAATAAATACTATTAACACTCAGATTAACTAGTTTAAATACTGTGTCGTTGCACGATTTAAATAATTTTCCTAGCTCTTAAAAAAATCATGATCTGAACTGTCTATATTAAAAAAGAAAAAAAAAATTTAATATAAAAATACAGAATATTGTCCTAATTTTTATACCTAAATTATCGTCTTTTAGAGCTCCTTATCAATCCTTAAATGTTACCAATAGGCTTATTTCCGTTTTTCAGTAAATTCGAAAAACACCTAATTTTTAACGTTGCCGGGCGGCCCGATGCTATTCCGCACCAAGCCCGCTACCCCGCCAAGACGACGCACAGTGACTTCTCCAGTACAAGCTAGCGGGATAAAATTATTTTGTTATATATAAAATAAAATAAATTATAACTTTAATACTATACAAGCTTAATATTAACTTTACAAACATAAATAGACTCTACGTAATAAGATAACGCTTCGTTCGGGGTTAACAACCTAATTCGGTCACTGCAAACACTTCTTCGGACTCTCACTGACTTCTCTTATCTTGTGTGTAGTATTTCGGTGACCTTCTCGCCGATTAGCCAATTCAGCAGCAGTTATTAATTCATTAGCAGTTCGAGTCGCCAAAAGATCTTCAACTCTGCGTCTTTTCGTTTTCAACGATGACTCATCAAAAGTTTTCTTAGGTCGACCTACGGACTGGACACCTTCTGTTGATATTGAGGGGCACGGCGTGTTCACTGTAGGTGTGAACACACCGAGCCCCTCAAGCGCATAGAATATCTTCTCCTTCTAACCAGTCTTTATTTTTTGCCGGAAAAGTGTCCTTACAAGTCTTCGCTTTGCTCCACTTTTCGCTCACTATAGCGGTCAGCGAATTCCCAAGAATACGTCAATGAAGAAGTCATAGTGACGCGGATTCCATAGAATTCGTTCCTTGATGCTCTGTTTTGGACGGAAACTCTATAGAATTCGCATTTCCATTGCAGTTATAGGTAGCCCTGCTCTTTGTGTTCATGTAGGTACTTCCACAGGTTGGATAGTGTCATATTAGACCATTTTCGCACACATAGAAAAATTATCTCTTCCTTATCACTCGCTCCTATACAAAATTATGTGTCCAAAACGTAATACTTGACATTCGGTCATCGTCCGCGAAAGAGTCAACTATACAGATATACTGGAAAATTTAATCTACAGTTTTCTAAAGGAGTCATCAGTAATATCAACGATACTATGATTATTGCAAAAAAAAAACGTAATACGAATCTTTTCTGTTTTCCCATGTTTTAACCATTCTTCAAAAAACTCAGACTTCGCCATGTTTCTAGAAAAAGGATAATATTTTTACTTACGGGGGGTTTTGGGCGCTAGTGTAGCTAATAGTGTAGTTATGAAATGTTTAAAATCCAGCCTGGATACATCTGGATGCAAAAAGTTGCAGACCTTCAAAGTTAACATTTATGAAAAATATTTGAAATTTGGACCCCTATGTTTCTAACTCATCTAGAACACAGGAAACTAAATAAAATAGTCAGATTATAAAGAACATACCTTTAGTATGATAATCCATCACAAATATCACTATTCACTTTTGAATCAATTGAAGGAGATGTTTTCGTAAGTGTGGCAAAAATGCAACTGATTAGCATTTGCAAATCTGAATTCCTAATCATCTACCTTTACCCCCTGTAAAGGGTTCTGAATGAGGTGCATAGGATAATGATTTCTCGAAATTCCTTATCTATAAAGGGTTGTTTACGTAATTAGACAGTCATTTCCTAGAAATTCCGACATGACTTTTGTCCCGCTAGCTTGTACTGGACGAGTCACTGTGCTTCGGGCAAATACGATGTCCCTCATATCAATAGCCCAAACTCGTTTTTCATACGGTGATGGGGCTACACTGTAAAACATAATGCGTTATTTTTAGTCCGTATACCACACGAGCTGATGCCCGCTCAATATGTGGAGACCCGGACATAGCAGGGTCCTGGGCATGGGTAATTCCATTTTTTTCCCCTCCAACAAAAAAAAAAAGTCACGCAAAATAAGAGTTTTAACTGGAGACAAGCGTGATTAATAAGTAACAATGAAACTGGAATTTGGCTGTTTCTCTCTAAACTATTCAATATTAGGTGGAACTTAAATATCCTAAAAAATAAACTTTCACTACCGTAAGTAAGTAGATAGATACTATTTACGATTTAAAACCCACCAAAATAAATTATAAGTTTATAAGTGGGGCAAAAAGGAAAGGTCGCACAGCAGTTACTCGTCAAAACAGTATAAAACTTGGAAAACCGAATCCAGGCATATTTAACTTGGAATAGAAGGTCTTATAACAAACATGGCGAATAAATCAGTTAAACGGCCCGCGAAATAAAGACATAAACCCGTTACACGGGTAATTCGCTCTATGCTTAGGGAAAAGTGTCTGGTATTACATGCTTATGTGCCATTCGGTTTTGATATGTTTTAACTTAAATGCGAGATATACCTCTGTTATCTTATCTGATATGGTCGATAGATTTAACTGCTTGCTCTTGACTCATTATAATATTTTTGCACCAGTCAAGGTGGTAAAAATTAAATATCATCACACTCTACCTTGGATCACTGATAACATCAGACTTATGACCGATTTACGTAATGAAGCTCACGTTAAGTATCGCGAAACTAAGTCTGACGTTGACAAGGAGAGCTGGAAAGATCTAAGAAAGTTAGTGGAATCTAGTATATACAATGAGAAACGTGCTTACTTTAATCATTTAGTAAACTGTGAAGTCTCGGATGGCAAAACATTCTGGCGAAATATGAAACAAAATATTCTAGCAGATAATGGACATGGTGAAAAACTTCCTGATTGCTTCAGTGACCCAAATCAAATAAATGATCATTTTTTATCTCTCCCTTTTGCTAGTGAAGATCCTAAACCTCTGTTATCGTACTTACGTATTTAGTAGATTTTAATTCTGATGTTGATCACGTCGACTGGGAGATGGATGTATTAACATGTGCATCAGTTGATGAAATGGTTGAACGTTTTGGAAGGCACCTCCTAGTGCTATACGATAAACATGCTCCTTTAACTAGGACTAGAATTGGGAGCAAACCCACACCTTGGCTTACTAGCAACATACTTTTGATGATGCGGCTGCGTGATCAAGCGCATGCCTGTTATCGCAAATCAAGATCGGAGCAGGATAGGGAGTATTATAAGTCACTGAAGCATCTTGTTAACGCCGCTATTTTTGGTGAGAAGAAGGCATATTTTGAGCAGCATATCAACAAGTATGCTAATAACTCAAAGAAACTGTGGAAAAATCTTAAAGGAACTATTTTACCAAACTTTAAAAATAATTGTGATTTGCCCGAACATTTTAATGATCCAGATGAAATCAGCGCCAATTTTTTGAATGTTCCTGGCGCTGATACGGTCACCCTATCACGTCTAACCCATTTTGAATTTAACAGATACTGTCAGGCTGTGTTCTCGTTGGACCAGGTGGATGAGAATTGTGTAGCTAAAACGATCCTTTCTATAAGTTCGAATGCGAAAGGTGCAGATGGTATTACTGAGGATATGATCTTACTGACTTTACCTCGTACCCTTAAAGTAATAACCGCAATTGTTAATAGGTCTATTGCCTCTTCTACTTTTCCAGCTCAATGGAAGTCAGCGAATATCCGCCCCATCCCTAAAATTGACAACCCAGTAAACGTTAGCGACCTTCGGGCAATAAGCATCCTACCTTACCTATCAAAAATTTTAGAAAGAGTAATTTATAACCAGGTCTATAAGTACTGTGAGAGTAATGATATCCTGCCCGAGCGACAATCTGGGTTTAGAAAGGGGCGTAGTACTGCATCAGCACTGTTGGACGTAGTGGATAATGTCTTGTCCTCTCAGGATCAGGGTAGGGGCACCATACTTGCTCTCTTGGACTTTTCTAGGGCTTTCGATGCTCTTAACATTCCCCTTCTGTTGTCTAAGCTAGCTTTCTATGGCTTTGACGCTTCCACCATTGACTAGTTTAATAGCTACCTTGGCAATCGGAGTCAACGGGTTGTGCTGGACAAGGCAGACGGATCTCAGATGCAGTCGCGGCTAGCCACCCTGGATAGAGGTGTCCCACAAGGATCCATACTTGGGCCGCTTCTTTTTATAATATACAGTGCGGATATCACTAGTTGCATTGTTAACAGTAATTATCACTTATATGCTGATGATCTACAAATTTATATCTCGGTAGAAAGCGATCCCCGAATAGGAGTGGAAGCTTTAAATGAGGATCTGGGCCGTATATCGCAATGGTCGTCCAATAACACTTTAGTGCTCAACCCAAACAAGTCGAAGTGTATGATACTGGGCTCAAAAAATCAAATACAGGCAATAGCAGCGCATGAACCACAAGTCCTGGTGAATGGAATTGCCATTACACGGGTCCGCGAGGCTCGCAACCTAGGTCTTCTCATCGATGACAAACTACGATTTGAAGGGCATGTCCTCGAGATAGTAGGGAACTGTTTCTATAGGCTTAAAGTTCTCTATAGAATCCGGGATCTTCTCAGCGTTGAACTGCGAAAACAGTTGAGTGAGGCTTTAGTACTATCTAAGTTAAACTACTGCATTACGGTATATGGATCGTGTCTGTTTGGAAAAACCCAAAAACTCATACAAAGAGTACAAAATGCCTGTGCCCGGTTCTGCTTCGTCATTCCTCCTCGAACACATGTCACTCCATTTCTTAACGAGGCAAACCTTTTAAAAATGAAAGCTAGACAAGACCTGCATTTTTCTACGCTACTATTTGAGGTTATACGGACTAGGAGACCCTCATATCTATACGATAAACTTACCTGGCGTCTGTCCCAGCGTGTTGCACCTTTCCTCTCAATGCCACGTCACAAAGGTGCAGCTTTCCGTGGTAGTTTCAAATACCGTGCTACCAAATGCTGGAACAACATCCCACCTCCACTGTTGTCTCTGGTTAGTAAGGCTGGTTTTAGAGGTGCCTACCGGAAATACCTAACAATGCAGCAAAAGGCCGAGGAAACAGCACGCTCCTAACATACAGTACTGATTTTTATTGTGTTTTTGTATTTTTGTTTTTTTAATTTATTTATTCTGCTACCCACCTTTATTTTCACATCACTTACTTCCCAATTTAAAATATTTTGTGTAGTAATGACTATTTAATTTGTATTACTAATTCTCAATTTTTAAATTTCCCAATTAAAATATCCCAATAATCATAATACTGACATCCCATCTAATTAATTTTTTTTATATCACTCTTTATGCAATTTCAATTTCAATGTAATTATTTGTTATATTTTATTATGTTTCCATTTTGGTCATAAATGGAATTTTATATTAATAATTAATACTAATGTATATTTTAATGTGTACTCGTGCATACTGTTGTCTCGTCCGTATTTGGCCCTGGCAGAATACCAGCGTCACAGATTCGTCTGTGACATTGCTGAGTCAGGGCCATTTCATTGTCGCGGTACATTCACAATACCACATAGTGAAAATGATTATTTATTTGTAAATTGTTTTGTGTTATGTTCTTCCAGGTTTTATTCTATTTTGTATTTCTTTTTATTATGTGTCTGTGTGTGTACCTTTTCAGTGAATAAATGAATTTATCTATCTATCTATCTATCTACTTTAATTCCAATCGGTATAGTGATTCCAGATTTAATCTCGTGCCAGTTTCTGAACAAAAAGTATACAATTACATAATCTCTATCAAATCCAATGCAATTGGAGATGATGGGATAAGTAGAGACATGATAATACTGACTCTCCCCAGAACCCTGCGCGTTATAACCTCGATTATAAATAGGTCAATAACTAGCGGCATAGTTCCCAAGCAATGGAAAAAAGCAATAGTAATGCCTTTTCCTAAAGTCGATAACCCGTCCAATCTCAAGGAACTTAGATCTATTAGTTTGCTTCCCTTCCTTTCAAAAGTGCTGGAAAAACTGGTGCATGCCCTATTTTACAAATATATAGAAGACTCTAATATTTTGCCTGACCTCCAGTCAGGTTTCCGAAGGGGGCGGGGCACAACTACTGCGTTGGTTGATGTTGTTGATAACATTTTAAGTAATATCGATGTAGGTAAGGCTACTATTCTTACACTGCTAGATTATAGCCGTGCATTTGACAGCATTAGCCCGACCTTGTTGCTGTCGAAATTGCGTTACTATGGGCTGGATGCATTATCTGTGGGATGGTTTGAAAGTTATCTCGACCAACGCTTCCAATATGTTAAGCTGACCAATGACAGTGGTGGTGCCTTGTACTCGGATCCAAAGCCAGTTTTGCGGGGTGTTCCACAGGGTTCCATCTTAGGGCCTCTATTGATTATTATATATGCAGCAGATTTGGTGAATGAAATCAAGCACTGCAAATTCCATTGTTACGCTGATGATCTTCAACTTTACATTTCTGATGTGCCTTCTAATATTGACTGCATGACAGACTTCATCAATGAAGACCTAAGCAGGTTAGATGCCTGGTCAAATAAAAATTCCTTGATTCTCAATCCCTTGAAATCAAAGTTTATGGTGCTTGGGAGTAAAGTTCAAGTTAAAAAAATTCTCATTTCTAATCCTCAGCTAATCCTTGATGGCCAGACTCTAGAGCGTGTTGACGAGGCCAGGAATCTGGGAATCATATTTGACACTTACCTACGATTTGAAACTCACGTCTTGAATTTGGTGAAGAGTTGTATGTATCGTTTAAGGGTTTTGTACAAAATCCGTAACCTTATCTGCGAAAGGGCACGTATTATTCTGTGCGAGTCACTGATTTTATCTCGACTCAACTACGGAGATATAGTTTATGGTCCGCGTCTTCTATTGAAGACTCAGCGTTTAGTGCAGCGCATACAAAATGCCTGTTGTAGGTTTTGCTTTGATGTACCACCTCGTAGTCATATCACCCCATACTTAAACTCTGCTGGAATGCTCAAAATGGAACTGCGTAGGCACTTACACCTTTCAAGTGTAGTGTTTGATGTCATCAAGTTTAAAAAACCTGAGTACCTGTACCTAAAATTAAAGGTGGCAACATCTCACCCCAGATATGGCATGAGGGATATTCGAGCACCTCTTGAAGGTCATATTCATCGCACGGTGGCATTTAGAGGTAGCTTCCGCTTCCAAGCTACCAAATGTTGGAATGATATTCCGCCGCCCATAAGAAATCTTACCTCCAAATACACCTTCAAAACACATATGAAGTCGCACCTGATTCAAAAGCAAAAACTAGGAATTTCTCTTTCCAACATTGGATAGTCGGGCTACCTCTGCCATTTTCATATATTTTTTAGTTAGATATCTTATGATTTTAGTAAACATATTCACACTATACCCATTCTGCTACTCACTACTCACGTGGCATAATATACTTATATACCTATTTATTTAATCTTCATGTATATTTTGTACTATCCTACTCATGAAAGTATTGAAACATATTTATGTGCAATGTATTTATTTATTTCCACATCTTTAAACACTTGTAAGTATATATCTATTTCTGACACTTTTTATTATTATTCTTTTCATTCACATTCACATTCGGATGTAACTGCTGAGTCTCTGCGTCTCCTAGGTGAGGGCTGAAAACCAGTGCTGCTCTTAACGAGCAATAAACACTGAGCTTTGACCTTTTCGCGTCAATGCAGCGCGCCTACATACCGACCTATATTCTTCTTTTTGTTTTATTGTTTTAGTAATAATGTTATGAGTTTTTTTTTCATAACTTTGCTTTCATTTAAGTTATTTTATAGTTGCACCTCCGTATCACTTTTAATTTGTATGTGTGCTGCTTTGATGCAATAAACGTTTATCTATCTATCTATCTATCTATCTTAGGAACGGCAGGCGTTTTTTTTAAAATAAGTATAATGGCAGAAACAAATTACGGAATAATTGGTTATTTGACGTATATTGGAAGGGGGTGGATTGAGCCCATTTTCAGCAAATTTTACCATAATATAGTAATTTTGGTTTTTAACTTGTTTTTATTTTATTTTATTCCTTCCGAAATGACATTAATTACGAAAAAGCTAACTAAAGAATACTCTCTTAATTACGATACAGTGAGCCTATCAACTCACGTAATCATAAAACTTAAATTTTGTCAAAAAATGCATTGGTCAAATACAAATTGATTTGTACGCTCACTTCTAACCTGGTTTACAATTTTTACACCAACTGAAAAAAAATACTGTTACAATAATCTAAAAGTAGTGTAGCATACCCTAATAAGAAAAAGAGTCACTTTTATATGGAATCAGACGCACCCTCGTAGCCACTTGTGCGGAGCTCCGCCAGCCAACCTGTGCGCCGCGCGCGCCGCGCTAGTAGCTGCGCGGGCGCCGAGTGACTCATCGCTGCGACTCCGCCCGTTAACACCAGCGGAAGTCTACACTATTATTATAAAGCGAGTGGCAAATAAGCCTACAAAAGACATCTATGACATTTCCATCAATCTTGTCCACAGTATAGCACGCAACATATGCATGCCACTCTGCGTTATGTTCAATGAATGTATTAAAGGTGGCATATATCCTAGATGTCTAAAACAAATTAAAGTTAGTCCACTGTATAAGGGCAAAGGAAGTAAAGACGACTCCAGCAACTACCGCCCTATCTCAATCATACCGGCGATAGCAAAAATACTGGAGAACGGTATCAGTTCCCGTTTAACTAGCTTCCTCGATAGCACCTCCGCTCTCACTGACCGGCAGTACGCGTACCGCAAGGGCCGCTCCACCACCCAGCTAGCACGGGAGGTAGTGCGCCGAGGGCTTGATGCTCGGGAGCGACAACAGGCTGTTGCCGTTCTCTTCTGCGACCTCTCAAAGGCATTCGATGTCGCCGATCATAACGTACTACCTATGAAGCTTCAGCACTATGGCATCACTGGGCCAGCATTGTCGCTACTTACGAGTTTCATGCAAGAAAGAATGCAGTTCGTAGTTGGTGCAGCAAGCGCTGCAAAGTCAGACGGACTCTCGGCAGACATGGGCGTATCACAGGGCTCTTCATTATCAAATATTACCTTTTTTTTACTGCTAAACGATCTTCCAAGTGTGCTTAGGAAGGGGGAAATTTTCTTATTTGCCGATGACGTAGCTGCAGTAGTAACTGCTCCGACACTGGCATTACTGGAGACGAAGCTTAATGCAACCGCCTACCGCATGTGCCTATGGTTCCGCCATAATGGTCTGCTACTGAATACAACAAAGACACAATTCGTTCAGTTTGATCTATCTGGGGGTAGAAGACCTAAATTAGCAGTCGTCGTGGACGGATCTCAAATTGAGCAAGCCCACAATGCAGCGTTTCTGGGCTTTCAGGTGGATCAGGCGATAACCTGGGACGCGCACATAGATAAGTTATGCAGCAGACTGGCGAGCGCATGTTTCGCCTTAAGTCGGCTCTCATCAACACTCCCTGCAGAGTCGCTGCGGACGTGCTACTTCGCATCGGTGCACTCGCTGCTGCAGTACGGCGTGGAGCTGCGGGGACGCACGGCGCAGTGGCACCGCGTGTTCGTGTTGTAGAAGCGCGCCGTGCGGTTGCTGGCGCGGTTACCGACTGACAAGTCAGCCAGACCGCACTTTAAACAACTTAAGATTCTCACACTGCCTAGCTACTCATTCTGCAAGTGCCCACGTATGTGCGAGAGAATATTCACCTATACAAACGACTTGGAGAAGGACATAGGTACGAAACGCGCAACTCCAACAAATTAGCTACAATCGCGCACAAACTGAAAAAAACAAGAAAAACAATCCACGCTATGGGTCCGGTAGTGTACAACAAGCTACCTGGGGCTATCACTGATGCTCCGAGTGTGTCCATCTTTAAAAGTAAATTAAGAACATGGCTTATTGAGAAGTCCCTGTACAGCTATGATGAGTTTTTAGCATTAGGTATATAACTAGTGAACTAGTCACATAATTTGACATTATAATTTACAATTACCATTGACATTATTATTTACAGTTTGATTATTATTTTTTTTGCGACATATTTAATTTAATGACTTATTAAGTCATTTTAAAATTGTTAGCAAATGCGTATTATTGTATAGACATAAGTAATATAAACACCCCTATGTACCAATTTATATTAGGTATATAACATTGAATTATGATTAATGTCATGACGTGTAATGAGTATAATAAATAAATGATGTCTATGTCTATGTCTATGTCTATGTCGATATACTGGGAGAAAAGTATTTGCCTAAATGTAATATTGTATGGCAAATATTTTATTGCGAATGAGAGAAAAGGTTATTTCATTTTGAATTATTCATACAAATGTGATCATTGTTCCTTATAGGGTACTCTCGGACTACTTTATAATTAATGCAATACATTTTTGCTTTAACTTTTAATTTTTCACTGGTTTTCAAATGCATTACCAAGTCATAAGGTTGAAAATGATGTGGTATTATTATGAAAATTATTTGGCGACCGAATGGCTGAGTCAGCTGTGACCCTACCTACGAAGCCAAGGGTCGCGGTTTCGAGTCCCGGTGGGGGCAAATATTTGTTTGACGAGAACGGATGTTTGAACCCTAGTCATGGTTGTTTATCTATCTAAGTATAATATTTATCTATATAAGTATGTGTATCGTTGTCTAGTACCCAAGATACAGGGAATCCTAGTTTGGGGCTAGATCAATGTGTGTAAATAGTGTCCAAGGTATTATTATTTATTATTATTATATAGCCCCTGGCCTTATTGAGTGTTGAAGTCAATGTAAATATTCTTATCTACACACTTATCATAAACCTGTCCAAAAACCGCACGTTACGACCAGCATAATTATATACTACTTCGTAAAAACTAATTTCTTATCTGACTATTGATATATTAGGACCATAATGTATAAATTTTCGACAAATTGTGACATTCTAATTTCGAAAGTTCGACGCCCGCCTGCGTGCCGCCTCTAGTTTGTCTGTGAAGATGGTACTACTGAACAAGCAAAACAAGTGCATAGCAATTACTAATGCCACAATGCCGATGGAACATGAGGTTCCTGAACACATCAAAGAGAGCTTATGATATGTGTGTAGATAAACTAGTGTATGTAACTGTATATAATTAAGCATTAAAACTTTCGCATGATACCATTATCTCGAGTTGTGATGCATTTTATCAGTCACATAAACTACCTTGGTCGATAGCTGATGAAACAAGGTAGTTTTCTTTTATTAACTTGAACCTTCGGTTTTATAATTCTTTATCTACACACGTATCATAAACCCTCTTTACTGCGTTTAAAAACCGCACGTTACGATCAGCATTATGTTAAAATACTTGGTAAAAACTCGTTTCGTATCTGGAAAACTACACATTATGGTCATTATGTGTAGTTTTCCTACATATAATGACATTCAAATTTCGAACGCCGACACCCGCCTGCATGCCGCCCCTAGTTTGTCTGTGAAGGTGGTACTGTGTAGGTGTAGATAAACTAGTGTATGTAACTGTACATAATTAGGCATTAAAACTCTTGAGTGATATTATTATGAAACACGCCTTCGGCTCGTTTCATAAACCCACTCTCGAGTTTTAATGCCCTCCTTTATGTAGCAGTCACATAAACTACTATTATCGAAAAAATCGCTATTACAAAATTAAAAATAGTAGATGTTTTCTCATCACTCGAGTTGATTGGCTCACTGCTTAACTTTAAGCTATTGCAAAGGATTATTGATGTAAAAAGTAATAAATGACATTCGGATTGCCTTGTAACATCCCCCCTTTATATATCGTCCACCCTTCTTTTAAACGCAGTCTCTTATTAATTGTGATGGCCAAATAAAATAGATCGTCTATTAAATTAGAACTCCTACTACGTAACCCCAATTCTAGAGGTATGAGTAAGAAGTGCTGTCAACTTTGACAATAGATTTTAAAGAAGGAATGTTTTAAATTGAATATTTAGTAATTTTAAATTTCAATAAAAGATATATACTTAAATATGTCCCCACTAACAAGAATGATACAGATTAATATCCATTAAATGATTACAAAACTTATAAAGCAGATTCATATAATAAAATGTCATAGTATATTTTGAGTATTGACTAAAATGAAATAAAAATTATAAATATTAAAATAATAAAAGGAAAATTTGATATTCATAAAATTTTGGGGAAGAAACCCCTACCACTTGATTCGGTCTTCTACCCAGATAATTCTACGAAACCAATTAATTTGTAGTTCTGATACTCGTTTATAAAAAGAGTAGCGTATAAGTATTCTGAATTGGATTTAGTCATAGATTCACCGAATTGGGATGGGGTATGACCGATCAGGATGGGATTATAGTTTGTGAATGACATTCAACTGTCTCATCAGTCAATATCTGATATTTATGTAGTAAGATTATATTAAATATTCTCCCACATATAGAAAACTATAAACATACACAATGAAGTTTCACTGGTTGTTTATGTTACACGTTATGTGTTTCAATAAAGACTTATTTGTCTTTTAGTAATGCACAATAGCATAGCATGAAGTATTAAATATTTCTGCACATCCATAGAAGTGCGTAAGTAGCATGATTCATTTTAAGGTTAATGAATTGACCTTCAATCTACCATCAGCAGACCCAAACATGATATTGTTCATTTTTAGATCTAGTGAAGATGATTAGTCGCGGTATCTATGATGAGTACAGCACTATTGTAATTATGGTAGGAAATCATTCAAACATTAGTCGGAATGATTTGAATAAAAGTGTTGAAACACTTCTAGACTTACATAGTAGGATGAAATGCAAGTTTATACTATGCAATTTTCCATATGCCTGTAATTTGACAGAACTACAGAACAAATCTGTGCATAGAATGAATATTCATTTATTTAATTTAACATGTCATCACAGCGATGCTATTTTATATTTCGACATGAATAATTTTATTCATAACTTTACTCTGACACGGGATACATTGTACCTGTCTAATAAATATAGAAAATTAGTAGCTACATTGTTAGCTTATAATATATGCGACGCAGCTATAGTTGGTTTAACTAAGTTCAACTTGACATCAGCTTATTTTAAGAGTAATATGACATGCACCCCTATTGGGAATTCACCTGTTAATTATACTTTGCATGCAACATTGGAATCTGTTCCAAGTAATTTAAATTAGTTCATAAGACAATAGAGGAAATCTCTAGCATACAAGAGCCACTAAATATGTCAAAATGTAAGCCCCAGTTAAATATTGCCCATCAAAACATCCAGGGGCTACCTGGCAAAGAACTTGTATTAGAATTATTTCTAAAAAATTCTGACATTGATATTATTTGTGTTACTGAACACTGGTTGAAGGAAAATATGATGTCTTTTAACATAAATAGTTACAAAATTGTCAGTTGTTACAATAGAAAGACTGCTGATAGAGGTGGTTCTTTAATCTTAGTGAAGAATAATATTAAGGTGAAACAACGGAAAGATATTCTTGCACTTACTGTTGAAAGACAAATAGAGGTATCCTGTGTTGAGTTAGATAGCCATATTATTGTTTGTGTCTACAGGCCACCGAGGGATGAAAAAGGCCATGGAAATTTCGAAATATTTGAGAAAATTATGGAGGAAGCCCTCATTAAACTTTGTAATAACAGAAAAAAGTTAATTATTTGTGGCGATCTTAATGTAGATCTGCTTGTAGATACAACACTGAAGCGACGATTAATAACTCTGTTCAAATCATTTAATTTATGTCATGTATTTCTAGAGCCGACTAGAATTACACTTACAAGCCAAACTTGCTTAGATAACGTTTTTTGTGACTGTGCATTCACAACTAAAAGTGTAATTAACTGCTTACCCTCCGATCACAGTGGTCAAACAGTTTCATTCCCAATTAGTATTAAGGATAAGACTGGTCCAACATTTTATAGGCCTATTACATCCCATAGACTAGAGACATATACGAAAAACTTAGATATAAATTTGCCAGTACCGGATTTTAATGAACAGAACCCAAACAAAATCTACTCAGACTTCTTCAACATTATTCAGACAGAATTCAATAAAGTTTTCAAATTAAAGAAAGTCAGTGACTACAACGGTAAATCTAAATTTAATGACTGGGCAACGTTTGGAATTCGTAAAAGTAGAGTTATCTTGTATGACCTTTATGATCAAAAAACCTATAACTTTGATCGAAAATTTCATGACTATGTTAAAAAATATTCCAAAACTTTCAAGTTGGTTTGTAGAACTGTATATATTAATTTCTTATTCCTGGTATATATTAATGATCTGCCTTTCATGGTGGAGAAATTAACTGACATAGTGTTGTTTGCTGATGATACTTCAATGGTCTTCAAAATTGAAAGACAAAAAGGAGATTTTGATGATGTTAATGGTGTATTGTCTTTAACCTTGAATTGGTTCACAGTTAATAATATATTGTTAAACGCTGGTAAAACCAAGTGTATCAAATTCTCACTTCCAAATGTCAGGCAAGTTGAGACCAGTTTGGTGTTAGACAACAGCACGTTAGAATTGGTAAATGATACGATGTTTCTTGGAATAACCATTGATAGTAAATTGCAGTGGGGACCCCACATAGATAAATTGGCTGGTAAATTAAGTTCTGCGGCTTACGCTGTTAGGAACATCAGACAAAGCACGGATGTGGCTACATCTAGGCTAGTATATTTTAGTTACTTTCATAGTGTGATGTCCTATGGTATCTTGTTGTGGGGGAAAGCAGCGGATATTCAAACTATTTTTATTTTACAGAAAAGAGCTATTCGAGCAATTTATAATTTAAAACGAACAGACTCCTTAAGAGAGCTTTTTAAAGAAATTGACATACTAACAGTAGCTAGTCAATTTATTTTCGAAAATATAATGTATGTACGCAAGAACCTTACAACATTTTCCAAACTTAGCGACAGCTGTAATGTTAACCTAAGAAATAATCACAGACTATGTGCGCCCCGTTTTAGACTCGCGAAGGTTAGCAATTCTTTCAAGGGTCAGTGCATTCTCTACTACAATAAGATACCTCTGGAGATTTTGAAATTGCCATTTGAGCAATTTAAAAAGCATGTTAAAGCGACTTTGTCGAAAAAGGGATATTACAATGTTCAAGATTACTTAAATGACAGGACTGTATGGGGTTAATCTGGCTCAACACAGACCTTGCTGTTAATAATTTTGTAATTATTTATTCCTGCTTATTAATCATAACAATTAAATTTTTCATATTTGTATTAGTTAAGCACAACCTATTTTTAAAAGAGATCTAAAAATAAATCTGTGGGAGTTTCTACGCCCTTCTTCTCCCACAGTGGTCCAATGTAGAGAAGAGGCAAAAAATGACGTTTGCTAAGTATATGTAAATATCTACAGTAATAAATTACTTTGACTATTGACTATTGTTACTTCGTAAAGTGCGAAGATATGTATCCGTATAGTAATATAAATATGCACATCTGAATAGAGCATAACTGTGCATTTCCGTACTTCTATAGCTTCATTCTGGCGTTATGTGAACATTGGCGGTGGCTTTGCGACGGCTTATTCCATAATTTGATCAAAGGTAATTAATTAATAACTATTGTATTAATAAAATTAACCATGACCGCCTTCCATGATTGCAATACAAGGTCTAGGGAAATTGAACCTTTATCATCATTCAGTTAAGACGAGAATTGCAGGTTTGTTTAGTTAAATTCTGAATTCTCGACATCGAGTCGAACATATCAAATTTAAAACGTTGTTGCAGAAATTAGTCAACTCAGTAACTACTTTCAATAAGTTTATAGTCTCATTGACTCCAAATACTATAAAGTAGTGCTATATTAATATTTCAAACTTCATTCCTCGACGCTGGAATAACCACAAATTGAATATTAATTAAAACTCTCAATTTCATTCAACATAAATATAAAGAATGTGACAGTTGACTGACTTTATCTAGGATTCAGGTAAAAATAGAGTATATAAGGACAGATATTACTTAATACGAGAAGTAAATACATTCCTTTAAATAACAGACATTAACAGGGAGAGGGATAGGAGTAAATAAATAAGGAATAAAATGTTAGTAAAACATAAGTATACTCTATTGAGAACCCCATAATATTCTATTTTTTTTTATTACCTAGTTATTTATATATAAATATATATATATATATATATAATTATTGAAACCGAATATTTTCTATTACCCTGGTGGATTTAAAAACTGATTCCCGCCTGTCCTGAATATATTGATTACTGTGTTGTCCGAAATAGTTTTCCCCTTTTTATAATAGAAAATCAAGAGTTTAAGAAACCCAATAATCGCTGCATAGTTGGTAGTTAAAACTCGACAAAACACAAAACCTTCCTGCAACCTCAATCAAAATAAAACAGTAAAAGTTTCTAGAAAACACAGTTCAAATAACGTTCAAGTTAATCAATTAAAGAATCTAGGAAACACAATAATTATCTGGTTACCGCCTGTCCTGAATATAATGGTTACCGTGTTGATTAAAATAGTTTTCCCCGTTTTATAATGGAAAATTAAGAGTTTATGAAACCCAACGATTACTGCATAGTAGGTAGTTAAAATCCGATAAAACACAAAACCTTCCTGAAAAATCAAATTAAAATAAAACAGTAAAAGATTCTCGAAAACACCGTTCAAATAACCTTGAAATTAATCAATTAAATAATCTAGGAAACACAATAATTATCTGGTTACCGCCTGTCCTGAATATAATGGTTAACGTGTTGATTGAAATAGTTTTCCCCATTTTATAATGGAAAATTAAGAGTTTATGAAACCCAATGATTGCTGCATAGTAGGTAGTTAAAACCCGATGAAACACAAAACCTTCCTGAAAAATCAAATTAAAATAAAACAGTAAAAGATTCTAGAAAACACAGTTCAAATAACGTTGAAATTAATCAATTAAAGAATCTAGGAAACATAATAATTATCATTTAAATCAACCAGTAGAAGATTCTAAAAAAAACACCAAACACACTGTAACTACCCTCCCCCTTGACGTTTTTGAAATAATATGAATAAACCCTACGAGTTAACCGAAAGATTCTATGAATAGTAAATTTAAAGATATAACCAGCTAACCATTCATTTAATGTCAGACGGAATTTAACCCTCACGCATTTTTATTGGAATATTTTTCCAATTGGAAAGATTCTTATACCAACGATTGCGAGTATCTTATTTAGATGTTTGGCCAAAGTAGTGGGTGATCGTCTATGGGTAGGATTGCAGACGTTGTGATAGTAATAACCTAAAGTTCTTTTTAGAGTGGTTTTGGTTAAACAGTATTGTCATGAGGTTCCCCAGCCAGTGATGAATATAAGTGACATAAAAATATTGATAAGTATCGAGTCCGTGCTTATTAGAATAAATTCCAAGTAAATAACCATTTTTAAAAGGCATTTCGATTACATGTGTTTATAAAGGAGGGTTTGTGCTAGAGCTCACGTCCAGAAAGGACACGGGCCCTAAGGTCGGGCCCCTTAACCCCGCCCGACGCCAGTGGAGGTCAACCGAGTTCTACGGACCCAAGACAGACGAAGTTAGATTTAGCTAAGTAAAATAAGCTTAAATTTTATAAAATAATGCTTACAACCACTCAAAATTGTAAACATAATTTATAAGTAAACATAGGGTTAACTATGTGTTCATTAGAACGCTTTTGGCGTTATCTTTCACCTGCTTTGTGGCCATCCTCCTCCCACCCATTCCCATACACAATCTACGTGACTGCATTATTTTAAGACTGCTGAAGACCTGGAATTAGCCAACTGAATACACCAGCACCTAGAGACCGCCTGAATATACTCAAATCCCTCTCGAGTTAGTTTACCTGCCAATCAACTACATATAGACTATTTGGGTTATATTTTTTATATGATTTGATATTGTGATATCTCTCATCCATCAGTCCAACATGTTTATTGATCGGTTACGGGATATTTTTATTTGCACCTACCCGTCTCTTAAGTTTTATTCCGTAACCATGTTGATGTTCATCCAGATATTTTATATACAAATTAGTTTTAAGACATGTAAATTCAGCGTAACTACTTAGGTCACTAGATTGATAATGTAGCGTGTGTGTAGGTTTGATTCTATCGGATTTCAGGCCATCCACAGGCATTCTACAGCGAAGTAAACTTCACTCTAAACAGGGGCGATGAGCGTCCCTGTATGATGCGACCAGGGTCTGTACTACAATGTCAAATCAATCCGAATTGTACAAATCCATCTTTTAATCGGGGTATGCGAGTAGTTCTCCAGTCCATGAGTAAGAAGAAGTCTAGGCACTACGTGCCTACGACAAAGGTATGAACCAGATAGTACTCAAAGCAGTGACAGCCTTTGGAAAATGGAAAGCACAAGTTCGTTCGAATTCCAATGCAGTAAGAATGATCGACCTTCTGAATCGGAGGCGTTTCAGAAGGGGAAATGACTGCTAATAAACCTCAGGCCGGGTAGAATCTAGTAGAGTGTTCTAATAGTAATGTCAGCTTCTTGTAGAGTTAATTTGTATGTGTGTGTTTTGTGAATGACCAAGTAACCACGTCAATCTACATGCTATATGGAATTAGAATATGTTTGTCATTTAATGTAAAGTTAGGTAGGCCAACCAACATGATATTCGGTCAAGAAAAGAAAGATCAAAATAGCCACAATCAAAAAAATATTTAGTTTGTTAGATAGTTTTATAAGTATTTAGGTATTTCAAGAGTGAGAAGGCAATAACGTAATTATTTGTAATCATACGAATTTCAGATACTTGTTTGTTACATAAACCTAAATAATCGTGTTTGTCTCCCTAACTACATAACCTCGACAACCTAGGTTTAGCCGCAACTAAACTCCTGTCTAGCCTAGTCTAAAATCCTAGTTTTATACCACGTCCATCATCGACACCACTCGAAAATGGTTGAGTTTGATTTGAATGTGTTTGTATGTTTAATGACTGTGCGTGTGGGAATTTCAAAACTCGATACACGAAAGGAATGAGGAGAGGATTAGCCCGCGAATATCATAAGAGCCAATCCAGGAACCCTATGGTGAAGGAAAAAGGAAATTAGGGTCGCTCCCAGCCCAGACTTAGACTCAGATCAATTACCTACAAGTTCTTATCTAACGACCCAAGGATAGTTTTGGAATTTGGGGTAGGTTGATTTAAAGGATAGGAACCGAGGTATATCTCGGCGCTTCAGACACTCACGAAAATCCACTGCAACACGCAATCACAACTCTCCCAGTTCAAGACGCGTAAAACGGCGAATCGAACTGTATAGAATTCCCGAAAGACGTGTGTCACAGTAGTTTGACGCGGAGACTGAATGGCTCCCCCTCTAAGTCTTAATTCACACTTCACTCGACGACCAGCAACAAAAAGCCTCCTCTCATCTCGACCCATCCCTTTTATATTTTCTCTTCCCACCAAAACGTCCTACCCCAGGCATGCTCGCCAAACCACCATCTTTCCTTTCGAAACTAAGTGCTCTGATTGGTTACTGGTCTACACCGTATACACACTTTATATTTTAGATCACACAGTTCAACTAGAAATAGACTCTATAACATCATAAAATAATCTAAATAAAATAATACTAATTTTTTTTCTATATAAAACATCTTATTGCAGTTATAGTGAATAAAGTTCTAATTTGAGTTAAACCATCTGGAATTTAAAGGCGATCGACCGCCATCTGTATTTCCATCATTGAACTAACTACGCATCTGTTTGACCTACCAAACTATATCGTAATTAAACACCCTTACTTATGAGTTTCGATTGAATGAGCCATGGTAAATGCGACAATTCAAAACAACATCACAAATGTGTAAAATGGTCATAATTCGATATCCACTGAAAACAACGGTGAAGTTAAACCATATTCATTTAAAATTTATGATTCATAACTTATTTCATAGCTCAGTTTAAACAAGGTAGAAAACATTTACAAAGATGCATGATAAGCAATTAACTTCTAGGACTTAAATTTAATTAGCACAACCCGACACTCCCGAATAACTTGTCAGAAAGGACCCACAAATTAATAACCCGAAACCAAAAGTAAAATAGAAAAAGAAAAGTTGACAACGGAGAATCGAACCTCGAACCTTAATATTTCAAGTCTGGTAACAACGCGATGAGCCACTTGAGCTTATATGAGGCCTTGTGAAATTTGCGATGCCTTCGATAACCACTAATCTCCATAGTTATGTTTATACCAAATTTATCTTGCCGCTTAATTGAGCATCGGTCAACACAAATCTTACATCACCGTTAGTTGTTTGGTTTAAGAATATTTGGCTTCTCTTTTTGCAGTTCATAGTTGAATCATTAAATCACG
This sequence comes from Argyresthia goedartella, assembly GCA_949825045.1. Classification (NCBI taxonomy): domain Eukaryota; kingdom Metazoa; phylum Arthropoda; class Insecta; order Lepidoptera; family Argyresthiidae; genus Argyresthia; species Argyresthia goedartella. The sequence continues at coordinate 8,978,055 of OX463831.1, read as the reverse complement.
TTGCCCAAACCTGCCAACGCCTGCCAACTTTTTATAGCAAATAAAAAAAAATTGTCTCAGATCTTTACATTTCCGTTACAATCATCCCTTAAATTTTTGAAATTAAAAATAATTTAAAAAATTTGCTATTCTTTAAATATTTTACCATTCTTTAAGATCTTAACTAAAACTAATGACTAATTTATTTTTATAAAACCTTGAAGTATTTTTTTTATTATTATTATTCATTACTAAAGCCAACTATTACCAATTTGTTATACTTTATTTAAAAAATATATTTACAAAAATTTTTTTCTTATCCTAATTGTCCCCCTACCAAAGACCGGGCTAAAACGAATATCAACTAGTATTTCAATTAAGAATTGCTGATATTTAGAATTATATGAGTGCCAAATCCGGTAATGTGTAGTTAAATATCCAACTCAATTCATTTTTACAAGTGTATCTTCGCTCTGGATGGGGGTCAGCTCGGTTCGCTTTGGTCAGCTAGTTCTTTATTTAATCTTTACAATTAGAATTTTCTGTTAAATATTACAAAAATGGTACTCAATGTTCTATTTGTGATTAACATTATTATCAAAGTATAATGGGATACTAACATTCGATTATAACAATTAAACAAATCAAGACATAGATTTACTACATTACACAGATATTTTACCATGAGTATATTGAAACAAAATCAAAATTAGATTTCTCCAGCGTTGAGACGCTTAGGTATTAAAAAAATATATTTTACTTGGTTATCCTAAATTACTAACATAAGTTATGTTATTACTTATTTCTAAATTCTTATTATCTATATACCTTATATTTTTACACTTTATGTTTCATCATTATATATAATACTTTGACAGATGTATCGCATTGAATTTTCCCCGAATTTCTTTAGTCGTTTGATTCATTAGAGTGTATACATTTGCGAAGGGTACTGCGGCTACGATAAAAGGTCCTTCATATAACAACTCAAATTTATTTGTTAATTTTAATTTGGCATCAGATTTGTTTAATTTGCGAATCTTTACAAAATCACCTACTTCAAATTTAATTAACCTATGAGTCCTATTGAATTTCGCTTGACGATTTTCACTCGCCTTTTGAAGATTTTTTCGTACTAATATTCTTACATCATTTACATCAACTGTCTTCTTTAAAAGAGGTAAACAATTGTCAAAGGTCAATTCAGTGGATTTGCCGTATACAATTTCATTAGGTGTAAATCCTGAACTCTCGTGATATGTATTATTATACAGATTCTCAATTTTAGGCAATATTGTAGCCCAATAGTCAATAGTCAAAAGTCAAAGTACTTTATTACTGCAGATATTTACATATACTTAGCAAACGTCATTTTTTGCCTCTTCTCTACATTGGACCACTGTAGGAGAAGAAGGGCGTAGAAACTCCCACAGATTTATTTTTAGATCTCTTTCAAAAATAGGTTGTGCATAACTAATACAAATATGAAAAAATTAATTGCTATGATTAATAAGCAGGAATAAATAATTACAAAATTATTAACAGCAAGGTCTGTGTTGAGCCAGATTAACCCCATATAGTCCTGTTATTTAAGTAATCTTGAACATTGTAATATCCCTTTTTCGACAAAGTCGCTTTAACATGCTTTTTAAATTGCTCAAATGGCAATTTCAAAATCTCCAGAGGTATCTTATTGTAGTAGAGAATGCACTGACCCTTGAAAGAATTGCTAACCTTCGCGAGTCTAAAACGGGGCGCACATAGTCTGTGATTATTTCTTAGGTTAACATTACAGCTGTCGCTAAGTTTGGAAAATGTTGTAAGGTTCTTGCGTACATACATTATATTTTCGAAAATAAATTGACTAGCTACTGTTAGTATGTCAATTTCTTTAAAAAGCTCTCTTAGGGAGTCTGTTCGTTTTAAATTATAAATTGCTCGAATAGCTCTTTTCTGTAAAATAAAAAAAGTTTGAATATCCGCTGCTTTCCCCCACAACAAGATACCATAGGACATCACACTATGAAAGTAACTAAAATATACTAGCCTAGATGTAGCCACATCCGTGCTTTGTCTGATGTTCCTAACAGCGTAAGCCGCAGAACTTAATTTACCAGCCAATTTATCTATGTGGGGTCCCCACTGCAATTTGCTATCAATGGAAATGCTAACCCATCCCCTGTGGTTACTGTTACAGTAGGCTCTAAACAATCGTCCGAGTTCTTTGTTTACCCTTCTGTAGTATTTGGTCTAGGATTATGGACTGTTGTTTGTATAGTTTTAATACCTATTTGCCTCAAATTAGATTTCCAGACATCACTTATAAATTGACTGCCATTATCTATCATCACAACCTTAGGTTTAATTATATCCGCAAATTGTTTTAGTTGTGTTACCACTGATCGAGCAGTAGCAGTGCGTAAATCATATAATTTAACAAATTTGCTAAATGAATCCTGTACAACCAATATATAAGTAGCTCCAAATCTACCTTTGGGCAGGGGCCCATATAAGTCCGCCATCACTATGTCTCCTATGTCTTGAGTCACAATTGATTTACATTCTCCTACGTATTTAATATTATCACTTTTCGAAAGTTGACAAATATGACAATTCCGGAGGAACGATTTAGCATCTTTTCCTAATCCCATCCAGTAGAACCTGTTTCTAATGTATTTAATGACTTTATAAGATCCTTGATGACCCATTTCTTCATGTATTTGATATATGATATCCGATCTTAATTCCTTAGGCAAATAAATTAACTTGCTGTCGTTATGGACATCTTCATAACATAAAATATTGTTTATTCTTACACAGTTATTTAGGATCCTATCAAATTTATCACCCTTTCTATTAATTTCTGGATTGCCTAAACGTGTCACCAAAATTTGGCATTCATCGTCATTTGTTTGATATGTTACTACATTGTTTATCTTACTAAATAGAATTCGTTGATTCTAGGTAATGAATTTCAGGACATAGAACTTTATCTTCTTGAATTAGCTCTCCACTTGGTGGAAATCTAGATAAAACATCAATGGCTATATTATCCTTCCCTTTTACGTGCTCAATTTGATAGTCAAATTGTTCAAGATATGATATCCAACGTATGATTCTACTATTGTACAGCTTCCATGTCCGGACAAACGTTATTGCCTTATGATCAATTTCGAACCTCTTAAATAAGTCTCGAATTTACGAAGACAATAAATAATAGCCCAAAATTCTTGTTCGGTGACTGTCCACTTTAGCTCTGGGCCCCGGAGAGCTTTGCTACAATATCCTAGAATTTTCATTTCCCCGTTATTATCGTACTGATACAGAACTCCCGCCAATCCTACCCCTGAACTATCAGTTTGTAAGTAATAGGGTTGAGTCATATCAGGATGGTGTAACATAATTGTTTTCAGGAATTGGGACTTTAATTCTTCAAAGGCATTTTGTGCCTCAATCGTCCAATTCCAAGGTTTATCCTTTCTTAACAACACACACAATGGTTGAATTGTGTTACTATAGTCAGGTATAAACCTTCGGTAATAGTTACATAATCCCAAGAATGCTCTTAGATGTTTGATTTTCTTCGGAATCGGAAACTTTTGTATCGCTACTATTTTCTCTGGATCTGTCTTGATTCCATTTGTGGTAATTACATGTCCTAGCATTTTAACTTCCTCACAAATAAATTGTCATTTTAAAATGTTACAAGTCATACCAGCGTCCTTTAGCTTAGTAAGAATTATGTCGATATGTTCTATGTGTTGGTCTAAATTACCATCTGTCAAAATGGCCAAATCGTCTAAATAATTCACACAAAACTGTCTGACCCCTGGACCCAAAATTAAATCCATAGCTCGACTAATGCTCCCAACACTAGTTTTAAGTCCTTGTGGTAAAACATTATATATGTATGATTTTCCATTAAAAGTGAATCCTGTATACTTCCTACTTTGTTTTGATAGAGGAATTTGAAAATATGCGTTATTTAAATCTATTATGCTTATAAATTTGACTCCATGGAATGAATTCAATACATCCATTTGCATAGAAGGTGCCTCAGATTCAGATACCATATATTTGTTGATTTCTCTGGCATCTAACAAAATTCTTAAAGACCCATCAGTTTTCCTTGTAAATGTCAATGGACTTGAATATGGAGTTGAAGAACGTGAAATTATACCTATATTCTCCATTTCAAGCAATTTTTTCTCTATTTGTTGTCTGTAAGCGGATAAGATCTTTTTATAAATGGAGTATGTTGGGACATTTTTATTTCATGAACATAACAACTACATAGTCCTAACTTTTGAGTAAAAACATTATCATGTTTTCTCAACATTTGTTTTAAATTTTCCGAATCTTTGGTTGATATAACTAATCCTGTTTTTACCTCACGTACGAATTCATGAAATAATTGCCCCTCATCTAAGGATTCTAATTCCGAGACTTCTCTCTGATTTCCTATCATATCACAAAAGGGTACAAGGATTTCTTGTCCATTTTTTCGTATTATTAGACCTGCTGGATGTTGTTGTAAGTCAATAATAGCTTCATTAATTGTCAACCAATCAAATCCTAGAATAACCGACCGAATTAAGTTAGGAACAATTAAGAACCTGGTTTCTACCTCTATGTCTCCGATCTTTACTGGAAGCAACACCATTTGTTGGATCTTAGTACTCTTTTGACCTACAGCACCTCGAATTTGCATAGGTTTAACAGGTAATATTGTTATTTGTCCATTTAATTTGGTTAAGATATTTTCCCAGAATGTGCTGGATACACAAGTTATGTCACTTCCAGTGTCGATCAAACACCTGCTAGTTTCACCTAGAATACTTATATGAATTTCAGATTTAATGTTTTCGGTCTTTTCACTGGACATTTTATCTTCTTCTTCAAACATTAAACATACTAAATGCTCAGTGGTAAATATAGAATTCTGTTCCTTTAACTCAGAGTAAATCGATAAGGCTTGTACCACTTGTTCTATAAACTTGCTATTAGAATCGATAGATGGTTTAAACAGTTTTGATTCATTAGATTAATTTGAATTGGCTTTCTTAATCCGTCGTTGCGAATACCTAAAGTTTGATCGGGTTCCCATCCCATATCTAACAACATTTTTAGTGCCGGTGTATTTAATTTATCCGCTTTATATAAGGCTGGAGCGGGGACTGACATTTCAGCCCCATTTAGTTTAACCCAGTAGTTGCGGAAGTTTCTGGTACGAAATTAATCGAATTACTTGAGTTCAGTTGGTCATCACTAGAAACAGGTTCTACCGTGGATTCGATTAGATTAGTATCTACATTAGCCACAGGACGACTTGCGAGACCATTCTTCTGTTCTGTATTGGAGTATGTTGTCTCCATCCTCGTGGGCGATTATCTTGTCCTCTTCCGGCTTGATTGTGGTACTGGAGTCCAGGTCGGTTGTCGTGTCCCTTTCCAGATTGATTTTGATATCGGCCCTCAGGCCTATTGTCTGGTCCGCTTACGTACTGGAACCCAGGTTGATTTTCTTGTCCTCTTCCAGTTGGATTTGACTTCCATCTTGATTCCTGATAGATTCCAGATTGATGTTGAATTATCGCGGGTTTGAACTTCCCTTGGCGATTAATGTCGTCCAATTTTCTGAGGAACTCGGTGGCTTCCAGGAACGGTGCTGCTCTGTTCATTGCCCAAGCATATTGGACTTCCCTTGGATAATGATTCATGATATCACTCACAAGAAGTTTTTCGGGGATAGTGTACTGCAGCATTCTCGCTTGTCCAGCAAGACTCAAGAAGTGGCTCAACATTGTAGGATTCTTGGCGCTATCCCACGTGTTGCTTACAATTCGGCGTCTGAGTTCACTTTGTTCCACTTTTCCCCAGTAGATTTCCAGAAATGCTCGACGAAAATCATCCAAATTGGTCCATTGGTCTTTGTAAATTCTTGCTCATTTCCTTACTTCACCTTCCAAACATTCTAGGATGATGTCTATTTCAAATCCTTCAGTTGGAAGTCTACGCAGATAGGAAGTGAGGTCTTCTATGAAGGATACCGGGTGAATGTTAACTTTCCCTTTGATTTAGGCTTCTCACTAGCAACATGGTGTGGTAACGTATAGAACACCCTTCTCTCCGTTGTCGCAGAGCCATTTCCTAAAGACGAAGAAGTTGCAACTGGTCTATTTGATGGAGACTGTGTTGCTTCTTCCAACTTATTCAATCGAGAGCTAAGGACGCCTATTGTTCTTCTTAACTGCCGCTCCTTGTAATTTACACCAAGACTTGCATCAGTTGCGGTCTTCGACCTAGTCTTAGGTACTTTAGGCATTGTTTATTTATTTAAATTAATTAACCACTTATCACATTTTATTATTATTAACACTAATTATTGTTAATCAAAAATCACTTGGTTTTGTTTTTATTTACACTTATTACTAGTAATTGAAATCAAAAGTCACTGTCTTTTCTTTGTACACTGCACTTATTATTATTTTTTCGTAGTTTACTTATTTTCCTGTAAAATCACACTCAACTGTTAACACATTGTCAGTCTAGGATATGATATGTCATATAATGACCAGTACCAACCCTGCGTCTTATATAATATAGGACAGTCAATTTGTTAACATAATAAAATTCCCACCCCTTAATTCAAAATTAGCTTTTTGCCCATTTCCACCCCTTAACGCTTTTAAAACGTATACCTCACACCTTTAATCATAATCACTTTCTATTTTTTCACACCCGAGAATCTAGTCATTTAGTCGATTTAGCTCTCCTTACAACATTTAAAAACCCTCTTCCAACGCACGTACAACAAATTGTGGCTAATCATAGCCAATATCATGTTATCCAAATATTAGACTGCAAATATACATCCTGGTTACGGCTTATCCAAATTGTAACATCCCCCCTTTATATATCGTCCACCCTTCTTTTAAACGCAGTCTCTTATTAATTGTGATGGCCAAATAAAATAGATCGTCTAGTAAATTAGAACTCCTACTACTTGTGAAACCAGTAACCCTAATTGTAGAGGTATGAGTAAGAAGTGCTGTCAACTTTGACAATAGATTTTAAAGAAGGAATGTTTTAAATTGAATATTTAGTAATTTTAAATTTCAATAAAAGATATATACTTAAATATGTCCCCACTAACAAGAATGATACAGATTAATATCCATTAAATGATTAATAACCTTATAAAGCAGATTCATATAATAAAATGTCATAGTATATTTTGAGTATTGACTAAAATGAAATAAAAATTATAAATATTAAAATAATAAAAGGAAAATTTGATATTCATAAAATTTTTGGGAAGAAACCCCTACCACTTGATTCGGTCTTCTACCCGGATAATTCTACGAAACCAATTAATTTGTAGTTCTGATACTCGTTTATAAAAAGAGTAGCGTATAAGTATTCTGAATTGGAGTTAGTCATAGATTCACCGAATTGGGATGGGGTATGACCGATCAGGATGGGATTATAGTTTGTGAATGACATTCAACTGTCTCATCAGTCAATATCTGATATTTATGTAGTAAGATTATATTAAATATTCTTCCACATATAGAAAAGAAGAAAAAAGAAGTTTCACTGGTTGTTTATGTTACACGTTATGTGTTTCAATAAAGACTTATTTGTCTTTTAGTAATGCACAATAGCGTAGCATGAAGTATTAAATATTTCTGCACATCCATAGAAGTGCGTAAGTAGCATAATTCATTTTAAGGTTAATGAATTGACCTTCAATCTACCATCAGCAGATCCAAACATGATATTGTTACTTCGTAAAGTGCGAAGATATAAGTATATGTATCCGTATAGTAATATAAATATACACATCTGAATAGAGCATAACTGTGAATTTCCGTACTTCTATAGCTTCATTCTGGCGTTATGTGAACATTGGCGGTGACTTTGCGACGGCTTATTCCATAATTTGATCAAAGGTAATAACTATTGTATTAATAAAATTAACCATGACCGCCTTCCATGATTGCAATACAAGGTCTAGGGAAATTGAACCTTTATCATCATTCAGTTAAGACGAGAATTGCAGGTTTGTTTAGTTAAATTCTGAATTCTCGAAATCGAGTCGAACATATCAAATTTAAAACGTTGTTGCAGAAATTAGTCAACTCAGTAACTACTTTCAATAAGTTTATAGTCTCATTGACTCCAAATACTACAAAGTAGTGCTATATTAATATTTCAAACTTCATTCCACGACGCTGGAATAACCACAAATTGAATATTAATTCAAACTCTCAATTTCATTCAACATAAATATGAATAATGTGACAGTTGACTGACTTTATCTAGGATTCAGGTAAAAATAGAGTATATAAGGACAGATATAACTTAATACGAGAAGTAAATAAATTCCTTTAAATAACAGACATTAACAGGGAGAGGGATAGGAGTAAATAAATAAGGAATAAAATGTTAGTAAAACATAAGTATACTCTATTGAGAACCCCATAATATTCTATTTTTTTTATTACCTAGTTATTTATATATAAATATTGATTAATTCCACGCCTCAACCGTTTCCGTTCTGAGTCGCGCAACAAGAGGAGGTGCGTTCCGAAGCATAAATATTAAACAAATATATATATATATATATAATTATTTAAACCGAATATTTTCTATTACCCCGGTGGATTTAAAAACTGATTCCCGCCTGTCCTGAATATATTGATTACTGTGTTGTCCGAAATAGTTTTCCCCTTTTTATAATAGAAAATCAAGAGTTTAAGAAACCCAATAATCGCTGCATAGTAGGTAGTTAAAACTCGACAAAACACAAAACCTTCCTGCAACCTCAATCAAAATAAAACAGTAAAAGTTTCTAGAAAACACAATTCAAATAACGTTCAAATTAATCAATTAAATAATCTAGGAAACACAATAATTATCTGGTTACCGCCTGTTCTGAATATAATGGTTACCGTGTTGATTGAAATAGTTTTCCCCGTTTTATAATGGAAAATTAAGAGTTTATGAAATCCAACGATTGCTGCATAGTAGGTAGTTAAAATCCGATAAAACACAAAACCTTCCTGAAAAATCAAATTAAAATAAAACAGTAAAAGATTCTCGAAAAAACCGTTCAAATAACCTTGAAATTAATCAATTAAAGAATCTAGGAAACCCAATAATTATCTGGTTACCGCCTGTCCTGAATATAATGGTTAACGTGTTGATTGAAATATTTTTCTCCGTTTTATAATGGAAAATTAAGAGTTTATGAAACCCAATGATTGCTGCATAGTAGGTAGTTAAAACCCGATAAAACACAAAACCTTCCTGAAAAATCAAATTAAAATAAAACAGTAAAAGATTCTCGAAAAAACCGTTCAAATAACCTTGAAATTAATCAATTAAAGAATCTAGGAAACACAATAATTATCTGGTTACCGCCTGTCCTGAATATAATGGTTAACGTGTTGATTGAAATATTTTTCCCCGTTTTATAATGGAAAATTAAGAGTTTATGAAACCCAATGATTGCTGCATAGTAGGTAGTTAAAACCCGATAAAACACAGAACCTTCCTGAAAAATCAAATTAAAATAAAACAGTAAAAGATTCTAGAAAACACAGTTCAAATAACGTTGAAATTAATCAATTAAAGAATCTAGGAAACATAATAATTTGTTGGAGGTGTAGGGACATGCTTATGTCAGCAATATGTAACAGTGGTAGCGAGTGCGCTCTGCTTGCGAGTTAGTCGTTCCGTAATCGCGTTCTAAGTAACTTGTCTCTTCTGTGTTATCCCAGGTGTACCGTGTAAAGCTGAACTGTAATAAAGGATCTATACTAAAGACTAAGTGAATATTATTGACACTCCTAAATTGGTGACCCCGACTCTTTTTTTCTGGGAATCAGTGCAGTGACAAGTGTATACCTACCTACGAACGAGCGGCGACGGGACGACTCCCGGCTAAGTAACCACGACTTGGCCGGAGTTTCAACGTGGAACAATGAGTAAGGGAGCGGGCCAAGACAAGGCTGGAGCCGCCGCCGGACCCAGCAAAGAAGAGCAACCATCTGAAATGGCGTCAATTTCGGTGTCGGCGAGAATCCCTGAATTCTGGCAGGAACAGCCGCGTTTATGGTTCGCGCAGTTCGAGGCGATAGTCAGCCCCCAGAAACAAGGTGACGAATATAAATACCAACTGGCAGTGTCAAAGTTAAGTAGGGATGCATTACAACAGTGCTCAGACATACTTTATACACCACCAGCAGAAGGGAAATATAATTCACTCAAAGAGAGGCTTCTCAAGGTGTACGAAGAGTCTCCAGAACGACAATTTCAGCGTCTGGTCGGTGAAATGGATTTGGGATCACAGAAACCCACGCAGCTGCTACGAAAAATGATGACTTTAGCAAGGAACTGCCAAGCGAGTGATGAAACAGTTCATAGATTATGGATGACACGACTACCGACGCCTGTAAGAGCGGTGTTGACAGCGAGTCAAGATCAGACATTGGAGAACCTGGGGACAATTGCAGATAAGGTAGTGGAAAACATAACGAGTGTGAACGAGGTAGCGTCGGTAAGCAGCGGTGCAGCAAACTTCGCGATGCAAGAGATGATGACAGCTATGAACAAATTGGTCCTGGAGATAGCTTCTCTGCGCGGCGAGATACGTGGCAGGTCACAAGCAAGGTACCAGAGTAGGGGCAGATCAGCGTCAAGGGGCAGATCGCCATCACCTAACAGAACTCCAGAGAGTCCGGACCGGCTCTGTCGGTACCATTTCCGATTTAGATCAAGAGCGACTAGATGTGAGAAACCCTGCGCATGGAAACAACCGGCGGAAAACTAGAAGCAACGGCCTCAGGAGACGTAGGAAATACCGTGCTGCGAGAAAATCGTCTCTGTGTGTACGATCGTAAAAACGCGTTGCGGTGGTTAGTGGATACTGGTGCGAACATTTCAGTTATTCCAAAATCAAAAGTGAACAAACATTTGCGACGTGGAAATGTATCTTATAAACTATATGCGGCAAACGGTTCGGAGATACAAACCTACGGAACTGTGACTTTAGAATTAAATTTAAGATTAAGAAGAGCATTGAAATGGGTGTTTGTAATTGCCAATGTAAGCAAACCAATCTTGGGAGCAGATTTTTTAGAGCATTATAAGCTGTTAGTTGATGTAAGTGGGAAATGTTTGCGAGATAAAATTACTGACTTAAAAACAATAGGAATTTTGGTTGATGATGGGGCTACTACGGTGAGCACTTTCGATGGCGGAAACCCCTGTAGCGAAATTTTGGCTAGATACCCAGACATAACCAGGCCTTTTAACCTGAAATATGATACTAAACACGGGGTACACCATTACATTGATACAAAGGGCCCACCTGTTCATGCAAAGGCGAGACGTTTACCCCCAGATAGGTATGACAAGGTCAGGGAGGAATTTAGGAATATGCAAGAATTAGGTATTTGCCGTCCATCGAAGAGCGAATGGGCAAGCCCGCTTCACGTTGTGCCCAAGAAAGATGGGCAAATCCGACCCTGTGGTGACTACAGGAAGCTGAACGCGGCGACCAAGCCGGACCGTTACCCCATCCCAAGACTGCAGGACTTCACATATGGACTTTCAGGTAAGAAACTTTTTTCGCATATTGATGCAAATAAGGCATTCCATAACATCCCAATCAATCCTCAGGACGTCGAAAAAACCGCAATAATTACCCCATTTGGGCTATTCGAGTTTCCCAGAATGACGTTTGGCCTATGTAACGCAGCCCAGACGTATCAAAGGTTCATGAACGACGTAGTATTAAAAGGCATAGAACAGATTAGGTGCGAGGCTACCAGGGAATCGAGTACCGAAAAATCGAACCTATTCTGTTATATTGATGACGTCATTATATCGAGTCATTGTGTGGAATGCCATAAGAAACACCTTGATGTGGTTTGCCAAAGGTATAGTGAGTGCGGGCTAACCATCAATATGGCAAAGTGTGAATTTGCAAAAGATAAAGTAGAATTCCTTGGTTATGAGGTATCGGCGGAGGGTATCACACCCCTCCAAAGTAAAGTGGAGGCCATCATGAATTTTCCTCGTCCACAAACAGTAGAACAACTGAGAAGATTCTTAGGGATGATTAATTTTTACAGATCTCATCTGCCCAGAGCCGTGGAACAACAGCAGGAACTGAACAAGTTTCTGCACAACACTAAGAAAAGAGATAAGACCAGAATAACGTGGACGGAGGAGGCGAGTAAAGCATTTGAACAATGTAAGGTGAGCCTTAGAAATGCTATTACCCTAGCTCATCCATTGGAAGGCGTTCCTTTAGCACTGATGTCTGATGCGTCTGACTCGTGTATCGGCGGAGTACTACAGCAGTGGGATGGTAAGTCGTGGAGACCGTTAGGATTTTACTCAAAGAAACTTTCCGGTACTCAGACTAAATATAGTACCTATGACAGGGAACTTTTAGCAATATACTTATCAATCGAACATTTCCAGAACATGATCGAAGGCCGACCATTGATAATCTTCACGGACCATAAGCCGCTATCATTCGCATTTACAAAGCCCGACAACGGCAAGGAATTAGCTAGAAGAATTAGACAATTAGCATACATAAGTGAGTTCTCAACAGATATACGACATATAAAAGGCGACCTAAACATTGTAGCTGACGCCTTGTCCCGTGTAGAAACAATAGAATGTCCCACTGTGTTCGATTTCGCAGACCTAGCAAGAGCGCAGGAAGCCGATACTCAGATTACATTACTGCTAAATGAAGCGAGCGATAAAAATAGTTATGAATTGAAACAATGTAGCATGCCCAACTCAGACAGCAAGATTTATTGTGAAGTAACTCAGAAAAATATTAGACCATACGTCCCGGAAAATATGAGGAAACAAGTTTTTGATGCGATTCATGGCATCAGCCACCCAGGTATTAGGACAACAAGGAGAATGGTAGCTAAGAGGTACTTTTGGCCAGGTATGAATAAGGATGTAGGCCTTTGGGCCAAAACTTGTATCGCCTGTCAGCGAGCCAAAGTAGTGCGTCATACCAGCTCCGGGATAGGACAATTTGAGAAGAAAGAACGTTTCGAACATATTCACGTCGATATAGTTGGCCCGCTACAGACAACTCAGGAAGGGTACAGGTATTTATTGACAGTTATAGACAGATTCACCAGGTGGCCTGAGGCTTTCCCACTGAAAACAATAACGGCAGATATAGTTGCAAAAACGCTATACGAGGGCTGGATTTGTCGATTTGGAAATTGCAGGGTAATAACCACAGACAAAGGCCGGCAATTCGAGAGTGATTTGTTCACAAAACTGATGCATATGTTAGGGGTAAGTAGAATCAGAACAACCCCATACCACCCCGAGAGCAACGGCATGATAGAACGCTGGCACCGTAGCCTTAAGGCGGCGTTAATGGCAAGGTTATCGCAGACCTCGTGGGTGGACGAACTTCCAACGATCCTGCTTGGGTTGAGAACAGCCATTCGTAGTGATTCAGGGATAAGTGCCGCAGAACTGGTATATGGACAGACAATCACTTTACCAGGTGAAATGTATGTACAGAGTCCTCAGAGATCGTTAGATGAACATGAGTACTTGGAAACACTGCGTAAGTCAATTGCACAGAATAGGCCCCAGCCCAGTTCACACTCGAATTCTAGAACCGTGTTTGTTCATCCGGACCTGAAATTATGTGAGTATGTATTTATTAGAAATGACGCCGTACGCAAGCCTTTACAGCCACCGTATGACGGACCGTACAAAATAGTAAGTAGAACAGACAAATATTATTCGATACAGTTGCCCAACAGAATCACGCAAGTTTCTATAGACAGGCTTAAACCGGCGTATTTAATTAGGGAAGACGAAGATACATTAGGCAGAAACCCAAGGGTAGCATTGAGAGTTAGGGGACAAACAAACCAACAGACAATAGACATGCCACCCCCCTTTTCAAATTTCGAGCCAGCGGCAGATTTAGTACCCGCCAGCGAAAAGTGCACACGTAGCGGCCACGTCGTCAAGCGACCCGTGCGCTTCATTAATTGAGCACACGCAATAGGTATAAGTTTTGAATAGAAAATAATATAGTTTAAATACGGATTTTGTCAGATGTTAAATGACGGATGTTGTTGTAAGAAAAATGTTTACCTCAGCGGTCAGCACCATTAATTAGAATAGTCAATAGTTTAAATATAGCTGTGCGAGAGTAAATCGTCATTATTACCGCAATATTGATAAGAGTTACTTATCGGGCCCATAGCGCATCAATTGTATCGAGTTAACAAAATTGCTATTTTTTTTTTGGAACACAATGGGTGGAAATCAAAGCAAGCACGAGGAAATACTCATTGCGCAAAACGGAGCTAATAACGCGAGTCCGCGCATCACAGAGGTAGAAAAAAAAGTTAATAGTAATTTTGTGATGTTGATGGTGCTGACAGTGGCTGTAGTGCTTATGTATTTGTATGTGGCCCTCAGACTTTACAAGAATCATCTAAGAAAATTGTTTAGAAAGGACATGAATGCAGCATCCCAAAGTGTGTAGCGATTACGAAGTAGTCTCGTAAGTTTTTTTCTATTGATTGTATTTGCAAAGTATTGTATTGTATTGTATTGCAATGTATTGAATTTCAAGTCGGGCATTGAAACACATGTACCGCATATGTATGTATCGTTGGCTTGGGGACACAAAAATGAATAGGTGTACGTTTATTGTTGTGTCACACAAGTTAATATGGAATGTACTAAAGTATTTTATGTTAGACTTAAGTGGGTTATCCTCAGTTCAGTTTTGTATAACTACAGTATTTCGTCCCAAGTAAGTTTGATAACGTATTGATTGATATACAACTTATGTGTAATTGTTGGAATGAGTATCAACGTAGGACTTTCGTGGGATTGTGTACTTAGTATGACGCCAAGGAGGTACTCATTCCAACAAGTTTTAACTAACGTATTTAATTGCAAGTGTAATTTCTAATCTTTGAATTAGAAAGGAATACATGTAGACAATGTTTTGTTAAACGGATGTAGGCATAAGCATTGTTATAAATAACAAATGAAACACGATATATATTAACAGAAGGTATATTTCATCATTCAGAATCAGAATACAGTTTTGCATTAGTGTTTATCATTGCAGCGTTGCTCAGAACTTAGAGTCAGCAGAATCATTACAGATAGTATCAGGTATTTTTGCATTGTATTGGACGTTTCAAAGTACAGTCAGTCAAGTAAGTTTTTGCATAATGTTTTGTAATTGTTAAAAATTTCAAGTAAAATTTTTGTTTTTTAAGAGGGGGATGAGTGTAGGGATATGCTTATGTCAGCAATATGTAACAGTGGTAGCGAGTGCGCTCTGCTTGCGAGTTAGTCGTTCCGTAATCGCGTTCTAAGTAACTTGTCTCTTCTGTGTTATCCCAGGTGTACCGTGTAAAGCTGAACTGTAATAAAGGATCTATACTAAAGACTAAGTGAATATTATTGACACTCCTAAAGAGGTTTCATTGTAGCCTCCTTGCTTTAATCCTGGCCAACTTCGTAGTGTTATGACTTAACTGTTATTGTCACTCTGATTTAATGTCGTATTCTTCATCCTATGTGCTGAATAAACTCTGGGTTATATTTTTACAAATATGTGGATTAATTATCACATACATTAGGTTATGGTTCAGCAGAAATAGTATAACGTTGTAATAAATATGTCGGAACGTAAGAATCAAAATGTTTCACATGAAAAATTACGTGGACGGGAAAATTACGTCGAATGGAAATTTGTTATGAAAAATGCGTTGATTCACGACAAATTATGGATCTGTATCAGTGGTTACGGTGCGGATGATAAAACAACGTCCGAGGTGAGAAATCGACGTGATGAAATAGCTAAATCTAAAATTTGCTTGGCCGTCGAAAAGTCATGTTTTTCTCATTTAATGTCGGCGGAGACGGCAAAAGAAGCCTGGAATGCACTGGAACGTGCTTATGATGATAAGGGACTCGGTTCAAGAGTAAGAACTCTCCAGAACTTATGCGCTGTCAAATTTGAAAACTTCGCGAACATGGAAGCTTACGTCAATGAAGTTTTGTCATTAGCACAGCAATTGGCGAACATGAACAAGCCTGTTGACGACGAGTTTCTTGGTGCGCTGATGCTCAAAGGTTTACCGACAGAGTATGAGCCCATGATCATGGCACTAGAGCATTCGGGAGCTGCCATCACATCTGATCTAGTCAAATCCAAACTGTGAGTACTGGCCACAGCACTGTCGATGGTTCTCTGTATGAAATTAATGTGACAAGATACTTCAGAATGTCAATGCAATTCTGTTATTGTAAAAGACTAACAATAAATGTGTATTTTATGTCCGCCATGTCTTTCCATGTGAAATAACCCCAACAAATGGTAGCAGAGCGTGGTTATACGATTATCTACAAATGAAAAGGTAAAAATATGGCATCGACGAGTTACCGAAATATCGAACCATTGACCAAGTCAAATTATGACACTTGGTGCCTACAAGCGCAAGCCGTCCTAATAAAAAACGATTATTGGGATATCGTAAGCGGAAATAAAAGTCTGTCATCAACTGCGGATGCGGCGGCAAAATCTGCGTTCGAAAAGGAAGACCTCAAGGCAAGAGCTGAAATTTTACTTTTGCTGTCACCTTCCGAACTCAAGCAAATAAAAACATGCACGTCGTCGAAATCTGTATGGGACAAACTTAAAGCTACATATCAAAGCACCGGGCCCGCACGTAAGGCAACCTTATTAAAACAGCTAGTTCTCAAACGTATGACAGCTGACGAAGACATCCGTGATCATCTAAATAACTTCATGGATGTGGTCGATAAACTCGCCGACATGGAAATAAAAATACCGCCAGAACTGCTCAGCATAATGCTCCTCTATAGTTTGCCAACGTCATTCGAAAATTTCCGAATAGCCATCGAGTCAAGAGACACACTGCCTAATCCTGACGACCTGAAAGTGAAGATTCTCGAAGAATACCAGGCCAGGAGCGGTAACGAAGCACCTGAAAGTAGTGAAGCATACCACTTCAAGAAAAATAAGACGAAGTTGTACTGCAAGAACTGCAAGAAGGGCCACACTACCGAGGCATGTTGGGGCAAGAAGGATCGCTCAAATGAGAAACCTAACAGAAGCCAATCAAAAACTTTTAACGTCTGCCTGAGTACTGCAAGTTCAAGCACCGATAAAAACATGTGGTGTTTAGATAGCGGCTGCTCATCCCATATGTGCGGCGACAAGACGATGTTTTCGGCTCTGACCCCTGAAAATGGAACCCTAAAGTTGGCATCGAACAAATATACGAGCAAAATTGAAGGCAAAGGAAAAGTTACAGTCAGCCAAGAAAAAGTAGACTACAACTTCAAAGACATGTTGTTTGTTCCTGATGTGTCAGTCAATCTACTGTCAGTAGGCAAAATAGCTGACAGAGGACATAAAGTCATCTTCGAAAAAGATTAAGCCTACATCGTAGAAAAAAGCGGCGAGGTGACACTGACAGCACAGAGAAGAGACGGTCTATACTATTTCGAATTTGAGAAGAAAAAAGTGTCAAACTACACCCGAAAAAGCAACGACTGCGACCTTATGGAATGGCATCGAAAACTTGGCCATATAAATGAAAGGGATCTGAAGAAGATGGCCCAAGACAACCTAATGTATGGATTGCGACCGACTGATGAAAAATTAGAAGCGTGCGAAACCTGCATAAAAGGCAAGCTGTCAAGATTACCATTTACGCGACACGATGGCCTCTACACAACGGAAAAGCTGGAAATTATCCATAGCGACGTATGTGGGCCTTTCGAGTGCGAAACGTTAGCGGGATCGAGATATTACGTCACATTCTTAGACGATTTCACTCGATACTGCCACGTCTACTTCATAAAGAAGAAAAGTGACGTATTCAACACTTTTAAGCAATATAAAAGCGAAGTCGAGACGTTCCACAACAAAAAGATAAAACACCTGCAGACAGACAACGGCACTGAATATCGCAACAAGGAATTTGACGATTTCCTCAAACTACACGGAATCCAAAGAAGATTGACCACTGTGTATACCCCGCAACAAAATGGAACAAGCGAGAGGAAGAACAGATCTTTGTTGGACAAAGCCAGATGCCTGTTGATCGAAGCAAACGCACCCAAAAAGTTGTGGGCAGAAGCGGTACATACGGCCAACTACCTTATTAACCGTAGCCCTTCGAAAGCGTTAAACGGCGAGATACCATTCACGAAATGGATTGACCGAACACCATCTGGCAATCATCTTCACGTTTTCGGCAGGAAGACCTTTGTCCTGAAAAAGAACAGACGAGGAAAGCTGACTCAACACGCTAAAGAGGGCGTATTCATGGGATACTCGTTGACTACAAAAGGATACAGAGTATACATACCTGAAGATGATGACATGGTGATAAGCAGGGACATCAAGGTTATAGATCAGATGTTCTTCAAAGAAAAAGACACGGATTATGAAAACCTTGTATACAAAGAGGAACGCCATCACTCGAACACACCTGAAAAAGAAAAAGAAAATAAAAAGAAAAGAAAAAAGAACAAAATTAGACAGGAAATAGAAATCGAAATTACAGAGAGGAAAAATGACACAATGAATAACGAAATTCAAAATCCGGAAAACTTATCTCTAGATCCTGATGACTTGGACGAAAACGAATCCTTTGATGACGCATCGGAGATAGTAGAGATTCCTGAGAATGGGAGGCCGCAAAGAGAGAGGCGCCCACCTACATGGACTAGAGATTATGTACTGGATGAGACTGAAGAAAGCCAAGAAAGTCATTTACTCAATGAAATAACTTACCTGTCTGATGAAAATGAGAACGACGAGTACTGGCATGATGCTATAAAAGCTGAAATAAGAGCACATGTCAAGAACGGAACCTGGAAAGTCGAAAAGAAAGGCAAAGATGTGAAAGTCGTCGACTACAAAATGGTTCTAAGAAATAAAGTTGGACCAGATGACAGCGTCACAAGAAAAGCCAGACTTGTAGCACGAGGTTTTACACAGCGACCAGGTATCGATTACAATGACACTTACGCACCCGTCGCGAAACTAAGTTCGATCAGATCTGTCATCGGAGTAGCTGTCGAGGAAGAGTTAAATCTGAACCAAATGGACGTCACAACCGCGTACCTAAATGGTGAGCTGGAAGAAAAGATAGTGATGAAATACCCTGACTACTTAGAAGAATACCTGACAGAAATTATGGTCGAAGAAAGTACAAAAGAAGACTTAACTATATACAACAAAACAGTTGACATGCTGAGAGACATAAAAAACAACCCAAAAGAGAAGGTATGCTGTCTCATCAAAGCGCTTTACGGACTCAAGCAGGCAGGGAGGCAGTGGTACAAAAAGCTCGACACAGAACTAAAACACATCGGTTTCAGAGCATCAGAAGCTGACCCATGTGTATACCTACTAGAGAAAAGAGGAGTTAAAATAATAATAGTAATCTATGTCGACGACTTATTGATTGCCTACTCGTGTCCTAGAAAACTTAAAGAAGTCAAAGACCTGCTAAATTCAAAATTCGAACTAAAAGATTTGGGAAGACCGAAACGGCTCATTGGTATAGATATGATATATAACAAAGAAGGAATTAAAATATGCCAACAGAAATTCATTGAAGACACTTTAAAGAAATTTAAAATGGAAGAATGCAAAACTACATCAACGCCAATGGAGCCAGGCCTCAAACTTGAAAGATGTGGAAAAGATGAAAGTCAACATCTTAATCTTCCTTACAAAAATTTAATAGGTACGCTGATGTATCTGGCAGTGGCAACTCGCCCTGACATCATGTTTGCTATAAGCTACCTATCACAGTTTAATGACTGTCATAAGGAAGAGCACTTTAAATGCGCGAAAAGGGTACTTCGATACCTCAAAGCGACTAAAAACGTCGGATTGACATTCACGAAGACCGGCCAAGACATGCATGGCATGGCTGATGCGGACTGGGGCTCTTGCAAGCTCGATCGGAAGTCATTTTCAGGCTACTGTTTTAAATATGCTGGTACGGCCATAAGCTGGATGTCGAAGAAACAAAAGAGCGTCGCCCTTTCGACAGCAGAAGCGGAATACGTCGCCTTAACCGAAGCTGCGAAGGAAGCGATACACTTAAAAAGTCTATTCAAAGACTTGGGAGCTGACTACGAACGAGTTGTTGTCGCAACCGACAATCAAGCAGCCCTCAAGTTAAGTCAAAATTCAATGGTGACGTCGAAGTCAAAACACATTGATTTAAAAATGCACTTCATTAGGGACTGTATCCAAGAAGGAGCAATAGACGTCAAGTATCTGCGAACCGAAGACATGGAGGCAGACCTGCTAACCAAAGCTTTAGCTGGTCCGCGTTTGATGAAGTTGCGGAGCAGCCTTGGACTGTCCTGATCACTACGATAGTGCCGTGAAGAGGAGTGTGAGTACTGGCCACAGCACTGTCGATGGTTCTCTGTATGAAATTAATGTGACAAGATACTTCAGAATGTCAATGCAATTCTGTTATTGTAAAAGACTAACAATAAATGTGTATTTTATGTCCGCCATGTCTTTCCATGTGAAATAACCCCAACACAAACTGCTACAGGATCAACGTTGGACTACTCGTGGAGATTCGAGTGAGTGCTTATATTCTACCAGAAAAGGCACTGCTACGAGTGACTCCTGGACGAGAAAAGCGCAGCAGCACAAGGGAGAAGCAAAAGCGAAGGATAGTTCTGATCGAAAGAGAGAACCGTGGTACTGGAAATGCAGACAGAAAGGACATCTGAATAAAGACTGTCGGAACGAGAAGAGTTCTTCAGGAAACTTTGTGTTGACAGCATTCAGTACTAGTACGGACTCGGAATCTTCGTGGTACATAGACTCAGGTGCGACAAATTGCATGACTGGCAGGCGCGATTTGCTGACAGACTTTAAATCGCGTGGTGGTTTCGTCACCATTGCTAGTGGAGAGAAACTTCAGCGTACAGGTATAGGTAACGTTATGTTGTCGGATGACACGACGTTGACTGACGTGTTGTTTATACCTAAGCTGTCTGTGAATCTTATATCTGTTTCCCAATTGATTAAGAACGGCTGTACTGTAAATTTTGATACTAAGGGTTGTACAATTTCAAATTTGAGCGATGTTTTGATTAAGGCAAATGACGTAGGAGGTGCATATAAACTTCAGACCTGCAGTCTAAGGGCGAATCTAACGAATAGCACTGCAACTTGGCATCAAAGACTTGGTCACTTGAGCGGCCATAATATGAAGCTTTTGAGGCAGGGACTTGCTAATGACATTAGTTTTCAGGAGGACCCTTGTAAAGATGTTGCTTGTGAGGTTTGTTTGAAAGGAAAGCAAGCCCGTTTTCTTTTTCCTAGCAATCCTGAGAAGTCTGTAGCTGCAAAACGGTTGGATTTAATCCATACCGATTTGTGTGGTCCGTTGCCGGTGAATTCGCTTGGATGCAAGAGGTACATCCTGACGTTCTTGGATGATCATTCGAGGAAGGTGTTCGTGTACTTCCTGAAGCGTAAGAGCGAGGTGAGTGAATACACTAAAAACTTTATTAAGCTAGTGGAAACACAAACTGGTGATAAAGTCAAGGTTTTGAGGTCGGATAACGGGACGGAGTATGTAAATAGGAACCTTGAAGTCTTTTTGAAGGTTAAGGGAATTGTCCACCAGGTAACTGTGCCGTACAGTCCGCAACAGAATGTCTGCGCGGAGCGGCTGAACAGGACGCTCCTGGAAAAAGTAAGGTGCCTGTTATACACTTCAAACGTAGACCACAAATTTTGGGCAGAAGCTGCCAACACTGCAGCTCATTTAGTGAATGTGTCACCTTCGAAATGGCTCTCGGGGAAAACTCCTGAGGTGGCCTGGACCGGTAAAAAGGTGAGCTTGAAACACTTACGAGTGTTTGGCTGCGAAGCTTATGCTCACATTGATAAAGTGAAGCGGAATAAGCTTGAACCAAAGAGCAAGCGTTGTATATTTCTTGGATATGAGAACAATGGGTATAGGCTCTACGATTTGGCGAAAAATGAAGTTTTTCGTAGTCGTGACGTTGTTTTAATGAAACAATCTTTCCAGGAGTCAAGAGCAAGCGGTCCGTGGAGATATTCTTTCCAACAAGTGACGACGGTGTCATTGATGACGAGAGTCACGTGGAATATGAGCCTGAGGTTGAGCTTGAGGCGGAGAATGCTAAGTTACCGTTCCCACAGAAAGTAAACATTCAGGTTGAGGCGGAGAGGCCGGCAGCGCCTGAAGTTTGGTTTGAGGCAAACGAGCAGGTACCGAGCTCATCTACTGATACATGCGGTAGACCACGGGAGCCACATACAGATGGACCTGCCTTTAATTTACGGTCAAGAATACCGAGGACAATGTCTGCACTCGAGATAGAGTTGAATGAGCCGACAACTGTCAAGGAGGCTTTGCAATCGAGCGATAGCAAGCTATGGCGGCAAGCTATGCAAGACGAAATTGACTCATTCAATAAGCATAAAGCTTGGGAGCTCGTTGACAGACCGGCGGATAAGAACATTGTCAAGAATCGGTGGCTGTTTAAAATTAAACGCGACGTGAATGGAAAAATAGCGTGTTATAGAGCGCGATTAGTTGCGAAGGGGTTTACCCAAAAGTTCGGAATTGACTACTTGGATACGTACTCTCCAGTTGTTTGGCATAGTTCGTTGAGAATGTTGCTGTCTCTTGCGGTGGAGCTAGATCTGAAGATTGATCACCTTGACGTCAAAACTGCCTTCTTGAATGGTAACTTGAGCGAGGAGATTTATATGTCACAGCCGGTAGGATTCATAAGACAAGGCGATGAGCATAAAGTCTACAGACTCAAGAAAGCCGTGTACGGCTTAAAGCAGGCGTCTCGTGCCTGGTACGATAAGGTAAAGCAAGTTTTACTCAAAGAGAAGTTCACGCAGAGTAAGCATGAGAGCTGCATCTTCAGTCATCGAGTGGGTAAGCGAACCATTATTATCGCACTATATGTAGATGATTTTTTCGTTTTCTACGATTGTGACGAGCTTGCTAAAAAGCTGAAAACGTCATTGAAGTCTCACTTCACTATTAAGGAGTTAGGTGAGGTTAAAAATATGCTAGGCATTAAAGTAGATCGTACTAGTAGTGAGTTGAAGCTGAGTCAGAAAAACTATATTGAAAAGTTGCTTGAACGTTTCGGTATGAGCGACTGTAAAGGCGCAAAGACGCCCTTGGACGTAGGTCTGAAGTTTTCTGATAGCACTAACCACGATAGTAGATTACCATATCAGGAATTGATAGGATCTTTAATGTACTTGTCTGTGACATCTAGACCTGACATTTCATTTGCTGTAAGTTTTCTTAGTCAGTATAATACCCGCTACACAGCGGAAAATTTTGCTGCGGCCAAACGTGTGTTGCGTTATTTGAAAAGCACAATGAATTTGGGTCTAGTGTACAGGAAAAATGTTGAGCATGATAAGTTTCGTGTCTATGGTTTTACCGATGCTGATTGGGCTAACGGAGCCGATCATAAATCATACACGGGATATATCTATAAACTAGGTAGGAATGTAATTTCCTGGGGTTGTTACAAACAATCTTGTATCGCACTTTCGTCTACCGAGGCGGAGTACATAGCTTTGTCTGAAGCGGCCAAAGAGGCGGTATACGTCCGTGCGGTTCTTACTGAATTAACAGGTCAGAGCAACACTATAACCCTGTATAGTGATAATCAGTCTGCGGCGAAGCTTGCCACTAATCCGGTTTTTCATAAACGGTCTAAGCACGTAGACATTAGGTATCACTATATTCGTGAGGCTGTTGACAATGAAGTCATTAAGTCGTCATATATGCCTACAGAGCAGATGACTGCTGATGTGCTCACGAAGGCACTGCCTACTTGTAAGCACCAGCCGTTTGTTCAAGATATGCTGGAAGTCGTCCAAGACTAAGAGGGCGTGTTGGAGGTTTCATTGTAGCCTCCTTGCTTTAATCCTGGCCAACTTCGTAGTGTTATGACTAAACTGTTATTGTCACTCTTGTTTAATGTCGTATTCATCATCCTATGTGCTGAATAAACTCTGGGTTATATTTTTACAAATATGTGGGGCTGTTGACAATGAAGTCATTAAGTTGTCATATATGCCTACAGAGCAGATGACTGCTGATGTGCTCACGAAGGGACTGCCTACTTGTAAGCACCAGCCGTTTGTTCAAGATATGCTGGAAGTCGTCCAAGACTAAGAGGGCGTGTTGGAGGTTTCATTGTAGCCTCCTTGCTTTAATCCTGGCCAACTTCGTAGTGTTATGACTTAACTGTTATTGTCACTCTTGTTTAATGTCGTATTCATCATCCTATGTGCTGAATAAACTCTGGGTTATATTTTTACAAATATGTGGGGCTGTTGACAATGAAGTCATTAAGTTGTCATATATGCCTACAGAGCAGATGACTGCTGATGTGCTCACGAAGGCACTGCCTACTTGTAAGCACCAGCCGTTTGTTCAAGATATGCTGGAAGTCGTCCAAGACTAAGAGGGAGTGTTGGAGGTTTCATTGTAGCCTCCTTGCTTTAATCCTGGCCAACTTCATAGTGTTATGACTAAACTGTTATTGTCACTCTGGTTTAATGTCGTATTCTTCATCCAATGTGCTGAATAAACTCTGGGTTATATTTTTACAAATATGTGGTTTAATTATCAAATACATTATAATTATCATTTAAATCAACCAGAAGAAGATTCTAAAAAAAACACCAAACACACTGTAACTACCCTCCCCCTCGACGTTTTTGAAATAATATGAATAAACCCTACGAGTTAACCGAACGATTCTATGAATAGTAAATTTAAAGATATAACCAGCTAACCATTCATTTAATGTCAGACGGAATTTAACCCTAACGCATTTTTATTGGAATATTTCTCCAATTGGAAAGATTCTAATACCAACGTTTGCGAGTATCTTATTTAGATGATTTGGCCAAAGTAGTGGGTGATCGTCTATGGGTAGGATTGCAGACGTTGTGATAGTAATAACCTAAAGTTCTTTTTAGAGTGGTTTTGGTTAAACAGTATCGTCATGAGGTTCCCCAGCCAGTGATGAATATAAGTGACATAAAAATATTGATAATTATCGAGTCCGTGCTTATTAGAATAAATTCCAAGTAAATAACCATTTTTAAAAGGCATTTCGATTACATGTGTTTATAAAGGAGGGTTTGTGCTAGAGCTCACGTCCAGAAAGGACACGGGCCCTAAGGTCGGGCCCCTTAACCCCGCCCGACGCCAGTGGAGGTCAACCGAGTTCTACGGACCCAAGACAGACGAAGTTAGATTTAGCAAAGCAAAATAAGCTTAAATTTTATAAAATAATGCTTACAACCACTCAAAATTGTAAACACAATTTATAAGTAAACATAGGGTTAACTATGTGTTCATTAGTACGCTTTTGGCATTATCTTTCACCTGCTTTGGGGCCATCCTCCTCCCACCCATTCCCATACACAATCTACGTGACTGCATTATTTTAAGACTGCTGAAGACCTGGAATTAGCCAACTGAAGACACCAGCACCTAGAGACCGCCTGAATCTACTCAAATCCCTCTCGAGTTAGTTTACCTGCCAATCAACTACATAAAGACTATTTGGGTTATATTTTTTATATGATTTGATATTGTGATATCTCTCATCCATCAGTCCAACATGTTTGTTGATCGGTTACGGGATATTTTTATTTGCACCTACCCGTCTCTTTAAGTTTTATTCCGTAACCATGTTGATGTTCATCCAGATATTTTATATACAAATTAGTTTTAAGACATGTAAATTCAGCGTAACTACTTAGGTCACTAGATTGATAATGTAGCGTGTGTGTAGGTTTGTTTCTATCGGATTTCAGGCCATCCACAGGCATTCTACAGCGAAGTAAACTTCACTCTAAACAGGGGCGATGAGCGTCCCTGAATGATGCGACCAGGGTCTGTACTACAATGTCAAATAAATCCGAATTGTACAAATCCATCTTTTAATCGGGGTATGCGAGTAGTTCTCCAGTCCATGAGTAAGAAGAAGTCTAGGCACTACGTGCCTACGACAAAGGTATGAACCAGATAGTACTCAAAGCAGTGACAGCCTTTGGAAAATGGAAAGCACAAGTTCGTTCGAATTCCAATGCAGTAAGAATGATCGACCTTCTGAATCGGAGGCGTTTCAGAAGGGGAAATGACTGCTAATAAACCTTAGGCCGGGTAGAATCTAGTAGAGTGTTCTTATAGTAATGTCAGCTTCTTGTAGAGTAAATTTGTATGTGTGTGTTTTGTGAATGACCAAGTAACCACGTCAATCTACATGCTATATGGAATTAGAATATGTTTGTCATTTAATGTAAAGTTAGGTAGGCCAACCAACATGATATACGGTCAAGAAAAGAAAGATCAAAACAGCCACAATCAAAAAAATATTTAGTTTGTTAGATAGTTTTATAAGTATTTAGGTATTTCAAGAGTGAGAAGGCAATAACGTAATTATTTGTAATCATACGAATTTCAGATACTTGTTTGTTACATAAACCTAAATAATCGTGTTTGTCTCCCTAACTACATTACCTCGACAACCTAGGTTTAGCCGCAACTAAACTCCTGTCTAGCCTTGTCTAAAATCCTAGTGTTATACCACATCCATCATCGACACCACTCGAAAATGGTTGAGTTTGATTTGAATGTGTTTTTATGTTTAATGACTGTGTGTGTGGGAATTTCAAAACTCGCTACATGAAAGGAATGAGGAGAGGATTATCCCGCGAATAACCTAAGAGCCAATCCAGGAACCCTATGGTGAAGGAAAAAGGAAATTAGTATCGCTCCAAGCCCAGACTCAGACTCAGATAAATTACCTACAAGTTCTTATCTAACGACCCAAGGATAGTTTTGGAATTTGGGGTAAGTTGATTTAAAGGATAGGAACCGAGGTATATCTCGGCGCTTCAGACACTCACGAAAATCTACTGCAACACGCAATCACAACTCTCCCAGTTCAAGACGCGTAAAACGGCGAATCGAACTGTATAGAATTCCCGAAAGACGTGTGTCACAGTAGTTTGACGCGGAGACTGAATGGCTCCCCCTCTGAGTCTTAACTCACACATCACTCGACGACCAGCAACAAAAAGCCCCCTCTCATCTCGACCCATCCCTTTTATATTTTCTCTTCCCACCAAAACGTCCTACCCCAGGCATGCTCGCCAAACCACCATCTCAAACTCCGCGAGTCATTCTCATTGGTTCGTTTTGTTTCCTTTCGAAACTCAGTGCTCTGATTGGTTACTGGTCTACACCGTATACACACTTGATATTTTAGATCACACAGTTCAACTAGAAATAGACTCTATAACATCATAAAATAATCTAAATAAAATAATACTAATTTTTTTCTAATCTATCAAACTAATAATCTAATAAAACATCTTATTGCAGTTATAGTGAATAAAGTTCTAATTTGAGTTAAACCATCTGGAATTTAAAGGCGATCGACCGCCATCTGTATTTCCATCATTGAACTAACTACGCATCTGTTTGACCTACCAAACTATATCATAATTAAACACCCTTACGTATGAGTTTCGATTGAATGAGCCATGGTAAATGCGACATTTCAAAACAACATCACAAATGTGTAAAATGGTCATAATTCGATATCCACTGAAAGCAACGGTGAAGTTAAACCATATTCATTTTAAATTTATGATTCATAACTTATTTCATAGCTCAGTTTAAACAAGGTAGAAAACATTTACAAAGATGCATGATAAGCAATCAACTTCTAGGACTTAAATTTAATTAGCACAACCCGACACTCCCGAATAGCTATTCAGAAAGGACCCACAAATTAATAACCCAAAACCAAAAGTAAAATAGAAAAAGAAAAGTTGACAACGGAGAATCGAACCTCGAACCTTAATATTTCAAGTCTGGTAACAACGCGATGAGCCACTTGAGCTCATATAAGCTCTTGTGAAATTTGCGATGCCTTCGATAACCACTAATCTCCATAGTTATGTTTATACCAAATTTATCTTGCCGCTTAATTGAGCATTGGTCAACACCAATCTTACATCACCGTTATTTGTTTGGTTTAAGAATATTTGGCTTCTCTTTTTGCAGTTCATAGTTGAATCATTAAATCACGTTGCCCAAACCTGCCAACGCCTGCCAACTTTTTATAGCAAATAAAAAAATGTGTCTCAGATATTTACATTTCCGTTACAGCCTTTACAAATTACTTTAAGACATATTTTTGGAAAAAAATCTTACAAGAAAAACCGATAAATTTTCGGATATGGTAAAATTTCGAAATATTCTATTTACCTTTTGTTAACTGTGAATGAGATTGTTATTCCTTTTGCGATCTAGCTAAGCCACATCTCACCAAAAACGCTACTTTCCGAAATTTCACGAACTCTTATTTTCCCGCATAATAAGATCCGTAATTTCACTTCATAAAACAATAAATCGTTGGATCATTGGGTTCATATGCAGTATTCATGCGCTGAAAATCGCTGGTTCAAATCCCGCCGATCAGAAACTATTTATTTTTAATTATTTTTACCATAAAATTTTATTTTACCTTCCTCAGCGAGGTCGCTCGCTTGGCCAGGTACAAGCACATGTACATGTTTAATTTTACGTACTGATGTTTAAAATCTGCCTTTTATGTGAAGAAACTAAGTTGAGCCTTCATGAATGCGATGCATTTTTTCCCAAATAAAAGGTACCCTTTATCCACACGTAAACAGAAACAATGACTGCTCCTTGACAAATAGAGAAATTTTGAACTGTGAACCCTTTCTGGCGAGCTGAACGTAAGCGGCACGGACGAAAAGATGGGGTTGGGAGGCAAAACGTAGTAGTTTAGTTTAGTAGCACACACGAAATCGAAAACAGCCAAAAAACATCGAATTATAACTCGATGCCCGTTGGCTGTTTGCGATTACGCCTATGTTCGGGGCATTAAATCAAAATGCAAAATGCAACTTTGCACACTGTTTACTTGCAGCAAAACCCTCTTGTTTGAGCTGCTGATGTGAAGTAAGTAGTACATTTCCCACGAGTTCACAAAGGCTTATACGAACCGAACAGTTTACGGCACGAACCGAAGGTGAGGGTCGTAGTGAGTTCGTTAAAAGCCTTTTCGAACGAGTAAGGAATAAAATTTTCCGCCTAAGAACCCCAAATCAAGCGGCGAAGGTGCTATTTTTAGCTTAGAGGTCGGAAATATAAATTTGCTTTGAACAAATCGGTTTAATGACGTCCCTAACAACACCCTGAGATACCCTACACCTTTGTGTTACAACCTGTATGTCGACAATGTTCAAGATCCTATACCTACAATTTCAGAGAGATCCCGTAGACTTCATCATTTTTGTTCAATCAACGTCTACCCTCTGTGATCCCGTCTGCCAATCTTGCTGTTGTTGGTATCCCTTCAATAATCCCATTAAATTTTTAATACACCTTTCTGCTACACCGTGTGTACAAAAAATAAGAAAACACTCATTCACGCCATTTCCCATATGGGGTGGTAGAAGTACAGTAGCACCTCCGTTCAGCTAGTAACTCAATACTTGCAAAATGCACTTTCTGTCTAGGAAATAAAACGAAATATTTTGGTAGCGAACGTAATTCTATCTACATTTGAATTCCTAGAAAGCAATCTCGTAGCATGCGAGTTTTCGTAGCTTGAAGCTACGGTTCGTAGCGTTGCTACGTCAAGTTGCAATTCGGCGTAGCACTTTGAACTACGAGAAATGGAACAAAATGCATGCTTTAATTCCATATCCGTTTTATGTTTAGTTTATGTGTGGAATCGTATAACTATTATGTTAAAATAGTTGTTTTGACTAATGAGCATTTTAGCTCGATTGATTGGTACGTAAAATTGAGAATTAATTATTTATATTATTATACCATATCATACCACACCAAAGATAGGTAGCCAATGAATGGATTCCAAAAATGTAAAAAGAAAATGTGATCGACCTAGGAGGAGAGTTAAGTCTTTGAAATGAGAAATGGTGGACTTATGGTTAGAACCGGAAAGTGTGCAAAAAGGGAGAAAGCTCTGTCTACAGGACATTATGGGATCAAAATAATAATGAATATAAACAAACTCAATTATTCACAGATCCTGTGTCGTGAGAACCAGAAACAGCGACGTCACACACGTATCAACCAACATACCAGACAAGCTTTGGTTTGAACCCGGGACCTCTCGTTTGGGAGGCTCGACCGCAACGCCACAGAGGTCATAACATAACAACATTACATTTATATTCATATCCCCAGCCGGGTATCGAACCCGGGACCTCCAGCTTGGTAGGCAGATCCACAACCACGGCGCCGCAGACGTCGTCAATAATAGTAACCGTTCATATAACATGCCGCATACATTCTACTAAATTAGTATCTCGTTCGTTTAACCTAACTAGCTCGACATATCTGTGCCACAGACTCTGTATTTTCGGAGTGATCTTCTATCGGACGTTGGCTGGTTTCAGAATAACCTCGAAGTTAGTCAAGGTCTACTTATAAATGATAAAGTTTAAACAGATGTTGAAACAAAACTGTGGTGGTGGTATGACAAAAATTAACATTATAATATATAAATAAATATAATTGTAACAATGATTTTTATGTAACTACTGAAACATTATTTTACCTAGAAATGAATTTAGTTACCCTGTCAAATAGTAGACAGTAGAGGCGTCAAATAATAATAATAATAATAATAATAATAATACCTTGGACACTATTTACACACATTGATCTAGCCCCAAACTAGGATTCCCTGTATCTGGGGTACTAGACAACGATACACGTACTTATATAGATAAATATTATACTCTGATAAATAAACAACCATGACTAGGGTACAAACATCCGTTCTCATCAAACAAATATATGCCCCACCGGGACTCAAACCCGGGACCCTTGGCTTCGTAGGCAGGGACACAGGCGACTTGGCCATTTGGGGTCGTCTTGATTTATTAATGAATTTGTGTAATATGAAAAACTAGTAAATATTTAAAACTAGTATATTATTTAAGTACAACTTTGATGAAGTATCACGACATAGAAGTTATTAATATAGTTATAATAATATCCTTACTTAAAAGCAAAGTACATTATATCCAAACATGCGTCCGGCTGGGGGTAAAGAATAAAAAACCCAGGTCTTGGATGTTCATATGTGTGTGACGTCACTGTTTCTGGATCCCACGAAACAGGGTATCCTACTGTAGGGCCAGAAGCAATGTATGTGTCTGTATATAAAGTTTATGTTTTATATTTAAATATTTGAAAGAAGCGAATAAACTCTCAGCAAAACCGTCCTCGAGCTCGTTAAAAACATTGTGGTTTATCACCAGTGGTTACCTTATCAAACTTACTTCAAAAAGCTTTTACTCATATTAGATAGTTACGAGCAATACAGTGGAGTTGTGGCTTGTGGCTTTTTAGAATAAAACAGACATTAACATAGCGTCACGCCTTTCCCCATACGAAGTGCCATAGGCACAATTGTGCCCACTTTTTTAATATTCCCGTTTTTTAATATTCCATTATTGGTGACAAGGGAATAACCTATCGCGGAAGTTATGGAGATATGAAGGTTTCCGACTGTAAACATTCATATTTAATTTTACACCTTTTCCAAATCGGATGGCAGAAGATTCCTTGTAAACCGAGTATAATTGCTTTCTAGTCAAGTGACGATTGGTTTTTGTACACTTTTGTGCATCATAGATGGATGCGGCCGTACTGAAATGGCTTAACTTTATTACCCATGACGGACGGAACGGAAAGGAAGAGGTAAATGCATTTGGGGTTAGAGGTTGTATGTGTGTGTGTGTATATTCATGTCTGTTACGATTTTCCTGGGAAACTACTGGACTGATTTTGATGCATTGTTTATGCATTAAATGGCTATAATTAAAAAGCAGCTTCTTATATATATTTTCGATTAAAGACCACCAGGGGGCACTGCAGCAGCCAGAATGGTTGGCATTTGAGGGCTTCTCTGTAACTATTTAGCCACTTTGATGTGATCTTCGAATTATATATATATGTTTAATTTTATAAGATGTTTATATATATATTTACGAGTGTATAACGTATTCATAACCTGTGTGGGTTTTAAAAATAATTATTTTTTATCTACTTTATTTCACGGCAACATAAATAGGACTTAACATAATTAAGGCCGTCTTGTAATGTATCATTTTTTTAGGATTCTGTACCCGAAGGGTGCCAAACGGAACCCTTTCCGTCCGTCAGCGTGCTCTATTTAAAGAAGCTAAATATAGTTTACACACAAGATAAACATGACACGGCCATGTAAACTGGGTTCTCTTGGCTGATAGGCAATACCTTAGATTGCTTGACCGTGACACTTGACCGTATGTTTCAACTATACTCTGTTTCTAGGGCAGGCGAAACGGACAATGACATAAAGTATTATGTTAGCGTCGAAAGAAAACGATACGTATCGCCCTCCATGCACATATGTATCGTTTTCGCGTAGTACTGCGTTTCGTGGTACGGGGTGGGGTGAGTGACGCTACCATTCAGAGATAACAAACCTTATTCGACGTGTTTAGAATAACACAAGTTTAAAAATTCAGATCATCTTTTGGACCTGAGCAGATGAGAACGATTTCTTATGTTATTTGATGGCCTGAACTCAAATCTTCAATCCGTGTGTCAAAATTGGTTCTAGTTTTCGAGTGCGAGTTTTTGTTGCTCAGGTCCAAAACCGGGTATACTTGTGTAATTAAACATCTTTTAGATATCAGCAAACAATTTTATTATAAATAAAATTCATAAATATAATAAATAAAATATTTAAATTAGAATTTTATTTATTCCCTACATTCATACGACTGACAATTTTTGAACCTCACCAAAAAAGGTTGGTGATCACTGTGGTAGGCACAAAGGTCAATGTCCGTGTTTTCGCCTGCCCTAGAAACAGACTTTAGCTGTATTTAGCTGCTG
Organism: Argyresthia goedartella; assembly: GCA_949825045.1. Classification (NCBI taxonomy): domain Eukaryota; kingdom Metazoa; phylum Arthropoda; class Insecta; order Lepidoptera; family Argyresthiidae; genus Argyresthia; species Argyresthia goedartella. The sequence continues at coordinate 8,944,946 of OX463831.1, read as the reverse complement.
TAAAAAATGTGGTACTAGTCGGCCTAACTTGTCTTTTTATTCCTCCGATGATCATTCTGGCCAAGTGATTAAATAAGTATCTGAATGACGTCTCCAATCTTCAATAGCCCGCTATTACGACTGCTTTAACTTTCTCATACACCCTGTAGATCAGCACTCGGTAACAATGACAGTCGGTTACCACAACGTCTTATGCTGATTCAGATTAGGAACCTAATTAGATCCGCAAAATTACCGTGAGCGTCTTAAAACAAGTCTTGGTATTAGGTAAATAAAGCCCATTATGGCGAATTGGAATGGAAATGGTTGCCATGGTGATGTTCTTGTTTTGAACCTAATTTGAATCGGAAAAAGATTGTGGTAACCCCTGCACTTGAGTTGAAAATGTTACGTAAATCATGAAAACGATACCAAATGCAAAAGCTTCGAACTGAAATTCGGCGGTAGCGTGATGTTTGTTCGGCCGACTCACCGACAACTGCATATTTTGCAGAATGGCCGAACTGTCAATATTTACTGCAACGTCATAGTGAGAGGCAGCGCATGTTGGCTTTGACTAATGAATGTTTGTTTTTTATTCGATGTTGGGCTGAACACTTCAGTTGTATTATGCTTAAAACATCAAACAAAAACTGGTTTTCTTTGAATCTTTACCAATGTGTAAACGCCTTACGTAAGGCATTTATTTACCCGCAAATACCTATTTATGTATTTACCCGCAAATAACTCCTAAACGTTCCCGTTTAGGAGTTATTTGGTGCTTTGTCACTGGAACTTTTTCATTGCTCGTCAGTGTATGTTGTCAAATATTTATTGTTTGATGATACATAAATAGGTATTTGCGGGTAAATAAATGCCTACCGCCTTTCCGGCTAGCTTGATGACGCCCTCTGCAATATTGAAGTACATTTAACAGCGCATCAGAATATTACCTACTGAAAACGTAAATATAATGTTAAAATTTTATATTAAATGTTTTAAAAAATTGATGGGTGTTTGTCGGCATTTTGTGGGTGGAACTTTTTCATTGATCGTCAGTGTACCTAGCGTTATTCTTTTCCCATGTAGAAAGGAATAAGTTTAAAATAAACTTGAATCGCTCCGTGGTCTAATGGGTTTCTCACACAGGAGATGCAGGTTTGATTCTCGGCCATGTACCAATGAGATATTTAATGTATCTTAAGTACATGATACGGACTTTCTAACTGTGATAGAAAACATTGTGAGGAAACTTTCATTACTCCATAGCTGCGTCGATGGGCTAGCTCCCTGTCACGCAAAAGGGACTATTGAATAACTGGCCCAAATTAGGCACAATTGTGCCTCTGACATATGGGAAGAGGCGTGACGCTATTTTATGTTATGTTAAACTTGAATAAATAAATAGTTTTGATATAACCTGAACTTTTATATTACTATCGAAAGTGTAATGTGGTACGGTTCTATCAAAATTTTAAATTTCTTGCAGTTCAGTTCAGTTCATTTATTCATAATTGTCAATCACATGTATTACATATATATTTGAATTTGAATTTAATTATACGTTATAATTATAATTAACATTAATAATAAAAACTATTAAATAAAATTATTATATTATTAACATTGGGTATGTTAAGAAGGTACAGGTACCTAATTTTAAACTATTATGCTATGCCATCGTACTAGTGAAGTATTCATATAAGCCAGTTCTTCAGTTTATGTTTGAAACTTGTAATAATGGCGGTCGTGATTTCTTATGGTAGTCGCTTGTAGATAACGGGGCCCATAACGTGCGAGAGCCTAAAAATATCTGACCGAGCGAGTCTTCGCGGGATCGCGGCGAGTTTTCCCGCGTTCCTAATGCAGTATTTCTGACGATCACCCAGCTCATTATAGATATAGGTTTTCTCTTACGCCTTTTGCCACCTGCAGAATCATAATGGAGGGTGAGGTGAGGATCCCCAGCGCTTTCAAGTGTGGCCTGGACGACTCTACAGCGTCATGATTGCCCGTACGGCCTGCTTTTGCATTCCGAAGACACGCTGCCAGTCTGCGGCACGCCCTCGCAGCTCGGTGCCATATTACAGTACCGAGTGTACCGTGGCAAAACAGCAGGTGCGTTCCAGGTCGCGGGGAATCGTACGCACCAGGTGGCGCAACGCGAAACACGCTCCCGCCAGTCGGCCGCATACCTTGTCAATGTGCGAGCCCCAGGTGAGGGTTCTGTTGAGCTCTAAATCCAGCAAGGCAGTTGCCTCAACCTGAGTATCTTTTACGCCCTCCGCCAGCATCTCCAACTGTTTCATAGGGTGACCTTCCAGTTTGATGAAGTGAAAGAAATTGGTGTTTTTGGCATTCAGGACGAGACCGTTCATTCGGAACTACCTGGCTATGTTCGAAACGTGTGATCGCTTCAGGTATGCTGAAGTTGAGATATGTTTGGGGCTATGACTACGCCGGCAACGTCATCAGCATACATGAATATCTCGCTGGAGTTAATGGCCGTCGGCAGGTCATTCAGCATGAGTGAGAACAGGATGTTCGATACTGAAGATCCATGGCCTACGCCTATTACCGTCGTCAGTCGTCTTAACTTCACTATTCTTCCATCGCCAACTACATACTATCGGATCGGTTCCGTAGGAAATCGGTAAGAAAACTATGGGACCCTATTAAATATCTCTTTCAAGTTTTGGGCATTCACAGGTAAACGTTGTGAGTTAGAGTGATATTCCTTATGCACTTTTATATTCCTAGACTCGAAAACACTTTTTGCACAGTATACGTAATACTGAATTGTATAGGTATTTAATTTTGTCAGATTTTAATGTAAGCAAATTATATCTAAGCCAGTCATTATTTTGTTAAAGCTTGTCTGAGCTGACTTAAATACTCTATCCCAGCTGGCCTCTCGAAATATTCGCGGTATGTCATCCACAAATATTATTATTTTGCCATTTTCAAGGGATGTTTGACACAAGTAATTAATATACCAATAAAAAAGAAACACTGTTAGTCTGCGCATGCTTTCTTGTGGAACTCCTTAACTGACCGGTAAAAAGACTCACATACTCGCCAATTTTAGCATTTGTACCCTCACTGAGGTAACTTGTGAACAGTCTCAGTGGCAGACCTTGGACACCTTATCGAGCTTGTGCAGTAGTAGCGAGACCGAAACGGTGTCAAAGGCTTTGGCCAAGTCCAGGAAAATTGTAAGACATTTCTTAGCTGTATCTAAATAGTCCTCTATGTAGTTGGTCAGTTCTGACTCTGCATCGGCGGCCGTGCTCTTTAATGTTCTGTAGCCAAAATGGTTTTCCGATATTATATTTTTTTTCATTGAAGTCTACTAACGATCTTTTTATTATGCACTCAAGTATTTAAGAGATAATTAGTAGAATTGAGATGGGTCTTTAGTGTAGAATCGCATCATGAGTGATTTTTTGAAACCTAAGCGTGTACGTGTAAGCAGTTATTCCATACGATAGTTATTATTATAAATTCATTTAAGTTCGAATAAATTAGTTCTACTAAATAAACAACATAAAACTCAAGGTATCGCATTCTTTTCGGCTCATTGAATGAGCTATGCATATTATCGATACACAATAATTAGGTTTAAACTCTTTCAATTTTATTATCGACATGAATCTGTAATTTATTCTTGAATAATTTAATCCTAAAATTACAAAGGCTCCCATATGAAATGTTACGTTTTAATTTATAGCGAATCCCTGGTGTACAAACATTATTTTTGAGTCTTCTTAGATACCGACGCTGAAATTGTTTTATACGTGGTTAGATAATATGAGGTTTACTGTTTAGAAATGAGTTAAAAAAAACTAGACTGCATTACACTAAAAAGCACCAAAACAAGAGATTTGGTTAAAATTATTATAGTTCAGGGTTTAATTAAATTTAAATGCAACCGATCCCACTGTTTTATATTTAATTAGCTGTCTCCGCAAACTTCGTACTAAAGGTAAAGGCGTTACAGCACTTATAATGAAAAAGGCTGGCGTGATTTTAATGATTGATAGACTCGTCCCCATTCACTAATCATTGACTGTTGAGGAACATCATTGACTGTTAATGATCAGTCAAAGATGAGTGGGCGGGGAAAATCCATCAATCATCAAAATCAGTCCAGCCTTTCTCGTTATAAGTGCTGTAGCGCCTACATTTAAATTGGCACTGCTCTATAATAATTTAATCTCAATAATTACGTTTAGTCATAAGACTGGTTGTTTTGTACTTTTTAGTATACCGCAGTCAGGTTTGTTAGCTTTTTAAACACGTCATTTATTTCCTGGTTTTGAGGACAAAATTACGAAAAATCTGTAAATGCTTTGTTTAAAACTAAGGTGTATCGAAGGGAGTTTGTGCAATATTAGTTAATATTTTCGTACTCGCCTTTTAAATCCTTGAAATCCTTTTAAATGAAAAATATTTTTTATAGCATTAAAGCGCATAAAATACGTTATTGTTATTTTTATAATTTTATGCAACTAATTACACTCGCACCAACTAGACAAATCGAATGACTTATAAATAATCTATAAAAATCGGTTGAGCCTTTGAGTAGTAACAAGGGGACACAGAAACAGATATTCATACATGTACATATAAATACAGGTCAAACACATTACCCTCCTCTCACTGCAGTCAGGTAAAAAGAGCATCGTATTTTTTTTTGTTTTACTATTTTATAGTTATAATATATCATTTCCGTCTGTTTGTCACATGGGTTAAGCTTGAATTAATTACTTTTATTAAAAAATGGTAACAGCGTCGTGACCAAGAGGAGGCCAAAGATCAGTCGGCAGACCAGCTGCTGGATAGTCCGATGACAAAACGAAGATAGCAGGAAAATAATGAACGCGGGTTGCTCAGGACCAAGTTGAATGGTGTGTACATGAGGAGGCCTTGACTCAACCGTGGGTTTGAGATGATGATGACTTTTGATTGAACCTGAGATACTGACCAGAAAAAGGATCTACATTTGCTAAAATACCCAAAATATGCATGACACTGAGATACCACTTGCATAGATCGGGAAGGGATTTTGCCATAAAATCGCCTCTTTCCACTTCTCCTCCTTTTAAACTGTGTTTCCATCGACCTTGGTTTCTCGTACCCTAATTGACTTTTGTTTATATTCGTCCCTTCGCACCAACATATAAGTAGGGCTCTTGAGGTAGATTGTGCTGTGTGATTTTAAGGCTGTTTTTTTATTCCGTTCAAGTGTCTTTTAGTAGGCTGAGGTGAAAATATTTCGGGATCGCGAAAGTAATCTAAGCTCGTATTACAGAGATTGTAAGTAGATATATTAATAGTTTTTTTTCAAAAAAAAGTTTATCTGAACCCGTTTAATTGTGTACACCGTTATTCTATAATCTCGCGGGATTTTTCTCGCTAGATTACACATGTCAAAAATATGACATTTGTCAAAATCATGACATCTGTCCAAAAAGTATCACCTCTAAAAAATAGTGACACCTATCAAATTGTCTGTCAAAAACAGTGACAACTGTCTATAAAGTTATACAAATACAATTTGAATCGTCATTTAACTAATTATTTTAAACTTTAGATAGATATATAGATAGATAGATAGATAGATAGATAGATAAGTCATTTATTCATTGTTCGGTACAAACACAAAACATTATTGGTTATTAACAAATTTCAAAAGACACAAAATTAATTAAGACAAAAAACATCAAAATTAAATAAAACAATGAAAATTATTATAATTAACACAGCCAATATATGGAAAGTAAGGATCACTATGTGGTATTGTGACTGTACCGCGACAATGAAATGGCCCTGACTCAGCAATGTAACAGACGAATCTGTGACGCTGCGCTGATATTCTGCCAGAGCCAAAGCGGACGAGACAGCAATAGGCTTAAGTACACAAAACACACAAATTATTACAGCAAATTAAATTAAATAAAAAAATATAAATAATATATTAAAATCTACTAATATATGGAATTGAATTTGAATTTAAATTGAATTAACAATGTATATTGGAATTGTATATTGTGTGATTTAAATAAGATGAAATTTCAGAATTGTATAATATGAATAGAAAAAGGATAATATAATGTCAATGATTATGTCGTATGGTATTCAAATAAAAAAGTTAAGACTTACATAGTTGCCTGCAAACCTCAAACTAGGTATAACCCCACACTGCGTGGAGTCCTGGCCAATTTTAAGTTTATCCCTTAGAGTTAGTTGCTTACCGTGCGCTAGTTTATTATAATAAAAAAGTATCATAAAGTTGTTACATTATGTGAAGTTGTGCCTCTGCTACTCCATTTGAGAATAGACATTTGTGACTGGTATAAGCGTTAAAATTCCTTTTTTCCTTTCCTTTTTAGGGTTCCGTACCCGAAGGGTTCCAAACGGGACCCTATTACTAAGACTCCGCTGTCCGTCCGTCCGTCCGTCCGTCCGTCTGTCACCAGGCTGTATCTCAAGAACCTAGCTAGCTAGGGAATTGAAATTTTCACAGATTATGTATTTATGTTGCCGCTATAACAACAAATACTAAAAAACAGGATAAAATAAATATTTAAGGGGGCTCCCATACAACAATTCTTTCAATACCACATACAAACTTATGGATGCACCTGGTTACGTACATGGAGTGTGAAAGTAACCGCACCAATAACTTTGTAAACAATATTTTGCTGTGTAAAATCCAAACTATTCACTCCACACCATCGCTTCCATTGAACGGTGGTACGGAACCCTTCGTGCGCGATTTAGACTCGCACTTGACCGGTTTTTTTTTGTTTGGTTACCAAGACAATAAAAAATTGAAGTCCAAGTGAATCAGAATGTTTTACTTGTATTTTAGATAATAGTACTACTTGGGACACACTATTTCTAGTACCACTAGTACTCAAATTCATTCAAATTCAAATTCGAAATTATTTATTTTTTACAACACTTGACGGTTTTTTTGTATGTTTGTTACGAAATTTTTCCGTCAATTTTGAAACGATTTTAATGATTCTTGTTTTGATTGGTAGGGCATACTTTAAATGTAGTCCCATACAAATTTTATCAAAATTTATTCATTTATTATATAACTGATACTAAAAATATATACACTGAGGACGTTTTGGTCTGTGGTTTCGTGCAGCAAAAGTTTTGATGACGACTTTTCATGATTATAGCCTAAATTCGCATCCTGACCGGTGAGGAAGAAATAAGGAATTGAAATTTAAATCGGTTTTTTAAGTTTTTAACTTGCTGAATTATATTTTTTGAATTATATATTTGCATACCATCTCAAAAGGTTTGGAATATTTTCTATCATCATCAACGGTTCTAGCTTATGGTATAAACAGGGATTTTGATAGGTATCAGGTTAAAGTGGTGAGCAGGATAGGTGAAGGCTAATGGGAATGAGCAAAGCAAAGCCCCTTTTATCCTTCGTGTTAGGTTGGCATGTAAAAACAAACAAAAAAATATGAAATATGTCGGTCTCGTCTTTAATATGACAGTTTGACATGGATAGATTATAATCTCAGTGTTATTTATAAAGATTCAATTTTACTAAAACACTCATTATATCTAGTTAAAACAGTCTTACAATCCGTTCAGACAAAATTGTGGAAAAAGCAGGGCAGTTCAGTTTAGGACCTGTTATAAGAGTTGGTATTAGGCCTCCAGGTCAACAAACATAAATTCGTTATTACAGGTAAAACTGTACGGTTGCAATATCTTACCATAACATATCTGTTTAATTTGCTGTAAATTATGAAATAACCAAATCAATAAGTGAGTATAAGTAATTTATCACACGTACGTTGCACGGAAATTCTGACGGCGACGGTAACCATCGTAAGGAATCCAGCCTATCTCCACATAGCTGTGGCGTTGGGGTAGCTTTTTGTCACATAAAATATGGGATAAGGCGTGACGTTATGTTTTTGCTTTAACGACCGGTTTAGCCAAGCGGGTAGTGACGCTGCCTACGAAGCTGACGGTCCTGGGTTCAAATCCCGGTAAATGCAAATATTTGTTTGATGAGCATGAATATTTGTTTCTTAGTCTTCGATGTTTTCTATGTATTTACATAAGTATTTATTACTATTAAATATATCGTCGACTAGTAGGTAGCCATAACACAAGCCTGGTTGAGCGTACTATGGGCCTAGTTCGATTTGTGTGAGATTGTCCTCTAATATGTATATATTTATTTTTTAAGTTCATCATCATGCATGATGACGTGAATGGCCGAAGTCGGCAGTGACCCTGCCTACGAAGCCAAGGGTCCCTGGTTCGAGTCCCGGTGGGGGCAAATATTTGTTTGATGAGAACGGATGTTTGTACCGTAGTCATGGTTGTTTATCTATCTAAGTATACTTTTTATCTACATAAGTATGTGTATCGTTGTCTAGTCCCCAAGATACAGGGAATCCTAGTTAGGGGCTAGATCAATGTGTGTAAATAGTGTCCAAGGTATTATTATTATTATTATTATCATCATCTTCATCATCAACAGCGTGTCACGGAACCCATGGAACCTATGGCCTCCTCATGTCGCCATTCAACTCGGTCCTGGGCACCCGCATCCATTGTTGTCCTGCTATACTCGCTACGTCATCGGCTCATCTGGCAGGTGGTATTTACTGCCGAATCATGACCACAACTGCAACCAATTGTGGGGAGATATATAGATAATGTAGGACTTGGCGATATGAAACACAGTGAACTTATAGCAAGTGTTTTCCAAATACCGTGATCACATGGCGCGAATAAATTAGCTATTTTCTACCTCCACAAGAGATGTATTCTGGGGACACTCTACAATCGGAACCATATCTACAATATCTGTGGATATAACAATCAATCAACACATACTATCGCATCCTCAGATAAAACGAAGCAGTTTGCCGTATCTCAGCAAAAACAATAGAAAGTGCAGAAATGTCATCTCACAAAGCTTACAAAGAGCTTTATAAAATAACACTTCTATCTAACAGTATAGGAGTTGTTTTGCAATAGCACAGCTGGTTCGCCCTTTGGGTCTGATTCCTTCAGATGAGTAACTCTGGATCCGCCTTACGAATGTAATCTCTGACACAAAATTATGTTATGCGGGGTACGAGGCAACACTTATAAAAAACACAACAAGAGGATAATTGCTGATTTCTTATTATGATTGGGAAGGCAACGTGATGAAACTTATACTTATATGAAAAAAATGTGAGCAGTCATTCAAATAATAGTAGCAAATGCTCTTGGATTAAAATCTTATATTAACAAAGACGGTAGCGAAAGGGTAGACCACCTGCCCGAAAGTCGAAGGGATCGTACCGGTACGGCGCTAAACAGGCTGACAGTTAATCAGCTATATTGTGGTGAGTGATAGTAGTCAACCCTAGCAATATGAACAACCTTCCTCAAGAAACATATGGTCCGAAACGACCAAATAATTTTGGTCTCCCATAGTAACTTGTAAACAGCGGATCGGGTCAATGTAATGTGGGACTTTTTTTCATATGTGACCATATGTTTGTAATGATGGGTACTATCATTCACCAAAACATAGTCAGTTAATTTACACTGACGAGCAATGAAAAAGTTCTACCCACAAAATGCCGACAAACACCCATCCAATTTTTTAAACATTTAATTAAAAATTTGAACACAATATTTACGTTTTTAATTGGTAATATTCTGATGCGCTGTTAAATGTACTTCAATATTGCAGACGGCGTCATTAAGCTAGCCTTTCCCGTTTAGGAGTAATTTGGTGCTATGTCACTGGAACTTTTTCATTGCTCGTCAGTGAATTAGTTAAACACAACTAATTTTTAAAAGATATCTAAAAATCAATCTGTGGGGGTTCGTTCAACCTACTTCTCCCACAGTGGTCCAATGTAGAGAAGAAACATAACATCATGTTTGCTTAGTATATATGTATAGATATCTACAGTAGAAAAAAATATTTTTCGTCCAATCAAATGTCAGTGTAAATATCAGCCTGTATAGATTGGGCCTATATCTAGCAGTGGGTCTATGAAGGCTGAAGATGATGATAATGATGATGAGACGGTAGACGCAAAGTAGGCATCTCCATTCTACAACCTCCTTGGTGTTTCCCCAGTCAGATGCAAGTAGGTCAAACTAGTTTGCGGTCATCTATCGCAGGCACCTGCTGTTTTCATCTTGTTATGCCATTTTCTCTATAACTCGATAACAATTTGTCTGTTTTATGTTTACGTATGGTTCATATTTTATCTTATTGTATACAAGGGAAGATCTCCGTGGTCTAATGGGTTTCACGCTTGCTTTTCACATAGGAGATGCAGGTTCGAAACCTGGCCATGTAACAATGAATTAATTTATCTTAAGTACATTAGTCGCTCGCTAGTCTATCGTCGTTAGCGTGCGGATTTACTCGTTTTATATAAACTACTTCAGAACTATACTGATGCTCCAGATCTTCTCTCAAAATTGTATATAAGAGTATCTAGCAGGAAAGAACGCAGTTTTAGAAAGTAGTCTCTTTTCTCACTTAAGAGTAGTGGGAGTTATTACGTGGCCAATAGTTATATTAGGCGTAGTTGTAAATCTTAAAATAATAATTTTAGTCATGTTGATTTATTTGACAAATCTTTGCTTATTTTCAAAAATCAGATTGCAAATTGTGATTGAATTGGTTGAACCTTTTAATACTTGTATCGACAGCGGCGACAAGGTCATCCGTGCTTATGTTCTCTTTACATCTCTGTGGTAGATATTTTTCGTACTGACGGATTCAACCAATTTAGTTTCAAAAACTATCTAATGTACCTACTTTCTAAATTTTATTTCGGATTAAGTATTGTTTTTACTTAGTTTAGGATAATATAGGTCTATATATTCTATACTAAATTTCATTTTAAAAATATGTACAAGACCGTTTGTATCTAAATAAATAAATAAATAGATAAATGATTGGACGTTCAGTGTTTCGGATGACAAGTTATGCTGCAGGTCCCGGCTATAATTGCTACGTAAAAGTATTCGTACATAAACCCTCCATCAACCCGCACTGAGCCAGCGTAGTGGAGTATGGCTTAATCTTACGAGTATCCGGATAAAGGCCTGTGCCCCTTGGTGGGGACATTAAATGGCCTACATTTATAAATACAAAGTTAATCGGATCATTTCAATAACTAGGTAAACATAGGCACGAATATACCTTCGCCGCCCCGTACGGGAAAAGACGTGACTCAGTCCTTTTTAACACCCGACGAAAAAGAGAGGTTTTATTTGAAGCTTCTTTATGTCTGTGTGTTTGTCTAACTGTGGGACCCTATTCTATTAGTCAAATGCGTCTATTTTAATGCGGTGTTTTGTAATTAATTGGTATGTTATGTTTTATTAATATAGGTTCAGTGGTTCGATATGTATCAGCTTAAAAACGTGACAAGTGAACGAAGAATTTGATTTTTTAAGGTTTCGTTTATTGTATGACCCCATCGAGAGGCCTCGGGTTCGAAGCCCGGCTTGGGAGAAAAAAAACAGTTTTTTGGATTAATATGTGTGTGACAGGATTCCACGTCAAAGGGTATACTAGTGTGGAGCCTTAACCAATGTATGTGCCTGTGTATAAATGTTTTGGTTTATAGCGGGTTTTTAATTTGACTATTTATAGTCGTTTTTTTGTGGTTTAATGTGGTCAGTATGCAGTTGACCGCAAATACAACCAATAGACGATTTTCGCTCTGAAACCGACGTGATCACTGTCAAATGATTGCATTTTTAACGGGTACTGAGCTACTATTTAGTCTCGGCCTACCCTCTTCCGGGAACATGGCGTCAGCATATGATGTATATTTGTAGTTGTTTTCTTTTAGTGAGACAATACCGGTCATTGACCCCACTGCTGATGCGAATACCATTTTGCACAACGATAATTATCGCTTCCCATACTAACTGTCGCTAAACGAAACAATTCTTGCGTATCATAATCCGGGTTAGGTATTGGGTGTAAAGCAAAAAGGTGTATCTTTAAAATTTGCGAAATTGAGCAAATTGAAGATCGACAAAAATGTATGATCGTTACATAGGGATACAAGATACAAGATACAGGGAATTCTAGTTTGGAGCTAGATCAATATGTGTAAATAATGACCAAGGTATTATTATTTATTATTTATTTGATTTATTTTTGTTGCTTAAAATAAAAATCTCAAAGGGATACAGTTTTCATCGCTGGAAGAAGCGCTCATGGCATTCTAGATGACTGTAGAAGAGTTAACAGCTGCAGATTGATAAAAGGACTCCAAAAATTGGTACGCATAAAACACTTTGTATAATGTTGGTGGATAGTTCTTTAAAAAGATGTTGTAAGAAAAATATAACCTATAAAACATTTTTTCCGCAAAACGTTCTAAGTGTCCTACGTAAGGCTGTATTCACAAAGAGGAGGTGATTATAGCGAAAATAGCTCATTAGTCGCACTTTGTTGGCGTCTTGTCCTTAAGTATTCTTTAATTAGGAGACAGTGTATAGGTGCCTTGTTTATATCATAGGGGTAAGTACGGACATTTACGCACCGAATAAGTAAGTGACCTCAATGTTCAAAGACAAAGTTCAAGTTCAAAGACACCCGCTTACTTTTTCGACATTTTATAAAACTTTTACATTATATTGGTTCTAGTAAAATGTACTTACTTATTTATCATTTATAGATATTAATTGACATGGAAACTAACATGGCGACCGTCTTTTCCCTTATGGGGTGAAGAGGTAGAATTTTACCTTCGTCTAGGCGGTAACACGGTGAATAAAAACAAGTGAATAAAAAAATAAGCGAATGAATGACCAAGAGCAGCGGAACTACCTGAAATGAGCGTAAAAATATACTGATTTGGGCGACAGAATTATTAAATTACGCGGCAAAATCACCTAATGGTTTACCGAACGCTTATTGGCTAAATAAAGACTGTCTGGGTGAAGCGGTGGGTGAGGGTGGGCGAAGGATAAAGGGGTTGAGCGAAGCGAACGAATCCTTCGAGTTAGGTTGAACATGTAGAAACAACAAAATCCAACCCTCGTCGGTATTTTATGTTACACAAATTAAGTTTTTCAAGTTGCTGTTTTCAAAGCCAGTATTTGTAGTTGCGCTCAGTGTGCCGCGCAGTTCAGTATATTTTTCAGGCAATATCAATATTTTTGTTAATCTAAAACTGGATTCAGGGTCTTAGGTTTAAAGTGCGTCACAGGGGGCTAGCCCATCATCGCAACTATGGAGATTTGGAGTTTTCCTCACTGAGTATACTTGAATAGGTACCTACATATAAATAATATAGAAATTTACAAAAATAATAATACTGATTGTGTTTCATTGGAATAATACCCAATGCTTTTAACCTAGCACTTAGCCTCTATCGAAAAGTTTCCTAAAAGTCCATTAACATTGCAACTTGAACAACTGGATAACAACAACTTCTTAAAATCTTAGAAGTCACTCAATATACTTTATTGCACAAAAACGGTGATCACAAAAAATATTGAAAGAAAAAAAACATGTGCTAAGGCGAGCTTATCTCCAACAAGAGATTTCTTCTAGCAAACCTAGAATGGAGAGGAAAAAATAAATTACAGGTAGACCTATGTGAACTGCACAACATGAAATATTTTAATAAAAATTATAAACTCCTTACCAATAGATACATAATACTAAAAATAATGCTATATATAAATATGTAACATATACATAAATAGATACAAATACAAACTAAAACATGGAAGAGAAAATTAGTGTTCTTTCAAACGAATTTTAAAAGTGTGAATTGACGGACTGTCTCTAATAATGCTGGGGAGTTTGTTCCAGAGACTGATAGCTCGTAGTCTGAACCCGTTCTCATAAGCGGCAGTTTTATGTTGCGGAGTTGTAAGTAGTGACCGAGTGGTATATCCCAACACAGGAAAACGAATCGATCGCGTAAGAAGCAAGGATAGCGAGGATTATACAAAATATTGAAGATGCAAATGAGGGTATAGGAATTTCAACTCCCTGCAATACTCCGAGACGTGGCCAAACTTTCGCAGTCCGAATAATCCCCAAGGTTTTCAAGTCTGAAGTCACTCTTTTATTAGGAGACTATAAAAATATGTATTTGTGTTAAAAATAGAGATTGACATTTAATTAGCTGACCATATTTTGGGGAATGATAGTCCCAAGAAACCTATGATCGCAAATGAAAGCCGATCAGCTGATTACAAGTCACTATGGGAGATCCAAAGTTTTTTTTTCGTTTGCGACCATATGTTTCTCGGGGAAAGTTGTTCATAATGATGGGTACTATCATTCCCTAAAATATGGTCAGCCAATTAAATGTCACCCTGTATATTTTAAAGCTTTATTTCAGATTTATTTGGCTAGAATTATCACTGAATTTCCTGGTCCTCAAAATAAACACTCCACAATTTCACCTAAAGCTAATTGATTGATAGCTTTTAATTAAGAACAGAATAGAGCCATCCTTAGAAGTCGCATTTTATATCTGTCACCAGTAGAAACAGTGCTATGCGTCATTCTTTTTCTCCTTGTTTCACTTAGAAGAGGAAGGGAGACCGACTAATATATATGTCTCTACTATTGACAGATGTGAAATGCTATTTATAAGAATGGGTCCACTTTAGTTATATAATAATAATACCTTCGACAATATTTACACACGTTGATCTAGCCCTAAACTAGGATGCCCTGTATTTTGGGTACTAGACAACGATACACATACTTATATAGATAAATATTGTACTCAGATATATTACCTATATTATATATTATACTTAGATATATAAACAACCATGACTAGAGTACAAACGTCCGTTCTCATCAAACAAATATTTGCCCCCACCGGGACTCGAACCCGGGACCCTTGGCTTCGGCCATTCGGTTCATTCAATAGTCCCGAAGAGACCTCCGTGTGTTTTCTTAACGTTTTTCACGCCCGGTTCGAATCCAGTCCTAACCATGAATGACGAAGAGATTTTATCTTACGTACATTATTCGGACGTTCTAACTCGCACGGTGATAGAACATTTCGTTAGAAAACCATCAATATCCATAGCTGCAGCGTTGGGCTAGCTCCCTGTTACCCAAAATGGATCATTGAATAAACGTGGGTAAAATTGTGCCTCAGCCACCCCGTACAGGAAAAGACGTAAAGCATTGTTGTTTGTTTGTTTAGTTAGTTTAGTCGCCTTGAGTTTAGAGTTGCAAAAAGGTACTCCTTCCGATTCCAGAGGCGTCACAACTAAACTAACTAACCTTCTGCAAGTCCACTGATTAACTAGACAGCTCTTGCCGTTTGCCAAAAGTTTTATTTTATACCAGTTATTTTTATTAGTTTATGTAATTCAGTCTGGGCGCCTTCAAAATTCCACTGTCTGTCAATAAATAAAATTCGACGAAAATAGCATTTTCTAAGGTTGAAGAAACCTTAAAACAAGAGGACGAAAGAAGAAGAGACGGAAACCGGGTAACGTCTGTGAAAACAGTCGTGATTCCGACCGCAGCGTACATTATACAAACAAACTCCGCCGAACACTTCCAATGTTGTCTATTTGTATTTGAGTAGGACTTTGTTTTATTTTGCGTCCCCTGCTTGTGTTCCATTATAGGGTGGGCTGTGAAATAATCAAACAAAACCAAAATGCAGCCATGTCTTCTTATTAGTTCGGCGTGGATATCAGAGAAAACCATGTAGTATAAATTTAGCCCGTTAATGACCCCACCGAGGGGCACAGGCCTTTACCCGGATGTGAGTAAGATTAAGCCATACTCCACCACGCTGGCTCGTAGCGTAGTAGCCGAAACCTATAGCTTCACTCGTGCTCCGAAACACTGAACGTCGGATAATGTACTTCCACCTCTGACTACCGTAAAGATAACCGCAGTACGGAGGATGACAGCTAACAAACTCGCGTAAAGACACCTTTCATACAGTAAGCTCTAGCTCCCGTCCTTTTTCGCAAAATCGGCACGTGTAAATCCTAATGTAGTTTTATCAACTGGCAACACTGCCGGAAGTAGCCAATGAAACAAGCTTCCGGTTGATATCTCACATTTCATTGGTCGAGAGAAAAAATCATTAGAAAAAAATATTTTAGCAAATATTTTCCCTGGCCGCCATGACAGCTCTACCCAGTATAGTTAAATCGTTTAAGCGCTGAATCGTAACCTAACCTAACCTAACCCTTTCGGGTAAATATAAAAATAAATATATAAAATATATATATATATATATATATATATATATATATATATATATATATATATATATATATATATATATATATAATATATATATAAAATATAAAGATAAATTAATTATCTCGTTGGCACATGTACATGGTCAAGATTCGAAGCTGCATCTCCTGTGTGAGAAGCAAGCGTGAAACCCGTTAGACCACGGAGCTCGTTACTAAATAAATATGCTTTTAATGAAACAGACATGTTGTTATGAAACTCAGCTCTGTCTGACCATTTCATGAAATGTTCAGCCAGATCATGCAATTAATGATCTTTATTATTTGGCCATATTCACGTTTTTAAATTGACTGTAATTTGTAGGAAATGGACAGGTTGCCAATTTATCATGCAGTTATGTCAGTTTGATATAAACTCTTTCGATTTTGCTGTTTAATTCAATAAGTGCTTTGTGATGCTGATTTGCTCCCCTGCCAGCGGTAGACAAAAGTCCTTATCATAGTTGTACTACTTTTCAAAGCAGGCTTTTTATTCAACAGGGGACGTTGTAGACCGGCCCCAATATTTTCGGCGCATGATGCATGTAATAAACAAAAATGATATGTAATATTTAACTTATATATTTGAGGAAAACGTTTCTTTTTTCAATTGTCTCACATCATCATCATCAGCCTCTAAGGGGACCCACTGTTGGATATAGGCCTCCTCATAAACACGCCATTCAGAACGGTCTTGCGCAACCCGCCTCCATTGCTTTCCTGCCACCCTCGCCATATCGTCGGGCCATCTGGCAGATGGTCTGCTGCCGACTGATCTTTGGCCTCCTCTTAGCCACCACACTGTCACCGATCTGGTCCATCTTCCGTCTTCTTGCCTTGCCAAGTGTCCTGCCCACTTCCACTTAAGCCGTGCTATCCGCTTACCCACATCAGCCACCTTGGTTCAACGTCTGATTTCGGTATTACGGATACGGTTTGACAGCCTGATGCCTAGCATGGCACGCTTCATGGCTCTTTGTGTTACCGTGACTTTGTGCACAATGTCCTTTGTGAGCGTCCATATTTCGGCACCGTATGTGATAGTGGGCAGTACACATTGGTTAAATACCATTTTTTTTTCAGGCATAGAGGGATGTTAGAAGTCAGAACTTCCATTAGTTTTGCGAAAGCAGCCCATCCTAGCTGGACTCTTCTAGCGATCTCCTTTACCTGGATTTGTCCACCAAAAGACAAACAATGTCCAAGATAGATTTACTCCTCAACCACTTCTAGGGGACGGTTACCCACAATAATGTCGATAACGTTGCTTGACAGATTTGTATTCGTCGAGCTGGCGCGTCAATCTGTTGCACAGGACTTTGGCAAACAGTTTATAGACCTGTGAGAGCAGGCTGATGGGTCTATAATTGTCTCACAAAAGTGACACAAATAATTTTTTAAATATTACCCTAATTTAACAACTATTTTTGGTTTGTTTAGGTGTCATCGACCTACCTATATTTACCATATTCACATGCGCCAAAGTAAAAAAGTGGTTGAGGCGTCTACAGTGCCGTCTGATGCATTTTGAAAAAAGCCTGCTCTGAAAGAATTCCTTTGACATATGCCAACGAGATTGATCACGTCACTTTTCACTGTCTGTCGCTGGGGCATTGGGTAAAATACAAACGCAGCATGTGTTAACTCAGGAACTCAAGTCCAGTGTGTGTCGATCACGTTCGCTTGGAGTTGTTTGAAAGTATCTACTGCGCCGGTACTCGAGCCAAACTTCCTCCAACTGACAAATTAGGACCTAACAAACGCGGTTTTGTATCGGTTGCGGGGGAAAAATGTAGGCTAGGAGGGAAAAACTTTTTTTTGCTGTATGGGGTAGCGGGAGAAAGATTTGTATCGCTTTATTTCTATATTTAGTATGAAACTCATTCGGGATTAGCAGGTAAATCAGTTCTCATTATGGCTGAATCAATCTATTACTTAAAGCTGTTCAGAATAACTATATAGACGTTAAATTCTACAGCATCCTGTTACACCATATAGATAAAACATGGCTAAGAGCCATCGCAGTAAACTCTTCTAACAATAAAAAACCACATTACAATCCGTCAACCCGTTTGAGCGCAAAGGTGCCACAGACAGACACATACAAAAAAGACGCTTCAAACTAATTTAAAACCCCTCTTTTCTCGTCGTCGAGTGGATCGAAATGCTAATAAAGTCGATACTTCTAAAGAAAGTAAACGTGGTTGGAAAGACGCATAATATGGAATTTCGCCTGCAAAAGTAAAATTCCACAGGAATCCTATAGCTACATATCCACAAGAAAGCAAGCAAAATCCTAGAAATACCACTTCTCCGTCGTATTTATTCAGATGAAAACACGCAGCTCAGTCAACCGTCGTATCAAATACGGGCAGGTTTCTACACGTTGAAGATCTTCCGGCTTGGTGGAATTTGCAATATAATATGAAGCGGCATAACATAATATACTTTTTTGGAATGAGACTTAGACGCAGCATTATTAGTATTACTCCGTATAATAATGGTGAAATACATAAAAAATAACAAAAAAATCATCACGCAGACTGAATTCTCTCGTCACAACACAGCGTCGTCACAATCTTCTAACAAGACCAAATGACAAACAAAATTTAAGTCAATATTTATGTTGTAGCCTGCCATTTAAAACCATTTGTGAATCGATGGAAACGAACGACCAATCGGTTTCCAAGAAGCCGTGGCAGTTTTCCAAGAGAGGCAACGTAGGTTGCGCCTCACCAAAATAAGACCCGACTCTCACTCTGCACCCTACCACCTACGTCATAATAATTACCGGATCGAATAGAGGACCGAAAGTATTCAACAAAAATACAAAAACTGGAAAATCCGAAATGATTAAGCTAACTGATAAGAACAAAGTCAAACTCAAAGTCAAAGTTCTTTATTACTTATGTAGATATTTACGTATACTTAGCAAACGTAATTTTTTGCCATTTCTATAGTGACTATACTGCATAAGGAAGGGGATATAATCAAATTGGGAAATAATAGCCCGATGAACCTTCTCTCGCAGATATTTAAGCTCTTTACCAAAGTTCTGTGCAACAAAGTGAGTCGCAAACTAGAATGCTAACCTATCGAACAGGCAGGCTTCCGGAGCGGATACTCCAGTATCGATCACATCCACATGGTGAAACAGTTGATGGGGAAATCACAAGAATGGAATCGACCCCCGTGTTTCGCCTTCATTGATTACGAGAAGGCTTTTGACAGTGTCAAAAACTTGGCGGCCTTCCATGCACTCCATTGCTGCCAGATTGACGCCCGATACATGAATTTCCTCCGAGAGCTTTACATGTTGGCAAAGATGCAAGTGTGAATTCACAAGCTGACGAACCGCATACCCTGGAACGAGGGGTGCGTCACGGAGACACCATATGACCTAAGCTCTTTAAAGCCGTCTTAAAAGACCTAGAAAAGACGCTTACATGGGACCAGCAAGGTAATAACATCAACGGTACCTTCCTGACGCACCTCCGCTTTGCCGACGATATTATCCTGTTGGCCGGCAACCCTGGAGGCCTCCAAAGCATGCTTCAAGATCTCTATAGTGCTGCTCTTAAACTTAGCCTGAAGATAAATATGTCCAAGACTCATTTGCCAACATCACTGTCGGAGATGAGACGTTAGAGGTAGTTGATCATTATGTTTTACTTCATAATTCTTTATTGAACACAGTTATTTAAAAAAGATACGCTAAGAGAAAACATATGTAAAAAGGTGAGCTTATCTCTAAAAAGAGATTTCTTCCAGCAAACCAAGGCATGACAGGAAATTTTATCAATAAAGGGTAGGCAGTGCACAATATATCTAAACAATAATAAAAGACATATAAGTAAATTACATATCTATAAAATACGGTAAATAAAATAAATACTCGTATTACCAATTACCAAACTACCAAATACGTATCAATACATACCTAGACCTGTACATATAGTTTACATATAATAATAATATATATACTACAACTATCACAAAAGAGAGAGGAAGTGCTCTTTTACCCGGTTTTTGAAAGCGAAAAGAGTGGGGCTGTTTCTTATCGTACAAGGAAGTGCGTTTTACAGTCGGACCGCCTGCAACCTGAAGGAGTGCTTATATGCGGAAGTGGTATGCCTTGGAGTGGCTAAGAGTGAGACCGTGTGAGATCTCCGTTGCCGATCTCCTGAAAAGAGATACTCAAAGCGGTCTCGAAGGTAGCTGGGGTAGCGCGGATTTTTCAATATATTGAAAAGATAAAAAAGAATATGGGAGTCTCGGCGACGACGAATCGAACCCCAACTCTTTGCGAAATTGAGAGACATGGCCGAATTTACGCAGCCCGAAGATAAACCGAATCCCGAGATTCTGAAGTCGTTCGAGTTTGTTCAGAAGATCTTCGTTCGCGCTCGCCCAACAGACATGGGCCTAGTCGATTAGCGGCAGGAGAAGGGACAGAACAAGAGTGATTTTGGTCTGCCGCGGCAAGAAATACTACAGACACCTGAGGGAGTGAAAAGACGCAAAGACCCGGCTGCTGACCTCGCTGATATGTGGAGACCATGACAGCTGGTTGTCAAAAATAACCCCAAGGTATTTCGTCTTATCTGTGTACTCTATTGCGATGCCATTATATGATACGGAACAATGGGTTTTTGTAACAAGGAAAGAGTGCCTGGTTCCTAAAATCATGGCTTGTGATTTATTCGGGTTTATTGACAGCCCGTATGATGAGGCCCAGTCTTTCACATTCTCGAGTTCAGCATTCAGTGCCTCCACGGATGAAACTACATCGCAGGGGAAAAAGTGGCGATAAATTTGTAGATCATCTGCGTACAGATGATACGAAGAAGAGAGAACGTCGGAGATGGAGTTTATAAAGACTGAAAATAGAAGAGGAGAGAGAATACCACCTTGAGGCACTCCTGAGGAAAGATCACACCATTGAGTTTCGGTCTCTTCAGACTTAATGCGCTGCTGACGACCTCTCAGGTATGAGTTGAACCAGCCAGCAGCGTGGGAGGAGACATTCAGCGATGTTAATATAGCGACAAGAATGTCAAAATCGACGCAGTTAAAGGCATTGCTGAAGTCAAGTAGGGCCAGCACCGTAACCAACCTCTGATCCATGGCTAGCTGTATATCATCGCTGACTTTTAAGAGTGCTGTGGTAGTACTATAACCCTAGTCTGAACCCAGATTGGAAAAGATTGAGAAGTTTGTTTGATGAAAGGTAGGAGGTGAGTTGGGAGTGGACAATGGATTCAAGGACTTTGGAGAGAATAGGTAAGATAGATATGGGCCTGTAATCTTTGAAGGAGGAGGGATTGGAATTTTTGGGCAGTGGTATGACCAGTGCTTTCTTCCACAGACTAGGAAAAGATCTATCTGATAGAGAGAAGTTTATGATATAGTTATGATGTAGGTAATTGGAGGGAGAAACTCTTCAAGGACGCTGTGGATCATCTGATGGCTGACGTTGTCGTCACCAGCAGCTTTGGATGTGAAAGCTAGCACTGTTTTTCTAACTGCGCCGATTCCAACGAGACTAAAGTTGAACGGTGAGGTACAGGGAATCGAGGTTCACACCTTTGAAGCTTCGAATATCAAGGAATTTGACTTTGCGCTTAGGGAGCCAAATTTTGTATGAAAGATACACCAGATCGTGATAGGAGAATGGGGCATTAAGCTGGCCATGAGCAGCCACCTTGGCTATGTTGGAGACAGGTGTTAAAATCACCTGAGAGTGTCACTATAGAGAGGAGTCAAGTCACTGAGTAGAGATTCAAAAGAATCAAAGTAATCGATACGAAGTGAGGGGCTGTAATATACACCCAGGAAAATTTGTTATGGTGCAAGCTGATCTCAAGGAAGATATACTCAGCCGAACTAGAGTACAGGCTTGGCGTGTGGCAGATGATTTTGCACGGAATGTCAGAACGTAAGTAGATAGCAACCCCGCCATCTGCTTTGCCTGTCCTATCGTTGCGATAGAGCCTGAACCCTGGCAGTTAATACACGGAGGAAGGAAGATATAGTTTCAGAAATGATTCGGATACAAAAACACCATGTATACTCTGATCGCTGAAAGCTTCCAGGAGATCAGCGTAACTAGTAGGAAAACTTTGGGCATTAATATGAACTACATTGAAATTGAACTCCGACTTGTTGAACACTCGTTTCAGATTGCTAGACAATGATGCGTCCGCAAGGGCGTCGACACCTCCTGAACCAAAAGAGTCGCCGTTAGAAGAGCTAGAGAAAAAACTGTCTGTGAAATTGTTTATGATATCCATTTAAAATAAATAAATAAATAAATATACTACAATAGCTATAAAATAAATATAAAACTAAATTATAATATCCTCCTTTACGAGGTTTAACACTAAATTAACAATTTAATACAAAAAGCCTGAACCCAGACACACTGGGCTTGTTGGGTAATGATCTATTACCTACAAGGTTTGAAACAACACAAACAAAACAAACAAGCAAAACGTAATGAACAAAACGCAGACAATCATTACTTTGTTTGAGTGTGACGTGACCTACATTTCGTTTCGCTCACTTCAGGAGAATATGCAGGCAGGCAGAGTATAGAACAAATTAACATAAAGCTGTTATTAAAACCATAAAGAAAAAAAAATCGAGAATCGAGTGAACAGGAACGAGACGGACTGTGAACATACAGGACAACTTCATATTATGAGTGGAACACGCACCGCACGTTCCGTTCTTCCGTAAAATTGGACATTTTCTATCTTTTGGCAGAGAGCACCAGGCTATGAGATCTCCAGGAGAGTCCAACTTGGATGGGCAGGGTTCAAGAAACTCGAAAGAATATTCAGGGATTGAAAGATGCCGCAATGCCTGAAAATCAAGCTATTCGACCAATGTATCCTGCCTACAATCATGTAAGGTGGTGAAACATGGACGCTAACAAGGGAAACAAATGAGAGTAGCCCAAAGAGCCATCACATTCCACTCCTAGATAGAGGCAAAAACGTCGAGATACGTCGACAGACTAAGGTCCAAGATGTCGTAAAGCGTATGTATCACTAGGCTCAAATTGAAGTGGGCAGAGCACTTGGCAAGGCGAGGTGATGCCAGGTGGAGTAGATCCCTGACTGAGTGATGGCCGAAAGAAGGACGAAGGAGCGTGATTTTGATGCAGGCAGCCAGATGGGACGACGATATTGACCAAAATTGCGGGGAAGTCCTGAATTCACAGAACCGGAGAGATTGGCACAATATAGAGGAGGCTTATACCCAGCTGTGGGCGGAAATAAGCAGCCCATGATGATGATGATGAGTTAATGCTATAAAAAATACGCCAAAATTTGATATTCCATCCAATTCCTGCGACCATCGCTGCACCAAAACCCCTTTTTAATTTACCGCCCGCGGCGCGACAGACCGTCCATAGCCATAGCACACAATTTGCTTTGCCTACTTGGTTTGCTTCGCACTGCTGCAACTCACGCCGCCAATGAGGCTCATTTTTTTTAATTTTGTCTAGCGCCTCTGAAACAGTAAGCAACTGAGGTTTTACAAAGTAAACGAGATGGATTAGGAGAATCCTATTAGCTTGTAGAGTCGCTTTTTGATGAGTCCGGGTAAATCATTGACTTGGTACGAGAAGCTGAGAGGCTTCTTCAATTTGGCGCCTCAATAAGAAAGCAGACATATTCGTTGTATTGCATCCATACGCGAGCGCACGAATCGAAGTTTACGGCGGCGGGTAGCAGGAGCGCTAGCCTGACCCCCTCCACCCCCTCACGTCACTCAGTCAGTCCAGTCAGTCTCCGTCAGTTCTGGAAGTGTCCTAGTTTATCATTTATAGGTAGATTTCTCTAGGTAGCCTAGACGCTAGGTAGAAGTCTCGCGGCAGACCGCGCGTAATTTTCTAATTTGCGTAGGGTTACCATATCTCCGGAGTAGTCCTGAGATCTCCGGACTTATAGACCAATCTCTGGAACTCCGGAATTGTCGTAAGATCTCCGAAATTCAGGAAATTTCAATAAAACCGAGCAAATCGACAATATCTTTCGTGTAAACTCTCCAGTAACTAAGAAATCAAACAGCCTAACTAAAATCACAAATTACATTACTTTTTCCATTTTTTTTCCACTTTTTATTGTAATCTCCGGAATTTTCATTTTTCCATATGGTAACCCTAAATTTGCGTCATGTGCGCATGATTTGATATTGTTGCTTTATTACTAATAATCCCGTTTGCATTTCGCAATAAATCTGATAACACTAAAACGTGTTTGCGCCTTGTCCTGATTTAAATGAATTGTATAATAAAACCGGTCAAGTGCGAGTAGGACGTCGGACCCGCACGCGAAGGGTTCCATGACATTTCACACGGACAAACGTTACAGTCTTTTGAACGAATGTATCTTTTTATTTTTTAATTATAAACATTATTAAAAAATAAAATCCTGAATGTAGTAGGACTACAGCCTACTACATTCAAGGCCGTACCATCGAAATATTGAAAAGAGTTTGGTGTATGTTGTATGTAAGTATTGAAATATGTAATCAGGTTAACGAAACTTAGCTCATTGACACCGGAAGTGGATAGAAATATAGTAACTTACCTGCAGATAAAGATCTTTTCCAATAAGGTCGGGAAAGTCCAGTTTTCACTCATATACAAATAAATTAAAATGGCTGTGAAAATGGCCATACCAATAATTTCTTGCATGGCTACTTCTTTTAATTCTTAAAAAGCGATATGTTTCATTATTTGTTGTTATAGTGGCAATAGAAATACACGCCCTGATAAAATTTCTGCTATCTACCTATTTTGGTTGATCAGCGGAGGCTTGGTAATAGGGTCCCGTTTGGCACCCTTCTGCTAAGGAACCCTAAGAATGACAAAATAAGAATGGTACAAATGGCTATGCGGAAGAACGTACTTACAAAAATTGTATTGCTGGCCGTGCGTTCTTTTGAGCCGCCTTAAAACGTTTTCATTTAACAGCTATACGGATTTGAAAATTCACAAGACCTTTCAAAAACTTCAAAGCGCTCAAAATGTTAGAGAAAAATGTTTCCCTCATGGATGCAATTCGCGACCACGGGGTTCTTATTTAAGCAATGAATTATGAAAACGAAAAGTGTATATCGAGAAACGTTTGGTTCTCATCGATCTGCCCGATTTTGGTTTGGGCACATCATGATGTGCTCCATATACAACGGCGTGTATCAAGAAACGCCGCCATATCTAAATATGGCGCGGCACATCATGATGTGCCCAATTCTGCAATCGGCCGCCTACACATGCTCACAGCCAACCAATGTTGTCAACTGCACCGAAATTACGGTAAAACGTACGGTACGACTGTGCCATAAGGTTGAGAATCGCGCGCCATTTCGGCGACAAGCGTCTAGACGATTGAAAGCAAGTCCAAATTCTAAATTCAAAATGTCTTTATTGCTGTAGATGTTTACCTATGGACGATCCGAATGGCCGAGTCGGCAGTGACCCTGCCTACGAAGCCAAGGGTCCCGGGTTCGAGTCCCGGTGGGGGCAAATATTTGTATGATGAAAACGGATGTTTGTACCCTAGTCATGGTTGTTTATCTATCTAAGTATAATATTCATCTATATAAGTATGTGTATCGTTGTCTAGTACCCAAGATACAGGGAATCCTAGTTTGGGGCTAGATCAATGTGTGTAAATAGTGTCCAGGGTATTATTATTATTATTATTATATAAAAAAAAATACTTAGCAATCGTAATTTTTTGCCACTTCTCTACATAAAATTAAATTTAATTAAACCTAAAATTGCAAATATTGGACCATTGTGGGAGAAGAAATTCGCCGACAAACTTAGAAGTCATTCAAGTATTACGTGTGTGGTTGGGGGGGATCTTGCATAGCTTATTTTTAATGTAAGGGGGGATGGGGGTTCTGGATGGCGATTACGTCAGCAATATTTAATAATTTTTTCTATAAAACAAAATGGATAATAATATCGCGTATATGTTAAGAAAAAACAATACGATGTTGATAATTTGTCTTTCGCGCACGATGTGTGTGGTATACAATGGATGGAGGAAACAAAAACGAACAAAAACTACTAAAATAGTGCTTACGTAATACTTGAATGACCCCCAGCAAGTTCGAACGTTTGCCTTCTCGTCGCCCGTCTCACTCTCACCACAGCAGACTCATGACCAGTTTTGAACTCTTTTACCTAGCCATAAGATTGAAAATCGCGGGTAATCGTACAAAAAGCAACTACACGGCAGAGGCAACCACCTTTTCTGCCGTGTGGCAGCTTCTTTAACGTGATTATGTTACTGTTCTTCTATTTTTTTAATGATTTTATCTACACACGTATCATAAAGTATCACAAACCCTCTTTACTGCGTCCCAAAACCACACGTTACGACCAGCATAATGATAACCTTCTTGGTAAATACATTATGACCATAATGTGCCAAAATTTGACAAATTATGACATTCAAATTTCGAACGCCGACGC
Organism: Argyresthia goedartella; assembly: GCA_949825045.1. Taxonomy (NCBI): domain Eukaryota; kingdom Metazoa; phylum Arthropoda; class Insecta; order Lepidoptera; family Argyresthiidae; genus Argyresthia; species Argyresthia goedartella. The sequence goes on along the minus strand of OX463831.1, from coordinate 8,918,182 downwards.
CCACCTGCGTGCCGCCCCTAGTTTTTATGTTAAGTTGGTACTAGTTGCAACGGCATAAATGCTAAGGTCGAGCCACCGCTATCAGAAGCTATGATCGTCTATTCTATCTACCCCAAAAAGAGATTTCCCGATTCAGCTGTAAAATTTGTAAGTTAAGAATGATAAGTCTGAATTTCTCGTTCGTTGAGAAGTTCGTTAGACGTACAATATTCGAACGGAAGATTGGTTCAGGAAGTTAGAGTTTCAAGTAAGACAGAGAAAGCATGTATGCCCGCAAGCCGGTATTTCGCATCAGTTAGCGATGTATTGCGCCAGATCGATCTTTGTTGTATTTTGTGTGATGGTACCATTTATTTTTTTGTTTATATGGGCGCATGGAACTTCTTTTCGTGTGGTCGACCACAATTTATAATATTTGTTTGGGATATCGTATAGATATCCGTCGTAGTGTTACGACGTGAGTACTCAATGATATTTCATGTGCTCGCTAGTAGCGGCTTGTGGTGGTTCCAATTATATAATTAGTTCACGGCAATAACGATCCAAATATACCGGGTTTACACAATTGCGATTTGATTTTCTGAAATGGGTTTGAACTAGCGGTTTCCTCAAAAGGTCCGTAACGTTTTGAAACCTTCAACTCTGCGCAATTTGAGCTAGATGTTATCGAAACGTTGTCATTAGCGCTTTTGGAGATCTAACCCACACCACAGCGAGGTACATACTTCGGTAAATACCGATCTATGCATCTAACTGACCTCAGCACTTCCTCGACTGAGCCCAGCAATAAATACTAGACGCAGCCTACACGTCAGACCTCCAGCGAAATTTACATTTAATTTAAAGATGCAACTTGAATCCAAACCGATTCAAGGCAAAGAAAAACAATCTACCCGGTCCTAAACAATGAACTTTAGACTGTAATTTGATCTCTTCGCGCGTCCCCGACAACACTCAAATGTCAAAAATATCAACAGGATAAGTTATCTGTGTTGACAACGTACTTTGTTCTGAATTTGTTATTTCCATCCGCGGAACCTCATCGATCAAACAGTCTCCCTATGCCCTGCCAACCTAGGTTTAGCCGCAACTAAACTCCTGTCTAGCCTAGTCTAAAATCCTAGTGTTATACCACGTCCATTATCGACACCACTCGAAAATAGTTGAGTTTGATTTGAATGTGTGTGTATGTTTAATGACTGTGTGTGTGGGAATTTCAAAACTCGCTACTGTGATGAATAAAAAAGGAAATTAGGGTCGCTCCAAGCCCAGACTCAGACTCAGATCAATTACCTACAAGTTCTTATCTAACGACCCAAGGATAGTTTTGGAATTTGGGGTAGGTTGATTTAAAGGATAGGAACCAAGGTATATCTCGGCGCTTCAGACACTCACGAAAATCCACTGTAACACGCAATCACAACTCGTCCAGTTCCAGACGCGTAAAACGGCGAACCGAACTGTTTTGAATTACCGGAAGACGAGTGTCACAATAGCTTGACGCAGAGACTGAATGCCTCCCCCTCCCACGCTCTCGTATTTATAGACCCCACATGTCTGAAAAAAAATGGCGTCCTTTGCGGAACACACGCTGCCCAAGCGAAAGCTTCTTATCCCTAACTACACAGGGTCTAATTTCAATCAAACATGCCATGCAGGTCCGCCGTTCTACAAACTTTGTGTATGCATATTTACTATGATCAACCATCGGTTATCACTCAAGTGATTTGGTATTGCCGATACACAAAATCTGTTGATCGCTGACCATTAAAGCTGGTGCGATTAATTAAGCCTTCCCGACCGCCAGCGTCTTAGAAAAAGATCACTAGAATGATATTCAAACCCGTGATGTCAAACTCGCCACTTCGTACCAAACAAACGCAATTGTATATTTGCAGTCAACATAATAGCTTTCTCCGTATCGTTCCATTATTTAGTTATTCATAATTTATTCAGCGCGCACCTAATCGGCTCTGATCCGTACACATTTCGCAGGAATGCGACAAAAAAAAAAAACCTGACTCGACCTTGCTTCTCCGAACCAACCACGTTCTATGGCTCTTTTTTTGTCAACTTACTTCGAACTACTCGATAACCCAGCGTTAAAGAAACCGACTCTTGTATGCAATGTGTACCGTGCGGCGATGGGCTAGCCCTCTGTCACGCAAAATGAAGTATTAAATGAACTGACTCTTGTGTACCATTACAGCCCCCTCCCAGACCTTGAGACACTGTTTATCTCAGTTAAACATGGCGCAAGGATCTCATTACCACAATGCTATCCCATGCTTTGTTCATATCTACTCTATATGCACGAACATCTCAAATCATGTACACAGACCGATGAATCTGTCAATTATGCATATAATATTTACACAACTCGATTGAGCTCTCTCCTGTCTTATCTTATTTATCTATCTAACTATACAACCTCGCACACCCGCACCTTATCCTAATTCGTATTACTACATAATATATACATACATATATATTTTTTTCCAAACCATGCAGGACCCTTAAATCTACAAAGTAGTTACTCAAATTTACAGCCTAAAGCTTACTTATATAACTTTTATACACTATCTTATTTGTCTACGCAATTATTCGTCCTCACATAATACCTGGCTATATTTATAGCATTGTAGTTACCCAATATCGCATTTGAAACCGGATCTACTAAAGTATAACAGTTCGGATATACCACTGCCGAAATAACATAAGGCCCTTTATACAACAATGAAAATTTCCGCATGATTTTATGTTCTTTATTTGAACGCACAAAAGTCTTAATTTTCACATAATCACCTATACGATAGACTTCTAACTTACGCCGTTTGTCTGCCTGTCGCTTACGTCGTTCACTAACATTTTTAGAGTTCTCTATCGCTACATTCCACACCTGTTCCGTACCTCGCACACTATGACCTAATAACCATTCATCGCCTAATTCCTTGTCAATAGTTAACGGTTCCCGCCTACCAAACGCCAACTCATTAGGAGCAAAGCCGGTGCTTGTGTGTTCGATATTATTGTAGCAACTTTCAATGTCCGGTAACACGTCGACCCAACTTCGATTACTTCCGCCGCAATAAGTTCTAATTAGTGGACCTAGCTGGCGATTCACTCTTTCTACGCTATTAGAATTTGGACAATACACCGACGTATGAGTGACCCGATTCCCTAGCTGTTTGAGACCAAATTCCCAAACTTTCGATATGAACTGTGGTCCTGAGTCCGTAATTATAGTTTCGATAGGTATTTCCCTATGAAATCTCTTTGTACAAGCGAGCACGCTCCTACCTGTAGCTTTCCGCATTGGATACAATTTTATTACCTTACTGTACACGTCTTGAATCACATATATATATTGATATCCGAATTTACCTACGGGCAATGGCCCGTAAAGGTCCGAGAAAACTTTCTCACCCAACCTTTCCGCCAACACCGGTGTACAAGGACCAACGGTATTGTTAGTACTTGGTTTGACCTTTTGACATACGTCACAACTTCTTATCACCGTGCTAATCACCCTACTCATATGAAGAAAATAATATCTGTCCTTCATCAGTGCTAATATTTTATATCTGCCGTAGTGACCTATTTCTTCATGTATGTGTAATATTAGTTCCTCCTGTAATGCCTCCGGAATTACTAACAACCGTACGTTCCGCTTTGGCACGTGAAAATATAACGTATCACCTACTAGCTTGTAATTATCAAACCCTCTCGTTTCCGTATCTACCACCCTACGTCTGATACAACCGCTAATTCGATTTAACCGCTCATCTTCGCTTAGTAATCTCGCAATGTCCCGTAAACTCGAAATAACACTTGCGGTATTCGATGCCTGAAACCAGAATATTCCCGGCTGAACATTTATACTGTCATTCATACCTCCATGTCCCACTATTTGCCTGCTTAGCGTGTCGGCAATTTGATTATCAATCCCACGCACAAACTCTATGTTGTAATCGAATTGCTCCAAAAACATAATCCACCTAGTTACGCGTGCCCCCAATAAAGTCCACGACTTAATGAACGTAAAACTTTTATGATCAGTTCTAATAATAACTTTTTCTCCTCGCAAATATATCTCAAATTGCTTTAAAGTGTATATGACTGCATACATTTCCTGTTCGCTGACAGACCATCTAGTTTGAGCTCCCTTAAATGCCTGCGAACAAAACCCTATAATTCGTTCCTGGCCCAAATCATCTAATTGATAAACATAGCCCCCAATTCCTATAGCGCTGGCGTCGCATTGAACATAATACGTCTTTCCCGCCAATGGCTGACTCAATATTATACTTTCTGAGAATTGTTTTTTTTATCTCGTCAAAAGCACTTTGCACGTGCGCACTCCAAACGAACTTGACTCCAGACCGTAATAAATTGTATAATGGTTGCGTAAACGTTCCAAATTTTTTTATAAATCTCCGAAAGTAATTTATGAACCCCAAAAACACCCTCAATTGCCTGACAGTTCTGGGTGACGGATATATCTTAAGTGTTTCAATTTTGTCCGGGTCCATCTGCAAACCTTGTGTAGACAAAATATGCCCCAATAACTTGACCCTTTTTTGTGCGAACTCGCATTTTTTTAGTTTGCATGTGAAGCCCGCGTCTTTCAATTTACTCAGAACCGTGTCCACTTGAGACAAATGCTGATCGAAATCACCCCCAGTTAAAATCGCCAAATCGTCAACAAAATTTAAACAATATGACCTAACCTCTGGCCCTAAGATTAAGTCCATCGCCCTCGAAAATGAACCCACACTGGTTTTCAACCCCTGAGGTAAAACGTTGTAAACATAACTTCTGCCTTGATATACAAAACCCGTGTATCGTTTAGATTCGTCTGATAATGGTATAGAAAAGTATGCATCTTTGATATCAATAATCCCTATGTAATTGATCCGGCGACCCGATTGCAATATCTCACTCATTAAAGGTGTAGTTTCAACTTCCCCAACCATTCCCGTGTTTAATTGTCGCGCATCAAGCAATATCCGAACCTCCCCTGACTTCTTTAATGCACAAGTCAATGGACTGCTGAAATCCGTAGATTGCCTGCTAATAATACCTATCTGTTCCATTTCTTCCAATCGTTTTGTTACTTTATCGCGATATGCGAACGGTATGGGATAGCTTCGTTTTACGAAAGGCGTTTAATCTCTAATTTTTATCTCATGTATATATTTATTTGTCCGACCCACTCTATTGCTAAACAACTCTGCATGTTTATTTAACACCGGCAATAACTTTGTTTTGTGTTCAACAGGTATTGATGAATTATTCACATATTCCTCTATCATATTTCTACTTGTATTTTGGTTCTGTACTCCCATTGTACAACAACAAGCTTCCTGATCGAGAATATTACCTAATGGTACTTCACACATCCGCCCGGCGCTTCGTATAATTAGCCTCTTATTACCCTCACACATTAAACTGGCTCGCGTCTGTTGTATAAAATCAAACCCTAAAATTAAATCTTTAGGCACCCTTGTTAATACTAGCATTGGAGTATCGATAACGCATTCACCTATTGTTAATGGTAACGTGACTATCTTATCAACCTTTTCCTTACTGACCCCAAACGCAGCTGTGATTCTCAAACTTGGGATCGGTATTTCCGTTGGTTTTCCCATTTGCCTGCATACTTCATCGTACACTCCCCGACTTATTACACTGATTTCGCTCCCCGAATCAATCAAACTCCTTACAACAATATTTCCAATACACACATCTATCTCAGGCAATGTCAATATACTACATAGAACGCGCCCACACTCAGTCGAATCGTCGTCTCTGAATATCGTATGTAAACGCCTGTCATTGCGGTCTCTACAATCCAATCTCGATTTTTCATCTAAACACACGGCATATCCGTGCGATTTTTACGCTAGTAATTGAATAAATTCATTCACACCCACGTTCGAATCCAAATTACACAAATACATACAGTCTATGCTATCTTTCAATTTGATCGGCTGTCCACCCTAAGCGTAATAAATATCTGAGCGCGAACGACCCACGCGAGTCATCTAGTTTTTTGAATTCTGATTTATCGCATTATTCCTGTCACTTGAACCTTGCCCTGCCTCTGTATTATCTGAACTATCATTGCCCCTTTGGAACTCTATTGCCTTGAAACTAGCCTAGGGCTGCCTACCTCTACCGCGAAAATAACCGCGAGCGCGCGTCCCAAATTCGTTTCGTGCCTTTGTTCCCGCGTTATAATTATTCCTACGACTCACCGCGTTATATCGCATCGTATTTACTCGCAAAGCACGATATTGCCCTCGCATGTAGCTATTCCGCCTTACATTGTTCGTATTCATTGTCTCCGAATTAAGCAACGCACTTAATCCCCCATCGACATTCCGTTCTAAATGCCGAAGGAACTCGACCGCGTCTCGTATTGTCATTGGTTCCTTCCTAGCAAAAAACGCTACCTGAATATCGCGCGACAACTGTCTGAAAATCGTGTTGATCTTCTCCGTATCAGTAAACGGTATCGTAAGCTCATATATGCTATTCAATTGAGAGGCAAAGAATTCTTCCATACTTTGACCTTTCTTGGAATCGAACTTCGCGGTTAGGAATCTTTGTTTAATTAATTCCTGTTCATGATCTCCCCAGAATACCTCTCTCGAATAAGTTCGCCATGAGTCTCTGTATATGCTCAATCGAACTTTTTCAATTCCTACCAAGCGGTAGGAATTGAAAAAGTTCGATTGAGATATGTTGCCCATATCAAAGCCCTCGAACTATCTCCCGAGACTTTAATATAAGCCTTTAAATCTCTTAAGAAAATCATCGGATTTTCCGAACTCCGCCCATCGAATGTTGGCAACTTCTGTGTCATTTTCACTATGCATGATTGACATTTTTCTACCGATTGTTCAAACGTCTCTAGTTCCTGTCTGTCCGTCTGTCTGTCCGAAGTCCTACTAGCATTACTCGCACTCGAACCCCTTTCCAAACTGTCTAATCTATTCACTATTTCAGATAACAATTGAATCACCTGTCCTGACGCCATTCTCTGCGAAAGTGAGTCGTCTTGTACAACCCGACTAACGTTTTTTTTAGGCCGGCCCATTATTCCTGAATACTAAACCGTCGGCTCGTCCGATGAATTGTGAAAACAATGCCCCTTTTTTTGTTGCAAACTGAACTGTTTAAAATCGTTTCTACGTTGTGTTATTTTTAAAAGTAACGCGTTAGACCTTGTTTCTTACAGAATATCTAGATATCAGACTATCTAGGATATCCTTCGGTCACGGCACCAGAAAATCTGTAACGGCATAAATGCTAAGGTCGAGCCACCGCTATCAGAAGCTATGATCGTCTATTCTATCTACCCCAAAAAGAAATTTCCCGATTCAGCTGTAAAATTTGTAAGTTAAGAATGATAAGTCTGAATTTCTCGTTCGTTGAGAAGTTCGTTAGACGTACAATAGTCGAACGGAAGATTGGTTCAGGAAGTTAGAGTTTCAAGTAAGACAGAGAAAGCATGTATGCCCGCAAGCCGGTATTTCGCATCAGTTAGCGGTGTATTGCGCCAGATCGATCTTTGTTGTATTTTGTGTGATGGTATCATTTATTTTGTATATATGGGCGCATGGAACTTCTTTTCGTGTGGTCGACCACAATTTATAATATTTGTTTGGGATATCGTATAGATATCCGTCGTAGTGTTACGACGTGAGTACTCAATGATATTTCATGTGCTCGCTAGTAGCGGCTTGTGGTGGTTCCAATTATATAATTAGTTCACGGCAATAACGATCCAAATAGACCGGGTTTACACAATTGCGATTTGATTTTCTGAAATGGGTTTGAACTAGCGGTTTCCTCAAAAGGTCCGTAACGTTTTGAAACCTTCAACTCTGCGCAATTTGAGCTGGATTTTATCGAAACGTTGTCATTAGCGCTTTTGGAGATCTAACCCACACCACAGCGAGGTACATACTTCGGTAAATACCGATCTATGCATCTAACTGACCTCAGCACTTCCTCGACTGAGCCCAGCAATAAATACTAGACGCAGCCTACACGTCAGACCTCCAGCGAAATTTACATTTAATTTAAAGATGCAACTTGAATCCAAAACGATCCAAGGCAAAGCAAAACAATCTACCCGGTCCTAAACAATGAACTTTAGACTGTAATTTGATCTCTTCGCGCGTCCCCGACAACACTCAAATGTCAAAAATATCAACAGGATAAATTATCTGTGTTGATAACGTTTGTACTTTGTTCTGAATTTGTTATTTCCATCCGCGGAACCTCATCGATCAAACAGTCTCCCTATGCCCTGCCAACCTAGGTTTAGCCGCAACTAAACTCCTGTCTAGCCTAGTCTAAAATCCTAGTGTTATACCACGTCCATTATCGACACCACTCGAAAATGGTTGGGTTTGATTTGAATGTGTTTGTATGTTTAATGACTGTGTGTGTGGGAATTTCAAAACTCGCTACTCGAAAGGAATGAGGAGAGGATTAGCCCGCGAATATCCTAAGAGCCAATCCAGGAACCCTATGGTGAAGGAAAAAGGAAATTAGGGTCGCTCCAAGCCCAGACTCAGACTCAGATCAATTACCTACAAGTTCTTATCTAACGACCCAAGGATAGTTTTGGAATTTGGGGTAGGTTGATTTAAAGGATAGGAACCAAGGTATATCTCGGCGCTTCAGACACTCAAGAAAATCCACTGTAACACGCAATCACAACTCGTCCAGTTCCAGACGCGTAAAACGGCGAACCGAACTGTTTTGAATTACCGGAAGACGAGTGTCACAGTAGCTTGACGCAGAGACTGAATGCCTCCCCCTCCCACGCTCTCGTATTTATAGACCCCACATGTCTGAAAAAAAATGGCGTCCTTTGCGGAATACACGCTGCCCAAGCGAAAGCTTCTTATCCCTAACTACACAGGGTCTAATTTCAATCAAACATGCCATGCAGGTCCGCCGTTCTACAAACTTTGTGTATGCATATTTACTATGATCAACCGTCGGTTATCACTCAAGTCATTTGGTATTGCCGATACATAAAATCTGTTGATCGCTGACCATTAAAGCTGGTGCGATTAATTAAGCCTTCCCGACCGCTAGCGTCTTAGAAAAAGATCACTAGAATGATATTCAAACCCGTGATGTCAAACTCGCCACTTCGTACCAAACAAACGCAATTGTATATTTGCAGTCAGCATAATAGCTTTCTCCGTATCGTTCCATTATTTAGTTATTCATAATTTATTCAGCGCGCACCAAATCGGCTCTGATCCCTACACATTTCGCAGGAATGCGACAAAAAAAAAACCTGACTCGACCTTGCTTCTCCGAACCAACCACGTTCTATGGCTCTTTTTTTCAGCGTTAAAGAAACCGACTATTGTATTCAATGTGTACCGTACGGCGATGGGCTAGCCTTCTGTTACGCAAAATGAAGTATTAAATGAACTGACTCTTGTGTACCATTACATACTGTACAAGCTAAACAACTGCAGACTTATGATATGTCAATGCCACAATGCCGGTCGAACATGCGGTTCCTGAACACATCAAAGAGAGCTTATAATATGTGTGTTGATAAACTAGTGTATGTAACTGTACATAATTAGGCATGATGTAGCAGTCACATAAACCACTATTACTGTTTATATTGCCACATCATAATTGTACATACGTCAATTATTTTTATTATAATATTTACCAACTAAAACTAAACTAAGACTAAAACTTACATTATACCTAAATAAAATAAATACGTTTATATCTCACTACCTAGAATTTGTAGAGAGAGACTGCAGAAAATGTTGACTTATACAACTGACGCATTCATGTCCAGTGTCTTATAAATAAAATGAATTAAGAATTCACTGAATGCAGATAACATGCAAAACAAAACAGAAGCAGAAATACGAAGTAAAGTTACTCGCGAGGAACTGGTCAAGGAAGAATTAGGTTTGATTTCTTTGGTTCCCTATAGTTTTATATTACCTACTTCTATAGTATTTTATTCAAAATTATATGGTTATAGTAAGAATATATATAATAAAGAAGTAATATGTAAGAAAATAGAAGAGGCATAACCGGAGCGTAGCAAGGCGGAGCGAAGCGTATGCAAGCAAGATACAGGGAATTCCAGTTTGGGTTTGTAATATCCCTTTGAAAAAGGGATATTACAATGTTCAAGATTACTTAAATGATGGGACTGTATGGGGTTAATCTGGCTCAACACAGTCCTTGCTGTTAATAATTGTGTAATTATTTATTCCTGCTTATTAATTATGATAATGATATATTTATATTTGTATTGGTTAAGCATAAGCAATTTTTAAAAGAGATCTAAAAATCTATCTGTGGGAGTTTCTACGTCCTTCTTCTCTCGTAGTGGTCCAATGTGGAGAAGTGGCAAAAAATGACGATTGCTAAATATATGTAAATATCTACAGTAATAAAGACATTTGGAATTTTGGAATTGGAATTGGAATTTTGGGGCTAGATCAATGTGTGTAAATAGTGTCCAAGGTAGGAAGGTATTATAATATAGGAAAGCCAATGATGGCTAGAGTAGGTAATTGTGGCTAAATTTCAATAAAATAACGTACATACTGAAATGTTGTACTTTATGTGCAATACTATTAATAATATAATTTAATGACTAATAACTGTGACAAAATAGCTTTTATATTATTCTACCGCTATAGGAACTTTTCACCATTGTATTTTTAAATTAAACTTTATTGGTTTAATTTAAGGAACAAATTAAAATAGCTCAATACTTGCGGCAGAATAATAATTATTTCTCAACTAACCACTAGTGGAACTCTATTAATTTTTATTAAATGGCTACTGGTGGCGGACTGAACACTTTCATTAAAATAACCTAAGAATTTAAGATAATTATATTATAAAAAACTACACAGACATAAGAAAACACACAATAAAAAACACAATATCAAACAAATAAATCGCCCCAGGACATACCCGACCCAAAGGTACCCTGGTAGTATTGCCGCGCTGCACGGCGAGTGAGATCCGTTGGATCAGGAACGCCCCGGAATGGTTGTCAAAACCTCGGTCCCTCAAGCGTCGCCAAACATGAACTCCTAAAGTACTTTAAAAACTACTTATATAGGAAGATAGAGGTTTATTCAATCAAGCTAAAATCACTAAGCTATGAGGACACTGAAAGTCTTCTGTCAATCATCTCCTGATGATCTCCCCCTGTCCTTCCACACACACACCCATACACCCTCACACACACCCACATACCTACTCACACACACACACACACACACACACACACACACACACACACCACACACACACCCCACACACACACACCCCACACACATCTCACTTACACACACACTTCCAATCTCTGACACTCCACACCATTATACTCTCTTACCTCTCTGATGATTAAATTGCACCTACCTTGGGTACCTTGATTACTCCGGTTCAGCGTCGGGAGAGGCTGGTAATCTGTCAAACAGGACCTCCTAGTACGGATACCAGTCTCTCACATAGATAAGACAAAACGCATAGCACCTAAGTTAAACAATGTTACACCATATAAAACTATGTGAGAGAACAAAAAAAAAAAAAAAAAAAAAAAAAAAAAAAATATGAAATACAACATAATTGGTCACTTGCAATGATTGACGAAACGGATGTATACAGCGGGAGTGAATGTAGCCGTCGGACGCCTAAGAAGGTCCTACAAAGACCAAGTTGAAAATGTATTTGTGAAGGGGTAAATTAGACGTATCCGCAACCTTCGTTTCGTTGTATGAAGGGATTTAATAATGTTTAGAAAGCGAGAGATTCATGACAGGATCGTTGCAAGTGGAGATCCAGGTCTTTAGACTCTAACTACCCCTCTTCCGGGAGAAATTGGTGTTGATATGATTGTATCCTGTGTTACTAAATTTTTAACCAATTCTCCAGATTTTTAGGCGACGAAGCAAGCAAACGAACTTAAGATTCAGTTTGAAATAAGATTGATATATGATGAATGATTCTTTTTCAATTATCGATGATTAGTTTTTGTCCCGGTCTTTCAACGAATTCTGCCATATGCAGTTTAAAGCTTACGGTCAGATATTACACAAAACGAGAAAACTCAGTATATGCATGCTATCTAGACCTGAGTCGAGGTTCCGACCTAGTTAATAATATTTTTGGGAGTATTCTCCCTCTAGCAAAGGTAACACCCGTCGTAGATAATTAATTTATCTCAAGTACATTATCTGACGTTTAGTGTTTAGTGCATGTAAATCTATAGTTAACAAAACATTGAAATTTTAAATCTCTAATTCCTATAAGTTTGAGATTTAAATAAAATAAAACGTTTTATAGCAAATTGTATCACCTTTCCTTGAAACGATAGTACAAAATAAGTCGAAAATATTTTGAGTCCTTTTTATTTTGAAAGTATATCTTGTCTACTTAAAAAGTTATTGCAATTTGAAAAGTGTGGTTTTCTGTGCTTTTCATTTAAATTTGTTCAGCCGTTTGAGCATGATTGAGGCACAAACACACAAACATCCAAACATCGCTACGTTCGCATTTATAATATAAGTTGGATGCCCTTCATGGCTCAATAAGATGTATTGACCATTTACAGACATTTAAGACCACATTGCATAAATTCTTTATTGACAAGGCTTATTATACTGTCCCATAATTTCTCAAAGATAGTATAAAAGCATAATTATATTAAACACCATCATAAAATTGACACTAATCTGCATTAGTTTTATCTTATTATTTCACATTATTACATTGATACAACTTCGATTTCTAGCATTAATCTTAATTAGGTTTATGTAATTATTTTGACATTACAAAATTGATTTCGATGGGCGTTCTTATATTATCTAAATTAATCTGATATTGGGCAACTTTTTTTGAATTAAGCTTTATTCTTTATAAATATTTTTATTTGTTACTAGTTTTTTCCCGCGACTTTATTCGCATTGTACTTTGGAAATATGTCCAGTTCAAACTTGTGTAGTAACTCTTAAAGCAATATAATCGCAATGGCTATGACCATATGCCCTATACCGCCAAATGTCTATTCCTTTTCGTGCAGTAAGTAATAATTAGGTTTTTAATATGGTATTTGTATTTATCTCGGCTTTTTTAATATTTATCTTTTATTTGTATTAAAAAAAATGCACATACTCATAGTATAAAATATAGTTAAGCTACTCTAAATGTATATAACACCGTAAAAAAAACTAAAATTGCAAATAGATACGTTTGAATTTGAATTTATTGAAATGTATTATTATTTTACATATAACTTATGACTATGCGTTACGTTGCCTGAAAAGGGACTCTTTTTATTATTATTATGTATATATTTATTTTATTTTCTCCTTAAGGAAGTTCTGTTAAGGCACGTTCATCAAAAGTTCAAAGAACAGCGTAGCTAAGAACTGATCGAATCGAAGTATCTACAAAATTAAATTTATAAATAAATACAAAACCCAGACAACCCTGTGGTTTACAGTCTTGTTTAACGGTACCCTAAACTCAACTCAAGAAACATGAGCATTTAGAAAACATGAAATACAACAGAAAACGGCGAACCGGACCAAATAAACATGGTAGCAGCGGAGCTGGCTTCTAACACCTTGTTCTCGTGGTCAATATTGAACGTCAGCGTTTTCCGCGTTTGAATCCACAAACACAAAGCACCATTTTGATATTTTGACGATGGTTTCTGATTGCTGCGATCAAGGTTCTCAAATTCTCCAATTGCCAATGACAATAAACAAGACTAAAAAGCCTCACCTTTTAACACGAAACCAGTAGTAGCTCTTTCCATTTTTATTCGCATCTGCTCGCATTCTAAGAAGAGTGCACCGACGGACGGCGAGTAATCCGACAGAATTCTGATGTAGTGCAAACGAAGATATTATTCCTCGGGGATTTGATTTAATTACCCACTGCTGGGCTGTATGCAAAGACTCGGGACAGAATTTGATGGAGTAAATTCCAGGGGCGCATTCAGACTGTGGGGTCCAAATTCGGCTAAAGGTGTGAACGAATCCTTCGAGTTAGCGTGTTTGAGGTATTTTACTTTGAGAGGTGCAATGTTTGTCTTCCACATTCAAAAAAGTCCCCCATATCCCTTTTGAATGGGGAAGACAAACATTTTCGTAGAGGGCACTGTGTGTCTGAGATTAGTCAAACATTGTCAACAGGAAAGTTCTACGGATATTGACAAAGTGGAGTTTTTTGGCAGCTTATAAAAAAAACTGAATTCATATGGCGCTGATTCGACGTGGATTTCTTGACAACCTTAATCATTAGGGAAAAGATGAGAACCACTTTTTTAAGAATTTAACGTCGCAAGATTTGATATATAATTTTTTCACGATTTTCGTAAATTTTGCACGGGATTTCAGTTTGAAAACCAAAGTTCACAACACTGCGCTAGAGGGCGCTGCAACGTAAACATCGTACAAAATGTACCTCCGTGAAAAAAATTAAATAAAAAATATTAACAAGACGAATAAATAGTAAACATTTGTGTAATAGTGTAAACCAAGTGATATGCTATGCATATACTATAAAAATATGATAATAAATGTGATATAAAAGTGAAAATTTACACTTTAAATCAACGTTATAGACAGTGCAGCAGTGAACAAAACCAAGGTGTCAAACAAGCTAAAATCATTCAAATATAATTACCAATATGTAAATTAAACTCAAACAAACATAAAACTCAGTGAATAAACACGCAAAATCTGGACATAAGTGATAAATCGCGTCAGTGCAAAGTCCATTAACGACATAGCACACTCATCTTCCAGGCTGCATCTACACCGCAATACTTACATACCAATATTTCATCAAGTGTTATTCAGTACTTGATAGCCGAAACGGTTAAGGTGGCTGTCTTCGCAACACAGTGGAGGACCTATGGTTCAATACCTATCCCCAGGTTTATCAATTATTATTTTTTTGGTGAACGTGCACAATACGCATAGGAAGGAAAATTATACCAAGTGCAATCATCATGTCATTATATGGAATAAAAAGAAAGTAACAATAACCTAAAATAAACACCGAAAACTAATCACCAACGCCATTTAGTGACAAAGACCATAACGACATCTAGCAGAAAATTGAAGAACAACGTGTGCCCTAAGATCTACATAGTTAACAACCTTTCACAAAAACTCAACAGAGGGTGCTACAGTCGTTGTGCTGTTTTGAGGCCTAGTTAGAGATTATAGAGATGAACCACAACTACATGAACCTCGAACCAACTAAAAACTCAAAAATGACTATATGTGCAAGCTGCAATCAAGAAATAGGCAACAAACAACTAATGAAATGCCATATCTGCAAAAGAGAATACGACCTTACCTGTGCTAATGTTAGTGAAAAAATATATTACCTTTCTTTCCACCCTGTCAACCAACAACCAAGAGAATGGAAATGTCCAAGTTGTATCTGCAAACAACCCAGGAATAACAACGACAATACACCCATTAGACACACCTATGCACCGATTCCTGAAAAACAGTTAGATGACGCGAATACAAATATTACTCAGCGCAGACAACCAAAGAAAAAGTTAGTAAACATGAGTTTCCCAGGCTTTCTGAATGATACCGACGAATCATCATGTGAAAGAATAATAGACGAGAATTTATTTGGAGATACCATACTCGATTCACAAATGGAAAATTCCGGGATAATCGGCAAAATAAGTGTGCTTCTCGACACCAAGCTATTGAAAAATAACTCAAAAATTGTCGAGGAAAATTAAGTCTGAAATTAAGTCACTGTTACAGCAAGAGATACAAATTGCAATAAAAAACATAAAAATAGAAATAGACAATAACATTGGCACTTTAAAATTAGACCAAAATGAATCAAACCAGCAAATTGGAAAACTAATAGGTCAAATCAGTTTAATAGAGGAACAACTGTCTACCCTGAAAGAAGAAATAAGAAACAGTACATCATCATCAATGCCCATATCGGAAACTTCTCCCAAAAGTGACTATATAAAGATAATAATCCTAAACCTAATTGGGAAGATGAAAACGAACTCTTCAGAAGAATCACCTATATATTTAGGGACATCCTGGATGTTAATATAGACGGATACATTGAAGATCTACGTAGATTGGGTCGCAGAGGAAGCAGAAGACCAGTAGCTATTGAACTCATAAGCAAGAGAATGGCTAAGTACATCATTGACAACAAGCAGTACTTTAGGACTGCAGGTTTGAGCCTCTCTACTTTTTTAGATGAGGAGTCGCTTAAACAAAGGAAAAACCTAGTCAGAACTCTCTGCGAGGCACGGAAAGAAGGCAAACACGCGATCATCCGCAACAACCGTCTCCTGATCAACGGGAAGCCATACCTGGACACAACATCCAACACAATACCACTCACAAATAGAGCCATGCCCGCCGACGACAAAACTTCAGCAACAAATCACGTCAATGAAAGGACAACCTTCCAAGATACAAACTCATAACTAAGATAAACTTCCAAGATAAATAGCCTTAACTTTCGTAACTAGCTCAAGTATACTATATCAAAATGTAGGAGGCTTAAAACACAACATACCTCTGATAGAGACAGACTCTTTCATTAAGAAAAATACTATTTTATGTGTTAGTGAAACGTGGTTGTCAGAAAAGGAGACAGATCTTGTGAAAATTACAGGTTACAAACCAGCTACCTATTTTTGTAGAAAGCACCATATTCGTGGAGGTGTGGGTATATATGTTAGGGAAAACATAGATTTTGTTGAACTGCTCGATATACCTAAAATGTCTACCGAAATGGTTTTCGAAGTCTGTGGCATTGAAGTTCCTTCGTGTAATATAATAATTATCATAATATACTGGCCTAATAGCTCCAGAAAGAAAGATCTCTTTCATAATTCGTTAGGAAAGCTCTTGCAGGCTGTACAAAAAAAATACAAAAAGAAAACCATTATAGTAGATGGTGACTTCAACGTGAATATGTTAGTAGCGACCCCAGCCCGCTTAAGACTAAAAGACCTCTTCAGAAGTTTCCATTTCCACCTGAAAAACCACGAACCAACTAGAATTACATCAGAAACAAGCACTTGCATAGACCTTGTTTTCACCAATTTCAGCCAAATCAATACAACAGTAACCACTACAGAATTCGGGTTATCTGACCATAGAGGTGTTACAATTTTCATACCCATAGCTCTCACAAACACACATCAAGAGCCAAAAATATGGCATATATATAAGAGAACTTTTAGCAAGTTAAATACTCAACTATTTATCTCAGAGCTAGGTAAGATAAATTGGGGTAATACTCTGGTAGACTCAGCAGACGTTAACGAAAACTTCAACAATTTTCACATCATAAATAAAACAAAAATTAGACCAATGCATCCCAAAAGTTAAAGTAAAACTGAAAAAGGAAAACACTAAAACATGGATAACCAAGGGCATCAGAAAATCATGTCAGCATAAACGCCTATTAAGAATCCTAACATAACAAACAAAAAATGCATTTCTTAAAAATCACTATAGAGCATATTCGAATACTTTAAAAAAGGCAATCATTATATTTAGAAAACTACACTACATAACCAGACTTAAAAACTCTAAAAACTTAACTAAAACTGTGTGGCAAGTAGTAAAAGAGACTGCGAACAAACATCGGAAAATGAACAGGGCTAACATCGAACTTCTGGACGGAAACAACCTGATAAACAACCCACAAAAAATTGCAAACACTTTTAACAATTATTTCCGGTCAATAGGCAAAAACTCAAATCTCATACATCCCTCGACACCACCGCCTGGGCGACCTGTAATATCACCGCTCAAAAACTCTTTTTATATTCATCCTGTAACCGAAAAAGAAGTCTACCTAATTATAAAAAAATTAAAGAATAAAAACAGCGCCGGTTTCGACGACATTCCTACATCACTATTAAAAAAGTGCCCCCAATTCCTAGCCGCTCCACTAACATACCAGATTAATCAATCGTTTAATTCCGGCTGCTTTCCTGATTTGCTAAAAAAGACAATAATTAGACCATTACACAAAAAATATTCTAAACTAAATACCGATAACTATCGCCCAATCGCCCTTCTGTCCTCACTAGCTAAGATTTTCGAAACCGCTATGTATAACAAGCTCTATGCTTTTTGCGAAAAATTTAATGTTTTTGACGATAATCAATACGGCTTTAGGAAATCGAGGTCGACAACACTAACCGTTTTCAAATACATAAACAACGTCTTATACGCATTAAACGATGGAAAAAACGGAATAGGCATTTTACTAGACATGAGCAAAGCTTATGACCGGGTGCTATACAATATCTTGCTACAAAAACTATCAGGTATCGGCGTACGTGGCAAAGCCCTCAAATGGTTCGAATCTTACTTAGACAATCGTACACAACATGTAGAAATAGACCATCACAACCACCTCACAGGTGAGATCGCCAAAGTCAAGTCTGAAACAGTGAATGTACACAAATCAATTCCACAAGGCAGTTCTCTAGGGTGCTTGCTGTTTCTGATATATATAAACGACCTTCCTAAAGTAATAGATAACTCATGCACTCTGTTCGCTGATGACACCTCAGTTTTAATCCCAGGCAATGACGCCCACATCCTAAACAACCATCCATACTCCACATTCAATAAAATAGAAAATTGGCTTGAGGACAATAATCTAGACATAAACCTAAATAAAACTAAACTAATTCAGTTTCATCCATATCAAAGAACACCTTTAGAGATAAACTTTTCATTTAAAAATAAGCCAATAGAATGAGTCAATACCTACTGCCTCTTAGGAATTCACATAGACTCGTACCTAAACTGGAAACAACACATCAGCAAATTGAGCTCTAAATTATCTGGCTTTACCTACGCCCTATATGAAATAAAAAAGGCTACCGATTTAGAAACCGCCAAGAAGGCTTACTATGCCTACGCACATTCCCGGCTTCAATATGGCATCATACTATGGGGCAAGTGTGTTGACATACAAAAAATCTTTATCTTACAAAATAAATGCATAATAATATTGGCACATATAGACCAAATGACCAGTCGACCTTCTTTCAAGATCTTCAAAATTCTCACCTTAACTTCAATATATATTTTGGAATTATAATTATTTGTTAGGAAAAACCGACATATGTTCCCTATTCGAGAGCGCCCTGTAAATCTCAGACCCCGCCCAAGATTAGCTGCAACTGATTCTAACCTAGTATTAGTAGACACAGGCCCTTATAATATTTGTGTCAAAATATATAATCACCTACCACTTTAAAAGAAATAGAAAATTTTAAAAGGTTTCAGAATATTTTAAAGAAATTCTTGATAGAAAATGCCTTTTACAGCCTTCAGGAGTTTTACGATTATGATTATGACCTATGCCCTTAATAATTTAATTTGAAATAAAATAAAATAAAATTTTACAATCATTGATTACTTACCTATATTTATTCGTATTATATAATTTTATTAAGTGAAATCTCAGAAAATTAGAAAATTGGTACCTATAACTGATATATATATAATAGAACATAATAGCCATGCCTTAATACCTTAGACCTAAGTAAAAAAGAATAATATTGCAATGCCCTTGCAGGGCGCATCTTCTGGGACTACATTTAATCTTGACATCTTGTACTTGTACATATGTATACCACATGTAAGCGATGAATAAATAAAAAAAATAAAAAAAACTGGCAGAGCCCAATCGTAATTACAAAATGATATGACAGGTACGCAAAGTTATTCAAAGAAATAATAAACAAATGAGCGAAAAAAAAGTCTGTTTCGTTTCGTTCAATCGCCAAAGAGATTGAGATTAATGGTGGTAATAATTACAAAATAGAGAATAACTCTCGAAGTGAAAGTTTTCGATATAAAATATATAAACAACAAAATAGATTTTTGCTTGTTGTTGACAAGTGGCAGTTCTTTTTTTTTTGTTTTGGTCACACACCAGCTAAGCCTAACTCAACTCAATAAGTTTTGTCATGGTGGATCTACACGCTTGGCAAACGAGACACACGTACGACAGACATAGTAAAATGTCTTATTTGCCAAGTGCGTAGATTCCCTATCAAATTTACACATTTTATTGATCTGGCAACTGGCATGAAAAAATAAAAACCATGTGTCACCAACGACATCTAATTACAAATTTGGAATTACTTCATATTAATTTCTCTGATTTACGAAACTCTTGGCATATACTTGGTTTAGTTACTCTGAGATTAATTTGTAAACTATGTTGAGATATATGTGCTCATAACGAAACTCTTTGCATACTTACTTTGCGTAGGTACCAGACTCTTAGCGCCCCGTGCGTAGAACTAATTAACGGTTTTCATCCCCGTTAGCGTGGTGAATGTATTTTGTTTGTAAATGAGTCCAGACTTTTAGCGCGTGATCGATACGTTCGAATTAGAGGGATAATTAGGAAAAGAGATTTATCTTTGATCGTATCACAAGAGCGCGCTAAATGTTCTAAGAGCTTAATTAACTTTCGTTAGAGGCCGCATTATAATATTTTGCTTAATTAAGATTGAGAGTTGATTTTATGAAAGCTCTTATCGTTTCATTGCTCACATTAAGTTTTTAAGCATTACATTTTTATACTGAAATATGTAAAAATAGTTTTAGCCCACCGAAGGGCATCGTTTTCTGGTAAAGGCTTTTACCAGAAAACGAGTAACTTTGAGCCACACTCCGTGTTTTGGGTGCCTCTTGGCGAGCGCTAAAGCCACTGCTGGTCTTAGAGAGAACTCCGAAATAGTTTAAAAAAAAGTATCCATACATTATCGGTGTATATTGAACTGAATAAAAAAGCAAGTCGAGTTATCTTCTCACGCACCCTTTCTGGGGCGTAGGGAGTCAGGGTCAGATCATCGGATCTCTTCCTGGGGAAGCTCCTCTGTCCACTCCTGTGGACCAAATTCCAAATTCCAAATGTCTTTATTACTGTAGATATTTACATATACTTAGCAATCGTCATTTTTTGCCACTTCTCTACATTGGACCACTGTGGGAGAGGAAGGGCGTAGAAACACCCACAGATTGATTTTTAGATTTCTTTTTCAAATTGCTTATGCTTAACTAATACAAAATATAATATTTAGTCATTATCATAATTAATAAGCAGGAATAAATAATTACAAAATTATTAACAGCAAGGTCTGTGGTGAGCCAGATTAACCCCATACAGGACTCGGGGGGCCCTCACGGGCGGTGGTGGTCTTCTCACTGGAGGGTGATCGCCGGCTAGGTAACCAGACTGCGTGGCTGGTGGCGGCGATACGGTGCCAGTTCGCGGATTTACGGGTGGTTTGACGCATCCGCACGCGCGAACATGCCCTTCGCCAGCCTCTGGACAAACTGGTCCACAGGTTCCCATCTTAGGTCCCTCTAGATCGCCACGTTCCTCAAGTGACGGGGGGCGCCGACTCGTTCATCATCATCATCAGCCAGTCTTTATCAGACAGTAGCAGCAATATCGGCTACAACACTCCGTCACGCTGGCTCAGTGCGGGTGATGGAGGGGTTTTTGCGACTACTCAAAGTCAAAGTCAAAGTTCTTTATTACTGTAGATATTTACATATTATTAGCAAACGTAATTTTTTTGCCTTTTCTCTATTTTGGACTACTGTGGGAGAACTTCTACTGCCATGTATCGATAGAAGCCGGGACTGCTGGAAACTCTGCACGTCTGACAATTTACCTTTATAATTAAGATAAATTATTATATCATTGGTAAATGGTAGCACTGGATTTGAAACTGCATCTCCTGCGTGAAAATCAAGCGTGAAACCCACTAGACTACGGAGCTCTTATTTTATTAATATAAAAAGATGAGAAAGTTCCAAGTAAATCCAGACCTGGAAGAAAAACGAATGAGAAGCGTCGGATTGAAATTCTTGGACAGGGTCATTTCAGTTAAAGTTTTTCGTGTTTTATCTGCCCTGCCTACGAGGCTGACGGTCCTGGGTTAGAATCCCGGTAAGGGCAAATATTTATGTGATGAGCAAGAATATTTGTTTCTTAGTCTTGGATGTTTTAAGTATTTACATAAGTATATTTGTATATAAGTATTTATTTCTATTAAATATATCGTCATATAGTATCCATAACACAAGCTTACTGAGCTTACTGTCGGCCTAGTTCTATTTGTGTAAGATTGTCCTCTTATATTTATTTATTTATTTAAGCGCTGCACCAAATGAACAAAATTTGATTAATATTATATAAATAGGGTCTGCAGCTAAAGCGGATGTAAGATCACTTCTAATATATATATATATATATATATATTTGTTCGCTAATTATCAATAGCTATGAAACAAATAAGTAGAAGTATTTAAACCGTAGGCCTGAACGCGAGTGTCTGAAAATTCCCTTGAATTTATTGCAGAAAATTTCCATAGCGCTTCGGCGTTCTTAAGTTTAAACTTTCCGATATCTTTCAAAACATGCAAAACTCTGTACTCAAACTCTGAAGTAACTTTAAATAACTGGAATCCAGAATGACTTAGGTACTGTCGAGTAACATAAAGTTACACCATTCTGCACATAAAGTTACAACTGTCATAGTCAAGAGATTGTCACTGATCCGACATTTTTCTACCAGAATCAGGCCCCAGCTTACAGCCCACATATGATACGTCAAAACTCAATCATACGAGTCCTTCAACAAACAAGTTTTTAACTCCCGACAAAATTCAAATGAAATCATAACAAAAAGAGGAGTATAAGTTTGAAGCGTGTAACAGCCCGTATGTGTGTGTGACTTTGTCTGTCTGTAGCACTCTAGCGCTCATTCGGTTGGAAGGATTTTAATGAGTTTTTTTTTGTAGCAGACTTCCCTGCAGTGGTTCTTAGTTATTTTTATCAAAATCAGTTCTGTGGTTCGAAAGTCATCATATCATTTCAACATATGAACCAAAGTTAAGTCATTTTATGCATTAATTTATTGTGTCTGGGGTGTCTAAACATACATACATACATAGCGTCACGCCTTTTCCTATACGGGTTGACAGAGGCACAATTGTGCCCAATTTGAGCCAGTTATTCAATACACCATTTTTTCGTGACAGGGGGCTAGCTCATCGCTGCAGCTATGGAGTAATGAAGTTTCCTCACGATGTTTTCCATCGCCGTTAGAACGTCCATATAATTACTTAGGGTAAATTAATTATCTCATTGGTACATGGTCAGGAGTCGAACCTGCATCTCCTGTGCTCTCAAATTTTTAATTTATGGATATTTGTTAAAGTCCACCAGTTTTTGTGCTAAGGTGCCACAGACAGACAGATATTTCAAACTTATGATACCCCTCTTTTTTCGCAGGAGGCTAAAAAACACATTCATCAGCCTACAAATCTCAGTTGAAAATAACTCACAATATAATGCCCGTCAGCAGTGACGGCATCAGATTGTATTTAATCGCACATCAAAAATACTGATTTGCGGATCAACAAAAACACTTTTTAGTTTTAAATATTTTTATGTGTACTTAAGTTTCTGTTTTAACTATTTTTTGTTGTTCTTACATGTTCAACTTTTGCCCTGATATTTGCTGTGCAGATCAGTATTTTTATGTGCAGTTTAATATTTCCCCATCAAAAATACTACTTTTGTGTTTACGCAATGAAATTTAGGTTTTGATATATTTATTACAAATTAACATTAAATATTTGTGTTATCGCAACAGATGCCAAATCGACACAAATATAGACAACATACAATAAATAAAATATTAATATAGTTGCAATTCAATTACAGTCGTATAAATACAGATTCAATTCAATTCAGTTTCAATTATTATAAATGCCTAAATGTGATGATATCAGCATAGCCACGACACGAATCAGTCGTTAGAGTAATTGTGTTCTGTGGTCGTTCCGTGGATACCAATAGGCGTAGCTGTGTGTACTCGATACACGTATGTTTATCCATAAAACGATGTCTTAATTAAGTGGAACTCAAATAAACAAGATGAATTCAGTGATTAGTGCTTTTTAATTAACTGACCCCTAAATATCCTTATCATGTACTTCTTGACATCTAGGAATTTGTTTATGAATCCCATTCAAATTGAGAAATCCAACAATACGCGTCGAAAAAGTATGCGAATCGTACTGTCAGTTACTCTTATATAAAATGACGTAAGGTTCACTTTTCGCTGTGGTAATTATTCCTGCTTGAGCCACAGAAGATTATTTTAAATCATAAAATAAATAAACAGTCTTTTGATTAGTCGATTTTTTTAATTGAAAAGGATTCTGATGGAAATTCCCAAATCTCAGAATAACATAATAAGCCTGCAGGTGTTGGGAAATAGGTTTTTTTACTATTCAGTTTGTCTGCTACGAGAAGTAGGCGCATTTTTGCCTCTTTTTAGGGTTCCGTAACTGATGGGTGCCAAAACGGGACCCTATTACTAAGCCTCCGATGTCTGTCCGTCCGTTCGTCTGTCACCAGGCTGTATCTCATGAACCGTGATAGTTAGGCAGATGAAATTTTCACATATGATGTTTTTCTGTTGCCGCTACAACAAAAAATACTAAAAAACAGACTAAATAAATATTTAAGGGGGCTCCCATAAAACCATTTCGACGACCCGAATGGCCGAGTCGGTAGTGACGCTGCCTACGAAACCAAGGGTCCCGGGTTCGAGTCCCGGTGGGGGCAAATGTTTGTTTGATGAGAACGGATGTTTGTATCCTAGTCATGGTTGTTTATCTATCTAAGTATGATATTTATCTATATAAGTATGTGTATCGTTGTCTAGTACCCAAGATACAGGGAATCCTAGTTTGGGGCTAGATCAATGTGGGTAAAATGTGTCCAAGGTATTATTATTATTATTATAATACCACATACAAACTTATGAATGCACCTGGTTACGTACATGGAGTGTGAAAGTAGCCGCACCAATAACTTTGTAAACAAAATTTTGCCATGTAAAACACAAACTATTCATTCCACACCATCCTTACCATTGCACGGTGGTACGGAACCCTTCGTGTGCGAGTTGGACTCGCACTTGGCCAGTTTTTACTATTCAGTCTGTCGGGCGCATTTTTGAGTATTTTACTATTTAAAGCTAACAGTATAAACATTTATTTTTATTTATTTGTATTTACAGGCACATACATTCTTCTCCTGACCCAACACGATATCACACGGATATCCTGTATCATGGGAACTAGAAACAGCGATATCACACACATATGTATAAACATCCAAGACCTGAGGATTTTTTTTCTTCATCCCCAGACGGGGATCGAACCCGGGACCCCACGCATGGGGGTTACTAGCGTTTGCCCCCGTTTTCGTTTCCCCCCGAAACTAATCAAAAGAATATCATATAGTTATATGTTTGATTCCCCCCGTAGTTAAAAAATAAGTACAGTCAAGTGAGACAGTGCAACTTCCGAAATATTATTTTTAGCGACCGATTTTGTACCGATTTGTTTATTATGATACTTAAAATGCATTAAATACTATATCTCAACAAAATGTAGAGGCTTTTATGTTTAAAGGTATATTCGGTAGGTAATAATTGATTACCACTGATTCTCAAAATATTTATTACATATACATATATAATTTTAATTATTGAGTGCCATATGGTGCATACAATGTAAACTAATTTTAACAAAGTTTCTTTTCTTTTCTTAGTGTTTTAATTATTAATATTATTTATTTTTCTGTTGATTTATTTATAATTAAACACTTTTTGACAAATTTCATTAACTCAGCATTTTCATATAAGTACATATTGTAGGAAACTAAATGTAAAACTGGCGAAGCTGTGATTTGATTTGTGATAATGGTAAAAAATTATAATAATAATTATAATTATGATCTGAAATAAATGTATAATTTTGGCTTAGTACTTTTTTCTTTGACTGTACCACTTCGATGATAAAGTAGATAATTTTCGGGGGGAAACGAAAACGGGGGCAAACGCCAGTAAACCTCGCATGGTAGGCGGAGCAACAAATATTAGTTAGTATGAAATTATAGCCCAATAATGGCCCGAGGAGGGGCACAGGCCTTAACCAGGATTCGAGAAAGATTGAGCCATTGTTGTAGGGGAGCACGCTGGCTCAGGCGGGTTGACGAAGGGGTATTTGACGACCCGAATGGCCGAGTCGTCAGTGACCCTGCCTACGAAGCCAAGGGTCCCGGGTTCGAGTCCCGGTGGGGGCAAATGTTTGATGAGAACGGATGTTTGTACCCAGTCATGGTTGTTTATCTATCTAAGTATAATATTTATCTATTATAAGTATGTGTATCGTGTTCTAGTACCCAAGATACAGGGAATCCTAGTTTGGGGCTAGATAAATGTGTGTAAATAGTGTCCAAGGTATTATTATAAGATATTATTATTATTATTATTATTGGGCTGGTGCAAAATCCGATTGTCAGAAGTTTTCAAGCAGGCCCATTAGGGTATCTGGCACAGATTTACGACTACTGCCACCGATTAGCGATAGTAGCCAAGGCCTACTACTTAACGTGTCCTACAATATACGGAAACGCCTGAAACTAATGCATGTGGCATTTGAAACGGGTCACCCATCCAATAACCATGTCGGCCAGATGTTGTTTAACCGCAAGATCGTTTGCGATGTGCCAGTACCGCTAAGTCACGGGTGATTCAAGTGCTATTAGTTTTCCAGGGTTTATATGTTTACAGTGTGTTTAACAAAATGGTCCTTCGAGACGCATATTTCATAAATATTCGAACTGAACGGTTCAGCCAGTTTTTGCCGAAAATCACGCAGAAAATTCCATTGTTAAAGTGACAAAAGAAATCGGACTTCATAAAGAAAAGTCTTGTTAGACCATTAACGTAACGTAAGCGATGGTCTAGGATTTCAAAGGAAACACCTCAATTTTGGGGTTCCGTTGACACCACTAATTGGTAGCTGTGCTCGAACAACGCTGAAGAATTGTTTGCTGCGAAGTGGCAGGAAAAATCAAGGCGACATGAGTCAGAGTTTTATACAGCGTGTAAGTTTTAAATCGATTTAATTAAAGCAGCTTTATTTTTCACTTAACCATGCAAATTTCCTGACCGCACGGTCCTAAATGTAAGAAGGTGTCAAAACTCAAGTGTTACTGTGTCTATTACTTGTAATTTAACCTGATAAAGACATAACAAATCTAGTCCGTGCCACCGTGTAGTTAAGGCATAGTAAAGGCATCACGCTATGTCGTTGTTATCAATGTAGTGTAATATATTATATTGTTAACTTTTAGTGCCAAATATTATCTTATCTCATCTTATGTTATCCTTATCTTATAATACCTTTATAATAATAATAATACCTTGGACACTATTTACACACATTAATCTAGCCCCAAACTAGGATTCCCTGTATCTTGGGTACTAGACAACGATACACATACTTATATAGACAAATATTATACTTAGATACATAAACAACCATAACTAGGTTACAAACATCCGTTCTCATCAAACAAATATTTGCCCCACCGGGACTCGAACCCGGGACCCTTAGCTTCGTAGGCAGGGTCACTGCCGACATGGCCATTCGGGTCGTCGTATATACCCTTGATATAGTATTTTTGGGTTAGCATGGCAAAGGCGGGCGTTGACCCCTGCCTACATCTGTATGCTCATGATTAGGTTAGCGATACCTACTTAATTTTTACGTAAAACGCTCGAAATTACTGTCTTCTTCTAACCTATTATGATAAGGCAAACAAATATAATGACCACCAAAATATTTTTTACCTATCCAAAATGGCTAAATGACCACCAAAAGTTGCAGAAAATCTCAGGGCAAAATACTGCGGTAGCTTAGGTGGAGGGTCAAGGGGGTGAGCGAAGCGAAGCCCCCTTTATCCTTCGTGTTAGGTTGAACATGTAAGAACAAAAAAAAATACTTAAAACATAAACTTAAGTACACAAAACATAAAAAGAAGTTTGGTGATCATTTATCCAAACACAATTTGGTGCATTTATCCATACTGGCAGTAATTTCGAATTTATTGGTAGTAAAATAGGTGCATTTTTGGTAATCGTTTAACCACAAACCCTTACTTTTTACGTGAAACGCCCGAAATTACTGTCTTCGTCTAACCTATCATGATAATAGCGGTTGCCGATCGTCACTATGGTTACCACGTATGCCTCGGTTCACAGTAGTCGTCGGGTCAATGACCGCTGTCGCCATGCCTACCCGTGAACACTTTAGCAACCAAACTTGTTGTACTTTTACTTGCAACCCAGAGTTATTTAGAGTTAAAAATGTGCACTTTTCACAGTTCATGAATGTTTAACAATCTTACCCATCAAAGTTGGAAGCAAGCTTAGATATGCTAATTTTGAACTCATTAGTAGTTACAAGCAGAACGCTTGGTGCTTAAGAAAGAGTATTTTTAGGGATTAGGAGTATAGTATAGCATGTCAAACTAAATCTGAACCAGCTCATTTTAGAGATAAAACCAGTCAAGTGCAAGTCAAATTCGCGCATCGAGGGTTTCACACATTTCGTTTTCAACAACAACAAAAAAACACACGCGCACACTTAGCCAGTTAATAAATAATTCATTTTGTTTAACTTCTGTGAACAAAAGCTTTCGTAGCTAGCCCATCGCCGTAGCTACGAAAATATGAAGGCTTCCTCACAATTTTTCCATCACCGTTAACACGAACGTACCATAAAAGAGGAGTTCCGGGATTTATATAACAGTTTCATAACAGTTTTATGCATCTTTTGATTTTATACGACTAGAAAAACCGGGGAAATTCGTTGTGCTGTCAGCGCCCGTTACATAGAATTTATTCCACCAGACTGCGTTCAGATATTAGTCGACACCAAAATGTTTTTAGGGATAAAAGACCAAATGAGGGATAAAATTTATAAAAATCCAAAATAAATACCTAGACCAATATGTCAGTTGGCTTTGGCCTTTTTAACCCCCGACGATCAAAAGAGGGGTGTTGTAAGTTTGAAGCATCTTTCGGTGTGTCGGTGTGTCCGTATGTCTGTACGTGGCACCGAAGCGGCCAAAAAGGCCGACGGATTTCAATGCGGTTTTCTGTAGTTACAAGTAGACTTTACTGCGATAGTCCTTAGATATGTTTGTCTTATGTATGATTTTCCTCTAATATTCATTTATTTATTTATTATTTGTTTGGTTAAAATCTGTGCAAAATTTGCAGTAAAATCAATAGTTCGAAAATTATATGTAGGGAGTTGTTTATTTTTTTTAAATAAAGATTTATACTCCTAGTGTTGTAAAAATATATTCAGTAAAATCGAATCGAATTGGAAAAAATAGATAGCTACGTCGATTTCTTATTTCAACACTCAAATATTTATATTGTGTTCTCTTTTTTATTTGCTCCTTATATGATTATGAATATTTATCAACAAAACACGCGTAACTAGATAGAATAGCACAGAAGCAATAGGGTTTATTTAGATGGGTTATCTTCCCGGATGAAACCCAAAAACGATCGCTTTGAGGGTAAATACCCATTTTTACCCATCCCACTCATTTACCAAGCTATATATGAAGTGGAAGAGGGAAGGGGAGGCTCAGCAGTGGGGAGACCTTGGCTTATCAAAATAATATGAATGCATAAATTAAAATTAATACCAGCTATACTATATTTATTATACTATAAAACAGCTCCGTGGTCTAATGGGTTTCACGCTTGCTTCTCACACAGGAGATGCAGGTTCGATTCCTGACCATGTACCAATGGGATAATTAATTTATCTTAAGTACATTATACGGACGTTCTGACGGTGATGGAAAAACATCGTGAAGAAACCTTCATTACTCCATAGCTGCGGCGCTGGGCTAGCCCCCTGTCACGAAAAATGGAGTATTGAATAACTGGCTCAAATTGGGCACATTTGTGCCTCTGCCACCCCGTATGGGAAAAGCCGTGACTCTATGTTATGTTACATTAATATATTTTTCGTTTTTTTATTTAGTTCGTGCTAAGTTTGTTTGTTTATGAAAGAGCAGTGACCTCTTTGTCTGCTTAAATCAGACGCCTAACTAACTCCCTAGATCGTTAATTAAATAACGACGTTTAACCAAGTCACTACCATTTTGATTTAAATAAAGCATCGTCGAAAACCTTTAACAATCTGTCTTACCGAAAGCCGGCGTGTTGGAGAACAAGATGGCGTCACGACAACAGCTGATTTGCACAGCTTATATCAGGGCAAAACACTGCGGTAGCTAAGGTGAAGGGTAAAGGGGATGAACGAAGCGAAGCCCCCTTTATCCTTCGTGTGAGGTTGAACATGTAAGAACAACAAAAATTACTTTAAACATAAACTTAAGTACACATAAAAAAAAATGTATATGTCTTGTTGCCTAGCAACGTTTAGACAACTCGTTAGCGTTTTGTTCACTTACTTGTCTGACGGAATTTTAGTGACTTGATTAAACGTCGGCATTTAATTAATGGTCTAGAGAGTTAGTTAAGTGTCTGATTTAACCAACTAACTGCGACAACTATAGCTTAATACTTACTAGCCACTAACCCAAACCACTAGCTACATTATCTGTAGTGGTGAATGTTTCTTACTTAAATATATATTTTTTACATATAATCGAAACATTCGACGCTGACAAAATGTCGACGCATTCGTCTTGCGTTGCGACTTGCGATAAAAAGAAGAAAAGAAAGTATTTTTGTGAGTGTGGTGTTTTGTTTATGTGATGTGTGAATGTGTAGTGTTGTGATTGTGCATGTTACGTGAGTGTGTGTATGTTTAGAGTAGTTGTTTGTTATTATAATTAAATAATTTCCAAATGTTTTCAATGGTCTGTGTATTTAGAAACGCAGTATCCGCTTACTCCCACATACCACAATTAGTTGCCGTCGTGTGCATACCGTCCTGTTTTCGTACCGAGGGTGTAATGCCCTTATAAATGCTTCGTACGTAATTCGCAGACATTTGTCTGTTGGCTGTCTTATTTCGTCTGCCACATTTTTACTTCTGAACGGTAATTAGGCCGTAGGACTCATTTATGTAATACGTACAACTTACCTAGACTTCTCGCTAGAATTCAATATCTGAAGGGCGCCGTTGTGACATCCGTCTATTGTATTTCTTATCTACTGGAATTTCGCACAAAAACTGTTTTGTATACAGACTGGGCACAGGTGCATGGACAGGACGATGAAGAATTTGATAAGCTCTACTCTCTCCAGAAAACCAACTATGGCTTTATGGCTATAGGATAAGGATAACGAATCAAAACCATCAACACAAAAAAATAAGAAGAAGCACAGATTTGGTAGCAAACTGGTTTAGTACGGCAGCAATCATGTATTCAAAAATCCTCAACTGGTCATAAATCGGTCAAGTGCGGGTACGACTCACACACGAACGGTTCCGTACCATTCCGTACCATTAACAAAACTTAAGGAAAAAAATGCCCGAACTGGGTTTTTATACCAAATACCAAATGTCTTTATTACTGTAGATATTTACATATACTTAGCAATCGTCATTTTTTGCCACTTCTCTACATTGGACCACTGTGGGAGAAGCAGGGCTTAGAAACTTCCACAGATTGATTTTTAGATCTCTTTTTAAAAATTGCTTATGCTTAACTAATACAAAATATAATATTTAGTCATTATCATAATTAATAAGCAGGAATAAATAATTACAAAATTATTAACAGCAAGGTCTGTGTTGAGCCAGATTAACCCCATACAGACCCATCATTTAAGTAATCTTGAACATTGTAATATCCCTTTTTCGACAAAGTCGTTTTAACATGGATTTTAAATTGTTCAAATGGCAATGTCAAGATCTCCAGAGGTATCTTGTTGTAGTAGAGAATGCATTGACCCTTGAAAGAATTGCTAACCTTCGCGAGTCTAAACCAAGCAAGTAGTCTGTGATTTTTTCTTAGGTTAACATTACAGCTATCGCTAAGTTTGGGAAATTTTGTAAGGTTCTTGCGTACGTACATTATATTTTCGAAAATAAATTGACTAGCTACAGTTAGTATGTCAATTTCTTTAAAAAGCTGTCTTAAGGAGTCTGTGCGTTTTAAATTATAAATTGCTCGAATAGCTCTTTTCTGTAAAATAAAAATAGTTTGAATATCCGCTGCTTTTCCCCACAACAAGATACCATAGGACATGACACTATGAAAGTAACTAAAATATACTAGCCTAGATATAGCCACATCCGTGTTTTGTCTGATGTTCCTAACAGCGTAAGCCGCAGAACTTAATTTACCAGCCAATTTTTCTATGTGGGGTCCCCACTGCAATTTGTTATCAATGGTTATTCCAAGAAACTTCGTGTCATTTACTAATTCTAACGTATTGCTGTCCAACACTAAACTGGTTCCAACTTGCCTGACATTTGGAAGGGAGAACTTGATACATTTGGTTTTACCAGCATTTAACAATAAATTGTTAACTGTGAACCAATTCAAGGTTAAAGATAATACTCTATTGACATCATCAAAATCTTCTTTTTGTCTTTCAATTTTGAAGACCAGTGAAGTGTCATCAGCAAACAACACTATGTTAGTCAATTTCTCCACCATAAAAGGCAGATCGTATAGGAGAGCTGGTCTTTACATATTGCGGATCTAATGTCAAGCCTTGCGTGGTATTTGAATCATGATGGTAATTCGCAGGGGCAAGTATATTAAAACATGTTGCTTGTATGGGAACCCTCTTCAATTTATAAAATCTCGCGTAGTTCATTATTTGTTGCTGTGGCGGCAACAGAAATACACATTCTGAGACGGACGGCGGAGGCTTAGTATAGGGTCCCGTTTGGCACCCTTTGGGTAAGAAACTCGAAAAAGTTAATGTCCAAGGGTAGAAGGCAGCCAGCTGCAAAAATCCCACACCGCGCGAGCGATTTCGAACGAGCAACGCCGCGAACGAGAGTTCAGTCTTTCGGCAAACTTGGTGGCGAGCGTTCCTCTGCGAATTGCTGTGCGATATGTGCTCATTAGCATGTAGTTTTCTTTATTAAAATTTAGTTGAGTAAGTATCTCATGGCAAACACACATAAAACTGGACCAATTACATCATATTGAAGATATGGGACAGATGAATGAATAAAAAGATCGTAAGTTTTTAGTTGTTGTAGTACACATGTTGTCTGTAACAAATGTCTATAGCTGTCCACTGATGGGCTCTTTAGCCCACCTTTGGCCTTTGCGTCTCCCGAAAATGGGAGACTTTGCACATAATAATCACCGCGCTGGGCAGACGGGTTGGTGATCACAGTACTGTAGAAGGCAGCCCGTTCTCTATTAGGTATATTCCCTTTGTCGCCTCTTAAACACCCGCGGGAAGAGAAGGGGTGATGACAATTTGTATTATATTCTGCCATCACCACACGGCGAATAATAAAAGAAGCAAACTCAAACCAAAATCTTGCTCATAATATGACTGTCCAGACAGAGAAATAATTACACAAAAATTAAACTCACTTCTCTCCACTTTGCCGCCGTCGTTTTATGCGTTCCATCATCTACAGCGTTCAGCGAGATTGCCAGCTGATTCCACACCGATTTTTTTTCCAGTGGGCCATGATTTGATACTGTTCCCACTACCACTAACGGCCGATCCCAATATCCTATCTTCTATACATAATCTGCAGATTTGAGACTGCTAGTGTCAAATTTGACATAAATCCCATGGCGCAACTGTCAAATGTAACGCGTAATCTGCAGATCATGGATAGAGATAGGTTATTGGGATCGGCCGGTCACGGTTACCATCCATGTACTCCAGCATCATTATGAACCGCCTCTCCTGCACAGCTCGGCGTGCTGGCATGCTGATATTAGAACTAATTGAAAAGTAGGGACGGTCGGCTCATGTAAATCCGACGGAGCCCAGCACGACTTATACCCGATTTCACCAACAGCTAAGAGACACTTAGCTCTTTTTCTTAGCTGTCTAGCGGGTGTTTCTGTGGCCGGATTCTTATATTTAGGGGGTCTCCAAGGAGTCTAGATGACCCTTACACTTAAGGCAAATCGAAACAATTGCTATATAGGTGGCCCCTGAAAGAAATTAAGTGTCCTCTAAAAGATTGGGATCGTGGGTGAAATCGGCCATTTCTGACTTACGGTTTGAGAGGCTTTGGGAACCAAACTTTTCTAAGAAGCTATGCTTGAAGTTTTAGCCTTTTTTTTCTTCAAGTGGCAAAGAGCCCTGGCTCATATGCCAGTGACAAGTTGTAAAGCCAAACCAAGAATATAAAAACATCGCCATGTTGCGGAATACCTATGAAACTATTTTCTTCAAATTGCAACACTTTCTTTAAAAAGTAATTAATGTCATCTGTCGATTGCTGTCAAAGTAGGGCGTCGACTGTGCATGGTATATTTCTTGTGTTTTGTGAGTGAAAATGCCGAAAACTATTAACAGTGGCGTAAGAAAATTTAATATACAAGTGTTTCATAATAACAACACACGAGTATTTTAATGCCTAATTATTTACAGTTAAATACACTGATTTATCTCTACATATCAAAAGCTCTCTATGATTGGTAATTTATAGTTATATTTAAAATTTAACTTCTAATAGGTTCGATGTTAAAATAAGTTCGGCAATTAGCGAAGCGGCCAATTTGCATGGGTATACTATACTTAGTATCGCTATATATAAAGTTGTTTAGCGCCCTCAGACCAGGTTTTTCATGTTCCTGGTTGGGCTTTAAAATGTATATTTTTAGATCTTTGGAACACGAAGATAAACTTGAACTGTCGACACGGAAAGACACTGTGCTTTTAGCGTTATCAAAACGCACTTGCAAACAATATTTTTTAAACCAAAACATTTAGTAGTTTTTGAGTAAATAATACAAAATAAAAGATTAACAGGCAATTACCAAGTCGTAAAAAATATTTTTAACTTTAATTTCAATTATTTCCTCAATATTTATGAGAATCTATGCAACCGATTACATTATGCAACAAAACGCAACATCAAAACTTGACTCTGCAATTTACATCACTATTTAGTTCGTTTCCAGATCTCGAGAGCCGTCGAAATGCTTCAGCGTTACAACTTACATATGTCGTCGGCCGATTGTCAAATTTGGCACTTCATAATGTGCCTCGGCAAATCATGATATGGCGGCATTTCTTGATCTGCCATGTTAAATCCGCCTTTTTGTTTCAAGCACAAAGTTCGATGATCGGCCAGCTTAAAATTCGGCATATCGAAAAGTAGGGTGACAATAGATTTGGCACGGTAAGTTGAGTTAGGTAAGAACGTGTATGTGCAACCAGCGAAGCGATCTTGCGACTGAAGGTAATGAAATTCCAAATTTGGCTAGAGTAGTTTATTGTGGCTAAATTTCAATTGTGTTATAGGTTAGGTTGGAACTTAGAAGAAGCAAAACCGGAGCGTAGCGAAGCGTATGCAAATAAAAACAACATTTAATGAGGATAATAAAAGTCTCTAAAATATCATACTCAGATCCCTAATAGTAGTCCACCGAATCCCGCGTGATGGTCATCCTACTTTTCTTTATTTGGTTTATAACCTAAAAAAATATAATTATTTTAAAAAGTATACAGAAATAGTCATCTAGCACATGTGTTACGACAAAATATTCATTGTAAAAAATATATCAATTGGTTTATTCGTAAAATTTGAACTTTTTTACGATGTGCCGTTTTATCCTTTGGCTAAAAGCGTTTGAATGGGAATATTGGCAAACGTTCACATCGATCTGCCTGATTTTGGTTTGGGCATATCATGATATCCATATATGTAGTCTATGGATAGACAACGGCATATTTCAAGAAACACCGCCATGTCCTATTATGGCGCGGCAAATCAATTAATGCCCAATCCTGCAATCGCCCGCCGACACATACATCGCTTTCGACTTTTAATAGCCTGTACGGTACGGTAAGGCTGCTCTCCGGATCTTATAGTTTATGAGACTGCTACATAATGGAGGGCATTAATACTCGTTCGGCTCGTTTCATAATAATATCACTCGAGAGTTTTAATGCCTAATTATATACAGTTACATACACTAGTTTATCTACACACATATCATAAGCTCTCTTTGATGTATTCAGGAACCGCATGTTCGACCGGCATGGTGGCATTAATCTTATCTCTGCAGTTGATTAGCTTGTTCTGTAGTTCCAACTTCACAAACAAATTAGGGGCGGGCGTCGGCGTTTCAAAATTTGAATGTCATAATATGTAGAAAATTTACATATTTATGGTCATAATGTACAATTATTTTTTTACCAAATAGTTTTACATTATGCTGGTCTTAACGTGCGGATTTTAGTTGCAGTAAAGAGGGTTTATAATATGTGTGTAAATAAAGATCTTTATTTGCGGGTATTGAGTTTGGTGCTTAGTTATTTCTCATTATACGATTAATAACTCTTTCGAATTATAATTAATAATATGAAGTTTTTTATTATATTTGATTTTATTTCTGTAAATAAGTTACTCTATTTCTATCTACTTCCGGTTTCAATGAGCAAAGAGTTTCGCTAACCTGAGTACATAGTTCAATACTTACATACTACATACACAAAACTCTTTTTCAATGTTTCTATATATGGGTTGGGGGTTGGGATGAAAAAAATGAGAGAGTAAAAATAAATTCTTGGATTTCTTTCCAATTTCCCGGATGTTTACTTTCCACCTCAGAAAAAAGCCCTGTAGAAGATGATTGTTTTTGAAAGTTTCAATAACTTATTTCATCACTCTCCTTCTTATTAAAAAATCATTTTAGAGGAAGGTTTCGTAGTGAAAGATTTTCAGTGTCGTGTCCCCAAATCCCTAAAAAAGACTAGGTACACCTTATGTTGTTACAGTTGAACCCAACATTGCAACTTGGCGGAGGTCGTCTACATAGTTATGGTCCAGGGCCCAGAACAAAGAGACAAAGAACGATTCGGAATTTTTTGCGAACACTTAACAAAATATCGTTTATTTCGCAATATCAGTTCAATTTCACACCGAGCCAACAGCTGCACAGCTGACGCGAGACAGGCTGTCTGTCTGACGCTCGGCTCGCCGCGTTTCATTTAACATTGTGTACAGCTTACTGAATGTAACATGGATGGAACATTGTGGGTGGATACTTCGGTAGCTCTATCTTCTATCTCTGACATCTAGAAATTACTTTCTATCACACAATTACATCTATCTTAATACACTGACGAGCAATGAAAAAGTTCCAGTGACATAGCACCAAATTACTCCTAAACGGGAAAGGCTAGCTTGATGACGCCATCTGCAA
The DNA here is from genome assembly GCA_949825045.1 of Argyresthia goedartella. NCBI lineage: Eukaryota > Metazoa > Arthropoda > Insecta > Lepidoptera > Argyresthiidae > Argyresthia > Argyresthia goedartella. The sequence continues at coordinate 8,880,829 of OX463831.1, read as the reverse complement.
TATTGAAGTACATTTAACAGCGCGTCAGAATATTACCAATTTAATATGTAAATATTGTGTTACAGCTAAAAAAAAACAAATGTTCGACTCAGTCCCGATGAGCTCTCGAGTTAGTCGTGTAGTTGGCAAAATAATGTCACCCTGTCGCCGTCTTAAGTCGGATGACACTTTTATAATTTAGTTTTTCGTATTTATGTACTTTATACTTACACAAAGCACACAATTATTTTGTATATTTATTAATTTATTTCTCTCTTTACATATTATTTAAAGTAGGTTATTTAACGCCCACCCATACATGATTTCCGCGCACGATATTTAGGTACCGACAGAATATCAGCGTTGCAGGACTTGCCGCAAGTCCTGCAACACATGCTGAGTCGGAACCCATTCGCTGTTGCGGTACACACCGCATGGGGTATTTGGTCATTTTTGTATAAATTTTTTCCGTGTACTTACAACCATGATTATTTAATTTAGTATTTTTATTTTCTCTGTGTAAAACTTGTGTGATGTGTATTTGTGTATTGTTACAGTCAATAAATTGATATTTTATTCTAGATGTAAGCTAAGTGGAGGTACTTAAAAATAGATGCAATAAATAACGTTTATAAATAAACACTTTATGATGCATATTTCTGGAAATTAAGTCCACTTTGGCTACCCAACTACCTATATGAAATTTCCCCTCGTCTATGATATTTCCCTTATACAAAAAACCTTATTTATGTATAACACAAGATATAAATTAACTAATATCCCGCATAATAAACTTAAGCAACACCTCACTGGTTATACTTCTATTTGCCACGACTTCCCTCCCACTTCCAACTTCGCCCGCTGAGATGCTGAGAACGTCATATAGCATTAATCTCAAAGCAAGCCACGTCCACACGGATAACCCGAATGTCACACAAAACGCTCTACAACTTTTTCGTCCCCATTTCGCGGGAATAACACCGAAAAGTGGATCAGAGCTGATTTGTTGCAGAGTACTGTGTACTATCCATTAGTGGATATTGAGACGTAATGTAGTGGATAGGTTTACACAAAGAAACAAGTAAAGCAGATATTTACACGTAGGAAGCACTTTTGGAATATCGAGAAGTGGTAACAGTGTGACGTTCCGCTTTCAAGGAAAAAATGTCATTCATACTTACAATATTGTTGTCATATATTTTCCCATTCGGATAGCAAGCAACTGTAAAATACTTATATTTGTATAAATTCCGTCAATGCTGATTTGATTATATTGTGAATTATACGGGCTTTCATAATGCATAAGGATTAATCAGGATATAATATACAAGGATCCTCATAACGTTTCAATATTTCCCTTCACTACTGGAGCCGCTATGGCACGGCACTATGACAGCTTCGGCTTGAACTTTACATTTTACTAGAAGATATATATAGACTTTATTGCACGGTAAATAATAGATATAAATAACACTTATACGCAAAAGCGAGCTTATCTCTGAAAATAGAGTTCTTCCAGCAAACCTAGTTTGCCTTGCTATTAAGGGCAGTTTGGTGCACATTAAATTAATTACTTAACCTACTTACATATAAAATATTATGAGAGTAATATAATACATTTGTTTACCTATAATATAAATATTAACAAAACTGTTTATGGTTTCAACTGACAAGACGTCACGTCAAAAAATTATTTTTATTTTTCTATTTATACCCAGTTTTATTTTGTATTTCAACACAAAATAAAAGTGAATTTCTTATATAAAGTTACATACCCGGAAAAAACAATGGAGGACGAAGACGAAGGAGACGATGCTGATATATCATCATCGCTGCCACAAATTATATCAATGCGACAAACATCAATACCAATAAAAGATCATGCCCGGTTTGTTCGCAGTAATAAAAAAACGAGGTCTAAAGAGACATATCCACGCATCGCACCCAGATTACTTCCACCCACCCACCACTCCTGCTCAAAATATGAGCCAAACCACTGAAACAACAAACGAACTCCTCAACCAAGGCCAAAAACAAGACGAAACAATCCCTGAACCCGTAAACCAATCACAAATACCAGAAACCATCCAAAACGTTTGCCTAAAAGGATTCAGCAAGATTACTTAATAGCGAAGGTTGCCCAGACTGACAATCTGAAGAGAACGTTCGAAAATATTTAAATTTTTCATAGTAAGCAATAAAAGTATCCAACAAGGAAACGAAGGCAGAAAACTAACCACACTCCTCGCCACAGAGATAAAAGAACTCACTAACAACCTACCAGAAAGAAGGAAACTCTGAAAAATATTCATCTTATCTTATGTACTATAGAGTGACAATTTGGTTAAATCAGGCCAAACCATATTAGGCAAACACTTCAAAAGATTGAAGATGTGGATATCAAGTCATTATGATGAATTGATTGCAGAAACTCTAATGTGCAATTCAAAGCTAGCATCAAAAAACAAACCGAAACAAGACGCTGATCATAATTGCCTGAATATTTGGCCACCTTATGTTACAAATAAAAAGGCTTATGTTTAAACGGGTACCAAAAATGAACCTATTTTACTACCAATAAATTCGAAATGACTGCCAGAATGGGTAAATGATCACCAAATTGTGTGTGGATAAATGATCACAAAACTTCATTTTATGTTTTGTGTACTTAAGTTTATGTTTTAAGTTATGTTTGTTTTGCTATGTTTGTTGTTCTTACATGTTCAAACTAACAAGAAGAATAAAGGGGGTTCACTTCGCTCACCCCCTTTACCAAAGCTACCGCAGTATTTTGCCCTGATATTTTCTGCAAGTTTTGGTGATCATTTACCCATTCTGGGTAGGGTAAAAATATTTTGGTGGTTATATAAATTGTTCTCAAAAAAAAATAGACAAGCAAATAGATGAATAACGGAATAAAAAAAAGATCAGCGGGTGGAATCTTGGACCCATCTGAAAAACTAGGAAATAAAACAGTTAATCAAATATTTAAAGACAAACATCCTAACCAAGTAACCCCAAAACTACCAGATTCTATAGACCAATCTGACCTCGCCCATTATGACGAATGTCGATATCACTTCAAACCACACAGAAAAAGTTGGTAGACAACTGTCTGGCGGAGCTGGACCAAGCGGCACTGACTCAGAACAATGGAAATCACTTCTACTTCGCTTTGGGAACCACAGCTCAGAACTGAGAGAATTAATCGCAGCACTAACTAGAAAACTCAGCAGTGAAATTGTCGATTGGGGCTGCATAAGAGCTCCATTAGTAAGAAGAGGTATAGCACTGGATGCATGTCCAGGCGGCTGCCCTATCGGCATACATGAAATACTACAACGCATCGTTGTTTATGCCATAGCGACCACAACAGGGCTAGATTTTTAACCAGCATGTGGCTCTGATCAGCTATGTGCAGATATGAAATCGGGTATTGAAGCAGGGGTTCTTGCCATGACCTATTAATGAAGGTGAAGATAATGAAGGCTTCCTCCTAAAAGATGCCGCAAATGCCTTCAATGCGCTGAGTAGCCAAACGTTCTCTGGAATGCATCTACTGGCCGCGCTGTGCAATATTTATTTTCAACATATACGAGGTTACTTAGTCATTCATCAATGCATCTGGGCTATTGCACAAAAAACAGTTTGGATTCACTAAAGGCAGATCAACAACAGACGCCGGAGTAGCGCTAGTAGATCACATTTATAGTGCGTGTGAAGGATCACAGGATGCTGTTGGCATTTTCTGTGATCTTTCCAAGGCCTTTGACTGTGTGGACCATCAAACTCTTTTGCTCAAACTACAATACTATGGTATCAAAGATAATGCGTTAAAATTAATGGAATCTTATTTAATGGAAAGATTGCTAAAAGTAGATATAAACAGGTGTAAGTCCACTGGAACCCATATGAATATTGGTGTACACCAGGGTTCCATCTTAGGTCCGTTCCTTTTCTTAGTGTACGTGAATGGCCTACCTTACATGGTGAAAAAAAAGGCCTCAGATTGTTCTATTTACTGATGACACATCTATTATTTTCAAGGTGAAAAGACAAGAAGAAATTCTAGACGACGCAAATAGTACACTCTTTCATGTGTTAAGTTGGTTCAATGTAAACCAGCTGTTATTAAACTCAAAGAAGACTAAATGTATCAAATTTTGTTTGCCTAATGTACGACAGTTTGAAAGCAATATAATAATAGGATTTTAAAGATTGGACCTCGTTGAGGACACAATCTTTCTCGGAATTACTAAAGATTCGAAACTTCAATGAGGTCCTCACATGACTAAACTCATACGAAGACTTAGCTCAGCCGCTTTTGCGGTCAGACAAATCAGATATCTTACAGATGTTGAAACTGCCAGATTGGTTTACTTTAGTTATTTTCACAGTATTATGTCTTATGGAATATTGCTCTGGGGGAGAGCAGCAGATATAAATACGATATTTGTCTTACAAATGGGCGATCAGAGCAATATATTAATTAGATGCTAGATAATCATTAAGAGAAAAATTCAAAGAAATTAATATACTTACGGTTACCTGTCAATATATATATACGAGAATATCATGCATGTAAGAAAAAACAAAGCTTTATTTAAAATTGTAGGTGATAGCCATACAATTAACACTGGAAATAGAAATATATTAGCACTACCATTATTAAAACTAAGTAAAGTAGGTGTAACGGCATTAAAGGCTAAGGTCGAGCCACCGCTATCAGTAGCTATGATCGTCTATTCTATCTACCCCAAAAGAGATGTCCCGATTCAGCTGTAAAAATTGTAAGTTAAGAATGATAAGTATAAATTTCTCGTTCGTTGAGAAGTTCGTTAGGCGTACAATAGTCGAACAGAAGATTGGTTCAGGAAGTTAGTGTTTCAAGTTAGACAGAGAAAGCATATATGCCCGCAAGCCGGTATTTCTCATCAGTTAGCGGTGTATTGCGCCAGATCGATCATTGTTGTATTTTGTGTGATGGTACCATTTATTTTTTGTATATATGGGCGCTTGGAACTTCTTTTAGTGGTCGACCACAATTTATAATATTTGTTTGGGATATCGTATAGATATCCGTCGTAGTTTTACGACGTGAGTACTCAATGATATTTCATGTGCTCGCTAGTAGCGGCTTGTGGTGGTTCCAATTATATAATTAGTTCACGGCAATAACGATCCGAATAGACCGGTTCACACAATTGCGACTTGATTTTCCGAAATGGGTTTGAACTAGCGGTTACCTCAAAAGGTCCGTAACGTTTTGAAACCTTCAACTCTGCGCAATTTGAGCTGGATGTTATCGAAACGTAGTCATTAGCGCTTTAGGAGATCTAACCCACACCATAGCGAAATGCATACTTCGGTAAATTCCGATCTATGAATTCCACTGATCTCAGCACGTCCTCGACCGAGCCCAATCATATATATTTGACTCAGCCTACACATTAGACCTCCAGCGAAATTTACATTTAATTTAAAGATGCAACTTGAATCCAAACCGACCCAAGGCAAAGCAAAACAATCTACCCGGTCCTAAACAATGTACTTTAGACTGTAATTTGATCTCTTCGCGCGTCCCCGACAACACTCAAATGTCAAAATATCAACAGGATAGGTTATCTGTGTTGACACCGGTTTAACTTTGTTCTGAATTTGTTATTTCCATCCGCGGAACCTCATCGATCAATCAGTCTCCCTAAGCCCTGCCAACCTAGGTTTAGCCGCAACTAAACTCCTGTCTAGCCTAGTCTAAAATCCTAGTGTTATACCACGTCCATTATTGACACCACACGAAAATGGTTGAGTTTGATTTGAATGTGCTTGTATGTTTAATGACTGTGTGTGTGGGAATTTCAAAACTCGCTACTCGAAAGGAATGAGGAGAGGATTAGCCCGCGAATATCCTAAGAGCCAATCCAGGAACCCTATGGTGAAGGAAAAAGGAATTTAGGGTCGCTCCAAGCCCAGACTCAGACTCAGATCAATTACCTACAAGTTCTTATCTAACGACCCAAGGATAGTTTTGGAATTTGGGGTAGGTTGATTCGAAAGATAGAAACCGAGGTATATCTCGGCGCTTCAGACACTCACGAAAATCCACTGAAACACGCAATCACAATTCGTCCAGTTCAGACGCGTAAAACGGCAGACCAAAACTGTTTAGAATTGCTGAAAGACGACTGTCACAGTAGCTTGACGCTGAGACTCAATGCTTTCCCTTCCCACGCCCTCGTATTTATAGACCCCACATGTCTGGAAAAAAAAATGGCGTCCTTTGCGAACACGCGATGCCCAAGCGAAAGCTTCTTATCACTAACTACACAGGGTCTAATTTCAACCATGCCATGCAGATCCGCCGTTCTTCAAATTGTGTGTACACATAGTTTCTAATCAACCATTGGCTATCATACAAATCATTTGGTATTGCCGATACACAGAATCTGTTGATCACTGGATATAAAAGCGGTTTTGATTAATTAAGCCTTCCCGACCGCTAGCGTCTTAGACAAAGATCACTAGAATGATATTCAAACCCGTGATGTCAAACTCGCCATGTCGTACGAAACAAACGCAATTGTATATATGCAGTCAACATAATAGCTTTCTCCGTATCGTTCCATAATAACCTTCCATTATTTAGTTATTCATAATTTATTCAGCGCGCTGCCAAATCGGCTCTGATCCCTACACATTTCGCAGGAATGCGCCAAAAAAAACCTGACCTGAACTCTTCAACCCACGCGCTTGGCTCATTGTTTATTGCTAACTTACCCTGAGCTACTCAAAACCCCAAACGTTATATGAACCGACTCTCGTATTCAATGTATGTAACAATACAGCGCGGCGATGGGCTAGCCCTCTGTCACGCAAATGAAGTATCAAATGTACCGACTCTTATGTACCATTACATAGGGACATCATTCATAGGGCACTGTATTCGCTTCTACAATAAAATACCACAGGAATCATTGATCCTTTCTGAAAATAATTAAATATATATAACTATGTTAAAAATGAACTGATAAGAAAGTCCTATTATAGTATTAACGAATACTTAGATGACAAAACTGCATTTTCCATACTATCTCAGCGCACAGAAATTCGACGAGGGGCGATGGATCAAGTCTATCACTCGCCGGCAAATTTTCTTAGACCGAAACCAGTACCTGTTGTAAAGTCACTTTTTTAAAAAGAAGGTATAGGGAAGTTTCTTGCCGTTTCTTCTTAACCCCGAGGCCCATCTTCCAAAAACGGTGTAGTCTTTTTTTCTTTTTTTTTATTACTTGTATGTATGTATGTACTTGTATGCTGATGATTTTAGTTTTGGTAAACTAAAAAACATAAAAGAATGGCTAGAAAAACTAATGAAACTAGGTCCAAAATACGGTTATTTCCCAGAACCTTCAAAAAGCATAGTCAGAAATAAATCAAGCGAAGAAACCAACAGACGATTTGGGAATCTTGGAGTGAAGACTGTACTTTCGCATCGGTTTTCGGGCGGCGTCATCGGAGACGAATGGACGAAAATAATACATCAAAGAATTAGTTAACGACTGGATTGAATGTATAAGACTACTATCAAAAGCCAGTAAAAAACGCCCACAACTTTCGTACAGCCTTTACAAAATCACTCCAATGCGAATAGAGATACTTACAAACAGTCATGGATAATACTTGTGAGGAATTTCACACTTTGAAATAAACCATCATGACAACACCATCAATCTTAGACAGGAAAATAACGTCACTAGATCAGTCTACGTCAACGTCATATTCAGCCTCCCGGTGAAACTTGAAGGGCTAGGCATTAACGACTGAATATATATGAATATGAATAAGAGCCCATGAATAACAACGACTGTTATAAAACACCGGTAAAATCAAATAGTATACCAATGCATGCCATCAAATCTGACGAAAATCTAGACTTACTAGCCTACCAAACTCATGCTAAAATACTATCAAAGAAAAAAACTATCGCGGTAAAAGAGAAACGCTGAAAAAAGTAATGTCATAATATCTAAACTACCAAATAAAATGAAAATATGTATACAAAGAGTCATTGACACGAACTCTTCACAACAGCTAACTATCATCCAGACTACCGCAATTAACACTGATCTCATAGCGCTTTAGCCATTAGATACGCCAACGAACCTGAAAACCCGGATACGGAGAGAATAATTTTGACCTAACCCACGCATTTAACTGCAAAAAAGGAGGATTAATAAAAAAAGGACATGATCAACCTAGAGATGACTGTAAAAATTGAGCCGAACTAACCTGGGGAACTGGCACAATAGAACCCATAAAGCAAGACGCTAATATAAATCAACCAGTACTTATAGGTGATATGTTACTAAACAACGTGTGGGAACCTGCAAGGAAAGAGTTCTTCGACGTACACATAGTAAATGCTGACGCTTACTCTTACAGCACCCTCACCTGGCAAAAAACAGCACAGAGACATAGCAGAGAGAATCACTCAAAATACGACCGAGCAGCTGAAAACCTAAGAGCCTTATTCAACCCACTAGTCATTTCATGCGATGGCGCCCTAGGAACTGAATATAACAGTTTTTTGAAAGAAAACCGCATCAAAGTTTAACGAGAAATGGGGAAAAGCTTATTCTCAAATAGTGTACTGGCTGAAGGTGAAAATAAAAATGTCAGATATAAGAGCAGTTTCCATGAAAGAAAGTGCAGGAATACTTTGGTGACAGCTTGATCTAGTGAAACAGAAATACCTACATATGTTTTTTAAAATTTTTATAGACGGGAATTATTTAATAGTATACTATACGAATTTCTGTAATGATGTTATATTCTATGCCTTCTTGTTGTATAAAAAAAAAACAAAATAGTAAGGTGATATTATATATCATGGTGATGGAAGATATTACGGTGGCTGGTGAAACAGCCTATAATATATTTTTTTATTTTAAATTAACCTTCGCGTTTTTATCGTCCAGTCCATTAGGCGCCGCTTTAATCGACGATTTGTTTGGGTGACTTTTAACTTCGCCTTTGTGGTATTATTTTATGCGATCAGGGGATTAAGACAATGGGTATTGTCGTGTTTTTCCTCCTAAATGAAACACTTTCCAAATCTAGTAAAAATATATGTTATGAAAACCGTTAATTAAAAAGTTTGAAAACATCACAATGTTAACGGAAACAATATGTAATATAATAGATGTTTAACGCCTAAAACTTGTTATTTATTGGGATCTAAAAATATATATGGGTCTTGCGTCTAAAAATAGGTAATAACAATACCTTTAAACTTAGTGTTTGGAATTCAATAAATAATCACTGGTTTGGTAAAAAAATAATAAAATGCACAAATTTAGGCACTGATCTGCTGCAGCAACTGACGTTACTACCACTACGCATTGTGAGCTGTAATAAACTTTATTTTGATATGGTTTTGGCTAAAATTCAACCACCACGAAAGCCTTTGGATTCCACAGCCGCTAAAAAATGTGACACTTAAATCTCATTCGGCTTTCTCATTTCCCGAGCGAGCAACAGTGGCAGAGACAAAGGGACAGGGCTCTAAGTATTCGTCAAACTTTCATAACAGTTGTGCCAAGTTTTGCGAGATATTTAATAGTCCATTTTCGCCTATCGCTACAGCTACAATATTTATCGCCTCTGTAAACGCAGCACTACGTAACTAGTAAGTTTCAGTTTGCAGTGCAACTTCGCGAAAAGTTTCTATGGCATCAATTCCGTGTTACAAATCTGGCAGTAGCGCAAAGTTAAGCTCACTTTTAGTCCGTTACTCACCAATTAATCCAAAGAATTACAGATCAGACCCTGGGGATGGGAATGTAATTACGGTTGGGTTTACACGTCAGTTACACTAGGGGACAAAATGTCCTCCAGCTACTGTCCCCTAACATTTCCGCAACGCTCAATCTTATGACGCTGCAACGTTGTATAGTCCCAAACATACCCCGCGTCATTTGACTTTGTTTTTTAACCCCCGACGACAAATAGTGGTGTTATAACTTTGAAGTGTCTGTCTGTCTGTTTGTCTGTGTATATGTCTGTCTGTGGCAACCTAGAGCACAAACGGGTAGACGGATTTTAATGCGGTTTGGTGTAAATGATGTAAATTATACTTCCTTGCGATGGTTCTTAGCTATGATTTATAAAAATCGGTTCAGTAGTTCGAAACTTTATAGCTTAACACTTTTTAACCCCAGAATACGAAAAAAAATTAGTGTTGTTATAGTTTTGAGGCGTCTATCTGTCTGAGGGTGTGTGTTTTTGTGTGAGGGTGTGTATATATGAGGGTATGTGTGTATCTGTGTTTATCTGTGGCACCCTGGCGCTCAAAGGGGTGGACGGATATTGGTGATATGGTACAAGTCAGAGACGACGAAAAAGAGGGTTGTTAGAAGTTTGAAGTTTACGTCTGTGTGTATGTGTGGGTGTCTGTCTGTATGTGTGGGTATCTAGCTGTGAGTGTGTGTATGTGTCTGTGTGTCTGTTTGTGGCACCCTAGCGCTCAAATGGGTGGACGGATATTGGTGAAGCGGTACAAGTCAGACACAACGAAAAAGACGGGTCTGTGGCATAATAAGCGCTCAAACGGGTGGACGGATTTTGGTGATGTGGCTCACAAGTCAGAAAGTATGTATTACTGAGACACAGATTGACTTCCACATTTTTAACCCCCAACGACCAGATGAGGTGTTATTAAAGTTTGAAGCCTCTTTAGGCCGGTGTAATATATCTGCCCGTGGAACCCTAGCGGTCAAACAGGTGGTAGTATTTTGATGCGGTTTTCAGTAAACGATGGTAGTAAACTACCCATTAAAAAAAAAGAAATGTTTTATTAAAATCGGTTCAGTATTTCGAAAGTTCTCAGCTTAATACGGAATAGCGATCTAACGTTTTAATGCAATTTTTATAGTTGGTAGTAGACTTCATCAATATAAATAATAATAATAACCGTTTATTTTCAGAAATAAATGTACATTACAAACTTGTTTAGCAGGGTTAACTAGAGATATATCACTACTCCCTAAAATAGGTCGAACCCTGTGTTTTAGGATAACTTGCTGCTACTTCCCAACTTTCCCACTGAATAAATGCCTCCAATTTCAATACTACATAGTGTATAAACAATCTAACTTCTGAAATTTAGAAATATAAGATTTTAAACAGCAAAAACGTTATACTTTGGTGTGTAGTGTTGGTGAGTTGTGTTAATGGGATAGAAGATGGGGAGTGTGATGAGTGTGTGATTGGAAGCAATGAGGTTTGTAGTGCCTGTGAGAGTTAGCTTGACTATATATTTTATTAAAACCAGTTCAGAGGTGTAGTGTTATGTTACTTACATGTCATTTTCCAGGATTTTCAGCTGGATACTTGCTGAGCTGTACAGCTTGTTATTTGGTATCACCTTTATTTTCATAGGGCCCTGTAACGTTTTAAACCATAAGAACACATTAACAAATCATTTTCGCTTTGTATTTTCACACTATCAGCACTTCTAAATCGATAGCGACGGGGTTTACCTTTGGTGACCTTGTATTTGGCTTTCTCCGAAACTCTGCAATCTCGGGCTTCATGCGCGCTGGTGCGCTACCTTTTTATATTCATTGTTACTTCATTTACTTCATGGTTTTCTTGTTGTTTTCTGTATTACGAGCCTGAAACCAAAATCTGACATTGTTTGATGTCGTTGTTTATCTGGTTGTCATGGCAATGTCCATTCAAACTCGTTAGCGGTCTGATATGTTTGCTTCAATTCTTTTACAAAAATACTTTTTCTCTCTTGGCCACTCACAAAAATTGCTTTTAATTTAAATATTTTTTAGAACTCTCCAAAAAGGGTATAAGAGCGGAACATTTCTGAAATTCTGCAGTCTCACGTCAGCTTCTGAGCAAGAAGAATCACCTAAAGGCCTTATCCCGGGGTCGCACTACCCCGGGATCCTGCGAGCCGTTACTACAACGCGATCCTGCGAGCCGTTACTACAACGCGATCCTGCGAACCGTTACTACAACGCGATCCTGCGAGCCGTTACTACAACGCGATCCTGCGAGCCGTTACTGCAACGCGATCCTGCGAGCCGTTACTGCAACGCGATCCTGCGAGCCGTTACTACAACGCGATCCTGCGAGCCGTTACTGCAACGCGATCCTGCGAGCCTCAACCCTGTTCAGGGCTTCGCTGAGTCTCCTCGTCACCTACCCGTTCTCGGCTACACCTGCATCCTGGTCATCACTTCATCGGTCTCCTACTCTCCGTGTCCTCCGCTTCCTTTTTTATACCTAATCTGTACTTTTATAAAAACCTGTTCTCATTTCATCCATCCTCATCTTCTCATCATTTTTCTATAGTCATCACTGTAAATATCTCTAATAAACTGTCACTACTAAATTTTATCCTGGTTGTTTTCTGTTAGGTTCTGGTTAGGTTCATATCGTTACACGACAGAGGTTCAAAAGTTGTTAACCTCAATTGAAAACGAGTGAATCAAATTTTAGCCGTAAGGTTCCATTAATAATAATAATCATAATAATACATTAATAATAATAATCATAATAATACATTGGACACTATTTACACACTTTGTGTGTAAATAGTGTTTGGTATGTGGTATGTTTTGGTATGGTGGTATGTTTTGGGAGTATAAAATGTCGCGGGGCATATTTCGGGACTCTGTGCAAAGTTGCAGCGTCACATGTTGAGCGACATTTTGTCCTTAGACTAAAGCCATTGTAACAGGAGTTCCTATTTGACATTTCTTCAAAATTCAACAACGTTGTTAACTTGTAACCTTGCAAACCCAATATTATTTATTCTTTCAAAGCACTATAGCTTAACTTCGTTCAGTTACAAAAAAAAGCAATTTCAAGATTTATTTTTATAATAACCCATTATATGAAGTGATGACTGCATTAAATTTACAGATGTTCGAAGTCCTTATCGATTTATTCAATTTAACCGATGGTTTTAAACTCATTACCTTACTACGAAACTAAGACTATCAGATGTCAAAAAGGACCTGTCACAATGGCCCTACAATATTAAATCTGACAAATACATTCCTTTACTATAAAATGCCAATGTCCCATGTAAAGCAAATAATCTACAGTTTCACGGTAAAATTAGGTTACGTAAGTTAATCTTAAAAAGTGTTTTCCAGAGTAAACGTCAGTACTTCGTCGCCCGCTGGAGGTGTGATGCTGCATAGTAATGAATTGCCGTTAATTGCGTTGTCAGAGTCTATAGCGACGCAATTAGGAAAAGCTTAATGGTCTATAGTTACTCTGAGAGGGTAATGTCCACAACACCATAGACTAAATTATCTTCTTCCTAGGGATATCGCCTTTCTACGAACCTACGAGGACTTTAAAAAATCAAAATATTTAAATATTTATTTGCTACAATTATATTGTACAAAGTGCTTATTTTAATGCGGCTCAACATAGACATGAACACAAATACCTGGGTAAGAACGTAATACCAGAGTGAACAAGTATGCAATTCAAGGGGAAATTATGTATATACGGTGTGAATCTTCATTAAGTGCACATAACAATATGGGTTGAAGAATATCGTAATTAATCGGAAAAAAAAAACTCATCCCTCCTAATTTTTAATAGCCATTTTAATATTGAAATTGGATATCTGGGTACCAACAGCAAAAAAAAAAATCGGAATGGTTTTTCGTAGTGAAATTGACTGATTCATGATAATTGAAAGGCAGGTAGTGCTGCTAGTAATAAAAAATTGCACAAAAAGTGGTATCTGTAAACTAAAATTACGCTTTGTTTATGAAATAATAGTAATTTTTGAGAGTTTTTTGGTAATTGCAGATATCCACAAAATTTGGTTCCCAAAATGGAATTATTTTATTACGGAATATTGTTCTTAATTTTGTCAGCCAAACACAATTTTCACAATAAAAAATATTTTTTAATTTGAGACAAAAAAAATGGTAGGGATGAGATTTTTTTTATATTTTTTGTGGATTAATTTTGATGTTCTCCAACCCAGATAGTTATGTGCACTTTATGAAGATTCACACTGTATATTAAGATTCACTGACTGTTCAGCTCGCTAACGTTTTCAATGAGTACTTATTCACTTCCTCCCCTATTTATTAACTATACCTGCTCATTACACGAGTTTCAGAAAGCTGTACGAATTCATACTTTTAGTGGTCGTTTGTTTTCTGACCTGAACAACATTCACTATGAAACCGATTTAATCAGATTTTTTTTTTCCTTATCTCGTAGTACCATAGAGGAATACCTATCTATTAGATGCTGTATAAGGTTGATCAGATAAGCTAGTTGATGCATGCATATGTTACGGCTAAAGCTAGATGATAAACTAAACTTAAGTTTAGCCGGCTAGTCTTAAGATTAATTTCGAGCCTCGGCTAATGTCCGAAGTCATGTGTTCGTTTGTGATAATGATAACGGCTTTCATTGGCTAGACTGCACATTAACCGATGCGTTTCGGTTAATGTTGGACATTAGTTAGCTAATGTTGAAAACGAAGTATTCGTGCGACTGCGGGGAGCGGGGTGGGGTAATTTTATTCAGATGAGAAAGCTATTTCTAATATCATGGCAAAACACTGCGGTATTAGGTAAAGGGTAAAGGGGGTGAGCGAAGCGAGGCCCCCTTTATCCTTCGTGTTAGGTTGAACATGTAAGAACAACAAAAACTATAATAAGACTAGTATAAGTATTTTTGTTGTTCTTACATGTTCAACCTAAACCGAAGGATAAAGGGGGTGAAATTAATCTTAAGACTAGCCGGCTAAACTTAAGTTTAGTTTCACATCTAGCTTTATCCGTAACACATTTTACTCCAATGAAAATATGGCTTTATAGCTATGGACAGTGCAGAGCACCACATTGCCTTAACGGAACATGGATGGGAAATAATCTGGAACATATTGCTACTTTATTAAGAGCGACAATCAATACATTGCAGTGATTCTAAGGATTCTTTGGTGTATTAACGTAATGTACAGAAGATAATGGACCCGGAATCGAAAAAATATATACTAATCAAGCTAGTAAATTGTGACGTTTGACAGTTAAAGTTTTCTTATGGTGGGTATGGAGTTATGCATACCCCTGTCATCTGGAGCCTGATAAGCTTTTGATATTAAAAATCATAGACCTCCTAAGATTAGTAGTTTTGGATAAGCATATAAAAATATAAACAAAAAAAATATAGAATCCCCGTCACATTAATGAGACCTTAAAAGACCGAAATGTTTAAATTTTGAACCACAGAACTGATTTAAAAATACATATCTTGCATCATTGCAGTGAACTCTGGTACCGATAATTAACCTGTAGACTCGTGTAAGCCCTAAAACGGAACTTTTATGACAGACGTCACCTAGAGTACTGTAGATTCTATTGTGGGCATTTATGGGCAAAAAACATAAAATGTGCCTTAATTGTTGTGTCATTATTTTCCGGCCAGCAGTTAAGCGAAAGGGTTAAAAAACCTTATTTAAAATGCGTCCACCCGTTCGACTGCTAGAGAAACATGGTCAAACACACTAATAGACCCTTCAAACTTATAAACTTTCCTGCAACATACCTACAATTTAAATACCTTTATCTACACACGTATCATAAACCCTCTTTACTGCGTACAAAAACCGCACGTTACGATCAACATAATGTTAAACTACTTGGTAAAAACTCATTTCTTATCTGAAAAATTACACATTATGACCATAATATGTAGTTTTTCTACATATTATGACATTCAAATTTCGAACGCCGACGCACGCCTGCGTGCCGCTCCTAGTTTGTGTGTGAAGTTGGTACTGACATTCAAATTTCGAATGCCGACGTTGGTACTACAGAACAAGCTAAACAACTGCAGAGCCACAATGCCGGTCAAACATGCGGTTCCTGAACACATCAAAGAGAGCTTATGATATGTGTGTAGATAACTAATGTATGTAACTGTACATAATTAGGCATTAAAACTCTCGAGTGATATTATTATGAAACTCGCCTTCGGCTCGTTTCATGAACCCACTCTCGAGTATTAATGCCCTCCATTATGTAGCAGTCACATAAACTACTATTTTTTAGGTAGTTGTTCTGTACCTTACTCAGAAAATCACTTTCCAATAAATACGATACGGGAACAATACGATGAAATAACCGGAAAGACCCCCCTCCCCCCCTTTCTGTGAGGGGGTAGAGGAGAAACGAGTAAGGTAGAGCAGCAAAATATATTCCAGGGAACTACTCAGAATTTCAGGAAAGCTAGTTTGCACTCTCTGCAATTTAAAGTACCTAAACTAGTGGCCCTGTGGGCAGTAGACCTCGCTAACAGGGGGGACTGTGAACCAATTTATAGGTAAATATTTTAGATTCAATCAAAATCAAGTAGTAAAGTAGCCGCACCAATAACTTTGTAAACTGCATTTTGCGATTTAAAATACAATCTATTGACTTTTCACGAAAGTAGTTATAGTCTATTTCACTCACTCTCATGGTCTGCATAGATCTTCTTCTAATCCGTCTCCTACTTCGAGGAGTCGAAACTTGGTATGTTTTGAAAATATTTCTTGGATTTTTATAAAACAGGCGGCCGAAAGGTAATGTTTGTATGGAGCCTGGGATACCTAAAGTTGCAAGTACCTTAAATGTCGCCTTTTCGTGTAGACCTATAAAACGTATACCAATCGATCCAGATAAAATTAACAAAAAACAAATATTCAATGATAAAATGTCATAAATACTAGTCTTTCTGAGTAATTTCAGTTTCAATATTTTCGTAAAATAATATTTTTTTCTCTAATAAAATTATACATGAACGATTATTTTAAAGTTTTAATTTAAATCTTTCCTTTCCGTGGCCTTAATCATATCGTGAGTATACACACAGGTGTGACATAAATACCTTGGAACCCGAAAAGAGGTAATACGAACAACTTTTACTATGAGGCAACCCTGAAATGGCGAACAAAATCTTCTCACATTGTTTTAATTATCAAACTCATTTCTACTAAGAAACCCAGATTTTTTAAAGGTTTTTCATAAGTTTTATAAGTAATGTTTACAACCTGTTGTAAAACGAGTAAATATATCAATTAACGAATCATGGTACAATTTGCAGACTAATATCAGGAGATGGTAACACTATTAATATAGACAAGAGGGTATTAAAGATCCCTTCTTCCAGTTGAATTACAAGTTGTACCATAAAGTAGGACTAAGATACCTAATGTTGCACGTTATTTCAATTTGGCTTATCTTTCATTAAACTGAGAAAGTAAAAATATAAAACAAAACTATGAATAAATAATCTTAGACATTAGATATTATTTACACACATTGATCTAGCCCCAAACTAGGATTCCCTGTATCTTGGGTACTAGACAACGATACATATACATAAGTATAAGTATAGATAAATATTATACTTAGATAGATAAACAACTATGGCTAGGGTACAAACATCCGTTCTCATCAAACAAATATTTGCCCCCGCCGGGACTCGAACCCGGGACCCTTGGCTTCGCAGGCAGGGTCACTGCTGACTCGGCCATTCGGGTCTTCTCTTGTAAAGGAATTTAAAATTGAGATCGCGGGCATATTAAAATAGTATGATTGATTAAGATGCGGGGCGACCGGCAAAAATAAATTTGTCACACCCCTTTAAAACCCGTCGAGTTAAGTAAGCATTATGCTGTAATTTGATGCGCTGCGAGGTGCCGCCTACTTCATTTCACCGGGTTATACGAGTTGTATACAAATCAGTATAACTCGTCGATCTGAGCAGGCAGCACCTTTCAGCTCTTACATCCATAGCGCATTTATATTACAGCGAGATGTCTACTCACCAAAGAGTTAACCCTCTCAATAGTCATAAAAAATGGCTATAAAAAGCCAAATTGTCATGGCGGCCAGCCACATTACCGATTATTTTCATTTGCTCAGTCAATCGACCAATCAAGTGTGAGATACCGAGACGCTCGCACGTTTAATTTCTATTTCCGGTCAGTATTGCCAGTAATAAAAAATAATAGTGGGTAGTAGTATATATAAATGCCGGGCTGATTTGTGAATCTAAACTATACAGGGCGCCACCCATACGCATACAAAAAAATCATTCAAAGATTGGTCCAGCTGTTTAGGAGGAGTTCAGTGACATACACACGTACAGTAGAATTATATATATAAAGATATATAAGTCCATACTAGGTGTTCATGCGCGAGTGGACGGTAGGTAAATTAAAATTTTATGTAAGTCCATACTAGGTGTTCATACGCGAGTGGACAGGTAGGCGTGTGACTTGTGTTTCATTTTCGCTGGTAGCCCCGCTGAATAGAACACTGAAAGTGTGCTGTACTAAGAAAATAGACAATGTATATTCTCTATCCCAGGCTAGACTCTTAACTTGCAATCAGATCGCCTTATGTAGGGTCTGTTTATTCTATCCATCAAATTGAGACCAGAATCCATAAGTCCAAGCTTATCTTTGAGTAGTAATTATAGTCTATGGGTAACTTTACATGATTCATCTGTACGAGATTAAATATTAGCTGTTTCATACGAAGTGATACCTTCTATATCTACAATACGAGTACATATAATATCTCAGAAAGGATACGACATTTTATCAAAGAATATTTGTTTTTTGTAATTATATTCTCAAAAGATTGGCATACGTTTTATAAGTGTACACAACAAAGCGAAATTTAAGTACTTGCCACTTTTGGTATTCCAAACAGGTTCGATGCTCATACTTGAAATTGGAGACAATTATTTAATTTTATATCATTTATATGTACATTATTTTCCCATACCTTTTCAGTGATAGAGTTGTAACCAAACCATGTGAAATCGTGAAAATAAACTTTTCAGAGATTGTTCAAAATTGTATCCCTGATTTAACAACCCCATTTTAATACACCATACGCTGTATTTCTCTTTTTCTGGCAGGAAAATCTTTTCACGGATGCTGAATTTTCATTCTTTAAAACGCAGTAACGCCGAGGCAATGAAATCACCCCCCTGGGTGCACTACATCAATACAGGGTGTCCTAGATTCTGTACTCGCAGATTAACGACTTGGAGAGATTGATGCCCTATTAGGATTGAGATTTTAAATAAATTAACAACATAATGTAACATAGCTTCACCCCTTTTCCCCTACGGGTTGGTAGTAGCGTAATTGTGCCAACGTTTAGTCAGTTACTCAACACTCCAATTTGCGTGACAGGGGGCTAGCCCATTTCCGCTCGGAACGTCCGTATAATTTCTTTAAGATAAATTATTAAGAAATTGTTGCCGATATTTGTTAATATTTTAACAGATGTTTCCTCATTGAAGGATAGCCGGCGACATCTATCCCACATACACTGTCAGAGAAATAAGCCAAGATAATTTTTATACTATAGACTTGGGCCTCTACCACTCTTTTTGGAAAAGGTATGAGAATTTACAAAGGTATTCCCTGAAATTAAATTCTCGTCGTTCACGCCAAACAGAAACCTGCTGACTACCAGCTAGAGATCTTACGAATATCAGGTAAATAAACACACGGATAACACACGGATAGTTCATCGGCCGACAAAATGATTGTCTCTCGTTCGTTAATACTGATTATCGGACACTCAAAGATATTAATGACTGTCTCCCCCGCGGAAAATGACAGCGCGTGTTGACGTTTAAGTGGCTCTTTGTTCGAGCAGCAGTCTGTTCATTAGGTCAAATGGCCCACGACAACCTTACACCTAAAATACTGATCTTAGTGGTATATTCTGAAAATGACAAGTATCCACTATGCGGCAGAAGTATCCGTCGCAACTCTGATATTCTGGAACATTCGGTAACCAAAGAAGGCGGCATGACGCGGCTACATTCTGCCGGTCGAATGACTGTCGTTTTCGGCCGGAACAGATTCGCCATTGTTAAGAAATTGCCTGTTTACCCTCCCATTTCCGTGGAGATATAATAGCTTTTAGGCAATGTCCTGCGGATATCATAGCGATATGGACTAAACACACAGCACCTTTGTCAAGATGGAATCAGGCTGTTATTTTTTGTTATTTTAGTTCTTATAAACTGAAACTGAGCTGAGACATGCTAACGACGAACAAACTCGAAAGACTTCTCTCAGGATTCGGTTTATCATTAGGCTGCGCAAATAAGACCATCTATCACGGTATCGCAAAGAGTTGAAGTGGCTGCCGATACGTCTTCGTCGGGAGTCTCGCATACTCAATTTCCTCTACAACATTTTACGGAAACCACGCTGTCCAACCTTCCTAAGAGACAGTTTCCAATTACTATCTTCCAGCAGGCCTCGGAGAACTCACTGCGATTCCAGCTCACAGAATAACACCGCATCTTATGAGCACAGGCTTAGACTCCGGGCAATTCGGTGTGCACTCACCCGAACCATCGGGGCAGTCCAAAAAGTTTTGTCTATGAACCTCCGATAATTAAACTATGCATGACCCGAAGTGGGCTGAAATTTAGTAGACAATAAAATCTGACACAAATAAATGTATTTGGTAATTCGAATGAGCTATTACTCTATTTTTACCGACATATAACCAAGGACACAAGCCAAACCCGCAATTAAAGCAAAATATCATATAGGTGGGGACAGCCTTTAATTTTAGAAACACATGTGTTACATACCCTGCATTCACAGAATCTGCCGACGAGGTCCCGTCGCCCGGCTATTCGCTTTGATGACGACATTGCGCTTGCATCGTGTTAGTTTTAGTTCACTATAACCTTCCTATGCAGCGTAAGCAACCCGTGTTACCTATATACTTTATTCATTTTTAATGCCTTTGCTTTCGTTAACTTTAGACTCAATTCAAATCTAGCATCGATTGAATTTAGACATAAGTTTAAATTGTAATTGGTATTCCTCAAAATAAAAGATTAAATTAATTTTCGCTTTTTTTTATTCCATCGGTTGCCGATTCCCTATATGGCGCAGCCAGTAGGGAATAGCCACAGATCCTTGATTCAGTAGGCGCGCGGAAACTAAAGGACTCCATGGTTGCTCCTGTTGGCTCGGCAAGACATGGTTGCTTCTGTTGGCTCCGCAAGCCTCTGGTTGAGCTTTTAAGCCTTCATCAAGGATTCGACGAACGAAGACGAGCAGCCGAGGAGGTATCTAGACTTAATAGTCTAGATACCTCCGTACCGTATTAATATACGCGAAGAAAACCGAAGAAGATGATATATTATATGTAAGTCCATGCATTTTTCTTAATCTTGTGTTGCTTTCTTTTTAATTTTCCCTGTGTAATTTCCTCTTTCCAAAATTTCTGTCCCGAGAAATCTGGTGTGAAAAATTCCTCCGTAAAACAACTACATAATAAAAGACTATTAGATCCGAATAGGATTTTTTAAAGTGAAGATTTAGGCGTAGATAATTTATTTAAGGACCCTAATAGTGATAGTGTTAGTTAAGTGACCCTGTCTTTGCCTAATTTAAAAATCATGACGTCGCCGACTATTGACGCTGACACCATTTTCAAGGGCCTAGTGCCCGAATTCGATGGTAACCCGAATATTCTGACGCTTTATTAGACGATTTATTATAATATGTGATCAGCTAGTAATTCAGCGTATGAAACCAGAAGCCGGTTCTGAGCTAACGAAGTTAAGTTTAATCAACGGAATATTAAACAAAATTACCGGTCCTGCCGCGAGGACAATCAACTCAAATGGAATAGCAGAAAACTGGATAGGCATCCGTACAGCCCTGATGAATAGTTTTTCAGACTAAAGGGATGAAACCGCCCTCTATAATGATATCTCAATGGTGACACAAGGACATAGCACTCCCCAGGAATTCTATGAAAAATACCAAACGCTTTTAGTATGATTATGACGTACGTGAGTCTTCATGAGACTATCCATACCACAGTAGAAGCGAAACGCGATCTCTATAAAAAACTTACGTCTCAAGGAAACCCTTTAATCTTGTATAAGATGTATGAGACCCGACACCATAGAAAAAGCACTGGAATTCGTACAGGAAGAGATGAATGTGATGTACCTCCGGGGCCGAAATTATTCACTTCCAAAGCGTAGAGCTCTCCCTCACTATTAACCCCCCCATGTACTTGGGAATGCCTATGCAAATGCCAACTGCCATGCCGAAACCTTTTAATTTCCCGAATATGCAACGCCCTTTACCTATTTAGAAGCCAAGAACGTCCAATATGCCTTCTCGAACACAGCAAATTTTCGGAGCGCCTCTATCTAATTATAACCCTAGATGTAACGTATTCAAATTACCCCAGAGATCCTCATTTCCGACTCAAAATGCAGGCCCCAAGCCTATGAGTGGAGTAGTAAGCTACTCATCTATACCGCTTCCCCCTTCTGGCCATGATTGGCGTTAATTGGTAACCCTCCACCTATCAATTATAATAAACCCGAGAAATGAATTTCAATGAAACTGCCATTTATAATAACTCATATTACTATTCTGAACCCGACTATATCTACGGAAAAATGACTGCTACGCACCGACTGAGCAATACTATGCCGAGTATTTCCAAGCTGACTACGCCGACTATCCCCAGACGTACGACTACGAAAACGCACCCCATGACATGTCCAACATGATTAAGGCCCCCCAACCAACCAACCCATTCGTGTATAATTGCATTATACACGAATGTTTCACGAATGTGACTGACCGCAGAGGAACTGTAGAAGTTGAGAACATATCATTCATTTGACCGACCAGTACAAGCTGAGCTCTTTAATATCGAGTGCATGAGCACCGAACACGACCCGATTCGTACGCGTGAAGTGTTATCACGTTTACAAACCGATGACTTGAAGCAAGAAGAGAAAATTAACTTAGAGACTTTATGTTCCCTGAAATATTATATATTGAAGGAGAACCACTGACATTCATTAACAAAATTTAACAAAGCATTAGGACCCACGACGAAGCTCCCATTTATACAAAAAACTATCGCTACCCCTTTGTAAACCGCCAAGAAGTTAGAGACCAGATAACTAAGTTGTTGGATCAAGGCATCATAAGACCTTCTGATTCTGTATGGAGCTTTGGAGCTGACCTATATGGTCCCCAAGAAAGTTGACGCATCTGGAAAACATAAATGGCGATTAGTGGTAGATTTCCGTAAATTAAATGACAAGACTATTGACGACAAATACCATATCCCGAACATTAACGACATCCTTGACAAACTTGGCAGGTGCCAGTACTTTACGACCCTGGATTTAGCGAGTGGATTTTATCAAGTAGAAATGAGCCCTGACGATATACTGAAGACTGCTTTCAATGTTGAGCACGGGCACTTTGAATTTTTGAGAATGCCGATGGGATTAAATAAATCTCTATTGACTTTTCAACAAGTTATGGATAATGTCCTCAGAGGACTTCAAAACGAGATTAGTCTTGTACATTTGGATGCCATTATTGTATTAAGTACCTCTTTGCAGGAACATATGACTAACCTAGAGAAATTTTTCACACGACTGAGGAAGTAAAACTTCAAAATTCAGATGGACAAGTCGAAATATTTTAAGTTGGAGACTTTATACCTTTGGCACTTTATACCTTTTAACTAATGAAACATTGCCCACATCAAGGTTATTAAGTTGCAGCAATAACAAACTAGGTAAAATAAATAGGTATATACGGAAAACTCAGAAATTAATAAAACATAATAAATTGTGTACTAAAAACTTAAAAGTAAGCAAGAAAAATGTAAACTTATTACATGATTTGAATATGTGTGTATTAGAATTAGAAAGTACTAAGTTGATGTATGAAACTGACACACAAAACTTACATTTGAAAATCCAAAGCTTGGAGGATTCATTGAGATCACTAAACAGTGCATATTTGAACTCTGAGAAAGTTATAAATGAATACTCATTGGCTATGGATGATCTAATTCAAGAAATGAAACATAATTGTGAGCGGTTTGAGTCGCTGAGCAGAAAGGTGGTTGTTTGACAGCGGGCAACTCTCCGGGCTTGTGTGACAGTTTACCAACACAAGGTGTTACTGATAATAGTTCTGCCAAGTCTGATATGACCACAACACCTGATATTATAATGTACTGTGATGAGATTGGAAGTGGCATGGGCTCAGCACTCCACTCATACTCTAAGGGACATAGTGTTATTAGTAATTGCTCACCTTTTAGCACTGTAGATAATATTATAAATCAAATTTTGAATGACAGCACTATCACAGCCAGTGCCACACTGATAATTTTCATGGGCAATAGGGGAGATGTGAACAAAAATAATTTAATAAAATTTTATGAAACATTGAATGGTCTTAGTGTGAAAAAAATTATATTGTTCACATTTCCCTACTGCAACCAATTGACACAAAATGAAAATGTATATAGACATAATATGAATATAACTATGTACAATTTATGTACATATAATAATAAGTTTGATATTATTGACACTAACAATTATGTTAGTAATTATTTTACTATGACTAAAGGTACATTTTACCTTTCAAATTATTGTAAACGACAAATAGCTATGTCACTATTATATTTATATGACATTACAGCCAAAAATTTGGCTTCTAACTCTGCTTTTACTGAGCAGCCTAATATGAATCTGGTATCAGACCAGAATAACAGGATGCATTTAAATTAGTTCATAGGACAACAGAGGACCCAGGCTCTGGCAACATATGTTCTAGTATATTAGAAAACCCTAAGAATAAGGGAAGCTCACATGCTAAGTATATAAGCCTGGTTCATCAGAATATTCAATGTATTAGAGGCAAAGATCTACAAATAGAGTTATTTTTAAATTGTAATAAAATTGACATTTTGTGCATAACAGAGCACTGGTTAACTATTAATGAAATTATGTTTAGCTTTAAAGATCACCAGGTTGGTAGTTCGTTCACCAGACTTAATTCAATACATGGTGGGGCATTAATCATACTAAACAATCATATGAAATTCAAGGAACGTAAGGACATTGTTTCCTTATCTGTTGAACGAACTATAGAACTTGCAGCTGTGGAATTAGAACAGTTCATCGTTATATGTGTCTATAGGCCACCCTTGAGCGACTTTGAAATGTTCGAGAAAATAATGGAACCCGTCCTAACTATTTCATCACACAGTACGAAACGATTAATTATATGTGGTGACTTTAATGTTAATCTGTTAGAAAGAACTACTCTCAGCGTTAGATTAATAAATCTTTTCTCATCATTTAGGCTTAGCCATTTATTTATGGAGCCAACAAAAGTGACTGCTACTAGTGCTACATGCATTGACAACATTTTTACTGATGTTATTCCAATCAGTAAAAGTGTTATCAGTGAATTGGATTCAGATCATTTAGGTCAATTATTTCAATTTGATTCTATTAGAGAACCTGTCATTAAAAAGAAAATTTCGTTTGTGCCAATAACTGCTGACCGGTTAGAAAGAATGAGATACTCTTTAGCCCAGGAACTACCGTTTTTGGCTGCTGAACAGTCTCCTAATATAATGTATAACTTATTCTTTGAAACCTTTATGAAACAGTACAGCGCGATATTCACTTCAAAATCGGTTGTGGTTAGTGGTTCAAACGACTTTAGTACGTGGGCTACTGCAGAGTTGCATAAACGCAGGCAAGCATTGTATGCATTGTATGAGGAACGACGGTTCAACATGAGTGACGAATTTAAAGAACAAGTCAAACAGTTCTCCAAACAATTTAAACTAGACTGTCATACAGCTAAACGTAATTTTCTGAGTAGTAAAATTAAGAATAGTTCCGATGTTATAAAAACGACTTGGAAAATAATTAATGAGGAGGCCGGTCGTAGTAAAAAAGCGAGTCACGATTACGAACTAAAAATCAATGGACAGCTTACGAGTTCTAGCTTAGAAGTTGCAACTGAATTTGAATCGTTTTTTACTAATGCACCGGCTTCCACGATTAAGTATTTAAATTCGTCACCTTTGTCTGCTGTTGCAATATTAAAAGATAATGTCTCAGAGTGTGCTTCATACTTCATATCAAATATGTATCAAATTTATGACTTTTATTATCCTATATATTTACGTTATCAATCCATTTATTCTTCTACTATACCTCCCATACATCATAACTAACAAAAACGGAATCGAATACCAGTAAACGTGAGCAATGCGAAATGGATCCCCGGAAATAAGTTTTTTTTTGCCCGATTTTGTTGCTTGTATCACTTGAACCAAGACTTTTATGGTCCACCCACTACCAACCTAACCGACCAAACTATTTATATATGGTCAGACGGACAAAAGAAAACTAAATGTGAAAAATTTTCTCTACCCGATGTAAAACAGACAGCCACTAATATAATAAAAAAAAAAACTGAGCCTTGTATCTTGGCATCATCCTCGATTCAAAGCTTCAATGGAGAACTCATTTGGATGCACTAGCTGGTAATCCGACGTATTTCGGATGTAGAGACCGCGATATTAGTTTACTTCAGCTACTTCCATAGCTTGATGTCTTATGGCATCCAGCTGTGGGGTATTGCCTCGGATACAAATCATATATCTATTCTGCAGAAACGGGCTATACATGCCATTTACGAACTGGGTCCGAGGGAGTCGCTATGAGACAAGTTTAAGGAGATTAACATTCTGACTCTGCTTTCTCAGTACATTCTTTTGAATATATTGTATGTAAAGAAAAATATCCACCTGTTTAAAAAAATTGCGAATGCCATAATTTAAATACTTGAAATAAGAATAAACTGTCCAGCTACTCCAGTAGACTCCTCAAAATTTCTAATTCCTTTATCAGCCAATGTTAGGCATATAGGTTCTGCAATAAGGTTCCCGATGCTATTCAAAAGTTTACCCACACACAAATTGAAAACATTTATTAAAAGTAAATTATGTTTGAATGGATATTAGTCAGCGTCAAATTATCTAGAACCTTGTGGATAAACTGCCTGTTCTTCCATTGGCTATCTTAAAAATAAACATAAGTGAAATCAATGTATTTCCTATAATACATGGCTTAACTGACAAGACGTCAAGTAAAAAAAAAACTATTTATACCCAGTTTTATTTTGTATTTCAACACAAAATTGATTGTGAATCACTTATACAAAGTATCATACCCGGAAACAATAATGGACGACGATGACGCCGACGGAGAAGACGATGCTGATATATCATCATCAAATCTCCGAATGAAGTCGTCTCTCAGCGCTCGTCTGGTCAGGGATACGATGATGGGTTCCAGACGGGCGATCGATTCGCCCGGCAGCGCAGTTGAGCGGCGCGGGCCAACGCGAGCCGCATTCACCACTTCCCGCTGATCCAGAGAGATCTCCAACTTAGAGGCCACCGCGGAGACGATGTGGACGCAGGACTCGGCTTCGTACTCGGGTATTCCTGATATCTCCACATCGTTGAGGAGGGTGACTTTCTCTCGATTATTTTAGGTCAGACCGCAGCTGCTCAATCACCTCCTGGAGCCCAGATGTATTAATGTCCCGCTGTACACGAGAAACGGCTTTTAGCTCATTTTTTAGGCGCTCGTTCTCCTGCTCGAGGTGGGCCACTCTGCCGGTGACCGCCTGTACAGTCTTCGTCAGATCGACTGCTCGCTGAGAAAGTCAGTGGTCCTTGTAAACTCAGCTTTCTTTGGCTTCAAGATGGGATTCCAGATGGAAATTAACTCTTCAAGTCCGATATGGCGCGCGACGTCGTCGAGTTTATGCAGAGATACGTCACAGATAGGTATATCAGCCTCTGACTGCACATCCCGGAGTGGGGGAGACGCGGCAACGGCTCGCACAAGGGTGTCATCTTTGTTTACCTTCCGCGCCGTAACGTTCGAGCAGACGGGACAAAACCAAGATTTCTCTAACTTTGGCTTCTTGCTCGCCCTGCATTATAGAGGATTTACATGCCTTGAAATTCATTTTGTGCGTCGCGCCCCACTCCAGTGTGAAGTGAACAAACGGTGATCTGTTGTGGTGCGAGATGCGAAGCGCAGCGTTGTGAGGAAGCGTGTCCGTATGTGTGTAAGTACCAGTTTCGCCGAGCTGGCGGGCAGGCGGGCGGCGCGGGGTGGCGCGACGGGAAACGTATGAACAGACGCACACACAAGCAAATGAACAGCTGACAAATCACAGTAGCAAATTCAAGGTTAACAGCAGTCGCGGTCGACGACCCGGTCAGTTAACGTAACCATCGATATGTAAATGAAATACGTGTTTTACACCGAATTTGGCACTGCACACCTTATTTATAATTCCCACTCAGAAGCACAGACATGAACGGTAATTTTAGTATAACTTTCGAAGGAAATCGAGCTAATTTACTGCACTTTTAGCAATTTAGTAACAGAAGAGAGACTGAGCACTGTTCACTCTCTGAGAGCGGCACTTCGTCTCCTCTTTTCCTTTAAAAGAGATCTTAAAATCAATCTGTGGGAGTTCTACGCCCTTCTTCTCCCACAGTGGTCCAATGTAGAGAAGTGGCAAAAAAAATGACGATTGCTGTAGATATGTAAATATCTACAGTAATAAAGACATTTGATTGATTAATTGATTGATTGCTCCATATATAATAACATATAGGCTCACCAAACCAACGACACTGACATATAAAACAAATTTAGCTTCACCATTACCTATAGGAAGCGGTTAGTCAGAAAATTCGGGCCCTCCTTAAACTTGATTCACCTGAACTGATTCACTTAAACATAAAGTAAACTTTTAGTGAACTTTAAACATCTTTACCGTTTGTCATAAAATTAAAGGCACAGGCAGGTGATAAATAAAAGTAAACTTTATTCACCCAAACAAAAAAGGTACGGAAACCTAAAAACGTAAAGTCTTTCTAATGCATAATTTCTAGAAAAAACAAAAACAGGACTCTTTGTTATAAATAATAAAATGGCGGGGCGCTTCGAATTATAGATTTTGCAATAAAAATAGCATCACTTCTGTTCCTGTCCGGGGAGGCAGAGGCATATTTGTGCCCAGTAATTAGAAAATAGCTAGGTCTAAGCCAGTAAATAAAATAGTTTTCCATCACCGTTCCATATCATTCGTTTATTTGCTGTTTCACAGCAAACAACAATAAAAAATAAAGTTAATTGCGAACACGTAAAATGCCAATTAAGAAACAGGGCAATCAATTAAAAAAATCGGTCAAGTGCGGACTCGTACACAAAGGGTTTCGTACCATCGTCGTCCAAGAAAAAACACAAACAATCAGGTATCTTCTACGGAGATACAAGTTATTTTTTTAAATTGTCGTCTTGTTCGTTAATTGTTGCTGTAGTGGCAAAAGGAAAACATACTCTTTGAAATTTTCAACTGTCTACGTATCACAGCTCATCAGATAGAATCCGGTGACAGACAGTCAGACAGACAGACGGACACCGGAGGCTTAGTAACAGGGTCCCGTTATCACCCTTCGGGTACGGATCCCTGAAAACACTCTTGCAACCCCATATTCACACACACATACAGACACGTGTATGTACAATCGAACCATCTGAATCATGACCCACCATAAGCTTATTTTGCTAAACCCCTTAAATGCAAGTAGGTCGAAATTCGCTTGAAGGTTTATTTCCTTGGTAACGAACTTGTTATCATTTGATTAGACACTGACATTTAGATAGATCTTACAAGTTTGAAAGTTTCAAACGAATTATCAGGCAAGTGGGTCATGATTCAGTTGGTTCGATTGTACATACAGCGAACTTTTACAAGAAAAACAACTTAAGTCTCATATACATGGAGATTAATAACAAATAATCAAATATGATCGACTAAACTAATGTGTAACTGTGGTTTGAGTTTCAGAAAGTGAATTTCCTGTTCAAGTGGTGATTCATGGCTGAATATCGCACAGGAAAAGGAAACTCCTTTAACTCTACCAGTGCTTCGGGAATACGCCGTTCGGAGACGATAGCACCGAGAAACTCTACGGGTATGTCATATTTCAGTTTTCGTCATTTTTTTATGCCACAATATACAATATAAAAATAATCTAATCTAATAACAATAATATAACATCCTGTCTATAAGTGCCAATAAGTATGTACGAGCCAACACGTACAATAGTAAAATCAGCATTGTATTATCGTTCAATATTGCACTTTTGGCAATTACCTACTTTTTGGGTCAGTTCGTGTACAGCCATCAAGCGAGCGTCGCGTTCTCATTATAATTTGCTCAGTACTTCATCCATAGAGTTTTACCAGTATTTCAATACAGTTTTATTATCAGTTTAATCAGTCTTTCAGTCAAATCAGTCTCATAGCTCCGGACACCCCGGAACATTGGTCCTTCGAACCTACGGAAAGATTGGATTTGAACACGTGTCCGTGTCGCGTAGACGTGACTCGTGTCACCATTTCCGCTTACCGTGAAAAAGACTCAGTGCCTCTACGGTCTACCAAAGAACTTCAGCTGTGCTATCAAGTGTTGCAGTGACTATCAAGGAGGAGCTGTGCTATCAAGTGTTGCAGTGACTATCAAGGAGAAACTGTGCTATCAAGTGTTGCAGTGACTGTCAAAGAGGAACTGTGCTGTCAAGTGTTGCAGTGATTATCAGTTACAATCAGGACTAGCAGTTATCATCAGAACTATCAAGGATTAGAGTGAGATTGAACATCATCGGTTCATTCTCTACCCAGCAGCAGTATCATCAGCGTTGGCCTAGGCGACGTGCCAGCCAGCCCCTAACTAGCAGTTCAGCAGTTATCAAGTAGTACGAGTAGATCAAGTAAGATCTTGCCTTTTTACATATCTACATTATGGCTTCTTTCAACGAAATCAGCGCTGGTCAGCAGCAACTGGCTCAAGCAATCGAGTCCGTTCTTACCAATTTCAAAAAGGATGGCGCGGAGAGAAAAACTTCGAGTTATTTTGAGAAAAAAATAAATGTGTTGGATAGCCATTGGTATGAATATGAACGCAATTTTAATAAAATGTCTGCCATGGACACGGAACCAGGTGTAAAGCAGTATATCATTAATGATAGGGAGACAGTGCGTGAAAGATATACGAGCATCAGGGAGTACATTCAGTCTCAAGCTTCAGAAAAAAGATCGGAATCGCCCGTTATCAAGCCAGCTACTTTTGTAGTCCAGCCTCCGGCGTTTGGAGTCTCGGCGGCAGCGTCGAGTGGGTCTGCCAGCCCGCAGGCATCCAGCGCAACGACAAGCAAGACCGAGGAGATGCTGAGGAGACAACAGAGCAACTTCAGGGCCTTTCATCGCACCCTATCAACTATTAATATTGATGCAGTATCAGAAAAGTGGGAGTTAGAGGATCTTCTTAACACCGTACAGTCCCGCTGGACTACCATCGACAAGTTTCACTGGGAGTTAGACAGCGAGTTGAACGGCTCTAACAAAGATTATGAAGATGCCTACACTACCTATGAAAGAAAATACGAGGCTATCAAGAAAGCCATAAACAAGAAAATGTGGTCGGTTTCGCACATCGGGAAAACTACCCCTAAAATCGATTTACCTATTTTCTCCGGGAATTATAACAGTTGGATTTCATTTAAGGACCTGTTCAGTGAAACCATCCATAAAAACCCTTCTATGTCAAATGCTCAGAAAATGCAATATCTAAAATCAAAGGTGAAGGGTGAAGCAGAAAAATTAATACAGCACTTGCACATCAGTTCTGAGAATTATGACACTTGTTGGGATATACTAAATCAACGCTACAACAATGAAAAATTAATTTTTAATTCGCTTATGCATACTATCATGAATCTCCCGGCTATGCAACAGAAATCAGTCGCTCAAATAAAACGCCTACATGACACAGCTCTCGAATGTCTCAACGCAATGAAAAATATGGGAATCGATATCAGTTCATGGGATCCTATTATAGTCTATCTCCTGTCACAGAAATTGGATACAGAGACGTATACTGACTACGTAGAGTCCGTTAACAACCCGAGGGAGCTGCCAGTTTTGAAAGAGTTCCTGGAATTTTTAGAGTTAAAATTTACGACTCTAGAAACATCGCGCAGAAAGCAAGATAATTCTACGCAAAAGAATCAAGTCACAGCAAAATATCAGTCATCAAATTATAATAATAACTACAAAAATTCATTTACTACAAACAGCAATGCAATTTCGCAATCAAACGTCAACGGCGCAAAAAACATGTCAGCAAAATATCATTGCGCATTGTGCAATAGCGACGAGCATGGAATCTATTTTTGTAAACGGTTTCTAGATTTGCCGCCTTTCAACAGACTAAAGACAGTGAAGAGATTGAACCTCTGCCCCAATTGTCTTTTTAAGCATGACAATCAATGCCTTTCAGAAAAACTTTGTCGAGAATGTAATCAAACCCATAATAGTTTGTTACACGAGGCGTTTGCGCATTCCCCCCACCCGCCGACGGACGGCTCGGGTACAAGCGGGTCGCGCTGGGCGGGGGCGGCGAAGAGCGCCTCCAACGGAAATGCAAGCGCAGGAAAAAATAACAGAAGCAGTTCACACGTGTCGTTGCAGAATGACCTTTACGAAGTACTTTTGCCTACCGCTCTCATCAATGTTCAAGCAGTAAATGGATCGTATATCAAGATGCGCGCCCTTTTAGATCAGGGTTCCCAGGTCTCACTAATCACAGAAAATGCTGCTCAGCTCCTGAAGATACCTAGGAAGAGATGCAATGGTGGGGTTTCGGGAATCGGAGCACGGGAAAGCAACTGTAAAGGCATGATTACCATCATCTGCTCTTCAACTGCTAGCGACTTCTCTTTCGAAACAGATGTGTTGATTATGAAGCAGCTAATAAAAGATTTACCAAGTCAGACTATTTCCAAACCAGACTGGTCATACCTGGAGCACATCCAATTGGCCGATCCAGAATTTAATAAAAGTCGCCCTGTGGACATTTTGCTAGGTGCCGACGTTTATTCAAATATATTAATGAGTGGGATATGCCATGTTAACCCATCTTTACCGACCGCTCAACAAACTCGGCTCGGGTGGATTTTGAGTGGCAATGCAAAAACATATCAGTGCAATGTAGTACTCAATGATATCGACAGTATTCGGAAATTTTGGGAGATAGAAGAAATATACGAGGAGTCAAATTTATCTTCTGAAGATCAGCAGTGCATTGAGTATTATCAGCAATCAACATCAAGACGGGATGACGGTCACTACGAAGTGAGGTTGCCGTTAAAATCAGACTATCAAGAAAAATTGGGCCAGTCAAAATCAAAAGCGATCGCACAATATTACAAGTTAGAGCAGAAACTTTCAAGACAGCCGAGTATTGCGCAAAATTATAAATTATTCATTGACGAGTATGCATCGCTTGGTCATATGAAACCCGCTGACACAGTACCTACCAGCAAAAACGGTGGCTTACTAAAATGTTATTTATCTCACCATTGCGTCACACGCGAAGACTCCACGACTACCAAGTTGCGCGTGGTTTTCAACGCATCAGACAAAACTTCATCAGGGGAGAGTTTGAATGACGTAATGTATAGGGGCCCTAATTTTCAACAGGATTTACAGAGCCTCATCATCAAGTGGAGGCAACATAAGTACGTATTTACGGCCGACATAGAGAAAATGTTTAGGCAGATATGGGTTCATCCTGAAGATCAAAGGTTGCAGATGATCATATGGAGAGACAATCAGTACGAGAGTCTGCGAGAGTATCAGTTAGCCACGGTGACCTACGGCACAAAAGCCGCCCCATTCCTCGCCATGATGACGCTAAAACAGTTAGCTCAGGATGAACGAAGGAATTATCAAAGCAGTCCAGCACCGAGTGTCTTAGAACAATCATTCTACATGGATGACTTGATCCATGGTACACACTCTATAGAAACAGCTAAGCAGTTACAAGCAGATATGATTAACCTATTAAAATCAGGAGGTTTTAATCTAAGGAAGTGGAAATCAAATGCACCGGAGTTGCTAGAAAGTGTAGAAACAGATCAGAAGCAGCCAGAAAGTTTTGACTTCAAGCAAGCGGAGTCAACCAAAGCCTTAGGCCTCGGGTGGAATCCACAAAATGATGTATTTACGTTTCAATCAGGAATACTATCATCATCGTCAAGACCAACCAAGCGGTCTCTTTTATCAGACATTTCGAAGGTTTTTGATCCCCTACGGTGGATCGCCCCAGTCACTACCAAGCTGAAAATACTGTTTCAAGATGTATGGAAAGCAAACGTACAATGGGACGAGTCCGTACCGCAAAATATCTGCGACGAATGGATCAAAATTAGAAATGAAATACAGTTAATTCAGCAATGTGAAGTCCCAAGGTGGCTGCAGACACATGAGAAAGATCAAGTGGAACTCCATGGGTACTGTGACGCTAGTACTAAGGCGTACGCTGCCGTCGTCTACTGCAAATTATACAAGAAAAATGGGACGAAAGTCAGTTTAGTAGCAGCCAAGACAAAGGTCGTTCCACTCAACAAGAACACCTCATTACCGCGACTAGAACTTTGTGGAACAGTTTTATTGTCAAAATTAATGATAAAAATCAAGGCATGCTTAAGCAACCATGTCATAACAGTCTATGGTTGGACCGATTCGATGGCGGTACTTGGTTGGCTGAATGGTGAAGCAGATAAATGGAAGCCGTTTGTTGCCAATCGCGTCAAAGAAGTTACGAATGCCATGCCAGCAAGCTGTTGGAGATACGTCAAGTCAAAGGAAAACCCAGCAGATTGCGCCAGCCGAGGCCTCACTGCTTCACAGCTAAAGAAACACTCGTTGTGGTGGCAAGGTCCGGATTGGCTACCTACTTTCAGTCCAGAAAACGATATCAAACAGAAATACACAACCAATGAAGAGTCCAAGCAAATTAAGCAAGCAACTGTAACGCAAATATCAAGTGATTGCGATACGATAAAGCAGTTATTGGAAAAGCAGTCTTCATTAAATAAAGCAGTAAGGATATTAGCATGGGCCCTAAGATTTACAAGCAAGAAAGAAGAACAAGATTATTTGACAGTACAAGAGTTGAGAAGAGCAAACTTGTTAATAATTCAAGGCATCCAACGGGAAATATTTCTTGATGAAATAAGCAACTTATCAGAAAACAAAGCAGTCAGCAGTAAAAGCAAAATAGTCAGTTTAAGTCCTATATTAGATGAAAAGGGCATTCTGCGAGTCGGGGGTAGGTTGAGACACGCGAACCTTAACCCTGATATGAAACATCCAGCCATCATCCCAAGCAACACAAGACTAGCAGATCTGATCATCGACCAGGCCCACAAAATCACATATCATGGTGGGGCACGTATTACAACAGCTTTCATCAGACAGAAATATTGGCTTTTGGGTGGCAACAATGCCACTAAAAAACGACTACGCTTATGCGTGAAATGCAGAAAGCACAGCCCCATTCTTCACCCTCAGTTAATGGGAGACTTACCATCAGCACGTATCAGCCCATCGCGCCCATTCTATCACTGCGGCGTAGATTACACTGGCCACGTCAACTTCAAAGCTAACAAGGGCCGTGGTATCAAGACCACGAAGGGGTACGTGGCAGTGTTTGTATGTATGGCTACGAAAGCTGTACATCTAGAGCTGGTCTCCGATTTAACAACGTCGGCCTTTCTGGCTGCATTAAAAAGACTATCTGCCCGGAGGGGCCAGCCCGGACATCTATACAGTGACCAAGGTACTAACTTTATAGGGGCCAATAAAGTACTAAAACAAGAATTAGCAGCATTGCAAGAAACATTTGATCAAGAATTTCGAGCAGAGATAGCAAGCATGGGCATCGAATGGCACTTCAACGCACCCTCTTGGCCCTCAGCAGGGGGGCTCTGGGAGGCTGCAGTCAAAAGCCTAAAACACCACCTGAAAAGAGTATTAGGCGATCAGAACCTAACTTTCGAAGAGTTTTCCACACTTCTAAGTCAACTAGAAGGATGCCTGAATTCACGCCCACTCTGCACAATAACAGAAGACCCCGACGACCTAGATTTTTTGACACCGTCACACTTTTTGGCGAGCGGTACCATTTTGACCCTCTATGATACCGAGAAAGATCTAAGAACAAGATGGCATCTGACTCAGAAAATATTCAGTGATATCTGGATTCGTTGGCGTGACGAATATTTATCACAACTCTCATCACGTAGCAAGTGGCGTCATTCTCACCCCAATATCAAATTAAATGACGTAGTGATAATCAAGGACGAAAACCTTCCCCCCGGAAAATGGGCTTTGGGCCGTGTAGTACAACTGCATCCCGGCGGAGATGGTTTAGTGAGAGTTGTGACTTTAAAAACAAAGGGTGGCCTCATGAAAAGGCCAGTCATAAAACTTGCTATTCTGCCAGTCAGCCAGAATGCAGAGCAAGAACAAGGAAATAAATCAGAAGAAACAAAAGAGACAAAACCTAAATCAAGAATCAGAAAGACATCCTCAGTTATATCATCAGTACTCATGACTCTATTTTTCATGTTTTTAGCAGTACCATCTATAAACAGCGCCTACAATATATCTCCGCTACAGAACAACAACAGCTTGTATTTTGATCGGATTAATAACATGAATTTAATTCGGGACGACTGGCGCCTTGTTGTCTATTATGATACTCAACCTTATCAAGAAGGTAATATGGCACTGGCAAAGTACATAACATACCTGAGTAACATATGTACAAAAATACAGTTGCAGTCCCATTGCGAAGGCATCATGTTGCAGCTGCGTCATGAGGCCACTGAACTTCAATATTATCATGATATTATTATGAATCATAACACCAAAACATCGCTTCGTCGTCGGCGCCGCGGCCTTATCAATGGAATAGGATACATTGCTAACAGCCTATTCGGCGTTTTGGATGAGCATTTTGCGGAAAAATATGAGCGTGATATAAACCTTATCAAGACGAATCAGAACCACCTGGCTTCACTGTGGAAAAATCAAACGTCCGTAGTAGAAGCGGAGTTTAATATGCTAAAACGAACAGAAGTTATGATGGACAAGCATCATAAGATAATAAACAAGAAACTTAACGACATCGAAAATGCAGTTTATCAAGTAAATTTAGCCGTTCAGAATGAATCGCTTATCAGCGGATTTTTATCAACCGCAATGATTGCAAACAATATTTTATTCAATCTAAAAAATATTCATCAGATGCTGCTGGAATCAGTGACCAATATTTATAACGGCAAATTCAATTTCCATTTACTTACCCCGGATCAGTTACGACATGAACTTGGTGTGATTTCTGAGCAGCTCCCAAAGGACTTGTCGCTACCAATCAAGAAAACAGACAGTTTATCACAGATATATAACTTGCTACAAGTGCGTGCAAGAGTTACAGCCAACTTTATAATATTTGAAATCAAGATACCCCTCATTGGAGAAGACACGTACGAAGTTTTAAAGGTGATCCCGATTCCCCGACAGATTGAAAATAAAGAGATAACAGTAGTCCCAGTGTCAAATTACATCGCAGTCGATCTGCGGCGAGATGCGTTCATTGAGATATATATTTAGGAAATACGGTTTTGTTTACATAAAGATCCGGAACATATTCTATGCCATATCAAGAGGCCGATTCGTATGATCAAGGACGATAAAAGTTTATGCAAAGTATTACCAAACACAAGAAGATGTAATACGATAACAAGACCATGTAGCAATAAATGGATTGAGCTAAACAAAATAAATTCTTATATCTATTTTTGTTGCGAGCCGTGTCAATTGAAACTTGTATGTGGCGATCAGATTACCCCACTAACAATGACTCACGTTGGATTCTTCAAGATAGATCAAGGATGCGTTATCAAAACAGCTGACTTCTTCATATACTCACACAGACATGAATTTACACAGATTAATGTGAGCGTCAAAATAGAGGCACCAGAAATTTCCCAAATAAATCATATTATCAATATATCATTACCAAATGTATCGACATCCAAAATGGACAGATCATAACTTAGGAGGAACCAGACTGGACCAGTCCCCCCAAGCTGCACCCTTCACGAGTATGACTTGTGCACCAGCCATCACCCCCCTCGCCATATTTGAGGGAGGGGAGCAGCCAGTTGAATATACTCTGTTTTCTTGGAAACAGACTTGGATTCTACGTTAAAAACAATAAATTGTTTTGAGTCACCTCACATAGCACTATTGTACACTTAATTTTATTACCATGCTATTAAATTAGATTAATGCACGTGTAAAAGTAACGTTATAGCAGTTTTTGTGACTGCTACATAATGGAGGGCATTAATACTCGAGAGTGGGGTTATGAAACAAGCCGAAGGCGAGTTTCATAATAATATCACTCGAGGGTTTTAACGCCTAATTATTTACAGTTACATACACTAGTTTATCTACAAACATATCATAAGCTCTCTTTGATGTGTTCAGGAACCGCATTTTCGACCGGCATTGTGGCATTGATCATTGCTCTGCAGTTGTTTAGCTTGTTCTGTAGTACCAACTTCACAGACAAACTAAGGGCGGCACGCAGGCGGGCGTCGGCGTTCGAAATTTTAATGTCATAATTTGACAAATTTTGGTACATTATGGTCATAATGATCAATATTCAGATAAGAAATGAGTATTTACCAAGAAGTTTATCATTATGCTGGTCGTAACGTGTGGTTTTGGACGCAGTAAAGAGGGTTTATGATACGTGTGTAGATAAATTATTATTATATGTCGTGCCACTTGGTTAAATCAGCCACTATAATAAAAGCCGGACTGTTCATTAGAGACCAGCGTTTTCGCAAATGGCATTTTGATTGAAATCACAGTCGTAAACCTTTTAAAACCAGCCGAAAGCCTTTTGATACAAAGGAATGGAGAAACGACCCGATTCGTTTTTGCAAGATCAATGCAACAGCTGATTTTTAAAGCTGTGCAACGTTGGTTCTGTCGATCACGGTTTTGGTCTTAAAATTTGGTCTTCGATGCAATCGTCAATCTTCTTCTATGTGGTAAAGAGTCAGCAAAGTCATCAACACTGTGAAGAATGTTAAAGTGTCCTTCCATGAACGGGGAAATAAATGGCGATGGACTACTACTAGTTGGCCAAATACGACATAATGTCTGCAGCTTATGAAATGTATTTAATATCCAAAAGGAAAACGGAAGAAGAACGAATTGTTATCATTTTAATTCATATTCATATTCTGAATTCACAGAAAATATAGATATACATTTTGTTACAAGATGTTATAAGCAAGGGCGAGCTTATCACTAAAGAGAGATTTCTTCCAGGAAAGGAGGAAAGTCCTAGTGCGCAATAAATAAAAAATATGTTAGTAAGCATATTTTAATTAGTATCGTTGTTTTTTTTTTTATGAAGATATTTTAGACTTACAGTTAGTCTACCTTGAACCTTGTTTACCTTGAAGAGCTTTTTCTCGCCCCCCTTCCAATAAGTAACACTGTTGTAAAATTTATTATTTGTCCTTATTGAAAAACTCATAGCTTCACGTCTTTTCACATACGAGATGGAAGGGGCACAACTGTCTTTTTGCCAGTTTTTCGATACTCCATTTTTGCCTGGCAGGGGACTAGCCCATCTCCATATGGTGTATAGAAGGCTTCGGCATGATGTTTTCCATCACAGTGAGAATGTCCGTAAAATGTACTTCAGATAATTACTTAACTCTTTGGTACATGGTCAGCGCCGGGATTTGAGCCTGCACCTCCTGCGTGAGAAGCAAGTGTGAAACCCACTCGACCACGGAGCTACTCCAATAAAAGATTCTTGCCACCAAAACGATGTGTATTGCAAAGATAAGATTGTTTCATAAATTATACAAAAAAATAACTCAAAAAATACCAAACACACAATTCTTTCCGAAAGTTATTTGGTAATAATTGATTGTGTTGACAATATGTAAAAAGCAATTTATCATGCCGCGTCCACACTAAACGGTACAGTTGCATGCGATATTTTCATTTTTTATCTATTTATCTAGATAGTGTTATACACTGCGATTATTTATGTAATGATTCAAATAACAATAGTGTTATTCATTTTAATAAACAATGTAGAAAATATATTTCTCTCAGTTTTCAAAAGAATAATAGCTTAAATTCCCGCCTCGTATGTTTGTTAAAGTCGTATATGAAATGTGGAATTGATTGTCAGAAGACAGATTTTGTAGATAAGATTTTAACATTTCAACATGGAATAACTTCGATCGTTTTGAATCGATATCATAGCAATTACTGTTTCCCATTAAAGAGTCCTTAAAATAAATATTTTTATTGGAGTGGGGAAACAGGTTCCATACATTTTTTCTTATCAATGATAAAAGCCGCTGTCCCGCCGAGTTTGTTAGAATAGATACAGTATGATGATAAGATGTCATCAAACTGTATCTATTCTAACGCTGCACACCCGCCAGTAAAACGCGGTAATGATCAAAAAGCATTTCTGAGAAAAACGCGTTGAAAGCGTGAAAAAAAAAACTATAATTGGAATATTTAAAATTTTTTCGTTGCATGTTTTGACAGCCTGAATGCGATTTTTCTTGGATACTTACTTATTATATGCCATAATGAATTGCATAATAAATCCAATAAAGAATTTTCCTGACCCTTTGCTGCGTAGTAAATTATGTGATTAACAGACTAAAAGGCAGTTACATTTTATTTTTACACATTTTTATTTTCTTTATTAGGAAAACAAACAGCTTAATCTATTACATAACATAAAAACATTGAGTTAACACACAAGCCAATAAAGTTTTCACAAAAAATTTAGACAAAGGTACTCAGAACAACACTAAAATGTATAGGTACTTGAGTTTGTATATGAAGTTACCAACAGAAGGAGATATATGGTTCTACAGTATATATATATTTTATATACACATATATATGTACACTCGTACATTATATTTTATATAAATTAGAACTACCAATTTATATAAAATATATATGTACGAGTGTAGTGCTTATGTACTAAAGGTGATTCAATTCAAATCTGCTACTCTATTACACAGCTTTTAAGTTATTAAAAATTATTTTCCTAAAACAGATGGGTGTTTCATGAAATATATCAACTTGATTATTTAATTTATTATAATTTTCGCAAGCTCTTATAACAAAGCGGTTTTTAGCATAGTTAGTACTACAATTTCTTGTGACAAAAGCCTTTCTATGACGAGAGCTGTGTTTACAGTATAAAGAGATTTTACTAAGTAGGTATGCGCTATCGATTTGGCTGTTGATAATTTTGTATAAAAACATCTGCTCTCTCATGTCACGACGATTTTCAAGCGAAAGAAAAGAATTAGTTTCAAAGTTTTTGAATTTATATTTTAAACGTTTAATGAATTATAGATTAGTTTTATATTTATTTTATAGCTATTGTAGTATATTTATTTTATTTTATGGATATCATATATAATTTTACAGATAGCATTTTCACATGTTCTTCCACCGGTGACTCTCTTGGTGCAGGAAGTGCCGACTCCCTGGCGGACGCGTCACTGTCCAGCAGCCTGAAACGCGTGTTCACGCAGTCGGAGTTAAATTTCAATGTCATACATATTAACGCCCAAAGTATTCCTGCTAGCTATGCTGACCTCCTTGAAGCTTTCAGCGATCAGAATATACATGGAGTTCTTGTCTCAGAATCCTTTCTCAAACCATCTCTTCCTTCCTCCTTGTATTCTCTGCCAGGGTTCAGGCTCTATCGCAACGATAGGACGGGTAAAGCTGATGGCGGCGTTGCAATCTACTTACGTTCTGACATTCCTTGTAAAGTCATCAGCCACTCGCCAAGCCTGTACTCTGGTTCGGCTGAGCATCTCTTCCTTGAGGTCAGCTTGCGTCACAACAATATTCTTCTGGGTGTTTATTATAGCCCCTCACTCCGCATCGATTACTTTGAATCTTTTGAAAAGCTACTATGTGACTTGACCCCTCTCTATAGTGACACTCTCATCCTCGGGGATTTTAACACCTGTCTTCTTAAAAATAACGCCCGCTCTACCAAACTTGAATCTATTGTAAATTCCTTCAACTTACATATTCTTCCCGTCGGCGCTACTCACTTTCAACCACATTGTACTCTCTCCCTACTCGATCTCATGATCATCTCCAACACAGCCAAGGTGGTTTCTCGTGGTCAGCTTACCGCTCCGTTCTCTTATCACGACCTGGTTTATCTTTTATACCGAGTTAGGCCCCCTAAGCGCAAAGCCAAATTTCTGGATATTCGGAGCTTCAAAGGTGTGGACCTCGACTCCCTTAAATCCGATGCCTAATCTGTTGATTGGAACCCTGTCATGACTTGTGAGACCGTTGATGACAAAATCCTGAAGTTCAACTCAATTGTCCTTGGGCTCTTCGACAAGCATGCACCAATGAAAAAAGTCAGGGTCAAACATCTTCCTGCCCCGTGGCTGACCGACGCCATCAAGCGTTTAATGGCAAAAAGAAACCGTGCAAAAGGGCGATATAAGAGGGACCCGACCAACGACAATCTTTTAGCTTTTAAACGCCTCCGCAACCTGTGCAACCGCATGTGCCGCGATGCCAAGCGACGCCACATCCATGAGCGTATAGAGATGTACACTCCAGCTCAGGTATGGAAGTTCCTTAAGACCATTGGTGTTGGCAAGTCCCAAGAATCTTCTTCAAGTAATATCGATCTCAACGGTCTCAACCAGTTTTTTTCTTCTCCTCCCGTCGTGATGGACCCTACCACTAAGGAGGCAACCCTTCATTGTCTACGGTCGAGGGCTGCAGTCTGCACCTCACCGTTTAACTTTAAGCTTGTTGGAATCGGTGCAGTTAGAAAGGCAGTGCTAGCTATCACATCCAAAGCTGCTGGTGGCGACAACGTCAGCCATCAGATGATCCACAGCGTCCTTGAGGAGTTGCTTCCTCCAATTACCCACATCATCAACTTCTCTCTCTCGGTAAGCTCCTTTCCTAGCCTGTGGAAGAAAGCACTCGTTATCCCACTGCCAAAAAAATCCAATCCCTCCTCCTTCAAAGATTATAGGCCCATATCTATCTTACCCATTCTCTCCAAAGTCCTTGAATCCATAGTCCACTCCCAACTCTCTTCCTACCTTTCATCAAACAAACTTCTCAATCCTTTCCAATCTGGGTTCAGACCGAGCCATAGTACTACCACAGCACTCTTAAAAGTCAGCGATGACATACAGCTAGCCATGGATCAGAAGTTGGTCACGGTCCTAGCCCTGCTTGACTTCAGCAATGCCTTTAACTGCGTCGATTTTGACATTCTGGTCGCTATATTGAGCTCACTGAATGTGTCCGTCCAAGCTGCTAACTGGTTCCACTCATACCTGAGAGGTCGTCAGCAACGCATTAAGTCTGAAGAGACTGAAACTCAATGGTGTGATCTTTTCTCAGGAGTACCTCAAGGTGGTATTCTCTCTCCTCTTCTATTTTCAGTCTTCATCAACTCTATCTCCGACGTTATTTCTTCTTCGTATTATCTGTACGCAGATGATCTCCAAATTTATCGCCACTTTTGCCCCTGCGATGTAGCCTCAACCGTGGAGGCACTGAATGCTGACCTCGAGAATGTGAAAGACTGGGCCTTATCATACGGGCTGTTGGTAAACCCGACCAAATCACAAGCCATGCTTTTAGGAACCAGGCACACGCTTTCCTTGATACAAAAACATATTGTTCCTGTGTTATATAACGGCATCACAATAGAGTATACAGATCAGGCGAAAAACCTTGGGGTTATTTTTTACAACCTGCTGTCTTGGTCTCCACATGTCAGCGAGGTCAGCAGACGGGTCTTTGCGTCTTTTCACTCCCTCAGGCGTTTGCAGTACTTCTTGCCACGGCAGACCAAAATCACCCTTGCTCAGTCCCTTCTTCTGCCGCTAATCGACTAGGCCGATGTCTGTTGGGCGAGCGCGAACGAAGATCTACTGAACAAACTCGAACGACTTCAGAATCTTGGGATTCGGTTTATCTTCGGGTTGCGCAAATTCGACCATGTTTCTCAATATCGCAAAGAGTTGGGGTGGCTTCCAATTCGTCGTCGCCGAGACATTCATATTGTCTCTTATCTTTTCAATATATTGAAAAACCCGCGCTACCCCAGCTACCTTCGAGAACGCTTTGAGTATCTCTTTTCAGGAGATCGGCACCGGAGATCTCACACGGT
This sequence comes from Argyresthia goedartella, assembly GCA_949825045.1. Lineage (NCBI taxonomy): Eukaryota > Metazoa > Arthropoda > Insecta > Lepidoptera > Argyresthiidae > Argyresthia > Argyresthia goedartella. The sequence continues at coordinate 8,836,677 of OX463831.1, read as the reverse complement.
CTCACTCTTAGCCACTCCAAGGCATAACACCTCGGCATATGAGCACTCATTCAGGCTGCAGGCGGTCCGACTGTGGAACGCACTACCTTGCACTATAAGAGACATTCCCACTATTGTCTCTTTCAAAAACCGGGTAAAAGAGCACTTCCTCTCTCTTTCGTGAGAGTTATAGTATGTAGGTATATCATTATAATATATAAACTATATTTGCAGGTATATGTATGTATTGTATTTAGTAGTCTGGTATATAAGTATTTTATTTTCCTTATTTTATAATATATGTATTTTAGTATAAATTAGATATTAGATATTGTACACTGCCTACCCTTTCATGATACATTTCCCTTTCATGCCTTGGTTTGCTGGAAGAAATCTCTTTTTAGTGATAAGCTCGCCTTTGTACATATGATTTCTCCTAATGTTACCTTTTAAATTGAATATGTGTGTGCAATAAAGAATTATGAATTATGAATTATGAATTTATTTTGTATTCTTTCAATATTATTTATGTGGTTCTGGTATTGTGGGTTGCAAACAGTTGATGCATATTAAAGTATGGATCTTACAAAAGAGTTGAAAAGCATAATAAGAGTTTTAGGGTTTTTAAAATATTTACTTTGTCTAAAAATGAAACCTAGCATCTTATATGCTTTAGATATAATTATATCAAGATGTTTCCGAAATGATAACTCTCTGTCGAGATGAACACCCAGGTCTCTCACCTCGGTTACCCTTCTCAAACCTACCTTTAAAATTATAATCAAATAAAAATTTGTTTTTTTTTTCTAGTGAAAGTAATGACACAACACTTATCGGTATTAAGTTAAATTTTATTGTTCTCGCAATACTGTATTAAATGGTTCAGATCTACTTGTAAATTTTGATAATCATCAAAGGACTTAAACTTTATAAATATTATTATATCATCAGCGTATAATAAGGAGTCAGAATTACTTAAGCTATTAGTTACGTCATTAATAAAAATATTAAAGAGAAGGGGACCTAAATGAGAGCCCTGGGGGACACCAGAAGAGATAGGAATAAAAGATGACATGTATCCCTTAATAGAAACTGTCTGGGACCTATTTCTCAAATAGGAATCAAGCCACCTCAGAAGATTGCCATGTATACCAAATAACTCAAGCTTTTTTACTAATTAATTATGTGAAATTTTATCAAAAGCTTTGGAGTAGTCGGTATACACAGCATCAACTTGATATCCATTATCCATGGCATCTAGTACAGTGTCTATGTATTCACATAAGTTGTATTCAGTGGACTTCTTATTAATGAAACCATGCTGAGAATTTACTAGGTATGGTCTAACTGAGGGAAACATAACATCGTATATAATTTTTTCGAATAATTTAGGAATAACACTTAGTTTAGAAATACCTCTATAATTATTTGCATTGTGCTTATCTCCACCACCCTTAAAAATGGGGGTGACAAGAGACTGCTTCCATTTAACCGGAACTAAGCATGTATCCAAAGACATTCTAAATAAGACCGTTATTAGAATTGCAAGTTGTTGATGACAGCGTTTTAGAAACAGTGGGTGAAGACCATCAGGGCCACATCCCTTAGAAGTGTTAAGTCTTTTTAAATATCTTTCAACCAAATTAAAATTTATATCAACAGAGCAAAGTAATGTTGTATTGTTGTAGATACTTAGGTAATTAGGTAAATTGTTAACAGAGGTTTCTTTTTCGAAAACTGAGTGAAAGAAATTATTAAAAATATTTGCTATGGATTGCCCGTCTGAGCCAACATCAGTTTCGTTCAAGTAGATTGTGTCTGGAATTTCATCAATACCTTTTCTCGATTTTATGTAAGACCAAATGTTTCGAGTTTATTTTTATATTATCCTCTGCATTGGAAATAAATCTGTCAAAGCACTCACTTTCAATTTTTTTTGGCTCCGACGTAATGCTGAAATAAAATCATAATCAGAAAGCCTGCCGTTAATTTTCCATTTTTTATGAATTTTATTTTTTTATTAATTAGGCTAATTAATGGCTTTGAGTACCATCTAGGATATTTTAACTCATTATGATCAACACGACTAAGAATGAATCTATCTATAATTACATTAATCACAGAATAAAAGTTATCTACGGCAACCTCTATACAATCTACAGATAAATGCTGATCCCAGTCTACTGACGCAAGTACTGACGATGACTACGTGAAAATAGTATAGCGTTCAGCTGCAATATTTGAGTTTGAACTGCGTTTTAGCTAAATTTTTTTTAAATTATAATTGTTTTTAGAATGTTGAGTAAGACTAAAATGTAGCATCAAAACTTGAACTCCTTTTTATATTTATGCTTCCTATTTTTAACCCTTTCCAATTTCTGCGTAATCATTTATGCTAAATGATTATTAGGGTTTACAAAACTTCGGCCAAACAATTTATGCCATACAATATTATGACAATTAAAATTATGCTATGCGACCCCAACCCGAAAAGATATGTACAATATACCAAATTGCATACCTATTACCACAACAAATAGGTTAAGTTCTACAATATGCTTAATTCTCAAACCTCCAGTTTGTTTAAGGCATCGCGATTTTGAACCTTATGCCATGGTATTATAATTCAAACCTAGAACGGGAAAATGGCATCATATGATGCCTTGGGTCGTTGAGAGGAAGAGCATATTGTAGATTGAATATAAAACATGTTTGAGGTGAATTTCACGAGCCTGCTTTTTCACAACAAACAAAGTTAAGTTCTATAATATGCTTAATTCTCAAACCCCCAGTTTGTTTTAAAACATCTCGATTTTGAACCTTATGCCATGGTATTATAATTCAAAACATAAAAAGGGGAAATGCCTCGGGTCGTTGAGAGGAAGAGTTATCATCATCAAACATGTTATACATTATCAAAAAATCTTCAATCGTTTATGACGGCAATACATACGCAATAATACATACGCAGCCGATGAGTAAAATACTTCTGAAAATTCCTATATGCAGAAGAAGAATCAGCACAGTTTGACTCCAGGATCTCAGCATCAGTATCTTACTTGCATGAGGGCTTTGGCTCCTCTGACTTTATCAACGTTGGGGTTGCTGGAATTGGAGATGAACTTCGACATGATCATAATTTTGGTAACTCGAGGTAAATTTCACGAACCTGCTATTTTGAAATTTGCCATTGCGAATGAAACAAAACGATGAAATATCAAATCAAATCGCTGTAATAACCTACAATCTTGAGAGGTCACTCATAGATCACAGACTTTACAGGGAATAGATTGACGTTTCACATTTTTTTTCTAGGTAATAACATACATATAATGATGATGTCATAGATAGGACAAACGAATGTCATTGTGTTTTATTAAAATATTTAAATATATATATATACTTAGTCACGATAGTCGTAGTCACGATTCTACATAAGAAGGGTGACAAAGCGAAACTGTCAAGTTATCGCGCCATCAGTTTATAAGCTGTTCGCGAAGGTCCTCTGCAACAGGCTGACTCGAGTCCTGAACGAGAACCAACCTGAAGAACAAGCTGGCTTCCGGAGTGGATACTCAACTATGAACTATATGCATACGGTCAAGCAATTGATGGAGAAATGCAATGAGCACAACGGGCCTCTGTGCTTCGCCTTTGTCGACTATGAAAAGGCTTTCGACAGTGTCGAGCACTGGGTTGAGTTACATTCTCTCCATCATTGCGATGTTGACAAAAGTTATGTGGATAACTTCCGGGAGCTGTACAGGGCCACCACGATACAGGTGCACGTTTCGACCAAACCGGATACTCTTTCGCCCAAACTCTTCACAAACGTGTGGGAAGATATAATGAAGACACTTTTCATAAGAAGCTTTTCAAACATACTATCAATACGAAAGCTTTTCAAAAATCACGTAACCAGTTCAAAAAACAATGCAATTTTGGAGAATCGTGGAGAAATGTCTGCAACTCGATAAACAGCGAGTCGCAGGCCTCACGAATCAACCTAAAGACCCACAACACCAACCTGGATCGATAAAAAAAACAAATGACAAGTACACCAAAAGCGATGAAGAGCTCTGTAGTGAATTGCTACAAACCCATTTCCCGGGGAGAACAATCCTACCCGTAAAAGAGGTCGAGATACCGACGGAAACACCAAGCTCGTCGCTAACATCAAAACTCTGCCAAAAGGATGGAAGGAAGCAGAAAACCTGATAGATGAAGAGAAAGGGAAGTGGGCGATCAACTACTTCCTTCCCTATAAATCACCTGGACTAGACGGCGTATTACCAGCCTTACTGCAATGGGGAGCAAAACTCATCATACCAAGAATAATAAAAATATTCAGGGCATGCCTAGCACTCGGCCACATGCCCATGATCTGGAGAGGTGAAAATTGTCTTCTTGCCGAAACCGGGTAAGAACGACTACACGAAACCCATAAGCCTTACATCATTCATTCAACAAACATTATAAAGAATTTGTGATAGATACAATTAGGGATGGACACAAGAGTGGTTCTCACCCTACACACCCAAACCAACATGCGGCTAACGTACCAGGCGGGAAAATCGACAGAAACCGCCTTACACGCAGTGGTCAGGAAAATAGAAAGCTCAATACGCCGCGGCAACGTCATCGCCTACGTGATACGCGTGTCTGCCTCCTTGGGTGTGTTGCTCGTAGTGTCGTCTTCGTCTGTGCCACAAAAATGTCCAGAGTACAGCGCTCTCCACCACTAACGCCGACAACGGCTTCCCCTTTACAGCTGCCAAAGTCTCCAATGTCGTCGTCAGAGCCAGACCTGGCGCAAATTAAGAAGCAGCAGCTGGATGGCGGCAGCATCACAATACGCCATAAGCGGCCGCGACACGGTGACGATGATAACGCCGACCCACTGCAAGCGCTACTGCTGGAGGTACGGTTGCTAAGGGCGGAAATGCAGGACACGCGCGACGAAATGCGGGAATTCAGGCGCGAAACACAAGAATTCTGCTCCACCCTCGGAGCCTGCGACCAGCGCATTGTTGCGGTGGAGCGGCGGATCGACGACATCGAGAAGAGGGTAGCCAATGCCGTGGTGTCTTCGGGCACGAAGATGTTAGAGGAGGCCATCACCAACCTCCAGCTGGAGCTCAATGATAGGGACCAGGATATGTTGGCGAACATCGTCGAGTTCATCAAAGTAGAGGAAGTGAGCGGCGAGAACCCGGTGCACCTGGTGTCGCTCCTCGCGGTGAAAGTGACGGTGGAGGAACGCGACGTGGTGAGCGCGGTACGGGTTGGCGCGCCCGCCGTCGCTGGCGAGGGGCACAGGCACCGGCCGCTGGTGGTGCGCCTGGCACGGCGCGCGACGCGAGATGCGCTGCTGCGCGCGGCGCGCGTTCACCGAATCGCTACTACCACCGACCTGGGACTACCCGGAAAGCCGCAGAAGTTTTACGTGAATGAGCGACTCACTAAGCTGAACCGGGTACTTTTTGCCAAGGCGCGGGAGCAGGTGCAAGTTCACGGATGGAGATGGGTGTAGGCGAGAGAAGGGCGCGTCCTGGCCCGACGTGCCGAGGGCCAGCCATATCACCGTATCCGCAAAGAATTGGACATTAAAAATATTTTTGCGGGTGTTAGTTTTAGTTCGCCAAAAGCCTGAAATTGAAGAGTTTTATGTTATGTTATGTCATGTTAAGACGACCTATCGTGATCAACTTGTTTTATTCGTATATACGCTGTTTACGTTGCCTATTTCATGTTCAATATATAATTGCCCCATTGAGTGTTTTTCATACCTTTCAGTTATTTGTGCTATCGTTAGTAGCTTTATTTTTATAGAAAGGTCGTGGTGTATCGCTTTTGTTGGTATCAGAGCGAGTGTTGTTTACGCGGCCGGACCGGTTTGCGTTGTGTGCCTGCAATCGAATATTTATGTTGTACAAAAACTACTCATTACTATGTCAGCCCTCAAAGTTATCATTATATTATTATTCTTATTATATGTATTTCTTACCTTCTATTTTATGCACCTTTAACATATGTATTATACCACCGCTATGCCTAGCAAAAAGCCGTTTCGTGTTAGTCTATTTAATGTTGGCTCACTGAATACTGGTCACGACGAATTCATAGTAACTATGTCCAACCTGTCTCCTGACTTAGCGGCAATAAATGAGACCTGGCTTCATGAGGGCCAAGAGGGCTGCGCACACGTCGTGCCTGGTTATCGTCTGCGTCACACCCCGCGGCCGCGCGGGACGCGTGCGCGCGGTGGTGGCGTCGGCTTCTATGTGGAGGTGAAGCGCGGCGTCGCGGCCCGGCTCTGCCCGCTCCCCCCCGCGCCCGCGGAGACCCCCGCCGCTGCGGTTGAGCAGATGTTTATGCGAGTCAACATCGTGGGAAAAAAACTTTTAATCGGCACGGCTTACCGGTAGGGTTACCAACCCTACTATATAATATAGTATCCTACTATATTAAGGGACCAAATACTATATTTCTATAAAAAAACATATAGTAGGCGAAACTACTATATTTTGCGTAAACCGGAACGCAGCCTTAACTAAAGCCTGCCCTCTCTCTACTCTACGTCTACCGCGAATATTACGCGCGCAATCGCTACGATAGAAGAGCTGTTGTCATCGCATCGTACCAAACATCGTACGTTTCAAAGGGCCTTTTCTGTCTCTGTCTATTATGTAGCGTGCCGTGGATCGCGCGCGAAAAAAAATCATTCATCTCTCATGTCAACTGTCAATGTCAATTGCGCTTTGAGTTGTGTTGCGAATTTGCGCGAATTTGTAATTTTTTGAGTCTTTGATTGTTTTCAATTGTTTTGTTGTGTTGTGTGTGGTTAAATCACGTTAAAATGAACAGTGACAATTCAGGAGATTCAGGAGGTGAATGTAAAACACCGCCACCTAAAAAAAAAAGTGATTCTTAATGTTTACAGTAATTTTTCCTCATCGGCCTAATAAAATGTGAATTAATGGTGTTTTTCAACCTAAAAATTGATTGTAATGAAGCATATGAACACTTTTAAAAAAATAAAAATGTAATCATTAAGGCGCAAAGTAGTAAGAAATATTCATTTAAAAAATAAAGTCATATTTTAACCACATACTATATTTTTATTATTTTTTTTGCCATCTACTATATTTTTTCAGGAAATAACTTCAAAAATACTATATTTGATAGAAAAAAATTTGGTAACCCTATTTACCGGCCACGCTGGGTTGGCGTTGTCACTTTTTTGATGCGATTACAGACTCGTTGACTTCTATGACTGATTACGATAGTGTCTTACTGTTAGGTGACTTTAACATTAACGTGGCTGAAAATCGCGACCCAAATTTTTCCCGGTTGACGGAGTTTTTTACATCACTGAAATTGACACAAATTGTGAACCGACCGACCCATTTCACAGACCACAGTGAGACGACTATTGACTTGCTATGTACTGACGCGCGGATTCGTGGGACCGACGTTCATCACATACCAGACCTAGGCCGGCATGCGTTCCTTACCGTCGACCTCGACGTTAAAAAGAAAAAGCCTCAACCTAGGTATGTGACATATCGACCCATAACTGACAAAAACCAATTTGAGAAAAACCGAGACTCATTAGACTGGGATAGTATTTTACTACTGGACAACGTGAACGATATGGTACAACTTTTTACTCGACTTTTAACAGACCTATTTGACAGACACGCGACCATACGGACTATAGCTGTAAGGGATGCTCCTAAACCATGGCTCACGAACAACTTGCGTTTGATGATGCGCCTACGAGACGAAGCACATAGGAAGTACAAGGCTACAAGGCTAGAAGGGCACAGAAAGTACTACCTAGAGTTAAAACACCTGGTGCTGTCTGCCTTGTATCATGAAAAATTTGCTTTTTTCGAGGCGCGCGTAAATCGTTGCTGTTCCGACCCGAGACGTTTGTGGAAGACCCTCAAGCGAACAGTTCTGCCGGGCAAGCGGAATGCGGAGCTACCCTCACACTATAACGACCCTGACATGATTAATGACCACTTTCTAAATGTTCCAGGAAAACCCGACGTGACTATGTCACAGCTTACTTTGAGTTTAACCGACACCATAGGGCTTCTAACTTCACTCTAAATACATTGACTCCTTTGGCTGTATCGAAGATCCTGACGAAAATCAAGACAAATACTACTGGACTCGACTATATTAACATCGACATGTTGCTATTGACCATGCCGCGGACACTACCGATCTTGACTGACATGGTTAATCGCAGCATACTGACCAACACTTTCCCGACTGATCGGAAAACTGCTAAGGTTACCCCACTCCCTAAAATTCCTAATCCCGTTCATATCTCCGATCTCCGTCCTATCAGTATCCTTCCCTGTCTCTCCAAGATAATAGAGAGGGCAGTATGTGCTCAGCTGTCGGGATATCTGGAGGGAAATGGCATACTACCGGAATTGCAGTCAGGCTTCAGGAAGGGTAGAGGGACTTCAACAGCTCTTATTGACGTAGTGGACAACATCCTGTCGGAGCTTGACCAAGGTAGAAGCACAATTCTGGTGTTGCTAGATTTCTCCCGAGCTATCGACTGTCTGAGCGCGCCCCTCTTATTATCGAAAATGTCTTATTATGGTTTTGACAGTACCACGGTGAAGTGGTTTGAGAGCTACCTCTCGGGCCGTGTGCAGGTTATTGGATTGGAAAAAAGCGATGGTACTATGTTGTTTTCCTCGACAAAGCGCTTAACAAGGGGTGTGCCTCAAGGGTCGATATTAGGCCCCCTTTTGTTTATTCTTTACACAGCAGAGATAGTTTCTGTCGTGGAGAGCAGCATGTGCCATCTCTACGCAGATGATACCCAGCTATATATATCATCCGTCCCTTCCGACATCAACACTGCAGTCCAGTCCATAAATAACGATCTCGAGCGGGTGGCGTCATGGTCAGAGAGGAGCTGTCTAGTGCTAAACCCTAGAAAATCTAAGTACATGATCCTTGGTACAAAATGTCAGATCCATAATACTGTCCAAGCCCTAGCCCCCAATGATATAGCTATCAGGGGCGACCCAGTGGAAAGGGTCGTAGAAGCAAAAAATCTTGGGTTGTTGATGGACGGTGAGCTTCGATTCGAAAATCATATTAGAAACGTAGTCAGCAATTGTTACTACCGCCTTAAGATTCTTTATAATATACGTGATTACCTTAGCACTGATTTGCGTGTCAGGCTAAGTCAATCATTGATATTATCTAGATTAAACTACTGTGATGTCGTTTATGGTAGCTGTATACTTGGTCGGTCGAAAAGGTTAATTTAACGTGTGCAAAACGCATGTATACGTTTTTGTTTTAAAATTCCTCCTAGATCCCATATCACCCCATACTTAGATGCAGCTAAACTTCTGAACATGGAAGCTCGTCGGCATTTACACCTAGCCAAACTACTCTTTGGTGTAATACACACGGAAACCCCACCCTACTTGTACACCAAGATAAAATGGGCGACCAGGCAACGTGGCGTGCACAAGCTTAGAATACTTACACCGGCGCATCGAACGGCGACTTTCCGCGGGAGTTTCAGTTTTGCGGCATCTAAGTGTTGGAATGATATTCCCCCTCCAGTCCGTGAAGCGGCTAGAAGGTGTGCCTTTGGGCGGAAACTCAGGGCACATTTGCTAGATCAGCAGAGACTACTCCTCCCCCCGTACCTACCTCACGCCGCAATAAGACTTGAGTCTGTGGTCGCTCATTGCCAGTGGGACCGAAAACCCTACACTTAAATTTAATGAAAAGAGGGATTGAAAAGCGCGGGCCATGTTTATTTATTTAACTTTTTGTATGTGTCATATATAACAGCCATATCTATATTTACCATTATTGTTAACTATTTTTTATATATTCTTTATATTTATGTAATTACATAAATATAAAGAATATATAAAAAATAGTTAATTTATGGATTGTACCACGCCGCGGTCTGGGGCGCTCGCGAGGTAACACTTGGCGCTGACTGAAAATCAGCGTTGAAGGCCTGGCCTTCAATATAATGCTGAGTAAGACGCCATTTATAATGACAGTGACACACCACGACTGTCATTTCATTTTATATCATGTGTCAATGCAACTATTTATCTCTGTGTTTTGTTTCTTTGTTGTAATTGTAGTGTGTTCACTGTCTTTATAATAAATGTTTCTTTCTTTCTTTCTTTCTTTCTTCTTTCAATACTAAATGTGTAAATAAAATGAATTGTTCATATTTGTTTTTGTTATATTGTGTTTTTTGCTTGTAAAGATTATATCTTAGGGATCTTTTTTATAGCCAATTCTTAGTCTTTTTGAAATCCATTTAGGTTTGACTTCCATATTTTTATTTTAATAGTTGGAAAACAAAGGTTATAGAACAAACATAATAATTCATGAAAGTTATCGAATGCCTTATTGAGGTCAGATTCTTCGTACAACTCTGGAAACAATAAGTCTCTTTTAGGAATGTATGCAGCTCTAGGCATAATTATTTTTTTACCGGGGGCTGAACTGTTACATTATCCCTTATCATCCCTCCATTATCATTATTCATCCCACGGGATTACTGATCCTACAGCATGACTGATCATCATCATATCAGCCTGTATCATCCCTCTGTTGGGCATAGAACTCTCGCAAAGCACAATTATAAACAAGTAAACATTTTTCTATTTGTATTTGATGAAAACCGATTTCGTCAAAGCGTGCATGCGCACCTACATCGTGGTGGCCCTGTTCAGCTCCCGAAGGATATCTACATATATTTTGTCAACATCGGCGGAACACGGCCCAGTGCTAGACACTGTTGAACATCAAACGAACGCTTGCATTTCTGCATATCACGCATGAAAAATATAGCCATGAAACTATTTCAAAAGTGATTTATCCCTCGCTTTACTAAGATCTTAGATTAACTTATTATAAGTTTCTTGGCCCCAACTTTGAGCTCGAGCTAAGTGCATAATATCAGACGATCTTAGCTCAGAACGTATAAGTTTATGCAATGTTGATTACAGCCTTGGGTAATTGGAAAATTGCGAAAATGTAGATGACAGGCAGAAAGATAGATAGAAACCTTTCAATAAAGTTGTAAGACACAACTCCCTTTGTGAGTGTGGTCTTGCGGAGGGTTCTGCTAACCACATCTTTTTTGAATGCCGCAATCTTAAATTTTCTGTATACAATTATCTTCCGCCGTACATTCCTAGGCCTACCAATTTGAAAACCCTATTATCATGTGTCAATTCTCCATTCATCCAAATCTTGTGCAATTTCATTAATGTAAATAACATCAAACTTTAACTCTACATAGTTGTATTTGTTGTAGTCTAACTAAACTAACATAATTTAATATTTATGTATCTATTGTGTTGTCCTGTTTGTTCTAGATAGCGGAAACCCTGTGATTTGGACCGAAATAAATTAATAACGTGTAATTTCTGAAACTTGACATTGGCAGAATCATCAAACCGATGGAAGCCACCTTATAAGAAATTGATTGATTGAAAGTTGTAAGACTACTTATATCATCAATAACATGATAAGTCCACATCGACCTACTACATTTCTTAGTATATACCTCTCTCTTGCCTACAGCGCAAATCTTCGGGGTGCTGTGCCAACCGCATCTAGTAAGATCCCGGCCATTGACTAGGTAGGCAACCTATATATGGCTCATCTTTTTAGCGAAGAGGAAAAGAGGAGGAATTTGTGTTTGATGATGCATTTATATATGTATATATATCTGTTCCTGCGTACTCTCTTAACTACTCAACTGCTCAACCGATTGTAACAATCGATACTTCATTAGATGACGTATCAAGTATCAAATGTATACGTGATGGCGCAAGTGTTCATAAATAACTTCATAAATTTAAAAAATGGCGAACTTTATGTTCTATATTATATTATAATTCTTTATATAAAATTTTATATGCGGGCTAAAATACTTACTTTTTTCAAGACCCTCGAGTCAATTATCAAAATAAAGGGTTTTTAAAGGCGAGTACAAATATTTACAAATCTTACACAAGCTATGAATAATACACCCTAGTTTTAAACTAAGCGTTTACAGAATTTTCGTATTTTGCTAGTTATAATCCAGCAGAGGGCGCTGCTACGTAAACATCGTAAAGGATATCGCTCCGTGATAACATTAATTTAAAAATATAAACAAGCTAAAACAACAATAAAGTTTAGTGTTATTGTATGGATTAAGTGTACAACTATATATAAACGTTTTCGATCCAGTGTCTTTTATGTGATAAAATAACATTTAAAACCAAAAAAGAAACATAAATGCAGTGCAATAGTGAAAATCAGTGAACAAATAATAATTAAGTGACATATGGAAGAAATACATAATTAATACAATTACAAATACGACTATTTATACATAATAATGAATTTAATTACGAATTAGAATATTTGTTATAAAGAGGCGCTGATCAAATCGATACAAATCGATTGGACCCATCGATTGGGGACAAAAAAGAGGCTTTGCCCTTCAGAAGGTGGAGAAGGAAATGTTTTGATTTGTATTGCTTAGGTATAGAATACTCATTTTTTTAAGTTTACGACCTGGAGGGATGACAAGGTTATCCTTATATCTTGAATTGAAAGGGATTTATTTTATTTTTTTTACATATTGCTTCAACAGCTCATTTTACGATAAATCCGAATAATGATAGTCTGTGTATAGTGAACTGAATAAACTTGCGAAACTTTCCTATAATTCTCGTCCAAACTTCTTTGTGTAAAGTTTTTGTAACAGTTGTTCAGACTAATGCCCCTAATGAACCCTTTTACAATAAAAAATAACAAAAACACAGTATAATCACTTGTTTAGCTAAATCATCATTTATCAGTAAACAAATATTAAGCAAACTTCTAAATTTCGTTACCACAAAAATGTGTTTAGTGAGTATCTTACTAAAGAACCCCTAAATTATTAAGTAAATTTCTTTTGTTCATCAATTAGCCTAAAAGGACTAAATTTTCAGTGCCGTAAAACAAAAAACATAAAACCTTCATCAGTTCCATTTAACGCAAATAACTGAAGAAATAATACATAATTTGATGGATAAGTTAATGCCTGTAATTTCCAAAGACGTAGAAACGTATTAGTAAAATGACATTGTTAGGTAAAGCAGCACTTTATCCTTATTTTTTCAAAAAAATCGTTCATTTTAGTACTTTTATCAAAAACGTCTTAAAAATAAGCAGCGAAACGGAACAGGACACTGAACTGTCACTGAAAGCTCGTCAGACAGTTTATTTGTTTTGTTATCGTTTGGTTGGGGATACATTTTAAGTAATTGCTCAGGAAAGGAAATACTTGGATCCCACCATCCGCCCTGCACTTACCTTGGGTAGTGATGATGATGGACAAATAACACCTGAGTTTCTAGGATTTCTAAACTCAAAAGGTAAAATATTATTATCTTAGTCGTGCTCAGCACACATCAACCCACTCCAAGCTGACATTAACCCACTTCTAGCTGCCTCTCGGTTCTAGCTGCCTCACTCTTATTTAGCGCCAGTCTCCAAGGTTCTGTCCCAACCGCATGCAGGGAGATGTCCAATTGATAATATCTTTGGATAATTCCCGCTGGATGGCCGTATATTTCCTCTTGAACACCTCTATGTAACCTATTTATTTGGTCCACCGTTAGTCATTCTGTCTAGCCAAGTGTTTCGCCCACCTCTTACGAATTGAAGATAGAAAAAATTTATTAAACAAATTCAAAATGTTGATATCAAAATGTTGTGTTATTACTGTTCCGCTTTATTTCCTTTCATTCCAGGGGGCCTTAATGAACGGAGCCAGCTTTTCACTAAGGGATATAATCTAATAATATTACATCTCAAGATGTAAAATAAATATTGCTGAATTTTAAATAAATTATCCTGGAAAGACTGGCAAGCAATATTTATTTCACAACATGAGATGTTAAAATGTGTTTACACGGGGCCAGTGCTGGCTGGTTTGGTGTTGGCCTTGTATAAACCTTGCATTGACCTTATAAAATCAAGCCAAGCCAGCGCTGGCTCCGAGTGCTGGGGTAAATAGGGCACCCGCTAGGTTTACACTAGGCCGCACCTCTGAACTACGGGGGTTGCTACAGTCGCCGCATCCGACCCTCGTCGCTGGCGACCTCAACGCCAAGTACACCATCTGGAACTCCATCAGGGTGTGCCTAGCTGGACGCGCCATCCTTGCTGACTCCGTGAGCCACAACTACGATGTCATCGGTCCCGACGAGCCCACCCACTTCGATTCGCGGGCCGGTTGGGACACCATCGACGTCGTAGTCGTCAGAGGTCTCCGGACTCCGCCGAGCCAGGAGGTTCTCCCTGACCTCCCATCGGACCACAGGCCAGTACTTCTCGTCCTGGCGGACCTGCCCAACCGGGTCTCTCCGCCAGCATCACGCCGACGCTACCAGTGGGGCGCCTTCGACCACATGTCCAGTCAACCAGCCGGAAGACGTTGACCGCCTGGCATTACTGCTGACCAGCCAAATCCGAGACGCGCTCGACCTATTATCGCACACCGTAGCTCGCGGGGGGAAGCCCTCTCCTCTTCCTGCTGAGCTACGCGTACTCATCTGCGATAAGCGCGCTCTCCGGAAGCAGTGGTAGCAAACCCGCTGCCCAACGATGAAGACCAGGCTCAACGCCATGACGGCAGAGCTGAAGCGCCGACTTGATCTCCACGCCGAAGAATCTTGGGAACGCCACGTCGAGTCCATGGCCGACCACGTCCCCTCCGTGCATCGCCTATGCCGGGATTTGTCGACTACTCTAACTCCCGTCCGACCAATCCTGGGCAGCGACGGCCTACCAAGATTTCGAGCCCAAGACCGTGCGGAGATCTTCGCCGAATGCCTCGAGAAGCAGTTCAAGCCGAACCCTACGGATGATGTGGAGCACGTCGCAGCAGTCGAGAGACACCTGCGAGAGTACTTCGCCTCGCCGATAGCTCCCGAAGAGGACCCCACCGTCGTCACGCCCGGCCAGATCATGCGTGCATTCAGACGTACCAAGCCCAGGAAAGCCCCGGGCGCAGACCGCATACCTAACATGGCGCTGCTACATTTGCCGCCACGTACTGTGGCGGCCGTTACGCGCCTGTTTAACGGTATCTTGCGCACGGGCCACTTCCCAACCCAATGGAAGGAGGGCTTGGTCATCATGTTGCCCAAGCCGGGCAAGGACTCCAAGCTGCCTGAGAGCTATCGGCCGATAACTCTACTGAGTACCATCTCAAAGGTGTTTGAGAAACTCCTGCTGGCGAAGCTACTGCCCCACATCCAGCCGCGCCCGGAACAGTTCGGCTTCAAGCCCGAGCATTCTACGACGCTTCAGCTCACAAGAGTACTGAATGACATGACGGTTTGTTTAAACAAGAAGGAATACACTGTCGCAGTACTCCTGGATATGGAGAAGGCGTTTGACAGAGTATGGCACGAGGGGTTGCTGTACAAATTGTCAACGTCTCCAGCCCCAAGAAGACTGGTCCAGATCATCGCCTTCTTCCTGAAGAATCGCCGCTTCCGAGTGATGGTGGAAGACGCCGTCTCCGAGGAACACCCCGTTGCAGCCGGCGTCCCTCAGGGGTCCTGCCTGTCTTCAGCCTGTTACTCCCAATATACGGACGACATCCCCGTCGGGCCGGGTGCCCAGCTAGCACTCTTCGCCGACGACGCTGCTTACTACGCGTCGTCGATCCAGGCTCAGCACGCTGCCGTCAAACTGCAGCGCACCCTGGACATCTTGCCCGACTGGCTCGCCAAGTGGCGGTTGTCCGTCAACGTTGGGAAGACGCAGGCGCTCATCACAGGCCAGTCCTCCCTTCCACCACCACTCCAGCTCCAAGGACAGGACATCGCGTGGTCTCCGCAGATGAAGTACCTGGGAGTGACCATCGATCGCCGGCTCACCATGAAGCAACATGTCGACAACGTCGTCAACCAGGTCAAGGTGGCACGCGCCAAGCTGCGTCCACTTCTTGACTCCAGCCTCCCTCTGAGGGCGAAGCTCGGGATCTACAAGTGCTACGTGAGATCCCGCCTCACCTACGCGGCCCCGGCATGGTACGCCCTGTGCTCGGAGACGAACAAACGGAGACTCCGAGCCCAAGAGAACCTCTCTTTGCGTACCATCGTCGACGCCCCCCGCTACGTGAGGAATGCGACGATCCAGAGGGACCTCAGATGGAAAACAGTGGACCAGTTTGTCCAGAGGCTGGCGAAGGGCATGTTCGCGCGTGCGGATACTTCACAACATCGGCATATCCGCAACATGGCGCCATACCACGCGCGCCCGCCCGACCGTCGCCGCCTGCCACGCGACCTGGTTGCCTAGCCGGCGATCATCCAAAGGAACACCCCAAGTGAGAAGATCTCCACCGCCCGTGAGGGCCCCCCGATGACCTGTCCATAGGAGTGGACAGAGGCGCTTCTTCAGGAAGAGATCCGATGATCTGACCCTGACTCCCCACGCCCCAGAATGGGTGTGTGAGAAGATTGCATGATTGATTGATCTTTAGACCTCTTTGCCCCTTGAACAATCGCTGCTGTGTATATTGCGAACACTGTATGAGATTTGCGAGCAAAGCGTTGGTGGTCTGGCTGCAGCTGACACCAGTTGACGGCCCGACTGTCTGCGACATCGACTAGGACGAGCGATTATAGCGTATCACTTATTCTAAATAAATATAAAAAGGAACATTAAATAATTTATATATAAAAAAAAATAACTGTTCATCTTCACAATGCACTGTCAAAACGCTGGTTTCCGGATCCCGTGGATCGCTGGCAGGACGCCATGTGGACGCGGCGCCCGAAGAAGCATCGGACGGGTTGTACAAGCAGGGTGGCGGGCGTCGACGGCAGGGTGCGGATGGGCCTGCTGATGGCTTTAATTGGCCTCCTGATAGTCTCGGAGGACTTTAGCGATGGATAATGAGACATAAGACATAAGACATCATTTATTGGTAATATACATTACAAGTCAAACAAAATTCATAAAATTAATAAAATGTATAAAATAAAATTAGATTAAGGAAACATTTGTCACATCATTAATAAGAAAGTTGTCATTACTCGTAAGATATAATGTAATATTGGTACAAATAATTTTTTTTTTTTTTATTTATTTATTTATAAACATACATGCTTGTGACATCACAGTAAAAACCAAATCGACACAAACAGACAGTAAATATAAGGACAAAAAAGCTATAAATAAATCCTATCTATAACACAGACAATAAGTGGCGACCCTTGCGAATCCCGTCAAAGAACATTGGAACAGGTCCACCTCGGTTCTCTCTGTTATATCATTAAAGAGAGCGAGAGCCCTCATCACAGGTGCCTCCCGCAGCATCCCCGTCCTCGCCAGCGGGATGTAGAACAACTTATGGTTCCTTGCTCGGAGGTAGTTGTTCGGCACATACAGTCCCAACCTCGCCAACACCAGAGGGTTTTCGAGCATTCCTCGGAAAACCTTAAATACATAAGAAGAAAGTGCGAGGCCCCTCCTCACCCCCAGCTCATTGTAACCAACCATGCCCAACACGAACAGGTTTGGATACATAAGCGGGAAGAAAGGATAGACTCCGTACAGCTTCAGATATAAGTACCTAACAAATCGGTTTTGCACTTTCTCCACCATGACACTATATTTCGCTTCATGTGGGTGCCAGATGATCGCACTACTTTCTAGTTTGCTTCTAACCAAAGCATTGTATAGGGCACTTATAGTTTCAATGCTCCTAAACTCTCTTGATTGTCTCATTACAAATCCGAGCTTTTTAAATGCTTGCTTAGTGACATCTACAATGTGATTACAAAACGATAAATCAGTGGCCATACGCACTCCAAGATCTTTGACCTCTCTTACCCGCGTCATTTCTGCCCCATCTACCGAGTACTTATGGTGGAAAGGCTCGCGTACGCGGGTGTAAGACATCAGCGCGCACTTCCCAACATTGAAGAACAGTTTGTTGTGTTTGCTCCACTCAACCACACGATCTATATCCCTCTGCAGCTTTTCGCAATCCGAGATGTCCCTTACTTCCAGGAATAACTTGAGGTCATCCGCAAACAAGAGACAGACAGCGTCCTTAATGACCTTCGGAAGGTCATTAATCATAATAATAAATTCTAAAGGCCCCAAGTTACTGCCCTGACTAACGCCAGAAAATGTGAAATACGGCTCTGATGTAGAACCCGCGTATTCCACATACTGTCTTCTGTGCTTAAGATAGCTCACAAAAAGCCGCATAAGTTGGGGAGTAAAGCCGACCCCACTTAACTTCTCCAGAAGGACGTCATTGTCCACTGTATCAAAGGCCTTTCTAAAGTCGAAGTAAGCGACATCTACTTGCCCCCGCGCATCAAGTGGAGGCGTTACGTAAGACACAAAACACAGAAGGTTAGAGGCGGTGTTACGGCCTGGTCGGAACCCGTGCTGTGCGTCCGAAACCTGCTCCCTCATCTGGAGGTATATACTACGTTGTAACACCGACTCAAAGACCTTTGCAAACGTGGACAGAACCGCTACTGGTCTGTAGCCACTGACATCCGACCCTGTTTCACCTTTTGGCACTGGAATAACTCTCGTAATCTTCCAGACATCGGGATATTCAGAGCTTTCCAGACACAGGTTGAAGAGGTAGAGCAACGGTCTGTCCAGCAGCCTCCTACAGTCCCTAACTAAATAAGGTGGTATGCCATCAGGGCCAACGGAGTGCTTTGGCTTTAGCTGAGTCAGGGCTGCGCGCACATCTCTGAGTGTGAGCTGTGCGACGTGCACCCGGGCGCTCCCACTCCCTTTCAAAGCCGCCTCCGCGTCCAACCGCGGTGGCACCTCAGCGTAGACAGACTCGAAATATCTCGCGAACTCTTGTGCACATACCTCGTCGGCTATAGCAACGCCATTCTTGGTGACACGGGTTGGACTACTACGTTTAGAACGTTAGTTTTTGACGTAGCTCCAGAACGATTTCGGATCCTTTGTAAGTTGAGCTTGAACTCTTGTTAGGAACTGGTCATGCCTCACAACAATTTTGCTCTTGACGAGGGCTCTACTTTTAGAGAACGTTTCATAATCACACTGAGACTTGCTAGCTTTATACTTTTTGTGAAGACTAGCTTTAAGTTTAATGTCGCGTATTAAGTCCGCCGTGTACCATTCCGGATAACAGTATCTGGTAGAGTACCCGGTTCTACGCTTTTTTCTTGGAGTGCAATTATCTAATAAATTTATCATGGTTGTATACAAGCACTGCACCGCCCCCTCTACATCCTTTGAAGCATATAGAGGTGCCCAGTCTGCGGTCATCAGAGAGCTATATAGGAGAGGAAAGTCGGCCTTGCGAAAGTTCCACCGCGGCCTGTGCTCAGAATTACCTAGATCCGGTGGTGACACCTGCTTCCCAGATCCGTCAACAGTAGAATTTAGCACTACATTACTCCAGACACTGACGGCCAAGGGCGGATGCTGTGGGTCTACCTTTGGGACAAGGGAGTCGCTCTCCAACTCTACCTTGACGTCGCTCTCACCCAGCATTGATAGAACTAAGTCCAGTGTTCTACCATTACAGTTCTCGACAAAGTTTCTTTGACGGAACTCGCAGAAGGTCATAAAATATTCAAAATAATTTATAGTATCTATAGTTGCAGAGTACAAATTAAAATCGCCTAAAACTAATACATTATCATATTTAACACATATATTCTCAATTATATTAAACATTTGTACATATTCATTATGTTTTGAATTTGGCGGTATATAAACTACAATGCACGTTAATAAGGACTTATTATGCTGATGCACAGTCGCAGAAACCATTTCAAAAGGAGCGGCGTCGATGTTTATACCATCTTGGAACGGAATCGCTTTCAGCTGCAGTGTAGGTTTTGCGACCAGCAAAACTCCTCCGTGTTTGCGCCCATCCATCCTGTCACCTCGCAACAATGTATATCCATCAGGAACAAGCTCTCCATCGTGAACAGTATCATTAATGCCTGTTTCTGTTACCGCAATCAAGTCCACATTGGCGGCTAACACGCTAGTATAAAAGCTGTTCAGTTTAGTGCGCAATCCCCTGGTATTTTGGTAGCAGATTGTCACCAAATCCCCACCTTTGGGCCTACCAGTGCTACTTCCGTGAGTCTTTTCTCGGCCAAATTCCTCGAAAGGGTATCCATATTCACCCTAGCATTCTCAGGCCACATGTTGACAGAAAAACATTTATCATACAAATCAGCCGGGACGCCTATTTTATACGACTTATAGTCGCCCCTCGGCGTCAGTTCATCTACGGTTGCGGTTTCTGGAGCACACACTTGCTGGAGATATGCCTGAACGTCTTCCAATCCCGACCGCATATTCCATAAGTGGAAGTATCTGCGGCGCTCGACGGCTTGCAATGTGGTGACGCTCGGTCCCGCTAGACAGCACAAGGATTGCGGACGACGTGTTTTTTTCCGGACCTCTGTCCATCCTTCTCCGTCTTCTGGTTCATTTAACGTTTTCGCATTTTTTGGCACCTCAGACGAGTTTCCCTTGCGTATCTCCTGTGAGGGCTTTCCTTGGGCAAATGGTGTTGCCCGTTCTCTCTTTCCTTCTACCTCTGGTCGGATCGAAGCCATTTTTTTCTCCACAATCTTGGCTTTTTCTACAGCTTTGGACGCTAAAGTACTTCCGGTGCTAGTTTTGGCCTTCATCCCCGTCGGTGTCAATTGCTGGTTCGTAGCAGATGGTTGCGTTACCATGTAAACTGGAGTCTCCTGTACCGCATTTAGAGCTCTACCTCCAAGAGTATCTAACTTTGATTCTACCAGTTCCGTCCGGGAAATCAAGGTGTTCATTTTAGAACCAAAACCTGCCACGGATTCCAGTACGTTTTTTAACATTGCCGTTATGTCAGCAACCTCTTTATGCAATTTCCTGATTTCCGCATTAATTTCTAAATACTCAACCGAGCGGTAATCCTCGTCTGCCAGGGGTTTTATGACTTTACTCCTTGTAGCTACGGCAGCTGATCGCGTTTTAGAAGTGCCTACGGGTGTTAGAGTGTTGTCGCCCCCCCTTTTCATAGAAATACGACACTCTGGACAAACCCACTCATCAGTTTCTTCCCTAGTCATGCTGCGTGTAGTTGTGGTGGTGCAAGCAAGGTGAAATAAGTTGGGACAGCTTGCCATCTTGCAGCGCAGATGGCCCTCGTCTGCTTCAAAATCTGCTTGGCAGGCATAGCACGTGTTGTTCATGTTATTGGATGTCACGCTATTTTACTTGTGGCTTTTGATATTATATGGTGGCTATATCTGGTGGAGTCTAGTCGTCAGCGAGACGAGTTGCCTATGACGCCCACTAGGGACACAATTTGTGGCGCTAGTAGTCACACGGGTCGAGTTGCCTAGGATGTCCGCTGGGGGTGCCACTTACGACCTTTTACTTACTTCTTTTAAATAATATGTACTTATGTACGTCGTTCTTTAAAATTTATGAATTCTTCATAGGAATAGAACGACTTCTTGACAAGCCACTTTTTCAATTTAATTTTAAAGCTTAGGAAGCTCGGTGCATTAGTAATGTCGTCCGGTAGCAAATTGCACACCTTCGGACCCATCACCAGTATTGTTTTGGCCATTTTTTCTTAATTTATTGGCCAGTTTATCTGCACTTCTTGTAGTGCGGCTGTTATGGTCACCACGTTTAGGTAGACTACCAACATTGACCCTCACATGAGTAGCAACTTGAAAAATGAGTAGGGATGGCAATGTCATTATTCCAAGCGCCACAAAGTGCGGTCTGGCGGATGTGTCCTGGGCCGCACGTGCAATCAGTCGTACGGCTCGTTTCTGAAGTCTGAAGATACGCTCCCAGTCAGCAGCGCGCCCCCAGAACTCGATTCCGTATGACAGGACTGACTGCACTGTGGCAAAGTAGCAGGTCCGAACCGCTTCTTTAGGATGTGTTGTCGATAGTCTACTGAGCGCAAAACAGGCGCTACCCAATTTACCACACAGCTTTTGTATGTGATGCTCCCAGGTCATTGTCTGGTCTATGACAAAACTGAGAAATGATGCGGAGGAGACTTGTTCAATTCTCGTTTCCTCGACGCGTATATCTAGTTAGCGTTTCCTGCGTCCGGAAAGGTCGAAATTCATTACTTGAGTCTTTGTTAGATTGAGTGCGAGGCCGTTTTTTTTAAACCAATGCCATAATTGTTTTGCAACTTTATTGAGTGTGAACTCTAGTGAGTCAAGAGTTTTGCCCGTGACTACAGCTGCTACATCATCTGCGAACATGAACAATTCACGGTCAGTGGTAACCTTCTGGAAGAGAGAGAAGGCAAGGTTTGACAGTGAGGAGCCTTGAGGTAAACCCACGTCTGTCATGGTTCCGTCGGATCTTAGGTTACCTCCGGACCCTAAAACATATTGAGTACGATTTTTAAAAAGCTCCTTATTAGATTTAGTGCTGGGCCGTCGATTCCATGATACTTCTGCTTCATTCCGAGCACATCATGATCTGCGACGTTAAACGCTTTGGAGAGGTTACAAAACAAGACGGCTACCTGCATTTGATGTTCACGAGCGCTCAGGATGCGATGCACGACCTCAAGGGCAAGCATAGTTGTTGAGTTGCCCTGACGATATGCATTGGTCAATAGGCGATAGGTGTTGAACCAAACGAGTGCTTAAGCCATTTTCAAAATTTTTTGCTATAGCAGGTATTATTGCAATCGGACGGTAATTATTGGGATCGCATTTTTTACCTTTGCCTTTATAAAGGGGACAATTTTTATTTCTTTGAATGCATCAGGGTATAGACCATTCCGCAAGCAGAGGTTGAACAGTACTGATAACGGTGAAGCTAATGTTGGAGCAGTCAAATTTATCAGCTCTGTTGAAATATTATAGATATCGCGAGTAGGTTTTACTGAGACTCGCTTTTTTATTATTTCAAAGACTTCTTTAGGCGTGAAGTTAATAAGTCGAAGTGCGCGGTTGGCCGGTGGGCGCGCAGCTTTAAGCGCTGCGCGGGTGCATTCCAAGTTGGCTCGCGGGGCTCCGCACACGGCGGCTGCGGATGCGAATTGCACATTGAGGTGGTTCACCAGCTCTTGTTTGTAATTAAAATTGTCAGTACCAGGAATTTTTATTGTTTCGGTAAAGTCAGCATGAGTTTTCTTTTTTCCAGACTCCATGCAACTATTCGCCACATTGTTTTTACGATGTTATCATTTTTATATATGATGTCAGTATAATATTGAGTTTTATGAGATTTTAATTTTATGTCATATTGCATTTGTAGATCTATTATTTTGTTTTGGATATCTGTATTATTAGGAGATTTATTATTTATATCGATTATGTCAAAGATTAAAGATTTCATGTCATATATGTCTTTTATTATCCATTTATTTTTATATGATACATTCGGTTTTAGTTTGTAAGGAAAGCAGATTTCATATTTATTAATTATAATGTTTATAATTGATTCGGCTAACTCATCGGTGCTTGTTTTGGTGTGGTAGACTAGGGACCAGTCTATGGTTTCGAGTGCCGCTTGGAAGGCTGCGCGGGTGGCGCGGGTGTTATCGCGATCGCGGCGCATGCGTGGCTGCTGCACATGCGCGATGCAAGTGAGTGCAGCGCGCACGGCAAGGTGGTCGCTCAGGTGAGTTACGTCAGGACACGGTATGACGGTGCCGGGTGTGGTGTTGCTATAAAGATGATCAAGACTGGTAGCAGTCGTTGCGGTCACACGGGTTGGGAAGTCAACTTCATTTCTGAAATTATGCGACCTCAAAACCTCACTTAGTTGTTTTTGCTCCGATCCTTGTGGTCATTGTGTTTATGTTGATATCGCCTACATTTAAACAATTCATACCTATGTCATTTATCTTGTTAAGAAGCCGATCTAGTATCCCTAAAAATTCAGTAACGCATACAAGATTAGTCCTATAAATGCAAACAATTAAAGTCTTATATTCTAATAGTTCTATAGCGGATACTTCACAATATTGCTCAACTGACATGTTACATAGTTCTAAGTTTTCAGTTGCTTTAATGTTGTCTTTAATGAATATGCATGACCCACCTGCTGTTTTAATTTGGGACAGTAACTAGATAACAAAGTGAATCCATGAATATGTATACAATTTATTTGATCAGTGGTCAACCAGTGTTCAGTAATTGCTAGTATGTCATAGTTTTCTCAGATTATCAAAAAAGCTAAAACACTTAAAATCTTGTATTGCTCTCTGGTCCGAAGTCAGCTGGAATATACTTCACAGGTCTGGAATCCAATGTATAAAGTTTACTGCGACCAATTAGAGAAGATACAAAAAAAGTTCTTGAGGTTTCTCAATTATAAATTTTCAATATCTAATCAAAATTACACAGAAAATTGTAAACACCACCATATACTACCTCTAGAGACGCGCAGAGACTGCGCAGACTTGTTGCTCTTACACAATATCTTAGTAGGAAAGGTTGATTCACCCAGCCTATTATCTCTTATTAAATTACGGGTTCCTACTTCTCGTAGTCGATGCTCTGATGTAACTCTTCACACTCCTTTTACATACTCTAATTATAGAAAAAATGCGTTTGTACAGCGAATATCTGAAAATTTAATAAAAAGTATACAAAATCAAATGATCTTTTTAACACCAACGAGAGAAAAATAAAGCAGTTTTTTAGCTCTACTTACTTTGGCAAAATTAAAATACAACATGCAAAATGAATAACATAAAGTTCATATTTATGGGTATGTAAGTATATGTATTATCTGTTTTACTACTGGCTCTGCTCAATTTGTGGCGTTATATCCGTGGCGTTCATGTCAACCAATGCATATAATTTAAGATGTTTTGTTTGTCTTTAAAGTTCTACATTCACATTAATTCCTATATAAATAATTGTGCCTTTCCTTACAACCAATTATCTAGTTCTTAATTTGGGTAAATATGACTACAGGTATTATTTTTATAGTTATATGTATTTCTTCTTTTTAAAGGCGAAAACTTGTAATTGGCATGTTTATATCCTAACATTAAGTCTACGCAAAATTTTGTATATTTATATATGCTGTTGCTGAAAATAAAATAATAAAATAAAATAAAATTAATTCCTGTTGATTACAACAGGAATTAATTTTATTTTACACATAGAGGTTGCATTAGCAACCTCTATGTGTTTTGTTTTGGAGCTCAAAGATCTAATATTTTGCTGTGCTATGAACAATTGTTTGTTATTTACTTGTCTTGGCGCAAGCGACGGCTGCGGGGTGGCTGCGGGGGTCTGAGGCAGCGGGGGGCCGGACGCAATGGCAGAACTGGCTCTTCCGATGCTCATAATGCACTTGGAGATATCACAAGGTAAGCGCGGAAAAGAATTTCTGGGTTATAGTGGTACCGGAACACTCAGCAATGATAGCGCGGACATTCATTTACTATTTTCTCTTTTATACGGTGCTATATATAAAATCCAAAATTTTAAATATATTTGTTGCTGCTATTGTGTCATTGTCATATAAATTAGTTATCATATCATAAAAAGACAAATGCATGGCAAAACCGATCATGTTCGAGTCGGACTCGCGCACGAAAGGTTCCATACCACCTGTAACAGTATTTCCATGTATGATTTGATTCCCACTAGCCATCGGGTCAATGACCGCTATCGCATCGCATCCAACTATTGAATGCTCTTCATCGGTCGGAATTCAAATTCCAAATTCCAAATGTCCTTATTACTCTAGATATTTACATATACAATCGTCATTTTTTGCCACTTCTCTACCTTGGACAACTGTGGGAGAAGAAGGGCGTAGAAACTCCCACAAATTGATTTTTAGGTCTCTTTTAAAAATAGCTTGTGCTTATCTATCAAAAATATTATGAAATCATTATATCATAATTAATAAGCAGATTGCCAGATAAACCCTATACTTACAGTCTCGTCATTTAAGTAATCTTGAACATTGTAATATCCCTTTTTCGACAAAGTCGCTTTAACATGGTTTTTAAATTGCTCAAATGGCAATTTCAAGATCTCTAGAGTATCTTGTTGTAGTAGAGAATGCATTAACCCTTGAAAGAGTTGCTAACTTTCACGAGTCTAGACCGGGGCGCAAGTAGTCTTTGATTATTTCTTAGGGTAATATTACAGCTATCGCTAAGTTTGGAAAATGTTATAAGGATCTAGCGTCCATACATTACATTTTCGAAAATAAATTAACTAGTTACAGTTACTAAGTCAATTTTTTTAAAAAGCTATCTTAAGGAGTCTGTGCGTTTTAAATCATAAATTGCTCGAATAGCTTTTCTGTAAAATAAAAATAGTTTGAATATCCGGTGCTTTCCCCCACAACAAGATACCATTGGACATGACACTGTGAATGTAACTAAAATATACTAGCCTAGATGTAGCCACATCCAGTCAGTCAGTCAATTTTTCCACCATGAAAGGCAGATCGTTAATATATATCAGGAATAAGAAAGGGCTTAATATGGAACCTTGTGGAACGCTAATTTTTACTCTCGATCCATCAGATTTCACGCCGTTGACTTCTGCATGTTGAATTATATTGCTTAGGTATGATCTTAGTAGATCCAACGCTTTATTTCTAACTTAGTAGCGTATTATGATCAACACAATCTAATGCCTTCGAAAGATCGAAAAAGCTCCGATAGCATCCTGTGCAGCCTCCCGTGTAGAATAAATATGAGATATAACGGTAATACCTGCATCCGTAGTCGATTTACCCCTAGTGAAACCGTATTGTTTTGGCATGGAGTTGTGTGAGAGAATTTGATTGAGTATAACCTTTTCAAAAATTTTACTTAGTGCTGGAAAAACAGATATTGGTCTGAAACTTTAAGGATCACCTTTGTCTCCCGACTTGAACAGAGATATCAGTTTACTGTGTTTCATGAGGTCTGGGAAAGCTCCATCGTCAACACATTTATTAAATATAGATTATATAATCTAGGTTTCGGGCTATAACTTGTATTATTGAACCAATGACTTGGACTTATATACCCCACAGGTCTTCAGTGCTTTTTAAGTTAAATAACCTATATGTTTTGAAAATATCCTGGGGATATACATGATGAAATTTAAAATCTACATTACTGATACTGTTTTTTAACAAAGTCTCTGCTTCATATGGAGATGAATTTAGACGCTCTGTTGTGAGTAAGGGTACATTGGTAAAGAATGTTTCAAAAGCTCGAGCTACCTCAGCGTTGGATTTAACAACATCATCACCTATCTTTAAGCAGAAATCATTGTCCCTTGGTATAAATTTGCCAGTTTCATAGTTTATGATTTGCCAAACCGTTTTCATTATATTATTTGAATTTTGTATATTTCTACTTATGTGTAAAGTTTTTGCAGTTCTACAAACCAACTTGAAAGTTTTGGAATATTTTTTATAGTCATGAAATTTTATATCAAAGTTATAGGTTTTTTGTTCATAAAGGTCATGCAAGATAGCTATACTTTTACGAATTCCAAATGTTGCCCAGTCTAAATTTAGATTTACCGATGTGGGCACTGACTTTCTTTAATTTAAAAACTGTATCGAATTCTGTTTGAATAATGTTAAAGAAGTCAGAATAGATTTTGTTAGGGTTCTGTCTGCATGTTCATTCTATGCACGCATTTATTTTGTCACTGAGATAAATTAGAACAATAGGGAAAATTGCAAGGAATAAAATTACACTTTGTCTTATTATATATATTGAGCAGCACTTCTAAACCGGTGTCTAAAGCACTCCGACTAATGTTCGAGTGGTTCCTACCATAATAACAACATTTTTTTTATAATTTCCCCAAAGGAACTATTAGGACAACAAATATTCGTCACTTGTTGCTTAAGGCTATAGTGCAAAAGCGTACCAAAACCTATACCTAATTTATCTGAATAAACTACAGTTCTTTTGTTTACTATCTTCGCTACGCTTCGCTACGATCGCGGGCCGGACACTGACGCGCATGATGTCGAGGTCGAGGCTGAGGCTGCGGAGACTTGAAGACGATGGCTGGGATGGTAGTTGCCTTTAGAGTACGCGGTGTGGCGACAGGGGTTTGTGACACTGGAGCCGTCGTCCGCGGCGCGAGGGCGGGGGTAGGGGGTGTCCCCACCGACTGCTCGTCGTCTTTAGTCTTGGGTACGGGGGCGCGGGTCAGGGCGCATTTGGTGTACGAGTACCGCGCCCACCGCGACGTTTTCCATGGCACCGTCCTCCACGACGCTCGATAGCTGGGGCAGGCGCAGTATGTGTGACAGGCATTGCAGACAAAGCAGGTGCTGCAGGCATGACGACATCCGTCCCTGGAGAAGCAGGCGCGGCAGGCGTGGCAGGCACGATATTTGTTACGCCGAAAGCCAAAGCTACCTCGATGTCGTCCAGCAGTAAGCCTAGCAGCCCTGTCCTTTGGTGCTGTAGCTGGAGCAACTCTGATGCTGCTGCTGATAATTCTTCGAGGTCCCTTCGACTCACTTCATGTTTGCTGATAGTGTCTGTGAGTTGTGTCTGCAGTTGATCAATATAACCTTCACTTTGTCTGTACATGGAATCTGAGGCCTCAAGTTTGATTGTCAGCTCCCTGACTTGTGCTTGAGCGCAATCAATCAAGTGTGCAATTTTTTTCTGAAGGCCCTCACATTGCGTGATTAAGATTACTCTTTTAATTCTATTTGGTTGACGCTTCTGGCTATTTTTCAACACTCTTAAATTTTGTCTAGTTTTCTTAATACATTTGTTAAGTTTTAAGTACTTCTTAATTTTGATTTTGATTGATTTGGTACCGCTTGTCATTCTTGTATCACATACTGCACTTATATTTTCCATCTCCAGCTCATGATGTAGGGAAACAGTGTGAACATTTTTGATAGTTGCTTTTTCTAAATATAAGTCAGCTATCGGTCGTATGCTTCGAGTAGTTGTTGTTCGACAAACCTGCCTCAAACCTGGTCTTCAATAAGTGTGCAAAATTTTAAATTAATCTGACATTTTGAAGTCGGTGAAAATTTAAAAAAGAAAAATTATTATATTATTATTGGCATACTTTCTTTTAATTACAGATGAAACAATTGCAATACAAACGCTCTAACGTTAATAAACAAATACACGTGACTAACTCTTCGTTATATTAAGCGAATGGCATTCTCTGATTTGTTCAAATGGCTGGTCGCTGCTGTCTCGCGCACTCGCGCCAAATCTTGCAGTGGCTATTTTCACGATAAAAGAATATGATGCGGTATTATTATTATTATTATTATTAATACTTTATTTCAGATAAAAATCCATATATTAGTTACCTACTATTTACATTTAATTTTAATGAAATACATAATTTTAATTATTAATTTAATTTAGTGTGCAACATACAATGGTGCCTCAAAAACAGGCTGTCCATCCTGGCACTTAACACCATCAGGATGCTGTTGGGACTGTCGCGAGTTCTGCGCATCAACGAAGCCACACGATTCCGAATGATTGCCGCGAAACCGTCAACCCTGGCTTCGGCAAACATTCCCGATGCACTACAGTATCGCGGCAACCCCAACAACATCCTGAAAACATTATTATATTGTACTCGGAGGGCGCCGAGGGCCCGCTGCGTATAACTAACCCATAGGCCACACGTGTACATAGACTGGCAAAATGCCTTGAAGAGGGTAATCTTTACCTCTCTGGTACATCGGGCAAATCTACGGGATAGCAAATTACAGCGGACCGCCAACGCCCTCCTTTCCCTATCAATATCTGCGTCATCCTGCAAACGCTCATTGACCACGTGACCCAGGTACTTGAACTGTGACACTCTAGCGAGAGGCGAGTCACATAGCTTGAGGGCCGGCACATCGACAGGTACTTTAGCGCCCGACATGAAAACCATGTATTCGCTCTTCTTTGTGTTGTACCTGAGTCCGTGGTCTTCCGCGTATGACTCACACACTGCGAGCATTTTTCTCATGCCACTGACCGAGGGGCTCAGCAGCACCATGTCATCAGCGTAACTTATGTTGTTGATAATTTTCCCATCAATAGAACAGCCGACGTTGGTACTGACGAGCGCCTCGATCAGGCCATTTACATATATGTTAAACAGCACAGGTGAGCTTAGCCCTCCCTGTCTTACCCCACAATCTAGCCTATATACTTCAGAGTATGAATCCGCCCATTTCACAGTATTTGTCTGATTCCTATACCAATATTTTAATAATGATATTAACTGTGGAGGAAAATTTGACTCGTGAGACAGTTTATGCCACAAAACATCATAGCACACCGTATCAAATGCCTTAGACAAATCCAGAAAACACGCTAAGACATTAGTTTTTCTATCCGTGTAGTACTTGACAGTTTGCTTGAGGGACAGAATGGCACTTTCTGTCGACAAGCCCGCTCTGAACCCAAATTGTGCATCATGTAGCGAGAGATGCTTGCACAAGCGTCTCTCGAACAAACTGTCAAGCACCTTTGCGATAGTGGTGGCAAGAGAAATTGGCCTATAGTTATTGACATCCGAGATATCGCCTGTCTTGTTCTTTATTATAGGAACAACAACTGTCCTCATAAGGCTGTCGGGGAGATATGAGTGAGCAATGCAAAAGTTAAAAAACATACTCAGTGTGAAACCCAGCGTACTGCAAGTGCTCAATACTAATACCGTCATGTCCTGGAGACTTTCCCCTTTTCATGTGTTTTATAATCCAGCGGATCTCTTGGGATGTAAAACGGATGGGGGTTTTGCTATCCTCCTGGACATGACAGCTCTCGCCAGCTGCATCATGTGCCTGCCTCATAGGTTGGGCAGGGGAGCTACTACAAACTGTTTTCTAAACAAATTAGCTATTTCACAGTTATCTGTTACACCATTCACACCTACAGGGAGACTAGACTTCGGAAACAGTTTCTTTGTCTCCTTCCAGAATTTACCAAAATCTTTGGAATGGTGAGTGGATGCTATTATGTCCATTTTTATTTGTTCCGCGTTATTTTGGCACCATCGAAGTTTACTTTTTAAAATTTTCCTCGTCTCCGTCATTTTTTCGAAAGTAGGTCCCATCTTGGGCTTGCTAATTTGCATCCATTCACAAAACCAAAGCCTGGCTTCTGCATGGGACTGACTCACATGTTTATTCCAACCCGTTTATTTTTTCTACTATTATAGCTAGAATTTATATCGGCCAAAGGACTAGATGTAATGGCGGCCTCACTGATTATCTTAATAATATTACTATACATGTTATCTAGCACGAGCTTATGTTCTAACTTATCACAGTATTTATCTTCACAACATTTACTAAATTCACTAGGGAAGTCCACCTCTCTCAGACTATCATTACAGTAGTTGTTATATCTGTCTATAAGTGCAGCTGGCCTTATACCCCAGATGACCCTGTTTGGAGGCTTACATGTAATATTTTCCTTGGCGGGAATCAGATCTAATTTACAAATTATTTCTAAAGGGATGTGATCAGACCAAAACACGTCATACTTAATTAGATAGATAGATAGATAAACGTTTATTGCATCAAAGCAGCACACATACAAATTAAAAGTGATACGGAGGTGCAACTATAAAATAACTTAAATGAAAGCAAAGTTTTGAAAAAAAAACTCATAACATTATTACTAAAACAATAAAACAAAAAGAAGAATATAGGTCGGTATGTAGGCGCGCTGCATTGACGCGAAAAGGTCAAAGCTCAGTGTTTATTGCTAATTGTGGCACTAATCACAGTACTCCACGCTGCCTGGGTCACCACGCAATGATCCAGCCAGCTATAGCTGCCTATATGTGCATCACTCCTATAGGTATACGAGTCCGAGTTCATGCCCAGCATTCTCACGTCCGCACATTCCCACGACTGTTCGTCGCAGAACTGCGATAGTTCAGTATAAAACAGCTCGCCGGGATGCGCGTTAAAGTCACCCAGTATATAAACAGCTTCAACATTATTTTGCTCAATTATCGAGTTAATTTCACCTAGACACTGGATAAGCTCAACTAAGTTGTCATGCGCATCTGTAGGCATATATACCGACACTATCAACACCGATGAGGATGACGTCGTTGCTTTAATAGCTGCGATACGCACACTGGTACATTGAATTACAACCACTGACTGAAAAACACGTTTTCTCATTATACATGCAAAGTTATAACTAATGATACTGGGTATGGAAGCTTGAATTATATTTTTCGAGGACCTTGTCTAGAAGCTCTAAAACGTGAAATGGTGATAAGATGTAAAATTCGTGGTTGAGTTAGTAAATTAGGTGGAAATATATAAATAAGAAGGACAAGTAAAAATAATTGTTGATCTTAATTTGACGCTTTCTATAGAATATTTAGCTGGCGTTGTAAAAACGACGAATAAGTTTATTAGAGGCTATCTCATTTTCCCGTTGCTTCGTTATAAAATGAGAAGTTAGATCACGTGGCCAATAAAGAAATCTGTGGCTTGACTTATAATTTCCCAATTAAAAACCTTGGCAGTTCCGGGTGCCTTTTCCTGTAATATTTATCTTAGTTTGTATATTCTGTTTTTTTTTTTTTATAATTTTAGACTTTGTAGTTTCGGAGATGGGGGGGTCACTTTTTGGACTTTTTTGATCAAATCTTCTGAAGTTATCAAAACTATAATTGAAAAAAATATATATATAAAAAGACCTTTTCAACGATGCCCTCATGACTTATTACTTATTACTAACTATAACTTATTGTGTTGTTGTTTTTTTCGTTTTGTCTTTTTACCCTCTCGACTTTTTGCGCGCAATTTTTTTTTCATATTAGACTTGAATTATGTTGCGGTTATCAGCATGAGTGTTTTTGCGGTAAAATTCAAGACTATCTCTTATAGGCGGACGGATACGCGAGCGGTTCATAAGGGTTGTTTTTTAACTTTTGAGGTACACGTAACCCTAAGTCAGATAATGGACAGGTACCCTACATAAAGTTGCCCACACAGACATTAATACTAATAGACACTCCAAACACGGTATGAGAACCAAGCGTGTAATTTTTTTACTACCTGCTGTGACGTCACGAGCGCATTTTAGTGATGGGTTGACATGTCAATCGTGAAATTCAAAGGCACCGCCCGCCTGTGTGGGCAACGCCTACCACGTTCGCTGTACCACGATTTGCCTTTATGTCTTTTCTGTTCTTTATTGCACACAGATATTTAAAACTTAGGTACATTAAAAGACAAAATATGAAATTTATAATGAATAAAAAACAATGCCTACTATATAATATCTCACTTATGTAATTCTACAATTAAAACTATAAATTGCAATGAAAATTTTCATTGAATTGAATGATAATTCTTCTATCAACAAAATCGAATCGTCCAACGATGTTGCATTAATCGTCGCATTGTACAAGACCATCTGGTTAAATCGACAGAAACTTGAGAAAATCAACTGTAGCATGAAAGTGTAAGGTGAAAGAAAATATTGTTTGCTACATTGTTGACTGAGGTCTACGAAACAGATGTCATGAATTTTGTAAAGTGGAGTCAGCAGTGGACGAAATATACGCTTTGTTTTACGCTATTTCAGTAAAAACGGGAGACGCTACTCGAAATTAAAAATAATTTATTTTTAATTAAATTAGGCGAATTTCAAAAGGTAAATTAGTTGCATATGAAAGGAAACGCCGTCGTTTCCTTTGCAAACAACTCTGCTTGAGTTTATGCAGTTTGTAACTGCACAGTAAGGCGTTTTTTTTTTGTTCATTAATACACGGCTAACATTTAGTACAGCCAGAGAGCGACTGCAGCCTAGCGCAACTCCATGTAAATACAAAAATGTATGAAAATTGCGAAAATTGAAATGGCGAAACGTTCTTACTCTTTTGCTCATACTATTGTTTTTTTGTTAAATATAATGGATATTTGCATCACGCAATGTACTATAAAAAGTGTGAAATATGTGGAGTGCGAAGCGGTCGAAATAATGGTGAAAAAAGGTTATTTATGGCCAAATTTCCTGTGGATGAGACTCAGTAAGTATATCTATATTGTTCTTGTTACCCTTTTTGTAATAAATGAAGATACTGAAAAGTAAAAACATTTCTGTAACCTCAATTTGAAAATTGAATAGTGATGGGATAATGTCGATAAGCAAGGTATCCGAAAGTTAGAAAAGTCTGAAAAAAATATTTGTTCACAAATATTTTTTTCCTATAATTGTTGTTTCTTTTTTTGAAATGCTTAGAGATGCATTATATTTCATGAGTTATACATACAAATACCGCATTCGGTATTTGTGTGTATAACTCAAGGACTAAGACAATACCTTTTTGTGAAAAATTGTCCCATTATCGATACCATCGCGATCATACGTTTTTTTTATTCTGTAGGTTTTTTGTTTGTTATGTGTGCTTATTTTACTCTAAGAAAAGGGTTTTATGACATATACATAATATTTTTTTCCGTACTCTAATTCCACATATCTGTGGGAAGGCTGGTGTCACGTTTGGACTCCGATGACCTGTTTTTTTTCTTCATAGGTACTTATTTACTATACTCTGGAACCACTGCAGACTCTATATTTTTGGACAGTTTTTTAAACAATCTTAGTGATCATTTGTCATATGAAAATTTATAAAGTTTGGTATTTCTAAAAAGTCGAGTTGCTAAATTAATACTAGCAATTCTGAAGAAACATAAAAATTCAAAGAAGAAAGACGACACGTATAAATAAATTGAGGTTGCCCACTGAAAGCCAAACTTCATCTCACCCCTCTGAATATTTAAATGACCGAATCACATGAAAGTAAATTTATTTTTCTTACAGAGTCATCGACTCCAGAACAGAGTCCCACAAGGAAATTGCTGGACTTCAAGTGAGATAAGCTTGGCTTTGACAATTTATGAAATATCTCCAACAGACTTTTTTTTCATGTTCACAGAATTGAACAAAATGAACAGAATGAATTTATTTTTATCATAAAAGGGAATAAATTTTATTTTGAGAGCTGCTAAAATAAAAATAAAATATTATTGCAAGACTATCTCATTAAGATTATTAACAGCCCTCAAAATATAGTTTTAGCCTCGAAATAAGCCTTATTCATTACAATTTATACGGCAAGGAATATAAAAACATCGATGTCGACAAAAAGTATTTCTTCTACAGTACATCCCTACATAGGTAGGCAAATCCTTGGTCACTTTCAAGAAAAAATTGAAACAGCATCTCCTCTCTTCCGAATAGTGGGTATCTCATAGTATTTATGTATATCTATTTATTTATTGTATTCTATTTATTTATTTTATAGTAATTACGTAGGGTGTATTGTGATTTATTTGATAGTATACTTATTTTATTTATTTCTTTTAACTCTTAATTGTACACTAGGACTACCTCTCTATATTTTATTTTTCTCTTTTCTTCACAGGTTAGCTGTAAGAAATTTCTTTTTAGAAATAAGCTCACCTTTGCATACTGTTTCTGTTATAATTTCCACTGTGTTTTCTGTGCAATAAAGGATTATTATTATTATCACATTTAACTTCTTTGTTGGTAACGGACTTTATGTTCCAAAGCTGTGCGATGCATAAAGTTACTACGCAAAGGATAGATGACGCTAGCTAGTAGCGGATCTCTTTCACTTACCTACATGTAAATTAATAACGACTTTTATTTAACGACCAACTATTTTATAACTAATTTTCTCACCAACGCGACACACTTTAGGGTATGTACCATATTAATTATTTTACAATCAAATTTTAGTTGGTATGAAAGTTCAATGGGTCAGCTGGTTGAATTGTAAAAGGTTCATCTAAATACGCATCATTCCGTCTGTTCGATTCGGAGCGCATTTATAGGCGATGTAAATGCACCCTCTATTTGGTCTGTGACCGGATGTCAGACTTAACTTTTTTTTAGTGACGAGACGTCAAATTTCCATCGATGTTAATGGGTGACCTGCCTGGGCCTCGTCAAGATAGGTTGTTGGTGTACGACTTTCTCGTCGAATACTACATCTGGGCGCACGTCCAGAACGGTTGGTCCACACGAGTTGTTTCAGTCTCGGTGGTGCAACATCAGCGTAAGGTTATATTTAAGGTATTGTTTTAGGTAACTTAATGCTGCCGATTTACTGCCATCAGGGTGCCGACCTTGTTTCATTCTAGCTCATGGGCCTCTAGTTTAAGTCTAGCCCTGGTGAGAGTCAATCAAACTGGTTGCAAAGCGTGGTTCTTGTTGTTTAATCCTCTGGGGATTAAAATAAACACGGGTCATATACTGCCTAGTGTAGTGCTACTGATAGGCGCGGATAGCTGGGGAAGTAATCTTAATAGTTCCTCTATCCGCCAGGTTTTTCTAGCTTGTGCTCTAGTGTTTTCTTTGTATAAGTATTGTGTTTCAATTTGAAAGTGAAAGGCGAGGAAGCGCACGCGCCTACTATTCCGGGATACAGGTTACGTCATGTCCCACGTAATCGTAAAGTCCGCTCGGGAGGGGGAGGAGTAGGTTTTTATGTCAAAATGGGGATTCATCCTCCTGCTCCAGATTCCATTGAACAGTTTTGGCTTAGAATGACTTTAAATACGCGTAAACTTATTGTAGGAACAGCATATCGGCCTCAATGGGTTAACACAGATGTTTTTCTTGATGCGATTACCGAATCCATCTCGTCTTTTACAAATTATGACTACATTATTTTGATGGGGGACTTTAACATAAATCTGCTTTGTAACAACAATACTACGAGCAAAGTTAACCAATTCCTCGACTCTTTAAATCTTAAAAACTGTGTTACAGAGCCAACACACTACACCTCTCACAGCCAAACTTTGATTGATCTGATTTGTACGGATGCGCCCGTAGGCAATGTCTCAGTGCTAAGTATCACAGAGCTTGGTGGTCACGCATTGATAACGTGCAGCCTTAAGATAAGGAGGGAAAGGATACCGCCCAAAACAGTTACTTTTAGAGCTTTAAAAAATATAGACGTAGCC
The DNA here is from genome assembly GCA_949825045.1 of Argyresthia goedartella. Classification (NCBI taxonomy): domain Eukaryota; kingdom Metazoa; phylum Arthropoda; class Insecta; order Lepidoptera; family Argyresthiidae; genus Argyresthia; species Argyresthia goedartella. Next base: position 8,799,648 of record OX463831.1, on the reverse strand, counting down.
CAATTTAACGAGGACATTTCGAAATTACCCTGTCTAGATGTCAAAGCGGATTCTAATATCGATGTAAATGCCGCTGTATCGTTTATTACCTCTTCTTTGATAGCCTTGTTTGATCGTCATGCGCCTGAAAAAACAAAAACAATTAGGGAGGAAAATAAGCCATGGCTCACATCTAACATTGTCCACATGATGTACCTACGTGATAAAGCGCATGTCAATTGGTCCAAAACAAAATCAGATGCACATAAACTATACTACATAAATCTTAAACATCTGGTCAACTCCAGCATGTTTTTTGAGAAAAAGGCCTATTATGAACAGCACATAAATCGCAATGTGACTAATGGTAAGGCGCTTTGGAAAAATTTAAAAAAATCTGTGTTACCGGATCAGAAATATGCACCGCTTCCAGAACATCTCCAACACCCTGACATTATAAACAATCATTTTTTGAATATTCCCAATAATTATAATTTTAACTTAACTTATTTGACATATCTTGAATCTAATAGACATCGCAATAATATTTATCTCAAATTAAATACCATTGATGAATCAGAAATATTGAAAATAATTTTGGATTTACCATCAAATGCCATGGGCTGCGACAAAATAAATAGAGACATGATCATTTTGTCTCTTTCATTCACCCTGAGTCGTATTACTACTGTGGTAAATGGGTCCATTATATCGTGTAGTTTTCCCGATCAATGGAAGATAGGGACAATCAACCCACTTCCCAAAAATAACAACCCCTCAGATTATACCGACCTTAGGCCAATAAGCATATTACCTTATTTTTCGAAGATTTTGGAAACGGTTGTATATAAGCAAGTGATCGCCTACTGTGAGGAAAACGATGTCCTGCCGGAACGCCAATCTGGGTTTCGTAAGCATCATAGCACGTCCTCCGCCTTGCTTGACGTTATCGACATCATTTTGGGAAATCAAGATAACAAAAATGGTACGATTCTGGCTCTTCTAGATTTTTCCAAAGCGTTTGACTCCTTAAACTTAGAATTGCTGATCTCTAAGTTAGTTTATTATGGGTTCAATAATGAAACGATCAGGTGGTTCCAAAGCTATGTATCCAATAGAGTGCAGCAAGTGGTCATTGGCAAGGCAGATGGATCTTTAGTTAAGTCGGATTTGCAACAAGTAAGAAGGGGAATTCCTCAAGGGTCAATCTTGGGTCCGCTCCTTTTCAGCATTTACACAGCTGACATAGTTACATGCATAAAATCCTGTAGTTACCATCTCTATGCAGATGACCTGCAAATATTTGTCTCTGCAAACACTAGTAACATCGATGATGCAGTACACGCTTTGAATGAGGACTTAGATCGTATCTACAGATGGTGTGTACAAAATGGCTTATTACTAAATAAAAGCAAGTCTAAAGCAATGATTTTGGGTACAAAAACACAAACCGATAAAATAATGGCACTACATCCCGCGATTATGATTGGGAGGGAGCCGCTGAGCTTTGTAAGCGAAGCGCGTAATTTGGGTGTGGTTATGGACTGTCACTTAAGATTCGAAAAGCATGTGGTAGAGGTAGCAAGAAACTGTTACTTCCGGCTTAGAGTCTTGTACAAGCTCCGAAGATATCTCAATGTAAACACACGAATACTTCTCTGTGATTCTTTGCTGATGTCCAAAATTAACTACGCCTTTACTGCTTATGGCCCTTGCTTAAATGCTAAATCCCATAAACTGCTTCAACGCGTTCAGAATGCCTGTGCCCGATTTTGTTTTAATATTCCTGCTCGCACTCACGTTACTCCTTTCATAAATAATGCAAACTTGCTAAAAATGAAAAACCGACTTAAGCTATTTATGGCAACACTTATGTTTGGAGTCATGAAACATCATAAGCCAGAGTATTTATATAAGAAACTTGTTTGGCGCTGGACATTAAAGGGAGATCGCAACTGTATCAGACTATGCACAAAGCCGCTTAGTATGCCGCGGCACCGGACTTCTGCGTTTCGTGGTAGCTTCCGGTTCCAGGCTACTAAGTGCTGGAACGACCTACCTCCGCCACTTAGACAGCTTGAAAGTAAAGTAGCCTTTAAGAATTCATTAAAAAAAACTCTTTTGGGCTCACAAAAGATGCTCCCCTAGTCCCGCCTGCATTATTAATACATAAATAAATTGTAATCAACTAATTATAAAATAAATTCAGCTATAGTCTATTATTATTATTATATTCTATATTCTTTATTATCTACATAACAGTATTCTACATCGTATTCAATTAACCAATACTAACTAATCCTACTAATATTATCAATTTGTATAGTATAAACTTATACCTTTTAAACTAAAAGTATACACTAACAAATAAGTCAGGTACCTTCTGTTAATGCTTTCAGTTGAGCACGCCGTCTCCCTTGTTCCGGTACTGACGGAAGATCAGCGTCTGAGGAGTCTACTTCTTAGGCACATGCTGAGTCAGAACCTTTTTGCAGATGCCACACCACCCTCAGTTCTAATGCGATATAGGTACTTTGGTACCTATGTCCTACCTGTCTCAAGGTGTAATTACTTTAACTATAGTTTCTAGTTGTTTCTGAATGTTTATAAGTATTTTTGTTTTCTGCGATGTTATTTTTGTTAAGTGGTACCAATGTTATTTTTTGTTAAGTATCTGCAATGTTTTGTGTGTGGGTGTGCGCTTATGCAAATAAATAAATAAAATAAATAAAATAAATAAAAGTGAAATCTCAGTGCTTTTTATTGATCCACAAGTGCGTTTGTGTTTGTTGATTGTTGTTGTTCAACTGAAACTTACCAATCTTAAATTTTAAAATCTATTTATTTGTGGACTAAATATTTTTTTAGTGATGCCAGGATGTGAAAACCTGTTAGTTCCTAAAACATTAATTTCTACTCTTTTATGCCGCTCCGTATGTTGAGCTCGCATGTATTTAAAATAAGCCCGCCATTTTTCCTATTTCTTGTTAAGTTCATGTTTTTTTATTTCCTAGCACAATGTATAGTTAAATACATTGATTATGATAGAAGTCCGTAAGACGATTTCTGTTTCGTGTCGACTTATACACTCGCTCGCTTCGCTCCTTCGTGAATAAAAATGCCACTCCTCGGAAATCACCTACTTTCCGCACTAGTAGCATAAATAGCTAAAGTTAATAACAGGTGCATTTTAGAGCCGCAGAAAATTATTTGCGAAATTCCTAATGGAACATCTGGCTTGATAGCTTGAGAAATAAAGCTCTTGAAACAAAGCAAAGTGAAAATAGAAAATATTCGTTTACTAGCAATACAAATCGATAAAAACATAGCTCTACATATTACCGATTTAGAAATAGCTAAAAAGACTGAGCCCAGTCGGTCTTGTAGGATTCTCCTTAGTTTTGGCATTTATTACCTATTCATGATATAACTGTTCGTAGCAAATGTAGAAATACAGAGCAAATTATTATTTCCATGTATTATTGTGTATTGACAAACGTTGGACTATCTCGATATCTTGTTAATTATTTACAATAGCTCTATAGATAACTCAAAATATAAAGTTATTGAAGTTAATTACCAAGTTCTCGAGATATACCTAAGTTTGTCAATACAATTCATGGATCGATGAACTGATTAAATATATTCATAAAATGTCATTATACAGCTATCAATAAGACAATTTCCTGCTGAAATGACTTACATTTAGCAGAAAAGGGTCCCTGGTGGTAGGCGCGCTGCATGTTATTGAACGTTTCTTCATCAGACACTAAAGAAAGGTTATTAGGCCAAAAATGGTTCATTAAGGCCAACCATTTAGCTGTCAGCGTCGTGACGTGAACATTGAAAGTTTGGAAGTTTATCGTTTAAGAACATAACGTGCCTAAACACAACCCAACCGTCAAACCAAAACTGGCTTTGAACATCAAAAAAGTCTAACCGAAATACTAACCAATCGACTGTTATACAACTGAAGCACGGATCTTGACTTGACTAATTTGTGGCTCAGTGAGTATTGAAACGGCCTGCTTTATATGTATTCTAATTGCTACTTTCGTTTATAATTTTTCCAGTGAAAAGATTTATCTTTTAATTGTGCACGAATTGTGAACACACCGCATGATTCGTGCACTCGGATTGCGAGTACGGTACAGGCTCTTTGCTTGAATAGTTCTTTTAATACTTCAGAACAGTTCGGAATCTTTGATTGAAAATCGTCCACAGGAAATAAAAGTCGAAGTAATCAATGTATCGGTTATTTTATCCTTTTCATTTTGCTCTGCGGATGTTCAAGAAATGGTCAAGATTTATATTTTACAGGGAAGGTTCATCTCTCACTAATCGAATAAGTCCACAGCACATACAATTTACAGGTAAACTTTTATGGAACATTTATTACGGTCTTTCATTATTTGGGATTAAACATATGGGAAGTGGCATGCAGAAAAGCAATACACACAATAAACACCAAACTTCTGAATAATAGCTGTATTGCAGTCAACTGTGGAAACATTAGCAGTATAAACATTCTGAATAAGAGCATTTTCAGAGCATTTTCGACTGATATAATTAGCCAAGCCCAAGATATTCAGCACCCAGCTGAATAAGATTGCTGAATTATATTATTGCTGAATAATAGGGCTATAACATCGTTATATCGGGTAACAGTTACCTTAAGAGTTGAATATTGTTGGATTATGGGCGCATGAATTACCAATTATTCAGCACTTACAACGAATGTGTACCAAATTAATACTTCTATGCAGATGAGAGTAATCTACGAGCGAAACGGTGAATTAACATACCTTCTTATTCTTTATTGTACGTTCTGAAATTCGCCATGTATTCTGCACTTGGATCGAGTGGACTTTGAAGATTGTTTGTAGTGTGCACAATGTTCTAGTATAGCAACAATTTATTGTGTTTGTGATTGCAGCAGCAATTATTTCGGTAAGTAAATGTAGAGTTTCCGTTATTTGCGCTAAACATTACTGCGAAAGCAAGTTAGTCGTCAAATAATTTGTAAATTTCCTTAAAAAAAATCCTTAAAAAAATATGCAGAATACCTAAGCGTAAATATGGGTATTGAATAATAAAAAATATGTTTTATTTTGTTGTTTATGTGCAAAAAACAGATCACAATCTAAATATAACTTATTCCAATAGTCTTAACCTTTGACTGGTGACATGGTTTTTGTGTAACGTAACTGGTGACGAGGGGACTGAGAGGCCCACTGTGGTATCTAGTATAAATCATAGAAATTAAGTGTGGTAGCTAGCCAGAGTATGTAAAAACTGTGTTATCATATATAAATGGATAAAATAAAACAAATAACTACTCTGAATATATTTTTTTGTTACGATCTTGCAATTTTAATGTATGTCGTCTTAACAATCAAAAAACTAGAGATGAGATCACAAATTACATAAGCAAAAAATTAATCAACATATTTTGACAAAAAAAATACTTTTTTCTATAATATTGAAGTAATAATGAATTAAGAAAAAAAACAACTAAAATCAAAAGTGTATTTTCACGAAATTGACAATGGTCGAACTTTGCCAATTTTTATATGCAGTCTGGGCATAATTTTTTTGCACACTGCAAGCACACACGTTTCGGACACGAGTCAAACTGGTAATTTGATTGGCGCTTTTATCGAGGAAGACAACTGGCTCCTGCTTTCCTGGAGTTTTGATTGTTCTCGGTTAAAAATGTGAAAAAACAATACAACAAAATTACGTAAAAAATTACGTAAGTGGTGACATGGGGTCTGAGAGACCCCTGCCGAACTTTACGCCAATGTAACTTACCGATTTGAGCCTGTCCGACACAGCTATCCCCTTCTACGGCATGGACGCAAGTAAACTCGAAGCTACTCAGGTGATGAGCCCAAGGAAACCCGGAGAAGGTGCCAAAATGTTGTTTTACTGACGCCGCTGGGCCTGTAAGGTCACCAGTTAAAGGTTAATAGAAAATTATCGAAAATGAGGTCGGGGTTGTATCCTCTACGCCAGCGACTGCTGTTGAAACTAGAGGAGAGCTTCGGGTGATGTATTAAGTCCAGTTTGGATCCCTACGCCCATTCCCATAACCCTGATTCTATCTTCGTTTTTGTCCAAGTAGCCCCAAGTCTCGCTGCGGCTGTTAACGTCAAAGAGTATGAAGTTTACGCTTCTCCTCGGTATTCTGGCGAGGCTGGAACCATCAAATGGTATGTTTGGTGGCTTGTAAACTGTTGTTACTGAACAGCTGGACAGTCTTACCGTGATGACTTCCATTGCGCCAGCATTGTTCACGTCCACTCCCTGGACACTGATATCCGACTTCACAAAAATCGCAGTGCCGTGTGGTCTGTACGGGATTTCACCAATGAGGTTCATGCCCTCCACACGAGGTCAGTTATTGTCTGGTCCTCTATGTGTTTCCTGGACACAGAGGACGTCATAGTCATTATACTTCGACAGGTCCGCAAGGATCTGTTCTTTGTCGGGCGATATACCTTCGATGTTAATCGAAGCCATTCTTAATATTGGGACTGATAAGGACCGTTCGCTGTTTGGTGTTTACCTGTCCGGGTTTCTGCGCTCTTGTTTTGTATGTTTCCTTTTTGTAGCAATTGGTTTCACAGAGGTTTCTGTCCTCTGCTACTCACGGGAGGGGCCCGAGTGCGCAGAATACACTCTTCGGGAACGCTTGCTGCATCCCCCTCCTAATTATGTGATTAAAGAAAACTTATTTATAATTACTAGGATACAATTTTTAATTTTACGAGTATTTTACATGTTTTATATAGGTTTATCTACACACGTATCATAAACCCTCTTTACTGCGTTCAAAAACCGCACGTTACGATCAGCAATATGTTAAACTACTTGGTAAAAACTCGTTTCGTATCTGGAAAACTACACATAATGTGTAGTTTTTCTACATATAATGACATTCAAATTTCGAACGCCGACGTCCACCCGCGTGCCGTCCCTAGTTTGTCTGTGAAGTTGGTACTGACATTCAAATTTCGAACGCCGACGCCCGTCTGCGTGAAGTTGGTACTAAAGAACAAGCTAAACAATTGCAGAACCACAATGCCGGTCATACATGCGGTTCCTGAACACATCAAAGAGAGCTTATTATATGTGTGTAGATAAACTAGTGTATGTAGCTGTACATAATTAGGCATTAAAACTCTCGAGTGATATTTTTATGAAACTCGCCTTCGGCTCGTTTCCTAAACCCACTCTCGAGTTTTAATGCCCTCAATTATGCAGCAGTCACATAAACTACTATTATATAGGTTTACATTTAATTAGCTGACCATATTTACGGAATTTTGCGGTAAATTATGTAGTATAATTCCCCAAAATTTGCCAATCTTATTAGAAGTCACCCAGTATACAGTGTGTGTCTTAACAGGGGCAATACAAGCAAAATATGATAGCTTTAAGTACCTAGAGTTACCATTAGTTAGTCCCAATGCTGCAAACCCCGTGTATCCAGAGAAATAGTAAATCAAAGTTCACATCCATAGTCGATGTATTCAATGTATTTGGTATCGCGATACTGTCGCTATCCGGTCGTTGGATGCCTTGGTACATGGTATATCATGACAATTTCCTTGGACACAAGCCAAATAAGTCCTTATTTCCACGCTACGAGAATATTTAGCATTCGAAAATTGCTCGTTGTACTAGTTTGTTTACATGTACCTACCAGATTGCAAACATACTGCCTAGTGGATATCTTCGCTTTTGATGTTTATCCCGATGTTAACTAATAGCTCACCCCGCATTTTTCTCTCGCTTTTTCATGCGTAAAATCAGTTCATGACATAATTAATACGATACGTGATATTTTGATTTGCGTACCTACAGGACATTGTCAACAATTAATCTATCATAGCTAAACCCAAACCATATCGTTTTTGCAGTAGTAGTGCAGTAGTACCTGTAGGCCTCTACAATGAGGTTTGTGATAAGACTGATAAGATAGAAATACCAAAACCTCTTCTCTCTTTCTTATCTTATTATGTTTAACCCAGAGTTTACGGGATTTTTGAAAATTGGATCGCGATTTAGATTGCTCGTTGTGCTTGTTTGTTTACATGTACCTACCAGATTGCAAACATACTTCCTAGTGGATATCTTCGTTTTTTATGATTATCCCGATGTTAACTAATAGCTCACCCCGCATTTTTCTCTCGCTTTTTCATGTGTAAAATCAGTTCACGACATAATAAATACGATACGTGATATTTTGATTTGCGTACCTACAGGACATTGTGAACAATTAATCTATCATAGCTAAACCCAAACCATATCGTTTTTGCAGTAGTAGTGCAGTAGTACCTGTAGGCAGGTTTGTGATAAGACTGATAAGATAGAAATACCAAAACCTCTTCTCTGTTTCTTATCTTATTATGTTTAACCCAGAGTTTACGGGATTTTTTAAAATTGGATCGCGATTTTGAACTTTAACACTTTAAGATAAGGTTCAAATCCTAAATAAAATTGATCGTATTATCCAACGCTAGTATCAAGTAGGTTAAAGTATAAGGTAGAAGAAAGGTTTTAACTGTGGGAAGAAATTTCTATGATTTGCGCTGTTTACATAATTAAATTTTATCCATCGTGACATGTCAATACCAAGTAAAGATTCAATGCGTGGTTTACCGAGTTAAAGGAGTAGCAAACTTTTTGCTACTCTTTTTACATTATGATCTCCTTTAAAAAAAATGGAAATTAAACTAGAATAATTTTGAATATGTTCTTGGGAATTTCTTTGGTTTCAATATTTGTTTAATATTTGAAATGCAATCAATCAATTACCGCACCATACACAAAGGAATGAGAAGAAAGAAGCAACATCCTTATAAGTTTTTGAAAGTCCACTGTCTTTTACCAAGGGATTTGTTCGCACTCAATTTTCTCAAAGGTTTTTAGCCATGTACGATAACAACTTTTTGCGTCATATCATCTGGTCTGATGAGGCAACATTTACACGTAATGGATTGTGGAACAGGAGAGATACGCACTATTTCTATAACTAGCTCACCAATACCGTTTCTCCGTTAATGTGTGGGCAGGAATGCATAATAATACAATAATTGGGACAATTTTTATTGACGGTACCCTTAACACCAATTAACTCCTACAGCTTATTGAAGGAGCATTAACAGAATATCTTTCAAATTTACCAGAAGATGTTCGTGTTGATACTTGGTTTCAGCTTGACGGTGCACCACATTCTGTTGTACGAGTGCGTGGAAAACTTGAAGAAATTTTGGGAAATAAATGGATTGGACGCTTTGGTTCACGTCGATGGCCCCCCAGCTGATCTGACCTTACTCCTCTTGATTTCTTCTTATGGGGAGCTGTAAAAACTATTTTTATGCAGTAGACATCCTCAAAAACAGAATAACCGAGGCTTTTCACATGATGCAACTCAACGTGGTTTCGGAAACCGTTCACAATAATATAATCAGACGGTACACTACTTGCGTACAGCAGAGCGGCAGACATATTGAAAATCGACCAATGTAGCGAAGCGACGTGCTTCTTCGCTTTGTGTCTGTATTTGTTATTTGTACATTGAATAATTTACTATTAACTAGAAAGTGGTTTATTAAATCTGTGAGTGCAAAATAAACACTTCAGAAAAAACAATACCTACTTGGACTAATGAAGTGCGATAGTATCTTTCTATCAACATTACATTTAATTTACAATTAAGTTGGATAAAAAAAAAACAAAAAGTAAAGTTTTTATTTTAATGAGTTGGGACCTATAGAGCTTCCGTTTTTAATACTATCACCGGTTCTAGGCCACACATTGTATATTGCTAATCTTAATTGATGTTTGTGATCTTACTTATAGTAGTGTTTGTAAGTTTTTATTATATTAAGAGTTGTGATTTAATGGCCGCTGTAAACTTACTCGCGGGAGGGAAGGAGGCTTATATACAGAGTGGGCCAACTTCAGTTGTCAATTATATTTTTTGCTATATACGTCGCAATATACGTCAGCCTCCAATCGCCTTGCGCGAAATGTGTACAGCGCTCATTATAATTTGTGTATTGATTCATCTTACTTTTATTTTTTTTAAACGTTTAGGCCATTAAACATTAATGTTTCCTTAAATTCTTGGAAAAATCAAACAATAAAAAAAATAGCAAATGAAGCATTTTTATTATTTATTTACTCGTGCTATGTAGGTACCTAAACAGAATGTACTAATCATAAAATAAAGTTGTAATCTCTATGAGAAACACAAACTAACTTATGTCTAATTTCTTTAGGAGCTAACTTAACTTTAGTAGTGTCTCCAATTAGCAAATTTTTAGATTTGTATATACAATAGTGAAACGACTTTATTGGATATTCAAAAACATCTTCTTTCGTATTTAATCGAAAACCGTTAATATAAATTTTTGGTTTTGTATCGATTGAATTTATTCCAATAATGTTAGTACATAAATATCTGTCTTTCTTTTTTGATGAAAATATAAATTCTTGAAAATTCAATATGCTGAGATTTCTTTAACTCTTATTCATATAAGGATACGTAGTTTTTTTTTGCCATATTCATTTTTATTCCATTGTTCTTATCATCTTCAATAAGTCTTTTAGCCTCTTTTTTGCCAGTGGTTACAAGTATTTGTAAGCATCAGTGGAACATATAGCAATTCCGCTGTAGATCATCAAAAAGTGTGAAAACGCATTTGGTGGTAACACATCTTGCAGAATGACAATACTAAGATAGTAAAAAAATATCTGTGCTCCTATGCTTTCCAACACGCTAGACAATCGAGGCCTCACACAGAACGATGAATCTCTGAAGGTTGATAGTATCATCGTTTATAGCCTTTTTCAATATTTTTATTGCCCATTTCTTTATATTTTCTGAAATATTTGTTGCTTATTGTCATCTTCATTATTTTCACTGTCACTTCCAGAAAAAGTGCACGTTCTTTTTTAAATTAATTTTATATAGATACCGAACCCGCTTCACCAAAATTTATTGCACCTTCTTCTTGACATTCTGTTTCTCTGGATACGGAACCCGCCTCTTCAAATATAAGTTTCACTCTTTTAATTTGGCTCTCTGTTTTTTTTTTCGTTTTACTGCACCATTTTTTTTATGCTTTCCACATTTTGATACACTTGGAGAAATTCACAGCATAATGATAACTCCATTCAAGCACTCATTAAACTTCATAAGTGGACTAAGGCCCTAAATAAGTTCCATTATTCAGCCCAAAACCGTATAAATGTCAACATCTGAACTAAACAACGACGTGCAGCTGTCATTTGTCTGCATATAATGTGGGCTAGATAAGTGCTGTTCTAGGAATAGGAGTAGCATAAGCTGAATAATACGGTAAAATTTCAATAATATGATGCTTAGAGCATTAAATCATTGTTAATTTAGTTCACTCGAGAACTACGGAAACTATAACAGTTCACATATTCTCTCTTATATTGCAGTAATTTAAATGAGCACATGATACCTCTTATTCAGCTGATTGCTTGTAGTGTTATGCTACTTACGTGCTATTTTCTTGAATGTCTTAAAAATTCCAAGGCTGCAGCTGCTTTCGAGAAACTTAAAGAAGCTTTGGTAACTGCTTCTGTCCTTGCTTGCTCTATTACGCTGGATACTTGGTGAGCTGTGCAGTCTGATATTGGATATCACCTTTATTTTCATAGGACCCTGTAACGTTTTAAACCATAAGAATACATTAATAAATCATTTTCGCTCTGCATTTTCATGCTATCAGCTCTTGTAAATCGATAGGGAAGGGGTTTACCTTTGGTGACCTTGTTTTTGGCTTTCTCCGAAACTCTGCAATCTCGGGCTTCGTGCGCGCTGGTGCGCTACTTTTTTATATACATTGTTACTTCATTTACTTCATGGTTTTATTGTTGGTTTTCCGTATTACGAGCCTGAAACGAAACTTTGACATTTGTTGACATCATTGTTTATCTGGTTGTCATGGCAATGTTCATACAAACTCGTTAGCGGTCTGATATGTTTGCTTTAATACTTTTACAAAAATACTTTTTCTCTCTTGGCCACTCACAAAAATTACGTTTAATTTAAATAATTTTTAGAACTCTCCAAAAAGGGTATAAAAGCGGAACATTTCTGAAATTCTGGAGTCTCACGTCAGCTTCTGAACTGGAAGTACCACTTAAAGGCCTTATCCCGGGGTCGCCCTACCCCGGGATCCTGCGAGCCTTCAAACTCTCTCAATCCTTCAAACAATCCTTTCTACAACGGGATCCAGCGAGCCGTAGCTACAAGTACGCCGCTACCGTTCCTACAACGACGATTTCTACAACGGGATTCTGCGTGCCGTATCCACAAGTACGCCGCTACCGTTCCTACAACGACGATTTCTACAACGGGATCCAGCGAGCCGTAGCTACAAGTACGCCGCTACCGTTCCTACAACGACGATTTCTACAACGGGATTCTGCGTGCCGTATCCACAAGTACGCCGCTACCGTTCCTACAACGACGATTTCTACAACGGGATCCAGCGAGCCGTAGCTACAAGTACGCCGCTACCGTTTCTACAACGACGATTTCAACAACATCTACAACAACAAATACACCTGCATCCTGGTCACTAACCCCACCGGTCTTCTACTCTTCGTGTCCTCCGCTTCCTTTTTATACTTAATTTGTCTTGTATAAAACTTGTTCTCATTTCATCCATCCTCATCTTCGCATCATCTTTTTTTATAGACTTCACTGTAAATAACCAATAAACTGAAATTAGGTTCTGCTAGGTTCTTGTCGTCACACGACATGCTTTATATGGGACTACAAAAATCTCATTTTGCAGCTGGTAATTTCGATGAGCATATGTCACCTTTTCTTCAGCTGTTTGTTCTAAACAGGACTACACGTGTATCATTTTGCAGCTGTGAAAGTACCTAAAGCTGCCCTTAGCATTAAAGTGGTGCCTTCGTGGTACTAGATAGAGCCAATATTCAGCAAAAGCGCTAAATTAGGGTCTGGTATTCTACTATTGCAGATCTATTGAACTCTAATAACACTTCCTATGTGTTTGGATTACCGATGTTGACCTTATGTGATCTTTTAAAATGCAGTTCCGTGTTACATGGTAAGAATACTAAGATTAGATCTAATTATGATTTCTACTAACAACTACCAGCGAGGGAGCCTGATGTACGTCTATTGCAAAATTTGTGAAGATGTGATCCAGTACATTACCACAGCAGTTTTTCAGTGTAATTTGTTGCTTAAAACCGAGAAAACTCATTTAGTTTGCTAGGTTAGTGGCGGAATTCTGAAGGGCTACTATATCTGTCCTCAGACACAGTGGACGCCAGAGTCCCAATTTAGGCATGGTAGATTAAAATCTCCAACAATGAGGTCCTCAGGGTATCGCTGCGAGACTTCACTTTTACTACGGAATGGATTTTATAAAAGAAACTTCACGAGAACAAAAGAAACCTCGCACTTGTGAGGCAGAGCCATGAACCGCAAACTCCACAAAGGTTATCGAAGAAATACGTGCATATCAAACTAAGCGTATGCAAAGTCTGTTGGCGGCAACGTGCGGGGTGTGGGGGCAGCGGGGTGCAGGTGGCAGTGCCTGTGCATCGCGAACCAGATCTCAACAGGTGGAGTGGTTTGCAAACTTATTTTGCAGTCGCGCTTGACCACAGTCGCATGGCATCAGCATTTTAGACTATCGCAGTACTTTTGGACATGGAGAAAGCGTTCGACAGAGCATGGCACGAGAGGTAGCTGTAAAAATTGTCATAAGACAGAACGAAGCCATAAAGAAGAACGGTCCAAATAATCGCCTCTTTCCTGAAAAATTTCCGTTTCCGAGTGATGGTGGAAGACGCCGCCGCCGAGGACCACCCCATTGCAGCCGGCGACCCCCAGGAGTCTTGCCTGTCTCTCATCTGCTACGCTCGATAAACGGGCGACATCTCCACCGGGTGGGGTGCCCAGCTGGCACTCTCCATCGACGATGCAGCCTACTATATGTCGTCGCTTCAGGCTCAGCACGCTGCCAACAAGCTGCAGCGCACTTTGGAAACTCTTGCCCGACTGGGTCGCCAAGTGGCGACTGTTCGTCAATGTTGGGAAGGCAGGTGCTTATCACAGGCCAGTCTCCTTCCACCGTTTAAATAAACCAGAGAAGGAACTGAAAAAGTGTGTGGAGGGCAAAGTTTAATTCCCCAAATCAACGCAAACGTTTGTAGTGGCTCGGAGCTTGCCGCAAATGGCAATCGCCCGGACGCGGCTTATGAAGATGAACAATAGAACTTTGGCAATTTAAAGTGCCGATGAGGAATTCACTAAGTTAATATTTAAGTATCGTTATAACCCGTTCTTTTTATGACATCTGCAGAGACAGAAGGATACTGAAGTATTTGATTAGTTATTAAATTCTTAATTCAGAATTCGGAAAGTGATTTTAAGTTCACGTTTAGTGTTGCCGAATATCATTGCAATTATATTTCCTAAATAAACTCAAAAAATAAAACATAAAATGATTTGTATAGATTGCAGTTATAGTAATGGTAACTTCAAAAAACTTGATTTTTGCCTTGAAAGGTTTCCCAAGTTTGCAGCTTCAGTACAACTTCAGCAGATCAAAGACAAGTGTCTCTACATGTATACTAGCTGACCCCGCAAAACTTCGTACTGCCTTTACATTCAATGATGATGATGAGTTAGCTTTACTTGCGGAAGGTGGCGGAGTTACAATCCTAATTTATCAAAAAAATATCTGTATAATTTATTTTCTCTTCAGCTTTTCTGATATTTTGACAGTTATTCTGCTGTTCGTGGCAAAAACAAATCTAACAAATAAGAGATCATTAAAATCGGTCCAGCCGTTCTTGAGTTATAAGTGGCGTAACTAACCCGACTTTTATATATATTTTAGTTACACATCAGTCATTTCAAAGAAGGACATTGCCAAGGAGATTTTAGCCTCGCAGCAATCTGCGCTTTCCATATTTTGCCATTAAAATCTAATTAAAGAGTGGATCGTGCAGGAAATTATCAAGATGGAGGGCGGGCAGTTTTAATTACTTTCCGATATCACCGAGTTGACGGGTTACCTGCTGGGTTTATTCCCAACTCGACCTATAGCTCAGTTCTCTTGACTTACCCCAAATTGAAGTCGCTTTAACTTCAACTCGTATGAAGTAATCGCATTCTGATTGCTCCAATTTGAAGTTGGTGTATATCTTTCAAAGCATGTCGGGAATACCTACATTTTTATCTGTTAACCTCGACGCTGCCACAATACGCTGGCACCTGTGGCGACCACTAACAACAAGTGGCTGAAGCGTGTCAGCGTTTTGTGGCACCACAAGAAGAAAGTAATGGTAATTCGATCCGGCGGCGAGTCCATAGTAATCTTCATACATTTATATGGACTCACCGCACCCGGTAACCGACGGTGGTCGTCACAAGTAATGACGTTTAGGCGTGTGCAATGAGGCTTAAGTTTAGGACACGGGTTCCCATCAGTGGGGGCGCAGAGGGATCTAAAGGATAACCCCTAACACAGGTTTTCTGTAAACTTACCAGGGGAGTCCTACTATTAGTGTTAAAATCTGATTTGAATAAACGAAAACGAATTTTGAAAGGGGGCACGGCGAGCGGCTCCAGAATGTCGCCCCTCATATTATAACTCTTGGATTAAAAGGGTTAATAAAAGATTAATAAGCACGATTAAACTGGATTTATTCCGTAATATAAACTTGCTTCGCCGGTGGCCATAGACAGGGAGAGTTGACAACTTGAACGTCATCAATGACATAGATTGGTGTGTTTACGAATACAGCTTTAGCTCCAACAATAACTTTATGAATACTCTTTATCGGATTCTGAATCGCCATTCTGAACAGATATCATTGGTTACTCGACTTTGTGAGCCATGTGAAATAATGTTGGCCCCTGTCCATTTTAGCCTCTCTATTACATTCAAAATAACAGTAATTTTTAACTTCGTGGTGGCGTAGTATTTTAGAAGAGCGTTTAGGGGGTTACACCTAACACTCTAAATTCTTTAAAAATATATTTTTTCCAGCAAACCATAGTTGCATAGGAGATTTATGTAGGTTTTTATTCCAGCCGCAAACATTTACAACGGTTAGATTTACATTTAGGTTAAATTAGGATTTTTTTGGTATGGGTTTGAGTCGGGAATGAACCTGCTGCAGATAAATGTGATTAAAAAACGGCTAAAATATGTGCTCACCATTGGGTGAATGAAGAGTTTAATACATTATTGAATGTATTAAACTCTTCATCAAATTACTTTAGTATTCATACAGAGTACAGACATAATGCCCTTAATTCTTATACTTGTCTAGGGTGGCAGCCCTATTTGTGAACAAAATTTTGTGACCTTTTATGTGATGTGATGTGTGTTATGACGAAGACCACGAATAGTCTTCGTGTTATTTCAACATTAACATTTGAAAAAACATTAGGTAGTATTGAATAAAAACGCTTTTAAAAAGACATCTTTCATCTAATTAAACCCTTTCTGACCATTTCATGAAATCGTTGGCCATTTTATGAAATGATGAATTCTTGATATGGCTACGACACATACATTTCCTGAGCGTGGAGTCGAGTCGAGTGATTGATAAGATAGCGAATGCAACTTGTCTAGGAAGCCTAGTGACGATGACGTGGGTAGCATCGTGCAATGCAATAGAAACACGAATGTTATTTCATATTGACCATTTTAGTTTCTGTTGTGGCCACCGAGTCAATTTTGTTTGTAGGACAATAATACGAGTTATATCTTAAGCCTAGTACAGACACAGACACTTTGGTGTCTGACACCAGTGTATACACTAGTGTATGTAGTGTGTACATCGATGTCTGCTCTAGCTAGACTGATCTACGGATACTAGCTCAGTGTCGCGGCGACCGCTGTGTGAACAGGTTGTGTGTGGTGTCCGTAGAGCAGTTGCTGAGTGTCTGGAGACGAGACATTTTTACATACACTTTTGCCTACTCATCGAAGATGGCGAAAAAAATCTGGACCAGAGAAGAAACAAAACTGTTGATTGAGAGGGCGGAAGAAATGCCAGAGTTATGGAATATATCTGGTCAAACTAAGAGAGCTACTACTAGAGACCGAGTAAAAAACAGCGGCTATAGAGAGCCTGGCAGAACAATTTCATATTGATTCCGCAGAAATAAACCGGAAACTACATAATTTAAGGACCCAGCTCAATAACGAATTGAGAAAAATGAGACAAAAAAAAAGTGGGCAAGGAGCTGACGAAACATACAAGAGCAGCTGGGAATATTTTGAGATGATTAAATTTATGATCCCCGAAAATAAATTAAACGAAACACACTCCAATTTGGTAAGTTTTTATTATCTTTCGCACTTAATGCTATTGTTTTAAAATTATAAACTTATGTATTTCAAATCAGTAGAGTGTGTGCATAGAGGTAATTTTAACCTACTACAGTGCGCGGAATATAACTTGATTGCGCAGACGGTGGCCATATTTGCAAGCGTTCCGCGGATTGTTCGTAGGTATAGAGCGCGGCGCGACACACACGCGTACATTTGATTAGAGATGGGGTACTTGTTGTTTCATTTATCGATCAAATGGATCGATACAATTTATTAAAATATTTTTTTTGGTACACTTATTTCTATTTTTTAATAACATTTGTTTGGTAATCATTTTTAACTTTTAAAAAAAGCAACTCAAAAAGCAACTGAATATAAATTTACGTAGGTAGCTATAGCTTACTATGCGACACAGTGCACAAGCGGGAATCGTGTATCGTCGCGCTCTATACCTACGTAGTAGGTTATCTTACCTCTATGAGTGTGTGTGTGTGTGTGCTATATAACTAAATATATTTATATTGCCAAGCGAGTTCTCCTTCGGGGGACACGAAATAATCTCTCAGTCCTTCTCGCACTTCTTTTCCATTCCGGCAGCCAACATTATGTCGCAAGGGTGGTAAACTATTCATACCTACATCGTGTTCTCGCCAGGTTCCCGGGGTTATGATGACACCTTCAATGTTACTGTCAAATACTCCAGGCGGGGCATAAATTCTACGTGAATTATTTGTCATTAAAAAGTTATGCAAAACACAAATAGTTTTTACTATGCCTCGTGCTTTTTCGGGACATAGTTCAATGGGTTTTCGTAAAATACGGAATCGGCTTGCAATTATACCGAATGCATTTTCAACCACATTTCTTGCCCTCGATAATCTATAGTTGTAAACTCGATTTGGTCCTGGTTGGTTTCGAAAAGGAAATGGTTTCATAAGGTTACTGGACAAGGCAAATGCGTCATCCGCTATGATTACGTACGGTACATCTTTTTCTCTACCTGGAAGGGGACGGCTATCTGGCCAATTCAGCAAATTTTCATTTATGGCTCGTGATAAATTACAATTTTGGTATACCCCACCATCAGATATTCGTCCATTGCAACCAACGTTTATTTATATGAATTTATAGTTGGCATCTACCAGTCCCAGCAAAACTATACTGAATGTTCCTTTATAGTTAAAGTACACGCTACCACTGTGTTTTGGAGCTTTGATAACTACGTGCTTCCCATCCATAGCACCTACTACATGAGGAAAATTCCATTTTTTCTCAAACTCGTCGGCTATTTTTTTCCATTCTTCACTCGTATGTGGGACCTAAAAAGAGTATGTACATTATCTATTATTTCAGGAGTTACAAGAGCGTGCAGAAAGAGCAGAAGAGACAGAAACTCCAGGGGGATCAAGCAATCAGGAGGTAACTACATCTTCACTGCCGACGAAACGTAAAACAGAAGATGAAATATTAGAAAATGCTCTAAAAATAAAGAATGCTCCACAAGATAGCGAACAAATCTTCGGTAACTTTGTTGCCAGTTCTCTGCGCAACTTGAGGTTTGCCTCCAATAAAAGATTATTGAAGAGGAAGATTCAAGCAATTATACTAGAAATAGA
Organism: Argyresthia goedartella; assembly: GCA_949825045.1. Taxonomy (NCBI): domain Eukaryota; kingdom Metazoa; phylum Arthropoda; class Insecta; order Lepidoptera; family Argyresthiidae; genus Argyresthia; species Argyresthia goedartella. Next base: position 8,780,663 of record OX463831.1, on the reverse strand, counting down.
GGAAACTGACGATGTGGATGCACTTTTGAACCAACAGCATACACCTATGCCTAATACAGAATGGGGATCACCAGAAAATGAAGACAATTCGCGTTTTATGAATTTGTAAAAACTTTATTAATTAAATGATTGTGCGTAATTAAAAAATCTTTTTTAATCGTCAGTGCGCATTCAAAATACGTTATGTGTATTTTTTTAAATAACGTATTTTGAATATGAATATGAATAGACGCCAGACATTGGATTTATGTAGTAGATATATCTAAACTCACCTTCAGATACTCCGGTGATAAGACCTTCCAAATAGCGTCACAGCATTCAGTTCCTCAATCACACACGCACACGCTCACTCATTCTCTCACACACATTTTTATTTATTTTACCTGATGCCAAAAATCGCAAAGTAACGGCTAATCTTTCTCCAGCTGAAATGGCTTTTCTCATATGAGTATCTTGTTTTTTGATTAACGGCTCAACTTTCTCCAGCAAATTATCAAAATCAACAGGCGACATACGAATGAAGTTTTTGTAGAGTTGTGGGTCTTCATTATGGAGTTCCAATATCAGTTTGTTATATGCGCCTAGTTCGTTTCTCCTTTTTATCCACTCCTTGACCCATAGTCGCCTTTTGGTCCTTTTACGTCGTCGACGTTTAATTAAAATACACGCTGCTACTATAGCGGCAATACGACTGTCCTCCATAGCGTCACCGAACCGAGTGGCAGCCGGTGTATACACTGGTGTCATAGATCACAGTGTGAACAGCTCCGACACCAATTTCAGACACCGAGTGTCTGCCTCGACGCTGGACATCATACACTCGCTCTAGTGTGAACAGCAGAGACACTAGTGTCGACACAAGTTTCGGTGTCCGGTGTCTGTGTCTGTACTAGGCTTTATGAACTTGACAGATTCGAACAATGTACGGTACATGATGAATCATTAATTATAAACAACATTCCACGATAGTTATTTCTCGGTTGCCATCTCAACTATGAATTTTCAAAACCGCCACCAGTCTCGGATTGACTCTTAATTGGCTCTACTATAAAGTTAATACTTTAATAACCTAATTGAAATCACAGCGTAACAATTGATCCATTCATCTTCATTGTTATGTAGCATTAATCATTCATAATAAAATCACATTAATACGGTTAATCATTTTACTTTCTAGGTCGGGAACATCAATATACCTATGAAATGCCACTTTAACTGTAAATTATTTTGAATATTTCCTAATGAGGACAAAATCTGACATTGAATAGTGAATCTCTTTTAGGTTCCGTGGTAGCTTTGTCCAAAAGACCGACATCTTTTGGACGAAGCTACCACCAGTTAAAGGCTCGCAAAATAAAATTGTACAAATCTACAGTACCACACAGACAAACAAACAACAGACAAACATCAAACTGAAATGACCCGGTACCGACATCGCTAGCATCAATGGCATCAGAATTAAATTTCATAATAGAGACTTTAGTTTTAATTTGTCCACCGGGTCAGTTAGCACAACAAGGGGGTTACCACAATCTTTTTCCGATTCAAATTAGGTTCAAAACAAGAACATCACCAAGGCAACCATTTCCATTACTATTCGTTATAATGGGCTTTATTTACCTAATACCAAGACTTGTTTTAAAACGGTCTCGGTAATTTGCGGATCAAATTAGGTTCCTAATCTGAATCGGCATAACAAGCTGTGGTAACCCCCATCCTAGATAAAGTATAGATTGTCAATGTAATGTTTTCTATCCAAATGGATATAGGACAATCGGCAAATGTGTCGTAAGAAACTCGCAAGTCATCTTTCTTCCACGGAAACGTAATGTCCTGACACTGGCTTCAGTATGAAATCGAACCTCATCTTCAGTTGTGTATTATCAGCTCTAATCTGGAATCTTCGAACGAGATGGACCACTGCAGTCTTCATTGACATCATCGCGTAGTTCTTACCTGTAAAATAGTTATGAACTTTTAGCATAACATCGCATCAAATATACATACATGCACACACATTGCTCCTGGCCCCACACTTGATCACCAGTGTCGTGCGAACCAGAAACAGCGACATCACAAATTTTGGAAAAATCCAAGAAATGGGGGTTTTTTTCTTAGTCCCCAGCCGGGACGCGAAACTGGGACACCACCTCGGCCGCAACACCACAGAGGAGATATATCACTGGATTAAATAAATGTCGCTGTTTTCTGAGATGTAAGATAGTTTTTTGTAAAAAATAGCTCGGCTTACATCCTCGCGCCTTTGTTACGTTTGGTGTATTATTTTCATGTTGCCTAGTATCGGTCTTTGGCCTAGCAAAGCTCTCATTTTTTTCGTACAGAGTTTAGATTAGTATTTCAAGCAGGCTTCGATTATTGCCGGAAGCATGCAAGGAATTACTAAACTCCTGCTCTGCAGACACTTACCAGAGTGTTTAAATCAAAATATTATAATTTGGGCCGAATGAGTAGAAAAGTATTACCTGTCATTTTAAGGAAATGCAAGGAAATACATTTTTTGACGTCCGCTTATAACAATAATCATATTTTTTCTTCAAATATTACAAGTAAAGGTTTACCCTAAAGCGCAGCGAAAATCCTAAGTCTATGGGTGTACCTATATGCAATGGCGCCGGTGACACTAGCAGCCAGCACTGGCCTCGTGTAAACCTATAGCCAGACGGGTGCTCTATTCATGCCAACACTAGCAGCCAGCGCTGGCTAGGCTTGAAAAACTGTATATACGAGGCCATTACCAAGCCAGTGCTGCGCCAGTGACACGGTTTTTTTCATTCGGCCCTTGTGATTGTTGACGTGGGTTTCTCCATGGCGTTCAGGCCCCAGGTATTGTGCCAGACACTCGCCCAGTATGACCAACACCGGTGATGATGATGATGGAGTTCTCGGACCATGTTCGGTCACGGCGACTGTTACGGCTGTTGAATAGTGCTGAAGGCGTCGTTTGTGTGCCCTCGTATGGCTGACGTAGCCTATTTTATTGGTAAAAATTCACGCCATTTTGGTAGTCTGTATTGCGGCAGGTTCTGCCTCGCAGTTCATCTCGCTTGGCATTAAGGGTAGCTCTTCGTAGCCTCAAAATCGAAGAACTTTGTGAGTACCTTGTGTCGCCACTTGGCCCGGCATTCCGTGAGTTCCTCACACGCGGAATGGTCGATACCACAACCCTTCATATGTCGCTTCTGCACGTCTTTGAAACTCAAGAACTGACCGCATTTAAGCGAAATTTATCGCGTTGGTGTCAGGCGTGCGACACTAAGGAAATTACCTAAACCGCTACAAGTACATCCCCACCCGACGTGCATCGTCAGTGACGTCACACCCTCACGGGGAATTCAGTGGGCTGCCGCTCGGTAACCGGGTTGCGCGTGCGTGTGTATTTCCGTGGCGCGGCGGCCGGAATCCGGAATTCGAAACCGTTCCTCCTTTAACATCTGTTACTGCACTCCGTCCGAATGCTCCACCCGCCAAGAAAAGAATAGTGTTGTCGTGGTGGTAACAATCAGAACGGAGTTACATATACAAAGGAAAATACAGTGCTAGGAATAAAAACAAGCAAGCATTCATATTTGTTATCGGCAGACCCCACTTGGGACATTTTACAAATAATCGGACATTCTACAAAATGTCCAAATGTGCAATCTGCCGGTAACATTAATTATTTCTATATATGAAAAAAGGATATTTATTTGTTTATCGGCAGACCTCACTTGGGACATTATGCAAACAATCCGGACATTTTATGAAATGCCCAAATATGAAATCTGCCGGTAACAATCAACAATTTCCACACAAAAAGGTAGCTAGTATAATTTAGTAAGCTGAACATATTTTCCAGACATTCTATAAGAAGCCAAGACACACTAACGCGTGTCTAAAAGCGGGTAGCAATTTGCGTTACAATGCGATGTGAATATCGCGAAATAATAATTAGCGAGTCTAAAAGGAATAAAACGCAACAAGCAATAAATGAAATGAGATGATTCTGGACACAAATGAGTAAGCCCGAAAGTACCTAACGGTAAGATGATTTTAAAACAGTATCTTTCACCACTCACCTCAATCGGGGTTAATATGAAGCACAGACAAAACTAAAACGTAACCACCAGTAGTACGTTATGATTAAACGTAAGCAACCACTGCTTAGAGTCGTTCGTCGGCGTACGGTAAAAAGGGACCGTTACAGAGCGCCAGTAGGACGGACGTGCGCACAATGCTGAGTGAGTTTTCGGAATGACGCCGGCGCCGCAAAGTCAAGTTGCGGTCACGGCTAGTTAGTTCAAAACGGGCCAATCATAGCAGAGCGAGCGAGTCGTCAACAGTGGAATGCTGCCAGTACAGCGCGTGAAAATCAATACTGTGATTACTAGCCTCATTTGGTAGTTTTATTAAGAGAATTACTACTTAAATTTAAAATAAGACCAGTTAATGATAGAGTGAAGACAACGGTAACTTACAACGTTACACCCGCGCCGCCGCGTGTCTTAATAATGTCGAATTATTGCATTGTAGGAATATTATTGTGGCGGTTTCTTTCACTTTGTTATTCCAGATTGTAGGTAGGTACAGAACGTTCACCATAACTTGTCCCCTGCCTGAATAACTTTTACTAAATTTAAAATAGCTTTCTGGCCATTGCGTGAGTAGACAGGTAGGAATATTATAGATGTTGTGTTATTCACAAATAGAGAATAATTAGTAATTGGTTCGTAGTTGGTAAGCATCAGTATATTTATTGGCACAAGGAGACAACCCTAAAGTTACAAGGGCCGCGTCAGGCGAGATAGCGTTACGCGACAAAAAGAGAGGCAACGTGTTAGGCTAATATGCGATGTCCGTGCGCCGAGCTATGCACGATTATTGCTATGTACCAAGAGTCCAGAGAGAGAAACCAAATTCTACTACGCAAGCTCTCAGTTACATCCACCATATGTGGACTATGACGACGATATTATAGAAAATCCTCCTGAAACGAACATGTTAAAAAAGTTGAAAACGAACTCATAAAGCGTCTCACGAAATCCAAGGAGATGAAGGTGTTACAACTATTAACACATGAGGAGCTGGGTGACAGAAAGCCATCACATTTCCTACGTCATCTGCAACAACTAGCAGGACCTGGAGTCCCTGACGATTTCATCAAAACAATATGGTCCAGCCGCCTGCCCAGTAGTACGCAAGCAATAATCGCAGCTCAACCATCAACGGCACTGGACGTCATAGCGAAGCTCGCAGACAGAGTGCATAACGTGGTTCCAACATACCGCGTTGCTGAAATGGCAATACCGCAGAACAGCTTCGCTAATTACCAGGTGGCATAGACCTCACAAACGCCACAGGACAGCAGGCTGGATGCGATAGCAAAACAAATCGCAGAACTAACAAAATAAGTAAGCGCACTTTCAACCCAAGTAAAAGAGTCAAGGGCAACATCTCGACTAAATCATGACCGTCAATATACCCGTCATCGCCGAGGAGATTCCAGAAGCAGATCACAGTCCAGCTACAAGAAGTTTCCCACTTGCTGGTACCATGCCAAATTCGGAGCCAGTGCACTTAAATGCCTCAAGCCATGCGAATTCGAAACACATTCAAGATTTTATACATAATATCTCCGGCCGTATGATATTTTCCACTATCGACCTCGTGAAAGCTTACAACCAGATCTCTGTCCACCCCGAATATATTGAGAAGACGGCGATTACGGCGAAACGCAGGTCAAACGTTTCAACGGTTGTGGAAATGACGAGAGGACTTGATTTTTGTGTCGTCGATAGACAATGCAGAGCATTTAGAACACCTGGAGCTACGTATGAAGCAATATGGAATGCAGATAAATTTATCAAAATGTGTTTTCAGTACGCCTGAAGTCACCTTCCTCGGATACCGTATTTCCGCAGATGGCATAAAACCTCTCGACGAGAAAGTTCAGGCGATAAAACAATTTCCCGCCCCGAAGACCGTTAAAGAACTTCGTAGATTTCTGGGAATGCTAAATTTTTATAGACGTTTTGTCCTAGAGGCAGCACAACAGCAAGCTCCCTTGAACAAGTTGCTCACCGGAAAGGGATCGCACCCAGTTGTACTGACCGGAGACACGCTAAAAGCTTTTGAAGACTGCAACCATGCCTCAGCACCGCCGCTCTGTTAGCTCACCCTGACTGTCAAGCAAGATTATAACTGGTCACGGACGCCTCTGACACGGCCATGGGAGCAACACTTCAGCAACAAAAATACGGCGACGGCGATTGGCAGCCACTTGCCTTTTTCTCCCGAAAACTGAGTCCCACCCAACAGAAATATTCACTCTACAATAGAGAGTTGTTGGCAATATATGAATCCATCAAGTACTTCCGCCATATGCTTGAAGGTAGAGAATTCACAATATACACGGACCACAAGCCGATTTATTACGCTTTCAAAACCCGTAAAGAAAACATATCGCCACGCATATATCTGGCAAAAAAATTGTCGTAGCCGATACCCTGTCTAGAATCGAAGAGATAACAGCTCCTCTGGACCTTGATTTGCTAGCAAAAGTGCAGACAAAAGACCCAGAACTATCGCTACTATTGAAAACAGGATCTGCACTGAGTTTAGTGAAACAAGATAACAAAGTCAAAGATAATACATCAAAGTCCGTGCCTCAAGTCACCCCTAAAGAGACTACGTTAAGGCAAAAAGCCAAAGATGATACGCCGAAGACCTTGCCCCAGCGCATAACGCGCAGTGGAAAAACGGTTCGTTGCCGTGACTTCTATCGCCCATAGTAACGGTCTCCGTGGGAAGGTATGTGGTAACCGAGGAGGTTCACTATGAACCAAGCGGCCAGCGTTGACAGCCGTCAAGAAAAGTGAAGCCTGTCACAAGCACTGTTTTGTTGACTATTGATTTTTCTCTCTTTCATGACGATTAACATTGTACGAATTCAGATTTTATTGTTTTAGTTCTTGTTTGGAGTTACTCCCCTTCTTATTCATTGTAAACAACACAGCCCTGTAATAAATTAATTCCGTCTTATTCTTGGACTATAATTTCCGCCTACCAACCAAGACCAGAACAGCTGGGCCAAACTACTACAAAATCTTTGCCTTTGATCCTTCTGCACCGCTACGTGCTACTACGTATTCTGTGGCAAAACCTTGACCGCTATGCCACAGAACCAATAACTTTCCTCTTCGAAATAAGATTGTAATAGTAGAATATTCCCGAAATAACTAACCAATGCAGCTCCTCTTCCCAATGCTGAACGCAGCGTACGCCCCCTCCGGCACAGAGGTCGACTCCAGCCACCGTTCAGGTCGGAAATCCAGAGCATCCGGGCCCCAGGTCTTGTGCCGGTTCATAGCCCAGTTCGACAGCACCAGCTCGCAGCTGGCGGGTATCGTGAAGTTTTCTGAAACATTACAAAAGTAAGGGTCCGTAGTGGTGACATGCTTGCTCAGGAGATGCTTGTTCGATCCCCGATGATGTCCATGAACAATAGGTACTATCGATATCAGTAATATCAGTATTTTAAGCGGGCTTTGTAAACAATTTGCAAAGTTAGACCGCGGTCACTCAAAACTTAGTAGTTATTTAATAACTGGCTGAACGTGGGTACAGCTGTGCCTCTGCAACCCCCTATGTCAAATATGTGACGCAATAAATGACGCAAATTTAATAATGAAATGTTCTGTGGTCACAACTTACCCGAAAGGGTCTGTCATAGGCACAGATTACCAAAACAGGCTTGCAAGTTAGGTAGCCCCAACACGTAATGAAATCAGTTTAGCGGTTTAAAAGTTATCAGCATAAACAGGAAACAAGTGAACGAAATTTTAGTTGTAAGGTTTTACTAATGTGTCGGTGGTGTTATATTATTTTTAGTAATAGTTACTTGTATCAAATACCATACCCATCTTGACATCTTTATGCACATGCCGTGCGGTGAACGGTGCTGGCGGATGCAGTCTCAGGGTCTCCTTGACAACAGCCTCCGTGTATACCAACTTGGATAAGTCCTCTTTCGTGACGTCCCTTGAAGACCCACCGAAGACCTCCTTCAGTCTTGAAAATAACATTCAAACTTACAATAGGTACTCAAACTACAATGTCCAACTAATAACTTAGGTTGTATTTAAACAGGTTCTATTTTCAGATCCTGGAAATTATGGTGTTGTTTTGTTGCTCAGGGGACCCAGAGGAACCGTGCAGGGGCGTGAGATCCGCTTTTCTCCCCCACAGTCTCGTAAAGGGCAGTGCTTACTACGGTTTGCCAATCTGACCCATAAGGTCATCCCACAATTTATGTTAAAATTGCGCCAATTAAATATAATTATTACGGTGGATGAAGCTATAAAATGATGGCTAAGATAATTGTTTTTATAATTATAACTTGGAATTATGTATTATGTGAGATAGCTATTAGCAACAAAGAGCAATGCGTTATAATTGCAGATTATAATTTTATTATCCGTGATGAAGGTTAGTTACACTCTCTAAGAAGGTTCCTGCGTTACTGGGGCGGTGCGGGGGGTTGGGATATCGTGACGTCTCTGAACGGCGCACAATTTTAGTGGGGGGCTCGGGAGCAGGTTCGGCGTAGTATGGTGTATGGTGTAAACTGCAGGGAGGGCAGGCCAGATTTTACCTATGCCAGTTGATCTTTGAGTCAAAATCTAAGTTAGTTTGTTGCAGATCTAAGTCATTTTCAGTTTTATCACATTTCTGGGTCAAACAAGTCGGATTTCATCAGATTTGAACCTATAACAACAAGTAAATATCTATAAAAAAACTTAAAACACCTCCGACAATTAATGAAAACTTACGGCTAATATTAATACAAAAAACCGCATCGAAAATCAACCATTCTGGCTGCTGAAGGGCCCTCCGGTGGTCTACAACCTTAAAACATATCTAAGAACCTGCTCTGAAATTATAGCCGTTTTATGCAAATCTAAATCGGTTCATTAGTTTTCCAGGAAAAGGGTAACGGACACACATACTCACACACACACCCCCGAACCCATACGCATACCTCCTCCATTGCGTTCCGTCGGTCGTGGGTAAATAGAATCCGACCAGCCCCGATCAAAGGGATTCTAATGTTACCCCTCCTTCCCCGCACCTCAGGAACCTACTCAGTGAATCTCTATGGATGTACTCGTATCAGTATCGACAATATCTTGTAATGCTCAAGTTATTTGTAAGTTTACTCGAATACCTACAGCGAGAAAAATGCAATAACGATTTTATGATAATACCCACGTACCGTACCCAACTGATATGAGTACGATCAATGAATAAACATTAGATTTATTGCTTCTGGCCCCCACACTACTATAGGCACCCGGTAACGTGGAAACCAGAAACAGAGACATCACAAATATATGAACATCCAAGACTATGGATGAATGTAGGTATTTACGCACTAGTGTCGTCAACCTGCGGCTTAATGCGTCTTTCGATGCAAAGTTTCGGTTCGATCGATATTATTTGATTACCTGCCTTCTTATTTTATTATTCCAGAAGTTTTCACATGAGCACCCGCAAGACTCCTAAAGGCGGAAATACGACTTTAGACATCGAATTTAGCCCTGATTATTTTCTAGAAATATTTGATTATTGATACACTTCTTAGTGGATCAAAACGAAATTCTTGGTGAGTATTTAAAAGCTGAGAATTTTTGTTATTGTAAATTTTGGCTCTATCGCCTCAATAGTTGCTGACGCCTGACCTAGAGTGATGTAGTGATGTGATGGAATGTAGTAAGAGACATAAATAATAATAATAAATGTAGACCATTTACGTCCCCAGCGCTGGGCAACAGGCCTTTGCCTTCGAGTAAAATTGTGCCATATTCCACTCCTCTGGTTCAGTGCGAATTGATGTTATACCTCGCGCCACGAGTTATGAGCGGTGGCCTTTAACGCGCAGTAGTCACTTTTAAATACCTGAACATATGCGCAGTAATTCCCGCCAACGACGCCCAGCGCTCTTAATTCGTGGCGCGAGGTATACTCTATGATATGAAGGATGTCATGTCAACCCGGCTGTCATATAAGTCTTCAATACAGCTTTACAACTACTATTGCCAAGTAGCGATACTAACTCATAATTCATAATTAGCGATACTTACTCTTTATAAACTTTTTTTTGCACTTCCGGATAAGACCCAAGCATGACTGTCAGAAACAGCAGTGTGATGGACGTGGTGTCGTACCCAGCAGCTATAATTGTGTCGACCTCTTCTCGAACCTCCTTGTCTGTGAGCCCCACCTCTTCAGCTATCTCAAGAAGCAAAGCCAGGAATGGCTTGAAGCGCTGGTCTGAGGAAAACGTGACGATATAAGGTTAATCGGGGTTTTGTCACCAACATGGCAACCGACGCGACGGGAGGCGAAATAAAAGGATTTTCACAGCATGCTCAGTTAGAGCAACAAAAAAATAACTACAATACTTGTTGAGAAACAAAAATGTATGGGATTTAACGTTTGTTTTGAGGTGAAACGCTATTTAATATTTTTTTGGTAACATGGTTAATTTATGTCTATTTGATTGGAAACCTTTTCGCACTATTCTTAGTTAATATCTGTCTATTTGATTGGAAATATTTTCGCAGTATACTCAGTTAATGTCTGTATATTTGATTGGAAACCTTTTCGCAGTATACTCAGTTAATGTATGTATATTTGATTGGAAACCTTTTCGCAGTATACTCAGTTAATGTCTGTCTATTTGATTGGAAATCTTTTCGCAGTATACTCAGTGAATGTCTGTCTATTTGATCTGAAACATTTTCGCAGTCTGTCTATTTGATTGGAAACCTTTTCACAGTATACTCAGTTAATGTCTTTCTATTGTATTGGAAACCTTTTCGCAGTATACTCAGTTAATGTCTGTCTATTTGTTTGGAAACCTTTTCGCAGTATACTCAGTTAATATCAGTATATTTGATTGGAAACCTTTTCGCAGTATACGCAGTTAATGTCTGTCTATTTGATTGGTAGCCTAGCTTATATACTAACATGATGATAATGTCGGACGGACGTATTGTCATTAATTCACACTTCTTATCCACTCAGCTGTGAGGCCATTAACAGAAGATTTATTATTTTTCATAGGTTTCGTACTTTATCACAAAGCAATAAGGTTCAAAATCGCGGGTCATTTTTTTGTTCTACCCCCATATGAGTGGCCGACGTGCTATTATTACGGACGTGAGGAGGCCGGCACAGGGGTTATTTTGGCACGGGGGTTGTTGTTTGGCACAGGGCCGTGAGGATTGGCAAAATAGAAAAGAGGCCTTTGCCTAGCAAATAATCGATCTGGGCTAATCAAAATGACGGTGATGATTATTAGGTACAGTGATGATTATTTTTACTTGACCGGTCGACATTTATCGGCTTTTTGTATGTTTTTTAATCGTAAATCAGTTAACTGTTCTCCGATTTTTCCCTTACTATACTCTTCATCATACCTCTGTGCCTTTCAAGTTTCCAGGACACGTTGATCACTTTCAGCGAACTTTTCTTGGCGTTTTGCGCGAGTGATATTAGCGTTTCGCGTCTTGTTTTCGGACCTTGGGTGACTCTTTAGTCAGAACTATGACGACCTCAATGGCTTTGAGGTTGAGGCTTTGCCTCCCAAGCGAGTAGTCCCGGGTTCGAATCCCGGCTGGGAAGGAAGAAAAAATATCCCCAGATCTTGGATTTTGTATTTATGTATGTGACTTCGCAGTTCTAGTATGGAGGCAGAAGCTTAAACATGTCACCGGAAGATAGTTAGTTGTTGAAAACCGTTAGTTGATAAACTAACGCGTTAGTTAATCAACTATCGACAGAAAGTAAACCAGACCGACAGGGTTTATAATTTACGTTTCTTTTGTTCTTTCACGTCAACCTAACACGAATACTATTCGGGGGCTTCGCTGCGCTCGCCCCCTCTAGCCTTCATCTAAGCTACCGCAGTGTTTGCCCTGGTATTTCGATTGCAATTCAAGTTTAAACCAGTTCACAATTTAACGATTTTATATATAAACTAACGCGTCATATCATAAGCAGTACGGTACATTTTTCAATTTATCGATAGTTTATAAACTTACGGTTTGGACAATCTTACAGTGACATATATATATGTAATACATGATGTTTGTGAATATTCATATCTAGAGATGATGGTTCCATGTGACGAATAAAAGTGTTGAATTAGTTACCTATACCAAACCAACTGTAGCTGAACAATGACCAAGTATACTAGTACCGGTATCGAATTCTGGTTATCTGAATGTATTTTTGTATGTTTTGTTAGTACTACTCGTTAGTTATTAGTAGTAGTATTTATTAGTCGTAGTTCTAGATTTTTATTGATCGCTCAGGTCTTCCCCGCTCAACCATCATGGTTTGCTGGTAGTAATCTCTTTTTAGAGATAATCTCGCCTTTATATAGGATTTTTCTGTTATAAGTTATATCTATTTTGTGAGTACAATAAAAAAATACGAAATACGGCATCCTAGTGTGCGACCAAAATCAATATATGTGGCTTTATGTAAGTGTTTTGTTATATGTGCTGATCTGTGATTTTGCCACGTGTTATAATAAAGGCGTAATGCTTTGCATATTTTTACAGGATGTCACATAAAAGTGTAGTCTAACTTTAAATGGTAGTTTACCTGATCCAGTATTTCCACTAGCAGTATTCGACTGCTTTCGAACCAAATCTTTTTGTTTTCTCAGTAACTGAAAGACAAAAAAGTTACATTACACGAAGATCAACTATTTACTATTTAGTTAGATCATTTATTTGACTGTAGGTCAAATTCATTCGTTTGGGACGTTTCTATCCGATTGTCTGCAATATCCAAGGTTTTGTTAACCTGGACCGTTCCGTGATGACGTCAATGTATATATGAGACTAGGTACCCTGTCTCTTGGGAACCAGAAACAGCGACATCACACACATACGTATAAACATCAGAGACCTAGGGTTTTCTTTCTTTGTAGAGGTAATATCACCGCTTATCCGACCAGCACCCTTTTGTCGTAAAAGGGTATATTATCCTCAAAAATAAGCGATGTATCCAACCATTTTTTTTAAATCAGCTCTACAAACAACGTAGTAGGTTCATTTTGTGTTTGATTTCTGTTCTTTCCTCGAAGCTGCCCTCAAAGATTTTCAGTTCCCGTCTTTGGTTGCCATTAGAAAATCTACTGTATGAAGAAGGCTCTTTGTCACGAAAACAGATATTGTAATATTTACTTTGACTTTATACAAATGCGATGTGAAATATATGTTAATAAATTTTTGTTTTTGAGGAATCTGCTCACCAATTTTATTTTTCGAGATTTTGGCTGGTCGAGAAGCAGATCCGCGTTTCATCAAAATTTGGTTTCAGCGCGGTCATAATCCGGTCTTATCTTTCGTCGTCGGCTTTTATTTCAAATACCTCTTTAATAAATTTTAATTTATCAGAATAAAAACTATCAATTGGAATTTTCTAAGTTTTATACCAGATTACGGCCAATAATATAGGGCGCCAATATACGTTGCAGCAATGTATTTATGGGTGGCTGTAATTCAGCCTATTTCCGACCAAAGGTGTCCGACACAGCCGCCAACTAGCGCAATTTTTACTGGTTTACGGCCATTATGACGTTTTAATTATTCTTGTTGTGATACTTAACATTACATTTGTTTTTCATATATTAAAAGCCTTGTTATTCATAAAACCGAATTAATAATTGTAACTCATTAAGGTTAATTTTCTTCTCGATAAACGGTACATTGATGGCCGACAACTACCATAATGGCTGTGTGTGTAAATGGTATGTATTAATCATACATTTATTATAACATCAGACTTTGAATATTGCTATTGATTTATTGCTTTGTTATTGCTATTGATTGATTGATATTGATAGTTTATGAAACTTCTATAATTGGAGGATTGCGCACAGCACTTTTTTTACGTGGAATACAATAGGTTCATGGACAATTTCCACGTTGAATTCGTTATTTACGTTTCGTCTTTGCTCCCTCTTGGTGGCGCTGGCGTCTTTGGAGTCAAAGAGTTTCATTCATTTGAACTAAGGTAGTTTCATAGTTCAAAAACACGTCACGTGATCTTTCAAATACACTTGACACTGGCAAAATTAACCTCAAATGAGGGTAGCACGCCTTAAATTATCAGAAGAAGTAAATAGAATTTGAGAATTTTGAGAGATAGGCAGCCTCCAGTACACCTGGAGGCTATCCAGCTCTCCTGTAGTTACACCACCGCCATCTGCAATGGGCTTTTGAGATCAGGTGCCATTAAATGGCGATGTTAACTTACAGCATACGACATGTCCGTCAATATTTGTATATTCTTATACTCCTCCTTCTTCAGGCTGGTGAAGTTATATACCCAATCGGGATGCATCCAGACTTGAGTACATCGACTCATCAAGACCTCCATCAGTCGGTCCATGGCTTCAGCGTATTGCTTGTTGACGACGCTTTGCTCGCCTTCGGGCACGCCTAAGGCCGTTTCTGGAAGACAAAACGATGTAATCGCCACTTGGTTAGATGAGCCACTTAGTTAATAGCCCGGGCCGTTCATTAAGGGCCGGCTTTTAAGCAAATGACTGGCATTTTAATCACAATAAAGCACCGTTGGAAACGTTTCAACCAGCCTTAAAGAAAGTCAGACTCTTGATTTAGAACAATGGAGACCGTGCCCAATTCGTTATTGCAAGATGACGTCAACGCAACAGCTGATTTCTTTTATAGTCAAAGTTGTTGGCTTACGTTGAGCAACGTTGGTTCAGTCGAATACACGTGTTTTCCTATATGGGGTGGCAGAGACACCATCCCGGTCACGTTTGCTAGTTATTCAATACTCCTTTTTGTGTGACAACTATGGAGATAATATGAAGGTTTCCCATCACCGTTTAAAAATCCATATATTGTGCTATTATTGAGAACCTATTAAGAAAACAAACATACGACATATAGTTTCCAGTCCGTTCTCAGATAGATAAGGGTACTGGTCAAATGTCCCCTTCCCAGCTTTTGTAGCAAAATTGTCCACGAGTCTCGCGGACTGTTTGTTGAACACGTAGAGGAAGTTATTCAGGATTTGCTGGTTGAACGCTGGGCTGAAGAGCTTCCTGTGACGCTTCCACTTTGACCCTGGTGCAAGGAAAAGACAGCTAAGATAAGACTAAGACCCGAAATATATAGAAAACGGGTGAGCACTAATCTAGAAAGAGAAAGAAAAAAAGATTTTTATTGCACACAATCAAATAAACACACCTTACGTAAATAAAAAAGTTGAAAAAAACCGTTAAATACGTTATTTGACTGGTAGTCAAAATAGATACTTTCAGGAACTGTCAAATCGAGAATTTGTTGATAAGTTCTATGAAATACTAGCATGTGACGTCATAATCAAATGCTGTATTTTTTACAAAAAATTAGCTTATAAAAATACAACAGGTGGAAGTATACAATTCTGATACTGTCAAACGTTTTTACTGAAAAAGGTTCAGCTTGAGACACGTTTCTAGATTTATTGGACTACCTTGACAAATAGTCAGTAGGCGGTAGGGTCACGGTGTGTCTTTGGTGTGCAAAAGGCGCTAACTCAGCATTATGCTGAGGGTGGGGGCCCTCAGCGCTGGTTTGCAGTTAGTGCCATCTCGAGTTAACTTTATTCCATGGTCATCGTATAGCAGCGATTTGGAACTTTTTTTTTATAAATAAATCAATAAATACAGGATGTCCTTGGGCTCTGGACAAGTAATGAAATCCTGATTAAGTATGAATACCACTCGGTAATGAGATAAAATGATTTTTACCTGATTTTGTTTTAATAAATAGACGAAAATAAACAATAAAAACAAATAAAGGTCACATCTCAAATCCCTTAAGAAAAAACAGGCCCGGCGCTTATTAAATGTATCTCAAAACTCATTGTGTAATCAGCACATTATACATCAAAAATAATTAGTTTGAAATGTGGTCCGCTAAAGTGGTGTATTTGTATTTCGTGTTTTTTCGTAATCGCTGATTTCTCGGTGAGTAATGCACCCCACTGTTATAATATTTTGCATGTGATTTTAAAGTAATTTAATTGACTTGTATAGTGTTAATAATTTAACCAGAGCTCAAGGACACCCTGTATAGGTAGTATGAGTACAAGATAATATACCTATCATAAGTTTCGGGCCGACTGATTGATTTCGCACTCTCAGTGCCGAATGACATTCAAAGATGACATTTTCCCGTTATAGGTTTTGAATTTTATTACCATGGCATAAGGTTCAAAATCGCGATGCCTTATAACCAGGTCCAGGTCTCCAGTCATAATAAATCCTTACTATATCCAGTGCCAAAACCAGAAGTAAAAGTACTCATTTGATGCTGGAAAGCCAGCGTCAAATAAAAACCACGTGTCAGACGTAGAGTTGTAAATTAACCGTTAAACCCAAATGTGCACGGTCAAATGCTCGTTACTGTGCCTATTGTGCAGATAACTCGGTTAGATATTTATATAAGTATGTATTACATGCCGACACTATTGCAGATATAAAACTGTTTGAGATCACTTTCAAAACCAATGGCGCATATAATAAAGGCGTTTTTTATATTATTTAGAAAACACATATAATTATGAATATTTTTATAAAATAATATTATTAAGTTTATGCTTAGCCTTTGATAGAAAGTTACAAGTGACATGAACTATATAACTCTTTAACAATGCACGACGAACTAATAATACGAATATAATTTAAACTCAATTAGTTACGATAAATTATCAATTTAAACCAAACCCCCGACCAAAACGGGTTTACCTGCACATGTACGGTTAAATGTGCGTAGCTGGTATTCAACCAATTGGTTAAAGACCGGCCTTAATTATCTAGTCAGACGAGAGCGACGCCTTCAGTAGACCAATAAAGTATGTGGCACGGTTCCCCACACTTAAAAAAAGATAATTCCTACAATATGGAAACAAGTCTGATGTGAATGTATCGCTCTTCTTATAACCAATTATACATAAACGTAATTGGTACGATCATGAAAAGGAGTATTATGTTCAAAGAGGCTATGATACAATGACTGACATTAGGCTTTTAAAGGAATCAACAAAGGCTTGTGTCGCGAAGTGTGAAGACGACAAGCATTGTGTAAACGCGTGATAAACATAGTGATTCGTATGAGATACTTACCGAGGTCGCAAGTCAACATCACGTTCAGGGAAAAAGACATATCGTGTAACATGGTGTAATTAGGGACAGCAGCGTCAATCCTTTCCTGAACAAACTCTCTTTGGGGCTGTTCATTCATCAATAATGTCAACTTAGTCTGTAGTAAACTGTTCCCTGCCCATGTTTTGGGATATAATCTAAACTTTGACCTCTTTGTATCTACCACATGTAAGCAATGAATATTTACACATAAACATTCACATACAGGCACTTACATTGCTTCTGGCCCCACACTAGGATACATTGTGTCGTGGAAACCAGGAACAGCAACATTAAACACATATAAGCATCCAATACCTAAGGATCTTTCACCTCAACCCCACAGAGATTATCTAACACAATTATATCGATATCTAGATCATTATTTTGCCCCAAAAACCTCATAAAATATAGCTAGATCAACAACAACAACAATAGCAGCATGCCTGTTCCCAGACGAGGTGGAGTGGCACAGTTGTGCCCAAGGATTCCACTTGACAGGGGGCTAGCCCATCGCCGCAGCTACGAAGATATGAAGATTTCCCCGCGATGGTTGTTGTAGTTGCTCTTTCAATAGTATGGGATTCGGCACTCACCACTCCCAGTGACCAGCCCGTCTCCCAACCAGCCGGCAGAGAATCTGTACATGTAGTTCTTCTCTAGACAAATATTGCTGAGTGCCAAAGCGATATCCGGGTCGCATACACCTGACAACATACGATATATAGTTAACTTTAGGATCGCAAAAGTGTTTTTTAAAGGGAAATATTAAACTACACATCAAAAATACTGATTTGCGCAGCAAATATCCCTTATAGCTGCTGCGGTAGCTTAGGTGAAGGGTAAGGGGGTGAGCGAAGCGAAGCCGCCTTTATCCTTCGTGTTAGATTCAACAGGTAAAAACAAAAAAAAAATGCTTAAAACATAAACTTAAGTATTCATGAAGTATTTAAAACATAAAAAGTGTTTTTGCTGATCCTTTTTTCTGTGCAAATCAGTATTTTTGCTGTGCGATTAAATACCGGCCTTTTTTAAATAGCTAATTTTTATTACTAAACTAGAGAGTCTTATCCAATTAGGTAAGACGTGAGGACCTCGAACAAACTCATTTGAGTGTCTGAATACAATGCTAAAATGTCTAGCTAACTTAGTCTAAAACATCCAATTGCCGCATGATTGCATACGTTAGTTCTGGAAAGCAGGGATGGGTTGGTCTGGAACTATAACTATATCGTAAATATTATGTAAAGTAAAGGCTGTGTGTGCGCTAAGGCTTATCTGAATATTCATCATCATGCTCATTCCACATCGACGCCAATATCGATCCATGTCGAGAGCTGGAAATATATTATGCCTCTTCTCTAAAGCGCCAATCCTCGGGGTCCAATGCCAACCGCAACTATCTAGGTACGATACCGCGATAGGTAATATCATAGAGTAATAATATAATCTATAGTAATATAGATAAATCACGAGTGCAAGAAAGCACGTCCTTGGTCCACCTTGAAGTGTTTGGGTACGATGAAGTTATCGAAATAGGACATTAGAGAAAACTACCTTTTACCAGCCTTTGACACAAAAAATCTCATAGCAACGTATTTTCTACAGGACTCTATTGTTTTCTAACGTAATGACAGCTCCAGCTTCAATCAATAGTACCGTGAATTAATCTCAACTATCTCGATGGTAAAATAACGGCATTCTACCATTGTTCAGTACAATTAAGTTAGCATAATATCCCTGGAAGCTGCCTTTTAATTAGGATTTTCTCTCGGAATTCCACCAATTATCACCATTGATTATTTGTACCGTTTATTTAATTCCGTGTTTCCAATAACACTAAGGGCCTGTTCCATGAGTTCCCGATAAGCCCTACTGTACAGATAAATCATAAGTTTTGTATAGGTCACCGCAAGATTGTCAAAACCGTTAGTTGATAAACTAACGTTATTTTTTCCCGTCAGTTGGTCAACTATCGACAGAGAGTAAACTGTACTGTAAACGTACTGCTTACTATATGACGCGTTAGTTGATAAACTGACTGTTGAAACCGGTAATAGTAAACTGGTTTAAACTTGAATTGTAAACGAAATACCAGGGTAAACACTGCGGTGGCTTAGGTAAAGACTTCGTGTTAGGTTGACATGTAAGAACAAAAGAAACATTAATGATAAACCCTGTCAGTTTGGTTTACTATCTGTCGATAGTTGATCAACTAACGCGATAGTTTATCAAGGGTTTTGACTATCCTACGGTAACATATATAAAATGGCAGATGAATCTGTCACGTAGACTGTTTATCGGGACTTCATGGAACATACTCTAAATGCCCGAATGCACTGAAGGCTGCTCAAATAATTCGCCGCTTCAATATTATGAAAAGTGCAGAATTATGGACAGTGGCTTGTTAGTGAAATTGGCGACTTAGGAATAGTGACGGAGAAGTTATATTTACCGATAAACAGAACAGGGCCCATCCATCCCTTTATGATCCCGCCACTGGAGTCAATCATCTCCGTCCCCCATGCCTGCAGGGTTCCCCATAGTCCTAGAACAGGCAACATGAAATATATTACATGTTATTTTTAGGGTTTCGTACCTTACGGCGATGATGGAATGCGCTGTCGAGTGGGCGGGGACTAACAGCGGCGGCGGCGGCGGCTTGATCGGCGGGCGCGCACACCCCCCCCCCCCCCCCCCCCCGCTTCACCCCTTCGCGTGTCGCTTTGAGTGACTGTGCCGCTCGGAGTGTGTGGGATGGGAACATAGCGTACATGGAGACGCTAATATACTTATGTGTGAAGAAGTTACTTAGCCAATTTTAATTATATATTATTTTAAGAAAAAAAAAATGTAAGTATATCATATCGCCGTATCATTTTATCATCCCTTAGTTGATAATTTTATTAATCCACGATACTGATTATTAGAATTACTATGAATTTAGACGGTGACAAGTCATATTGAGAATCAGCGTAAAATGGGATATTAGAGTAGACTATTTTATAAAAAACATACCGTACATATAATAAAAAATATATACCATAACATAACATAGTTATTCAATACTCCATTTTGCGTGACAGGGGGCATGCCCTTTCTCTTGTGAATGGTGCTAAAAGCCCAAAATGAACGAAGATAACAAAACTTTTCGTGCTTTTACCACAGTTGGTAAATCGTAGAATTTACCAAGTTCGGGATCTTTTAGTAATATACACCGTGAGTTTTGAGACACTATAGCCGAAACATGGTTTATCTACACAAAAAGCAATATAGAATAGCACTATCCATTAACAAATTGGAGCAATTAATTCGTAATTTAATATTTTTTGACTGACGATTCTTGTTATTTTCCGGTGAAATGTATAATACTGAATTCTTTTTTATGTGATAATACTTCGTAATACAACGAAATTATTTGTATATTTATGTTGCAAGGCTAAATATTTGTGCCTTTTGGAAAAAAAAACTTAAATTAACATTTTGACTTTTTTGTAATAATCTCAATTCAAATGTATATTATTGTAATTTGTTAATAAATAAGTAAATAAAATAAGTGATAACATTTGTGTAGGTAGGTGAGGTAAGTAAATAATGCATATGACAGATTGAAACGTATACATTTATTAAAAATAAAAAAATAAAAACTAGCATTGATTTGATCTTCTGGCTCTCGTACTTTATCTAGAACTTTCAGCGCTTCGTTAAGTCCGTTATCTTTTTCTACATTTTTCTTATTCGCCATTGTTCTACCTCTCGTAAATCGCGCGTCAACCAATTCGGGCAACAAACAGTCCATGTAAAAGGTTTTTTAGGTTGGGTTCCATACTTTCGCGGAAGTGAGATGCAATAATTACTCGCGAATAAGAAAAAGCGGGATGGCAATAATCTGAAACAACCTAAGCGCCAAAACGTAAAAGAAAACATAAAAAATAAACTATTTCAGGTAATTAACTTTCAAATTGAAAATCGTTAGAAATAACCATTGTTCATATGTATATTGCAATTATCAGAGAGTCATATTCACTTACTACTGCGGTGTAATAGGATAAAACCATAAAAAAGGGTTGACTTTGTATTTATTTTCTATCGAGAAAATTTTATCCAAACAAGTTTTACAATTAAGAATCTCTAGATTATATAGTCAAATTACATATACCAGAAATTAATTACGATTTGCCCAGTATTTCCTGAAATACACATGAAAACAGCACCCCATATTTATTTAATCAGCGTCTTAAAAGGGAAAAACGGTACCAATATACTTTCACTCGTGTCTGTCCCTAGGTGTGTAAAAGTAATATTAAACGGCTGATTTCTGAACCGATTAAGTTGAAATTTAGTGATACACTTACATATTTTTGTGACCCTAACACGAAAGTGTTACGTAAGTAAATACATTTTAATTTGGCGGGAAATTTTGGGGGTAAATCAGAGTAAATCATGCTTAGTCCTGAAAATTGCGAGTGTGTGCGTGCAAGGCGAGATCTGAGAATTACGATTGAGTGCGTGCTTACCTACAGTGTAGAGAGTAAATCGGCTTGAAGGCGGCCACTCACCCAAACACATTTCTCAGAACTCGCCTTATGAACCTTCTATACCTAATAGATTAACTTCCGCTTTTAGACGGCAATCTTGCGGTAATATGCAAACATTAGCGGTTACCGACACGTGTGACCGCGGCCTCTGTAATCACCGATAATCATCGCTTCCACACTTCACGGCCGTACTCTAATGGGTGATTTTAAAAACCTCTAGCTTCATCGAATTTCCTGATTTAAAATCACTTGTAGAACAAAATAACGCAAAAAAGTAGGAAATTTACTACCCATTATTTGAAAAACACAACGGGAGCAACCGGCAGGTAGTCGGCGCGGGCGGCGATCGATGCGCTGCGCCCGCGCACCCCGGGCTTACCCCTGAAATCTCCTGATCGCGGGCGGAAAATACGGTAACGACATTATTCGGCACTAATAGGAAACAACCATCGATTACTTTCTATTTTAGTATGAAAGCAGATCAAAGTAACTTAACATGTATGTTTTACTGCAGTCCTAAAGTAGGCTCATTTGTTATAGGATGTATAATCAGCCTGTACCATAGTGAACAGTTTGTTATTGATGTTTCAATTATGTCGAGATAATTGTACAATGTGATGCCAACCACATAAGCCTACCGACAGATAGAAAGCCAGTTAGTTAGTTTGACATTCCATATAAAATATACGCGATGCAGCCCTTATAATATTTTATCTACACACGTATCATAAACCCTCTTTACTGCGTACAAAAACCGCACGTTACGACCAGCATAATGTTAAACTACTTGGTAAAAACTCAATTCTTATCTGATTTTTTTTTTCTACGTATTATGACATTCAAATTTCGAACCCCGACGTCCGCCTGCGTGCCGCCCCTAGTTTGTCTGTGAAGTTGGTACTGACATTCGATTCGAACGCCGACGCCCGCCTGCGAGAAATTGGTACTACAGAACAAGCTAAACAACTGCAGAGTTACAATGCTGGTCAAACATGCGGTTCCTGAACACATCAAAGAGAGCTTATGATATGTGTGTAGATAAACTAGTGTATGTAACTGTACATAATTTGGCATTAAAACTCTCGAGTGATATTATTATGAAACTAGCCCTCTCGAGTATTAATGCCCTCCATTATGTAGCAGTCACATAAACTACTATTATAACATATCGACAAACTAATAATAATAAAATATGAGAATAAATATTATTTGAGAATCTTATGAAAAGGTGGTATTCAGAGTGTAACATAATAATACCTTGGACACTATTTACACACATTGATCTAGCCCCAAACTAGGATTCCCTGTATCTTGGGTACTAGACAACGATACACATACTTATAAAGATAAATATTATACTTAGATAGATATACAATCATGACCAGGGTATAAACATCCGTTCTCAACAACAAATATTTGCCCCCACCGGGACTCGAACCCAGGACCCTTGGCTTCGTAGGCAGAGTCACTGCCGACTCGGCCATTCGGGTCGTTAAATAAAGTACAAAATAACAAAGAGGTAAAGTAAAATTTTAAGGGATTATTGAGAAAGTCATCCTTAACAACTTTCAAAATTACATCAACTTGTTAGATGGATATGACAGCGCTTGAGGGACCGGGGTTATCTTATGACCGGGATTATTGAGAAAGTCATCCTTAACATCTTTCAAAATGACATCAACTTGTTAGATGGATATGACAGCGCTTGAGGGACCGGGGTTATCTCATGACCGGGATTATTGAGAAAGTCATCCTTAACAACTTTCAAAATGACATCAACTTGTTAGATGGATATGACGGCGCTTGAGGGACCGGGGTTATCTCATGACCGGGAGTATTGAGAAAGTCATCCTTAACAACTTTCAAAATGACATCAACTTGTTAGATGGATATGACGGCGCTTGAGGGACCGGGGTTATCTCATGACCGGGATTATTGAGAAAGTCATCCTTAACAACTTTCAAAATGACATAAACTTGTTAGATGGATATGACGGCGCTTGAGGGACCGGGGTTATCTCATGACCGGGATTATTGAGAAAGTCATCCTTAACAACTTTCAAAATGACATCAACTTGTTAGATGGATATGACGGCGCTTGAGGGACCGGGGTTATCTCATGACCGGGATTATTGAGAAAGTCATCCTTAACAACTTTCAAAATGACATCAACTTGTTAGATGGATATGACGGCGCTTGAGGGACCGGGGTTATCTCATGACCGTCGCTCTGCGTCGTCATATCGAAAGCAGAGGATCTCCCTTGCAGTGCAGCGTGGCGACACGGCAACTTCAATGGGGACTTTACATCTGATTGAATATCTCTTATTTTTTAGATAATTTTAACATTTTGATTATACTGTATAAATTATTTTTATATTTATTTTTGACGAAGCTTAATGCGGATATTTCACATTTGTTATTTGAATAGTAACTACTTCTTTTACTGTAATTATGAATGAATATATTCAACAACTTGATTAGAGCAACTTTCTTTGTCACTTTTCCATGCCAGCTGAACGCACCCGGCCCAAATTTTATGGAGAAGTAAAGTTGCTCTGATCAATTCTGAAAGTGGTTCAGAATGATGTCGTTTTCTGAACCACAGTCTGCAACCTTTTATAATATGACTACACCTTTCTTTAACGTCCTGAAGGTTTGTGTTTATCGGGGGTTTTACGACCACTACGTGGTATAGTGGTCGTAAAACCCCTCGATCAACCCGCACTGAGCCAGCGTGGTGGAATACGGCTTAATCTTACTCGTCTCCGGTAAAGGCCAATGCCGATCGGTGGGGACATTAATGAATAAAAATACAATAAGTATATCAGAACGACTTACGTTCAGTATCACCAACACACAAGTGCGCATGCCCAATGATCGGCAAATTCCCACCTACGCACGGAATGTTGGCAGTCAAATTCTCCAAATGCCATTGTCTCTGGCAGTACCACGCACACAGACACAGGAACGCCACACACAGAAGCACCAATAGTATCATTATAGATTATCCCTGAGCTTTATTTTTTTTTAAGGAAAAAATATTTTTCTATATATTTATCATTTACGAGGCACTATAGAATCTTAGGAGCAATCCTGAGATTTTACACGAAATATATACTTTTTCCAATAATAATGTTCTGAATCACGTGTCTAATAACATTTTAGTCATCTCAGCAATTTCTGCTCACTCAGTGGCCAGGAAGGGATAGGTCTTGTCAATAACAACCGCGACCTAAGCCAAGTCTTTATAGCCGCAGTAATTGTACCGTCATCGCGTGTATTATTGCGAACGTTTTTGTACTGCGAGATGTGATTAGAGCATAGTTGTATGATGGTGACATTTTGATCTTATTAATGTGATAATCGCAAAAAGTCCACCATTGACACGAGCGCGAAAAAACAACGCTTCGATCCGCGAAGGACGCGTCCGATGAAGCGGACGCGAACATTGGTTCCGTACTATCAATATCCGACTATGCTTCCCAGCTTTGAATTTCCGGATGTTGATACGAACTTCCCAATTCTCATCAATATTTCGAAAATGTACGCATTCTTCCGCAGCATAAATTAGTTAATTACCGTCGTAACTTTAAAATACCCCATTCATTCACCATATTCACCCACATAAAAAGAGAGAAGATTTGAAGAAAAAAAATCAAATAATTTATTTCCCCCCATAACGTTTCACTACACCTCTCTCTTTCTCATAGGTACTTAATGTTTTTCTCCCTAGCTAGATCAAAACAAGATATATGTTAAAAAAAACGTTCTTGACTACAATTATTGATCAATATTTGATAAAACATATCCTCTTAATTATATATTAACGGATAACGAGACTGAGGTGGAGATGGGCGGGACACTTGGCTAGACGGGATGACGGACGGTGGACCAAAGCAGTCACGGAGTGGTGGCCAAGAGGAGTGACAAGGCCAGTGGGCAGACCAGCTGCCCGATGGTCCGACGATATACTAAAGTCGACAGGATCTCAATGGACGCGGATGGCACAGGACCGCAGGGGTTGGCGCTATAGAGAAGAGGCCTGTGCCCAGCGGTGGGTTGATGTGGGCTGAGCATGATGATCCTCTTAATTATAGTTCTCCCCCTATTATGAAACTCGTGGGTAAGGAATTATAATTGTGTAGCAATTACTTTTAATCCTGTGAACTAAGCCTGGGATTTTTTTTATTAGTTTATATTCGTAGCAAGAACAAGTTCTTTCTAGGATATCCTGGCATGCAGAAAAGAAAACATAATTATTATCCTCACGCATTTTTCCCCCCCGGGGAGGCAGAGGCATTGACAAGAAAAGAGAGAAGTCACTTATTGACCGAGCGATGAAGCGTCAAGATTCGAGATTAGCCAAACATGCGTTTGTCCTCTGACTGTCTGCTCTCGCCTACAGGTCGCGTTTCTCAACCAATGTGGTTGGCCGGTGAAAGCTAATCATAGGTGGCGCCACGTGCATTCGGTACCTTTATCCAGTTGCCACTTTCAACGATCGACTAATTCCTGGAATTTTTTCTGTGATAATTGGTTATCGGAATCTATTTACTACACAACAAAAGTAATTTTTCGAGTAGGTATATGATATAACCTCATGTAATTACTACTATACAACTTAATTTTGTCTTTTTGGCAGGGGTTTTTTATTATATGCGCACATGACTGGCGATTGAACACACTGTACTGGTAACACAGAAGCGTGACTTTGACGTTAGGGGAACCAACCGATACTAGCGCCACGCCGACAGTTGCCAACCCCATTCTCGTGAAATTTTGTGAGCAGATTCGATAATTATATGGATTTTTTGTCGAGGCAGCTTTTAGTTTTTTTTTAATGGCGAACTTATGGAGTTACAATACAAAGTTATTGGTGCGGCTACGTTCATACTCACGAAACCAGGTGTTTTCATAAGTTTTGTATGTGATATTGAAAGAAAATGCAGTCGGGTTATTTTATTTTTATTCCTTCCAGTTGTTCATCTGATAAACTTTAAAGCCTAGGGGTGTGATGAGGGGAGAACAGGGGGAAGGGGGGGAAAGCGGGGAAGTTTGCTGTAGCGTTATTTATTAATGA
This sequence comes from Argyresthia goedartella, assembly GCA_949825045.1. Taxonomy (NCBI): domain Eukaryota; kingdom Metazoa; phylum Arthropoda; class Insecta; order Lepidoptera; family Argyresthiidae; genus Argyresthia; species Argyresthia goedartella. Next base: position 8,753,808 of record OX463831.1, on the reverse strand, counting down.
ATTTTAATCAAATTTAAAGAGGCACCTTATTTTACCTTAGACGACTTAGAGGACTTCATTCTACGCAATATTTTGCAGAAAATAGTAGTTTATCTGACTGCTACATAATGGAGGGCATTAATACTCGAGAGTGGTTCGGCTCGTTTCATAATAATATCACTCGAGAGTTCTAATGCCTAATTATGTACAGTTACATACACTAGTTTATCTACACACATATCATAAGCTCTCTTTGATGTGTTCAGGAACCGCATTAATCGCAATTACACATTATGGTCATATTGTGTAATTTTTCAGATAAGAAATGAGTTTTTACCAAGTAGTTTAACATTATGCTGTTCGTAACGTGCGGTTTTTGTACGCAGTAAAGAGGGTTTATGATACGTGTGTAGATAAAAATCATAAGAGGGGAGTGGAGGGGGTAAAAGAGGACGGAGTTACTGAAGAGTAATATATGGACGTATTTTGTTTTTTTAAATTGAAGCGAGTTCTACTGTTCTCAAAGGACTACTAGTTCATATCATATACATACATACAATACAGTCCACTCCCTTTTAGAGGTTCTTGGTCAATCTTGCCATTCAGGTGCTATTCATGCTATTCATGCTTGATTATGCTATTCACGCTCGATTATTGCCTATTGAGGGTGTTGTTTTGTTAGATTATGTATGTCCGAGGTGGCTATTTATGACTGAAGTTAAAAATACTTTTTAAAAACCCTCAAAAATCCCTAAAAAACAATAAATTGTGGCCTAACTTCTATCACTTGCCACCGCGCTCCGGTTATTGTGGCCTAACTTCTATCACTTGCCACCGCGCTCCGGTTATTGTGGCCTAACTTCTATCACTTGCCACCGCGCTCCGGTTATTGTGGCCTAACTTCTATCACTTGCCACCGCGCTCCGGTTATTGTGGCCTAACTTCTATCACTTGCCACCGCGCTCCGGTTATTGTGGCCTAACTTCTATCACTTGCCACCGCGCTCCGGTTATTTAAAGACCTATTGAACACGGTAATTTATGAATCATGAATCAAAATTATGTAAGGAAAAAATAAAACAAATTTTTAGTTTATTTTTGGCGACCTCTGACGCGCAGCTGTGGCTCTGCCTACCATGCGAGAGGTCCCGGATTCGATCCCCGGCTGGGGGAAAAAGGAAAAAAAAACAAAGGGCTTGGATGTATACGTATATGTGTGTGACGTTGCTGTTTCTAGGTCCCACGACATACGGTATCCTAGTGTGGGGCCAGAATCAATGTATGTGCCTGTATTTAAATGTGTATGTTTATGTAGTTACAAGCGATACGTAAACTATCGTCCCTAAGCCGGGCGTAACTTTACAAGACAACAGCCTGCATATTATTGATATTTTAGGGTTCTGTAGGTTGCCAAACGGGACCCTATTATTAAGCCTCCGCTGTCCCGCGATAAAACAAACCATATCATGATTCATATATGATCGTTGATATCTCTGTGGCGCAGCGGCTGTAGCTCTGCATACCATGTGGGGTCCCGGGTTTGATACCCGGTTGGGGACAAAATAAAAATAAACAGGTCTTGGATGTTGGTATGTGTGTGATGACGCTGTTTCTGGTTTCCACGACACAGAGTATCCTTGTGTGGGGCCAGAAGCAATGTATGTGCCTGTATATAAATGTTTCATGTTTCACGAATTATCACATGGTTGTGGTGGCGCAGGTGGTTTGATATCGGGAGAGCAATCTTAGGGTTCCGGGTGCGAATCCACGTTCGGACATAATATTATCTTTCTGTTTATTTTATTATTTGGAGTGGTTAAGTTTTCTGGCACGACGGTACGGAACCCTTCGTGTGCGAGTCCGACCCGCAGTCGACCGCACTTTTTTATTAGCCGGTAAACGTTTCTGCAGATCACGACAAAAAGACAGCCCTTAACTCTAACTGTAAATGCACTGTACATACATATTTGTATTTACTTTTTGTAAATTGACGTCTATACGCCCACCTTCACCTTTAGGGGCAAGCCTTGAGGCCATCTCGTGTACTCACAGTTCCAAGCATCATCATTCGTCCTTATTTTTGGGGTTCCGTACCCAAAGGCGTGACACTCCATTGCTTATGGTCCGTGGTCTGTCGACTCGTCTGACATAGCAATGGAATTTTCACATAATATTTAATAGCCCGTGAGGAAACCTTCATATCTTTGTACAGCTGCGGCAATAGCTATCACGCACAATTGTGCCTCTACGATACCATATGGGTAAAGGTGTGACGCTAAGTCGTTCTTATTATTACAGCGAATATTCAGGGATTTAACATACAACAAAAGTAAGTATATTTATTTTCAAACGACCTCAAAAAAGGAGTACTTCTCAATTCCTAGGTTTTTTTTTGTGTTTTTGTTACGCGATTACTCCGTCAATTATGAACCGATTTTGATGATTATTGTTTTGATTGGTAGGTCATATTTCAGAAGTGGTTCCATACAAATTTTAACAAAATTTATTGAGCGGTTTTGGAAAAAATCATCAAATACAAAAAAAAATACAGATGACGTTTTGGTTTGTGTTTCCGTGCAGCAAAAGTTTTGACGAGAACCTTTCATGTACACAGACTTCATCGCATCCCGACCGGGGCGGAAGAAATAGGGCCTGAACTTGAAGTCGGTTTTTTTAAGCGTTTAACTTGGTGAATTATTCAGCGTATTTTGCTGGATCTTGGTTATTACGGAACCCTTCGCGTGCGTGTCCGAGTCGGACCTTTAATCACAATGTTTTCCTGGAGATTCACATCCGATAGGTTAATTCTTAAACCGCAAATATATTGTTGATGGAAAACATTTGTCATTTAATGATAAATCTCAATAGTAATCACCCAATCGACACAGGAAAATCCCCAATGCACAAAAAATAAAAAAACTGTGTCTTTAAACATGTACACTATTTCATACTCTAGTGGGGTTCTCTATGTGAATTCGAAAGTTATTTCATCGATGTTCATTTCACCGAACGGTCAATAGCTCCGTTGGACGATAGCTTAATCAGCCGATGTATTGTTTCGTCGAAATACCACCTGCCAATGCTCAATTAAACGATGTAACGTTGCATCGAAAATCGACTTTCCGATGTCTCGTTTCATCGAAGCTATGAGATTAGAAGTATGACATCTTCAGAAATTCTGCATCAGATTGTTAATTTATCCCTCACAGGCAGCAGAAAAAGGGTTTCAGATTTTTTGGTCCACGGAACGCAGCGCTTCAAAATATATTGCTTCCTTCTGCCCATCAGTACGACGCATGATATATTATGCTTCCGATCTCATCGACATCGTTTAACTGAGCAATTTCAAGTGGTTTTTCGATGCAATATGACATCGGTTAATAAAGGCTTCGTTTAAATGAGCCATCGTCGATTAATTAATGATCGGTCGATGATTAATGGTGTTCGGTGAAAGGAAAATCGATCAAATGACTTTCTAAGTCACAAGGGAACCGCCGTATTTGTCGTCCACGACACAGGGTATCCTAGTGTGGGGTCAGAAGCAATTTATGTGCCTGTTTACAGGTGACATTAAATTAGCTGACCATGTTTTGGGGAATGATAGACCCATTATTATGAACAAATTTGCCCAAGAAACATATGGGTACTATAATTCCCCAAAATATGGTCAGCTAATTTAATGTCACCCTTTATAAATGTTTTTTATGATAAAATTCCTGTACAGAATGTAAACAGGGTGAAACAGAAAGTTAAGATCATATTATTATGGAATTGACATACTAAGACTCGTTTGCACTAACTAACCTTAGGAACCGCCTAAGTTCTATAGTAAACTTATGGAAATTAGGCGATTCCTAAGGTTAGTGCAAACCGCTGTTAAATCTTAACTTTCATTGTGATGTCGATTCTATTGGGGCAAATTAATTAAGATAATTGACTAACTCACTTCTCCATACAAATCAGCCGATAGCCCCCAAAATCGTAAGTGAAAAATTAAGCTGATTTAATAAAATATAGGAAAACAATATACTTAGGTATAAATATGAGCTTATCTCTAATGAGATATCTCTTCAAATTAATATTTTTTTGTAGAATATTAATTAGTTTTACGAACAATTTTCTCAGATCGGAGTAACTTAGCAACGCTAGGTTTTCACAATAGAATTACAATTGCATCATAGCTATTATCTTTCATTAAATCATTAATATACTCACAAGTTTACTTCTATCATTCCTATTATTACTCATTCTGAAAGAAATGTGAGATAGGCTTATAGTACAAGAGATGACAGCAAATCACCACCTGTAAGTCATGCTAGATACTCATATGTTTTTAAATTAATAAATAAACAAGTTTTTATTTATAATATTTAAATCACATAAAAAAGTAACAGTTCTATTCTATGTCACGTTATTGAAACAATGCAATCTTTTATCATTGATGTCAATGATTATATCGAGAGCTATTGATAAATATTGAACCAAAGGCATCTTGTAGTAGGTACTGTTAAGAAGAGAAGTGATATGGCATCTATTTGTGAATATTTCAAACAACACATTTACTTTGAAAGAAGAAAGAAAGAAAGAAAGAAAGAAAGAAAAGAAAGAAAAGAAAGAAAGAAGAAAGAAAGAAAAGAAAGAAAGAAAGAAAGAAAAGAAAGAAAGAAAGAAAGAAAGAAAGAAAGAAAGGAAAGAAAGAAAGAAAGAAAGAAAGAAAGAAAGAAAGAAAGAAAGAAAGAAAGAAAGAAAGAAAGAAAGAAAGAAAGAAAGAAAGAAAGAAAGAAAGAAAGAAAGAAGAAGAAAGAAAGAAAGAAAGAAAGAAAGGAATAAAGAAAGAAAGAAAGAAAGAAAGAAAGAAAGAAAGAAAGAAAGAAAGAAAGAAAGAAAGAAAGAAAGAAAGAAAGAAAGAAAGAAAGAAGAAGAAAGAAAGAAAGAAAGAAGAAAGAAAGAAAGAAAGAAAGAAAGAAAGAAAGAAAGAAAGAAAGAAAGAAAGAAGAAAGAAAGAAAGAAAGAAAGAAAGAAGAAAGAAAAGAAAGAAAGACAGAAAGAAAGACAGAAAGAAAGAAGAAGAAAAAGAAAGAAAGAAAGAAAGAAAGAAAGAAAGAAAGAAAGAAAGAAAGAAATTTATTACACACAAAAAACACACTTTAGCTTTATCACAGTCTGAATCCTAACATGTAAATAGGATATAATATTCATATCCACTGCTCATTGGCCCCTCTTTCCCTCGAAAGAGGTCTTGAAAAACTTTTTGACTCTTGAAATTGTACTTTTATTATTACCTTGTTACCTTATTTTTATTTTGTATCGTACGTGTCAAGTATTGTATGTTTTAAATTAGCTGCTATACCTATATGGATAAAATTACACTGATACATTATTTATTCTAAAATCTATATAACGTGTAATTTATGGCATTAAATATGAATATGAAACGACCATGAAAATCTGCCACCACCTGAGGGATAAGGAATAATTATGGTGTTGTATCGCTTTCAAACTATGGCTGTTATGTTTAGAATAGAAGTACATCTAAGCTAGACACGTTCTTAGACACAAATTAGTAACAAACTTTTGATTGGAAATAAGAAATAACTCAGTCATGTTATTTTTTTAAATATTGAATAATTTATACGGAAGACATCAGCATGGAGAGCTCAAGATATTATCACATTGAAGAATAAAATAAAACTTACAAAAGCAGGGCCTTCTATGTTTTCGAGGAAAACATAGAAGGCCCTGCTTTTGTAAGTTTTATTTTATTTAATATTGATTTTCAACAAAAAATACGAATTTAAAGTAACGTCAACCAGCGTTGTTTTAAAACACCTCATCACAGAAAGTGACTATATATAGGTACTATATATTTTATACGCTTTTCTTCACTACAGTACTTACCAATGGGCACCAGAACCAATGTAAATACGTTCACTAAAGGTACAATTGACAAGATTACATAATATCTCGGTGTCTCGCTGCAATAGGGATATTCTGCAGCAGACCAGCATTACTTCCTAACTCAAATCAACCGAAATTAGCGAGAATATTATAGTTTTCCTTTACACTAATCGTCAATTTGACTGTGTATCAAGTCGAAGCCGGCCTTAACTACGTGTCGCGTGATCTTTATTTATTTCGGCTTTACGTTCGGTGACTTCACATCGTTCAGCTAGGAGCCGGGGGAGTGACGCGACCTGTGCGTGACGCATCAGAACCTGGGCCACGTACCGCGTATGGAAACTCGATTAGCAATAGCAGTAATTCTCTAAACAAAATAGGAACTGCCGACAAGTCAAATAGGGCGTTTTGCTGCCCTTGGGTATACTAATCGATATACTAATCGAGTTACAAACGCCACTCGACGCCCAGAATCGGTGCTTTATATTTAGTATAACAACCTCCACGCTCCTTACGAGTGTGACCGTTACCATACTATAGTAGTTTATGTGAATGCTACATAATGGAGGTAGGTACTATAGTAGTTTATGTGACTGATACATAACTCTCGAGTGATATTATTATGAAACTCGCCTTCGGCTCGTTTCATAAACACACTCTCGAGTATTAATGCCTAATTATGTACAGTTACATACACTAGTTTATCTATACACATATCATAAGCTCTCTTTGATGTGTTCAGGAACCGCATGTTTGACCGGCATTGTGGCATTGATCTTATCTCTTCAGTTGTTTAGGTTGTTCTGTAGTAGGTACCAACTTCACAGACAAACAAGGGGCGGCACGCAGGCGGGCGTTGGCGTTCGAAATTTGAATGTCATAATATGTAGAAAATTTACACATTATGATCATAATATGTACAAATTTTCCGTTAAGAAATGAGTTTTTACCAAATAGTTTTACATTATGCTGGTCTTAACGTGCGGTTTTTAGACGCAGTAAAGAGGGTTTATGATACGTGTGTAGATAAAATATATAATCCCTACCTATTATGTTGTGATGCGTCACGTGTCGTCACGTCAGGCAAATATAACTGATATTTATATGTGCCAAATGCACATTGTCACTTTTAAGGGCTGATAGGAATAACCTTCTGTAACGGAAGCTTCTGCCCAGCAGTAAGACACGCATCTCGGCTAAGTAAAAAAAAAAGGAACCTTAAAGACATTTAGAAGAAGATTGTAGGAGATTAGAATGTAGGTCCTAAAAGTCAAGAAATGGAAAAGAGAGTAGAGTGAGTTCTTTTTATTTTATAAAATCTTTCTTAACCTAACCTAAAAACCTGTATACACGGCCTTTAGTTAATACCTTCACCTTGGGAGAGGATCTATGAATGCCGTAGACTTGAGGATGCAGGCGAGTAGCGGCATCAGTGGCCAGTGTCTCCCAGAGGCCAGGAAAACTATAAATCCAAGGAGGAGGGTGAAATACGTGGTACGTATAAAAACATAAATCAGACAGAATATTAACAAATTAATACACATCAAAAATTTGAAAGTTTACTCGTTTGAACAAAAGTGAAGTAAAGAAAATAAATATAAGTTCCAATAAAGTAACCCCTTTTGTAAGTATATATGTTTATAGTATCTATGAAAAGATGGTACCCCAATGCAATCTCACTAGCTTTGACTAGAATACGAGTAGAGGGACACTTGAATTTCCAGTGTTTCCAATAGATAGGAGTTTCAAATAGGGTAGGGAAAATCCTACATTTCCCCAAAAACCCCGAGAAAAAAAAACTCGAGAAAAGTTATTATTAACATTTTTGGATAATTTCAGTTTAATATTTACATATTTACATAGAACTTGGCTTGATGTTCAAGGGACAATAAATTAAAAGTGAATATAGGAGAAACAGATAGGGTAGGGATAACCTTAAATGATATTGCTCCGAAATCGCCCCGCATACAAACGGATGAATGCTCTTGGTATTTACTATGAAATTAGCCGCACTAATAACTTAGTAACCGCAAATCTCCGCCATTTTGAAAAAATCCCAAAACTGTATCAACAAAAAAATACTGTATAATTATCAATCCTGCTAACAAAATTTCACGAGAATCCGTTTAGAAATGCGACCTGTAACGAGCATTTTGCCCAAACTGAAATGGACACGCTTTGGTCGCTCGATCAGTAGCCTTTATGGCCACCGGACAAGAGCTGTCGGAATTAGGAATCGGTTTCTTTCCAATTTGGTATGTGACTAGTTAGTCTAATAAATTTAGAAACGTGCCTGAAGTTGAAACTATTGGAACAAAAAGGTTTGCCATCATCAGAATTGTATATTTCCAGCAGTTGTATTTTATAAACTTAATTTTGTATTAAAAAAAAAAACAGCATTTGACTGTGACGTCACATGCTTGTATTTTCATTGAACTCATGAACAAAATTACTGTTTTCACAGTTCATAAAAGGTATATACTAAGTTGACGACCAGTCGAAGCGAATTACAAGTCCGCTTTAGACAGTAGAATGGACCCGAACGAAAGATCTCTGAATTGAATGGCATTCGATGAATGAAGATTGACGAAACGTTAACAATGCCACACGGCAACATGGTGACGATCAAAGCAGTCATATTATTCTGGTGAGTTATCAACATTTTATAATTAAGCTGCTTATCATATTATCTCCATAGGTGCGGCGATAGGCTGGTCCTCTGTCACGCGTAATGGAGTATTGAATAACTGGCTGAACGTGGCTACAATTGTGCCCCTGCCACCCTATATCATACCCTGGGGCATATATGGTAAAAGGGGAAGTGCTTCGTTTATTTTTTTATTGTATTATCAAGCAATATGACAAAATAAAGAAAAAACAAGATTTCATAAGATTGCACCAATCGCAGTTGGAACATTGACGTAACTAAAGAAGGTAGGACACGCGCCGTCGGTCGCCGTCGGCAGCGAGGTGTATGGTTTCTAGGCACATTTTTATGTTTTTCGTAATTTTAATTGCTACATCTCATGCTTCATTTCATTACACATTCTATATTGATTCAGCATGCAATATGCAGTAATAATGTAATAATACATGAAAACCGATCGCTGTATGGTGATAAATCTGTTAAGCAATAAAAAAGCTGCCAAGCAAGCTATCCGCTGTTTTTCTTTTTTCGCGCGAATGTATGTTGTTTGTTTTCTGAACTTCTCAAGTCTTGTTATCTAGTAACCAGGTGACCTTGAATTTAGACAAGTAAAAAAGAACAATCCATTTAGATAATGATTAAATTCCACGCCTTAACCGACAGGGCGTGGAATCTTGGTAGGGTTGGTTTTCACCAGGAGTACTGACCTTTGACGCCGTGGACCGGAATTCGAAAGCTCAATTCGAGGCGGGAACACGGGATGAGGAGCACAAGGGTGGGGGGAGAGGAGTCGAATCTTACTCTCGTCGTAGCCCGATGCTGTCGCCGTCGTGTTGCTTGCCGACACGAAGGGTCGCTGTCCGAATGCGACGAATTGATCCTCGAATCACTTCGTCCCTTCACAACACGAAGCACTCACTCCGATGACGTGAATCTACTTATTTCCCGACGATTGGACGATTGTTCCGTGATGATTATTACAAATTAACACTCCGACCAGGCCCGACACCTGTGTTAGACAATTATTACTAATAAAAATACAGCCAAGGCCCGAATGCCATGTGCAAAAAAGTAACCTCTAACTCGTCATCACGTTTCTATATAAGTGACAGCTGCTAGTTCCGTTCCGATCACTCGCGGTCCGAGTCGCGCAACGAAAATAGGTGCCTTCCGAAGCATAAATATTAAACAGATAACCTGAAACATCTTTCAAATTCTAAATTGCAAAACAGTCTGGCCTATCTCGAAAAATTTCAAGGCCGCTTAGTAAAGTTTTGGTTTGTTAGGAAATTGATGTCAAAAGCTTTAAAGAAACCTGAAAAGCCATATTTTTTTTCAATTTTACGAAGAAATAAATAAGTTACCATCTTTTCGCCAGCTAAGAAAACGTCAATATTCGGCCCGGGTAATTTAGTGTCTCCAATGCCATCTATTGCATAAAAAGAACTGCTCAAACTGCAAACGAAGCGTTTGCAGTTTGAGCAGTTCTTTTTATGCAATGGTTCTGGTGCCCATTGGTAAGTACTGTTGTGAAGAAAAGCGTATAAAATATATAGTACTGTAGGGTCCTAACCACTAGACGATCTCGGCCTATACTTGAACTCCCTAGCCCTACACATTAGGTAGGCAATTATAAAGACGTTAATAACACGAAACTTGTGTTTATTGATCAAATATGGTTACAATTTATATAAAAGGGATCAAACTGGCTCGATAGCCATTAAGCTAATCCTAACTATCTAATTTAGATCGGTCGCTGACCGAAGCCTAAGGTGAAGTGTGTCACATTGACTTTTAACATCAAAGCCTCTTTCTTTTTAAAATTACAAATTACGTAACAGTGTCAAAGCGAACACTCACTCTAAAGAGGCCCGTATACAATATTATCGCATAGACAAATATCGAACCCCTCCCCCCTCCTTTCAAAAAAAAAAATCCAACGGTTTTTTTTTTCCAAAGTGGCAACCCTAACTCAAAGTCTAAAATCAAAAATGACAACCCTATCTCAAAGTCTAAAAAACATTAAATGTTAACATTAAGTGAGCTTGCTATGCTTGAAATCTAAAAAACAGTAAATATGCCGCAAGCATTATCTTAAATAACATCGAGTACCCTAATCCTTATCTGTCCAACTACACTTAAGGTGTAGGCTATGCACCTTAAAAAACTTAATTAAAAAACTTAAATTATAACACCCTATGATCCCATCATACAATTATTCGCGGCTTAACACTAAACTACCTAACGCTAGAAAACTATCTATTACAATACGAAGGCAAACAGCTGAATCCAGCTAAGATTTAGCTTCTCGAATGGTTATCATTCGACAAACTTTCTGACAAAAAACACTAGCGAAAAATTTATCAGACAACTATAACACCTCCGTTCTTAAAATTAACACAACTCCCAACTAAACTACTCATAATCTAAGACTACTTCCGGGAACGTTCTGAAACTTGGTGAATATTCATAAAACGTCGAAGTTTGCAATACTTTCTATGCGCTTATGCAGCGCACAGGACGCTAGCCGCCCAAAAAAGTTATGCGCTTATGTAGCGCATAGGACGTCTGACGGGTTAAATAAACCTGAAAAGCCATATTTTTTTCAATTTTACGAAGAAATAAATAAGTTACCATCTTTTCGCCAGCTAAAAAAACGACAATATTCGGCCCGGGTAATTTAGTGTCTCCAATGCCATCTATTGCATAAAAAGAACTGCTCAAACTGCAAACGAAGCGTTTGCAGTTTGAGCAGTTCTTTTCAAGGCCGTGTGCAAACTCCTTAAGTGCCTGGGATGGTTTAAACAGAGGTACAGAATATGTATTTCTAGTGGTTGTGATATCATTACAACTCAATCCTCGTTTTAGGCCGAGCAGCCGTGTGATGCTCTACAGTACGACTAAGTCGGATTTTCGTTCTGTACACATTCATGAAAACAAAAGTACTTGATTGTTCAATTGACAACTAAAAGTTGGAATAGACTAGATTGGGATTTAATTTAATCTAATGGACCAGATCGGTGACAGAGTGGTGGCCAAGAGGAGGCCAAAGATCGGTCGGCATACCATCTGCCAGATGGTCCGACGATGTGGCAAGGGTGGCAGGAAAGCAATGGACGCGGGTTGCGCAGGACCATACTGAATGGTGTGTTTATGTGGAGGCCTATACCCAACAGTGGGTCCCCTGAGAGGCTGATGATGATGATGATGGTCGTGACAGGAAGCATCTCTTCCCAGCACGACCACGCAACATTAAGATGTATTCTAAATGTGCTACATCCCACATGTAATGACCACACATGTAGATTTAATAGACTGTTGACAGCTTCTGAAGTTTGTTAGAACAAAACGCTTTACAACGCCTGGAGAAGAAGTTACAGGAATACACGAACTCTATTACTTATTTTATTGAAAAAATATATATAACACAACATTTTATTTTATGTAATTTATCACCGTTTTAATTGCACTCAATATCTTAAATGACCACGCACGTGCTGGAAAAACGTGCTTCGTGGCACGACCATTAGATTAAACTAGTGGATCTGTGCGCTGTAGACCTCGCGAGCCTGCGTTGGTGTAAAGCAGAACTTCTTACATCATCATCAATCAGCCAACATTCACCCACTGCTGGGTATAGGCCTCTTTACCACGCCATCCAGTCCGGTCCTGAGCCTCCCGCATCCACTGCCTACCCGCTATGGCGATGATGTCACCCGTCCATCTGGCTGGTGGTATGCCGACTGCTCGTCGTGCGGTTCTGGGTAGCCGCTCTATAACCGCTTTGGTCCACCTTCCGTCGTCTGTCCTTGCCAAGTGTCCTGCCCACCGTCTCGTGATTCGACGCTCTTAGTACGGCGTCTTATTTCTGTATTGCGAATACGATCCCGAAGTCTTATGCATAACATACAAACTCATAAACCTGATTACATACATGGAGTATGAATGTAGCCGCACCAATAACTTTGTGAAATACATTTTGCGATCTAAAAGCCAACCTATGGACTATTCACTAAAATTATGTAGCCTTCAATCTCACTCCTCCTCCCTCCTCCACAAATCCAACGAAACCTTATTTTTTAAAACCTGTCAAAGCCGTTGGGGCTGTAGCGGCTGTTTATATTTACAAGCCCATATTGATAAAAAAAAACTTTAATAGTAGTTTATCTACACACGTATCAAAAACCCTCTTTACTGCGTTCAAAAACCGCACGTTACGATCAGCATTATGTTAAACTACTTGGTAAAAACTCATTTCGTATCTGGAAAACTACACATAATGGTCATTATGTGTAGTTTTTCTACATATAATGACATTCAAAAGTCCCTAGTTTGTCTGTGAAGTTGGTACTGACATTCAAATTTCGAACGCCGACGCCCGTCTGCGTGAAGTTGGTACTAAAGAACAAGCTAAACAACTGCAGAGCCACAATGCCGGTCAAACATGCGGTTCCTGAACACATCTAAGAGAGCTTATGATATGTGTGTAGATAAACTAGTGTATGTAACTGTACATAATTAGGCATTAAAACTATATGTGATATTATTATGAAACTCGCCTTCGGCTCATTTCATAAACCCACTCTCGAGTTTTAATGCCCTCCATTATGCAGCAGTCACATAAACTACTATTATGTGACAAGAACAAGCTAAACAATTGCAGAACCACAATGCCGGTCAAACATGCGGTTCCTGAACATATAAACTACTATTATGTGACTGCTGCATAATGGAGGGCATTAAAACTCGAGAGTGGGTGTAATGGTACACGAGAGTCAGTACATTTGATACTTCATTTTGCGTGACAGAGGGGTAGCCCATCGCCGCGCTGTTTTGAATACGAGAGTCGGTTCATATAGCGTTTGGGGTTTTGAGTAGCTCAGGGTAAGTTAGCAAAAAACAGTGAGCCGGGCGCGTGGGATGGTTCGAGGAAGGTTACAGGTCAGGTTTTTTTTGTCGCATTCCTGCGGAATGTGTAGGGATCAGAGCCGATTTGGCTGCGCGCTGAATAAATTATGCATAACTAAATAATGGAAGGTTATTATGGAACGATACGGAGAAAGCTATTATGTTGACTGCAAATATACAATTGCGTTTGTTTGGTACGATTTGGCGAGTTTGAAATTACGAGTCTGAATATCATTCTAGTGATCTTTGTCTAGCGCGCTAGCGGTCGGGAAGGCTTAAATTAATCGCAACAAGCTTTTATGGTCAGCGATCAACAGATTTTGTGTATCGGCAATACCGAATGACTTGAGTGATAACCTACGGTTGATCATAGTGAATATGCGTACACACAATTTGTAGAACGGCGGATCTGCATGGCATGGTTGAAATTAGACCCTGTGTAGTTAGTGATAAGAAGCTTCGCTTGGGCAGAGCGTGTTCGCAAAGGACGCCATTTTTTTTCAGACATGTGGGGACTATAAATACGATTGCGGGGGAAGGGAATTCATTCAGTCTCAGCGTTAAACTACTGTGACAGTCGTCTATCAGCAGTTCTAAACAGTTTTGGTCTGCCGTTTTACGCGTCAGAACTGGACGAATTGTGATTGCGAAGTTACAGTGGATTTTCGTGAGTGTCTGAAGCGCCGAGATATACCTCGGTTCCTATCCTTTAAATCAACCTACCCCAAATTCCAAAACTATCCTTGGGTCGTTAGATAAGAACTTGTAGGTAACTGATCTGAGTCTGAGTCTGGGCTTGGAGCGACCCTAAATTCCTTTTTCCTTCACCATAGGGTTCCTGGATTGGCTATTAGGATATTCGCGGGCTAATCCTCTCCTCATTCCTTTCGAGTAGCGAGTTTTGAAATTCCCACACACACAGTCATTAAACATACAAGCACATTCAAATCAAACTCAACCATTTTCGAGTGGTGTCGATAATGGACGTGGTATAACACTAGGATTTTAGACTAGGCTAGACAGGAGTTTAGTTGCGGCTAAACCTAGGTTGGCAGGGCATAGGGAGACTGTTTGATCGATGAGGTTCCGCGGATGGAAATAACAAATTCAGAACAAAGTTAAACCGGTGTCAACACAGATAACCTATCCTGTTGATGTTTTGACATTTGAGTGTTGTCGGGGACGCGCGAATCAAATAATAGTCTAAAGTTCATTGTTTAGGACCGGGTAGATTGTTTTGCTTTGCCTTGGGTCAGTTTGGATTCAAGTTGCATCTTTAAATTAAATGTAAATTTCGCTGGAGGTCTAATGTGTAGGCTGAGTCAAATATTTATGATTTGGCTTTGCCGAGGTCGTGCTGAGGTCAGTGGAATTCATAGATCGGTATTTATCGAACTATGCACTTCGCTATGGTGAGGGTTAGATCTCCTAAAGCGCTTATGACAACGTTTCGATAACATCCAGCTCAAATTGCGCAGAGTTGAAGGTTTCAAAACGTTACGGACCTTTTGAGGTAACCGCTAGTTCAAACCCATTTCGGAAAATCAAATCGCAATCGTGTAAACCGGTCTATTTGGATCGTTATTGCCGTGAACTAATTATATAATTGGAACCACCACTAGCCGATACTAGCGAGCACATGAAATATCATTGAGTACTCACGTCGTAAAACTACGACGGATATCTATACGATATCCCAAACAAATATTATAAATTGTGGTATACCACTAAAAGAAGTTCCAAGCGCCCATATATACAAAAAAACAAATGGTACTATCACACAAAATACAACAACGATCGATCTGGCGCAATACACCGCTAACTGATGCGAAATACCGGCTTGCGGGCATATATGCTTTCTCTGTCTAACTTGAAACTGTAACATCCTGAATCAATCTTCTGTTCGACTATTGTACGCCTAACGAACTTCTCAACGAACGAGAAATTCAGACTTACATTCTTACTTACAATTTTTACAGCTGAATCGGGACATCTCTTTTGGGGTAGGTAGAATAGACGATCATAGCTACTGATAGCGGTGGCTCGACCTTAGCCTTTAATGCCGTTACATGGGTTTATGAAACGAGCCGAAGGCGAGTTTCATAATAATATCACTCGAGAGTTTTAATGCCTAATTATGTACATTTACATACACTAGTTTATCTACACACATATCATAAGCTCTCTTTGATGTGTTCAGGAACCGCATGTTTGACCGGCATTGTGGCTCTGCAATTGTTTAGCTTGTTCTGTAGTACCAACTTCACGCAGGCGGGCGTCGGCGTTTGAAATTTGAATGTCAGTACCAACTTCACAAACAAACTAGGGACGGCACGCAGGCAGGCGTCGGCGTTAGAAATTTGAATGTCATTATATGTAGAAAAACTACACATAATGACCATAATGTGTAGTTTTTCAGATACGAAACGAGTTTTTACCAAGTAGTTTAACATAATGCTGTTCGTTACGTGCGGTTTTTGAACGCAGTAAAGAGGGTTTATGATACGTGTGTAGATAAAAGAATCTAAAACAAAAACATTGAATTATCGAACCTGCTCACAAAGTTTTACGAGAATCTGTTGAGAAATGCGACCTTTAGAGGAGAACATCCGGACAGAAATCCGGTCAGACATATGAAAACATTTTTGCTCAAGCTGAAACGTAGACGCTTTACGCGATTCGCTCGCGCGGTCAATTATATCACATTATCTTTGAAGTAGGTAAAATTTTAGATGCCTTTAGTAGGTACATTTGTACTTCAATACAAAAGCGAAAATCCGCCTTGGTCATGCTGTAGAGCATCAGACCCGACTGTTATGTATGGGGAAGTGAAAGATGGTATAATAAGGACTCTACTTTAATTTATATCTAAACACAATCATAAACCTTCTATAATGCATTCAAAAAAGGGAAAATTTCGACCAGCCTAAAGAAAAACTGTTTCGTTAGACCACATTTCTTATCTGTGAAAACATCATAATTGCTTCATAATAACATGGAATTCGATGTTCTTATTTATTACATTCAAAATTTAGAACATCGCTGAAAATCAAAGCAAATTGATTTTCAGCGATGATATGATTGATATTATCATGGATGTTTCAGTACAACTATCTCTTTCCGATACGGCTGTATCGACTGCAAAATCCAAGTTCGCAGTTTCCCACCAAACTTCAAGTTCGGAGCTGCAACCGCGGCCTACCAAGTCGAGGGAGGATGGAATGAGGATGGTAAGCCATAATTGACCGAGCGAGCGAAGGGTGCGAAACGTTTTCGTTTCAGCTCGGGCAAAAATGCGTTCGTATGTCTGGATGTCTATCTCCGTCCGGCTATTCTCCTGTACAGGTCCCATTTAACCACCGATTCCCGTAAAAGTTCGTGAGTAGGTTCGATAATTATGTTTTTTTGTCGAATCAGTTCTTGGATATTAATCAAAGCGGCGGAGATCTACTACTTTCTTCTTCTTCTTTAGCGGTCCCTCAATGCTGAGGATCGTGTGACCGCATGTTCTCCTCCATTGCTGACGGTTCTGCGTAGCATAGTAAGCGTTGTGTAGAGCACCCCCTGTCGCCTCTCTAATCTGGTCGGACTATCTAGTTGGAGCACGTCCTCTGGCCCGTTTGCCTTCCGTTTGACCCAGTGTAATGAGCTTCTCCAGTCGGTGCCTAGATGAGCGCATAATGTGACCGAAGAAATTCCAAATTCCAAATTTCTTTATTAATGTAGATATTTACATATACTTAGCAATAGTCATTTTTGCCACTTCTCTACATTGGACCACTGTGGAAGAGGGAAGGGAAGAAGCTTAGTGTTCTTTCCCGGCAAATTGTCGAGAGCCGTTTCGTATATCTTCCGTTCACTCAGAATGGACACGTTAGTTCTCATGGCGGTTCACGGAATTCTGAATAGGCTTCTCCAGCTCCACATTTGAAACGCGTCGATTTTGCTGCTATCCCGGCTCTTCAAGCACCCGGTTTCTGCACCGTACATGAAGATCGAGAATACCAGGGTCCGGACAAGTCGAACCTTAGTTATACGGCGAATACTCCTGTACTTCCAGATCTTCCCCAGGTTGGTCATCGCGCTTTTGGCCATTCCAATACGTCGGCTCAGTTTTCTAGAACAGCTGCCATCGCTACTCAGCATCGAAGTGGCTAAGATGTGGGGTTAAAAATGTAAAAAATCCGCTACACCCTTAACAATCAGCCATAACCACTTTTTACTAAGCTTCCACTGTCTGTCTATCACAGGGATATATCTTTTGATCCTTATTATGGCCCTAATCCCATACTACCACTAGTGGCTCTGTGAGCTGTAGACCTCGCGAGGCTGTTGGTGGAAAACTGAACTAACATACAAATTTATGAATGCATCTGGTTACGTACATGGAGTATGAAAGTAGCCACACCAATAACTTTGTAAACCATATTCTGCAATCTAAATTCCAACTTATTGACTATTCACGAAAATCATATAGCAAATGTCAGTCTCCACAAAACCAACGACACCTTATTTGTTTAAATATGTCAGGCCGTTTGTCCACTGTAACGTTTTTTATATTTTCAACCCCATATCTCCACCATTTTGAAAAAAAAAAACAAAAACAGAATCGAAAAAAAAACCTATGGTTATCAAACTGCTCACAAAATTTCACGAGAATGGGTTGAGAAATGCAACCTGTAGAGGAAAACAGCCGAACAAATCCAGACAAATCCGGACAGAAAACTAGATACACGAAAGCATTTTTGCCCAAACTAAAACGGAGTCGCTTCGTCGCTCGGTCAATAACTGCGGCATAATACAAACACATACTATACATAATATATATGTAAGTGGCTCTGTGAGCAGTAGACGTAGCGAGTCTAATGGTGGAAAGCTGAACTTCTATCATACAAACTTATTTATGACCTTGGTTAAGTACATGGAGTATGAAAGTAGCCGCACCAATAAATTTGTAAACTACATTTTTGCGATCTCAAAAATTAGTTATTCACCACAACTATAGCTTTACCGCCCTAAACTCAGCCCTCTCATGGTTCGCGGGATGCAGAATGTGAGGCCACATTCTACACATGGCATTGCCGTCACGGCGATATATGTCAAGTTTAGTAAAATGAAACACGTTATTATTTAGAAATAATTTCATTAAAGGTATATTAATATTATTACAAGCCTATATCTTCCCACTACTGGGCAAAGGCCTCTCTTCCCCTCCTCCACTCTTCACGCCCCTGGGCGACCTCCCACCAGTTGTTGTCGTGGTCCCTCAGCTCGTCCCTTCAGCGCTTCCTGGGTCGGCCACGTCCCTGTTTTGCATTCGGGCTCCAGAGAGTTGATAATTTAGCCCATCGGTCTGGTTGCATACGAGCGACGCGGCCGGCCCAGTCCCACTTCAATTCAGCTGCCTTTTCCGCTACGTCCTTTATTTTTGTTCTAGAGCGTATCTCAGTGTTACTGATTCGGTCCACCAATCGGATCCCCAGGATACTGCACTCCATATATTGTTGGCAAACCTCAAGCCTACACTTTTGGATGTCAGTCAAGGACCAAGTCTGAACCCTTTAGGTAAGGGTGGGAAGAATGCATATGTCCATGAGCTTTCGTTTCAAATACAACGGAAGTTGTCCCTTCATGAACACTTTCATGAACAAATAGCTCCCCCAGCCGTTATCAATTCGCCTTTCGACCTCTTTATTTTCTCTGCTCTGGAAGGAGATTATTTTATGTATTCTTGGACATATGCGATTCTTAACCCATCCACTTCCACTTGTCATGACCTTGGTCTTTGACATGTTCATCAGCAGTCCCACTTCAAGGTTTCCTACGCTGAGGTCTAATATGTGTAGGTAATAATTTGTTAATAATAAATAATAGAATTTGACACTATAATAAAAAATACCCAGGTCTTGGATGTTTATATGTGTGTGACCTCGCTTTTTCTGGTTTCCACGACATCGTAGTGTGGGTCTAGAAGCAATTCAAGTGCCTGTATGTAAATGTTTATGTATTTATAATCATATTTCTTCATCTGAATCATTTTTACTTCCCATGGAGCATTCCATAAAACAAAACCAGTAACGAGACCATTTTGTAGACTACTCTTCCTGTAGCAAAAACGGGTCTTGTCTAATCATTGAAAAAACCAAGACTACCCATTCCTAGAGCACACACCCGTTCGTCCCGCGAACCATGGGAGGGCCGAGTTTACTGTAGTGTAGACCTAACAAGCAACTGTCACAAGAAAATTGCGTTTGCGTTTTTTGCAAACTACATTTGTGATTCAAAAATCCCCTTCGTCGATTTTCGTAACCAGACTTTTGTAACCAGTTACAATCCTTTCGTCCATTTTTGTAACCAGACTTTTGTAAAGAAACTGGATTTTCTTTTTTACATTCGTAACAGAGTTACGAAAAGGGAATGGTTTTTCCAAGTTCGCAACTATTTTGACAGTTACTAACGTGTTTTTTTTTTGCTTCGGGCCTAAGAATAATTTGTACAGTGTTGTGTATGGTCCCTATTCTCGGAAACTTACTGATCCCAGACCACTGGTATGTAAGGAGATATGACAGCTATCGACGAGATCTTCATTCCGGATGACAGCTGTCAAACTTAAAACTGCAATCTTAATCTCAATGCTTATCTTGAAAAGTACTGATCCTACAGCACTTACCAGTGTATGTCTCGTCAACGAGATCTTCATTTCGGATGCCAGGTATCATAATATTGACAGCTGTCACTATTTTGACAGACATTATGATTTTGATTGAATTATAATACCTGTCACAATTTTGACAGGTATTATGATTTTGACAGCTGCCACTATTTTCGAAAATAAATAGCAGAACTGCATAAATTACTTTAATAATAATCTCACCCTCATCTAAAAATAGTAATACACCTTAATTTTGGCTAGTACTTAATCGTACATCAAAAATACTGATTTGCACAGCAAAAAAATATCAACAAAATCACTTTTTATGTTTTTGCTATTTTATGTGTACTTAAGTTTATGTTTTAAGTATTTTTTGTTGTTCTTACATGTTCAACCTAACTCGGAAGATAAAGGTGGCTTCCCATCGCTCATCCTCTTTACCCTTCACCAGCTACCGCAGCACTTTGCCCCGATATTTGCTGTGGAGATCAGTATTTTTGATGAGCAGTTTAATAATTCCCATTTATTTTATTATTTTGACTTTTAATAAGTTTTAAATAAAATTCAACGTAAGGATTGTGTTATCATAAATTATATTACATATTTATTATAACAACAATTAATAACGAGCTCCGTGGTCTAATGGGTTTCCTGACCATGTACCAATGAGATAATTAATTTATCTTAAGTACCTTGTACGGACGTTAACCCTGATGGAAAACATCGAGAGGAAACCTTCATTTCTCCATAGCTGCGGCAATGGGCTAGCCCCCTGTCACGCAAATTGGAGTAATGAATAACTGGCTCAAAGTGGGCACAATTGTGCCTCTGCCACCTCGTATGGGAAAAGGCGTGACGCTTATGTTATGTTATGTTAATAATTAATAACTAACTTAACTAAAATTATACCTAACATGTATTTATAATAAGTTTTGGGTACCTTCTTTAAATGATTAAAATGATACTTAACATTGTATTATTTTTTGTTGGTTACGTATTGGTTAATATTTAAATTATACTTATTCTTCCGAAAGGAACGGTTAAAAATTGTATCATGATTTTGAAACTTGTGCTTAGGTAATAGATTGGTAACAGACCATGGGCGAACTTTCGCAGTCCGAAGATGAAACGAATCCCGAGATTTTGAAGTCACTCGAGTTTGTTCAGTTGCTCTTCGTTAGCGCTAGCCCAGCAGATATCAGCATAATCAATCAACGGAAGGAGAAGGGATTGAGCGAGAATAATTTTCGTTTGACGTGGTAAGAAGTTCGTAGTACTGACCTCGCTGACATGCTTTGACCACGATAGGTGGCTATCTAAAATAACCCCAAGGTTTTTGACGAAAATAGTACCGTTATATACTACATGTGCTATGGGCAGTTGCTGTAGTTGATTTAACAATACCTGGATTCCAGAATCATAGCCTGGGATTTACGAGCAGTCCAAAGGACAATGCCCATGTCCTGATGTTTTCGAGGTCAGCGTTTAGAGCATCTATAGCCGAAATCACATCACTAAAGAGAAAATGACGGTATATCTGAAGATTATCAGCATAGAGATGAAGTGAAGAGATAACATCAGAAATGGAGTTGATGAAAACTGAGAACAAAATAGAAGAAAGAATTTTACATGTGAACATTTATGATCCGTTGATATAGTCAATAGTCAATAGTCAAAGTACTTTATTACTGTAGATATTTACATATACTTAGCAAACGTCATTTTTTGCCTCTTCTCTACATTGGACCACTGTGGGAGAAGAAGGGCGTAGAAACTCCCACAGATTTATTTTTAGATCTCTTTTAAAAATAGGTTGTGCTTAACTAATACAAATATGAAAAATTTAATTGTTATGATTAATAAGCAGGAATAAATAATTACAAAATTATTAACAGCAAGGTCTGTGTTGAGCCAGATTAACCCCATACAGTCCTGTCATTTAAGTAATCTTGAACATTGTTATATCCCTTATTCGACAAAGTCGCCTTAACATGCTTTTTAAATTGCTCAAATGGCAATTTCAAAATCTTCAGAGGTATCTTATTGTAGTAGAGAATGCACTGACCCTTGAAAGAATTGCTAACCTTCGCTAGTCTAAAACGGGGCGCACATAGTCTGTGATTATTTCTTAGGTTAACATTACAGCTGTCGCTAAGTTTGGAAAATGTTGTAAGGTTCTTGCGTACATACATTATATTTTCGAAAATAAATTGACTAGCTACTGTTAGTATGTCAATTTCTTTAAAAAGCTCTTTTAAGGAGTCTGTTCGTTTTAAATTTTAAATTGCTCGAATAGCTCTTTTCTGTAAAATAAAAATAGTTTGATAGATAATGATGAATAGGGAGTGGAATGCCATTAGAGTCAATCTCTAGCGACATTTAATTTTCGCTTTGAAAATTCCACTCCCTAATGATGATCTACGTAAAAAAACTCACTTAAATCACGTAGGGAGTCATTATTTCCAGGCAATGCCCCACTGCGTTGTTTTTTGTTTTGTAATTTAGCTATTATTTCGTTTATTTTTAATAAATTTCTTCATAGTCACTTTTTTGTAACTGTAGAATTCAGACATTTATTTTTGGTTTCTTTTAACAGTATGTCTAATATGTTTGCAATTGATGAAGTTTTGGTTGTCTCTCTCTCTTAATGATTATCGCTCCTGAATACCCCCACAGCACCATTTGCGACGACCCGAATGGCCGAGTCGGCAGTGACGCTGCTTACGAAACCAAGGGTCCCGGGTTCGAGTCCCGGTGGGGGCAAATGTTTGTTTGATGAGAACGGATGTTTGTACCCCAGTCATGGTTGTTTATCTATCTAAGTATAATATATCTATCTAAGTATAATATATCTCTATATAAGTATATATATCGTTGTCTAGTACCCAAGATACAGGGAATCCTAGTTTGGGGCTAGATCAATGTGTGTAAAAGGTGTCCAAGGTATTAATTTATTTATTTATTTATTATTTATGAATTTAGTTTCATGTACTGAAAAGTGATTAAAATATATTTTGATTTTTTCGATTTCAAAAGTTTTTGATGGTATTTCCATAACATAACGATTTCCCTACGATACAATATATTTCAAAGGCAATCGGGCCAAACC
Organism: Argyresthia goedartella; assembly: GCA_949825045.1. Lineage (NCBI taxonomy): Eukaryota > Metazoa > Arthropoda > Insecta > Lepidoptera > Argyresthiidae > Argyresthia > Argyresthia goedartella. The sequence goes on along the minus strand of OX463831.1, from coordinate 8,730,616 downwards.
TGCAAACGTGCGACGTACCGCTCTACACCGGGACTTCATGCCCAGCTGTTTTGCCTTCTTAAAAAGGCTGCGGCAGAAGAATTGGTGATTGACGACAGGTTTTACTGGGTCCCACATACCCAAAGGGTATGCAAAAGGTTAAAGGCAGTGCAGGCTAATTTCTATGTAATAAGAAGTAGGATATCTTTTCGTGTGTTGCTCACTCTGAACAAAACACTGGCAGAAGGTATAATTTTGTATGGTCTTAGTAGTTATGGCGGGACATTCAAATTGTACCTAGATAATATAAAAAAACCTACAAAGAAGGGTACTAAAAACTATCAGACCCACATCAGACCACATAAATTATACTAACACTAAAAAATGAGGGTACAAGTGTATTTAAATACTGCCAAATACTACCAGTCCATAAAAAGTAGAAATGCAACTTCCCATTTAACAATTTGTCAATAACGAAGTACAAATAACTGTAGCAAACCCCATAGCAACCCCTCGTGTGACCAGCAAGAAGCTGATAATCTGTAGGACAATATATTTATATGGAACGTGAACATCGAAACACCTGGTCCCCAACTAATGAATAAAATTCCACCTGGCATTAAAAAAAAACAATAAATGAAAACCCTCACAAACAAGAATACATACTGAAAAAACACTTCATAAGTACAATACAAGATTAGATCACCTGGCATACGAAATTACTAGTGGGTGTCATTTATTATCTAAATGTTTCCTTTTAATTATTTCATCTTTAAAATGAAATATATAAACAACATAATGAAATATATAATACAAACTTTATTTGTTATACACCGAACATTTATATTTGTCTTTGTTATTTAAGTTAATATATATGCAGCTGAGACAAATCACCTGTGGTTTTACAGCACGCACAAACCACAAATGGATGAACAATTTTGAGAAAATGAAAAAATCTTTGAATTTATAATAGCAGCCCTGCATGCCCTTTGCACCTGTCTTACGAAACTTTTTCTGAATCGCACAAAAAATGTTGGTCTCGCGAAAGGAAATTTGGTTTTAATTATGTCAAATAATGTATCAGATGTTTTTTTGTTTTTTTTTTTGTAATAGTAATAGTGTGTAGTAAGGAAAAAACACAGGAACATACTTTAGATTAATTAAAACGGAGTCAAGCATGCCTTGAACCCGCCATCGACAAAAAAAAATTGACATAGTTACCTCTTAGCACGTCTTTTTGCTCTAGATCGGGATGGAAAAGACAAAAATTCTGATTTCATCATTGTGATCGGCCAAGATAAAGTTATTAAATTTCGGAGGTATTTATACCTCCGCCGGTAGCTTATAATGTAGTTTTAAAAAAATCAATTATTTGTTTATGGCATTCTATAAGCCAATCATGATATTATGGTATTCGGGCATATCCGATATTAAGTATCTTTAAGGTCACAGACTACTTATTCATACTGTTTTTGTATCGGGTCATTATTTTCACACATTTGTACTCGTAAGTCTGTTTTTTATGGTTCCGTACCCAAAGGGTAAAAACGTTACCCTATCACTAAGACTCCGCTGTCTGTCTGTCTGTCTGTCTGTCTATCCGTCTGTCACCAGGCTGTATCTATTGAACCGTTATAGTAAGACAGGTGAAATTTTCACAGATGATGTATTTCTGCTGCCGCTATAACTAAAAAAAAAGAATAAAACAAGTGTTTAAGGAAACTCCCATACAACAATTCTTTCAATACCAGATGGAGTGTTAAAGTAGCCGCACCAATAACTTTGTAAACAAAATTTTGCTATGAAAAATTCAAACTATTCACTCCACACCATCCCTACTATTGTTCGGTGGTACGGAACTCTTCGTTCGCGAATCCGACTCACACTTGGCCGTTTTTTTTTTGTTTTTTTTATTTAGAAAATGTTTGGTGGCAGTCGGAGTTGTCAGAGGTTTCTTTAATTCAAGGGTCGTCACACTTCCCTGGCAGATTGGCTAATTATTGCAAAGCCAAAATGTGTTGCCATTGGTCGTATTGGTAATCAATGTATGAAAATGGTATCCACGACCATTATAAATAATTTTGGTGTGACCTCTTTTTGTCGGCAAAAATTGATAGTCTTCTCCATTTTCTGCAAGGCAACAGAAAATAACAAGACAGAAAAAAAAACTTTATAAAGACCGCTTTTCTCTATGGCCTTCGTGATTTGATATCATAGATGCCTTTTTATGTCTTTTTACAGATTGGTGGCGGCGTATCATCATCTATTTAAAATTTATAAATTACTATTCAATACCAATGTTTAAACAAGAGTATTTGAGTTATTATTTAGTCTATACATTTTTGTGGCATTCTCTCAGAATCATGTTTGGAATGACCCAACTATCCACCAAAAAATCTCGAAAGAAAAGTCTTCGTGTGATGCTCAGTAGTGGTACAGTAACAAATTATCTTCATTTCATTATAAAAAATGTATCTACAAGAATTTTGCGTAATTGGGGTTGCTAACTTTCTGGACAGGAAACTACATGAGATAGATGTTTTTGATGTTAGGAATCATTACATCGTTGGTATTATGGAACCGAATGTTTCCGTTAGTGTAGCTGAATTCTGAGATATGACGGTATTCAGTTTGACACCTATCATCCGAAATGAAGATCACGTCAAGAGCTGTCGTACCAGTGGTCTAGGGTCAGTAGTTTCGGAGATATAGCAGTTTTTAAATTAACAGCTTTCATCCGAAATGAAGATGTCGTCGGAAGCTGCCATATCTCCATACAAACCAGTGGTTTAGGATCAGAAGTTTCCGAGACTTGGCAGTTCTGTTTGACAGCTTTCGTCCGAAATGAAGATCTCGTCGAGAGCTGTCACATCTCCATACATGCCAGTGGTCTAGGATCAGTAGTTTCCGAGATATGTCAGTTTTTAGTTTTACAGCTGTCATCCGATATGACGATTTCTTCAAGAAATGTTATATCTCCATACATACCAGTGGTCTAGGATCAGTAGTTTCCAAGATAGGACTTTTTAGTTTGACCTGTCAAAAATAGTGAAGGCAGTCAAGATCATGACACCTTTAAAAACAGTGATACCTGTAAAATAGTGACATCAATCATAATAGTGACACTTGTCAAAATAATAAATATTATGTGAATTTGCGCCAGTGCCATCCCATCTCGGAAAATTCTGTTAAAAGCGTTTTCGAGTTGGGTCTTATATAAGACACATTGAAATTTGAAGATTGGAGTACTTAGGTGGTTAGGGGGGTCCTTAGCTATCCTCTGATACCATTTTCTGATTTAGGAAACATCATTTTAGCACTTTAATTATAAAATACGTTTACGCGATTTTTACAACTTGGCCAATCTCGGAACGACAAATGTCAAACACAAAAGCTCCAACGTTGGATATTGGTACATGATTTTAGTACAAATTACAAGATTTTGTTGTAATGGTAGAAATTTGCGTCAGCCATTTTGTATTTTCTGACATAATGACTTGCTCATTTCATTCCGTTTCTTTCAGTGTTTCGTGAATGTTCTGTTGCGCTCTCGTTTTATCCGTGTTTCTCTCGACGACTTTGGCTTTGTTTACTTACTAACTACTTTATGGAGTTTATCAGAACCAAATTGGTTGCTTTAGGTCAATTCCTGTTTAAAACTAAAGATAGGTTTGTTAGGTTCACACGTTACAGCAGACCCGGGAGCCGGAGCGAAGCGGAGCGGAGCGAGGCGACCCCCTACTCTTGGCAAACCCTCCTCCAACTCCCCCGAAATTCAAAAAATGTAGGCATTTTCTTCAATCTTTGCACCTCCATAACATAAAAACTAATGGTTTCCTAAAAGGGAGGGTAGGTGGGGGGAACTCCCCTCCCCCACCCCTCCCCCCCCTCCACGCCCCCTCCTCCAAATTCAATGTGTCTTATACAAGTACTTACCCGCGTTTTCTTCACATTGCGGTTACAAATATGGAATATAATTCGGTTACGAAGGTCGAAAAAACATTCCGTTTTCGTAACTCAGTAACGAATGTGGAAAAAAAATACATGTTATTAACTAGTTACAAAAGTCTGGTTACGAAAATAGCCAAAGGGAAAAAAATTAACAGCCTATTTCACTGTGACGGTCTCCAAGAAACCAGCGACACCTTATTTATTAACATCTGTCAAGCTGTTTTCATTTTCAACCCCAAATCTCCGTCATTTAGAAAAAAAAACTTAATCAACAAAACAACATATAATTATCGAACCTGCTCACAATATTTCACGAAAGTTGATAAATGCGAACTGTAGAGGGGAACAGCGGGAGAAATGCGGACCTAAAATCCAGAAATACGAAAGCATGCCCATTGTGAACCGGAGACGCTTCGCTCGTTCAATTACCAGGTAAATTCCAGGTCAATTAAACGCTTCGAATTTCTGATACCCTTCTTTTTCGTCATGGGCTTCCAGGCAAATCCCCGTCAATATGGGACGAGCTTACACACAGTCCTTCTTCACCAATCAGAGATGGCTCCACCGGTGACGTCGCCACTGACTCATACCACCAGTACAAGACAGACGTTCAGCTCGTCAAAGAACTGGGCCTCGACTTCTATCGCTTCTCCATATCCTGGACCAGAATCCTTCCACAAGGCTTCGCGAATTCTATCAACGAAGCGGGCATTCAATACTATAACAACCTCATCAATGAGCTTCTAGCCAATAATATCCAACCAATGGTCACAATGTACCACTGGGATCTGCCAGTCACATTGCAAAAGCTAGGAGGATGGATCAATCCTGGGATACAAACCTGGTTTGTTGACTACTCAAATGTGTTATACGAAAAGTTTGGCGACAGAGTCAAGTATTGGGTGACGATAAACGAGCCTAAGCAGATCTGCTTCGAAGGTTACGGGTCTACTCAAAAAGCTCCTATGTTGAATCAATCTGGGATAGCGGAGTATATGTGCGCAAAAAATGTCCTGCTGGCACATGCGAATGCGTATCATTTGTACGACTCAAAATTTAGGAGTCTGCAGAACGGGTCTGTTGGGATATCGGTCAGTTGCACCTGGTATGAGCCGGAGACGACTGAGGACGAACAGGCGGCGGAGGTTGCCAGGCAGTTTGACGTGAGTAGTATTATTTGAACTATCTTCTTAATAATGTACATTTGGACAAAAAAACGTACTTTACTAAGAGCTCACTTTTAGCCAACAAGTCATCGCCACTACTATGGAGACATGAATGTTATCTTACGATTTTCCATCGGTCACTTACCTTTGATTAACAACTTGTATGCTTTCTGTTCCCAGTGGGGTCAGTACACTCATCCAATCTTCAGCGTCAAAGGCGACTTTCCAAATAAGCTGAAACGCAACATCGCTCTCAAAAGCTTTGAGCAGGGCTACCCCAGATCCCGTCTCCCAAAGCTAACTGGTGACGAAGTGAGGCATATAAGAGGCTCGTCAGACTTCTTTGGCATGAATACGTATACTACTAAAATGGCATATAGAGATGCGTCTCTAGATGGGCTTTATGCCGTACCTTCGTATATGGATGATATGGGTGTAGTGCTAGCTAATGATGCGGCGTGGCCCCAAGCTCAGTCGAGTTGGCTGAGGGTAAGTTTTGTGGCTACTTCCATGCGTTGTAAGAAGATCTGGGGGGTCACCACAATGTCTTATGCCGAATCAGATTAGGAATCTTATTTGATCCGCAAAATTACCGTGACCGTCTTAAAACGAGTATTGGTATAAGGTGAATAAAGCCCATTGTAGCGAATTGTAATGGAAATGGTTGCCATGATGATTTTCTTGTTATGAACCTAATTTGAATCGGAAAAAGATTGTGGTAACCCTCCTGATCTGAAGATTACGTTGTTTTGGTTATAATTCTTGTCCGGTTTTTATCATTACTTGGTGGGTATAGATGTTTTTTTATAGATATATATATATATATACATCTACCCAGTCGTGATTGCGCCTTCGTTTAGGCAGATTTGTGTCCGTGTCAGTAGCCCGTTTTGGGTGACAGGGCATCGGCCATCGCCACAGCAACGTAGATATGAAGGTTTCCACCATGTTTCTTCACGATATCTTACACCTTTCCGTTATTGTTTCAGGAAGTTCCCTGGGGCTTATACAAGCTCTTGACTAAAGTGAAAGTTCTATACAACAACCCACCTGTCATAGTGACAGAAAACGGTTGGTCTACTAACGGCGGTCTGATCGACAACGGACGAGTGGCCTACTACCGAAACTATCTGAATGCTCTGCTCGATGCCATCGATGAAGGCTGTGACGTCAGAGCGTATACTGCGTGGAGTCTGATTGATAACTTCGAGTGGATGGCTGGATATACGTAAGTAGTACTCAAATACAAAGCTTTTTCCCTAAGCACTAGGGCGATGCGGGCAGCCATTGGATACCTGAGGACCACGCCAAAGCGCTGGGCCCGCGCGACAACCGGCTCCAATGGCGCTGCTGCTTGTTAGAAATTACCAGCAGTAAATACCACGTTATCGTTTTGCATTGTTACAGTAACTACATAACATCATGGCTTTGTATTTAATTTTCAACACAAGTTTCACAATAAAGATTACTTAGGCAAGAGATCAAAATGCATTGCTAAATTAGACTCCGCGCCACCACTGAAGTCCCGCGTCAAAGTCTCTATTATCTCTGGAATAAGAACCAATATACTAAATCCAGAGGACTTCAGTGGTGGCTCTAATACTTACTAGTGATGCAACGAATACTACTTTTACGAATATGAATACGAATATCAAAGAAGAAGTGAGAAGCTGGGCTTCATCCTTCGGACTCCTGGTTAACCCGAGCAAGTCCCAGGCCATGATTAGGTACCAGACAATCTCTTAACTTGTTGCAGCAACAGCCCATTCCACCTGTCACTTTTAATGGTACCACAATCGTGTATAGCGATAAAGCTCAAAACCTGGGTCTTATCTTCGACAAGCAGCTGTCCTGTTCATTGCATGTCAATGAGGTCAGTCGACGAGTATTTGCTACTTTTCACTCTCTCAGGAAACTTCAGTACTTTTTGCCTCGACAGACCAAAATCACTCTCGCTCAGTCTCTCCTTCTACCCCTCATCGATTATGCTGATGTCTGCTGGGTCAGTGCTAACGAAGAATTACTGAACAAACTCGAACGACTTCAAAATCTCGGGATTCGGTTTATCTTTGGGCTGCGCAAATACGACCATCACAGCATCGCAAAGAGCTGAAGTGGCTGCCAATACGTCTTCGTCGGGATTCTCACATCCTCAAAATCCTCTACAACATTTTACGCAATCCACGCTATCCAACCTTCTTACGAGACCGTTTTCCATTTCTTTCTTCCAGCAGGCCTCGGAGAACTCACGCGCTTTCAATGCTCACAACCCCACAGCATAACACCGCGTCCTATGAGCATGGGTTTAGATTCCGGGCCATTCCATTGTGGAATGCACTCCCCTGCACTATCAGGGGCAATCCTTCTCTTAATATAGGGCAGGTCCCCTGCATATTGAGCCTGATGGCCTGAGGCCTGGATGTCCAAACATGAAGCCTAACAATATACCAACAACTTCCATTCAGTGCAACTTGCTACTCAAAAGAAAATAGGGGCCACTAAGTATTTTGATTGCTACGTGAAAAATATAGTAAACAGTAATGTATATTTATTAAAATAACATGTAACAAGGCTTTTGTTTTAACTTATGCTAATAACCATTTAATTGTGTAGTCAATTGTTTCACTTATTTCCATTAACATGAAATTAGTCCATTGTCAACAGCAAAAACTAAACAGAAACTCTTTGCAAAACAAAACAAAAACTGACACAAGCTGTTTTTTTTAATGGTTTAGTAACGGGTGTGTCCTCCTCTCCTGTTTTCACACTCCTGGAGCCTTGAATGAATACTCTCGATTAAGTTTCTGATGTTTTCATCAGGTATCTCTTCCCACGCACGTTTCAGAGCATCCATAAGCTGTTGCTGGTTGTGAACCTCTTGCTCATGCTCCCTAACCCTTCGTTTTAATTGGTCCCACATATGCTCTATTGGATTTAAATCCGGACTATACGCTGGCCATGGTAGGATACGAATATGGGAGTCATCCAGTACAGTCTGAGTGGCCCGAGCTGTGTGTGGGCGGGCATTGTCATGCATTAACCAGAACCCTGGCCCCACTCTCTGTGAGAATGGAATCACATGAGGCCTGATGACTTCATCGATGTACCGTTGTGCAGTTACTGTGCCTTGATTTAAGAAAACCAGCTCAGTTTTGCCTTGTAAGCTAATCCCAGCCCAAACCATCACACTAGGACCTCCAAAGCGGTCAATTTCCTTGATGCAGACATCGGAAAATCTCTCACCCTGTCGTCTCCATACTCTAATCCGCCGATCATCACTACAAAGCTTCACTTTACACTCATCTGTGAAGAGCACCATACCCCATTGATTCATGCTCCAATCTCAATGTTCGCGGCAAAAACTTAAACGATTTCCACGTTGAACCCTAGATAAAGGAATTCGTACTACTCGGCGTCTGGACCTTTGCTGGTCTTCATGCAGTCGATTACGATTATTAGTATCGTTTGGTCACAAACACGAGTCCCCGTTGTCAACCGTAGGCGATTTTGTAACGTACGTGCCGTCACAGAGCGCTCTCGACGGGAACTCAATCGGATGTAGCGATCCTGTTGTGCCGTAGTCGCTCGCACCCTGCCCGATCCAGGCCTTCTTGCAACACTGCCAGTCTCTTGGAACCGATCCCTCACATTTTGGATGGCTCGGCGAGAGAAACCCAACGAAAAAGCTGTAAATGACCTTCAGCAATCAATGTAACGGCTCTGGTGGCAGTAATGGTATCCATATGCCTTCGTTGACGTGGCATTATTAACAAAAGATGTTTAAAGAAGCAAAAGATGGACAGAAATTGTTTTTTAACAGAATAAAATTGTGATTCCATCTGAAAGGAATTTGACCTGAAACTCGTTTTTTTATTTGCTTCAATTTCTGGCCAGCCGTAAGACTTAAACACCAGCATTAAAGAGATTGGATACTGAAGGAGGCCGGACATCATTAATTAGTCACTTATTAATTAGTTTACATCTAAAAATTTACTCAAAAACAGAAATATGTAAGTGGCCCTTATTTTCTTTTGATTAGTATATATTTAAAAGTCGCGTTAAGAAGCATTACCTTTCTCTTTAGAAATATAGGTAGTAAGTATGTATTTATTTGTATATTTATTTAAAAAATATATATATTTATATAGTATTTATGTTTAGCATGTACGAGTATATTATATGATATTTATGTAAGCCCTCGTATATTTAGTTAATATTGTTTTATATTAGTTATTTAGATATAACATATATCTAATCATATGTTAGTTATTTAGATATGTATTAAATTATATTGTTGTACACATTGTCACCCCTGCTCAGCAATCGACCATTCTCATCCTAATTTGGTTTGCTGGAAGAGATTTCTTATTAGAGATAAGCTCGCCTTTGTACACTATTTTTATGTAAGTCTTGTTGTCCATATATTAGTTGTGTGCAATAAAGAAATTATGAAATTGTGAAATCACCTACTACTCGGTGAATACGAATACGAATACGAATATCTCGAAAAATAAAACAATATTCCCGTGGGAAGGTAAAAGTTACTAAAACTGAAGGCTGCGCAGACGAAGTTGCGGGCAAAGTCTAGCACTACATAGAAGCAGCCATTACTAACGTTCGTCTAAGTTACTAACTAACCTACCTATTGTTGATACCATAGAAATACAGACCATAAAACTACTTACTTGGTAATTTATCGAAGTGTTTCCATATGTCACTTTGATCTCGTTTACGAGAAGACATTTATTTCAATTCAACTTCAAACTCAAACTCAAACTCAAAACGTTTATTGCGACATTGTGGTGGTATATGGTGATATATATATATAGAATTTGAAGAACCGACAATGAACCCAACTTCAACTTCTTTCACTTCGCAGGAACCTCAGAAAATAATAAAACAATACTCTCTTGCTTGACTTTTGCTTTCGACTGACAAATGAAATGAATGAAAGGAATGAATGAATCAATCCACGGTTCGTTATGATAGGGAAACTCCCGGAGCCGGGGCACTGTATAGATATGGCCGGGGAGTCTCCCGTCGTCGCGTCGTCGTTGCGGTTTAGTGAGGCCCTATGCACACGTCGTATTTTTACGTGCCGACGACCGACGTGCGTATTCTCTGAATACGAATATTCGGTAAATGTATATTATTCGGCGAATACGAATATTCGTATTCGTATTCGTTGCATCACTATCTAATACCATGCACATCTATGTAAAGAAAAACGTTTTGTAAATATTTCATTATATCTATAGGGTAGGTACTTCTCCTTAAATAGAACCACACAATTTGAAAATCAAAGGAAAATTCCGAAAACAGTAAATTTCTAGTACCGTCATTTTAAAAAAAATGCTATTTGTGCGGTACCCCTAATGCGCAAGTCTGATTCGCGCTCGGCCGGTTTTTACATACATACCTAAGCTGTATCCCCAATTAGGAGTAGTTAGAGATGCAGGGACACAATGATCTGGCGTTGTTTTGATATTTTTTTATTAGCTTACATTTTGGGCAGACTCTACTTTGACGTTCATTTTGGTCTAGCGCAAAAATTGGACCGGATACAGCGGGAGGACAAGCGACTGGAAAGCGATAGCAAAGTTTTTAAAATCCCAAACCTACATCCTGATAAATAAGTCCATTATGTATGCCTCCGCTACCATACGCGATAAGACACTTAATTAAAATAACGTGTATCTCTCACGATTCCAGGGAGAAATTTGGCCTATTCGAGGTTGATTTCACCAGGGCAGACCGATCGAGGACCGCACGCAAGTCGGCATATGTCTACAAGGAGATCGTCAGGAGTAAGAGCCTGGATGTCCACTATGACCCTGATGATGACATGGTGCTATCCAAGAAGATAGCTAAGAAGGCGAGGAAAGCAGCCGTGGATCATTTGGGGTCGTTAGGATATTAAACTGGGGCGAAAGACTCTCAACGCGAGCCTATAAATGTAAAAAATCTAAGATTGGATTCTGGATCATTGATAAATGTAACAAATAAAGTAGTCTTATTATGGAACTCTGACAGGAATCGCAATGCTTATATTGCGGCTTAACTTGTAGACTCGTGTTCTGTAGCCTCATCATCATGCAATCTAGGTACCTATTCCAATCGCTTTTGAAAATTTTTATAATCAGAACATCGCATAAACAAGCAGTCGCAATAAAATACTGCTTGTGAAGTAATATAGAATATCGATGTATTTTTTCCCCTTTTCTACTCATTAGGACACACATCCTATAAGTAATTTCACAATAAAACTTTCGATTTGATACGAATAAACATGTCTGTAGAACTATACTTACAACTTATAGAACTGGAAAACTGTAGCTGTTTTATCATCGAAGATAGTGTAAATACTATCTAAATAAGTATTATAATAATACAAAATGCATCCGCACGAGAGGTGTCGCTTCGCATATAAATTGAGTGCACAGACGCGTAAGCCTTGTTTGTTCTTATGAAATGAATGCTTGTACCGCCACCTTTCCTCAGTTAAGCGCACCACTACGATACTACCTTTACTAGAAAGAAAGTATGTACAAAGTCGTGAATCCGATTGAAATTTAATTGTTTCGAACTATCTAGCGACAACATATAAACTAAAAATCGAATTACCTACGCTTCAAAATGTGACGTTGTGTGTGTTTTCAGTCCTCTCGTATTGTTGGTCCTTGGTATTATTGAATTTATTTCAAGTCCTAGTTAATACAACCTAATGAAAGAACACGGGGAAAAGTGGCACTTGGGCGAAAGGAGTTGGGTAAAGACAGAATAAGTTGTAGTACCTACCTGCAAAGAGTTTCATTCATCTGAGGCCGTGCCCCAGCCGCGGCCGTGGCATCTGACGTCCCATCCCGTTTAGACCGATTGTGATGCGTTTCGCAAAGGGTTTTGTATCTTTTGTACTAGTTGCCATCCGCCATTTTGTTTTTTCTTCAAAATGTTGGTCAACGGGCCACGTATGAAACCTTCAGAAATCGATAGATCACTTCAATACAAACAAAGTATAAATGGGCAAAATCTCGTAAAGCGTCATGCTTCCGAGTTATGAGCTCTCAAAGATGTACAAGTGGCGCCACATGTTTTTTTTTCATTTTTAAAGTATTGATGTTTATAGAGAAATTAAGGATAGGTACTTCATGAATAAAATTAATTTAATATTAGTTTTTGGCGCTTCTTCACCCAATGTTATTCCAACGGGAAGGATCATGATTACTGAACGACTGAAAGCTTTAGTATTGATTATGTATTTGGATTTTAGATGCTGAATGCATTAAATGAAATAATCCTCTCTAAAATCTCTCTCATTGGTGGTATTTCCTCAGTCATGGAAAGTAGGTATTTCTCAGTAGTGGTGCTTGCTCTACTTCTTAAAGTCCCAGAAACGAAATTATGCACCGCAAGATTAAGCTGGTCCTATGAGTGTATAAACTCGACTTTAAAATAAATAGTTACTTGTGTTCTGGATGGTTCCTTTTTATTTTGGCTGGCGGGCACGACGACTCAGTTAATATAAGTAGAGCTTGCCTAGTTTGAAATGATGCGCCCCACCACTGAATCACACAAACCTTACAAGATTTATGATAGTGGGGTGCGGTATTTTAGTTTAGACAAGTTACTATAAAAGTTTTTTAACGTTGTTCTCATTCAATACCGATAAAATACATATGTAGTGTATAATTGGAAATAAATGTCTTTTACTTTTTGTTTTTCTTTCATTTACGATAATATTAACCATCAAAATATAAAATGTATTAGTAGATGCCAAGAAAGTGCTGAAACTGTAATAATTCGTTTTGGAATTACATTATATATTTTATCTACACACGTATCATAAACCCTCTTTACTGCATTCAAAAACCGCACGTTACGATCAGCATTATGTTAAACTACTTGGTAAAAACTCGTTTCGTATCTGGAAAACTACACATTGTGGTCATTATGTGTAGTTTTTCTACATATAACGACATTCAAATTTCGAACGCCGACGCCCGCCTGCATGCCGCCCCTAGTTTGTCTGTGAAGTTGATACTGACATTGAAATTTCGAACGCCGACGCCCGCCTGCGTGAAGTTGGTACTACAGAACAAGCTAAACAACTGCAGAGCCACAATACCGGTCAAACATGCGGTTCCTGAACACATCAAAGAGAGCTTATGATATGTGTGTAGATAAACTAGTGAATGTAACTGTACATAATTAACTCTCGAATGATATTATTATGAAACTCGCCTTCGGCTCGTTTCATAAACCCACCCTCGAGTATTAATGCCCTCCATTATGTAGCAGTCAAATAAACTACTATAATATAGCAGATATACATAGTCAGGTCATAAGTTCTGTCACATGTGCAATATGAAATAATTTAGACATGTTTATTATTTATGTTAACATTTATATAGCAAAATGAACTTAATAAAACAGATTCTTATGGTAATAAAGTTTATTCAAAAGGACCGCCGCGATTTTGAATACAGGCCTTTATTCTGCGCGGCCAGTCGTCTATCGCAGCACGAACGAGGTCCATGTCAATATCGGCGGCTGCCTTAATCAAGGATGCCTTGAGTGACTCCAAATCAGGATGAGGCTTTAAGCAGGCCTTTTCCTCCAAGTGTTGCCATATCTTGTAATCTAACGGACTCAAATCTGGACTGGAGGAGGGCCAGTCTTCGTGCCGGATGAAGTCGATTTCACGCGCCGCCAGCCAGTCTTGTGTGCTTTTCGCTCTATGAGCTGGCGCAGAATCTTGTTGGAATACCCAGTGCCTGTTATTAAACATGGTATGAGAAACGCAGGTTCCACAAGGTTCTTGAGGACTGTATTTTGATACACAACTGCATTCGTTTTTACGCCTTTCTCACAAAAATGTACCTCAGTTAAGCCCCAATAAGAGACTCCCAACCAAACCATGAGCGAGGATGGAAAATGACCTCGTTGGACACGCGGAATACGGTTGCTCGCTTCTTCACTGCTGTGTGCGTACACCTTATCATTTTGTTTGTTGTAGCTCTCTTCCACGGTGAAAATTTTTTCATCCGAAAAAAGAATTTCCCGATGCTTTTTTCCCGCGTACCGCTTCAACAAAGCGCGGCATCTCTTCAGTCTCAGGTCCATTAAACGAGCGTCCAAACGATGTCCTGTTTTTCTTCGATATGCCCTAAGCCCTAAGTCTTCATTTAACACCCTTTTCACCGTAGTCCTGCTTAACCCCATCGGAAGGGCCAACAGTTTCTGCTTACGTATGGGATTTCTGTGAATTCGCGCCTTCACAGCTTTTATCACTGCTGGAGTCCTAACAGAGCGAGGGCGACCACTTCTTGACCTGTCATCTACACTAGAGTCTTCATTGTATCGTTTTATGGTACGATAAACGAATCTTTTGGTTATATTCAAAATTTTCAGTAAGTCGAAAATCTGAATTGGCGCGTAACCGCAACGATGCAACGCAATAACTGCGACACGGTCTTCTTTAAGTGTCCACTCCATATTTAAAAATGAGGAAAATTCTAAAAAGTACACATTTTTATTTTCATGAAAAATTCGAAATTCGAATTCAATAAACTTTTTTGTGGCCAGCGTTCTAAATTCAAAAGTTTTTATTGTGTGTCAGAACTTATGACCTGACTGTGTATAGCTCCATGGGAATGAAGAAGCAGGTAACAATCAACATTCAGGTTATTTCATTGAGGATGTATTGAGGTATTGTTTACTATAATATTAATAAAAAAAATAAGATTTCTATGGCGCCACTTAGCGTACATCTTTGGCAGCTTATTACTCAGAAACATGACGTTTGACGAGATTTTGTCAAACTACACTTTATGTTTGTTTTGATGTGCACAATCCATTTACAAAGGTTTTATGCGTGGCCGCCATATATAAATATATCCAATCACAACTTTGGTAAACAAAAGCGATTGAAATTCCTAGATGTCCGAAAGGATAAAACTACTGTGGACTTATCTTGTACCTACTCCATGTCATTTCTATCGGAATCCATTTCAATTGACAAATCATCATCATCATCATTGGCAGCTTTTTTCCCACTGCTGGGTATAAGCCTCCTCCAATTTGTGCCAACCTCTCTGGTCCTGTGCCAGACGAATCCAGGTATTCCCCGCGATGTTAGTAATATCGTCGACCCATCTGGCTGCCGGCCGACCCACGCTCCTTCTTCCTTCCTTTGGCCACCACTCGGTCAGGGATCTACTCCACCTGCTATCACCTCGCCTTGAGTCTAGTGATACGTTTTACGACATCTTGGACTTTCGTCCGTCGACGTATCTCGACGTTTCGGACTCGATCTAGGAGTGTGATGTCTAGCATGGAACGCTCCATGGCTCTTTGGGCTACTCTCATTCGTTTCACCGTTTCCTTTGTGAGCGTCCATGTTTCGGCACCGTACGGCAATTGACAAATAAAGCAAGCAAAACACAATTATTTTACACTAAAGTCAAACCGCCGAGTAGAAGCAACTTCGTACATTGACCCTTTCGCTCACGCGTAAATTATTTTGGCGCCGTGCTCGCACGGTTCAATTGTGAGCATGTCGGCAACATCATTTACGCAGGAGCGAAAGAGACAAGTAGCTAGGGGTAAATGTACGAAATACCTTCTGCTCGGCGATCTGACTTTAGCTACCTTTAGATTTGTCAATTGCGATTGATATCCTAGCTGTCAGAGATACATATTAAGGCTATAGGATAGAGTATGAAGAAGCTCCATTATCAAAAACAGTATTATTTACATTTATAATCTACCCAATAAAATTGCTTTGATCTTTAAATATCAAAACTAACAGCCTAAAATTATTATGATGAAGATAGAGAAAAAAACATTAAAAAAGTTTACCGTGTTCTAATATCCTCAGGTAATGTTGACGCAATTAATTTATATACAACAACGATATTTGCAAGCCAAAATACATGATTCTTACAAAAAATATTAAATGCAGGAACAGACTTTTCCGCGTCGTATCAACATCATAAGTCATTATTGAGTTGAGATATTACTAGCTTACAACACAGATACTATAATGGATCTCCTTAGGCCAGGCGCCCACCTAAGCAAAACTAGCATGCGTATTAGGAGTGACACGTCATGTCACGCCACGCGAATAGGCGTTCCTGCTTACAGTTCCTTTGAATTTAAAGGCTAGTTGCAAGTAACGTGCAAAATCACGATCACGTTACTTAGGTGGACGCGCGGCCTCAGCCTTATCCAAGCGCCTATCTGAGTGACGTGGCAGACACATTGTATAGAAGTGGCAGGTAATTTAGAGTCATGCCACGCCACACCCAAAGTGATCATTTGCCCATTTAAGTGATATGACAGAATCATAGGGTAGGAGTGGCATGTCATGTCGTGTCATGCCACGTCGCGCCAAAAGATTGCTTGACAGATCATGTGGATGTGGATCATCACGTTACTCAAGTGGATGTGCCCACAGAAGTGACGTGACATGTCACGTGAATATGTCTCATGTATTCATGTTCATATTCTTTATCCCTTTATAGGGCTCTGGCCATACTTTAGACACCATAATTTCTTTGGTTTTGGACTTTCTACCAAGCAATAAGGTTGAAGATCGCGGGCCATTTTTTAAAGAAACATCCTATAAAGGGTTATTGCACAGTAATCATAATGATAAGGTAATAAAATATTTTATGAGCAAAGGCGAGCTTCTCTCTAAAGAGCGCCTTAGAGAGATGAACTTATAGATTGATTGACTTAGTTACATTAGGTGTTTATCTCCTATACTCTGTCCGTCGAATGCCTTTGCTTTTGACAGCTTATAAACCATACAGTTTTGACATCTGCAATGAAAAATATTGCTTATTAAAAAGGAGTGGACAAAGTATGGAAGGCTGGGCGACATTTTGTTCAGACTACATATTTGGATTTATTTGTTTGAAAGTTGAGCAGAATTTAAATTAAAACTTAACTCATCTGACTACTAAAAAAAACTAAGTTACTTTTTTGTTCATACACCTACAGTAAGGGAAGCATTAGCGGAAATACTTAAAATTATTATGTAATATTTATTTTACTTATTGATTTTCAAACTAGCTGCTCTCCACTGTATCTCTGACATGTATCCCGACGTAGTTAAAATTATTGTTTTATTACCAACCATTGGGGTATCCACTCAGCTGTGGCGCCATCAATAGATGATGGATTATTTTTCATAGGTTTTGAACTTTATCACCAAGCAATAAGGTTCAAAATTGCGGGCCACTTTTTGATCTACACACATACAATTAAAAATGACAAATCGAAAAAAGACAGCGCATTCAAAATAACGTGTTCTGGAAATGTCGGAGATTCGTAATAAAATAAGGGTAAGAGCGCGATTACATCACACCAGATGTCGTTCAAAGCGACTGTGATTTGAATTTGGAACGAATTAGGATAAGTCAAGAGATACAGAATAGAGCAACATATAGTTCACTAACAGACTCTTTTCAAATCTAGATCTACATGACCTTAACTTTACAACGCGCATGTTTTACATTTTCACACGTCATCTTCCTACAGTTAAAATAGACAATCTAGATTCTTTACTGAAGTATTTATGCTTCTGCCTTTCAGGCCGTGCGATAGTTGGGGAACTATATTTATAGTGAACGCGGTGACTACTTTATTGTTCTGAGATCGGGATTTATATATCTATACTGCAACTAAAACACTTCGTTTACATGCTTGCCAAGGTTCTACAATTTACCGCAATCACGAACTTGCCTACGATATCGCATGCAAACCATGTATTGGTATATATCAATACATGGTTTGCATGAGTTTGTTCGCTGTACAGGAAAGATAATTATGCATATTTATCTATCACATTTAATGATGTTTTGAGACCTAAAAACATGAAAGGTTCCCCTTTTATTGATTTTCAACAAAACTTCGATTTAAAAGTAACGTGAAAAGAAACGTTTTTTAAAATACCCTTCAGCGTTAAGAGGCTTGTGATCTCTTCGAAAATTAAGCAAAAATATAATCTAACGCAAGTTCGGCATTGACATTTTCGGAGCCTTGTCGCTTGCTGGAGCTTGGCAAACCTTTACAAGCATGTAAATCGAACATGAAATATTATCCCTAAATATCGCAGCCTCGGTCCCATTATTCACCAAATCAAATTGATGTCAAACCCGTTTGAAGCCATGTTCTTCCGCCGCCATCTTATTCAGTAATGCCAATCCAAGAAACATTAAAATAAGGTATCGCGTTGGGCTTTGGCGCCAAAACTTCATTAAAAAGCATTTGTTTTTTCTGATTAATAAAAATGACAGTGCCGATTTCCCACCACGGCTCAGCGTTAGACTATATTATAGATATGTCGCAGTTGGTTGGTTAAATCAGACACTTAACTAACTCTCTAGACCGTTAATTAAATACCGACGTTTAACCAAGTCAGCATTTTGATTTAAATAAAGCATCGTCGAAAACGTTTAACAATCTGTCTTACCGAAAGCCGGCGTGTTGGAAAACAAGATGGCGTCACGACAACAGCTGATTTGCACAGCTTATATTAGGGCAAAACATTGCGGTAGCTTAGGTGAAGGGTAAAGGGGGTGAGCGAAACGAAGCCCCCTTTATCCTTCGCGTTAGGTTGAACATGTAAGAACAGAAAATACTTAAAACATAAACTTAAGTACACATAAGAAAATATTTATATAACAAGATATATACAATATCTTGTTGCCTAGGAACGTTTAGACAACTCGTTAAACGTTTCGTTTACTCACTTGACTGACGGAATTTTAGTGACTTGGTTAAACGTCGGTCTTTAATTAAGGGTCTAATGAACTGCGACAGATATACCATTGTTATATGTAATCTCTGCCACTTATCAAAATTCAACAACGGCACGCAATATTAATATATTATTTATATTTTCAGTGTTAGAACTGCACAATTGCTTAACTTTTTCAGTTAAAAATATTTATTTAGTGTTATAATGACAAAAGAAGGCAATTTTGCTATTCAGTATTTACTATGCTTAATATACCATTCTAAACATATTAAACAATTTTGTTCAAAAATTCGATGAACGCACTTTCTTTTTAAACACTAGGGATGTTACCCAAAAAATCCTTCGATCGATCGATCGAAAATAATTGAACACAATGACTGTGTTGAGTGAACAGATGTCCGTATCGATCTATTAATTTTTATCAATGTTTTAGCTGGTCATCTCACTATGTAGATAAGACTGACAGATGTCAAATGATACCTATAACAATGGCCCTAAGTTAGGCTCCAACCAATAGCCAAATCGACGCAGTATGTCACTTTGACGTAGGGAACAACATACTTTTTCACAATTTCCGTTCAATTTGAGTCAGTAAATAAGGGTGACAGAACAAGTTTAAAGTCACAAGGCGCTCCAACCAAAGTTAACGAAACAAAAACCTAATCTACCGTCATTCTTTAGCCGCCGACGGCGACGTGTCCTCCGCTTTTCTCTTGCTGCCCGCGTGCTGGCTCCTGCTCTTATCTGGCTTGTATTTCTCCCATTTCTTGTGATTAAGCGTATCGAAGTCGTCACAGTACTGTGCAATGTCTTTAAGATAGGTGGAAAGATGAAGCAGTTCTCTGTCTTTGTCCCGATTGAGGTGCGCTTGCCGGAAGGGTCGTATTTTGAGTCCACTTTTCGGGTTCATAATGAAATTTCGGCGGATGTCGTCAAACATTATTGTGTTTTTGGAGCTGTATTGCGGATACTTGCCCCAGATCACGCCTAGCGGCTTTACCTGCAAGTTGCAAAAAATAAAAAGATCGTGAGGAAACCTTCAATCTGCTGCAACTGGCTCAGCGTGGGCACAATTCGGTATTGGACGAGGTAGCCAAATAAATCTAGGAACATGTCTGAAGTAAATAATGAACAAAATGGCTTGACATTATCAGAATTGTATATTTCCAGCAATTGTATTTTATATAAATAAATTTTGAGTAAATAAAAACGGCCAAGTGCGTGTCGGACTTCGCACATTTAGGGTTCCGTAAAAAAGGTAGAATATAAGAAAAAATAAGGAACTTGAAAGAAAAAACTGATTTATCAATGTATAGGTTTTTGTAAGTAAAATATACATATTAATAAATATTATCACCAAATTTTTAGGTCAATGGGAAGTTAAAATATTCTTCTTTTTTAAGTCTGCGGAGGCTTCTCAATCCTTTGTTATCCAAAATGTATTATTTTAAACAAAAAATGCAGTATTTCTCTACTTAACAAGCTCTCAACAACGATACCCTACTCGATGTCATCCATGCCACGGTGTAGGTCTTTTTTTCGCGCCCCCTGGGAGCTCCTATTTTAAAAACATTTAAAAATATATTTTTTACAATTTGTATGGCTTTCGGTAAACAAGAGGTTTAAACCTATGACAGACGATGGGTGGACGGAGGGACACGCGAGTGGCAGCCATAGGGCTCCGATTGGTCCCTTCGGGAACGAGGCCCTAAAAAGAGGGCCTTTGATTATAACTTCACAAGCTAATATTTCCTAGAACTCATGAATAAAATTACAGTTTTGACAGTTCCTAAAAAGTATCTTATTATTTCTTTAATGGCGGTCTAACATCGAGGTTAATTTCGCCAATGTCATGTGTTTTTCTCTAGATTTCACTGTATTCGGACAGGCTCTCTTTCGAGAAACTGGATACTTTGGTGTTTATTTGTTGCTCCCTAGCACTACCCGGGGGGACGTGAAGGGCTGCAGGTTCCAAGTATCTCCTTCGGACGTGAGCAACTGCCTCCCTAAAAAGTATCTATTTTGATTAGCAGTCCAATACCGTTCTGTGCCCTGCCATTCCGCAAGTTATTATTGTTGATCGCAAAAATACAACGTTATAAAATCCGACATAAAAGTGAGATCCAAAAATAACATGACGTCACACCTAGCCAAGGGCTGCTAGGGTGGCAGAGGCATTTATCCAGTGATTCAATACTTCATTCTGCGCGACAGGGGGCTAGCTCATCGGTGCAGGCTATGGATTGGTATCCACACGATGTTGCCACAGAATGCCTGTACGCTAAAGAAAATTTACTTGTGTTATTGGTACAAAAATATGCATTGTATATTTTGTGTACTTACATCAATAGTTCCGTATTTGGCTGTGTGGACTGTGATCATGGCCAGGTAGTCCAGGTAGAACATGATCTGATAAAAATAAAATATAAAGTCATTTTTCCGTTTTAAAAATGCCCCTCAGAATATTCCTTGCCCAAAATGTCACAAACCTTGAACTGCTTGTGTGTGGACACTCCCAGTAGCCTCATCTTCTCCTCGATCTACTTCATGCCGTCGCGGACCAGATCACTATGTCCTGTTCCTCAAACGCCAAGTGAGGAACTCGTGGATATTTTGGGCAAGGGCCTTTCTGGGATAGGGACACTTGGGGCTAGGGACATTCTGTGCAAGGGTCTGTTTGGGCAAGGGACATTCTGAGATAGGGAGGGAAATTCTAAGCTTGGGAATTTCTAGGCAGGCGACACATGGACAAGGAACATTCTGGAAGGGGTTGTTCTGGGATAGCGACGTTTTGAGCTAGGAATAATCTGTGCAAGGAACTTTCTCGTCAAGAGAATGATGCACTGGGATAGGGATGCCTTGCATTAGGAATATTCTGGGTAAGGGGCATTCTGGGTTATGTACCTTGTACTGCTGGTGAGTGGACACTCCCAGCAACCGCATCTTCTCCTCGATCCACTTCATGCCGGTCGCGGACCAGATCACAATGTCGTAGTCCTCGTATGCCGATGTAAGGAACTCGTGGAGGTACGGACGCATCAGCTCGTAACCTGCAATGCGGACACAGGACGTAGCTGAGACCGGTCCTAGAGGCGTAACAGCTAATCTAAGGGTTCAGACACTCAAGCAGCACGCGCGTAAGCAGTCAACGGCAGCCTTAAAACGTGTCGACAGCAGCCGGCGACAACGGCCGGCGGCTGCCGTCAACGCGCGATAAAACGTACCGACGGCAGCCGGCGACAACGGCCGGCGGCTGCCGTCAACGCGCGATAAAACGTGTCGACGTTAGCCGGCGACAACGGCCGGCGGCTGTCGTCAACGCGCGATAAAACGTGTCGACGGCAGCCGGCGACAACGGCCGGCGGCTGCCGTCAACGCGCGATGAAACGCGTCGGTGGCCGTCGACGGTAGTCCGTCTACTAAATCTACATAATATAAATCACATACCACTCTCAGCTACAGATCGGTGGTCGAATAGGGTGTAGTCAATATCCAAGACGAGCAGTTTCTTGTCGGGCCGCGGTTCACTGATTATGGTGATCTTGTAGTCCTTCACCCGCTTGTTTATCTTGGCCAGGTATATCTGTAATTTGGAATAGGTTTGTATCATTTCGTTATACTGCAAATTTTTTTGCAAATGGTTTAATGGCATCAATAAAGGTTTAGAGGATTGTCGCTATAGTTCTCTATAGCGACAATCCTATTCGCCAATATCGCCCCCCACAGCCTATCGTATTACCCGCCCACTAAACATCACACTGTGATCATTGAGGACGATAGGGAAGGGCAACTTACTCGTACTTAAATCATAATTTATCAGATCCTCTCGAGTGCCATCCCAACCTGTATAACCAACTATATATATATCCTTGTAATGTAGGATTTTACAACACCTATTCAGTTTCTGATCATAAGTTAATTTAAACTTCTCAAAGGAATCCATACTGCTCGGGGAGGGTGACATTCCATACTACGAGTATGTCACAACTTCACGAAAACACTACCGCAGGATGCCAAGAACCTCAGTAAGAAATCGGTCAAGTTCGTGTTGTTCTCGCACACGAAGGGTTCCATACCGTGGTACAAGAAAACATAAGGACTAAAAATTATAAAACAAAAAAAATGTCCGAAGTTGGTTTCGATACCAGCCCCTATAGATTGCGAATCCGACGCCACCGATGACGATTGATTGATTTGGTTTTTTCCTAGTCTACCTATTTGACAGCCAGTATTTTATATTAAGGAAGGAAGCCAGTGTTTCATGTGTACTTGGAGGAAGGAAGAGTAAAACAAAGAGTTTCATTAATCTGAGATGTTACAGTACAGACTGTGGCCCATTGCGCCGCGCAGGCGCTGTTTGGCGGTTTGGCCACTTTGACGTTTTGTTGTGTGACATGTAGGTACGAATTCTGGTATTTTTTTGTAAATAGGTAGGTTTTTAATACCCCTCATTATGCAACAGTTTCATAAAATACTATATAAATATGTCACTGATCGTTCAATTTGAGATTATTTAAATGCTTTTGATGATGCCTCACTAATGGTAGCCATAAAAAAGCTAAAACAATTTTTTCGAACAACATTTTTATTATTTGGTAAGCTTATAAATTTTACAAGTTTTTAAAAGTAGTTTGAACTTATGACACAGCCATTTTGTATTATTAAGAGAATTTAGAAAAAGTAACTCCGTCCAACTCAAACCAAAAATTTCACTTTCGACCCTTTTTTCGGTAACTTGTAATGAAGAATGATGTGTAATTGATTATAAAGTATAAAATAATGATTCAAGAAGATCATTTAAGAGAAAAATTGATAAAAAATATCTCACTATTAAAAAAGTTATGATCATTTTAAGTTGCTCCGATAGAAAATTAGCAAATCAGTTTAAAAAAATCATAACTTCTAAACCGCTAAAAATCGCGGAACATACATGGGGTATTTTCGGATGCACCCAAGCATTAGGAATCCAAAAAAAAAATTTGGACGTCACCTTTTGGACTACCCTGTATTTAAGGTTAAGTTTGTCTCTCTTGGTTTGGATATGTTTATTCCACGTAAGCTTGCGGTCTAGGTGCATTCCAAGATACTTTATTGACTATCAGTGTGGTAGTTCTTTTTCAACTGGTTTCACTGGTGGGCAGTTCCGCATTTGCACATTTGTTACATGAACTGATGTTGATGCTCGAGCATATTTTGTGAGCCAGCTTTGGAAATATTCAGACTACGTTGCAGATCGTGATGTTTCTCCTTACTCTGGGTAGAGGCTAGAATAGCTGTGTCATTTGCAAATGTCGCCACGGAGACCCCAAAGCTCTCTGGTAGATCTGATGTGTATATGGTATATAGAATGGGCCCAACCACCGAACCCTGCGGTATTCCGGCGTATAAATGTCGTGGAATGAAGATGTGCATTCTCCTTTCCTGATCTGGAATATTCTATTGGATCGGTATGATTCCATGATGGCGTAAAATTTAGTGGTAAAAGATGTGTTATGTTTGTGGTAAAAGATGTGTTATGTTTTCTATCAAATGCC
The DNA here is from genome assembly GCA_949825045.1 of Argyresthia goedartella. Lineage (NCBI taxonomy): Eukaryota > Metazoa > Arthropoda > Insecta > Lepidoptera > Argyresthiidae > Argyresthia > Argyresthia goedartella. The sequence goes on along the minus strand of OX463831.1, from coordinate 8,706,218 downwards.
TGTTGAATGTCAAGAAAGGCTGAGGAACAGTATTCTTTCCTTTCCATTATTTTTTTATGAAATCACACTCTGTGGTTTTGCTCAATTCTGGCATGTTCTTGTCTAATTTAAAATTGCAGCTGTCAGTCAACGATGCAGGATTTTTCGAAGACTTTGAAGAGTATTGTAACAGGTTGATGACTCTATAAGAGGGACCTCATGTGGGGGTTTTTCCGCTTTGTGTATCATAATTATTTGTAAGACCTTTCACAATGCAGGAAAGTATGATACACTAAACATTTCCAGCTGTTACATGTGGTAGTTATTGCCATACTATTTTGTCGATTAAGTCAAAATCCGATGCCTTTTAGTCATCCATCCAGCTAATGATTCTGTTAATTTCTTGATAAATAACGACTCTTAAGAAAAAAACCCTACAATCAGCTGAAAACTACAACAGTGAATCGAACCGCAAAACATCTGAAGATCCTGTTCCTGAGAAACTATTATTACGAGGTTGAAAAAACGCTTAGAAGCCAAAAGTTAGAAAAATCCCCATGTCCTGACAAAATCACCAACGTATTAATGCAGGGAACCATCGAGGGACTAACACCCATTCTAACAAACATATTCAACGACATCGTGAAAACTGGTAACAACCCACTACAATGGGCCAAATCTCACATTATATTAATTCACAAGAAAGGTGACAAGGAAGATATAGAGAACTACAGACCAATAAGTTTTATGCTTTAAGCTTATGTCAAACCACAGATATCGAGAGATAGGTTGAGGGGCGTGGCACGTGCGAACAAATGTAACTCCGACAGGTTAGATATTAAAAATTCTCGGTAGTCACCGGGCGACCGCAGTGACGAATTCATTTACGTTGTTTTTCGAAAATGCCGACCTGTGCAATACTCACGTGCAAAAATAGAAGCGAGATTGTGAACTCCAAGAACGCCGGTGTCACATATCACTTGTAAGTCTCATTCCAACTATTATTTCTTCTTAAAACACAAGAAATAAACATTATTACGAAAATAAATCATTCGCGGAAAATTCGTCACGAATTGACATTAAAGTGACAATGTCATGTTGTTCTCGCTAAGTTTACTATACATTGCTTATTTTGTATCTTAATTTCACTACTTATTGCCAAGCTAACACGCAATGAATATTTGACACTTATCTAAGTACGAAAGCAAAGATGCATCGTGATACGGAGGCGAACTGTTTCACGCACACAGAGACGACATATAGTGATGGGGATAGTGATAGGAGAATTATGTTTTTGAATCAATAGATTTTATCATTATAGTTATTTAATGCTCATAATACGAAAGTTTATTGTTAGTTATTCCAATGATTGCCAAACAGGCAGTTTAGATTTTAAGTTTGTTTAAAACTCGCCCGACGAAGGATAATGGGGTGTTATAAGTATTGATCGGAAATTCCGATGCTTTCAGTCAGGTCCGAAAAGTTCACAGTTATTCTACCTTCACAAACCTCTTTGCCTCTCTTTCTAGCTGTAAGGATTCTGTTGAAAAAAAGAAGAGAGGCAAAGGGGTCTCGTATGTCGTATGTCGAATAAATATGTCGTATTTACAAACAATTTACTATTTTATTTATAGAACCCGGCATTGTATACGACCAGTGTCTATAAATTATAATCGATCGATGATACACGCTGTCCTTGCATTATCCCAACACTAGCTCGACTAGCTAGTATACCTGCGGTAGTGTGGGTGTGTTCGGACGATAGGTGCATGACATTGCACTGACCAATAAAAGCGGAGGGATTGATGTACGAGTGGTGTAAATGTATGCGTGTTCTTAGTTTTCGGCGACACTGGTTCCGAATAGTTCCGATACAAGCTTAGCGCCAAGGGCCTATCTCTCGATATCTGTGTGTCAAACATATACAAGGCCTTTGCAAAAAGTATACTGGGAAGAATAAGTCATTTGCTGGACGAGCACCAACCGGTGGAGCAAGGCAGGGAAAATATAATGTATGTACGCAAGAACCTTGCAACATTTTCCAAACTTAGCGATAGCTGTAATGTTAACCTAAGAAATAATCAGACTATGTGCGCCCCGGTTAAGACTCGCGAAGGTTAGCAATTCTTTCAAGGGTCAGTGTAATTTCTTCTATAATAAGATACCTCTGGAGATTTTGAAATTGCCATTTGAGCAATTTAAAAAGCATGTTAAAGCGACTTTGTCGAAAAAGGGATATTACAATATTCAAGATTACTTAAATGACGGGACTGTATGGGGTTAATTTAGCTCAACACAGACCTTGCTGTTAATAATTTTGTAATTATTTATTCCTGCTTATTAATCATAATAATTAAATTTATCATATTTCTATTAGTTAAGCGCAACCTATTTTTAAAAGAGATTTAAAAATCAATCTGTAGGTGTTTCTACGCCCTTCTTCTCCCACAGTGGTCCAATATACAGAAGAGGCAATAAATTACCTTGGTTAAGTACATGTTAATATCTACAGTAATAAAGTACTTTAGACTTTGACTTTGTAGGTTGTTGAGTATTGTCTCTGGCATTTTATCTGCTCCCAACAGAGTTACTTCTGAATCTTTGTAAAAACAAACTAGGATGGAAGACTGTTTGCACAAGAGTCTTGCTTCCAGTAGTATCTGGATTGTGTTGTGTAGCCAGGTTGTAGTGATTGGATTTGGATGAGGTATCCGGAGTTGGTATCAATTCATCTCAATTCTCTCAATCATTTAGTAGGTTTTATTTTTTCACTATAGCAACACTCCTGAGCTTATATTGACAAATTTCATGTTGGAGGTATTTGGAAATTTTGGTACACAGCCACAAAAATACAAAATAATTTAGTGGATGAAATGATTCTGCAACCAATGTTTTTTATGATTGATTGTAATAGGATTTGCACTTGAATAACTCTTCTACATGTTATTTAGCAATTCATCTTCACTTTAAGATTAATTTTTAGGTACAAAAACTGTGATTTTGGATAAAAAAAAATGTTAAATGTTTGGGAGCACAAGAGCACCAGTTGGCCGATTTATTTATACACTATGTAATAGAGAATCTCTGAGAGATTTCTTCAAAGAAACCAACATCCTAACAGTTGCAAGTCAATATATCTATGAAAACATAATGTATGTGAGGAAAAATATCAATAGTTTTAAAACCATTGATAGCCGCCACAATGTGCAAACTATAAATAAATATAAACTTTCTTTTCCAATGTTCAGACTCACAAAAGTTAGCAGTTCTTTTATGGGACACTGTATACGCTTCTGCAATAAAATTCCGCAAGAAATACAAAACTTAACTGAAGCCCGATTTAAAAAATGTATAAAGCACACTTTGTGCACAAAGGCCTACTACAAAATTAATGACTTTTTACAAGACACCGACATCTGGCGTTAAACCAGTTCATTGCACCCTATATACTATGTACTATGTAATAATTAGGCACCTACTTAATAAAATAAAAATACTAACAAGCCTTATTACAGGCCATTGTACACTAAACAAACACTTGACAATTACAGGTAAAAAAATAAAAGGACACCCCCTGTGCAGGGTGTGCATGGAAGTAGATGAAACAGAGCATATGCTACTGGCATGGCCATCCATAACAGAAACCAGGATGGCTATCCTAGGAGACACAACAAACACCCACGAGCTCCTAGAACACCCAGGCCTCCTTCTCCAGCTGGTGCAGAAGTTGGGATGGCTAAAGTAGATGTGCAGGCGAAGGGGACATGCACAAAGGCCCCGCTCAAGTGGGCCAGGTGCAGGCACTACAACCCCCTTGAAGAAGATAGAAGATAGGCACCTACTTAATGATATGCTTGATATATGCTTGCTTGATTATGTTATGACGTTCATTAAGTCTCAATTTTTGTGCTATTATGAATAAAATCTTTGAACTGAACTGAACAGTTGACTTTTTTTGCTTCTTACATCTAACACCAGTTTTGGTGCTGAATGCCTCCTGGAGGGGATAGTGATGCGTGGGAACAAGAGAGATACAAATATGGGTGAGAGAGAGAGAGGTGACCGCTCAGAGGCCATGAAACCTGCGGGAAGCTGTACCTCTTGGTTTTCCACATCCACCTCTTCTTCCTCAATGTCCAGATCATTGACAACCTCTTCTCCAACATCCGGCTTGGTGACAGCGCCCTGAATGGCCTCCTCGAGGGAGCCCATCATCATGATTTTCAGGTTTGGCTTGAGATTCAACTCCGACAGGGTGAAGTTGTCTGTTGCCACTTTACCTGTAATTTAAGTTAAGCACCAGGTTACTAGGGACCAAGAGCAGTAAAAATATATAAAAATGCGGCATCTCAAATCACAAAGCAGTAAGTACAGCTTCCTTTGTCTCGCTGCCTGAAATAGTTAAATAAATGGAATATAGATTCCCAAGCAATTCCTGTTGTGGAATGGTCAGATTCTCACATAGGTAATATCACCAAGAAACTAGATGGCGAACTAAGATATATTTCTCTTAGTAAGATGTGTAGCTCAAATACAGGTTACATTTCAGTGAGTCACCCAAACATAAAAAAATATGTTAGAAGTCGGAACAAGTTTTTAACAATTAGCTAACTTACTGGCTGCATAATTTCAGGTACAAGGATAATTTACCTTGGAATTTAACATTGAGCAACTTTTGTCTGTCTGGTCGGACCCCAGTGGCATTTTCGATAGCGATCTTCAGCATGGCCACGGAGTCTGACGGCTGGAATTCTGGAATCTCGAACTCTTTCCCGTTCCATTTTACACTCAATTTAATTGGGTTATCGTTAAAATCGCACATTTTTCATGGGAAATTAGGGAACCGTGAAATAAATTAACGGCACCGCAGCAGCAGCTGACACATAAACAAAACACTGACGTTTTGTTTGACGTTTTGCTTTTTTTTTCACATCTTTATCCTTATGGAAAGGCAAGGGCCTAAAAGCCGTACAGCCTGATCAGCAAGGTGTTTCATTTAGTTAGGCCAAAACCTGATTTTATTTATGCAAGGCCGAAGCTAGTTCCTTGTGAGTCTTCTTCAGGGTAAATTTTCAGTTAGCCCGATGCCGAACCATTGTGATACTTCAAGTTTTGGTTAAGTTCGTCATAGCCGGTAGTAAGTCGTTACCGTTATGGTAGTGTACACATGGTTCGATTTTCTGCCTGTAAATAGCATAAATAGCAAATAATTAGTGCGAAAGTGGTTTTTCTGGTATGGCAAATTTTGTCTAAGCTTGTACTTTCAGGCACAAAATAAATAGGTACAGAAATCAATCTACAAATGTACAAGCGCGCTCGAGCAACGCACACATAGATACTGCTCACGGACACGATATCTCAGAGCAGTTCAAAGCAGTGCGAGCGTGAGTGCCATCTGCTTGACACGCGCGTCTGTTAATGCAGATAATGCAACAATGGAGCAACGGAAAAAAATATATTATAACTGTTCAGTGGACGGTTGTTTAAATTCAACATTAAACTATGAATTGGCGTTTTTTAAGCTACCAGTGTTTTCTGAAAGTAGTTATCTGCCTGTATTTCGATGGTTCGTTTTAACGTTATATGTATAGAACAGTTAGGTAGGTAGGTAAGGTCCCCGAATAATATATCTAAGATCTATTTAAATAATAACAGTTGCCTATTTTTCAATCAGCATAATAAAATAAGTATTAACAAAATTTTTGTTAGGTAAATTCACGCCACCTTACTTACGTAAGTTGAAAACATGTTTTTTTATTTGTGTAGTGTGGATATTGTGTTGTTTTTCGTGTCATTTGACAGGTGTAGGTCTAAAACGGACAGGGCAATAGAAATTTTGTAACTCGGGTAGTCCGTTTAGAAGTTATCAGGGATTTTCGATAGTGAAAATTGACAAAGGAAAATTGTGTACCGTAGAAAGGGGCTTTTTGGCATGAAGCAAATTGTAAGTTTTGAGTCGAAATATTTCCTACCATGATCATGGTAGACATTCAAATTTAACGTGTGGCCACACTATCGTTTTCACTTTATCTATGGTCGACATTTTGGGGGTATGCTGACATCGGAAAGCCGGCACGTAATATTTTTCTAAAACCGTAAAAAATCGTGCATTTTGGAGCCGTCCAACTTTCGTCTCGTCGTACTTTGTTAATGTAGTAAGTGGAATCTATGTAATGTACTTATGGATTTCATTAGGATTTCAAGGCATTGGCTTGAAATTTAAATGCGCATTCGGGGCGTGTTTTATAAGCAGTTTTGTCAAGCGGGGCTATTTGGTACGCAGTTGGGGGCTATTTGGAATACTATTACTTTGGGGGCTATTTGGAACAACGTTCCAAAAATCCCCGTAGGTCTCTTGTTTTTGTTAAGGCTGCCGCGCTAACTTGCTTTGTATATTTTCAGGTTTAAGGAATCATGGTACGTGAGTACAAAAGGACTTATCGTAATGCAAGCATTTGCCGTATAGCTCCTACTCTAAAGAAAATCTGGAAAGTGCTATCAGCGATGTCCAGGCCGGAAAACTTTCAGTTGGAATAGCGGCAAAGAAGTATAATATTCCGAAAACGACAGTATCTCGGCGATACAGGAATATAAATACGACGCAAGCGACCGCCGGTCATCCTACCCTTTTCACCAAAGAAGAGGAAGACTGCTTTATAGAATACCTCTTAAAAGTCAGTGAATGGGGATTTCCGTTCGACAAGTTCGATTTGCGGATACTGGCTCAAAAATATTTAAATAGATTGGGTAAAACTAACTACAAACTAAAGGACAATCTACCTGGCCCTGATTGGGCCTTTTTAACTATACACAAAAACAGATTATCGAATCGCTATGCAGCCAACATTTCAACCGACAGAGCGAAAGTTACTGAAGAAGCTATTGATTCCTTCTTCGAACATTATAAAAGCACCATCGAAGGAGTCACCGCCGATCGCACAATAAACTTCGACGAAACCAACATAACGGATGACCCAGGCAACAAAAAAATTATTTACGAAAGGGGCACCAAATACCCAGAAAGGGTTGTCAATCATTCCAAGGCGGCTATCAGCCTTTTGTTTTCTGGGACAGCCGATGGACAATCTCTGCCCATTTATGTAGTGTACAAGTCCGAGCACTTGTGGGACCAGTGGCTGGAAGGAGGCCCTGAGGATTGCAGATACAATAGGTCAAAGAGTGGTTGGTTCGATGGGATCATTTTCGAAGATTGGTTCCTGAGTGTTATTGTACCATACGCAAAGACAAAAGCTCCAGAAAAAGTCGTTGTGATCAGGGATAATCTCTCATCTCATTTTTCTCAACAAATTCTGGAATCATGTGAGAGGTTAAATATCAGTTTTATTTGTTTACCTCCAAAATCCACACACCTGATTCAACCTTTGGATGTTGCATATTATGCACTATTAAAGCGCTACTGGCGAGAAATTCTCACTAACTGGACAAAAAAAACCGACGGAAGGAAATATAAAACATTAGTCAAGAGTGTATTTCCGAGATTATTAACAACGCTTTCGAAAAGATTAACGGAGAACGATACAGGTTCCACCAATCTTGTCTCTGGATTTGAAAAAAGTGGTCTTTTCCCAATTAATCCGGACAGGCCTAAATCGAGGCTGCCACAAAATGCATCCAAAACACCTGCTAGCGATATAAATAAAGCAACATCAGAAGTTATTGTTGACATGTTGAAGGAGATAAGAGGAAATACAGCAGAGCCTACTGTGGGCACCAAACACTTGTTTTGGCTCGACATCTCTAGCTGTGATGCTTTTTCCTGGTGGAACCACACACTTTTTCTTTCGTTTAGTGATTCTGATATCATAGAAGCATACATTGATTATCACGACTATACTGAAGATACAGATAAGGGATCACGTTCATCATCTATCATACTAGATGTCACAAACTGCACACGATTAAATGAAGATGTTGTTGGACCAAAAAGAAAGATGTTGTCTCAACACATAGAATTTCTCGCCTTTGAATCTGTAAGCCAGCTAGAGCCAACCCAAGCTGATATTCAGGACATGCAGAAAGAGAATTATCCCGAGCCAATGATTCAAGTATACCATGCAAAATACGCGATGATATGAATAAAGCAAGTACGTCCACAAGTTCTTATTCTAGACAGAAATCATCTCCACTTGCTACCACTGCAGTTACACCTGACATGGATATTGAAGCTATTCCTAGTAATGATCAAAAAAGCCTCTGCAACAAAAAATCTTGCAATGAAATGGATGTAGATGAACAGTTTTAAATATATGACACTGTGTTAGTGAGATATTGGTGGAAAAAAAACTGGAAATATTTTATAGGTGTCATTCAAAATAATCAGCAAAACTATGATATTACATTTTACAAGACTGTGAAATGTCCTTCCGGCCAGTTGAAGTTTACGTTTCCAAAAAAAGTTGATCGCGACACTGTGCCAGCTTTGTCAATCGTAAAAAAAATAGAACTCAATGAAAAATATGATGAAAAGAAATCATATGTTCTATAACGCCAATGAGATTTATTTCTCTTGATCTTTTTATTGTCTTGACTATAGTAGTATTCATCCACGACGGCGCGTGACGTAGCTATCAGCATCTTTCTCTTTCATCGAGTCTCTCTGCTGAAAGACAATGATGCAAATAGCTACGTCACGCGCCTTCGTGGATGAATACCACTATACACAACTATGTTTTAAAATGTTTTTCATACAATTCTGAATTTCTGCTTGATAATAAATGTTAATATGAAAAGTGTTTATTTTTTTTGACAACCCTGATTTTTTTTAGATTTTAGTTAAAAAAATAGATAGTGGTAAATCTATAAACCGTTCCAAATATCGCAATTGCTGTTCAAATTGATTTATTGCTCAGGAAAAGGCCAAATAACATGCCGAGTCTTCTGAATTCCAAAATGCCCCATCACTAAATTATTTGGAACACCCCACAAAAAATTATATATCTCATTTTGTATATAAGTAACTTATTTATAAACTACACTCCATTATAGGCATAGCAGTACTTTATCCAAAAAATATATAAACAGCTGTGATAACTCATAGAGCTACGGAGTTTGAGCACTTTCGTACCAAAAAGTGTTCCACTTAGCCCCAATTTACGGTAGGTATTTTTCTGATCTGTTAAACCTTTTGTATTGTAATAGTAGAGTAATGTTTTCATTCTTCATAATAAATCATACAACTAGATAAGAGCGCCAGTACCACGATAGTTTTTCGTGCATAAGCCGTAGTTGACAACCCTAGAGCGATCGCCGAGCGTAGCTATGAAAAGTGAAGTACATACATGTTTTGACTTCTGTACCTAAGTATTTATTTTGTGTTTCAGGTGTATTTGCAATGAACGGTGATCTGTCCATGTGGTTCTGTAGTCGATTGATACCTTTTCAACGCATTTACTTATTGTTTCGGTAGCTAGGCAGTGGTCGAGCCATGATTTGGTGCCGTGTGCGTCACCGACGTCGGTTTATGAGTCGGCTGGTAGACATTTCTGGTCAATTTGTTCATATCTGTATTCTGTACAGAAACTTGACAGTTCTCGTCCAAATGAGCTACTGGGATGGGCATTGAAATCGCCCATGATCAGGCAGGAATTACAGTTACTGTTTTCTATGATACCGTGGACTTTTCCGAGACATTCAGCGTACTCATCGAAATTATCCATTTTGCAGGTGAGTAAATAAACACAAACTATAAGTATTGGTTCGTTATTGCGGAGTGTGTCGGTGTGTACTAATCTTGGTGTGTCAGTTTGTATGTTAGCGCTGACTTTCAGCGATTTCTTGTACAGTGTTTTCGCGCCTCCGTACATTCTTCCCACAAGAATAGAAGATGGGGTGTCTACCGCTAAGGTCGCCACACTGAGGAAGGCAGAGTGAATGCTGTCTAGAATTTGTAAGTCGCTAGGTAACAGCTATGTTTCTTGGAGGAGGGCTATGTCGATTGTATTACAAAACTCATTGATGAACTTCATTTTGCTCCGAAGAGATTTGCAGTTGGCGCTTAAATTATTTATTACATACATTTGTATGTTGTATGCTCAAATGACCGACACTGGTTGTATGCTAACCAAGATATATCTAATGCTAATTTTGTGAGGCTATGTGATCCTACTACCTTCTTAGAAATTTCTGCATTATACAAGTTGTCCGGTAGATCGATGCAAAGACTTAATCCGAAGCTAGTACATACCATTTAGAACCATTTGCGCCAAACATACATACGGCGAAGTCTTGCCGTTAAATTTTTATTGATGATTTAGTCTTTTTGAATAACATTTCCAGATTTTGACAGTTAAGCGGTTATCATTGCGAAACTAAACAATAATTGGGTTATTTTGCAATGGATTGTAATAAATCACTTAATAAGTATTCTAATAAACCTTGATTTGTGCATCTGCTATATCAGACTTGGTTTTTACAGACCATTGAAGAGCATTTCAATCATCAATAAAATAAGTTTTTCGGACTTAAGTTAACAAAAACAAGTGAAAGCTTGTGTGCAAATCTTTATAAAACGTTTTTAGTTAATGATCTTTCATTTAAAGTATTGTTGACGTAGATACCTCTCACAATCTTGAAGTTATGTCTTCAAACTGGACAAGTTTGAGGGAGAAAACAGACTTTAAAGACAGTCTTTTGACTAAATGAATGAATGAATGGTGCTTCTCCAGCCAGGGTTCTAAACCTGTTCCGGTCTTTCGGCAGGCATACCAGAGGGCACGAGTTTTGAGGAGGGAGGAATGACCTGCTCTGTAGGAGAGGAAGGGAAAGTGATTTCAATTGACCGACTCTTCATCCTGAAGCCAATATAGCATGTGTGGAATGGGGAGGATATGGGATTTGGTGAGCAGCTTTGTTTTCTTCAAGTTCTTGTTTCCTTCTATTTTCAGGTATTGTTGTTGGTTGAGTTTCCTGAGTCGTTTTTGTTTGGGTTATCTGGTAAGCTCTGTTTCGCTTTCGCTGTCTGTTTCTGGAATACGGTATATTTGACTCGAGTCGACTCCTTCCTAACTTCGTCCCTGTTGTGTTTTGATTCTGTCCAGTACGTTCTTTACCATAGTATTCGATGTCGTGTTTAAGGTCATCGTTCCAGGATTGGCCGGCTTTCTTCTTTAGTTTGTATTTGAACGCGGCATAGAGTAGGTGTTGTTGTGGGCGTTGCAGAATATGTGCATAGTAGCAGATTCTGTGGTTTTTGATTAATTTTGTTAAGGTTTTGCCCTGTAGTAAGTCTTTTTTTTTTTTCGGAGTCACCCTCTTGCCATGCACATCGGCCAGCACCACCATCTCTGTCGCACGAAGCTGGTTGTGCTTCGTGCGACAGAGAAAGTAATACTCATTTAGATTCTCTGCTAGGGGCACCTGTGTCAGTGGCCAGGCGTGGTAGTTACTCTCGTCAGCGAGCTGGTGCTGCGATCCTAGTAGGGGTGTAGCTCAGAGCCTATCTATTCACACTTCACGCACTACATTTTCACACTTGTAGCTACATAAAAAAACACATACTAGAGCTTGACATTAAGGCAAAAGTAAGTGTAATCGCATATCTCGCTCGTCGATGATCTTTCTTCGTGGCTTGGGGCATTTATAATTTTCTCTAAGAAGCACGCTGAGTCCTTCCACCAGCTATTTGAAATATTCGCGATTCTTTTTTCTAAATGAAGTTTGCCTTCGTCTTCTTATCTTAACTAGATTATTGTCTGCAAGTCGCTACTAGCTAAGCTAAGAGTCTAGCTGCTTCACCCATCCACTTTTTCCAATCTCATTTGTATTGTATTCTTGCGCCCATCTGCTTGCCTTGTTTTGAACGAACTGGAATTACCGTTGGACTAGCTAGGCTATTGTTGCGTTGGGTCGTTTTGGGTTAATAATAATAATAATAATGTCCAAATAATAATTTCCAAAAAAAATTTTTTTTCCATATATCTTATATATGTCACCGGAAAATAATACGATCCGCAAGTTTATAAATTCCTAGGAAATTTATAAACTTCCTTCTAGATTATATTAGGCTAGGTTAGGTTAGGTTAGGTTATGTTAGGTTAGGTTAGGTTAGGTAATATATTTATAAACTTGCGGAAAAAAAATAGGAAATTTATAAACTTGCGGATCGTATTATTTTCCGGTGACATATATAACCTAACACACATAAATGATAAAAGATCATTTAGAAACAATCAGTCTTATTGGGACAATAATTGGACATTTGAGATTTAACCTCTCCGTGACCCAACCGTACCGACACGTCAACGTAAACAAACACTATTGACCCAAGCGTACCGACACGCACTCGATACCTTTTTTTTTGACCGGAATGAATTAGCCAATTGTGTTCGTATTGGCAAGGTTTTAGTGTGTAAAAACGGCCAATGAGCCAATCTTCTATTTCCGGTATGGTCTTTTGTTCATTTCACTCATTCAAGACGCTGCAAACGTGACTCGAAAAAATCACTTTTCGTAAACATTTGAATGTTTGCATTGAAGTTTGTATAGAATTGTGTACGGTAAGTAGTAAAGTGTATCATACTGTTAGAAAGCCTGCAGCACTGTTAGATTACGAAAGTATCAAACAAAATGTGTATTTTGTTGTGTTTTACTCATGTCGACTACATTTGTGACGAAAGGGAGCATTTTATTAGAAGTCTGTGATTCTGATGACGGTACAAAAAGTTCACAGTGACATTTTCTTCGCATTGAGTAAGAGAGGGTTTTATTAGCTACTCAGATGTACAACTCTCATAGTTCTAAGAGTTACCATTCAGACATAATCACTTGATATGTCAGTCAAGTCGCGCGCGCCGCGCGGGCTCATGTATGCCTGGGATTAGAGCTGGTTGGCGCCGGGCGGCCGGGTTTCGGAGAGGTTACATGAAATAACGCGACACAAAACTGGAGACTGTATTTGTAGAAAATTTCGAGAGTTTCGAGAACTCTTGAGAGCGATTTCTCGAATTTCTGCAGTTGATCGAGAATGTTGTTAAACATTGAAACGAAAAGTGTAAAATAAATACAAATAAATGAAATATGAAAATAATAGGTAAACTATACTGAGAGCCTTCATAATATACCTAGGTACTGCTTAGGGGAAACATGATGATTAGATCGCAGAAAGTTAATCAGCCATTGTTTTTATCACATGTATTCCTTTATTGATCTTTAGGTCAGTTACCTAAATAGTTAATACCTAATTAACAAATATAATTAGTATATATTATTGCACGATAGTTATAAATCATTCATTATTTATATGTTGTCTTTTTTATTATAAATGAAATAATTATGCGGTTAAATATCTAAATAAATATTTATAATCAAGATATGATATGATATAAATAAGACAAGATATGTTCGCAGATGATAACAACTATCATTGATGTACTATTACCTCTCATCACCCACATAATTAATGTGTCGCTTGACCAATGTTGCTACCCCAGCCAATGGAAATTGGCACTTGTGATTCCCCTCCCCAAAACGTCTAATCCCGCCTTCTTTAAAGATTTCTGTCCCATTTCTATTCTGCCTATCCTCTCCAAAGTCCTGGAATCAATTGTCCACTCCCAACTCTCCTCCTACCTTTCCTCAAAAATGTTACTGAATCCCCACCAATCAGTTTTCAGGCCGGGTCACAGCACTACCACAGCACTGCTCAAAGTCACTGACGACATTCAATTAGCTATGGATCAAAAGCAGCTTACGGTCCTTACACTGCTTGATTTCAGTAGCGCCTTTAACTGCGTCGATTTCGATATACTAGTCGAAATTTTAAAGTCACTTAATGTCTCCTCGCACTCTGCTCGCTGGTTTGACTCCTACCTGAGTGACCGCCAGCAACGCATTAAGTCTGAGGAGATCTCAACGGACTGGTGTGATTTCTCCGCAGGTGTTCCGCAGGGAGGCATCCTTTCTCCTCTCTTCTTCTCGGTATTCATTAACTCCATCTCTGACGTTCTTACCTCTTCTTATCATCTGTACGCAGATGACCTTCGAATATATCGGCACTTCTCTCCGTGTGATGTGAATCTGACAGTAGAGGCGTTGAATGCTGATCTCGATAACATCAGGAAATGGGCTACCTCTTATGGTCTGCTTGTCAACCCGGGCAAATCGCAGGCCATGATTTTGGGTACTCGTCACTCTCATAACCTAGTTCAGAAAATGCCCGTCGACCCTATAGTGTATGATGGTAACATAATTTCATACAGCGAGAAGGCCAAGAATCTTGGGGTTGTATTTGATAAATTGTTGTCCTGGTCGCCCCATGTTTGTGAGGTCAGCAGACGAGTCTTTGCATCATTTCACTCCCTACGGAGATTGCAGCACTTCCTGCCACAGCAGACTATAATCACCCTTGCCCAGTCCCTCCTACTACCTTTAATCGACTATGCAGATGTTTGCTGGATCGGTGCGAACGAAGAACAACTGAACAAACTCGAGCGACTTCAAAACCTCTGGATTCGGTTTGTCTTCGGGCTGCGCAAGTATGACCATGTCTCACAGTATCGCAAGGAGTTGGGGTGGCTTCCAATCCGCCTTCGTCGTGATATGCACGTTCTCTCCTATCTGTTCAACATTTTGCGAAATCCCCGCTACCCCTCATATTTTCGAGAACGTTTCGAGTTTATTTCCTCCAGGCATAGCAACCGGAGATCCCACACGATGTCTCTTCTCTCTACTCCTCGGCATGACACTGCCGCTTACAAACACTCGTTTAGGTTAACGGCGATCCGACTGTGGAACGCACTTCCCTGCGCTATTAGAGATAGTCCCTCAATTTTCACTTTTAAGACAAGATTGAAAGAGCATTTCCTTTCTCTTTCGTGATAGGTACTTTTATATATGTATATATAAGTAGTATATGTTTGATATATATAAAAATTTTTGCTTTTGTATTTTATTTAGTATATATCATTTATTAAATTATTATGTTTTAGTTGTAAACAATTAGATGTGTACAGTTTTATTGCGCACTAGGACTCTCCTGTTGCACAATTTTTCCTGTCCTACCTAGGTTTGCTGGTAGAAATCTCTTTTTAGAGATAAGCTCGCCTTTGCTCATAAAATGTTTTGTTACCTTACTATTAAGATTTCTGTGCAATAAAGAATATGAGTATGAATATGAATTATAATCAATGCGACTTACTGACGAGTGAGCAATCGGCTGGCTTGCGGTGTATATACCCGCCCCCCTACCCCGTCGCGATGGGTTCTGGATAGCGTAGCGTGCGCCGCCGGTTTCCCAAATGCTAAATTTGCATTTTATTTTATTGTTGATTCCTCGAGCTCTCGATTTGTCGATGCATTTTTTTTATATATTTTTTTTTTCCGTTTCGACAAGGAGTAGATTTCTCGAGTTTTCTCGAGTCTCACCAACCCAATGCGGCATCGCGGTTTGGTTATCAAGGTTATCAGTGAATGTATCCTGCAATATAGATTTTAAGCTGTTTGAAGTGATGTTTTTTTTTTTGTTTAATGATATAATTTGGAATTTACTTTGTACCTTAAGGTTCATGAAAAGGTTGGAGTTAAGAAGAGTTGTAAAAGATTTTGAGGTATTCAAGTGGGGAAAAGATTCCTCATTGAATAATTCATTGATTAAAAAAAAATACTAGTTAAAAAAACTGACTGTTTTGTGAATACCGAAAATGATGAATGAAACGATAAAACTAACCAAATCATCTGATATCGGTTCGTTCGTTGAATCTACGTTAGCTAATAATTTATTAGGTTCGTCGATTCAACGCCCACCGCTAGTTGAAACCGCAGTAGGCGAGGGTTTTTAACACCAAAAACTTAAAACTTTAACAAAAATGATTTGGCGCCTTAGTTTGAGGTATAAAACGGAACGGAGGTGTAAGGCGGGAACGTCTTTTCTGTTTTACTTTTATCAACTACCTTTCTACATCAATGCAAGCAAAGGGTATGTCATTCATTGATTCATTGGCCTTCATACATGCATGCAGCCGTCTAGCGTCAGCTACAGTGATGAAATGATCAAATGAACCAGCTGCAGCTGGCCGAAAAGAAAAAAAAAGTCAAACTCATCAGCTGATTGCGGACATTGCATTTGTTTGTTTCTATTTTTCTTCATTCATTTATTTACGTATGAGTAAAAACTATAGTATTTATGGAATTTTTTACTCGTTAGGAGGCTGTTGATATGTTTTACTGTGATTTTAATGAAATTGTGTAAATCTCGTGAAAATCACAGCATCGATGTGGTAACCTGAAAATCTGCCTAACATTTATCCAAAATGCTATCAAGTGTTGTTACAACTCAGCCAGTATCGTCACCATGGAGTTTTGAAGAAGAGAAAAACAGAAACTCCTTTCACACACCAAGCGTAGGAAGTACGGACAAATCGAACTGTTCTTATGAGTATGATGATGACGAATCCAGTGAAGTTATAGAGCAGTGTTGTTGTGTATATGCGGACTCCTTGGACAAGTCTGATAGCTGCTGTCTGTACTTATTCTGTAAACCAGTGGGATATTTCTTCCAAGGCGTAAGAAGATGCACAGAAACTTGTTTTGATACGTGCGCTGAAAGTCTGACAAAATGCTGTGATAATGATAACTGTTAGTAATATACACAATTATGCTTAGTTTCCTTGAAAGTTTGTCAACTCAGCCTCGACTAAGTTTCATTAGTAATTGGTTATATCTTATTATAAATTGGTCATTTTTTAAAGCTACAAACAAACATCCTTTGAACTCCTGTGACAAAAACTGCAATCTACATCTGCAATAAAAATCTGGACCTGAACCTGGTGTTGTGTGTGAGTGGATTATTAGATACAATGAGTGGGCGTTCAATGTTCACGGAAAGTGAAAAGTCGTGCCTGCATGAGCTTGTGGTAAAATACAAGCTCAATGCTATGGCGACAGGTGGTCCTGATACCGGGATCTTGGTTAAAAAAAAACAAGCGTGGGCACGCCTAACGGAGGGGTTCAACTCTATAAAGACTAACCAGCAAGTAAGTTAACCAAAAACAGACAATGAGTAATTAGACTGGCGGTTATTATTCAAATTGCTTCTGCTTTCAATGGCTAACGGCATTTAGTGAAACTTTTTGACAACGGATTTTTTTTTTACTTATTAGACCCCGCTGAACACAATTCTGCCTGTTGTCAACCCTCCCCCCTTCCCTTCCCCCCTTTTCCCACAAATCGTGTCCAAATCTGCAGTTTTTCCAATGTTTCTCCGAATTTATCAGAGATAAGTGAAAACTGTCCAAGACAAAAATAAACATTAAATTCTCTACAACATTTCCATTTAAATTATTAGTCAGGCATAGTAACTCAGTTAATAATGTTTGCAAAAACTGCATGAATTTTAATTTTTTTCAAAATGTTTGCATTCGCAGTTAATTAATCGAAAAACGGTCGAAGCTATGATAAAATTCACCTGAAGCGAATTAATGTTCATTTATTTACCTACAAAACAAAACCTAATTTACTACCGCGAGTCACAAAGTTATACAGTTATACATTTTGTAGGAGCAAGACTACACTAAAATAAAATAAAATTCATTGATAAATTATAATAATTTAATAATTTAGTGCTTCAGTGTTTATAATTGAGTGTTTTACATATTGATCTATTATTGAGCAATAAAGCAATTGTTTCATATACCTATACATAACATTCCACACACTATTATAATTATGTTTAAGTATTATTTTCAGCTGGAATGAATCAATAATGAACTTAACAAAAATTATAATATCATTTAAATATTTACTAACAGTAATAATGTTATAAACTTTTATATGATGATAACAGATTAAATGCAACTATTGTGTTTAGTAATATGATCATTAAATAAGATTAATAGATAAATTGCAAACAGTCTGCATCACGTATACAACAAAAATCAAGTGAAATATTTATTCCTGGTCTTGTTGTAGTCCAGGGTTGGCACATATACAATAGTAGCCAGGTGCATAAGCAGCCTTGTGCACCTACACGCTCGCCTCGCTGGTCGGCACGGCCGCTCCGTCTCACTCGGAGCGCAGCAGTCCCCTGCGCTCCTCCAGCTCCTAAAAAATACTCTAGACTGGAGTCTAGCCACACGACTGCCTAGGAAGTGGGGCGTGGGGTACCCTCTCATTTGGATTTTCTATTCCAAAACGAACGAAACGTAACAAAAATAATTTACGAAATTCAAGTTTTTTTTTTTTTTCATTTTTACGGCTCTGGATTCTTGTCCTTTAGCCGGGTCTTAAAGTTCTAGTTTTAGGTTTTATATTCTATCTTGTAGCCTTCAGTATAAAAAAGCAAAAATAGAACTAAAATCTTCGATTTTCAATAATTATTTTCTAAAAAACGAACAATCTCCGCTAGTTGAAAATTTGCATAATTGCTTCTTATATCGAGCCTATATACCTCTCCACAAAAAATCACGAGTCCTTAATCGACGGTCCGTATTGTTACTTTTAGGAAATGTAGTTTTTGAGAAATAAACTATTTATTTTTGTACAAATGTGTTTTTTGCATAATTTTCGCTACGAAAGTGACATACGGCAACCTGTAGAGTGTCGGAGGGAAGGGGGATGGTTCCCCTGGACTTCCCCTCTCCGGTGAATCCCCCACGTTTATTTGAGATTATGTTCGAAATCGCTTAGCTCCGGCTACTACGGGGCTGCGGCGATGCCCCCGCACTGCAGCGTACCCACGCTCGCCTCCGCAGCCTTCTCATGCCTCCGGCTCATAAAAAACATCCTAGAGGGTCGAAAGTGGGATGCCCTGATTCGGAATTTCATAAAAATAAAAAATAAATGAGGAAACACTAAATCGTTTATCAATATATAAAACTTAAAAACCATAATAACATTAATTAAATACCTACTTTAATTAATTTAATTAAAGTATGCTATATCAGGCTGGTCTGGAGTTTAACTAACATTCTAAACGAGACATTTTTACCAGTGAGGGCAATTAAAACGCAAATTTATACCATTAAAAATATGTTTTATTAAAATTAAAAGAAACAAAATAGATACTTATACATATCAACAAACTTGTTAAAAGTCATCAGATTCGTCATTTTGAATTTGATTTTCATTTCCTCGTTCGTTGCCAGTTCTATAAGTTCTTCCAGCAGGGGTGATATTGTTATGGTGCCATTTGAACAAAGATCCAACACCCAGTCTGGAATTTTCATTTTCAAAATGTCCTGGAATCTTTCATTGAAATCATTGTGGAGATTTTCCAAATGTTGACAGTAGAGAAGCAAGTTGTCGTTGTTGTAGGATGCTGATAAATTGGGATAATTGTGGAACTCATGTGTGCCGATATTCCTCTTGTGTAAGAGTAGCTTGGCTACAAAAGCAGCAACGACATTTTTTGTGTTTATTAAGTTCAAGTCATCTCTTTGAAGTTGGAGATTCATATCATTAAACAATTTATAAAGGTCTGTCAGGTATGCGATATCATTATTTGATGTGATGAGCTTGTCGCGCAATTCTGTGTCTTTGTTTCCCAAGAAGTCTATGACAGAGTCAAACAGATTGTAAAATCCTAGCCAACGCACTTCTGTGTGAAAGATGAATCGGTTAAAAACTTCTTCATTAGCAACACAAAGCTGATTGAATAATCTGTCATTTAAAGCGTTGTTTCGGATTTTATTGACTGCTTTGAAGACATGTTGCAGTGATTGAAACAGTCGTTCACTTAAATTTCTAGCAACCACGTGTTGTCGATGAATGACGCAATGCATAGCGAGCACATCTGGAATTTTGATTTTTAAATACGTTAAGCCTTTTTGACATTCTGTCATAGCTGGAGCGCCGTCTCGCAGCTGATATAATATTCTTCAACGGCATTCCTTTCTCATCACAAAACTTTTCCAGAATATTAAATATGGTTTCTCCTTTTGTGTCTGTCTCTAAATTTCTAGCCAATAGTTCATGACATATTTTTTCATCTTTCATAAACCTCACGTAAGACAGCAATAATGCTTCACTAGTTGGAAAAGTGGAACGAAAATTTACTAGTCTTCAGATGATTGCACAATTATGTTCAATGTTTTCAGCCATTTCATCAATTCGTCTTTGCACAGAACTATTGCTCAAAGTCAGCTTTCGAATAATATCTACCGCTGGTATATGGAGCACAGTAGTTATATAGTACATTACTTCAGAGGGAAGAAAGTGACAGTTCCATACCGAGATTATGGCATTTGCGCCACGAGCTTGCGAGGGGCGCAAACCATTTGAGGTATGGAACTGTACTTTATCCTGAGGTATGTATAGTGCTTTTTATTACACCTACGAGGAAAATTATAGACATAAATGCATCCATATTTTACAAAAAACACAAAGATAAATGCTAAATCAATCGAAGTTTTTGCGAAAATGCGCGGGCTTTTCCTTTTTTTATTCGCCCGTTTCTAGAGTAGGCTAAGATCATAAGGTCATGCAGCCACTTCTTCCGTGATTCCGCGCGTTTTATATACAAAAATAATTTCGTTTTTAATTTTCTGTATGCACCAAGGAGGTTGGTAACTGGTAAAAAAAAAACTGTATGTGGCCAGTAACAATTTACTTGAAATTTAATTAGTAGACAGCTAAAGTCTCTTTGCAGTATGACTGCTGACAAATAAAAAAAAAAAAACCGGGTATGTAATGGAATTTCATACATACTTCCCACCCTTGGGTCGGAAGGATTTTCATACAAACTTCCATACCTTGGGATGAAAGGATTTGAAGGGCGGGATAAAGGCGTTTCTTCTAACGATGGGCGATTGTGAATGATTGATATATTCGAATGGTTTGATACTGCTAATATTAAGATTCGAATCCGAAAAAATCGATAACTGGTTTTCAAATTCGAATGAAACCGCTAGTTCATTAATTCTCTTTGCCATACAAAATTGAGCGTTTTCCTCGGACGATACAGGCTACTTTTAGTTGATATTCGTTTAAGTAGCTAATTGGTTGCGAACCGCTAGTTCATTGATTCAGTCTGCTATACAAAATTAAGCTTTTTTTCTTGTACATTAAGGTTTACTTTTCATTGATTGATAGCAACAACTACTTATTCGCGTCATCATAGTAACGCGGTGGCGCTATTCTCTCACGTGCGCATGCATGCGCTTTGTCACTCTCTCTCTGTCCCCCGCTACCCCGCCCCGCCCACACACGCTGTTTCCTGGAATACATACAGTCGCGCACAAAAGTTATTTAACGTGCATCGTCGTGTGAAACCGGGTACCCCTCGATGAAATTACGGATGAATGAGTTTAAAATACCAACAAGGAGCTCAGACAGCAGTGATTCTAAATCGGATTTGTCTACTGATACGGAAGAGGATTTCGCAACTCCTGGCCCAAGTTCTGCTCCCATCGCACCATTTAGAAATTATGAAGCCAATTAATAACAGTGTTTAACTTACAAGGACAGTTCATATTGAACGAATAAATACTTTCTTGCTTTCAATATTTTTTTACTTTTCATTGAAGCATGACAAACGAAATATTATTATTAGGGTCCGTGTTACGAACTCAACCTTTAACATCTTAACTTGGCTTGCTGGAAGAGTTCTCTTGCTAGAGATAAGCTCGTCCTTGTACACTGTTTTGATTTATGTCTTGTTATTTGAATTATATGTGTGCAATAAAAATAAGAGAATTATGAACTCCCGATCGCTCCGAATTCGCCATGGTGTTGGTGAGTTTTAGAGCTACGTGAATGTTTAGGATGTCAAAAGACGCATATTAAAATAAGCTACAAAATAATAGTCATAAAACCCTATTACTGAATTATTATATAAAAATTATTATATTAAATTTTAAACTTTTATATTTTGTATACAGTGTGATTTTTCATAAACTGGACATATTAATAAGGGTTAAAGAAGACCCTATTTTATCGACAAAAAATGTTTAAAAAAAAATCCCACTCCCCTTATTTTTAACTTAGAAACATAGTGTAGGTGCTATTTGAAAGCTAATGAGATGGAGAATAATATTTTGTCATATGAAAGTTCTTTATTGGGGACCAAATTCTGAATTAAACTATAATTCCTAAAAAAAAATAATCGCAAAATCACAATTGTTAAAAAACAAAGCGTAATTTTAGTAAGCAGTTAACACTTTTTCAGATTTTTTTTGTAACTGGCAATACTGCCTGCCCCTCATCATTACAATCCAGATGATTTGACCACGACCAACCCTTTCAGTCCGAAGTTATACAATTTTTTGAAATTGGTGCATGGTTCACGAAAATTTCACGAAAATCAAATGCCTGTAAAAAAAATAACATTTTTTTGTCGATAAAATAGGGTCCTCTTTAACCTTATTTAATATGTCCAGTTTATGAAGAATCACACTGTATAGTACATTGACACAATCTTAGACTTTTTTCTTTTAAAAAATGTAAAAAATAAATACATTATACACAGGTGATAAATCTATTATTTAGGGGTTCACAGTTTACTGAAAAATCTAAATTTAGGTGATCAAAAATAATACCTCCAAATAAAAATCGTAAGTATTTTGGATAATGCGCAATCGCGTTAACACTTTTGTCTAACATTGTACCTGCGCAAAAGCCGCCATTTTTTTTTTAACTCAGACGTTGCGATTTGATTGTATGTGTGTGTGCAGGTCAGGTTGTAACCATAGTAACGCGATGACTTCTTTCTCTTTCATGCGCGTATGCATATTGCATGCGCTTTGTCACTCTCTGTACCCCGCCGCTACCCCCGCATACGCCGTGATCTGTTTATGTGTGTGTATGTGTGTGTGTACCGGTCACACGCAGGTGCACTCAAAAACAAGGAAAGGTATGAATAAGAAAAAAGGTCAAGGCCATTAGGCACGTGTGCTTTATTTATGGTAATATTAATTGAAATTTGCGGTTAATCGTGCTTAATAACAAGAAAAACTAACAAAAAGTAAACTCGGTGTTAACAATATTTGACATAAACTAACAAATCTAACAAAAAATTGGTGGTGGATAACTTTTGCTTGGACAGCGTGGATTCAAAAGCAAAAGTACGTAACTTTACTTTTATTTTGAGTTTAATTATAATCGTTGACAGGTTGGTTACAAAAAACTGTGATGTGAGTATGTGAAAAGTGTGAAAAATTCAATTTTCGCGCTTGACAACATTTCTTGTTGTTTTTATTTTTGCATATTCTGAATTAAGAGTATTGTAGTGATAGATAATGCCTCGACCAAAAGCAAAACGATCCATTGTGTGGGCATTTTTTGACGAGGCTGCAGATAACAAGACCATCAGTTGTAAACTGTGCAGAAAATCTTATCCAAATCACGGTAATACCTCAAACTCTAAGGATCACTTGAAACGAATTCATCCTATTCAGTTCCGTGCTGAAGAAGACCGACGTGGTGGGCCAGTGAGACAAAATCCACCAAATTCAACACCATCTACATCTGGAAGTTCTAGAACCCATCAAGGCCCTACTGCTAATGAAAATAGAGCTAGTGAAAATATAGATTTGACACAACCTGAACAACCAGGTGCTAAACACCAAAGGCAGCTGCGTTTATGTGCAAAAGATGCAGATCTAACACCAGAACAAATTTCAAGTATTGACGAAGCTGTGGTGGAAATGGTTGTGAAAGATTACCAGCCGTTTTCTATAGTTGAGGACTCCGGTTTTCGTAACTTGGTACGGAAACTAAACCCTAGCTACACACTACCCTCCAGAAAAACTTTAAGTGAAAAACTTTTGCCCGCTTATTATAAAGCTCACGCAGAAAAACTTGCAAAGATTCTCAAAGACGTTGAACATATTGGACTGACATCCGACTACTGGAAGGGCAGTAATGAAAAGACTTTCCTCAGCCTTACTGCGCATTTTATACATGATGATAAGGAAGCCTCAAAAACTCTAGCGACCCAGGAAGTGATCGGATCGCACACAGCAACCAACACCGCTTCGGTTATTACTGAAATTTTGGACAAATGGAATGCTTATTCAAAAGTGGTGACAGTGGTCACTGACAATGCTGCAAATATGAAGAAAGCAGTGTCTGAAGACCTAGGCAAACATCACCATCCCTGCGTACCCCACACCATTAACTTAACAGTTAATGATGCAATATCCCTAGATTTAGCGGCATTACTCACAAAATGTAGAAGCATTATCACCCATTTCAAGCAGAGCTCAGTTTCAGCCTACAAGTTAAAAGAAAAACAGATGGAGCTTAACTTGCCAGAACTTAAATTAAAACAAGATGTTGTTACTAGGTGGAATAGTATCTACATTATGCTGGAAAGACTTGTAGAAGTAAAACAGTCATTAACACTTGCTTTGTCTGATTTAACTGACAGAGCGCCTGAAAACTTAACAGGTAATGAATGGGCAACTATTAAAGACTGCTTGCAAAGTTTAAAGCCATTCCTAGAATTGACTGAAATTCTCTCTGGAGAAAAATACATAACCTTGTCTACCATAGTCCCTTTAATTAGAGGGTTACAATATTCACTCCGAAACGTCATGCCGACAACACTGACCGGCGCTGAACTTCATAAGTCACTAATTGACATGGTGGCTCGCAGGCTTGGAAGCCTCGAAATTAACAAAATAGTTGCTAAAGCTACCTTTTTAGACCCACGGTTCAAAAAAACAGGATTCGGACATGAGGACAATGGTAAAAATGCCCAACAATGGGTGACTGACGAAGTTTCTCACCTTATTAGCCAGAACCAAGCTCAGAGAGCAGTGACAGAAACAAATGCGAATAATAATACTGCTCACGTTAACACCAACCGTACCACTGGATCAACGTTGTGGGCTCATTTTGACGAAAAAATTGCCCAAAATCGTGAAGTGCAATCAACTACAACGTCGGCAATTATAATGGTAAAACAATATTTGGAGAGCGGCTTGATAAATAGGCACGGAGACCCCCTAAATTACTGGCGAGAGCATGCGAAAATTTTTCCGGAACTTTATACTCTCGCTAAGAAATATTTGGCTATTCCTGCAACATCCGTTCCATCCGAAAGACTTTTTTCAAAAGCAGGTTATGTATTGAGCGATCGCCGTAATCGTCTAAGCTCACAAAAATTGGACCAAATTATGTTTCTCAATGGCAATATTTAGTATAAGCAATGATATTTCTAATACATTTTATGTAACATTTTATTATTGTTTATTAGAAGCGTCCGTGGCCGTGGCCTATCATCTGGCTGAAACGGGTACTGTTTCTGGGCTCCGAGTCGCGTACAGAATCGCATGGCAATAGCAATAGCAATAGCGAGGGTGCAAAATGCAGGTTTGACTTTTCAACAGCGCAGAGACGCGCCGCACAAAAAATACATTTCGGGCCCTCGCTATTTATTTATTTATTTATTTATTTATTTAGGTAAACCTTACAGCTTTTAGTATTATATACAAGTGACATTATAAGATATTACGCCAGTTACAAGGTACTCAAATATACAATTCAATACAGCAGTTTTAAAGAATGATAGTTACTTATGTCTAATGTTATTAAGTTATAGTGAGTGGGTATTTAAATTAAGATTGTAAATACTATTTTTATTATGTACTTGTCCATATTTCATGACGTAGGAGGAGGGGGGAGGGAGGGTGGCGGGCGGGTGAAGGAATGGAGTAGGGTAAAGTATCTTTATAAGCGATAAACGATGTACAATAGAAAGTCATTCATGTAAGTTAATGAGAGACAGAATTTTACTTTTAAATGTGTTACGTGATAGGCCAAACAAATCAATAGATGAGAATTTTTTATTGTAAAGTGTGGGTAAGCGAATAAATGGGGAGTTTTGAGCGTAGTTTGTTGTGAATTTGGGCACGTACAAAAGTGGTGTACGACGGGTTCGTTTGTTGGGTATATTGAACCCCACATGTTTGAGTAAGTCACCGCAGTCAAATTTACAATTTAATAGGTAGAACAAAAACATCATATCGATGAGATCGCGCCTGTCCTCTAATGACATTACCTTGTGACGTAAGCAAGATTCAGCATAGTCGTTAGATAGAAACCTAGCTTTATAGTTGAGGTGCTTCACGAACAGACACTGGATACGCTCTATTTGGGTGCGATATTGGGCGTAGAGTGGTCGCCAGACAACGGCACCAAACTCTAAAACACTTCTGACATACGCATAATAAAGAGCTTTGAAGCAGTGTACGTCCTTGAATGGGAGACTACTCCGAATAACAAAACCCAATGACTTGAATGCCTTGCTGGTGATATGTTCGACATGTTCATTAAACGTAAGTTTATGGTCAAGCATTATTCCCAAATCACGTACTATATTCGTTCTTGGTATAGCTTCCTTACTAATCATATAGTTATATTGTATTGTAGTATGTTTTCGTGAAAACGAAATCACCTGGCATTTACTTGTATTTACACTGATTCGATTTTGAGAATAGTATTTTGAAAGATTGTCGAGATCAGATTGAAGTAAGTGGCAGTCATCTATGGTTTCTATTCGTCTAAATATCTTCTTGTCGTCGGCGTATAATAAATAATTAGAATTTTTGAAACATTGAGGTATGTCGAAGAGGTATATATTATAAAATAAGGGTCCTAAATGCGATCCTTGAGGAACGCCAGATGTCACTGTTATATAATTTGATCGATATCCCCCTAGTACCACCGCCTGACACCTATTCTTTATGTAAGATTCAACCCACCTAAGTAGGTTCCCGTTTATACCCAATATACGCAGCTTAGTTAGTAAGTTATCGTGGTCTACTCGATCGAATGCCTTCTCAAAGTCCGTGTATATAACATCAATTTGAGCCTTTGTGCTCATATTAGATGTTATATACTCGGTCAAAAGAAGTAAGTTGGTTTCGACTGATCTGGATTTAATAAAGCCATGCTGGGCCGTAGGTATGCTCTTGATAGTATTTGCATATACATAGTGGTATACAATTTTTTCAAACATTTTACCGAGAATATTTAATTTTGATATGGGCCTATAATTCGTTATATAATTTTTGACACCTTTCTTGTGAATAGGTACAATTTGTGCTTCTTTCCAACGTTTGGGAAAAACACCCTCATTCAAGGATCTTTGATAAATAATTTTAATGGGTAGAAGAAGTCCACGCTTGCACTTTTGTATGAAAATGGCTGGTATTCCATCGGTACCGGCACTTTTTCGGTGATCAAGTCCATTAAATAACTTCAATAACCCCGCATCAGTTACTTGAATATGACACATATTTTCAGATACAGTGTTTTGATCTGACCCTGCATCAAATTTATGAGACGAGGAAGGAGTAATAAATACACTTTGGAAGAACTCGTTGAATGAGTTGCAAATGTCTTCTCCTTTTGAAAGTGTTTTGCCCTGATATTGCATGTTACACGGATATCCATTATTGTTCCGCTTAGACTTAATATATTTCCAAAATTCTTTAGGGTCCTTTTTTATAGAATTTTGACATCGCAACAGGTATTGCTCAAGACATTCGATTTGTAGTGCTTTAGTTCTGGATCTTATTAATGAAAAAGCGGAGTAGTCTAGCGGGTTTCTATATTTTTTCCATAAGTTATGCAATCTGTGTTTTTCTTTGAGGCTATTGATGAATGCTATTGCTATTGCCATGCGATTCGGTACGCGAATTGCAACCCTGGATGGGTGTCTGTTTCTATGAGGCATTTGTTTCGGGCGCCTCCGTGTTTCGCATTACATGTTAAGCTGTAGGTCCCGGCCACTATCGCTACTCGGTGATAGTAGTCGTAAATCTGGTCAGAGCCCTAATATAGCCCTAAATTGAAAACATCTGGTGGGGACAATAATGGGCTACATTATTTATTTATAGTATAAATAAAAATCTTTTAGCTAAGTGATATTCCTAATTGTTATATCTCAGAATTATGTGATAAACATACATTATGGTGTGATATCCAAGATTTATGCTAAAATGCTTAAATAAAGCTAAGGATAGTTAAAAGCTTATTGTTGAATTACATATTGTTTTTATTTTAGTTGCATGTTTACTTTAATTAATAAATTTTTATTTTATACAGTATGTGTCTGCCTTTATTAAATATTACATCGCTCTAATTTATAATAAACCTTGCCAGATGTATTACCTTTTAAAAATATATTTAAAAAAACCTTAAACTGAACGCAAACTGAAATGTTGTTGATTTTTATTTTTTGTGTTTATTTTCTTTCCTTAAACCTACCGCTCATTGAAATTTTGTTGCTTTGTATATGTTTTCTTATCTTGTTTTATTGTAACATAAGAGACATTTTTTATTACTTATATAAAATATTGATACAAATTGTCGATCTTATTTCTCATAATATAAGCATGTTAAAAACAAATTTCTGCAAACATTGTATGTATAATTATATTTAAGTTCCAGCAAAAACACATTATTAGGAACATAATAGAAGATATATTTACTTGTATTATTTTTTACTGTCAAAAAAATATAAGTAACCTTAGTTAATTGAGAATTTGAGACTGAAAGAAAAATCCTTTTTGTCACTTCGTATTTAAAGCTTAGGTACTTTTTATTTGATATTGAAATTTAATGTTACCTGCTTATGCACGTAGCACGTCGCATCTTAGCTACGTCGTCGGTACTTACAAAATGGCGGGTACGGAAGAAGTTAACGCCATGTTGTTTGTTTATGTTTCTTTTTCGCTTACACTAATGTCATTTAAATATATTTCTTTGCACTCTTACAAGTACAAGATATATACTAGCTTTCAATCAAAATAGTTTCTTATTGGGGCGCAATAAAGACTAGGGACATTCGAATATAAACTAGTAACATTTGTAAAGTTTGATGGTTTACTGATTTAACTTGTCATACAAAATTGGACAGTTTATATCAGTAAATAGAGTTTACTTTTACATGACGATAAGAATAATCGAGTAAAAATGAAATTCGAATCAGAAGGAATGAAACGACGCTCGATTATCGATTGTTCTAATTCGATTGATATAAGGTTATTCGAATAATGTGAATAACTGCTACAATCGATAAGTTTATCGATTGTTATTCACAATCGCGCATCTTTAGTTTCTTCCCTCTAATTGGTATAATTAGTATGTATTTTCAGAGCAGGTGTGATAAAAAATTATTTTATTGCCGGCAAAATTAACGTTTCTCCCATGGTGTGTGGTTTACCTGTTTGAGCAATTAACAAAGAGATATTGTATGAAGCTCGAAGTCCGTCATCGTCTTGTTTAGCAGCTGCCGAAAAAAGTTTTGACACACTTCGCTGAGCATTATGCTTCCAGGTCTCGAAAGTAGGTTATATTTTTGTCCTTTTTATTTGGATGTATTTTATTCAGATGCTCTTGAAGTCTTGAAGGCTTCATCGCTTTCTTTGAAAATGTTTTTGAACAAAAAATTCACAAAGGCAACGATGGATTTGTATGATTTTCTATGAATCCATATTTACTTAATGTATTCTGCACTGTATTGCCGTCTCTTCTTTTTTGCTTTCGACCCGGTTTGATTTTGCAAATATGATGAACATAAATACTTACTTGATAAAAGATTGCGCGCGAAACCTCTAATGAAAATAAAGGAAATGTGACAAGCTTAAATATAATTGAAATACAGCACGCCCCGACAGGAATAAGACAAACATGCACAAACTCGTTTACTTATCCCTTTCGACGCTCAATCGTAATGAGCAAGTTAGGACAAGATTAAGTATCGATGAACCAGCCGATGGCTACAGGTACAGGTTTGCACAAATCACATTATTTAACAAAAACTTGTTACAACTTGATTGCGTTTGGGCTATCCTACAAAAGCTTAGTTATTTTTAGTTTTTTTGGGTTCCGTACCCAAACGGTAAAGCGGGACCCTATTACTAAGACTCCGCTGTCCGTCCGTCCGTCCGTCTGTCATCTCATGAACCGCGATAGTAAGACAGTTGAAATTTTCACAGATGATGTTTTTCTGTTGCCGCCATAACAAAAACTACTAAAAAACAATAAAATAATGTATTTATCTGTAAACCACATACAAACTTATGAATGCATCACACCACACCCAAACCTAGTTACCCACATGTAGTGTGAAAGTAGCCGCACCAATAACTTTGTAACATTTTGCTATGTAAAATCAAAACTATTCACTCCACACCATCCCTGCCATTGTACGGTGGAAAGAAACTCTTCGTGCGCGAGTTTGACTCGCACTTGGCCCGTTTATACAGTCATACAGCAAGAAATACAAACTAAATAATCAATATTGTGTAGTTAGTAGTAGGTAGGTTTTTATTTAAATTATTTTTAAAATATAAAGTACTTAAATGAAATTAAAAATCAACCATCGCCCCCCTAAACCACGCCAATGCCCCCTATTTTTTCTGGGCCCCTTAACGCCCCCCTCTAGACCTCCAGCGCCCCCTATCGCCCACTTTGAGAAAGACTAAAATAAAATGATTCACCACTTTGAGAAAGACTAAAATAAAATGATTCAATGTCATTTAACGTCATTAGAGTACAATACTCTATTAAAACATTTCTTCGCTTACATCTGCATTGTAACCAGTTTCATAGCCTTTTTTTAAGAAAATGTACCTACCTACACTTTCCATTATTGTCATATGACTTTGCTTCCAAGAAATTGATCCGACGATATGTCACCATGAACGTTTTGCTTCTCCTAAATTCCTTAATTATACACGTGACATTTTTTTTCAAAATCGGCTGTTTCTATTCCCTGCTAGGAAAATAGTACTTTTTTATCAGTTTTGCTTTCTATCAATATCAATGTCCATTATTCCTAAATACAAAAAATTCCATCTCTTATAGGTTCAGATTTCGCCCTACTGCTCGTTCGAAATGGGCCAATACCTACCTAATTAAAACTAGGTTTAAGTTGAGGTCGATGTGCGGGAGATTCTCTCGCCTCCATGCCCTCAACAATATTGTAAGGAGGCTCTGGTTCTGATAAAATTTCCGCTCGTGCTTGCTACATGGAATGCTGCTTTGGGACACCATGTGCTTTACCGCTTCTCACCTTGTTCATTGTTCGCACAATCACGACGGTCAGAGTAGTTGAACTTTAAAAAGACAATGTGATAGTAATTTCGTTAATTTTTGCAGCGTACTGAAGCACAACTGAAAAAATGTTGGGACAATATGAAGACTAGGCGGAAGCAAATATTAAGGGATGAAAAAAAGGACCGAATGAAGACGGGGGGTGGCAGCTACAATCCACAACCGGGTCCCTCATCGAGAGATGATATTAGGAGTGCAGTTCTCGATGCTGCCATCGATGTTAGGGCGGATGCAGAGATGCGATTTTCTACCGACAATGATAAGCCCAGTGCAGAATATGCTGGTAATTACTCAATATTTACTTTTAGCTTCATAGGGTAAATTCATCTTCGCACTAGTGCTTTTTTTTTCAATCTCTGCTAAGAGCTTTCATGCCAACAAACAATGAATATTTTTGTGAATTAGTAAACTATTTTTATCGTTATCTCTGCAAATAATATTTTTTCACGAAATATTAACCTCAATTTGTGTTTTCAAAAAATTGTTTTTGTAGTGTTTAGCTGTTTTGTCAGTGCCTTTATTTAGTGCGGCGCCCGGAAAAATCAAAACCAGAGCGCTATTTTTATTTATGTTTTTGTTGCTTTTTTACTTTTAACCTCGTCCTCAGCCCGAAGCAAAAGCTATTTATGCTACTAGAGCAGAAAGTAGATGATTTCCCACGAGTGGAATTTGTATAAGTCGACACGAGTCGGAAATCATCTTTCGCGAGTGTATCATACAATCTTTTACCATGCATTGTGCGAGGAAATAAAATTAATGCGCGCTCAACATATATTTAGTCCGCGCCACCCTTCAAGTCCTGCGACGAAAATTGGAACTGCATACGGTAATCTCACTGGAAAGATAGACGGTGATGCCGCGGCTATCGGTCTACCGCGCTATACGCACGAATAGCTGCCACGTCGTATCGTAAACGGGCACTTGCAAAATACACGTTCAGCCAAACCCAGCCACATATTTTATGAATATTTGAAATTAATTTACTGACCAAAATCAACATCTAAATTAATTAATAACGCGTTTCACTGGGCCTTATCTTATTACTTACTACGCGTAATATTTTAATTGTACCTTTTATAGGAATGATAATGTGTAAATGACTTAATTGTAAAAATTTACTTAAATAATAATAACACTTTGCGTCGGGCTGACGGCGGAATTTAAAAAAACATTAATAATAAAAGTGGCACTTTCCGCACGATTTGACTTCTTGGAGTTTTCCAAGCGTTTGGTCTATTCGAGGAAATGCATTGTATAAATAGTTTTTAATATTGGAGTTAAGTTTTACAAATAAGTTAAGTACCTACAGATTATCATTCATTTGTAAGGTACATCAACATACTTCGTTAAACGCAATTAAATTCAATTATTAAAATCTAAAGTAATTATTAACACTTTAGATTTTGATTTTGATTAATAATTTTAAATATTCATTATGTTTGGCTGAACGTAAGCTTCGCTCGTGCCGTTTTGCGATACGACGTGGCATTTATTTGCACTGACGCAGCAGAATATATGTTGAGCGCGCATATATTTAAATTAAGCCCGCCATTTTTCGAATTTCTTGTTTTTTTTATTTATTAATTCCTCGCACAATGCATAGTAAAACATTGTATGATACCCTTGCGTAAGATGATATATTCACCCGCCTCGCCTCGCTCGTTTCGCTGGCTCGTGCATGAAAATGCCACTCGCCGGATCACCTACTTTCAGGATTTGTAGCATAAATAGCTATTGGACTAATTTGTTTGTCTAAATTTCAGTAGTGAATACTCCTTCGACTTCAATTGAAGAGGCCCAAAATGCTTCAGAGACAGGAAAAGGTACATTTTGCTTATGCTCTTGAAATGTGCTTGTTTTACTATGACTTATTTAAAAATACCTATATTTTAATTGTTCAGACTTTCAAGTTTACATAATAATAATAATAATACCTTGGACACTATTTACACATATAAACATAAACACACATAGGTTTATACAGTACAGAACATTCCAAAAATTACACTCGTTAACTATAAATAGCCTATGAGCAATCAAAGAATGATACCTATTTTGAAAACCCTCATCCTCACCCTTAAATATGATCATTTTGTTCAATTATGAATTTTTATTAATTTTCTAGGGGACACGAAATTCACACAGCCTTCTCCTGAAGGTTCCACAGCCACAGTACCTGAGTCTGAACATATCTCATCGACTGAAAGAGGTAATCATACCTATCACTAGCTACATCATCTCACTCGACTGGCAAGCAGTATACTTCATACCCAGAAAAGTATACATTTCTGTAAAACTATTTCATTCAATGAATAAGGCTGAGGAATCAGTATTTTGCAAAAAGAATCACTTAGTATTACCGCCAGCTTTGTGGGCATTACACCAGTTTTTATTTCGTTTTAATAGTCACAGTTTTACCGAAGCTATGACCAAAAATATATCGGCCATTTCCTAAACGCTATCGGCACTTATGATGTCGTCACTTTTCGACTCGCTGTCAGTCTGAGGATGCTAAGCTGGTTTGGAAACCTGGTGTCATGAGCTAGTGATGGAATGAGTACTTGGCGACAGTACTGGAACTCAGAAACCTTGAAATGTAAGTAAGGAAGTCGTCTTTGGACTAATTGTTTTAAGGATGATGAGCTGGTTACGCAAACTTGGTGTCATGAGCTGGTAATGACACCAAGTATACATGCGCATGACATCTGTGATACCAGCTCACCAACCTTAAGAAATTTACTCCAAATACGACTGCCTTACCATTCCTGGTTCCTGAATTCTAGTACACATCAAAGTCTTCATTCCTCACCAGCTCATGACACCAAGTTTGCAAAACCATCTGATCATCCTTAACAAATCGAGTGCTTACTATGCTGGTTCCTGAGCTTCAGTACATTCCAACACGAGAATGAGGACTCGGAGACAGTATCATCTTTAAATATGTTTGAATGCATGTGACAAGAAGAAAAACCAGTCAATGCGATCTGTAAGCAAATTCTTTCATCATCACATTACGCTCAACCCACTGTTGGGCATGGCATAATATACTTCGTTGTTACGTTGTTATCCCCCATACTTGAATTCCTAACCTTTACCCTCCTAAAAATATTCAGCAATTTTTAACCTTATGTCTTGGTAGTTCAAAACCTGTGAAAAATTCATTGTTGGGAGACTCAGCTTATGAGAGCCAACTCGTTTTTTTCGTTCGAGCCAAGTTCAGTTGTATTAATTGATGCTGAATGAACAAATGACATTTACATTATAGGTACCCGAAGTGAGGCCATCAGAGAGGAGTTAGATGCTCGGAAAGACAATTATGCGAAAATTCAAAGAAGAGAAGAAGAGCTGCATCAGCTTAAAATTCAGAAGCAGCAGTGGTTGGTGATGGCTGCTCAGGAGAATTTTAAAAAAGCCCACTATGAGGCTCTTTTGGCTGAAGTTTTGTTGGAGCAAGCTAAAAAATAATAGTATTTTAATTTTAATTTTACGAACTAAATAATATAATTTTAGCTAAAATTACTTTGTTTAAATGTCCCGTTGATTCTCAGGAACAAATTTTTAACTAACTGGTGGTACGTTCATCGGCTCTGGAAGATCCTCATTTATGCAAAAACTTATACTTATTTTGCAACACAGCACAAGCAACATTACTGTTCACAACATTGGAGTATTGGTTATTTTATATTGCAGTTTCCTGGCTAGGCATGAAAATCTCCTTTTCCGCCTTCTTCGGATTACATTCGCCGCTTCAAATTAACAACTTCTCCGCTTGATTTGGGGCTCTCTGGCGGAAAAATTCTATTCGTAACTCGTTCAAAAAGGCTTCTTTAGGAACCTCGCTACGACCGTCGCCTTCGGCTCGTGCCGTAAACTTCTCGGTTCGTAAATATAAGCCTTTACGAACTCGTAGGAAATCTACTATTTCACTTCACATGCTCGTCTTTGCTCTAGCTAGAGCACAAAGTAAAATTGTTTCAAAAGGCTGAGATAATTGGGACTAACAGCCACACGCACAATAGAACTTCGTACAATAAACTTGTTATTTTAGCTGATATGCTTGAATAAAATTCACATTCGTGTTTTCTGTTACAAAATTATTTAAGTAGGTAGATAAAACAGAAGTAAATTATTATTCAAAAACGTATCGAACCATTAAATGACTTCGCAGTATGAAGTACCTTAGTCTAATGTCATATGTCGAAAATTAAAATTAAAATAAAAAAATAAAATTGGCGGGCGGGAAGTTTGTTTGTCTTTTTGCAATTTGTTTGTTGCTGTTCCATGATTGTTGTTTTTCGATATTTTTTTGCGATTGTTCCATTTTCTCTAATCGAAGTGAAAAGCAGTGTGTATAACTCGGCCATAAACCCCAAGCACAGCGGTGTTAGAGTATGCCATATTTTAGACATCTAAATTAAAGTTAACTTTTTGCGTTAAAGTTTCTTTAAATGTAACAAACTTGCTGGAACGCCTTAAGAATAGCTCAATCAATAAGAAAAATGAATGCGGAAATAGTTGCATTATGTTCTGAGATAGATGTCTTCGTTTTATTTGCAGTAGGTTGATTTCGATTTATATACCTCCACATACATAATTTACCTGTCAGGGTACTTTCTTTCGTATTTTTTTTACTTGTCTGTGATTGTTGGTCCACTAATTTAACCTCTTAATGCCGGAGGAGAAGTCATTTTCCCGTTATTCATCTTCTGGACCAGAACTTCTGGAGACCTGGATCTGGACCTGGTTATGAGGCATCGTAATTTTGAACCTCATGTCATGGTATTAAAATTCAAAACCTCGGCAAAATGTCTTTTTGGAAGACATCCGGCATTAAGAGGTTAAGAAAAAATACTAATAAGATTTATTATATCTAGGTATTTATTTGTTTATCACACAACACAATAAATAACTGCAAGCCATTTTTTTTCGAAGGAACCCCAATAAGTTAACCATTACTAAATCATTTGTTAATTTTGTTTTGGGCTCCATTCCAAATTATTTAAGTTTACTTACCAAAAAGCACCTAAGAAAAAAAACGACTTCAGATAAATATAAGTGATAGAAGAAGGTACAACAATTGTATTGATTGAGTATTATAGACACTGACTAGAATATTATTGATGAGTAGGTAATTAACATTTATTATTTGAATTTGGATATTTAATGTACCAACTGTTTTTTTATATAGCACTTTAATTGTAAAAGGACGAAAATATTTTAAATAATGAGTACAATACAAGAATATTGTTATGAACAAAGACTTAAATTTTAATGAACTGCGAAACAATGTTTTTAAATTTCAGTTGTAATAAATACGCAATACGGTATTGGACAAGGTAGTCAAATAAATCTAGGAACATGTCTGAATTTGAATCATTGTATACATTTTGGCTTGACAATATCAGAAAATGTACGTGTGGATTGAGTAAGCACCCTTCTGTAAAATATGAAAAAATGCTGTTCATTTAGTAAAAGTTCTTAACCATTTGTAAAAGTAATCTCTTCATTTGTAAAAAGATAAAACAAAATATACATTGATAAACATGCGCTCACTCAGTTCTCACAAACTACCACCGAAATCAGTGAATGTATTAATTTAATAGTAAAACCTACGCTAACTTACCTTTATAATTTGTAGATCACCTAGTAACATATTTAAGGTTTTACAAATAATTTCTTATGCTCACTCAATCCGCACACTTTCGAAAACACGATTTGTGATGAAGAAACTGAATATTTAAACTGCTATTTAGGTACGTGTATAGTTAAGTAAAATGAATATGGGAGTTTGTAAAATACAAAAAGAACCACTAACTTGGCAGGTTTTTGGATAATAAATTAGTATATTTGACGACGACGGCAAAGCAAAAAGAAGATTAAAGAAATTCACAAAACAAATAAACGGGTAAGTATTGTTAGGACTCGAAAATAACTGCATTACTAAGTTTCAATTAAAATATAGCTTAAAAGGTTAACAGAATATCTTGGTTAGAACTTTCTATGCACTAATGCACAGATGTTCAAAACTTTTACATTATTTGAGTTGATGTAAACCGAAGGTCTTAAATTACCATTATTTGTAAATTTTGCATTCATGTTTGGTTTTGGTCTACTAATTTTAGCTTCTCCTTTCCATTTCTCAACATAAGGTAAATCCGAAAAATAGAGTCTTCAGTATAGAACGATTATGAGCAGCCCAATTACATTTATTTAATCGGGCTGCTCATAATCGATTTATTTTTAGGTTTAAATTTGTTAATAATATCTTGAGCTAAATTGCATAATGCTGACTTCATTTCCCCTTCTAAATATTCAGTATAATATTTGAAAAATTCATCTATTCTGTATCTATTAAATTTTGTTTTAAATACAAGATGTTGTCAAGTCTTAAAATAACTTTCACATCCTGAGGAGGACGGAGCTATATTTTCAGACTCAAAGAAATTTCTCGACAAATTTGACCATAAAGAAAGTTTCAATAAAATTCTTCTGAAAGTAGGAATAAATTGGGGATAGATATGCATTCTTGTTGTCTTCTAGAACTGGATTTTGTTTTATAGCATCTTCAACAATACCGTTAAACCAATTTATAAATTCTAAATCTTCGTTTTTAATCGCATCATCATTAAAATCATAAGTTTTATTTAAGTCCTTATCTTCAGAATCAAATCCATCATCAACTTTAACAGCGCGTAGTAATTTTTCTAATCTTGACATGATTTCATTATTTCATTTCATTATTATGTTGGCCGAGGCAAAGTTTTATAACGTCGTGAATGATATCTTTCGCTAATTGGTAATTTTCGCATTTTTTTAAACAAACTATACAACAGATATAATAATATTCGAATCAAGGTTTGTTTTAAAGCAACTTAAATTATGTAACACTTTAATAAAGTGACTCGTGTCAAGTCTGATAAACGCACTTGGTTTTTCAAAATCACTGCCCTCTAAAACTGTAAATAAATGTTTTATGTAGCTTTTTGTGGTGCAATATAATGCAAAAGCTTGAACACACGCATAAACTAAAGCTCATCGGTTATAACTTCAGTAGGCGGAGTATCTATATATGACAACCACTTCCTTAACCAAAGCAAAATCGAATGTTCTGAATGAGAGTCGGTCACATTTGAAAAATGGGCACAGATTTAAGTTTATCATTGGCTGTTAATAACATACATATAAAAATAATCGTTTTGTTGCACTGGTACCATCCGGCAAATATATATTTTGAAAAAACGATCCAGTTGCATCTATCGTGATTGTTGCTTTTTAAATTTAGTTTGATAACTATTGTAATACTGAATTTGATCATTACTCG
Organism: Argyresthia goedartella; assembly: GCA_949825045.1. Classification (NCBI taxonomy): domain Eukaryota; kingdom Metazoa; phylum Arthropoda; class Insecta; order Lepidoptera; family Argyresthiidae; genus Argyresthia; species Argyresthia goedartella. The sequence goes on along the minus strand of OX463831.1, from coordinate 8,667,898 downwards.
AAAAATATAAACGAAAATCTGGAAAGACATTGAATTCTCGAATTATGTTAATATTACCTCGAGCTGATATTTTAGCCATTATAAACAAAGACAACATTGAATTTGAATGTGGTAAATGTTCATGTCTAGCTTCTGACTTAATCTTTCTTAAACAAGAAATAGAAGGCAGTACTGGTGGAGCTATATACGTTCAGTACCACCTATATGAGCTGATGCCAACTCATTGTGTACTTTAACAGCAGATTTATGACATAGTGTTTTAGCTATTTGTCGTCTTCTGAAAGGTGTAAGTTTTAGTTTTTGTACGGGGTTGTTTAAACGTCACAGTGAAATCTCATGATTTTTTCTGTTTTTCTTGAATTATATATACGAATTTTAGCATCGCACTGGGAACATTTACCTACTAAATTAATTGAATCATCACGAATTTTGGGTTTCTTAAGCGTCCATGGGCATGGCAATTTCGAATGAATCTCTATTGATTTTAAATTTAAATTGATTAAACTCCATTTGTTTTTTTTATAATTAAAGACACCAGTAGTACTGCTTCTTCTTCTATAGACACTTTGTTCCAGTCATAAATATCGAGATAGAAAGTAAATGTTTGACACTTGTGATTATTTATTATAAAATCGTAGTTTTCTCTTCCCGACGTCGTCTGCGAATTCTGTGAAGGAGAAGTACTGCCTAATGATTTGGATTCCTCATTTGAAGTATCAGTATTATTTAGTTTTGTCGTTCAGGGCGAAAATCGCACTTCGATGTCGATTAAGTGATATGTACATGTACAATGCCATCGGTGACATTTTATGATGCAGTTTTTTAAACATCTCAGTAAAAACAGGATAATTATATTTAATTTTGGGATCTTGTAATTGTCCAGCATGTTGAAGAAATAGGTTTTTCTGGTTTTCGAAATAAATTTTTGGTTTACGACCTCCGCTGTAATATAATTGGACATATGTGTATGCCCGTGTACCAAACGGCTGTCCTGTGCGATTTTCTATATTTTTTTGTCGTTTACCGCTACCACTATTACCATGCTAGAATTCACAAAACAAGAGTTCATATCGTCGAACCACTAAAAGATCAAGATGATGCTGTTCATACTAGCGATCGATCAGCAACGGCAACCTATCGACGGTCACAAGTGAACATCTAATTATATGTCATCAACATTTCTATTTCGAAATTTGTATAGGTAAGTATGGCAGAGACAAAAAACCGTTTTTGAAATGCATTTAGGATCCGTATTATTGATTAAAATAAGATGGACTTTATGTGAAGTTTCTGGAGTAGTAAACGAGATGAGTAAACTGAAATTGCCATTATAGATAATTATGTACTTACGTTATAATCATCAGGAAAACTAATAACACCGATAACAGATTAATTGCTTGTGAATAATATTTAATATTCCAATTATAGTAACTGTATTCAAGATCGAACGAATAAGTATAGAATATTTCTAAAAGTTTAGCTTTGGAAAAATCGTGAAAGCTAAGGTTGCGTTCCGAAATGATGTGCAAGTAGTAAATAAAAGGTAACAATTACGGATCAGGTAAATCGTAAATGTAACAGAATGTACCAACCTAAGGAATTGTATACTTTAAAATTAAATTCAGAATATAATGTCCTGTATTTTAGATATGACCATAATATTATGAAGTCTGGTCACCCTAAGTGATATATTTACATGAGAAAAATTACAATTGAATATCTTTAAAAATAGACAACGAATATAAAATGTTAGAAGGTGGATATGTAGTAAAATATTTTACTAAAGGTTGTACTAATTCAAAGTTTCTGTGATACTAAAAATCTTAAGATATTAACATTTTTAACTTACTTAAAATATGTGGACTGAGTGAGCACTTACAAACATTTACTATCCAAAAACCTGCCAAGTTAGTGGTTCTTTTTGTATTTTACAAACTCCCTTATTCATTTTACTTTACTATACACGTAAATAGCAGTTTAAATCTTCAGTGTCTTCATCACAAATCGTGTTTTCGAAATTGTGCGTATTGAGTGAGCATAAGAAATTATTTGTAAAACCTTAAATATGTCACTAGGTGATCTATAAATTAAAAAGGTAAGTTAGCGTAGATTTTACTACAGACTAGTATATAAATATTATATGTTGAACTGAGTGAGCGCACGTTTAACAATGTATATTTTGTTTTATCTTTTTACAAATGATGAGATTACTTTTACAAATGTTTTAGAACTTTTACTAAATGAACAGCATTTTTTCATATTTTTCAGAAGGGTGCTCACAATTGGCCATGTAAAAAAAAAACAAAGTTACCAAATTGAGAAAACTATTTCGAGATAATTATGTTCCTAACTAAATTCCGTTATTCACGTCATAAATTCCACGATTACTGATATATCCGCAAAAAATAATTTACTTCATTGTCCTTTACGGAATAGTTTGTTCAAATTCCCTTCGCCGTTAAGTTGGCTGTTCCGAAAACTGTCAAGTATTGACAGTTTTCCTGTCAGTCGGAACGTAAACAAATATTGATATTATAGTTTTTTAGTTTTATAATTGGAAACAACCAGCCTAAAGTTCAACCGTTTCAAAACTGACCAAGTGACATCACGAGGAGTGTTATTTTATAAATTATTTAAAAAATAATTAGACATTTATTAATTTAAATAGTGAAATTTAATTTAATAAAAATAAAATAATAAGTAGTACTAATTTTTTTAGCATGGCCCATTGTACCTTCCTTTTTAGCAGTTGTTTTATTAACCCAATTTTGTGTGAAGAAAACAGCACTTGATTATGACGTCAAATGCTAACTAGTATTTCACAGAAATCATGACCAATTTGGACAGTTTCTAAAACGTATATATTTCGACAAGCAGTCCAACATCGTATTACTTATATTCAGCTTAATTATAAAATATTCTATCGAAATAGTCATAGTAGGAACACACATGAACATTCACGAATACTTAAGGCAAATAGTTTTGGCTTAGTTGCTATCGTCTTAACTAAAACTAATGATTTTTCTGGGCGCGGTCTGTATTAATGTAGGTAAGATGTGACTTAGTAGCGACTAAGGTCACTTGCAATGATATTGGCAAGTGTCTCTCGTTCCCTCAGCATTAATACGTTTATTAATGTCGCAGCCCTATCGTAGAACACGCCTTATTGCATACAGGCGCGCCCGATTGAAAAATGTCGCTGATTTATAATGCGGCTACCTCACCTTGAGCCGGATTGCAATTCAGCTGAAATAAACTACGCCGCATTGTACTTGTGAGCACTTCGCGTTCGTCAAAGCGCGTCGTCTATACGCCGCTTTGAAAGTTTTAGTTCAATTTATCGCCACAAGTAGTGCGGCTTGTAAAGAATTAAACGCGTTTATTTTGTAAAACATGACATGGCTAATTACAAAATTAATATGTATTAACATTTTTTCAGTAAACATCTTACCTTACGTAACTAACTAACTAACCTACTGACAACGGAGCCAGTAGCCTTTCATTATGGTAGGACAAAAGTATAATAATAATAATACCTTGGACACTATTTACACACATTGATCTAGCTCCAAACTAGAATTCCCTGTATCTTGGGTACTAGACAACGATACACATACTCATATAGATAAATATTATACTTAGATAGATAAACAACCATGACTAGGGTAGGTACAAACATCCGTTCTCATACCAGGGCTCGAACCCGGGACCCTTGGCTTTGTAGGCAGGGTCACTGCCGACTCGGCCATTCGGGTCGTCGACATGCTATCTTACAATATAGTTTATGTGACTGCTACATAATGGAGGGCGTTAATACTCGAGAATAATATCACTCGAGAGTTTTAATGCCTAATTATGTACAGTTACATACACTAGTTTATCTACACACATATCATAAGCTCTCTTTGATGTGTTCAGGAACTGCATTTTTGACCGGCATTGTGGCATTGATCTTATCTCTGCATTTGTTTAGCTTGTTATGTAGTACCAACTTCACAGACAAACTAGGGGCGGCACGCAGGCGGGCTTCGGCGTTCGAAATTGGTATGTCATAATATGTAGAAAATTTACACATTATGGTCTTAATGTACAAATTTTCAGATAAGAAATGAGTTTTTACCAAATAGTTTTACATTATGCTGGTCTTAACGTGCGGTTTTTAGACACAGTAAAGAGGGTTTATGATACGTGTGTAGATAAAATTATTTACAGCCATTCCTAGCTTAGTCTCTGATCAATAAAATCGTCCAGCGCCCATATTGCATCACCTATACCGGGGTATAGTCATCATTTATAATCACCCTACATTTCTTCTTGCTGACATTAACGCTAAACGTTGGACGCCGCTTTGTAGAACGTATATCGCCACTACAATCCGGCTCAACGTGAGGTAGCCGCATTACAAAACAGTGACATATTACATTCCGCGCGCCTCTGTGTAATAAGGCGGGTTCTACGATATGGCTGCGAAATTAATACAAGCTCGCTGGTAAGTGTGTATACGTCACCGTAAGATAGTCAAAGCCGTTAGTTGATAAACTAACGCGTTAGTTTTTCAACTATCATGTCAACCTAACACGAAGACTATTCCGGGGGCTTCGCTGCGCTCTAACAGTTTACTATTTAACGGTTTTAATCTTTAGCTTATCAAGTAACGCATCATTTAGTAAGCAGTACGCTACAGTTTACTATAGAGATGAGCAACTAACGAGAAAAAAAACGTTAGTTTATCAACTAACGGTTTTGACAATCTTACGGTGACATATATACCAATAGGTACCACCCATATACTATACACGTAACGGTGTCATTGAATTTTAAATTATGCTAATTTAATCTAAGACCCGACATTTAAAACATCTAATAATCATGCATGTTTAATAAGTAGGTAGGATATCAATTGATAACCAGAAAGAAACCAGAAACTTTTACAATGACAATAAATACTAACTTTCACCTATTCACACAGTGATGTAACATTTTGTGCAATAAATCTTAATTAGAATGTTTAAAAGATTGTTTTATAATTATTACCTGTTGAGTATTATTTTAAACTCCAAAATCATGAAATACGGGCATTCATGTTCGCAGTATATGTTTAGTATAAGTATGTACTACATGTCAAACTTAACTTGGTACCTCGCCCACCTGATGACAACATAGAGTCGATCACGGGTAGAGTGCGATAACAAGAGAGGGGGGAAACCCATCCCTCTCGGGTGCCAAGAGAAGATTGTGGCGTAGTAAGCAATAACAGTATTACAGACGTTTTAACCTACATCGACTAACATGTATGATGTAAGCTGATCTTAATGTGTAACCGTTATTCCTACCAACGTACACACAACTACGTACTGGAAGATATCACGTGAATGACATAATGTACACATTACAGATTAACACCGATATACCAACATTAGAGTTATAGAGAAAAGTCTCTTCCACTATTTATTGCAAACGAGTAAAATGCTCAAATCGTTGCTTAATTTTGATGACTGTAGTCGAGGACCTAAATATATTTTGGTTATTGATCTATCTAGCTAACAAACATATCTCTCTACCTTAGTCATAGAATATTACTAGGATAACTCATGTAGGTTCGTCTGAGTTCTTCAAGGTCAAGTCTGAAAATGACTCGAAAAAAAAAATTGTTTGTAGGTACATAATTATAACTATACATAGTAATTATCAATACCAGTTGATTTTAGACAAAAACTCTCGAGTAATTGCAGCAAATATTGCACTCAAGTGATTTATGGTGATTTGATAACATAATTTGTTATTAATAATTCATATAGGTCTGTTCTTTTTAAAATTAACTAACAAATTACTGCTACTCACTGTCGGGATTTCAGAAGAATATCTTCTTTCAAATACTATGTCGATTTATCTGCTGAATTTACGTTATGAAAACAACAATAAAGCTCTATTTTGGCAATAGAGATGACCCTGTGCATTTACGCCCTGGCTGATAACAATGTAAACTCTAAGAAATAACATTTATCAGACTAAATAAGCACTAAAATAGTAACATTGTCCCTAGGTATTGTAATGACAAGTAGGTTTTTAAAATAATGTGAACAAACATGACAATCTGCCGATTCCGCAGTCAAAAAAGGTACCTAATTAAAAATGAGTTCGAAAATGTATTTTTACTATGATTATTTTTTTCGCCTCGGGAATTTCGAAATTATCACATACATTTCTTTGTTTACATTTTTTTAAACACCCAGTTCTACTATAGTTGTTCTTAATTCTTGAGTAAATTTTCTGGACATCAAATCGAGAGGTGCTAGAATATTTTATTTGTTTGTTAAGCCTAGTTATTATTGTGAAATGATATGAATGAGTATGAGTATGTAGTTAAAATTTAATAAATATTAATGCATTCACACAAAACTACTTTAAGAGGAATGTTGTAAATAGACCAATATCTACACACCTTAATTAACACAAAAGTAAATATGCATCCGAATATCCGATATCTAATAACACAACAGTGAATTCGAGATGAATAATTATCTATGACATTGTCAACTCGACTGGAAAAATATAAATAAATAAAATAATTATGTAATTATCCTAAATTCAATAAGGTGAAAAATAATAATTACTACTCGTGCCAAAACATAATATAAAATGAAAAATTTCCATTCTATTTATATTTTATGGTATTTCACGTCATATTCTCATTTTGTATGAGTGGGCATGAGTAATAAATACTTCTTAATTTCATGACTAGACTTCAATTCTGTAAACCAATAAGAATATTTGTAAAAATTCTACATTGAAAGTAAGCTATGTCTAAACGTAGTAAAACTAAAGTTTGTGGATTTTCCCGCCAAATATGCGTCTCAGTTTTTTTTTAACTCAGCTGCGGGCTATATTGACAGAACACCTTTCATGATTTATCAATCCTATCATACCAAGAGTAAACATTTTGGGCTCTGATTTTGAATCGTCAATACTCCCTTACTTAAATGTCAGATTCCTTGAAAATGTGCGTGGGGCTATCCTCTTTGAAGTGTATGTAGCGCGAGGTGGGTGATTCTACGACGTTCTCAGGTGGCACCTCGTGTTCATCAGGCTTCGCGTGCTTTGGAGACGACTCAGAATGAAACTCCTGTCTGTAGTTGCCTGGAAATTAAACAATTTAGGTGAAATTTTTGTTTCTTAGGGGTTTTTTTTTTCAAGAATAAAGCAGAAAGTATTATTTTTATAGGAAAGGAAGGTATTATTTTTATAGGGGCTACGGTTGTGGGTACGGCAGGTGGTAGTCATTATATAGGGCTTAATATAGGAACCTTCAAAAATAAAGTGTATGCCTCACCGCACACAGACCACAACCAGTTTCCAAATTAAATGTCCTTATAAGTGGTTGGTGGCGTGTCGTGTGGCGGCGTTTTGTGGCTCGAGACCGGCAAAGTGTAGCGTGCTTCAGCCACTTTCTAGTTGCTTATTGTGGCTGTGGTGGTCCGCGTGCGGCGAGGCTTTAACTTGGAAAATGAGTTTTGTCAATTATATCAAGCATCAACAAACAAAAATACAACAAAAAATACTCACAGACTTCAGCACATTAACAAGGTTAAACTGTGAAAAAGAAAAGTCAAGCAAACAAAAACAGAACAAGCGTTTAAAAAAAAATACACAAATATGCATTATCAGTGCGGAATGAATACTTTAATTATATGTATTTTATCACTTAACTAAATAAACAAAAACTAGCACCACTCGTCAATACGAAATAAATTGTGTAATATTGTTAAATAACTCTATTAAAAGCAGTGCATTGTTACATTCGCACAATAAAATGTCCACTGTAATTTAAAGTCCCTACCTATCTTTTACTATAACAATATTATACTTCGTATACATTATCGTTGCCACAGACATTTTAATTTCATTAAAAATATCGCATGAAATCATAAGACATGTCACGCGGTACTAGCTATTAATATACGACTTTAATAAGACTTAATAGAGTCCATAACACAGTGATTGATGTGTTACCTCATTCTGTTTGTAATGCGATACAGTAGTCTTATTATGTTATCTGACCTCTGGGAATTTCTATCAGAAACCGACTAATAAAAAAAACTGCTTGTTTAAAATAATCGTGTTCTGATTGGTTAATTCGTCAATTTGAAATGGATTCCAATAGAAATTCCTAGATGTGTAGGCAGTAAATGATAAGGTCACAGTTTTGGTGATACTACGTAGCGGTAATGTATAATTCTACATTTGATGCAATAAAATAACATGTTCCCGTCAATTAATAAATACTAAATTGGTTTCTCATTAGTATTGATTTGTATGCCCTCAACTTTACTATAAAACCTCTTAAGTACAGAACATATTGATTATTTTAACCATAATCTTACTGAGAATTGACACCATTCATCATTGGTCCACGCTCTAAAAATAATAATAAATGGCCATTTATTAGGTCAGAGAAAATGACTTGCTGGACCATAATTATGACTATAATACATAGGTATTTACATACTGTATTTTCCACTTGAGCAGAACTAGACTAGATTGTAATCCATTTGGTATAATTTCGTCAATAAAATAACAAAAATAAAATCCTATTAAAGACAAATAATTAAAGAAAATGTTGCATAACTACAACGATTAACTAAACTTTTAGTAAAATACAAGAACGCACAATAAAAAAGTGCTAATTTAAATTAAATATATCAATAAAGCGTTTGCTAGTAGTAGGCAGAGGTCATGCACAAAATTGTATATACTTATGGTACTATAAATACTACTGTTTCTTTTTTCTTGGTTAAAGGCATTAATATGTTGCAGTTTATTTTAAAGACTACTAGATCTAAATCTTATAAAAGATAAAGTAGTTATCAGATTTGAAACGGTTAATCTAGGTGGCTCCAAAATTTAAAGTGAAGCTAAACATTAATGCCTTAGCACGGTTAAATAACGATAATTGACAAAACTATCTCAGTGTGATTGGGCCCTTATTCTGGAGTGCACTATATTTTAAGCTAAGGCTTGACAGATAGCAATTTAACACTAAACTCAATTAAACTTTGATAATTAGTGCCAACTCGCGTTTCGTCTGCCAGGCCTTAGTCTAAACTGAAGCTAAAAGTCAAAACCAGCAGTTATTATTTAGTCCCGGAAAAATCTGAATACAATCCAGAATTCGGCTCGTCGTCAAAATCATAGTGCATCTACGACAAAAGCGACATTCATTTTATTACAATAAAATCGTGGAATCAATTAGTTATTGATAAATAACTAAATCATCTGTGTTCAGCCCTATATCAGTTTTAACAAGTACTGAATAATTCGATCTTTATAATCATAATATCGTCTAAAAATAATTTATAAAAAATAAACGTCGCTTTAAAAATATTTTGCCAGTGACATTATGAGTAAAAATATTCAGCCAGTTAAAACATTTTAAAGTTCTCTTTTGCATCAACGTTAATGTTGAATCGCCTTTAGACCCTCTAAGTTTTCAGACCGGAATATAATCTAGATGAGTGCGTCATCTTTTGATCCAGCACTCCCAATACTCCTCTACTAACTTCTTTTTTTTTCAAGGCAGCGATTGCTCTACGTTATGCCAAAGTTGACGCAAAAGAGGTTTACGAAGTGCAACAATGACTCGAGCATTTAGTACAGTCTACTTTGGACGCGCGCCGCCGACAGAAACCAATACATTTCAGAGCCAAACAACACAGTCCTGCCTTACTCGCGCCCGACTTGCACGACTCCCGACTATTTAATCTTTCCAACTTCTTGTTCTTCTCTAACAATTTATCTAATCTGCTCTTCAATTGGGTCGGAGAGACGCTCCTATCCCTTGACAACTTAAACGTCGCCTTTAACTCCACCTTTTCACCCAATATATCCCCAATTTCGGATAAATCAGACCCGGTCGACGCGGCCTCAGCGTTCGGTGTATGGGAATCTATACTCTCCGGGGTATACGGGTCGAGGCAGCGTCTAGCCGAGAGTAAAGTCGTGTCAATGTCGTTAATATAGACTTCGCAGTTGTCGTAACTGACGCGCGTGATCTGTACGTCGGGGACGTGCAAGTCGTGCAGCGAGCCGCCGTGCGCGGGGCGCCGTGCGGGGCCCAGGGCAGACAGGGAGGCGGGACGTGGCGGGGGAGCGGGGGGCCGGATACCTCGCTCGCTCTGCAGCTGCACGCGCAGGTAGATCGGCTGCGGACAAACGGACACCAGTTACTCTACTAACTTTTTATTTCTTCTTCTTGCTTCTGACAGTTCTGTCACACGAGCAGCAGGCGCGTCGGCAGCTGTTGACGACAGGCATAAAATGTTTCGGCAGTAAACGACAGCCAGCTTAAAACAAGGCAAAAGCAAAATCAGACGCATTGCGCGCGATTTCAGCTGATTTGTTGCGTCTGATTTTGCTGTTGACACATTTTGAGCCTTCTGACTGCTGCCGACACGTTTTAAGCCTGCCTGTCGACTGCAGCCGATGCCGACGCTGCACGTCTGTAAGAGCTTTAAGTCACTGCAATCAAAATATAAGACCGTTAATGATACTTTGCCACACATTTTGACCCTCGCTAGGTAGTCCACCTACAATCATAAAATTTGGCAAGGAGATGGTCTTATAGCAAATCCGAAATCCATATTTTGTAAATCACAAACATCACAAAAAACAACGTTTTATCCGGCACCCTCGGTGCTAGAGAGACTTTTGAATTATTTATTTCTTCAATTCCTAGTAATTGCGTTAAAAATGCAAAGGATATGTAATTATATTAAAAAATAAAAAAATGCAAATGAATACAACTTGACGACACGAATGGCCGAGTCGGCAGTGACCTTGCCTACGAAGCCAGGGGTCCCGGGTTCGAGTCCCGGTGGGGTAAATATTTGTTTGATGACAACGGATGTTTGTACCCTAGTCATGGTTGTTTATCTATCTAAGTATAATATTTATCTATATAAGTACGTGTATTGTTGTCTAGTACCCAAGATACAGGGAATCTTAGTTTGGGGCTAGATCAATGTGTGTAAATAGTGTCCAAGGTATTATTATACATTAAAACTTGCTTTAGTTGCAAGTTTTTTATTTTTATTTATTTCAGTTTTTTTTCAACGTAACAACGTAATAAAAATACATTTTCGTTGAAAATTTCAACTCTCTACCTAATAGAGTTCACCGGATAGAGCCCGCTGACGGACAGCCAGACAGTAAGACTATTTCTATGTAAATACATAGAAAACATCCAAGGCTAAAAAAATATACATGCTCATTACACGAATATTTGCCCTTACCGGGATTCGAACCCAGGACCGACACCTGCGAAGGCAGGGTCACTACCCGCTAGGCTAAATAGGGTCGCGTTTGGCACCCTTCGGGTACGGTACCCTAATAAATTTACACCCGGAAATCAAATTGGCTATGACTCCTAGAGCCAAAGAAACTTAGCGCGAACTGTAGCTCCATTGAATATGTGTGTGTCGTCGCTGTTTCTGGTTCCCATGACACAAGTATCCTAGTGTGGGGCCAAAAAGCGATGTATGTGCCTGTATGTAAATGTCTTTGTTAATATAGTTGGTGCTTGAGTCCACCAGATAGCTTACCTTGTGGTCACCCATACAAGCTGTATCACCGATCACGCCATACTCAGCGCGCTTCCTCGGTGCGTCGACTAACCGTCTCAGCTCCGCCAACCCGCACTCGGGCTTCGGCGAGCCTTCGGACTGGTTGCGCACGAGTTTGCGGCGGACGGGCGAGCCTTCTGATTCTGATTGTCTATAAGATACAAACGAACTTAGTTAACTTATTTGATTCTAGAGTATGGTCAACGAAAGAAGAGTAGAACACCACATCAGTTATTTTTGCAGATGACTTTTCTATTTTAATAAAGCATGAAGACCATACCAATGTGAGCGAAGTATTAAAAACTGTATTACTGACATAACAAACTGGCTCAAGTAAACAAACACAGACGGTACCTGGCCACGTTGATGCCGGGTAAGGAAGACGTTTGTAGCGTCATCTAGTGGCTTATGTCTGAACTTCTGACATAGATACCTGATAAATGTGTTGTAATAATACTTGTCATAGTTGATAACGTACTGTATGCTGGTCGGGTCTTCGATGCTCTTCCTGGCCACGTTGATGCCGGAAACGGATCACGTCAGTAGCGACATCTAGTGATTTATGTTTGAACTTTTTATATAGATAGCTGGTAAGATAAATGTTTTGTAATAATACTTGTTATAGTTGATAGCGTGCTGGATGCTGGTCGGGTCGGCAATGCTCTTCCTGGACACGTTGATGCCGGGTACAGATAACGCGTCTAGATCGGCTACGCTGCTTTTCTTCTCCAAAAATTTTCCGGTCTGTAAAACAATGGGATCGGGTTGACGACCCGAATGGCCGAGTCGGTAGTGACGCTGCCTACGAAACCAAGGGTCCCGGGTTCGAGTCCCGGTGGGGGCAAATGTTTGTTTGATGAGAACGGATGTTTGTACCCTAGTCATGGTTGTTTATCTATCTAAGTATAATATTTCTCTATATAAGTATATATATCGTTGTCTAGTACCCAAGATACAGGGAATCCTAGTTTGGGGCTAGATCAATGTGTGTAAAAGGTGTCCAAGGTATTATTATTATTATTATTATATTGTGAATTCCGGCAAAGACAACTGTGGGCTGGTGAGTGGTCGAGACTCGTTGGAATACCGAGCGAGACAACAACATGAATGTCAGGTTTTCGAAGTTTGTTTGTGCCGTGGCCGTTGAAGAGTCCTACGACACAGGGTATTGGCAAGGGGGCAGATGCCCATATGTATAATAATTCATAATTGCTTGTTGCACACAGATTTGTAAAAAGTAATATTAATTAATGTCCCTACCACGATGCACATTCCTTATCTCATGTGAGATCGAGCCATACCCCACCAGGTTGGCCCAGTGCGGGATGTTAAAGGAATCAGAGGCTTCTCAATAATATTATTGTGTATAATATGTAACCTAACCTAGGCACCTGTCTCGCACAATAGAGTATTCAATATTTGGCTAAAAGTGGGCACAATTGTGCTTCTGCCTCCCCGTATGGGAAAAGGTGTGACGATATGTTATGTTATGTTGTGATATGTTACGTTGTGTTATGTTATGTTGCGTTATATGTGCTGTTATGTTATGTTATGTGTTGTACTAAGATGTGTCATGTTGTGTTATGTTATGTTGCGTTATATGTGCTGTTATGTTATGTTATGTGTTGTACTAAGATGTGTCATGTTGTGTTATGTTGTGTTGCGTTATATGTGCTGTTATGTTATGTTATGTGTTGTACTAAGATGTGTCATGTTGTGTTATGTTGTGTTGCGTTATATGTGCTGTTATGTTATGTTATGTGTTGTACTAAGATGTGTCATGTTGTGTTATGTTATGTTGCGTTATATGTGCTGTTATGTTATGTTATGTGTTGTACTAAGATGTGTCATGTTGTGTTATGTTATGTTGCGTTATATGTGCTGTTATGTTATGTTATGTGTTGTACTAAGATGTGTCATGTTGTGTTATGTTGTGTTGCGTTATATGTGCTGTTGTGTTATGTTATGTGTTGTACTAAGATGTGTCATGTTGTGTTATGTTATGTTGCGTTATATGTGCTGTTATGTTATGTTATGTGTTGTACTAAGATGTGTCATGTTGTGTTATGTTGTGTTGCGTTATATGTGCTGTTATGTTATGTTATGTGTTGTACTAAGATGTGTCATGTTGTGTTATGTTATGTTGCGTTATATGTGCTGTTATGTTATGTTATGTGTTGTACTAAGATGTGTCATGTTGTGTTATGTTATGTTGCGTTATATGTGCTGTTATGTTATGTTATGTGTTGTACTAAGATGTGTCATGTTGTGTTATGTTATGTTGCGTTATATGTGCTGTTATGTTATGTTATGTGTTGTACTAAGATGTGTCATGTTGTGTTATGTTATGTTGCGTTATATGTGCTGTTATGTTATGTTATGTGTTGTACTAAGATGTGTCATGTTGTGTTATGTTATGTTGCGTTATATGTGCTGTTATGTTATGTTATGTGTTGTACTAAGATGTGTCATGTTGTGTTATGTTATGTTGCGTTATATGTGCTGTTATGTTATGTTATGTGTTGTACTAAGATGTGTCATGTTGTGTTATGTTATGTTGCGTTATATGTGCTGTTATGTTATGTTATGTGTTGTACTAAGATGTGTCATGTTGTGTTATGTTGTGTTGCGTTATATGTGCTGTTATGTTATGTTATGTGTTGTACTAAGATGTGTCATGTTGTGTTATGTTATGTTGCGTTATATGTGCTGTTATGTTATGTTATGTGTTGTACTAAGATGTGTCATGTTGTGTTATGTTGTGTTGCGTTATATGTGCTGTTATGTTATGTTATGTGTTGTACTAAGATGTGTCATGTTGTGTTATGTTATGTTGCGTTATATGTGCTGTTATGTTATGTTATGTGTTGTACTAAGATGTGTCATGTTGTGTTATGTTGTGTTGCGTTATATGTGCTGTTATGATATGTTATGTGTTGTACTAAGATGTGTCATGTTGTGTTATGTTGTGTTGCGTTATATGTGCTGTTATGTTATGTTATGTGTTGTACTAAGATGTGTCATGTTGTGTTATGTTGTGTTGCGTTATATGTGCTGTTATGTTATGTTATGTGTTGTACTAAGATGTGTCATGTTGTGTTATGTTATATTGCGTTATATGTGCTGTTATGTTATGTTATGTGTTGTACTAAGATGTGTCATGTTGTGTTATGTTATGTGTTGTACTAAGATGTGTCATGTTGTGTTATGTTATGTTGCGTTATATGTGCTGTTATGTTATGTTATGTGTTGTACTAAGATGTGTCATGTTGTGTTATGTTATGTGTTGTACTAAGATGTGTCATGTTGTGTTATGTTGTGTTGCGTTATATGTGCTGTTATGTTATGTTATGTGTTGTACTAAGATGTGTCACGTTGTGTTATGTTGTGTTGCGTTATATGTGCTGTTATGTTATGTTATGTGTTGTACTAAGATGTGTCATGTTGTGTTATGTTATGTTGCGTTATATGTGCTGTTATGTTATGTTATGTGTTGTACTAAGATGTGTCATGTTGTGTTATGTTGTGTTGCGTTATATTTGCTGTTATGTTGTGTTATGTGTTGTACTAAGATGTGTCATGTTGTGTTATGTTATGTTGCGTTATATGTGCTGTTATGTTATGTTATGTGTTGTACTAAGATGTGTCATGTTGTGTTATGTTATGTTGCGTTATATGTGCTGTTATGTTATGTTATGTGTTGTACTAAGATGTGTCATGTTGTGTTATGTTATGTTGCGTTATATGTGCTGTTATGTTATGTTATGTGTTGTACTAAGATGTGTCATGTTGTGTTATGTTATGTTGCGTTATATGTGCTGTTATGTTATGTTATGTGTTGTACTAAGATGTGTCATGTTGTGTTATGTTATGTTGCGTTATATGTGCTGTTATGTTATGTTATGTGTTGTACTAAGATGTGTCATGTTGTGTTATGTTATGTTGCGTTATATGTGCTGTTATGTTATGTTATGTGTTGTACTAAGATGTGTCATGTTGTGTTATGTTATGTTGCGTTATATGTGCTGTTATGTTATGTTATGTGTTGTACTAAGATGTGTCATGTTGTGTTATGTTGTGTTGCGTTATATGTGCTGTTATGTTATGTTATGTGTTGTACTAAGATGTGTCATGTTGTGTTATGTTGTGTTGCGTTATATGTGCTGTTATGTTATGTTATGTGTTGTACTAAGATGTGTCATGTTGTGTTATGTTATGTGTTGTACTAAGATGTGTCATGTTGTGTTATGTTATGTTGCGTTATATGTGCTGTTATGTTATGTTATGTGTTGTACTAAGATGTGTCATGTTGTGTTATGTTGTGTTGCGTTATATGTGCTGTTATGTTATGTTATGTGTTGTACTAAGATGTGTCATGTTGTGTTATGTTATGTTGCGTTATATGTGCTGTTATGTTATGTTATGTGTTGTACTAAGATGTGTCATGTTGTGTTATGTTGTGTTGCGTTATATGTGCTGTTATGTTATGTTATGTGTTGTACTAAGATGTGTCATGTTGTGTTATGTTATGTTGCGTTATATGTGCTGTTATGTTATGTTATGTGTTGTACTAAGATGTGTCATGTTGTGTTATGTTGTGTTGCGTTATATGTGCTGTTATGATATGTTATGTGTTGTACTAAGATGTGTCATGTTGTGTTATGTTATGTTGCGTTATATGTGCTGTTATGTTATGTTATGTTATGTGTTGTACTAAGATGTGTCATGTTGTGTTATGTTGTGTTGCGTTATATGTGCTGTTATGATATGTTATGTGTTGTACTAAGATGTGTCATGTTGTGTTATGTTATGTTGCGTTATATGTGCTGTTATGTTATGTTATGTGTTGTACTAAGATGTGTCATGTTGTGTTATGTTATGTTGCGTTATATGTGCTGTTATGTTATGTTATGTGTTGTACTAAGATGTGTCATGTTGTGTTATGTTGTGTTGCGTTATATGTGCTGTTATGTTATGTTATGTGTTGTACTAAGATGTGTCATGTTGTGTTATGTTATGTTGCGTTATATGTGCTGTTATGTTATGTTATGTGTTGTACTAAGATGTGTCATGTTGTGTTATGTTATGTGTTGTACTAAGATGTGTCATGTTGTGTTATGTTATGTGTTGTACTAAGATGTGTCATGTTGTGTTATGTTATGTTGCGTTATATGTGCTGTTATGTTATGTTATGTGTTGTACTAAGATGTGTCACGTTGTGTTATGTTATGTTGCGTTATATGTGCTGTTATGTTATGTTATGTGTTGTACTAAGATGTGTCACGTTGTGTTATGTTATGTTGCGTTATATGTGCTGTTATGTTATGTTATGTTATGTTATGTGTTGTACTAAGATGTGTCATGTTGTGTTATGTTGTGTTGCGTTATATGTGCTGTTATGTTATGTTATGTGTTGTACTAAGATGTGTCATGTTGTGTTATGTTATGTTGCGTTATATGTGCTGTTATGTTATGTTATGTGTTGTACTAAGATGTGTCATGTTGTGTTATGTTGTGTTGCGTTATATGTGCTGTTATGTTATGTTATGTGTTGTACTAAGATGTGTCATGTTGTGTTATGTTATGTTGCGTTATATGTGCTGTTATGTTATGTTATGTGTTGTACTAAGATGTGTCATGTTGTGTTATGTTATGTTGCGTTATATGTGCTGTTATGTTATGTTATGTGTTGTACTAAGATGTGTCATGTTGTGTTATGTTGTGTTGCGTTATATGTGCTGTTATGTTATGTTATGTGTTGTACTAAGATGTGTCACGTTGTGTTATGTTGTGTTGCGTTATATGTGCTGTTATGTTATGTTATGTGTTGTACTAAGATGTGTCATGTTGTGTTATGTTATGTTGCGTTATATGTGCTGTTATGTTATGTTATGTGTTGTACTAAGATGTGTCATGTTGTGTTATGTTGTGTTGCGTTATATGTGCTGTTATGTTATGTTATGTGTTGTACTAAGATGTGTCATGTTGTGTTATGTTATGTTGCGTTATATGTGCTGTTATGTTATGTTATGTGTTGTACTAAGATGTGTCATGTTGTGTTATGTTGTGTTGCGTTATATGTGCTGTTATGTTATGTTATGTGTTGTACTAAGATGTGTCATGTTGTGTTATGTTGTGTTGCGTTATATGTGCTGTTATGTTATGTTATATGTTGTACTAAGATGTGTCATGTTGTGTTATGTTATGTTGCGTTATATGTGCTGTTATGTTATGTTATGTGTTGTACTAAGATGTGTCATGTTGTGTTATGTTGTGTTGCGTTATATGTGCTGTTATGTTGTGTTATGTGTTGTACTAAGATGTGTCATGTTGTGTTATGTTATGTTGCGTTATATGTGCTGTTATGTTATGTTATGTGTTGTACTAAGATATGTTACGTTGTGTTATGTTATGTTGCGTTATATGTGCTGTTATGTTATGTTATGTGTTGTACTAAGATGTGTCATGTTGTGTTATGTTATGTTGCGTTATATGTGCTGTTATGTTATGTATTCAGTATTCAGTATTTATTGCCATAAAATATATGTATAGTACATAGGTCTTAATCGCAGTACAGTATGTGTTGTACTAAGATGTGTCATGTTGTGTTATGTTATGTTGCGTTATATGTGCTGTTATGTTATGTTATGTGTTGTACTAAGATGTGTCATGTTGTGTTATGTTATGTTGCGTTATATGTGCTGTTATGTTATGTTATGTGTTGTACTAAGATGTGTCATGTTGTGTTATGTTATGTTGCGTTATATGTGCTGTTATGTTATGTTATGTGTTGTACTAAGATGTGTCATGTTGTGTTATGTTATGTTGCGTTATATGTGCTGTTATGTTATGTTATGTGTTGTACTGAGATGTGTCATGTTGTGTTATGTTATGTTGCGTTATATGTGCTGTTATGTTATGTTATGTGTTGTACTAAGATGTGTCATGTTGTGTTATGTTATGTTGCGTTATATGTGCTGTTATGTTATGTTATGTGTTGTACTAAGATGTGTCATGTTGTGTTATGTTATATTGCGTTATATGTGCTGTTATGTTATGTTATGTGTTGTACTAAGATGTGTCATGTTGTGTTATGTTATGTTGCGTTATATGTGCTGTTATGTTATGTTATGTTATGTTATGTGTTGTACTAAGATGTGTCATGTTGTGTTATGTTGTGTTGCGTTATATGTGCTGTTATGTTATGTTATGTGTTGTACTAAGATGTGTCATGTTGTGTTATGTTATGTTGCGTTATATGTGCTGTTATGTTATGTTATGTTATGTGTTGTACTAAGATGTGTCATGTTGTGTTATGTTGTGTTGCGTTATATGTGCTGTTATGATATGTTATGTGTTGTACTAAGATGTGTCATGTTGTGTTATGTTATGTTGCGTTATATGTGCTGTTATGTTATGTTATGTGTTGTACTAAGATGTGTCATGTTGTGTTATGTTGTGTTGCGTTATATGTGCTGTTATGTTATGTTATGTGTTGTACTAAGATGTGTCATGTTGTGTTATGTTATGTTGCGTTATATGTGCTGTTATGTTATGTTATGTGTTGTACTGAGATGTGTCATGTTGTGTTATGTTATGTTGCGTTATATGTGCTGTTATGTTATGTTATGTGTTGTACTAAGATGTGTCATGTTGTGTTATGTTATGTGTTGTACTAAGATGTGTCATGTTGTGTTATGTTATGTGTTGTACTAAGATGTGTCATGTTGTGTTATGTTATGTGTTGTACTGAGATGTGTCATGTTGTGTTATGTTATGTTGCGTTATATGTGCTGTTATGTTATGTTATGTGTTGTACTAAGATGTGTCATGTTGTGTTATGTTATGTTGCGTTATATGTGCTGTTATGTTATGTTATGTGTTGTACTAAGATGTGTCATGTTGTGTTATGTTGTGTTGCGTTATATGTGCTGTTATGTTATGTTATGTGTTGTACTAAGATGTGTCATGTTGTGTTATGTTATGTTGCGTTATATGTGCTGTTATGTTATGTTATGTTATGTTATGTGTTGTACTAAGATGTGTCATGTTGTGTTATGTTATGTTGCGTTATATGTGCTGTTATGTTATGTTATGTGTTGTACTAAGATGTGTCATGTTGTGTTATGTTATGTTGCGTTATATGTGCTGTTATGTTATGTTATGTGTTGTACTAAGATGTGTCATGTTGTGTTATGTTATGTTGCGTTATATGTGCTGTTATGTTATGTTATGTTATGTTATGTGTTGTACTAAGATGTGTCATGTTGTGTTATGTTATGTTGCGTTATATGTGCTGTTATGTTATGTTATGTGTTGTACTAAGATGTGTCATGTTGTGTTATGTTATGTTGCGTTATATGTGCTGTTATGTTATGTTATGTGTTGTACTAAGATGTGTCATGTTGTGTTATGTTATGTTGCGTTATATGTGCTGTTATGTTATGTTATGTGTTGTACTAAGATGTGTCATGTTGTGTTATGTTGTGTTGCGTTATATGTGCTGTTGTGTTATGTTATGTGTTGTACTAAGATGTGTCATGTTGTGTTATGTTATGTTGCGTTATATGTGCTGTTATGTTATGTTATGTGTTGTACTAAGATGTGTCATGTTGTGTTATGTTATGTTGCGTTATATGTGCTGTTATGTTATGTTATGTGTTGTACTAAGATGTGTCATGTTGTGTTATGTTATGTTGCGTTATATGTGCTGTTATGTTATGTTATGTGTTGTACTAAGATGTGTCATGTTGTGTTATGTTATGTGTTGTACTAAGATGTGTCATGTTGTGTTATGTTATGTTGCGTTATATGTGCTGTTATGTTATGTTATGTGTTGTACTAAGATGTGTCATGTTGTGTTATGTTATGTGTTGTACTAAGATGTGTCATGTTGTGTTATGTTATGTTGCGTTATATGTGCTGTTATGTTATGTTATGTGTTGTACTAAGATGTGTCATGTTGTGTTATGTTGTGTTGCGTTATATGTGCTGTTATGTTATGTTATGTGTTGTACTAAGATGTGTCATGTTGTGTTATGTTATGTTGCGTTATATGTGCTGTTATGTTATGTTATGTGTTGTACTAAGATGTGTCATGTTGTGTTATGTTGTGTTGCGTTATATGTGCTGTTATGTTATGTTATGTGTTGTACTAAGATGTGTCATGTTGTGTTATGTTGTGTTGCGTTATATGTGCTGTTATGTTATGTTATGTGTTGTACTAAGATGTGTCATGTTGTGTTATGTTATGTTGCGTTATATGTGCTGTTATGTTATGTTATGTGTTGTACTAAGATGTGTCATGTTGTGTTATGTTGTGTTGCGTTATATGTGCTGTTATGTTATGTTATGTGTTGTACTAAGATGTGTCATGTTGTGTTATGTTATGTTGCGTTATATGTGCTGTTATGTTATGTTATGTGTTGTACTAAGATGTGTCATGTTGTGTTATGTTGTGTTGCGTTATATTTGCTGTTATGTTGTGTTATGTGTTGTACTAAGATGTGTCATGTTGTGTTATGTTATGTTGCGTTATATGTGCTGTTATGTTATGTTATGTGTTGTACTAAGATGTGTCATGTTGTGTTATGTTATGTTGCGTTATATGTGCTGTTATGTTATGTTATGTGTTGTACTAAGATGTGTCATGTTGTGTTATGTTGTGTTGCGTTATATGTGCTGTTATGTTATGTTATGTGTTGTACTAAGATGTGTCATGTTGTGTTATGTTATGTTGCGTTATATGTGCTGTTATGTTATGTTATGTGTTGTACTAAGATGTGTCATGTTGTGTTATGTTATGTTGCGTTATATGTGCTGTTATGTTATGTTATGTGTTGTACTAAGATGTGTCATGTTGTGTTATGTTGTGTTGCGTTATATGTGCTGTTATGTTATGTTATGTGTTGTACTAAGATGTGTCATGTTGTGTTATGTTATGTTGCGTTATATGTGCTGTTATGTTATGTTATGTGTTGTACTAAGATGTGTCATGTTGTGTTATGTTATGTTGCGTTATATGTGCTGTTATGTTATGTTATGTTATGTGTTGTACTAAGATGTGTCATGTTGTGTTATGTTGTGTTGCGTTATATGTGCTGTTATGTTATGTTATGTGTTGTACTAAGATGTGTCATGTTGTGTTATGTTATGTTGCGTTATATGTGCTGTTATGTTATGTTATGTGTTGTACTAAGATGTGTCATGTTGTGTTATGTTGTGTTGCGTTATATGTGCTGTTATGTTATGTTATGTGTTGTACTAAGATGTGTCATGTTGTGTTATGTTATGTTGCGTTATATGTGCTGTTATGTTATGTTATGTGTTGTACTAAGATGTGTCATGTTGTGTTATGTTATGTTGCGTTATATGTGCTGTTATGTTATGTTATGTGTTGTACTAAGATGTGTCATGTTGTGTTATGTTGTGTTGCGTTATATGTGCTGTTATGTTATGTTATGTGTTGTACTAAGATGTGTCATGTTGTGTTATGTTATGTTGCGTTATATGTGCTGTTATGTTATGTTATGTGTTGTACTAAGATGTGTCATGTTGTGTTATGTTATGTTGCGTTATATGTGCTGTTATGTTATGTTATGTTATGTGTTGTACTAAGATGTGTCATGTTGTGTTATGTTGTGTTGCGTTATATGTGCTGTTATGTTATGTTATGTGTTGTACTAAGATGTGTCATGTTGTGTTATGTTATGTTGCGTTATATGTGCTGTTATGTTATGTTATGTGTTGTACTAAGATGTGTCATGTTGTGTTATGTTGTGTTGCGTTATATGTGCTGTTATGTTATGTTATGTGTTGTACTAAGATGTGTCATGTTGTGTTATGTTATGTGTTGTACTAAGATGTGTCATGTTGTGTTATGTTATGTGTTGTACTAAGATGTGTCATGTTGTGTTATGTTATGTTGCGTTATATGTGCTGTTATGTTATGTTATGTGTTGTACTAAGATGTGTCATGTTGTGTTATGTTGTGTTGCGTTATATGTGCTGTTATGTTATGTTATGTGTTGTACTAAGATGTGTCACGTTGTGTTATGTTGTGTTGCGTTATATGTGCTGTTGTGTTATGTTATGTGTTGTACTAAGATGTGTCATGTTGTGTTATGTTATGTTGCGTTATATGTGCTGTTATGTTATGTTATGTGTTGTACTAAGATGTGTCATGTTGTGTTATGTTGTGTTGCGTTATATGTGCTGTTATGATATGTTATGTGTTGTACTAAGATGTGTCATGTTGTGTTATGTTATGTTGCGTTATATGTGCTGTTATGTTATGTTATGTGTTGTACTAAGATGTGTCATGTTGTGTTATGTTGTGTTGCGTTATATGTGCTGTTATGTTATGTTATGTGTTGTACTAAGATGTGTCATGTTGTGTTATGTTATGTTGCGTTATATGTGCTGTTATGTTATGTTATGTGTTGTACTAAGATGTGTCATGTTGTGTTATGTTATGTTGCGTTATATGTGCTGTTATGTTATGTTATGTGTTGTACTAAGATGTGTCATGTTGTGTTATGTTGTGTTATGTTGTGTTATGTTATGTTATGATAAGTTATTTTCTGTTATGTTGTATTGTGTTATGTTGTGTGATGTGGTGTATTATGTTATGTTATGTTATGATAAGTTAAATTCTGTTATGTTGTATTGTGTTATGTTGTGTGATGTGGTGTATTATGTTATGTTATGTTATGATAAGTTAAATTCTGTTATGTTGTATTGTGTTATGTTGTGTGATGTGGTGTATTATGTTATGTTGTGTTATGTTGTGTTATGTTATGTTATGATAAGTTAAATTCTGTTATGTTGTATTGTGTTATGTTGTGTGATGTGGTGTATTATGTTATGTTATGTTATGATAAGTTAAATTCTGTTGTTGTATTGTGTTATGTTGTGTGATGTGGTGTATTATGTTATATTGTGTTATGATAAGTTAAATTCTGTTATGTTGTATTGTGTTATGTTGTGTGATGTGGTGTATTATGTTATGTTATGTTATGATAAGTTAAATTCTGTTATGTTGTTTTGTGTTATGTTGTGTGATGTGGTGTATTATGTTATGTTATGTTATGATAAGTTAAATTCTGTTATGTTGTATTGTGTTATGTTGTGTGATGTGGTGTATTATGTTATGTTATGTTATGATAAGTTAAATTCTGTTATGTTGTATTGTGTTATGTTGTGTGATGTGGTGTATTATGTTATGTTGTGTTATGATAAGTTAAATTCTGTTATGTTGTATTGTGTTATGTTGTGTGATGTGGTGTATTATGTTATGTTGTGTTATGTTATGTTATGATAAGTTATTTTCTGTTATGTTGTATTGTGTTATCTTGTGTGATGTGGTGTATTATGTTATGTTATGTTATGATAAGTTAAATTCTGTTATGTTGTATTGTGTTATGTTGTGTGATGTGGTGTATTATGTTATGTTATGTTATGATAAGTTAAATTCTGTTATGTTGTATTGTGTTATGTTGTGTGATGTGGTGTATTATGTTATGTTATGTTATGATAAGTTAAATTCTGTTATGTTGTATTGTGTTATGTTGTGTGATGTGGTGTATTATGTTATGTTATGTTATGATAAGTTAAATTCTGTTATGTTGTATTGTGTTATGTTGTGTGATGTGGTGTATTATGTTATGTTATGTTATGATAAGTTAAATTCTGTTATGTTGTATTGTGTTATGTTGTGTGATGTGGTGTATTATGTTATGTTATGTTATGATAAGTTAAATTCTGTTATGTTGTATTGTGTTATGTTGTGTGATGTGGTGTATTATGTTATGTTATGTTATGATAAGTTAAATTCTGTTATGTTGTATTGTGTTATGTTGTGTGATGTGGTGTATTATGTTATGTTATGTTATGATAAGTTAAATTCTGTTATGTTGTATTGTGTTATGCTGTGTGATGTGGTGTATTATGTTATGTTATGTCATGATAAGTTAAATTCTGTTATGTTGTATTGTGTTATGTTGTGTGATGTGGTGTATTATGTTATGTTATGTTATGATAAGTTAAATTCTGTTATGTTGTATTGTGTTATGTTGTGTGATGTGGTGTATTATGTTATGTTGTGTTATGTCACCTGGTTATGCTGTCTGGCGGGTGACGCGGATCGCGCCGGGCTACTGTCAGATGAGGAGGCGCGCCCGCTGCTGTCGGTGTCCACCACCGATTTTCTGAATAACAAACATTTAAATGAATTAAATTAAATGTAGGTGAGGCCCAAACTCAACAGTGGGTTCCCTGAATTGACTCGATATCTTTGTTCATCTATTTCAACGTACACTTAATACACCAATCCATTAAGATCTTCGAAGAGGCCTGTATTCAAGTCAGTTCGAGCCGTACTCAACAATAAATACATTTAAAAATAAAATACCCGATAGCTTTAGAACGACTGAACCGATTTTGACCAAACATATCTTAGAACCACTGCAGTGAAGTTTACTACCAACTAAGAAAAACCATATTGAAGACCGTCCACAGGTTTGACCGCTATTTCGTGTTAACACGTTGGCGGGCAGTACGCCTAGAGGCGATAAGGCGAAAGTTCAAAAAATGACAGTACGCCTGTACACATTCATATTTAATCCATTTTATTGTCACTACGCCGTACGGCGTACGTTTTCCCAGTTACAAGTCGAGGTAGAAAGTAATGTCACAGCTCAAACAAATTTGATCAGAGTAGTGTCATAATAAAGGGTAAAAAAATCGATCATACCTAATGCGCCTACGCACACATGGATATTTTTGTGTGCTCCACGCACGCACACTACGCCTGCGGGCGTCGTCTGTACATACAATCAGTCTAGTAGTGTCAACCGGCGGGACGCCATGTGCTTTTTCTTATTCTCTCGTGCATTGTTTTCGCGAAGGTAAGAAAACCTGTTACGTAGTTAACTAAATGTATTTTTTATGATGTCTAAAGTATTCTCTAAATAAATAAATGAATCTCTATTATTTATTATTTGGTTTTAAGTGTGTTTATGTTGTTTTATTCGTTGTTAGGTTTACTCATAACATAACTCATAACCTTTTATTTTATTACCATCACCTACCTGTTCATGGACAATTTTTATAATTCTGTGAATCTATCACAGAAATTACTGGACTTGAAGAAGCATACAACAGGCACATTGCGCAGTAATCGCAAAAACAAACCAAGTTGTTTGGTAACCAAAAAACTGAAAAAGGGAGAACACGTGTGGGCCCAATCCCATAGGGTGTATGTTTCAAAGTGGAAGGACACACGTCCAGTCCTTATGATAACGACTAAAAAGCATCCCTGTCTGACCGAGGTGCGAAACAGATATGGTAAACTGAGAATCAAACCTGCAGAAGTTGACCTCTATAACAGGAACATGTCTGGCAATGATTCTGATTGATTGGCAGTCCACAAAAACCATAAGATGGTACAAAATAGTTATTTGTGTCACAAGGGAGCAAAATGATGTATTTACGGCGAGGGCGGTACATTTAATACAGAGTGAAGGGAAGGATTCTACGATAGAATCCTGAGCGAAGCGAAAGATTCTAAGTTAGAATCCTGAGCGTAACGAAGGATTCAAGCGTTAACGCCCATGACGAAAATTATTTTGCTCCTGAGTGACACATTCAACTTTTCACACCGACTATGAGGAAAAAATAAATTGCTCTAAAAAAATTAAATAACTATACTTTGAATTATACTTTTACCACTTTTACAGTAATCGAACAACGTAAACATTTTTTTTATATAATGATGGATTGTGAAGTATTAGGGAAAGGCCACCACAGATAAAATATTCCTGTGTACTTTAACTATTGTGTAAAAATAATCGAATCGAATATTACAATGGTTTCGGATATCAATATTCATTATATCACAATAACAGTCATCGATAGTTTTGATTTCAGTAAAACAATGTTCAAAAAAAATGTTACAATAAATTATATTTATTGTAACATTTTTTTTAAATATTACGAAAAATTCATAAATTTTGATATAACGTTCTTAAAGTTAAAACTTGAACCATGTTTGTTTTTAATCGACTACGTCATCGTTGTCGATTGTAATGTAATTTCATAATTACATTCTATTATTTTAATCTGTGTTCAATTGGCACATTGCGTATGCTGCATGCCAATGAATAAATTAAAAAAGTAGCTTGAACAGAAAAGTAGCATTTTGCTCCCTCTGGTCGTGGAGCAAAACTTACTTTTCCGAATGAAAGGTGTGAAAATGTTCTTTTCCACCTTCTCGATGTCGCTGTGTGGAATGCATTCTTCCTGTATAAGAAGTATAAAGCAGACAATGCTGTTTCTTACCCAATCAGACAGTTATGAGATGAACTGATCAAGTTGATGATGGGGATTGATGCACAAACGAACGGAATGGACCCTCATTCACCATGGAAATGTAAACCATAACAGGCGTTTTCGTTCCAGCACCTCTGCAGGGGGCTCGGCTCCTCTTCCTCTTCCACCTCGTCCACCAGAATCATTTGGACATTGGGCGGAACAACTGCTGGGGCGCCCAGGTACCACTAAGAAGTTTGCCTTTTTACAGTGCAAACTATGTAGCAAAATAAAAACTTCGCAAAGAAACGAGCTACCGATGCAAAGACTGTCCAGACCAACCCCCACTTTGCCCTTCGTGCTTCGAAATATATCACGAAAGCTTAAATGCGACTGCATAAAAATATAGTTCTCTCGTCGTGAGAAAGATCTCTTAAAAATTTAAGTAATGATTAAAGTATTTAGTATGCTAGTTGATTGTGATAATAACAAAGTTTCTATAGTACAAGTTAACTATTATTGTAAGTTTGATGATTTTTTGACAGGAAAGCTAAGCTTTTTATTGAAAATAAAACTAAAATAAGCGATATGTTAGAGTATAATTATGTGAAGATAAGTTAATTTCATTAAATAACTCATTATATTGTGATTTAGTTATAAAACAACGTTTTTTTCTTTCAAATGAGTTAACTATCTCATGTAAATTTTGAATAAATAGTGTGATTTATATGCAAACAAAATCTTTTAATTTTAATTTTAGTCTTATCGCCTGACGGCGTACTGATGTAGTGGCTATTGTATAATAGTAATACAAAGACAGTACGCCTGTAGCCGTAAACGGCTTCAGGCGTACTGTCTTTATAGTACTACAAATACTTGCTACTACCGCTACTGCCCACTACTTGCCTAAATGACAGTACGCCTATAGGCAATGTATGGGAAAAAGTACAGTCATGGCGCAATAAACAGAGGAGGCAGTACTGCCCGTCAACATGTTAAGCTGATAACTTACGAACTTCTGAACCGATTTTAACAAAACATATCTAAGAAACATTGCAGTAAAGTGTATTACCAATTACAGGAAACCGCGTTAAAATCCGTCTACCCGTTCGACCGCTATTCTTAGTTCAGCTGATGACTTTCGAACTACTGAACTGATTTTAATAAAAAATATGTAAGAACCATCGCAGGGAAGTGTAAAACCATTTACAGAACCGTTTGACCGCTAGGGCGCCACGGACACACATACAGACATACCGACACATCGATCGACAGACCGTTCAAACTTATAACACCCCTCCTTTTGGTCGTCGGAACAAATAAAGTACTTTATAATACAAACTACAACACAAGGATCCTGATAATATAAAACTGTCATGTTCTAGAACAAAACCGTTGACTTTGACATTCATATTATACTTTTTGTACTGGAAAATGACAGTTGTTTGTTTACATTTCTGGCCTCAAATTAAAAATCGCAGCATACATATGTTTGTGTCAATTTTTTTTTTTTAATGTCTAAGCTAGTACACGTGTGAAAGTTTACCTCGACGAGTGCAGATGTCGGTTCTCAGCCGGCCTGCCAGCATCGTTATGTTGTATCAGGAGACGGGCTGTCTGAGAGAGCAGCACCCGGTCACACCAGGCTGGGCATCTGGGGATAAAACATGCATTACAAAACTTGGTCTAGAGGGTTTCACGCTTGCCTCTCAGGCAGGAGATGCAGGTTCGAATCCCGGTGCTGACCGTACACCAATGAGGTAATGAAATTTATCTTCAGTACATTATACGGACGTACTGATAGCTGCGGCGATGGACTAGCCCTCTCCGGCTCGCAAAATAGAGTGTTGAATAATAAAAGGTGGGCACAATTGTGCTCCTGCCAACTCTACAAAAAAAAAAGCGTGGCGCAATGTTTGAGTTGTAAAATAAAACCGGTCAAGTGCGAGTAGGAATTCGGACTCGCAGACGAAGGTTGCCATACGGTTCACGGGAAAACGTAGAACGACAGTCTTTTGTATGAGAAAGTAACCTTTTTAATCTTTAATAATAAAATATTAAATACTAGATAGAACTACTTTCAAGGCCGTCCATCGAAACATTGAAAATAGAGTAGATCGTCAGGCTACCGCGATGTTGATTACATGTAATTGGTAGTTATCTACTGTAACGCCTTTATCATTAACAAAATCAGGCTTATTTTTGCATCTCCGCGAACAATGTCGCCACTAGAAATACACAGTTCATTTACGCCAACTATAATTAAACGGATCAAACTCATTAGTTCGCATGTCGGCGCACAGATGTCGCCACCAGTTCGCACCTTGTCTTCATGTAATGCGTGGGTAGTTGCGGGTTCTCTTCGAAGGGGTAGGACGGCGGGAACTTGACTGGGAACTCGTAAAGATGCGGTTTCAACGCCTCTAACTCACGGTCATAGCGTTGCAGCTGGAAAGTAAGTAGAGTTATTGGGCCAAATGAAATAATGAAAAGTATCACAATTTTTGGCGTTGGCTCATATCAATAATGATGATTTTCCTTCAAATATTAGAAAGTTATACTTTTCTTCATTCTGTGACGGACCCTCGGCTTTGGGTATCGCAGAGGGCCTGAGGCAATGCACTGCTGTATGTCAATGACGTCAAGCATAACAAATTAACAAGTGACCAGAACTACGGACTTTTGTCACTAGGTGCCACTACTGTGCTGATTCTTAATTCCATACATGCTGCATCGCGCAATCGCAATCAATCAACCCTTCAATGTTAAGTCTAACGATTCTTAAAGCTAGAAAAACCGTAAGGTGCAATCACAACGTACCCACGGCTCTCGAAACGGTTTCTGGTGGTGGATTAGAAAACTGCTTCTTGCCAACAGTGAGGACTCCTCGTTCGTTGCATCGGAACTGGAGTTTGGACGAGTCCAACTTGTCGCTGCTAATTAAGGACGCTAGATGGCAGTATTGTGTTTAATTCCAATTTCGTACGATTCTGCATCGCGCAATCGATATATTCCTACTGTTTATATGTCTAAAATTAAGCTAGAATAATAATAAGACACAATCTCATCGTACCCAAGGCTCCCGGAACAGTTTCTGGTGGTCGACATGAGAAAACTCTTTCTTGCCAACAGTGAGAACCACTCGTTCTTCGCAGCGGAACTGGAGTTTGGACGAGTCCACTTTGTCGCTGTTCTGTTGCCGGGATGACGTCATGTCCTTTGTCACTTTCTGTAAAAAATGGTAGTGTCGCGAGTTAAGTCTTCAGAATGATGAAGAACATGGAGTACATCGTTCAGAACTTATCCGCATTTAGGCGTTTGCTCCTACATGGGTGCTAACAGTTCTAAGAATGAAACTTGTACTTATGTCACTGAGTTGTATCTTATGAGATTTTTCGTCCGACTTGCACTTAAGTACATGCCAACATAGTCACTCATTTTTCTCCTATGCAGTGGTGAAGGCTCCGATTAGGGCCACTAATTCAACTAAAACTGACGAAAACTGACAAAGAATTCCACATAGAGGTCGCTAAGTGTTTGTAACATGTTTGTTACCAACACAGAGTAATTATGCAAATAGTTTCGTTATCAGAGAAACGAATTGTCAATATCCATAATTTTACTGTTTTGTTGTTTGTTGATATTGAATAAGTTTTCTGGCACGTTCCAAAGCATGACATTAAACCGAACATCACGCGGTGGGAACCGCTGGTAAAACCTACTAAGTTATATACAATCCAAATTTCATCCTATGATCATCCTAAGGGAAAAGTATTTATTTTTCGGGTTAAAAGATAACCAAATATATATTCCAAATTTCATCCAAATCCGTCCAGCCCCTTTTCAGCGTGAAAGGGTAACAAACATATAAATACACACACACGTAAACTTTCGCAACTATAATATTAGTAGGATGAGTTTTGTAAACAACGAGGCGCTTCAGCTTCAGGTTGTGAAGAAATTGGTTGCTATAATTCCCTTTTTATTGTCAATGTTTGACTTATGAAATGTGACATGTTCTACACAAACACCCAGTGCTGTAATGTCCCCATTGGTCGCTGCCCTTTTGCAGTTTTTGTATAAGAATTACCTCAACAACACCACCAGTATCCGTCCTGAAGTTGAAGTCCCCGAATATGAAGTAGGGGGCTGCGTTGACGTCCGCGTGCAGGTGTCTCAGCGTGTGGCGGAGCGCCCGCCGACGGCTGCGGCAGTACACCTGGGGGGACATAATAGTAGTTTATGTCACTGATACATAATGGAGGGTATCAAAACTCGAGCGTGGGTTTATGAAACGAGCCGAAGGCGAGTACATCTCTTTTTTGGAAAAGTCCTTTAACATGGTTTTGAAATTGCTCAAATGGCATTTTCAAAATCTCCAGAGGTATCTTATTCTAGTAGAGAAAGTACTGACCCTTGAAAGAATTGCTAACCTTCGCGGGTCTGAACCGGGGCGCAACTAGCCTGTGATTATTTCTTAGGTTAAAATTACAGCTATCGCTAGATTTGGGAAATGTTGGAAGGTTCTTGCGTAGATACATTATATTTTCGAAAATAAATTGATTAGCTACAGTTAGTATGTTAATTTCTACAAAAAGCTCCTTTAATGAGTCTGTTTCGTTTTAAATTATAAATTGCTCAAATAGCTTTTTCTGTACAATAAAAATAGTTTGAATATCGGCTGCTTTCCCCCACAACAAGATACTTTAGGACATGACACTACGAAAATAACTAAAATATGCTGGCCTAGATGTAGCCACATCCGTGTTTTGTCTGATGCTCCCAACAGCGTAAGCCGGAGAATTTAATTTACCAGCTAATATTTATCTATGTGGGGTCCCCACTGTAATTTGCTATCAATGGTTATTCCAAGAAACTTCGTATCATTTACTAATTCTAACGTGTTACTGTCTAACACTAAACTGGTCTCAACTTGCCTGGCATTTGGAAGTGAGATTTTGATACACTTGGTTTTACCAGCGTTTCTCAATAAATTATAAACTGTGAACCAATTCAAGGTTAAAGACAATACAACATTTATATCATCGAAATCTTCTTTTTGTCTTTCAATTTTGGAGACCAGTCAACTTCTCCACCATGAAAGGCACATCAATAATATATACCAGGAATAAGAAAGGGCCTTGTGGAACGCCAATTTTTACACTCGATCCATTAGATTTAACGCCGTTGACTTCTGCCTTTTGAATTGTATTGCTTAAATATGATCTTAGTAGATCCAACGCTTCATTTCTCACTCCGTAATAGTATAATTTTATTAGAAGATTATCTTGATCAGCAAAATCAAATGCCTTGGACAGATCGCAAAAAAACTCCGATAGCATCCTGTGCGACCTTCCATGCAGAATAAATATGAGATATAAGGGTAATACCTGCATCTTTAGTCGATTAACCCCTAGTGAAACAGTATTGTTTGGCGTGTAGTTGCTTTGTACGGTTAAAATTCAATTCAAAATTCAAAAAGAGTTTATTTCCATAAGAAACAAATAGGTAACATTTG
Organism: Argyresthia goedartella; assembly: GCA_949825045.1. Taxonomy (NCBI): domain Eukaryota; kingdom Metazoa; phylum Arthropoda; class Insecta; order Lepidoptera; family Argyresthiidae; genus Argyresthia; species Argyresthia goedartella. The sequence goes on along the minus strand of OX463831.1, from coordinate 8,635,453 downwards.
GAGAATGTCAAATCTTAAACTAACACATGTATAGGAAAATATAGTACTCAATTTGAATTCCGTCACCTCAATGTTTTAGATGCTGGAGGCAAAGAGGCGACTAGAAACCTCCAGCTTTATACGTTATTTTTTACAGAATTGGAGCAAACACCTTCCCAAGCTTTCTTGTCTTCTACATAATCTGATATTTTGTAGTAAGCTTTTTTACATAAGTGATTTTTAACAACATTTTTAAATTTATTTACAGACAGTTCTTGTAACTCACTTGGTATTTTGTTGTAAAAGCGAATACATTGCCCTTCAAAAGATACATTAACCTTATGGAGCCTAGTAGTAGGTATAGCTAGTTTATTCCTATTTCTAGTGTTGACATTGTGCCTTTCGCTATTCTTAGGAAATTTCAAAAAAGGAAAGGTTTTCATAAATATACCGACACGGCACTGTCATAATGTTAATTTCCTTAAATTTACAACGCAGTGACTCTCTGGGACCCACATTGTAGATTGCAAGAACAGCCTCCTTTTGCAGCACAAATATTATGTTTATGTCTGCAGCGTTCCCCTACAACAGTATGCAGTAAGACATAATGCTATGGAAGTAGCTGAAGTAAACTAGTCTAGCTGTTTCCACGGACTGGTTCCAAATGACGGATTTTTTTGACTGCATAAACTGCGGAACTGAGTTTTTTCGATAGCTTATCTATGTGTGGGCCCCACTGAAGCTTATTATCTAAGGTAATTCCTAGGAATACCGTTCTATCTACAATTTCTAAATTTTCACCTTTAACATTAACATTAGCCGAGACTTGTTTAACATTGGGTAGTATAAACCGAATACATTTAGTTTTGTTATTGTTCAGTAAAATATTATTGGCACTAAACCAATTGACTACCTTTGAGATTGCATTATTCACATCGTCAAAGTTCAAACTGCGTCGTTTCATTTTAAACAAAAGTGAAGTGTCATCTGCAAACAGTACAATCTCATGATTATCTCAATGACAAAATGTGGCAGGTCATTAATATAAACCAAAAACAGGAATAGCCCGAGTATGGAACCCTGCGGTACACCTATAGTAACAACAGACCCTGGAGATCTTTTTCCATTAATGTCAACTCTCTGTATCCTGTCATTTAGATAAGAAGAGAGAAGATCTAAAGAGTTATCCCTAATTCCATAGTGATGTCATTTCCTGATCAATGTCCCATGGTCAACGTAATCAAAAGCCTTAGACAAATCGCAAAATACTCCTAGAGCATCATGCGACTCCTCAAAAAAGTTAAAGTGTGAGAGCATTTGATTGAGTATAATCTTTTCAAATATTTTACTTAGTGCTGGAAGAGCAGATAATGGTCTGAAATTTTAAGGATCTCCCTTATCTCCCAACTTAAACGGAGGTATCAGTTTACTGTGTTTCATGTCAATAGTCAATAGTCAAAGTACTTTATTACTGTAGATATTTACATATACTTAGCAAACGTCATTTTTTGCCTCTTCTCTACATTGGACCACTATGGGAGAAGAAGGGCGTAGAAACTCCCACAGATTTATTTTTAGATCTCTTTTAAAAATAGGTTGTGCTTAACTAATACAAATATGAAAAATTTAATTGTTATGATTAATAAGCAGGAATAAATAATTACAAAATTATTAACAGCAAGGTCTGTGTTGAGCCAGATTAACCCCATACAGTCCTGTCATTTAAGTAATCTTGAACATTGTAATATCCCTTTTTCGACAAAGTCGCTTTAACATGCTTTTTAAATTGCTGAAGTGGCAATTTCAAAATCTCCAGAGGTATCTTATTGTAGTAGAGAATGCACTGACCCTTGAAAGAATTGCTAACCTTCGCGAGTCTAAAACGGGGCGCACATAGTCTGTGATTATTTCTTAGGTTAACATTACAGCTATCGCTAAGTTTGGAAAATGTTGTAAGGTTCTTGCGTACATACATTATATTTTCGAAAATAAATTGACTAGCTACTGTTAGTATGTCAATTTCTTTAAAAAGCTCTCTTAAGGAGTCTGTTCGTTTTAAATTATAAATTGCTCGAATAGCTCTTTTCTGTAAAATAAAAATAGTTTGAATATCCGCTGCTTTCCCCCACAACAAGATACCATAGGACATCACACTATGAAAGTAACTAAAATATACTAGCCTAGATGTAGCCACATCCGTGCTTTGTCTGATGTTCCTAACAGCGTAAGCCGCAGAACTTAATTTACCAGCCAATTTATCTATGTGGGGTCCCCACTGCAATTTGCTATCAATGGTAATTCCAAGAAACTTCGTATCATTTACTAATTCTAACGTGTTGTTGTCTAGCACTAAACTGGTCTCAACTTGCCTGACATTTGGAAGTGAGAATTTGATACACTTGGTTTTACCAGCGTTTAACAATAAATTATTAACTGTGAACCAATTCAAGGTTAAAGACAATACACCATTAACATCATCAAATTCTCCTTTTTGTCTTTCAATTTTGAAGACCAGTGAAGTATCATCAGCAAACAACACTATGTCAGTTAATTTCTCCACCATGAAAGGCAGATCATTAATATATACCAGGAATAAGAAAGGGCCTAATATGGAACCTTGTGGAACGCCAATTTTAACACTCGATCCATCAGATTTTACGCCGTTAACTTCTGCCTTTTGAATTCTATTGCTTAGGTATGATCTTAGTAGATCCAACGCTTTATTTCTAACTCCGTAATGATTTAATTTAATTAATAGCGTATTATGATCAACACAATCAAACGCCTTCGACAGGTCGCAAAAAACTCCGATAGCATCTTGTGCGGCCTCCCATGCAGAATAAATATGAGATACAAGGGTAATACCTGCATCCGTAGTCGATTTACCCCTAGTGAAACCATATTGTTTAGCGTGGATGAGGTCTGGGAAAACTCTAGGGTCAACACATTTATTGAATATATAAGTGTGGGGTTATAATTACTGAACCAATGACTTTGACTTTGAATAAATAAATGAATACGGAATGCTGATATACTCCAAAGGTCTTCGGTATTTTTAAGTTAACCTCTCAAAAACCGAGGGTAGTTGGGACGGGTCGCGATTTTGAACCTTATGCCATCGTAATAAAATTAAATCCTGTAACGGAAAAGTGGCGTTATCTAACGCCGGTGGTATTAAAGCGGAAATTAATCTAAACGTTTTGACAATGTCCTGTGGATATACATGATGAAATTTTAATTATACAATACTGACGCTATTGCTGTTTTTTACCAAAGTCTCTGCTTCATATGGAGATGAATTTAGACGTATATGAAATGGAGATGAATTTAGACGCTCTGTCGTGAATAAGGGTTCATTGGAGAAGAATGTTTTGATAGCTCGATCTTAAGGCAGAAATCATTGTACATTGGTATAACTTTGCCAGTTTCACGGTTTATTTTTGCTTGTTTGCCAGTTTCATTGTTATCATTCTTGTATTTGCATTTTGTACTGTTGTATTAATGTGTAAAGTTTCTGTTGTTCTACAAACCAACTTGAAAGTTTTGGAATATTTTTTAACGTAGTCATAAAATTTTCTATCAAAGTTATAGGTTTTTTGTTCATAAAGGTCATACAAGATAACTCTACTTTTACGAATTCCAAACGTTGCCCAGTCATTAAATTTAAATTTACCGTTGTAGTCAATGATTTTCTTTTAAAATTAAAAACGTTATATATAGGTACTCTCTGAATTATATAACTCTATAAATTGAATTCTGTTTGAATAATGTTGAAGATGTTTTTCTTATACGTCTGTACGTCTATGTTTAAGGATTGTAATAGGCGTATAAAATGATGGATCAGTTTTAACGTTACTAGCAACTGGGAATGAAACTGCTTGCCGCTGTAATCGGAAGGTAAGCAGTTAATAACATTTTTACTTGTGAATGCAGTCACAAAAAACGTTACCTAAGCAAGTTTGGTAGGTAAGTGTAATTCTAGTCGGTTCTATAAATACATGACATAAATTAAATGATTTGAATAAAGTTATTAATCGTTGGTTCGTTGTTGTATCTACAAGCAAATCTACAGTAAGATCGCGACAAATAAATAACTTTTTTCTGGTATTACAAAGTTTATTGAAAACTTCATCCATAATTTTCTCAAATATTTGAAAATTTCCATGGCCTTTTTCATCCCTCGGAGGTCTGTAGACACAAACAATAATATGGCTATCTAACTCAACACAGGATACCTCTATTTGTCTATCAACAGTAAGTGCAAGAATATCTTTCTGTTGTTTCACCTTAATATTATTTTTACTACGATAAAAGAACCACCTCTATCAGCAGTTTTTCACTGTAACAACTGACATTTTTTTGTAATTATTTATGTTAAAAGACATCATATTTTCCTTTAGCCAGTGTTCTCAGGGGCGTATTTACCATAGGGCCAAGAGGGCCATGGCCCGGGGCGGCAGGCTGCGAGGGGCGGCGACGCCAACCCTCTCGGCCTTCTCTGGGCGCCTTTTATTTTCAAGCTTACTCACAATATCTTTTATTATATTTTTATTTTTATTGACATTTAAATTAAAAACAAACGAACGTTTCGAACCCAACCAATTCTCGCGCAATGTGTTGCTCTACTCCGAGAGCTATGTTACTGCGACAACTATTGTCGCAGTAACATCTCTAGCTTAGCTACGCGTGGACTGTCATTCCGTGGAAAGACAGACAGATTTGGATCTACAAATAACGGCAAATTTTGGCAAAACATAAACAAAATTTAAGCAATCCTGGCAAAGGCAGTACATCTTATTTGTATTTTGCAAAATATGAATAAACTAGTGAAATAATGGGAGCAAAAGTCAATACAACAATAATCGAAGAGCTTCAAAGTGCTAAGTACTTTTCCTTCAGTGTAGATTCAACCCCAGATAACACGCATGTAGATCAGCTTTGCTGCTTTGTAGATCACCTGCGATTTGTTAAAGATAATGGAGATCCAGTAGAACAATTTACATGTTTTCTACCTAACACTGGTCACAAAAGAGGGGATAAGTTGCTGAGAGTAACGGAGATTTTTAGAACTCTGAATATTGACAAAAACAATTGCAGAGGTCAATCCTATGACAATGCTAGTAATATGTCTGGCCAGTATAATGGTCTCCAGGCCAAGATAAAAGAAAATGCCAATATGTGATACACGTGCCTTGGGGGGTACATTCGTTAATATACTCGTCAGCGCATCTACAAAGTTTTTCGGGTTTCTTTTTTACAGCGTCAACGGAGCGCGCAAAACTACTGCAAGATTACTTGACGGCGCCCGAAAATGTACTTTGGAAAGCTTATCTTGTTTAATGCTTATTCCAATCTTAAATATCAAGTAATTCATTCATAAAAATGCCCCAGAACGAAACTTGCGTGCCCATGCTTGTAATAGTACATTATGATGCAAGTGTGGAAAGTTGATAATCGCACAGGAGGCGTTAAGATAGCAAAGGATGTAATAATTAATGCCCACAAGTATCATGCGACGGTTTTCAACTCACTTGCGAGGAAATAAATAGACGCAGCCAAACTTCTAATAATATTCTAACTTATATTTCAAATTCAGTGTTATTAGATATTTTGCTAATCAACAAAAACACTACCAAAGATTTGTGCAAATTGGCGCGCTTTTTTCTTTTTCACGCGCGTGGCGCGCGCAGTTGTTGATGAAGGCACAGGCAACACCGCTAAACAGCCCATAAAAATAAGGCCTTGAATATGCAAATTATGGGTAAAATGTATATAATATTATTAAAAGGTTACCAACCGAAGGAAAGGGCTCCAACGCGAGTAGATTGGAGGCGTCGTGGAACAGATGTATGTTGACAAACTCGACGGCCGTGCCACGTATCATCCAGCGAGTTCGCAGGAAGCCCTTGCGCGACCATTTGCACTGGGAATAAAGGTCACAATTAGTACATAGACTTAACTCAGCAGCATTCGGAACTTAGCAAAGACAACTTTGGTACACTATAGCAACACCAGTCAAAAAATCGATTAATCAGAACACGATGATTTTACTCGAGCTGTCTTTTCTTGCGATGTGATTGGTCGATTTCGTATTTCAGTGAGATTGCGACTGATAAGACATACTCTCACTCTGAAATGACAGCGCTAGTTTGCGCAAGTATAATAAGTGCTTCCCAACCAAGAGGTACCGGGTTCCAATCCCGGCTGGGGAAGAAGTAAAAACCCCAGGACTTGGATGATTACAAGTTCGTGACGTCGCTGATTCTGGTTTCCACGACACAGGGTATCCTAGCGTAGGACCAGAAGCAATGTATGTAAATGTTTTAAAAAGTTAATATGTAAGCGGCACTTTATTTCAGCAACGGCCTGTGCATACGGCCCTTGGACCGACTTAATAAAACGCTTTCAGTTCTGAGAACTGTATAAACCAGGACTTAAGATGCACCAACGAAAACAGCGTATCGATTACTCTTATACTATTCAGTATTTAACCTTATTCGGAAGTTGGTAAAGGCTTATTTTGATAAACAGTGGTCGGAAAACCTTGGAGCGCAACGAAAGCAAAAGCACGGACATGACTTTTAGCGATGTTCAATTTCCGCAACTTAATTAGACATCGGAATTAATTATTTAGGTACTATTTTACTACACATTTTTTTAGTACTGATGATGATTTACACCTTTAGTTGACTTAAATTATAAATGAAACACATTTGTCGGTATTGTATTTTAATTGGCTTTAGGAGGTAAAAATATAATATCAAAACAACAGAAAATATTTTGTACATTTTCATTAAATTTTAAAAACATTATCGATCAATTTGGCATGTAATTTGGTGGACCAACGTTGATAAATAGTTGAGAAGCTCTCCTGGCACGTCACCATCACTTCGTTCGTCACAAACATTTCTGACCAACCTTAACAAAGTTACACTCGGCGCCACGAATAAAGAGCTCTCGGAGAAACTGGCGGGGATTACTGCGCATGTGTACAGTCGCGGCATAATTCCGAAGTGTGTTTTTAGGGTTAGTGTGAAGGAATGAGTGTTCAGGACTTTCTTCACTTCTATTTTTTCTCTGTTTGATATTTTGTTGATTGGGATATTAGCCGATGTAAATAATGGACTTTGTGTCAAATAAACTATAGGTACTCTCTATTGACAACATTTGTTAACGTCAAGGTTGAAACCTATATATAAATAACCCCCTAGCATAGAATGCCCCTAGTCACTAGGGCCTAGTGAATATAGATACTTGTAGTAATAGTCCTGCACACTCTTTTCTTCCCGCTGACTAATAATTTGTAACAATTAAACCACAATTAAGTTTTTCATCAGACTTCTTCATCAGTATTTCATCAGACTCTTTTTTGATATAACAGTTCACATCGTAAACCATTTTTCTAGCTTGCCTAGTCAGTACTTTATTTTTCGGCATTTTCGACCGGGCGAAAGATAACGTTGGGTAATATTGTATGCGACTGTACTCAAGAAGCTTCGAGACGTGCTTTCGGTGCGGGCATCGGGAAGCGACTGATCAACGAATCAGGTGCCGGCGCTGACTACCGCCCCCGTCGCTCCTCACTTCCCCGCGCCAAACACTTGTGAAAAGTGACTACTGCGCATTCAAGGACAAAGCTCTTTAGTCGTGGCGCCGAGTATATCACAACGCAAACTGTGAATACATATCATTGAGCAGTTCCGGTGACCATCTGTGGTCTGTATCATCACTTCATAAAATTGTTAGACAACCCGAATGGCCGAGTCGGCAGTGACCCTGCCTACGAAGTCAAGGGTCCCTTGTTCGAGTCCCGGTGGGGGCAAATATTTGTTTGATGAGAACGGATGTTTATGGATGTCATGGTTGTTTATCTATCTAAGTATAATATTTATCTATATAAGAATGTGTATAGTTGTCTAGTATCCAAGATACAGGGAATCCTAGTTTTGGGCTAGATCAACAATGTGTGTAAATAGTGTCCAAGGTATATTATACATATTCTTCCGGAGATTAAATGCACAAGTTATTATTTAAAAAAAACGCTATAGGTCTGACTATAAAATTTGTAAAGTTCTCTCGATTTCTCCAGGATCTCATCATCAGATCCTGACCTGTTCTCAAAGGGACCAATCGGAAGGTAAGCCCTTTCAAACAAAAAAAACAATTTTCAAAATTGGTCCATCGGTATTGGAGAAATCGATTAACAAACATAAAAAAACAGTTCTGCTTTTGGGAAGTTGGATAATGACTGAGAATAGCAGTCTTCGACCTCACTCTGTGTGGGAAACTTTCCCTACAGACCAATGTAATAAGGATGACCTCTTTTTCACTTTTATATACTACTTTGTTTTTAACTGTTCAAGCCAGGTTTTAGGTTCGATTTATGATTATTTGGTCGATTCTAAGAAAGGATTCAAGAACAGTACCGTAGCAAGAAAAATGGATTCTCATTCAAAATGTACTTCCGCAATGAACTTGAAAACTCATGGTTAACTTGAAGTTTTATCATTCGGAGCACGATCGAAGCCTACATACATAATGATTTAGAGATTTGAATTTTCTAAAACTATGTGTTTTGTTTGCTTAAGTATGGTTATGTGAGCTCCGTGGTCTAATTGGTTTCACGCTTGCTGCTCACACAGGAGATGCAGGTTTGAAACCTGACCATGTACCGACTAAATAATTAATTTATCTTAAGTAACGGACGTTCAGTGTTTCTTATGACACGTTAAGCTTTAGGTCCCGGCTGCGTAAAACCGCTTTCTGTATATTAGTCAGATCTGTTTGGTGCTGAATAGTAAACAGACTTTGTCCTTCACTAATGCGCTCACCGATGAATAAAATCTGTGTATGCCTCAGCGCCTTGATGTTTTACAGTTTTTACGCAACATAGTTTGGCTTGGTCACAATCGAGAATCAATGGGACAATCATGATCGCTATTAGCGCGTTTGTAAGGGAATGCGCTGGAGCGCAACATGGTTGTCCCTAAAATTAATTCAAAATGCCTGAATCGATGGGGCCAAAATCTGTTGCGCATCGACACGCGTGTGCATCACTGAAACAACGAAGACGCTTACCGCTTCGCAGAGCGCGTAGGGAGAGACAAACGTATGATTGTATGTGTAGAGTAGAACGATCAGAGAACAACTGACTGGGCGACAGAGTTTTTTTTTTTTGGTTCATGCAATTTACATACTTCCTTATCTATGGCGGATAAGGTCTTTTATTGTCAACTCAAGACCTGTTTCTGTGTTGTTTATTGAACTGTGACATTTCACCGCCAACCAACAGCCATTTCTATACGCAAGAACCGAGACGTACTTGTATCTAAACGCAATAATCGAATTGAAAATGTCTCACAAAATAGACCCAATGCCAAAAAGCACTAGATGTTTATTTTTAGGTCATTATATTAATTATTATAAATAAATAAGCCTTTTCTTTTATGGTGCCTAGTTCACAAATATAAGTTTATCGGCGATTTCTGATGTAGTATGTGTAGGGTAGCTATTTAATTGTGCGACACAGAAAAACTAGACGCAAATAAATACATAAAACATTTGCAAATAATTTAAATACCGAAAGTGCAATAAAAACATATGCACATTACATTATCTACAGAATTAATATGATAACTAATTTACGTACCAAGTGAATGTTTCTGAAAGGGAATTAAGTACTTTTGAAAAGGAAGAGTTTTATTTATAATATTACTAATTGACATATTAAAACAGCTACACTAAATTACTAAGACCAGATAAATATATATTTTCTAAATAATTATAGCATTAAAAATCCGACTAAGTAGATACTTCTTTTAGATTGATTGGATTTGTAAGTATAGTCAGCATCAGATATGTATGAGCGCGCAAGCTGCTCAAATAGATCTACCAAGTCCTTACAAATAAGAAACATCTACACATCAACAGTGTCAACATGTATCAACATCCATGCTAACACAGAGGATGTTGACATAATTTTAACACTTTTGCTGTGTAGATATTTCTTAATGCTCTCGATGTGTAGATTTTTCTGAGTGCCTTGCGCGCACATATATCCGATGCTGACTGTACCTACAAACCAATTAATCTCGTATTTCTGTCAATCTTGAGTAGTATCTACTTACTCGGATTTTAATGTCATAATGATTTAGAAAATAAATATATATCTAATGAGGAACTGTTAGAACCGTACCTAATTAAATACTTATTACAAAATAAATCCTTTAGTACACGCATAGAATACAACATAGCTTCACGCCTTTTCCCATACTGGTTAGCAGAGGCACAGCCAGTTATTCAATACTTCATTTTGCGTGACAGGGGGCTGGCCCATCGCCGCAGCTATGGAGTAATGAAGGTTTCCTCACGATGCTTCCTGCTTTACTAAAACCTACATTTAAAACAATAACTTTGATGACTGTGAAAGCATGGCAAAAGTAGGTAGGTACCTACTAATAATTTTTGACGAGTTGAGTTCCAGTATATAATACACAAGAAATTATTGACTTCCGCAGCCTGAGCTGACAGGTACACTGATTTTGTTCACGTTAACTTGTCGAAATAGCAAATAAGGGAGGACAAGAACTGTGCGGTTTCAGCACGTTCACGGCTGATTCGTACACATAATGCGGCTTTACGCGTCCCGGCTTCTATCGCGTACTGCGTGGTCCCCTCCCTCAACCGTCCATCAACCCGCACTGAGCCAGCGTGGTGGAGTATGGCTTAATCTCACTCGTATCCGGGTAAAGGCATGTGCCCCTCGGTGGGGACATAACTGGGCTACATTTATTTATTATTATTAAGTATGTTTATAAGCATAGAATTTGCATCACTCAAGAAACTCCTTAAGGCGATATGAAAAAGCGGGAATACGGGAATGCATAAGAAAAAAAGAGAGGGCAAGCAATTCGCTCGACTCAAGCCACACCAATCAAACCACATAAAAATTGTTTAAAAATAAACTACACCATTTTGTCAAAAATATTTTCAAGGAGAGTTTACGAATACACATATCCACATTTTGAATGCAATTCCGCAATTAAATTAGTTAGTATCTCAGAATTACAGGAAAAAAAAACAATAATTTACAGGTATTTTCGTAATTAATTTATATGGAGAAAATTTCATCCAATAGCGTTTTCCTTCAGTGAGAATCTGAAGAAAATACTCAATAAATATTTACTTAAAAAATTAAATCCGTGGATGTCTTTACACTGGAGTAGATGGATTCTAAAAAAAAAAAAAAAACATTTTTTTGATATCTTCGTAACTCTATACATATTTATAAACCCACCTAAGCACGTCAATAAGACCCACTAGCACCAAACAATTAAAAGGGCTGTTCTCGTCCCAAAAACAATGGAGTAATGAATATGATATATAAAGAGCTACGTGGTCTAGTGGATTTCACGCTTGCTTCTCACGTAGGTGGTGCAGATTTGGATCCCGGTGCTGACCATGTACCAATTAAATCAGTTATCTGCTGCGATGGGCTAGCCCCCTGTCACACAAAATGGAATATTGAATAACAGTAAAAATGGCCACAATAGTGCCTCTGCCACCCCGTGACGCAATTAAATTAATTATTACATTAGACGACCCGAATGGCCGAGACGGCAGTGACCCTGCCTACGAAGCCAAGGGTCCCGGGTTCGAGTCCCGGTGGGGGCAAATATTTGTTTGATGAGAACGGATGTTTGCACCCTAGTCATGGTTGTTTATCTATCTAAGTATAATATGTATCTATATAAGTATGTGTATCGTTGTCTAGTACCCAAGATACGGGGAATCCTAGTTTGGGGCTAGATCAATGTGTGTAAATAGTGTCCAAGGTATTATTATAAGATATTATGTTATGCTATAAAATACAAAGTTATCAACTGTTTCTCTACAGGAAAGGCAAGTTTAAAGTTCACAAACAGCATACGTGCAGTGTACACAAACACTTCATATAATTACTTTGTAATTGGGCTACCAGACTATAAACTTCAATGCCAGCCTTCTATCGCGGTAATAAAGATCAGATTTCCCCGGATAGGCCACGCAAATAAGTTCATTGGAACTCCGTCATAGGTTGATGTCAAGGAGGTTTTAGAATGGAAACGGCATACTAGTGTTAACCCTCTGTACAGGATTCCGTACCCGAAATGTGCCAAACGGGAACTATTACTACTACTACTAAGCCTCTGCTGTCCGTCCGTCTATCCGTCAAGGGCCTGAATGTTATGAACCGTAAAAGGTAGAGTTAAAATATGCACAGAATTAGTATTTCTGTGGCCGCAAAAGTAACAACTAATTTTACTACAGGAGTTTTAAAAAAATAAGTAGGGCTCCGTATGAGATTTTTTTTTTCATGTACGATCGTACCATCGATGGTATGGAACCCTTTGTGTGCGAGTCTTGGCCGGATTTTAACCCTTTCGATAACCATAAAAAACTGGCTATAAAAAGCCAAATTTCCATGGCGGCCAGCCACACTACCGATTATTTTATTTTTTATTTACTCAGTCATTCGACCAATCAAGTGTGGGATTCCAGAGAAAAGGTACGTTTATCTTCTATTTCCGGTCAGTATTGCCAGTAGTAAAAAATAATAGTGGGTAGTAGTAATTATTTTATAAAAATAAATATAAATATTATTCCAAGTCCATACTAGGTGTTCATGCGTGAGTGGACGGTAGGTAAATTAAAATGTAATGCAAGTCCATGCTAAAGTCTAACTTTTTATCAGCTGCAGTAAAATGACATTTTGTGGGTTGCCGTTTTTTTAAGAACAATAAATAGGGATGTAGCTAAATGAGTGAGTGAATCATTCAATAAATGAATGATCAGTTTGGTTTTGTTTTTGAGATTTAATATTAAGTTGTAATGTATTTTTTTATTCTATTATTATTACTATATTAGAGGATTGATCTTTTTTAGAGGAAGTATAGGGAGTGTGATGTTCAATATTATTAAAAGGCGGCCAAGCGTCATCGTAGCACCGTAACTAAAAAACAGTACTACCAACTTGAGAGAGCGTTTTCTTGAGCGATAACTTGTATATGTGTAAAAGGATCAACGTTTATACAACCTTTTGTTTACATGAATAATAAATAGAATTAAGTATGATCATTATGAGTCAGTTATGGACCGATTAGATCTTCTGTGAACTGAATCACATCCCTATTGAGATTAGGCGATCAACATTATTTTACGGAATGACATTTAGAAACGCCAGTTTACTGCAGCTGATAAAAAGTTAGACTTTAGGTGTTCATACGCGAGAGGACAGGTTAGCATACTTTATTTTTGCGTGTGTGCGAAGAGTGTCAGGGTGATACACAGTCTCTTATTACACGCTTTTGTTGGGACGAGAATTAGTAAAAGTTGCATCTCTAGGTAGTAGTGTTGCTTTGTATACGTTAGCTCATCCCCCGCAATTAATTACAGACTTTATGAAGCCGCTTCCAGACTCAATTATCTGAGTAAATGTAGGAAAAATCGAGAGCAAAATTTGCAAGTATTACGCATTTGCGTTATGCGCCGGTATGTTAAGTTATGTAAAGTATTCGACTGTTCTTACATTAGAAAGGACACTGCCAATAATCGCCTCTTATAACACGACCAACGCTAAGCCAAATGGTGGGTTATTTTGACCGGTAAGAATATTCATGAACATATAAACTAGGTCCTTACTACTAGGTTGGAAGCGTCTTGATCGTCCACTGGTTATAGGATAGTGACGTCACAATAAGGAAAAAACTTCACCGATGACGTACCTCGGGAAAGAAATGCTGGGGGAACTTCGCCTTCTCCTTGGTGGTGACTTTCTCGATGTTGCCACTGTGCACCTCCCGGCCCTGGACTTCCACGAAGGTATTCAGCTCGAAGTCCCAGATCTTCAGCTCGGAGAGGGACGAGTGGGCGAAGTACATGTTGCCTAGGGCCTGGGGATGGGAATGATTGTCTTCAACATCATTACATCATCATTAGGGTGGTGGACTTTAATAACATAAGATTCTTCAACATCATTACGGGCGTTTGTGTTGCCGGACCGAACGGACGTGTCCCCCCGAGATCTCCCAAACGCATTTAAACAAACAATAGTTTTCATCCCCGGCGCGCGCCTTTTGTTCTGCCTCCGGAGGCCCAAAAACGAGCCTGGCTTATAGGCTGGCTTATACCGCGTGTTTCTGTAAGGGATACCTGGGGAATGTGCACGATCCATCTAGGCACCCCATCTGTGCAATACCACGCATTTCAGTGATTGTGATGATACAAGTGCGGTCAAGTGTAATGAATGCCCAGAGAACTGCGCGATACTCTTAGGCATCCCATCTGTGCAAGCCCTAGAATTTATTCTAGGCCAGGTGCACGTCTGAGCCACGCAGCGACAGGCCGGCAGCGAGCGACGCCTACGCATCACACCCTCAACGCTACTGCCTCCACCACCACCGCCGCTAAACACACCAACCTGGTGAGATCATTCCGATTAGGACATCATTGATAGTGATTACCTACCTCTAACTTTATTTCTCTCAGCACGACTCGCCGCCTGACAATAATAAACCACCACTTACCGCGGCCGTGGTCGCCCCTATTGACTAAGGCATAATCACATTTATAGGTGCGTCATAGGCAGGATATAACAATTCCCTACCTACGCAATATCAAAATCAACTAATAAAACATTATTATAGCTACATATACTTATATTGCTTTGCCTGAAAATAAATTCGAGATAATTCTCCTCGAGATTTATTTTCTCCTCATCTTCGAAAGACCATTCAAAACAGTCATTAACAATAACCATCCACTAAACCCTGAAACTCAGTGAATAAGCCAGCCCAAATCTTAACAATCCTAGAATTATTTTTATGTAGCTAAACTGCAAATATACTAAACCCGACAATAAACAAAAACTAAACAAGTGCAGGCCATAAAAAGGCCATCTCACCAAACTCCCAGAAACTAGACAAAACAATTGACTGCTATTTAGGAACAATTGAAAAAGCTTCGAAGCACAAAAGGCTCACAACGTTCCCTCAAACATCTGGCACCCATTCTATGGTGTCAGCCCATCTTGGAAATACCGGGAAACATTAGAATAAAAATAGATCGTAAAAAGCCAAACAGTGTCTCTCATCATACCGGCCGTACACCTCTTAGAAACAACCCACACACACACATTCATATTAGCTAAAATACCATGAGGCTTTCTCCTGTAGTAATATCTCACAATGGAAACTCTACCAATGCCCAGAGATGGAAACTGCCTGTTCCATGAAATTGCAGACCAAATCAACCATCTGTTTGGAGCGACATTCAACCATACCCACATCAGAAGCGACTTAGCTAGATACGTGGAAGCTAACAGCAATTATCCACGCATCAAACATGCGATCGACGCACCAAACGCAGAAGCTTTCACTGAGTACATAAAAAATCTCCACATACAGGGCACGTGGGGCGGTGAAGAAATTATCATAGCAGCCGCGGAGTTCTACGTAATAAGTGTAGCGATCCATCAACAAAATGGCCCATCAATCGTATATAGCCCCCAACAAGAATATAACTCAGTCGGAACTATCAACTTGACCTTTTCCGACAGCCACTACGACAGCGCATACATAATAGAGCCCCAAAACGTAATCAACAACCTATCAACAACCAGTCAAATCTACATCGCAGCATCTCACTTTTCCCATACCAAAATACAGCGCGACTACCAAAGTACCCTCAAGTTCCACCCGCCCCAAAAACAGATAATATGATAGCAGTAATTACTACGCCAACTCCAAACTATTCCACAGGCACAGTGCCGTACTAGTAGGTAGGAGATAGGTATACCTAAATACAAAACTAAGCAGGAACCTACCCAATAACAGTAAAACAAAACATAACCATTTCTAACTTTATCCGGTCCGACAAGCCCACAAAAATAAAACAATAATGCAAGCCCGTCTACTACATAACTGCATATTCGGAGAAATAGCGAGAAACAGCAAACACTTGCACATCATAAAAGGATCATTTCACCATCTTCCAGAAAACAGGCAATTAACAAAAGACTTCCACTGATGAACAATAACAACAATAAAATCGGAGACTTTTTGTCCTAAGCGGCTCTCTACCAAGAATAAGGGCGCACGAAGATACGCACAAACTTTGACAATCGCATCCCGTACGATCTGTTAATCGTAGACAAAGGTAGTTCAAACAAATCACGCTATCTCTAAGTTCTTTCTCTCAACAACATCCCAAGAAGATAACCTAATGGAAGCCTTACCAACGCTGAGATGGTAACTGCCTATTCACCGCAATTGCTGACCAAATTAAAATGAAAAGAAAAGAAAATGCATGTACAAGGGCGAGCTTGTCTCTAAAAAGAGATTTCTTCCAGCAAAACAAGGCATTACAGGAATTGCTATCATAAAAGGGTAGGCAGTGCACAATAATTACTATAACCAAAATGCCTAGGAATAAATTAAAATATCTGTAAAATACAGATAGCAAATACGAAATAATTACCGATATATACATAAACCTTACATATAATAAAATAAATACAATAACTTTTACGAAAGAGACATGTAGAGCTCTTTGATATGTTTCTTAAAAGAAAAAAGAGTCGGACTGTCTCTTATAGTGCAAAGAGGTGCGTTCCAGAGTCGGACCGCCCGCAACCTGAAAGAGCGTTTATACGCAGCGCTGCTATGCCGCGGAGTAACTAAAAGTGAATAATTAAATATCATCGGAGAACTGCTCATGGCAAAATTAAAAGTAGAAAGACGAAAATTCTTATAAGAGACCCCATAAACAACCAGAGAATTGGACGTAGTTCCAATACGAACCGTAAACGAAATCAAATATCTCGGCACATATATTACGGCAGGACATATGACACAATAAAAAAGAGGTGCCGGCAAGCCATATGCAATTCCAAGGCCCTAATGCATTTTATAAAGAAATCCAACATAGACTGAAATATAGTGCGCCTGATTTACAAAATGGTCATTGCACTGTTTATAAAATTCGGACAAAAAGCGGCAACCCTCACTAAAGCAAACAGTTGACAGTCAGTATATGAACGCCTGATCCTCAGAGACATGTTTGAGAACGCCAGAAGCTATCCAAGATACCACAAAATTCATGACTGACTACAGGGCAAAACGATAACCAAACGAATCAAAAACCACCGGATATGTTACTATACATATTCTGCGACGCCCACAACAGCACTTACTACACGCTCCATTCAAATACGAAGCAAGGAAGAAGAAAGTCGGCCGACTTATATACACCTGGAAAGATTTCCTTAAGCATGACATCAAATACTACGGTGAAGAACACAGTTACTGGACAGAATCATCACACAACAGGGACGAAGTCAGGATGGCCTAGAGGCAATTATACCGTATTCCAGAAACAGAGAGCGAAAGCGAAACTGGGAACTTACCGGATAACCCAAACGAACACGACTCAGGAAACTCAACTATTAACAACAACTGAAAATAGAAGGAAAACAAGAACTTGAAGAAAACAACAGCTGCTCTCCAAATCCCACATCCTCCCCATTCCACATATCCTATATTGGCTTCAGGCTGAAGAGTCGGTCGATTGAATTCACTATCCTTCCCTTCCTACAGAGCAGGTCATTCCGCCCCCCCTCAAAACTTGTGCCCTCTGGTATGCCGGCCGAAAGACCGGAACAGGTTTAGAACCCTGGCTGGAGAAGCACCATTCATTCATTCATTCATTCATAAGATTCTTCAACATCATTACATCATCATTAGGGTGGTGGACGTTAATAACATAAGATAGGTAATGTGGATGTGATATTTTTACCACACATTTACTATCTCCCAAAATAAACTAGGTGAGGAACGCAATTTTCCCTCCCTCTCTCTCACATTGTTATACATTTATTAGGGAAATATTAAACTGCACATCAAAAATACTGATTTGCGAGCAAATATACTGCGGTAGCTTAAGTGAAGGGTAAAGGGGGTGAGCGAAGCGAAGTTCAAATTAGGTTGAACATGAAAGAACAACAAAAACACTTAAAAAATGAAAAGAGTTTTTGCTAATTCTTTTTTGCTGTGAAAATCAGTATTTTTGATGTGCGATTAAATACTAGCCCATTTCTTATACTATATGTCTGGTCGCACACTAGGATTTTATATTTTATTTTAGACTCGCGAAGGTTAGCAATGCTTTCAAGGGTCAATGCATTCTCATTACTACAACAAGATACCCCCCTCGAGATCTTGAAAGCGCCATTTGAGCAATTTAAAAACCATCTTAAAGCGACTTTGTCGAAAAAGGGATATTACAATGTTCAAGATTACTTAAATGATGGGACTGTATGGGGCTAATCTGGCTCAACACAGACCTTGGTGTTAATAATTTTGTAATTAGTTATTCCTGCTTATTAATTATGATATAATGATATTATAAAATTTGTATTAGTACAAACAATTTTTAAAAGAGATCTAAAAATCAATCTGTGTGAGTTTGTATGCCCTGCTTCTCCCACAGTGGTCCAATGTAGAGAAGTGGCAAAAAACGACGATTTCTAAGTATATGTAAATATCTACAGTAATAAAGACATTTGGAATTTGGAATTAAGATACCTTCATAATTCGTTAAAAAAACGTATTTTTTTCGTATATTTTATTGCACATGAAAATTAAAATTACAAGCTTATAGAAAATACTTATCTCTTTATTGCACACAACTTATACATAGACAACACGACATATATAAAAATAGTGTACAAAGGCGGGCTTATCTCTAATAAGAGATATCTTCCAGCAAACCAAATTAGGATAGGAAAGGGCGATTGCTGAGCAGGGGTAGACCCTGTGTACAACAATATAATTTACCTACCTTGTGTCGTGGGAACCTAAAACAGTGACGTCACAACTCACACGCATATATACCAGATATATCCAAGGCCTAGGAATTAGGCTCGATCTTACTCGACTTTGAGAAAAGGCCTGTACCCTTCGGTGGGGACATTGCCGGGCTACATTTACATCAGCATTGGTCGAGTCTAGATCGGCCTAGGAGAGAGCTCAACGGATGTAACTTATTTCTTGATCTTTCGCACGCTTTTTCTTTGTCTAATCTAATCACGCTGTGAGAAACTATGATCGAACTAATTCAGACAAGAAGGCGAGACCAGATAATTGCGATTGTGTGGGTGGACGGACAGGGCTGGCGAAGAGGCTATTTGAGAAGAGCTCACTGAGGAAACTATATGGACACGTTTCACACTTCGTCGAAATCTAATATGGATGGAAGTATTTATACTCCGGGAGTCTATACTTGATCAACTTTTAAAACTTAAAAGCCTTTTTACTCTCCGAAAAGGAAAGGTGATATCGTAGGAAAGTGAGGGACAGAGATATATATGTCACCGTATGTTCGATTCAGAATCGATACTCGATCGATGGTTTCGGAACGGCCATTTTGAATTTGACGGAGCTGCCACAGAGCAGTTTTTGACATCGGACAGACGAAACGCCCCCGTAATGTGACGCGTATTGATTTTGGGCATTAAAATTAAATCGTAAGCCATCTGCAATTGTATTCGGGCTCCCCTCAGGATTGTCTTATAGCTGAGTGTATTGTGGTTCTCCGAACCAGATAAAGTTCGTATTTACGTAAAACTGTGCGTGTCGAAACTGGCCTGCCAGCCATACCTGGTTGGCTGAAGAACCTGTCTACCAAGAAGAGCCTAGGGTGCACCCAGGCCTTGCAGAGAGACAGGTGTTTGACGGGAACGAAGCACAGACCAGGTCAGATAGAATCTATTTACTTAGCTCGGTGAATCGCCGACGTTCTTGCTTCTTGGCATCTGATCGCTACGCTACCTCGTAGCTATGGGCCCCTGCGAGGTCATCGGGTGCCGAGAGGCCTGAACATTTTTGGTAGCAAGAGCGTGGTTTCCTGAGATTTGCAGCCGTCAAGGGCTCCAGGAACCCACGATTTGGGACTATCAATCTGTAGGTATAGGCGGTTATTAGCTAACTTGGTTTTGTTCCTGTATCCACATAGATTGGTAGTGTTGTAAGCTATAAGTCTATTGCTGGTAGTAGACAGACAGATATAACAGTTTTCCCTAAATGACCAGTTGTACTGAGATGTGACTCAGAATAGTAATTACATTACAGGTACATTGTAGGTGAATTGAAATTTGGATTGAAGTACCAGTTACCAGTTAGTCAATCTATTAGTGGTCTAGTAATGCTAATGAATGTTTGGACATTGTTTTCAGTTTATAGCAATTTATAACTTGAACTAATATTGACTATCTGTGTGTGTTATATGATATAGGGAAACTAAATTGTTGTTTACAGAATTTGTGTAGATATAAACTCGGTTTCTATTGTTTGGGGAAATCAGCATTGTTCAAGTTATAGATTAGGGTTCCCTCGTTTGTGTTGTAGACTGGAGGGTCCAATATAATTGAGTTACTGCAAATTGTGAGTAAGTATCGTTCCGATCATGTCGTTATCTGAAATCCAGAAGGGTGTTTCTAAGGAGCTCAGATGGTTTTCCTCCGCACACGGTCTGATAGACCGTTTAGATAGGCATGATGTGGTGTTGGAGCGGTCTATGGACGTTAAGGAACGCTACAACAGGGTGCTCGAATTGTCCGCGCAGGCGGAAGCAGTTGATGGTTGCGCACCTGACAGGCTGTCACGGTTGCTAGGGGATGTCGACCAGTGCATGGAGATGGCAGCTGCTATCACGCAGAAGGCTGCGGACATACGTAGGCAGCGCGAGTCCAGCCGTGGTGGTGACATTGAAGCACCTCTGCCGCATCAGGGACCGGGGACCAGGTTACCCGTTATAACTATGCCTACCTTTGACGGAGTGTCCGGTGAATGGATGAGCTTCATCAATCTGTTCGACAGTTTGGTGCACATGCGATCGGACATTACCAAGTCTGTCAAAATGGCTCAGCTGGTGGCAGCATTGAGGGGTGAGCCCAGGGAGCTGGTCGCTCATTTGACAGTTACGGAGGGTAACTATGAAACGGCCAGGCAATTGCTGGTCAGACGTTACCACAACAAACAGAGGTTGGCCGATGCCCAACTGAACCGTTTGTTTAGTATCCCGGTTGTGAACAAGGTCGGGGCCATACAGACGGAGGTTTTGAACCCGTTGTTGTCCGTCACCAAGGCCCTAGAGAATCTTGGACTTCCGGTTGGTGAATGGTCCTACCTACTGCTGTACATTGTACTTTCCCGCCTACCCGCTGACGTGCAGACTCGTTTCGAACAGTCTCACGGGAGGTCGGCCGAGGACCTGCCCGCCTTCTCCGACTTGGTCGGATTTTTGGAAGAGGAGGCTCGACGGGCAGAGAATTTGGGGTTGACGGCCACCCATCCTTCGGAGCCACAGAGAGCTGCCGGGAGCGCTGTGAGTAGGGGCTCTCCGACGAGGAAGGACCGCACCAACCGGCAGTCATATGGGACTGTGAGTGCATTGACACCACATAGTGAGACCTGCCCATGTTGTAGGCAGATTGGCCATGCTGTGGCCGATTGCAATAAGTTCGGGGAACTTAGGGTTGAGGGACGGCGCCGGATGGCCAAGCAGCGGAGCTGGTGTTTCCTGTGCCTCGGGCCACACATGGCTAGGGACTGCACGCGCACTAAATTGTGCGGATATTGTGGTGGGGCCCACAACAATTTGTTGTGCATGAACCGGTCCGGCCAACAGCCACCACAGGGCCGTACCCAGGGTGACACGGCATGGGGCCCTGAGAATTCGTTTGCGACTCGGAGCGCAACTCAGGAGCCAACGTCCCCACGTCCACAGGGCCGTACCCAGGGTGATACGGAATGGGGCCCTGAGAATTTGTTTGCGACTTGGAGCGCAACTCAGGGGCCAGCGTCCCCACGTGCACAGGGTAGTACTAGGGTGCGGGGCCGCACTCAGGGTCATCACATGGGGGGCCCTGAGTTTTCGGTTGCGACTCAGCATCCGACTCAGCGGGCAATGGGGCCACAAGCGCGCAGCCACCCAAGGGTGCAGGGCCGCACTCAGGGTCATCACATGGGGGGCCCTGAGTTTTCGGTTGCGACTCAGCATCCGACTCAGCGGGCAATGGGGCCACAAGCACGCGGCCACCCAGGGGTGCAGGGCCGCACTCAGGGTCATCACATGGGGGGCCCTGAGTTCTCGGTTGCGACTCAGCATCCGACTCAGCGACACATTGGGTGTGTTGAGCAGGCCGTAACGGGCGGGTGGCATGGGACAACTTCGAGCTATGCGGGTGCGGTTCGGACGCCGCCTCAGTTGTCGCCCCGCTCGTCGCCTCGTCCTCGTCGGTCGCATGTGATGTCCCCCCCGCTCATGGAGCGGCCACGGTTGAATTCACGCCCACAACCCTTCGGGGGGCGTCGTAGGGTGGCAATGGAACCGGCGCGTGGGCCATTTGTACAATGGGACCCTCTGGCGTATAGCTGCCTACCTGATCGGTTACAGGCAGAGTGGGGCCCCGGGGGCCCTCGCTAGGAATTTACGGCCCAACAATTTGTTGCCCCCCAACCGGAGACGGTGGTGTTACCGATCGCCTCTGTGCTTGTTTGGGATTTGGCGGGCAACCCAACATACGTTCGCGCCCTAGTAGATTCTGGAGCTCAGGGCTGCATTGTATCGAACGATTTAGCGAAATGGTTGGGCCTCAATATAAATAATGTATCGCTGCCGAGGAAATTGGTCCCTGCTGGGGATTACAGGGCAACCCTTCACGGGTTTTGTGATGCCTCTGAACGAGGGTTTGCGGCAGCGGTTTATTTGCGAACCGTCACCTCCACCGGGGAGGTCGACGTGCATTTGGTTTTGGTAAAAAGCAAGGTAGCGCCTATTCGGACAAGGATGACGATTCCAAAACTGGAACTGTCCGGGGCTGCTCTTTTGACCAAACTTTTGAATCACACTCTAACAGTGTTGCGTGGGTCAGTGGTTTTGGAGGATACGGTGTACGCGTGGACGGACAGCCAGATTGTTTTGTGCTGGCTGAAGGCATCGGTCCATAACTTAGAGGTTTTTGTTGCGAACCGTGTCTCCCAGATTGTGTCGTCTGAGGTCCCACTGACCTGGAGACATGTACCAGGAGAATTGAACCCGTCTGATTGTGCATCCAGGGGATGTCGGGCTCCTGAACTCGAGCTCGTTGCTGATCTCTCGACAGAGGCTTTCATTGCTTGTTTGGATAGGTTTGTTTCTCGAAGGGGACTTCCAACTTTGATCCGCTCAGATAACGGCACTAACTACATCGTTGCGGAACGATGCTTACGAGAGATAGTCAACCTTTTGAATGTAAATAAAGTGGATACTTGGAACGGCCCTCTCCCGTCGGGGTATACAGTGGACCTTCAGCCCACCGAGTTGCCCCCACTGGGGTGGGATTTTTGAGGCCGTAGTTAAGTCAGCGAAGACGCACTTGGGGCGTATAGTAGGTCAGACCGCGCTGACTTTTGAGGAGCTCGCGACATTGTTTTGTAAGATCGAGGCCGTTCTCAATTCGCGACCGTTGTGTCCGCTCAGCTCGGATCCAAATGACCTGGAGGCTCTGACCCCAGGCCATTTCTTGATAGGACAGCCACTTAACGCATTGCCCGAGCACCCCTTCGAGGGAGTGAAATTGTATCGGTTGTCAAGGTATCAGATGTTGCAGCAGTTTACTCAGAATTTCTGGAAGCGTTGGTCGCTCGAGTATCTGCATATCTTACAACAGCGCCTTAAGTGGACTGACAAAACCAGCCCCTCTAGTGTTGGTGACCTCGTTCTGGTTAAGGATGCTAACCTACCGCCACTGCGTTGGCGCAGGGGGCGCATTGTTAACTTGTTCCCTGGCAGGGACGGGACCCCCCGGTCTGCAGAGGTTCTAGTAGGAGGCTCGGTACTAAAACGAGCGGTAGCAACGTTGTCTCGGCTGCCCGTAGATTAAGGGACAGGTGGGTGCCTGTCCGGGCGGGTGATTGTTCGATTCAGAATCGATACTCGATCGATGGTTTCGGAACGGCCATTTTGAATTTGACGGAGCTGCCACAGAGCAGTTTTTGACATCGGACAGACGAAACGCCCCCGTAATGTGACGCGTATTGATTTTGGGCATTAAAATTAAATCGTAAGCCATCTGCAATTGTATTCGGGCTCCCCTCAGGATTGTCTTATAGCTGAGTGTATTGTGGTTCTCCGAACCAGATAAAGTTCGTATTTACGTAAAACTGTGCGTGTCGAAACTGGCCTGCCAGCCATACCTGGTTGGCTGAAGAACCTGTCTACCAAGAAGAGCCTAGGGTGCACCCAGGCCTTGCAGAGAGACAGGTGTTTGACGGGAACGAAGCACAGACCAGGTCAGATAGAATCTATTTACTTAGCTCGGTGAATCGCCGACGTTCTTGCTTCTTGGCATCTGATCGCTACGCTACCTCGTAGCTATGGGCCCCTGCGAGGTCATCGGGTGCCGAGAGGCCTGAACACCGTAAGATAGTCAAAACCTTTAGTTAGTTGATCGACTATCGACATTGTGCTTAGTGGGAGTTGCTCAGAGCCAATCGAATGACTTTACGATCGCGTTAATCGAGCATTCATTGTGAAAAGTGACAATCGAGTATTTGCGAGTGTGAGTCCGAGTGAGTTGCATTCGATTATCACTATTCGATTGACGTTTACTCACCGTGACTTGCGTTCGTTTTTATTTTTAAGTTGGTAGCTCCGTAGAGACATAATGAACAAGCAGCCAAATGACAAACCACCTTCTTGATGACCTATGCCGATTACAAAGGTGCCTATCATATTTTGATGGACTTTAATAATACGCGATTTTGACATGTTTGTAAACAAACAATCTTGCATATTTTGATCTTGTGATTTTGATTGCCGGATTTTCAAAAATACTGAAAGTCCACAATGAAAAGGAGTGCGCAACAATTTGAAATGCTTGTAACATATTATATATGGAGCAGTAAGTGTGCCTAATGTGCTATATTATTAAGTGTAATTTGTTGAACCTAACCTATATCGTGATTTATCTTTCTCTTCTTCATCAGCATGTTCGCCTCCACTGTTGGACCACCAATTCGTGCGATCTGCTGCCATTCTCATCCATGTCAGGCCGATTGAACCGTAGCCGTTGATAAATATGTGGCTTCATTTTTTCAGACACGGTGATCTGCTAAACCCACCACCAATGCAAAGGGAAGAATCTCTCATATAAAACGTTTGGGAGGCCTTGACTGCTTTATTAATTAGTGATGGAATTGGTGATAAAAAAATCCACAGAAAAGTGGAAAAAGGTTAGGCTTCAAGTGTTGATCAGCTGGTTGAAGAATTCGGTGGTGGTTTATAAGCTACATATTTATGTGTTGACTATACGTACGTTACTTACTATAAGTATAATAAAGATTTATTTATATGAAAAAATAATTTTATTTTATCCCGTTTTGCAGTGGACACCTTTTTATTGTTGCATTATTCTGACTAATTGGTCCCGCAATGCCCTTCGAATTATATCTGTGGTGGCACATCGTTCTGTAACCTCGTACCTTGATCTAGCCCTAAACTAGGATTCCCTGTATCTTGGGTACTAGACAACGATACACATACTTACATAGATAACTATTATAATTAGATAGATAAACAACCATGACTAGGGTACAAACATCCGTTCTCATCAAACAAATATTTGCCCCCACCGGGACTCGAACCCAGGACCCTCGGCTTAGTAGGTAGGGTCACTGCCGACTCGGCCCTTCGGGTCGCGAGTCACAGTTTACGCTATTCGTTTTAGGTTATTTTGGACGCTCTCACCTTCAAATCCAAAGTGAGAACTTTACTTTGCGAACGTGAGCGATTCACCATTCGAACTGTCGAAATGATGACGTATATATAACTCGCACTCGCAAAACCAGCGTAAACGCGTTCACTTCTCGATCGTCACCGATAAATGGAACGCATTCGATCGTGACAAAAAGTGACAATAGTCCTTTGTGAACTCGCACTCAGAATTTTAATTTCAAATCGTTGCCGCTAGGAGGCGCTGGCTTAATGCCATACAAAACTGAGTTCGCGTAAACGCGTTCGATGACTTAGAAAAACTTCCACTAAGCACACAGATAGTAAACGAGACCGACAGGGTTTAGAATTTACGTTTCTTTTGTTCTTACATGTCAAACTAACACGAAGACTATTCGGGGGCTTCGCTGCGATCGCCCCATATAGTCTTCACCTAAGCTACCGCAGTGTTTGCCCTGGTATTTCGTTTGCGATGCAAGTTTAAAGCAGTTTACTATTTAACGGTTTTAACCGTTAGTTTATTAACTAACGCGTCATAAGCAGTACGCTACAGTTTACAATCTGTCGATAGTTTGACGACCCGAATGGCCGAGTCGGCAGTGACTCTGTCTACGGAGCCAAGGGTCCCGGGTTCGAGTCCCGGTGGGGGCAAGTATTTGTTTGATGAGAACGCATGTTTGTACCCTAGTCATGGTTGTTTGTCTATCTAAGTATAACATTTATCTATATAAGTATTTGTATCGTTGTCTAGTATCCAAGATACAGGGAATCCTAGTTTGGGGCTAGGATCAATGTGTGTAAATTGTGTCCAAGGTGTCCAAGGTATTATTATAGTTGACCAACTAACGAACAAAAAACGTTAGTTTATCAACTAACGTTTTTGACAATCTTACTGTGACATATATATCGCATAGCTATGTCTCTTAATTTCCTACGATACCACCATTCCGTTTTCGGTGACTAAGATGCCTCCGAAGTTTAAAAAGTTGTCCAAGTATAGACGCCCGGAGTATACACAAACGCATTTCTCAGGTCTCGCCTTCTGGACAACCTCAACCTTCAAGTAATTCATTTTCTCATTTTCGTAGAGTTGACAGTTTCGTTAATATGAGATCACAAAGGATGCAAGCCGCGTTCAACTTAAATCAGAGTCGGGAGATGCTCGCTCGATCATGTTGTGAGGGGGCCGCGAGAAGAAGATCGATGTACGAAATATGTATTGATTACGAACGAGAGAATCTGTACAAAATGTCATAGTAGTTTACCCCTTTTCTTAGGAGCATGAGTCATGGCCTCATACAACCACAAGTATTTGTCAAGCAGGTAATCCTCGAAGACTTAATTTACATAGCATTAGTTCCGGTATCGTGCGTCAATCGACATAGATCACTTTCATTCACAGGTCGTCATACAAACGTGCATTATTCGTGTTTTTCTCATGCGGGGCCCACATATGCACGATTGTTTAGTAGGTATAGTTAGTTAGTTTAGTCAGAAATCCAAAACTTCTATTGAGTGAGAGGGTAAGTAGGTCATCGCCAAGCCCCTCCATCAGACTCATAGCGTAAGGTTTCATCCTATTTTCTTAATTAACGTTTAACCTCTTTTGAGATGAATTCTGCCAGTATCAAATGAAGACCTAATTGTAGCTATGTGTATAGAGTATTAAATAAATTGATAAACGGTAAGGTAATTAATATTTTCGTGATCCTCGAAGACTTAATTTACATAGCATTAGTTCCGGTATCGTGCGTCAATCGACATAGATCACTTTCATTCACAGGTCGTCATACAAACGTGCATTATTCGTGTTTTTCTCATGCGGGGCCCACATATGCACGATTGTTTAGTAGGTATAGTTAGTCAGTTTTGTCAGAAATCCAAAACTTCTATTGAGTGAGAGGGTAAGTAGTCATCGCCAAGCCCCTCCATCAGACTCATAGCGTAAGGTTTCATCCTATTTTCTTAATTAACGTTTAACCTCTTTTGAGATGAATTCTGCCAGTATCAAATGAAGACCTAATTGTAGCTATGTGTATAGAGTATTAAATAAATTGATAAACGGTAAGGTAATTAATATTTTCGTGTGCGGTCGGACAATTCGAGAACCTGTAAATTATATTTTTCGCTAATTATACGCCACTCCCCAGGGGGCACGTGCAGGCCGGACAAGTATTTTCGGCGTACGTGAGCAACTTTCACCGTTTGTATTTTTATTTATAACCCGCAACCGCAACATATGACGTAGGTGCATGGATGTACATAATTAAAAAAAGTTTGGCAAGGTTGACTGATTCATGTCTTCCTACTTCACAAACAGTTATTAGATTCTGATTCCTTTCAAATTAAGTTAAGTTCTTCGGTTATGGCTTCTACCGTGTGTTGCCACAATAATTTTCGACGACCCGAATGGCCGAGTCAGCAGTGACCCTGCCTACGAAACCAAGGGTCCCGGGTTCGAGTCCCGGTGGGGGCAAATATTTGTTTGATGAGAACGGATGTTTGTACCCTAGTCATGGTTGTTTATCTATCTAAGTATAATATTTATCTATATAAGTACGTGTATCGTTGTCTAGCACCCAAGATACAGGGAATCCTAGTTTGGGGCTAGATCAATGTGTGTAAATAGTGTCCAAGGTATTATTTCGCCAATGTCACGTGATGAGACCTGCACAATTGGAAATCACGTGGGACAGTTAATAAAAAGAGAATTTTAAGCTGAGACTATAATTTAATATTAATGGTAAATATCAATTTGTTAATTAAATTGACAGATGGGTGAGATAAGATGAGAAGGAAGTTTAGATTTACAATTACCTTTAGTAATTGCTTTAAATGACAGCTCGTCTGAAATGATCGCGTTCTGATTGGTCAAAAAGAAGTCAGAAGTCATTTTGAAGTTAGCCAACATCATTCAAAACATGTTAAGCGTATTGTGACAGATGTCAGTTATACAGAATAAAGCTACAGTTCATTGAGAAAGGGGAATATTTAACTGTAGCTCAAAATATGCAAACGAATTATCTTCACTGATTAACCAACCCTATACCCAAAAACTGACTATTCACAAGCGCCATATTAGGTATGTGCCAATGCAAAGGATTTTGAAAGTAGCAGTAGTAGCTTTAAGGAGCTGCCACACG
Source organism: Argyresthia goedartella (assembly GCA_949825045.1). Lineage (NCBI taxonomy): Eukaryota > Metazoa > Arthropoda > Insecta > Lepidoptera > Argyresthiidae > Argyresthia > Argyresthia goedartella. The sequence goes on along the minus strand of OX463831.1, from coordinate 8,606,522 downwards.
GCAGAAGAGGTGGTTGCATGCAAGCTGGCAACAAGCAGCGTCTGCAGTGTAGTTGTTTTTTGTACGATTAACATTATGGCTAGGTAAAAGAGTTTTGTCAAGAGTCTGCTGTGGTGAGAGTGGTGCCGGCGACGACGAGGCGAACGTTCGAACTTGCTGTGAGGGGTCATTCAAGTATTACGTAAGCACTATTTTATTAGTTTTTGTTTCCTCTACCTTTTGTATACCACACACATCGTGCGCGATAGACAAATGATTAACATGGTATTTTTTATGTTTTTATTCTGAACATATAAACGATATTATTAATTCATTTTATTTAATAATGAAAAAAATGATAAAATATTGCCAACTTAATCGCCATCCAGAACACCCCGTCCCCCTTCACATTAAAAATAAGCTTAGCAATATTCCTCCCCCAATCACACTTTGGTGCTTGCGTAATACTTGAATGACCCCTGAGCTTGTCGGCAACTTGCTGTCAACCGTCTAGCTAGACGCTTGTCACCGAACACAATCGACCGTCAAAATGGCGCGCGATTCTCAACCTTATCGCTTGGTAAGAGTTCAAAACTGGTGCTTGAGTGCTTGTGCGGGCGACGATGGGGCGAACGTTCAAACTTGCTGTGAGGGTGTTGCTTGCTGCATGCATTCAAGTATTACGTAAGCATAATTTTAGTAGTTTTTGTTCGTTTTTGTTTCATCTGTCCATTGTATTCCACACACTTCATGCGCGAAAGACAAGTCATTAACATCGTATGGTTTATGTTAATTCTTAACATACAAACGATATTATTATTCATTATGGTTTATTTAAAACATTGGTAAAATATTGCTGACGTAATTACATCCAGAAACCCACGTCCTTATTAAATTAAAAATATGCTAAGCAATGATCCTCCCCCATCCACACTTCGATGTTTGCGTAATACTTTAATGACCCCTGAGCTAGTCGGCGACTTCCTTTCAACCGTCTAGCTAGACGCTTGTCGCCGACCGCCGAAATGGCGAGCGATTCTCAACCTAATTAAAGAGTCGTACCGTACGTTTTACCGTAATTTCGGTGCAGTTGAAAACTTGCTACCAGCAAGTTGCCTGCCATGTGGCAGGTCCTTTAAAAATATATGAATTATACTATTTTTGACCTAATGCGAATCCTTTTGATAAGATATTAACAAAAGACCTTTTACCTACTAAATAGATTGTGTTTGATAATCAATGTTTATCAAATTACACTACTTTTAAAATGTTTGTGAACTCACGTACATTACATAGAGCCATGCCTTTTCCCTAATGGGCTGACAGAGGCACAATTGAGCCCACATTTAGCCAGTTAATCAGTATTTCATTTCGCTTGACAGGGGGTTACCCCATCGCCGCAGCTATGGATAATGAAGGTTTCCTCATAATGTTTTCCATTACCGTAAGAACATTGTTATAATGTACCTATGATAAATAAGTTACTTATCTCTTGGCATGAGAAGCAAGTGTGAAACTCACTAAGCCTCAGAGCTCTTAGGAAATCAAATGTTTGTGAAGTTTAGATAAATACACAGTACTGTTTAAATATATGTAGAACTGTCTATTTAGAAAGATAACAATTATAATTAGTAACACAGAAAACTAAATACTACATACCGTAAACTTTTCCGGAGAGCTGAAGTCCTCGTCAAGGAAAATCCTGATTTTGTCAAACAGTCTCAGTTCCGGACAGTCCGTGAGTCGCTGCACGAAGTCCTTGACATATTGCATTGACTTCTCATATGCCTTGCCGCCTACTTCTTGTAAGTGGAGCGCAATGAACTTGGGGTCCATTCGGGAGACAGCTTGAAGGAACTCTGATGTCCAGATCGGAAGCATAACTGAAGGCTGTAACAGGTTAACGTAGATGTCATAAATAGGTACTACATACTCATATGTACCGCACCAAATATGTTTGAATGAAAAGTGCAAAAGTGTAAGCTGACAAAAATATGGTTAGGTGAAGTGAGAGAGAGAGGTCCCATTTTATTCAGAGCCAGAGATATATGGGACTTATACAAGGCGGTAATCAAATTAATGACTGGCTAGTTTCAGAAAAGAAAAAAAATGCAACTTAACTTACTTCTTCGAAGATAGACCCCACATTTGCGGTGACGAGCAGCAATGGTACCTTGTCTGTTCCCATTTTTTTGAACTTCAACATGATCCTTGAGGACGAATATTGCGAAAAACAAGAGCGACAGCCTTAGACGTTATCCGTTTCCAAGAGAACGGTTATTTCGAGTAACCAGGTCTTGGGCGAGCTGACGCCTTATCCGGACTTGGTCCTGACAACATTTTTAATGGTGCAACTGAAGTAAACAGTGAGTTTAATTTTTTATTCGAAAACAAAATCGCCCTAGCCCTTCCTGTTCAGTTTGACATTTGTCAATTGAGTGAACGAACTGAACGAAGAAATCAATGGAATGAAAACAATAGGATAATACGGACAATTTTTAAATACCTTTATTGAAAGTTTCATGAACCGGAAATTCATGCAAGTTGTCCTTCCACTAGCACCAAAAACTCTGAAAATATTATATTATAAGGTATACAAATAATGTGTTGCTATACTAAAAGGCACTTTAAGCTTCAAGATAGCTGAATCAGCTAAAATATCAGTTTATTAATCAATACATATAACCAAATAAAACAATACTTCTCTATTTTTCAGGATTACCACGAATGACGTCTGTTGTACTATGTCTTGACGTCACGCCCCGATTTTCAGGGCCGTATTTGCTTATTTTTAACGCATAATAGTGAACGCAAATAATACCTATACAAATTGAGGAAGAAGTTAACTGGGAGATAATAAATGTGATGTTTTATTTACTGTAATGTAAACATTTAATTTTAGGTCGATAGCGAGCGTAGGCGTGCGGTAAAATATTATTTTTAATATATTCATTCAGAATGTTTTCATGAATCCGCCTCTGTGATATAGAGTGCATCCATCCATTTGCACATGTGCAGTGCACCTCGTTCGTTTTCAGGTGGTTTTCAGTGCAGATCATTTCATAAACATGGAAGTCGATCGATTTGTTTTGTTTCTATTCTCGTGATTTAGGTCAATATTGTGCAAGGTAGATAAGTACTGTCTTTTAGTTCATTCATATTCGTTTTATTGATCTCTTCAGGCTCTGAAAATAGGCTGACCTAAAAAAGCATTCCTCTTTCGTCATAGATAGCTAGGTTTCTCAACCCTTTGCTTTCAGAAATCTTTAAAAATAAATATAAAATTACTGTTAAGTCTGGCTGTTAAATAAATAGAAAACTTAAAAACTTTTGTTTTATTATTTTTTAGGAAACAATTGACAATGGCTCCAGGGTTGCTGTGCCTGTTACTGACTGTTATATCATTGTGTGGAGCGGAGCAAATCCACAATGCTGTGGAAACACAGATGTTTTCAATTCCAGTCAGTCCTAACATGTTTAACTGGACTTATCAAGGTTTGCACTTAGTACCCATATACCCTACTTCAACCATAGTTAAAAACCATACCACAGTTAAGTTCTGTTTGAGGCTGTGCTTCCCAACGAGATGTCCTGGGTTCAAATCCCGGCTGTGGAGGAAAAAACCCGGGTTGGAGTGTAGATAAGGGGGCGCCAAGGAAAAAAAAACTTAGAATTTTTTCCGCGTTTAGATAGGGTTTAGGGGGCTTCCGCCCCCTTATCGACACTCTGACCAAAACCCGAGGTTTCAAAGTCAAAGTCGAAAGTTTTTTATTACTGTAGATATTGACATAGGTATACTTAGCAAATATCGTTTCTTTCATCTCCTCTACATTGGGCCACTGTGGGGGAGGTGGGCGTAGAAACTCCCACAGATTGATTTTTAGAACTCTTTTAAAAATTGGTTTTGCTTAACTAATACAAATATTGCAATATTAATTATTATGATTAATAAGCAGGAATAAATAATTACAAAATTATTAACAGCAAGGTCTGTGTTGAGCTAGGTTAACCGCATACAGTCCCATCATTTAACTAATCTTGAATATTGTAATATCCCTTTTTTCCACAAAGTCGCTTAAAAATGCTTTTTAAATTGCTCAAATGGCAAATTCAAAATCTCAATGTTTCTGGTTCACATAATACAGTCTATAATATTGTGGCGCCAGAAGCAAGGAGTGTGTGTGTTGTGTTTAATACTAGACATAGAAATAAAAACATTTGCCACAGCAATTTAAAAATAAATGTTTTACTTTTCAGAGTTTGACGAGCAATACCGTTTCCATGCCTCCTTGTTGGGTAAGCCCGAGTTGCCCTCCTGGCTTCGTTATATCTACAGTGGGAGACACCACTCAGGTTTCATATTTGGCACCCCACCTCGGAACAGCGAGTCTACCATTACAGTAAGTTGTTTTTATTAAGTATTCATGTCAAGACTGTTATTGTTCAATTGATTAATCCATTCTATTGTTCTGATTGTTTGCTTATTTGCATTTAGGGCTTTATCTTAATGTTTATCTAAATTTAAAGCTAAAGGTCCAAGTTATCTAGCAAGTGTGTGAGACAGCGGTAGGTACCTACTACCTAGACAGACATGAGACAACTTTGTTTTGTTAAGTAAGTGACAGATAAAGATAGACGAAATTAAATAGTGATGTGGCCAATATTGATAACCAGTATCGACTCAGCTATTATGGTTTGCTAAGTTGAACTTGAATATAAATTTTATTTACTATGTCAACAGTTTAATTTCGTTTAAAGATACTAGAATAGGAAATTGTAAATAAATTGGATACAACCAAAGAAAAAACAAGCAGGTATACGTCGCGCCACACGTTATGAGCGGTGGCCTTGAATGCGCAGTAGTCACTTTTCAGTGGGTACCTGTACCTACATATGCGCAGTAATCCCCGCCAACGTCGCCCAGCGCTCTTATTTCGTGGCGCGAGGTATATTATTACAAGTATTATTTATGCGGAATCATAATCAATTATATCGTTAACATCATTATCATCATCATCATCATCAGACACGTAAAATAACAAATCGATCAGATACTGAATGAACGAAGTGATCTTATTGTAATTTTTCTTTTCTGTACGTCGTCATGATTATTTAATTACGTTGATGACGTCCCAGGTAGCATTTTGTTCTCTTTAATGGTTCACATTTGGTTCACTGGTGATTTCTAAGCATTGATATTGGCCACACATGGTTCATTGGCTGTATTCAAGTGAACAAATCAACCTATACCCATATAAGTCATGTATAGCAGTGTAAAATTGGCCTATTAAGTAACCATTGGTGTTATAAGCTTTCATTTTAAAGGTTGAACAAGACCATTCTAAGAGTGGATGATTATGGTAATGGCGTTTTAAAGGTCCACATGTATGGTGTTTTATTACAAGACATGTGATATGATACAGTCAGCCCACTAGACGTTCAAAATCTTTCAGAGACACCTTAGATGGAATCCGACTAATGCGCGGTTATGTGTACTGTATGGACACCAGGTCTCGGCATAGTTGAGAAGGTTCGGAAAAACTATGGCCATATAGACGGAGAATTTGGTGGATAGCTTGATGTCGTGCGATCGCAAAACTTTGCTCCAATCTCCCAAAATTGTTAATACTTCTGTGCAATTCTGAATTAAGCTCGTATTTCGGTCATTGCTCCCGAGGTATTTGAACGTATCGTCCTGCTTCAGTAAGAATACGCCGAGCATTATGTCGGTCGAATTATTGACTCCTTAAAAGTCTTCCTGCTGACACTGATTTTGAGTCCATACTTGCGACACACATCGCCGATCCTCGTGATCCACTGTTGCAGGTTGCAGTCCACAGAGTCTGACAAAAAGCAAAGATCGTCGGGGTGAATGATCTCTCTAATCGTATCACAGGATGTCTTGTCGCGCGATTTCAGTCCGGCAAGGTGGAATAACTTTCTATCTGTTCTAAAGCGGATGTGACTACCAGATGTTGACGTTGCATTGACTGATTTTAGAAAAATACAGTATCACAAACTCTTTTATTTTGCAAAATTATCAGTTTACAACTGACATCCGTCGTAAAGCACTCGCTATCTTTGTCGAGACAGAAGGGCCTGGTCGTACTGAGGTTCTGGGTAGCCATTCTGTTATCGCTTTGGTCCGCCTGCCAGCATCTCTCCTTGCCAAGTATCCTGTTTCTATACATTTCATTGTATTTGGTCAGGGTCTGGTTCTGGAGAACCTGAAATTTTTTGAGTTTATTTGTAGTCGATAGTACTACCCACGGGGACCGGCAGGGCTGTGGGATCCAAGTATTTCTTGCGGATGTGAGCCACAAACCCAGCCAGTCTCGTGATTCGCTTGCCTGACAGATGTAAACCATGTTTTCTACAATTCTGTTTTCTCCAGCTGGAAGTGATAGGCCTGAACCGTCAAGACTACGAGACCAGACGCCTGCTCCTGACCCTCAGGATCCGGCCCAAGGAGACCCTCGCCATGCATGAGGTGGAGTTGAAGATCGATAACCTGAATGTCGAAGACCTCCTTGATGAGCATAGGTGAGTCAGTGAAAAAAGGAATAAAAAGTGTTGATAGATCCTGTCTCCCAACTATAGTCCAAGTCAAGTATGGTGGCACTAGTTCAGTGATGTCGATTTCGATAGTTACCAGTAAGGTACACGACAAAATGAAGGTTGAATATGATCACCTTTTTATTTAAACTAATCATTTATTCAAATTGGCATGGTATTTTATTTATACCGATGGACTCCTCGCCTTCGGCTCGACCGGCTAACTCATACTCGTCCAGGATGGCTCACTTACTGGTCTCTGCAGTAATGTACTATTTCTCAAATATGCGTTGTCATTATTTTCGAAAAAAGAACACGCGAATTATCGAATTTAGGACCAAAAAAATCAAATCCATTGCTGGAGAGTGTTTTTTGAATTTGGAACATTACAACGCTCCAGCAACACAACACACACACAAGCCAGTTAAAATCAAAATTATTTTTAATTTATTTCGCAAATCACATCTCGCCTTGAAAGTGACTAATAAATACATAAAGTACATTATATTAATTATAAACATCAAAAAGAATTTAAATGTCAACAAAACTAATAAATGAAGAATTAATCGTTTTATGGCTGTATAGGTTACTACCATTGCGTTGTTCAATATAAACTACGATTCATATATTTTTTTTAATACTTTTCTGCTTTAGAGCAGGCATGTACCACTTTCAGCACGGTGCCTGGATGAACAATGACCCCCTTTCAGAGTATGAGTAATGAAAATACTCTTTTCACACCTTTCATTCGGAAAAGTAAGTTTTGCTCCACGACGAGAGGGAGCAAAATGCTACTTTTCTGTTCAAGCTACTTTTTTAATTTATTCATTGGCATGTAGCATTTACGCAATGTGCCAATTGAACACAGATCTTAATAAAATAATCGATTGTAATTTCATCGTAGTCGATTAAAAACCAACATGTTTCAAGTTTTAACTTTAACAAAGTTATATGAAAATTTATGAATTTTTAGTAATATTTAAAAAAAATGTCTCAATAAATTATATGTTTTACTGAAATGAAATTTATCGATGAATGTTATTGTGATATAATGAATATTGATGACCCGAAACCATTGTAATATTCGATTCGATTATTTTTACACATTGGTAAAAGTACACAGGAATATTTTATCTGTGACCTTTCCCTAATCCTTCACAATCCGCCATTATAAAAAAAAAGTTTTGTTTACATTGTTCGATTACTGTAAAAGTGGTGAAAGTATAATTCAAAGTATAGTATTTTTTTTTTTTAGAGCTTTTAATTTAATTTTTCCTCATAGTCGGTGTGAAAAGTTGTATGTGTCACTCAGGAGCAAAATTATTTTCGTCATGGGCGTTAACGCTTGAATCCTTCGTTACGCTCAGGATTCTAACTTAGAATCCCTCGCTACGCTCAAGATTCTATCATAGAATCCTTCCCTTCACTCTGGATTCAATGTACCGCCCTCGCCGTAAATACATAATTTTGCTCCCTTGTGACACAAATAACTATTGGTTGGATCACTTTTATCAATCTTGGCATACCAAAGTAAGTCCCTTTGCTTAGTATAAACTTCGTTCACGTGGTTTAGTCATGAATGCTTGACTCTCGGCATAAGCGATAAATAGAAAATTGGCGGCAAAGCAGAAAATTCGTCTTGAGTTGTTATTTACATACTGATTATATATAATTTTAATAATGAAAATGAGTTCCGACGGTTCAAAGAGTGAAATGGAGATTTATAGTACTCCACCAGATTTAAGATCAGAAACCAAATTGGCTATGGAATAATAATTTAATTAAATGTATAATATAAAAAGTATGTTTTATTTCCCTGCATTACTTTGGGAAAAGCGCAATATATGCCTCGGCGCAAAGACGATTGCCTGTCTTTCGCGGACTTTGCAATAATGTACTATTTTTCAAACATGCAATGAAATGTCGTCATTACGTGCGTTATAACAGGCTTGGAAGTATCACGTTTCGGGGCACACAACTCGAGAGAACTGTAAAGGAATATCATAAAAAATTGCCGAGAAAAGGCCGAGAAGTATTTTTTATGTTCAAAGCAAAAGACATCAACGGGCGCACGGAACTTACGATTAGTAGTATTTTTAAACTTAAATTATTTTTTTGAGTGGTGTATTTTTTATTTCATTGCATATGTTAGAGAAAAGAGCTTGCTGGCTTCGTATCACAATCCAGCCTCCCTACGGTCGGCCATATATAACTACTCAGCCGGCAAGCCATTCTTTCCCGGCGTCTGTAGAAATGTACTATTATTGCGTGCCACGGTCAACTAGAGCTGACATTTTCCCGTTACAGGTTTAGAATATTATTACCATGACATGAGGTTCAAATCGCGATGCCTCATAACGGGATTCGGTAGCGGTGCGGCAAAACATCTCGTCTACATTAAATTCAACCCTTTCTGACCATTTCATAAAATAGTCGGAAAGGCTTAAAATTATGAAATGATCTGGCCACGACATGATATAATCTTTCGGCGTTAAGTTCTTTCGGTGATTCGTTATATAGCTGACTTGTATCAGCGACGCACTGTTGCTAGCGGCGATTCGTTATTTCGATCACTAATTAGATAATAAACTAATTGCCGGCATCCGGTTCTAAATGAAATTGTGAGTTTTATCTTTGTCCCATCTTGTTTCCACAGAATGACTCGTCTGCAAGAGATATTCCGCACCAAGCTATGGGCGGAGAGCAGTCAGGACTTATACCCCACGTTCCTGGCTTCGGCGATAGACCTGGGGGCACGACTGCCGCTGAAGCCCAACGAAGGAGAAGGGTCAGTAGTACCGCCTACCCAATGTGCCTAGTTTACATTACACCCTGCCCACTGCTACTCGAGCCGCCGGAAATATTTCCGAATGGAGGGAGCACGGGAAGTGGGTAATAACATGACGAGCGGCATGAGAAGTGAGCGTTATATTATGCTCCTGCTCACTTCCCTGCCTACTTCAGTGTAAAGGTAATGTCAATGTAGTAATAGAGGTTAACCTAGGGGAATGCGATCCAGACGTCGGGATCTGGCAATCCATCGTCACTAGACATTAGGATAATTTAAATCTGAGGTCCCCGGCTTGAAGCTCGGCTGGAGAGAAAGAAAAAAAAACAGGCGTTGGACGATTAAAGCGCCACAAAGTTAACTTGGCTTATTCCACAAATCTCCTGCGAAGGACAATTGTTGTCAAAATAAAATTTAAAACCAGTGACGGAAAAGTGGCGTCAGCGCCGGTGGTATTCAAGAGGTTAAATCCACTGACTTTGTTATACTCTGTCAGCGGTACAACGCCGAGGAAAAGGGATTTCTGGACAAAGTTTCAGAAGTTCCACAAATCCCCTTTTCCATTTATTTACATGGTTTTATTTTTTATTTTGAAGAATTTTATTTAAAGAACTAATTGGATAATCAGTCTTTATTTTGATACACAGGTAGATACATGATCAAATAAACACTGATTATATAATGTCAGTATCGAAGAGAGATGGTATAATACGAAAGATATACTGAGGAAAACTGCAGAAGAATGCATAGATAAAGAGAAATTGTACCAAGGTATAAATGGTTGACAACTGAAATAACAGATTTGATGATGGACAGGAGAATTTTTAAAAACAAAAGGGATGACTATAGTACTGCAGAGTACAAAAGGCTAGCAAATAAGATAACTACTAAATGCAGAGGCAAGACAAGTGCATATGACAGACATGGAACATGGAAGAAAGGAAAATGTAATAAATAAAGATGATCTATGTCCAGATATACTTAGAGAGGAATTTGATTTAGCAGTAAATAACTGATGAAATATGCTAATTGCAATCCGATAAAAATTAAATGTTTGAACTAGTACAAGAAATGTACAAAACTGGTACTGTTCCCACAGATTTTCAAAATAGCGAAACTTACCACAGAAAACTCTTAAATGTGAGGAACATAGAAAACTTAGTTTAATATCACAAGCCAGTAAAATTTTACTTAAAATTATCCAAAACAAGATACGGCCTTTAGTGGAAAGTTATTTGGGATCAGACCAGTATGGATTTAGAAAGAATAAGAAGACAAGGGAAGCAATATTAACATTAAGATTAACATTAAACAAAAGATTAGATTTAGACTTAATCATACTGCATTTATTGATTTAGAAAAAGCATTTGATAAAGTTAACTGCAAGAATATGATGAACATTTTAAAACAAGCAGGATTATATTACAGGGGCAGAATAATAATATTTAAACTATACACGTGCCTCTGCCGCCCCGTGAGAAAAACTGTGTCGCTTTTTTTTGCCTAAATGTCCTACGCATATTTCTACAGACTAGTGGTCCGTCTAGGCAGCTCCAAACCCTTCTCATCAGAACTAAAACGACTCCGGGAAGAGGTGCGGCCGCTCTCCCGTCTGCCCAGCTGCCCGCGAGAGTACAAGCGGACCACAGTGGAACGACTGTTCAGAGACGCGGGGCTGACGCTCGACTGGTGCAACTTTGAGTTGGTGGGTTTATTCCTAACCTAACCTAAACTAACTTAGGCTAACCTAATCGACGATAACGATCGTGCGAGTTGCAACATCTGGCCGATACTTCCTCATAGGTACTTTAAATTACAGATTCTGACAAATTTTAACAGAGTTCTGACAAATAGTGTTAATCGACAGATTCTGTCAAATTGTGTTAAATGACAGTTTCTGTCAAAATCTGTCATTAAACTGGTTTGGATGTGATTAAGGAGGAAGAGTAATGGCGAAGGCCTGTCGCGCCTAACAACAAGTGTTGAAGGGCTGACCCCCTAAGGGAAGTGACTCCCTGAAGAAGAGAGTCCTCGCCCGACTGCCCAGCTGCCCGCGGGAGTACAACCACCCCACGGTGGAACGACTGCTCAGATACGCGGGGCTGACTCTCGACTGGCTACTTTGAGTTGGTGGATTTATTTAAATGCTTATGGGAAACATAATTATTACCAATCCTCTTATAGTGCTTAGTCCATCCGACCTAGGCGAAAAAAGGCGTGAGCGATTGTATGTATTTAAATAATTTTCTTCCCAATCCCCAGTACAACACCTACCACACGAGCCGCTCAACCAACCTCCTCGAATACTTATCCGAGCCTCCAAAGCCATCGCCCCGGGAGCCCTACCACGAAGAGAGAGGTCACTGGGAGGCTCCCTACCGCGAGCGGCTGCCGGCAAGGAGCTATATGAAGGAGTTCACAGTAGCGGTGATTGTGCCACTTGTGTTGATGTTAGTGTCTGTGGCGGCACTTACTGCGGTGCTTTGCTTCCATTATGCCGGGATGTAAGTAAAGAGTTTTAACTTTATAATGCAGTGAATCATTGTAGTCGCCGCCGGCCTAACCGCGCCCCGTAACCAATCAGGTCGCTGCATCCACTGCATTCTTGAGACGAACGAACTATAATAGTCATCGCCTCAGGTATGTGAGCGGTAGGACCGGGAAGGTAGACAAACGTCTCTCTCTCTCTCTCTCTCTCTCTGTCTCTCCCCCTCTCTCTGACGTGAGTGTTGTCAATCCCTCATACCTCAGGCGGTGACTTCTTGCGCGCTCTGATCTGTAGAACTATTTACCTATATAAAATAACATAACATTTACATACAGGCAGGTACATTGCTTCTGACCCCACACTAGGATACCCTGTGTCATGAGACAAAGAAACAAAGACGTCACAAACGTGTAAACGTCCAAGACTTGAGTTGTTTTACCACCCCGACTGGATTCGTTATAGTTAATTTTTAGGGACCTGTCACCCAGTTACAGAAACTATCTTTAAATTTTAAAGCCCAGCAAAACGCTAATGGCGTGTCAGTTCCGTAAAATTTTATTTTATTTGATAAATTGGCTCTTATTTCTGAGTATGTACATAATGCTCATCACAATTCACATGCCTTGACGTTACGCCCATTAGCGTTTTGCGGGGCTTTAAAATTTAAAGTTCGTGTCTGCAACTCATTGTGAATAAATTTCACCAATGAGTCTCAACATGTTTTACTTCAGAATTTATACCAAATGATGTCAAAGTTGCAAACTGATTAAGTATATTAAGATTACTGACTTAGATTAAGACTGATTAAGACTGATTAAGACTGATTATTAAGTATAACTATAAAAGAATGGAAACTTTATTTGTCTCATGAACATTTCAGACAAGACGCCGAGTCTGATAATTTTGTTCAGAATATATTTCATATTTGCATCGACTATCGCCGAAGAAGGTTTGAACATTATCTACCGCATGCTGACAGTAACATTTACTTACTTAACATGTCGTGTGTGTGAAGTAACTGGTCAAATATATTCTTGCAAAGAGTTCCATAATTAATTACGTGTTTCGGACTAAAACTATAAGTTCTAAACCCTGTTTTGCTTCCTAAAACCGGTTTTGCTAATTCGCGCATTTGTGCGCATGCGTTACTTTGACGTGTTATAATAGTACATACAAGTGTGTAAAGATGGTCAGACAGTGGAGGCTATAAAATTCGCGCGAGCCACAGGCGAGCGCGATAAGTTAGCCGAGTGTCTAATCACCAATTCACACGTGTATCATATGACGTTTTTCAACACACTTGCGAGGAAAAAACTGACTTTAGTTGATAATTTACCACACAGCGAAAACGTCAACCAAAAATGGCGCGCTGGTTTTGTCTTTTCCGCACGCCGTGCTAGCGATGCGCGCGAAGGTTAAATAAAGGCACTGGCAAAACCGCTAAACAGCCTCTAAACATATGTTTTGAATTCGCAAATCAAGGATAATATGGAGTGAAAATATAATCTGATAAAAGTTGATGATTGATTTATTTATTAATATGTACGTAACCTAAAATTGTTTATTTATTCACGAAAATATCAAAGTTTGTAGGCATAAAAACTCTTACCGGAGATTGAAAAAAAAAAGTAAGTTAGTAAAAAGCAATAGGGCGTAATAAGATCCATTATAAACCAAAATGCGTTGCCGCACAAAGACGCACGGATATTTGGGAGCATCGCGTTTTTTAACCTTATGCTAATGTTATAAAATTTATAACCTATAACGTCAAATTGGCATCTTAAGATGCCGTGGGTCGTTGAGTCACTTTACGAGCAAGTGTGTTGAAATATAAATTACGACCGCTTCCAGAGGCGTCAGAAGTTTGATTATCGTACCGTACCTACCGGACAATAGCTGTCGTATTTCAAACTATCAGTTAATTCTTTCGTTTTATCGCCTTGTCAATTCCCATTATGTGTGTAAAGGATAACATATCTATTGTAATGTTTGCAGAGCGCACAAATCAGGCAAAGTCGAGCTGTGTCATTACGAGACAAATACGGACCAGACACAACTAGCTGACAACACCAGCGGGAAGAGTGTTGGAGCAAGGTTTGTATGAACACCATAAACATACACAGTCAGGTCATAAGTTCTGTCATACAATAAAAACTTTTGAATTTAGAACGCTGGCCACAAAAAAGTTTATTGAATTCGAATTTCGAATTTTTCATGAAAATAAAAAGTGTACTTTTTAGATTTTTCCTCATTTTTAAATATGGAGTGGACACTTAAAGAAGACCGTGTCGCAGTTATTGCGTTGCATCGATGCGGTTACGCGCCAATTCAGATTTTCGACTTACTGAAAAATTTGATTATAACCAAAAGATTCGTTTATCGTACCATAAAACGATACAATGAAGACTCTAGTGTAGATGACAGGTCAAGAAGTGGTCCTCGCTCTGTTAGGACTCCAGCAGTGATAAAAGCTGTGAAGGCGCGAATTCAAAGAAATCCCATACGTAAGCAGAAACTGTTGGCCCTTCAGATGGGGTTAAGCAGGACCACGGTGAAAAGGGTGTTAAATGAAAACTTAGGGCTTAGGGCATATCGAAGAAAAACAGGACATCGTTTGGACGCTCGTTTAATGGACCTGAGACTGAAGAGATGCCGCGCTTTGTTGAAGCGGTACGCGGGAAAATAGCATCGGGAAATTATTTTTTCGGATGAAAAAATTTTCACCGTGGAAGAGAGCTACAACAAACAAAATGATAAGGTGTACGCACACAGCAGTGAAGAAGCGAGCAACCGTATTCCGCGTGTCCAACGAGGTCATTTTCCATCCTCGCTCATGGTTTGGTTGGGAGTCTCTTATTGGGGCTTAACTGAGGTACATTTTTGTGAGAAAGGCGTAAAAACGAATGCAGTTGTGTATCAAAATACAGTCCTCAAGAACCTTGTGGAACCTGTTTCTCATACCATGTTTAATAACAGGCACTGGGTATTCCAACAAGATTCTGCGCCAGCTCATAGAGCGAAAAGCACACAAGACTGGCTGGCGGCGCGTGAAATCGACTTCATCCGGCACGAAGACTGGCCCTCCTCCAGTCCAGATTTGAGTCCGTTAGATTACAAGATATGGCAACACTTGGAGGAAAAGGCCTGCTCAAAGCCTCATCCTGATTTGGAGTCACTCAAGGCATCCTTGATTAAGGCAGCCGCCGATATTGACATGGACCTCGTTCGTGCTGCGATAGACGACAGGCCGCGCAGAATAAAGGCCTGTATTCAAAATCGCGAGGGTCATTTAGAATAAACTTTATTACCATAAGAATCTATGTTTTATTAAGTTCATTTTGCTATATAAATGTTTACATAAATAATAAACATGTCTAAATTATTTCATATTGCACATGTGACAGAACTTATGACCTGACTATGTATATCTTTACACCCGAGAGAGATAAAACATCCCCTGTGGGAAATATGAGTGTCTGACTAGTTATTGCTTATGAATAAGCCATTAAAGTTTTTATTACGCTCTCAATAGACTCACGATGTATCGAAGTCAGTTGAATTCACATAAATATACCTGACGACAAGTTTCTCGGAGCGGCGCATGGGAACAAGAGAGATGCATATATGGGCGAGAGAGAGAGAGAGAGAGTAGCCTCGCTCATTCGCCAAGAAACCTTGCGATATCTGTAGCTTATAGCATAATGTATTTTTTTTCTTAGTCAAGATTTTTTCAAATTCAAGACTCACGATCCTAAACTCGCGAGTGTAATGGGCTATATGGGCACTTATATTGCTTCTGGCGCCACACTAGGATAACCTGTGGCGCGGGAACTCGAAACAACAACGTCGCACACATTAACATCCAAGACCTGGGGATATTGAATTGTTCTTCCTCGACAGCCAGGTTCGAACCTGGAACCTCTCGCTTGGGAGACAGAGCCTCGAACCGCAACGGTATAGAAGTCGTCCACTTCTAATACTACACCCAAAGAGATGAATGTGTAGGTTGCTGCAGTAGTGGACTGTTACGGGAGGTGTTTCTCGTGACGTCGCTGCACCACTTCAGTAGCTCATTTATTGAGGCGAAATGAGAAAGAAAGAAAGAAAATTAATTTATTTGTCATAAACATAATACATTAAAAAGTTAAACTACATGTCAGCATGTGTTACGTGTATCAGCTACACGTAACGCTGGTTTTCAGCTCACGCCATTTGTAAAACTAAGAATATAAAACGAAGCAACGAAAAAACTTAATTCTAAACTGTATAACCATGTACAGTCAAAAGACACGTTAATTGCAATGAAAACTCTATGCAGGGGAAAAGGCAATGTGGATAGTAAAAAAATGTTGAGGTATATTTATTATAGTGTGTAGGTAGTCGTGGTGGTGGTGGTGGTGGTGGTGGTGGTGGTGGTGGTGTACATCGTGGTGTTGTGACTTAAAGTGTGGCTTTTTGAGCTGCCAATAAATGTGCTTTGAGCTTGTGTCGGGACGTTGTAACTGACGAGCCTGCCACTATTCCACGATCCAGCCCACCTTGTAGTAGAAGAAAGATTTAACCTTTAGAGGTTTGAGCATCGACATATATATAGATTTAAGTTCATAGTTTTCACGAATTCAGTCAATGTCATTGAAATCTTATTTTCTAAATAAACTCGAAATATGGATGATAAAAAAAAGAAAATAAATTCAAAAACTATAACCTGACTACTAAAACATTGCGCTTTAAAGCGTATGAAAACGATTACCAGCAGGCGGCCTATACACTTCTAAAACACTTGACTTAATGTAAACAAAGCAAGCTCTTTAAGTCAATACCCAAGCGGCCTTCTCAAGAACTTTTTTATTTAAACCATGACTTTTTGCCCTCTAGAGGGCGTCATATTGAATAAACTGTGACATCACAGCCTATAAGTAGTGGACATGGACGTAATATAATTAACAGGACTCTAGCAAAAAAAAAAAACATACATACATATAAACTACCGGTCAAACACTTAACCCTCCTTTTGGCTTCTCTATTAGTCGGGATTACTCTCTATACCTGTACCTCGGAGTACCTGTAAGTGTTGCCAAATACGAGACAATACGATTAAAATCAGTTACGATTAAAATCGGCCAACCTCGGAAATTGTCGTGAATCCCTCATCTCTCACTAGAGAGAGAGAGAGAGATCGGATTTAGGCGATGATATCCGAGAAAAGCCGAATCTTTAACTGATTTTAATCTTATTGTACATTAGTTGACATTACTTATACGTTTTTATTCGACAGCCCAAACAACAGCCTCGTGCGTCCGTACAGCCCAAAGTCGACAACCAATTTGGCTGGAAGCTACAACCGACCTCAACCTCCGCCGTACCTCGGATCAGCCTCAAACTCCTTGCACAATCGCAGATCTGTCGCCGAAAAAACCCCCTCAGATACTGGCCACACCCCCGAACATCGCGGCCATCTTGCTTTGGAAGAATCTTTAAAACTATTAAATGATGCAAAGATTGCCAATGTTGACTTCATCGATGGAATCAATTTAGATCCGAAAGAACCCATCGTTGATTTCAACGATGGAGTTGACGACTATGTGCCCATCAAAAGCGAGTATGTAATGAAGAAGGATTTAGATGATATAATTGTCCCGGAGCTGGCTAAGTATGGTTTGGGGGGTGTTATCTGACAGGGGGTTGCGGCAGATGGCGTGGAGCCGCCTGTCAAAACCTGGTTTTGTTAGAACTACGAGTAACTGAGTGTAGAGTAGAGTTCACAGCATTGTGTATTGAGTTTTGATGTTAGTTCGCTTTCTATATCAAAATAGCATTTATAACAATTATCGTGGCGGTACAATAATACCAAGGCCGTTGAATGTCGTCTTTTAATACGCACACACGCCCTCACATACATACCTATAGTAATTCATCATTGCTACTTATTTAAACCATTGCGAAAGGTAAAGTGCCGAAAAGGCCTCATATAGTCATCCGAAAAAAGTTATGTGGGTAACTTTTTTTCTAATAAGATTATACGACCTCACTTGGACTTGGAGTTATATCCTAAATAAAATAAGGTATAAAAGCAATCTATAGAGCAATTTGTCAGTGAAGGCGTTTACGATTAGATTAATTAGGTACTTGTTATAATAAATTAAATATGCATTTTTAAAGTAACTCTAAATATCACATGACATACTAACTGATCCTAGTCATTATGAATGCCACTTTAAGGTCTAGTCAAAATATTTAAAGGTAAGACGTTTTATTTTATTCGGTCGACCGTCTGTCGGCCATGATATTCTCCACAGTGAGAGTGTCGTAACTTCCTAAAACAAACCCGCTCGTAAAGTCGAAATTCCCATTTCGAGTTGTTTACTTCCGGGTCTTAGGAGGTTAAAGGTAGATCATATACGTATGTTGTTCAAATATTTTGTCCAAATTCACGTATTATTTATTTTAATGGCAGAATGTACAGACCTATCAACTTAAGCTGATACTTGCATTTGTGTGAGTGCACACCGATAGTGTAGAGTGTCAATCGGCTTGAAGCGCGGCCCGTCCCGCGCATGGTTTAAACTGGTTTATACTAGTTTATATCAAGCGGCCTGATGCGCGGACCGTCCGCTACGTACCGCTTCCCTGCCGCCCGCTCACATACCTACTTCACTTCACCTCCGGTACTGGTAGCAGATAGACGTGTAATTTTATGTGATTGATTGTGTTTGAAATATTAGTGAAATGGCTCCTACTGCTCCTGACTGCTGCTAATGGCTCTTACAATCGACGATATAACGGAACGATTAATTATTAACACAGGCTCTGACTCTGATGAATCATCAGACGAGAGTGAAGATGAAGATGCAATGAGCGGAGTAGAAGAGTTATAAGATTCAGTCATTATGAGGTCGAGAATTGGACAGTTGGTAACATTGTGTTTTATGGACTTCGTTTAAATAAAACATTGATTTTATTTGTATGTGTTTTACTAACTGTACTTTTGGCGATCACTCACACAAATGCAAGTATCAGCTTAAGTTGATAGGTCTGTACACACCAGTACATTGTTATTTTTCAATTTACTTAAACATAGTAGGTATGCCTTAATGTTTGAATTCCTGTTTGATTTGCTGGAAGAAATCTCTTGTTAGAGATAAGCCCGCCTTTGTACATGTTTTTTCTTTCATATTATTTTGTATTCACTGTGTTTGTGCAATAAAGTATATTGAAAATTCCGATATCTGAATCATATCTTTAGAGATCGATGTTTATAGTCAAATAAATATGTTACATGTGAAAAAAACTTGTTTAATTTTTTATCCCTGGTAATCGTTTATTTTGAAACTTAAATAAATAGTTACAACTTATTTTATTCACTTAAAAATAACATTTACTTTGAATTTTATTGCTTAAAGTAACAATCACAGTTTATAACGAAGCATATATTTTTATTTTCCATTTTTGTTCCCAAAGGTTTTCTTTAGTTACAACATATGATAATTATGATTCATTCTTTTGGCAGTGTCTCAAAACAATTCAAACTCAAGTGTAGGTAAAATATTTTACAATTCTAATATATTATAACTGATTGTCATCGGTGATTAATTAATAGTAGTTTATGTGACTGATACATAATGGAGGGCATTAAAACTTCGGCTCGTTTCATAATAATATCACTCGATAGTTTTAATGCTCAATTAAGTCAAGTTACATACACTAGTTTATCTACACACATGTCATAAGCTCTCTTTGATGTGTTCAGGAACCGTTGATAATTGCTCTGCACTTCTTTAGCTTGTTCAGGCGCACCAACTTCGCAGACAAACTAGAGCGGGCGTCGGCGTTCGAATTTTGAATGTCATAATTTGTCGAAAATGTCTACACTATGGTCATAATGTATCAATATTCAGATAAGAAATGAGTTTTTACAAAGTAAGTTGTTCGATTCAGAATCGATACTCGATCGATGGTTTCGGAACGGCCATTTTGAATTTGACAGTTGCTGCCAACAGAGCAGTTTTTTGACAACTGACAGACGAAAAGCCCCCGCAATGTGACGCGTATTGATTTGGGCATTGAAATTAAATCGTAAGCCATCTGGAATTGTATTCGGGCTCCCCTCAGGATTGTCTATATAGCTGAGTGTATTGTGGTTCCCCGAACCAGATAAAGTTCGCATTTACGTAACATAACCTGTGTTGGAACACTGTGCTCGTCGAAGCTGGCCTGCCAGCCATACCTGGTTGGCTGAAGAACCTGTCTACCAAGAAGAGCCTAGGGTGCACCCAGGCCTTGCAGAGAGACAGGAGTTTGACGGGAACGAAGCACAGACCAGGTCAGATAGAATCTATTTACTTTAGCTCGGTGAATCGCCGACGTTCTTACTTCTTGGCATCCGATCGCTACGCTACCTCGTAGCTATGGGCCCCTGCGAGGTCATTGGGTGCCGAGAGGCCTGAACATTTTGGTAGCAGAGCGTGGTTTCCTGAGATTTGCAGCCGTCAAGGGCTCCAGGAACCCACGATTTGGGACTATCAATCTGTAGATATAGGCGGTTATTAGCTAACTTGGTATTGTTCCTGTATCCACATAGATTGGTAGTGTTGTAAGCTATAAGTCTATTGCTGGTAGTAGACAGACAGATATTGAGTTGAAATTTGCATTGAAGTATTGTACCAGTTAGTCAATCTATTAGTGGTCTAGTAATGCTAATGAATGTTTGGTTAACATAGGTAGTTACATCTGTAGCCTACTCATACACAATTTACATATTACACTTATACATTTACGTAATCGTATGCTAAAACATTCATATATTTACAAACTATACTATACATATATACTTACACTTAAATACACACTAAGATAATGATATTAGTTATATATATATATATATAATGTAATACTAATATAAACACATACATATGCCAACCAACTCGTCGATGTCGATACGGCAGTATATCGACACGTCTTATCGACCTCGACCTCTCACTAGCGGACAACTCGTCACCGCTAGGCGAGGCGTCTGCGCACCAGAGAACATTCCACAGTCATTGCCTAGCTACGACGCGGAACGCATGTCCCTCTTTATCGCAACTGACAAAGACGCGAAACCTGTGCTTGCTTTTTATGCTTGTTTGCTTTCCTATTTCTATCTTCCGAACTGTTCTCCTGCTTTATAACTTTGACCTATTAATAGTGCTTGTGCCTTCTACCCTTCTGTGCCTTTTGATTGCTTACATGTATGGATTTTCTGTGTACTCGGATAATACACCGCTGAACTGTAAGTCTTGTGCATTATTATTTGACGACCTACGGGCGTAGTACACAACCCAACACCCATACATTACCATACTGGTGACCCACAATATGAGCCAAGACAAGGAATTTAGTGATGCACTTGAGCCCCAAGCCGGCACGTCATCGGAAAATAGTGCTGGGACGATGTCGATAAAATCGAGCAACGTTTTTAAGGTTGGCGTGAGAGTGCCACCTTTCTGGGCAGATGAACCGGAGATCTGGTTCGCCCAAGTCGAGGGACAATTTACCATTTCCGGCATTACCAATGACTCGACAAAATTTAATTATGTGATTGCACAACTCGACAACCAATATTCTCGCGAGGTGAAAGATATTATTATTAATCCCCCGGCAACCATGAAATATGCGAAACTGAAGTCCGAATTAATCAAAAGACTGGGCATCTCCAACGAGAAGAAGACCAAACAGCTGCTGATGCACGAAGAACTGGGCGACCGCAAGCCGTCGCACTTCTTCCGACATCTCAAGGACCTAGCGGGCCCCGCAGTACCGGACGAGTTCATCAAGTCTATTTGGACCACACGCCTTCCTCATGGCATACAGATGGTGCTCGCGGGACAACCAGCTTCAACTTCGCGTGAAGATCTCTGCGACCTAGCCGATCGTGTCAACGATTTGGCCTGTTCTTCGCCTAACGTCGCCGCAGTGACTAGTAGAGCTCCGGGTTCAATCCTTAGCGATCTTACCAGAGAAATCGCAGAACTACGGAAACAGTTCCAGCAGTTCCAGGCGACTACATCTGGAAGGAGTGGCAGATCTAGAACGCGTTTACCTCAAGGCAAGCGAACCGAGACTTCGAGACAACGGTCCCAGTCGAATTACCGCAAATATCCTCTTTGCTGGTACCACGGGAAGTTCGGAGACAGGGCCAGCAAGTGCATGCGGCCTTGTGATTTCAAGTCGGCGGAAAACGCGAAGGGCAGTCTATAATGGCGACGAATGATTGCCCATCGACATCTACGGGTCGCCTGTTCGTCACCGACCGCGTTACAAAGACGCAGTTTTTAGTCGACACGGGAAGCGACCTCTGCGTGTATCCACGGTCGGCGCTATGTGATCGTCGTTCTAGGACTGGGTATAGTTTGTGTGCGGCAAATGGTTCTAATATTGCTACATATGGCTTTGTAAATTTAAATTTAGATTTTGGTTTACGTAGGACGCTTGTATGGCGTTTCGTAGTTGCCGATGTTACCAAACCAATCATTGGAGTTGATTTTTTAAATTATTACAGCCTCATTGTAGATTGTCGTAATAGACGCTTAATTGACAATTTAACTTCTATTGCTTCCACTGCCACTGCAGCCAATTGTAAAGACGTGTCTTCCGTTAAAGTCGTAACTGGCGAGTCTCGGTATCACAAAATTCTTGAGGATTTCCCCGAAATTACTCGACCAGCTGGTAGGCATAATACGTCTATACCACACAACACCGTCCACCACATACACACAACACCTGGCCCGCCAGTCTCTTTGCCACCCCGTCGTTTAGCTCCAGATAAACTAAAAATCGCCCAAGAGGAGTTCCGGATCATGCTGGCTAGTGGCACTGCCAGGCCGTCGGAGAGTCCCTGGTCCTCGCCTCTGCACCTGGCCCCGAAGAAGGGCAACGGATGGCGCCCTTGTGGGGATTACCGCAGCCTGAATGCTCGCACCGTGCCTGACAGGTACCCAATTAAGCACATTCAAGATTTCTCATACAATATTGCCGGTTGTAAGGTATTTAGTACTCTCGACTTGGAAAAGGCCTATAATCAGATACCTGTCAGTCCCGACGATATCCCCAAGACCGCCATCACGACCCCCTTCGGATTATTCGAGTTCCCTTTTATGGCGTTTGGTCTGCGAAATGCGGGTCAAACTTTTCAAAGGTTCGTCGACGAGCTTACCAGAGGACTCGACTTTGTGTATACGTACCTGGACGATTTTTTGATTTATTCTAGGAGCGAAGCAGAGCACGAGGAGCACCTGCGAATAGTCTTTACGAGACTAAAGCAGTATGGCATGCTGGTAAACACAGCAAAGTGTGTCTTAGGGGCTCCAGAGGTAACATTTCTAGGGTACCGGATCTCATCCGATGGTTGCAGACCCCTGGAGTCAAAGGTTCAGGCAATCATCGACTTCCCACCTCCAAGCAACGTCAAGCAACTACGTGGCTTCTTAGGCATGATAAATTTTTATAGGAGGTTTCTTCCAGGAGCAGCCCAAATTCAAGCCCCACTGCATGCCCTGTTGACAGACTCTGTAAAGGGATCTCAGCCAATTCACCTCACTGGGGACACCTTGGAAGCTTTCCAGGCCTCTAAGGAGAGCTTGTCGAATGCTGCCATGCTGGCTCATCCAGATTGCTCTGCAAAATTAGCAGTGGTCACGGATGCGTCAGACAAGGCTATCGGCGCAGTGCTCCAGCAATTTAAAAATGATGCTTGGGAACCACTGGCCTTCTTCTCAAGGAAGCTTACCCCCCCTCAGACCAAATACTCACCTTACGATAGGGAATTATTGGCTATTTATGAAGCGGTGAAATATTTCCGGCATATGCTCGAGGCTCGCCATTTCATTGTCTATACTGACCACAAACCGATCAGTTTCGCATTCCATGAAAGGAAAAACAACTGTTCGCCCCGTCAGTATAGACATCTTGACTTCATATCTCAATTCACGACAGATATCCGCCACATCAGTGGCAAGGATAACGTGGTGGCGGATGCTTTGTCGCGAATTGAAGAGTTGGAAGTACCTGTCAGCCTCGAAACGATAGCCCAACACCAAGCCTCTGACCCTGAACTTCAACAGCTCTTGGACAACGGTTCTTCCCTGCAGCTGCAGAAACTACATGTTCCTGGAAGTCAAGTTCCTTTGTACGGCGACGTCAGTACACCGACTACCAGGCCTTACGTACCCAAGTTTCTGCGTAAACATGTTTTCGATAGCCTGCATTCTTTAAGTCACCCCGGCTGTAACGCTTCGGCTAATCTAGTTTCCGAGCGATTTGTATGGCCAGGGATAAAAAAGGATTGCAGAGATTGGGCGCGTTCTTGTTTGCCGTGCCAACGAGCCAAAGTCAACCGTCACGTGACCTCCTCGTTGGGCACATTCAACTTACCACGCGCCCGTTTTAAACAGATCCATATAGATCTGGTAGGCCCCCTTCCACTTTCCCAGGGCTATCGGTATTGTCTCACCGCAGTAGATCGATTTACTCGCTGGCCTGAGGCAGTACCGATAGAAAATATCACGGCAGAAACCGTTGCTAAAGCACTGCTGTGTACTTGGATTGCTCGGTTCGGCTGTCCTACAAGCATTACAACCGACCGTGGTCGTCAGTTTGAGTCGAGTCTATTTCAATGCTTGTCTAGGATAGCCGGGTTCGAGCATAAGAGGACAACAGCATACCACCCGGCTTGCAACGGTTTAGTTGAAAGGTTTCACCGCCAACTAAAAGCGGCTATTGTCTGTCATGCAAATGACAGATGGACTGAGTCGTTGCCGTGGGTCCTGCTGGGAATACGCACCGCCTTTAAAGAAGATTTGAAAGGGTCTTCGGCCGAGCTAGTCTACGGAGAGCCGTTAAGACTCCCCGGTGAGTTCTGGGAGCCAAGTACTGGCATTACTTCGGATATCTCCGATTTTTCCGCCAGACTCAAAGGCTTCATAGAGAAGTTACGGCCCGTCCCTGCTTCGCGCCATTGTAAGCCAAAAGTGTTTGTGCACAAGGAACTGGAAAACTGTAGCCATGTATTCCTTCGCGACGACACTACCAGAGGTTCCCTTACTCCAGCTTACTCTGGGCCGCACAAAGTGCAAGTCAGAGGAGATAAAGTTTTTAAAATTCTCCTCAATAATAAAGAGGTGACAGTGTCCATTGACCGGCTCAAACCAGCTTTTACACTGGAAAACGTCAATGACACTCTCGTGCCAGACAACCCTCCTCAGAATAGTCAACTTAAAACGACTCGTTCAGGGCGTGTTATTAAGTTCCCTAATTATTATCGTCCCTGAGGGACTCTGGTGGGGGGTGGTGTAGCCTACTCATACACAATTTACATATTACACTTATACATTTACGTAATCGTATGCTAAAACATTCATATATTTACAAACTATACTATACATATATACTTACACTTAAATACACACTAAGATAATGATATTAGTTATATATATATATATATAATGTAATACTAATATAAACACATACATATGCCAACCAACTCGTCGATGTCGATACGGCAGTATATCGACACGTCTTATCGACCTCGACCTCTCACTAGCGGACAACTCGTCACCGCTAGGCGAGGCGTCTGCGCACCAGAGAACATTCCACAGTCATTGCCTAGCTACGACGCGGAACGCATGTCCCTCTTTATCGCAACTGACAAAGACGCGAAACCTGTGCTTGCTTTTTATGCTTGTTTGCTTTCCTATTTCTATCTTCCGAACTGTTCTCCTGCTTTATAACTTTGACCTATTAATAGTGCTTGTGCCTTCTACCCTTCTGTGCCTTTTGATTGCTTACATGTATGGATTTTCTGTGTACTCGGATAATACACCGCTGAACTGTAAGTCTTGTGCATTATTATTTGACGACCTACGGGCGTAGTACACAACCCAACACCCATACATTACCATACATCTATTGATAGCAGGCTGTTACATTGTTTTCAGTTTATAGCAATTTGTAACTTGAACTAATATTGACTATCTGTGTGTGTTATATGATATAGGGAAACTAAATTGTATTACAGAATTTATATAGATATAAAACTCGGTTTCTATTGTTTAAGGAAATCAACATTGTTTAAGTTATAGTTTAGGGTTCCCTCGTTTGGGTTGTAGACTGGAGGGTCCAATATAATTGAGTTACTGCAAATTGTGAGTAAGTATCGTTCCGATCATGTCGTTATCTGAAATACAGAAGGGTGTTTCTAAGGAACTCAGATGGTTTTCCTCCGCACACGGTCTGATAGACCGTTTAGATAGGCATGATGTGGTATTGGAGCGGTCTATGGACGTTAAGGAACGCTACAACAGGGTGCTCGAATTGTCCGCGCAGGCGGAAGCAGTTGATGGTTGCGCACCTGACAGGCTGTCACGGTTGCTAGGGGATGTCGACCAGTGTATGGAGATGGCAGCTGCTATCACGCAGAAGGCTGCGGACATACGTAGGCAGCGCGAGTCCAGCCATGGTGGTGACATTGAAGCACCTCTGCCGCATCAGGGATCGGGGACCAGGTTACCCGTTATAACTATGCCTACTTTTGACGGAGTGTCCGGTCAATGGATGAGCTTCATCAATCTGTTCGACAGTTTGGTGCACATGCGATCGGACATTACCAAGTCTGTCAAAATGGCTCAGCTGGTGGCAGCATTGAGGGGTGAGCCCAGGGAGCTGGTCGCTCATTTGACAGTTACGGAGGGTAACTATGAAACGGCCAGGCAATTGTTGGTCAGACGTTACCACAACAAACGGAGGTTGGCCGATGCCCAACTGAACCGTTTGTTTAGCATCCCGGTTGTGAACACGGTCGGGGCCATACAGACGGAGGTTTTGAACCCGTTGTTGTCCGTCACCAAGGCCCTAGAGAATCTTGGACTTCCGGTTGGTGAATGGTCGTACCTACTGCTGTACATTGTACTTTCCCGCCTACCCGCTGACGTGCAGACTCGTTTCGAACAGTCTCACGGGAGGTCGGCCGAGGACCTGCCCGCCTTCTCCGACTTGGTCGGATTTTTGGAAGAGGAGGCTCGACGGGCAGAGAATTTGGGGTTGACGGTCACCCATCCTTCGGAGCCACAGAGAGCTGCCGGGAGCGCTGTGAGTAGGGGCCCTCCGACGAGGAAGGACCGAACCAACCGGCAGTCGTATGGGACTGTGAGTGCATTGACCCCACATAGTGAGACCTGCCCATGTTGTAGGCAGATTGGCCATGCTGTGGCCGATTGCAATAAGTTCGGGGAACTTAGGGTTGAGGGACGGCGCCGGATGGCCAAGCAGCGGTGCTGGTGTTTCCTGTGCCTCGGGCCACACATGGCTAGGTACTGCACGCGCACAAGAATGTGCGGATATTGTGGTGGGGCCCACAACAATCTGTTGTGCATGAACCGGTCCGGCCAACAGCCACCACAGGGCCGTACCCAGGGTGACACGGCATGGGGCCCTGAGAATTCGTTTGCGACTCGGAGCGCGACTCAGGAGCCAACGTCCCCACGTCCACAGGGCCGTACCCAGGGTGATACGGAATGGGGCCCTGAGAATTCGTTTGCGACTTGGAGCGCAACTCAGGGGCCAGCGTCCCCACGTGCACAGGGTAGTACTAGGGTGCGGGGCCGCACTCAGGGTCATCACATGGGGGGCCCTGAGTTTTCGGTTGCGACTCAGCATCCGACTCATCGGGCAATGGGGCCACAAGCACGCGGCCACCCAGGGGTGCAGGGCCGCACTCAGGGTCATCACATGGGGGGCCCTGAGTTTTCGGTTGCGACTCAGCATCCGACTCAGCGGCACATTGGGTGTGTTGAGCAGGCCGTAACGGGCGGGTGGCATGGGACAACTTCGAGCTATGCGGGTGCGGTTCGGACGCCGCCTCAGTTGTCGCCCCGCTCGTCGCCTCGTCCTCGTCGGTCGCATGTGATGTCCCCCCCGCTCATGGAGCGGCCACGGTTGAATTCACGCCCACAACCCTTCGGGGGGCGTCGTAGGGTGGCAATGGAACCGGCGCGTGGGCCATTTGTACAATGGGACCCGCTGGCGTATAGCTGCCTACCTGATCGGTTACAGGCACAGTGGGGCCCCGGGGGCCCTCGCTAGGAATTTGCGGCCCAACAATTTGTTGCCCCCCAACCGGAGACGGTGGTGTTACCGATCGCCTCTGTGCTTGTTTGGGATTTGGCGGGCAACCCA
The DNA here is from genome assembly GCA_949825045.1 of Argyresthia goedartella. Taxonomy (NCBI): domain Eukaryota; kingdom Metazoa; phylum Arthropoda; class Insecta; order Lepidoptera; family Argyresthiidae; genus Argyresthia; species Argyresthia goedartella. The sequence goes on along the minus strand of OX463831.1, from coordinate 8,578,506 downwards.
ACATACGTTCGCGCCCTATTAGATTCTGGAGCTCAGGGCTGCATTGTATCGAACGATTTAGCGAAATGGTTGGGCCTCAATATAAATAATGTGTCGCTGCCGAGGAAATTGGTCCCTGCTGGGGATTACAGGGCAACCCTTCACGGGTTTTGTGATGCCTCTGAACGAGGGTTTGCGGCAGCGGTTTATTTGCGAACCGTCACCTCCACCGGGGAGGTCGACGTGCGTTTGGTTTTGGCAAAAAGCAAGGTAGCGCCTATTCGGACAAGGATGACGATTCCAAAACTGGAACTGTCCGGGGCTGCTCTTTTGACCAAACTTTTGAATCACACTCTAACAGTGTTGCGTGGGTCAGTGGGTTTGGAGGATACGGTGTACGCGTGGACGGACAGCCAGATTGTTTTGTGCTGGCTGAAGGCTTCGGTCCATACCTTAGAGGTTTTTGTTGCGAACCGTGTCTCCCAGATTGTGTCGTTTGAGGTCCCACTGACCTGGAGACATGTACCAGGAGAATTGAACCCGTCTTATTGTGCATCCAGGGGATGTCGGGCTCCTGAACTCGAGCTCGTTGCTGATCTCTCGACAGAGGCTTTCATTGCTTGTTTGGATAGGTTTGTTTCTCGAAGGGGACTTCCAACTTTGATCCGCTCTGATAACGGCACTAACTACATCGGTGCGGAACGATGCTTACGAGAGATAGTCAACTTTTTGAATGTAAATAAAGTGGATATTGGAACGGCCCTCTCCCGTCGGGGTATACAGTGGACCTTCAGCCCACCGAGTTGCCCCCACTGGGGTGGGATTTTTGAGGCCGTAGTTAAGTCAGCGAAGACGCACTTAGGGCGTATAGTAGGTCAGACCGCGCTGACTTTTGAGGAGCTCGCGACATTGTTTTGTAAGATCGAGGCCGATCTCAATTCGCGACCGTTGTGTCCGCTCAGCTCGGATCCAAATGACCTGGAGGCTCTGACCCCAGGCCATTTCTTGATAGGACAGCCACTTAACGCGTTGCCCGAGCACCCCTTCGAGGGAGTGAAATTGTATCGGTTGTCAGGGTATCAGATGTTGCAGCAGTTTACTCAGAATTTCTGGAAGCGTTGGTCGCTCGAGTATCTGCATATCTTACAACAGCGCCTTAAGTGGACTGACAAAACCAGCCCCTCTAGTGTTGGTGACCTCGTTCTGGTTAAGGATGCTAACCTACCGCCACTGCGTTGGCGCAGGGGGCGCATTGTTAACTTGTTCCCTGGCAGGGACGGGACCCCCCGGTCTGCAGAGGTTCTAGTAGGAGGCTCGGTACTAAAACGAGCGGTAGCAACGTTGTCTCGGCTGCCCGTAGATTAAGGGACAGGTGGGTGCCTGTCCGGGCGGGTGATTGTTCGATTCAGAATCGATACTCGATCGATGGTTTCGGAACGGCCATTTTGAATTTGACAGTTGCTGCCAACAGAGCAGTTTTTTGACAACTGACAGACGAAAAGCCCCCGCAATGTGACGCGTATTGATTTGGGCATTGAAATTAAATCGTAAGCCATCTGGAATTGTATTCGGGCTCCCCTCAGGATTGTCTATATAGCTGAGTGTATTGTGGTTCCCCGAACCAGATAAAGTTCGCATTTACGTAACATAACCTGTGTTGGAACACTGTGCTCGTCGAAGCTGGCCTGCCAGCCATACCTGGTTGGCTGAAGAACCTGTCTACCAAGAAGAGCCTAGGGTGCACCCAGGCCTTGCAGAGAGACAGGAGTTTGACGGGAACGAAGCACAGACCAGGTCAGATAGAATCTATTTACTTTAGCTCGGTGAATCGCCGACGTTCTTACTTCTTGGCATCCGATCGCTACGCTACCTCGTAGCTATGGGCCCCTGCGAGGTCATTGGGTGCCGAGAGGCCTGAACACTTTGGTAGCAGAGCGTGGCGAACATAAGTAGTATAACATTATGCTGGTCGTAACGTGCGGTTTTTGGACGCAGAAAAGAGGGTTTATGATACGTGTGTAGATAAAAATACTTATATACTTATTCTTACCTATAGGTACTTATAGGTGTGAATTACAAAATTTAGAAATACATAATACATGGATATCAGGTAAAGCCCCTCATAGAGCCTCTCATTTAGAATTAGATTTTTCTATAATTTAGTTAAATCACTATCGCAATATTACTGTAATATAATTAGATCAATAAATTCATCCAATATTTATCTAAAAAAGAATACAAGTTTACCATTAGATAGTTTTTATCAATCTTACAATGAGCTTACAAAGAAAAGTTTATTTTTAAAACTTAAACCTGTTTACTGGCCTCCAAAAGCCTCTTTTAATATTGTAGTCAGGTTTTTTGTCGACAGAGATGTTAGAAGTTGTATTAAGTATTACTATTTTATTAGAGCCTTCTGGTAAGCCCCGGGCGCATAGAAATTTTGAATAGTTTCCTGTGGTTACAGCGACCGATAAAGACACGAAGAGTAATCATAATTTTTACAATAATTTAGTAATTTAGTGTAGCATATAATTAAATACGGCAAGCTTACAATGCGAATATGTGTATGCTACCGGCAATATGTATAATCCGATAGGCAATATATATGTCGCAGTTATTTGGTTAAATCAGACACTTAACTAACTCTCTAGACAGTTAATTAAATACCAACGTTTGACCAAGTCACTAAAATTTTCCGTCAGACATTTGAGTGAACGAAACTTTTAACGAGTTGTCTAAACGTTCCTAGGCAACAAGACATACAATATAAATATTGTTATATGTGTACATACTTACTTAAATTTGTTTTAAGTATTTTTTGTTGTTCTTACATGTTCAACACCCTCACCCCCTTAACCCTTCACCTAAGCTATCGCATTGTTTTGCCCTGTTATAAGCTGTGCAAATCAGCTGTTGTAGTGACGCCATCTTGTTTTGCATCAAAATGCTAGTAACTTGGTTAAGCGTCGGCATTTAATTAACGGTCTAGGGAGTTAGTTAAGTTCTGATTTAACCAACGAAATGCCTAGAACATGCAGATAATGTATGAAATATTATTTATTTTATGCTTTGCCTATTATTATATACACTCAGCGGCAGAAAATGTGGCCCGAACACTTGTCACTTATCCGTAAACAAACTAAGCATTATTTATGCGATGTTTGAATGAGGGTAGTTGTCAAGTGATGTGTTTAGTTCATTTATGTGGGTGATTTAAGATAAAGTTGCGTTTCATTTCACTTTTCTTTGAAATGAGTGCCAGTACTGTTTAGTGCCTTCACGAGACAGGTAAGTTAAAAATTCTTTTTTAATTTATTGTACATTGAATCTTTCCATTTAAGGTTTTTTATTGATTTCTGGGTTATTTCTATTCCAGAAAGGATTAGAAGATGCCACTTACAGTTGCTCAGGTTGCTCAGGCGGTGTTGTTAACCGACCAAGGACGAACTCAACGTGAGGTGGCTTCAATTCTCAATGTACCGCGTACCACCTTGAGGTTTGCTCTTAAAAGGTACCGGGAGACTGGTCTTTATACACGACGACCTGGGAGCGGCAGAGTAAGGTGCACCTCGGCCCGTGACGACCGTTTCATTATCTTGGCTGTGTTGAGGAACCGGTTCCTCACCGCTGTTGAGATTAGGCGGCGGCTTCAAGCGGCACGAGGTGTCATTGTTAGCGAGCGAACAATAAGAAGAAGGATGGAGGAACGTGATTTGCGTGCCCAGAGACCAGCTCGAGGACCGGAGCTCGAGAGACAGCACAGAACTGCTCGATTAAGATTTGCCCGGGAACACGTGAACTGGACGAACGATCAGTGGAGCAAAGTTCTGTTCACAGACGAATGCAGAGTGGCCTTACGAGCACCAGATGGCCGTGAGAGAGTGTACAGACGACGAGGGGAACGTTTTCTTCCCATCACAACGCGCCAAACTGTCAGTTATCAAGGTGGATCCGTTATGGTTTGGGGAGGCATATGTTTAGATGCCCGCACGGAGTTGGTCATCGTGGATCGCCGCCTGACAGCAGCCAGGTACATCGAAGAGATCCTCCAAGACCATGTTGTGCCCTTCGTAGACCTCATTGGTCCAGAGGATTTCTTGTTAATGCACGACAACGCAAGAGCTCACGTCGCTGCCGAGGTCGAACAGTACTTGTTAGCTGTCAGAATTCGAAGACTGCCATGGCCTGCACGTAGCCCAGACATGAACCCAATAGAACATGTCTGGGACATGCTTAAAAGGCGCATCAGAGCACTGCCTAACCCGCCAGAGACCCTTCGTGAGCTAAGGGATGCTGTCGTGGCTGCTTGGGAAGAAATTCCTCAAGTGGAACTCAGAAACATACTGCAGAGCATGCCAGACCGTATGCAAGCTGTAATTACAGCTAGAGGTGGTAACACACGTTATTAAAATTAAGTCACATCTAAGTTTAAATTAATTTTTAATTGAATAAATCTTCCCATACATTTTGTTTTTTTAATTAATTTCAGTTTTTTTAATTATTTAAAAGCATTTTAGTCTAACTTTTAAATGTAAATAAAGTTAAAAACAAATAAACCTAATAATCCAATTAAAATTAATTCAATATTTCACCAACAAAAAATGTTTGAGTAACTTTTGTCTTTGGGCCACTTTTTCTGCCGCTGAAAACCCAATGCGAAGCTGGTAATGTATGTAAAAGTTTAAAACACTGCGGTAGCTTAGGTGAAGGGTAAAGAGGGTGAGTGAAGCGAAGCTTACTTTTTCTTGTTCTTAAATGCTCAACCTAACACAAAAGATACTTAAAGCTAAGTATTTTTTGTTGTTCTTACATGTTCAACCTAACAAGATGGATAAAGGGAGCTTACCCCCTTAACCGTCACCTAAGCTACCGCAGTGTTTTGCCCTAAATTCTATTTATTTTACACATTGCCGGTGGCCAAATAGGTATTCCATAAAATCCCTGGAAATTGTATATACCTAGTCGGTCCTTAAGTTCTGTCACAAGGTTTTTGATAGATAAAACTCAGCAATAAACTTTTTCTTATTCGTATTATACATGATTAAAAAGCTTATTTTATACGAATCAAATTGCAATACAATACATTTTGTACGATTATCGCAATATGAAAAAAAACCTTATAACTTGAGACAATCGCGAACCCAAAACACGCCGCAACTGACAAAAATACCACTTACCACAATTTTAATAAAAAAACAGTGTTCCAGCTAACCAACAAGGTTTTTTTTATTTATTCTGAAACCTCGATTTTAGACCATGCTTAATAACTGGCATTTGATTTTCTGTTAGCTTTCAGTTCCAACTGCTCCCAAAGAGAACTTTACGTACTTTTTACGTTTTCAGAAAAACGTATAAAAATGATCTTGTGGGCAACAAGTACACTACGTAAAATGTGAATATGAAAATTAGTTTTACCCATACTTAGTTATCTTATGCTTCAAAATGAAGGTAACGGGTTCAGGGAGGGTTCTGACTAAAATCTCACGTAAGTTTGAAAGGTTTTAAGAGTCATGGAAAAAAGATTAAGTGAATCACGTCCGTATTTTTGATTGGGTAAAAAAGTGCAAAATCTCTGAAGAAACTAGCATTTGTGTAATATGGCTTTAAGCATTTAAATCCAATAATCGTTCTAATTTATCAGTATTTAATGAGCTATCAAACCATATATAGTATTAAATAAAATAAAACTTGGTATTATTTACTATGCGGCAAAATATTTGTGACAGAACTTATGGACCGACAGGTATTACCTAGGTAGAGTAAGTGATGGACATTATGGATATTTCATACATTTCCTGAACGCCTAAGGTATTATATATATGTTGCCTAGGTATTATATAGAACACCTGCATTATACAGATTGCCGGTTACATATATAGTACACATCATACAGTCTAAACATAGGGTCTTGCTACATAAGAAAAACTCGTGTTCATCACTTGTATGACAATAAGTCAAAAATGAGTGGGAATGGACGTTTCTTTTGAGGATAAACTATGTTTAATATTTTTCGTAGTAACACGGAAAGATTTGAAATTTGTATCTTTTATTTTTTTATAATAAATATTTGTTGCTTCATTGTTATTACACGAGTTTACACGACTGTCCAAAAAAATGAGTGTAATATTTCGGGGTTCAAAAATAATATGTTCCCATATTTATCCATACGCCAACGTTGCGTAACGTTAGCGTTAGAATGGAATGCCCCCAATCTAAACGGGCTTCCAACACACCACAGCCCTCATGTCATCAGCGGCATCCCCGAAGATCCTGACTCCGTTGGGGTCCACGTAGTTATTGATCTGGTAGTCCAGCAGGGTTTGGAATCCGAGCACGTCTGATCCCAGTTGCTGTGAAACAAACCAGACCATCAAATAGATGTCACGCCAATTCTGAAAGCCGCCTGGAGTGGATAACGGAGCATATGAATGGGCGAGAGAGGTGACTGCTGGCTGAGAGGCCAAGTAACCTGGCGCGGGTGACCCCATTTCCCGTACGGGTTGGCAGAGGCACAGTTTGCGCCTACTTTTAGCCAATCCAGCGGAGTGCTGTGGAAATAGGCATATTTTAGTTAGTTATTTGTAATAAATTTACTGCCAGCCTTTCCCATCATTGAATGGGCTATATATATACTTTCCACAGGTAAAGGAACCTAGGCAGTTTCGGAGATGAACGATATTTTGTGAGGCGCGTTTTATTTTTTTTCATAACCTCAGACTAAATTGTGTAACTTTTGTTTTGACACATAAAAACTCAACTGGCACAACCAGTAGCTTTATTAGGTATTTCTGATATCAATCTCAATTGAAAAATGTACCAATCAGAACATGATTACTTGACATGAGCTGTCTTTTATTGACCAATCAGAACACAATTACTCGACACGAGCTGTCTTTTATTGACCAATCAGAACATGATTACTTGACATGAGCTGTCTTTTATTGACCAATCAGAACACAATTACTCGACACGAGCTGTCTTTTATTGACCAATCAGAACACGATTACTCGACACGAGCTGTCTTTTATTGACCAATCAGAACACGATTACTCGACACGAACTGTCTTTTATTGACCAATCAGAACACCATTACTCGACACGAGCTGTCTTTTATTGACCAATCAGAACACGATTACTTGAGACGAGCTGTCTTTTATTGACCAATCATAACACGATTACTCGACACGAGCTGTCTTTTATTAACCAATCAGAACACGATTACTCGACACGAGCTGTCTTTTATTGACCAATCAGAACACGATTACTCTACACGAGCTGTCTTTTATTGACCAATCAGATCACGATAACTTGAGACGAGCTGTCTTTTATTGACCAATCAGAACACGATTACTTGAGACGAGCTGTCTTTTATTGACCAATCAGAACACGATTACTCGACACGAGCTGTCTTTTATTGACCAATCAGAACACGATTACTTGAGACGAGCTGTCTTTTATTGACCAATCAGAACACGATTACTCGACACGAGCTGTCTTTTATTGACCAATCAGAACACGATTACTCGACACGAGCTGTCTTTTATTGACCAATCAGAACACGATTACTCGACACGAGCTGTCTTTTATTGACCAATCAGAACACGATTACTCGACACGAGCTGTCTTTTATTGACCAATCAGAACACGATAACTTGACACGAGCTGTCTTTTATTGACCAATCAGAACACGATTACTCGACACGAGCTGTCTTTTATTGACCAATCAGAACACGATTACTCGACACTAGCTGTATTTTATTGACAAATCAGAACATAATTACTTGACATGAGCTGCCTTTTAATTGACCAATCAGAACACAATTACTCGACACGAGCTGTCTTTTATTGACCAATCAGAACACGATTACTCGACACGAGCTGCCTTTTATTGACCAATCAGAACACGATTACTCGACACGAGCTGTCTTTTATTGACCAATCAGAACACGATTACTTGAGACGAACTGTCTTTTATTAACCAATCAGAATACGATTACTCGACACGAGCTGTCTTTTATTGACCAATCAGAACAAGATTACTTGAGACGAGCTGTCTTTTATTGAACAATCAGAACACGATTACTTGAGACGAGCTGTCTTTTATTGACCGATCAGAACACGATTACTTGAGACGAGCTGTCTTTTATTGACCAATCAGAACACGATTACTCGACACGAGCTGTCTTTTATTGACCAATCAGAACGCGATTACTTTGACACGAGCTGTCTTTAATTGACCAATCAGAACACGATTACTCGACTCGAGCTGTCTTTTATTGACCAATCAGAACACGATTACTCGATACGAACTCAATTTTATTGACCAATCAGAACGCCATTACTCGACACGAGCTGTCTTTTATTGACCAATCAGAACACGATTACTTGAGACGATCTGTCTTTTATTGACCAATCAGAACACGATTACTCGACACGAGCTGTCTTTTATTAACCAATCAGAACACGATTACTCGACACGAGCTGTCGTTTATTAACCAATCAGAACACGATTACTCGACACGAGCTGTCTTTTATTGACCAATCAGAACACGATTACTCTACACGAGCTGTCTTTTATTGACCAATCAGATCACGATTACTTGAGACGAGCTGTCTTTTATTGACCAATCAGAACACGATTACTTGAGACGAGCTGTCTTTTATTGAACAATCAGAACACGATTACTCGACACGAGCTGTCTTTTATTGACCAATCAGATCACGATCTGATTGGTCAATAAAAGACAGCTTTGCTTGTTTTTCCGGGCTTCTTGATATCACAGATATGTAATACCTTGGACACTAATTACACACATTGACCTAGCCCTAAACTAAGATTTCCTGTATCTTGGGTACTACACAACGATACACATACTTATATAGATAAATATTATACTTAGATAGATAAATAATTATGACTAGGGTACAAACATCCGTTCTAGATACATGGCTACAGAATCTGGCTAGCTCCGCCCAAAGGCATTGTTTGATAAATACATATATATTTTTTAAGTTATATATTTAAAGGTATATTAAGTATATTAAGTGAAGCGTCCGTGGACTAGCGGTATTCGCACGTAGGAAACAATCGTGGTGGGTATCTACATCTGGCTAAGACGGGTGCTGGATGGGTGTGCGTTTCTATGTGGAATTTGTTTCGGGCGCTTTCGTGTTTTGGATGACACGTTAAGCTATAGGTCCGGGCTACCTTCACTACTCGGGTGGTAGTAGTCGTAAGTTGGTCAGAGATCTTATTAGGGCAGCTTGCAAACATCTGACAGTCGGTTTGACCACCAGCCCCACACGCCTCCATAAACCCGCCTTGAGCCAGCGTGGTGGAGTATGGCTCAATCTTACCCGTATCCGAGCCCGCGCTTCTCGATGGGGACATTAATGGGCTGCTGCATTATTATTATTATATTATTATAAGTGTTTGGCTTTTAAAAGTGCATTATTTTTGCCTACTTGCAAATACAGTTCAAACCTATTTGACATCAAAAGCTTATCAGGCACAGATTAACACCTTACCGGCCATAGGCTACCTTCATCTGTGGAATGTCACATATTATAGTGTCACACCTTTTCCTATTGGGTTGGCAGAAGCACAGTTGCACCTACGTTTAATCAGAGATTCTATAATCCATTTTGCTACACAGGGAGCTAGCCCATCACCCCACCCCTGCTACATACTTTGATAAGAATTCCTCACGATGTTTTTCATCGCCGTTTCTGGGTTCCGTATACCCTTGCCAACTTCTTTATTGCTGTAGATATTTACATAAACTTAGCAAACGTTATTTTTGCCTCTTCTCTACATTGGACCACTGTGGGAGAAGCAGGGCAAAGAAAATTTTATTTTTTGTTTTGATTTTATTGTTTGTTTTAATTTTATTTAGTGTTTAACTAAGTTAGATTAATTCCATAAAGTCCCGTCATTTAAGTAATCTTGAACATTAAAATATCCTTTTTTTGACAAAGTCACTTTTACATGGTTTTAAATTGCTCAAATAGCAATTTCAAAACCTCGAGAGGTATCTTGTTCTAGTAGAGAATGCACTGACCCCTAAAATAATTCCTAACCTTCACGAGTGTAAACCGGAGCGCCTTGCCTAGATCTAGCCACATCCGTATTTTGTCTGATGTTCCTAACAGCGTTAGCCGCAGAATTTAGTCACACTGGGGTCACTACTGCAATTTGCTATGTCGAATACTAAGCCTCCGCTATCTGTCCGCCTGTCTGTCTTGCCTGAATTTCTGTATTTACCTGTGTCAGCGGACTGGTGTTTGTAGTAAATACGCCCTTGAAGTTCCTGTCCCTCGCAATCCTCATCGTAGCGTGCTCTAGGCCGCGGATCGCGTTGACATTGTCCCGTGTGCTGAGGGACTGGGCTGTGGCCATCATGAAAGAGTGGAGGATCGTGCCTGGAACGGATATGGTGAATGTGATTTATTGGGCCGAATGAAGTACATTGTTGTAGAGGCTGGAAAGTGAGCAATAGATGGACGAGTGAGTTTGAGAGACAAGTCCATCCATCGCACTTTTGGCCGAGACATTACAAAATGCTTTTCAAGACTACTGTGAGGAAATATAATTTAATTATAGCTTGTCAAATTCGTACGTAGCACTCCCATGGTCTGCGGGCGACGGGGGACGAAAGATGCAGGGGCTGCGAGGGCGGGAAAGAAGATCCAGGGCGGCGGGGCGAGTAGCAGCAACCGCCCGCGCTCTTCTTTCCCGCCCCCGCATCTTTCGTCCCCCGTCGCCCGCAGACCATGGGAGGGCTACGCACGAATTTACAAGCTATAGACAGTTTTTTTAGATAATTTAGGTTAGGAACGCCGCCTCTTTGCTACGCCTGGCGGAGTCCACCCTCAGACAAACGAAACTGTTTTGTCCGCCATCTGCCTCAATAGGGTATTTGACAAGGTAGTCCAATAAATCTAGAAACGTGTCTCAAGCTGAACCTATTTAAAAAAAAAAGTTTGACAATATCAGAATTGTATATTTCCAGCATTTTGTATTTTATAAAATCAAATTTGTGTTAAAAAGGCAGCATTTGTCTGTGACCTCGCATGCTATTATTTCGTAGAACTCGTGAACAAAATTACCGTTTTGACAATTCCTAAAAAGCATCAATTGTGACTACAGTCTTCACAAAATAAAAGGCCCGGTGACAGCGTCCGTGTCACTGACGTAATAAGGTCCTGTTGTGGTCCTGGTTAAGGCCCAGTTCTAGCTGTTGAGGTGAGGGGCGCCGCATTCACCCGTCGTCTTCTGGCGAAGTAGCGGAACTGGCAGGGTAGTGGGCGGCGCGGATTAGCATCGGGCCGCCCGGAGGGAGACGTTAAAAATTAAGTGTTTTTTCGAATTTACTGAAAAAAGGAAGTAAGCTAATTGAAAAAATTTAAGGATATCAATCCTTATTTTTTTTCAGTTAGCTTACTTCCTTTTCTTACTTAATTTTCCTCTTTTAGAGCTCCGTTGATACGGAGTTCTAAAAAAGGAAAATTTAGCTATAAAATTATGAGAAAAATCTGTAATTTTATATTAAAATTGTATCTCCTTTTTAATATTGACTAGGTTCAGGATTTTTTACGATCGAGGCAAATTAATCCAATCGCGTAACGACATAGTATTTAAACTAAATTATCTTATTGTGAATAACGTATAGTTTTTTGAGACCTATGAATTTAGTGTTTTTTTTTTGCCAAAGCGCTCTTTAGTGGTTTTGTGTGACCGTGGGCCTTAAAAATTCATTGTTTTGCGACCATCTTCCACATTCCGAGCAGTGCAGTGAAAACTCTAATATTTGAAGAAAAATTGTTGTTTATGTGACTGATACATAATGAAGGGCATGAAAACTCGTGAGTGTATCACTAGAGAGTTTTAATGCCTAATTATGTACAGTTACATACACCAGTTTATCTATACATATCATAAGCTCTCTTTGATGTGTTGAGGAACCGCATGTTCGACCGGCATGGTGGCATTGATAATTGCTCTGCACTTGTTTAGCTTGTTCAGTAGTAACAACTTCACAGACAAATTAGGGGCGGCAAGCAGGCGGGCGTCGGGGTTCGAAATTTGAGTATCATAATTTGACGAAAATTGATACATCATGGGCAGTAAAGAGGGTTTATGATACGTGGGTAGACAAAAATAAAAATCTTGATTATGTCTTTAATGCACAGAAATCATAATGGTAAAGTAAAAATAGTAGATTGTTGGACCAAGTAGAAATTAAGTTATTATCGAACAGAGTGCTTATTTGGAGCTGAAATCTAAAAAGCACGAGTGCAATATAAAAAGATCTAAAAAGCACGAGTGCAATATAAATTACTTAATGTGAGGTGCATAGTCTGCTTTTCTTTCAACAACTGCAAGGAAAAAAGGTGAAAAATAAAAGAAGTGAAAGATAGTAGTTCAAGTATTTCAAATTTCTCAGTGAAAATTTAGCTCAAACGCTTAGCTGAGTTTACTTTCCCGAGTTTTTATGTTTTTTAATTTAATTTCCTATGGCCACACATCACTTTACGTCACCGGCAAACTGTAAATATCCATACGGCCGTCGGGTTGGCCAACCGAACGCATTGTAAACCTAGGGTTTTACTTTTAGTAACTTGACATGTGCCACCTCTTTGGTTGCGCGAATTAAAAAAAAACTAATACAGTGCAGTTAAGGATTTCCTTATATTTTTTCATCTCTCGTACTTTGAAAGTAGGTCATTGTTTATCTGAATAGCGGGTTGAAAGTGAGCCATGTCGCCCCTAGGGTTGAAAAGTATTAAAAAGCAATGTCTTGTCAGGAAGGAACAAACTCTTGTCAGGAAGTTACGCCATTATGGTGTAAAAGATCAGGCACTTGGCCTTCTGGAGTCATAACTAACAGATAGGGTTCAGATGGTCGATGTTAATGGGAAAAGATCACCTGGGTCTTCAATAAGTATGGGCGTACCGCAAGGTTCAATTCTTGGTCCTTTCTTGTTTTTAGTATATATTAATGATTTACCTTACCTTGTTAAAGCAAAACATGGGTTAGTATTGTTTGCCGATGATACTTCTTTGATATTTAAAGTTAAAAGACAGCAATCAAATTATGACGAGGTAAACAATGCTGTCTCTAGTATAGTGAACTGGTTTACTTTTAACAATTTATTACTTAATGAAAAGAAAACTAAATGTATTAAATTCGTGTTACCCAATGTGAACCCGGTAAATACAGACATATTTATAAAAGGACAGAGATTGGACCTTGTGCAGTCGACTGTCTTTTTGGGCATTACTTTAGACGCCAAACTACAATGGGATCCTCATATACATAAATTGTCGAACAGACTGAGTTCGGCAGCGTTCGCAGTTAAAAAAATTAGAGCTCTTACCGACGTAGACACCGCTAGACTAGTCTACTTTAGTTACTTTCATAGTCTAATGACCTATGGTATTTTATTGTGGGGTCACGCTGCGAATGCTAATAGTATATTTATTCTGCAGAAACGGGCTGTTCGTGCAATTTATAGATTAGGGCCTAGAGTGTCACTGAGGGAAAAGTTTAAAGAAATCAATATTCTGACATTTGTGTCTCAATATATCTATGACAATCTTGTGTATGTAAAAAGAAATATAACTTATTTTCAGAAGTACAGTGATATACACAATTTTAATACTAGAAATAAAGACAAGTTGGTTGCTTATGTAAGCCGACTACATAAAATTAGTAATTCTTCTAAAGGCAATTGTATACGCTATTACAATAAGGTCCCTACTGATATTAAAAACTTACCTGTAGACAAGTTTAAAATAATAATAAAACAGAAATTGTATAAAAAAGGTTACTATAGGATATCTGATTACTTAGAGGACAGATGTCCATGGGAATAGATTGTTTGAGTAACAGGCTGTTTCGATATATAATTAGCATTCATTTTGTAATTTGACAATATTTTATTTAAAAAAGGAAACGCAAAAGATGTGACGACTGTGGAGTTTCTTCGGTGAGCTCTTCTCCACAGATTCCGCCATTGTGTTAGTGAACTCACCCAAAAAAATGTAATGACGGATCTAAGTGATGTAACAACATCCTATGGAAATAAATGATTTTTGATTTGATTTGATTTGATTAATGACCTATGGCAATAACCTAAACAGCCACCGAAAAAATCATAACTTTTTTATTTTTCAATTTTTCGTAAAAAGAAAAAAATATATATACAATTTATATAATCTATAAAATTTCAAATTATAGTGAGCTTTGTCAAAACCGGTAATTTTTAGGGACCTGTCACCCAGTTACAGAAACTATCTTTAAATTTTAAAGCCCAGCAAAACGCTAATGGCGTGTCAGTTCCGTAAAATTTTGTTTTATTTGATAAATTGGCTCTTATTTCTGAGTATGTACATAATGCTCATCACAATTCACATGCCTTGACGTTACGCCCATTAGCGTTTTGCGGGGCTTTAAAATTTAAAGTTCGTGTCTGCAACTCATTGTGAATAAATTTCACCAATGAGTCTCAACATGTTTTACTTCAGAATTTATACCAAATGATGTCAAAGTTGCAAACTGATTAAGTATATTAAGATTACTGACTTAGATTAAGACTGATTAAGACTGATTAAGACTGATTAAGACTGATTATTAAGTATAACTATAAAAGAATGGAAACTTTATTTGTCTCATGAACATTTCAGACAAGACGCCGAGTCTGATAATTTTGTTCAGAATATATTTCATACATATTTGCATCGACTATCGCCGAAGAAGGTTTGAACATTATCTACCGCATGCTGACAGTAACATTTACTTACTTAACATGTCGTGTGTATGAAGTAACTGGTCAAATATATTCTTGCGAAGAGTTCCATAATTAATTACGTGTTTCGGACTAAAACTATAAGTTCTAAACCCTGTTTTGCTTCCTAAAACCGGTTTTGCTAATTCGCGCATTTCGCATGCGTTACTTTGACGTGTTATAATAGTACATACAAGTGTGTAAAGATGGTCAGACAGTGGAGGCTATAAAATTCGCGCGAGCCACAGGCGAGCGCGATAAGTTAGCCGAGTGTCTAATCACCAATTCACACGTGTATCATATGACGGTTTTCAACACACTTGCGAGGAAAAAACTGACTTTAGTTGATAATTTACCACACAGCGAAAACGTCAACCAAAAATGGCGCGCTGGTTTTGTCTTTTCCGCACGCCGTGCTAGCGATGCGCGCGAAGGTTAAATAAAGGCACTGGCAAAACCGCTAAACAGCCTCTAAACATATGTTTTGAATTCGCAAATCAAGGATAATATGTAGTGAAAATATAATCTGATAAAAGTTGATGATTGATTTATTTATTAATATGTACGTAACCTAAAATTGTTTATTTATTCACGAAAATATCAAAGTTTGTAGGCATAAAAACTCTTACCGGAGATTGAAAAAAAAGTAAGTTAGTAAAAAGCAATAGGGCGTAATAAGATCCATTATAAACCAAAATGCGTTGCCGCACAAAGACGCACGGATATTTGGGAGCATCGCGTTTTTTAACCTTATGCTAATGTTATAAAATTTATAACCTATAACGTCAAATTGGCATCTTAAGATGCCGTGGGTCGTTGAGTCACTTTACGAGCAAGTGTGTTGAAATATAAATTACGACCGCTTCCAGAGGCGTCAGAAGTTTGATTATCGTACCGTACCTACCGGACAATAGCTGTCGTATTTCAAACTATCAGTTAATTGTTTCGTTTTATCGCCTTGTCAATTCCCATTATGTGTGTAAAGGATAACATATCTATTGTAATGTTTGCAGAGCGCACAAATCAGGCAAAGTCGAGCTGTGTCATTACGAGACAAATACGGACCAGACCCAACTAGCTGACAACACCAGCGGGAAGAGTGTTGGAGCAAGGTTTGTATGAACACCATAAACATACACAGTCAGGTCATAAGTTCTGTCACACAATAAAAACTTTTGAATTTAGAACGCTGGCTACAAAAAAGTTTATTGAATTCGAATTTCGAATTTTTCATGAAAATAAAAAGTGTACTTTTTAGATTTTTCCTCATTTTTAAATATGGAGTGGACACTTAAAGAAGACCGTGTCGCAGTTATTGCGTTGCATCGATGCGGTTACGCGCCAATTCAGATTTTCGACTTACTGAAAAATTTGAATATAACCAAAAGATTCGTTTATCGTACCATAAAACGATACAATGAAGACTCTAGTGTAGATGACAGGTCAAGAAGTGGTCGCCCTCGCTCTGTTAGGACTCCAGCAGTGATAAAAGCTGTGAAGGCGCGAATTCAAAGAAATCCCATACGTAAGCAGAAACTGTTGGCCCTTCAGATGGGGTTAAGCAGGACCACGGTGAAAAGAGTGTTAAATGAAGACTTAGAGCTTAGGGCATATCGAAGAAAAACAGGACATCGTTTGGACGCTCGTTTAATGGACCTGAGACTGAAGAGATGCCGCGCTTTGTTGAAGCGGTACGCGGGAAAATAGCATCGGGAAATTCTTTTTTCGGATGAAAAAATTTTCACCGTGGAAGAGAGCTACAACAAACAAAATGATAAGGTGTACGCACACAGCAGTGAAGAAGCGAGCAACCGTATTCCGCGTGTCCAACGAGGTCATTTCCATCCTCGCTCATGGTTTGGTTGGGAGTCTCTTATTGGGGCTTAACTGAGGTACATTTTTGTGAGAAAGGCGTAAAAACGAATGCAGTTGTGTATCAAAATACAGTCCTCAAGAACCTTGTGGAACCTGTTTCTCATACCATGTTTAATAACAGGCACTGGGTATTCCAACAAGATTCTGCGCCAGCTCATAGAGCGAAAAGCACACAAGACTGGCTGGCGGCGCGTGAAATCGACTTCATCCGGCACGAAGACTGGCCCTCCTCCAGTCCAGATTTGAGTCCGTTAGATTACAAGATATGGCAACACTTGGAGGAAAAGGCCTGCTCAAAGCCTCATCCTGATTTGGAGTCACTCAAGGCATCCTTGATTAAGGCAGCCGCCGATATTGACATGGACCTCGTTCGTGCCGCGATAGACGACAGGCCGCGCAGAATAAAGGCCTGTATTCAAAATCGCGAGGGTCATTTAGAATAAACTTTATTACCATAAGAATCTATGTTTTATTAAGTTCATTTTGCTATATAAATGTTTACATAAATAATAAACATGTCTAAATTATTTCATATTGCACATGTGACAGAACTTATGACCTGACTATGTATATCTTTACACCCGAGAGAGATAAAACATCCCCTGTGGGAAATATGAGTGTCTGACTAGTTATTGCTTATAAATAAGCCATTAAAGTTTTTATTACGCTCTCAATAGACTCACGATGTATCGAAGTCAGTTGAATTCACATAAATATACCTGACGACAAGTTTCTTGGAGCGGCGCATGGGAACAAGAGAGATGCATATATGGGCGAGAGAGAGAGAGAGAGAGAGAGTAGCCTCGCTCATTCGCCAAGAAACCTT
The DNA here is from genome assembly GCA_949825045.1 of Argyresthia goedartella. Lineage (NCBI taxonomy): Eukaryota > Metazoa > Arthropoda > Insecta > Lepidoptera > Argyresthiidae > Argyresthia > Argyresthia goedartella. Next base: position 8,561,033 of record OX463831.1, on the reverse strand, counting down.
GCGATATCTGTAGCTTATAGCATAATGTATTTTTTTTCTTAGTCATGATTTTTTCAAATTCAAGACTCACGATCCCAAACTCGCGAGTGTAATGGGCTATATGGGCACTTATATTGCTTCTGGCGCCACACTAGGATACCCTGTGGCGCGGGAACTCGAAACAACAACGTCGCACACATTAACATCCAAGACCTGGGGATATTGAATTGTTCTTCCTCGACAGCCAGGTTCGAACCTGGAACCTCTCGCTTGGGAGACAGAGCCTCGAACCGCAACGGTATAGAAGTCGTCCACTTCTAATACTACACCCAAAGAGATGAATGTGTAGGTTGCTGCAGTAGTGGACTGTTACGGGAGGTGTTTCTCGTGACGTCGCTGCACCACTTCAGTAGGTCATTTATTGAGGCGAAATGAGAAAGAAAGAAAGAAAATTAATTTATTTTTCATAAACATAATACATTAAAAAGTTAAACTACATGTCAGCATGTGTTACGTGTATCAGCTACACGTAACGCTGGTTTTCAGCTCACGCCATTTATAAAACTAAGAATATAAAACGAAGCAACGAAAAACTTAATTCTAAACTGTATATATCAAAAGACACGTTAATTGCAATGAAAACTCTATGCAGGGGAAAAGGCAATGTGGATAGTAAACAAATGTTGAGGTATATTTATTATAGTGTGTAGGTAGTCGTGGTGGTGGTGGTGGTGGTGGTGGTGGTGTACATCGTGGTGTTGTGACTTAAAGTGTGGCTTTTTGAGCTGCCAATAAATGTGCTTTGAGCTTGTGTCGGGTAGATGTAACTGACGAGCCTGCCACTATTCCACGATCCAGCCCACCTTGTAGTAGAAGAAAGATTTAACCTTTAGAGGTTTGAGCATCGACATATATATAGATTTAAGTTCATAGTTTTCACGAATTCAGTCAATGTCATTGAAATCTTATTTTCTAATTAAACTCGAAATATGGATGATAAAAAAAAGAAAATAAATTCAAAAACTATAACCTGACTACTAAAACGTTGCGCTTTAAAGCGTATGAAAACGATTACCAGCAGGCGGCCTATACACTTCTAAAACACTTGACTTAATGTAAACAAAGCAAGCTTTTAAAGTCAATACCCAAGCGGCCTTCTCACTTTTTTTATTTAAACCATGACTTTTTGCCCTCTAGAGGGCGTCATATTGAATAAACTGTGACATCACAGCCTATAAGTAGTGGACATGGACGTAATATAATTAACAGGACTCTAGCAAAAAAAAACATACATACATATAAACTACCGGTCAAACACTTAACCCTCCTTTTGGCTTCTCTATTAGTCGGGATTACTCTCTATACCTGTACCTCGGAGTACCTGTAAGTGTTGCCAAATACGAGTACAATACGATTAAAATCAGTTAATTATCAGTTACGATTAAAATCGGCCAACCTCGGAAATTGTCGTGAATCCCTCATCTCTCACTAGAGAGACAGAGAGAGATCGGATTTAGGCGATGATATCCGAGAAAAGCCGAATCTTTAACTGATTTTAATCTTATTGTACATTAGTTGACATTATACGTTTTTATTCGACAGCCCAAACAACAGCCTCGTGCGTCCGTACAGCCCAAAGTCGACAACCAATTTGGCTGGAAGCTACAACCGACCTCAACCTCCGCCGTACCTCGGATCAGCCTCAAACTCCTTGCACAATCGCAGATCTGTCGCCGCAAAAACCCCCTCAGATACTGGCCACACCCCCGAACATCGCGGCCATCTTGCTTTGGAAGAATCTTTAAAACTATTAAATGATGCAAAGATTGCCAATGTTGACTTCATCGATGGAATCAATTTAGATCCGAAAGAACCCATCGTTGATTTCAACGATGGAGTTGACGACTATGTGCCCATCAAAAGCGAGTATGTAATGAAGAAGGATTTAGATGATATAATTGTCCCGGAGCTGGCTAAGTATGGTTTGGGGGGTGTTATCTGACAGGGGGTTGCGGCAGATGGCGTGGAGCCGCCTGTCAGAACCTGGTTTTGTTAGAACTACGAGTAACTGAGTGTAGAGTAGAGTTCACAGCATTGTGTATTGAGTTTTGATGTTAGTTCGCTTTCTATATCAAAATAGCATTTATAACAATTATCGTGGCGGTACAATAATACCAAGGCCGTTGAATGTCGTCTTTTAATACGCACACACGCCCTCACATACATACCTATAGTAATTCATCATTGCTACTTATTTAAACCATTGCGAAAGGTAAAGTGCCGAAAAGGCCTCATAGTCATCCGAAAAAAGTTATGTGGGTAACTTTTTTTCTAATAAGATTATACGATCTCACTTGGACTTGGAGTTATATCCTAAATAAAATAAGGTATAAAAGCAATCTATAGAGCAATTTGTCAGTGAAGGCGTTTACGATTAGATTAATTAGGTACTTGTTATAATAAATTAAATATGCATTTATAAAGTAACTCTAAATATCACATGACATACTAACTGATTCTACTCATTATGAATGCCACTTTAAGGTCTAGTCAAAATATTTAAAGGTAAGACGTTTTATTTTATTCGGTCGACCGTCTGTCGGCCATGATATTCTCCACAGTGAGTGTCGTAACTTCCTAAAACAAACCCGCTCGTAAAGTCGAAATTCCCATTTCGAGTTGTTTACTTCCGGGTCTTAGGAGGTTAAAGGTAGATCATATACGTATGTTGTTCAAATATTTTGTCCAAATTATGTATTATTTATTATTAATGGCAGAATGTACACACCAGTACATTGTTATTTTTCAATTTACTTAAACATAGTAGGTATGCCTTAATGTTTGAATTCCTGTTTGATTTGCTGGAAGAAATCTCTTGTTAGGGATAAGCCCGCCTTTGTACATGTTTTTTCTTTCATATTATTTTGTATTCACTGTGTTTGTGCAATAAAGTATATTGAAAATTCAGATATCTGAATTAAATCTTTAGAGATCGATGTTTATAGTCAAATAAATATGTTACATGTGAAATAAAACTTGTTTAATTTTTTATCCCTGGTAATCGTTTATTTTGAAACTTAAATAAATAGTTACAACTTATTTTATTCACTTAAAAATAACATTTACTTTGAATTTTATTGCTTAAAGTAACAATCACAGTTTATAACGAAGCATATATTTTTCTTTTCCATTTTTGTTCCCAAAGGTTTTCTTTAGTTACAACATATGATAATTATGATTCATTCTTTTGGCAGTGTCTCAAAACAATTCAAACTCAAGTGTAGGTAAAATATTTTACAATTCTAATATATTATAACTGATTGTCATCGGTGATTAATTAATAGTAGTTTATGTGACTGATACATAATGGAGGGCATTAAAACTTCGGCTCGTTTCATAATAATATCACTCGATAGTTTTAATGCTCAATTATGTCAAGTTACATACACTAGTTTATCTACACACATGTCATAAGCTCTCTTTGATGTGTTCAGGAACCGTTGATAATTGCTCTGCAATTCTTTAGCTTGTTCAGGCGCACCAACTTCGCAGACAAACTAGAGCGGGCGTCGGCGTTCGAATTTTGAATGTCATAATTTGTCGAAAATGTATACATTATGGTCATAATGTATCAATATTCAGATAAGAAATGAGTTTTTACAAAGTAAGTAGTATAACATTATGCTGGTCGTAACGTGCGGTTTTTGGACGCAGAAAAGAGGGTTTATGATACGTGTGTAGATAAAAATACTTATATACTTATTCTTACCTATAGGTACTTATAGGTGTGAATTACAAAATTTAGAAATACTTAATACATAGATATCAGGTAAAGCCCCTCATAGAGCCTCTCATTTAGAATTAGATTTTTCTATAATTTAGTTAAATCACTATCGCAATATTACTGTAATATAATTAGATCAATAAATTCATCCAATATTTATCTAAAAAAGTATACAAGTTTACCATTAGATAGTTTTTATCAATCTTACAATGAGCTTACAAAGAAAAGTTTATTTGTAAAACTTAAACCTGTTTACTGGCCTCCAAAAGCCTCTTTTAATATTGTAGTCAGGTTTTTTGTCGACAGAGATGTTAGAAGTTGTATTAAGTATTACTATTTTATTAGAGCCTTCTGGTAAGCCCCGGGCGCATAGAAATTTTGAATAGTTTCCTGTGGTTACAGCGACCGATAAAGACACGAAGAGTAATCATAATTTTTACAATAGTTTAATAATTTAGTGTAGCATATAATTAAATACGGCAAGCTTACAATGCGAATATGTGTATGCTACCGGCAATATGTATAATCCGATAGGCAATATATATGTCGCAGTTATTTGGTTAAATCAGACACTTAACTAACTCTCTAGACAGTTAATTAAATACCAACGTTTGACCAAGTCACTAAAATTTTCCGTCAGACAATTGAGTGAACGAAACGTTTAACGAGTTGTCTAAACGTTCCTAGGCAACAAGACATACAATATAAATATTGTTATATGTGTACATACTTACTTAAATTTGTTTTAAGTATTTTTTGTTGTTCTTACATGTTCAACACCCTCACCCCCTTAACCCTTCACCTAAGCTATCGCATTGTTTTGCCCTGTTATAAGCTGTGCAAATCAGCTGTTGTAGTGACGCCATCTTGTTTTGCATCAAAATGCTAGTAACTTGGTTAAGCGTCGGCATTTAATTAACGGTCTAGGGAGTTAGTTAAGTTCTGATTTAACCAACTAAATGCCTAGAACATGCAGATAATGTATGAAATATTATTTATTTTATGCTTTGCCTATTATTATATATATAAAACCCAATGCGCAGCTGGTAATGTATGTAAAAGTTTAAAACACTGCGGTAGCTTAGGTGAAGGGTAAAGAGGGTGAGTGAAGCGAAGCTTACTTTTTCTTGTTCTTAAATGCTCAACCTAACACAAAAGATACTTAAAGCTAAGTATTTTTTGTTGTTCTTACATGTTCAACCTAACAAGATGGATAAAGGGAGCTTACCCCCTTAACCGTCACCTAAGCTACCGCAGTGTTTTGCCCTAAATTCTATTTATTTTAAACATTGCCGGTGGCCAAATAGGTATTCCATATCCCTGGAAATTGTATATACCTAGTCGGTCCTTAAGTTCTGTCACAAGGTTTTTGATAGATAAAACTCAGCAATAAACTTTTTCTTATTCGTATTATACATGATTAAAAAGCTTATTTTATACGAATCAAATTGCAATACAATACATTTTGTACGATTATCGCAATATGACAAAAAACCTTATAACTTGAGACAATCGCGAACCCAAAACACGCCGCAACTGACAAAAATACCACTTACCACAATTTTAATAAAAAACAGTGTTCCAGATAACCAACAAGGTTTTTTTTATTTATTCTGAAACCTCGATTTTAGACCATGCTTAACAACTAGCATTTGATTTTCTGTTAGCTTTCAGTTCCAACTGCTCCCAAAGAGAACTTACGTACTTTTTACATTTTCAGAAAAACGTATAAAAATGATCTTGTGGGCAACAAGTACACTACGTCAAATGTGAATATGAAAATTAGTTTTACCCATACTTAGTTATCTTATGCTTCAAAATGAAGGTAACGGGTTCAGGGAGGGTTCTGACTAAAATCTCACGTAAGTTTGAAAGGTTTTAAGAGTCATGGAAAAAAGATAAAGTGAATCACGTCCGTATTTTTGATTGGGTAAAAAAGTGCAAAATCTCTGAAGAAACTAGCATTTGTGTAATATGGCTTTAAGCATTTAAATCCAATAATCGTTCTAATTTATCAGTATTTAATGAGCTATCAAACCATATATAGTATTAAATAAAATAAAACTTGGTATTATTTACTATGCGGCAAAATATTTGTGACAGAACTTATGGACCGACAGGTATTACCTAGGTAGAGTAAGTGATGGACATTATGGATATTTCATACATTTCCTGAACGCCTAAGGTATTATATATATGTTGCCTAGGTATTATATAGAACACCTGCATTATACAGATTGCCGGTTACATATATAGTACACATCATACAGTCTAAACATAGGGTCTTGCTACATAAGAAAAACTCGTGTTCATCACTTGTATGACAATAAGTCAAAAATGAGTGGGAATGGACGTTTCTTTTGAGGATAAACTATGTTTAATATTTTTCGTAGTAACACGGAAAGATTTGAAATTTGTATCTTTTATTTTTTTATAATAAATATTTGTTGCTTCATTGTTATTACACGAGTTTACACGACTGTCCAAAAAAATGAGTGTAATATTTCGGGGTTCAAAAATAATATGTTCCCATATTTATCCATACGCCAACGTTGCGTAACGTTAGCGTTAGAATGGAATGCCCCCAATCTAAACGGGCTTCCAACACACCACAGCCCTCATGTCATCAGCGGCATCCCCGAAGATCCTGACTCCGTTGGGGTCCACGTAGTTATTGATCTGGTAGTCCAGCAGGGTTTGGAATCCGAGCACGTCTGATCCCAGTTGCTGTGAAACAAACCAGACCATCAAATAGATGTCACGCCAATTCTGAAAGCCGCCTGGAGTGGATAACGGAGCATATGAATGGGCGAGAGAGGTGACTGCTGGCTGAGAGGCCAAGTAACCTGGCGCGGGTGGGTACCCCATTTCCCGTACGGGTTGGCAGAGGCACAGTTTGCGCCTACTTTTAGCCAATCCAGCGGAGTGCTGTGGAAATAGGCATATTTTAGTTAGTTATTTGTAATAAATTTACTGCCAGCCTTTCCCATCATTGAATGGGCTATATATATACTTTCCACAGGTAAAGGAACCTAGGCAGTTTCGGAGATAAACGATATTTTGTGAGGCGCGTTTTATTTTTTTTCATAACCTCAGACTAAATTGTGTAACTTTTGTTTTGATACATAAAAACTCAACTGGCACAACCAGTAGCTTTATTAGGTATTTCTGATATCAATCTCAATTGAAAAATGTACTAATCAGAACATGATTACTTGACATGAGCTGTCTTTTAATTGACCAATCAGAACACGATTACTCGACACGAGCTGTCTTTTATTAACCAATCAGAACACGATTACTCGACACGAGCTGTCGTTTATTAACCAATCAGAACACGATTACTCGACACGAGCTGTCTTTTATTGACCAATCAGAACACGATTACTCTACACGAGCTGTCTTTTATTGACCAATCAGATCACGATTACTTGAGACGAGCTGTCTTTTATTGACCAATCAGAACACGATTACTTGAGACGAGCTGTCTTTTATTGAACAATCAGAACACGATTACTCGACACGAGCTGTCTTTTATTGACCAATCAGATCACGATTACTCGACACGAGCTGTCTTTTATTGACCAATCAGAACACGATAACTTGACACGGGCTGTCTTTTATTGAGTCTTTGCTTGTTTTTCCGGGCTTCTTGATATCACAGATATGTAATACCTTGGACACTAATTACACACATTGACCTAGCCCTAAACTAAGATTTCCTGTATCTTGGGTACTACACAACGATACACATACTTATATAGATAAATATTATACTTAGATAGATAAATAATCATGACTAGGGTACAAACATCCGTTCTAGATACATGGCTACAGAATCTGGCTAGCTCCGCCCAAAGGCAATGTTTGATAAATACATATATATTTTTTAAGTTATATATTTAAAGGTATATTAAGTATATTAAGTGAAGCGTCCGTGGACTAGCGGTATTCGCACGTAGGAAACAATCGTGGTGGGTATCTACATCTGGCTAAGACGGGTGCTGGATGGGTGTGCGTTTCTATGTGGAATTTGTTTCGGGCGCTTTCGTGTTTTGGATGACACGTTAAGCTATAGGTCCGGGCTACCTTCACTACTCGGGTGGTAGTAGTCGTAAGTTGGTCAGAGATCTTATTAGGGCAGCTTGCAAACATCTGACAGTCGGGTTGACCACCAGCCCCACACGCCTCCATAAACCCGCCTTGAGCCAGCGTGGTGGAGTATGGCTCAATCTTACCCGTATCCGAGCCCGCGCTTCTCGATGGGGACATTAATGGGCTGCTGCATTATTATTATTATATTATTATAAGTGTTTGGCTTTTAAAAGTGCATTATTTTTGCCTACTTGCAAATACAGCTCAAATCTATTTGACATCAAAAGCTTATCAGGCACAGATTAACACCTTACCGGCCATAGGCTACCTTCATCTGTGGAATGTCACATATTATAGTGTCACACCTTTTCCTATTGGGTTGGCAGAAGCACAGTTGCACCTACGTTTAATCAGAGATTCTATAATCCATTTTGCTACACAGGGAGCTAGCCCATCACCCCACCCCTGCTACAGACTTTGATAAGAATTCCTCACGATGTTTTTCATCGCCGTTTCTGGGTTCCGTATACCCTTGCCAACTTCTTTATTGCTGTAGATATTTACATAAACTTAGCAAACGTAATTTTTGCCTCTTCTCTACATTGGACCACTGTGGGAGAAGCAGGGCAAAGAAAATTTTATTTTTTGTTTTGATTTTATTGTTTGTTTTAATTTTATTTAGTGTTTAACTAAGTTAGATTAATTCCATAAAGTCCCGTCATTTAAGTAATCTTGAACATTAAAATATCCTTTTTTTGACAAAGTCACTTTTACATGGTTTTAAATTGCTCAAATAGCAATTTCAAAACCTCGAGAGGTATCTTGTTCTAGTAGAGAATGCACTGACCCCTAAAATAATTCCTAACCTTCACGAGTGTAAACCGGAGCGCCTTGCCTAGATCTAGCCACATCCGTATTTTGTCTGATGTTCCTAACAGCGTTAGCCGCAGAATTTAGTCACACTGGGGTCACTACTGCAATTTGCTATGTCGAATACTAAGCCTCCGCTATCTGTCCGCCTGTCTGTCTTGCCTGAATTTCTGTATTTACCTGTGTCAGCGGACTGGTGTTTGTAGTAAATACGCCCTTGAAGTTCCTGTCCCTCGCAATCCTCATCGTAGCGTGCTCTAGGCCGCGGATCGCGTTGACATTGTCCCGTGTGCTGAGGGACTGGGCTGTGGCCATCATGAAAGAGTGGAGGATCGTGCCTGGAACGGATATGGTGAATGTGATTTATTGGGCCGAATGAAGTACATTGTTGTAGAGACTGGAAAGTGAGCAATAGATGGACGAGTGAGTTTGAGAGACAAGTCCATCCATCGCACTTTTGCCCGAGACATTACAAAATGCTTTTCAAGACTACTGCGAGGAAATAAAATTTAATTATAGCTTGTCAAATTCGTACGTAGCACTCCCATGGTCTGCGGGCGACGGGGGACGAAAGATGCAGGGGCTGCGAGGGTGGGAAAGAAGATCCAGGGCGGCGGGGCGAGTAGCAGCAACCGCCCGCGCTCTTCTTTCCCGCCCCCGCATCTTTCGTCCCCCGTCACCCGCAGACCATGGGAGGGCTACGCACGAATTTACAAGCTATAGACCGTTTTTTTAGATAATTTAGGTTAGGAACGCCGCCTCTTTGCTACGCCTGGCGGAGTCCACCCTCAGACAAACGAAACTGTTTTGTCCGCCATCTGCCTCAATAGGGTATTTGACAAGGTAGTCCAATAAATCTAGAAATGTGTCTCAAGCTGAACCTATTTCAAAAAAACGTTTGACAATATCAGAATTGTATATTTCCAGCATTTTGTATTTTATAAAATCAAATTTGTGTTAAAAAGGCAGCATTTGTCTGTGACGTCGCATGCTATTATTTCGTAGAACTCGTGAACAAAATTACCGTTTTGACAATTCCTAAAAAGCATCAATTGTGACTACAGTCTTCACAAAATAAAAGGCCCGGTGACAGCGTCCGTGTCACTGACGTAATAAGGTCCTGTTGTGGTCCTGGTTAAGGCCCAGTTCTAGCTGTTGAGGTGAGGGGCGCCGCATTCACCCGTCGTCTTCTGGCGAAGTAGCGGAACTGGCAGGGTAGTGGGCCGCGCGGATTAGCATCGGGCCGCCCGGAGGGAGACGTTAAAAATTAAGTGTTTTTTCGAATTTACTGAAAAAAGGAAGTAAGCTAATTGAAAAAAATTAAGGATATCAATCCTTATTTTTTTTCAGTTAGCTTTCTTCCTTTTCTTACTTAATTTTCCTCTTTTAGAGCTCCGTTGATACGGAGTTCTAAAAAAGGAAAATTTAGCTATAAAATTATGAGAAAAATCTGGTATCTCCTTTTTAATATTGACTAGGTTCAGGATTTTTTACGATCGAGGCAAATTAATCCAATCGCGTAACGACATAGTATTTAAACTAAATTATCTTATTGTGAATAACGTATAGTTTTTTGAGACCTATGAATTTAGTGTTTTTTTTTTGCCAAAGCGCTCTTTAGTGGTTTTGTGTGACCGTGGGCCTTAAAAATTCATTGTTTTGTGACCATCTTCCACATTCCGAGCAGTGCAGTGAAAACTCTAATATTTGAAGAAAAATTGTTGTTTATGTGACTGATACATAATGAAGGGCATGAAAACTCGTGAGTGTATCACTAGAGAGTTTTAATGCCTAATTATGTACAGTTACATACACCAGTTTATCTATACATATCATAAGCTCTCTTTGATGTGTTGAGGAACCGCATGTTCGACCGGCATGGTGGCATTGATAATTGCTCTGCACTTGTTTAGCTTGTTCAGTAGTAACAACTTCACAGACAAATTAGGGGCGGCACGCAGGCGGGCGTCGGGGTTCGAAATTTGAGTATCATAATTTGACGAAAATTGATACATTATGGGCAGTAAAGAGGGTTTATGATACGTGGGTAGACAAAAATAAAAATCTTGATTATGTCTTTAATGCACAGAAATCATAATGGTAAAGTAAAAATAGTAGATTGTTGGACCAAGTAGAAATTAAGTTATTATCGCACCGAGTGCTTATTTGGAGCTGAAATCAAAAATCAAAATCAAAAATCATTTATTTCCATAGGATGTTGTTACATCACTTAGATCCGTCATTACATTTTTTTGGGTGAGTTCACTAACCCAATGGCGGAATCTGTGGAGAAGAGCTCTAAATCTAAAAAGCACGAGTGCAATATAAAAAGATCTAAAAAGCACGAGTGCAATATAAATTACTTAATGTGAGGTGCATAGTCTGCTTTTCTTTCAACAACTGCAAGGAAAAAAGGTGAAAAATAAAAGAAGTGAAAGATAGTAGTTCAAGTATTTCAAATTTCTCAGTGAAAATTTAGCTCAAACGCTTAGCTGAGTTTACTTTTCCGAGTTTTTATGTTTTTTAATTTAATTTCCTATGGCCACACATCACTTTACGTCACCGGCAAACTGTAAATATCCATACGGCCGTCGGTTTGGCCAACCGAACGCATTGTAAACCTAGGGTTTTACTTTTAGTAACTTGACATGTGCCACCTCTTTGGTTGCGCGAATTAAAAAAAAACTAATACAGTGCAGTTAAGGATTTCCTTATATTTTTTCATCTCTCGTACTTTGAAAGTAGGTCATTGTTTATCTGAATAGCGGGTTGAAAGTGAGCCATGTCGCCCCTAGGGTTGAAAAGTATTAAAAAACAATGTCTTGTCAGGAAGGAACAAACTCTTGTCAGGAAGTTACGCCGTTACGGTGTAAAAGATCAGGCACTTGGCCTTCTGGAGTCATATCTAACAGATAGGGTTCAGATGGTCGATGTTAATGGGAAAAGATCACCTGGGTCTTCAATAAGTATGGGCGTACCGCAAGGTTCAATTCTTGGTCCTTTCTTGTTTTTAGTATATATTAATGATTTACCTTACCTTGTTAAAGCAAAACATGGGTTAGTATTGTTTGCCGATGATACTTCTTTGATATTTAAAGTTAAAAGACAGCAATCAAATTATGACGAGGTAAACAATGCTATCTCTAGTATAGTGAACTGGTTTACTGTTAACAATTTATTACTTAATGAAAAGAAAACTAAATGTATTAAATTCGTGTTACCCAATGTGAACCCGGTAACTACAGACATATTTATAAAAGGACAGTGATTGGACCTTGTGCAGTCGACTGTCTTTTTGGGCATTACTTTAGACGCCAAACTACAATGGGATCCTCATATACATAAATTGTCGAACAGACTGAGTTCGGCAGCGTTCGCAGTTAAAAAAATTAGAGCTCTTACCGACGTAGACACCGCTAGACTAGTCTACTTTAGTTACTTTCATAGTCTAATGACCTATGGTATTTTATTGTGGGGTCACGCTGCGAATGCTAATAGTATATTTATTCTGCAGAAACGGGCTGTTCGTGCAATTTATAGATTAGGGCCTAGAGTGTCACTGAGGGAAAAGTTTAAAGAAATCAATATTCTGACATTTGTGTCTCAATATATCTATGACAATCTTGTGTATGTAAAAAGAAATATAACTTATTTTCAGAAGTACAGTGATATACACAATTTTAATACTAGAAATAAAGACAAGTTGGTTGCTTATGTAAGCCGACTGCATAAAATTAGTAATTCTTCTAAAGGCAATTGTATACGCTATTACAATAAGGTCCCTACTGATATTAAAAACTTACCTTTAGACAAGTTTAAAATAATAATAAAACAGAAATTGTATAAAAAAGGTTACTATAGGATATCTGATTACTTAGAGGACAGATGTCCATGGGAATAGATTGTTTGAGTAACAGGCTGTTTCGATATATAATTAGCATTCATTTTGTAATTTGACAATATTTTATTTAAAAAAGGAAACGCAAAAGATGTGACGACTGTGGAGTTTCTTCGGTGAGCTCTTCTCCACAGATTCCGCCATTGTGTTAGTGAACTCACCCAAAAAAATGTAATGACGGATCTAAGTGATGTAACAACATCCTATGGAAATAAATGATTTTTGATTTGATTTGATTTGAATAATGACCTATGGCAATAACCTAAACAGCCACCGAAAAAATCATAACTTTTTTATTTTTCAATTTTTCGTAAAAAGAAAAAAATATATATACAATTTATATAATCTATAAAATAAAAATATAAAAATAGCAAAAATATATATATAAAAAAAACTAAAAATTCGTGGTTTTTTTAAATTTTCTCCAAAAATATTTAACTTTTTTTTTTTCCTTCAAAAAGTCAATACGCGTGTTTTGACAACCTAAATTTTCCCGTAGCGCTAAAACTTACAACTATAATTTACGGTTATGTATTAAAATCTGATAAGTATATACTTAAATTCGCTTAAGTGTTGTGAGTTTTAGGGCTATGTATATGTTTTGGGTGTCAAAACACCGGTTTTGACAAAGCTCACTATAATTTGAAATTTTATAGATTATAGAAATTGTATGTATATATTTTTTTTTCTTTTTACGAAAAATTTTAAAATAAAAAAGTTATGATTTTTTTGGGAATCAGCAGCATGAAAATGTTTATAGTTCGGGGTTTCTAATGTAAGGAACATGTAAAACTAATAAAAATAACCGGCCAAGTGCGAGTCAAACTCGTGCACGAAGGGTTCCTACCTATTATCTATAAAAAACCGCAAAAAAACAACACGTTAGTTGTATGGGAGCCCCCCTTAATATTAAATTTCTTTTGTTTTTTAATATTTTTTGTTATAGCGGCAACAGAAATAAATCATCTGTGAAAATTTCAACTGTCTAGCTACCACGGCTCATGAGATACAGCCTGGTGACAGGCAAACAGACAGACAGACAGACGGACGGACGGACAGCGAAGTCTCAGTATTAGTGTCCCGTTTGGCACCTTTCGGGTACGGAACCCTAACAAAAATTAACCGTTTAAACAAAAAAAAAACGAAATTAAACCGGTTAAATTCAAACCGGTTCAACTCAAGTGGTTGTAACTGCTCCTTGTCATGTCAATTGTAATTTTTTTGTAAGTAATAAATGTTTTTTTTAATAAATGTTGTTGATGTTGTATTTGGTGTTTGTTGTTTAATTTCCTATTATTCGAAATGAAAAGTAGAGTGTTTAACTCGGTCGGCTGGAAGCCAGCCACTTCAGTCTCGAACTATTGGCGCTCTCACGACTGAAATGGGTGCCTTTTCAACCCTCGGTTAACAATCTACTATTATGCTCTTATGCAACAAAGTGCGGCTTTGTGCTGAATAGGTAGTGCAGGTATGGTAAGAATTGCAGCGTAGTTGGAAGAAAACATTTTATGAGCAAAGGTGAGCTTATCTCCGTGCTCTCTATCGCGCAAAATGGAGTATTAAATAATTGGCTAAACGTGGTCACAGCTATGCCTCTGCCACCGCGTACGGGAAAGGCCGTGACGGTATGTACCAACATACCATAATAAAAACAATTTTATTTGATTTGTCCGTATAAAATTCATCTCTTTCATCTCATTCATCTCAGCAACGGGATGCGAACCCGCTTCTACTGCGTGCCAGCGAGCGGAACTACTAGTCTGAGGAGCAGACTCACCAGTCCCCTCAGGCAGCATGGAGTCCCTGCAAGCCCCCTCGACGTGCTCCAGGAAGGCCATTATCTTGGCCAGCCCCCCGCTAAGCTCGATTTCCGGTTCGTCGCGTGCATCGAAGTTTAGCGCCACCGCGATTACTGTGCCGGTCTCTGTAGCCGTTGAAAATACAAAAACATTAATACAAAAATAAATGTGCTTTTGTCCCCACACTAGGATACGCAGTGTGGTGGGAACCGGAAACGCTCACTGCAATCCATAGCAAAAGTCGGCGGAGTTTATATTACGATTAATCTAAAGGAACAGTCACTTTCAACAATTTTCGATCGATATTCTAAGGCGTAGACCACATTGAGCGGTACATCGGTGCGGAAGATCCGTCACTGTAAAATATCCCATATAAACGGAAATACCGATCATCAAGCTAATGTGCCTGACTAACCGTAAATAAAAAAACTATTTTCAGATTTTTCCGTCGAGTAATATCATCGCCCGTCATGATACATCTCAGTGCCAAATCTCAAGTTTCCAGGACATTTTGATCACTTTCGGCGAATAAAAGTGAGAACTGTCGAGCGGCAAAGTTAAAGTAAACGTATTGTAACAACATATGTATTGAAGTTCCGCAACCGATATGGCGCGGAATGTGTAGCAAACAATAAAATGACTGTTTGGTTTAGACAATCAAACTGTAGAATTACGGTTTAGTTTATACAATCAAACAATAAAATGGCTGTTTAGTTAAGACAATCAAACAATAAAATGACGATTTAGTTTAGAGAATCAAACAATAAAATGACGATTTAGTTTAGAGAATCAAACAATAAAATGACTGTTTAGTTAAGACAATCTAACAATATAATGACTGTTTAGTTTAGACAATCAACCAATAAAATGACGGTTTAGTTTAGACAATCCAACAATAAAATTACTGTTTAGTTATGACTGTTTAGTTTAGTTTAGACAATCAAACAATAAAATGGTGGTTTAGTTTAGACAACCAAACAATAGACATGACGTAACTCCTTTTCCCACACAGGGTGCATGACAAAGGCTCGGGCTATAAGATTCGAGCCCGGGACTCTCAACTCACCGTCCTTGAGCACCAGACTCAGCCTGGCAGCTAGGAGAGCGCCCCAGCAGGCGCTGATGATGTCAGCATAGTCCTCCGTTTCGATCTCGTGCTTTAAAAAAGACTCGAGTTCGGCCTTCTCGTAGAACGACGACACCACCATGCTGGGGGGAAGCACGATGAAGAATATAACCATTGCAAGCACACCACGCAGCGATCGTGGCACGTGCGGTCACTACCTGGCACTAACTGACAACCAGCGCTGAGGGCCCCCACCCTCAGCATAATGCTGCACACCAGACACACCGTGACCCTTAGTACCGCCAATAACTGTGTTTTTTATTATAATTGTGTTTTATTTTTGTCTTTTTTATTTGCACTGCAAAAAAGGATCAACAAAAACACTTTTTATGTTACAAATATTTAATGAGTACTTAAGTTTATGTTTTGAGTATTTTTTGTTGTTCTTACATGTTGAACCTAACACGAAGGATAAAGGCTTCACTTCGCTCACCAACTTTGCCCTTCGACTAAGCTACCGCAGTATTTTGCCCTAATATTTGCAAATCAGTATTTTTGATGTGCTTTCCCTTTTTTATTTTATGTAAGGTGTGTTAAATAGATATATTAACACATAGATAAATTGGCTGGTAAATTAAGTTCTGCGGCTTACGCTGTTAGGAACATCAGACAAAGCACGGATGTGGCTACATCTAGGCTAGTATATTTTAGTTACTTTCATAGTGTGATGTCCTATGGTATCTTGTTGTGGGGGAAAGCAGCGGATATTCAAACTATTTTTATTTTACAGAAAGGAGCTATTCGAGCAATTTATAATTTAAAACGAACAGACTCCTTAAGAGAGCTTTTTAAAGAAATTGACATACTAACAGTAGCTAGTCAATTTATTTTCGAAAATATAATGTATGTACGCAAGAATCTTACAACATTTTCCAAACTTAGCGATAGCTGTAATGTTTACCTAAGAAATAATCACAGACTATGTGCGCCCCGTTTTAGACTCGCGAAGGTTAGCAATTCTTTTAATTCTTCTACTACAATAAGATACCTCTGGAGATTTTTAAATTGCCATTTGAGCAATTTAAAAAGCATGTTAAAGCGACTTTGTCGAAAAAGGGATATCACAATGTTCAAGATTACTTAAATGACAGGACTGTATGGGGTTAATCTGGCTCAACACAGACCTTGCTGTTAATAATTTTGTAATTATTTATTCCTGCTTATTAAATAAAAATAAATCATAATTGTATTAGTTAAGCACAACCTATTTTTAAAAGAGATCTAAAAATCAATCTGTGGGAGTTTCTACGCCCTTCTTCTCCCACAGTGGTCCAATGTAGAGAAGAGGCAAAAAATGACGTTTGCTAAGTATATGTAAATATCTACAGTAATAAAGTACTTTTGAGTTTGAGTTTGTTATTTTGTTTGTGTGCAATAAATGTCTTTGTTTCTTTCTTTATTTCTTCTAAGAATGAGTCAAGGAACTAAAGCCCCTATGACGGATAGTCAAGATCGAGCTATTAGCACAGGGCCGATTGAAAACAGAATAGTATGAATGCCTGTTATAACGTTCGCTCATATCAGTAATGTACATTTTCCTTTAAATATAGTAAAAGGTTTCTCAGATTAAAAGTGAATACGCCCTAAGACAATAATCATTTAGTTGAATACGGGTTTACCTATACAACCTATTACAAAAACAAAATATAAATAAGTACCTTCAGTGAATGAATTGTTTTTTTTTGTAAAACGGTCAAGTACTAGTCGCGCACGAAGGGTTCCGTACCATCGTACTATAGTAGAGACGGCGCGGCGCGTGGAGTGATTAGTTTGGATTTTATACATGGTAAAATATTGTTTACAAAGTTATTTGTGCGGCTACTTTCATGCTCCATGGACGTAACCAGGGGTACCCTGAATGACTTATTACGGTGTTTTTTTTTTCGTTTTTCATTTTACCCTCTCCACTTTTTTGTAGGCAATTTTTTTTCATATTAGACATAAATTATGTTGCGGTTATCAGGATAAGAATTTTTGCAGAATATCTGATTACAGAATGTTAGTTAGTTTTGAAAGTTACGCTTGTAACAAAAAAATATGTTTTTTATTTTTCCCACGCATCATTCTGATCCACAAATGGCCGTGTTCGATTTGTCCTGCAATAACCCTCCCGCCCGCCCGCCCGGCCCCGGCCGGTCCTCGAAGCGCGCGCGCTGGTGACAAATATTGTTAGCGCTCTGTAGCAAGCGATAGACCTGAGGCAAAAATGTTAATTTTTAGGTATTTTTCAATGAAAAAATTTTAAAAATACAGTTTTTTTGCTTCATTGTCGTGTCCGTCAGTCAGTCGGGCGCAACTTTACAAAACATTATCCTGTATATCGGTTAAAGTGAGAAATTTCTCACATTGACCGAAACACCCTAGTCATTATTCATATATTCACTTTGACCGTAACATGTACACATATACATAACGGTCAACCTTATATAACCTTCTTTGTGGCTTCGCTGTAGTTGGGTAAAAAGTGGGTGTCCGCGCGCGTTGAAACATTTTGTATGGACAGAGTAAGGTTGTCAGTTGTCGTCATTTGTGTGTTACAAGATTATGCTCACTCAATAACCGTCTGCCTGTGCTCGTCCTTCATGGGCTCCGGCGTGAACTTGTGCTCGCCGCTCTCGCCCTCGCAGTCCGGGCTCGAGCTGAGATGGGAGAGCACCTCCCCTAGGTTAGCTGCACCGAGGAAATCGCTGATTTCTGTTGGAGGGGTAAATAATGAAAACAATCCTAGTTTGGGGCTAGATCAATGTGTGTTAATAGTGTCCAAGGTACTTAAATTTTTTTTTTTTTTTTTTAAAACAACAGAAACTGCTATACAGCAACCACCAACCGGATTAGAGGCTGAATTGCGGTCTCAAAAAGTACCTTTTCTTCCGTATTCCCTTTGTCAATTCTTTTACCATGTGGAGTGGCAGAGGCAAAATTGCGCTCTTTTTAGCCAACAATAAATATTGCGTGACAGGGGGCTAGCCCATCGCCTCAGCTGCTGCAGTGAAGACGAGTAGATATTTATAATAATGTAGACAAAGATGGCAGTTTGCTAATTCTGCAGGCAACAAACAAAGGAATCTATGGTAGGATTTCTGACAACTGTAACTTCAAAATTTTAATGGTTACATGATTTTAAATACCTAATTATCCCTACTATTACTAAGGTACTTCAGTACACAGATTTACTCAAGAAACTTTTTCGTTCCACCTCCAGGCTTCAGAAGATACTCACGGATGTAGTATCCCCGGTCCTTCAATTTCGTAATCGTAAAGATGGAGTTCAAGGAGTTCCCCCCCAGCTCGTAGAACCCGGCTCTGACAGACAGCTCCCCCCTCGCGGCCCTCCCCAGGACTTCTCCCACGGTCTCGAAGAGCACCTTGGCAGCGTCCATCTGCTCCGGTTCGACTCCCGTGTAGTCGATGTCGAGAGGTATTTGTGC
Organism: Argyresthia goedartella; assembly: GCA_949825045.1. Taxonomy (NCBI): domain Eukaryota; kingdom Metazoa; phylum Arthropoda; class Insecta; order Lepidoptera; family Argyresthiidae; genus Argyresthia; species Argyresthia goedartella. The sequence continues at coordinate 8,542,054 of OX463831.1, read as the reverse complement.
GTCGTCTGTGGCACAAATAATAATGTGCATATTGATAGTTATTGGATGATTATACATATTTAGACTCGGGAAGGTTAGCAATTATTTCAAGGGTCAGTGCATTCTCTATAACAACAAGATACCTCTGGAGATTTTTAAACTGCCATTCGAGCAGTTTAGAAACTATGTTAAAGCGACTTTGTCTAAAAAGGGATATTACAATGTTCAAGATTGGAAGACTTAAACGATGGGGTTAATCTAACTCAACACAGTAATTATTTATTCCTGCTTATTAGTTATAATAATCAATAATACAATCAATTTTTAAAAGAGATCTAAAAATCAACCTATGGGAGTTTCTTTGCCCTTCCTCTCCCACAGTGGTCCAATGTAGAGAAGACGGAAAAAATTATGATCGCTAAGTACCTATGTATGTAAAAGGTATGTAAATATCTACATAAATGAAGAAATTTTGAATTTGAATGCGTGCCTAGCTGACCCGACAGCGTCTTCTTAAAAGCCCGTGCGGTACAACGCTGGGCCGTGGTCTTCTTAAAAGCCAGAGCGCTACAGCGCACCGCTGCGATCGTTGTACCACACGGGGTTTTTCAGCGCTCACATTGACAATTTATCGTCTGAATAGGCCGTGGGGTACAACGCGTGTGACCCATGTGCTAGGCGTGAAAGAGAAAGCAGATAAGTGCTCTAAACGCGTGCGGTGCGATGCATGCGCAAGACGTGAAAGAGAGCGTTGAATACCTTATTGATGAGTGGAACAAAGATATCAGATATTATTAGGCAGTTTTGGGAAACAAATGCTGTTTAAGTTCACAACTTCTCACCGGTGATTTTGATGCAGTTATTACCGGTATCTTAATCAAGACGTGCGAAACAATTAAAAAACTTATTATTCTGGAATGAGGATTTCAAATTGATTAGATTTGCATACAGACAATAGTGGAGAACAAAAATTCTACAGAAAAAAGATTGTCTGAGGATTGTAAACTCGGCCGTAACTTAAACAAACCTGATCTACTTATAAGAAGTATACAATTTGAATTACTACAATTAGGAAGCCGATGAAGCACAGTAGCGCTCCAGTTTTTAACTAGAAGCTTATTTACGAAAAGCCAGACGGACACAACGCCGCAGGCGCTGTACCGCACGGGTTATTCAGACGATGAATTGTTTATGTGAGCTCTGGAAAACCCTTGTCGCGCTACAGTGCTCTGACTATTCGAGCGGTTCAAAATTATTAAAAGCCCGTGTGGCCCAACGCGGCCCAATGTTGCACACCACGGGCTTTTCAGAATACGCGACCCGACAGTCCTCGTTCTGCAAACGCCATCTATTCGAAAATGGATGAACTGAACTGCTTTTTCGGCAATTTTTTTTTCAACTGTTTTTCAAAAAATTCTCTCCTTTAGAACCTAGGACATGAATGTTTTTTTTTTTAAAGTTCATCCAAATCGGTCCCGCTGTTTGGGGGTTCGGCCGTTACCAATATTAAGTTTTAAAATTAAGCCCGGCTCATTTAACAACACTGAGGGCCAGTTGCAAACCGCTCTTTAAATTTGAAAGCCCCGCAATACGCTAATGGCGTGTAAGTCCCTTCGGGCACTCATGGCTCAGCCAAGCGTGTCCGCACGTTGAGGTCATTTCAAAATGATACGAGGGAAAAACAAAACTATTTGTTTAGTTTCAAGCGATAGGTAAACTATCGTCCCTGAGTCCGGCGTAACTTTACAAAACAACAACGCGGTAGAAGAAGATAGAAGATAATCGTTATGAGAACATGGGGTTAGGAAACAAGGTACTAATGGTACTACAAGGAGGAGAGAACCATCAATGAGTAATGACACGTATGCCCGCCTTTGTTCCCGCTAGGTGGCGCCGGCGTAGTTGGAAGTAGTAGGCAAAGAGTTTCATTCATCTGGGGTTAGGTTAAAAAACACGTCACGTGATCTTTCAAATACACTTGACACTGGCAAAATAAACCTCAAATGAGGTTAAGATGCTATGTATTCTAGGAAGAAGTAAATATTACTACTGCAATGAGCTTTACAGATTAGGTGTCATTACCATCGCCTGATATCAGTCTATCAATACTATACCGCTCATAATTATGCGAATGTGGCCTGGCTGACGGTACTCCTGATCATTTGTTCTTTGAATGATAAATCATATTCCCCTTTACGATCTCCTCCCTCCGAAATTCCCTCGCCCTGTCAATCTAAACTTCATTCTCACCTTATCTCAGCCATCCTCGGTCAATTTACTTAAGAAATTTATATCTACCAACAATATTAAATTATAGTCTCAGCTTAAGGTTCTCTTTTTACTAACTGTCCCACGTGATTTCCTATTGTGCAGGTCTCCTCACGTGACATTGGCGAAATTATTGTGGCAACACACGGCAGAAGCCATAACCGAAGCCATATAGAAGGATTACCCTGTAGATCTTCCGTTGTAGTGTTGTAATGAGAGATTTGACTCAGTCAATTGTTACAGGCCTGTATGTGTATCATGTAGCAGGTATACAATTGAGCGAATTTACCATTATTGTTGGTGTTCTCGTACATCTTGAGCAGCGCCTGCCTGTCCACTTTCCCGTTCACAAGCTGAGGCACCGTCTCGATGACAATCACCTGCAGAGTTACGACTGGTACATCACTGCTATGTTGGGCATGCAGACTAAGAACTTTGAACCGAGCGCTCGGCGAAATATACTTCCTTCAATAGTGAATGCAGGTCTCCAATATGATGGTGCAAAAATAAGAAGGTGTTTACCAACAAGCTGATGATTTAGCAAATTCTTTTCAGGGCCAGGCAATTGCACCAAATCATATTAAGGGATAAAAAACATTGGATTAAGGGATAAAGTATAAAGAATTTCATGTAATATGGTTATATTTTGTCTTCCGATTGGGATTTAGGCATAATTTTCCTTGGGACAGAATTTATGGCTACTTTTGTCTTAACAGACTTGTATGTGTCACCGAAAGATAGTACTATACTACTATCTGTAGATAGTAGACCAACTAACGAGAAAAAAAACGTTAGTTTATCAACTAACGGTTTTGACAATCTTACGGTGACATATGCATAAGAACTGGTATTATAAGCAATGTTTAGACCATTGCCTGCCTGTAATGCTGTGCAAATTTATATGGATAATAAATAAATAATATTCAATAAAATTAAATCTCCTGAACTACTCTTACCTGAGGGATCATGTATGATGTGAGCGAATTCTTCAACGACGCCTCAATGTGATGAGCAGCTAGCCTGACCTCATCTCTAAGGGTCACAAACGAGAGGATCTCAGGGTTGCCAGTCTCCAAACCGTAGCAGAGGATCACACCTGGAGATATCATGAGGGATGTTCAGGATTATGCTGGCCTTCTCAGAGGTTCCGTAAGATTCCACAGCCACTTTGAGTAAAATATGAGAAGCCAGGAGTGAACAGAAGCATCATTCATCAATCTAGTACTATAGTATAGCTCCTGACTAATCGACTCTTACAAGATTGAGATGCATCTGATGTATCCGGTTCGATCTGGAAGATAGACGAGTTGGTAAGTCATGTTGAGGCTCCTTCTTATTTTGATCAACAAACACGCAGGGAAGTCTAAGTAGAAAATTGACGCCCAATATGCATGACGGTTTCGTTTATCGTTCATGGTTCCGTTCAAAAAGTAATAATGAAACTACAGAAACTTTTCACTTCAAAATCAGTTATACTTTTGCTCACATTTATCAACTCCTGGAACCGCGTTAACAGCTCGTTCGACCTCATACAAGTCGACCCTGTGACCCCGAATCTTGACCTGCGAGTCGGTTCGTCCAGCAAAAAGTACTGCGCCCTTCACGAGAATGCCGAAGTCTCCGGTGCAGTAGAGACGGCTGAAGTCTGTGGGCAAATTATGATGATGATGATTTAATAAATAGCCATGTGATGGGCAGATTTCGTGACACGAGTCTTTGCATATCGTTTATAGAGTCACACACTTTTCCGCGATTTTCGGTAGATTGGAGTTAGCGAATAACGGGCTGGGCAAGATAGAACAGAACAAAATCGTTATAAAAATATAGGAATAAAATATGCTGCATAAAATATGATGTTTAGTGGTATGGGGAAACATTCACCTTTCTGCTGGGCCAATTGAGTAAGCGCATATGGGGCTTGTTCGTAAAATACTGGTAAAAGTCAGAAGAGCTCCGTGGTCCAACGATTTCACGCTCACTTCTCATGCTGGAGATGCGGGATCGAGTTCGGTGCTGGCAATGTGCCAATGAGATAAGTAATTTATCTTAAGTACATTATTTAAAGGTGATGGAAAACCCCGTGAGGAATCCATCAATCTCCATAGCTGCGGCGATGGGCTAGCCCCCAGTCAGGCAAAATCGAGTACTGAACAACTGGCTAAACGTGGACACAAATGTACCTCTGCCACCCCGTATGGGAAAAGTCGCGAACCTATTTAATGTTAAGTAAGTAAGAGTAGCCTCAACATACCGGGGTGCTGCGCATGGGGGTTGTCCACAAACTTGTCGGGCGCCTGTCCCCCCACGTACCCGCTCGCCAGGCTGCGCCCCGCCACCCACAGCGCGCCCACCTCGCCCTCGCGCACCGTGCTCATGGATTCGTCGAGAAGGTAAGTCGCGCAGTTGTGGATAGGTGCGCCTGGAGAAGAATCCATTATATATTTTTTATGGATGTTGAGTAAGTTTCTGAACCTGAGCAGTGGCAGAAGATTTTAATGTTATTGACGAGATGATTCGGGGTGCATTTTTGGGATGACGATGACGGGTATCGTTGTTTGTGACGCTCTACTTGGTGAAATGAGTGACATCGTTGACCCTATTTTGGTGGTTAGTTATAAATCAATCTTTGAGTTCCCCTTTGAATGTTTGTTACTTGGATGACGGTATTATTGGGGGACCTCTGGATGTAGTTTCCGGCCAGCTTGAATGATATCATTCGTAGTCTGGAAGACAGATATTCATCTGAACTATAACTATTATATATAGCACAAATATTACTAATTGTTCTTCTGCTCTCTGAATTTGGCACACGATATACATATAAGAGCAGAGTTTGAGCACTTAATGCCAGGCGTGAAGGTCCTTGGTAAAATGGATGGCACCCTATTGGGGGCGTCCATTTTTGTGGAAGGTGTGCCGAGGGTTCTGCGAAGTAAGATGAAGGCCTTGGCTGGGGCTTTATGTGCAGAGAAGTCATTAAGATGTAGCGCCCACCGCATACGTGGGCCTTACTATTCTGCGGAATTGTTTGTCTAACCTAAGATTGACACACACTTTGCGAACGGTTCTGGTTTGGTTTCGCAGGAGGGAGGCAGCTTCACTTTTGGAGACGGTTTTTGTACATCAGAATGTCTCCTTCCCAGTGGTGGTGGTCTCACTTCCTATCAGGTTTGCTGTCTCGAGGTTTGCCGCATACAGGACACGGAACTCCGTGTATTATTTGCCTTTTCGCATGGGGTGTTTAATCTTGTCACTCGCATGTGGCTTTAGCGCTTCATTTAGGTTGCGATATCTGCGAACCACATCGCTGTGTTTGCAGTGCGGTTAATGACATGGTCCGGAGGGCTCTGGCCCCTGCTAACATTTTTGTGTGGAAGTTCTGTTCCTTCCTTTGACCGTCGAGACCACTGGGGGTGTGGGGTTCGCAGGGTAGGGCCTTCATCAAGGACATTGGGCGCCGCTTGAGGCACCAAGGATTTGACAACCAGAAGATCTCGCTAGCTGTGCAGAGTGGTAACGCAGCCAGTGTGATAGGCACCTTTGATTCTTGGGGCAGTTTATTTTTGTAATGATTGGTTGTACTTAGTTTAATTGCTCTTGCTCTTTTCTCAAACATTTTAGATCCCAGATGAATACTATAATATGATGATTTTTTAATGCACAGAAATAATAATGGTGAAGTTACAAAACAATTTATGGGCAGAGGCGAGCTTATCTCTAAAGACTTTCTTCGCCTTTTTTTTAAGGACACTATTTTTAAGCGAGTTACATCATCATTAGTGAACCGTCACTAAAATTAGTTGTATGGTTACAGTATTAGACGATGTGATTAATAACCCAATGAAAAGATCATTCATTACTCACCAATAGGAATAGTGGCATACGAATTCAAATCCGAACTCTTCTGTAGCACATGATACGTCACATCTCCCATCACCTCTGTACTCCCGTAGAAGTTTGACAGCTGATACCCGTTCTGGTCTCCGAAATATTTGAAAAATTCTCCAGCCAGCTCCTTGCTGAGGGTCTCTCCGGAGCTGATCCAGTGCTTCAGGTGCTTCAAGGGTCTATTGGAAGGGTCTAGGGAGAGGTACATGAGAATTGAACGGAGAAGGGTAGGGACCAATACTAGGCGTTGGATCTGGAAGTAAGAAAAATACATTCATGCTACAGAATGTTTACATTATAACCACAAATTTGGGCTCTAACGCACTTGAAAATTACTCCAGTAAACTAAGGCAATATCGCTTGTTTCCTCCATCTATATCGATGATCGTAACCGTTTGATTGGTGTCTGCTTCTACTTTGCCCATGGCGTGGAATTGTCATCAAGGTGCTGGAGTAAACTAGGAATTCTACTTATATCTTCCTGCTTCGCCTGTTTGTCGAAGAAGAATCTGACTCCCACACATAACAAATTCTCGCCTGGCACGACAAATTCACCTCTTACAGATAGTTCTTTTCAAGGTACTGATGATCATGGACAGCAGCGTCTGTTTGGGCACGTCAGTAGAATTTACCTGATTCTCCGCCAACTCCTGGACCAGCCGTTGCGGGTCCCTAGTAATCTCTCGAGAGAGTATCAGCAGCGTCCTGCCATGCAGCAGCGGACCCCATATCTCACACACCGAATCTACGAAGGTCGGCGCTGTCTTCCATACGCAGACCTCTTCGGAGGAAGTGAAAGGGAAGGTGGAGAACTGCCACCAGAGGCGGTTGCAGATCGCTGAGTAGGAGAGGCGGACTCCTGTAAAGCAAAGAGAGGATTGGTTTGGTAAATGCTGAGGTAATGTGATAGAAATAATCCTGAACACAGCAAAGGTCATTAAGACGAGGATATAAAGAAAATGCTCATCACTGTTTTTTACTCCTTCGTAGTTATGACCCAAAGACATTAGTTTGAGACATTAGAACAAAGGCAGTCAATCAAGTTTCATAAGTTCTTTCTTGTTCTGTCCAGACTCACTCTATAGTGATGTAGATATAGAGTCCTTTACTCAGGAGAGTGAGCAGGAAGCTGGATAGTAGTAACGTAGGCTTACCCTTAGGCACTCCAGTACTCCCGCTAGTATACAGCACAATCGCGATGCTCTCACTCCTGGCCTGGGCCAGCACCTCCTGGCTTCCAGGTGAGTCTGACGGAAGATTGCTGGACTCTAGCAGAAGCTGCTCGAAGGAAACTGCTGGGATGTCGGTGTTGCTGAACATAGATGAACAGGCTGGAAAATGTGACAAAATATTTTTATTGATATTCAAATTCTTCATTGCACATTACTTCAATGGTAAAGTTACATGAAAACTCAAATCTCTATCTCTAGAACGAGATTTCGAGAGAGTAATAAAAAGGCGTGAAAAATGTAATCTAAGCTGACAAGTGACAATTTAGTGAAATGACGTGATTGGATTGGGCTATACTATGCATGAAAGAGGCAAAAGATATCTATTCCCATCCCAAAAAATATTAAAGCCAGGAAGCGTTGCAAAATAGGAAACCCTGGAAAAATAGCAATAATGTAGAACTGACCGCCAACATCCGTCGGAATAGAAAGAGGAAGAATAACTTACTACTCCCATCATAAATGACCAGAGACGGCTGAACATCTTCCAAGATGTGATTAATCCTGGCCTGAGGGAAGGACGGCTCCATCGGCACGTAGGCGGCTCCAGCCTTCCACGCGGCCAGGAGAATAGTCACCGTACTGGAATGAAGTAGGCACAAGTGAAACAAACCACAGATCTTTTACTGTCTCCTCATTCAGTAAATCAAATCCCACCAAAAACATTTTCATTTGAATTTCATTGACGACCTGAATGGCCGAGTCGGCAGTGACGCTGCCTACGAAACCAAAGGTCCCGGGTTCGTGTCCCGATGGGGGCAAATGTTTGTTTGATGAGAACGGATGTTTGAACCCTAGTCATGGTTGTTTATCTAAGTATAATATTTATGTATATAAGTATGTGTATCGTTGTCTAGTACCCAAGATAAAGGGAATCCTAGTTTGGAGCTAGATCAATGTGTGTAAATGGTGTCCAAGGTATTGTTATTATTATTATTATTATATCTAAAATGTTGCCAAGACGAGACCATATGGCTCGCACTGTCAAAAAGTTATCAGATCTCATACAGAGCCAAGCTTATAACTCTAGACGCCCTAACTCTACAAGACCACTCTACTCTACACCTTAGTCAAAATATGTGGCATGGCCGTTTCGCTACATTGGATGGGCGTATAATTTTCAGATCTCTAACATGAAATTCTGTTTGTATGGGAAAATATATGTATATAAACTGATATCCCCTAATTTAAAGGGTGGGGGGTGATTTACTTAAAGTCCTGAAATACGTATTTCATTATAACAAGGAGTCCTCAATATAAATTTTTGGACCTCTAGCATCAAAATTTGCGGAAGTGTCGTTCAAAATTCCATCCCCTAGTTTATGGGGTTGGGGGGTAAAAATTTCAAGTTTTTTGTTGTTTGTATACTTCTATTAGCTTACATACCAAATTTCAGCTTTCTAGGTCATGAGGAAGTACCCTAAGAAATTTGATGATCATCAGTGAGTGAGTCAGTGACGAAATCGGAGTATTTTGGATATCAATAGAACCTAAGTAGAAGAGCTATGCTTTCGAAAATTTCTATGTATATTGAACCCACTACTGACATCGTATCCCGAAAATTTTGTTCAACTGCTATAATCCAAACCAAAGTTGTAAGGGTTCAAAAAATTGACGAAGCGCTTAGGTAGTGCCCTTGCGTTTCGCTTGCTCGTCTTGCCGTGCCCGCAGAACTATGGTGTTGTGGTCAAGGTTGTGCTGAAGGGAAAAAACCCTAGTCCTTGGATGTCCTACTCCGATGACGTCATACCGTCCGTCACTGTCGTACTAGCGCGTCGAGGGCGAGAGCGAGCGAGAGAGGGAGGAGAAACGCATTGCTCGCGGGTGCCAATTAATTAATTAATTTTTGTGGCGTAGTATGTGTATGTGACATCGGTGTTCATTCACATCTGGTTCACACGACACATGGTATCCTAGTGTTGGACCAGAAATAGTGTGTATGACACCGTAAAATTGACAAAACCGGTAGTTTATAAACTAACGCGTTAGTTTGTAAACTATAGACAAATTGTAAACCAGGCCGACAGGGTTTAGAATTTACGTTTCTATTGCTCTTAGATGTCAAGCTAACACGAATACTATTCGAGGGCTTCGCTGCGCTCGCCCCCTCTAGTGTTCACCTAAGCTACCGCAGTGTTTGCCCTGGTATTTCCTCTGCAATTCAAGTTTAAACCAGTTCACAATTTAACTGTTATATCACAAACTAACTCGTCATATCGTAAGCAGTACGGTACAGTTTACAATTTATCGATATTTTGAACACTAACGAGAAAAAAGTTAGATTATAAACTAACGGTTTTGACAATCTTACGGTGACATATATATAAATAATCGACGACGACGACCTCTGTGGCGCAGCGGTTGTGGCTCTGCCTACCATGCGAGAGGTCCCGGGTTCGATCCCGGCTTATAAAGAGAGAAAAAAAATGCCAGTTCTTGGATTATTTTATGTGTATGACGTCGCTGATTCTGGTTCCCACGACACAGGTTATCCTAGTGTGGGGCCAGAAGTAATGTAAGTTCCTATATGTAAATGTTTATTGTTTTATTTTTTATGTTTCTGTTTACATCGATTAATCGTCGATAATTAGTTTAGTTCCCATCGCTGTTAATAGGGCCGCGGCCGGCCGGTGGCTCTTGTTCGCTTGCTGATAGCGCGGGAGAGGAGGCTTTCTTCCAGGAGGCCTAGGGCAGAAAATCGAATACAATTCAAAGGTTGTTCTACTCACTGGTGTGTCGGCTGCATGCAGACTGCGATCACGAAATCCCCATCCCTATTAGGGCCGGTGGGCCTCGCTCGCTTGCTAATAGCGCGGGAAAGTGAGTTGGCAGCAGCCTCGAGCTCCGCGTAGCTGACGCGGGCGTCGGTGGTATCATCTGGAAGACAGATTTACTCATATTACCCTTCATAGTTCAATGGATGCGGCGATGGGCTAGTCAGCAGTCAGCAGAGTGATGCTTAACGTAGGCGCAAACTGTGATTCTGATCGGCGATCCCTATGGGAAAGGCGTATAAAGTGAATCATGATCAAGCATGAACAATTAGTTTCTGGGATTCCCGGATGGTACTTAAATCACTGCGACTTCCTTTAAACGGCCTTGTAAGTCTATTACTTAAACAAAACTATGCAAATATTACACGTATAGGGAAAAACATTATGGCAAAGTAAAGAAGGTGAGAAATTCGTAGGATTACCAAAAATCCCCAGTACCAAAAGCGGTGATTCCTACAAGAAACCAACTAAGCGCGTGACCCGAATAAATAGGGGTTGAGCGAAAAGTTCTGTCAGGCGATGAACTAACAATTTATCACATGGCTATTCGTATTTTTGTGTTTCGTCGCGTTCCCTCTCCGTTTTTTTTGGGCTATGGGCAATCATCATTATTATATCAATATATCTATGAAAATATAATGTATGTGAGGAAAAATATCAGTAGCTTTAAAACCATTGATAGCCGCCACAATGTGCAAACTAGAAATAAACATAAACTTTCTTTTCCAATGTTCAAACTTTGTTAGTAGTTCTTTTGAGGGACACTGTATACGTTTCTGCAATAAAATTCCGCAAGAAATACAAAACTTAACTGAAGCTCGATTCAAAAAATGTATGTAAATTAATGATTTTTTACAAGACACCGACACATCTGGAATTAAACTAGTTCATTAGATATGCGTAGATACGCTGGCACCGTGTCACCCTTCGGCAACCTCAGCCACAGCCGGCGCTGCGGCGGCAGCAGCAGAGTGTCTCAAAACCCGCAAATACGCCGCACTCGGCGACGACTATTTGTTTATGCCGTTCGGCTTTGAGACCCTCGGGCCGTGGGGCCCTGACGCTCGAAGAGTCCTCAAAGACATCTCTAAGAGGCTCGTCGAAGCGTCAGGGGACCGCAGAGCTGGCGCCTACCTTGCTCAACGCATCAGTATTGCGATACAGCGAGGTAACAGTGCCAGCGTCTTGGACACCATCCCGCCCGGCAGTGAACTCAGGGAAATTTTTAATTTAGTTTAGCGCAGTTATAGTTTAGTTTACATTACAAGTATACATTCCTATATATTATGTATTAATTAGGCACTTTCTTAATGTTTTATTAAGCTTGCTTGATTATGTTATGACGTTCACTAAGTCTCTATTTTTGTGCTATTATGAATAAAAATCTTTGAACTTGAACTTGAACTATACTAAGACTACATCGACAGACTCATAGGCATAGGCCTCTTCTTTATAGCGCCTACCCTCACGATCGTGTGCTAACAATGAGGTCCCGTCGACTTGATGATGTACACCATACCTCGATACAGGAGCGCTGTAGTCTGGCTCTGGGCCAGTCTTCCGAAGTGGCAAGTCAGCGGGGCGCAGGTGAACGGCCTCCGTTCACCCACCGCCACCGACGAGCAGGGGAGCGAGCCCATCCTCCGGTCTGACGGAACGAAAGGAAACGGCTGTTATACGACCGAACAAAAAAGTCTGTAATTAAATATGGCTTCGGATGAAACTGACCGACTGTTTAATTAAGTGAACCACTGGCTCGGGAGTGTTCCTCGAATAATGCTAGATCTATGGATCAGTCATTGTTTACCATATTTGATCTAAGAAACTTAATTTTTAGGGTTTCGAAGGCCGAAGGGTACCAAACGGGGCCCTATTACTAAGCCTCCGCTGTCCGTCAGTCCTTCTGTCTGCCTGTCCGTCCGTCCGTCCGTGAGCGGGCTGCATTGTATTACGTAGAGAGTTGAAATTTTCTCAGAATGTGTATTTCGGTTGCATCAGCATATAATGAACTAAACGAGAATTTATAAATTAAAGGGGGTATAAATTAACAAACCATATTATGATTCAAATAATTAAAAAAATACGGTCAAGTGCGAGTCAAACTCACGCACGAAGGGTTCCGTACCAGCGTACAATATCATCATATACATCGAATAGTTTGGATTTTACATAGCAAAATGTCGTTTACAAAGTTATTGATGCGGCGACTTTCACACTCTATGTACATAGCCAGGTGCATTCATAAGTTTGTATGTGGTGTTATAGCGGCAACAGAAATACATCATCTGTGAAAATTTCAACTGTTAATCGGACAATCACGGTTCATGGGATACAGCCTGGTGACAGACGGACAGACAGACAGACAGACAGCGGAGTCTTAGTAACAGGGCCCCGTTTTTACCCTTCGGTTACGGAACCCCAAAAAATAAAGACCGGTTTAGCCTAGCTGGTTGTGACCCTGCCTACGAAGCTGACGGTCCTGGGTCCCGGTTAAGCAACCTTAAATTCTGGGTTCGAGTCCGCTTATGATATTATTTTCTTATTTTTATGTGTTTTATTATTTAAAGTGCTTAAGTATCCATAAGTGCTCAAGTACGGAACCCACCGTGTGCGAGTGCGCCCTGCATTTAACCGGCTTTTATTATTTAAAAAATTTGAGCCGAGCGTTTAATGAACAAGTTTGTACACTACATTCTGATCTTTCAAATCGGCCCCTATTTACCCCCTATTTTTTTCTTCTGAATATCATTTTAATATTTTCAGCGCCATCTTTTACACCTTTTTAACATGAAAATGGTTTTAAAACGCCCGCAACCAATAATCATCACGTCGGACATAAGGTCAGTTGGAACATTGTATTATTAGTCGATTCTAATGAATTGACCTTCAATTACCGACAATTGAGGCTTAATTATAATCAACGGTCAGTCAATTAGTATTGGCGCATGTCCTAGAGGAGTCAGGTATGCTGATTGATAACGAAGAGAAACTAATTCTAGGTTGGGTTCTTGATTTGCAGCGACACCTTCGACGGGCAATCCCGGTAGCATTTGGTTAAGTTTGAAATAGATGACCGGAATTGTTAAAGAACAGTGATGAGAAATCAGTTTATTCTACCTTTTCGTACCACCTGTCAGCGAAACTGATGTCAGGTTTTATTTAAATTCAAATATTGAAAACAAATAGTTATTTCCGCATTCTAATCTCAAAATAGCAACCTCACCGCTTGATTTTGGGATCTGAGGCGGAAAAATTCTATTCCTTACTCGTTCGAAAAGGCTTCTTTACGAACCTCGCGACGACCCCGGCCTTCGGCTCGTGCCGTAAACTTATCGGTTCGTAAATTTGCGAACTTGTAGGAAATCTACTAATTAAGTTCAGTTTCTGACTTTATCTGATGATTAGGAACTAGATGAACAAATTTTTCTTGCACCGAGCTTAGGTTAAATCGAGGATTGTAGAAGTTCCAAAATATATTAATATAACGTGACAAAGTTAAAATAAAGGTAGTATCCCTCTTATATCGATAACATTTTATTTATTTATCATAAACCTGCCTACAAAATATTTGGGTTGGAAAAATATTGTCTTTATATCTCTTAATAAACACGAAGTATTCGGCATTTGGAGTCGTAGATGTTTTTGCTGTTGATATATGGAAAACAAAAAAATATACTTATTAGTGTTAAAAAAGGGTGAAGGCATTTACAAAAAATTTACAAAAAATAATGTCCATAAAATATTATCTTCTTCAATTGATATGTGCACTTCATAAAAACACGCCCTGTATAATGTGCATGCGCACAAGCAATGCGATGAGGGTAATATAGGCTATAACCAATAGTTATAGTATATACCTTATACAGAACAGTTTAACAATGTTCTGTTTCTAATTAACGATAAATAAGTGATTGATGGAATCACTTATGTCGATGCTCGTAAATGTTGTGATTATACTGACCGTGTGTACATATTTGCCTCTGCCTCCTCGTATAGAAGAAAACGTGTTAACAGCTTCATGGTGGTATTGAAACTGATTGAATTACGAATTAAGGCGACGTATTAGGCCAAAAATGAAATTTTGACAATCTCAAATCACGTAAACTTAAGAGTATTGGAAATTGTTTCTTTGTAATAACTTGTTCGAAGCAGGGATTCGTGAACGTATTATGATGACCATAATGTATCAATTTTCGACAAATTATCACTTTCAAATTTCGAACGCCGACACCCGCCTGTTTGCCGCCGCGCTCCTAGTTTGTCTGTGAAGTTGTTACTACTGAACAAGCTATACAAGTGCAGAGCAATTATCAATGCCACCATGCCGGTCGAACATGCGGTTCCTGAACACATCAAAGAGAGCTTATGATATGTGTGTAGATAAAATATTTAAAACATAAAAAGTGTTTTTGCTGATCCTTGTTTGCTGTGCAAATCAGTATTTTTGATTTGCGATAAATACTCGCCATTATAATTTTCCTGATAAGTACACACATAAATATTACATCTCAATAAACTAACTATGCGAGTGACTGCACTATTTACATAAAATTTACATCCTCAATTTAAATAAATATTAAACATATTAGTATGGTAATAAATACATACATACTATTACCTATATTTCTAAAGCGATAGAAAATGCTTCTTTACGCGACTTTTAAATGAATTGAGGGTAGGACTGTCCCTGGTGGTGGTGGTGCATATGATGATATGATTATGATGGTGCAGGGGAGTGCTTTCCACAGTCCAATGGCCCGAAGTCCATATAAACCCGTGCTCGTAAGACGCGGTGTTATATTGTGGGGTAGTGAGCATGGAAACTGCGTGGGTCATCCAAGGCCTGCTGGAAGAAACAAATTGAAAACGGTCTCGTAGGAAGGATGGATAGCGTGGATTCCGTAAAATGTTGTAGAGGAAGTTGAGGATGTGAGAATCCTGACGAATACGGATCGGCATCCACTTCAACTGTTTACGATGCTGTCATACGTGGTCGTATTTGCGCAGCCTGAAGATAAACCGACTCCCGAGATTTTAAAGTCGTTCGAGTTTGTCGACGGTCGAACATGCGGTTCCTGATCACATCAAAGAGAGCTTATGATATGTGTGTAGATAAACTAGTGTATGTAACTGTAAATAATTAGGCATTAACACTCTCGAGTGATATTAATATAAAACTCGCCATCGGCTCGTTTCATAAACCCACTCTCGAGTATTAATGCCCTCCATTATGTAGCAGTCACATAAACTACTATTATGTCTACTCTACTTCTACTTCTACTACAAGTTTATGTTTTAAGTATTTTTTGTTGTTCTTACATGTTCAACCTAACACGAAGGATATGGAGGGCTTCGCTTCGCTCACCCCCTTTACTCTTCACCTAAGCTACCGCAGCATTTTGCTCTGATATTTGCTGTGAAAATCAGTATTTTTGATGTGCAGTTTAATATTTCCCAATTATAATTAGGTTTTGATGTAAACATAGGTCTACCCGTGCTCAGCGATCAGCCTTTCTAAACCTGACCTGGTTTGTTGGAAGAGATCTCTTGCTAGATATAAGCTCGCCTTTATAGACTATTTTAACGTATATCTTGTTATTTTAATTTTTTGTGTGCAATTAATAAATTATGAATTGTGAAACATTTACATTCAGCTTCTAGCCCCACACTAGGGTAATAGTTGTAAAAGTTATCATCATATGTGATATCAATCATACATGACATGACATCATTAACCACCTCTGCGGCGCTGCAGTTGTGGCTCTGCCTACCATGCAAGAGGTCCCGGGTTCGATCTCCGGCTGGGCATGAAGAAAGGAAAAACCCAAGGTCTTGGATATTTATATGTGTTTCAATGTTTCTGGTTCCAGCGACACATGTTATCCTAGTGTGGGGCCAGAAGCAATGTATGTGCCTGTATAAAAATGCTTACGTTTATGTTATGTTTATAATATATCTGTAAAAACTAACTAAAGCCGACAGCTTTATATACTCTACGCCTACGAGTATATTCAAACAACTTTCTTTTTTCATTTGGTTTAAATGTAACGCCTCTGGAATAGGTCCAGTCTCAATTGTATCTAAATTAAATAAGGAAATGAATAGGTACACGTTTGGTTCATTTAAAGTTTTTTTTTTTTTTAGTTTTTTAGTTTATTTATTTATAATTGTCAATTACAGGTCAATACACGTTTAGAAATACATTTAAAATTTGATTTAAATTATACGTCATAATTAAGATTATTATAACCTATTAATAGAAATTATTATATACTAATTATATTGCACTGTTTATTACACATAATTAATTAAATACAAATACCTATGTTCAAAAAGTACGCAGGAAGGTACATTATATAAAAATACGAGGCTACGTATTAGTCAAGTATTCATCCACACTATAAAACGTCCGCTCGATAAGCCAGTTCTTCAGTTTATGTTTGAAGCCACTTGTTGTTATGGCGGCCGTGATTTCTTGTGGTAGCCGGTTATAGATAGTGGGGCCCATAATGTGCGTGAGTTTATCTGAACGAGCGAGACTTCGTGGGATAGCGGCTAATTTTTCCGCATTTCTGGTGCGGTATTTGTGAAGATCACCCAGTTTAACAAAATTATGGGCGTTTTCCCTTACAAAAGTTGCCACCTGCAGAATTACAATGGAGGGTAAGGTAAGGATTCTGAGGGCTTTGAAATGTGGCCTGGCCGACTCGTCATGTGGCAGCTTCATGATCGCCCGCACGGCCCGCTTCTGCATTCGGAAGGCGCGCTGCCAGTCCGCGGCGCGCCCCCACAGCTCGGCGCCGTATTGCAGTACCGAGTGCGTCATCGCGAAGTAGCAGGTGCGCACTACGTCGCGAGGAACCGTACGCTCCAGGCGGCGCAGCGCGAAGCACGCTCCCGCCAGTTGGCCGCACACCTTATCAATGTGCGAGCCCCAGGTGAGGGTCCTGTCGAGCTCGAAACCTAGGAAGGCTGTTGCCTCGACCTGGTTTATTTTCACGCCGTCTGCCAGCACCTCAAACTGCTTCATAGCTTGACCTGCGAGGTTGAAGTGGAGGAAATGGGTTTTTTTTGCGTTCAGGACGAGACCGTTCATTCGGAACCACCTGGCTATATTCGAAGCCGTTATATTCAGGCATTGCTGCAGTTGAGGTACGTCTGGGGCTATGACTACGCCGGCGACGTCATCAGCATACATGAAAATCTCACTGGAGTCAATGGCTGCTGGCAAGTCGTTCAACATGAGGGAGAAGAGGATGTTCGACACTGACGATCCTTGGGCTACGCCCATTACCGTCGTCAGTGGTCGTGACCTCACCCTCCCTCCATCGCCAACCACTATTTGGGATCGGTTACGAAGAAAATCAGTAAGGAAACTATGGGCCCTACCATCGATACCGTATTGTCTTAGTTTGAGTGCTAGAACATCGTGATCTGCCACATCAAACGCTTTAGACAAGTCACAGCATAAGAGCGCTACCTGCTTCCTGCGTTCACGGGCGTCGAGCACGCGGCGCACAACCTCGCGTGCCAATGCGGTCGTGGACCGACCCTCGCGGTAGGCATACTGGCGGTCCGACATCGCGTCGGTGTCCCTTAGGTACTCGGTCAGCCGACGGCTGATGCCGTTCTCGAGAACCTTCGAGATGGCAGGAACTATAGAGATGGGCCTATAGTTATCCATTTCGGCTCTCTTACCCTTGCCCTTGTAAATAGGAGTTATTTTGCTGCATTTCATCGGGACAGGATAGGTTCCAGCTCTCATGCAGTCGTTATATAGCTTAGCTAAGATCGGTGAAATCTGGACCGCAGCGAGATTCAGCAGCTCTATTGAGGTGCTGTAAATATCTTTCGTAGGTTTGTGTGGGATGCGGGTTGTTATAATCCGGAATACTTCGTCGGCGGTGAAGAGGCGCAACCTCAGCGAGCGGTCCGCAGGCGGGCGGGCGCGCGCCAGGGTGGCTGACGACGCGATCTTGTCGGCGGCCGGCGCACCACACGCTGCTGCTGCGGTAGCGAAACGGAGGTTTATTGCATTAATCGCGTGCTCCTTTGAGGGAAATTTCTGTCCACCAGAGTCTATGGCTACGTCAGTATAATCGACACAAGGTGCATAGTTTTTACCCCTCTCTCTGTTAACTACATTCCACATTGCCTTGGTCGCGTTCTGACTACCAGTAATTTGTTTAGTGTAGAATCTGCTTCTACCCATGTTGAGGGTATTCAAGTACTTGATTTTTAGAGAATCAGCTAAATTAGTCAGGTCACTGTTATCTGGATATGAAACACCTAGTTCAATGATGTCAAATAGTAGTGATTTCATATTTTTTATGTCTTGGGAAATCCATGATCGTTCCTTTCTAACTGGTTGAAGTCTAAGTGGAAAACAAATATTATACTATTATACTTGCCTATGACACTCCAACCCGGGACAAAAACTGCTTAGATCATACTGTCCTTTAGGCCAAAACTTAGGTCAAAGAATCTTATAATGCAATCAACCATAACGGATCACAGTGCAACACTTTATTGTCTTGACTGGGATATTACAACCCCTGCAATAACAAAAAAAATCGTAAATCGTCAAAACCTCGATAAGTTAATCGTAGAGGAAATAAATCTTATGATCTATCCTATTTATATCTGATAGAAGATCCTGATGAAGCCTTGAATAACCTGATAACCCTCTTAAAATCAGCTGCAAAACACAGCTCCTATAAACACATTAGAAGTTTATGTGACTGCTACATAATGGAGGGCATTAATACTCGAGAGGGGTATATGAAGCGAGCCGAAGGCGAGTTCCATAATAATATCACTCGAGAGTTTTAATGCCTACTTATGTTAGTTACATATATATATACAGTTACATACATATCATAAGCTCTCTTTGATGTGTTCAAAAACCGCTTGTTCGACCGGCATTGTGGCATTGATGATTGCTCTGCAGTTGTTTAGCTTGTTCTGTATTACCAACTTCACAGGCAAACTAGGGGCGGCTCGCAGGCGGGCGTCGGCGTTCGAAATTTGAATATCATAATTTGTTGAAAGTTGATACATTATGGGCAGTAAAGAGGGTTTATGATACGTGTGTAGATAAAAATCTTTGTCTACACACGTATCATAAACCCACTTTACTGCATACTTGTCACTGCATGTCATAATTTGATAAATTTTGGTACATTATGGTCATAATGATCAATATTCAGATAAGAAATGAGTTTTTACCAAGAAGTTTATCATTATGCTAGTCGTATCGTGTGGTTTTTGGACGCAGTTAAGAGGGTTTATGATACGTCTGTAGATACAATTCTTTATAGTAAAATTAATTGAGTTAACTGTGTATTCAATTAATGGAGGCACAGTGACGGAAAATTTCAGGAAACCTCCGTAACTCCGCAGCTGCGGCAATGCTCTAACTCCTGTCACGCAAAAATGGCTCAACCTGACACCGTATGGGAATCGGCGCGACGCTGTGTATTTTTAGGGACGTTCGTTAGTGGCGCCGGCTGTAGCGAGGCTTAGGAGGATTAGATATGATATGATATGATATGATAGATATCTTTTGCTTATGGAGAGGTAAAAAATCCCTCATCACATTGGTGTATAATGAATAATGTCTCTATCTGATATAAACCGTATTAATGTTACGACCTGTACAAACAAACGGTCAAGTGCGAGTCTTACTTGCACACGAAGGGTTCCGTACCACTGTTCAATGGTAGGGATGGTGTGGAGTGGATTTTACGTAGCAAAATGTTGTTTACAAAGTTATTGGTGCGGCAACTTTCACACTCCATATACGTAACCAGGTGCATTAATAAGTTTGTATGTGGTATTGAAAGTATTGTTGTATGGGAGCCCCCTTAAATATTTATTTTATTCCGTTTTTTAGTATTGGTTGTTATAGCGGCAACAGAAATACATCATCTGGGAAAATTTAATATGTCTAAATATCACGGTTCATGAGGTACAGCCTGATGACAGACGGACAGACAGACAGACAGACGGACAGCAGAGTCTTAGTAATAGGGTCCCGTTTTACCTTTAAATTCTAAGCAAACATACACCTACACGTGATATTATAATAACCGGAAATTTTCCGAGAAACTCATAGATCTGTATAATTGTATGATGCAATGATACGGTACATTATCATAATTGAGTGTGAACTATATCCTTATAAATAAAGAATCATTATTTTAATATATAGGTACATACACCTGTGAGTCAGTGATAACCTGTTGAGGAATTCCAAGAATTCTGGTTTAGACCCATGTTTTAGTGATAGAGGTAAGTTATAGATTATGAGTATCTATGGTTATCGGTAGTAACCTATCGACGAAATAATACCTATATGTGACATACTACTCGGGCGAGCTAAGTTGGCCCCTGGCTCGAGTGACGTTTGTGCTAAGTACAGTGTCAAAAATTCGATAATCGATATAAGGTTTGCTCACATACATACAAGGTGACATTTAATGACCTGACCATATAATAGGGAATGATATTACCCTTCATTATGAAAAACTTTCCCCAAGAAACATATGGTCGCAAACGCAATAAAATTTTGGCGTCCCATAGTAACTTGTAATCAGCTGATCGGGTCAATGTACTGAGGGACAAATATTTTTTTCCCTTTTACGACCATATGTTTCTTGGGGAAAGTTGTTCATAATTATGGGTACTCACAATATGGTCAGCTAATCAAATGTCACCTGTATATAGAGTAGTCAACGCAAGCACGGAAAAATAACAGGGAGAAAGGCCATAGCTGCAGCTAAGGCGTTTAAAGGTTTCCTCACGATGTTTTCCATCAACGTTAGAACGTTTCATCATCGATGTGTTCTGCTGAATGTACCTACCCATTGGGGTAACACGCTAAACTAACTGACAGTGAGTGACAGACAACGCAGAACCAAAAACTAATATCGATTTAGTTAGTTATACTGTACTGTATTCCTCGCGCCACGAATTAAGAGCGCTGGGCGACGTTAGCGGGAATTACTGCGCATATGTACGGGTATTGAAAAAGTGACTACTGCGCATTCAAGGCCACCGCTCATAACGTGTGGCGCGACGTATACACACTGTACTTTGCCCAAACGTCCTTCGAGTCAGGTGCCTTCTTAGCGCACCCGGTTAGTATATACGGAATATGCGCGGGAGCATCCGTGGCTTAGCGGTATTCGCACATAGGAAACGATCGTGCGGATAGTAACATCTGGCTGAGACGGGCACTGGATTGGTGTCCGTTTCTATGTGGCATTTGTTGCGGGCGCTGCCGTGCTTCTGTAGCTGTAGGTCTCGGCTACTATCGCTACTTGGTGGTAGTAGTCGTAAAGCTGGTCAGAGGCCCTAATAGGGCAGCTTGAAAACATCTGACAGTCGTGTTGGCCACTAGCCCGACACCGCTCCATCAACCCGCACTGAGCCAGCGCGGTAGAGTGTGGCTCAATCTTACTCGTATCCGAGTAAGGGCCCGTGCCCCTCGGTGGGGGCATTCATGGGCTACATTAACATGTACGGGACAGTTGAATACGAATTTTTACCATTCCGGCTTGTTATCACTGTTACTCATTTGGGGGCGTGACCGAATAGGACAAACTAGTTAAACTCGTAGACACTTGACACATTGTTCTCAGATAGATAAACTATTCGTATCACGTTGATATGTAATAGTAGACTGTTACACAAGGGAGTCAAATCATCAGTCGCACTGGTGGAGATATTTAGGCGCACGAGCGAGCAAAGCGAGCGACGGTACCTATTGCGAAGGTGTAATTAATCTCTTTGACGACCTCTGTGGCGCTGCGGTATTGGCTCTGCGAGAGGGCCCGGGTTCAATCCCCGGCTGGGGATAAAGAAAAAAGAATCCCCAGGTCGCTGTTTCTGGTTCCCAAGACACAGGGTATCCTCTTGTGGGGCCAGAAGCAATGTATGTGCCTGTATGTAAATGTTTATGTTTACTTACACCAGGGAGCTCTGCTTTTTAAGACCAATGCGAGGAAATAAACATTTTTTTTCGTTAAAATATATTTCCAGCGACCTTTTCAACAAGTTTCCGTGGCGCCTATTATTTGTTGTATTCTTTCGTGCGATTTTATTGCTGGCCATTGCGATGATTTTAAAAAGAAAACCAATTTATAGCGTCACCTTCAAGCGGCCGTATATTAATCTGTAAAACCATTCGTTATGCTAATTTTAAATATATGTTAATGGGATCACAATACTGCAGTGCAGTGCAAATAACATTTCCTCGTTAAACAACTTGTCAAATGGATCATTTTAATCACGGGAATGGCCTTGTTTATCGTAATAATGTTACATCATCTTTTCAAACACGACTAGCTTCTGCCAGCGGGTTCGATTGTGTTAGCCACCGTAAACAGGATCGGCGCGCGATCTAGATAGGCAACCCAGAGGTGGCTCTGGGTTGCCTATCTAGATCTAGCGAGTGATAAGTTAGCCATGTTGCATTGGCTAACTTATCACTCGCTACGGCCTACGAGGCGCTAAGAAAACATATATGCGATTTGTCGTTTGCCGTGCAAAGTATCACGTGACTTAGGCGCGGGAAACGTCAAATCGCATGCTACGTGACCGACACAACTCGGCGCATGACAGGACTGCGGTTTCGGCTCCTGCAACCCGCCACCAAAACAAGTCACTAGCATGTACTAAGTACGTACAATACGATTAAAATCAGTTAACGAATCGGCCAACCTCGGAAATTGTCATGAATCCCTCATCTCTCACATAGAGTTATCAATTTACAGATATGACCTTTAATTATATTACTCGTTGTCTTATTGAATACAATATAAGAACGATATGAGCAACAAAACCTCCTTTGTAGCTCAAAATTAACACAATCTTTATATTGAAATAAGAAAAATATTTGACTATTTTGACAGCCTGCCTTCTTAGTGTCAATAAAAACAGTGTGACGTATATGATACATTTATGTTTATGAACGCTAATTTTATTCCTGAAAATATTCGATTCGATCAAAATTAATTATAGATGTTATCCCCTGGTCAGTGAAACGACCCGGAGGCGGTGGTTAAAAAAATATGCCTACACAGTGCGCCGACCCGGAGGCGGTGGAAATGAGTAGGTGCTATTTCGCACTCATTGCTGCGTTCATCTTGTTCCGATCTCTTTCTACCATATGTCAAAATGCACATGAAGGAACAGGCTAGATGATGAATGAATAATTTTGATGTGCTTCGGTCATTTTACACCGACGCTACTCAGTCCAACAGTCCAGCCATTTTTGTACCATTTTAAAAAGCAATTTTATGATAAATAAATATAAGAAGATAACCTGTGTTTTAGTTTATAATCGTTTTAGACATGATAAAGCATAGTTTAAACTAAACTTTAATGCCAAATATTGCTATATTTAAAAATATTTCAGTAATTCAAGTATAATTTAAGGTACTAGATATTGAACAAAAAATATTAGCAGAAAGCGAATTGGAATCAGGTGCAATTGTCAGAAAAGATAAAGGATTCTATTAGGAATACTATTCCAATAATACATAACCATAATTCTAACTAGAATTAGAGAATTTCATTATAATCAGAAAATCGGCACTGTAAAACGCCTGTCAGTGAATCGTCCTAAATTGGATTGCACAGTGTGGGTGAAGAAATACAAAATGACGCCCACTGTAGACAGGTTATTTAAGTTCAAATTCATGTCGCTTCTGCATAATACATTTCTTAGGTCTACCTGTTAGTACTGTCATCTTGGCAGGTGCTATACATTGCGTTTATGATACTTCAAATTGAATGCTACCTAAAAGAAATCGCGGAAATGTATTTCGTGTCATTTCCGTCTCCGGATTTAGGCGATGATATCCAAGAAAAGCCGAATCTTTAACTGATTTTAATCGTATTGTACTAGGTGTCGATCACCGTTCCGGTATTCCCTCCATAATACGGTATTTGACAAGGTAGTCCGTCCAATAAATCTAGAAACGAGTCTCAAGCTGAATCTATTTCAACAAAAACGTTTGACAATATCAGAATTGTATATTTCCAGCAGATGTATTCTATAAACTCAATTTTGTGGTAAAAAGACAGCATTTGACTATGACGTCACAAGCTAGTATTTCATAGAACTCGTAAACAAAATTAATGTTTTGACAGTTCCTAAGAAGTATCTATTTTGACTAGCAGTCAAATACCGTATTCCAATGAGCGCTTAGCTGTCATGCGCCTAGTTGAGTTGGTCGCGCAGTGCCTACCTACATTTATAAGAGTCGTAGCGAGTGATAAGATAAATTAGCGAATGCTTCTTGGGCAGGGGCACAGATGCGATATATCAATATTTATATTAGCTAACATATAATCTTATACTCCTCCTATAATATCGAACGACAGATGAGGTTGGCCTTTACCGAATCTTCGACCATGTGTTACTATTAGGTTAGAAAATCCAAACCCGCATCAAAATCGTGACTTGCTCTGCACGGCGAAAATCGACCGGTGTAAATACTCCAGACACACGTTACTATTATACACAATACTATTCATAGGTTAATTTCCTATCTATACATACAATTTACATGCGTAGAATCCTGCGTTT
Organism: Argyresthia goedartella; assembly: GCA_949825045.1. Classification (NCBI taxonomy): domain Eukaryota; kingdom Metazoa; phylum Arthropoda; class Insecta; order Lepidoptera; family Argyresthiidae; genus Argyresthia; species Argyresthia goedartella. The sequence goes on along the minus strand of OX463831.1, from coordinate 8,517,317 downwards.
CATACACTTATCCAACATTACCTCTGTGGCGCTGCCGTGCGTGTTTCCGTAATACACAAGGCCATTACTCAGAGGTCTGTAAATTATCGCGTATACTTTGGAACGCAATGTTTTCACTAACGTCTTCCGAACTATTCATCAGCATTACGCCGCAATCGTGTATACTTCGGAATGGTCTACGCCAATTTTATGGTTCCGTTATATATTGCGCTATTACCCAATGTTTACTCGTGTTAGTAAATAAATATTTTATGTGTGCTTAGGTTATGCTTCGATTAGCTCACCCCCTTTACCCTTCATCTAGGCTACCGCAGTGCTCATCAGGAAACCACCGCGGTAGCTTAGGTGAAGGGTAAAGGGTGTGAGCGAAGCGGAGCCCCCTTTATCCTTCGTGTTAGGTTGAACATGTAAAAACAACAAAAAATATTGAAACAAAAACTTACTTAAGTTTATGTTTATAAAATATATATTATTTTTGTTGAATCTTTTTCCTATATAGTTTGGAACTAAACTTTCGCACGCATTAACCACAAAATATACACAAAAATTCCGCAAAATTCGTGTATATTTCGCAGTTGCAGATGTGAGTATGAGCATTCCGAAATGAATACGAAGAGTTATCTGTGGGAGCTTAACAGCTTTGTATACAACGGAAATACGCCGCTGCAGTTGTGGCTCTGCCTACCATGCGAGAGGTCCCGAATTCGATCCCCGGTTGAGGATACAGAAAACTAATCCCCAGGTCTTGGACGTTTATTGTATGTGTGTGACGTTGCTGTTTCCAGTTCCCACGACACAGGGTATAATAGTGTGGGGTCAGAAGCAATGTATGTGCCTGTATGCAAATGTTTATGTTTATGTTTATTTGGACAAAGCTGAGTGACAAAATGTACCGAAATGGAGAACTAGTTCCAGTACTAATTATAATATCAGGCAGGCATAATATACCAGGGACCTGCGGACCATATCGCGAGGGTCAAGTACCTCAGTTTACGGGGCGCGGCGCGGCGGTCAAACCGTAGGAGAAAGATGGATACCTAAGCATATACTGATAGAACAAAATATTTGTCTACACAGATCACATTCAATTATTTTGATAGTTTTCCTTATATATCACCGTCCGTACCTTATGTATAAGGTGATATATGAGAAGACACCAGAGTACCTATGTACTGTGGTGTCTTCTCATATATCATCTTCAGATCACCATCAGACATTTAATATTAGTTGGATCTATATCCAACTAATATTAAATGTGAAATTAGATGTTTGGATGTCTGTGTGTTTGTGCCTGAATCACGCTAAAACGGCTGAACGGTTTTGAATTAATTTTAGCACAGAAATAATTTATTAGCTAGATTAACATATAGGATACTTTCTATCCGACTGCACCGGAAGGAGGGTAACGTTATCTCGGTAAATGATGATTCCTAGGAACACACAGATGAAGTTGTGGGTATCAGCTATCTTGTAGGTGTTTAAATTGAACTATAATCTACGTTTTAGATATATAGATGAAATTTCCTCACGATGTTTTTCATCACCGTTAGAACGTCGGTGTACTTATATAATTGGAGCAAGGTCAGCACCGGATTCGAACCCGTATGAAACTACTAGACCACGGTCATAATTGTATGTGCACCTTAATGCCTTAACCTTCCGAGGTGATCATCAGTGTCTATTGTCTGCTCAGATTTAATGAAACTCTTGTCTCGTCTCTTGTCTGTGAACTCGTATCCGGGTAGAGGCCTGAACCCCTAAGTGGAGACATTAATAGACTAAGTTTATTATTTATTTGTCTCCATGTCTCTGGTAGACGACATCTTTCTATTTTCCGCCTGACTGCGCCACCTAATTATACTTTCAGAATCCTGAAAGTAAATGCAATTTCAGAGCAAAAACGTTTTGAATAGCCTAGGTACTTAGTTTTTGTTTAGAATGTAACTGTAAGTTGTAGACTTGTTTTATCTTGTTATCAGTCTCTTTATTCGGTAACTCAGATCAACCGAAAACTGTGGAAATAAGACAGTTTTTTATTGAATTTGACGTGGATTTGGGGCTGAGAATATTGGAAATATCTTATATGTAGACAAATAGCGGGTTGTGTTTATAGCGAGGACAGTTGGCTATATTCTTGAACCTAGTCTTAATTGTCGGAAACTTGTTTTGAATATAATTATTTTAAGCCTGTAATGGAACGCAATTTTTACTCTTCCTTATTGTACCTCATGATAGATTTCAAAAAGCCTGGGGTAATTTTGGCTGAAATGGAATCGCGTGCGGATTACGTTTCCTGAGTGATTACGTCCCGGAGTGAAAATTTCAAAAAACGCGACGAAAAATGAAGACAATCAAAAAATATTTTATCTATACACGTATCATAAACCCTATTTACTGCGTCCAAAAACCGCACGTTACGACCAGCATAATAATATACTTCTTGGTAAAAACATCAATATTTCACATATTCACATTCAAATTTTGAACGCCGACGCCCGCCTGCGTGCCGCCCCTAGTTTTTCTGTGAAGTTGGTACTACTCAACAAGTGCAGAGCAATGATCAATGCCACAATGCAGGTCGAACTTGCGATTCCTGAACACATCAAAGAGAGCTTATGATATGTGTGTAGCTAAACTAGTGTATGTAACTGTACATAATTAACCATTAAAACTCTCGAGTGATATTATTATGAAATTCGCCATCGGCTGTTTCATAAACCCACTCTCGAGTTTTAATGCCCTCCATTATGTATCAGTCACATAAACTACTATAGCATGGGGATTTTGAATTCAAGACGGCGGCAAACGTCGGATGTTCGCGTTTCTATGTCAATTATTTTTTTCGTCTACAATTTGAAATTCGATATCGACAGCTAGTGAATTGATTACATAATTTTTGTGTTTTCTTGCAATTCTAGCTACCCCTTATTTAGAATAAAATCGTGAGTATATGCATTTACCTTTATCACAAGCCCAGAAGGTTACCGTAATAGCAACCTCAATAACGAAAACTTAACAATTAAATGATTGTTTGTTAGATTTCATTTGCATTTCCGCTGTTTCGTGTGTAAATCGCGGATGTACTCAAGTTACTCAAGTTTTAGTATACTTGCGAGATAAGACTTAGTACTTAATCGCACTGGCTAGACATTGGGTCAAGGTGCTTGGTAACGGATAGTGAACGTAGTTTTTTTTTTTTTAATCTTATTTATTTTATAAGCCATACATCTTATGATTAAGTCAGCTTAAAAATAATTAACAAAGCTACAGTGCTTACAGTATTACTTTAACAAAAGAAAATAACATTAAATAAATCTAACATTGGTTAGTTACATAAGTATTTTGTAGTGTTCCATCTGAGATTCAAAGAGGTTTACAGTGCTTACAGTATTACTTTAACAAAAGAAAATAACATTTTTGTTTTAATTTTGGAGACGACTCAAGACAGGTCTCAAGACAGGTCTCAAGACAGGTCTCAAGACAGGTCTCAAGACTTAGTGCTGCGGTGATGGGATAGCCCATTATCATACGGGACGTCGTTGTCTGTCGGGACAGATCGTCGTTACATACTTTTTTCTGTGTATTCTTGCAGTTCTAGCGACCAATTATTTAGAATACAGTCTTGAGTATATGTATTTTGTTTTATCCCACTCCCAGAAGGTTACATAAGGTAATTGTAACCTCCATAATATTGTTTGTTAGATTTCATTTGCATTTTCATCGTTTTGTGTTTTAAACGCGGATGCACTTGAGTTACTCAAGGTCCTGTCCAAGTCAAGTTGGGATGGCGCTCTTTTGTTGATGTAGTCGATAGTTTGGGATGGACTCCGCATGCGCGTGCTGCCTGTGTGTCTGTGTGGCAAATACGCAGGACACTAAAAGAGCGCTTAAGGTGATACGAAAAAAATATATAAAAGGTATAAGAATGTAAACGTAAGTGACAGCGTTAATTACTTCCACATAAGAAAGGAAACAATGCGCTCAACTCAAACTAAAATAACGTACCGCCAAACCACATAAAAATTGTTTAAAAATAAACTACGCTATTTTGTCAAAAAAAAAATGAAGGAGAATTTTGAATGCAATTCCGCAATTAAATTCGTTTGGATTTCAGAATTACAGAAAAAAAATAAAACAATTTAGAGGTCTTTTCGTTTTTCTTCAGTGAGAATTTCATTCAAATGCTCAATAAACGTTAACCTAAAACTCTTATCTGTAGATGACCTATATTGTGTTAAATGGATTCGAAAAAAACCCCATTTATTTTCCTATCACCATAAACAACAAACCCCAAAATATTTACTCATGGCGTTCAGTAAAACATCCATTGGCAATCTATTACATAATATTGGAAGCACATACGAGTGTGTGCGTTTCGATGGCGCGGCCACGGCGTTATTTTTTTTTTAAGAATTATGCCAAGATTTTGTAAAAATTTGTAAAACTTGGTTTCCAAAACCATAAAATTTGTCAAAGTTACGGTTAAAAATAATATAATATAAGCGGTTGAACGTTGCCGCGGCATCACTCCATACGAGTGTGTTCTTTCTCCATAACATTTATTAGCTTTTTTAGTTTGGAACATTTTTCTAGTTACTTTTCTTGTTTGTATTTTATGGCTGACACAGTTCACACTTTTTACATTATTTATAAAATATAAATAATGTAAAAAGCGTGAACTGAAGGGTCACATATTTTACCTTCTCATGGATAGGTAGTATTTTACATATAGTAAAGGACATAGAAAGGCCAGCTTAGATGGTCTGATCATGTTGAAAGCATGAATGAAAGGAGGTTGACGAAACAGATTTGTACAGCGGGTGTGAAGGGAGCCGTCGGACGGGGACGCCCAAGAAAGTCCTCTAAACCTCTGTATAAACACCAAATCGGCGATTAGTTAGTGAAGGGGCAAATACGAAGTACCCGTAACCGGCGAGCTCTCATGAAGAGACTTATGAATGTTGAGGAAGCGAGAGATGTATGCCAGGATTGTAGCAGGTGGGGGGCCTTTAGTCTCTGCCTACCCCTCTTCCGGGAAATAGGCGTGAGCGTATATGTATGTAATAAATGTTATAATATCCCTGAGATCATCTTTACTATATCATCGCAATTTGCGGTTCGCCGGTGGCGCAATTCGTTTGAGACGTCGGATCTGCAATCTTTGGGGACTGTTATCGAAAAAAGGTCAATTTTTTTCTTGTTTCATTAATTTTTTATCCGTAACTTTTCTTGTACCATGGTACGGAAACCCTCCGTGTGCGATTCCCAACCGCACTTGACCAATATTGATATATAATATAGATGAAACATCCTCATACATAGTATTACGTTTATTTCTAAGCTACGATACTTTAAAAGCTATCTTCATACAAGTTTAACGATCGCATTTGCATAAACTAAACCTATTAATTTAAGCCGTTGTTGAATAATAAATAATTTGAAGTCACATTAGCAACTATTAAAACAAATCGACATGCCCAGTGAACATAATTTTCTAACAAATGCGTTATCAATCGATTTATTTTAAACACTCAATTAATGTTTAACACTCAATTAAAAACATAATCGAGCGTTAAAATGTCAACTCGCAATACAGGGTGTATCTAATATATCTCTCCCTCTCTCTTATAAAAACAGAACAAGAGGACACAATCTGAAAAACTTTCACATTAAACCGACTTGATCTCAGTAATAAATTTATTTCGCCAAACAGCCTAGTTCGCCATTCAGTTTTAGACTGGCGCGCTACCTAATTATAATGAAGTAGCAAAATATAAAATGCTGCTCCGATCAAATCTGTTTCTGAAAGCTATGAGATATATACTTACTTACTCAATCCCATTTACTTTCACTATGCAACAGATTATCTCATAAAACGCTTTTAAAATGTGACTATACAATTTTGTTGTTTTACCCTGTATAGCATCTATCGACGGAACTGTTACAAAAACTGTTATAAACCTTCAAGAACTGTTATAAAAAACTGTAGGTCAAAAAGTGAACCTGACCTAGTTTGTAGTTACGAAAAAAAATACTCACAATAATCGCTGAAATAAAGTTTAGACTGTTTAATTTAATTCAGAACAGAAAGTGATGTGGAATAGTCTTTTAATGCGCTTCATTGTGTCGACTTGTAACTAAATTAGTGGCTCCGTGAGCTGTGACCTCGCGAATCTGTCTTTGGTGACCCAGGAAATTTGCGATTTCTTCCATTATTTTCAAACCCCCGATCGGAAAAAGTAGCAAAAAAGTTTTGTGACATTTTTGGACATTGTTCGAAATGTCTGAAATATGTTTTCAACCTCCCTATCTCCGCCATTTTGAAAATGTTCTAAAAAATGAGTCGATAAAATGTTCCGTAAAATCATCGAAACGGAATCGGTTGAGGAATGAGTCATGCAGAGGAAAACAGCCGGAAAACTGGACAGACAATCGAAAGCATATTTTCCGGATCTAGGTCAACAACAGTATTCAACAAATCTTGGAATACCTCAAGTTACATTACATTGCAAAGGATGGAATCTTTTTAATAAGGGGTTCGAAGATTTTGGCATAGTTCCTGAATAATTTTCTCATATTGTTGCTCATTGAAATTTACGCAGGGTCTACAAAGTAACTTTATAGGGCCAACTTGAGAAAACTCGCAGGTAAACCTTAAGATGCCCTTTATAAGCAAGGGCCCGATGCACCACCAACAATTCAATATTTCATGTCATGCTGTCACAGTCTCGGCAAATAGTCTTAACAATAGTCTAATATGCAAGAAAATTGGGAGAACTTTAAGTAAATCAAGGAGTTTTGTCAAAAAGATATCTATACGCCAATACCGAATAAGTCTTTAATAAAAATAATGAAGCAAATTTAGTTTTATTTACCAATTACAAAATTAGAAAAATCTCCTGTGAGATTAGGGATGCCAAATCTCACGAATTCTCACCACGGGCACAGAATACTTAATAGTACTACGTACAGAAAGATTACTCCTCAAATGCACTTAAATAAATAGCTACTCTCGCAATCTAGCTCCTACCTACAACAATCGCTAAGCACCTACAGAATCGGTTGCCCTGCCCGTGCAGGCTATATTGCGCCGCATTACTACGCCTGAGAGCTTCTTTTACTCTGGCATCACAAGGTTGTCCTGTAAACTCCTGTTTCGCTTGATCACGGTAGGGTTACCTACGTGCGATTATTTGTGTTTGTGAATTTCAGTCCACTCTATCTAAGAGAGGTGTTATTAGTACTTATTCAGGCTATTGGTAAATTCTAAGGCTAGGTAGGTACCTACCTTCTTACTTATGTAATTATCATTTGTTTTATACGGGTCTAAAGTGTTTTCTTTTAGTTAAACAAAAAGGAATTCAATTAAAAAGGAATCGAATTTTATTTCTGAATTCCTTTAGACACCCTAAAATGTTAGGTACTTAAGTCATTGTTGTTGCAAAAATCACAGAAAAGTTGCTTATGAGGAGCGGCTAGCGCGCGAGGCGACTGCCAGCCAAGCGAGCAGCAACATAACTCGTCGGGTTGGCCGGTTAAACGTACATAAACTGTAAAGTGAGACCCCCTGCCACGGGGTCAGAAAATAACCAAAAGAGCCTCACGTAATTCCGCTCCATTACCGCGCCTATGCGCAAGGCATCGCTTTTTTGGACCTCATGCCATGGTAATAAAATTCAACACCTGTAACGGTAGAAATTCCATAGGAGGTGGGTCCATAATGAACGCCCCCTAACGGTAGTTCAAAGAAAGCATGATCGACGAATATAAAAACGAGCCGCTCCATTCCCTTCTATGTTCTTGTCCTAGGTCATTGTCCACCGGTGACTCCTGATTACACGTGTTATGTTTGTCACACTCTACTTGTTACATGTTTGTGTGAAGTTCACCAATGTAATCCATGGCAGCATGAGAGATCGCTGAAGGTCGGACCAGTAACAAACAAGTTTGTACAATCTTTGACAGACTTGATGTACATATGTACATAGGCAACGTGATTCGCGAAAACTAGTCGCCACGAAATAACTCAAATGCAGGGTGACATTTAATTACCAGACCATATTTTGGAGAATGTAAGTAGTAATTAAGAACAACTCTCCCTTTCAAAAAAAATTTGGGTCTCCCATAGTAACTTGTAATCAGCTGATCGGGTCAATGTACTGAGAGATGTTGACAAAGTACCTAGTCTAATAAATCTAGAAGCGTGTCTCAAGCTGAAAACATTTCAACAAAAACGTTTGACAATATCAGAATTGTATATTTCCAGCAGTTGTATTTTATTAACTCAATTTTGTGTTAAAAAGACAGAATTTGACTATGACGTCACATGCTGGTAATTCATAAAACCCGTGAACACAAAAATTACCGTTTTGACAGTTCATAAAAAGTATCTCTTTTGACTAGCAGTCACATACCGTATTAAGCAGTTCCGGTGGCCTTCTGTGGTCTTCTTCATCAGTTTCACTACACAAAACCTACACTGACGAGCAATGAAAAAGTTCCAGTGACATAGCACCAAATTACTCCTAAACGGAAAGGCTAGCTTAATGACGCCGTCTGCTATATTGAAGTACATTTAACAGTGCATTTGGAAGCTGCAGTTCTTGGGAAGCATGACTTGGTGATGGGTGTTGGTTTGGTTGGATACGATTGCTTAATAGTTGCTTATCAAAAAGGGTTTAATTTTAGGGTTTTTCTAAAATATTTTTTTTTTAAACTTACGATAATTGTGAGCTGAGCAGGCCTGCTCGGATCGCTGTGTGGCATAAAATATGCTCTTTTGAGTAAATCAGCAAGCACAGTGCGTATTTGGCACACGGGCACTTTGTTAAGAGACTGCCATAAAATGTTAATCGTTACCCTTGAGGTGATATATAACATTACATAGTGCTTACACACACTTCTAGACTTTTTTACAATCTAGGTCCTTGTCGTAAAATCTAAAAATTGATTGCAATTGTAGCAAAGAACTGCATCTGAACATAGTCATATTAATTACATAATAAATAAATAGATAGTTGTTATGTTTTAGACTCAATATCACGTACCGGATATCCTTATAATGGTTAGCCAAGCTGCAATACCTACACCCAAACGGGTGCAAACGCACTAAACATAAGAATCGCCTGAGTTCTTTTCTAACTTTTTTAGGCTGCTCCTAGCTAAAAAAATTGATTGCACTAATCCTAAGTCATTCCTAAGTCCAATCTGTCAGTGTAATATTTTTTTTTAGCTAGGCTGTTCTTAGGGTTCGGTGAATCTTAACTATGACAAGCCTAAGTTACGTTTAGTGCAAATGAGCGCTAATGATCCACAGCCAATAAAAACTTAACGTCTCGCTTTTTGTTATATGGTGTGGGACAGCACAATTTCGCCTATTTACACATGTAAACAGTATTGCTTTGCATGCCAAGGGGTTAGCCCAACGCTGCAGCTACGTAATCTATGTGGCGCTGCGGTGGTGGCTCTGCCTACCATGCGAGAGGTCCCGGGTTCGATGCCCGGCTGGGGACAAGAAAAAAAAAACCCAGGTCTTGGTTGTTTACAAGTGTGTGACGTTGCCGTTTCTAGTTCCCACGACACAGGGTATCCTAGTGTGGGGCCAGAAGCAATGTATACAAATGATCCTGTATATAAGTAATAATAATAATAATAATAATACATTGGACACAATTTACACACATTGATCTAGCCCCAAACTAGGATTCCCTGTATCTTGGGTACTAGACAACGATACAAAAAGACTACTGATACTATAAACACAGATATTATAATATTATACAAACACTATGCAATTTCGTAGAATGTATCAAGAGTTTTAAGGTCAGTTTACACTCAGGACTACTAAATACAGGGTCAAATAAAAAAAAACGAGAGAATTTATGAACAATGTCTTGACTTAATATTTGTCATTTTGAGACAAGCGGCTGACCGATAAGTATGGAAAAGTGAAAATAACAATCAGCCAGTGCATCATCCCGGACCCGGAAATTAAAAAAAAATGCTTACACAGTGCGCCTGCCCGGAGGCGGTTTGGCCCCTAGTCAGTGAATCTGAAGCCTACCACAAAAAAAAACAGCCGTTCAACACTTGTTGAAAAACAAAAATTTGACGTTTGTTTTGAGGTAAAACGCTGTTGAATAATTTTTGTGGTAACACGGTACCTGTCTATGACACCTTCCTGCTACTGACTCTTTATGAATCGCCCATTCCAAGGGTCGTTTATATTGAAGGCGACTTGCCCCGTGTAAACGTGGGTTTAGGTGTTAAGCAACTCTCCGAGCAAGGTTAAGCGGGCCAGTTGCGAAATCTCCAATGTACATTTTGTGTACGCGGCCGGTTCTTTATGAGTAAAAATCTATACCAGCCAGTAGCAGTGAGATATAAACGCTTGTAACAGACATTCCGATATTGCGGCCAGCTATAGCCAGAAATCTGTGCCTTCTCCACATAATTGTACCATCTAGACCAGTGACGTGGATGACAGCGCAATTTTCAGCGTCTTCCGCGGTACCAGGGAAGACACACCGAGGAGGATTTGGTCCCAATAACCAAGGGAAGCGTGGGGGTGTCACTCATCCCGTTGCTAGTTGTAGTATATCAATATCAGCGCTCTGACTGAATTTACAAGGGTGGCATTAAGCATTATAAGTTGATTGTGATGTTTACATTAGTTATTTAATCAATCCAATTGAATGAATTATGAACTTACTTATAATTTCTAATTATAATGTTATGTACTTTTGATAATTGCACTATCGAATTGGGTTTCTCACCTTTAATGATATAGGAATGATGATAGGAGTATCAGGTAGTTTCTTGACCTGATACTCCTACACAATATTTATTTACTAATTTATTTATTTATTTATTTATCTACACACACATATCATTACAGGTGAGAAACCCAATTCGATAGTGCAATTATCAAAAGTACATAACATTATAATTAGAAATTATAAGTAAGTTCATAATTCATTCAATTGGATTGATTAAATAACTAATGTAAAACCCAGGTCTAGTGGGTTTCTCTCTCTCAAGCAGGAGATACAGGTTCGAATCCCGGTGCTGACCTTGTACTAATCAGATAAGTAATTTATCTTAAGTACATTGTACGGGCGTTATATCGGTGATGTTTTCCATCACCGTGATAAAACCCACATTACGCCAGCTGCGTCGATGGCTAGCCTTTGACACGCAAAAATGGAGTATCGTCTAACTGGCTAAAAGTGGGCACAGTTGTGCCTCTGCCAACCCGTACCTATGGGAAAAGGCGTGACGCTATGTTATGTGCCGAAAATGAACAGTATTTCGGGACACGTTAGCTAGCGAATTTACGATAAACATTTACGATCATATTGTACAGGCGCTTTTCGTCTGGCCCCATACTCGGGTACCCTGTGTCGTGGGGACCAGAAACAGCGTCGTCACACACATATAAACATCCAAGAACTGGGGATCTTATGTTGTATCTCCCCAGCAGGGATTGGAAACTCTCGCTTGGGAAGCAGAGTAGCGCAGCGCCACAGAGGTCTTCGACCCCGATCAATCCCCATTACCTGGCGACACTAAGTAATAAGTACTCGTAATTTCCGCGAGTGATGAGCCATTGAGTTGCCATTGAAGGTCTCACTAACCTAATTACCTACCAGCCGCAACAATTGACCTATCCGCAACCCTGACTTTAGCGAACTCTGCTAAGTTTTCTCTGTAGTTATGTCACCGTAAGATTTTCAAAACCGTTAGTTGATAAACTAACGGTTAAAACTGTTAAATAGTGAACTGGTTTAAACTTGATTTGCCAACGAAATACCAGGGCAAATACTGCGGTAGCTTAGGTAAAGATCTCCGTGTTAGGTTTTCATGTAAGAACAAGAGAAACGTAAATATAAACCCTGTCGGCCTGGTTTACTATCTGTCGATAGTTGATCAAATGACGCGTTAGTTTATCAACTAACGGTTTTGACTATCTTACGGTGACAGATACATTTGATTGGCAACATTTGCGCGCTACTTTTTTTTGGTTAGTCTAATAAATAACGCTACCTTCATCACTCAAAATATAATAAGAATTATAATACCTTGGACACTATTTACACATATTGATCTAGCCCTAAACTAGGAATATATCCATAGGAAAAACTTTGCGGTGCACGTATGTTAAAACTATTGAAAATACAAAAATCTGTCAAGTGCGGACTCGCACACGAAGGGTTTAGATTTAAAAATTGCGTGTAGTTCATTACTGTTGCTGTAGTTAAAGTTCTGTAAAAAAACAACTCTGTATCGTCCCATGACTTGAGATACAGTCCGCTGACGGATGGACAGACGGACGGACGGACGGACAGCGGAAGCTTTGTAATAGGGTTTCATTCGGCACTCTCCGGCGGTGCCCACGATATTCATTATTCCATGTTGCATGAGAGGGGCCTAGCCCATCGCCGCAGCTATGGAGTAATTAATGTCCTCACGATGTTATCCATAACAGTTAGAACGCCCGCGTAATGAGCTTAAAATTAATTAATTATCTCACTGATACATGGTCAGGAATCGAACCTGCATCTCCTGTGTGAGAAGCAAGCGTGAAACTAATAAGACCACGCAGCTCACTAATGAGTGAAACTGAAAATGAAACTAGAGATTTCCTACAATTTAAGTACATACTGAACTAGTTTTTAGGGTTCCATCATCTTTGACGACCCGAATGGCCGAGTCGGCAGTGACCCTGCCTACGAAGCCAAGGTTCCCGGGTTCGAGTCCCGGTGGGAGCAAATATTTGTTTGATGAGAACGGACGTTTGTATCCTAGTCATGGTTATTTCTCTATCTAAGTATAATATTTATCTATATAAGTATGTGTATCGTTGTCTAGTACCCAAGATACAGGGACTCCTAGTTTGGGGCTAGATCAATGTGTGTAAGTAGCGTCCAAGGTATCCAAGGTAAGGTAAAAGAAATCGCGGTAATGTATTTCGTGTCATTTCCGTCTCCGGATTTGCCTAAATCCGGAGATCTCGGATACCATCGCCTGATGATATCCGAGAAAAACCGAATCTTTAACTGATTTTAATCGTATTGTACCAAATGACTCTCGGGTTCTAATCCATTCCAAACGTGGTAGTTGGTTGCTTTTTTCCCGCAATCACTTACCATTTAGTCATCAAAGCCCTAATTACGTCAGCCCAGTAACGATCACACCGCAGAAAAACGAACTTTTCTCATGTATTTTCATCGTAATCTCCAGAAAACCGGTTTAATTGACCACTATCACGAATATCAGGATAAACTGTGAAACGAGAAAAAATGGCTTACATTTACATTGTAATGAAATCTTTATGTTTGCCGCAATAAGAGCTTTGAGAAGTCGTGTTCTCGAGGTAATTAGTTTCTGAATAAACAAACTGGTCTAGAGTTTAACTGTTATTAATGTGATTATGGCCAATAGATTCATCTCGCTTTTGTCATTGGCTTACATACATAATTTAGGTGGATTCAGGAGAAAAGACGATTTGCTGCTCATGGAAGAAACGTGGTCTAAAGACAGAAAATGCGGTCGCATTAATATCGGGGCTGCTTCGACATTACATGATACATACATACAAATGTATGCTCACGCCTATTTTCCGAAATAAGGGTAGGCAGAGACCAAAGTCTACAAAATATCAGATTATGTAGAAGACAAGAAAGCTTGGGAAGGTGTTTGCTCCCATTCTGTAATAAATAACGTATAAAGCTGGAGGTTTCTAGTCGCCTCTTTGCCTCCAGCATCTAAAACATTGAGGTGACGGAATTCAAATTGAGTTCTATATTTCCCTGTACCTTATAAATGTGTTAGTTTAAGATTTGACATTCTCCAAATGTTACCTATGTGTTTCTTATGGAAATAAACTCTTTTTGAATTTGAATTTGAATTTTAAAGACATCCACCCGCTACTATCCTGGCATACATCTCTCGCTTCCTCAACATTCATAAGTCTCTTCATGCGAGCTCGCCGGTTACGGGTACTTCGTATTTGCCCCTTCACTAACAAATCGCCGATTTGGTGTTTATTGGGACCCCATTACATAATATATAAAGATAACAATTTAAATGACCACTAAAATATTTTTTTCTTACTCAGATATCACCAAATGATCACCAAAATTTGCAGAAATTGGCAGGGCAAAATACTGCGGTAGCTTAGGTGAAGGGTAGCTTTATACTTCGTGTTAGGTTGAACATGTAAGAACAACAAAAAATAATTAAAAATAAACTTAAGTACACAAAATATAAAAGGATTGGTTATCATTTATCCAAACACTATTTGGTGATCGTTTACTAATTCTGGCGGTCGTTTCGAATTTATTGGTAGTAAAATAGGTGCGTTTTTGGTCATCGTTTAAACATAAGCCATATATAAAAACAGGTCAAGTGCTAGTTGGACGCGCATACGAAGGGTTTCGTATAAGAAAAAAAGGAGAAAAACCCTCTAATAGTATGGGGCAACCTTGCATCTAAAAAATCATCATTTGATGTTCTTGCGGCAATAGAAAAACAAATTCTGTAAAAAATTTGGCTTTTACCTACCGACCGAGATACAGCCTGCGGACGGGCAGACAGACAGGCGGATGGACGGACGGACAGCGGGAGCTTAGGGGTCCGTTAGGCCCCTTCGAGTACAGAACCCAGTTTTTTGCTTTCTTTTGGAAGCTGAAGGTGAATTTTATGTTTCGCTGTCGGGGTGCCCAGCTTTAAGGCACAAGGTGTTTTATTGCTTTTTTATAGTACGATGGTTCGAACCCCCTCGTGTACACGGACACGGACTTGACCAGCTAACAATCAAACAAACTTGCCAAATAAACAAACGCACAACGATAAAAAAAGTTAAAATAATTTAAACCCAGATATAAGATTGTTCTTGGGCCTCAAAGGGCTTGCTAATTAAGTTTTCCAAGGGCAGTTAAGATTACTTCCTAAAATAAGACTGTGATAACACATTTCATCAGCCTGCGCATGTCACATTGTTACTGTTCAGGGCCAATCAGTTGTTGTCTTCGCCGAATCGTGACCTCATGAAGGTTGCCGAAGGGGGAAGGCCCAGAATATAGGGCACTTTCACTATTTTAATCGATTAATAAACATGCTTAAAATAGTGGTTTATGTGACTGATACATAATGGAGGGCATTTATACTCGAGAGTGGGTTTATGAAACGAGCTTCATAATAATATCACTCGAGAGTTTTAATGCCTAATTATGTACAGTTATACACTAGTTTATCTACACACATATCATAAGCTCTCTTTGATGTGTTCAGGAACCGCATGCTTGACCGGCATTGTGGCTCTGCAGTTGTTCTGTAGTACCAAATTCACAGGCAAACTAGGGGCGGCACGCAGGCGGGCCTAGGAATTCGAAATTTGAATGTCATGATATGTAGAAAAATTACACATTATGGTCATAATGTGTAATTTTTCAGATAAGAAATGAGTTTTTACCAAGTAGTTTAACATTAAGTCGTAACGTGCGGTTTTTGTACGCAGTAAAGAGGGTTTATGATACGTGTGTAGATAAACAAATTTACGAGGGAGCAGGGCACTATCACTAATTTAATTGATTAATAAACATGCCTAAAAAATTACTTTATGCCTTATTTTAGCACAATACATTAGCGTTAACAATCAAAATTGCTTTAAGGACATCACGGAGTGTGACACGACTCATAGCGCAGGCAAATTAAAGACATTGGGAACCTCAAGCTAAAAATTGGTGGAAATGTTTAACGTCCGATTACTGAATTGAAAATTTCACTAATCAAATACGTAAGTGTCCTTCTGTTTCTGCAGACGTGTCAAAAAAGAAAGCGACAGAACGATACTTAAGGGATTAAATATGGCCAGAAATGAATCTTTAGCTTCAATTCTAGGCTAAACTAGACAACATAAAAATGTAGGATAAATATATGTTATAAAAGGTCTATTAGAGATAAGAATGGACTTTTAAAATTACCGGATATCTGTTATATTTAATACTTAAAAATATTTTTCGCATCGCATTATTATTTAACTGAATGAACAAGCGCTCGGAGACAAAATGCTTCGACGAGATGCGACGGGTATTTGTTTTCTTTGTCTAATTCTCAATGCCATTGGCCTTTGTTCAGCCCTTAAGTATTAACTTAGTAAAATTCTCAATTCAGAAACTGGCACTAAGATTAGTGTTCTGATTGATATCCTAAAGTTCTCAAAAAACCGATTGTGATTTATGTACAAACTGTAATAGTCGATAGTCAATAGTCAAAGTACTTTATTACTGTAGATATTTACATATACTTAGTAAACGTCATTTTTTGCCTCTTCTCTACATTGGACCACTGTGGGAGAAGAAGGGCGTAGAAACTGCCACAGATTGATTTTTAGATCTCTTTTAAAAATAGGTTGTGCTCTTAACTAATACAAATATGAAAAATTTAATTGTTATGATTAATAAGCAGGAATAAATAATAACAAAACCATTAACAGCAAGGTCTGTGTTGAGCCAGATTAACCCCATACAGTCCTGTCATTTAAGTAATCTTGAACATTGTAATATCCCTTTTTCGACAAAGTCGCTTTAACATGCTTTTTAAATTGCTCAAATGGCAATTTCAAAATCTCCAGAGGTATCTTATTGTAGTAGAGAATGCACTGACCCTTGAAAGAATTGCTAACCTTCGCGAGTCTAAAACAGGGCGCACATAGTCTGTGATTATTTCTTAGGTTAACATTACAGCTATCGCTAAGTTTGGAAAATGTTGTAAGGTTCTTGCGTACATACATTATATTTTCGAAAATAAATTGACTAGCTACTGTTAGTATGTCAATTTCTTTAAAAAGCTCTCTAAAGGAGTCTGTTCGTTTTAAATTATAAATTGCTTGAATAGCTCTTTTCTGTAAAATAAAAATAGTTTGAATATCCGCTGCTTTCCCCCACAACAAGATACCATAGGACATCACACTATGAAAGTAACTAAAATATACTAGCCTAGATGTAGCCACATCCGTGCTTTGTCTGATGTTCCTAACAGCGTAAGCCGCAGAACTTAATTTACCAGCCAATTTATCTATGTGGGGTCCCCACTGCAATTTGCTATCAATGGTTATTCCAAGAAACTTCGTATCATTTACTAATTCTAATGTGCTGTTGTCTAACACTAAACTGGTCTCAACTTGCCTGACATTTGGAAGTGAGAATTTGATACACTTGGTTTTACCAGCGTTTACACTCGGCGCCACGAATAAAGAGCTCTCGGAGAAACTGGCGGGGATTACTGCGCATGTGTACAGTCGCGGCATAATTCCGAAGTGCGTTTTTAGGGTTAGTGTGAAGGAATGAGTGTTCAGGACTTTCTTCACTTCTATTTTTTCTCTGTTTGATATTTTGTTGATTGGGATATTAGCCGATGTAAATAATGGACTTTGTGTCAAATAAACTATAGGTACTCTCTATTGACAACATTTGTTAACGTCAAGGTTGAAACCTATATATAAATAACCCCCTAGCATAGAATGCCCCTAGTCACTAGGGCCTAGTGAATATAGATACTTGTAGTAATAGTCCTGTCTTCTTCCCGCTGACTAATAATTTGTAACAATTAAACCACAATTAAGTTTTTCATCAGACTTCTTCATCAGTATTTCATCAGACTCTTTTTTGATATAACAGTTCACATCGTAAACCATTTTTCTAGCTTGCCTAGTCAGTACTTTATTTTTCGGCATTTTCGACCGGGGCGAAAGATAACGTTGGGTTATATTGTATGCGACTGTACTCAAGAAGCTTCGAGACGTGCTTTCGGTGCGGGCATCGGGAAGCGACTGATCAACGAATCAGGTGCCGGCGCTGACTACCGCCCCCGTCGCTCCTCACTTCCCCGCGCCAAACACTTGTGAAAAGTGACTACTGCGCATTCAAGGACAAAGCTCTTTAGTCGTGGCGCCGAGTATAACAATAAATTATTAACTGTGAACCAATTCAAGGTTAAAGACAACACACCATTAACATCATCAAAATCTCCTTTTTGTCTTTCAATTTTGAAGACCATTGAAGTATCATCAGCAAACAACACTATGTCAGTTAATTTCTCCACCATGAAAGGCAGATCATTAATATATACCAGGAATAAGAAAGGGCCTAATATGGAACCTTGTGGAACGCCAATTTTAACACCCGATTCATCAGATTTTACGCCGTTAACTTCTGCCTTTTGAATTCTATTGCTGAGGTATGATCTTAGTAGATCCAACGCTTTATTTCTAACTCCGTAATGGTTTAATTTAATTAATAGCGTATTATGATCAACACAATCAAACGCCTTCGACAGGTCGCAAAAAACTCCGATAGCATCTGTGCGGCCTCCCATGCAGAATAAATATGAGATATAAGGGTAATACCTGCATCCGTAGTCGATTTACCCCTAGTGAAACCGTATTGTTTGGCGTGGAGTTGTTTTGTAAGGTTGAAGTGTGAGAGCATTTGATTGAGTATAATCTTTTCAAATATTTTACTTAGTGTTGGAAGAACAGATATTGGTCTGAAATTTGAAGGATCACCTAAGGGTGATTTCCCCCTTCGAATTTCGAAGGGGGAAAAGGGGTTAAGACCCCTTAACCCCTTTTCCCCCTTCTGGCGGCAGAATTTTGAAAAAAATATACTGAACTTACGTCCTGGATCTTTAAGGTCAAGTTTTTTACAGTAAAAGTTACCCCCCCCCCCCCCAATCCCCTCCTGGGTATCTTTGGCGCTACGCAAACAGAAGACGGCGTAAGGCATAAGGCGTTTGATCTTGGCCACGTTCTGTTTGCGAACGCGGCGAAGATCAAACGAACCTTACGCCTTATGCCTTACGCCGTCTTCTGTCTGCGTTGGGCCTTAGGCATCCATAAACTACCGACCTAAGCCAACGACCCGAATGGCCGAGTCGGCAGTGACCATATAGGTATGTGAATGTCTTAGACAGCAGCACGTTCGAATTAGTAAATGACACGAAGTTTCTTGGAATAACCATTGATAGCAAATTACAGTGGGGACCTCACATAGATAAATTGGCTGTTAAATTTAGTTCTGCGGCTTACGCTGTTAGGAACATCAGACAAAACACGGATGTGGCTACATCTAGGCTAGTATATTTTAGTTACTTTCATAGTGTCATGTCCTATGGTATCTTGTTGTGGGGGAAAGCAGCAAATATTCAAACTATTTTTATTTTACAGAAAAGAGCTATTCGAACAATTTATAATTTAAAACGCGCAGACTCCTTAAGAGAGCTTTTTAAAGAAATTGACATACTAACTGTAGCTAGTCAATTTATTTTCCAAAACATAATGTATGTACGCAAGAACCTTACAACATTTGCCAAACTTAGCGATAGCTGTAATATTAACCCAAGAAATAATCACAGACTACTTGCGCTCCGGTTTAAACTTGCGAAGGTTAGCAATTATTTCAAGGGTCAATGCATTCTCTACTACAACAAGATACCTCTGGAGATCTTGAAATTGCCATTTGAGCAATTTAAAAACCATATTAAAGCGACTTTGTCGAAAAAGGGATATTACAATGTTCAAGAATACTTAAATGATGGGACTGTATGGGGTTAATCTGGCTCGACACCTTGCTGTTAATAGTTTTGTAATTATTTATTCCTTCTTATTAATTACGATATTATAAAATTTGTATTAGTTAAGCACAAGCAATTTTTAAAAGAGATCTAAAAATCAATCTATGGGATTTCCTACGCCCTACTTCTCCCACAGTGGTCCAATGTAGAGAAGTGGCAAAAAATGACGATTTCTAAGTATATGTAAATATCTACAGTAATAAAGACATTTGGAATTTGGAATTATCGTTGTCTAGAACACAAGATGCAGGGAATCCTAGTTTGGGGCTAGATCAATGTGTGTAAATAGTGTCTAAGGTATATAAGGTATACCTCCCTGCAAAATTTTAGCCTCATTAGCCTAGTAGTTTTACATTTTCACACAAACTTTAACGCCCCATTTCCCCCCTATAGGAAAAGATGCCGAAAATAAAGTTGCAATTAAGGACAATGTCACAAATGAAGTTGATGTTTTAGATAAATTCAAGTTTTCCTTTTCAGGCTCAGACTTTAGGTTTAATTTTAGTAGTGAGAGTACGTAGTTGATACCTAATATTATAGTATATCTAATAAAACTGATGATTTTTGTGAAATCCCTTCTCAGTGCTGCCCCACGCTATGTTAAGGAACCTATGAACCGAATCGAAACAGAGTAATACATTCAAGTGTGTAAGTTATTTACCGCAGTAAATTACTGACACACTTGAATAAGACGGCTACTCAATTGGGGCACACAATTGAATGTTCTTCGCTTCGCATACGACGCCATTGTAATATCAATGAAACGTATGATTTACGACCGTAGTCCCTATTCTACTATAAAAGTAGTTTAACATAGTAGCTTGGCACAAAAATATGCCAACATTTGCAGACCACTGCACTTAAATAAAATATTATATTAATAAAATAAAATATGCTTTTATTTATTAGACGACCCGGATGGCCGAGTCGGCAGTGACCCTGCCTACGAAGCCAAGGGTCCCGGGTTCGAGTCCCGGTGGGGGCAAATATTTGTTTGCCGAGAAAGGATGTTTGTACCCTAGTCATGGTTGTTTATATATATCTTAGTATAATATTTATCTATATAAGTATGTCTATCGTTGTCTAGTACCCAAGATACAGGGAATCCTAGTTTGGGGCTAGATCAATGTGTGTAAATTGTGTCCAATGTATTATTATTATTATTAATATAATGCAGTAGTTATGTATTTTTTTAGGTTTCCGAACCTTAAAAATGAAAAAAAATAAACGGTCAAGTGCGAGTCGAACTCGCGCACGGAGGGTTCCATACCACCGTACAATGGTAAAGATGGAGTGGAGTGAATAGTTTGGATTTTACATGGAAAAATGTTGTTTACAAAGTTATTGGTGCGGCTACTTTCACACTCCATGTACGTAACCAGGTGCATTCATAAATTTGTATATGGTATTGAAATAATTGTTGAATGGCAGCCCCCTTAAATATTTTTTTTATTCTGTTTCTGTGTTTAGTATTAGTTGTTATAGCGGCAACAGAAATACATCATCTGTGAAAATTTCATCTGTCTAACTATCACGGTCACGGACGGACGGACGGACAGTGAAGACTTAAGTCTCTTCGGGTGCGGAACCCTTATATGATCACTTCGTTGTCCATCGATACGAACCCGGGGCGTCCCGCTTGGGAGGCAGGGTCTCGGGCCGCAATGCCACAGAGGTCCTCGCTCTCCCATAAAACCATACGAAAATAATACGCCGACGATATTGACCATCAATGTGTATTGTAGATATCCTTGGGTGAGGAATATTTCCATCAGTTCCGAGTCAACGACCTAAAAAGAGGGCAGGAAGAATTTATAATGGTACAGTCAGCATCAGGTATATGTGGCAAAGCAAGGCTACTCCAATAGTTCTACACATGCTAACAAACCAGAAAACTGTTGAAATGATGACGACCTCCATGTTAACACAGAGGGTGTTGACCTGTGTTGACATAATTTTGACACTTGGCGGTGTGGATATTTCTGGTGGTTTCAAAAATCAAAACCCACCGTCATACCTAGTTTGACTATATCCTATAGAACTACCCTTTGGTTCAGGAAGTAGCTATCCTGACATTCCTATCCAAGACATAGAAAAAACAGCAGTAATCACGGCGTTTGGTCTATTCCAAGTCCCTAGAATGCCATTCGGGTCACGCAACGCTAGTCAAACTGTTGTCAGGTTCCTGAATTCCATACTATCAGGACTTAAATATATTTTTCATTACTCATACTCTGAAAGGGGGTCATTGTTCATCCAGGCACCGTGCTGAAAGTGGTACATGCCTGCTCTAAAGCAGAAAAGTATTAAAAAATATATATATGAATCGTAGTTTATATTGAACAACGCAATGGTAGTAACCTATACAGCCATAAAACGGAAGTATTTTTTTAATGTTATGCTCAAAGTAAAAGACATCAACGGGGGCACCGAAATTACTTTTTTTATGAGTAGAATTTTTAAACTTGAGTTTGTTGTTTGTTTTTTAATAAAATAATTTTGATTTCAAGTGACTTTGTTTTTAATAAAATAATTTTGATTTTAACTGGCTTGTGTTTACTTTCCTCGTATTCGTAATGAAAAGTAGAGTGTTTTACTCGGGTGATAGCACCCATTTCTGCCTCGAACTATTGGCGCTCTCACTTCGTTCGAGCGCCAAAACATCTCGTCAGGAATGGGTGCCTTTCAGCCCTCGGTTAACAATCTACTATTTCCGCCTTCTAACCTTAACATAGCACTTTTGCCGCTTGATTTTGGGTTCTCAGGCGGAAAAAATATATTCGTAACTCGTTCGAAACGGCTTCTTTACGAACCTCTCTACGGCCCTCGCCTTCAGCTCGTGCTGTAAACTTCTCGGTTCGTAAATATAAGCCCTTGCGAACTCGTAAGAAATGTACTATTGCCTACGTTTTGGTTTACCTCTTCTCTGAACTCGTAAGAAATGTACTATTGCCTACGTTTTGGTTTACCTCTTCTCTTCTGATTTTTAGATCTCTTTTAAATTTATGTTTTGTTTTACTACTACGAATATAACAAATTATAAATAAATTTTTAATTTCAAAATTATTTAGCGAGTTCTGTGTTGAGTTTGATTAAATACCATGCACTCTTGACATTTATGCAATCTTCAATATCGTAATATCCCTTTACAGATAAAGTGGCTTTCACATGGTTTTTAAATTGCTCACATGGCAATTTCAAAATCGTAGTAGAGAATGCATTTATCCTTGAAAGAATTGCTAACTAGTGCAACTATATGTGATCATCGCTAATTTTGGCAAATGTTCTTGAAAGGTTCTTGCGTACATACATTATATTTTCGAAAATAAATTGACTTGTTTTTTATGTGTAATTAACTTATGTGAGCACGCAAGATAAGTAAAGTAAAGTAAAGTAAAGTAACGTTTATTTGCATGAATATAGGTGTACATTAGGTATTTTAGAATGTCATTTAAATATTTTGCGCTATATTCTGCCATGCAGACGCGCAAATGATATTATTATGCAAAACAATAATCATAAAATTATATTACATTAGGTTAGTTATCTATCCAAAAATGTCAAGTTACATTCACAATAAAATAAAATTCTCATCATATAATAATAAAATATGTCAGATTCAGATCAGTTGCCCCCCAAGAAGTCCTCTAACTTATAGTAACATTTTTCAACTAAGAAATATCTAAGATCAGCCCTATAAGAATGTACCTAGTTGGTCAATGTCCCTTATTGATTTAGGCAGCCTATTATATACTTTTGGCGCCATACCAAACATGCTTTCGCTAAATAAAGCAGTAGAGCGGGCAGGTGCACTTAGTTTAATATCTCGTTTACTATTAATTGTCTTAAACAAGTTCCAATTTGTTTTTACAAATACAGCAGTTTCGTAGATGTACAGCGATGTCAATGTCAATATACCTAACATCTTAAAATGAGGTATACAGTTGTCTGTTGGTTTCAACTTACAAATTGCCCTTAAACACCGTTTTTGTGCTATAAATGCCTTATCTTTGTCTGTTGAGTTACCCCAAAAAATAATTCCATACCTTAAAGTCGAGGCGACAAAAGCGTGATGCACAGTTAATAAAGCCGATTGCCCAGTAACTTTGGCAAGCATATATAGAGCATAGGAAAACTGACTTAAATTTTTGCAAACATACTCGAATAGACAGAGATTCGAGTATCTTGCGTGCTCACATAAGTCTAATGCTAACTGTAAAAGGGTTACGGATTGTTTTATACATAGATTAGATGCTATTTTAAAACTATTTCCGAATAAACAATTTCCGTTTAAAAAAGACACTTCGGGAAAATTGGGTGTGAACTTTGTGTGAAAATAAAAGATGCAGAAATTTGCCATATACCTATAGAGTTTAAAGATCCAGGACGTAAGTTTGGTTGTTTTTTCTAAATTCTGCCCCATACACCACTGTATTAATTTCATATATGTTTGATAGTATGATCAAGAGCTCCGTGGTCTAGATGGCTTTACGCTTGCTTCTCACGTAGAAGTTGGAGGTTCGTATCCGGTGCTGACCATGTATCATTGCGGACGAGGTCCCGGCTACTATCGCTACCTGGTAGTAGTAATTGGGGACAATAATGAGCTACATTTATAAGAATGATCTGTATCTTTTTGTATCACGATCAGCCATACACTTGCTTCTCAGGTAAAGTACGACTTTAGTGTCATCCTGGCTTTCTCTGAAGAAAAATAATGCCATGCTGATTTTAATAACAGTTAAATTTTGATTTAGCTGCTGCCTTAGAGGGCATTATCATATTTTATTCTCAAAAACAAAACAAATATTTATGCGCCTGCGATCAAAATTGCCAATTCGCCACCCATCATGAGCACAAAACGTAAAACTCGCCTTGAGTTCCGACGTCGGAAGTGAGCGGAACTGCAAGGCTGCGCGCGCGCACGCTGTGTTTTTGGCACCTCATCTGGGTCACCGTCGCTCGAAATTGTTGTTGAGAAGTTGCAGATAGCAAACTAAGACTCAAGTTCTACTAAAATGTGTTTAAAACTTATACATCACAACAAGATGCATATAATTACGCATTTTCCCCTTCGGGGTGGCACAGGCATTCTGCGCCCTTTAGCCTATGATTTAACCTCCATTTGCGTGACAGGAGGCAAGACCATCGCCACAGCTAAGAATATAAAGGCTGACATTTAATTAGCTGAGCATATTTTTTTTAATGACATCTTGGTTTATTTAATAAAACACGCAGTAGTACGCTAATATGACACTTATGTTGCCAGTATAGTTGCCACATGAAATTGCTAATTGTTGCACAATACATTACTGGCTAAATGTGGGTACTAAGTTGTACCGCTGCCAGCCACCCATCATCGGAAAAGGTACTTCGATATTATGTACCTATTGTTAGAATTGTTGTGACTACCAATAAGCTCCAATCGATAACCAACATTTGAGATTGATTCGAGTAATCGAGATTTTTTTGTATTGTGTTGGCAACATTGATTTAAAAAAGGGGTCACTCTAAAGTAAAGGCGGGAGTCGGGCCGAATTTTGTTGATAATTGTGTGCTCGGAAATAACTTAAGTTGTTGGTATTTCTAGGTATCTTTATTACTATCTTCTTAGATTGTTGAGTATGACGACGAACTTTGAGGCGAGGTACCGGGTTCAAATCCCAGCTGGGGGAGAAAGAAAACACAACTTCAGGGGTTGGATGTTGTGTTTATATGTAAGTTTGAGTCCAGAGCCCACGCCCACGACACAAGGAATCCTAGTGTGGGATGTGCCTGTTCATGACAATTTAGCTAGCCAGATCTTAACGTGTCCCCAGCAACAGTACCTTTTCGGCGCAATCAAAGAAACGAAAAACTTGAATGTAGTATAGTAATATTAGGTATATTACTATACTACATTCAACTTTTACTCATAGGACATTCGCCTCTAAAGACCTTGATATTGGGTACCGTTTTACTTGGCAGCGGTGGGTGCATGCAGGAAACGCGATAGAATCATGCTATACATATACACCTGTTGATAGTATCTTGAGCGGATTGAACTGATTCAAGGTGATTGAACTATTAATTTTGAGTTAAGTTAAGTTGTTATTGAGTTAAGTTAATTTTGACAATGACCCATCATGATATCTCGCCGAAGAGAGTTTTACCTGTTGTTAATTTATATCCTGTCCGTTTGCTGGAAGACTCTCTTGTTAGAGATAAGCTCGCCTTTGTACATGTATTTAACATTTTCCAGTGTTCAATGTATGGTTGTATTTGCAATTAAGCATAAAAAGAGAGGTTACCTACACCTACAACCTACATATATATAACTATAAAATAAAATAATCAGCCCCGTCAGAATAAATGATACCCTAGTCTTAAATTTAGCTTATAGTTGTTACCTTGTTAACTGATGAACCGATTTTATAAAACACAGCTAAGATCCATCATAGGGAAGTCTACTACTATTTACATAAAACACCCGTTTGACTGCTAGGGTGCCACGGACAGACGCACAGAAGGACACACAGACAGGCGCTTCAAACTGGTAACCTTTTTCTTCTTCAAGGGTAAAAAAAATTATCCTAAACCCTTTGTAAATATACTTATAGAAATACCCACATCTAGAATGTAACAAAAATGTAAATCTTGGATAATAATTGGATAAATGTCAATTTGCGGACCAGAAAGCCAGAAAAACCCCAACTTGGCCCCTGATTTGTTGACAGACATTGATTCATTTCTGCGAACATCTATGATGGCTATGAAAGTGAACCTGGGTTTGCCCACAAGTTTGATCAGCAAATAAAAACCCGTTAGTATTGCGAAGTGCGTCGAACTGTGGCAAAGCCACGTGTGCACTCTTACTATTATTATTATTAGCCAAGGTCTTCCCGCTGCTGGGCAAAGGCCTGTCTTCCCCTCTTCCACTTTTCAGGCTCCTGGACTCTTTCACACCAGTTCTTGGCGTGGCCACTCACCTCGTCACTCCAGCGCGCAAATTAGTATACCTCGCGCCACACGTTATGAGCGGTGGCCTTGAATGCGCATTAGCCATTTTTCAATACCTGTACATATGCGCAGTAATTCCCGCCAGCGTCGCCCAGCGCTCTTAATTCGTGGCGCGAGGTATACCCGACGTGGCTTTAGCCTCCCGAAGTAGTTTCGTAAAGGCTTGTGTTTAAACGATTACCAAAAAATTCTAAAATTTACTACCAATAAATTCGAAATGACTGCCAAAATGGATGTTTGTCCACCAAATTTTGTTTGGATAAATGATCGCCAAACTTCTTTTTATGTTTTGTGTAATTAAGTTTATGTTTTATAGTAGATTGTTAACCGAGGGCTGAAAGGCACCCATTCCTGACGAGATGTTTTGGCGCTCGAACGAAGTGAGAGCGCCAATAGTTCGAGGCAGAAATGGGTGCTATCACCCGAGTAAAACACTCTACTTTTCATTACGAATACGAGGAAAGTAAACACAAGTCAGTTAAAATCAGAATTATTTTATTAAAAACAAAGTCACTTGAAATCAAAATTATTTTATTAAAAAACAAACAACAAACTCAAGTTTAAAAATACTACTCATAAAAAAAGTAATTTCGGTGCCCCCGTTGATGTCTTTTACTTTGAGCATAACATTAAAAAAAATACTTCCGTTTTATGGCTGTATAGGTTACTACCATTGCGTTGTTCAATATAAACTGCGATTCATACATATTTTTTTTAATACTTTTCTGCTTTAGAGCAGGCATGTACCACTTTCAGCACGGTGCCTGGATGAACAATGACCCACTTTCAGAGTATGAGTAATGAAAAGTATTTTTTGTTGTTCTTACATGTTCAACCTACAAGAAGGATAACGGTGGCTTCGCTTCGCTCACCCCCTTTACCCTTCACCTAAGCTACCGCAGTATTTTGGCCCTGATATTTTCTGCAACTTTTGGTGGACATTTAGCCATTTTGGGTAAAAAAAATAATATTTTGGTGGTTATTATATTTGTTGCCTTTCGTAAATAGCAGACGTATTGGACTAACGCGTCAGCTATTTACAAGTCCACGACGTGCGCTTTTTGTACGCGTGGTTTTTTTTATAAGCTATTGAAGTGACGTGTAACAGAAAAAGCCAAATTTGGCTTGAGTAGGTTATTGTGGCTAAATTTCATTTGGGTTATAGGTTAGGTTAGAAATTAGAAGAAGTAAACCGGAGCGGAGCGAAGCGGCTCGGAGCGAATGCAGACAAAAACAAAATTTGAACCACCCGAAGTTGTTTCGTAAATAGCAGACGCGTCAAACTAAAGCGTCAGCTATTTAGAAGACCCCGAAGTCCTTTTTGTACGCCCGAACAGCAGCCGAAACTTCCCGAGTGGATAACACGTCGGGTATCTACGAGCATGTCTCCAGCGCTTCCTGGGGCGATCACGTCCTCGTTTAACATTTGGGATCCAGAGAGATGTTAATTTGGCCCATCGTTGTGGTTGCATGCGAGCGACGTGGCCGGCCCAGTCCCACTTCAATACAGTCTGTGACAAGGTAGTCCAATAAATCTAGAATGGTATCTCAAGCTGAGCCTATTTCAACAAAAACGTTTGACAATATCAGAATTGACAACATTTCAAATTATTAACCCCCTTATTTTAATAGAATTGACCAACTTACGAGAAAAAAACCGTTAGTTGATCAACTGACGGTTTTGAGTATCTTACGGTGAGATATACAGGTGACATTTAATTAGCTGATTTGGGGAATGATAGTACCCATTATTATGTTCAACTTTCCTCAAGCAACATATGGTCTTAAACGAAAAAATAAATTGGGTCTCCCATAGTAACGTATAATCAGCTGATGGAGAGACGAAAAATATTTTGCATTTGCGACCATATGTTTCTTTGGGAAAGTTGTTTATAATGATCAGTGCTCGGCTAATCAAATGTCACCTGGTATATGTCACCGGAAGATAGTCAAAACCGTAAGTTGATAAACTAACGCGGTAGTTGATCAACTATCGGCAGATAGTAAACCAGGCCGACTGGGTTTAGAATTTACGTTTCTTTTGTTCTTACATGTAAACCTAACACGAAGACTATTCGGGGGCTTCGCTGAGCTCGCCCTCTCTAGTCTTCACCTAAGCTACCGCAGTATTTGCCCTGGTATTTCATTTGCAATTCAAGTTTAAACCAGTTTACTATTTAACGGTTTTAATCGTTAGTTGATCAACTAACGCGCCGTATAGTAAGCAGTACGCTACAATTTACTATCTGTCGATAGTTGAACAACTTGCAAGAAAAAAAAACTTGAGAGGCGTCAAGGGACACCCGGATGGAACGAAGTTCCTTTCAATTAATTAGTGAAGGAATTGTAATAAAATTTTATTTTTTTTAAGTTATAATAATATATATTTTTTATTATTAACAAATATAATGTTTTATAAACTTAATCAGTAGGCTCAATTTTCGTAATAATCGGCTTGTGGTAACTGAAGTAGGTAACATATGTTTGGGATTCTATTTTATTTAAATGCCTTGAAAAAACTGCAACAATGGTAGTATTATATTTTGTTGTTGATTCTGCTGGATTATTGTTAATTCTTAAATCAAATTCTTCCTCTAGAAACTGAAGCAACGGTTTTGATTTTTCATTACTGAAGTTGATGTTAAAATCACCGGCTAAAATGAGTGGAACTGTATCTAAATTTTTGTTGTATCTGCTAAGCGTTCGAGATACATCTTTAGAATACTCTAGCAGTGCTCGATGAATGAACTCCTGAATATCTATTAATTTGTTATTTGGTGAGACATATATGACTGCCATGATTAAGGTAACACCGTTTTCCATTACACACTCTGCTGCACATAAATCTGCAACACTTGTACGACTTACGTGCAAGTCCTGAATATTGTTCATTATGACCGACATATTTGGTGTTACAAGATTGGTCGTATCATTTATGTTGTGATATATCGCAACTCCACTTGAACAAACAAAATCACGTTTAAAGTGGGTTATACTATTAAAATCGGTATATCACATTCTTCTCGAGTGTCCAACCATGTCTCTATAATAATAAAATGTTCGTTTTTTCTGTAACAGAGTCTATTAAATCAACTGAATTTTTACGAAGGCTTTGGACGTTGAACGTACACAATGAAATGCCTTTATCTCTAGTAATGAAATCAATGACAGATTTTGCCTTCGTTTCAAGCTTATTTAATGACAATCTCTGAAACTCTTGTACTAGAGATATTGTTGATGAAGCTTGTACTCGATTATGATGAAATCGAAATTTAGTTTCATCATCATCAAATGTAACGATAAATAAACCTTCGATGCTTGTTACACGAGAGAGAGCAACATAAACAAGTTGTTGTGGATGTATTTTGTCATACTCGTAAACAATTTGATCAAATGTTCCACCTTGTGACTTATGAATAGTCATAGCACAAGCAGAAATTATGGGAAAGTGTTTACGTTTAACAGTAACTGCTTTATTCCTTGTCATGGTTATTCCTTGTATGTTTGATGTTCGCCATTCAATAGGTACAGCAGCATTATTAACTTTGCTTTGGACAGCTAGAAAAGCAGCTTTTTTTCTTGCTTTTTGTCCAACCTTTGCTGATCCACAGAATTCGAGCCAAACTCTGCAAACTACGTTGTCCTCATTGAAGTCTAGGTGAATTAATTTACCAACGGCACCATTAACTAATCCATCACTTACATCAATATTTGTTGTGATAAGATAATACTTTCCTTTTACAAAAGTGATTTGGTAAGGTGATCCCCCAGTATCGATGACAGATTTTTTGTGTAGTTGTAATCTAAAAGAAGTTTCTTGTTCTTGATTTTTAGTTCCAGTTATTATATCCTTTGCTATTGAGATGACCTTATCTGGAGCTTCTTGCAAAATTGAATTGTTGTAACTGTCTACAGCGACATTAGTATAAAATAAACGAACACCATGAGAACTTAATTGTCGAGTTTCTTCTTTTTTGAAAAATCTTGATTCGATAATTTCTAATTGAAACTGTTCCAAAACTTCACCATTGCCAATCTTTGTAAGTATTAATGAAAATGCAGCATTAGCCTGTCTCATGACTTGCGTTAGTTCAAAAAATTTAAGACCTCGCCATAAATGTTGACCAACCATTCTCGTTTTAATAGGTTTATATATCAATGTTGCCCCACTGGTGGAGCCTGGCGTAAATCACCAATTAAAATGACGTTAATGCCGCCAAAATCAACATTATGATTTGCAGTCATTTGTTTTAAGCGCAAATCAATTTTGGCTAACCGATTAGATTGATTTGAAAATAATGTCAATCTAATCGGTGATTCTTGAAATATTAACAAATGGTAATTACCGCTTATTGCCATGCTAAAATGCTCAGATAGCTAATATAAATTAGGTTACACACTACAGAAGTACTAAATACCATATAAACAAAAAACTACAGCTAAAACACACAAAAAAAAATTGTACTACCTATATAAAACAGATAAATAATAGCAATTGTTTTACAAATGTAATTGTTGTATTGTTAGACTTCAGAAATTTTACAATGTAAGAACCATTATCACATAAATCAAAATCTCAAAACAACGGGAATATTTTTCCCAGTGTCCCAGTGTCCTCCAGTGACTGTATACGTTGTAGAATTATTAGTATCCTGTGAGGCCTGTGATCTATTCGGCTCAGTCGACTGATCTTCATATGTCTGAAACTGAGAAAACCATGTGATTAGGGCGTATCAATCTATTTCAGTTAGGTAACGACGTAGTGGTAAGGAAATAGAGGTACCTATTCAATTACTGTTGATTGTTAAATATACTTCTATTTCTATAGCCATACTTTCCTCCCCCGGTAGGTAGGTTAGACACAGATGCAAGCTAGCCTTATTTGTAGGTTTGGGTGCCGAGGTACTAAATTTTGGCGCGTTGGCACCATGCTGGCGCGGGCCGCGCCAGGCACGTTGTGCCTTTTTACCCCCAGATTGGCATAGCTTTAGCTTACCACAAGATAATGAAAGGAAATGATTAGGTAAATACTTACCTTTGAATTGAGTAAAATACACTTCCAGGCCCCACTGCTGCAGATAATCTTCGAGAGCATCTGGGCTCTGCTCGGCCATGGTTCTCTCACTCATATTTAAGTAGGCCTCTGACTGAAATAAAGATTCTTCTTCTGATTATGCTGATGAGAGAGACGACAAGCACAGAACTATTTTACTTTGTGGTTTTATGAAAAACGGAGACCCGTCTTCACACGATTGACCCGAGAGGCGCAAGCGCAAGCAGCAAAATGAATACAAAATCAACGTGTTTGACATGGCGTGTCGCGTCGTCGCGTCGATCGTAGTAAAATGCAGTTTTTGAAATTTTTCGCTCTTGCACAGATTAATAAAGAGTTGCTCTTGTCACTGTGCCGCACGGTCGGATTTTGTTTGACAAGACTACATTCAACTCGCGCGAGGACTGTTGGTAGTTCGTCATCCCGTAAACAAAAGTGTTTGGTTGTAAACAATCAAAATACGGCTAACAGTGGATAACGCTATGTTTAGTTCAACATACGGCTAACAGTGGATAACGCTATGTTTAGTTCAACATACGGCTAACAGTGGATAACGCTATGTTTAGTTCAACATACGGCTAACAGTGGATAACGCTATGTTTAGTTCAACATACGGCTAACAGTGGATAACGCTATGTTTAGTTCAACATACGGCTAACAGTGGATAACGCTATGTTTAGTTCAACATACGGCTAACAGTGGATAACGCTATGTTTAGTTCAACATACGGCTAACAGTGGATAACGCTATGTTTAGTTCAACATACGGCTAACAGTGGATAACGCTATGTTTAGTTCAACATACGGCTAACAGTGGATAACGCTATGTTTAGTTCAACATATTAGTTTGTTGTTAGCACAATAATAAAGAGAGGTTATAGTGCGTACTTGCTAAAAATACAAAAGCATTTATTATTATCTGTATATAATCTCTACTTACCGAACTCCATCAGCAATGTCCGCAACTTGTGCAGAAACACTGTCAGGATTCATTATTATTATTATTTTTTATTATTTATTATTTACAAAAAACCTGTATACACTCAACAAAAATAATCGTCGCGACACCACACTGTTCAATGCGAAATAGAAATGAAAATATCTGGCTTGCTTTCTATAAGAGAGAGAGAGACAGAGAGAGAAACATGCGACGCCGCACAGCTTACAATAGCTTACTATAGCAAAAAGTGTTGTGACAACTTTTCGTAAGAATTTTTTCCGTCTAGCCCCCTTTCACAACGCGCGATAAGCAACTTCGTTCCAAAACGTTAGTTTATCACCTAACGGTTTTGACTATCTTACGGTGACATATATAAGCCATCGTAAGATTGTGAACACCGGTATTTTATAATCTAGCGAATTTTTCTAGTTAGTTTATTAACTCTCGATATAGTGTGAACAGTACCATACTGCTCACAATATAACGCGTTAGTTTATAATCAAACCGTTAAATTTTAACTGGTTATTATTATTGTTATTAATTATAGTGTATCTTTAACTGCAGACACAAATTTAAACAAAAAATAAACAAATCCACTTTAATATATTTTTAAACACCGTTTAACGGTTCTATAGCTTCATCGGCGGAACGGCCTTGACCTAACGTTAAATATAATTGGTTCGTCAAATCAATTAACACGTTGAATGCAGCCGAGCGTGTGAATAGATTTAGTTATCTTGAGATAAGCGTTAAAAAATAAAAAAAATACGTAAACTAAACATGGCGTCTTTTGCCACACGGGGTGACAGAGGCCCAGTGCAGGTATTACATGGCTTCTGGCCCCACACTAGGATTCACTGTGTCTTGGGAACCAGGAGCAGCGACCTAGCATATTAACATCCAAGACCTGGCTTTTTTCTTCCTCCCTGGCCGGGATTTGAACCCGGGACCCTTGGTAGAGCCT
Source organism: Argyresthia goedartella (assembly GCA_949825045.1). Lineage (NCBI taxonomy): Eukaryota > Metazoa > Arthropoda > Insecta > Lepidoptera > Argyresthiidae > Argyresthia > Argyresthia goedartella. The sequence continues at coordinate 8,483,727 of OX463831.1, read as the reverse complement.
CGAGCCGCAGCGCCACAGAGGTCGTCAAAGGTACAGAAGGTAATACTCGAGTTTGCGCAAAAGACATTAAACACATGGTTTAACAAAGGGTGCACCTAGTCGATATCTTTGTGGTTAACGACATATTTACATCTAAGCATTTTTCACTAAGAAATATTTTATATTCGAAGTTAAGTTAGGTGTTAAGGATGGGCATCCCGACAGTGGAACTATAAATTTCACCTCCTTCACTAAGTAAAGAACTTTAAAAATCCGACTTCAAGTTCGAGCGCAATTTTTTTCTCCCAGGTCGGGATGCGATGAAGTCTATGTAAGTACATGAAACGTCATCTGTATATATATTTTTTGTTTTTGTTGATTTTTTCAAAAAATGCTAAATCAATTTTGTTAAAATTTATATGGGACCACCTCTGAATTCTTATATTACCTACCAAAATAATAAGAATCATCAAAATCGATTCATAATTGAGGGAATGATCGCATAACAAAAATACAAAAAAGGCGAATTGAGAACCTCCTCTTTTTTAAATCGGTTGAGGAGAGAGAAAAATAACTTAATATTTTTATTACGTTAAATAAACAACAAATGCATAAAAATTCAAATGCGGTGATAAATTTTAATTTTTATTGTGATAAACAGATTTTTAAAAAATAGTCAAATTACGTTTGCACGTTCACGAATGCAAGCTGACACTCATGATTAACAACTTAGTAGAAAGAAAGAACTAATATAAAACTCTAACTTTGCATTAATTCAGATTTACAAAAGGCTGTTTAGCCTAATTCGTCGCCTTAAATGATGACTTACTTATGATGACTTTTAATATTTTCTAATTTGCGACCATATTATTCCTGGTTCACCGTCAGAATCTTTGTTTGATAAGCTGGAACTCCCTGATTTTGGTTGTTAAGCAATCTAAAACGAACACCATTTATTAACCTAGTGTTAAATAAAATTTCCTAGCTCATGTATATTTTTAACACTAACCAGTTTTATTTCATTTCAAAAATATTCAGGATTAATACTATTTTTTTCTTTAATCGGTACTTACATTTTCACAAAAACTCAAATCGCTAGAAGACTCGCGCCAATGAATCTCCACAATACACTTTTATGTTTTGCACACTTTTTCAAATCTTTTCTGAAAACTCGCGAATTCTCGCGCGCGTTTTCTAAACTGTTTTTTAATTCTCTTTTTTCTTCCGCGGACCTCGGCGGCTGCGGGTGCCTTGCAAACTGCCTAGCGCAGCGGTCAAGATTAATTTATATAGTCGGTGAATATAATTCGCTTGTTCTCGTGGTTCGTCATGCACGTGCTGTGCATTATCTGTCATCCCTGGGGTTTTTTTGTGATGGATTCCCGTTGTCTAGGCAAGAAGGAAAAAATCTAATGATAGAAGGGCTGTATATACATACCCAGTAACATAGACGTATGTACAAAATGATGACATAACTTTGCCATACCTTACTTTACTTTATATTCATTGCTCATAAACAGAAGATACGGACGGATACATCAAAATGAAAATACGTGTACAAAGGCGAGCTTATCTTTAAAAAAGATTTCTCGCAGCAACCCAGGATGGACAGGATTCATTAAAGAACAGGTAGACCTATGTGCACAAAGTTAAATAATCAAAATAATAAACTACTTACCAATATCTACATAAATACATAACATCAATACAAATAGATAACATTATTCTACAAAATTTACATAAATACAATACATCGATATTATTTTTTGACGTGTCGCGTTTTTTAACCTTATATGCCATAGTAATAAAATTTAGAACCTTTAACGGGTTTTGGGTACTACAGTACCCAAGTGTGTTCGAGGGGATAAATGCGGATGCACGGATGTGGACTAATGGGTTTCACGCTTGCTTCTCACACAGGGGTTGCAGGTTCGATTCGTAAGAGAAAGATAGTGTTCTTATAGGTGACTTTAAAAAAATATTAAGTAAGATTTGTCTCTGATGGCGCTAGGAAGTTTGTTCTAGAACCTGATAGCTCGTACTCCTAATCCATGTTCACATGTGGCTGTGTTGTGTTGCGGAGTTATAAGCAGTGTGTGACTGAGTGTGAGATCTGCGAGGCCTATCCGAAGACCGAAATTCAAAACGATCTCGTAAAAAGCCAGGGTAGCGAGACTTAAATGGTCATTGAAGATATCTATCTTCAATGAGCCACTTCAACTCCCTGCGATCCTCCGAGACGTGATCATACTTACGGAGGCCAATGACAAACTGAATCCTGAGGTTTTGAAGTCGCTCGAGTTTGTTCAGTTGCTCTTCGTTCGCGCTGACCTAACATCGTAATCGAACAGGTGAAAGAGAAGAGACTGGGCTTGCGTGATTTTTGTCTGACGAGGCAGGAAGTTTTGAAGTCGCCTGAGGGAATAAAATGTGGCAAAGACACGCCTAATAACCTCGCTGACATGCACTGACTAAGAGATTTGGTTATCAACCAAAAATCCTAGATATTTGGCCTTACTAAATGAGATTATGGTTCCTTCATAGGTTATAGGGGCAATAGACAGATGATCTAACAAGTTAAGGGAAAACCTGAAACCTGAAATAATCAAAGCCTTGTCAGTCAAGTCCCTGATTTTTTCGAGATCGGCATTTAACATACCTACAGCAGAGACCATATCACAAAAAGAAAAATGACGATAAATCTGGAGACAATACTACCAATAAATTATTCATCATGTATGAAAAGGAAAAACCAATAGTCCATTCTGAAGCACGAGAACTCGCCAGAACTCGCCAGTACTTAAAAATTGTGACTGAATTGTTTAGAAAAATTTGTTTAGAAACCAGAAAATAAAAAATAAAAAAAAGAGAAACCAGTGACGAAGATTACTTATGTAGTGATGATAGCTTCATTTGATGTTGAAGTTGAAGAATGATGATGTTAAAATAAAAGAGTGATCACTGATCATTCAACCTCCATTTTGTCGAGTACCTTTTTGTTAATTATCAATATCGACTACATCACTAAAATAGTGCCAACCCAAAGCAATAATATCTAGTATGCATAGGGGTGGCAAACAGGTCAAGGTTGAGAATCACAGGTACTCTTTAAAAGTTCAAGTTCAAAGATTTTTATTCACAACAGCACAAAAATTAACTTAATGAACGTCATAACATAATCAAGCAAGCATAATATAACATTAAGAAAGTGCCTAATTATTACCTAATATATATAGGGTGCAATGAACTGGTTTAATTCCAGATGTCGGTGTCTTGTAAAAAATCATTAAATTTGTAGTAGGCCTTTGTGCACAAAGTTTGCTTTATACATTTTTTGAATCGAGCTTCAGTTAAGTTTGTACTTCTTGCGGAATTTTATTGTAGAAACGTATACAGTGTACCATAAAAGAACTGCCAACTTTTGTGAGTCTGAACATTGGAAAATAAAGTTTATGTTTATTCTAGTTTGCACATTGTGGCGGCTATCAATGGTTTTAAAGCTAATGATATTTTTCCTCAGATACATATGTTTTCATAGATATATCGACTGAACGAACGTAAAAAACTGAACGTTTTACAATCTACAACAATCTACGTCTTGTGCTTACTTTTTGTTAGAAAAACAATGTAGCGCGTCCAAGGAAGCGGCCTCTGGTCAGTTTTTCTGAAACCATAATTAATATTCATTAATTTCCTAACAATTATTGCAACGAATCAATAGCTTCGATGACCAGGGCCTTGATTAGAATTTTTTCTTGTCCATTTAACTTCACAGCTATTGAATCTAATTATTACAGACTCGAGAACGTCAATTATACCATTAACACAATCAGTACATTAATTTAAATAAACTTTTATTAAATTGGGATTGAAAATAATTTGAAGGGTAAATTGGGAAAACAGTCTTAAAGGGCCTCCAAAATTCATTGTTTAATAAAAAACTCATGTACAGATTCCCAGTGCCTCCAGAAAAAACTATTCATTTCCCATCGCCTCCAAAATCTATCAAGTACAGTCAAGTACAGAATTTATAAATTCAAGCAGAAATCCAACTAATATTATAAATGTGAAAGTAGCAATGTTTGGATGTTTGTGTGTTTGTGTGTTTGTGCCTCAACCACGCTAAAACAGACGAACGGATTTAAATTAAATTTAGAATTGAGATAGTTTATGAGCTAGATTAACATATAGGATACTTTTTATCTGACTGCACCAGAAGGAGGGTAACGTTATCTCGGTAAATGATAATTTCTAGGGACACTATATAGGGAGTATATGAATATCCTGCAGTGCACTACAGAGTGTTGGTTTTCTGAATTGCTTAAAAATAAACCAAACTAAATAATAAAAACGTAACTAGGGCACCAGTTATGTAGTCAGGGTGCTCATTCCATACAGATTAGAATTAGTTATTCGGATAAGGGCCAATACAATAGCAGCAACGATTGTAATTTACACGCCATTGTTTCAGTCAACATACTTCTAGATTACGATAGGCACTAAGAATGTAAACAATAAAATTGCAAATAGGTAGAGTTTTAGTAAATATTTATTAACTATTTTATAATAGTTATATATAAAGGTTATTTTTCTCTTCAAATTAAATTACCTAGCGCCTTTGCATTATTGTAAAATTGCTGCACCTAACGATTATGTCTTATCTATCTGCTTATTTTGTACAGTGTACCGCATTCGGGTATTTAGTTTTTTAATTACTTCATTTATTATGTTGAGATAATCTTATGAATAAAATTTCAATCAAAATAGACTTTATTAAAACGAGAGCTTCAGTGATACTTGTTTTCGATTATGTTTATTATGAGCTCCGCCTACCACCGCAGTGCCACAGATAGGTGCCATGTGAGAGGTCCCGGGTTCGATCCCTGGCTAGGGATTAAAAAAAACAGGTCTCGGATGTTTATATGTGTTATCAACACACATAAACATCCAACACAGGGAATCCTAGTGTGGGACCAGAAGCAACGTATGATCCTGTATAAATATTATGCAGGCACATAAATTGCTTAAAAATATAAATATAAATATGGTTTGCTGGAAGAGATCTCTTGTTAGAGATAAGCTCGCCTTTGTACACTATTTTAATGTATATCTTGTCAATATAAATATTTGTGTGCAATAAAGAAAATATGAATTATGAAATATAATATATATAAATGTTTGTTTTATTGATCGTCGGTTCCGGTTTCCATAAGGTCAAAATATTTATCAAAATGCTCAGTTTTTTCACGAAGATTAAAAAGTAATTCTAGTAATAGAGGTTTGTTTTTAGCTCGCCATTGATATTTTTGTGCCATAATTCTACTGAATGGTACTGACCTCCCCCTGGGAACAGGTTCGCAAAGCACGTACGCTTCCCATAATTTAGGGTTTTAAAGTTTTATTTGGGTAAATATTTTGGTGGCCTAACTTTTATTGGAGGTAATGAGGTCAATTAAGTTGCAAGGGTAAAACATCCTGTGATTTACTTTGTATTCACGTCGCAATTACATGTGTTTTATTGCAAAGAAAATTAATTTCTCGCAATTATATAATTCGAGTCTTATCAGTATTAAAAATTAATTATGTTGCTCGGTTTACTTTTAAAGCTATATAAAAGTGAAGTGTAAATTTACATTTTACGCTTAATTGGACTGAAGGATTATACATCCCACCAGATTTTCAAACTTATGGCTTGGTAATAAATACGAAAACCAATGAAATATTCTGTCTGCTCATGCAGAAGGGTTAACCCTTAAGGGTAAATCTATATTTTCGTAAGATTGACAGGTAGTGACCTTATTACGACGGTTCAAAATGACGGGGAAAAGCAAAATTCACAAAACACGTCGCGGTAATAGAAAAATCATAATTTGACATTACTATTAAGACCTTTATCTATACACGTATCATAAACCCTCTTTACTGCGTCCAAAAACTACACGTTACGACCAGCATAATGATAAAGTTCTTGGTAAAAACTCATTTCTTAATTGTGACATTCAAATTTCGAACGTCGACGCCCGCCTGCGTGCCGCCTCCAGTTTGTCTGTGAAGTTGGTACTACAGAACAAGCTAAAGAACTGCATAGCAATTATCAATGCCACAATTCCGGTCGAACATGCGGTTCCTGAACACATCAAAGAGAGCTTATGATATGTGTCTAGATAAACTAGTGTATGTAACTGTACATAATTAGGCATTATGTAGCAGTCACATAAACTACTATTAAGAATTACCTAATCGGTTTAAAAACTTTTCTTTTAGATATAGTATATATATCACACACATTAGATTCAACATTATGAGGCTTCATATCAATTGCGTCTTGCCGATATAAGCCATCTTAAGAATTGTTATTTTTACAGTTTGAAGGCTTTTTAAAGACGCATTGATTTTAAAACTCTATGTCAGAATGTATTAAAATTAAAGTCGAAGTAAATATATAGACAAAAAGTTATTAAATCAATAAAATAATAAGATTTTATTTAATTTTGTTTTTGTTTGAAATACCCCGAATGAAACAAGTGCCATGAATTAACTCTGTATGGACTTTTGCAGCTGACTGTACATAAAGCGATTTTTTGGAGGCTGCGGGAATGAGATGTTGACTTTCTGGAGGCCGGGGAATAACCCGGTAACTTTCTGGAGGCCGGGGAATAACCCGGTAATAGGCGGTCGGGCACGCTCATATGTATTATCAATAAAGCCTTCGCCCGAGAGCCGGAGTGGCAAGAGTTCATTTTATTTAAGACGCTGATTAAATAAATATGGGGTGCTGTTTTCATGTGTTTTTCAGGAAATACTGGGCAAATCGTAATTAATTTCTGGTATATGTAATTTGACTATATAATCTAGAGATTCTTAATTGGAAAACATGTTTGGATAAAATTTTCTCGATAGAAAATAAATACAAAGTCAACCCTTTTCTTATGGTTTTATCCTATTACACCGCAGTAGTAAGTGAATATGACTGTGTGATAATTGCAATGTATGAACAATTTTTATTTCTAACGATTTTCAATTTGAAAGTGAATTCCCTGAAATAGTTTATTTTTTATGATTTTTTTTTACGTTTTGGCGCTTACGTTGTTTCAGATTAGTCGCGAGTGCATTATTGGCATCCCGCTTTTTCTTATTCGCGAGTAATTATTGCATCTCACTTCCACTCGACAGCGCATTTTTATTCCATCATCGCCTTAACATGTGATTATACTGCTTATTATCAATGGTTTAAAGCCTAGAAGGGTGTAAGCTTATATAAACTAATGAGCCACTACGGCACTCGGGTACAGAATTGGCTACTACTCGCTGAAAAGCGCGATGTTACGACTCGCTTTTGTTTCGTGTTCACAAAAAAAATGTGAAGATTTCAGATTGGCAAATAAAATTTCCTGAACTGTAATCGTTATTTCCGAAGAAGCCCAACTTAAGAGTTTCACTTCGGAAAGTGAGATAATAAGCTGGAAATTGGCATAAACCCTTTATTTTGGCATTTAATGTTGTCCCGAAAGTCACAATAATTCACGTGTCCGCTTCTTAAGTTATTCAAGGTCAAAAGTGTTAAAATCGGTTTTTCGCAAATATCTCGTGTTCTGTGGTTTTAATGAATATCTTGATAACAATAGTAAAATATGACATTATCTACAAATTGGCATTTTTTTTTTACTTACGTAAGTGGTTTTTGATTTTCATACAAGCTTTTACTCCCCCTTTTCCCCTTTAGGGCAGGATTTTCACAAAAATCCTTCCTAGGGCTCATATAAGGGATCTCCATAAATGGCTCCCTAAGTCTAGCTCCACCGGCTTAGGCTCTGTGTTGTCAGTCTAAGAATTTCCAATTAATAAAAAAATATGGATTTCTTAACGTAATCGATGTATTTTTCCCGGGACTCACGATTGACGTTGCAATAAGCCATATTTGGCAGAATGCCACTGAATTAGAATGTATTATAAATGCCAATTTGTAGATAATATCGTGTTTTGCAATTGTTATTAGGATCTATCACCATTGCAATCTTAGGCAGCGAAATTTGCGAAAAATAGATTTCTGCCACTTTAGGCCTTGAAAAACTTAAGACACGGACACGTGATTTATTGTGACTTTTGGGACAATATTGATGATGCCGAAATAAACGGTTCATGAAAGTTTCCCCTTGATAGCTTTTATTTTCTGCATTAATATAGGATCTTCTACGAGTTGCATGTCTAAAGAGGATCGAAAATCGAAACGTTCTGGCGTAAGCCTCCCCCGCCCCTCTTCCCCCCCCCCCCCCTAATTTTCGTTCGCGCACGATGAATATGGTATGTATGTATGGGCAGAGGACACTCATGCAAACTAAAAAATGTAAAGTAATATGATACCTTATGGGATTAAATATGGCCAGCGCCAGGGGGCGCGAACAAAGAAATGCATCTTTAGCTTCAATTCTAGGCTAAACTAGACAATATAAAAATGTAGGATAAATGTATGTTATAAAAGGTGTATTAGAGATAAGAATGAACTTTTAAAATTACCGGTTATCTGTTATATTTAATACTTAAAAATATTTGCCGCAATGCATTATTATTCAACTAAATGAACAAGCGCTCGGAAACGAAATCAGTTTCCTATATGAAACTTGCACGCAAAAATAGGTAAAATAAAGGTTTTTTTTTTTTATGTTATTATTACAGGAGTTTAGTAATATTTTCTATAATTTTCTTGGTCTCGGAGCTCGGGCTGCCCCGCGGGGCTCTGCGCCGGAGCATGCGTCAGTCTGCTTCGACGCGATGCGACGGCTATTTGTTTTCTTTGTCTAATTTTCAATGCCATTGGCCCTTGTTCAGCCCTTAAATGGTCACGTTAGCTAGATCATTGTAAGTAACAATCGATTGTCCTTATAATAATAAAATAATTAAATAAATTTAGGCCATAATGTCCCCGAAGTGGGATACGGGCCTTTACCCGGATACGAGTAAGATTGAGCCATACGTCACCACGCTGGCTCAGTACGGGTTGATGTAGGGGTCGACACCCTGTGTCTTGGGGCTTGTGGCCAACCCGACTGTCAGAAGTTATATATATATATAGTTAAGCTGCCATATTAGGGTCCCGACACAGCTTTAAGACTATAACCACCGAGTAGCGATAGTGACTGGGACCTACTGCTTAGCGTGTCATCCGAAACACGGAAGCGTCCGAAAAAAATGCCACATAGAACGGACACCCAACCAGTGCCCGTCTCGGCCAGATGTTGCTAGCCCCACGATCGTCTCCGATGCTCCTAGGCCACGGACGCTTCTCATAACAATGTTCGCTGAATATCAATCTTTATTTTATATTTCGTTGCACGATGTTATTTAGTTATAAGACAAGTAAAAACCATAAGTTCTTCTTAAAAAAGGAAAATAAACTGTAGTTTCTTAATAAATATGTCATAAATTCTTAAATAATACCTACGACAATGACCCAAACTACCAAAGTAACTGTCACCTAGTATTAGACCGGTTTAAACATGCTCATTTGGTTATTTATTAATGATGGTTTCACATCTCTAGACAAGACATGTGTCCCGTTAAGTTCCCTATACCTACCTATATATAAGGTCCCCTACCTTTTTCTTTACTTGCACAAAACAACGTAAAACACCCAAAAATAACGTACAAAAGCGAGCTTATCTCTAACAACGACGAAACCTGTGAAAAAAAACCCCTTCATCACTTAAATGCCAAGGCCTTTCCTAACGTTTTAAAAAACCACGGTTATATTAAGCAATTGATTTGATTGTCCGCGGTCTCTAATTGCGCTGTTTTAAAATGAGGAAGTAGGTAGTTGGTCAATCAGAGATGAATGAGTACTCTTGACCCTTGGACAGTATTGTGGTCAACAGGATGGATAATGGATCCTTGTTTACATATGCCATCATCCTGCGGCTTTATTCACCAACCCGGCCGAAAATGTGGACAGTTATGGATGATGCGAGAGTAACTGCTAATCTCACGACACTTTGACATTCTATACTTTTCTATGAAACGTCAGAATCTGTCGGGCCTTTTCCATGCACCAAACATCAATTTGACATGGATTTCAGAGGATATTTAACTATTACCAGATTGAGTAATAACATTTTCATCCCAAATTATCTAAATGTTTACCAAATACACCCTATTTTATACTAAACTACATGGGGTCGCCTGGCTCCGCTCCGCTTCGCTCTGGCTCCAAGGGGGGGGGGGGGTCACATGGTATGGTCATGGTAATTTTGCGGATCTGTTTAGGTTTCTAAACTGAACCCGCATAGGACGTTGTTTATACCTCAGGTTGTATTATAAATGTATGTCCTAACACACCTAACTTTAGTACTCGGACAGAAAGTGATCATTAGCAACGAATACGGCTCTGTGAAACTGCATGGGGACAGTAAATTTGGTGATTATTTAATATATTTGGGAGTCTAAACTTATATCATCTTACATTGATAAGCAATTGACGAACGGTTTAGCCTTGACCCTGCCTACGAAGCTGACGGTCCTGGGTTCGAATCCCGGTAAGGGCAAATTTTTGTGATGAGCATGAATATTTGTTTCTTAGTCGTGGATGTTTTCTATGTATTTACATAAGTATTAAACTCTATTAAATATATCGTCATCTAGTACCCATAACACAAGTCTGACATAATATACATTAAGCCAAGGGTCTAGTTCGATTTGTGTAATATTTTCCTCTAATATTTATATATTTATTTAATATATTTGTTGCCGAGGGACTATACAGGTGTAACGGAAAGGTGTAGTTATATTTCAAGGGGGTTGATTGGGAAATCATTCTAAACAACTTTCCCTATGAAACCAATTTGATCAGAGCATCTTTATTTTTTACTTCTTCATCGAATGCTGATCGCCCGGGACAAAACGTATCGGGGGAAAAAAAAGTTGCTCTGATCAAATCGGTGTTATAGTAAAAGTTGTTCAGATAGGATTACGAAGTCCCGATGTTGCAGTCATCCACGATGATGCAGATTTAATTAAAAGGAAGTAGTGAAAACCTTTATTGCAACAAATACAACTAACCAAACTTCAACAGAGGAATCAATCACGGGATTCCAGTGGGATTCCACGAGTTACTAAACGTCAGATGGATAGCTGATTCGCACGCCATCTGGCGGGATATGTTAACACCGATGCTGAAATTGTATTGTTGTTGTTTGTTACGACAGAGGAAATAAGATTAAGGTTACACTCAGTTATTGATAATTGCGTAGTGACTAATTATTAGCGAATTAGTAACTAATTATAATTAATAATTAAACAGTTTCTTACCACTGATCTATAAGTGCTTATTGACCGAGCGAGAGAAGCAACGAAGCGTCTGCGTATCAGCTTGGGGCAAAAATGCTTTCGTATGTCCGTCTTCCGGATTTCTATTCTGTACGGATTTCGGGCTGTTCTCCATTGCAGGTCACATTTCTCAAGCGATTCTCGTGAATGTGAGCAGGTTCGATGTAAGTTTTTAGGGTTCCATACCTTAAAGGAAAAAATGGACCCTTATAGGATCACTTTGTTGTTCGTCTGTCCGTCTTTCTATCCGTCTTTCAAGGCCCCTTTTCTTCCCATAGGGGTACTTCCCGTAGACTTAGAAACATTAAATTTGGCAAGAAGCGAGGTCTTCTAGCACTAGTAAAGAAAACAATCTGAAAACCTTAAAGTTGTCCCTTCAAAAATAATGCGGTTTGGGCGGAACCCTCGTTGCGTCGGTCCAACTCGCACTTGGTTGATTTTTATTTTTTGTCGATTCAGTTTTTGGGATTTATTTCAAAATGGCGGAGATATGGGATGACAATATCCATACGTAAATAGAATACCAATAACTTTTTAACCCCATATCTCCGCCATTTTGAATTTGAATTAAGTTATCTACTTTGTGGAACGTTAGAATTTGAGGATTATAATAGGTACAGAACTTGGCATTCATTTAGATCTCAAATATTTTGTCGGTGAATTCGACAGCCACGATTGTTAATATTGAACTTGGCTCACATTTTCACATTTAGCTTTTTGGTAGGATATCATTACTTTTTATAAATAAATTAAAGTTCATTATTTTAATTAAAATCAATCAGATTTTAATGGAATACAAGTCTCCTGCACCTAATTCATAAACTGCTCCATAAGTTATCGAATGACGCATACTTGCGCGGTACACTTCTTCTGAGTCGTAAGGTTTAGCGTTTTGGGAGCAATTGTAGGCACTTGAACTTGCCAGTTATTACGCGACATAGGTACATACTGTACTATTACGCGACATAGGTACATACTGTACTATTACGCGACATAGGTACATACTGTACTATTACGCGACATAGGTACATACTGTACTATTACGCGACATAGGTACATACTGTACTATTACGCGACATAGGTACATACTGTACTATTACGCGACATAGGTACATACTGTACTATTACGCGACATAGGTACATACTGTACTATTACGCGACATAGGTACATACTGTACTATTACGCGACATAGGTACATACTGTACTATTACGCGACATAGGTACATACTGTACTATTACGCGACATAGGTACATACTGTACTATTACGCGACATAGGTACATACTGTACTATTACGCGACATAGGTACATACTGTACTATTACGCGACATAGGTACATACTGTACTATTACGCGACATAGGTACATACTGTACTATTACGCGACATAGGTACATACTGTACTATGGACTCACGCGGTCTATTCATTTGTTGTATATCAACGGAATTAAGGCGATGATGGAATAAAAATGCGCTGTCGAGTGGAAGTGAGATGCAATAATTACTCGCGAATAAGAAAAAGCGGGATGCCAATAATGCACTCGCGACTAATCTGAAACAACGTAAGCGCCAAAACGTAAAAAAAAAACATAAAAAAAAAAACTATTTCAGGGAATTCACTTTCAAATTGAAAATCGTTAGAAATAACAATTGTTCATACATTGCAATTATCACACAGTCATATTCACTTACTACTGCGGTGTAATAGGATAAAACCATAAAAAAGGGTTGACTTTGTATTTATTTTCTATCGAGAAAATTTTATCCAAACATGTTTTCCAATTAAGAATCTCTAGATTATATAGTCAAATTACATATACCAGAAATTAATTACGATTTGCCCAGTATTTCCTGAAAAACACATGAAAACAGCACCCCATATTTATTTAATCAGCGTCTTAAATAAAGAAAACGCAATATAAAGAAATAAGCAATTTCCATCGAGTTGATTGGAATAATTCGGTGTAGTATAAGTGTATCATCCACCCTTAGTTCTACTGTATGACTCACTGTGTTAAGTAAAAAATACGTGAGTAATCAAAATTTACGTATGTTAATCTATTTATTTCCGAAAGGAAAAATACGATCTGATATCCAGGCATAACCACCTACGAAGAAAAAAAACAATGATGATCAATTCGACAAAAGCATATATCAATTTTGTATATTACTACATCAAATACAATTTAAATATCTGAGTAAATTTCTTTTTAAATTACTCAAATCCATGAAGAAATGATAAAGTTGATAACGTTTTAAAAAGGCAGTTTTAAAAAACATGTGCGGTCCACCCGGTACTTGCGAAAATGTCACGTCTCTATTACTTCTCGTTTGTTGCTTGCTCTACTCGTGCGTGGTGTGCTTTGTATGTATTATTTATGTGGCGAAGTCGTTGCTTCTTAAAGTTTTATAGAGATTTAAATATATATATATATATATAGGTAGATAGGAAATATGGGAGTCGGAGTTACCAAGGCCTAGTCGGACAATCTCCCGAAGATTGATTTGTTCATGGTTGCAGAGCTTTTTAAAATCAATTCTAGTCATTCCAGTGCGGAGATATGAGGAGGAGGAAAATGCAAAATAAATTGCTTTCACCTACAGTTGGCTCTTTAGTGGATACTAAGTACCTAAATCTACCTGGCCTTTGCCAAGCAGTGGAACACCGTGCAGGTTAACTAAAAAAAGTACCCAAACATATAGGCAGGTACTAAATTTAGCTTTTTCGTTTTAGAATATTTTGATTTGGCGGGTAGGTACCTTCTTCGTGTAACTCCAATGCACCTCTAATTATTTTGAATATTAATTCTTATTATTCGCGTCTTTACACTATCTTACCTGCTATTATCATTTAGACACCAAACTTTTCGTAAAGAAATACTAAACTTGTGTCATAGTTTTGTTTGTACAGAGACGTATCAAGGATATATATTATGATCTTCACAGCTGTATAAAGTACTTTTAGTTGAAATGGGGCGTGGATCGTTTCTCCTCATTATACTACATCCCTTCTTTCTATTTTTGGATTTTTTGGGACACAAAAAATCAATTTCTCCGGCGGAGTAACACTTGTATTTTCGCATCGTGGCACAATACAATATTGGTTAGACGAAATTATCAACTAACGTGTACACACACTTACTGTTAGTCAAAGCGCTGAATGTAACTGAGGTCGAACGCGTGGTGGTGGCGGCGACGGCGACGGCGAACACGAGCGTGGCTGATGACGTCTTTACCGACAGGGTAGCAATCGATGGGAGACGAAATAAAAGGCTTGTCACTTAATATCTTGTCTATTTGATTGGAATACAATCCTATTATATAGCTTATATACTAGGTTGCTACATGTTATTAATGACGGACATAAGACAAAGTACGTGATGAGATATTTCCGCATATCTGTGACCGGCGTATGGGCCGGCACAACGTCATCAGCGAATCCTGTATATTAGTGAGCGTTTTTAAGAATGCACACGAAAATCACTCGAACTTCGTAATTTTTTGTCCAATTTCAATAATACTTTCAAGTAAAAAATAAGTTTTGCTGTGACTGTAATTCTACATATTTATCTAAAATCCTCATTGAGTACTTTCATATACTTGTTATCAATCTATGTTATTAATTACAATACAACGTACTCTAAAATTACCTAGCACGAAATTTAGCAAGAAAACTGCATTAAGGTAAATGCAGGTATTAACGACCCCCCAAAAATCTGCAGGTATTACCGTGGTATATTTTATTTCCATGAATTTAACTATGAACAAAGTGTACTTTTATATAAATTAAAACAGATTAAGCAAGATTATTCTTCCACCAATCGTATCGTTTCAGCTAAACATTTGCTACACTGTGGCAACATCACAAGAAATAGTCAGTTTGTGCGCCTTCCCAGCAGCAACTGGTTGTGCCATATTGAAGAGTGCTCGCCGAACGTAAGTACGCTTATTCTTTAATATAGGTTTTTAGAACATTTTATGGTATTTATGCCAATGCTATTTAGTAAAACGATTGCTTAGTATCTTCTAAATACGAACGAAGCAAGATTTATTGTATCTTAATACGTTTTCTTCTAGTAAAACGAAAATTAAAATATGGCGGTAATAGCTTCCATCATTTGGTAGTTGCTGCTATTTACCGCAGTACCCCGCGGTAATAACAACAAGTGAAAGCTGAGTGTAATTGATTTATATTCTAGAATACGGTGTGATTTGTCATTAAAACAGTACCATGATACTTTCAAATGTATATAGACAGTATTGAGTCATTTCCGTGGCACAGTTTCTCAACTAGAATTCTTAATTTTCGGCAAGAAACATCAGGCATAAAAATATCATTTCTTCAAAGTCCCTAAACAAAAAGGACTTTTTGTTTTGCAAAAATGACAGATTGTTTGATAAAATTTCTGTGACATAATTATTATAGCAGCTTGTAGAATAGGCATTTAGGTTTCCACTTTTGGATATGATAACACAACTTATTTTAATTTTGGGTCGGTATAGGATCAAAGCAAAACCTATAACTGATGCTATTATCGACCCGGTAAAATTAACAACCCTCGTTAACAGCACGTTTGTGAACCTATTAGCGAGTGATATGGGTCGGTATAACATGCACATAGTTAATGAATTTCCGATTGAAAATTCTACCTTTTATCAACTTTAGGGTACCGCGGTACAAACGTATTAAGTGTGCCTTAACTTCCATTAAACCTTTTTTTTACATTTTAAACTATGATTTGAAGTTGGTTTGTGGCTCAAATTAATTTCTTAATTTCTTATCTTACCCATCCCCATTACTAATGTCGATGCAAATGCCAAAAATTATGCCAATTATTATCGCTTAAGCTTTGTATGTCATTTGTCGGGAAATTCGATGTAAAACCATTTTTACATATATAAGTATATTAATCTATATATGGCCCCCTCACCCGCGTGGGCCATGGGAGTGTCACGTACGAATCTGACAAGCTATAGTTTTGGTGGGTTTTTGTGTATGTAAAATTGTTATTTCTCACTTGTGAATTAATTGAACTCCACTTGTTATTGTTCCATTGCAGTACCTACTATGGAGAGGAAAAAACGCAAATGCTACTCAGAGGTGGAATTCAGTGAAGCAATAGCTGCGGTTCGTAGTGGCATGAGTGTCTATCAAGCCTCAAAACAATTTCACATCTCAGAGACAACTTTAAGCGACAAACGAGATGCCAAATATGCATATGATAAATCAGGTTTGTAGAAAAAATATAGATTTGTATTTGTATAAGCAGACTTCTTAAATATCATGGATATGTAGAGTCAGTTTTACGATATGGTATTGTTAAATAATTAGTTACTTTGTTTCATTTCATATTTGCATGCTAAAATTAAAAACTGCTAGCTGATAACTGAAACTGTCATTTTGTCATCTTCCTGTTCTCATCTTAGCAAAATAAATAAATATATTTATCTTTATATTTTAGGTGTCCAAGCTGTTTTAACACTGAGTGAGGAAACAAAGATCGTTGACTGGATACACTACCTTGGGAGATCCGGATTTCCAGTTACAAAGAAGCAGTTATAAGAAGTTGTAGCTAAGCTAGTCATAAATATGAAACGCAAGAATCTGTTCAAAGGTGGTGTGCCAGGGAGATATTAGTTTGAAGGTTTCATGAAAAGACATCCAACCGTATCCAAACGAGTAGCTCAAAATCTGCCAACGAACAGAAACTAACTTACAGAGGAAAATATACGGACTTGGTTTGAAAGAATTCACGCTTACTTTGAGGCCAACGGTTTGCTGCACATTTTTGAGGAGCCACAAAGAATTTTTAACTATGATGAAACTGGATTTTTCATGTGTCCTAAGGAGAAGCAAGTGTTAGTAAAAAAAGGAAGTAAACGAGTATATAATCGTGTTTCTAATGACGAAAAATAATGCTTGACAGTATTGGTCAATGTAGCAGCAGATGGTGCTATTGCACCACCGATGATACTGTTTCCATATAAAAGAGTACCCAACTCTATAAAGGCATCTGTTCCCTCTTGGTGGGGTCTTGGTATCACAGATTCAGGCTGGATGAGTATGGAATCCTTCTATGAATACGTCACGAATGTATTCTTCCCATGGATCTTGCAGAAAAAAATTGCACTACCGGTGGTGCTTTTTTTAGATGGCCATACCTCTCACATTTCGTTGCCGCTTACTACGTTCTGCAAATAAAAAGGAATGATATTGGTTGCATTGCTGCCTAACGCAACTCACGTTTTGCAGCCTTTAGATGTTGCCGTGTTTAGGCCGGTAAAGGGAACATGGCGAGAAGTCATTCGTGATTTTAGAGTTGAGAACAATCATGCCAAACTGACGCGAGAAACATTTTCAAAATCGGTGCAGAAATGCTTTGATCTATCTTTGAAACCAGACACAATAAAAAGTGGGTTTCAATGTTGTGGTATTTACCCATTTGATCCAAAAAATATCAATTATGATAAATTACTTGAAAAGGCCAGAAAACACGCTAGAAAAGAAGCTCAAGCAACTTCATCCAAAACAGAAAAAGACGAGCTGTTTAAAAAAGAGTTCGAAGGTCGTTTATCGCCTGTAACGCTATTTGCCTTTCAAAGTGAAACTGAAAATGAATGGACAGGAGATCTTCAATATAAAAAGCTGTTTACGTTTTGGAAAAATATGACGTCATGCCAAGCAGTTAACCAGCCTCTTGAGCTAAGTGATACAACTTTTGTAAATAACGTCGACCAAGAAAATGAATCAGAATAGGTAATGATCTTCCAAGTGGGTAATGATAACATACTCATTCTAAATAACCTCAGAGTGGAAGTTGACAGTGGGGTGAACCCTCCGCCAATACAAGAAAAATCAGAAAAAATATGTACATCTGAAGATATACATGACCCAGCCACAAGGTCCTTGACAATGAAGATGACACCAGATACCCAACAATCACCGCATGCAGATTTCTCTGAAAGACAAGAATGTTTATCATCAACAACAAACTCACCAACAATATCACTTAGTATAACATCTACTGGCACAAAATGTTTATCGAAAACCAACAACACATCTGGACCTGTGCCAGCACTGATTAATAATAATAAATAAAGCAATAAGAAACAAGAAATTATAGCAGAACAAACACTGAATCCACGTAAAAAGGATATATCAGAACCCTCGAAAATCCCAGTACTAAGATCAAAGCTACCAAAAAAACAGAAACCTGCACACAACTCTGTCTTGATCTCTCCTGTGAAATTACCTATGCCTGGTGCCTCTTACTGTACCAAAGTTTCTGATGAACAAGGATATTTACGGTCTTCAACGCCTCAATCGAATAAAGCGCTTAGCCCTAAATCTAATCTATCGACTTCAGTAATCGAAAATTCTGATGACGAAGAAATATTCCCTTTGATGCGCTCTCAGCTCCTTAAAAAAGAAACCGAACCTGAAAAAACAATATCACACCAAAATCAGGAGACTATTTCCGAGATGAAAACTCCTACAAAATCTTCAGAGACGAATAACAAAAAGATAAACAATAAAAACGACGACAGTGACAAAACTATTGTTCCAACACCATTTAAACAGTTAGAAACACTTTTCAAAAATGCTTTCTATTTCCCGAAGAAAGAAGAGAAACCTCTCAAAAAGAAGGTATACAAGAAAGTAACACCCACTGTAGCAACGGCAGAAGAGTTCATGGAACACCAAAGAAGAATTGAGAGTGAAAAGGCTGAAAAAGAAAGATTTAAACAGCAAAAAAAACAAGAAGCGTTGAAGAAAAAGGAAGCGAGACCTAATAAGCAAAAATAAAAAAAATAAGCAGAAAAAAATTGTGGCTGAAAAAACAACAAAGAAAAACACACAAAAAGTAATCAAACACAAGATAATACATCACCAAAACCAAGCACTTCTTTTGACCTGCCTACTCACTGCACACCTGATAAAGTTGACATCCGTACAGCACAGAACAGTTCAGCTCAGAGCGATGATAGTCGCAAAGAATATAGAAAAGAAATAGATAGAAGCGTAAAGCGCCTTTGGTTCCTTGAAAATAGTTCAGATGATTCAAGCTCAAAAGAAAATAGTTTCTCGTGATGGCATGACCTTACTAGAAAACCAATACAATGCTCTCAGAAAGTGTGATACAAATTATGTTATACGTTGGTATAGGTAGGTATCTACAGCAGTGATTTTTGGTACCTTGGTAGGTACTTCATATAGAAAATTATGTTTTTCTTATTGCATTTTGTCATTTTGTCCACACGAAATAGTATATTTTACTTTAGTATTGTGCCTATTCTTGTTACCGCTACACAAACAAGTGTACGTTCTGCACCGTGAGTTGTGTTGTCTATGACTTTATTCACGAATTATCAACCATTAAGTACTTCCTTTTGTGAAGTCGGTTAATAAAAGTGCTGTGTTGAAAGGATCTTCATTACTTACTTAGGTTTCTTTGTAGATTAAGCTAAAAGTCATTAAAAAGAACAAGTTTATGTGGCAATATCTTTTGTTTTATTTAAAATTCCTTCAAAATAGATTAAATAAATTATATTTAAAAAACCTAAAAAACACGCTTTTACGTACTACTTAGTTTATGGAACTAAAAAGTAAAAAATAATTCTTTGTAATAATCGAAATAAAAAAGCGTAGGGTCCTTTACATATTTTTTTTACAATTACTCTGCTTTTATGGGAATAGAGCTAATAGGAAATTATAACAATTGATATCGAGCACCCCACGATTTTTTATTTCGATTTTTACTAAGAATTATTTTTTACTTTTTAGTTCCATTAACTAGTACGTAAAAGCATGTTTTTTTAGTTTTTTAACTGTTTTTTTTTTAATTTTTAGTTTCATCTTCATATCCTCCAAATCTTGGATGGTCTTCATCTTCCACCAACTCCTGGATGATTTTCATGTTCTTCATCTCTCGGATGCTCTTCATTATCTCCCAACTCCTGATTGCCCTTCATCTTCCTCCAACTCTTGGATTCTTTTCATCATCTCCCAACTCCTGATTGCTCTTCTTCTTCCTCCAACTCCTGGATGCTCCCCATATATCTCCACCTTTTGGATGTTTTTCATCTTCTTTCAACTCCTCGATGGTCTCCATCTATCTCCAACTCCTGGATGCTCTTCATCTTCCTTCAACCTCTGGATGCTCTTCATCTTTCCCCAACTCCTGGATGCATTTACTCTTCCTTCAAATCCTGGATGCTCCTCATCATCTTCCAACTCCTGATTGCTCTTCATCTTCCTCCAACTCCCGGATTTTCTTTGTCATCCTCCAAATCCTGGATGCTCTTCATCATAATAATCCTTTATTGCACAGAAAACACAGTGGAAATTATAACAGAAACAGTATGCAAAGGTGAGCTTATTTCTAAAAAGAAATTTCTTACAGCTAACCTGTGAAGAAAAGAGAAAAATTAAATATAGAGAGGTAGTCCTAGTGTACAATTAAGAGTTAAAAGAAATAAATAAAATAAATATACTATCAAATAAATCACAATACACCCTACGTAATTACTATAAAATAAATAAATAGAATACAATAAATAAATACATATACATAAATACTATGAGATACCCACTATTCGGAAGAGAGGAGATGCTGTTTCAGTTTTTTCTTGAAAGTGACCAAGGATTTGCAATCCCTTATAGCGCAAGGAAGTGCATTCCACAAACGTATTGCCCTTAACCTAAACGAGTGCTCGTAACCAACAGCACCATCTCCCAACAACAACATCATCTCCCAACTCCTGGATGCTCCTTATCTTCTTTCAACTCCTGGATACTCCAACTCCTGGATTGTTTTCACCTTCTTAATCTTTTGTATGCTCTATATCCCAACTCCAGGATGCTCTTCATCTTCCTCCAACTCCTGGATTGTATTGTCGGTCTCAATAAGGGCTAGTAGGATAATCCCGAGTTAACTTTGACAACTCCATATAAATGTGTATAGAGTTGTCAAAGTTTACTCGGGTTAAGTGTTATTCCGCTTTCGTACTGCTGTCCCTAAGTGTGCAAAATTTGAAATTAATCTGTTATTTAGAAGTCGGTGGAAACAGCGTCAGAATATTCCGTTACAAACATACATATTTATATATATACCTACATACATACAGTGAAGCTAATAAAAGCGTGTTAAAAATGGACGGAACAAAATACTTATTTCAATACATTTACTTCTTCAATACTTCTACGCTCGGTAATACCATCTCAGTACATGTCTCTATCACCGAGTGAATAAAATTTCTTCGTCACTCGAAAACAGCTTCCTGTGAGAAGCTATCACCGAGTATAGACGAGAGCCTACCCTCGGTAAATACCTCGGTATTAGCTGCTCGGTATGTGCGGACCCTCGGTATTACCCGCATTCGTCTTTCTGATTTTAAAAAATATTTTCTCTGTCCTATAGATAAGTAATCAAATTTTGGTAATTAGTAATAGATAGTTAATTTAATAAACTTCAGACAAAAAAATATTTATGGACTTAACACATTTACATATGCGTCTTTTTTACTTACCAATTTAAAATTTCGCTTAGCCCCCTCGTTAATACCTGCACTTACCTTAGCATTCCAGTGAATACGACAACAAAATAACTAATGAGCGTAGCTGTTGCTTGCTGCGGGGCGTTCGCGTCGACGACGCGATGTAGACAACATAAAAATGTAGGATAAATATATGTTATAAAAGGTCTATTAGAGATAAGAATGGACTTTTAAAATTACCGGATATCTGTTATATTTAATACTTAAAAATATTTTTCGCAATGCATTATTATTCAACTAAATGAACAAGCGCTCGGAGACGAAATCAGTTTCATATATGAAACTTACACGCAAAAATAGGTAAAATAAGGGATTTTTTTTAAGTTGTTTTATTTTATTTTTAATGTTATTATTACAGGAGTTTAGTAATATTTTCTATAATTTTCTTGGTCCCGGAGCTCGGGCTGCCCCGCGGGGCTCTGCGCGGGAGCATGCGTCAGTCTGCTTCGACGCGATGCTACGGGTATTTGTTTTCTTTCGTATATATTTCGTATTTCGTATATATTTATTGCACATAAAACAACATAAGATATAATAAACAGAAAGGACATCTACAAAGGCATGCTTATCTCTAAATAGAGATCTCTTCCAGCAAACCCAAGGTTGATAAGAATAATTTAATATACAGGATAGACCTATGTGCTCTGATAAGATACATACATATATTACTGAACTATTGAACTAACTGCTAGATACACTACATACACAAGTACATAAATATTATATAAAAATATAAATACACCTAAATAAACTAATATATACAAAGCTCAAATCTAGGATAGAGAAAGATAATGCTCCTTCAAACGATTCTTAAAGACGGGCAGAGATGGACTATCTCTGATAGTGCAGGGAAGCGAGTTCCAGAGAGTGATCGCCCGCAATCGAAAACAGTGCTTGTATGCGACGGTGTTGTGATGAGGTATAGAGAGCAGGGAAGCCGTGTGAGTTCTACGTGGACGAGCCGAAGGGAGAAATTGAAAAAGCTCACGGAGAAAGCTAGGGTATCGAGGGTTGGTTAAGATGTTGAATAGAAGAGTGAGGATGTGTGTGTCCCGACGAAGACGGATCGGCAGCCATTTTAACTCCTTGCGATACTGCGAGACGTGGTCGAACTTGCGCAGTCCGAAGATAAACCGAATCCCGAGATTTTGAAGTCGCTCGAGTCTGTTCAGTTGCTCTTCGTTGGCGCTAGCCCAACAAACATCGGCATAATCGATCAAGGGGAGAAGAAGAGATTGAGCAATAGTAATTTTTGTTTGATGGGGCAGAAAGTTCTGAAGCCGTCTTAGTGAGTGAAAGGTGGCAAAGACGCGCCTACTGACCTCGCTGACATGGTTAGTCCAGGAGAGTTGTCTATCAAACATGACACCCAGGTTTTTGGCCTTGTCACTGTAGGCGATTAGAGTACCGTCATTGGTAACCGGCGGTATGGGCAATTGTTGTAATACGTTTAAAGAGTGTCTAGTACCTATAATAATCGCCTGGGACTTACTGGGGTTTACCAGCAATCCGTATGACAAAGCCCAGGCTCTGATGTTCTCAAGGTCAGCGTTCAGTGTGTCTATAGCCAGGTTCACATCACTAAAGAGGAAATGACGATAAATCTGAAGATCATCAGCATAGAGATGATATGGGGAGGAGATAACATCGGAGATGGAGTTGATGAAGACAGAGAATAAGAGAGGGGAAAGAATACCACCCTGAGGAACTCCCGCCAAAACATCGCACCACTCAGTAAAGGTCTCCTCAGACCTTATGCGCTGCTGGCGATCTCTAAGATAAGAGTCAAACCAGCAGGCCGAGCGAGACGAGACATTAAGGGACCCTAATATTTGAGTAAGAATGTCAAAATCAACACAGTTGAAGGCGCTACTGAAGTCAAGCAGTGCTAGCACAGAAAGCTGTTTGTTATCCATAGCGAACTGGATATCATCCGTGACCTCTAACAAAGCCGTTGCGGTGCTGTGACCTGACCTGAAGCTGGATTGGAAGCGGTTGATCAAATTATTTCTGGTTAGATAGGAAGAGAACTGGGTATGGACAACGGATTCAAGAACTTTGGAAAGGAGCGGTAGGATGGAGATGGGACGAAACTCTTTGAAGGAGGAAGGATTGGATGTTTTAGGCAAAGGGATGACATGTGCCTTCTTCCATACTTTGGGAAAGGAACACTCTGATAAAGAATAGTTAATTAAATGAGTGATTGCAGGAAGCAGCTTGTCGAGCACGCACCTGATCATTCGAGGACAAATTTTGTCATCTCCTTTAGAAGAAATTTCCAGCAATGCCTTCCTAACAGCATCGACTCCAACCGGGCTGAACTCGAAAGGAGTAGTGGTAGCAGCAGGTCTTAACCGGAGGCTACGCAGGGTGGCTTCCTTGAAGATAAAGTCCATCACGACAGGGGGGGGCAGAGAAGAATCTATCGAGACCGTTGAGATCGACATTACCGACTGGCAGATCCCGGGACTTACCGACGCCAAGAGTACGTAGAAACTTCCACACCTGAGCAGGAGTGTAGTTCACGATGCACTCGTATATGTGGCGGCGCTTAGCGTCACGACACATACGGTTGCATCGATTACGGAGAGATTTGAATGTGTGAAAGTTCTCGTTAGTTGGGTCTTTCTTGTAGCGGCATTTAGCTCGGTTCCTCTTGGTCATTAGGCGTTTGATAACGTCGTTAAGCCAAGGTGCGGGCAGGTGCTTCACCCTAACTCTCTTGATCGGAGCGTGTCTGTCAAACAACCCCAAGATAATTGTGTTGAAGTTGTTGACTTTGTCATCAACGGTCTCGCTAGAGATGACGGGGGACCAATCAATAGAGGACGCATCAGCTTTAAGAGAGTCAAGATTCAATTTTTTAAAGCTGCGAATATCTAAGAATTTAGCTCTACTCTTGGGAGACCTTATCTTGTATGATAGAAATATCAGATCGGATGTTATAATCAGATCAAGGAGGGAGGGTGTACAATGAGGTTGAAAGTGAGTAGCATCGAGGGGAAGAATATGCATATTCAAGGAGTCAACAATCGACTGGAGTTTATCAGAGCGGCAGTTATTTTTGAGAAGACAGGTGTTAAAATCACCAAGAATAAGAGTATCACTATACAGTGGGGTCAATTCATTCAAAAGGGATTCGAACGACTCAAAGTAGTCTATACGAAGAGAAGGGCTGTAGAAACACCTAGAAGAACCTTATTATGGTGAAGACAGATTTCCAAGAAAAGATACTCCGCAGATTCGGAGTATTGACTCGGAGAAGCACTGACTCCTTTGCACGGGATATCCGAGCGCAGGTAGACAGCAACCCCTCCGTCAGCCTTCCCAACTCTGTCATTCCTATACAGCCTGTATCCTGGAAGACAGTACATAGAAGAGGGCAGGCTAGGCTTAAGGAATGATTCCGACACAAGAATGCCGTCTATACATTGCTGATTAAAAGTGTCTACAAGGTCAGAATAACTCGAGTGTATACTCTGGGCATTAATGTGAACTAGGTTCAAATTTTTCCCCAGACCATTCCCAAAACAATTTTTCAGTTTGATTGAAAGAGATTCCGCTAAAGATGAGTTTTCATTGTCACTCTCTGCACTTTCAAAGAAGTCATCGTTGGAGGAGCACGAGAAGAAACTATCTTCAATATGTAGTGAGCTATCCATATTATTATATAATATAAATAAATAAAATTTAAATAAATAAACTACCTACGTAGTAAGTACCTACAAAGTAAAAAATATAAATATATATATACATATAAAGGGTGACCTAGACCCCTAACCTTCGGAGTGCTGAAAGATATCTAAGTTCTTATGGCATAATTTTCAATGCAATACTCAGCTTAGATTATTATGGTAGAATATGATACACAGTTATATACTCATCTTTGTTATTTAAAAAAAATATATATAAGTTAATAATAATGCGAACACATAACGACGCGCAATCAGGACCGCATCCAAACGCAAGAACGAAACGCCAAATATTCAACAGTTGCAAAAATTAAGAAGCTGACGTTTGCGTTTAGTTTATACACTGGCAGAAAAACGAGGTTGACTGACAGTGTCTAATTCTCAATGCCATTGGCCCTTGTTCAGCCCTTAAGGGCTGTGATTTTCCTATTTTTGCGTGTAAGTTTCATATAGGAAACTGATTTCGTCTCCGAGCGCTTGTTCATTTAGTTGAATAATAATACATTGCGAAAAATATTTTTAAGTATTAAATATAACAGATATCCGGTAATTTTAAAAGTCCATTCTTATCTCTAATAGACCTTTTATAACATATATATATTCTAAATTTTTATGTTGTCTAGTTTAGCCTAGAATTGAAGCTAAAGATGCATCTCTGGCCATATTTAATCCCTTAATGATATTATGCACGTATTATGAATAAGGGAGTTATCACATAATTAGCAGTCATGGTGGCCAAATAGATCGTAACACGTCTTTATTATAACTGGAGTAAGGATGTGTTACGATCTATTTTGACTATTTGGCTGCACTAACTACATGAACTGTACTATGGTATACTTTGCGGTTCGAATAACATGAGGACTTCTAAACTGAAATTATTGTTTGCTATAACAAATTCGACTGGCGCTTAGTGTGTAAATAAAAACAGTTTTTTGGAAAATATTCCAAATCTTAAAAAAACCGGTCAAGTGCGAGTCTAAATCGCGCACGAAGGGTTCCGTACCACCGTTCAATGGAAGCGATGGTGTGGAGTGAATAGTTTGGATTTTACACAGCAAAATATTGTTTACAAAGTTATTGGTGCGGTTACTTTCACACTCCATGTAAGTAACCAGGTGCATCCATAAGTTTGTATGTGGTATTGAAAGAATTGTTGTATGGGAGCCCCCTTAAATATTTCTTTTATCCTGTTTTTTAGTATTTGTTGTTATAGCGGCAACATAAATACATAATCTGTGAAAATTTCAACTCTCTAGCTAGCTAGGTTCTTGAGATACAGCCTGGTGACAGACGGACGGATGGACGGACGGACGGACAGCGGAGTCTTAGTAATAGGGTCCCGTTTGGAACCCTTCGGGTACGGAACCCTAAAAACACTCTTTCTTTATCTTAGGTTCGAAAAAATACAATTACCCAGCTGGATTCCAAATTTCAACTTGCTATGCCATCTGGAAGTGGGTAAGGTTTTTGATGTTACGTCAGTCTGTCAGTAAGAAAATCCCGATTTTTAGATTTTGTATCTTAATAACCGATTGAGCTGTATTCATGAAATTTGGTATTTTAGTTAGCCTTGAGGGTCTTAATAAATAAAACATTTTTCTTATGTTAAAAGATTTTGAGTTACGTTGGTGTCAAAAATGGCTCCAAATGGTTCGTGTAACAGCAAAAGGCCGCTGCGTCGCCAGTTCTCTTCTTTTGAAATTGCCTTTGGCAGCTGCCGCGTGTCTAGATTAATTTCAACTTGATATTTTTACGCATTCCTGAGAAAAAGAGCCTTGACAAACGGACAGACAGACGGACAAGAAAGTGATCCTATAACAGTTCCTTTTTTCCTTTTAAGGTACGGAACCCTAAAAATGTAAAATGTGTGTAATTCAGATTTTATTTTATAATTCAAAGAAATTCTATAGTGTTCTTCTGACATAAATAAAAAAGGAAAATGAAAAAACAACGGCCAAGTGCGAGTCGGACTCGCGCACGAAGGGTTCTGTACTATGGTAAGGGTGGTGTGGAGTGAATAGTTTGGATTTTCCATAGCAAAAAGTTGTTTACAATGTTATTCGTGCGGCTACTTTTACACTCCATTTACGTAACCAGGTGTATTCATAAGTTTGTATGTAGTATTGAAAGAATCGTTGTATGGGAGCCCCCTTAAATAATTATTTAATTCTGTTTTTTAGTATTTATAATAATAATAATAATAATAATAATACCTTGGACACTATTTACACACATTGATCTAGCCCCAAACTAGGATTCCCTGTATCTTGGGTACTAGACAACGATATATATACTTATATAGAGAAATATTATACTTAGATAGATAAACAACCATGACTAGGGTACAAACATCCATTCTCGTCAAACAAACATTTGCCCCCACCGGGACTCGAACCCGGGACCCTTGGTTTCGTAGGCAGCGTCACTGCCGACTCGGCCATTCGGGTCGTCTAATTTGTTGTTATAGCGGCAACAGAAGTACATCATCTGTGAAAATTTCATCAGTCTAACTATCACGGTTCATGAGATACAGCCTGGTGACAGACCGACAAACAGACAGACAGACGGAGAGAGGGGTCTTAGTATTACGGTCCCGTTTTTACCCTTTGAGTACGGAATATAAAATATAAAAATGTAAAAATGCACCAATCAGAACTAACATAAACCAGCAGTCGTGTCGTAATTGGTAAATTTTTCAAAAGCGATTGAAAATTCTAGATGTCAGTAGGCCCTTCAGAAATATTATTATAAATGTAAAAGTAGCGATGTTAAGATGTTGGGATGTTTGGATGTTTGGATTTTTGGATTTTTGGATGTTTGGATGTTTGTATGTTTGTGCCTCAATCATGCTACAACGGCAGAACGGA
Source organism: Argyresthia goedartella (assembly GCA_949825045.1). Taxonomy (NCBI): domain Eukaryota; kingdom Metazoa; phylum Arthropoda; class Insecta; order Lepidoptera; family Argyresthiidae; genus Argyresthia; species Argyresthia goedartella. The sequence goes on along the minus strand of OX463831.1, from coordinate 8,455,315 downwards.
TTTGAATGAAATTTACCACAGAGATAGTTTATGAGCTAGATTAACAAATAAGATACTTTTTGTCCGACTGCACCAGAGGGAGGGTAATGTTATCTCGGTAAATGATAATTCCTTGAAACACGCAGATGAAGTTGCGGGCATGAGCTAGTAAAATATATTTACACATTTCCATTGTATGCCTAAATATATACGTATATATTTAGGCATACAATTCCTAGACCAATTGTATGAACATTGTCGTTTATATATTATTTCCGATATATTGATCTAGTCGTGCAAGTGGGCCTCGCAGATGCATGGCGGAAAACTCCACAATTTATAATGACTTTTCAAAAGTTTTCAAAACCGAAACCGCCCTTTTCAGATTGCCATAGTAACGCGGTTGCCAGGGCAACAAACAATCACATACATCAAGCCACCCACAGTTTTTATCAGTTTTGTTATTGTTTTTGCTTGCAGCTTTATTTTGCATAGTTTTGTAGACATATTTTAGGAGTAGCTAGAAGAAGCCAAGATGGATTCTGACGAGGAGGAGACTTTTGGAGCAGCCATCGCAATCGGCTCGGAGACCACCGAAGCGGAGAGGGAGTATGAAAAAGTTAGTGCAACTTTCACTATCATCAACATTTATCTTTATCATCTTAGATTAGGAACTCTACGGCCGAGCTGTCGATGTTCCGTCTCACAGGGAAAAGGTTCCGGCTTCAAACCCAGCCGACCTTACGTTTTTTATGTTTTTTATTACTGTAGATTGAGCTATACTCCACCACGCTGGCTCAGTGCGGTTTGATGGAGAGAGAGGTGTCGGGGTAGAGACCAACCCGTCTGCCAGAAGTTATCAATCTGCCCTCTGACACAGTTCTACAACGAGTAGCGATAGTAGCCGGGAGCCCTTTATCTACGGCTTTACGTCTGGCCCCATGTGGCTACCTACGGCTCAATCTTACTCGTATCCGGGTAAAAGCCCTTGCCCCTCGGTGGGAGCACTAATGGGCTACATTTATAATTTACTTAGATATTTACAAAATATTCTTAGTAGTCGTATTTTTTTGTCTATTCTCTATGTTGGATCACCGTGGGAATAGAAGCACAAAAACACCCACAGATTGGTTAATTGACAGAAACACACTGCTGTTTCTGGTCCTTAATGTGTGGGGCCAGCCAGAGGCCAAGTATGTGCCGTTACTAAGGCGGCCTGCCGTATAATTTAAACGCGTCTTGTATGAAATGATGCGTAGACTTTGAGGTCATGTACAAATGCGAGCTTGTCCCTAACAACAAATGTGTCAATGTTCCAGGTCCTCGAAGATATGCGTGAGGCGGATGGCCTGAAACTGTACGCCGATGTTTACATCAAACTTTACGATTCCTACTTCAAAAAGAAGGAAGAAACCACCCGATATCTTGAGGAGATTGACATCCTAAAGGTAAGGTGTAGATTTTACAGGAGATGAGCAAGAAACTTATTATTGATGGTGGTTTTCCTACCTGCATTTTCACTGTTTCGTAGCTCTGAGATCTCTTTGGGATTCCGCAGCTCTGTTAGCATCTTTAAGTCCTGATTATACATAAGATGAATGAGTGGACAAATAATTGTCTTTTACTCCCTATGGTACTTAAGCACGGCCAGCTGAGTACGTCACTAATTAGATGAGATTTTTTTGCGATCGATTGTCAAAAACCTTTCACTGAGCTATAAAGTCACCTGTTGTTTTACTAACACTCAGACAAACTCTTGGAATGGAAACACCTGGTGTGGTGATCCCACCATGTTCTAACCCCGAAATAAAACAGGGAAAATCTAAGATGGCTGGGCCGATTGTAATAAAGATTTTTCGTTTCAGGCGAAGCTGGGTCGTTTCGATGCGACCGTCACCGATTACCTTTCCGAGATTAGTGACGCGAATAAAACTATCGATAAACTTCGTGCTGATATCGGTAAGTAACCGATATTTCTACAGACTGTAGAAGAAAGATGTAAAGGTTGTTGTGGATTTTGACTACCAAAAATACTAATGGCGTATGCCACTGAGCCGTGGGGGAGGGCTTTGAACATCCTTATGTCATTACGATAGCGACTTTAATAACATTACATAACATAACATTTACATACGACGACCCGAATGGCCGAGTCGGTAGTGACGCTGCCTACGAAACCAAGGGTTCGAGTCCCGGTGGGGGCAAATGTTTGTTTGATGAGAACGAATGTTTGTACCCTAGTCATGGTTGTTTATCTATCTAAGTATAATATTTCTCTATATAAGTATATATATCGTTGTCTAGTACCCAAGATACAGGGAATCCTAGTTTGGGGCTAGATCAATGTGTGTAAAAGTTGTCCAAGGTATTATTATTATTATTATTATTATTATTATTATTATTATTATACAGGGCATAAATTGCTACTGGCCCACACTCAAACTTCAAACTTATTTTTAAAATATAGATTCTTACGAACCCTTTTTGAATGTTAATTGAATCTATATAATGCAAGAAAAACTCTCCCGCTTTCTCGCACTCTCTCTACTCCCGCTTCGGAAAGTGTTATGGCAGCGGAGAAGAAGGCCGCCTACTTTTCTTTTCTATTTCTTTTTTACCAAACTTCTGTTTCTTCTGGAATGTCTACATTAAAGTCTCCAACAACTATAATCTTTTTTCTTTTAATTTAATATTGTTTCTTATAATATTAGAGAACCTCCGCGAATAGCGAACTGTCGGTTGAAAGAACTGGCAATAAAATAATTCAAATAATTTAATAACATTTGGTAATCTTATTGCCAATGTGCTGTGAAACAAACAACATCATATTTATGCTTTTCTAAAAATAATTCAACTTGTAGTATTTCTCTGGAAAAGCCCTGAATATTTTGGTGCATTATTTTAATATCACCATGCTTTTCCTTTTTCCTAGTATTTGTCAATTGATTGCCAGAAAACCTCTGCTTCTGCATGTTCATTCTATGCACGCATTTATTTTGTCGCTCAGATAAGTAAGAATAATAGGGAAAATTGCAAATAAAAAACTTTTTTTATCTTTATTTAAAGAGCTCTGTACATTATATACATTACATGACAATGTCGCTCTATAGGACAATATATAGACAAACAAAATAAAAACATGTCCATTACCAATGATATAAACCTAACTACAGATGTAGTGAATAATCCTTTCCTTTCGTATTTTCTCGGAAATGTTCGTTTTTGTCTTACTACTTCACTTCACTGACATTGATAAATAAAGTATGCGATTTATTTGATACCTACACGTAATTTAATAAAACAGTAATTCATAGACACATCGGCACCATTCGGGTGTTATCGTTGTTCCGAGTTTTGCCGATAGGAAAGGATTATTCACTACATCTGTACCTATTCCTAATGTAAATGTTTGCTAATTTCTACAGCATTCTGGCTTCCCCGGAGGTTGGGAAATCCAGAATGCTGATACATCCAACCACACCCAAGAAAAACTTATAGTTTATTAACTGCATTCTAAAGGCCTCGTTCCGGACACACTCCGTCAGCACATGGACGACGTCCTCAGACGTCCCACACTCATCGTAATTTGGGGGCCCTACTTTCCCCATTAAATATCCAAATTTGTTCAGAGGAATGTGTCCGGAAAAAAGCCTTATGGCAAATACGATGTCACTTCTTTTCAATCTCGCACTAGAAGCGAACCAAGGGTACCGAGGAGCTTCAGGCTGGACAGTTTTACACGAAGCGTCTCCACTCGAAAGTTTTTTTCATCTCTTTCTGCTAGTAGGCGGTTGTCGATCTCTTCGGCTTCAGTTATTTTCTGTTGAAGCTTGGGCATCTGTTGCTCAGCATGCATTCTGCGGATCGTCATCTTACTATCTGGTTGGTGGCAGGCTCTGAGAAACAATGAAGCACCTTTCTGGGTTATTTAGGAATGGCTACCTAAGTGCTCTACTTCAATGATATTTCTCAATGCCTAATGAATAGTTAAATACATAAACAGAAAATAGATAGAACGAGGCAGGAAACCAGAAAGTAGACAAAAATGTATCTAGCAAGTTTTTAAATTCTAACCTGGCAGAGTTTATAAGATCAGAGTGTCGATAAGGGGGCGGAAGCCAAGCGGTTTCAACAATTCTGCTAGACGTGTAGGTGTGTCAGCTGAGATATCATTAGTTCAACATGTGTGCACACATATATCTGAACTTCAGACATCTGAACTCAGATATCTGTATAATCATAGGAATTCCTCAGCGCATCGCACAATTTACATTGACAATAGGTTGGTCGGTAATCAATTTGCAGTGTATCACTGATTTTGAGGTATTTGTAATGTGGAATGCGTGTGGTTCTGATTAGTTCCGTCTACAATATGTGATAAGGTTAAGAAACAAAGTACTCCGCTGGTGGTTCCTTTGTGTTATTCAAATTCACATACGAATAAATGCTCGGTGGATGATGCAATCTTCTTTGTGACAGAAAAACTGGCCACAAACACTTGTCCCCCTTTTATTCGCCCTAACAACAATTTTATACCATATTTAAACTATATTTATGCCCTAAATATTAATAAAATTACAATTAAAATCAGTTGCCATTTCTTTGACAGCTGACCGGCCGGCGGGCGCGTGCGTTTCGTCATTATTATTTCGTGACGGTCACACGTTTTGGTCGAAAGACGAAAGAGTGTGAAACAGTTACTATGAATAAATCTTTGCAATCTTTTGAGTTGCAGGGGGGATAAACTTATTAGTTTATAGCCCAAATATATTTCATTGATATCTAGTAAAAGGATTTGTTAATGTTCGATTAATTGTAGGTAGTGTTAAGTGGATTTGTATATGTCTTCCCGCCTGCAATAATTTAAAACATATATATTATATTATGTTATTTATATAGGTACCTAATACATTTTAATACACTTTACTTACTTACTCTTCACACTAAATTATAGAGCTTGATTTTTCCTTTTTAGTGGTTATTTTATACAATCGGGGCTTTTTATTGTTATTTTCTTATTTTTTTTGTTTTTATTATTATTATTTTATTAACTAATACTATGTTATTTCTATTTAAGTTTAAAGAAATACACCGAAGAGTGATGGTACACACCCAGTCCATGGCCCGTCGTTGGATTTCTTTGCCCTGATAGTTTTTTTCATTAAAAATCCTTCATTTTGATACCCCACTAGATGGGTGTGGTGAAAAAAGTTTTTTTTGGAACTCACAGCGTTATGGCGTCTTAAATCTGCCTTTTTGCTTTTAATTGTTTTTAATGTACCCAGTGGTACTTGCGCTACCAAGACAAATCTAGCGAAACCTCAAAAGTTAAATTCCTTCAAGTCGTTCATGCTGTAGCAGGGAACATAGAAATATACATACATACACACACACATACATACACTCGAAAAACCTCCTCCTTTTCGAAGTCGGTTGAAAAGGGTCTTCTTGACCGACAGACAGACAGACAACGAAGTGTTCCTATATGTTTCCCTTTTTCCCTTTTAAGCTGCGGAACTCTAAAAATAACTCTCGTTGACCTTTATATTCTACTTAGAATCTATTACTTATAATTTACTACATTTAAGAGATTATTTAAATAATAGATTATTATACAAGGAAGGTAAGTCACCAATTGCACCCTTATGGTTCGAGGGTGTAGTAGATCACTTACACCCGAGTGCAATACTCTTATATAACTTTTCATCACTAATGCGAGGAAATAAAAACAAACAACGTTATTTATTTTAAAAAAAGTACCTACAATTTTTCATGCGATTTTCTTGCTGGTCAGGGGGAGTTCATGGAACAAATTTATTTTGTTACTTTTAATCGCACATCAAAAATACTGATTTTCATAGCAAAAAAGGATCAGCAGAAACACTTTTGATGTTTTAAGTATTTTTGTTGTTCTTACATTTTCAACCTAATACTATTTTTATTCTATTTTTTATTCTATTTCTATTATAATATTTTGCCCTGATATTTTCTGTGAAAATCAATGTATTTGCTGTGAAAATCAGTATTATTGATGTGCAGTTTAATATTTCCCTATAAAAATTAGTTTATTATTATTTGTTGAGTTTATTTAGAATATACTCAAACAATAATAGTAGTTTATGTGACTGCTGCATAATGGAGGGCATTAAAACTCGAGAGTGGGTTTATGAAACTCGTCTTCGGCTCGTTTCATAATAATATCAATCGAGAGTTTTAATGCCTAATTATGTACAGTTACATACACTAGTTTATCTACACACATATCATTTAAGCTCTCTTTGATGTGTTCAGGAACCGCATGTTTGACCGGCATTGTGGTTCTGTAATTGTTTAGCTTGTTCTTTAGTACCAACTTCACGCAGACGGGCGTCGGCGTTCGAAATTTGAATGTCAATACCAACTTCACAGACAAACTAGGGACGGCACGCGGGTGGGCGTCGGCGTTCGAAATTAGAATGTCATTATATGTAGAAAAACTACACATAATGACCATTATGTGTAGTTTTCCAGATACGAAACGAGTTTTTACCAAGTAGTTTAACATAATGCTGGTCGTAACGTGCGGTTTTTGAACGCAGTAAAGAGGGTTTATGATAAGTGTGTAGATAAAAGATTTTAATTATATACCGTCGTGAAAGCTAAACTTGAACTTAAATCACTGTGTCAAAGCTCAAACCTATAATATAGGTGTAATAGTTTTTTTATAAATGGAACTCAACTATTTACCGGATTTCCTGTGACATGGGAATAAGAAATAGCTACGTCACACAGTAAACGCATATATATATATATATATATATATATATATATATATATATCTATATATATATATATATATATATATATATATATGTATATATGTATATATATATATAGCATAGATTCGGAAAACGATGGGATTAAAAATAATTGAGTCGAACTGTGGTGTGTCGTCTCGTAGCAATGGAGTTGAGATGGATTGCTTTGCCTATAATCTTACTGAACTGTATTCCAACAGAGGAAGCCCGTGCCCTGGCCGACGCTATGCATTCGCGTGAGCTGTCCTGCGTGGAGAGCCTGGAGACCATGAAGAAGACCGCCGCGAAGCTGGAGAAGGAGCTGGACGCGAGGAAGCGAGCTGGCGATGATGACCCGTGAGTCAGTCAACCAATCAGCCCACATTCACCCACTGCTGGCTGTATAATAATAATACCTTGGACACTATTTACACACATTGATCTAGCCCCAAACTAGGATTCCCTGTATCTTGGGTACTAGACAACGATACACATACTTAAATAGATAAATATTAATACTTAGATAGATAAACAACCATGACTAGGGTACAAACATCCGTTCTCATCAAACAAATATTTGCCCCCACCGGGACTCGAACCCGGGACCCTTGGCTTCGTAGGCAGCGTCACTGCCGACTCGGCCATGCGGGTCGCTGTAATCATGGGGATGTAAACCAAGGGGTGGCTGAAGAAAAAAGGCCGGGTAAAACGTGGGCAACGTTTTAGCCATCGTTTTAATTTTCCAACGTGTAATGTACGTGCACCTAGAATAGATGATTTAGAGGAACGATGTGGCTACTCAGAGCCGCAAGCGTTCCGGTTGGCAGACCATCCCGGCCTGATGGATGAGGGAATAGAACCGAGAAATCCCGGAACCGAAAATTTACCCGGTTCTTTATGTTTACAAAATTTCACTTGTATCCTCCGCGTTTAGCTATTACTTACTTTCTTGACTCACTTAGCTAATAATTACTCTTTCACTGATTTTAACCAAATTACTTGCGCAACTGAGTGAGGATAGGAAGAAGTTTTGTGTGTACTATTTACAAACATGGTGTTTCAAAAAGTGATTTCGTGATTTAAAGTCTGTCTACAATTAAGTTGGAGAAAAATACGAGCTATGGCTCCCTGAGCACTATTCAAACGTTCTATTTATTATACTGTTTAGCGACAGTTCCTTGACGCGCTATATTTCCGCATAAAAATATCATTACATAATTGGCTTTAGCCAATACAGTCTTCGTAAGATGACCTTAATGTATCACTTGCTCACTGATTAATAATAATAATATTATACCTCGAACACTATTTAAACACATTGATCTAGCCCCAAACTAGGATTCCCTGATTGACTAACTATCAGTAATCCAAAACCTCTAGAATATTTCCAGCAAAAAAAAAGCTTATCCAGTTAAGTACGACATCAATTCACTGCAAGTCGTCGACAAAGTTACATTTGCGATGATGTTCAAATATTATATATGAATCTAATTCATAATGAATAATTATTTTTTGCACACAAATATTTAAGCACTTAGGTCGAAGGAAAACACAAAGGCGAGCTTATCCAAATGCACTATTCGGTATGTTAAAGATTTTCAATGGCATCAAACTGAGGAAACCATTACGAGATAATTGTCTTCTTATATTATTATGGCATTATTCCCATCAAAAAATATTTCAGGATTACTGAAGTTTCCGTAAAAAACAGAATGCCCTTAATTTTTCCTCTACTAGTTTGTTAAATTCAGATGAACGAAACTCGTTGGGTCAAATTTCCTTCGCCGATAAGTTGGCTGTACTGTAAAACTTCAATAGTTTTCCTGTCTCTTTGTAACTTTTGCTTTTGCTTTTATAGAGTGGTGAGATCTCAGATTATAATCTGTGATCTCACTTATTATAATACAGTCTTAGTGAAATCCTATGATTAGATTGAGGCAATCATACGTAGTGTAACAAATGGATTCAAGATCCACTCAGGGAGAATAAGCCACTTAAAACATTTCACATTTCGGAAGCATCAATCGCGAGTTTTCTATAGTTTCACAATTGATAACGAGCTCCGTGGTCTAACGGGTTTCACGCTTGCTTCTCTCACTGGAGCTGTAGGTTCGATTCCTGACCATGTACCAATGAGATAATTAATTTATCTTGAATACATTATCGGTTGTTCAGTGTATGTCCACACCGTGATATATGATCGCTGATTTTAAGCCATCACCTACTTTTAGTTATATATTCCTAGCAATAGTTCACCAAATCTACATATATGAAATATCTATAAATAGTTTTTAGATTTGATCTTACCATTACCACTTATTTTGTGCCATTACGAACGATATTACATCTTATCATGTTATAAAAGGGTTTAGTTGTTTACCTGCTAAAAATCGTAAATTAATAATGTCAATCAATGAAATTTTTAAATCAACAGTGGTGCAACCTCGGCCGTGAAAGAGAAAGAGAAGTTTGAGAAGGAGAAGGCGAGACTTCAGGGAGAGTTGGACGGCATGCAGCTTCGACTCGAAAATGCGCTGAGCTATCAGGTCTAATAGTATACAATAGAATAGAATAGATTAGAATAGATCAGATTATAAAAGAATAGAAGAACATTTCGATTTCAGAAATTATGTTGAGTCATTAAATATATAAATTTAAAATATAAACACCCCCACACCCACAAAATAAACGAAACCTTAAGTTTTAATTTAAATATATGCTGAATTGCTTCCTTGTTAAACTGATAACTTTGGAACCAATGATTCGATTTTAATAAAACATAGCTTAAAACTATTGCAGAGAAGTTTACTACCATTGAAATAAAACTGCATTGAAATCAATCCACCCATTTAAACGCTAGAGAGCCGCAGACAGGTTCACAGACAAACAGAAAGACAGACGCTTTCTTTCTTCGCTAAAAACATTGTCAGAAAAATAGAAGACAATAGTGTTAGCTGGCCGGACCACTAGGTTTTTCGCTAGAAAGTAGGGGGTTAAGCCTAGCAGTTAGTGGATGTCGATGTGGACTGCGCATTAGGATGATGGCAAAATAATTCAGTACCTACCCATTACTAAAACATTAGAATTTTTAAGTTGTGTAATCGGTGGAAACAGTCTACTGGATGGAAACCTCCATCGAATCATTTGGGTGGAGACTTGAATTACTTAATGCATCATAACCTAATGTCTTCCCCACTTTCAGGAAGAATTAGAGCAGAAAAGCACTGAAGCGGACGAGACTATAGCAAAGCTTACGGAACAACTGGAGGTACGCATGAAGAATACTTCGATATATCAATTCACAGTATATTGTATCCAAGATAAGCACATTACCTCAGAGTCATATTGGATGGAGCTAGAACAGATGGCCCAAGACCGGAACAAATGGAAATCTGTACTGAGAGGTGACATCCCGATGAATAAAGAAAAGTGTAACCTTTTGCTATTAATGTTTGAAGGAAAATGATCATTATTCATAATAGCGAACGTCATATATGAAGCTTTCCTATCAATGAACAAGGCTTTTCTTTGTTCATTCAGCCCATCGTCTCACCTTCTCTTACTCGGGATTCGAACTCAGGGCTTGGGCTGTGAGTTGTGAGGCACGTGACTACTCGGATACAGGTCTTAGCTTAGGACTTTCATAATTTTCATATCTCAGACAGACTCTGTCACCCATTTTAGAGTATTGAATTACTGTTCTGCGCCTCTGCCACCCCGTTTGGGTTGTTTTTGTCAACTTCATATTGTCTACAGGAGGCAGGCAATAACGCAGTGCGGAACAATCGTCTGGTGGATCACCTGAACGGCGAGGTCGCAACTATGAAGTTGGAGGTAGAAAGTCGCGGGAAAGTCCTTAAGGAGCAATCTGACAAAGTATGTTACTCTAGCTAGACTAGGTATAGTAGTCAGAGCTAGTCATAGTGAGGTTTTATGATGAAAATATTGTGGAAAAACCCACGACGACACATATCCTGAAGAAAGGCCACAGAGTTCGTTCGGAAAATTGCAAATTATCGCAGCGCATCCTGGCACTATGAAATTAATGTAAAACCTAGCGACGATGAATCAGACACGATTTAAAGAAAACAGTTTTTAATCCCTTAACACATGGCCTTACCCGAAATGGATTGCGATTTTCTACCTTATTCCTCGGTAATAAAGTTCAAACCCTATGAAACCATATATGGGTCAGTATGTGGTAAAGGGATAAGTCTGTTTTGGAACATACGTTGCACACCCACAAACAAATAAACATATACAGTTATAATCTTTCTTCGTCTCGGGTAATAAATTAATACTTTATCCTCTACTCACCTTTCCTTTCGGCAGATGAACAAACTACAAAAATCCATAGACCGTCGTGATAAACAGCTCAAGGAATTAAACCAGAAGCTCACCACAGCCCAGCAGGAGCTGACAGCGTATTCCACGAAAGCATCTCATCTAAGAGAGGCCCTGGACTTGACGAATATCGAGTTTGACAAAGTCAAGAAGCTCCAGCAAAGCACTGCGAAGGAGTTGAAGGTATAGTGACCTTGTCTTAGATTCTTCTTCTTTTTGTGCTTTAGTAACCCCAAAATGGGAATAGAGCAAGCCGTGAGTGTATTGAGTTAATTTGTGCTCTCTATTATTGGAAATTGAGATTCATCTCCATACTCCTTCATCCTTCTCTCATAGGTTGTGAAGGGTTTAAGAGAGAGTCTCCATATTGTTAAATTTACATTAGCTTATACTGAGCCACTTTTAATACCATTCATTTACGATGTGATGTTGATGTTCCACGTTCTAAATTCAAATTTCTTTATTACTGTAGAGAAGGAGAAGGAGGCCGAAGAAACTCCCACAGATTGATATTTAGATCTCTTTTAAAAATTGGTTGTGCTTAACTAATACAAATAATACAGTATAAATTATTATAATTAATAAGCAGAAACAAGTAATAACAAATTGTTGAAAAGCAAGTTATGTTTTGAGTTAGATTAAACCCATACAGTCCCATCATTTAAGTAATCTTGAACATTGTACAGTTCCCCAATTTTGATAATGCGCATAGGATTCTTCGCCACTGTTCGTTAAAGTTCGTATTTCCGAGCGATCGGGAGATGATATCTACATAGAGTGGATACAACCTACCAATCGTCTGAAGGAACACTATCTTTCTATATCTTAGTTATGAGCTTTCTTATATGTATTAGTTTAATAGTTATATATGCTATAAACATATGTATGTACTGGTGTATGTAGTGTATTTATTTAAGTTATTTTAGAGCTTACATTGTGTATTACATTTGTTTTCTTTATAATATCAAATATATACAAACCTGAGGGAAAAGAAAAATAAAAGATAAAGCAGGATTTAAAAATCTATATTATTATTATTATTAATCGGAGTCAGAGAGCATCTCTATTCCTGACATCGGAGAGGCATCGTATAAATCATTGTATTGTTCTTGGTCACTTTCCTCACTGGTATCATCACCTGTGTAAATAATCATTTCATCAGCAAAATTATCCATCCTTGGGTCGATTTTCCTAAATTCATCTTCGCATTTTATGGCATGATCACGAACTTTTCTCCATTCTTCAGACCCTATCATATTGACTTTTTCTAATATAAGTTTTGTAATGGACGTTACATTCATTGCGATATTTTTTGTGGCCACATATTGTTTTATTTGTGCCCAAATGTTTTCAATAGGGTTAAAATCGGGATGGTATGGTGGTAAACGTACAATTTTGTGCCCATGTTTCTCCATCATATGATCAATAGCAAATGTGGTGTATCGTTCTTTATGTATCTTTATGACTTCGTATATTTCGGGTTTCAATTTATTTGGGTCATGTGGAATATTATGTTGTTGCAGCCATGCTATCATTTGTGGTTTGGGTGTGTTTGAGTTTGGTGGTTTCACAGACAGCTTATTATGATACGGGGCGTTATCGATTACCATCACACTGTTAGGAGGCAAGTTGGGAATCAATTGATTTAGTAGCCAAGTTTGATAACATTCCGCGTTCATTTCTTTATGATAATCACCCTCTGAATCAACACATTTATGCAACATTAGAGCCCCTGGGACGAATCCTTTTTCATTGCCCGCATGGACTATAATAATTCGCTCTTCTTTAGAAATGGGTTGTTTTATACCTTTTTTGTTGCAATCTTGCCAAGTTTTACCTTTAGTATGCGATGTGTGCACGTATGACTCGTCCATAAATACTATGTTTCTACCAGCGTCCCTCAGCTGTTGTATTTCTCTGAGATATTTGATCCTTTTTAAACGTACATCTTGCTTTTCCATAAGTAACCGCCTGTTGGTATCAGTTCTCAGAAACCTAAACCCCATTGTTCTCAAAATGATCCTTAAAGTCTCTGCACAGCCTTTGAAATTAATAGCTTCGATTAACTTTTTTCTCAAATTATTTATAGTTGGGAGTTCTTTGAGTGTTAACTGAAAATTGTATATTATATCTCGAATAACACAGTAGTCGAAATCATCAAGCCCCATCCGAAACCTACTTTTAGGTTTTCCTTTTTTTGGTGATGTAAATTTCTTTGATTGATTTGTTTTTTTTTTTCATTTAAGATGTTAGTCAAAGTCCGCCGTGAAATTCCTGTAGCTTTTGTAACACGGTCTTGAACTTTATTAAAATAACCATCATGGTCTTTTTTGAATACATTCGCTTCATTTAAGAAATAAAGGTATACATTAAACACAATCTGTCGTGTTTGTGACTTAAGCGGCTTCCCACGTTTAAATTTCTCCATTCTGGAAGAAAATAGGAATTATAATTTACATTACATGATCAATAGACACTCGTGGATATTGATTGTGCCGCTACATGATAATAGTTGAAATTAAACATACCTCTCTGGAAACAAAACTAAGAAGGGTGTGTAGTATGAATGAGCTCTATATGATTCCACTTACAAACAGCATGCGTCCGGTCGCCGTCAATATTCAAAGACAACTGACTCAAATGTGTGAGTGAGTGGCAGGGGAAGCAGCAGCGGCGACTTTCGATTGTTTGTACATGACAATAACACCTATTTCTTTAGGGCAAGGTACAAATTGCAAGTGCAATGTTTAGGGCTCATACAACTATTCGGTGTGTGTTATGATTCGGTAGTTTTCGGCATACGAACATTGGCGAAGATTCGTATGAGCATTATTAAATTTGGGGAACTGTAATATCCCTTTTTGACAAAGTCGCTTTAACATAGTTTTTAAATTGCTGAAATGGCTCTCCAGAGGTAACTTTTTGCAGTAGAGAATGCACTGACCCTTGAAAGAATTCCTAACATTCGCGAGTCTAAGCCTGCAACTAGTCTGTGATTATTTCTTAAGTTGACATTACAGCTATCGCTAAGTTTGGAAAATGTTGTAAGGTTCTTCCGTACACACATTATATTACAGAAAATAAATTGACTTGCTGCAGTTAGTTTGTCAAATTAATTAAAAAGCTTTCAAAAGGAGTATGTGCGTTTTAAATAATAAATTGCTCGAATCGCTCTTTTCTGTAAAATAAAAAGTATTTGAATGCTTTCCTCCACAACAAGATACCATAGGAGATGACACTATGAAAGTTACTAAAATATACTAGCCTAGATGTAGCCACATCTGTGTTTTGTCTAATGTTCCTAACAGCGTAAGCCGCAGAACTTAATCCACCAACTTATTTATCTATACACTGGTCTCAACTTGCCTAAAATTTGGAAGTGAGTATTTGATACTGTAATTATCAACAAAATCTTCTTTTTGTCTTTAAATTTTTAAGACCAGTGAAATATCATGCATCAAACAACTCGATTTCAATCAATTTCTCCACCAAGAAAGGCGGATCATTAATATATACCAGGAGTAAGAAAGAGCCTAATTTGGAACTTTGTGGTACGCCAGATTTAACGTCGTTGACTTCCGCCTTTTAGATTCTATTGCCTAAATATGATCTTAGTAGATCCAACGCTTTTTTTTCAAACTCCTTAATGATTCAATTTCATTAGTAGCGTATCATGATCAACAGAATCAAATGCCTTCGACAGATCGCAAAAAACTCCGATAGCATCCTGTGCGGCCTCCCATGCAGAATAAATATGAGATGTAAGACCTGCATTCGTTATCGATTTACCCCTATTGAAACCGTATTTTTTGGCGTGGAGTTGTTTTGTACGGTTGAAGTGTGAGAGCATTTGATTGAGTATAATCTTTTCAAATATTTTACTTCACCCTGGAAGAACAGATATTGGTCTGAAATTTGAAGGTTCGCCGTTGTCTCCCGACTTTAACAGAGGTATCAGTTTACTGTGTTTCACTAGGTCTGGGAAAGCTCCATCGTCAACACATTTATTGAATATATAAGCTAAGTGTTATAAGGGCTATAACTAGAATTACTGAAACAACGATTTTGACTGATATACCCCATAGCTCTTCAGTATTTTTAAGTTAAGTAATCTGAACGTTATGACAATGTCCTGGGGATATACATAATGAAATTAAAAATCTACATTACTGACGCTAGTGCTGCTTTTTGCAAAGTTTTTCTTGCATCTGGAGATAAATTTAAACGCTGTTGTGACTAAGAGTACAATAGTGACGAACGTTTCGAAACCTCAAGCTACCTCAGCGATGGATTTAACTACATAAATCACCTATCTTTAAACCGAATCATAGTTATGTAGGCACTTGTATATTCAGGTTATATTGTTTTATATTATTTATTCACGTATGCTCTAGATAAATATTGTTGTACACATGGTCTATCCCTGCTCAACAATCGACCTTTCTCATCCTAATTCGGTTTGCTGGAAGAGATCTCTTATTAGAGATAAGCACGCCTTTATTTAGATGATAAATTAAGTTCTGTGGCTTACGCTGTCAGGAACATCAGACAAAGCACGGATGTGCCTACATCTAGGCTAGTATATTTAAGTTACTTTCATAGTGTCATGTCCTATGGTATCTTGTTGTAAGGAAATGCAGCGGATATTCAAACTATTTTTATTTTACAGAAAAGAGCTTTTCGAGCAATTTATAATTTAAAACGAACAGACTCCTTAAGAGAGCTTTTTAAAGAAATTGACATATTATCTGCAGCTAGCGCAAGAACCTTACAACATTTTCCAAACTTAGCGATAGTTGTAATGTTAACCTAAGAAATAATCACAGACTATGTGCGCTCCGATTTAGACTCGCGAAGGTTAGCAATTATTTCAAGGGTCAGTGCATTCTCTACTATAATAAGATACCTCTGGAGATTTTGAAATTGCCATTTGAGCAATTTAAAAAGCATGTTAAAGCGACTTTGTCAAAAAGGGATATTACAATGTTCAAGATTACTTAAATGACAGGACTGTATGGGGTTAATCTAGCTCAACACAGACCTTGCTATTAATAATTTTGTAATTATTTATTCCTGCTTATTAATCATTATAATTATTTTTTTCATATTTGTATTAGTTAAGCACAACCTATCTTTAAAAGAGATCTAAAAATCAATTTGTGGGAGTTTCTACGCCCTTCTCTCCCACAGTGGTCCAATGTAGAGAAGAGGCAAAAAATGACGTTTGCTAAGTATATGTAAATATCTACAGTAATAAAGTACTTTGACTTTGATTTTGACTTTACACTATTTTTATGTAAGACTTGTTGTCTGTATATTATTTGTGTGCAATAAAGAAATTGTATTAAATCATTGTCCCTTGATATAAGTTTGAAAGTTTCACGGTTTATTATTTGCCAAATAGTTTTCATTCTATTATTTGAATATTGTATTTTCTATTAATGTATAGTTTGTTTTGCAGTTTTACAAACCAACTTGAAAGTTTTGGAATACTTTTTAAAATAATCATGACATTTTTTTATCAAAGTTATAGGTTTTTTGATTATAAAGGTCCTAAAAGATAACTCTACTTTTACGAATTCCAAAAGGTGCCCAATCATTAAATTTAGATTTACCGTTGTAGCCATTGACTTTCTGTTCATGTCTTCATGTTCTTATTTGATTCCGTATCTGATCCCATAGTACTCTCTAGACTGGGTACCCAGTGTAAGCCCAGAGGCAGTGTATAATCCTATAATACCCACACGTTTATTTCCGCAGAACGCAATAGACGACGGCGTAAGACTCCGAAACGAAGTCTCTAAGTTGAACAAGCAGGCTGTGCAACAGTTGACCAAGTTCCTGCTGCTGGAGCAAGGAAAGGCATCCATAGAATCTGAGAGGTAGGTATACAGTTCAGAGTAGCGATTCTCTACAGACGGAAGAAGGAAAAAAGTAACTGATCAGTGACTTAAGGCTTCGGCACACCAGTGGTGGTTTGGTCGCGGGGCGAGCCGGTAGCGGCGCGGCAGATGACATACTGAAAGCAGGTTCAACGCGGATTTGGTGGCCGCCTGCCATGTAGTGTCATTGACTATGTCGTAACTGAAATTTTATATGTTCTCAATTATGTGTTATTTTAATTTTTGCATGCTATGAAACAGCAATTAATGTGACGTAGTGTTGTCACTTTTTCACGGGTTGTTATTAGGGTAATTGTTAAGGTCAAGGGTTTTAACCCAGGTTTTAAACCCAGTTTCGACTCAGTTATCTGGTGCTTCTGATACATTGCCGGGCTCGGAACAATCAAGACCTAGGGCCCAATTCTCCTATGAAACACGAATACAACCTTCCTAATACTGACTTGCTGTGCTGGAAGAGATCTCTTGCTAAAGATAAGCTCGCCTTTGTACACTATTTTAATGTATATCTTTTTATTTTCATTATTTGAGAGCAATACAACGGCATCGCCAAAAAGCAAATTTATAGATCCTATTTTAGGATAAATAACTCAGGAGTACCACAAGAGAGTGTATTAGGACCATTACTGATCCTATTATATCTAAATGATCGTCCAAAATCCACCTCACATAACTGCCTGCAATTTGCTGATGACACCACGTTAATAATACAATGAAAAAAACAAGAAAACGTAATAAATACTGCACTTGGGGACATTATAAACTGGCTACAAACCTTTTATTTAAAGATTAATATCAACAAAACCAAATTTATTCAATTTCTCTCATACAATTCAAATGCGCATCATATTTCTATTACTTAGAAGTTATAAAAATGAAACAATTTCCGAAGTTGACAATTTTAAATTCTTACGCATCACAATTGACAAAAATCTAAATTGGAAAAAACACGTAGAATCGGTGTGTAACAAAATAAATCGCTTCGTGTTCGCTCTGTACAAATTGAGGCAAACTGTCTCTATTGAAGCCACTCTAATGGCCTACCACGGTTATGTCTCCTCAGTACTCAGGTATGGCCTGATCCTGTGAGGCGATTCGGTGGAAGGCCTTCCAAAATTTAAAAAAAGTGCAAAGGAGTATTCTGTAAGGTCAAATTTGATGAAAACGCTGTAAACCACTTTTTAAAAACCTTAACATTTTACCCCTACCATGTGCCTACATTAGAGATGTTTGTGTTTTTGTTGCCTCTCATCGTGAATACTAGAGAACCAGAAATGAAAGACAAAGAAGAGCAAAACTCATGCACCTACTTTGTCAACCTCCTGATTTTAAGGACATATAAAGGAAGAATATATTCAATATATGTTTGATTTTGTGTAACAAGATGCCTGACGGCTTCAAAGTAATGAAAAGCAAGTCCTTAAAAAATAATCTCACAAAGTGGCTACTATAACACTGTTTTTATAGCATTAAGGAATATTTAGATTATAAAAAGTAACCATTTATAAATATAAAACTATACAAAACTATGACATTTTAAATTTGAATTATATAAATAAGAATTAAATGAAAAACTATTTACAACACTAACTCATAGATTAAAACTTTGACTATTATTTTGCATGCGTATAAATACGCTAGAAACACTAAACATATTCTAATTTTGAGATACAGTTTTCTCGCAAATAAAATTCATTTAATTTCAATAAAAAAAATATAAATTATGAATCTATCATTGCTCCCAAGGGCGCATAACACCGTATTTGTTAGTAAGTCTCTGAATAAAATAGACGCGGCCGACAAGAATTTTCGTGATAAGATCTTGTTTATTGATCGAGCGTGCGAAGCGTCTCCGTTCAGCTTGGGCAAAAATGCTTTCGTAATAATGTCCGTCTGTTTGGATTTCTTTCCGGATTTTTGGCTATTCTCCTCTACAGGTTGCATTTCTCAACTGATTCTCGTTAAATCCACGACACAAGGTATTCTAGTGTGAGGCCAGAAGCAATGTTATTACCTGCAAAGAGTACTATTATAGTATTATTAGTCATTTATGATACCTGTATGTTAATGTTTTTGTTTCGATCGCAAATGTAATTTGCAAATTTATTGGTGCGGCTGCTTTCATTTTTCTTGTACGTAACCAGGTGCATGCATGAGTTTGTTTGTTAGAAGTTCAGCTTTCCATCAACAGACTCTCAAGGTTAAAGCTCATACGAAAAAATACGAGTATGTTGGTTGATGTTACTGCCCAGCTTTCGAGCATTTATTTGGGAATAAACCCACATTGCCTTTCAGTGCCATTTTTTGTCCATTTCTGCCCTTTCTGTTTTTGCCTCGACCCATCCCTTTTTTCAAGAGTTATTTGTCATTTGTGACATATCAATATGGCCGCATACTGACACAACTGCGTACGTCCGCCATGAAACAACTCAGCGAATGCCCTACTACGGCTTCTTCCAAAGTGACTGTCGCTATACCAACACCTTAGGGAGGCCTGTCAGATTGTCGTCCGACAGTTGCACAGCGGCGCATTGTGGCAGGTGACAGTTTGAGATCAGATCTGCCATCGAATTTGGTGTGACGTGCTTCATAGAGTTTATGTATCAACACGGGCGGGGCCGTGTAAAACCGCCCTGCTCCCACTCCGCTTGTGGTGTACCGAAGCCTTAAAAGTTACTAACTAGTTAAATTGGAGCCAGTTCCTCTTTGATTCATTATGACACCACTCATCTGTGATTCAGTTAGTTTTTATATATATTACCGTAAAATAGCCAAAAACGTTAGTTGATAAACTAGCGCGTTAGTTGTAAACCAGACTGACAGGGTTTAGAATTTACGTTTCTTTTGTTTTTACATGTCAACCTAACACGAAGACTATTCGTGGGCTTCGCTGTGCTCGCCTCCTCTAGTCTTCACCTAAGCTACCGCAGTGTTTGCCCTGGTATTTGTTTATAATGCAATTCAAGTTTAAACAAGTTTACTATTTAACGGTTTTAACCGTTAGTTTATCAACTAACGCGTCATATAGTAAGCAGTACACTACAGTTTATCTGTCGATAATTGACCAACAAACTAGAGAAAAAACGTTAGTTTATCAACTTACTGTTTTGACTATCTTATGGTGACATTTATATGTCAGTAATGTTAGATACCAACAGATTTGGGTTTTTGTCAGTAACCTGAGTTACCAACCGATTTAGTTTTTTGTACCTCAGCCGCAACTTCTCGGGAGAGGAGTATCACTAACTGTCTCCTCCACCAGGGAAGGTCTTCGTCAGCAGGTCGGCGTGATGGAGCGCGAGATCATGCTGAGTAACAAGCAAGCGGAATCGGACAGGAGAGAAATCGAGAACGCCAACAGAGAGAAGGAGATCTTGAATAAGAACATGCAGAAGATTCAGAGTGAGTCAATCTCAATCAACTGTTTATGGCGATACGTAGTGTCAAATGTCCATCTTTAAAGCGCTCTCAAAGGAGACACTTCCCAAATCGCGAAAAAATTGTATTATATATATATCCTTTTCTTTGTGGTGGCATGTTTAAAACATGTGTCAATGAATACGATGCGAAAAAAAAACGATGTTTTTCGCCTAAAACTTTTTCTTGGGATCATAAATAGTTATTTGTGTCACAAGGGAGCAAAATTATGTATTTTTACGGCGAGGGCGGTACATTGAATCCACAGTGAAGCGAGGGATTCTAAGTTAGAATCCTGAGTGTAACGAAGGATTCAAGCGTTAACGCCCATGATGAAAATAATTTTGCGCCTGAGTGACACATACAACTTTTCTCAGCGAGTATGAGGAAAATTTAAATAAAATGCTCTAAAAATAATAAATAACGATAATTCTTTAATTCTTTATTTTCTTTATTTTTTTATATTTTTTTTAACATAATACAATGTCTTAAATCTACAGTAACCCTGAAGCCTGTGGTAGTATACACTGTGTTACAGACTTCAGTATTTACTTAACTCAGTTACATTGATCGTTTGTAAACATGTTAGCGTAAAGAAAACACGAAAATAAGGTAAGTATTTACAAAAATATGTTAAGTAAAAAGAAAGTTATTAAGACTCCTTATGTGACCTGCGTGTGTATATGCATGAGGGTGTGTGTGTGAGGGTGAGGGTGTGTGTGTGTGTGTGTGAGAGTAAGGGTGTGTGCGTGTGCGTGAGTGTGTGCGTGATCGTGAAATGTAAAGATTTAAGATGCATAGTTAAATAATTGCTCAATTGCTTCATAGTCAAACTCCTCAAACCAGTTGTGTATATATATACACAATATATATTTTAAGTGTATAAATATTATGTCGTCTTATAGAGTTGCTTTTGTTTAGTTTGTTATAAATACGTGGTGCATTGTATAAGAAATGTCTTCTAGCAAAGGCAGACCTAAAGTTGGGTAATGGGACTATATCTACCCTTTTTCCAATGTGATCAGGAATTGGATGGATATTACGGTGAAATCTGCAAACACATTGGAGAATGTATAACTTCCTGACTGTAAGTTGTTTGGACTCCTTGTATAATGTAGCCGTAGGGGTAGCGAAAAGGTTATCTTTTCATTACCTTAAGAAGAGCCCGTTGTGCACGCTCAACCTCTATCAAATGTGTCTTTGCAGCACCTCCCCAAGAAGTAATACAGTAGGTGAGAACAGTTACAGCCAGCGCCTTGTAAGTACGTATTAACATATCCTGACTAAGAACATCCCTAAGACTCTTAAAAACGTATATAAGTTTCCTAGTACGACCGGCAACAGAATTTATTTGCGGACTCCAGGATAACTTATCATCTACCACAACCCCAAGGTACTTAATGGTGCTTGAACGTTCTAGAATAGGACAATCACAGGAAGGTACAATAATACTGGTAATTCACGCGCACACTTATTACAAGGATAAGTATGAATTTTCAATTTGAAATTTTTGTCTGGATTTGTAGCATCAGTTTTCCGAAAACATAAATATTTAGTCTTGGAGGTGTTAAGAGACAACAAGCTATCCTCAAGCCATGCTGTCACATGCTTCAAACCAACTTCTGCCATTTCAAAAACATCTTTCCAGGTTTTAGCACTGTATAATAAAACGGTATCATCCGCAAACATTAGTCTATCTAGTCGATTTACTATAATAGATGTAAGGTGCAGAACAGCATCTTCAGTAGATCTATTCTTACGAAATCCAAATTGTCCCTCAACTAGGAGATCATTCTTTTCCAAAAACGTGACAAGTCTTTTATTTGCAATCTTCTCCATCACTGATACTTTGAATTATACTTTCACCACTTATATAGGTACAGTAATCGAACAACGAAAACAAAACATTTTTTTATAATGGCGGATTGTGAATAATTAGGGAAACAGATAAAACATTCCTGTGCTACTTAAAATAATCGAATCGAATATTACAATGGTATCGGATATCATTATATCACAATAACAGTTATCGATAGTTTTGATTTCAGCAAAACATAGAATTCATAAATTTTCATCTAACGTTGTTAAAGATAAACATTGAAACATGTTCGTTTTTAATCAATTATGATGAAATTACAATCGATTATTTGATTAAGATCTGTGTTATCAATTGGCATATTGCGTAAATACTCCATGCCAGTGAATAAATTAACAAAGGAGCTTAAACAGAAAAGTAGCATTTTGCTCCCTCTCGTCGTGGAGCAAAACTTGCTTTTCCGAATGAAACGTGTGAAAAGAATATTGATATGGTTCTTGCGTCAAACAATTGGTAGGTATTCGATTTAACTTAAAACTGTATGTTTGACAATTAAAAAATAACCAGTGATTTTTTATAGTAGTTTATGTGACTGCTACATAATGGAGGGCATTAATACTCGAGAGTGGGTTAATAATATCACTCGAGAGTTTTAATGCCTAATTATGTACAGTTACATACACTAGTTTATCTACACACATATCATAAGCTCTCTTTAATGTGTTCAGGAACCGCATGTTCGACCGGCATGGTGGCATTGATAATTACTTTGCATTTGTTTAGCTTATTCAGTAGTACCAACTTAACAAACAAAGTAGGGGCGGCATGCAGGCGGGCGTCGGCGTTCGAAATTTGAATGTCATAATATGTAGAAAAATTACACATTAAGGTCATAATGTGTAATTTTTCAGATAAGAAATGAGTTTTTACCAAGTAGTTTAACATTATGCTGATCATAACGTGGGGTTTTTGTACGCAGTAAAAACGGTTTATGATAGGTGTGTAGATAAAATTATTAAAAACACAATTTTCGCACTGTTCTGCCGCAGCGACTGACGTAACAGCCATGTTGCAGTGTGAGCTGTTATGAACTTTATTTGAATATGGTTCTGTCCAAAATTTGAGCCACCACGAACCGAGTTTCTATTTTTTCGATAGGGTGTTAACCGGTCAGCACCTGGACCTGGTTATGAGGCATCGCGATTTGGACCTCTATAAACGTTGGCACCGAGCGCTAAAGTCCAAAAGCATTTTCTTTGCGTCGTCCATATCTTTACTCAGTGCCTTTTGGGATACAATAGTACCTATTATTGGCCCTTAGGGTATTTCTGAATGAGTGTAGGCCTGGCCTAGGAGAAAATAGTCCTCGCCCAACTAATGAGCCTGAGTAGGTCATTAGTTGGGCGACTAATGACCTACTAAGCTAGGAGTAGGAGGTACCTACTCCTAGCTTATTAATCTAACTAATATTATAAATGTGAAAGTAGCGATGTTAAGATGTTTGGATGTTTGTGTGTTTGTGCCTCAATCACGCTAAAACGGCTAAATGGATTTGAATGAAATTTAGAAGAGATATATTTTATGAGCTAGATTAACAAATATCATAGTTTTTATCCGACTGCACCAGAAGTAGGGTAACGTTATCTCGGTAAATGATTATTCCTAGGAACACGCAGATGATATTGCGGGCATCAGATAGTATTTTATAAAAAAAACACAACGACGCGACTGTTCCCATACGGGGTGGCAGAGGCACAGTTGCACCTACGTATTACCAGCAAAGTCAATACTCCGTTTTTGTGACAGAGGACTAGCCCATCGCCGCGTTATGGAGATATGAAGATCCTCACGTTTGCCATTACCGTTAGAATAGAATAATGTACTTAAGGTAATGTAGTGAACTCATAATGCATTTATTGCCAGACGAAGCGATGGAGAACCTCAAGATGCTGCACCTGCAGGAGCAACGACGGAAGACTCTGGAACACGAGATCGAGATGAACGCCGTTCAGATCAACAAGCAGAGGCTGATGCTACGTCAGTATGAGAAGGAAAAGGACAGGTGATGGACATACTATCACTCACTCACTTACTCGCATGACTAAAGGTGGAGGCACAGGAATCGATTAGTGGGTAGACAGAATAGAGGCGCATATTCATACAGGCACGCACGTCGTTTCCATTACGTGAGATGGCTGGTGCACATATTTTCCGCTTTGTAGATGTGTACTATAATAATAATAATATAATAAGTTTATTTATTTCTCTTTCACACAGTAAATTTACATAACAAATGTTATCTTAACTAGTATACAGCTAACCTATATATATATATCATTTTCTGTATGAGGGACTGGTGTCCGTGCTAGGAGACCTGTATTACAGATCACCAGCCTCTCCAACTCTGAACAATGGTGAAACTACAGTAGGTGAATAATACAGCATGATAAGATAATGGAAGGTTGTTGGAATTCATGTTTGAGAAAGAGTAGGAATGTGTATGTGTGGATGAGCAAGTGAATGAGTTGTGTATGTGCGTGTGAATGTGTGGTGTATGGACTATGAGCACATCATATGAATTAATCATTCATGGAAGGGCAGATCAGAGTGTCTCTCTAGACGCCAACATGGTTAAGCCCGGCACTGGTGCCTCAAACATAAAGAATGTAAACACAGGTCGCTTCTATTTTCAGAATGTTGGAGGAGACAATAGCACTTAACGAGAAAATTGATGAAATGGGCGGTAAGTCAAAGTCGACATTTCTTTATTGCTGTAGATATTTACATATACTTGGTAAACATAATTTTTGTTACGCCTCTTCCTTACATTAGACTACTGGGGAGAAGATAGGGAAGAATTATATTTACATCTCGTTTAAAAATAGGTGTGTCCAACTACTAAAAATATTACAATGTTAATTATAATCAATAATATGCAGGAGTTACTAAATTATTATTATTAACAGCGAGTTATGTGTTGAGTTAGATTATCATCATGCACTCTAAATTATAATACAAATAGTAATGCCATAATTCCACTTCTTCCTGCCGGCCGGGTTTTGAACACGGGACCTGTAGCTTTTGTGAGACACAGCATCGGCCACAGAGGTCGGCTGATTGCTCCTTTTTCCACAGACGAGGTCCGCATGCGCGACGCCGACATCGTGGACCTGAAGAAGGCGCTTCGCGAGGAGACCATCAAGAGTCGCAAGCTGTCTGTGTCCCTCGACGCGACGCGAGCCGAGAGGAACATGCTGCACAAGAACTACACGGAGGCGCTGGACGAGATACAGGACACCAAGCAGAAGCTCAAGGTGGGAAATTAGCTTGATTTGCTGGAAGAGCCCAATATTTGGCCAGTCAGCGAGGTTTTTACCGGAAAACATTGAAATGGATTGCCAAGGACTTGGTTGAATGGTGGTGTATATGAGACAGACTGATGATGATGATGGTAATGGTAGAGATGAGATTACATTTAGAGGGTGCCACAGATAGATACACAGACACATAAACATATAAACGTGACGAACACACAGACAACGTGTACAAGACAATCACTACCCACATTATCTCATCTCTATAAGGCCGGTCTTCACGGTCCTATACCAAACGCATCCACGATCCGTCCACGGTTTCCCCTTCAAGTCACGTATTTAAATAGATAGACAGATAACGTTTATTCAGGTGTTTCGTCGCACAACATACAAAACATAACGCAGAAAGTATTTTCACGTAATACAACCATGAGGATGATTCCTCCCCAGATGTTGGCGTACCAGATCGAGCAGCTCAAAGAGGACATCAGCAGCAAGGAGGTCGGCCTTCGCGCCTGCGAGGCCTCCCTCGCCAAGTGCCACAAGCGCGTGGAGCAGCTGAGGATGGAGGTGCAGGCGGGGCAGGCCAAGCTGGCTGACGCGAAGGCGGACATCGCTGCCTTGAGACAGGAGGAGGCGCGGCTCAATAGGATCGTGCAGGTTCGCTGAACTCTGTTTTTTTGTTGGGATCAAAATTTGATTTCAAAATGTGTATAGAAAAGGATGGATCCAGATACCTAGACAGATTTCGACACTTTATCTTCTAATAGGTGCAAATACATATTAATGAACAACAATACATATTAATGAACTTCGTACATAGCTATACATAAACCACACTAGAATTCTTCCATTTGAGAGTCGTTGATCGTCGATGACGTTGAAACGAGTACGTATTTAAATTTGCCTTCAAATTATTCCTTTTAGAGTTAATGTCTGCTCCACGTTTTGAATAATGCAATATCCGCGCCGCGTAATTTCTGTTATCCGTCTCGTAGGCAAAGAAATCATAAAAAAATCAAGGCTGCGCGATGTGATGCATCCGAATCACTTACCTATAGTTACTTAAGTAATTTAAACAGATAAGATCTATTAATTCAGGCTAATTGCGATCTTACAAGAATAAATAATAGTATTTTGCTTGAACCTAATCAGGGTCATGGGTTCCATACGCTATCTAGTTGGTAACCACAAGCATAAGTAGGAGATTCTGCTTATTTATTGACGAGATTAGTGCGTGCCCTAAGGCCTAGGTCACATTGCTGCGTTGTGGTGTCGCACGCATCATAAAAATCTGCGACACACCGACCTTATGTCATATATCGTACAGTTCTTAGAAGGCCCGTAACTTCAGTTTGTACCGGAATTATTTGCCTCGCTGCCTTTGCAAGTCGCCAGTTTGTGGCTCAAGTTCCTATTTAATAATAGGATTAATTAATTATCTCCAATTTACAATTAAAGTTACCGTGAAGTCAAAAACAAAGTTGCTAAATGGTTACAATCTATTGATTTTAAAAACACTGAACAACTTCTTATCTTATTTAAATGAATTTGGATTATGTTTAAACGATTACCAAAAACGCTCCTATGTTACTACCAATAAATTCGAAATGACTGCCAGAATGGGTAAATATAATCACCAAATTGTGTTTGGATAAATGATCACCAAACTTCTTTTTATGTTTTGTGTACCTAAGTTTATGTTTTAAGTATTTTTGTTGTTCTTACATGTTCAACCTAACACTAGGGATAAAGGGGGCTTCGCTTCGCTCACCCCCTTTACCCTTCACCTTAGCTACCGCAGTACTTTGCCCTGATATTTTCTGCAAATTTTGGTGAGCATTTACCCATTTTGGTTACAAAAAAATATATTTTGGTGGTCATTTAAATTGTTCTCAATGCTTTTTTGGAAAGTTAAATTCTATACAATATAAGAAAAATTGTAAAAATATGTTCCTAAGTATTCTTTTTGATCTATTTAAATAAAATATATGAAACTAAGTAAGCAAAATTAACGAATCATGTTTCTAATTATCTACATTTTTTTACGCAGCTACCTTGTTATATATAGTTATTGTTGTTTCATTACTCAATAAATAAATACTAGAGGACAATATGAGAATATCGTTCGGAAGACCTACAATCCCTAAGATACAGGTGTTTACCTAGTTAGGGGTTAAAATTTCAAAATATATAAATGTCACTGCATACAACTTAACTGTATTAAGTAAATGCTTAAGCATAAAATTGTAGAATGTACACTTTATTTACCACAAAAAAAAATGTTCAACACTTGTTTAAAAACAAAAACATATGGGATTTGACGTTTGTTTTGAGGTTAAACGCTATTTAATATTTTTTGTGGTAACATGGTATCTGTTTAAAGTTGTCATGTCAGAGATTTTCACCTGGCCTTTGCCTCGCCTGTGAAAATCTGTGACATGTGTGTGGCCTGAGCCTTTTTATCTGCACTGCATCCTGATTTTCCAACAAAAATGCCGTAGTCCATTCTCAATTCGACCGCCGGTCATAATCTGTATTGCGACTGAATATTCGGAAAGCGAGCGAGAACGCAGTCGCCACCTCCATCTCCTTCTTCTTTTTCCTATATTCTTCTAATCTTCTCCAGGAAGGCGACGCAGCCCGAGCCAAGCTGGTGAAGGAGCTCGAAGGTCTGATGAACGAGCGCGATGTAGTCGGTGCCCAGCTCGTGAGGAGAAACGACGAGATCTCGCTTCTTTACGATAAGATTCGGATCCTGGAGGTCACGCTACACAGAGGTTAATAACAAGATGAAAATCATCACACCACTCCCGTAGGAACCTAGTCCGCTAAGCGATAGCGCTATGGGTGTAGCTACTACCACTAATTAGATGTTTCTAACAGTGTATGTATCAGGGAAATTAAATCTTCTGACATTCGGGTTGGCCACTATAGTCTTTTCAGGTTAGCATTGGAACAGCGGACATTGAGTCCTGTCTACCACTGTAGGCTCGAGACAAGGTTAGCGATACTTATTGCGTGCTATTATCGTTTAAAGAACCTATCATGGTAGCGGTCGCCGACCGTTACCGTGGTTACCGACCGTACCATGGTTCGGTTCGCAGTCGCCTGAAACATTTCATCAATCCAGTATGGTGGAGTACCCTCGATCTTACCCGATTACCCATTTACCAATCTTTATCAGTGGTCCCTTGTGGTGTTCAGGTGAGCGTCAATATGAGCAGCGCGTGGAAGACATCCGTCTTCTGCGTCTCGAGATCTTGCGGCTGCGCAAAGAGAAGAACTTGCTGTCCAAAGGCATCGAGAATATGACCGACTTGCGGTTAGAGGTAAATAACATTCCGTACTAAACTACAGCTCGGTTCCGTGATTATGGTTAGGATTCGATTTATCGATCGTCAAGTGTGTAGTCCCCCACAACCTCTCTCTCTTCCATATGTGCTATTCATACATTTTATATGGACTCACCGCACACGGTAAACGCAAGTGGCAGCCACACGCTCTATAAATCGTCGCTGCTCGCTTCTTGTTTACGCTACTCGTACGATTTACCCATCTCTCTCACTCCCTTCGCTTCAGTCGACTCGGTCAACTCGTGCGAAGTCGTTTATGACACTGCAAGCAACGGGGTAAAAAAGTAGCGGACACCGACCACTTGTGGTGACCACTGACCACAAGTTGCTGAAGCGCGCTTCAGTTACTTGTGTCATGAGTTTTCGCCACAAATGGCGGCATTTTGTAGGGTGGTTTAGTGAGCCGTGTGCGTCGAGTCATAGACAAGAGGCCTTCGTACAGCAGAAGGTCTATGTGGGGGGGAGAATGATGATGGTGATGTGCCGTGTGGGCAGGTATTCAACCTGGAGCGGGAGCTGGGTCGCGAGCGTCTGCGCGTGCGCGCCCTCGAAGAGTCGCTTGAGACACCGCTCAACGTTCACCGCTGGCGAAAACTGCAGGGGACTGACCCGGAGAGTGTCGTGCTAATGCAGAAGCTGAGGATGACACAGAAGTATGCCACCTCTGCCTATTTGTCTTGATGCCCTGACCCTATCCCTCTCTTCCTCTTACACTGGTACTGGGGTGGTATCCATCTTGGTGCATAGCTAGTGTAAGTTATAGGGCACCGACTCGGAAAACGTGACACAGAAGTTGAGGTTGACAGAGTAGCTGTCCCGTTCCATGTCCTTCTTCTCCCTCTGCCACTTCCTATTTCGCTTAGGTACTTAACTACTTAAACCTACACTCCTTATTACCAATCGTCATGTATCTTGGCAGGAAAGTCCTCGCACAAAGTGAGCAGCTGGTGCTGAAAGATCGAGAGCTGAAAGAGACAAAGAACCTCTACGATGCAGTCAAAGACATGCTTGCCTTACAGCCGAGCCCCGAGATACAGGTAAGATAATCTTCATAACCTGGTTTTATCATCCCTATGACCTGGTTGCACAGCTGTCAACTCAACACATTTGACGGATACTTAAATCAAATCAAATCAAATCGTTTATTTGTAATAAATAGTTGGAAAAAATCTGGTTAAGATTGATGTTTTTAATAGGTTCGCTATTTTCAGCCACTTGGCATACAAATATTTGGTTACACATTGATGAAATTTTACACAATAGATGGGAATTAATATTTGGTTACACACACACATTCATTAAATTTTACATTACTATGTAAAATAGGATAGGATTAATAAATCGATCGGACGGGTTAACGAGTGCTATAAAAAGAAAAGATCACAGTTAATTATGTAATGTTGACTGTTCCTGTAATTTAAGAAAAATCTTATTAATGCCACATCAGCGGCGACTCCGTCGGTCAATGCCTCCTTTATGCAACGTTTGACTTGGCCAACAGCATTTTGCGCCATTGCTTCGGGGGTGGAGCGGCGGTGAATATTTTTATATAATGCCGTTTTTTGCGGTAAATTTTGTTAATGCCGCGCTAGAAAAGGGGGGCCCATTATCTGTGACGATGTCATGACATAACCCAAGTCTTGCAAATACTTGTCTTAAATTGCTAATTGTGGTGTCGGCCGTTGTTGAACTAACGCTACTCACTTCGATCCATTTCGAGTGTGCATCGACAATGATTAAATAATAGTTGCTTCGAAACGGTCCTAAAAAATCTAAATGAAGCCTAAACCAGGGCTTTTGCGGCCATGGCCAAGGTACCAGCTCGCTATTCACGGGATTATTTCGTTCTTTTAAACACACTTCACAAGAATTACAAATCATTTCTACGTCTTTATCTACATGTGGCCAATACACATACATACGTGCCAATGATTTCGTTTTTACAATGCCCATATGACTGGAATGTAACTGATTTAATATATCCCTTTGTAAAGATTTAGGTATGATAACTCTATAACCGAACATTAAACGTTCAGATGATATAAATTCTTTCCTACTAAAATAATGTTTTCCGGTACATCTTGTATATGTGATGGCCAGCCGTGTAATACATATCCGAGTATTTTGTTTAGAGTAACATCTCTCCTTGTGACTGCCGCCACTTGTTTGAACGAGATAGGTGAATTGGCTTCTATAAAGTACGCAAAAGACTTATTATCGCTAGCGTCGATGTCACCTTTGTAAACCTGTTCCCTACCATTAGTTGATAAGCGAGACAGCGAGTCTGCCAAACAATTATCGTTTGATTTTACACATTTAACATCGTTCTAAGATTGAGCCATGCTCCACCACGCTGGCTCAGTTTGGGTTGGTGGACGGCTAGTGGCCAACCCAGAAGTCATCAAGCTGCCCTGGCTCCTGACGCAGCTTCACTACTACTATCACTGAGTAGCGATGGTAGCCGGGACCTACAGGTATCCGAAACACGGAAGCGCCCGAAACAAATGCCACATCGAAACGGACACCCATCCAGCACATCAACTACATTCCTACGTTCATGCATGCATTTGCTATCGTTTTATTTCCAGAATAGGTATAAATAGGATGAAACTAAGAACCTCCATTAGATACGGTGTTGGCATCCAATCATGAAATGTCTTTGGGTAAAATCTAGATTGGGTAGGTACCTAAAATTAGAATGTGATTTCAATCACCCGTGTAGGACAGGAATAACATATTGATAAATTAGGTGCCATGTCAAGAACTTACATAATTAAAATCTTAATTTATATTTCGAATGTAGTCTAGATTATTATAGTACCTAGGTCACCGTGAAATTCTCGCCTTCATAATTGTCTAAAGTAATGCCAATTTGTCGAGATAAAGAATGTAAACAATCTGACCTTTACAGAGTTGGATTGCGATAGCGAACAATTATTATCTCTGTCCTTTTCGCACGTACGCAATAATGTTGTCAGTTGGTCAACGACGGCTGTCATTGCGTGATTTGTGGTACCGGAAATCTGACAGTACAGAAGATATCAACATTTGGGTCAGGGCGGGGACTGCTGCTCACTTCCGGTCCGTAGGAAATACTTTGATACCATCACCCTACACGTTCTCCTGGGTAGTGCTAAGAGTAACAAAACATTGTCAAGACGTTTGAAAAGGTAGTCGCTTTCCTACTTAATAAAATAAAATATTTACAATACCTGTAAGTACATTCTTTATTGAGGATGGTTGAAGGACCGCGGCCTGGTCGTGGGTTAACGAACGACAATAGGACTCCATTCTCATAGTTCCCCGTCTTAAAACTATTCGTTTATCATTTTAGAGGCACCTTCATAGGTTTCTGAAATGATTATCGACATTATAGGCCCATTGTTGGGCTTATTACGCATCAGACCTCAGATTAACGAAACTATTTGCCTAAAAACGTTATGTATCGCACTGTCAAACATAAGTTCCGCTACCAGAGGTTGAAAGTAGTAAATAAATTAATCAACGACGAAATAGTTTGAGTGATGCTACCAACGCCATCTGAACTTTCCATACAAAATATTTTACGATTTTTTGGCTGTTTCTTTGCGTTTTTCGTAATTTTATTTTATCTAAATCTCCTCTGGACTGAGGAGAAATAAACCAAATAGGAATTATACAAACCGATCGGGCCATTTAAGAGATCTAGATTATTACAGCAATTCATTTTTATAAGTATAGAAGATAGATAAAGATACCATAGATGTAGATAGATGCATGAAAGGGAAAACTGATGCTATTTCAATACAGCAGTGCAAATAAAAGCATCAACGTGAGCAATATCATGATTCATTATTCTTTATTAAACACAGATATTTAAAAAGAGCTTATCTCTAAAAATAGATTCCTTCCAGCAAACCAAGACATAATAGGAAAAAATATCATGAAATGGTAGAAAATATCTAATCTATAATAAAATACATACAAGTATCTTGCTCAGTGAAACATCATTGAATAAACGCATAATGAGATACTCTTTTGTTCAGAATCATGAGCAGAGTCGATTTCACTTAATTTAAATATATGGTATGACCATATATTTAAATTAAGTGAAGAAATTAATATATTATATTTAAATTTTTGAAGAAAAAAAGGTATTTTTGTTGCCCTTGACGTTTTATAACTTAGGTGCGAGCGTCCAGTTTAACTGTCCCCTGCCTATATGCTACTCACACTGAAGAGAAGCTCACTTGGCTGACCACCGGTTTATCTTTGCCAAAATAAACCTGATTTCGTTTTCTTTACTAAAGCGAAAGGATAAATTCGTACTTACTTTTTTCATCCGTATGGAACAAAAGAGACAGCCACTGCGTCGTGGAGGAAACATCGAGTGGGCGAGTGCAAATCACAGAAGGGGAAGGGCTAGGGGTGGATTTGAGGGGTGCGGGGATCTCTTTATTTGTTTGTTTATTTTGTTTAGTCCATCAGTACTTATCCATATGCGTTCAGGTGCGTCTGTAACGCGCGGCGCATGCCACTCGATGGCATTTCGATACAATATTGTGAAATGGTGATGTAATGACAGTGTCAAACAAGCTGTGCCGGTGTACTTTGAGCGTTTCGTGGTATGAGTGTCTCAGCGACTACTACGGTACTTTCACACAAACACAGCATGTAGGCATTTGAACAATGGCGCGTCCCGCGCTCTCGTCCCGTTTCAAATAAGGCGAGCCAAGTTTCTGAGGCTCTGAGCGAGCGGGGACTCTCTTTCACTCATAGGGTAATGATGGGGTGAGTGACAGACAGGTACTGCTCGCTCAGAGCCAAAGAAACTTGGTGCAAACTATACGGTTAGTGAGGGCGGGCGCGGGGAATTCGAAGTGCCTAGATTTTTACGATGTTTTGTAGTTAGTAGGTACCTGACCTAAATTTGCTTTTTACTTCGTCTTTCCATTCATTTATTTCTAAATAGGTACTTACTATGATGTTGCTATGGTAACATATCTAACCAAAAAAATAACCTACCTTAAAAAGTGTGATGGATAATTTGATTTTTTTTTTTTATTTATTTATTTATTTACACAAAATTTTACATAGTTACTCATTATGGGAACACCACTTAAACCACTGGGGTTTGTGTGTGGTGTGATCTACTCATTAATTATCGTATTTAAGTTAGCAATAGCATTATTTTAAATATTCAATTACATCATTAATAAATCAATTACATAATATTCAATAGTATACATGACATTCAAAAACTCGCGGGTCGCGGGCCGAGGCACGCTCGCAGCACAGAGTTGTGAATTTGTCAGAAATTACACAACAACTTAACCTGTAAACTTGGGCAAAGCCTAAAACGGCAACACCTAGAGTACTGAAGATTCTGTTGTGGGCATTTGTGGGGAAACAACATAAAATTTGCCTCAATTATTATGTAATTTTTTTTCTTTTCCGGCCAACAGGGTAGCGAAAGGGTTAAGTCTCAAATATTTTCTATAATATTAGGCAAATATTTGTGTTTTCTTTCTCAATATTGTTTATTATTTAAAAAAAAATGGGATGTATGAGGTTATGAGTTTATTCAATGACACTTTGTCTAAGTCGCAGTTGGTTGGTTAAATCAGACACTTAACTAACTCTCTAGACAGTTAATTAAATACCGACGTTTAACCAAGTCACTAGCATTTTTATTTAACCTGCTGAGACGCAGAGAACCTAAAAAGGAACTTTTTTGACAGAAGTCACCTAGAGTACTGAAGATTCTATTGTGGGCATTTGCGGGGCAACAACATAAAATTTCCCTTCATTGTTATGTCATTATTATTTTTTTTCCGGCCAGCAGACAATCGAAAGGGTTAAATAAAGGACCGTCGAAAACTTTTAACAATCTGTCTTACCGAAAGAGATGTGATGGAAGACAAGATGGCGTTACGACAACAGCTGATTTGCACAGCATTTAACAGGGCAAAACATTGCGGTAGCTTAGGTGAAGGGTAAAGGGGGTGAGCGAAGCGAAGCCTCCTTTATCCTTCGTGTCAGGTTGAACATGTAAAAACAACAAAAATACTTAAAAAATAAACTTAAGTACCTACACATAATCTATATATTTATATATATATATATATATATATTTATTCAGTGTGTCCGCCGGCAGATTTTACACTTCAAATCATCCTGAGACGCCTAGAAAAGCGGTAGACGGGGGGAGCGGGGTATCATTCGGTGCGCAAGTGTTGCGGGTTATTTAGTAGCCAGTCAGTGGACCGGAGCGCATCGCGATTTTGCTGTGGAGGCATATTTCGCAAACAATTCTGTGAATGTGGCGAAGCGTCGTTTTTGTTCGCACTATGGTTGATATGGTCATGGGTGAAGAAGTTCAGGCAAACAGGATCAGCCAAAAATATTACAAAGCCTGGTCCTTCAACTTCTGTTTCGACTCCGGAAAACGCAGATCGAGTGAGAGACGAAGTTTCTCGAACTGTGCAAGCGAGTTTTCAGGGACATGAGGACAAGATTGGAAGAATGTGTCCGGGAAAATGGACGCCATTTAAGAGAAGTGATTTTTTTTAAATAAAATCCGCATCTACTGTATTATAATAAATAAATAACTTTGAATACTTTAATATTTGAATTTTTATTATTATTCAAAGTGTAAAATCTGCCGGCGGACACCCTGTATATATATATATGTATATATATATATATATATATATATATATTATGTGTATTTCTTGTTGCCTAGGAACGTTTAGACAACTCGTTAAACGTTTCGTTCAATTACTTGTCTGACGGAATTTTAGTGACTTGGTTAAAGGTCGGTATTTAATTAACGGTCTAGAGAGTTGGTTAAGTGTCTGATTTAAGCAACTAACTGCGACATATATAACAAACTACTAAATAACTATCAATACTTACATAAACCTGCACATATAATAATATATACCTACTGCAACTATCATAAAAGAGAGAGGAAGTTCTCTTTTACCTGGTTTTTGAAAGAGAAAAGAGTGGGACTGTCTCGTATGTACAAGGAAGTGCGTTCCACAGTCGGAACGTCTGCAACCTGAAGGATAAAGGATAACAATAAACGGGGTTGATGCGGACTCGCGCAGCACTAACACACAGAACTTTACGACACCCCCTCCGCGACTTGATCTTTCCCCTATGGCCACCCCAACTTGACGCGGATAACCCTACCTTGTCGACAAAGAAATCGACGCAGTTGTCAATTTCACGTATTGTGTGTCATTTTGCCACATGTTTAGTCCATTTTATGGATGCGACCTTTCTAGGATGCGATTCCTAATAAATTATGTTTAATTAAGGCTAGTATTTAATCGCACATCAAAAATACTGATTTTCACAGCAAAAAAGGATCAGCAAAGCACTTTTTATGTTTTAAATATTTTTGGTGTTCTTACATGTTTAACCTAATACGAAGGAAAAAGGGGGCTTCGCTTCGCTCACCCTTTACCCTTCACCTAAGCTACCGCAGTATTTTGCCCTGATATTTGCTGTGAAAATCAGTATTATTGATGGGCAGTTTAATATTTCCCTTTAATTAAACGTATGGTTTTTTCTTACAGCAAACGCTAAGCAAGACTCAGCGGGCACTGATGCAACGTACCAGCAAAATGAAGTGTTTGATAGCTGGTGAGTGAACAATTGATCATCGATTCATAGGGTCAGTAATCTCTGACCTAAACTTCAGATTTCATCGGTTTGCATTTCGAACGGCCTCACAATTCTGTAAGCACTTTAATATATCTTGAATCATGCCTACAGAGGTGAGTATGCGCGAGAAGCAAGTCACGGACCTGCGTCTGGAGCTGCACCGTCAGGGCGAGGAGCTGACGGGCTTCAAGCAGAAGTACTACGAGATGAAGCGGGCGCTGGACGCTGACGAGGCCAGGAGGCTTCGGGTACCCACTCCGCAGTCCCCGATGCAGTGAACAGAGCAGAAACAAATCCTGGCCGCTGCGGAATTAGATTCGTATTCCATCTGTGTTGAGTCTGTGAATCTGAGGTAGCTCTTCCATATTCGGTTCCAACTCTTAACAATGTGCTAAAGCTGATATTACAGCACATAGGGTTTTATACTACCAGTGGGCCTAGAAGCATAATATTTTGTAGGTAGAAGGGTTCCCTGTAGTGTAGAGGCGCGCTAAGGGATTTACGAAATTCGCATCAGGGGAACAAGGGTTTACAGCATGTAATGTATAACTTAACACCAAATCTCTCTTTTGTTAGTGGGCTTATAAAAATGTACGAAACGAGTGAAGTGATCTGGTGTCACAAGTCGGGGAAGGTATGTGCCATATCGCCAGGCGCGCTGTAAAACAATTTTCGGACTAGGGCTGCAAAGATTCCGACTTGAGCTGTAAATAATGGTGTGCGGTGAGATGGTGTGAAACTTTGCACAATACGATTTATATCAGTTAACGATTCGGCCAACCTCGGAAATTGTCCTGAATCCCTCATCTCTCTCTAGAGAGAGAGAGAGATCGGGTTTAGGCGATGATATCCGAGAAAAGCCGAATCTCTAACTGATTTTAATCGTATTGTACCATGTGTAAATATTTTGTTTTTTATTTAATATCGTCTTTATTGTAGTCGTTTTGTTCACACCAATCATCTTAGATATGCTGCAGCAGCTAACGTCTTTTTCATAACTAAATTATTTACTCCACTTCTCCTAGAAGACCCCTGTGGCGTTGTGGTTCAAGGCTCTGCCATCCAAGGGAGAGGTCCCAGGTTCGAATCCCGGGCGTGGAGAAAGGAAAAATCCCCAGGTCTTGGATGTTATGTTTGTGTCGTCGCTGATTCTGGATCCCATGACACGGTATCCTAGTGTGGGGCCAGAATCAATATATGCTCTTGTATATAAATGTTTGTTTATACGGCTGGTAAGTAAAGTACGACGGCATTGTTGCGATGCACAATAATTTTTTCTGAATATATCTGCACTCGTTGCAAAACTTTCCGTTCGAGGTTGTTAAAATAACTTTAAAAGTGACCCTCATCAATTAATTCCGTAATCTGTACATAAGTAATTAAATTATACAGTTTTGTAACTAGCCACGGACTTGAATGCACCAATATAAAATTACTTTATCTTTATAAATCAATCCTTTTTATGATCTTACTTAATATAAATACTTTATAAAACGCCTTATTCCATCCTGTCATGCCAGTATGTAGTTAGACTGACTCCAATGATCGAACTCTTTGATGAGTTCCTTCCAAATGTGATCGAACTGCTGGACCACATTGCTAGACTAGAACTTATTCTTCAAGACTGTACCCAGCTACCCAGAGAAATAAAATATACTTCATAATTGTTTTATGTGCTTCTCTAAAGACGATTGATATTAAAAGGTGAAATCACGGTGAAATAACATTTTAAGATGCCAGTTCGGAGCCGAGCGCAACTGCTGACGACATGTCGCGTGTCGCGTATGTGAGCGAGACAGCGAGCGTAGTTACGACACTAGTGTACGAGACAGTGAGCGTAGTATGCCTATGGTGATGTGAGTGGTGGTGAGTATGGTAAGCTCGCCTTTGCGCATAAGTGTTTATGTGTTTGTATTCATTATTTACCGCGCAATAAAGTATATTAATAATGTTAATGGTTTCGCACAATGTACTGAAAACCAGGGTTCGGATAATCTGGTGCATATTTACCTAATGTTGATGTGTAGGCTATTACGGAATGCACTTTTGTATCGAAATATCCCGCGATTCCGGGATCGACAAATTTAGTGTTATGATTATACAGGATGTTTGGTAGATCGATGCAAAGATTCAAAGCGAAACTAGTACAGACCATTTAGAACCTTTTGAGTAACGTATACCTATGGCGAAGTCTTACCATTTATTTTTTATTTGTGAATTAAGTTTTTTTGCCGAAAATTCCCAGAGTTTCACCGTTAATCAATAATGACTGCGAAATTAAACAACAATTAGAATATTTTAAAATTTATTATAATAAAACACTTTTTGAATATTATTTTACTTGATAAGAATTCACTTAAAGAATTATTTGTGCATCTCCTACTTCAGACTTAGTTTTTACAGACCTTTGAAGAGCACGACAAATTTTAATCATCAAAAAAGCAAGTTTTTTGTACCAAATTTAAAAACCCAAACAATAGCTTTAGCCCCATTTTTTTCCAAAAACCAAGCGGTGGTCAAAAGTGAAATAGAACAAGGCCTCCTATTAGGCATAGAACAGGTAATGTCATGCTATGCAACAACAATAATCAGGTATTAAATCACTTATTTACAACATCTCAACGCTTTGTTTGAAGCACCGCTCGTCTTTGAATCCGCTACCTGATCTTCTTTGTTTTGCCTAGTTTTTCCAAGAATAATAAACATTAAACTGGACTGCATCACCTACAAAAGGAAAATTGGTACGAAATATGTGTAAAGTGTATTTTTTCTTCAAAAATCTTTAAAGTAAGTAAATTAAAGTTTTGGGTAGAGTGTTTCATATTAACAAAGCTTAATTTTGACCCATGCTAGCATCTACCCAACGTTTGTTGGTCGACTCACCTCACTCACCAGTATGTAGAATTCATTGGTTTTTTGTTCAATATAATTGTGCAAGGTTTTTGGGTACTACTTTTGGTACATTTTTTTTTGTGTAAGTGCAATAGAAATTTAAAAGTATTTGACAATACAAACAAAGGAACGGAGATTAAGTTTTGATTATGTTATATTTAGATTTGCTTTTGGAATTATTCTCTAAGGTCAACAAAACATATTTGCCCATCTGTGGCAATTTTCACCACCAAACTGACGATGTCTTCCACTGAATATGTCTCACGTTATCTTGTACAGCTTAAAGTTAAAATAATTATAATCTTCAAGCTATTTGTATAATGATCAGTGATCAGAATAGGTGTACTTACCTATCTGAACGTAGAGGAACAATGATTGCCAAAAAGTCCCAAATATTGTGATTATGTGCAGTCGATAATTTTTCCGGATATTTTTTGTATTTTTTTTTTCATGTCGGCGTCACACTCTTATATATTGATAAAATACTATTTGGGGTCTCAAAAATTTCGGGTGCAGTAGAAATTAAAAGTAAAAGTCAAAGTTCTTTATTACTGTAGATAATTGTCATATACTTAGCTAACGTCATTTTTGCCTCTTCTCTACATTGGAGCACTGTGGGTAGATTTCCTCCCACAGATTATTTTTAGATCTCTTTTAAAAATTGGTCGTGCTTAACTAATACAAATATTGCAATATTAATTATTATGATTAATAAGCAGGAATAAATAATTACAAAATTACGTAAACGATATATTCAATGGGAAAGTTATGTTATGTTTATATTTATTGTAATATCTCGCAAACATGAAACTTTAGGACACTATACCACACGACATTTTTACTTTGTTTAAGTATCGTCTATAGATTTTTGTAAGTTTCAGAATCTCTTCATGTCTAATAATCTCGTTCATTCTTATTTTATAGAAACTGTCTGCCATCAGTTCGGTGCAACTGCTTTCATTTCCGTGCCAAAAATATTTTGATGTGGAATTTTAAGAAAATGATTAGTCCCTAAGTGTGGCCTATTAGATTATTGATATGTTTCTTAGTTCATATATATTTTTTATGGTCTTTATGGCCAATATTAAATATAAAAATTGCCACGGAACTGTCGTGAAAATCATAAATTCAAAAAATAGTTTTGTTTGTTACAAAGACTAGTCTAGGATCGATATGTTATGGTTTGGTTTATGACCGAAAAAAATAGCCACCACTTTTAGATATCGGTTTTTCACCCCTCATTCTCATCCACTTTTCGATTTC
This sequence comes from Argyresthia goedartella, assembly GCA_949825045.1. Lineage (NCBI taxonomy): Eukaryota > Metazoa > Arthropoda > Insecta > Lepidoptera > Argyresthiidae > Argyresthia > Argyresthia goedartella. Next base: position 8,414,602 of record OX463831.1, on the reverse strand, counting down.
CAAATCACGACTAAATAAGTTATTCACTTCAAGTGTGTCGTCGTCGATGTTAATTTTTATTTTATTACTTACCCCAGTTTTCTGTTGAGTTTGTTGTCGCTTCAATATAGAACATAGATTTCAAAATTCCGCTGTCAAGTAGCTGTCAGCTTCGCATTAACCTAAAAAATACATCTATACGCACAGAATACTTAATAGTGCTACGTACGGCTATATCTACCGCTGTCACGCTCACTCGCGCGGTGACTACGCTCGCTGTCTCGCTCACACACTCACGCGTCACGTCGTCGTATAAATATAGGTACATATATGTGTGTGTGTGTGTGTGTGGATAGTTAGGTAAGTACGTAACATTTTATTTTATTTTATGAGGTTTCTCTTTGATGCTGGGTACAGTTCCGAAGAAGAGTAGCTACGACGTTGTCTAACAATGTGGAAAAAATTGTCCAAACAGTTCGATCGTCGGGCTACTGGCTGGCATGACCGGGGAAATCTACAGGTGTAACCTTATTTTATGTAAATATCAGGGACATCACTCTGACCAATTTTCACGATGGAAGCCAAAATAATACTATAGCGTAAAATATGGAACAATCAGCATCAAAAGTGGCTGTTAAGTTGAAACTTTCAAAAAAAGTTGTTTCTGGAATATAACTAAGTAGAAAGGCAAAATAGACGCTTATAGACCTGTGCTTCCATAGTAAAATTTACTGATTACAGAATGATGTCCAGTACCAATCCAGTAAGATATGGATACGTCTTCCTGTTACACCCGAATACATACATTAATGTACAAAGACTGATTTTAATATTTATTATGTGAAGCTTCCGAGGTGTAGACTAAAAATAAACGTTAAAAAATCTAAACAAATCATGTTCTTTGTTATTAAATAATCTTTGTTAATGACAATAAATTTGTAAAAATATTATGTTAAGAGGTTTTTTTTTGCTGCTATTTAGCTACTATGTAGGACAGTTTATTGTATCAGTTTTGTGCAATTTTCATGCAGGGATATATTTTGAGACTTTGACTTGTTGGTTTTATTGATTTGTATTGTATATATATATATATATATATATATAGTAGTATATAGGTATGTATTATTTGTTCTCTCTTCTCGTACAGGCAAGAAGGCGAGACCTAAGAATAGCGATTTGCTTGCGTGCACAGGGCCGGCCAATCGGCTACTTGACAAGTTTATTCGTTTTGATAAAATCACCTTTGATCGCGCCGCCTAGCCTTGGCGTTTGCCGACTCGTTTCAAAGAACGCAAATCAGGGCGAGATAAATAGTCGATTCTAAGAACGAGACTTAGCGAAAACATTTGCTTAAGAATCGATTTGTCTATCATAGACAGTACTGTGGCACTCTCTATGTCGCGAAACTCGGACTAATTCTTAGCCGAGACTGAGTACGCTATATTCGATACTTAGCACGTTCTTAGATCGTAATATTATCTGTGACAACTCTTGCAGTTCTTGTCTTCTTGTAGATGTGTTCTGTGGTTGTCACGAAATCTTTGGAAAACTTGTGTGTTAGGTATTGTTTTCGTTAATACAATAAATATTTATACAATGGATAATGAGTTCGAAAATCTTTTTAGAGCATCGGTCTTTTTATAGTCTACAACTGTTGCAAATTTACTTATTAAATTAGTCAATAGACTTTTTTCAAAGTCCGTGAAAGGTTTTTTCGCTCCATTTCCATGTCCAGTATCAAAACCAGGGTCAATTGCGATTGCTTCAATTTCAAGTACAAAAGGCAAGCCAAAGTCAATCGGGTAAGTATGAATATCAAGTCCAGGGGAAAAGCTAAGGCCGCAGTAAAATTCACACTTAAAAAACCCGAAAGAACATTAGCGATACTACGAAAGAAACGGAATGAGGGAATCAGAAATATCAAATTGTCAACAATAGAGCATCTGTCACTGCTGTCAGCCGTCATAGACAATTTTTGACCTAAATTGACCGAACAAAACGAAATTCACATATACAATTGAAAAAAGTTTATTCACACCTTCTTAGCATTGGCCTAAGAACATGCTTAGCCAAGCAAACATCTATGATATGTCTATTTTAGAAACACATTGATACTTAGCTAAGTTAGCCTGAAGTAATGCTTAGGAAAGCATGAGTACGGACTTAGGCTAAGCAACGACTATTTATCTCGCCCTCACTCACTTCGAGCGTACAGGAAGGGCCGCGCCGTAGTCAAGGGTTGTGTTTGTGTTAACTCTGCTATGTATATCGACAATGATTTTTAGTCCTTGGGAGGACAGTGAAGTGCCTCAAGATAAAACTTGAACGTAAACAATTTATAATCAATGTCCATGGGTCCATCCAAGTTTAATAACTTAAAATTTAAGCGTTAAACTTAAGGATCTGCTACACGGCGGAAGACGGTGGTTGCCTGCAAGTTGACAAGCTTCTGCAGTGTAGTTGCTTTTTGTACGATGACCCGCGATTTTCAAAATTATGGCTTGGTAAAAGAGTTGACTTATTGGTAAGAGACTTGGTAAACTAGTCAAGAGCCTGCTTGTGCGGGCGACGAGGAGGCGAACGTTCGAACTTGCTGTGAGGGGTCATTCAAGTATTATGTAAGCATAATTTTGGTATTTCTTGTTCATTTTTGTTTCTTCTATCCATTCTACCACACACATCATCCGCGAAAGACAAATGATTAACATCGTATTATTTTTTATTCTTGACATATAAACGATATTATTATTCATTTTGTTATCCATTGTATATCACACACATCATGTGCGAAAGCTTGCTGTCAACCGGCTAGCTAGACGCTTGTCACCGACTGTCAAAATGGCGCGCGATTCTCAACCTTACGGCACATTAGTACCGTTCGTTTTACCATAATTTCGGTGCAGTTGACAACATTGGTTGGATGTGAGCTTGTTGTTGTGTGCCGTGTAGCCGCTTGTCGGCGACTTACTGGAAAATTGATGCCAGCATGTTGCCTGCCATGTGGCAGGTCCTTTATGTTAAATATTTTATGTGTAATGTTGTAGGTACATTGCTGTAATTTTGTACTTCTGAGCTTAACTTTGTACTAGAAAATGGAATCTTACTGTATAAGTTAAGTGCGAGTGCTGTTGGGGTGTCTTTATAATAAATAAATAAATGCCGCCTTCGGCGCAGTAATATTAAATTATTGAGTGTCAGCGTTCTTTGAAAAGAGCCGGCACGTGGCAAGGCGGCGCGAACGACGGTCACGATAAAGCAAATGAAAAAACCTGAGCCATCTTTTTTACCCATGCACCTGTATGTGCGTGGCTACCAACTAACTAGATGTAACATGTTAGAGTAGCATAAAAAATGTTCTAATTAATTAATAATAATTCTGTTTATTACTGTATGTTTACTGTATGTTTACATGATGTAAACAAACAGTAATAATTTTGTATGCAGCCTGACCTGGCTAATTCTATTTCTTACTGTGCATGGCATTTTGCTGAATGTCCTATACTAACATATTAATAACTGATAGTATTGCGATAGTATAAACCTATGCAGGCCGGTGACAGTCCCCACCAATTTACCTGCAAAACTACAAGTAGGTACATACCATCATCAGCAGTTGTGGAAGACCACTGTAAGGGTTCTTTTCCCATGCAGCCCAACACTTAAAAGTCACAAAACATGGGGTCACAAAACATGGGGTTTTGAATAGTTTTAGAAATTTGACAAAAAGTTTAACAAAAGCTAGGGTTTACCGCCACATTCAGCTGCAAGGGAAATAAGTTTTGAAGTGGGCTTCCACTTCTGCTACTGATAGTACATCGGCGTCCTTACGAACCTTACGTGTTGTTCACATTTTTGAAGGACATCGAAAGGTAAGGAATCGTACTTCTACTGATAATTAGCTATAGGTAATAAATGTTCAATTTTCATTATTAATATTTAATTTATATTTATTTTCGTGCACAGAACTGGATTAATAGTATATGCCTATCTACTTAGTTTACTATAAGTGCCTATGGAGACATTGCAAAATAGTTTTCTGACCACTAAGTAAGTATATGTATTATAAAATTGTATTGTTCTCAAATGGAGAATATTGGTAATTGGTTCGTAGCTGGTGACGTCACACATACACATCTCGTCAGAAAGAGAGGCAACTTGTGAATAACCGAAGTTCAAGCGCCGCATTATGGAGGATGAATTGCACTTTATTGCGTTGTCCCAAGAGTCGCTATTTAGTAGAATATCCTCTATTCTCACTAGTTCAATTAACAGTACAATCGATTGAACTAGTAAAACTTTTCAATATTAGTAGTTCAATCAAATTTAATCATTGAACCACTAATACTGTAAAGTTTCACTAGTTCAATTAACAGTTCAATTGATTGAACTAGTGAAACTTGTCAGTATTAGTAGTTCAATCAAATAAAATCATTGAACTACTAATACTGGAAAGTTTCCTCTATTCTCACTAGTTCAATTAACAGTTTGTTTTTTTTATTTAATAAGAACGTATGAAACTAACTTATCATAATATTTTTCCAATTTTCAGCTGAAAAATAATAAAAAAAACTCTTATTATATTGCACAACATAACTAACACTTTAATACATAGCCATTTTTTCAAAAAAGAGGCACTGTGTCATCAATTCATCATGAATTAGTTCCATTTGAGATTTTTGAATGAAATATATGCCCGTATGGAATTAACACGCTGTATACTCTATCCCAGATAGGATCCCTTCATCCATTTTCGTAACCAAACTTTGGTAACCAACAAGTTACGAACATGTTGTTTTTTCCACATTCGTAACTGAGTTACGAAAAAATATTGTTTTTTCCACTTTCGTAACTGAATAATTTTCTGTTTTCGTAACTGCAGTGTGAAGCAAACACTTTTAAAAACAGAATTTTCCCAGATGGGGTGGCAGAGGCACAACTTCACTGAACATATTTTTTTATGATTTTGACAGGTGTCACTTTTTGACAGGTGTTACTTTTTGACAGGAATCACTATTTTTGACAGGTGTCACTATTTTTGACAGGTTTCACTGTTTTTGACACCTAATTACTATTTTTGACATATGTTACTATTATGTTACTGTTAATATCAAGATTTTGGTATTTTGTTCAGAGAAAGCGAAGGAACTTTTGTGTATAACAACTAAATTCTTCGTGGATGGCACTTTCAAGACCTGTCCATCCCCATTTGCACAATTGTACACTATTCACGGAGATTTATATAGTGCTACTAACAAAAATATCAACATTGTACCATTAATTTAAGCATTTTTAACACACAAAGATGAAAATACTTATAATATTCTTTTACAATTGATTAAGTAACAAATTCCGGATTAGAAACCACAGCAAATTAGAATAGATTACGAGGTTGCGACCATCAAAGCATTAACGAAAAATTGTCCACAAATAGAAATAAAAGGATGCTACAATCATTTTCGTAATGCATTGTGGCGTAAGGCGAAACAACTCAAGCTAAATACCAGATTACAGAAAAGAATTATTAATCTGAGCTGCATTTTACCGTTATTGCCTGAATGTCAAATACATCGTGGATGGGATTATATATGTACTGATATGCCTGAGGATGTGGCTATGAAAGCATTTAAAAAATATTTTGAAAAATACTGGTTACGGCAAAATTATATAAAAATGTGGTGTACTTTTGGAGATCGCTACCGTGCAACTAACGTCGTAGAGGGATGGAACTTCAAGATGAATGGATTACTCCACAATAATCCAAACATAATTGAAGTGTTACATGTTTTGCATAACGATGCCACTCAATACGAAATGCGATGTAATCAAGTTAATAATTTTGGCGAAAGAGTTCTGCCGAAACGTCCTAAACTTAACATAGAAAACGATCACTTCATTCAAAAATCTCAACTGGAACTAATTCATGATTACACAGTGCCTCTTTTTTTAGATAAAATGGCTATGTATATAAAGTGTTAGTTATGTTGTGCAATATAATCAGTTTTTTTTATTATTATTATTTTTTATTTTTTTCAGCTGAAAATTGAAAAATTATTATAATAAGTTAGTTTCATACATTGTCTTATTTAACAAAAAAACAAACTGTTAATTGAACTAGTGAGAATAGAGGATACTTTCCAGTATTAGTAGTTCAATGATTTTATTTGATTGAACTACTAAAACTGGAAAGTTTGACTAGTTCAATTAACAGTACAATTGATTGAACTAGAGAAACTTTACAGTATTAGAAGTTTAATTATTATATTTGATTGAACTACTAATACTGAAAAGTTTCACTAGTTCAATCAATTGTACTGTTAATTGAACTAGTGAGAATAGAGGGAATATTTTTTCAGAGAGTCCAATCTATTCCGAACTCTTTATTAATCTGTGCTTACTGTGAGTCAAGACCGGATTCCTAAAAGAGCGTTTTCCTGGAAATAATATTAAGATGTCCTTGTCGGAATCCGTTCTTATAGAAATCTGGTCTCATAGGAAGCCAATATCAATATCAAACACGACCTGTGTTATAGTAGAACTATATTTTCATAACGTATATAAATTAAAAAATGGAAACAATAAATTATAAATTACATATACAGAAATTAGAAAAGTTCTCTCGGCTCTTCGCTGTTACTTATTCGGAACCGTCCGGCCGGTGGGTTGCCGTGTTGCTTGGTTATTTGCAAATAGGTTGGTCTACCAAGTAGGTCTGTTTACGCGGCCTCACCGCCCTCCTCGCCTTCCTCCTCCTTACCAGTCAACATGGCGATGAGCCTCGCGGTGTCGATGAAGCCCTTGTCGTCCATGTCCATTTGGTCAAACGCGTCATCAACCTCCTTGGCTGTGAACTTGTCGCCCCAGGTCATGAGCGCATGCCTCAGGTTGTCGGAGTCGATTACGCCTTCGCTGTCGAAGGTCTTGAAGGCTGCGATGACTACGTCGTCATCGTCGTTGCCAGCGTCACCTCCGGACTGCTGCATGCGGGTTCCGAAGAGCGACAGGAGCTGGGTGAAGTTGAGGGGTCCGGGGGCTTCCGCGAGCATCTCGTCGAGCTCCTTCTCGTTGGCGAGCTTGCCCAGCGAGTCCATGGTGGCGCGGAGGTCGCCCTTGCCGATGATGCCGTCTTTGTCGTGGTCCATTAGCTGGAAGGCCTGCGGGAGGGAGAAGTATGTTTTAAACTATGTTACATCTCTGATCAGATGGGAAAATGGAAGGCAGTAACAGAGTGATGGAAAAGATAAGACCAAAGAACCCAAGGCCGCGTCGTGCCAAGTTTCGAAAGATAGTTCGGCTACTTCTTTAAATACCATGTAGCATTGTCTTAACGTGGGCGTGTGTCTCTGCTACCTCGTATGAAACATGGCGTTACGCTATGTTTGTTTTGCTTGGTAGCATTGCGTCAACGTTTGTTTTTTATTGGTTATTTTGTTCCTTTGTTCGGTGTAGGACATATTCTGATTATACGTCATTCAGACTTGAAAATCCCATAACGGCTTAGGCAACTCGATGGTATATATTTACTATTATTTACACAACACAGTTTTCCCCGATGACGTGAGTTATTTTGTGTTAGATATGCCAGTAACTGTCTAATGATAGATAATGTCGATGATACTGATGGCCGAATGAAGAGTGTCTCAGAAATAACACATCACGTGCATGAGAAGAGAAGTATCTCACCTCCTTGAACTCAGCAACCTGTTTCTGCGTGAACATGGAGAACACATTGGAGCCAGATCGCTTGGCCTTCCTGCTGCCGCGGGAACCACGGCTGCTGCCACCGCCGGACGCGGCACCGGACGCCGCCGGCTTGGGCGTCGCCGCTGCGGATGCCGCTGCGGACTCGGCGGCCGACGCCGCCGCGGAGGCCTCCTCGGATGCCGCTCCGTCTTCTTTCGCCTTCTTCTTCTTTACCCGCTCTTTTTTTACGTCCGCCTGCGGAAGAAGATTTTGATGTGGTTTTGTGTGTTTATGTTGAGCAACTTACCGATTAATAGCCTCTTAACGAAATATAAATATAGGTACTATAAGATTGTTATGTCTGTATGGCTTCAATGTCTCAGGGTATCGTTTTGTAGTGTGGTGTATTATCAGCGGCTATAAATGCTCGTGTATTAAAAAGTGATTTCGTATGTGAAACGTTACGTACGTATAGGTACGTAACGTAGTACTACACCACCACGCCAACTAGGCACCTGTCAGGCATATCCCTTCTCATGTCACACACGCCTTGAAGCATGTTTTGATTCACAGGTGGGCGTGTGTGACTTAAGATGCCTGACAGATGCCTAGTTGGCTTGGTGGCGTAGTATGTAATACTGGAAATGTTCGGCAAATCATATTCAACACTTAACATGAATGAAGGGTTTTTTTAGTTTATTTACTGTTTCAGCTTGCCTCATTGTTGATGTCCATGAGGGTCCAAATTTTCTATGTTTTGCTTGATGTTTACTGTTATCCTGATAATTATGTTGAGTTTCCTTCTTCAAGTATTTCATATTTAACGAGGACCATAGGCGTCATGTTGATTTATCATTTGTAGGTCAGTAAGGCTAACTAAATACTAAATAAAAAACTAAATACTCCTTTTATACCAAGGTCTTCTTATAATCATCTTATTTTATGATAATTCTCATCAGATCAACATCAAACTATTTCATATTTAGAGCTGAAGATCATCTGAAGGTCACTTCGCGATCCAAAGAAATTAGGTCATCAAAAAATTTAATGTGCCAATCAAGTTCACAGGGGAATTCATGTAATGTTTGTATTTCGCCTTATTTAGCATACATAAATGCTGAAATAATACTTATTTATTTAATCGAGAATGGGAATGCTAGTACCGTGGACCCCTACGTCTTTCAGCATCTTCTATTTTTATTGTTATCTTTTCTGCAAAATATGTGCTATTCTCCGATGGATCTATCCAAATCTCCGTTTCATATCTGCATGTTTAATTTCCGCAAGTCTTCTAATCTCCCAACTGATTAACGTGATCTAATTATCTGTTTCCCTGGGCACGCCTCCAGATTAGGTGGGAGACTCGGTGGTGCTCTATTTATATCCCACAAACCAGGAGTATGTTCCAAGCGCCGTCCGTAGCCCGCAATCCGAATTCGTTACGTAAACTGTCCACAAATAGATATTGCGTCCTCATTCTCAAATTTTGTTGCTTCTGTATTTACCTTGATGTTAAGATTACACTTGGAACATTACATTATTTTAGAATGCTGCCATGTCATGTGACTTCAACGTTGGTGCAAGATTTTTAAGAGGGGTCCTCAATCTATGTTTGCTTTGACGCCATTATTATGGTCATCCATGGAACTTTGGAGAAGAAACGAAATCTAATGAAAACGTAACTCATATTGTTTAGCTGGATATAAATTTAGAAATGGCTAATTAATGGTACATCTGAATGATCCATCATTTATCATATAAAAGCAGGCGAAAAGGTGAATTTTAAAATGAAATTCATTATGATATATCATCTCATGTTGTCTTTATCATTTGATAATATTTTTTACTTCGGGTTATAATTAAGTAGTCATGAAAGTATTTCGGTATTCCTGACTTACTCTTTGTGTATACTCGCAGTTAACATTTTATTTCTGCACGCTTTGAATGATTTGTATAAGCTCGGCGTTGCTTTGCGTGTTTCAACGACATAATGTAGATCTCTGAGGTGCAGTGTTTCAAATTTACAAGTAAAATCTCGATCAAGTAACGTCATCAGATCTTATTTAGTTTATCTCTAGAACCACTAGTACGCTACTAGTGATTCGACCAGTAGTTGCTCCATAGATCATTGCAACTCTAAGATCTTCACTTAGTTTCCAGCCATCTTCATCAGCGTTCTCTTTACTTCCACCATCATCATCACCAGTCACATCACTGTCACGTCACTATATCCACTTGTGTTTCGTGTCACCGTGTCAAACTTACCATTGTGTTGTATAAGAAGAGCGACGAGAGAAGACTGTACCGTGCGGCAGTCCCACCCTGACTGAGAACACTTGCTCCCTCCCAGAAGTCCAGAACAAACCCCCCCTCTCCACTCCCCCTCACCCACCCCGCGTCCCTATTTCTGCGCACGATTCCATATATAGTTCGACAAAATACGATAGCTTTCGATTTGTGAGCATCAGAATGGGTCGCGCGCTGAGAACGCGTTCACGTCGATCCGATATTGTTTTTTGTAAAAATAAACAGGCTCACCTGGGGTTTGGCATAATCTAATCTAATATAGCTTGTCGTCACTCGAGTGTTTTGTGTTGCGTAATTTTAGTATTTGTTCAGTTTATCATCGTCATTATGATAAAGCTCAGCCCACATCGCTGCTAGGCACAGGCCTCGCTCTGCGCCAAACCTGTTCAGTTACCGTCTAAGGTTTTTAGCGTCCCACTGAATTATGACATCCTGAAGTCAATAATACCAAATCCGAATCTTAAACAAGCCTTTGGTACGTATCTTTCGACTATGGGGGCCGAGGACAAACCACCGTTCTTCTGCTTTTGGTTACATTTTCGGCTTCATGGTTTTATTTCACCAGGTACATTAGTCTGCTTTCAGTGTCGTGCGTATTTGTTGTATTTTGAAGACCATTACCGATCATTCCTCGTTTGCTCCCGTTGCGCGAGATTTCTAAATCAGTGTCCATGTCATCTGTCTTGCGCCTCATTTACTTCTTACAGTTGAATACATGGCCCATTTGTTGGGTGGGCCTCAAAGCTAAGACCACCATCATCAATCAGTACTCACCCACGGCTGGGTATAGTCCTTTTCTTTACTGGCTACTCCGGTCCTGAGGCATCCAATTATTTATTTATTTATTTATATAAAGATACATGAGCAGGGTTACACACTTAATATTACATTATTATAGTAAAGGTACAGTTTAGAGATATATCTGGTGTGCACCCAAATACATGTATACAGCATTTGCCTAGAAACAACACAGTTTATACCTAACCTAAACTATGGAATTACCAGCTATGGCGCTGAAGTCATCCGTCGATCTGGCTTGGTCTGCCCACTGGACGTGGTGGTGTAAGGTAAGGTAAGGTAAGGTAAGGGGATGTAGTTATAAAATTCATTGAACAAATATAATTTCATAATTTCATTATTGCACACAAACAACATATAGAAATGGTAATGACATATGACAGTGACACTGCCTACGAAGCCACGGGTCCCGGGTTCGAGTCCCGGTGGGGGCAAATATTTGTTTGATGAGAACGGATGTTTGTGCCCTAGTCATGGTTGTTTATTTATCTAAGTATAATATTTATCTATATAAGTATGTGTATCGTTGTCTAGTACCCAAGATACAGGGAATCCTAGTTTGGGGCTAGATCAATGTGTGTAAATAGTGTCCAAGGTATTATTATTATATTAATAAGGGCGACCTCATATCCATACTTTGTCCCTCTATTAATGGTTTTTTGACAGATAAAAATCCCTACACTTTTGAAATCTTCAACGAAAAGTATGTCTTATATTGATAGCAATAAGATTATTTCAAAAATTCAATAAAGGATTGGACAGAGTATAACAAGAAATCTCTTCCAGCAAACCACGTTAGGATGAGATGGGTGCGATGAATGACACAAAACAAAAAATCTATTTGGGCTGCTATCGACTAGTTTTTTTCTTATCACACAATTGCGATCCCGTCCCAAACCTTCGGGATTTTGTGCTTATTACAGGCGCCTGTAGGATTATGATCGTACTGCAGTAGTCTAACTCGACGATCGCGCCATTGTACATAATATGTCCCACTCATTTTTACTGCTAATATAAGTCAGTAAAAATTCAAACATGGATAAAAATACATAAGATATGACTCAAATGTTTTTTTTCGGCATAAGTTTATAAACATTATCACAACATTACCACACGTTCAGGTAGGTTTATTCCCTCCAAACTAGAACATTACATTTACATACAGGCACATACATCGCTTCTGGCCCCACACTAGGATACCCTGTGTCGTGGGAACCAGAAACAGTGACGTCACAAACATGCAAACATCCGCGCCCTGGGGAATTTCTTTCTTCCTTCCCATCCGGGACTCGAACCCGGGACCCCTCGCTTGGGCTTTGAGCACAGGTTCGAAAGCAATACCACAGAGGTCGTCGCATATTTAATAAACAGTTCGTTAATAAAATCGTAGATGCAAATCACGTAACAAACTTAAAATCAATGATTTTCATGAATGACCAATCAACAGTCATCATCATTATCACTCGACTAGTTAGTATATGTTCACAAAAGCTTTTTGTCACTGATGTTCGCATATATTTTTTTCGCTTTATTTATCAATAGCATGTTTTAATCGAGATATTTCATGAGTTGAAATTTTCATATTCATAAACATTTACATACAGGCACATGCATCGCTTCTGACCCCACACTAGGATACCCTGTGTCGTGGGAACCAGAAACAGCGACGTCACACACATATAAACATCCAAGACCTGTTTTTTTTCTTGCTTTACCCCCAGCCGGGGATCGAACCCGGGACCTCTCGCATGGTAGGCTGAGCCACAACCGCTGCACCAGAGAGGTCGCCAAATTATGATTACACGTTAATGGTTGTCGTAACCATTTCTAGAATTGACTATATCATGATATCGTAAACCAAGGTTGAATTAGAACTTTCATTGAAATATTTTAGGTCAAAACACTGCGTTAGCTTAGGTGAAGACTGAAGAGGGCGAGCGCAGCGAAACCCCCGAATAGTGTTCTTGGTAGTTTGACATGTATATCGCAAAAAACACCACGTAGTACTGAAAACAAATGCTTTTAAATAATCAAAATGCATATTGATTCAGTAATATAATTTAATTTACTTTAGTTTAGCTTCGTTTAAAAAGGGTTTGGCTTGAAATCCAGCGTTGTGTGCTGCCACCACACCATACAACATATGCTGAAAGCAAACCTTTTGGACACATCATTATTTTTTTATTGTATCAATGTAAAGATTTATCTGACGTGATAATCATCATGTACCAAAACCGGTACGTGATGTCGATTTTCTGTGTCAGCCAATAACTTATCTTGACGATACTTTAGTCCGTGATGATAAGGGATGGCTGGCACATATGACAAATAAATGCTTTGTCTTTCTTTCTTTATTTCTTTTAAAAATACATGTTTTAATGAAATTCAACTGTTTCTGACCATTTCATGATATAGGCAACTATATCATTAAATGACCAAGCATTTCATGATATGGTCAATTCTACGATATGGTTACGACATATATATCGCCCGGAGACCGGCTAGCATGACTTTAAGACCTTCCGGAAGACCGCAACTTTTTTTGATCACAGCTCTTTCATCTTGAACAGGGTTCAAGTTTGCTTGAAAAACTACAGTATTCTTTTGTGGATACGAGAAAACAATTGCTAAGCGAGACCGGGCTTCAGTCGGCAAGCGATGGAAGCGTAGGCGGCGGCAGCGCGTTCGCGCCCGGGTGGCGTAAAGCCGCTTCCTATATTTCAGTCAGCTCTGTTAGGTGCTGAATAGTACACAAATGCGCGTACCGATGAACAAGATCTGGGTAAGCCTTTGCGCCTTGATGTTGTACAGTTTTTACGCAACATAGTTTGGCTTGGTCACAACCGAGAATCAATGGAACAATCATAACCGCTATTAGCGTTTCTAAGAGAATACGCTGGAGCGCAACATGGTTGGCCCCTAAAATTAATTTAAACACCTGAATAGATGGGGCCAAAATCTGTTGTGCATTAACACGCGTGTGAATGACTGAAACAACGAAGACGCAAACCGCTTCGCTGTGCGCGTAGGGCGGGACAAACGTAAGAGTGTGCGTGAAGTGCATCGTGCCAGTAGAACGACTAGAGAACGACTGACTGGGCGACACAGACTGAGATATTTTTTTGGTTCATGAAATTTACATAAGGAACAGTCGTCTCATAAGGCCCACCAGTTAGCAAGGCCCAGGCGCAGAAAACCAATTCTTCTATACAGTTGAATTGCGCGAGCTTCAAAGTACGTATGGAATAGATCAATGGGAACGCAGAAACGCAACAACGGGCAGCGTGGGGCCGCCATCTTGACAATGACGCCCGATTGTTCGACAATGTCGGTCGTGGCCACTGAAAGCCTACGACGATATTGAGCAAATAGTATCAACGAGTGATAAAACGTGAGTTTGAACACAAACCTGCTGCTTAGTGGTCCCGTATCCGATCCCAAGACTACCTTGTCGTAGGGCTAAGCAGTCATACACAAATAACCCGCACAACCCCCCCCCCCCACACACACACACCTCACACACAACATACACAAACATTAACACACACAACTCAATTCGATGATAATTTAATCATAGGCTACCTAGGCATAATAACTTTTTTTCCATTTTGTATTGGTACATTCTGCAAACAGGTATATTTAAAAAAAAAAATTTTTAGACTGCAATTAGTTTGTAGATTATTCCTTTGATCTTAACTTACTGCGAGACGGTCTCTGACCAGTGCAGAAGTTAATGTCATACGCTGAATAATATTTAGAACTTACATACACTTTAGATATAAGTAAACCTGTAATTAATATTTTTGATTAATAAACACTTTGAACTTTGAACTTGAACTTGATTACGCTAAATTGTGCGCCCACAAAACGTATCTTTTTACTTGTTTATACTGCGATTTGTAAGTAGATTTTGGTTTAGAGTGATTATTTGAACATTATTATTTTAATATTTTCATAGACATGTGCGATTTCACGTCTATTTATTTCGAACATGATCAATTTGTGTTGGAAGGCCCATGTCGTTTAGGAAAGCCCAACAAAATTGTTGCTCGGGCCATTCAAGACTCGGCTGGGCCTTCCAACCCTACTGCAGTCTAATAAAGCCCGCTAGTTTCTGTAGTGTTAAATTTAACTAACAATGTTTTACTGAGTATTACAAAAGTGCTTGATGATGATGATAAATACACTTATAATTACTGATCGGAAATTCGGATGCTTTCGGTTATGAGTTGTACTGATTTGAAAGGGCCTTGTAACCGACCATAGGGGATTTCTTAACGATATCTGTGTAATAAGGCCCAATGTATGGAAATTAAAAATCAAAAAACTTTGACAATAATTACTCAATTATAGCATGAATAACAATATTTTTGAGTAAAATACTAATATTTATTAACAAAACACCTAAAAAGTCAAAAGCTAGGCTGATTTCCCATACAGTGGAAACGCGTATTTATCTAACAAATTATTGATGATTTTAGTTAATGCTTCCTGTTATAATGTTCATGAATATCACAATGTTCATATTTATTGAATCTTTGAGGTCTTTAATGCATACTTTTTTGCCTAACGACCTACAATCGGCACGGGCCTTATTATCGACACCATTTTTAGTAAAGCCCAAAAAAGAGGTCGTCGTTATAGCTATAAAAAATAACTTTCATTGTAAGCCTTTTTTTCCTTGAGGGTGGTTAAAAAAGCTTTTATTTCAATTTGTAAAAAAGTGGGCCTTACCATACGACGGTACCTTACTTCCACATCTAAGGCGGATACGGTCCTTTATTGTCAACTCATAACCTGTGTTTGTGTTGTTCGTTGACCTGTGACATTCCACCACCAATTAACAGCTATTTCAAGACGCAAGAACCGAGACATATCTAAAGGTAATAATCGAATTCAAGTGGACGTCCACCGAACACAGAAAACAAGAAACGCGGGCATTGTCTTTCCCAAAGTGTCTCACAAAATAGATCCAATGCCAAAACAACACTATATGTTGATTTTTAACTCATTAAATTACCCACAAATTACCTATGATGCGATGCGTGACTAGCTGACGAGACAATTCTTTATTATTTTGCTCTATTATATGTATTATTATTGTTTTTATTTTGCGATCGCTCACCAATGCATATGTATAATATACAATGCACGTCGTAATTACTATTATTTTATACTGTTTTTGTATCAATTTTCCACCAGACACAACCACACGTACAATGAGTCACACGTACCGGTCCGGCAGAATATCAGCGTTACGGGTTACGGGCACCCCGTAACATACGCTGGGCCGTACCGTTTAACTGCCGCGTTGCACGCCGCATAGTAATCACTCTGTTGTACAGTCAGCATCAGATATATGTGAGCAGGTTAGCTACTCAAAAATATATATTAGTAGTTTATGTGACTGATACATAATGGAGGGCATTAAAACTCGAGAGTGGCTTTATGAAACGAGCCGAAGGCGAGTTTCATAATAATATCACTCGAGAGTTTTAATGCCTTATTATGTACAGTTATATACACTAGTTTATCTATACACATATCATAAGCTCTCTTTAATGTGTATAACCGCTTGATTGTTCTGGCCGCGGCAAGAAAACCCGTCGATATGCCTTTGCGCGCCAACAAAATGGTACCTATTTTGCCACCATCGACGGACCGCTCCCATCGCGTTGGGCCGCCTCACATAAACATTATTTCTGACTCCAGTTCTCGAGTTATCCTTGAGAGTTATTTATTGTCAACAGCTGATAAAATAGGCATTTTACTGGAATAAGTGTTGATTGTATTAACGACTTTCGTAGCTGTAAACATATACTTCAGGCGTAAAATGTACCAGGGTCAATATAAAAATTCTTATCTGAAAAAGTAAATCGTGAACCTACTAATTATATGTATATAACAGAATTCTATATTAATATTACATATGAAAAAAAAAAACTCACTTATCTCAAACAAAAATATATTTTTTATTTATATTTAAACTTTCGCTCACATTTGCTAGCACGCCGTAATTAATATGACAGATAAAAAAATAACTGTTGCTCATACAATTTCTCTAATATTTTTACTGATAACTCGTGTAAGATAATTGTTTTTCAAGATAATAACTTCATATTGACATAAAACCCTTTATTTTACTCTAAAATAAAGCAAAACATTTCCAACTTACCTGTTGGCAACATGGAATAAAAACTGCAAGAGAACAACAACAAGCAAAAGAAATATGGCATAAAATCGGGTTTTTAGCTAAATCCTTTTCATCAAGCATTAGTGGAAGGAACTAATCTCTACGAAAATAATTAGTCCAGAACAATTATCAGCTAAAACTTCACATTTTATAGTATTTATCCCAGCACAATAAACAAACACAAATCACTGACGCGGCTGTTGAACGGCGGAATGAAATTGCATTCAAACTAGATCTAGCGCTATGATTGGTTGGTGGTATTGTATGTCTAAATGTTGGTAATCCCACTGGGAAGGAGTGAGTGAGAACACCTTACGAAGTATTTCATTGGTGTAATAGAGATAAAAGGTTTCTGGCAGAAAGTCGTTGCATTTGCCTCTGGATACTAAAGTATCCAGAGGCAATCTACGTAGAAAATAGTCGTGGATACAAAAGTATCCCGAGACAATCTACTGCAGAAAATATTTGGATACTTTTGTATCCCAATGAACCGCATGTTCGACCGGCATGGTGGCATTGATAATTCCTTTGCACTTGTTTAGCTTGTTCAGTAGTAGTTCAGGAGGGCGTTGGCGTTCGAAATTTGAATGTCATAATATAAAGAAAAATTACACATTATGGTCATAATGTGTAATTTTTCAAAAAAGAAATGAGTTTTTACCAAGTAGTTTAACATTATGCTGATCGTAACATGCGGTTTTTATACGCAGTAAAGAGGGTTTATGACACGTGTGTAGATAAACATCTTAAAAAATCTGAAATATCTACACAGCCAACATGTCAAACTTATATCAACATCCAAGTTAACTCTGAGGGTGTTGACATAATTTTGACACTTTGGCTGTATAGATATTTCTGATTTTTAAGATGTGTAGATCTTTTTGCGTAACTAATCTTCTCACATATATCTGATGCTGACTGTACTACTTTTGTTTGTTTATTATTATTTTTGTCTTTCCATAACTTGTCTCTGTATGTTCCTCTCCTTTGTTGTCTAATGTGGCTTAGTGAATAAACTATTTTCAATTCTATGCTATTCTATTCTATTCTTAAATTAATTAATATTAAATAACAAAGCCTTATTATTTTCTTTTATGCTGCCTAGTTCAATAATATAAGTTTGTCGGCTATTTCTGTTGTAGTCTGTTTTGTGTAGCTATTTAATTTTGCAAACAGAAAAACTAGAAGCAAATGTTAAAAACGACTCTGTTTTGTTGCGAACTCGCTCTTATGGGTATACGAGCGATATTTTTGCGCTGTGTTGCTGGATCGCAAATAAAAGACCAAAGTGTTTTATGAATTCCTAACATTATGACGGTTTTGTCTCAATCTAGGTTTATTAGTTGATTCATTTTGCATATAATTCACATACAGAAAGTGCTTCTAAAACACGTGCACATCTACATTCCATTAAAATCTCAACGTATTTTTTCATCACCTATCTATAGAATTAATGTTGTAACTAATTTACTTACCAAGTGAATATTACTAACTAAAAAGGAAGTACTGTTTGAAAAGGAAGAGTTTTATTTACAATATTACTGATTTACATATTAAAAAGGAATACTAAATTACTAAGATATTACTCAAATGGATCTAACACGTCCTTTCAAATAAGAAACATCTACACGTGCTGGTGTCAAAATGTGTCAACATCCATGCTAACACAGAGGATGTTGATATAATTTTAACACTTTTGCTGTGTAGATATTTCTTATCCTTTGAGATAGGTATGTAGATATATCTGAGTGTCTTGCGCGCGCACACATATCCGACGCTGACTGTACCTACAAACGTAATAAATCTCGTATTTCTCTCTATCAACTTATCCATTATCCAACGACACAACTATACCAAGATTGTCAGGTGCTCACCGTTAGGCAGCTTTTCATTTCCCAAGCCATTTCCCAAAAGCATAAGGAGCTGAATTTAATGACTAAATTAAATCTAGATGGAATCCGTCGTAAGGATTTGGTTTTTGAAACTGTAAGGTTAAAAACATTTTTTGCTAATAGGTTTATGTGCTTTCTTGGTCCCCATTTATACAATAAAATAAGTAAAGCATTAGAAATGTATACGAAAAATAGGTATGAATTAAAACATGCACTTATGAAGTGGCTGATATTACTTGACTACGATCAAACCGAAGAACTTTTGAACGTGGTCGGGTAACATCAACATTACTTTATATAACACCTAAACCACAAATAAGCAAACACACATAGACCCTCACACACCACACATAAACACACACACACATCATATATACACTCACACACTCCCTAAAAACACACAAATACACCCTCGCACTTACATACATACACGCTCACACACACACACACACACACACACACACACACACACACACACACACACACACACACACACACACACACACACATACACACACACACACACTTACATATGCACATGCGCACACATCTAGATGCAACGATACATCCACACTACTCACTTATACCAATGTATTCCAGAAGTATAATTTATAGTTATAACTTTTTCTTTTTGATGATCCTTTAGTCTCTTTTTATTAGTTTATTGTTATTGTTGTTATTGTTGTTATTTAAGAGTAATTATCTTGGTTACTAAGTGTACACCAATTCAATATTTTGTCAACAATAGTACAGAAGCTGTTGCCTATCTTACAGGTCTTAAGCCTAGTTTAGGTAACAGTAACAAACATAATGTAAAACCTAAATTGATAAATAAATTATTCTTATTCTTATTCTTATTGTTATTCTAAATTGCCTACTTAGACGGATTTTTAATGTCATCATTATTTAGAAAATAATAATTTATTTAATGAGGAACTGTTTGAACCGTACCTAATTAAAATTAATTAAAAAAAGGACTAAAAATTTGGAACACCCATTTATTATTTTAACTCACGCTTTTATTACACTCGTTTAGGTATTTATATAATATATAATATGTACATACGGATAATATGTTAACGGTAACTAAAAATAAAATAAAATATCGGTTACCTACTTTATTAAATTTGAGATTAGTTTACAATTCGATTTTTGTAATTTTGTAGTTGGTTTGAGTGTGTTTTCTAAATCTTTGCATTATTTATGTTCCTGAAAAAAAGTTTTTTTTCGCCATCCAAAGTAATTTTAATATTTTTCTTTGCTTACGTTCATATGTTAAATTAAATGTAAAATGTTATAGAGGTTTTGTTTATTTGGTCAATAACAGTAGTTGATTACTAATTTATTTAGGTTCTTCAATAACTTATGGTTCTTATAATTTTAATTAATTTTATGGTCAATAATAAAACAAAGTGTAAATAGTTATAGGTGTTTTGTGAATTGGTTTTGATAAAAATACTTTTCAAATCAAGAGGTCAACCTTTTTTATTCGTGTACGTTAGGTAGAAGTTTTTTTTTGTTCAATTATGTTGTTTTTATTCTAATAAACGTGCCTGGAAAAAGCAAATCTAATCTAGCTCGTAGTTCTGCCAAAGCTCGCGCTGCAAAAATTTCTAGAAGCCAAGAGTCTGAAGAGCAGACTCAAGCCCGTTTGTCTTTGAATGCCGAGCGCTTCGCATCTCAAGAGCTGCTGAAACTCAAGGGTAAAACGAAGCGCGTCGGATTTTAGATGCCGAGCGTCACGCAGATCAAAGGGCTGCTGAAACATTAGAGCAAACTCGGCTATGTCGGCTTTAGATACTGAGCGTCATGCGTCATTGACTGCTGCAGAGACCCAAGAAGAATCGCAAAGAAGACGTGTTTTAAATGCTGAAACGGCAGTCACAAAGGAGAAGTAAGCCGAACCGAACGGCCGAGTCGGCAGTGACCCTGCCTACGAATCCAAGAGTCCCGGGTTCGAGTCCCGGTGGGGGCAAATATTTTTTTTTGATGGAATGTTTGTACCCTAGTCATGGTCGTTTGTCTATCTAAGTATAATATTTATCTATATAAGTATGTGTATCGTTGTTACCCAAGATACAGGAAATCCTAGTTTGGGGCTAGATCAATGTGTGTAAATTATTATTATTACCCAAGGTATTATTATTATTACCCAAGGTATTATTATTATTACCCAAGGTATTATTATTATTATTATTACCCAATGTATTATTATTATTACTTACAAGTAGTACATGGGAGGCATTTCAAGACGCTGCTTTTGTTTATGACCCTTGGAGCGATTATATTAATCATCGATTAATTCTTAACGGGCGGATGGATAAACAGTGTACCTACACATTGGTGATGCACTTATATGGAAAGAGGAAACTCCGGGTATGTTTTGTTCTGGTGGTAAAATTTCACTTCCATCCCTTCGCGAGCCAGAAGAACCCCCAAAAATCCTTATTTTTGTACAATAGTAATGAATCAAGGTGTTTTTTGAACAGAATAAGGTAATACAATTGTTGTTTTCAAATGACGTCGTTTGTAGTAGAGAATAAGGTTGTTATGCACGAATTTTCAACCACGTTTACAATCCAAGGACAGATCTATCATATAATTGGCTCGTTATGTCAGCAGCAACGAAGCTGTGTGGCGACTCTTAGGATTCCCGTTTCACGAGAGGCACCCCACCGTCACACACCTCAATGTCCTCCTAGAAAATGGTGAACAAGTCTATTTTACTGAAAATACTTTCCAATCAAGACTATCTTCTCCTCCAAAAACGACTCTTACTGCTTTATGTTTTGGCAAATGATGGAAACTCAAAAACGTCGTGTATAAAAATGTACTTACTTAAGCTATTTGCAGTAAATTTTTGTAAATAGTTTATTTTAATGTATTATGTGTTTTATTACCAAAATAATTGGCCTTAAAAAATTTAAATGCTGCCGAAAGTCCTTATTCCAAGCGGACGAAGTCGCGGTAGTCCATTAATAACCCCCCCCCCCCCCCCCCAGGGGCAGAGGCCTTGTTCCGGATTTTAGTAAGGTTGAGCCATTCTCCACCAAGCTGACATAGTGCGGATGGATGGATGGAATAAATAAATAAAAATCATTTATCCCTTCTGCAGTCTGCCATTTTGTTAAGATGGACTTTGAGTGCCATCGCCGACGGGGTGGCACACACGGGTTTCAGTGCGCCAATGTATCATTTTTACTGAATTTCTCCTTTTCTAATTAGAATTAGCCTTATTTCGTATTAGAATAATATTCTTATTAGAATAATTTACCTTATTCTTCCAATTATACCAATATTCCTATTGGATTCCAGCTAAAATGTTTTGTTCAATCTGCAGTAACCTAAATTGTACTTGATTTGCTGAAATATTTTATAGTAAAAGCAATAGTTAGTTATGAAGTTTGGTTTAAACAATGCGTTATCATGTCTAAAACTATAGCAAATACAAACACAAGTTGCCTTGATACATTTGTTTTCCACAAACCATCTTTTTAAGTCATACAGAAAATGCAACCTACCCTCGCAACTGCAACTTTGAAACTGAGTAGCGTGGGTGTTTGTTCTATGGATGTTTTGTGTGGGTGGGAACCATTCATACATTAGCTATCCTGGTCATTCCTGTGCATTTTGAAATATGCTAGAAAGAGATAGGCAACGAAATGACCGTCAGTAACATTGAAAGTTTCTTACTTACGGCGTCGGTACCGACACGGTGACACAGACACAACGCTTTTTTGACAGTCCGGCTCCCGACAAGTTGGCACTCTTTGTATACCATTGTAAACTCATTTTGGCACACTAGGATATCGTTTTGTGGTATCCAAAGGGCGTGCGTCTGGCGTCATCCCTGGAAATAAATAAACTTACTCTTAACATATCTATATCGTCACGCTTTTCCCATGTCGGTTAGCAGAGGCTCATTTGTGCCCACTTCACTAAACTCACTCAAGGACTCAAATTCAAATACCAACATAAATCAACCTTGCCTACATATCATCATCTGACCCACAGCCAGCGCGTTTGGCGCAGAAACTCCTACGCCAAAACATCGTGAGGAAACCTTCATATGAAGATATCTCAGTTTATTGTTTTTGCTCGATAGAAAAGTCTCCACAAAATAAATGTTTCAAGCTGTCAACCTGTCAATTCGTTATTTTGAAACTAATTTGTATAAACAACGTTTTTATCCTATTTTACACCAAATTATTCCTGCATATCTCTAAATTCACAGTCACTGAACCTTAAGAGTCCGAAAGTGGTATGAAAATTGTACGAAATTCACAACAAGAAGATATACGTTTAAACATAACAGACGCTCCAAGAAACATCTCGGCGCCCTGCAACCATCATCAGCATCCACGTTCTGTTATAAGATAATATAGACATAGCTACGCCCATCTCACACATATATGACAACATTAATGATAAAATTAAAGACGCAGGCTTGGACAAGAAAATATCTAGTTTTGAAAATATAAAGAAAAAATTATATCGTAAACGATACAAATCTTTGGGGATGAAGAACTGCACTTTAAACAACGCCGTTGACGTTGTCATACCACCAAGATTTTCGCATGTATTGTTCGCTGACTACACATACAATAGCACAAGAATATTGATATGTTCATGTGACGAAATCCGGAATTTATTACCGCAATGCAAATAATTTTATATTGATGGCACATTCAAGTCGTGCCAAAGAAACTTCTACCAACTGGTAACAATACACGCTGATCTCGGAAGTGATCGAGAAAATATCAAAGTTGTGCCAGTGTTGTATGTAAACAAGCGCAAAGAAACGTATGAGATTATGTATCAATTAATAAAAAGCCAAGTTCCAGATTGGAATCCAACAAGCGTTAAAGTGGATTTCGAAAAGGCTTTGATATCGGCTTTAATTAATACTTGCCAGGATATTCAAATACAAGGATGTTTTTACCATTATACTATATGCCTGTGGAACAAGGCAAAGGTTTGTGGTCTAAGCAAAACAAAATTAGGCAAGGTTCATATTAGGCGTTTATCAGCCTTGGCACATTTGCCATTAGAGCAGTTATTAGACGCTTGGCTGTACGCTGAGGAAGAAGGTCCTAAAACGAAAATTGCAAAAGACTTTAATTCATACTTTTTCAATAATTGGATAATAATAAAAAGCAACAATACTAAATACATGTAGAATTGTACGGAAATTCATGGGCAAGGACCGTGATCTTTAGTAGATAAGCACTTGGCGTAAGCCCGTGTATCAGAACCTCTTTATTACAAGAGTGAAATGAAAAATTCATAAAAATATAATAATAATAATAATAATAATAATAATACCTTGGACACTATTTACACACATTGATCTAGCCCCAAACTAGGATTCCCTGTATCTTGGGTACTAGACAACGATACACATACTTATATAGATAAATATTATACTTAGATAGATAAACAACCATGACTAGGGTACAAACATCCGTTTTCATCAACAAATATTTGCCCCCATCGGGACTCGAACCCGGGACCCTTGGCTTCGTAGGCAGGGACACTGCCGACTCGGCCATTCGGGTCGTCAAAATCCAAAATCCATTTACTTTGGTCGGTGGACATGCAACGGACAATTTAACCGTACTAATAACGCAGTTGAAGGCTGGCATGACAAAGTAAACAAGCTTTTGAAACCCAAACCTGATATTTTAAAACTTCTGGTAGTGTTACAACGGCTAATGAGAACAGATGTAAACAAATTAAGAGAAAATAACTTTAGTAAAAGAATAATGAAGTAATCGGTGTTAATGACAGAATTAATGGAATATTAATGGATCTAGAAAACAATAAAAAAAAGTTTAGCGTTATGTATCGAACATTTAAGATTCTAGATTCATATGTAACGAGTTGTTCGTTGACTAAAACACGAACTCACGAAGAAGGTGTTATCATTTTATTTGAATTAAAATGAATTATTTTTGTTAAGTTTGTCAGATTTATTAAATAATACATATCCATTACCATAGTTTTCGTGTAATGAAGTAGAAAATTCCAAACCCTTCTCACTGCCTTCCTGTACTGTCCTGAACATATTTCGCCTTAATATAAGTCGGCCAAATCCAATCGGGCTGAGTAGACCATACAGCGTTAAACTGTTGTCTACTGAGCCCGCGGGCTGAGTAGACCATACAGCGGTAAACTGTTGTCGACTGAGCCCGCGGGCTGAGTAGACCCCTTGGAAAATTAATGGGCCGAGTCACCACCGCAAAAATAAAAGTGGTCAACTGAGCCCGTGGGCCGAGTTGCCCCCGAAGGGAATTTTCTCGATAGAATTTAATTACGAAAATACCTCTAAATTGTTTAATATAGAGTGTATAACATCTAACTCTCCTTGAAAATCTTTTTGACAAAATAGCGTAGTTTATTTTTAAACAATTTTTCTGTGGTTTGGCGCTACGCTATTTTCTTTTGAGTCGAGCGGAATATTTGCGCTCTCTTTTCATTCTTATGTGGAAGTAATTAACGCTACCACTTTCGTTTACATTCGTATTCCTTTTAAATATATTTTTTGAATAGCCTTAACGTAGACAACGACATTGCGTCACGCCATTTCCAATACAGAGTGCCAGAGTTTAGCTAGATAATCAATAATCCATATTGCGTGACCCGAGCTAGCTCATCGCCGCAGCTATCTGTTATCTTCCCTGCTACGCTGTGATCAACGTGGACTCTCATAATCAATTTTACAAAAAAATATGCGTCACTCCTTTTCCAGGTAGAGGCACATTAGTGCCCACTCTCCACATCAATACTAACTTACTCCACGCTAGTCCACCATTTTGCGTGACAGAGGGCTGGCTAGCTAAGGAGATATGAAGATTTCCTCACAATTAATTTTAACCCATATTCCACATAATCGCGCTCCCGTCATAGCCCGCCTCCGCGGTTATTTTAACCCAGCAGGCGCGCGCGGCTATTTCCGTCCGCTTGACTCACGAGCAGCCGAAATACCGGAATGTAATGTACACCGGGACGTTCCCAGATGTGTGGCAGGGGCACGGCTAAGTTTCGCGGCTAGCTAGTGTATTGACAGGGTTTGATCCATGTCAAAGGCAGGTACGTCTGCTTGGTGGCGCTGGCGTAGATGGAGGCAAAGAGTTTCATTCATCAAAGGTTGGTTTCAAAAACACGTCACATGATCTTTCAAATACACTTGACACTGGCAAAATTAAACTCAAATGAGGATAGCACGCCATATATTATAAGTAAATAAAATTTTACAACTGCAGTTAGCTTTTGAGATTAGGTGCCATTATCTCGCGCTCATCCTCGTGCTCCTACTACTTCTACTTCTACTGGTAGGAGCACAAGGACCTCCCATGTCCTCTAGCTCTATTGTACGTTAATAAGCGGTTGGTGTGTCAAGTTGGGGGCGGAGGTCCTACTTGACACTTCACAACAGTGTTGCCAGAGGGTTACTTTTGTAACATTTTAGGTGATTTTTAACTAAATCAGGTTACTTCTAGGTTATACGACTCAAAACGTTACTTTAGGTGTTTTTTGGATTTTTTTGTATTAATTTTATTTATTTTTTACTTGAAACAAACATACAACGAAACTTCATTTTCTTTTAGTTTATGCTGGCAACTTATAAAATCGTTTGTTTCGTTCGTACGTGCAGTAAACGCAACTTCCAAAAATACATCTTCGTCTCTCGCACTAATGTAAACCAATGACCAAAGCGTCTCGCTGGCTCACTCACTCGATCTTGTTCGAGTCACGTTCGTTCCAGTTTGTATCTGTAATTTGTTTTGTGGTGTACCAAAGTAAAAAACCTGACCATAAGTAACACCTCTTTGCTTTCTATAAATAGTACAGTAAAGGGCTGTGCTGTGAGTGTTTTGTCTGAAAAGATGCTTTAAAACAAGGTATGCATAATAATTTTTACGTAGTTAGGTCCTCATTGATTAGGTTATAATTTAAACTCAGCAACTAATTTTTTGCATATTTCTGTAATTTTTATGACCGATATGTATACCTAAGTTTTAGAACCTTTTTATTGGAAAAATACGAAAGGTGACTTTTAACACCATAAGGTTTCCTTTTTACCTATTTCAGGTGATTTTTGACAAGACCCGGCTAGCAACACTGCTTCACAATTTTGCAGTAGGAGCACGAGAGCATTTGTGTCCTTGTGATCTTACCAGCTCGCTTGGCTGGCAGTTGCGTCGCGCGCTAGCTCTCTTCATAAGCAACTTTTCTGTGATTTTTGCAACAACAATGACTGTATGCCGCACTCACGGGAAGCTACATCTTTGTGCCTCTTGCGCTCGAGACGACTGGGGTTTGGGGGACACAAGGGAAAATATTTATTAAGGATCTGGGGCGCCGTCTAAGGGATAGAGGATTTGACAACCGCTCTGGGGCATTTCTGATGCAAAGGATCTCCCTGGCGGTGCAGCGGGGAGATGCTGTAAGCGTCATGGGAACCTTAGCCTCGGCAATGTCCCGGGGTGGTTTATTCGCGCAGTTGTTTCTTTTAGTGTTTCTATTTTATTTTTAATTCATATATTTTGGTTACTTTCATTGTTAATAAAAAATTACAAGTTATGACTTTATTACTGTAAATATTTACATATACTTAGCAAACGTAATTGTTTGCCTCTTCTCTACATTGGACCACTGTGGGAGAAGAAGGGCGTAGAAACTCCCACAGATTGATTTTTACAATGACTTAAGTACCTACCTAACATTTTTGGGGTGACTAAAGGAATTGTTTACAAATAAAATTCGATTCCTTTTTAATTGAATTCCTTTTTGTTTAACTTAAAGTAAACCCTTTAGACCCAGTATAAAACAAATGAAAATTACATTAGAAAGGAGGTATATACCTACCTAGCCTTAGAATTTACCAATAGCCTGAATAAGTACTAATAACACCTCTCTTAGATATAGTGGACTAAAATTCACAAACACAAATCACACATAGGTAACCCTGCCGTGATCAAGCGAGATAGGAGTTTACAGGACGACCTTGTGATGTCAGAGTAAAAGAAGCTCTCAGGCGTAGTAATGCGGCGCAACCTAGCATGCACGGGCGGGGCAACCGATTCTGTAGGTGTGCGCGTAGCGATTGATGTACGTAGCGCAGTGCGAGCTAGATTGCGCTTTATTGTCGCACACCGAGAGTAGCTATTTATTTAAGTATATTTGGGGAGTGATCTTTCTGTACGTAGTACTATTAAGTATTCTGTGCCAGTAGTAAGTATCCTACCAAAAAAAATATATGTAAAATGTTGCTATGACAAGACCATGTAGCTGCGTTATCGAAGTTTTGGTTTCAAAGTGTCCGAGTCATAGAACTTGTTAAGTAACTACATCCTAGGTTAAAATCAATAAAATAGATAAACATTGTCGAGAAACTGTTGTTTAAATTGTATATTTCTTTTTAAGTAATTTCTGGTAACGAGATTTACCAGTGGCGCCCTCTTTTAGGTAAGAACACTTATTTCACTAGAATAATCGACATGTAAGACCGTCGGCACTCGACATCTACCAAGCCTAGTCGGTCAGAAAGTATTAATTAATTAGGTATCTCGTGTCATCGAATTGAAAAATATTAATTACCGAGTTATCTCGTTACAATCTTTCGTAAACTACTGAACGACTATCACTCTACAACTAAATAAAACCCCAGGTTAACACTGTTAACATTATAATAAAACTCTAAAGACTGCTGTATCTACGTTCATTAAGGGTGACCACAGGGCCTGTTAATTTCCGTAAATTCAATTCGCGCTTAATAGTTATGTGAGGAAGGTTACGGCTTCACGTCCTAATTTTTAGTCTACGGTCGTAAGCACTCATTATCTTGAAGTTGTCCGAGAACCTTGGACCTCTACGTAAAATCTTTGATAAGGTTGATTAAGGTTTAATTCTTGTGCGCGCTCATGAGAGAAACTGCGCAGTCCCTATAACTTGCGCCATAAACAAGCTGAATTTAACGTCGCGCGTCGGTAACAACGTCTGGAAATGAACTTATTACTTGAGCGATAAAGCTAATGGATTCTCAAAGAAATTAGCAGACCTGTTGTAACCAAGAAGTCTTCATTATTATATGAACTTGAAGATCTTTTCGGTAGGATGGAATATATAGGTTGTTTAGGTATCATACATTGTTATGTAAGTATTCCTCTAGTTTAAATTAATTAGGGTTAAATATTATACTATATACGTATTAGGTAAATTGTTTTATTTTGTAAACAGGTCTACCCCTGCTCCATCTCATCCCTACTTGGTTTGCTGGAAGAGATCTCTTGTTAGAGATAAGCTCTCCCTTATACACTATTTATATGGCATTACCCTTTCTATATGTCTTTCTGTGCAATAAAGATATTGAAAATGGAATATATATGAAAAATTATGAAAATGGCATGTCATGGACTTTAGGTTAAGTTAGGCGGCTTCGTTGATTATTGATTACAGTAATCTATGATGTCTGTCGATTTCTATTCATGTATCTTGTTATTATGTATTCTTTAACTTTTTCCTCCCTGAACCCCCACCTATGGTGTGGGAACGTTCCTGTGATTATTATTTTTAGCATTAATCTTTTTCTCCAAGTGTTGGCCTCTCTTACTTAGGACTGCTGTTTCCTCTTCTATTGTGTTGGCCGCGTTAACGATAGTAGCAAAGCTACCGCGGCTCATTTGTACTAATGTGTTTATTTTAGTTCCGGTTTATTTGGCAACTTCTAACAGTTTTGTTCCGGTGTTTGATTATTACATAAAAATATCACCCGATAGTAAGGCCACGTTTACGCTATAATAGTGTTCACTCTAGCCTATGAGCTTAGTAAGTGATCCTGATGTCTGTTAGTTGTAGGTACGAATGTGTGATTGATGATTGATAGTTGAGATTGACTGTTGGTTTATATTCTGACATTGTGAGCCTTTGCGCATTTTTCTTAGGTAAAAAGCTACTTAACCTTTATTCCATAAGTATTGTAAATAACTTGTTCTACTTAGTTGGCTGTATATCTCAAAAATTCAAAATTATAATTTAAACGCCTGACAGAATATTCTACCTATCTCTTTACTGGAGTTTCATTTGCACCTTGGTACGACAAGGATGTAGTTACCTGAAAGGTATTGTGCTATAATCCACCAGGCAGCTTTTTATCGTTCTTGTGTTTAGTGCATTTTATTACTACTGTGACGTGATGCTCTCCAGCTGGGTACCTAATTACTTTAGTCTTTACTTACTTCCCTACAGCTACAATTCCGATTGCAATACCAAGCTATCCAAAGATAGCTCGGTCCCTTCACGGCTCCTCGACCTCTCGGCGGCGTGCATAGACGGAGTCGGAGATAGGAGCATTGCAGTCTAATTTTGATCTCCCAAGTACTAATATCAACACGAGAAATAGGAATAAACTAGCTATACCTACTACTAGGCTCCATAAGGTTAATGTATCTTTTAAAGGGCAATGTATTCGCTTTTACAACAAAATACCGACTGAGTTACAAGAATTGTCTGTAAATAAATTAAAAAATGTTGTTAAAAATCACTTATGTAAAAAAGGTTACTACAAAATATCAGATTATGTAGAATACAAGAAAGCTTGGGAAGGTGTTTGCTCCAATTCTGTAAAAAATAACTTATAAAGCTGGAGGTTTCTAGTCGCCTCTTTGCCTCCAGCATCTAAAACATTGAGGTGACGGAATTCAAATTGAGTTCTATATTTCCCTGTACCTTATACATGTGTTAGTTTAAGATTTGACATTCTCCAAATGTTACCTATGTGTTTCTTATGGAAATAAACTCTTTTTGAATTTTTTTGAATTTTTGTTGTTCTCCACTAGGCCCGTCTACCCCGTTGCTGACTAAGCCACACTATGCCTACCCCGCGGCTGATTCAGTTCCTGCAGGCCTACTCCTGCGTCACAACCTCCTCATTACTGGTCCTCGGTCACACGGACCTACTACTCCCCGTGGAACCATCCAGACGTGCGCTGCACCCCACTTACCCTCAAGCCCCCTCATAGCTGCTGCCGGCCAGTGGCGAAGTCCCGCTCGGGGAATAGTACTCATTGGCGGATACAGGGGGATGACCATGGGGGCCTTGCACCCTCCCTATATTATATATATATATTAAAGGACAATCTTTAACAAATCGAACTAGGCCCATAGTAATCTCAACAAGGTTTGTGTTATGTGTGCTAGACGAAGATATATTTACTAGAGATAAGTAGGTCCGAATTTAACCTCTCAAAAACCGAGCGTAGTTGGGACGAGTCGCGATTTTGAAAATAAAATTTAAAACCTATAACGGAAAAGTGGCGTTATCTAACGCCGGTGGTAATCAAGAGGTTAAATAAATAGAAAACATCGAAGACTAAGAAACAAATATTAATGCTCTTAATACAAATATTTGCCCTTACCGGGATTCCTAGGTCCGTCAGCTCCGTAGACAGTGTCACAGAATAGAATCAGAATCATTTTTTTAATTGAATATAAATAAATAAGTTATCTTATTCAACGTCGAAATTATACTTACTTATAACTACAAGTCAATTTTTTTTTATATAAAAAAAGACTACACCTTTTGGGAAGGTGGGCCTCGGGGTTAAGAAGAAACGGCAAGAAACTCCCCCATACCTTTTTTTTTTAAAAAAAGTGACTTTACAACAGGTATAATTACTGGTTATATTATATATTATACTGGTTTCGGTCTAAGGAAATTCGCCGGCGAGTGATAGACTTGATCCATCGCCCCTCGTCGAATTGCTGTGCGCTGAGATGGTATGGACCATGCAGTTTTGTCATCTAAGTATTCCTTAATACTATAATAGGACTTTCTTATCAGCTCATTATTAACATAGTTTTTGAACCTCTTTTCAGGAAGGATCAATGATTCCTGTGGTATTTTATTGTAGAAGCGAATACAGTGCCCCATGAATGATGTGCCTACTTTACTTAGTCTAAATAATGGTAGTGCTAACCTATTTTTATTTCTAGTGTTAATTGTATGGCTATCACCTACAATTTTAAATAAAGCTATGTTTTTCTTACATGCATGATATTCTCGTATATATATTGACAGGTAACCGTAAGTATATTAATTTCTTTGAATTTTTCTCTTGATGATTCTCTAGCATCTAATTGATATATGGCCCTGATCGCCCTTTCTTGTAAGAAAAATATCGTATTTATATCTGCTGCTCTCCCCCAGAACAATATTCCATAAGACATAATACTGTGAAAATAACTAAAGTAAACCAATCTGGCAGTTTCAACATCTGTAAGATATCTGATTTGTCTGACCGCAAAAGCGGCTGAGATTAGTTATGTGAGGACCCCATTGAATACTTAATAGTACTACGTACAGAAAGATTACTCCTCAAATACACTTAAATAAATAGCTACTCTCGCTGCGCGACAATAAAGCGCTATACTCGGCGCCACGACTAAAGAGCTTTGTCCTTGAATGCGCAGTAGTCACTTTTCACAAGTGTTTGGCGCGGGGAAGTGAGGAGCGACGGGGGCGGTAGTCAGCGCCGGCACCTGATTCGTTGATCAGTCGCTTCCCGATGCCCGCACAGAAAGCACGTCTCGAAGCTTCTTGAGTACAGTCGCATACAATATTACCCAACGTTATCTTTCGCCCCGGTCGAAAATGCCGAAAAATAAAGTACTGACTAGGCAAGCTAGAAAAATGGTTTACGATGTGAACTGTTATATCAAAAAAGAGTCTGATGAAATACTGATGAAGAAGTCTGATGAAAAACTTAATTGTGGTTTAATTGTTACAAATTATTAGTCAGCGGGAAGAAAAGAGTGTGCAGGACTATTACTACAAGTATCTATATTCACTAGGCCCTAGTGACTAGGGGCATTCTATGCTAGGGGGTTATTTATATATAGGTTTCAACCTTGACGTTAACAAATGTTGTCAATAGAGAGTACCTATAGTTTATTTGACACAAAGTCCATTATTTACATCGGCTAATATCCCAATCAACAAAATATCAAACAGAGAAAAAATAGAAGTGAAGAAAGTCCTGAACACTCATTCCTTCACACTAACCCTAAAAACGCACTTCGGAATTATGCCGCGACTGTACACATGCGCAGTAATCCCCGCCAGTTTCTCCGAGAGCTCTTTATTCGTGGCGCCGAGTGTACGTACAACAATCGCTAAGCACCTACAGAATCGGTTGCCCCGCCCGTGCAGGCTAGATTGCGCCGCATCACTACGCCTGAGAGCTTCTTTTACTCTGACATCACAAGTTCGTCCTGTAAACTCCTGTCTCGCTTGATCACGGTAGGATTACCTACGTGCGATTATTTTTGTTTGTGAATTTTGGTCCACTCTATCTAAGAGAGGTTTATAGGTTTATATGTAAGTACCTCCTTACTTATGTAATTGTCATGTGTTTTATACTGGGTCTAAATAGTTTACTTTTAGTTATACAAAAAGGTATTCAATTAAAAAGGAATCGAATTTTATTTGTGAACCTTTTGACACCCAAAAATGTTAGGTACTTAAGTCATTGTTGTTGCAAAAATCACAGAAAAGTTGCTTATGAGGAGCGGCTAGCGCGCGACGCGACTGCCAGCCAAGCGAGCGGCAACATCTACAAACCTTCGTCAGTCAATTATATCGTTTGTAGCAATCATACATCCTTTTGAAAGTCAATTATTAAATAAAAATGACGCCTAAACAAGTTTTTATCTCCTTTATCTCTCAACTTTTTTTTCAACTACCTACTATCAAAAGAAAGTCTATACACGAATCTTCATCAGTTAATTCTACCGTTTGTAATAATCGTAGCCTTTTGAACGAGAATTATTCAGTAAAAATTACGCCAAAACTCGATTTTATGATCTTTAGAACCCATAATCAACCGTTGATTCTTTAATTAGTATCAAACATTATTCCCCTGCTATCCTCTACGGACCTTCCTCAATAAATTCTTCCGTTTGTATTAATTGTATAGGCCTTTGGAACAGAATTTAAGTTATGTAAATCGATTTGGAAAACTACTCATAAAATGTCTCTGGCCACCAACCGGATAATTTTATCTATCTGCCACCTTATCATCTTCTCCATTGGGACTAAGCATAGTAATAGGAAATGTAATTAAAAAACTATGTGGCTTTTGTGTGGCTAAGCTAATAAAACACCCTGTATAAAATATCAAGCTGTTTATTTATAAAATTATACATAAGTATATTGATTTACTTATACCTTATACTTAGTTCCATATAATAACATAATAAACCAAATGTATAATCCGTTCATCTTTAGTTAGCCAACTCTTTTGTTGAATGAATTAAATTGATTCAGTAGGTATTAAATATGTCGCCGTAAGATTGTCAAAACCTTTATGCTGTGTCCACTCTATTAATGGTTTTTTGACAGCTCGACGACCGATAAGTTGTTGATGTCCTATAGAACGTAATTAACTAAATTGTAAAAAAAGTATATATATTTCAACTGGCAACATCAACCGACCGTCCGTCCGGCCGTTATTTTGACGTGGTCCGTCACTCACAACAACATGCCCGTGCTAGTCACACGCATTTACGGTCGCTGAGTGTTCTCTCGCATTTGTAATACCTCGAGTTGAGTAGTTTTATTCCTCGGTGCAATTTTTGGGAGTACTTAGATTGGGCTGAGTACATTGATCGTGAAATGCCGAAAGAACGTGTGTTGATAGGACAATCGAGACACAATTAGTGTTACAACTTCATGATTACTTTGAACAAGAAAATGAAAATGGCGGTCCGCTTATACGTATCACGTCGCCGGCGGAACAACTCGATAGAACTGTAAAATAATTTCATAGAAAATTGCAGGCCTAGGCCGGGAAGTATTTTTTTATGCTCAAACCAAAAGACGCCAACGAGCGCACGGAACTTACTATTAGTAGTAATTTTAACCTTGAATTTGTTTTTTGAGTGTTGTATTTTTTATTTCATTGCATATGTTCGAGTAAAGCACTATACATGCCTCTGGCCGTGAAAAGCGTTTACCACCTACGGTCGGCCGTCTCTACTTACTCAGCCGGCAAGCCCTTCTTTCCCGGCGTCTGCAGTAATAGTACATTTCGTACGAGTTCGTCAAGGCTTATATACCTACGAGCCGAGAAATTTACGGCACCAGCCGAAGGCGGGGGTCGTAGCGAGGTTCGTAAAGAAACCTTTTCGAACGAGTCACGAATAGAACTTTTCCGCCTGTGAACCCAAAATCAAGCGGCGAATGTGCTATTTTGAGGTTAGAAGGCGGTAATGTACTTTTACTGGTAAGAGCAATAGGACTTGGATAGGAGTACATATTTGCTAGGAGCACGAGGATGAACCCCATGGGGCCTGAGACAAAATTACACGTTCGATGGAAAGATCTGAGTAATTTGTCACTATTGCCCTGCAACATGACACTGTAACCAATAACTAGTTAGCGATCACTAGGCACTCATCACTAAATAAACAAATAGTGGTCACAAGCATATAGTAACTGGTTAGGGATTACAAGCTAATGGTTACTAGCGAGCTGGTCACTAACCAGTGATGATTCTTGAGTGGTCACTAACTAATCATCTCTAGTGTACAATACAATCAGTGATTGGTAATGACTAGTCAGTGTTCACTAGCTGCTCTTATTGAACTTGAGCGGGTTGGGTGTGCGGAACACACTCGGCAGTAACGCGGCGAGCGACAGGAACACCTCTCGGGCTAGCCCGGCCGGCGCTGCCAGCTGTGGACAAAAATTCTCTTTAGATAATAGGAATTTATTTAAACAAAAAGTAAAACTTTAGAAAAAAAAACGGTCAAGTGCGAGTCTAAATCGCGCACGAAGGGTTCCGTACCACCGTTCAATGGAAGCGATGGTGTGGAGTGAATAGTTTGGATTTTACACAGCAAAATATTGTTTACAAAGTTATTGGTGCGGTTACTTTCACACTCCATGTACCTAACCAGGTGCATCCATAAGTTTGTATGTGGTATTGTTGTATGGGAGCCCCCTTAAATATTTATTTTATCCTGTTTTTTAGTATTTGTTGTTATAGCGGCAACAGAAATACATAATCTGTGAAAATTTCAACTCTCTAGCTAGCTAGGTTCTTGAGATACAGCCTGGTGACAGACGGACGGACGGACGGACGGACGGACAGCGAAGTCTTAGTAATAAGGTTCCGTTCTTACCCGTTGGGTACGGAACCCTAACAATAGAAAACATACCCACAGTTGTCGATATGAATTAAAGTTTCCTTATTTCTCCGTGACGTTAGCCTGATAGACGTTGATAAACTATTGAGTAGCTCTCCTGGTACATCACCATCACCTCTATTTTACTATTAAGTATGCATTTTGACAAGCATACAATAAACACAACGAGAACAATTTAAATGATCACCAAAATATTTTTTTCTTACCAAAATAGATAAATGATTACCAAAAGTTGCAGAAAATATCAGGGCAAAATACTGCGGTAGCTTAGGTGAAGGGTAAAGAGGGTCGGGTGAGCGTAGCGTTCGTGTACGGTTGAACAACAAAAAATACTTAAAACATAAAATTAAGTACACAAAACATAAAAAGAAGTTTGGCGATCATTTATCCAAACACAATTTGGTGATCATTTATCCATCCTGGCAGTCATTTCGAATTTATTATCGTAATCGTTTAAAGACAAGCCAAACACAACATGACGAACCTTATTAAAGTTATCATATCACAACCTGTGGGATACCTAGTATTGAGCAGATTTGGTGGCCATCTGTGGAGTTGATCATCAGTACCACCTTCACTAAATGTTGTCTTAGAAATTATGGAAAGCAAACAAGATGAATCTGTTAGACGGTAGTTTAATTTCTTGTGTCTCAGGCACAAACACAAAACTCAAGATGGCTATCGAGACAGCAATCAAAAATGCAAAGAGCATAGACGGAAACGGATGTAACTAAAAACAAACTATCAGTGTTACCACATTAAATAAACCTATACTAACATTGCCATATTTTAACACCCTCCTTCAATGTGAAGCTTCTTAACTAAATAACAAATACATATAACAAAATTTACTCATTAAGACCCAGCATCTTTCTGAATTTTTGAAACTTTACTCTACCTAATGGTTTAGTAAATATATCAGCCTCCTGATCATTTGTACTCACATACTCAATACTAATTTTCTTATCAATAAACTTATCCCTTACAAAGAATATTTTTATATCTACATGTTTCAGCTTGTGGTGGAATTGAGGATTTTTACACAACCCTATTACAGACATATTATCCTCATACAGAGTAACAATAGTATCTAAACCAGAGAAAAACTTATATAGACCCTGTAACCAGCAAGCCTCACTAGTAGCCATACTTAGCGCTACAAACTCAGCCTCGGTTGAAGACAAGGCAACAGTTGTTTGTTTTTTTGCAACCCATGATACACAACAACCAAATAACTTAAAAACAAAACCACCCGTTGACTTCCTATCAGCCTTGTCCCCAGCCCAGTCTGAATCAACAGAACCAGTTATTACATTACAACTCTTTGTTTTCGTAAATGTTATACACAAGTTCAATGTACTCTGAATATAACGTAACACACGCTTTAGAGCTATCCACAGATCTTGACTCGCACATGATTGGTATCTACTCAGGATATTTATAGCTAAACAAATATCAGGTCTCCAACACAACATAGCGTACATGAGAGATCCAATAACTTTCCTACATCTCCTCTCTAACTCTGGGCTCTCAGATTTCTCTCTCTTAAGTACACTGTGATCAAAGTTGTCTTCCATAGGAGTCAAACAAGGTTTACACTCTGACATATTAAAGTTTTTCAGAACATTTTTCAAGTAGTTTTCCTGATCTATTTTAATAGCTCCCTCCCTTAAATTTTGACTTATATGAATTCCCAGGTAATGACAAATCAAACCCAAATCTTTCATTTTAAAGTTAGTGCTCAACATTTGTTTCACAGTTTCAAGTTCACTTGCTTCACTAGAAGCCAATAACAAATCATCAACATACAGCATAAGATAAGTTTTACAACCATCTTT
Organism: Argyresthia goedartella; assembly: GCA_949825045.1. Classification (NCBI taxonomy): domain Eukaryota; kingdom Metazoa; phylum Arthropoda; class Insecta; order Lepidoptera; family Argyresthiidae; genus Argyresthia; species Argyresthia goedartella. The sequence goes on along the minus strand of OX463831.1, from coordinate 8,376,704 downwards.
ATTTCTTGAATACAAACAGTACTCATAATCACATCTCACGAAGCCTAACTTACACATTACAGAGTGAAACTTCTTATTCCAGTTCTTTGGTGAGTCTTTAAGCCCATACAAAGCTTTCTTTAATTTACAGACAGTATTTTCATCAGATTCACATCCCTGAGGCACAGAGATATACACATCACCCTCTATCTCACCATATAAAAAGGCACTATAAACATCTAACTGATGTACTAACATGTTATTTTGGTTGCAAAAAGCCAAAAAAAAACGAACAGAAGTTAGTCTAGCTACTGGACTATAAGTTTCTACAAATGACATATCTTGTTGAAAGCCTCTAGCTACCAACCTAGCTTTATAAGATGCAACATTACCTTTTTCATCCTTTTTTACATGAAACACCCACTTGGTGTCAATAACCTTGTAATCATTCCTTTTTCTTACATACTCCCATGTTTCATTTTCCTTCAGGGCTTGCAGTTCCCTTTTAATAGCTTCCTCCCACCGAGAAGCATCAACGCTAGCAAGGGCTTCAATGTATGATTTTGGTTCTTCATCTTCTATGACGCTCATTAAGCTAGTTTCATAAGTATCTAAATACTTCGGCTTTGTAATGTTCTCTCTTGTACGTAGATTATACGAGTGCCCTCTTTCCTGAGTAGTTACTGCTTCAGATTCCTCATCTAGTACAGAACTATAGCTATCATCGCTTTGTGTAAGATCTTGAACTTCGCTTTGCTCTAACATATTCTCCACCACCTCTGGAGTCTCGACAGACAGCTGTACTTCCTCATGTTCTGTATCTTCATTTTCCATTACTAAAATCTCACTTTTTTTCTTATTTTCAGGTTCTTTCTGCATTGCCGGCAAGAAAACTACATCTCGGTGAACTTCCACTTTCCTGGTCTGTGGGATGAAAACTCTATAGCCTTTTACATCGCTATCATATCCCACAAATACTCCAATCTTGTTCTTTGGATCAAGTTTCAACCTTTTTTGTTTAGGTATCAGCACTGAAATTCGTGAACCAAATACTTGGAACTCTTCGACAGGTGTCTCTTTCTCATAAAAAGCCTCATAAGGTGTTTTACCTTTTACAGGGCTCGGGCCAGACCTATTCAAGATATATGCGGCTGTATTTACAGCCTCCGCCCAGTAGTACTTCGGCATACCTGACATCATGGAACGAACGGCCTCAACCAATGTTCTCATCTCTCTTTCAGCTCGTCCATTTTGTTGGGGCGTATATACGACACTGCGTTGGTGAACAATGCCGCATGAACTCAGAAACGTTCCCAACTCTCTATTCAAAAATTCTAGGCCGTTGTCACTTCTCAAACACTTGACTTTTAGTCCTGTTTGTCTTTCCGAGTACGACACGAAGGTTTTTATTGCCGCCGTAACTTCACTTTTATGTTTCATAAAGACGACAGTACGCATACCTGAGTAATCGTCTTTTAGCAACAAGAAAAATCTTGCGCCTCCAAGTGATGCGTTTTCAAACGGACCACAGACATCTGCGTGTATCAACTCAAGCTTCTCTTTAGCGCGTGACAAACTCGCAGGGAATGGCAAGCGCTTTTGTTTGCCCACCAAACAATCTTCACACACGTCCAGATCATCTTGTTATCTAGCAACATATTTTCTTGTTATCTAGGAACTGTTTCACATATTGTCTATTCTGATGACAAAGCCTTTTATGCCAAACACTCATATTTTCAGTTTTCTTTGACAAACAAACCAACCCATTTTTGTTTTCCACAGATTCTGCAATGTCAATATTGTCAATTTCAAACAAATTGCGTTTCGTTTCATGCAAATCCGTTTTCTTCGTACCACCTGACGTAATTTTTGACAACTCAGATTGCGTTTCGTTCAACGTAAACAGCATACAATACAGTTTATTTACGCGTTTCGCAACTGCACAAACTCCACCCTTAGCATTCACAAACTCGCATTGTTCTTTGTCTGACACTAAACTTAGGCCTTTGTCCAGCACAGTGCCTACCGAGAATAGATTGAACTTCAGTTCAGGCACATACAGCACTTTCTTTAATACAGTTTTTATAAACTTCTCACCATTCCAAGCAAACAGTTCCACGGTTCCATGACCCATCACATATAGAGCTTTTCCATTACCCACGGTTACTTTACTAGAACTCTGTCCCTCATACAGGTTTTTGAACATCTGTTTCTCCACACATATGATCACTGGCTCCCGTGTCCATAAACCAGAACTTTTCACCTTCTTCACTGACCGTACACATAAAAGCATTGACTTCTGGACCATTTTTATTCTTCAACTTCAGCGCTTTACAGTCAGCCACTAAGTGCCCTTTCTTTTTACAATAGTGGCACGCTCTGGACTCTCTTCTGTCTCTCTTGTTGGTAGCACAGTTTCTCGAAATGTGGCTTTCCTTCCCACAAGTGTAGCATTTCACGGGACCATGAGAATGTCCGCTTACACTGGCCAACGCTACCTCACCTTCACTCGGTGTCTCGGTTCTTTCTTCTTCAATCAGTAGCCTCGATGTCAACTCCTCAATTGTCTGACTATTCACCGACACAGACTCCCAAGCAGAGCGGAAATGCTTGAATTTCTCTGGCAAGCACATCAATATCTTTGTAATGACCATCTTATCAGAGACTTGTTCTCCTGCTTGTTTCAGCTTGGTTCTTATATCTTCGAGCTTAGACATGAACGTCGACACTGAGTCTTCACCAAAATTTATGGTGAAGAACTTTTGTTGTAGGAGGTGGATGCTTACAACGGATTCCTTTTCAAAAACCGCCTTCAGCTTCGCCCACATGCTTGCAGATGTGCAGCACGATAACAAATGAGTGAGTGGGGCAGGTTCTATCCTTGTGACAATCAGTTCCTGGGCCTTTGCATCCTTTGCCATCCACTCCGACTTTTCCTTCGTCATCTCTGGTATTGGTGTGGTGCCACTTACTATGTCATAATATCCTCTTCCTTTCATGATGACTTCGATCGTAAACTTCCAGACAGCCCAGTTATCTCCCCCAGATAACTTCAAAAACGAGGACTGTGGTTCCATTTTCACAAAGTTTGACGATGCGTGTTTTTCAATCTCAGCTTGCTTATAAGAATTAACTTGTCGAAATACGTCTCAACAAAAACAGATTCAGTGTAACTGGGCCCATAACCTCTTAGAAATTATGGAAAGCAAACAAGATGAATCTGTTAGACGATAGTTTAATTTCTTGTGTCTCAGGCACAAACACAAAACTCAAGATGGCTATCGAGACAGCAATCAAAAATGCAAAGAGCATAGACGGAAACGGATGTAACTAAAAACAAACTATCAGTGTTACCACATTAAATAAACCTATACTAACATTGCCATATTTTAACATGTTGCTTCCCGAGAGTAAATTAAAGTGTATCTATGAAAATTAGAAGCAACGCTGCAGGTCTGCCTATATATAACATTTGAAGAGTTCCCTCGATTTCTCCATCATCAGACAGTGATCTGGTGAAAATGGGACCAATCGGCAGGTAAAACCTTTCAAACGAAAAATCAATTTTCCAAATCGTTCCATCCGTCTAGAAGAAATCGATGAACACAGTACATAAAAAAACATGACCTATGTTTTTTTTTTTGTACCTGTGTTCATGCATGACGAATTCTAAATCTTCTGCTTTTGTGGTCTTTTTAAAAGGGCCACATACATTAGGCGGTGACAATCACTTTCGCCCACACTGTAGGCTGTTTCTGTGGCGCGTCTACGGACTAAGATGCGGTCAGTATCATGTGAGCATAAGTAGACACATACAACTGGACGAATCACAAAGAAAAGTATAACCCTTTTACTCCTTATATTTGAAAGAAAATTATCATTATTGCTATGGGCGAATATGAAACATTTCCTTCCAATAACAGGTGACACTTTTCTTTATTCATTCGGCCAATTGATTCTGACCCCACACTAGGATATACAGTCTGTGTCATGAGAACCAGGAACAGCGACGACGACGTCACAAACATATATGTATAGACTTCCGAGCGCCGGGGATCATTTTGGACGGATTTGAATCCCAGCTCTGAGGCAGATCCTCGGCCGCTACGCCTCGAGAGTATTGTGGTTACTCGCCTGCACACTGCGCAGTTCGGCGCCGCCCCAGGCCGCCGTCTCCAGCATGAATCCCTTCACACACTTCAGGACCAGCTCGGCGCGGCGGAGGCACCACGCCGCCGTCATCTCCTGTCGGAGAGAGGGCTGGTTAGTCTTTACTATACGTTAAATAGGCAGCTGATGACGTCATAGCATCCGTCCCTGCCCTACTGACGCGTCAACGGCGAGAGAGGGAGGGGAAATCGCATTCCTCGCGGTTGCTTGCTTAGCTTTGGCGTGCGATATCTCGGCGACTGGAAGAGTATTATTGTCTTTCCCGATACGAAAACTAGTTGCATGCAATGTTAAAGTGCAAGCTCGACTTCAACTGCAGGCGAAATGTCGCCGACGCGAGTGAGCGAGACAGCGAGCGTAGTTTTGAGGTGACGCCACGCTCGCTGTTTCGATCACTCGTGTCGGCGACACGTCGTCTGCAGTTGCGGTTGGCACGACACTTGGGTGGGGGGTCAGCCTAGCGCATAATGTAACCCCTCCAACGCCTACCACTACCACAGGAGTCAACTCAGTTATCTACATGTCGCAGCCAACTAGCTTAATCAGCCGTTCATTTAACAGCATAGCCATTTAATTGAACAACGCCGTTCAGCCAATTACTGATTGGTTTAGTCAACGCTTATTGGCTAAATAAAGACTGACGCTGAAAATATCATGGACGGATGAAGTCACAAATGTGGCTGTGTTGGAAATAAAGCAAAAAAGAGTAGAGCTGATACGGGGTGAGCGAAGCGACGCCCCCTTTATTCTTCGTGTTAGGTTGAACGTGAAAGAACAACTAAATCCAAACCTATTAAGCTAGTTGGCTATGACACAAACAGTACAGCAGAATAAAACAGTAGAACCCAGTGTATCTGCTGCGTATACTCACATCAGTAAGCTCGTGTGTGAGTAGCAACGGCAGCGAGATGTGTGTGATGTCATTGCAGCAGGCCGTCTTCAGTATGTTGCGCAGCCCGAGAATAACGGGGTGCCGCGAGTTGATGTCGCCTGCAGAGAGATCAACACTTAGTGCCACTAGCTAGAAAGCGGAATAAGGCTTAACTCGAGGATACTTCGACAAATCCATATAAATTTGTACGAAGTTGTCAAAGTGTACTCGAATAAATCTTATTCGGCCTTCCAGCTAGTCGTCCTTATACATTAAAGTGTAGTTTTGAAGGGGTTATTAGCAGTGATCGGAATGGGTAGAACTAGTAAGTCACATAGTAGACTTAGTATCTCTATCTCCTAGGGTTTCGCTTTTCAACATTTCGGAACAAACATTTCAAATTCCTGCGAATTCCCAGGTTCCGTAAAATCATAAAAATCCATTGATTTTGCTATTATTACTCACCAGAAATGATATTTACAAGTTATTTAATCAAAACTATAAATTAATTTATCTAGGAAGTAGCTTTCAAAGCGTGTTTCTATTAAACATGTAGAATATTGACAAGTTAGGTAGGTACTTATCATTTCGCACCACTTATTATTGCTATCTGCTAATGAGTGGTGCAACATGGAAAAAACCGGCGGGTCGAAATAGCACAGCGTTCCGTTACATCGTACGTACGAGAAAAAATTAAAAGAACAAAAAAAACATGTCCGAACTTGGTTTCGATTCCAGACCCCACAGATTGGACTTTGGCATTATGATTTTGTAAATTAGATTTATTGGTTTTAAGAATATAATTTGGAAGCACTAAATCATATTTTCGGGAAATCTGGGAAAAATGCCAAAATTTCCCGGGTTCGGGAATGATTTTGAATCCCGAGAAACGGGACCGAAACCCTAATCTAATAATAATAATAATAATCCTTTATTGCACAGAAAACACAATGGAAAATATAACACGAACAGTATGCAAAGGTGAGCTTATTTATAAAAAGAAATTTCTTACAGCTAACCTGTGAAGAAAGGAGAAAAATAAAATATAGAGAGGTAGTCCTAGTGTACAATCGTCGACGAGGAGACACCTCGCAGCTCAACAGCGCGAGCACCGCGCCGCTCGCTGTCCCTGCTGAGGCGTGTGTCATGCCGCAAGCTGCTCCGACGGCCGCGCCGTTCGCCGTTGCGCACGTTGCGACGCTCGCTGCCGCGAATGCCGCGCCAACCGCCGCCACGTGCATCAAACCGCACTCCAACACGTGTGTCCCGCCACTCACCTCCACTCGTGTACCGCCAGCTACCAAAATATGTGCTCAGAGAAAAACTCTGTTGTTCTCCGACAAAGTAGGTGCAGGATTTGGGACTCTATTACATAAACGGCTTAACCAAAAAGTAACGAACATTTGCTGTCCAAATAGTTCATTTGTAGATCTAGTGAAGATGATTAGTCGCGGTATCTATGATGAGTACAGCACAATTGTAATTATGGTAGGAAATCATCCAAACATTATAGAATGAATATTCATTTATTTAATTTAACATGTCATCACAGCGATGCTATTTTATATTTCGACATGAATAATTTTATTCATAACTTTACTCTGACACGGGATACATTGTACCTGTCTAATAAATATAGAAAATTAGTAGCTACATTGTTAGCTTATAATATATGCGACGCAGCTATAGTTGGTTTAACTAAGTTCAACTTGACATCAGCTTATTTTAAGAGTAATATAACATGCACCCCTATTGGGAATTCACCTGTTAATTATACTTTGCATGCAACATTGGAATCTGTTCCAAGTAATTTAAATTAGTTCATAAGACAATAGAGGAAATCTCTAGCATACAAGAGCCACTAAATATGTCAAAATGTAAGCCCCAGTTAAATATTGCCCATCAAAACATCCAGGGGCTACCTGGCAAAGAACTTGTATTAGAATTATTTCAAAAAAATTCTGACATTGATATTATTTGTGTTACTGAACACTGGTTGAAGGAAAATATGATGTCTTTTAACATAAATAATTACGAAATTGTCAGTTGTTACAATAGAAAGACTGCTGATAGAGGTGGTTCTTTAATCTTAGTGAAAAATAATATTAAGGTGAAACAACGGAAAGATATTCTTGCACTTACTGTTGAAAGACAAATAGAGGTATCCTGTGTTGAGTTAGATAGCCATATTATTGTTTGTGTCTACAGACCACCGAGGGATGAAAAAGGCCATGGCAATTTCGAAATATTTGAGAAAATTATGGAGGAAGCCCTCATTAAACTTTGTAATAACAGAAAAAAGTTAATTATTTGTGGCGATCTTAATGTAGATCTGCTTGTAGATACAACACTGAAGCGACGATTAATAACTCTGTTCAAATCATTTAATTTATGTCATGTATTTCTAGAGCCTACTAGAATTACACTTACCAGCCAAACTTGCTTAGATAACGTTTTTTGTGGCTGTGCATTCACAAGTAAAAGTGTAATTAACTGCTTACCCTCCGATCACACTGGTCAAACAGTTTCATTCCCAATAACTATTAAGGATAAGACTGGTCCATCATTTTATAGGCCTATTACATCCCATAGACTAGAGACATATACGAAAAACTTAGATATAAATTTGCCAGTACCGGATTTTAATGAACAGAACCCAAACAAAATCTACTCAGACTTCTTCAACATTATTCAGACAGAATTCAATAAAGTTTTCAAATTAAAGAAAGTCAGTGACTACAACGGTAAATCTAAATTTAATGTCTGGGCAACGTTTGGAATTCGTAAAAGTAGAGTTATCTTGTATGACCTTTATGATCAAAAAACCTATAACTTTGATCGAAAATTTCATGACTATGTTAAAAAATATTCCAAAACTTTCAAGTTGGTTTGTAGAACTGCAAAAACTTTACACATTAATAGAAAAATTCAAAATTCAAATAATAGAATGAAAACAGTTTGGCAAATAATAAACCGCGAAACTGGCAAAGTTATACCAAGGGACAGTGATTTCTGCCTAAAGATAGGTGATGATGTTGTTAAATCTAACGCTGATGTTGCTCGAGCTTTTGAAACATTCTTCACCAATGTACCCGTACTCACAACGGACCGTCTAAATTCATCTCCATTTGAAGCAGAGACTTTATTAAAAAATAACACTAGCGTCAGTAATGTATATTTAAAATTTTATCATGTATATCCCCAGGACATTGTCAAAACGTTTAAATTACTTAACTTAAAAAATACGGAAGACCTGTGGGGTATATCAGTCAAAGTCATTGGTTCAGTAATTCTAGTTATAGCCCCACACTTAGCTTATATATTCAATAAATGTGTTGACGATGGGGCTTTTCCAGACCTCATGAAACACAGTAAACTTATACCGCTGTTCAAATCGGGAGATAAGGGCGATCCTTCAAATTTCAGACCAATATCTGTTCTTCCAACAATAAGTAAAACATTTGAAAAGATTATACTCAATCAAATGCTCTCACACTTCAACCGTACAAAACAACTCCACGCTAAACAATATGGTTTCACTAGGGGTAAATCGACTACGGATGCAGGTATTACCCTTGTATCTCATATTTATTCTGCATGGGAGGCCGCACAGGATGCTATCGGAGTTTTTTGCGACCTGTCGAAGGCGTTTGATTGTGTTGATCATAATACGCTATTAATTAAATTAAATCATTACGGAGTTAGAAATAAAGCGTTGGATCTACTAAGATCATACCTAAGCAATAGAATTCAAAAGGCAGAAGTTAACGGCGTAAAATCTGATGGATCGGGTGTTAAAATTGGCGTTCCACAAGGTTCCATATTAGGCCCTTTCTTATTCCTGGTATATATTAATGATCTGCCTTTCATGGTGGAGAAATTAACTAACATAGTGTTGTTTGCTGATGATACTTCACTGGTCTTCAAAATTGAAAGACAAAAAGGAGAATTTGATGATGTTAATGGTGTATTGTCTTTAACCTTGAATTGGTTCACAGTTAATAATTTATTGTTAAACGCTGGTAAAACCAAGTGTATCAAATTCTCACTTCCAAATGTCAGGCAAGTTGAGACCAGTTTAGTGCTAGACAACAGCACGTTAGAATTAGTAAATGATACGAAGTTTCTTGGAATAACCATTGATAGCAAATTGCAGTGGGGACCCCACATAGATAAATTGGCTGGTAAATTAAGTTCTGCGGCTTACGCTGTTAGGAACATCAGACAAAGCACGGATGTGGCTACATCTAGGCTAGTATATTTTAGTTACTTTCATAGTGTGATGTCCTATTGTATCTTGTTGTGGGGGAAAGCAGCGGATATTCAAACTATTTTTATTTTACAGAAAAGAGCTATTCGAGCAATTTATAATTTAAAACGAAGACTCCTTAAGAGAGCTTTTTAAAGAAATTGACATACTAACAGTAGCTAGTCAATTTATTTTCGAAAATATAATGTATGTACGCAAGAACCTTACAACATTTTCCAAACTTAGCGATAGCTGTAATGTTAACCTAAGAAATAATCACAGACTATGTGCGCCCCGTTTTAGACTCGCGAAGGTTAGCAATTCTTTCAAGGGTCAGTGCATTCTCTACTACAATAAGATACCTCTGGAGATTTTGAAATTGCCACTTGAGCAATTTAAAAAGCATGTTAAAGCGACTTTGTCGAAAAAGGGATATTACAATGTTCAAGATTACTTAAATGACAGGACTGTATGGGGTTAATCTGGCTCAACACAGACCTTGCTGTTAATAATTTTGTAATTATTTATTCCTGCTTATTAATCATAACAATTATTTTTTTCATATTTGTATTAGTTAAGCACAACCTATTTTTAAAAGAGATCTAAAAATAAATCTGTGGGAGTTTCTACGCCCTTCTTCTCCCACAGTGGTCCAATGTAGAGAAGAGGCAAAAAATGACGTTTGCTAAGTATATGTAAATATCTACAGTAATAAAGTACTTTGACTATTGACTATTGAATTAAGAAAAATCTCTTCTAAGAATCTCTGTCTCTACTGAATCTCTTTATCTCCACTAAATCTCTCTATCTCTACTAAGTCTCTTAATCTGTACTATGGCTCTTAATCCCTACTAAGTCTCTCTATCTCTACTAAGTCTCTCTATCTCTACTAAGTCTCTCTATATCTACTAAGTCTCGCTATTTCTACTAAGTGTATCTCTCTCTCGCTCTCTATCTCTCTACCTACCAAGTCTCTCTATCTCTACTAAGTGTATCTCTCTCTCGCTCTCTATCTCTCTACCTACTAAGTCTCTCTATCTCTTCTAAGGTCCACTTACACAACATTCGCTAAATTTATTTGGTGCTTGACTGATAAAACTTTGAAATATTTCATACATTTTGATAGTTTAAGATCCATTTAAGACCCTTAGCATATTTAGTGAAATACATGCATCGAACCTACGTCTTTCTCTTTACTAAGACTCTCCGTCTTTACAAGTCTCCCGATCTCTACTGAGTCTTCTAGTAAATCTATCTATACTAACTCTTCTTCTCTACGAAGTCTTTCTATCTCTACTGAGTCTCTACGTTTCTACCAAGTATCTATCTACTAAGTAAGACAGGAGCGCACAGTCTTTTCCTTCACCAGTTGGAACACGACATGCACGCCAGTTCGCTGTGTCACGTCACGTCGATGTCGCCGGCTGCAGCGCGCTGCAAGTCTCTTTATCTCTACTAAGACTCTATCTCTACTAGAATTCTCTATATCTACTAAGTCTCTATCTCTACTAAGTCTCTATCTCTAATAAGTCTCTATCTCTAATAAGTCTCTATCTCTACTAAGTGTCTATATCTACTAAGTCTGTCTCTACTCTCTACTGACCGTAGTGCACAGTCGCGTCCATCACCAGATGGAATAAACTCAAAACTCAAACTCAAAAGTACTTTCTTACTGTAGATATTTACATATTCTTAGCAAACGTCACTTTTTGCCTCTTCTCTATTGGACCACTGTGGGAGAAGAAGGGCGTAGAAACTCCCACAGATTTATTTTTAGATCTCTTTTAAAAATAGGTTGTGCTTAACTTATTAGTTATAATTGTATTCAATTATGATTTATTTTTATTTAATAAGCTGGAATAAATAATTACAAAATTATTAACAGCAAGGTCTGTGTTGAGCCAGATTAACCCCATACAGTCCTGTCATTTAAGTAATCTTGAACATTGTAATATCCCTTTTTCGACAAAGTCGCTTTAACATGCTTTTTAAATTGCTCAAATGGCAATTTCAAAATCTCCAGAGGTATCTTATTGTAGTAGAGAATGCACTGACCCTTGAAAAAATTGCTAACCTTCGCGAGTCTAAAACGGGGCGCACATAGTCTGTGATTATTTCTTAGGTAAACATTACAGCTATCGCTAAGTTTGGAAAATGTTGTAAGGTTCTTGCGTACATACATTATATTTTCTAAAATAAATTGACTAACTACTGTTAGTATGTCAATTTCTTTAAAAAGCTCTCTTAAGGAGTCTGTTCGTTTTAAATTATAAATTGCTCGAATAGCTCTTTTCTGTAAAATAAAAATAGTTTGAATATCCGCTGCTTTCCCCCACAACAAGATACCATAGGACATCACACTATGAAAGTAACTAAAATATACTAGCCTAGATGTAGCCACATCCGTGCTTTGTCTGATGTTCCTAACAGCGTAAGCCGCAGAACTTAATTTACCAGCCAATTTATCTATGTGGGGTCCCCACTGCAATTTGCTATCAATGGTTATTCCAAGAAACTTCGTATCATTTACTAATTCTAACGTGCTGTTGTCTAACACTAAACTGGTCTCAACTTGCCTGACATTTGGAAGTGAGAATTTGATACACTTGGTTTTACCAGCGTTTAACAATAAATTATTAACTGTGAACCAATTCAAGGTTAAAGACAATACACCATTAACATCATCAAATTCTCCTTTTTGTCTTTCAATTTTGAAGACCAGTGAAGTATCATCAGCAAACAACACTATGTCAGTTAATTTCTCCACCATGACAGGCAGATCATTAATATATACCAGGAATAAGAAAGGGCCTAATATGGAACCTTGTGGAACGCCCATTTTAACACCTGATCCATCAGATTTTACGCCGTTAACTTCTGCCTTTTGAATTCTATTGCTTAGGTATGATCTTAGTAGATCCAACGCTTTATTTCTAACTCCGTAATGATTTAATTTAATTAATAGCGTATTATGATCAACACAATCAAACGCCCTCGACAGGTCGCAAAAAACTCCGATAGCATCCTGTGCGGCCTCCCATGCAGAATAAATATGAGATATAAGGGTAATACTGTAGCCTCGTTTTTCTGGGGGTACTAGTTCCTGTCAGTAAAAGAAGAGATTCTGGTTCTCAAGTTTTATTTCCTGAACATTTGTTAAAGAAAACAAGGGGGGTTCTCTCTTAGTGGCCGTCCTATTTAAATAATACACGTCCTTAATTCTACACTTATCTCGACCCTTGTTTCTTCAGGTCTGCCCCCCCCGCAGGGAAGATCAGCGTAACAGTAACAAGCAGGGCGTCACCAGCTACACTGGCAGTACAGGCGCCATGCGGGATCTTATGTACTGGAATTAGGAGAAAAATCTACTTAGCGACTGGCCCTAAGTTCACAATGTACACCACGGGCCTTAATTAAGAGCTCCCCAACTTAAAATTACACAAAATTATCCAAACACACGGGCAAGGTCTATTTCTCAGGTGCCCAGGCCTTAATCTACCGCAGGGAAAATTTATATTCCTTCAAATTACACAAAATTATCAAAACACACGGGCAAGGTCTATTCTTAGGTGCATAAGCCTTAATCTACCGCAGGGAAAATTTATATTCCTTCAAATTACACAAAATTATCAAAACACACGGGCAAGGTCTATTCTTAGGTGCATAAGCCTTAATCTACTACAAGGAAAATCTATATTCGGTTTGCAATACACTAACAAATGTCACAAACTAACCTATTTACAAAATCACCCTGGCCGTGGTCCAGCCCCATGATGCAATTATATTTAATAAAACCTCTTGGTTTGGCCACTGGACCACAGGGAATGCCTAAGGAAGTTGAATCACTGCGTCGACGTTACCTAAGACTAGGTCAATCGACCATGATGAGCGACTAGGGCCGCGTTATGGAGAAGTAACGAGAAATCTACTGGGGCAGGTTAGTAAGCACGCTATGCGAACCTTGGAATATGGAAATTTCTCACCTTATATATTCAGGATGTACCTCGCCCGCTACCACGGGGTGCACCCAGCACGGGTCACCTTGGCGGCTCCCAAAATCCCGTCTTCGGCAGGGTTGTATCTGGCGAGCCGATGCGTCATCCACCTCACCACACGTGGGAACAACCTCCTTCCCGCTACGCGTCCACCACGGCACGCTCTCTCCGTCCCCGGAGCAAAAAGGGGCAAGGTTTCTTGTCAGTGGTTCCTCCTTCTACCACCTCAAGCGGTGTGCCTCTCGCGGCACTCTCGTCGAAAAAAAAAACCTCCCACCGGCTTGGGGCGCATATTTATAACCAAAATCTTCGCGAACAATCTTTCCATCAGGGATACCACCTTCGCGCTGAAAGCCCCCCATGACAAGTTCACGTCGCCGATTGCGACAGTAAATTAGCCGGGCGAAATTTCTATCTAGCTCCCGTTCCGCTGTCAGTTCCTGCACCTTACATTCAGGACGCGTCCCCACCAACATTTAGGGTACACGGCAGCGATTCCCGCCTGAAAATAATTGTTCACTCCGCCAGCTGTAGTTAAATTTTCCCGACAACATGGGAACAAAAAAGACGAGGGCAACACTAAGAGTGGTGGCGCCCTCTAGCGGCGTTCCACCGTAACCACTTGGATCGATACTGTTCGACGCGCAGCGAGATGGCTCCCCCAATGTAAGCATTGTTAAGGCTGCCGCCAGATGGCGATACCTGTATCTTCCTCTCATAAATCCAACTGTTTAAACCTATGTAAATGGACTGAAAATCCAGCGCTACAGTACCCCCCAAGCCAAAATAGGATTCACGCAGGGAATCCTACGGATGACCCCATCCGAGAACACCGCCCCCCAACAAAACAAACCCTCCAACATCCACAATACCAAAAAAAACGAAGTGCCTACGACACACAAAACCAAAAGACCTCATGATCCGGCCGAAGACTCTTGAGGGACCAAACAAAATACCAAGCTAAACAGTACAGCTGTCACAACATACAACAATGATACAATGGAAACTATTTCCTTGGCATCACCGTTCCAGGTGTTGTTCCGGAACGGCTTATCTGGGCCTACGGCGGAATACTCGGCTCCTATAGGCGGCGCTGTGACTTGGCGAAGCGCCTGTATTTATCCCCAATCTTTCACCAGCTACGTGGGCATTGCTGCGCAGAACTCCGCGACGGGGCGACGCAGCCGGACCAACGATCGCTGATGAGCGAAAATTACCAACACTCACAACACTACTCACGGGGTTTACTCGTGGGTCGCATGACATCTGTCCCTCGTCTTTCTGTTTGATATCCTTAATATGCCACTTCCCCAATGGCTTGCCGTTTTCATCCTCTACCTCGTAAACCAAACGCGATAACTTCTTGACGATGATGCAGCTAGACGTTGTGGAACCCAGCAGTAGTGCGTGGAATAATCCTATAACAATGGCACCCAAGGCAGATGGTACGCTGAGATTTTGTTTGGATAGTAGGAAGCTGAACGCGGTTTCAAAACATGATGCATACCCTCTCCCGTACATAACGCAAATCTTAGATCAGTTGGGGAACGCGAAGTTTTTGTCTTCTATTGACCTCAAAGCAGCCTTTTGGCAGATCCCACTAGACTCTCGGGACTCAATGGAAAAAACCGCGTTTACAGTGCCAGCGCGCGGGCTGTACCACTTCAAGGTTATGTGCTTCGGCTTAACTTCTGCACCAGCTACTCAACAGCGCCTCATGGATCGTCTCTTCGGACCTGAGTTCGGCGGGAGAATTTTTATTTATTTAGATGACATTGTAATCGTTTCAGCTACGTTTGAGGAGCATACGAGGCTGCTGCGGGTTGTCTTAGATCGGCTAAGCTTCGCTGGATTAACAATTAACTTACAGAAATGCCAATTTTTTAGAAGTCAATTAAAATACCTCGGGTACGTAGTTGATGAGTTTGGTCTGAGGACAGACCCAGAAAAAATACGGGCTATTGTGGACTTCTCCGTACCGACAACTAAGAAGGAGGTTAAGAGATTTTTAGGCACCGCCTCGTACTACCGACGTTTTATTAAAAATTTCAGTAACATAGCGGGGCCGCTCAACAAATTAACTTCAACAAAAAAAGGTACGCCACCGTTCCAGTGGACAGCGGAAGCTGACCAGGCATTTGTGGAGCTAAAGAGGGCGCTGACTACGGCCCCGGTGTTAGCATGTCCGGATTTTGACAAAGACTTTGTAGTGCATTGCGATGCATCCGATTTTGGTGTAGGTGCAACATTGACGCAGAGGTTTGATGGAGGGGAGCACCCCATCGCTTATTTCAGCCGATCTCTCTTACCCGCCGAGCGGAACTACTCAGCCACGGAGAAAGAAGCGATGGCGGTGGTCAACGCCGTCGAACACTTTCGTCCTTATCTGGAGGGAGATAGGCCGTTTACGATCATCACTGATCATGCCAGCCTGAAATGGTTTTTAAACTTGAAAAACCCAACCGGTCGTCTAGAAAGATGGGGTTGTAGGTTATCCCCATATAACTTCACTATTCAACATCGGCGAGGAGTGGACAATGTAGTTCCTGATGCTCTCTCAAGATCAGTTCCGGTGGCAGCAGTGGCGCCAACGGTGCAGACTTCTGACGATTGGTATTTGAAACTTTTTAGGGGTTGTGTGGATAGGCCACAATCCATGGCAAATTATCAGGTCCCTGTTCGGGCGCCAATTGTAGCCTCGTTTTTCTGGGGGTACTAGTTCCTGTCAGTAAAAGAAGAGATTCTGGTTCTCAAGTTTTATTTCCTGAACATTTGTTAAAGAAAACAAGGGGGGTTCTCTCTTAGTGGCCGTCCTATTTAAATAATACACGTCCTTAATTCTACACTTATCTCGACCCTTGTTTCTTCAGGTCTGCCCCCCCCGCAGGGAAGATCAGCGTAACAGTAACAAGCAGGGCGTCACCAGCTACACTGGCAGTACAGGCGCCATGCGGGATCTTATGTACTGGAATTAGGAGAAAAATCTACTTAGCGACTGGCCCTAAGTTCACAATGTACACCACGGGCCTTAATTAAGAGCTCCCCAACTTAAAATTACACAAAATTATCCAAACACACGGGCAAGGTCTATTTCTCAGGTGCCCAGGCCTTAATCTACCGCAGGGAAAATTTATATTCCTTCAAATTACACAAAATTATCAAAACACACGGGCAAGGTCTATTCTTAGGTGCATAAGCCTTAATCTACCGCAGGGAAAATTTATATTCCTTCAAATTACACAAAATTATCAAAACACACGGGCAAGGTCTATTCTTAGGTGCATAAGCCTTAATCTACTACAAGGAAAATCTATATTCGGTTTGCAATACACTAACAAATGTCACAAACTAACCTATTTACAAAATCACCCTGGCCGTGGTCCAGCCCCATGATGCAATTATATTTAATAAAACCTCTTGGTTTGGCCACTGGACCACAGGGAATGCCTAAGGAAGTTGAATCACTGCGTCGACGTTACCTAAGACTAGGTCAATCGACCATGATGAGCGACTAGGGCCGCGTTATGGAGAAGTAACGAGAAATCTACTGGGGCAGGTTAGTAAGCACGCTATGCGAACCTTGGAATATGGAAATTTCTCACCTTATATATTCAGGATGTACCTCGCCCGCTACCACGGGGTGCACCCAGCACGGGTCACCTTGGCGGCTCCCAAAATCCCGTCTTCGGCAGGGTTGTATCTGGCGAGCCGATGCGTCATCCACCTCACCACACGTGGGAACAACCTCCTTCCCGCTACGCGTCCACCACGGCACGCTCTCTCCGTCCCCGGAGCAAAAAGGGGCAAGGTTTCTTGTCAGTGGTTCCTCCTTCTACCACCTCAAGCGGTGTGCCTCTCGCGGCACTCTCGTCGAAAAAAAAAACCTCCCACCGGCTTGGGGCGCATATTTATAACCAAAATCTTCGCGAACAATCTTTCCATCAGGGATACCACCTTCGCGCTGAAAGCCCCCCATGACAAGTTCACGTCGCCGATTGCGACAGTAAATTAGCCGGGCGAAATTTCTATCTAGCTCCCGTTCCGCTGTCAGTTCCTGCACCTTACATTCAGGACGCGTCCCCACCAACATTTAGGGTACACGGCAGCGATTCCCGCCTGAAAATAATTGTTCACTCCGCCAGCTGTAGTTAAATTTTCCCGACAACATGGGAACAAAAAAGACGAGGGCAACACTAAGAGTGGTGGCGCCCTCTAGCGGCGTTCCACCGTAACCACTTGGATCGATACTGTTCGACGCGCAGCGAGATGGCTCCCCCAATGTAAGCATTGTTAAGGCTGCCGCCAGATGGCGATACCTGTATCTTCCTCTCATAAATCCAACTGTTTAAACCTATGTAAATGGACTGAAAATCCAGCGCTACAATACCTGCATCCGTAGTCGATTTACCCCTAGTGAAACCGTATTGTTTGGCATGGAGTTGTTTTGTACGGTTGAAGTGTGAGAGCATTTGATTGAGTATAATCTTTTCAAATATTTTACTTAGTGTTGGAAGAACAGATATTGGTCTGAAATTTGAAGGATCACCCTTATCTCCCGACTTGAACAGAGGTATCAGTTTACTGTGTTTCATGAGGTCTGGGAAAGCCCCATCGTCAACACATTTATTGAATATATAAGCTAAGTGTGGGGCTATAACTAGAATTACTGAACCAATGACTTTGACTGATATACCCCACAGGTCTTCCGTATTTTTTAAGTTAAGTAATTTAAACGTTTTGACAATGTCCTGGGGATATACATGATGAAATTTTAAATATACATTACTGGCGCTAGTGTTATTTTTTAATAAAGTCTCTGCTTCATATGGAGATGAATTTAGACGGTCTGTTGTGAGTAAGGGTACATTGGTGAAGAATGTTTCAAAAACTCGAGCAACATCAGCGCTGGATTTAACAACATCATCACCTATCTTTAGGCAGAAATAATTGTCCCTTGGTATAACTTTGCCAGTTTCGCGGTTTATTATTTGCCAAACTGTTTTCATTCTATTATTTGAATTTTGAATTTTTCTATTAATGTATAAAGTTTTTGCAGTTCTACAAACCAACTTGAAAGTTTTGGAATATTTTTTAACGTAGTCATGAAATTTTCGATCAAAGTTATAGGTTTTTTGTTCATAAAGGTCATATAAGATAACTCTACTTTTACGAATTCCAAACGTTGCCCAGTCATTAAATTTAGATTTACCGTTGTAGTCACTGACTTTCTTTAATTTAAAAACTTTATTGAATTCTGTCTGAATAATGCTGAAGAAGTCTGAGTAGATTTTGTTTGGGTTCTGTTCATCAAAATCCGGTACTGGCAAATTTATATCTAACTTTTTCATATACGTCTCTAGTCTATGGGATGTAATAGGCCTATAAAATGATGGATCAGTCCTATTTTTACTGGCAATTGGGAATGAAACTGTTTGACCACTGTGATCGGAGGGTAAGCAGTTAATTACATTTTTACTTGTGAATGCACAGTCACAAAATACGTTATCTAAGCAAGTTTGGCTGGTAAGTGTAATTCTAGTCGGCTCTAGAAATATATGACATAAATTAAATGATTTGAACAGAGTTATTAATCGTTGTTTCAATGTTGTATCTACAAGCAAATCTACATTAAAATCGCCACAAATAATTAACTTTTTTCTGTTATTACAAAGTATAATGAGGGCATCCTCCATAATTTTCTCGAACATTTCAAAATTG
The DNA here is from genome assembly GCA_949825045.1 of Argyresthia goedartella. Taxonomy (NCBI): domain Eukaryota; kingdom Metazoa; phylum Arthropoda; class Insecta; order Lepidoptera; family Argyresthiidae; genus Argyresthia; species Argyresthia goedartella. The sequence continues at coordinate 8,357,722 of OX463831.1, read as the reverse complement.
CCATGGCCGTTTTCATCTCTCGGAGGTCTGTAGACACAAACAATAATATGGCTATCCAACTCAACACAGGATACCTCTATTTGTCTTTCTACAGTAAGTGCAAGAATATCTTTCCGTTGTTTCACCTTAATATTATTTTTCACTAAGATTAAAGAACCCACCTCTATCAGCAGTCTTTCTATTGTAACCACTGACAATTTTGTAATTATTTATGTTAAAAGACATCATATTTTCCTTTAACCAGTGTTCTGTAATACAAATAACATCGGTGTCTGAATGATTAAGAAATAATTCTAATACAAGTTCTTTGCCAGGTAGCCCCTGCATGTTTTGATGGGAAATATTTAAGTGGGGCTTACCCTTTGTCCTAGTATTTTTCATTTGATTGCCAGAAAACCCCTGCTTATTTTGTAAAATTTTCTTATGTTTTGAGGGGTCCTCTTTTGTCGAACTATCTAGTTTAAAACACTACTATTAGTACTAATACTAACTAAAACTGAAGGCGACTGCGTTATAGTATTTACAACTGTGTCGCATATATAATACGCTAACAATGTAGCTACTCGTTTTTTTGTTTTATGCGACAGGTACATAGTACCCTGAGTCAAAGTAAAGTTATGAATAAAATTATTCAAGTCGAAATATAAAATAGCATCACTATGATGACACGTTATATTGTATAGATGCATGTTCATTCTATGTACACTTTTATTTTGTTTCCCCGATAAATTAGAACAATAAGGAAAGTTACATAGAATAAACTTGCACTTCGTCTTATTATATAAATTGAGCAGTACCTCTATACCGGTATCTAATGCACTCCGACTAATGTTTGAGTGGTTTCCTACCATAATACGACATGCACAGGCCAGGGCACAGGCTAACCAGGCTGCAGCGAGCTGCAAGTCTCTCTATCTTTACTAAGTCTCTTCATCTACTAAATCTGTCTCCACTGAAAGGAGCGCACAGTTTTTTCCTTCAGCAGATGGGACACGACATGCACGTCAGCCAGGTCGTTGTGGCGCGTCACGTAGATGTCGCTCGGCTGCAGCCTGCTGCAAGTCTCTTTATCTTTAATAAGTCTCTATCCCTACTAACTCTCTATCTCTAGGAAGTCTCTATCTCTACTAAGTCCCTTCTCTACTAAGTCTCTATCTCTACGAAGTCTCTATAAGTACTAAGTCCGTCTTTACTGACCGGAGCGCACAGTTTTGTCCTTCACCAGATGGAACACGACATGCACGTCAGCCAGGTCGCTGTGGCGCGTCACGTAGATATCGCCCGGCTGCAACGCGCTGCGGCGACGCGACGACGCGTCCGGGGAGTTGGACTCGCGGGACGCAGCTTCGCGTTGTTCCAGCTGGGAGACAAAAACTGGGGTTAATTCCCATTGAGGGTGGCGGAGGCTCAGTGCGTTAAGGCTCGTGTATCGGTAAAATCAGCAACTCGAATCGTGGTGGTTGGCATCTTAGGCACAACAGTTACAGTTTGTATGAAAAAGTTTGTATGTAAAGTTCATAACAGCTCACACTGCAACACAACAAAGCTATTACGCCAGTCGCTGCGGCACATCAGTGCAAATATTTTGTATTTTTGTTTATATTTAAAAAAAACACGCATTATTTCTTAATTTAAAACTAAAAACAAAAGATTTTTGGTATGCCTATTTTTTGACGCAAGAACCATATCAATATTATTTCTAGATCCCAAGAAATGGCATTTTTAGATGTTTTTTTTTGAGTTTTGTGTTTTTTCGTATTCTTACAAAGGCGAGCTTATCACTGAAAATTGATTTCTTTCAGGACACCAAGGCATGAAAGGAAAAATCATCATGAAAGGGTAGGCAGCGCAAATTTTCTAATCTATGATAAAATACATATAAGTATATAAATTATCTATAAACTACGAAAAATAAAATACATATTCATTTTTACCAAACTACTAAATAAGTATAAATACATAAACTTGTACGTATAATAATAATAATATTTTACAACTATCACAAAAGAGAGAGATGAAGTGCTCTTTTACCCGGTTTTTGAAAGTGAAAAGAGTGGGACTGTCTCTTATCGTACAAGGAATGAACTGCACAGTCGGACGGCGTGCAACCTGAAGGAGTGCTCATATGCGGAGGTGTTATGCCTTGGAGTGGCTAAGAGTGAGACCGTGTGAGATCTCCGGTGCCGCTCTCCTGAAAAGAGATACTCAAAGCGGTCTCGAAGCTAGCTAGCTAGCACGGATTTTTCAATATATTTAAAAAAGATAAGAGATATGAGAGTCCCGGCAATGACGAATCGGAAGCCACCTCAACTCTTTGCGATATTGAGAAACATGGTCGAATTTGCGCAGCCCGAAGATAAACCGAATCCCGAGATTCTGATGTCGTTCGAGTTTGTTCAGTAGATCTTCGTACGTGCAACAGACATCGGCGTAATCGATTACCGGCAGGAGAAGAGACTGAGCAAGGGTGATTTTGGTCTGCCGCGGCAAAAATTACTGCAGACGCCTGAGGGAGTGAAAAGACGCAAGGACCCGTCTGCTGACCTCGCTGAGATGTGGAAACCAAGACAGTTGGTTGTCAAAAATATCACTAAGGTTTTTCGCCTTATCTATATACTCTATGGTTTTTGTAACAAGGAAAGCGTGTGCCTGGTTCCTAAAATCATGGCTTGTGATTAAGTCGGGTTTATTAACAGCCCATATGATGAGGCCCAGTCTTTCACATTCTAGAGGTCAGCATTCAGTGCCTCCACGGATGAAAGTACATATCAGGGGCAAAACTAGCGATAAATTTGTAGATCATCTGAATAAAGATGATACGAAGAAGAGAGGAATTGATAAGACTGGAAGAGGAGAGAGAAAACCACCTTGAGGCACTCCTGAGGAAAATCACTGCGCTGCTGACGACCTCTCAGGTATGAATCAAACCAGCCAGCAGCGTGGGAGGAGACATTCAGCGAGGTCGATATAGCGACAAGAATGTCAAAATCGACGTAGTTGAAGGCATTGGTGAAGTCCACATCTGATACATGGCTAGCTGTATATCATCGCTGCTTTTAATAGTGCTGTGTATGTGTGCTGTAGTACTATGCCGTGGTATGAACCCAGATTGGAAAGGATTGAGAAGTTTGTTGATGACAGGTAGGAGGTGAGTTGGGAGTGGACAATGGATTCAAGGACTTTGGAGAGAATAGGTAAGATAGATTTGTGCCTGTAATATTTGAAGGAGGAGGGATTGGAATTTTATGGGCAGTGGGATGACAAGTGCTTCATTCCACAGACTAGGAAAAGATCTTACCGATAGAGAGAAGTTGATAGTGTGGGTAATTGGAGGGAGCAACTCTTCAAGGATGCTGTGGATCATCTGATGGCTGACGTTGTCGCCACCACCAGCAGCTTTGGATGTGATGGCTGGCACTGTCTTTCTAACTTCTCCGATTTCAACGAGACCAAAGTTTAACGGTGAGGTACAGACTGCAGCCTTCAGCCGTAGACGAAAAAGGGTTGCCTCCTTTGATGCGAGGTCCATCATGATTGGGAGAGAAGAAAAGAACTGGTAAAGACCGTTGAGATCAACATCACCTGAATAAGATTTCTGGGACTTGCCAACACCAAAGGTTTTAAGAAATTTCCTGACCTGAGCTGGGGTGTACTTATCTACACAGTCAGGTCATAAGTTCTGTCACACAATAAAAACTTTTGAATTTAGAACGCTGGCCACAAAAAAGTTTATTGAATTCGAATTTTTCATGAAAATAAAAATGTGTACTTTTTAGAATTTTCCTCATTTTAAATATGGAGTGGACACTTAAAGAAGACCGTGTCGCAGTTATTGCGTTGCATCGTTGCGGTTACGCGCCAATTCAGATTTTCGACTTACTGAAAAATTTGAATATAACCAAAAGATTCGTTTATCGTACCATAAAACGATACAATGAAGACTCTAGTGTAGATGACAGGTCAAGAAGTTGTAACGGCATTAAAGGCTAAGGTCGAGCCACCGCTATCAGTAGCTATGATCGTCTATTCTATCTACCCCAAAAGAGATGTACCGATTCAGCTGTAAAATTTGTAAGTTAAGAATGATAAGTCTGAATTTCTCGTTCGTTGAGAAGTTCGTTAGGCGTACAATAGTCGAACGGAAGATTGATTCAGGATGTTACAGTTTCAAGTTAGACAGAGAAAGCATGTATGCCCGCAAGCCGGTATTTCGCATCAGTTAGCGGTGTATTGCGCCAGATCGATCGTTGTTATATTTTGTGTGATGGTACCATTTGTTTTTTTTTGTATATATGGGCGCTTGGAACTTCTTTTAGTGGTCGACCACAATTTATAATATTCGTTTGGGATATCGTATAGATATCCGTCGTAGTTTTACGACGTGAGTACTCAATGATATTTCATGTGGTCGCTAGTAGCGGCTTGTGGTGGTTCCAATTATATAATTAGTTCACGGCAATAACGATCCGAATAGACCGGTTTACACAATTACGATTTGATTTTCCGAAATGGGTTTGAACTAGCGGTTACCTCAAAAGGTCCGTAACGTTTTGAAACCTTCAACTCTGCGCAATTTGAGCTGGATGTTATCGAAACGTTGTCATTAGCGCTTTAGGAGATCTAACCCTCACCATAGCGAAGTGCATAGTTCGATAAATACCGATCTATGAATTCCACTGACCTCAGCACGACCTCGACCAAGCCCAATCATAAATATTTGACTCAGCCTACACATTAGACCTCCAGCTAAATGTACATTTAATTTAAAGATGCAACTTGAATCCAAACTGACCCAAGGCTAAGCAATACAATCTACCCGGTCCTAAACAATGAACTTTAGACTGTAATTTGATCTCTTCGCGCGTCCCCGACAACACTCAAATGTCAAAATATCAACAGGATAGGTTATCTGTGTTGACACCGGTTTAACTTTGTTCTGAATTTGTTATTTCCATCCGCGGAACCTCATCGATTCTAACAGTCTCCCTATGCCCTGCCAACCTAGGTTTAGCCGCAACTAAACTCCTGTCTAGCCTAGTCTAAAATCCTAGTGTTATACCACGTCCATTATCGACACCACTCGAAAATGGTTGAGTTTGATTTGAATAAGCTTGTATGTTTAATGACTGTGTGTGTGGGAATTTCAAAACTCGCTACTCGAAAGGAATGAGGAGAGGATTAGCCCGCGAATATCCTAAGAGCCAATCCAGGAACCCTATGGTGAAGGAAAAAGGAATTTAGGGTCGCTCCAAGCCCAGACTCAGACTCAGATCAGTTACCTACAAGTTCTTATCTAACGACCCAAGGATAGTTTTGGAATTTGGGGTAGGTTGATTTAAAGGATAGGAACCGAGGTATATCTCGGCGCTTCAGACACTCACGAAAATCCACTGAAACTCGCAATCACAATTCGTCCAGTTCTGACGCGTAACACGGCAGACCAAAACTGTTTAGAACTGCTGAAAGACGACTGTCACAGTAGCTTAACGCCGAGACTGAATGCTCTCCCTTCCCCCGCAATCGTATTTATAGACCCGACATGTCTGAAAAAAAATGGCGTCCTTTGCGAACACGCTCTGCCCAAGCGAAGCTTCTTTCTTATCACTAACTACACAGGGTCTAATTTCAACCATGTCATGCAGATCCGCCGTTCTACAAATTGTGTGTACGCATATTCACTATGATCAACCGTAGGTTATCACTCAAGTCATTCGGTATTGCCGATACACAAAATCTGTTGATCGCTGACCATAAAAGCTTGTTGCGATTAATTTAAGCCTTCCCGACCGCTAGCGCGCTAGACAAAGATCACTAGAATGATATTCAGACTCGTGATGTCAAACGCGCCAAATCGTACCAAACAAACGCAATTGTATATTTGCAGTCAACATAATAGCTTTCTCCGTATCGTTCCATAATAACCTTCCATTATTTAGTTATTCATAATTTATTCAGCGCGCAGCCAAATCAGCTCTGATCCCTACACATTCCGCAGGAATGCGACAAAAAAACCTGACCTGTAACCTTCCTCGAACCATCCCACGCGCTCGGCTCATTGTTTTTTGCTAACTTACCCTGAGCTACTCAAAACCCCAAACGTTAAATGAACCGATTCTTGTATTCAACGTGTGAAACTATACAGCGCGGCGATGGGCTAGCCCTCTGTCACGCAAAATGAAGTATCAAATGTACTGACTCTCGTGTACCATTACAGCCCCCTCCCAGAACTTGAGACACTGTTTATCTCAGTTAAACATGGCGCAAGGATCTCATTACCACAATGCTAATCCATGCTTTGTCCATATCCACTCTGTACGTACGAACATCTCAAATCATGTACACAGACCGATGAATCTGTCAATTATGTATATAATATTTACACAACTCGATTGAGCTCTCTCCTGTCTTATCTTATTTATCTATCTAACTATACAATCTCGCTTACCCGCAACTTATCCTAATTCGTATTACTATATATATATACAATTTTTTTTTGTTTTTTTTTTTTATTTTTTTTTTGTTTTTGTTCCTTTCTAAACCATGCAAGATCCTTAAATCTACAAAGTGGTTACTAAAATTTACAGCTTACAGCTTAATTATATAACTTTTATACACTATCTTATTTATCTACGCCCTTATTCGTCCTCACATAATACCTGGCTATATTTATAGTATTGTAGTTACCCAATATCTCATTTGAAACCGGATCTACTAAAGTATAACAGTTCGGATATACCACTGCCGAAATAACATAAGGCCCTTTATACAACAATGAAAATTTCCGCATGATTTTATGTTCTTTATTTGAACGCACAAAAGTCTTAAGTTTCACATAATCACCTATACGATAGACTTCTAACTTACGCCGTTTGTCTGCCTGTCGCTTACGTCGTTCACTAGAACTTTTAGAGTTTTCTATCGCTACATTCCGCACCTGTTCCGTATCTCGCGCACTATGACCTAATAACCATTCATCGCCTAATTCCTTGTCAATAGTTCACGGTTCCCGCCTACCAAATGCCAACTCATTGGGCGCAAAGCCTGTGCTTGTGTGTTCGATATTATTGTAGCAACTTTCAATGTCCGGTAACACGTCGACCCAACTACGATTACTTCCGCCGCAATAAGTTCTAATTAGTCGACCTAGCTCGCGATTCACTCTTTCTACGCTATTAGAATTTGGACAATACACCGACGTATGAGTGACCCGAATCCCTAGCTGTTTGAGACCAAATTCCCAAACTTTCGATATGAACTGTGGTCCTGAGTCCGTAATTATAGTTTCGATAGGTATTTCCCTATGGAATCTCTTTGTACAAGCGAGCACGCTCCTACCTGTAGCTTTTCGCATTGGATACAATTTTATTACTTTACTGTACACGTCTTGAATCACATATATACACAGTCAGGTCATAAGTTCTGTCACACAAGAAAAACTTTTCAATTTAGAGCGCTGGCCACAAAAAAGTTTATTGAATTCAAATTTCGAATTTTTCATGAAAATAAAAATGTGTACTTTTTAGAATTTTCCTCATTTTTAAATATGGAGTGGACACTTAAAGAAGACCGTGTCGTAGTTATTGCGTTGCATCGTTGCGGTTACGCGCCAATTCAGATTTTCGACTTACTGAAAAATTTGAATATAACCAAAAGATTCGTTTATCGTACCATAAAACGATACAATTAAGACTCTAGTGTAGATGACAGGTCAATAAGTGGTCGCCCTCGCTCTGTTAGGACTCCAGCAGTGATAAAAGCCGTGAAGGCGCGAATTCAAAGAAATCCCATACGTAAGCAGAAACTGTTGGCCCTTCAGATGGGGTTAAGCAGGACCACGGTGAAAAGGGTGTTAAATGAAGACTTAGGGCTTAGGGCATATCGTAGAAAAACTGGACATCGTTTGGACGCTCGTTTAATGGACCTGAGACTGAAGAGATGCCGCGCTTTGTTGAAGCGGTACGCGGGAAAAAAGCATCGGGAAATTCTTTTTTCGGATGAAAAAATTTTCACTGTGGAAGAGAGCTACAACAAACAAAATGATAAGGTGTACGCACACAGCAGTGAAGAAGCGAGCAACCGTATTCCGCGTGTTTAACGAGGTCATTTTCCATCCTCGCTCATGGTTTGGTTGAGAGTCTCTTATTGGGGCTTAACTGAGGTACATTTTTGTGAGAAAGGCTTAAAAACTAATGCAGTTGTGTATCAAAATACAGTCCTCAAGAACCTTGTGGAACCTGTTTCTCATACCATGTTTAATAACAGGCACTGGGTATTCCAACAAGATTCTGCGCCAGCTCATAGAGCGAAAAGCACAGAAGACTGGCTGGCGGCGCGTGAAATCGACTTCATCCGGCACGAAGACTGGCCCTCCTCCAATCCAGATTTGAGTCCATTAGATTACCAGATATGGCAACACTTGGAGGAAAAGGCCTGCTCAAAGCCTCATCCTGATTTGGAGTCACTCAAGGCATCCTTGATTAAGGCAGCCGCCGATATTGACATGGACCTCGTTCGTGCTGCGATAGACGACTGGCCGCGCAGAATAACGGCCTGTATTCAAAATCGCGGGGGTCATTTTGAATAAACTTTATTACCATAAGAATCTATGTTTTATTAAGTTCATTTTACTATATAAATGTTTACATAAGTAATAAACATGTCTAAATTATTTCATATTGCACATATGACAGAACTTATGACCTGACTATGTATATTGATATCCGAATTGACCTACGGGCAATGGCCCATAAAGGTCCGAGAAAACTTTCTCACCCAACCTTTCCGCCAACACCGGTGTACAAGGACCAACGGTATTGTTAGTACTTGGTTTGACCTTTTGACATATGTCACAACTTCTTATCACCGTGCTAATCACCCTACTCATATGAAGAAAATAATATCTGTCCTTCATCAGTGCTAATATTTTATATCTGCCGTAGTGACCTATTTCTTCATGTATCTGTAAAATTAGTTCCTCCTGTAGTGATTTCGGAATTACTAATAACTGTACGTTCCGCTTCGGCACGTGAAAATATAACGTATCACCTACTAGCTTGTAATTATCAAACCCTCTCGTTTCCGTATCTACCACCCTACGTCTGATACAACCGCTAATTCGATTTAACCGCTCATCTTCGCTTTGTAATCTCGCAATGTCCCGTAAACTCGAAATAACACTTGCGGTATTCGATGCCCGAAACCAGAATATTCCCGGCTGAACATTCATACTGTTCATACCTCCAGGTCCCGCTATTTGCCTGCTTAGCGTGTCGGCAATTTGATTATCAGTCCCTCGCACAAACTCTATTTTGTAATCGAATTGCTCTAAAAACATAACCCACCTAGTTACGCGTGCCCCCAATAAAGTCCACGACTTAATGAACGTCAAAATTTTATGATCAGTTCTAATAATAACTTTTTCTCCCCGCAAATATATCTCAAATCGCTTTAAAGTGTATATAACTGCATACATTTCCTGTTCGCTGACAGACCATCTAGTTTGAGCTCCCTTAAATGCCTGCGAACAAAACTCCATAATTCGTTCCTGGCCCAAATCATCTAATTGATAAACATAGCCCCCAATTCCTATAGCGCTGGCGTCACATTGAACATAATACGTTTTTCCCGCCAATGGCTGACTCAATATTATACTTTCTGAGAATTGTTTTTTTATCTCGTCAAAAGCACTCTGCACCTGCGCACTCCAGACGAACTTGACTCCAGACCGTAATAAATTGTATAAGGGCTATGTTAACGTTCCAAAATTTTTTATAAACCTCCTAAAGTAATTTATGAACCCCAAAAACGCCCTCAATTGCCTGACAGTTCTGGGGGACGGATATAATTTAAGTGTTTCAATTTTGTCCGGGTCCATTTGCAAACCTTGTGTAGACAAAATATGCCCCAATAACTTGACCTTTTTTTTGTGCGAACTCGCATTTTTTTAGTTTGCATGTGAAGCCCGCGTCTTTCAATTTACTCAGAACCGTGTCCACTTGAGACAAATGCTGATCGAAGTCACCCTTAGTTAAAATCGCCAAATCGTCCACAAAATTTAAACAATATGACCTAACCTCTGGCCCTAAGATTAAGTCCATCGCCCTCGAAAATGAACCCACACTGGTTCTCAACCCCTGAGGTAAAACTTTGTAAACATAACTTCTGCCTTGATATACAAAACCCGTGTATCGTTTAGATTCGTCTGATAATGGTATAGAAAAATACGCATCTTTGATATCAATAACCCCTATGTAATTAATCCGGCGACCCGATTGCAATATCTCACTCATTAAAGGTGTAGTTTCAACTTCCCCAACCATTCCCGTGTTTAATTGTCGCGCATCTAGCAATATAGGTACCTCCCCTGACTTCTTTAGTGCACAAGTCAATGGACTGCTGAAATCCGTAGATTGCCTGCTAATAATACCTATCTGTTCCATTTCTTTCAAACGTTTTGTTACTTTATCGCGATATGCGAACGGTATGGGATAGCTTCGTTTTGCGAAAGGCGTTTCATCTCTCATTTTTATCTCATGTATATATTTATTTGTCCGACCTACCCTATCGCTAAACAACTCTGCATGTTTATTTAACACCGGCAATAACTTTGTTTTGTGTTCAACAGGTATTGATGAATTATTCACATATTCCTCTATCATATTTCTACTGGTATCTTGATTCTGTACTCCCATTGTACAACAGCAAGAATCCTGATTAGGACCAGTACCTAATGCTATTTCACACATCCGCCCGGCGCTTCGTATAATTAGCCTCTTATTTCCCTCACACATTAAACTGGCTCGCGTCTGTTGTAAAAAATCAAACCCTAAAATTAAATCTTTAGGCACCCTTGTTAATACTAGCATTGGAGTATCGATAACGCATTCACCTATTGTTAATGGTAACGTAACTAACTTATCAACCTTTTCCTTACTGACTCCAAACGCACCTGTGATTCTCAAACTTGGGATCGGTATTTCCGTTGGTTTTCCCAATTGCCTGCATACTTCATCGTACACTCTCCGACTAATTACACTGATTTCGCTCCCCGAATCAATCAAACTCCTTACAACAATATTTCCAATACACACATCTATCTCAGGTAATGTCAATGTACTACATAAATCGCGCCCACACTCAGTCGAATCGTCGTCTCTGAATATCGTATGTAAACGCCTGTCATTGCGGCCTATACAATTAGATCTCCATTTTTCATCTAAACACACGGCATATCCGTGCGCTTTATGCGCTAATAATTGAATAAATTCATTCACACCCACGTTCGAATCCAAATTACACAATTCATACAGTCTATGCTTTTTTTCAATTTGATCGGCTGTCCATCCAAAACGTAATAAATATCTGAGCGCGAACGACCCGCGCGAGTCCACTAGTTTTTTGAATTCGAACTTATCGCATTATTTCTGTCACTTGAACTTTGCCCTGCCTCTGTATTATCTGAACTATCATTGCCCCTTTGGAACCCTATTGCCTTGAAACCAGCCTAAGGCTGTCTACCTCTACCGCGAAAATAACCGCGAGCGCGCGTCCCAAATTCGTTTCGAGCCTTTGTTCCCGCGTTATAATTATTCCTACGACTCACCGCGTTATATCGTATCGTATTTACTCGCATAGCACGATATTGCCCTCGCATGTAACTATTCCGCCTTACGTTGTTCGTATTTATTGTCTCCGAACTCTGCAACGCACTTAATTCCCCATCGACATTCCGTTCTAAATGCCGAAGGAACTCGACCGCATCTCGTATAGTCATTGGTTCCTTTCTAGCAAAAAACGCTACCTGAATATCACGCGGCAACTGTCTGAAAATCGTGTTGATTTTCTCCGTATCAGTAAACGGTATCGTAAGCTCATATATGCTATTCAATTGAGAGGCAAAGAATTCTTCCATACTTTGACCTTTCTTAGAATCGAACTTCGCAGTTAGGAATCTTTGTTTAATTAATTCCTGTTCATTATCACCCCAGAATACCTCTCTGAAATCTTTTTCAAAATCCGAATAGGTTCGCCATGAGTCTCTGTATATGCTCATTCGAACTTTTGCAATTCCTACCAAACTATCCGTTGCCCATATCAAGGCCCTCGAAGTATCTCCCGAGACTTTAATATAAGCCTTTAAATCTCTTAAGAAAATCATCGGATTTTCCGAACTCCGCCCATCGAATGTCGGCAACTTCTGTGTCATTTTCACTATGCATGTTTGACGTTTTTCTACCGATTGTTCAAACGTCTCTAGTTCCTGTCTGTCAGTCTGTCTGTTCGAAGTCCTACTGGCATTGCTCGCACTAGAACCCCTTTCCAAACTGTCTAATCTATTCACTATTTCAGATAACAATTGAGTCACCTGTCCTGACGCCATCTCATTATTTAAACCACTTGTCTGCGAAAGTGAGTCGTCTTGTACAACCCGCCTAGGCCGGCCCATTATTTCCTGAACACTAAACCGTCGGCTCGTTTGAAGAATTGTGAAAACAATGCCCTTTTTTTTTGTTGTTGCTTATTTCTTACTTACAAAACTGAACTGTTTAAAATCGTTTCTACGTTGTGTTATTTTTAAAAGTAACGCGTTAGACCTTGATTCTTATAGAATATCTAGATATCAGACTATCTAGGATATCCTTCGGTCTCGGCACCAGAAAATCTGTAACAGCATTAAAGGCTAAGGTCGAGCCACCGCTATCAGTAGCTATGTCATTCAAAAGAGATGTCCCGATTCAGCTGTAAAATTTGTAAGTTAAGAATGATAAGTCTGAATTTCTCGTTCGTTGAGAAGTTCGTTAGGCGTACAATAGTCGAACGGAAGATTGATTCAGGATGTTACAGTTTCAAGTTAGACAGTGAAAGCATGCATGCCCGCAAGCCGGTATTTCGCATCAGTTAGCGGTGTATTGCGCCAGATCGATCATTGTTGTATTTTGTGTGATGGTACCATTTGTTTTTTTTGTATATATGGGCGCTTGGAACTTCTTTTAGTGGTCGACCACAATTTATAATATTCGTTTGGGATATCGTATAGATATCCGTCGTAGTTTTACGACGTGAGTACTCAATGATATTTCATGTGCTCGCTAGTAGCGGCTTGTGGTGGTTCCAATTATATAATTAGTTCACGGCAATAACGATCCGAATAGACCGGTTTACACAATTACGATTTGATTTTCCGAAATGGGTTTGAACTAGCGGTTACCTCAAAAGGTCCGTAACGTTTTGAAACCTTCAACTCTGCGCAATTTGAGCTGGATGTTATCGAAGCGTTGTCATTAGCGCTTTAGGAGATCTAACCCTCACCATAGCGAAGTGCATAGTTCGATAAATACCGATCTATGAATTCCACTGACCTCAGCACGACCTCGACCAAGCCCAATCATAAATATTTGACTCAGCCTACACATTAGACCTCCAGCGAAATTGACATTTAATTTAAAGATGCAACTTGAATCCAAACTGACCCAAGGCGAAGCAATACAATCTTCCCGGTCCTAAACAATGAACTTTAGACTGTAATTTGATCTCTTTGCGCGTCCCCGACAACACTCAAATGTCAAAATATCAACAGGATAGGTTATCTGTGTTGACACCGGTTTAACTTTGTTCTGAATTTGTTATTTCCATCCGCGGAACCTCATCGATCAAACAGTCTCCCTATGCCCTGCCAACCTAGGTTTAGCCGCAACTAAACTCCTGTCTAGCCTAGTCTAAAATCCTAGTGTTATACCACGTCCATTATCGACACCACTCGAAAATGGTTGAGTTTGATTTGAATGTGCTTGTATGTTTAATGACTGTGTGTGTGGGAATTTCAAAACTCGCTACTCGAAAGGAATGAGGAGAGGATTAGCCCGCGAATATCCTAAGAGCCAATCCAGGAACCCTATGGTGAAGGAAAAAGGAATTTAGGGTCGCTCCAAGCCCAGACTCAGACTCAGATCAATTACCTACAAGTTCTTATCTAACGACCCAAGGATAGTTTTGGAATTTGGGGTAGGTTGATTTAAAGGATAGGAACCGAGGTATATCTCGGCGCTTCAGACACTCACGAAAATCCACTGAAACACGCAATCACAATTCGTCCAGTTCTGACGCGTAAAACTGCAGACCAAAACTGTTTAGAACTGCTGACAGACGACTCTCACAGTAGCTTAACGCTGAGACTGAATCCCTTCCCTTCCCCCGCAATCGTATTTATAGACCCCACATGTCTGAAAAAAATGGCGTCCTTTGCGAACACGCTCTGCCCAAGCGAAGCTTCTTATCACTAACTACACAGGGTCTAATTTCAACCATGCCTTGCAGATCCGCCGTTCTACAAATTGTGTGTACGCATATTCACTATGATCAACCGTAGGTTATCACTCAAGTCATTCGGTATTGCCGATACACAAAATCTGTTGATCGCTGACCATAAAAGCTTGTTGCGATTAATTTAAGCCTTCCCGACCGCTAGCGCGCTAGACAAAGATCACTAGAATGATATTCAGACTCGTGATGTCAAACTCGCCAAATCGTACCAAACAAACGCAAATGTATATTTGCAGTCAACATAATAGCTTTCTCCGTATCGTTCCATAAAAACCTTCCATTATTTAGTTATTCATAATTTATTCAGCGCGCAGCCACATCGGCTCTGATCCCTACACATTCCGCAGGAATGCGACAAAAAAACCTGACCTGTAACCTTCCTCGAACCATCCCACGCGCTCGGCTCATTGTTTTTTTTCGTTAAATGAACCGATTCTTGTATTCAACGTGTGAAACTATACAGCGCGGCGATGGGCTAGCCCTCTGTCACGCAAAATGAAGTATCAAATGTACTGACTCTCGTGTACCATTACAAAGTGGTCGCCCTCGCTCTGTTAGGACTCACAGCTTTTATCACTGCTGGAGAGCAGTGATAAAAGCTTTGAAGGCGCGAATTCAAAGAAATCCCATTCGTAATCAGAAACTGTTGGCCCTTCAGATGGGGTTAAGCAGGACCACGGTGAAAAGGGTGTTAAATGAAGACTTAGGGCTTAGGGCATATCGAAGAAAAACAGGACATCGTTTGGACGCTCGTTTAATGGACCTGAGACTGAAGAGATGCCGCGCTTTGTTGAAGCGGTACGCGGGAAAAAAGCATCGGGAAATTCTTTTTTCGGATGAAAAAATTTTCACTGTGGAAGAGAGCTACAACAAACAAAATGATAAGGTGTACGCACACAGCAGTGAAGAAGCGAGCAACCGTATTCCGCGTGTCCAACGAGGTCATTTGCCATCCTCGCTCATGGTTTGGTTGGGAGTCTCTTATTGGGGCTTAACTGAGGTACATTTTTGTGAGAAAGGCTTAAAAACTAATGCAGTTGTGTATCAAAATACAGTCCTCAAGAACCTTGTGGAACCTGTTTCTCATACCATGTTTAATAACAGGCACTGGGTATTCCAACAAGATTCTGCGCCAGCTCATAGAGCGAAAAGCACACAAGACTGGCTGGCGGCGCGTGAAATCGATTTCATCCGGCACGAAGACTGGCCCTCCTCCAGTCCAGATTTGAGTCCGTTAGATTACAAGATATGGCAACACTTGGAGGAAAAGGCCTGCTCAAAGCCTCATCCTGATTTGGAGTCACTCAAGGCATCCTTGATTAAGGCAGCCGCCGATATTGACATGGACCTCGTTCGTGCTGCGATAGACGACTGGCCGCGCAGAATAAAGGCCTGTATTCAAAATCGCGGGGGTCATTTTGAATAAACTTTATTACCATAAGAATCTATGTTTTATTAAGTTCATTTTGCTATATAAATGTTTACATAAAAAATCGGTTCGGCAGCAAGTACCGTACAAGCAACTTCTCTTGAGAAGAATTCTTTTTTTTAATGTTTCGATACCTAGAAAATCATTTGAGAATTATTACTGGAATATCTAGCGACGTTCCTACCTATCCCACCTCTCCGATCCCTACCTGTCCTTAATGCGATGAACGCTTCACGTATTTCCTTATCTACACCTAAAATTCCCACTCAATTAATTCTCATATAATTACTATATAGCACTATCTATCTAGATTAAACAAATGCATAGGCATTCTGATGAATATCTATTTCAACTCTACGAATCCATCCTTTTATTAGCTTACTTTTATCAGCTTGAAATTTATAATGACTCAGAACAATTTGAATCATACAATTATTAAACGATTCGAAAGAAATTATAATAAACGAATCAATTAAATATAAAACGTGTCCTGTATAATCAGCTTGCTAGAAATTTTCAATCGTTTTTTTACATTTTGAATTTTAAAAAACTGATGAAAGATTCGAAACCAGCACCCTCAAAAACCCACATCTACCCCTCAATACTTGGAATTACATACAAAATTAACGTTGCGTGTTCAAAAAAGTCAGTTTTTTACAAATAAAAAACGAACCGCTGGACCGATTTTTTCTAGACTCCTTTCAGATCTAAGTCATGACGTGGCGTATCGATTGATATGGTCATCAAAGCGATTCGGTCCAGTAGTTATTGAGAAAACGAATTCCATAATTTTGATCACGTACATACGTACGTACACACACACACACACACACACACACACACAGACATCACTCTAAAAATGATTGCAAATGATTCTCCAGGTCTTAAAACGTAAAGAAAACACAAAATTACCTATTTCAATTTTCAGACCTATTATAATAACTTCTCAAGAGAAGTTAATAATAAACATGTCTAAATTATTTCATATTGCACATGTGACAGAACTTATGACACTATGTATATGCTCATAGATGTGGCGTCGCTTGGCGTCACGGCACATGCGGTTACATAGGTTTCGAAAGCATTTGAATGCTAGGAGCTTGTTATAGGTTGGGTCTCTCTTATATCGCCCTTTCGCACGGTTTCTTTTTGCCATTAAACGCTTAATAGCGTCTATCAACCACGGAGCAGGAAAATATTTTACCCTGACCTTTTTCATTGGTGCATGCTTTTCGATCAGCCCCAGGACGATTGAAAATTGAAAACCTCCTCTTTTTTAAGTAGGTTGAAAATAAGGGTGCTATTCCACCAATCGATCGAAATCGATCGACGGTCGATCGACGTCAATCGATTGGTGTAATAGAAACTGTCGATCGACGTCGACCTTAGAGCTTTTTATATAAATGATAAAGATGACCACCATAACTCTTTAGTTAGATCTGCTTAAAAATCGATATCTGGGGCTCAGGTTGGAGTCCAATCGTGATTCTGAAGTCAGATTATGAAAAAGTCGCCGCCAATTTGAACTTTTTAGTTACTATTCTATTTTTTTTTCAAAATCGATATCTGGGGATCCAGGCAGAGTCCGACCATGATTCTGATGTCAGATTTTGGAAAAGTTGCCGCCATTTTGTTTTTTTTTTTGTTACTGGTCCGATCTGCTTCAAAATCGATATCTGGGGATCCGGTTGGAGTCCAATTATGAAGCTGAAGTCAGATTTTGAAAAAGTCGCCGCCATTTTTAACTTTTTAGTTACTGGTCTGCTTTGCTTCAAAATCGATATCTGAGGATCCGGTTGGAGTCCGACCATCCTAAAATATTAATACCCCTCTTTATGCAACTGTTTCATAAACTACTATTATACTTTACTATTTCAATTATGTACCCAATTTGGGACTCTGTTCAAATTGATTTCTCTGCCTTCTCCTTCGGGATATAAGGGTGTGTTCTATTTTATATTAAATTATCAGACTTGGGCGCCTTTTAAAACTTATGTTTTTAATAAATCAGAAGACAAATTTATTTAATTTTAGGCTTACAAACAGATTTGAAATATATACCTACATACCTACATGTGTTATCACAGCGCCATCTAAGTGATTTATAAACTTATGAACTGACTTCGTTCTGCGTTATTAAAAAGTTAAGATTATATATGTAAATCGATCCGTTTTAGACAATTCAAAACATATATAGTTACAAATATTCCTCGTTTAATAGTATAGGTGGCTCGGCCAGAGTCGGCCAGAGTCGGCCACGGCCTCGCACTTGTAGTGGATAAGAAAATCACTTTTTTAGGGTTCCGTACTGTAAAAGGAGGAACCCTTATAGGATATCTCTTTTCTCAGGAACAAGAGATAGTCTTGAAATCGTGTCTAAGTCTAATTTGAAAAAATCTTGCCTACAAAAAAGGGTAAAATGACAAAACGAAAAAAAAGCGCCGTAATAAGTATCGTAGAATCGCTCTTTATAAACTTTTCAAAAATATATATTTTTATTAATTTTAGTTTTGATACGAAGTTATGATCAAAAAAGGTAACAAAAAGACCATGACTTTTTTATCAAGAAGTAAAATCTCACCGGCTCTTTCAACTTGTCCTCGATGACCCTCAGCTGTTTGTCCATCGCACTGAAGTGAAACTCCGCGGCGGCGCGGGGCGCTCCCGGGGGCGGCGCGGGGCAGGGGGGCTCCACGAGCAGCACCACGCCCGACAGATCCGCGGAGTACAGCCCGAGTGCGGTCTGCAAACGGGACGACGGCTCTAGGGGGCTGTGAATGCGAGCATGTGTATTTTTGTACGTTATCGAGTATTTTGGAAATTACTGAAGACATCTCTATGATTTTTGTTTAATTGGGTTAGGGATATATTTATTTAGGGCTTGAAGTAAGTTTCATCGGAATCGGATCATTAGTTTACGAGATATTATAGAAATATTTCATTTCTTTAGATGGTGAGGTGGGACGCCCGTTAAAACACAGGCGGGTGATCGGTCCCCTATTGTGACTATTTCTGTAGGTTTATATTCAAGCTTAATAAATAATAAATAAATAAATATCAGAGGACATACATACATACATATGCTCACGCCTATTTCCCGAAAGAGGGAGAGGCAGAGACCAAAGACCTCCACCTGCTACGATCCTTGCATACATCTCTCGCTTCCTCAACATTCATAAGTCTCTTTAAGCAAGCTCACCAGTTACGGGTACTTCGTATTTGCCCCTTCACTAACAAATCGCCGATTTGATCTTTATAGGACCTTCTTGAGCGTCCCCGTCCGACGGCTCCTTTCACACCCGCTGTATAAATCTATTTTGTCAATCTCACCTCACCTTTCATTCATCCTTTCAACGTGACTAAACCATCTAAGATGGCCTTTCTCTATCCTTGTCACTATATCTTCTTTCAATCCACAGCGTTCCCTTATGACTTCATTCTCAATCTATCTTTCAATGTTACCCCACATATACTCCTCAAAGCCCTAATTTCTATAGCGTTTATTCTGCTTTCATGCTTTTTCGGCCATACCCAACATTCGCTTCCATACATCAATGTCGGATTCAACACTCCATTATGAATCGCCAAAAGTGCCTTTTGGGACATCGTTTGGCTACTCATCAAGGAGTGCAGTGCCCCATTGATTTTTTTGCCCCCACTCACTCTCCTTTCAATATCACCCTCACATTTCCCATCTCTTGTAAACATACTACCCAAGTAAATAAACCCATTCACTTGTGGGCTCCTCACCCATACATATTTATATTACACAGATATTAATCACACATTTACAATGACACAATTATTATATTTATAATCACTATTATACAATTACAACAATAATATATTTATACAAAATATACACAAACATAATTATACAATACAGTTACATAACAACATAATATTACACATACTCAAAACATATAAACAATATTGATTTATATATAATTATGACGGAGAAGTGTCGTGCCATGATACACCGTGCGGAATGCGCGTTATGGAAACAACGGCATAACCGGCTCCTGCGCCGCCAATTTCATTTGCTCGAACTGTTACTTCTCGCTTCAATCTGTGCTATTGTGTGTGAACTATTACTGTGCTTTCTCCTACTTCCTTCTGCTTTAATAAACTATATAAACATACAAATAGTGTGAGTGTATTCACTGTGCCTTGGACAAGGAACAATATCAGGTACCTACTACACCACCTAAACACTTGTTCATCATCAATCATAATCACGCATTCAGTCACTTTTTCATCCTTTTCTAAAACCATGACCTTCGTTTTACTGACATTTACTTTCATTATCTTCTTCTTAAGTGATTCGTTCATGAGCGTTACCATCTCCTGCAGCTCACCCACCGACGACGCAAGAATAATTGATCATCGGCGTATAAGAGGCACTTGATAAGTAACTCTGCCATTTGCATCCCACAGTCACGCTCTCTCAAATCATTCAAACAACTATCCTTGAACAGATTGAACAGCCATGGCGATGCTACACAGCCCTACCTCACACCACGTTTGATGTTCTCAGTTATCAGAGGAAAATCTTACACAAATCGAACTAGGCCCCTAGTAAGCTCCATAAGGCTTATGTTATGGGTACTAGACGACGATATATTAATAGAGATAAATGCTTATGTAAGTAAATACATAGAAAACATCCAAGACTAAGAATAGTACATTACTTCAGAGGGAAGAAAGTGACAGTTCCATACCGAGATTATGGCATTTGCGCCACGAGCTTGCGCCACAAAAAACACAAAGATAAATGCTAAATCAATCGAAGTTTTTGCGAAAATGCGCGGGCTTTTCCTTTTTTTATTCGCCCGTTTCTGGAGTAGGCTAAGATCATAAGGTCATGCAGCCACTTCTTCCGTGATTCCGCGCGTTTTATATACAGAAATAATTTCATTTTTAATTTTCTGTATGCACCAAGGAGGTTGGTAACTGGTAAAAAAAAACTGTATGTGGCCAGTAACAATTTACTTGAAATTTAATTAGTAGACAGTTAAAGTCTCTTTGCAGTATGACTGCTGACAAATTAAAAACAAAAAAACCGGGTATGTAATGGAATTTCATACATACTTCCCACCCTTGGGTCGGAAGGATTTTCATACAAACTTCCATACCTTGGGATGAAAGGATTTGAAGGGCGGGATACAGGCGTTTCTTCCCTCTAATTGGTATAATTAGTATGTATTTTCAGAGCAGGTGTGATAAAAACAAATATTCATTCCCAACACACAAATATTTACCCTTACTGGGAACCCAGGACCGTCAGCTTCGGAGGCAGGGTCACTACCCGCTAGGCTGAACTGGTCGTCAAGGAGATAGACATGCAGCCACGCGCTACGCGACAGGGAAGCGACTGCGACTCCTCGTGCTTTAGAGTTGCATTCGAGTTGCATGCATTTTTTTAATCCTGTTTTATATGGCCAAATGAGTTAAGTAGTAACTTCCACGTGGGGAATGCCCTAAGGTATAAGTCGAAACTCGGCAGCACTCTAGTCCGCGTACAATAATGTACCTTACCTCCGTACATTTACGATCTGTCGCGGCGACAAAGTAACATTCCTGGGCAGCAATACAGCGGAGGCAATGAAAATGAAAATCTTTAAGAATGCAACAATTATGCTCTAGATACATGCTGCACTAGTCCCACACTAGGCTCAACCAGAAAAATAATTATAAATGACTTTGCATTAACATCTTGAATACCACCGGCGTTAGCTAACGCCACTTTTCCGTTTTAGTTTTAAATTTTATTACCGTCCAAACTACCCTCGGTTTTTGAGAGGTTAAACAAAGTGAATTATGAAATCAATAAGTAACTATTAGTCTAAACTTAACTTAGGAAAGAAGTGCTAGTTATTATAGTGTGGTGTAAATATCAGTCGGTCGCCGCGACAGGCCAGTGAAGACAGCGTCAGCATTGATTCAGCAGCACTGCTGCGTACTACCAAAGTTCCGAATGATAGCTTGAGTTGCTTATTCAAAAACACACACAATCCAAGTTAAATAACTTCACCTACTTATCCTCTCTCCGACACAGATCCAGCAGGTCCATGGCCACGATCCTCAGGTTATGCGTCTGCTTCAGCTGGCTCCCCAGGTGGATGGTGAAGCTCTCCTCCAGGCGGGGGGCCAGCGGCGCGGGGGGAGGGGAGAGCGGCTGCGGCACGCTGAATACCCCGAGAGGGGAGTTACTGGAAGTTAAAAAATTAGTTTAGTCGTCGCTTGTGTACGAATTTCTATTGCGGTAGACACTTAGGTTCAATTCGCGTCAAGTTTGTTTAGCTCTTAGCGAGCTGTCTCCTCTCTCTCTCTCATTCGACCGTACCCTATATGAGAAAGAGAGGTCACAGCTCTCTCAGAGCCAAAGAAACTTGGAGCAGCCTGTACTAAACTCGTTGGGTATTGGATATTTACGTTGCCTTCTTTACGAAGGACCTTAGGGTGAGGCCACACGATGCGGTGCTGCAGCTGCGTAGGAACTGTATAGACGTAGCCCCTTCCCTCCAGACCCGCGCCACCCTGTCTCGCCTTGTTTCGGCAGCGTGCGGCGCCGCACTGCATCGTGTAGCCTCCCACTCACTTATAGGAGTGGCCGTTGTCTATTTTTCAAAGATGACATCGTATTTCCCGAAGAGTAGTGTCGAAAACGCAGTCTTCTGTGACTGGATCTAATGAAGAGATGCTCCGTGATGGGATATGGTTCCCTGTAAACGACTGTGCCCCTCGGTGGGGACATTAATGGGCGACATTTGTCGCATTGCATCGTCACGATCGCATCCATCACCGACATGCAACTCTTCCAGGACTTCCCGTAGAAAGAAGATTACTTGAGCTTGGTTTTATTTATTGTGGAATACTGTCCTTTTTGGCTTTATGGGAATTCGTCCTTTTAGCAATTTGTTTAGGAATCTGGCCTTACATGAATAAATCTTAACGTTCCGTGCGATGAGTACTATAAGGGTCAAAACACACCATTACCGAATACGCAACCGAAATTCGGCGTGATTACTCCTGCAATGCAATGCAGAAAAATTCAGCCGCGGGACTTCTGCTTTTTTCGCTATAGAAAGGTCGCGTCGTCGCGCGTTGCATTAGCGACCATATCAAATGTGCATATTTAATGTTGTGTTAGTGATGGTACCAACGCCAACACTGAACAACAGGTTCCCTGCATGCTCCTATGCGAGAAACTGAGGCCACAGCTCACTAAGAGCCAAAATTGGCGCGGCGTTTACCTACAAGTACCTACCTGGGTACTTAGTTAAGCGACACTCTAGAATGTAAAGCGCTGCACATCTTGACGCTCCCGTCCGTCGTCATACTCCAGTTGGCCGTGTACATGCACGAGAACATCGACTCGTTCCGCAGGCATCACGACATCCAGGGACACGCGTCCCGCAATGGTCACAGGCTCAGGACGGTTTCACACACCCTGGCCAATTCATCGAAGTTGACTCACGTCATGGGTCCGACAGTATACAACCGCCTACCGGAACCTATTAAATCTGCGCCTAATTCCGCATGCTTCAGAATGCAACTGAAACACTGGCTTGTCCAGCAAACCTTAAACTCATTCGCTGAGTTCGAAGCGACCACTAAATTAGGATAATTGTATTAATAAGTCATTTACTACCTACCTACTACTAGACTATAAAATGTGATTCCAATTTAATTAAATGAAATTTTAATTTAATATAATACAATTCAACTTTAATACAAATCATACTTTATGGCAATTTTAATTCAAAATAATGTTATCTTAATTTATAAAATGTATTTTTTTTATTATTGTATTATTTGTAAACACTGACATTTTTTATAAAGATGTATATTAACCAATTTTTTATTTATAATCTGACATGTAATTGACACTTACCAATAAATATTTTTCAATGTTTCAATGTTTCAATTAGAAGAACAAGACGTTCAGGGTAGGGAGTAGGGACATCTGTTGAACCAATAGTAACCAGTGCCCAAACACTGGAAATCGGGTAAAATAGTCACAATAGGGGACCGATCACCGATCTGTGCTCCAGCAGGCGTCCCACTTCATATCATCATCATTAATTACCTGGGTGTATTAAGCTCCGAAGAGCCTTGATACTCGTCCAGCGTCGCCATCAGCCAGGCCCGGTACTGAGCCCGCTGGGTCTGCCACAGCGCATCGAGCTGGGAGCCCCACCGGCCGGCGACCAGGCTCTGCTCATCAAAGTGCTTGCTGGCCAACTCGTTGATATCCTCTTCGGTGCAGAATGTGTTGAGTTGGGCGATCTTTTCTTCCATTTCTTCAGTTTGTCTGTAGTTTGAGAATTTATTATTATAATTATAAGCCCATAATTTTCCCACTGATGGGCAAAGACCTCTCTCCCCCTATCTGATCCTGAGCGGTCTCCCTCCAGTTCTTGACCCAAGATCTCAACTCATCACTCCATCTTTTCCAGGGTCGGCCACGCTTTCTCTTAGGGTTTTCTGGGAGCCAGTATGTGGGTCTCCTGGCCCAACGCTTGGGTTGCATTCGAGCAACGTGGCCGGCACAGTCCCACTTTAGTTGGGCAGCATTCCAAGCTACATCTATTATTTTTGTCTGGAAACGCAGCTCAGTATTCCCGATCTGGTCTAGAAGCCGAACACCGAGAATGATGCTGCGCTCCATCTTTCTCTGGCAAACCCCGAGTTTGAACTTTTGCGCGTCAAAGACCAGGTCAGGGCTCCGTAGGTAAGGATGGGGAGAAAGAACATGTCTATGACCTTGCGTTTCAGGGACAACTGAAGTTGTTCCTTCATGAGCTCTTTCATAGAACAAAAGCTCAAGTTTGAGAATATCATCTAGAAATGTGTCAAGGCTGGTTTAGACAGGGTAAGTGAAATGCTTCCCATTACGTTGAAGGGCACAAGACTAGAAGTAGTACGTGAGGTTAAATACCTAGGAGTGACCTTTGAATAGAGAATGAAGTTTGACTCTAATGTAAAGTCAGTGCGCTAAGGACGTT
Organism: Argyresthia goedartella; assembly: GCA_949825045.1. NCBI lineage: Eukaryota > Metazoa > Arthropoda > Insecta > Lepidoptera > Argyresthiidae > Argyresthia > Argyresthia goedartella. The sequence continues at coordinate 8,332,963 of OX463831.1, read as the reverse complement.
AGAGTCTTATTCCAATGCAAGAGAGCTGTAAGAAACACATAGGGAATGAAACCAGAGATCGTCCATTGGATCTACACGGCAATCATTCTATCAAGGATTCTATACGGATCAATTGTATGGTGTAATAGAAGAGAACTAGCAACGACGAGAAAATAGCTTGGCAAGGTACGAAGGTTGTCATGTCTTATGATCACAGGAGCTATAAGGTCTACACCAACGGCATCCTTACGAACTATGCTCAATCTAAACCTGTAGAAGTAAAAAGGACAGCAACTGATCAATGGTATAGAGTGAAAATAAAAAAAGAATGTTAGGCAACTCTATAGACACAGGCCATGCATCCATTGTAGAAACGTCAGGTGGAAAGTTGGCAATGCAATCGACAAACAACGATCTGATAAAGAAATACGATTCGACAAGAACTACGAAATCCATATAAGAACAAGATAAAACTGGTAAATAGAAACAGACCACGAGCTTAAGTTTTCAGCGAGCGGGAGGAACAGCGAGACAGTGCTACAACCAGGGCCTTATATAATGAGGTCATGAGCCAAACTGGCCTACCAACTATTGACCTAACAGCTTGTGATCTCACGTGTGATAGTCCTAATAGATCGCAATCAGTAACCACTATGAGCTGTAGTAAAAATAAATTAAAGAAATATGTTAAATTGAATAATTATATAAAAAAACACAAAAACTAGCTAATAGAAATAAAATATTTTGTAAAAATGTAAATTGTAGCAAGGAACGTGTCGAATTAATTAAGGAAATCGTACGAAAAAGTACGAATGTGACACACGGCGACTCCAGTCAGATATGCATATTTTAAACTCATCATTACAAAGTATTACACGTAAATATGAGTCAGCACAATACGAAATTAAGGAACATGTGTCGGCTATGAATAGTTTGTTGGAGACGTGTAAGTATAATTATGACACTGTCATATCTTTGACCGACATTCACATCTGTGATTGTAAACAAGCTCCAGCGGACTGTTCCGTGCCGACCGTGTGTCCCGCCGAGCAGCCGGCCGAACAGCTGATACTGACCCAGGCGCCGCCGTCAGTCGACTTGAGTACTAATAGTGTTATCAATAACGCCTCCTTCTCTCGGACAAAGGATAGGTATATAATGTACAGCGTTGAACTTGGAAAAAATATGGGTTTACAACTTAGTCAGCGCGTGGGCCAGGCAATATTAAATAACTGTATGCCTGGCGCCACATATTCACAAATATTAAACAAAGTGTTGTCATCGCAGTTTTTAGAACCAACCACCCTAATTATTTTAATTGGTAGAAGGGAAAATGTATCTAAAAAACTAATTACTAAATACTTTTCCAAATTAAATTCTTTACAAAATGTAGATAGAATAATCTTGTTTGCGTTTCCCTTCAGCCAATCTTTGTCACAACATGAAAATCATATAAGACATGATTATAATACATTTATACACACATTGACATGTCGTCATACTGAAAAATTTCATTTCATAGACACCAATATTTGTATTGGAAAATATTTTTATTTGACTAAGGATAGGTATTACCTATCTAGGTTTTATACAAAACAGATAGCACAGTCACTATCTTATTTTATTTTGAACTCAGTCAAGTTTTTGACTAATGAAACGCCTGCTTCTATTGAGCAGTGTAATAATAATGACATGTACTCCTTGGAATCTGTTCCAAGCTCTTTAAATTAACCCATAGGACAACAGAGAGTAACTCTGGCAGTAATATTAATATTTGTATAAATATACCTTCATCTTGCCCATTAAATCAAGTTACTAGTAATGAAAAATGTAAAAGTAAGAATATTTTAAACGTGGTTCATCAAAATATACAGGGCATGTTAAGTAAAGAACTGGAAATTGAGTTATTCATGAACTGTAATAATATTGATATTTTATGTATAACAGAGCACTTTTTAAAGAGTTATCAGTTCATGTTCAACTTTAATAACCACCACGTTGCTAGTTCGTTCAACAGAAAAACAGCTGATCGCGGTGGCTCCTTAATACTTATTAATAATAGTTTTAAATATAAGGAACGAGTTGACATAGTGAGCCTGTCTGTTGAGCGTACCATGGAATAGCCTGTATTGAACTTGAACAACTTATTGTAATGAGCGTATACAGACCACCAGATTCATCCTTTGATTTATTCGAAAAGAAAATGGATGAAGTGTTGATTAAAATCAGCGATAAAAATATTTTTTTTATAATTTGTGGTGATTTTAATGTTAATCTTTGTACTAGATTAAAATCTTTATTTTTATGTCACAACATGAACTATCTGTTTTTGGAGCCTACTAGAATTACTGCAACATCTGCTACCTGCATTGACAATATATTTACTAACATTACGCCCATTTTCAAATCGGTCATCAATAAATTAACCTCTGATCACTCTGATCAGATAGGTATATTCAATATTAAAATAAAAAAGGACCAAAAAGAGGATATTACATGTGTGCCCGTTAGTGACACTCGGCTTGAACACTACAGGAATAATATTTTAGATAAACTATGGGAAATACCATACAGTGACGATCCAAATTTGTTGATTGTTTGAGTAACAGGCTGTTTCGATATATAATTAGCATTCATTTTGTAATTTGACAATATTTTATTTAAAAAAGGAAACGAAAAAGATGCGACGACTGTGGAGTTTCTTCGGTGAGCTCTTCTCCACAGATTCCGCCATTGTGTTAGTGAACTCACCCAAAAAAATGTAATGACGGATCTAAGTGATGTAACAACATCCTATGGAAATAAATGATTTTTGATTTGATTTGAAAAAGCTGTAACTTTCTTCACGGATGGCTCAAGAAGAAAAAGCACAAAACTAGCAGGAGCTGGTTTTTGCATCATGGACAGCAACAAATAAGACAAATCAATTGCCTTGGAGCTATATGCCAGCGTGTTTCAAGCGGAAATCTATGCCATAATGGAATGTGCTGAAGCACTAAGGGAATCACCAGAAATAAAAAATGGGTATGCTCGGTTTCAACTCACTAGAGGTCAGACGTAACACCAAACTGCTTCTGACTGTGTGTCGATTGTTGCGAGGCGACAGTGACTGCGTCGCGCTTGTCGGTACGGTAAGCGCGCTATTCGTGCCCGACAAATATACCCGCGCGCGCAGGCACCGTCAGCTATTAGCGGGCGGCACGCACCGCACGGTGGCGCGCCAGCAGTCTCCGCTGGTGAGGGCGCGGGACAGTCTCAACGCTCTGTTGGCTGCGGCACCTCTGACTGATCTGTTTGGTGATGCATGGAGACATATTGTGCGACAATTTGGAAGGTTTTGCGAGATGAATGTGTGACTGTGTTTAATTTGTAATTTAAAATTGAAGTTTAATTTTATAGCTGACATTTAGAATTAATTGACTCTGTTTAAATTGTGTTGTCTTATTTGTAATTCGACTTATTGTAATTTGAATTTAATATTAAGTTTACATACTGATTGAAGTGAAATGAACAATTTGTAATTTAATTACTTATTGTTATCAATGCTATCTGGTTCGGTGTATGTACAACGCATTAGAATTATTTCTGTAATGTTGTACGTAAGAAATTTAACATTTTTTAAATTTGACAAATAAATAAAAAAAATTAAAAAAAACATCGTAGTCATTTATTCCAGAAAGAAAGGAAGAAACGTTTATTACAAGACTGACAGTCAGGCAGCTTTAAAGGTGATTAGGCAACCAATCAATAAATTTGCAATGGTCAAAGAGTGTAAGGAAGTCTTAGCACTTTGGGAAATACATCAGAAATAATTATCGCATGGGTCCCCGGTCATGAAGGATTTCACGGTAACGAAAAAGCAGATGAGCTGGCAAGAAACGGCGCTGATGAGCGTTTTATTGGTCCAGAACCAAGATCACCTATATCAGCGACTGTCACAAAGAAGCTCTTCAACATGATAGATACGCGAGATGCAAACCTAGAGTGGAAGAACACCAAAGACTGTAGGCAGTCAAGATGTTTATACTAAGAAAAGGCCCCAAAAAGGCTAAGTATTTACTTAACCTCAGTAGGGAAAACTTAGCAATACTGGTGGGTGCAGTGACAGGTCACTGCAAACTAAATAGAAACCTATCATTATTAAGGCTCGTGCAGCACCCATCATGCCCTCACTGTGGCTTGGAGGAAATTAGCAAGCACTTCTTAGGAGAATGCGTAATGTATTCAAACATAAGATACCGAACCTTCGGGATAGATATCATTAAAGTAGATGGCTTGTCAAAATTTAAGTTTAGCGACATCCTAAAATTCATTCAGCAAATAAGAAGATTTGGGGAGTGCAATCTGGTGAACTTTGGGCACTGGTTACTGTTGATTCACCAGATGCCCCATCAGGTGCATCATCAGTAACCAGTGCCCAACACCGGAAATTTGGTGAAATTGTTACAATAGAGGACCGATCGACCTGTGGTTTAACGGGCGTCCCATCTACCCAACATCCAACTCCAAATCAGAGGCTAGTCAGTGCTGACCCGATTCTGACACTGTTTAGATGCAAGCACTTGACGTGGTGATGACTTAAAATCTATTTACACAAGGTCAGTTCGGGTCAGCACTGATTTGCCTCGAATTTAGATGATTTAGTTAATTACTTTGTCTAAAGAAGATTAAAAGGCTTCATTAGACAAAAATCAGATATTTGATTTTTATTATAAAAATCGGATTTTTTTGCACCCTGACTAGTGCTATCGCAGAAAGAGAGGTAAAGGATTCCCTATATGCATACTATCCGACAGCAAAGCAGTTCTGCAAGCCCTGCAAAGCAACACCATCAGCTCTGGGCTTATATACAAATGTCACCAAGCCCTGTGGTGTGGTGTGTTGTTACATAACAACAGTATTGTTACCCTGCAGTGGATAAAGGAACACAGTAGCTCGCGCGGCAACGACGCACCCGACGCACTGGCAGGGTTGGGTTCGGAACAGACGGTGGAGGGCCAGAACCCATAATACCACTGCCATTCAGCTGGTTGAGGTTCAGGTTGTCAACCCTACGACAACACACAAAGGTAACAAGGTTTTTTGGTCAACCTTGAATATCTGCAAGCAAGCCCGACAGGCCCTCCCGATGATAAGGCCTGGATTATCGCGTAAGCTTCTGAAGAGGCTACGCTTGCTAGCTAAACCGGAGCGATAACTGGATAAGCTCTGCTAAAAAAACACACTCTAGGTGTTACGGACAGCCCCCTGTGCAGAGCATGCGTGGAGTTGGAGACAGCCAGCCACGTCCTGCTGGAATGTTCCGGCGTGGCCATCTACCGGGCAACACAACTCGGGTCGCCGAGGTCGCTCCAGGAAGTCGTCGGCAACATCAAGGGTTTGCTCGGCTTCCTACAGGAGCTGGGTTGGCAGGAGTAGTGCCGCCAACCCACATCACGCAAAAAAGGCGCAAATTGAAGACGTCGCGTTTGAAAATCGGCCCGCGATGAACATAAACTATAAACTTTTGGGAGTTTTGCGCTTCCAAACACATTTATCAATTAATTTTCAAAGTTTTCATTTCATAAGAACCTTTCCAAGACTTTGACAAATACTTAAAAAAAAAAGGTTATTCAAACCAGTCCAGCCATTGGGTCCGTGGCTTAGGGGGTTGGTTTTCCAACACGAACTCATTCGTATGAAGTTGAGGGGGGGAGGGGAGGGAGCGGGGGGAGGAAGTAACCCCCCTCTAAAATATCCAGTCTAGGAAATGTATGGATTTTTTGTTATGAATTTTCAAAAATCCATTTTGAGGTTATTTTTTACTATAGGATTTTTACAAAAAGTCATTAATACTGATTTTGTCATGTTTTATTCATAAACCTACAAGTTAGGATAGGATACTATTAGGTACTTTTTTGTGCTATTGGGCAAAATACTGCGGTAGCTTAGGTGAAGGGTAAAGGGGGTGAGCGAAGCGAAGCCCCCTTTATCCTTCGTATTAGGTTGAACATGTAAGAACAACAAAAATACTTAAAACATAATATTTATTTATTAGTGAAAATCAGTATTTTTGATGTGCAATTAAATACTTGCCTTTTTTATGAGCCCTAGTAGCCGGAGCTAAGGCGATTTCGAACATCAATACTACAAACAATGACTTTTTGTAAAAATCCTATAGTAAAAAATAACCTCAAAATGGATTTTTGAAAATTCATAACAAAAAAACCATACATTTCCTAGACTGGATATTTTAGAGGGGGGTTACTTCCTCCCCCCCCCCCTCCCTCCCCTCCCCCCCTCAACTTCATACGAATGAGTTCGTGTTGGAAAAAATACCCGGCTTAGGCCCCCGGTGGTCGACGCACCTGTGCTGAATTCTAATAAATTAAATATCACTTTTTTGTGCTTTTGCACAAAAGAATTTGACGACCTTATGAAGTATTTTTTTAGTTTTTTTTTGCTTATTCTTCACAACATTTTAAACTTTTTAATATCATGGGCAGTCAGGTTGTCAGATATTTTTTTTCAACCATGATGCTCCAAAATTCAAATAATTTTTCATAGGGTTGAAAATTCCTGATAAGATTATTTTATTTATTCTAACCCTATGAGAAATTTTAAAAACTATTATTTACGTCTTGTAGCACGTAAAGTCAGAAATATTCACAGTTATTTTTTTCAATGAATCTTTGTAAGATTTCACACAAAAATGTAATATGAAAAGCCTAAAATTGAAAGAAAACTGATCTCAAATATCTCGAAAACCATGACACTTTTACAAAACCTATTTTTTGTTTTTCTGATAGAGTATAGTCCAACCCTTCACCGATTACCGTTTGTAACGTACCGATAACGAGACACCCTGTACATACAAAAATTCACGACCCTTTGGACTGGTCAGTGATGCCCCAAACATAAGCATTCCAAACACTATAAAAACTTTCAATGCTTTGAACAACATCCACAAAGATATGTACATTCAAATAACAGCATTTATAAGTATCACTAAGATATAATATATTACATTAATCCACTCTCAATATATATTTATTAGTTTTGTAAAACATGTTTTGCTTACCAGTATATTTGATTAAAAATTGCTTTGAATAAAATAAAAATGACCAGGGGCCTCAACCACGGGTGCGTCAACCAGTGGGGGCCTAAGCCACAAACTCCAGTCATTTCCCCGCTCAAGTGGGCTAGGTGCAGGTGCTACACCCCCCAGTCCAGCAATTTGCGAGATTAACACTTTCCAACACATTTTGGAATTCACTTTTATCTAAATAGATGAAAAGTTACTAACCTCTGTGTAAGACTTTTGATTTCATCATCCTGATTCTTTAATGTCTCCGCAACAGTATTTGCATATGAACTTTCCACTTGAAGTATCGTCTCCAGAGCTGGTGAATGCACAAGCTTGTGATAAGCCATTGCAAAGACTTCCTCATCTGAAGTTCCTTTCTGTTCTGCATACTCCATGACATTATCTTTGAATGCCTTCTCCCAGTTTTTGACAATGTCATCAACATTGATTTCATTGTTTTTGAGTAAATTCAGTAGAACCTCATCTCTTTCGTTATGGAAAGATTTTGTTTCTTCAGCCACAAATTTTGCTAGTTTTTCATTCAATTCTGCAATTCATACAATATGAACAAGCAATCAAACCAATTTTTTTGTGTTTTTATTTACATAAAAGTACATGTAATTACTGCCCATATTTATTGGTCTATATTTCATGGTTTTGTGCAATAAATTAATATTATTATTATTTTGAGCCCATGGTGTCCCACTGCTGGGCAAAGGCCTCTCTATCCACTCATGGCGACCCTGAGTGGTCATTCACTTGTTGTCCTCCCAAAGACCCAAAGACCCAGTAACACACACAATAAATTATAAAGTAGGTAAGTTAAGTTTTTTGGTTATGGCTTCTATTGTGTGCTGACACAATAATTTCGCCAAGTAGGTATGTCTTGAAGACAAAAATCCAAATAATTTTACTGGCAGAGAAAAAATTAAACATAGTGTTACAGTTTACTTAAGGACTAACAGAATTAGTCACAAAACCTTTTCAGATCATCAAATCGTTATTCGTGTTGACTGGGGGCGGCCTACGCTACTTTGATTCATCTCATTGTGTCTTATCAATCCCATCTGCCCCTCGAACAGTTCCACAATTAGGGAGAAGGTATACCAGATTCCAAGTAGACGGGGAGGTGAAACATGTTGATGACTCTCTGCACCAGCTCTCTAGTACATCCGTCGTGAGGGATTTCCACCGGAACCTTCAGTTTGAAGAGTACATTCTCATTCGTACACGTAGGGAAAGAAAACTTGAAGGTTTTTGTAGCGCTAGTCGGGTATTCCGGCGTCATCTTTCTGGATATGAATGATGATAATATGGCTTCTTTAATTTCTAGCACTATTTTATAAAATAACACAGTGTTTTTCGTGTTGCTGTTTTGTTTTGACGTTGACGTTTCGTTTCATTACAGATCACCAGTGTGACCATCTTGAAATTGGAAATCCTGCCATGCATAAGATGAAAAACTGCCATTGTGCCACACACTTTGCCGAAGTCAAAGTTCAAGTACTTTATTACTGTAGATATTGACATATACTTAGCAAACGTCATTTTTTGCCTATCTCTACCTTGGACCACTGTGGGAGAAGGAGGCCGAAGAAACTCCCACAGATTGATATTTAGACCTGTTTTAAAAGTTTGTTGTGCTTAACTATTAAAAATATTACAGTATTAATTATTATAATTTATGAGCAGGAACAAGTAATTACAAATTGTTGAACAGCAAGTTGTGTTGAGTTAGATTAACCCCATACAGTCCCGTCATTTAAGTAATCTTGAACATTGTAATATCCCTTTTTCGACAAAGTCGCTTTAACATGTTTTTGAAATTGCTCAAATGGCAATTTCAAAATCCACTGACCCTTGAAAGAACTGCTAACCTTCTCGAGTCTAAACCGGGGCGCACATAGTCTGTGATTATTTCTTAGCTTAACATTACAGCTATCGCTAAGTTTGGAAAATGTTGTAAGGTTCTTTCTTGCTTACATACATTAGTATTTTCGAAAATAAATTGACTAGCTACAGTTAGTATGTCAATTTCTTTAAAAAGCTCTCTTACGGAGTCTGTTCGTTTTAAATTATAAATTGCTCGAATAGCTCTTTTCTGTAAAATAAAAATAGTTTGAATACCGCTGCTTTCCCCCACAACAAGATACCATAGGACCTGACACTATGAAAGTAACTAAAATATACTAGCCTAGATGTAGCCACATCCGTGCTTTGTCTGATGTTCCTAACAGTGTAAGCCGCAGTACTTAATTTACCAGCTAATTTATCTATGTGGGGTCTTTTTAAAGGGTCGATAGTATTAAAACGTATGATTTTAATTTACAAAAATATGTATTAACCGACTTTAAAAAGTAAGACGTTCTCAATTCGCCTTTTGTTTTTTTGTATGTTTGTTACGCGATTGTTCCATCCATTATGAATGGATTTTGATGAATATCGGTAGGTCATACTTCCGAGGTGGTCCCCTGTAAATTTTATTAAAATTTTAGACAGCTTTTTTTGAAAAAGTCATCATAAAAAAAAAGATACGCAGATGACGTTTTGGTTTGTGGTTCCTGTATAGGAGATGTCCATTTTTGGTACTCGAACACCGCCATCGCTGAAATTAGTGTCCTAAACATAACATAACCTACAAATTGCAAGGTATTGTAATGTAATATTGCTGTCAATCAATAGTATTGTACTAAAAAAAACATTTATCTAGCGTTCGCGTGTAGGAAGTGACCCAAAATTCAAGCTTCAACTATGAACATGATCAGTCCATGACTTAACGTCACGGCTTTTCGCATATGGGTTGGCAGAAGCACAAATGTTCCCAATTTTAGCCAGTTATTCAGCTGTTAGTTAGCTGTCTAGTATAAGGAGCAGCCTGTCCATCCTTGAATTTCACAACCAGCCATGGGTGCAGCAGCTATGGAGTAATGAAACCTTCATTACTCTAGCTACAACAATGTTTTCCTACACCGTTACTATGTCCATCCTTGATGTACTCAATATAAATTACTTAACTATCGGTACATGGTCAGCAACGGGAATCGAATTTGCATCTTCATCAAGAAATTAAATGTAAAGGAAAATTGAAGAAATAAAAAGACAGTGTTGTATTACAACAATTTATATATTTTTAATCTTCGTCATCTTCTCGTATTAATATTCCATCTAAGAAACTGGCAGGTGGCAATATTAGTTCTTGATGCCGTGCCCAACCCAGGTTCCACACAATTGTCATAATATGGGCACAACTGCCCACTGTCCGCTTTCCAATGATGCACGAACAATAATATTCTTCTATTCTCTGACACCAATTTTCACCATTTAAATTGAGTAATATATATGAGTGATATTTTTTATTTGCAACATGTCTAGATTTAATTTTACTTATTAACAGTTTATTGTCTTCAAATCTCGTAAGATTGGTGTCTATTTCAATAATGAATGTACCATTTTGTCGAATGTGTTCCCCGTAATAAGACCTTGCTTGTTTTATTTGGTATGTCCCTAGACTAAAAAGTACCAATTCTGGAATTGTCATTACAGGGAACACATGCAGTTCAGGGAGGTTTGCATTAATGGGCATGAAATTGGTGCAGTCTCTGTTAATCAATCCAAGTATAACTGTTTCAGCCAACAAATTAGGCATTTATAATCTACTTATAGCATGGTTCCAAATTAGTTGGGCATCGGGGCGGTCAGTTATCACAGGATGAAAGTTGTTTAAGATTGCTGCTGCAATTCTAAAATCTGTCATTAAATTCCTAGATGATACATTAAAGTATTTATTCCTAAATAATTTAAAGTCTCGCTTAAAGCGACCATTCACAACTTCTACCACCCACCTGCACATTGTTACACAATGAGATTTATTAGCCTTCATAGTAGATAATTGTGTATCTCCCCTCTCCACACCCTCTGGCTTGTACAAGAAATAACCCAACGAAGTTAAAAACCCTAATGCATCTCTGAAACCACGGTCCAGGATGAAAATGTCATATTCTCTAAAGTAGGACCCTAGTGGTGACTCTGGGTTATCAAAAAGTGATTTTATAATATCAGCATCTGATCGTGTTGCAGCATAAGGCCCAAGTGCGTCAATGATGTGCCCATCAGTTGCTACCATTAGAAATGGCTTTACCAAGTTCTGGAACTTATGTAGGCTCCAGGTTTGTTTTTGATATAAATAATTTGACGATTTTTGTATATATATAAGTTCCATCACAGATGACAATAGGGTTATGATCCTCTGTTCCAAACAAGCCTTGGGGTATTAATAGATTTCGGGAACTGTGGCTGGCTCTTGTTAAATGATTTATCCCTAAATGTACGGGAACATAATGATCAGTTAAACAGGTCCTAACTTTTTTTATATATGTGGTCACAGTTCCCTTTCCCAGTGAAAATAGACTACTTATTCTAACACTTCACCTGTTCTTAATCTTACTAAATAAAGGCCTAATGTAGTTTGTGCTTTTTTGCACAGTGTTCTTAGAGGTGGTACGCTGTTGAACAGAGCTAAAAAGTTCACTGTCTACAGTGAACTTTTTAGCTCTGTTCAATAGTGGCATAAGCTGTCACTAGTATTTTCAATTTCTTCAATGTTGAGCGTACTTGTTGAGGAAATAGTTGATAACAACTGCAACATACTTTCTATCTGGCTGGTGTTAAAATTATTAATAAACTCATAATTATCAAGAAATTCCCAATTATAATTCATGGAATGATGTACACAAACTCTAGAGTTTTCAGTTAGAAATAGCTTTTGGTCCTTCCAAATTGCTCTTTTTAAGAATCTGGGAACCCGTTGACGTTCCTCACTGTCACATCCTGGTACAAAACAGTGATTCCGTGTATCTGAAGTCCGTCTGTAATTCGTCAACTGAATTTCCCCTTGTAGAGCTTGCACATTTGGTACTCCAACATTTCCAGCCCAGGAATCTGACTCTGAACTAGGAAGTTCCAAGCTTGAAGGTCCTGGGGATGAATTCACCTCAATTTGTTGTAGAGCAGGAGGATACTCAGGTTCAGTTAACAAGGGTTCCACAATGACGATCCGTAACGTTTAAAGTTGAAAGCGCGATTTTATAGAGCTAAGAAATCCATAACATAGTGTTTTTTTTTTATTCTACAACAAAAATTGACGAAGTTAGGACCAAATTACTAGCAAAGTTCACTGACCGGACGGCGCGATTGCCTGTGACGTCACAGTGACGGTCGCCGCCACTCAGCCGTTTTGGTAGCGGTATGGCGCGCAGTGTTTTGTGTGGTTAATTGTAAATTTGAAACGAATAAAGTGTCCAATTTGTGTCTTAACTATGTATAAATATTGTATAGTGCCGAAATGTATAAATACTACTTTTAAAACGCCAGAAAAACCTATTTTTTAACGTGCCCGAAACCGAAACTTCGTAAAAAATGGTATTCCATAGCAAAGAGAGATGATAAAAATCCATGCTCTACCCAGGCTACAAGACATTGCTGTGAAGATCATTTCAATGTAAGTATTACCTACATAATATAATACCTATAAATAGATAGGTATAAATATACCTTTAGCTACGTATGATTTATGAAAATAAGTTGATATAGTGCGTGTATTGTACATAATACTTATCTATTCTCTTTTTGGTCTATTCGGCTATATTAACAAATACATATCTAGGTACCTACTTACTTTTTCTGAGTTTTGTGCATAGACCTAGTACATACGGCCGTTTCTATTTTTAACCCCCGCCCAACGAAGGCAAAAGGGGTGTTATGAGTTTGACGTGTGAGTCACTCTGTCTGTCTGTGTGTCAGTGTGTCTGTCACTCAGCTCGCGGAGCGTAAACGGGTAAACCGATTTGAATGTTGTTTTTTTTTAAAGTAGATTTCTTGGAGCATGTTGTTATGGTACCACCATTATGGTATGTTGTTATGGTACCACCACCTTCGAAGTCCATCTGATGATGGACTTCGAAGGTGGGAGCAGAAACCCTATGATACTTACTAGTAAACCCGTAGAATTTGGGCTTATTAGGTTTGTTGTGACAAGACCTTTGGGAATTATGGTACCATCGAGCTGATCTGATGATGGAGTGTGAAGATCGAAGTTGGGGGCTGGAACCCTGGGATGCTTACTAGTAGACCCATCGAGTTTGGGCTCATTAGACTTGTAGTGACAAGACCTTTGAGAATATGATACTATTGAGCTGATCTGATGATGTAGTGCGAAGTTCGAAGGTGGGAGCTGGAACCTTGTGATGCTTACTAGTATACCCATCGAGTTTAGGCTCATTCGATTCATTGTGATAAGACCTTTTAATAACATCCGATGATGAGTCCTAGTGATGAAACTGGAAGTCTGGTTTTATGCGGGGGTTTTTTAATGCTAAAGTTATTCAGTCTCAAAACAATGACACAGGGACGTACCTACTCGGGTAAAGAGCAAAGAGTGAATAATAATTATTTTAATCATTTATACAACAGCGGTGCATTCATATGTTTATTGTTAGAAGCAAATAAATTTAATATACTTATATTTTTATATTTCAGGTGGAAGAAGATATGGAAAATTACGTAAAGTTTGGTTGGAGGAAAGCTTAAACTGAAGAAGGGAGTTTTGCCTCATTGGTTGGAGGACAGCTTAAACTGAAGAAGGGAGTTTTGCCTCATAAGTTTGAATGTCAAAAGCCTCAAATTAAGAAAATTGGCAGACCCGGATTTAAAAAAAGACAAGATATAGAATATTTTGAAAGAGTTTTAAGTAAGGATATTGGACACGAAGACCTGTTGTTGCATTCGATTGAAGTGATAGAGTGTGAGAATAAAGACTCGAATATCATTCAAAACAGTGATCCCCTCAACATACCTGAAGAAATAGACCTATTATCAAAAAACAATGTAACTGGTCAAAAAACACACGCAGTACAGGTTAATATTAAACCAAAAATGAAAACTAAATCTAGTAATACGCCAATCAAATGGAAACAAAGCATACTGAAAGAAAAATCAATCCCTCAAAGTTGTGACCAAAACGTTAACTTCACGATCAGCAGCTCAAACTCAAGTGATATTACTCATTATTTTGGTGTGAATGCTAGTGATAACGAATCGAATGATTTGGAAATAATAAAAACGATGAACACAAATGTCTTCAATGCACATATGCAAAAGGGCGCTGTAATGGCTATCTCTCGAGATCCAAAATTACTGATAGGCATTCCTGACCACTCATACTTTTGTATTAAACATTTACAAAATTTCACGGGAATGTCATCTATCGAAATCCTAGTGACTACGAAAAATCCGATGGCATGAACCTAACTCAATGCTTGCAATACATTTTTATATTTACATAAGCGCTATTCTAAATCAATTTCAATAATCGATTGTTTCGAAATTCAAATCGAGAAACCTAGCAACGGTTTGTACCAAGCGCTTACTTGGTCACAATATAAAAGCTGGAATACCATCAAGTACTTGATTTCAATCACACCTGACGGTTTAATAAATTTCATCTCAGAGGGATATGGAGGGAGGACCCCAGACTCAACAATTTTTGAAGACAGCGGATTTCTAGACAAAGTGAAACAAGGAAGTATTGTGTTAGCCGACAGGGATTTTAAAAATATTTCCCATTTGCTGGAACAACGTGGCTGCACACTTCTGAGGCCGCCTAGTGTGAGTTCCAACTCAAAATCTACAGCAGAAGAAGTTTTACAAACAAAAAGAATCGCTGCTATAAGAGTTCACGTTGAAAGAAGCATAGAGATATAAGAGACTATAAAATGATCGGACCTCACGCATGTGTCGACATTTCATACATTCATTTTTTGGATTATATTGTAACAATAGCCTGTGGTTTAGTTAATTTACAGGATTGCCTATTTAGTAATCAAGTGTAAAAGTAAAAATGCTTTCGTTTCTTTTATAGAATTTTATTTCGATACCATTGCGTTATCAAATGTCAATATGTCATATTACTCGTATTAAAAAAAATGTACTTAACCTTAAGTTTCAACCAGTTTCGGAAACACTGATGTTTTCCAAAAAAGCGCGGACTTCTCTAAAAGATCAGTACAATAGTTTTTATCATAATCTTCTTCTAGTATTTCTACTTTCTTATTGCTTTCAAAATTTTCATCAGCTACACAAAACAATCCCTTCAATTTGTAGCAAAAAAACATTTGCAGCTGAATTTGAGCTTTTGATTTGTTGCCAATAACGTTATTTTTTACGAAACTTTCCTTTCCTTTCTTTGTCGAGGGACATTTTATTTCTACTACGTACTCACTGGTCAATCCATCTGGAGAAGCACCAAAATGAGGCCAATCGGGGTTTAAAAAGAAACCACCATTTTGAATAACTATTTTCCTTGTTTTGGCTACTTCTGCTCTGACATCGGATTCCAATCGTTTGCCTCTTTTCATAGCCAGAGTCTCCGGTAAAGAGGCACCAAATATTTGTTCAATCAAAGCACCATCGGGAGTCTTACAACGTGCAGCTTCGTAAACTTTAGACGCGGTTATTCTAGAATACCTTAACTCATGCCATAAAGGCTTGTCCAACTGTTGCTTCTTCTACTTTGTGACATTCTTCTATGGTGATTTTAGCACAGCAATAATCATTAAAATCATCAGCGCTACTAATATTATTGCCTTCTTTTTTGTATTGATGAACGAGGTTATGCAAAGACAATTTTTTCAACTCGTTCTTGCCGACATATACTGATAACTGATTTCTTGTAGAATTTTCCTTTAGACTTTGCACAACCGCTAGAAAAAAACTGGTCTCCATTAGTGTTAACAGTGTTTTTATCTTCAATAGTAACTGAGCCGGGAACCAAATCTTTAGCTTTTATAAATTTTGTAGTAGTACCTATAGTAGCCAGCTTTGGTTTGGCCCAGTAACATTTTTTTTCAGTGGAAGATGGCTCCTCGCTGCGTCTATGGAGCCACATCAAGAACGCTATGCTATGTTTGCAACCTCCTTTTTGAGCCGCACAGTCATGGCAATCCACATTCAAAACCGTCTCCTCTTTTTCATTACATGTAAATGTGCAGCAATAAGCTTTACTTTTTATTCTATGTTCAGGCGTTATTTTTGCTTTTACGGTACAAACATGTCCTGACCTCTGGAGTTGGACAAATCCTACAGCATCATCTCCGTAGGTTTCACGTGCAGATCTGTATGAAATGAATAAAACAGAATAAAATTGAACAGATAACAAAATATTTTTGAGTATATTTGTATATTATAGTATATATTGCACATAACAAATCAAATCACAAAACAATACAGAAAAGGAGTTTACAAAGGCAAGCTTATCTCTAAAAAGAGATTACTTCCAGCAAGCCCAGGATGGAGAGGATACATTTAAAATTCAGAAACTGGATGCCTATGTGCTTGTGTGAAATAAAATGATAATAAAATAAATGAAATATTTTTTCTAATACTGGATTTACCTACTACATACGATAATCTACATAATATAGTATAATAAATACATATAATAAATAAACCAACCCCATTCACAAAATAAAAGGCCCGTTTTGACAGTTCACGCCCATTAAGTTTTAACCGTAGGTAATAGGTAATAGAAGCGGTTTTCCTAGATGCAACTTGTTCGCTTTGCTTGTACGCAACAGTTGGCTTTTATTACGTATGCATTAGGGGTTAAAACTTCATGGGCGTGAACTGTCAAAATCGGCCTTTTATTTTGTGAAGACTTTAATACATAATATAATACATACAAAGATTAAGAAAGGGATAAATAAAACTACTTCAGACGATTCTTAAAAATGGAGAGATTGACTATCCCTGATGTCGCTGGGTAGCGCATTCCAAAGACGGATAGCCCTAGATAGATATTTTACCTACTTAGGTACATGGCACTGAAGAAATGATTTGTTAGAATGATGAAAAACAAGGTCATTGACAACCAACATTAAGGTTTCTGTCATAGATCAGCAAGTGTAGGGAACCATACCTACATTTAATACATAAAGCGCAAATAGGTGAAAAGCCATCCGCGAAATTATGTGCATAACAATCACTAGTTCTGAATACGTCCCTGTACCCATCCATACTTTACATTCATTATTTCTTACACACCCCTTCCTACTACTAACAGCTCTCCAGACCTAAATACTAATGAGAACCTAGGTATGTAGATAAATAAGCCGCAACCTTACCTTTGTAGTTTCCAACCACGGATTTCAGCGCTGTTGAACTTAGAATGATTACCTAGGTAGTCAAATACCACGAAAGAATCCACTTTTGGTAGGTTATCTGATTGAGCTTGCACAAAACCAGCTTCTATTTTATTAGTACTCATATTAAATAGGTGTAGAGTTACACAACACGTTATTTATATAAATTGTCAACAAATAAAGAGTAACTTTATCAACCACGTCGGTCGCCGCCCGTCGAATCGTGAACGAGAGAATGAGTGCCGGCCGCCGCGCCGGCCGAGTACTGCCCGCGCTCGATCGTCACAGTGACGTCACACGGTCCCGGGCACACTGCCTTTTAGTGGAAGGAACGCATAATGTTTATTAATTAATATCTTCATAAGTAATGGTCCGATTTGGATAATTCAAACTGTAATGTCATTCTTATGTAATAAAAATTTACTAAAATAACAATTCTAATGAATTTGCTACAACTTTACTGATCCTCATTGCCACTGGAGGAATCTCGAATATTTGTGGTTGCATGGGAGGATGATTTTCATGGGCAAGCAACCAGCAAGGACGGCAAACCCAAGCTTCTTCAGGAACCTGAAAGGAAAATATCTTTATAACAAAAGTAATAATGCAGCTTTCCATCAGTGATATATTTAAATAATAGAGACCCCTGAATTAGGGATCCCTATACACATTTTCTTCTTTACAATATCATTATTAGTGTAAGTTTAGTTTAATTTAATCACAATGTCCCTGTTGTGGGAATATTTGATTTTCTATAACATGATGGCAGAATTCTATGACGGCGCCGTCCAGAGCGGTGACATAATGATATTCCGCAACCTATGCTTTTAATAGTGATATTAGGAGCATCTTCGATGAAGACGAGTTCACTTTGGTGACACATCGTAAGAAGAGGCGTAACAAAAACAATAAAAACACAGTTAGGACACAGACAAAGTCCAGAAATATGAGCGGTACCCTAGAGTGCAGTAGTAGCTGTATAGAGGCGGCAGAAAGTTATGGTGCGATTTACGTATCCCGGCTGAAAAAACATATCACTGTTGATAAAATTAAGGAGCACATTGAGAGCCGTGGTGAAACATGTCATAGTGTTGAACTACTTAAACCTAGCCGTGAAACAACTTTCAACTCTTTCAAAGTTGTTATACCGATTTCGAAGATAAAGAGGTTTCTAAAGAACAATTTCTGGCCTATTCATATTAAATACCGCCGCTTCTGGGAGCGTAACAAGTCGACAGTGATGTCACGTGACAACAACAACATAAAATAAAATGGATAGTACAACCGATAAGTATAATAAAAACACCTCCCTCCCCGCTATGAGAAACGTACGTATGGCCTCGTTTAATTGTAAATCTATTAAACGAGCCATAGAACATGTACGTCATATCTGCAGATCAGCTGACATCGTTGTTCTTCAGGAGACGTGGCTGCTTCAGCATGACCTAAATTTCATACATGAAATTGACGACGAGTTCGGCGCCTTCGCGAAATCATCGGTGGATAGCTCGGCGGGTATATTGCGTGGACGGCCTTTCGGTGGATTAGCACTGATGTGGCGTAAATCCGTATTCAAAAATGTCTCCATAGTGAACTGTGCCAGTGACAGGTTGGCGGCAATTCGAATTGAATTCGGGGGCCGTCAACTTATCGTCTTCTCTGTCTACATGCCGTGTGATGACATAGACAATCTGTCCGAGTTTACGGACATACTAGCCAGCATGAGTGCAATAATCGAAGAGAGTGACGTCCAGACATTTTATATGTTGGGGGATTATAACGCGCATCCGAATGCTCTATTCGGAAAGGAGTTAATTGATTTTTGTACGGATCAATCATGGTCATGTGCGGACATCGACATACTGGGTGTGGACTCTGGGACGTACACGTATGTAAGTGAAGCCCACGGAACGTGTAGATGATTGGACCACTGTGTGACGACCAAGGCAGCCCGTGACACTGTCCTGAGTGTTTACGTGGACTGCGACGTACTTTGGTCAGACCATTTCCCTATTTTCGTAACATGCGACTTGAAATATATTTGTGGCATCCGCCACTCTTAACTATTACTTATATCTATTCTAATAATTATATACATAATATATTGATATCTGTCTAACTACTTACTTACCTAGGATATTGCGCCCGACGATAGCAGGCGCAGTCAGATACCGGTTTAGCCCGTTCGCCGGCAGCGAGCGACCTCCACTCACCTTCGCCAGTCGAAACACATACACGACGCGGAGCGCATGCCGCCGCTCGGCCTCCCGCTCAGTTTCGTAGTTCTCTTTCGCTCAAACCTATTTATTAGCTGCTTGCCGTGCTTATAATATTGTTTCCCGCTTCATCTATTGTGCATACCTGTGCTTGTTAAAGATTGTTACATAATTGCTTGCAACCTTCGCAATAAACTTGGTGTGCGTGTGAACGGCTCTTTCATTCACAATCTTAGCCCACTTTACTGGTGACCCCGAACTGGACACAAGATGAGCAACAACGATCAACAACAGGTCGCGGGAGCGGTCAACTCTGCTGCACTCCCACCGGATGTCTGCCGCGTCGGGATAAAGGTGCCGCCGTTCTGGCCGGAGAAACCCGCCATTTGGTTCGCGCAAATCGAAGGACAATTTGCGATTTGCAACATTAAGGTAGATGAAACCAAATATTATTACGTCATGGCCCATCTCGAACCACGGTACGCAACCGAAGTAGAGGACATAATCACTTCCCCCCCTGAAACCAATAAGTACGAGAAGCTTAAAACTGAATTGATTAAGAGACTAACATTATCTAAAGACAAGAAAGTACAACAATTACTGAGTCACGAAGAAATGGGTGACAGAAAGCCGTCACAATTCCTACGACAGCTCAAAAGCCTAGCAGGTACCAATACGCCGGAGGATTTTTTGCGCGTAATATGGACCAGCCGCCTCCCCAGCAACATGCAAGCTATCATCGCAGCACATCCTGAAGCCACACTCGAGCAGCTTGCAGACATAGCTGACAAAATCAATGACTCAGTTTCTGGCAACCCACAAGTGGCATCAACATCGTCTACTATAGGAAGTACTTTGGACACCATGGCGCAACAAATTGCAGAACTGACAGAACAAGTGCAGGCACTGGCAGCTCACAACCAGGGACGATCTACATCTCGAACCACGAAAAATTCAGGATCACAGAAAAGGTTTTCAACTTGCTGGTTCCATTACAAGTTTGGAAATAAAGCGAAGAGATGTCAGAAGCCATGCGACTATAAGCCGGAAAACTACCAGGGCAGTCGATAATGGCGACAGACGACTGCCTCAACTCACCTGGTCGCTTATTTGTAACTGATCGCAATTCCAAAACGCAGTTTCTCGTTGATACAGGCAGCGACATCTGTGTTTTTCCACGGTCATCAATCAAGGAGCGCCGCCCTAAATCAAATTATCAATTGACCGCTTAAAACCAGCGTATGTCATGACAGACACCAATGACACCGGAGACGACCAATCCGAAAAAAGGATATCAAAGCCTTTGACAAAGACTACTAGATCAGGCCGTCAAGTTCGGCCTCCAAATTACTATCGCCCGTAGTAACGGTCTCCGCGGGGGAGTCATGTGGCATCCGCCATTCTTAACTATTACTTATATCTATTCTAATAATTATATACATAATATATTGATATCTGTCTAACTACTTACTTACCTAGGATATTGCGCCCGACGATAGCAGGCGCAGTCAGATACCGGTTTAGCCCGTTCGCCGGCAGCGAGCGACCTCCACTCACCTTCGCCAGTCGAAACACATACACGACGCGGAGCGCATGCCGCCGCTCGGCCTCCCGCTCAGTTTCGTAGTTCTCTTTCGCTCAAACCTATTTATTAGCTGCTTGCCGTGCTTATAATATTGTTTCCCGCTTCATCTATTGTGCATACCTGTGCTTGTTAAAGATTGTTACATAATTGCTTGCAACCTTCGCAATAAACTTGGTGTGCGTGTGAACGGCTCTTTCATTCACAATCTTAGCCCACTTTATATTGTTGATAAAAATTGTTTAAATGAATGTGATAATAATGATGCTTACAAAGTCAAGTGGGGCCAAAGAGATTTAGATCAAATAGAGTTTTATAACAAAATATGTTCGGATCAGTTATTATTATTACTGCCAGATCCTAGTCAAGTATTATTAAACTGTGATAAAAATGAACATGTTACTAAGTATATAGATAAGTTATACACTGATACAATTAATGTGATGCAAAACGCAGCGATATCCAGTCATAGTTCAAACAGTAGCTCTTCTGGTGCACGCAAGCTTAAAAATCGACAGATCGCTGGTTGGAACTACCATGTCAAGGAGTCGCATGGACGAGCTCGACTATATTTCCGCTACTGGCAAGCTTGTGGTAAACCCAGCGTGGGTGATGATTACGATGCTATGGTAGAAAGTCGCAAAGCCTTTAAAAATAAATTGAAGTGGTGTCAGAATAATCAGGACAAGATCAAAATGAATATTCTGGCACTACATCAAAAATCTAAGAACTTTTCTGGATTCTGGAAAGCCACTAAAAAACTTAACCATAAGCCGAGTTTGCCAGTTAGTGTGAATGGTGCACATGACACTAAGTTCATAGCAGATATGTTTATGAACCACTTCAGGGTGAAACCACTCGAGATTGCGGAGGGAGTGCTAGACACCAAACCTGACGTCACTAATAAGACCTCCATGACGCCTCAGCGTCAGATAAAGTTCTCCCCCAAAGATGTCTTCCTGGTTGTCAAAAACATGACTCGTGGCAAGTCACCCGGTCATGACGGTCTGAGCGTGGAGCACATACACTATGCTGGTGATTCGATCTTCAGTATTCTGTCTTCGCTGTTCAACATGTGCCTACAACATAGCTACCTACCAGAGGGATTGATGAAGACTGTTGTAGTCCCAATTGTAAAAAACAAAACTGGCGATCTGTCGAATCTGGGCAACTACAGACCCATATCGCTTGGTACAATAACGGGCAAGGTGTTTGAAAGGCTTTTGCAGCCCGAACTGATGAGAAATGTTAGAATCAGTGACGCCCAGTTTGGTTTTCGTCCTGGGCTTTCGACGGATTCCGCGATATTATGTCTGAAAAACACCATAAACTACTACAAACACAGAGACACGTCAGTATACGCGTGTTTCTTGGATCTAAGTAAAGCTTTCGATTTAGTGAACTATGGTATACTTTGGGACAAGATGACGAAGGCTCAGGTACCGAATGATATCGTGGATCTGTTGAGGTTCTGGTACGGGAACCAGACTAACAATGTAAGATGGGGCGACACAGAATCTAGTAGTTACAGGCTAGATTGTGGTGTGCGTCAAGGTGGATTGACCTCTCCGGATCTCTTCAACCTGTATGTTAATGACTTGATCGAGGAGCTGAGGAGCGCCGATGTCGGATGCTGGTTCAATAATATATGTTTTAACAACCTAAGTTACGCTGATGACATGGTGCTCCTCTGCCCCTCGATCAAGGGACTAAGAAAACTACTTCCAATCTGTGAAACGTTCGCTGAAAAGAATGGCATGAAGTATAACGTCCAAAAAACAGAAATGTTAGTTTTTAAATCAGGAAGGGGTCCGGAGATGGTTCCTCCAGTATATTTGTATGGCTCACCAGTTCGGGTTGTGAGGCAGTTCAGGTACCTTGGACATATCTTGGATGAGAACCTGAGTGATGATGCGGACATCGAGAGGGAGCGCAGGGCCATGGCGGTTAGGGCGAACATGCTCGCGCGCCGTTTTGGTAAGTGCTCTGAGGATGTTAAAATTGTCCTATTTAGAGCATACTGCCTATGCTTTTACACTTGCCAACTCTGGACCAACTACACCAGGAGGACTTATAACATCCTCAGAGTACAATATAATAACGCCTTCCGCATATTATTGCGTTTGCCACGGTACTGTAGTGCGTCGGGCATGTTCGCTGACGCCAGGGTCCCTGACTACTTCGCGGTCATCAGGTCCCGGGTGGCCTCATTCTGGGAAAGGGTAAAAACCTCGCAAAACGAGCTTGTCTATGCACTCCATGAGAACCCATATGAGAGCGGGATAATCCGACACTGGCTGCGCGTGCACCAGGAGAGAAATAAAAAGTAATGTAGGTATATGTATCACTTATGTTTTAGATTTATTTTGGATTTAGGTATTGTATTTTAAATTGTATTTTAAAATTTATTGTATATTTTTTTATGGGTTTTATATTGCCTGAAATAAACAATTTATTATTATTATTATTATTATGCATACATGGGAGTGTCCAACTTCCCTCCTTGGCTGGTAGGCAAGGTTCTCTGCGAGGTTGGCTGCTTCTCTCATCAGAAGCCTTACACATTCATGACATAAGCGGTCACCAACAGAGACCTGTAACAATAAGGGGTTACATGATGATACTTTTGCCATTATGTCCCCCGATCTTTCAATAGCCTAATAGAGTTTATTCTCCAGTTATCTGAAGCATTTGACAGAATTTGTACATGTGAAATGTCAAAAAAAACGACTTCGTCTGGGCAATGAAAGACCGGGCCTTAGTGAAAGGTCTTCTATTACACCAGTCGTTATTTTTATACAGTTTCACACAAGGGCAGCATAGCAGCGAATAGCTATGCGCTTCAATCTACCCCTCCTTGTTTCGCTTTTTTATGGAAGGTAGATTTAACAAATTATGAAATAAGCAATAACTCACCTGATGACCAAACCATTCTTCAGTAATAGCGACATGGTCTGGATTCATGTCCACTACGCAGTATTCATACAATTGTATATTCGATCGCTGGAGTATGTGGCAATTTACACAAATAGCCATGATGGTGGTCCAAATCGAAGGCCAAAGGATCAAAGTCCAGGATGTACGTAGCACAGGTAAGTCAGATAAAAGGCAAGATCGGATTCCAAAAACAAGCGGGGTCAAAATATTTAGATTAAGTTTTAAAGGCAACGACAGACTTAAACAAACAACGCGAGCGAAGTCGGAAAACCGTCTGACAGATCCGCCAGTGTTGCCAACTCAGTAACTACTAAATAAGCTAGACTGGGGGTATAAATGCCAAACATATGCCAACTTTCTTTAAGAAATGCTAAAAAATGCCAACGTAAAGAATAAAATGTTTATATATTAACATTGTGTTACAATTTCTATATCCTAAGCTATTCTTATACTTAGTTAGAAATGAAATAACTTGTAATCAAATAAATATTATTGTCTTCGTCATCTTCAGCAACGTCAGGCGCACGTAGCTGACGTTGAAGGCTGAGAGCCAAAATAACTATCTTTAGTACCAATACAGCATAGTACTCTATCTGGCACTTCGTAAGAATAGCAACACTTCCTGCTCTCGTTAGTCCAAATCTTACTTACCAGGTACTTTGTAGGTACATTACTGCATTGAGCGTCTTCACCGCCAATCGATTTCTAAGTTTGGTTTTATCCAAACACAATTGGATAAACACGCGTTCAATATCCGCGTTTGAATTGTGGCAATGTCAAAAGAGATATTGAATTGGCACAAATCTTCAAAGGGGTTGTTTTAATATTGGCTGAATCTTTGTAATCCATATCTTGGCACTAGAAATCTATAGTAGATGTTATTGATTACCATTTAATACGAACTATATTTCTCCATTGAGATACCAGTTTCCAATTTCAAACTTATGCTAAGCAATTATGCTTTAAACTAAAGCCAAAACATTTATACTACACGGGAAGAAAAATGCCAGATTTAGCATAAAATATACCGGATTGGCAACACTGCTGAGCACTCAGAAACTGTCAAAAACCTAGTCTATGGCCGTTTTTTTGGTGTTGCAAGTTTAATTAATAGCACAATTTCTAATAAATAATAACAATTAAACGGGGGTAAAATAAAATATAATATTATGTATATTGCTATAACAAAATATGCTCAGTAAGTGGTTTGAATTTGGACGCTGGCAGTTTCCGAGTACCAGGCCCCATACATTTTTTGGTTATCTCCTTTAGATGATGACTTTGCTTGTATAAAGACGACGTTCGCATCCTGAGCGGGGAAGAAGAAATAGCGCTTGAACTTGAAGTCGGCATTTTAAAGTTTTTCACTTGGTGAATTATTTTGCCTGACAACATTCCCTATTGAGCGTCAAACTGAAACTACTGAATTGGCAAGTGAAGTTAAAAACGGAAACTATTCTTCCAACTTGAAAACATAAAAACAAAGTTTCTAGTAGTCTAGTCCACCCATTTCGAGTGAAATGGCGTTTTATGCCCTTGCACAATTCGTGAAAGTTAGCAATTATTTCAATGGTCAGTGCATTCTCTACAACAATATCTCTGGAGATTTTGAAATTGCCATTTAAGCAATTTAAAAACCATGCGCTCTTCAGTAACTTTGCGTTTAAGATGATTTAAATAAATAAATAAAAAAAAAGAATTTTGCTCAATAGATTATATAGCTTCTGACTTTTTAGACATTTTGCTACTTTGGCGTTACGCTTTTTAGAAGAACTGCTCGTGAGGGGGGTCGTAAGGTTAATGTTTTTATTGAAGTAAAATAAAAAAGAAAAATCCATCAAATATTTATTTAAAATGCAATAATCAAAAATCATTTATTAAACACCACCACACTTTATAAGATTAGACATGATAATTTTAACATACCGTATTTATTTTTTTATTTGTTCCCGAATCATTTATTGCCAATATAAGAATACTGAATAATCTACGAATGTACTTTACTTTTTGATAATAATATATTATTTTTACTCAATTCTTTGTAGTAAGTCCTATGTTTCAAATGCATTGATATTTTTTTCTCTTTCAATTAGAGTACATTAGACACCAAATCAGCTATTCTTATCGAACCTGAGATTTGAAATATAATTGTGTTGCAGTTAAAATGTCATCATATCATTGCGCGAAATATATTGTTAATTCACATAAACAAATCAGCTGATAATATGTTAATAGTGCTTAAGTTAGGTATGATACAAATAGTCTTTGATAATGCTGAGTATATCAGAAAAGAAATGTCTCGTTATTTATGAACCAAATTTATGAATTGAATGAATTTATGAACATTGATTTACTGCTAACAAACCAGGGGCCCAATTCTGCTAGCATTATGACCGCTCGGTGAAAATGACGCGACGACGCGGTCAACTTTAGGTATCCATTATTTGGCGTTTCGAATATTTTGTTTTGGCAATTATGGCAAAAATTACGGCTATTTTTAATCATATAAATTAGTTATACAATAATGGGAAAGGAATTACTTTTGTAATCGTGATAATGAGTAAGTAAAGCTGACCGCCGTTGTCGCGTCCTTGTCATTGTACGGTCATTGTCTGTGTACCTGGGTTGGGCCCCACGTGTCTGCCGGTGTTTCGTTTGATGTTCATTTTTTGGTAAGCACAAATAATGTTGTCTGACTTTAGAAAAGGATGATCTATTTTTATCTCTTTTATTTTCATGTAGGTTAATGACATAAATTAGATCTAACAGCAAACACTATTAACATATTTTCAGTTCACAAAGCAATAAAAACCATATAATTCATAAATCTAAGTCACGGACAGGTAGAGTACGATTATTTTTTTCTTTTCCGCTCGACAAGTTGTTGTCGCTGAAATTCGTATTTAACGGAGACTTAATAAACTCCTAGACATTACTCACAACACATGAACAAGACAAACGGGTAACAGATTTTAACTATGTTTTATGAGATGATATTTGTCGGGTTTTGACTCAGAGTAAGAAGGCTTTACTTAAAGCAAAGAGCTTCATTCATCCATGGGTTTTGACATTGAGTATTTGATAATTAAGGCATTTGTATTCATAAAATCAACAAAATATATTTATTAATATTTGGCGTTGTAATTTTTATATCGCAAACTATGAATGAATTGCCATAAACATTATATGTATAAATGATAGACAGGGTAAACATCTTGAAGCACAATCTAGCGAATTTGTAAGTAATGTAAGTATATAAATAGCGAAGCCAATATTTGTAAATGTTATGAAAATAATTATTTTCAAAAACTGTATTTAGTACCACCTTTATAATGAATCCGTGTTACCACAAAAAAAATATTAAACAGAATTTAACCTCAAAAGAAACGTCAAATCCCATACACTTTTGCTTTTAAACAAGTGTTGAACCGTATTTTTGTGGTAATGCCCAATATGTCTTATTCAGACAGTGAAGAAGATTGTGCGATTGACACACATTTATGAAATATGTCTACTCTACAAAATGTGACTTCGGTACATTACTTTTTTATGCTATAAGGTAAGTAGTATTGTGATGAATATGCAGAAATGTACATTTTCTTTCGATCTGTGCCGATACAAGCCAACAAGTGTGGAGCGGTAAAGAACTAATAATCGCATTGTCCATAAAACTAATACACCTAATAATTATATCTATCAAATAATTGCTACAGCTTCACGTTATCATCATCCAAAGATACAGAAACCGAATAGAACCTTACTGACATAGATATGACGGAACCAATAAAGTATTTATTAAAAGTTCTATCAGCATTCGGACCAGACCATATTTAAACACATCGGCTGAACCAAAGGTTGCTTCTGATTGTCTGCTTTTATAATTTCCACCATCACGACACACGAAAGGGAGACCGACTCAGAGCTCTGTCCCTTACTTAGAATAATCGCGTTGAGATCGAAAATATATAAAATCAACCATTGAATGTGCAGAGTTCTACATTGTGTGTGCGTCATTTATTTTATCTACTAATGTACTTTACGACGATATTTAAGAATATGAAAGCAATAGTAATAATGTACCTTGTAAAGGATTAGATATTGTAGAAAAGTTCTGATAAAACATTCAAAATAATTTGGTAATTGAGATACTGTCTTGCATGTCAGACAAATTCTTATTGAAAGCCTTAAAGACTAAAATTCTAAATCAAGCATTTTCACAATAGAAATATAAAGAACCACATTTTCATAATACATTTAAATAATAGGTAAACCTGTACTTATTATTATCAACTTGACGATGTATAAACGGGGCATCTTAAAATGTTAAATATTAAACTAGAGAGCTCAATGCAGTTATTAAATGTCGAAAATAAGTATTATAATTGTGCTAAGCATTTCGATATTTGACCTTATCAATCATGTATAGCGTTAGACCTATTTTCGTTCCATTTGAGTGCTTACTTATCAGCTCCATTTTACTACATAAATTAGATAATCTTTCTCAAAACTATTATTATATATTTAAGTCAAACAAAATAATATTGAAGTCCCGTTCTAGCCTGAAACAAAGATATTAAACCATTAGTTTACAAAGCTATAAAATGATTACAAAATTTAATAATGTACAATCATAATGCATTTAACATAATTTTGCAAAAATATTAATAAAGAATACAAATTAATGTGGCGTAAAAAAATTAAAAAATATTTTAAAATGGTATCATAATATGTAATTTTTCAGATAAGAAATGAGTTTTTACCAAGTAGTTTAACATTATGCTGATCGTAACGTGCGGTTTTTGTACGCAGTAAAGAGGGTTTATGATACGTGTGTAGATAGAATGTTTTATGACGTTCATTTCTTTCTCGAGAGAGAACCTGACCAGAGATTGGCAAACAACTCAGTTTTTAGACGCCTTTCATTAAGCGATAATTAGCCGTTTTCACTGTTTTTTGCCGAAATCGAGGCTATAAACTTTTGTCTTTTTAGGATTCCGTGCCCAAAGGGTAAAAACGGGACTCTATTACTAAGACTACGCTGTCCGTCCGTCTGTAACCAGGCTGTATCTTATGAACCATAATAGTTAGACAGTTGAAATTTACACAGATGATGTATTTCTGTTGCCGCTATAACAACAAATACTAAAAAACAGAATAAAATAAATATTTAAGGGGCTCCGATACAACAAGTGATTTTTTGTTCGTTTTTAGTTGATATTGATAACGGCAACAGGTAGACGCTTGAAATATTCACAGTATATTTAGTTATAATTACACTTCAAAAATAAATAAATAAATTAAAATAAAACAAATATTTAAGGGGGGCTAAAATCTCATATTTTTATACGATACTGTTGATGTATTGACTCATCAAGTTAGTTAGTTACGCAATAAACATAACCTAAATAAGCCAAGTACCCTAAAAATATAAGAACTCCTAAATTCTTGATAAGTTAATAAATCCACAGTATTGCATTAATTAGCACAGAGACTGTAAAAAGGGTATACCCTCGATTTCGGCTAAAAACTCAAAGAAAATTCAAAAAACTGGGTTATTAACAAAAATATGTCAAATCGCCAATCTTTTAACCTGACAAAATTGTGATCTATCAAATGCACTTGAAAAATTAACCCCAAAGAGTTTCGACACGCATGCCACAACTATGAAAAGAAGACAACAATAAGTCTTGTCTCACCTTATATGTAATTTGTACTCCATTCATGCATTATTTATGTGACAATAAGTCTTGTCTCACCTTATATGTAATTTGTACTCCATTCATGCATTATTTATGTGTTGCTTGTTGACATTATCTTCGTCGACTCCGCGTAACCGAAGCGGCGGGCGGCGATGCTGAAGAAAAAAACACCCCATAAAGATAACATTCGACATTACCAAGTAGGTCTGCTAGAAGTCAATGGTCGATGACGACTGATGAGTCAGTGAGTGATAAAATGACGGATCTTCGAACGACTGTCGTTTCCAATCGTTTGTTTCAAATTGACTGAATTTTGAGAATTTGCCTATATAAATTGTGGCATAAGTCACAGAAAATTCAGGTGTCTAGCTTTATCTTCAACGTAGTTTCAGAGGGGTCGAGAATACCCCGAAGTGCTTCCCCCTCCACTACCGCGTTTGTTTGTGTTTTCGCAACATCTTGTGTAGAATGAAGTCCATAGTCCAAGCGCCTCTCAAATTTGATTAAAATCTACAGCAAAACTCAACGCTACAGCAAAATTCCCACTCCCCCCCTATTTCCCTCTATAAAAAATCGCGATCGACTAAAAAAAACAATGAACTTGTTTACCAATTTTTGTCTAAATCAGTTGAAAAATGCAACCTGTAGGCGATAACAGACAGACGAACAAAGGCATTTTTGGCCAATCTCGAAACTGGACGCTACGCTCGCTCGGTCAATAAATAAAACAGACCAATCCAATAGCCTAAACACGAAGGTTGCCGAGGATTTGGCTATCCTGCAGTTTCAGGTGATCTTGCAGTGTTTGCTGAAGAATACAATAAAAAAGCTTCGGTTAAGATATGTATCACATTTAATAATACTTTGCGGCCTAAAAATATAACTCTTGCACATTAGCCGTGTTATTAATAAACATAGACTAGCACGGTAGTAACTTTACTCCAAGTATTAGGCCAATATTAAGAAAATTCATTATTAATAAACGTGGTGTTTAATTAGTAACACTAATCCGACTCTACTCTCGGACCAACAGTTACACCTCGTCGCTACCTAGTTTAGCGATGGAGTAAGGAGTAAGGACAGACTAGTGTGATCTATGGCGTTATTTGACATTTGTAACTTTCTTTTTAAACGTCCATTTTGAATGTTTCTATTATGAGAGATTTTCTGACAGCTAAAAAAAGTAAAAAAATAGTTCTGAAAGCTACGGCAGACGGCGTTTGATTCAACGTGGCTTTCAAAAATGGATCTGTGATCCGTGGTGACTTCATTCAATAATTTGTGTTCTGTGGCTGGTCATGTTGTCTAAATTCAATCCGTTTCTCCTGTGGTTACGCGATGTTTTGTTTTCCTGTTCTCCTCTGTTTTGTGACTATTACGACGACTCTGGCTATTCTTTCGGACTCTTGTAACTCCTTCCCTCGACTGACCTCCGCGTGCACCCTGGACATTTGCTTGCCATTACGATTGACCCCTGCCTGTGTATTGGACTTCGATTTTGTCATCATGAGTTTTCCAGCACTGGGAAAGGATTACGGTTCTTCTTGGTCTCTGACAGACCTGAAAAACGAGCTTCGAAAACGAAATGCGAAACTTTCTGGGAAAAAGGCAACGCTCATTCAGAGGTATGTAGAGTTTGTATCTACAACAATAAATACTCTTCGTGTTATGTCCACCGAGCGAGACACCAGAACATTGCTGATAAGCTTGCTCGCATAAGCACTAATTAGTGCAAAAGATGAAATCACACCTGACTCGCGAAAGTAAGCACTCATGAGCACGGGTATGGTGCGTACTAGGCATACTCGGAAATCTTTAGGTAAACTTACCTGGCTGTAACAATGATAACGGTGTTCTATTAAAATCGGATGGCTTGAAGTGATCGGAGCATATCCTGCTAAGCTTTCCTAGGGTAAATCCAGGCTTTGCTGGTTCAACAGCTTGAACCCATAGTGAACGTCGATGTTCATCACTAGGGAAACGGTGAGTACCATTTTTTTTACAAAACCTAACAACGCATGGACGATTAGGCTTTTTTTTCCATGGTAACCGAAGTCTGTCGAACAGCATCAACACAGGGTGCTCGCGAAGGTATCGTGATGACAAAATCGAAGTCCAATACACAGGCAGGGGTCAATCGTAATGGCAAGCAAATGTCCAGGGTGCACGCGGAGGTCAGTCGAGGGAAGGAGCTACAAGAGTCCGAAAGAACAGCCAGGGTCGTCGTAATAGTCACAAAACAGAGGAGAACAGGAAAACAAAACATCGCGTAACCACAGGAGAAACGCTTTGACACATCACAGACCAGCCACCATCAGCCACAGAACACAAATTTTTGATCTGGCAACTGGCTGTGAAAGCCACGACTTTTCAACGACATCTATTGACAAATTTGGAACTTCTGAAGTTTTTTTTTTTTAAAATCCCTCATTGTTGTTTTGTTCTCTGGTTTTGGACCAACAGTTACACCTCGTCGCTACCTAGTTTAGCGATGGAGTAAGGAGTAAGGGCAGACTAGTGTGATCTATGGCGTTATTTGACATTTGTAACTTTCTTTTTAAACGTCCATTTTGAATGTTTCTATTATTGTTGTTTTGTTCTCTGGTTTTGGACCAACAGTTACACCTCGTCGCTACCTAGTTTAGCGATGGAGTAAGGAGTAAGGACAGACTAGTGTGATCTATGGCGTTATTTGACATTTGTAACTTTATTTTTAAACGGCCATTTTGAATGTTTCTATTATTCTTGTTTTGTTCCCTGGTTTTGCTTCGGAGTTTCATTCATAGTTTGTGTAATTTTGGTTTAGAAAAGGTTTTGGTTGTACTAATTAATCTAATTCTTAGTTTTTTGTACATAATATTTCATGATCGTACCGGATTTCTTAGTTTGTGGCGGTAATTGATAGAGACTATTACTTGGATGATTTGAGGTTACTGCAAGAATTTGAAAACAACACTTCACTAGGAAGAAGAGCAATATTTTACAAAACCCGTTACAATCCATTAGAAGAACTCGAAGAAGCGGAATTTAAGTACAATTACAGGTTTTCCCGATCTACTGCCATGTTTATAATCAACATGATTAAAAATTATTTATCTGGAGATGCTAGAGGTGGTCCCTCCCCATATTTAAGTTTTGAGTGCAATAAGAATATGGGCCCGCGGAGAGGTAGGTCATAGAATGCTTATCGTAGTACATATTCATAGTTAATTGCGATTTTAATGTGATTGGGTTTATAACTAGTTATATGTTTAATTCTCAATTGTGATTTCAACAGATTCAAGACGATGCAGGTGATATAAGCGGAATAAGTCAGCCTTCAATGTCGCTCATATGCAAGCAAGTTGCTTTAGCAGTAGTACCACATATTGCTCAGTGGATTAAAATGCCACAAACTGATGTCCAGCAGAACAGTGTGATTGGTGGTTTTTAAGTTAATATATAATGTACATTTAATCTTGTGTTATTAGCAATAAAGATATGTAAAATAAACTCGACTTTAAACTAGATAAATTTCATTTATTATGAATTATTTAATTAGTACCTTCTGTATTAATGTAGTGACGACCCGAATAGCCGAGTCGGCAGTGACCCTGCCTACGAAGCCACGAAGCCATGGGTCCCGGATTGGAGTCCCGGTGGGGGCAGATATTTGTTCGATGAAAACGGATATTTGTACCCTAGTCATGGTTGTTTATCTATCTAAGTATAATGTTTATCCATATAAGTATGTGTATCGCTTTATTTTTTTTATTATCGTTGTCTAGCACTCAAGATACAGGTCATCCTAGTTTGGGGCTAGATCAAGGTGTGTAAATAGTGTCCAAGGTATTATATTATTATTATTACTATCTAAAAAATTGATGTATTTTTTTTTGGGTCTTATGGCCCTGGAATTAGTCCGTTTAGACCATTTTTACTTTTAAATAATTGCCATAGATCACCCGCTAATCCAAGCGTAAGGAATGCTTTGTTATTCCGAGCTTACTCATTGTTTATTAATAATAATTTTACACCAGACTTACTCCAAGTTTAACCTGAGTAACCAATCTGAGAGTAAGGAAGGATTAACAACAGAATAGAGAGTTTTTTATTAATAAGACGGTAGGATTTTATTTAGAAATCATTTAAAAAAAAAATGAAGTAATGTCAAACAGCACTTGTTTTAAAACACCCCATCAGAGGAACTGAAGTAATATACCTACGTTGTCAGTATTTAAGGGAGAGAGTTGTGCATCAGTCTCTCCCTTTCCTTTTCTATGCGAAAAAAGGAGCTCGACGCATAGCTCTATCCCTTACTGACAACAACTATTACGGCACTTCCACAAATACTATAATTGAATTCTTGTCATTAAATTATAGTATTTAAATGTTGTAATACGGCCTATTCGACATAATATACGTGAAAATTAAAGCTAAAATAAAATTAATTCGTGATTCCTATTATGCTAATGGGGAATATGTATATTGTTTTTTTTTTACCTTTGGTGGCAGTCTTCTTGCCGGCTGCACTGGTCACTGCCTTCTTGGCGGCCGCTGCAAATAACATTCACGTTATATTACTATCCATAGCGTCAAGGCTTTTCCCAAAAGGGATTGATCTACTCCCATCTGCCCCGGCAGACAAATTTTGTGTGGTAACTTATAAATAAACTAAAGTCTTTTTTTCACAACCAAAATTAGCTTCACACCTTATACGATACTGGGCCACAGTTGTGGCAACGTTTAGCTTTAATTAAATACTCAGTCTTGTCCACGATACAGGTTTCACCTAGTGTGGAGACCATAAGTAAGCTTAAGTTTATAACACTTTTGTAGATAAAGGATTTTGTTTGTTTGTCTTTTATTAAAAAACGCTTCTAAAAGTAAAGAAGTACCTTTATGAGCCACGGGTGCTGCGCTCTTCCTCTTTTGTCCTCTAGCGGGAGCCGCGACGGGACTTTGGACCTGTGTTGAAATATCATTAATTAATTTACTAGCAGACCCGACAGACCTCGTGTCGATAGCTATACATGTGGTCCGCTACCATCGCCATCTATTAGAAGTAGGACGAACTGAAGATATTTTTCCTTTCTTTCTTAAAAATTTTCACTGCGAAGAAAATCCTAAGATTTCGACGAAACTTTGCAAAATTTTGACCCAAACCGGTCCAGCCGCTTGTGGATTTGGCGCTTGCTTACCTATACATTTAGCGATTCATTTTTACAGTACGATGACAGAAAGGACAAAGGTGAGCAAGTGGAATCATTACAAAAATAAATAACCCAACTACATTTTCAATCTTTCAGTTTCTTTTTTATTTACGAAACTCTTTATTTTGTTACTCGAATTTTGATATACCCAGTGTCACTCTCACAGTTGAGAAAAATCTCAGGACACCTCTCAAGCTGAAATTAATCAAGCCGTTTAGGCTTCAGAGCGTGCCAAACAAATATAAATACATACACTCGTAAAACACAACCCTTCTTCTGGCGCAGCCGGGTAAAAACAAACATCACGTCACCCATAAGGGCTGAAAAGCACAATCCGAGATTACTGACGTCTATTTTAACTATTTTTCTCCATGGACAATGCGTAACGTTCTTTCGCATACGATGCGACAGAAGCGTGTGTCTACGTTTAATCAACCATTCCACATGTCCCCAAGAGAAGTTATGCGTTCTACGTGTGTATCGATATCATAGACAGACATCGTAGCTCCTAGACGGATGGACCTTACCTTCTTCCCCCTGGTAGTCTTCTTCTTCTCCGTAGCCTCTTCCACCTCGACTCTCTTACTCCGCACCGGCCTGGTGGTAGTTTCCTTCACGCTGGCGTTGCTCTTTGTGCTTCTACTGGACTGCGCCTTGGAGCATAAACATAAACTTTGATACACAGGCACTTACGTCGCTTCTGGCCCCACACTAAACATTATAAACATTTATATACAGGCACATACATTGCTTCTGACCCCACCCTAGGATATCCCGTGCCGTGTGAACCAGAAACACCGACATCACACATACAATCATCCAAGACCTGGGGTTTTTGAATATCCCCAGCCGGGGATCAAACCCGGGACCTCTTGCATGGTAGGCAGAGCCACAACCACAGCGCCACAGAGGTTGTCACTAGGATATCAGTGTCAGCGACGTCACATAGACATCCAAGACCTAATTCTAACCCGGGACCTGTCGTTTGGGAGGTAGAGCCCCGAACCGCCTTGTCATTGACTCGTTTCCATAGTAACTGCACGACACAGGTTTTACGACTCCACGACATAGCAGGGAATCAAAATGTATGTGAAATAGTGCGACGCTTTCAAAGTGATCGTGAGATATCGCCGATAAAATCGTCGACGATCGACTTCTATGGCGTTGCATTCGAGGCTCTGCCTCCCAAGCAAAAGGTCTCGGGTTCGGTTACCAGCTGGGGAGAAAGAAAAACACCCCATGTCTTGGATGTTAACGAGTTAAGTCACTGTTTCTGGTTCCCACACAAAACACCTCACGTCTTGGATGTTAACGTGTGACGTCTCTGTTTCTGGTTTCCACGCAAACACCCCACGTCTTGGATGTTAACGTGTGACGTCACTGTTTCTGGTTCCCACACAAACACCCCACGTCTTGGATGTTAACGTGTGACGTCACTGTTTCTGGTTCCCACTCAAACACCCCACCTCTTGGATGTTAACGTGTGACGTCACTGTTTCTGGTTCCCACGCAAACACCCCACCTCTTGGATGTTAACGTGTGACGTCACTGTTTCTGGTTCCCACACAAAACACCTCACGTCTTGGATGTTAACGTGTGACGTCACTGTTTCTGGTTCCCATGCAAACACCCCTCGTCTTGGATGTTAACGTGTGACGTCACTGTTTCTGGTTCCCACACAAAACACCTCACGTCTTGGATGTTAACGTGTGACGTCACTGTTTCTGGTTCCCACACAAAACACCTCACGTCTTGGATGTTAACGTGTGACGTCACTGTTTCTGGTTCCCATACAAAACACCTCACGTCTTGGATGTTAACGTGTGACGTCTCTGTTTCTGGTGCCCACGCAAACACCAAACGTCTTGGATGTTAACGTGTGACCTCGCTGTTTCTGGTTCCCATTCAAACACCCCACGTCTTGGATGTTAACGTGTGACGTCGCTGTTTCTGGTTCCCACGCAAACACCCCACGTCTTGGATGTTAAAGTGTGACGTCACTGTTTCTGGTTCCCATGCAAACACCCCACGTCTTGGATGTTAACGTGTGACGTCGCTGTTTCTGGTTCCCATGCAAACACCCCACGTCTTGGATGTTAACGTGTGACGTCGCTGTTTCTGGTTCCCACGCAAACACCCCACGTCTTGGATGTTAACGTGTGACGTCAGTTTCTGGTTCCCATGCAAACACACCACGTCTTGGATGTTAACGTGTGACGTCACTGTTTCTGGTTCCCACGCAAACACCCCACGTCTTGGATGTTAACGTGTGACTTCGCTGTTTCTGGTTCCCACGCAAACACTCCACGTCTAGGATTTTAACGTGTGACGTCACTGTTTCTGGTTCCCATGCAAACACCCCACGTCTTGGATGTTAACGTGTGACGTCACTGTTTCTGGTTCCCACGCCACAGAGTATCCTAGTGTCAGAAGCAATGTATGTATATACAGGTGTATATAAATGTGTATTTATATTTTACGGATAACTCTAAAATAGTCTCCCTCTGTCCCACAACCCATAAGATACTCCTTACCACAAAAAAATAAACTACTGTTCAACACTTGTTTAAAAACAAAAACGTATGGTATTTGACGTATTTGTTTTGAGGTAAAACGATGTTTAATATTTTTGTGGTAACACGTACACTCTTATCTAGTTTGGGCATTAGAAGTTCAAAGTATATTAATGTCTATGCGGACGATGAGGTCCAAATGTCAAAATGTACTGGTCAACACAATGTACTAATCTTGAAATGAACTTTTCCCAAAATGACTGAAATTCATTATGTACTTGATTGTAAATGACTGAAATAAAACTGTCAAATTAGTGTACAGCCCGAGAAAGTATACATATTTTAAAACATAGCTTAATTAAACATAACTAAATTTAGCAAACGAATCTAGTGCATCCTCTGTTTTAGGATGTCGATATTTAGTACTGTAACTGAATGTAGTAAATGAATTTTAGACATTTCTCCGGCTGCTAGGCTTTGAAGTTGCTTCCTGCAATTTGTTTGTTTGATTCGTTGTAGTGGACTTTATTGACATAGACATTATCTTATTTTATGGATAATTATATTATAATAACAAAAACGAACGTAAAAACTTCTAACACAAAATAATCTCTCAAAACCTTGCGAAGCAAACCAGCAGTGAACTCTTGATATTTCGATAAACACGATTTTGCGCGAGACAGGGTCAGAGTGATACATTAAAAAGTGTTAAGATTTGATTAAGATTTGTAATCCGGCTGACTGTACTGTTTCTGTCAGACATTCTGAAATTAGGACAAGCATAAAAAAGGACATTATGAAAATCAGTCATTTTGGGAAAAGTTCATTTTGAGATTAGGTCAATACAATGATCGTAAATTTCGATATTCGGACGTAATCGACCGCATAGATTAATGTCACTATTTTCACTGAATTTTATGCTTAAGCAGTAATGGAAGAAAATGCAAATAAAGTTTATCTTAAACCACAAATCTCACTCTCTCTCTCTCTCTCTTACCTTAGTCTCCTTCACCACCGACTTGTCCTGCCACCCGCCCACAGCCTTGGCCCCAGAAGTATCAACTACAGTTGACTTGCCTCGCGTGGCCCTGCTCGAAACTATCGGGCTTCGTTTCGCTGGCACCTCCACTTCGCTTGTAGCTTTACGCTTACGGCCTCTCGTTGCGTTCTCTGTTTCTGCGGCTATAGTTACTTTAGATGTCTTATTAACGGGTGATGGAGTCTTTTTAATGGGTGGGGTTTTTTTGACTCCTTTACTGGGTGATGGTGTCTTTTTAACGACCCCTTTAACGAGTGATGTCTTTTTAACGACCCTTTTAACGGGTGATGGCTTTTTAACGACCCTCTTAACGGGTGAAGGAGTCTTTTTAACGGGCGACAGGTTCTTAGCTCCTCTTCTAGTCATTTTAACGACCCTTTTAACGGGTGATGGCTTTTTTATGACCCTTTTAACGGGTGAAGGAGTCTTTTTAACAGGCGACGGGGTCTTAGCTCCTCTTCTTGTCATTTTAACGACCCTTTTAACGGGTGATGGCTTTTTAACGACCCTTTTAACGGGTGAAGGAGATTCTTTAACGGGCGACGGGGTCTTAGCTCCTCTTCTAGTCTTTTTAACTGGAGATTTAACTCCTCTAGGCTTCTTCACCGGCGAACGACTTTGAACAATGAAAGCAACCTTCCTAGATCGTCCTTTCGGCTTCGGCGAACTTTCCGTAGTTTTTGCGCCTCGTTTGGTTTCTGGTTCCACTTTCTCGCTAACATTTCGTCCGCGTTTTGGTTTGACGGGTGTGCAGCTAACTTTCTCTTCAGTCTTACGTCCTCTTTTAGGTTTTGAGACAGATTCTTGTTTTTCTATGGTCTTAAGGATTCCTTTGCTCGTTGGTTCGGCTTCGGTAGACTTGTGTTTGCCTCTGGTAGGCTTTGGTTTCATTTGTGGCGATGGTTTTGTGATGGCTAGGTTTGCAGTCTTTGTCCGTCTTCCCCTTGTCTTTTTTGTGGTTACTGCTGTAGGTGTACCAGTCTTCGGTGTAGCTGCCTTTGATGAGGCAACTTTCGGTGAAGCTAGTTTCTCTGCCGCTTTTTTCCCTCGGGCCGCGCGCTTCGGTTTCATAGGGCTCGATATTGGAGTAACAAGTTTCTCAATAGATTGCTTGGGAGTATTCTGTTTGGCTGCCTTCCTACCTCCACGGGCGGCGGGCTTAGGGTTTGACACTGGAGACTTCTTAGTGATCACTAGTGACGCTCTACGCCTGGTGGTGTTTGTTACCCCTGTTTTGGCAGTTTTTCTACTCCGGGTGGCCCTGGCCTGTTTTGGGCTGGGTTTCGGTTTGGGGCTTGCCTTATTTGGTGATGTTGCTTTGGCCGTGATGTTTATGGTAGAATTTCCACCTTTCTTCGCTTTTGGAGACATCGGTTTGGTTTTAGGCGACACTGGGGCCTGTCTTGTGGACCTGTGAATAAGAAATTCGGTATTTTGAAATGGATACAATATAATAGTACATGTAAAGAAAGTGATAGATATGAATATCATAATAGTTGCCTAGTAGTAGATCTGTGATGATAATGTAAAATTGATATTTGGTGTAGCATGTATTTTCTGTTGTAAAAAAAAAGAGTAAAATATCGACTAACCTAACTGAAATCTCGCTGTCAACGAAGGTAGTCTTCTCAGCCACTATAGGCGACACGCGACCCAACTCCGACGCATTAGCGGTCAAGTTCCACCGTCCCTTCACCGGTGTGGAATGCACCAACGCCCGTTTCTTGATAGGCAGTACAGTTTTGCTTTCATTCGCACTCTTTTCTAAAGACGCCTCGACGAAAGACCTCTTTTTTATAGGTAGTGTGTGTGCGCTATAGATCTCCGCCGCAGACCTTCTAGATCCTTCCGTGGCCTTGCTGTTTATGACAGTGCTGTTCCTCGCTCTGGATGCCATGACTGGCTCGTTGCCTTCGACTGTGTCGGTCGCCAGTTTCGCCAACTCTCTCGAGGATGTGTTTTTCGGCAGGTTAGCAGATTTCCTTGACTTCGAGATGGAAACATCCTGTAACTCTTCCTCCAACCCCATCTCGACATTGTTGGTAAGCAAATTGAGGGAAACGTTCAGAGATTTCGCTGCACGCTTGTTTGGAGGTTTCTTAGCGGATTTGGTCACGAAGCTCTTAGCGTACGTTAATTTTATAGTCGGTTTTCCGACCAGCTGATCGAATATCGTGTCGTTGCGTGATTTCCTGTCTGAGTTGAATGAGGAATCAAACAGTTCCTCAACACCGCTTAGATCGTGCAGTCCCTCCCTCGACTTCTCCCGAGTAAATAGTCGCTTCACTCCTCTCACGTCACTCAAATTGTTCCTCGGCGACTTAGCAACAATATTTTGGACTCCAGACTCTTTGCTAAAGTCGTTCTTAGGGCTCTTAGCTTGATTCAAGTTACGAACGCCTCTGACATTGCTTAGATCGTGTTGTGGCGATCTTCCCGTTGTTTGGAATAAGGATTTGACTCCGGAAACTCGGCGTAAATCGTTTTTAGGCGACGAAGCCGTTGTGAAGATTTCTTTCACGCCTCTTACATCACTCAGTCTATTCTTGGGAGACTTTGCAAACACTTGTTTGACCCCAGAAACATTAGTCAGATCGTTGCGGACTGATTTTCTCGTATTCAGAACTCCCTTACGCAGGTTCTGAGGCGTATTTCTGCCCACGCGGCTTACAATCGGACTATTATCTGGTGTATTAATGGGACTGACAAACATCTCGGGCGTATATCTTTCCGAGCGATCATAAATCGATAAGTTAGGGGACCTGTCCGTCAAGGCTATTGTCTTTCTTGTATTTCTCTTACTCCCAACTAGAGTTCTAGAGAACTCTGTCATACTTTGAGAAAGCTTTCTCTTTACCGGACTGTTGAACAGTGACTTAACCATATCAGAATTGTTCAAGTTATCAATAATAGACCGTTTAGACTGAGATTTTTTGGCTGTAGAATGCTTATTCTTCAACGCTTCTTGTACCAACTTCACTGTACTTTTAGGGGTGATTGTCCGCTCTTTTCTTGTCTTAGGGATGGCTTCATCAGTCTTGTCCGATACGTTGGAAGAATCCTTACTCAGTCGCAATAAGGATAGTTTTCCTGCAGCAAGGTTCAAAGATTTGGACTTTGCACCAGATCGTCCCTTTTTGCCAGTGGATCGAACTCCAATGGTTTTTCTCTTCAAGTTAACTGACTGCCTGCCTCTTGTGTTCTTTGTGTTTGACACCAGGGAAGAATAGCTGGAGTCTAACAGACTTTGTATGGACAGAATTGGTGTGCCGGCGTCTTTAGGGCTGTGGCTATGGTCCGGTGTGTGCAGACCATCGGAGACTGGATCCCCTTGGACGTTAAGGTTGGGTGTGTTCCGGGTGCGTGGGGTAGGCTTCAGATTTGACGCGAAGGAAGTTTTTCTTGGTGTCGCTTTCGTTGAAGATTTACCACGTGAAGTGGATGCTCTGGATGATTTCTTCGAAATGGTATTATTAGGAGTTTTCTTGCCACGAGGAGTTGATTGCCTCGGTGATTTGTTCAAAACCGTAATTCTGGAAGATCTGTTACGGGGACTGGATACTCTGGTAGATTGGCGACCAGGCGATACAGGTGATGGCGTGGTTACCCCGGTAGAATTCTTACCACGCGGGCTGGAGAGTTTTGGAGATTTTATAGGTGATTTTATGGGTGATTGGTGACCACTGGATACCCTGGATTTGTTCAAAGCTGTCGCTCCCTTCGGCGTATTTTTACCACTGTTCCTTGGCGTGGGTAATTTTGGTGACAAATTGCGTGTTGATTTCTTGCCAGTCGACTTTCTGGGCGATTCTTTACGCGGTCTGGATTCCATGGATTGATTACCGCTTGCCGTTGAAACATTCGGTGACTGTAAACCTCCTGATTGTTTCCTTGAAGGGCTGGAAACTCTGGATTTAATGAGGACAGTCGATGATCTTAATGACTGGCTACCATGAGATGAGACTCTTGACTGGTTATTGCTAGAAGCTGAAACAGTGGGCGATTTTTTACCAGGACTCCTTAGACCTGGTGATTTTTGACCATGGAGACTGATTAGATCTTTTGATTTCTCACCACGGGGACTTGAAGTCGTGGATGAATTACCTGACGCAGTAGAATAATTTAGCGACCGTTTACCTCTCGTGCTAGAAGATATACTAGCCGAATTGTTACGTGGACTGGACACTTTAGACTTGTTACCAGATAATCTTCCAGATTTATTAGGACTGGAGACCCTGGGTGATTTAGCTTTACCTTTCGGGCTCGGCAGTATCGGTGACTTCTTACCCCTCGGTGTCACAAGCAACGACGGTTTCCCACTCTTGTGTGTAGTTTTCGGTGTAACTTTAGGTGACTGAGTCTTGTTCCTCGAAGCTCTCGAATTCCGTTTGGAAGTCTTAAGCGAATCTCCACTGGGAGAAATAATGATCAAGTCACTGTTGTTTTGAGTGTTTCGTGACGCGC
The DNA here is from genome assembly GCA_949825045.1 of Argyresthia goedartella. Taxonomy (NCBI): domain Eukaryota; kingdom Metazoa; phylum Arthropoda; class Insecta; order Lepidoptera; family Argyresthiidae; genus Argyresthia; species Argyresthia goedartella. Next base: position 8,290,083 of record OX463831.1, on the reverse strand, counting down.
GAGAGTTTCTTGTGTTGTTGATAGAAGGTCGTTTGGCCTCTGGCGGGGTAGACAGAGAGGTCGAGCGCCGAGAAACCGACTGCTTGACGGTAGTGTTCGGTGTCATCAGAGACTTAGACCTTCTCGATGACACTGAGCTCCTGGTGGAATTCAGAGATACCGAGACCGTTTTCGGAGAAATGCTCGCTTTCGACGACGATCCACGTTTCGGTGGTTTACCGAGATACGGCGTGCTGGATCCCAATATTGTGGCATCGATTGTGGACCGAATCTTTCTGCTGCTGTTCCCTGGTGTGCCAAACGGCGTGCTCTGAACTGTAGACTTGTTACCAGATAACCTTCCTGATTTATTAGGAGTGGAGACCCTGGGTGATTTAGCTCTCCCTTTCGGGCTCGGTAGTATCGGTGACTTCTTACCCCGCGGTGTCACAAGCAACGATGGTTTCCCACTCTTGGGTGTAGTTTTCGGTGTAACTTTAGGTGACTGAGTCTTGTTCCTCGAAGCTCTCGAATTCCGTTTGGAAGTCTTAAGCGAATCTCCACTGGGAGAAATAATGATCAAGTCACTGTTGTTTTGAGTGTTTCGTGACGCGCGAGAGTTTCTTGTGTTGTTGATAGAAGGTCGTTTGGCCTCTGGCGGGGTAGACAGAGAGGTCGAGCGCCGAGAAACCGACTGCTTGACGGTAGTGTTCGGTGTCATCAGAGACTTAGACCTTCTCGATGACACTGAGCTCCTGGTGGAATTCAGAGATACCGAGACCGTTTTCGGAGAAATGCTCGCTTTCGACGACGATCCACGTTTCGGTGGTTTACCGAGATACGGCGTGCTGGATCCCAATATTGTGGCATCGATTGTGGACCGAATCTTTCTGCTGCTGTTCCCTGGTGTGCCAAACGGCGTGCTCTGAACTGTAGACTTGTTACCAGATAACCTTCCTGATTTATTAGGAGTGGAGACCCTGGGTGATTTAGCTCTCCCTTTCGGGCTCGGTAGTATCGGTGACTTCTTACCCCGCGGTGTCACAAGCAACGATGGTTTCCCACTCTTGGGTGTAGTTTTCGGTGTAACTTTAGGTGACTGAGTCTTGTTCCTCGAAGCTCTCGAATTCCGTTTGGAAGTCTTAAGCGAATCTCCACTGGGAGAAATAATGATCAAGTCACTGTTGTTTTGAGTGTTTCGTGACGCGCGAGAGTTTCTTGTGTTGTTGATAGAAGGTCGTTTGGCCTCTGGCGGGGTAGACAGAGAGGTCGAGCGCCGAGAAACCGACTGCTTGACGGTAGTGTTCGGTGTCATCAGAGACTTAGACCTTCTCGATGACACTGAGCTCCTGGTGGAATTCAGAGATACCGAGACCGTTTTCGGAGAAATGCTCGCTTTCGAGGACGATCCACGATTCGGTGGTTTACCGAGATACGGCGTGCTGGATCCCAATATTGTGGCATCGATTGTGGACCGACTCTTTCTGCTGCTATTCCCTGGTGTGCCAAACGGCGTGCTCTGCGATCCTGCAGACGTATACACCGAGGACGATCGAGAGGTGTTTTCATCGAAGGACACTAAATCGACGATGGAATAGGCCTCCACGTTTCGTTGATTCTTCGGGGTCATCGTATCAGACTTGGACATTCTAGAAGCATGCCTGGCCGGTGATTCTAAAACCTTCTGGACCATCATACTGCCGCGAATAGAATGTCTCGCATTAGGCGACTCCGGGGTCGACGTGCTTCTCTCAAACTTGAACGACGTGGCAACCGTTGTGCCGAGACTCCTCTCCAGTATCCTGCTGCTGCGGGACTGGAAGCTATTTCTCGAGGAAGATGAAGTTCGAGATGTATCCGAGTAGTGGAGCGTCAGGTCTTGTTCGCTGTCGGTGCTATACGAAGTGTCGGTGACGTAGAGAACGTCGGTGCTGTCCCGGCGCTCGAGGTTGCTGAGGTCGAAGGTGATGGAGTCGTTGATGCGGCGCGAGCTGTGCGGGCCCTTCAGAGCGGACTTGCGAGGCGGCGGGGACAGATCGAGGGTAGCCATCTGCGAGCAAACACGAGACAAGATATTATATATCCACACCGAATGACACAGGTCTTTACCTGGATACTAGTGAAATTGAGCCATACTCCTCCATGCCAGTGGCGGCTTTGGCCCTCAATACTAACTGAGGCGCCCCGCGCCGCCCGATAGAAAAAATGGCCAAGTGCGGGTCATACTTGCGGACTTAGGGCTCCGTACTATGGAAACTTTAAGATATTAAAAATAAACGTTCTATTTTCACCGATCTTAACGTCTAATAACTTAAGTGACGATGTATGTGTAAGTGTATAGTCAGCATACTAATTAGATAAAAATCTCTCAGTCAGACATTTTGTCATTCATATCACAGTCATTATGATAGATAATGTTGTCATGACATCATCGAGATTACAAATATATAAAAATCCACAAATATACATAGATATATTTAGTAAGTTCTTAAATAAAAATAATAATTGAGATATTTTAAATATAGATAGTTCTTAAAGGCCGTGTTGCTCTATGCTTAAGTACGATAAATAATTGTGGATTGGAATTGAAACTTTCAGATTTTTTATTTTAATTCAATATTGCGTTGTTTTTTTTTCTGCAAATGTATCAATTACCCGGTCGTAAAAAGTTTCGTTTTGAGTTGTTAAATTACGTAGAAGCTCTTTTTCTATTGATAGCAATGCTAGATCAGAAAGTCTCTCTTGTCCAATAGAATTTCGCAAATTGGTCTTTATTCGTTTTAGGCATGAAAAATGACGTTTTACTGAAACACTGGTCACCGGCAACGTGAGAGTTAAATTTAATAACTTGAAAATTTCCGTAAAAACTTCGTCAATATTATTCGATTTCATGAAACGTAACATGTCAATTAGCGACAATAAATAGAACTGATGGTCACGGTATATTACTAAAAGTTCTGATCGAAGTCTATCAAAATTAAAGAGTGTTCTATATTTATTCTTTATGGAATCAAGACCAGTTTCCGGGAATTCTGTTTTATATTTTTCAAATTTTGTGGCATCTACCAATGAAAATAAATTGTTTGAAATAAGATCACAAAATCTGGTGTTTAGTTGGAGCAATATGTTATCTAGAATTTCGAAATAAATAACTTTATATTTCTGAATTATATCCGAGCTAGTCATATTTTGCAGTCGTCTTCCCGATGGTAGACCAGTCTTTTGCTCCGCGTCATCAAAAAATGTTTTCGCCATTTGCTATCGGTATAATTGAAAATGTATGCAAAAACAATGGCCAAGAAAGCAAATTCGAAGGGTTCAAAGAGATTAGCAAAACCTCTTGCTTTTTGGATACATCAGATCCTGAATTCGGGTGGTTATTTCGTCAAAATAACCACCCGAATTTCGCCGTATTTATGCCGGACCAGTGAGAAACGACGATAGCCAAAATTTTAGATCGCGTGTACCAACGGGTTTGATTTGCGATTGGGATCCGTACTCCAACTATCCTGTCCAGCATTTCAGTCCTTTTCGCAGACTGGTGAAAAAATTGTGGAATACCGCTAAGCGAACTGAAAAATATTCTACATTCAGGGATGCAATTCGCGCTCTGTTCTAGGACTAAGCTTAACCGATGTGCACAACAATGAATAAAATGAGCATTTGGAGCTATTTCTCTAACACGTGTTTGTAACCCTGTTAATTCCCCCGCCATAACGCTTGCACCATCATAACCCTGACCGACCATTTTGTTTCTAAAATCAAATTGTCGAATTGTGCCGCTGATTAATCCAAATAAAGCGCTAGCGGTACGATCTGAACTGACATCATAGAAATTTAAAAAGCGATCTTGTACAGTGTCATTATGAACGTAGCGGAAAGATATCGCACATTAGGATTTAGAGGCAATATCAGTACTATCATCAGCCTGAACCGAAAAATACCTACAAGCGTGTATTTCGTCAAATATTTGCTGCATATGGCACTGTGCTATAATAGAAATTAAATCATTTTGAATTTCTCCGCTCCGTTGAAAGTCACACAGACGTCAGATTTACAGATAGTCACACCGGGCCGTTCAGTAACTACAACTGTCATCGGGCGACTATCGCCCGACGATAATCACACTCGGAGAGTCGGAGTGAACTTACTGAACGCACCCCTGTAGCGCCGAACCGTCTCGGTTGGGGGTTCGGGACTCGTCGGTGTGACATGTCTTCTCACTCTCTCTACACAATAAACGAATATATATCCTTCTTTCGTTAGGCGCTGGACTGAAGGCGCCTCTCTGCCCCTCGTACCAAGATAATGATTAACCCGGACTCGTCAAAAAACGACTCTGATAAAAGGTAATAGGATTCTCCTAATTCGTCCCGTTAAATTTGTAAAATCTCTGTTGCTTAATGCTATAGAGGCGCTAGACAATTTTTAAAACATCCAGCCTCAGCTACAGCCAGTGTTACCAGGTACACGGTAATTACCGTAGAACCACGGTATTTTTGGCTAATACACGGTCTACGGTAGCGATCCACTACCGTGTCTTTTTCTACGGTATTCTTAGATATTAACTACCGTGTAGGGAAGTAGCATACACAATAAAAGTTTGAAATCGAAGATAGGCCAATAGGCCGACATCGGGTCGCAGAGATCCGATGGTATTTTTTAACTTTTGTGTGAAATAATATTCAGTTAAATCGACGACATAAAAACGAAGAAAAGGAACAAGCTGATACCGAAAACCATTAAGGGAAATATACTTGCTCAACAAGCTATTCAACGGAATGGTCATAACTGTGTTGATTTTACACCTACTAAGAACCTGTTATCAAAAATGACGGCAGCCATATATGATAAAGAAGTTCTTATTTTAGAAGATTAATTTTAAATAAAAACATCTAAATTCAAGGTTGTTTCGGTTGCATTTTATACGGTAATTTACACAGTATTTTTCAAATGATTCTACGGTAATTTAAGTCTTAAACACCGTAATTTTAACAGATAAACACGGTAGTTTATAGTTTTAATCTGGTAACACTGGCTACAGCAGTCCAAATAGGCAAAGCAAATTGTGTGCTATGGTTACGTACAGAAGGTCGCGCCGCGGGTGGGTAAAACAAAAATGGTTTTCGGTGCAACGATGATCGCGGGAATTTCGGCAGGATATCCAATTTTGAAGTAGGCTAGTTTTCATACTATAGATTAATTGAGGCCATGAGAGCCAGAGTGGCCTAACTTCAAAAACCAAAGTTTACAGTATGAAGGACAAAAAGTGGGCCCTGATTTTAAATATTTTTAACTTCAGTAAAAATATTTTAAATATTTAAACGGTGACTCCTAGCGCCACACCGTTTACAGCATTTTTTTCAAATAAAATCAGTATTGATAAAATGACAGTTAGGCCACTCTGGCTCTCATGGCCTCAATTAATAAATAAATATTGTACCGTACACTAAGTGTATTTATGTATTTGTATTTTGATGTAGGTAGGTAGGTAGGGTGCATAGTGAGAGGTGAGGCGCAGCCTAAGTTGCCTCCCCTGGAAAACCGCCACTGCATGCTGGTTGATGGAAGAGCGTCGAGCTTGAGGCCAACCCGACTGTTTTGCTGTCGATAGTAACCGACCAGGGTACCAAAAGTCAATCGAGCGGTTATTGTGTCATCCGAAACACGGAAGCGCCCGAAACAAATGTTTTAAGTTTTTGAAGTGTGCTCGGTGTGGAAGCTTTGAGTTGGTAGATCGTGGATTGATAGGATTACCGTGAACCCTAAACATAACATGTACTACACAGTGAACGATTATACCATAGAAGACGCCCTTCGAACATATTGTCAGTCTAAAATGGTACAAAAAAGAGCACGGACCTTCACTTGACTAACAAGTAAAATTTAACCAATGAAATTATCACAAATCGTAAATGGCTCCTGATTGGTCTTCATGCAACACTAGGCCAGCCGTGACAGGCTGAAATACAGTGACAGATACGCAGTGCTTCACTCACTGTCATCGTCGCGTCATCGTTGGTTGGCTTCATGCGATAATGAACCAGCAAAATTATACTTGCATAAATTGGTTCTACAGAACGACTTCGCTAAGCTGAAAATATTATGTTTTCAAATAAATTGTAAATCACTATTTTCCAAAGATAAAAAAACGTAAATTCTAATCAATTATTACGTATCTCAGAAACGGTTAGAGAGCTAAAATACTATCATTCATTGGGCTTTCACTAAAAGGCTAGACGAGATTTTTTTGGTTCCATTAAAACGAATAAAAATTAAGAAAAAAGTGTACTCATTTAAGTAAAGTATTTTTATTTTTCACAGTTTACACACAATTTTCAAGTTCAAATAAGTCAGTTAGTTCTGAAAAGAAACATTATTAAAGAATACAAATATTTATAAATATGTTATTACGGAGGAACAGCAGCAGGTGAACTCATTAAAGGTATACCTATAATATCATTTATAAGATATTTTGTTTAACCTCTCAGTATCCGAACGCATCAATAGCTGCAAAGTCAAAATACCGTTGGTTACCACGCGCAGCTATTGACGCGCGGTGTTTACAAACCGGTATTTTGGTACAATTTTAGTGCATAATGTTGGCATGCTTGGCAAGTGTAAATGCGGCATTAGTCAAACTCTACCATGAACATATTTATCTGTGGTCTTTCGTTGAAAAAATATTCAGACTGGAAAAAACAAAATCACTTTTTCTCGCGCACGATTTATGACTGATCTTTTCTGAGCTTTTCTGAGTTTTGAAAAGGTTATCTTGTGTAGATTAAAAAGGTATCAAACAAAATGTTTATTTGTTGATGTTTTTCTCATGTCGGCTAGATTTATGTCGAGAGGGAACATTTTCATAGAAGTCGGTGATTCTCATGTCGGTTCAAAAATAAACTAGCTGCGGCGATGGGCTAGCCCTCTGTACAGCAAAAATGGAGTATTGAATTAACAACTAAACGTGAGCAAAGATGCACCTCTGCCACCCAGTATGAAAAAAGGCGAGACGCTACATTATTATTTTCAAACTTAATTAAGAGAACAATAACAATGAATTGTCAACATAATGTAACCTAGTATAGCATCACGCCTTTTCTCATATGCGGTGGCAGTTACGTGCATTCAACTACCTGCTTCATTTGCCATAACACCACCCCCCTAGATAAAATGCGATTTATTATTTTTTTGGTTTTACTGAATTTGTCGACGTACTTACACGTGAAAAGTGATCCCACTGTCCCTAAGGCGTCGATCTAAATGGTTCTTACACCACTTCACTGCACATGCAGGCATTTTGAATTAAAATAATCTTGTTATAAAGAGCCCGGTGAGCCATCTACACTCGCATGCGTCAAGGACCGGACTGAAACCTCCCTGGGTTGAGCATTTACGCCCCGCCCATTTGGGTTGACTTCTCGTTGCGTCAAAATACAGCGTAAGGTATGTTTCTATGGTATTATCGTTCACTGGTACTACAAGAATAAACTTTTATAAACTGAGCTGGTATATTATTTGTAGCTAGATAATAAAGAAACAATAATTGGAAAATATATACAATAGCGAAATCAATACAGTCGATTTCACACATATTTCATTTCACAATAATGTAAACAAGCCAATTTACACAGGATTACGCCGTAACTACTTCATTTGAATATTAATCCTGAAGACATTCACATACCGAGGAATCATTTATTGTTCTTGCATCATTTCGACACCAAGTAACTCCCCTAAGATAGTTATTTTATTGCAAAATTATCGGACGACGAATATTTCAATAGTTTGTAAAAAGTCATATTATTTTTTTACTCATCAAAGCGCATCAAAGTCTTATGGTCTTTGAAAAGCTAGTGTGGTTCATTCTTTTGAATCGATCGGATTCGATCGATCAATCGGTTTGATTGATAAAATAGTTACTAACTTACAAAATTCGTAAAGGAAAAGTATAGAAAAAAATATGTCGATGATCTCGCCGCATCTAAAGGAGTAACTGTTGCGCCTTCCTCCATATTACTGTGAGTTGAATCCAAAAGAAATGATTTGGGCACAGGTCAAATCTTTTCTCAAATCAAAAGGAAGAAATAATAAATCTTTTAAAATGGCAGAAATAAAAAATTTGCTAAGAGAAGGATTGGCGAGAGTCGGAGCAGAACAATATGCTAAATGCGTCGGTCACGTTCAAAACGAAGAGGAACGTTGGAAAAAGTTTGACGGCTTTATGGATATGGCTAGCGACGCTGTAACTAAGCCTTTTATTATAAATGTGACCGATGATGACACATCAAGTGATGATGAATCTGTCACAAGTGAATGACGCGCGTCAGGTTGGGATATTTCTCTGTCTACGGTTATTTTCTATTCTACTAAATTTTCTAAAACAATTTAATTAAGTTTTTTAGTATGATGCTAGAGCTCGTATAAGCTGAAATAACGCGCCCCACTCCTTGGTTATAGAAAAATAACGATCGAAAATCGACAGCGATTTGCGATCGTTATTTTCGATCTTTGATCAATTTGCCTTTGACATCAATGTAGGTACAACACTCAAATCTCACTCAATCATAGAAAACTGTCAACTGACATTTTTTTTTACATTATTGTGAAATGCTATCGAAATCGACTTTAGAGAGTTTGTGACCATAGATAAATTAATCACTACGTTTATGAGACGGGCCTTCTATAGAAACAATATATACAATAGCAGTCAATAGAGAAATCATTAGAGAGTTTGTGACAGTTATCAAACTGTCAAACAAATATTCTCATCTAATCATTTGAGCAAAGAGATTGTCATAGAGAGACATACAGATGTAGTGAATAATCCTTTCCTATCGGCAAAACTCGGAATAACGATAACACCCGAATGGTGCCGATGTGTCTATGAATTACTGTATTATTAAATTACGTGTAGGTATCAAATAAATCGCATACTTTATTTATCAATGTCAAATGTCAAATTGCCCGTTTGACGTATATTACACTGAGATGTTAAAACCACCACGATTCTATCATATAAAGAATTCGTTAGGTAAACAAAAATATAACTAGTTACTGAGGACGTTTTATTTCAATAAAACGCACTGATAAAAACCAAATTCCGGTTGGGATGATCTAATGATTCTATAAGGATTGGAACCCCAAAAGTCTAACTATAAGTCAAAACTACAGTACATAGGATTTTGCAGACCTTTTTTATAACAATAATTTTTTGTAATTAATTAAAAATACTATGACATAACAAAAAAGACACCTCAACATAAAACAAAACAAACCAGCAGAGAAATTAATATAAATAAATATGATTTTCTGATTGGATGAACGACTTCGATTATGACAGCGGGATAAGAGGAGGAGGAGCGGGGTGGACAATGTGATGGGAAACAATACTTCCAACTTCCATATCACAGTCAGAATCAGAACTATTTTCTGGTGTATCATCGTCAGAGTTTTCATGAACGGTGATTACAAAACTAGCCATATAATTTTCCAACTCAGGTTCGTGTTTTCGGTACTCGTTTTCGCATTTGATGGCGTGGTCACATACTTTGGCCCAAACATCGTAACCAATCATATTAACCTTTTCCTGTACCAATTGTTTCACAGTAGTCATATTCATACTGATGTTTCTTTTGGATACGTATCCCTTTATTTGAGACCATATGTTTTCAATCGGATTGAAATCAGGATGATATGGTGGCAATCTTAGTACGCTGTGTCCATATTCGTTCATAAGTTTATCTATAGAGTATTCTACAAAGTCTTGTTTGTATTTGCAAATAATTTCATATATTTCAAGTTTTGTTAATGATGGATCAATCGGAACGTTATGTTTGGATAGCCAATCAATTATGTCTTGCTTCCTGGTATTTGAATTAGGAGGTTTTTCTACGTACTTATTATGATATGCAGCATTATCTACTACTAGTACCGAATGTGGAGCTAAGTTTGGAATGAGTTGATTACGAAGCCATTTTTCATAGTTTTCATTGTTCATCGCGTTGTGATAGTCACCTGTTTTATCAGTAGACTGATACATTAACAATGCCCCAGGTATAAACCCCTTTCTACTACCAGCGTGCACTATTATAAGACGTTTTCCTTTAGAAATTAACTGTTTCACTCCGTTTTCTGACGAGTCAGCCCAGCTTTTACCTGCCAAATGTGCGGTATGGATGTATGTTTCATCCATATAAACAATCTCTCTCCCTTGCAATCTGTACTTTTTTATCGCGGCTAAAAACTTTACTCTTTTTAAACGAACATCATCTTTCTCGATAAGTAATTTTCTGTTGTTTTCAACTTTTTTATACCGAAATTCCATTTTTCTAAGAATTTTTCTTAGCGTAAAGTCACATCCCTTAAAATTTATGGCTTCGGATAACTTGGACTTCAGGGCTTTAATTGTAGGTACTTGTTTGTATATCAAATGGAAATTATACGCTAATCGGCGTATAACGTTGTAGTCAAAATCGTCAAGACCTAGACAAAATAATTTATTTGGTCTACCCAACTTTGCCGACTTCAGACTATTGGAGGTGGATTGATTTATGTATTCTTTTTGCAATATTTTATTTACTGTTCGTTGAGAAATTTCACTGGCCTCCGAAACTCGTTTTTGGACTTTACAAAAGTAAGCAGTATAGTTGGTATGTTTGAATTTGTCATTTTCAGTTGAGAAATATAAATAAATATTGAAAATAACTTCGCAGGCTTGCCGATCTAAACGTTTCCCTTTTCTTAGTGCTTTCGGCATGTCTGTTATAAATTGTTAATGTGGATCGAATAAAATCAATGTTTATTATTTACAAAAATGACAGACAAGAGTGAAATGTAAAGTAAAAAAAATATATATAGGTGGCCTGCATTAACACACGAGTCCATGAAGTTTATCACAAAATCTAACATAAATATCAACAAAATATTTCTGTGGTATTAAAGATAAAGATAAAGATAAAGATATTTTATTTGTGAATGTGGGTTACAGGGTTGTTAAATAAATATTGTTCTTGCCACACTCTACCTTAAAGGCGTACAAATATTAATTTAAATTAAATTATATTTAGATTAAATTTAAATTACATAACAATACATTATATTACATGTCCGTTTGATTATTCAAATACTGCAAATTAGATAGATCCTTAATAAACTTACGCTACCACCCACCCATTAAGCAATCTTTCAGTCACCATTGAGGAAATCTTGTACGCTATAGTAGGCTTTATTAAGCAAATGTTCTTTAAGCTTTAATTTAAATAAATGAAATGATTCTATTTCTCTGATACATTTTGGAATATTGTTATAAATTTTTGGTATCATCCCAAACACATTTCTTTGAAATAGTGCGGTCGAGTGCCGCGTTATGCTTAACATAATGTTTCTTTTTGAATTTATTTTTTTAAAATGATCCCAATTATTTCTTACATAAACGGCCATTTCATAGATATATAACGATGGTAGAGTTAAAATTCTTAATTTTTTGAAATGTGGCTGACATGTTTCTATTTGTTTTAAATGACATATCGCCCTTAAACATCTTTTTTGTGCTTTTAAGGCTCTGTCCTTATCCGTTGAGTTGCCCCAGAATATAACACCATATTTGAGAGTCGAAGCCACATAAGCATGGTATGCTGATAGCAAGGTAGTGACTCTAGCTACCTTAGCAAGAATAAATAGTGCATACGAGAATTGGCTTAACTTTGTGCAGACATTATCAATATGTGTTTTCCATGTTAAGTGGGAGTCGATTGTTAAACCTAAAAATTTGGTGTCATGAATTTCCTCAATTATTTTTGTACCATAGTGGATGTCAATTTTATTATTAATATTATTGTAATTATTTGTGAATGTCATTATATTAGTTTTATTTAAATTAATTACAAGATTATTTTGTCCGAGCCATTCAATAATATTTTTTAGGGAATTATTTATGTCAGATTCATAAGTATTAATATTTATTAACTACTCTATATAGATACTTCCTCTTGCAATGCGACCGTTCCCCACGTTGTCTCGATGGGTACTGAGTGCGGTGAAGTAGTAAGACAAAAACGAACATTTCCGAGAAAATACGAAAGGAAAGGATTATTCACTACATCTGTACAGCTTTCACACCCTCCCAACATTTTTCAGGATCGAGAGATTCTGTTAAGACCGACTCTCTTGCTCAAATCTTGCAGTCTGGGCCCATAGGGTGGTTTGTTCAGCATGCCAGCTAGCTGTAGCTCTGAAGACACTTGCTTCACTTCAAGTTCTCCGTTGATCACACATTCTCTGACGAAGAAATGCTTCAGCTTAAGCTTTCTTGCTGACTCATTATCGAGGTAGAGTGTAGGCTTGTTCAACTTCGTTAAGTCCTTAAGGAGGCTGTTCAGCCATATAAGTTCTTGAGAAGCCTCACTGGCTGGCTGCGATTGTTTCTGCTTCAGTCGACGAGATTGACACAACACTTTGGCGTTGGGATCTCCAGCTAAGTGCAGCTCCGGCGAGTAAGCACACAGTACCAGATGTAGACCTGCCAGTAGATTGATCTCCAGCAAAGTCAGAGTCACTATAACGAAGTATGTTCTCTGGTGTGTCTTTCGTGTAAGACCTATTTCAGAGGTTCCTTTGAGACAGCGTAGAATCCTTTTCACGAGAGCAATGTCTTTTGTAGTGGGCGCTTCAAGATGTCTTGATGCCATTCCGGCAGCGTAAGATATGTCAGGCGTTGTGCCTACTGATAGGAATGTCAGTGCGCCGACAGCCTGTCTGTAAGGAAAGCTAGGTTCAGCTTGTGTTCCTTGCTCTTCTCCTCCTCCCATATTTTCTTTAACAATAGGTGCCGGTGCAGACTTGCAGTTAATCATGTTGAACTTCTGTAAGAGTTTCTTTGTATAGGACGTTTGACGGAGAGTGATCTTGTCATCCACTTTGCTAATTTCCATTCCAAGAAAGTATGTAGCATGTGACGTTCTGATCTTTAGTCTCTTTTCTAGCTCATTAACAAATTCGGTTTCAGCTTCAATATTGTTGCTTGCTACGAGCCCGTCATCCACGTACACAGCGATATGGACTTTCTTTGTACCTCTTACTCTTGTGTATAAGCATAGATCAGCCTCAGACTGTTTGAATTATGATTGTAACAAAAAATCGTTAATGCAGTTGTTCTAGCAACGTAGAGTTTGTTTTAATCCATACAGGCTTCGTTTTAACATGCATACACGGTCAGCGTGGTGGTTTGCTATGGTGTATCAACGTTTTCAGGAGATGTGCCGTCGATTTGGTCTACTTGTTCAAGGGATTCTTAATTCATTCACTGTCATTCAGATGGTTTTCAGTTGTGTTTTCTTCGTTATTCTCAAATTCAAATTTCCATCATCTCTGTTTGTCGCGTTTGGTTTTGCTCTATAGAAGATGTGTCATTGTTAAGAATGTTTGAAGTAGTTGATTCGTAAAAGTTAGAGTTCAGTATTTTGACAACTTTTGAGATGACACTCTTGCGTTCAGTTGGAAGGTAGATCTTGTATACTTTGCTGATTTCTGAGTAACCGACAAACAAACCAGTGTAGTAAGCAGGAATAATTACGCGTCGAAAAAGTATGCGTATCGAGCTGTCAGTGACTCTTATGTGCAATTACATAAGGTTCATTTTATCTGAGCTCACTTTTTCACTCTGATAATTATTCCTACTTGAGCCACAGGTGTCGCTTTTGGTGCGAATTTGTGTCCTTTCCGACCTTTCTTCAGGACAAACTTTCTTCAGGACAAAGGCTTTAGATCCAAACGGGTGTAAGTGGTTGACGCAGGGCTTTTTTAGTACCCATCATTCGAATGGAGTTTGATTTCCAACAGCGCTGTTGATACTTCTGTTTGCCAAATAGTTAGCTGTATCATAGACTAATAATACACGGAGACTAGCCATCCCGAAGAAAAAATTGTGCTCCGGAAGAAAGCTTAAATTGCCGTCCAGACACAGATGGCGTTAGCCCTGTTTGCTGCTTGCTTAGACAGAGACGGCTGCCTGTTTTTTGTACGTTATAATGCCCTAGGTGGTGTCAGAGATTTATAAGACTACACTAGCGCCACCAGACTCAGATTAGATCTCAATATAATTCAAAACATGATCCTGAATTTCGTGACTTATCGGAACAATATGATGACGCAATTGGTTCGATATCAGTTGCGCAATCTGAATGTTCTGGGTTCAAATCCAAGTATTTTTCTTGTTTTTTTTAGTGCTTAAGTTTTCTTGTAAAATGGTAACGGAACCCTTCATGTGCGAATTCGACTCGCCCTTGACCGGCTTTTTAAACCTTTTCGACTTCTCCAATAAAATTTGTATCAATTTATTACAGGCGCAAAGGCAAACAAGTAAAAATACATCATGAATGAATGATGAATGAATGAATGGTGCTTCTCCAGCCAGGGTTCTAAACCTGTTCCGGTCTTTCGCCCGGTATACCAGAGGGCACAAGTTTTGAGGGGGGGCGGAATGACCTGCTCTATAGGAGGGGAAGGATAATGAATTCAATCGACCGACTCTTCAGCCTGAAGCCAATATAGGATATGTGGAATGGGGAGGATGTGGGATTTGGAGAGCAGCTGTTATTTTCTTCAAGTTCTTGTTTTCCTTCTATTTTCAGTTATTGTTATTAGTTGAGTTTCCTGAGTCGTGTTCGTTTGGGTTCCGGTAAGTTCCCAGTTTCGCTTTCGCTCTCTGTTTCTGGAATACGGTATATTTGCCTCTAGGCCATCCTGACTTCGTCCCTGTTGTGTGATGATTCTGTCCAGTAACTGTGTTCTTCACCGTAGTATTTGAGGTCATGCTTAAGGAAATCTTTCCAGGTGTATATAAGTCGGCCGTCTTTCTTCTTCCTTGCTTCGTATTTGAATGGAGCGTGTAGTAAATGCTGTTGTGGGCGTCGCAGAATATGTATTGTAACACATCCGGTGGTTTTTTATTCGTTTGGTTATCGTTTTGCCCTGTAGTCAGTCATGAATTTTGTGGTATATTGGAAAGCTTCTGGCGTTCTCAAACATGTCTCTGAGGATCAGGCGTTCATATTTTCTTAGTCAAGAACTGACTTTCAACTGTTTGCTTTAGTGAGGGTTGCCGATTTTTGTCCGTATTTTATAAACAGTGCAATGACCATTTTGTAAATCAGGCGCACTATATTCCAGTCCATGTTGGATTTCATTATAAAATGCATTAGGGCCTTGGAATTGCATATGGCTTGCCGGCACCTCTTTTTTATTGTGTCCTATGTCCTGCCGTAATATATGTGCCGAGATATTTGATTTCGTTTACGGTTCGTATTGGAACTCCGTCCAATACACTGGTTGTTTATGGGGTCTCTTATAAGAATTTTCGTCTTTCTACTTTTAAGTTTGCCATGAGCATTTCTCCGATGATATTTAATTATTCACTTTTAGCTACTCCGCGGCATAGCAGCGCTGCGTATAAACGCTCTTTCGGGTTGCGGGCGGTCCGACTCTGGAATGCACTTTTTGCACTCTTTGCACTATAAGAGACAGTCCGACTCTTTTTTCTTTTAAGAAACATATCAGAGCACTACCTGTCTCTTTCGTAAAAGTTATTGTATTTATATTATTATATGTAAAGTTTATGTATATATCGGTAATTATTTCGTATTTGCTATCTGTATTTTACAGATATTTTAATTTATTCCTAGAAATTTTAGTCATAGTAATTATTGTGCACTGCCTACCCTTTTATGATAGCAATTCCTGTAATGCCTTGTTTTGCTGGAAGAAATCTCTTTTTAGAGACAAGCTCGCCCTTGTACATGCATTTTCTTTTGATGTAACTTTTAAAATATTTGTGTGCAATATTGTGAAGGAGGTTTGTTCCTATAATTCCCTTTTTCCTGTATTTTTTAATAGCGTCTTGTCCGATGCGAGCATACAGATACCAGAGATAGTGTTTTGACATATGTATCATGTTTGTTTCCTGTATATAGGCTATGTGTATGTTTCTGTTAGTCAATTCCGCATCAATGTTGAGTCTTTTAGTTATTTCGGCGCATCCTCTAACGTTCCAAGTAGCAATGCGCATACGCTCGCATGTGACTTGTGGTTTAAATATGGGGCTGTTTCGTATCATCGTATATCCGGTGTTGTCTGGGATGTCTTCTGTTGATGTTATGGTTGACCCTGAGGAGGTCATGGGTGTTGCATTAAGTATCGGGGAAAGTATGGTGTTATCAGTTTGGTTATCGGTTGCTCGATCCGTGGGTAAATTTGGCGATTCAAGCAAGTATACGCTGTCGTAGTGGTGTCCTGTGCCGTTGAGGTTGATAGATTTCACTGCATCCGCTGGATTCTTGGGCGTGAATGTGAGCGATGGTGTATTTTGCTGGTGGATTGTTACGTTAACTAGAAAGTATTCGGCAGCTGGTATTATAATCTCCTCTCCAGCCCAAGTACCGTAATTGCGCAGATTTTCAATATTGAGTTGTTGAGGATTTCAGGTTCAGTGATTGCGAGCTTTGTTCTGTTCATCGCCGTTTTCTTCTACATATTTAACTAGGTCCTTACGAATGTGGGTGTGGTTGCATGTTAATTGACATAGGTGATTAATTTGGTCAGCAATTGCGGTGAATAGGCAGTTACCATCTCAGCATTGGTAAGGCTTCCATTACGTTATCTTCTTGGGATGTTGTTGAAAGAAAGAACTTAGAGATAGCGTGATTTATTTGAACTACCTTTGTCTACGATTAACAGATCGTACGGGTTTTGATTGTCAAAGTTTGTGCGTATCTTCGTGCGCCCTTATTCTCGGTAGAGAGCCGCTTAGGACAAAAAGTCTCTGATTTTATTGTTGTTATTGTTCATCAGTGGAAGTCTTTTGTTAATTGCCTGTTTTCTGGAAGACGGTAAAATGATCCTTTTATGATGTGCAATTGTTGGCTGTTTCTCGCTATTTCTCAGAATATGCAGTTATGTAGTAGACGGGCTTGCATTATTGATTTATTTTTGTGGGCTTGTCGGACCGGATAAAGTTAGAAATAGTTAAGTTTTGTTTTACTGTTATTGGGTAGGTTCCTGCCTAGTTTTGTATTTAGGTATACCTATCTCCTACCTACTAGTACGGCACTGTGCCTGTGGGATAGTTTGGAGTTGGCGTAGTAATTTGAAGCGAGCGTGGTATCTGTTTATGAAATGGTATTAGCATTACGAAGGGGATTACCTGCCAGATATAGAGTTCGTTTTGCCTTTTGATCTGAGTTAGGGCTATCATAATCGCAGCGATCTCACCAGGTTGTTGCTCAGCTAGTGAGACTCATTGCACTGATATCACCTACTTCAATTCACTTCATTAGTGCATATTAGTTAGGTCCGTGACTCGGGTCGAGGTTCAGTCCGTGAACAAGGCACTAAAGATGAAGTACCCGGTTGTATCTGACCCGGCGGAGGGGAATGCATGTGTTTGTGGCGTGTGAGTGTATGTGTCGGTACGGTAAGTATCAAAGTCATTGGTCATCTTATCTTGAGTTGTGCATTTTGGGTAGGCCGGGGGAAGGTGTTTAGATTTACCGCTATCATATTATCTGTTTTTGGGGCGGGTGGAACTTGAGTGTACTTTGGTTGTCGCGCTGTATTTTGGTATGGGAAAAGTGAGATGCTGTAGATTTGACTGGTTGTTGATTACGTTTTGGTGCTCTATTATGTATGCGCTGTCGTAGTGGCTGTCGGAAAAGGTCAAGTTGATAGTTCCGACTGCGTTATATTCTTGTTGGGGGCTATATACGATTGATGGGCCATTTTGTTGATGGATCGCTACACTTATTACGTAGAACTCTGCGGCTGCTATGATAATTTCTTCACCTCCCCACGTGCCCTGTATGTGGAGATTTTTTATGTACTCAGTGAAAGCTTCTGCGTTTGGTGCGTCGATCGCAAGTTTGATGCGTGGATAATTGCTGTTAGCTTCCACGTATCTAGCTAAGTCGCTTCTGATGTGGGTATGGTTGAATGTCGCTCCAAACAGATGGTTGATTTAGTCTGCAATTGCATGGAACAGGCAGTTTCCATCTCTGGGCATTGGTAGAGTTTCCATTGTAAGATATTACTACAGGAGAGAGCCTCATGCTGTTTTAGCTAATATGAATGTGTGTGGGGGTTGTTTCTAATAGGTGTACGGCCGGTATGATGAGAGACGCTGTTTGGCCTTTTACGATCTATTTTTATTCTAATGTTTCCCGGTATTTCCAAGATGGGCTGACAATATAGAATGGGTGCCAGATGTGTGAGGGAACGTTGTGGGCCTTTTGTGCTTCGAAGCTTTTTCAATTGTTCCTAAATAGCAGTCAATTGTTTTGTCTAGTTTCTGGGAATTTGGTGAGTTGGCCTTTTTATGGCATGCACGTGTTTAGTTTTTGTTTATTGTCGGGTTTAGTATATTTGCAGTTTAGCTACGTCAAAATAATTCTAGGATTGTCAAGTTTTGGGTTGGCTTATTCATAGAGTTTCAGGGTTTAGTGGAAGGTTATTGTTAATGACTGTTTTGAATGGTCTTTCGAAGATGAGGAGAAAAGAAATCTCGAGGAGAATTATCTCGAATTTATTTTCAGGCAAAGCAATATAAGTATATGTAGCTATAATAATGTTTTATTAGTTGATTTTGCCTATGACGCACCTATAAATGTGATTATGCCTTAGTCAATAGGGGCAACCGCGGCCGCGGTAAGTGGTGGTTTATTATTGTCAGGCGGCGAGTGGTCCTGAGAGAAATAAAGTTAGAGATAGGTAATCACTATCAATGATGTCCTAATCGGAATGATCTCACCAGGTTGGTGTGTTTAGCGGCGGTGGTGGTGGAGGCAGTAGCGTTGAGGGTGTGTTGCGTAGGGTCGCTCGCTGCCGGCCTGTCGCTGCGTGGCTCAGACGTGCACCTGGCCTAGAATTCTAGGGCATGCACAGAGGGGATGCCTAAGAGTATCGCGCAGTTCTCTGGGCATTCATTACACTTGACCGCACTAGTATCATCACAATCACTGAAATGCGCGGTATAGCACAGATGGGGTGCCTAGATGGATCGCGCACATTCCCCAGGTAACCCTTACAGTAACACGCGGTATAAGCCAGCCTATAAGCCAGGCTCGTTTTCGGGCCTCCGGAGGCAGAACAAAAGGCGCGCGCCGGGGATGAAAACTATTGTTTGTTTAAATGCGTTTGCGAGATCTCGGGGGGACACGTCCGTTCGGTCCGGCAACACAAACGCCACTCGCAAACAAGTAAAAATACATCAAATGAAATATACGGTCAAGTGCGATTCGTGCTCGCAAACGAAGAGTTCCTTACCACCGCACAATGGAAGGGATGGTATGGAGTGAATAGGTTTTTTTTTCTTTATTTTAATGTAATACAGCAAAATGTTAATTACAAAGTTATTGGTTTTTCATGCTCCGTGTATGTATGTAATCAGGTAATTTATAAGTTTGTATGTGGTATCGTAAGAAATTGTGCCCCCTCTATTAAGAGCATACATTTCTCTATAGTTTACCTGTAATATTTAAGTAATGACCAGGACAAGGTCATTGGGAGTCGTCGCTTGAGGGACCGAGGTTTTGACAACTGCTCTAAATCTGATTAAACTTTGGCTCTGGGGCTTTCCTGGTCCAGAGGATCTCGCTCGCTGTGCAGCGCGGTAACACTGCCAGTGTAATGGGATTGTTTGCATTATGTATTTGTATAATTTTTCCTTTTTAAGGTAACCCTAAGAATACGCGTGAAGCACCGTACACGTGTAAGAAAATTAATTACAAAAGTTGCTCGCAATACTATTTGCAGTAACTACATTAAATAAATAAATAAAACCTAACTAAAAAACTTTGTCCCAATAAATAAAACCTTATAAACAACATGCAAAAGGTAATTTGTCCGCACTGGGGATCTAACCACGATCAACCGCTTGAAAGTCTGAAGATGAACCGCTCGGCCATCCACCTTGCTGATAAGAATGGCGAATATTACAAATACGTTCTTTCGTTCGGCAATGAAAGCATTGAGATTGTGGTAAAGACTGAAATTACAATTTAGTGATGAAAAATACTATGAGCGACATCTAGATTGTTACCAATGAACTATTTTTCGATGCACGGTGCTTTGTATGGCGATGGACACTCTTCTTTATATTATTACTCTATGGCTATATTAACTGCTTCAGCCCATAGATGCATCGGGGCTTTGGAATCAATAAGCATCGCTCTTGCTTTTTCCACTAGTGTCCGATTCTTCCGTTCTGCAAGACCATTTTGGTGTGGCGTGTAGGGTGCTGATAAAATTCTTTGTTGATGTATTCCGTTCCATTGTCAGTTTGCAAAAATTTGATCTTGTTGCCAGTAAAGTTTTCCATTAGTTTTTTGTATTCTTTAAACTTCTCAAGTACTTGCGATTTATGTTTTATGAAGTGTACGCTCCCATCCATATCTACTGTAGTCGTCTATAAACGTTACAAAATATTTGTTTCTTCCAGTGCTTGGGGATTTCATAGCACCACAAACATCACTATGTACAATTTCTAATTGTTCAGTGGTTCGTGGTATAGATCTAGGTTTGGGATTTGGCACTTGAGTAATTTTGGCTTGAATGCAGGCCTCACAGTCTGACAGTACCTCGTCTTTGTTGAAGTTTAAGCCGATTTGAAAGTCGATCGTTTTTCAACGCTAGGTGATGGTCTTTGCCGTTCATGTGTCCCAGTTTTATATGCCAGTCTCTGATGGAGTTTTCTACTGTTGTCACCATGTTTGTTTCAGGTGTAGCTGTATAGCCATGTTTAATTTGCGTTTTGACATAGTAAAGATTGTTTTTCTTTTGGAAGCGTAGAGTTGGTAGATCGTGGATTGATAGGATTACCGCGAACCCTAAACATAACATGTACTACGAGAATAAACGTTTATAAACTGAGCTGGTATATTATTTGTAGCTAGATAATAAAGAAACAATAATTCTTCTTCTTCTTCTTTACTTTTAATGGCGGTCTAACAACAAATTAATATCGCCAATGTCAAGTGTCATCTCTCTTTTTTTTCCCCTTTTGTTTTTAAAAGCTTGATCTTCCATCCAAGGAAACAATAATTGGAAAATATATACAATAGCAGTCGATAGAGAAATCAATAGAGTTTGTTACAGTTGTCAAACTGTCAAACAAATATTCTCATCTAACCATTTGACCCAAGAGATTGTCATAGAAAGACATATAGGTTTCACAAAATGCCATATGGAAATGGGATACCTATCCATTACCGTCCCAGCCAGATATTACCTGACTGCATGATCGTTTCCGATGTGCCAGTACCGCCAGGCCTCGGGCGACAACTTAAGTTAATTTAATGAAATGTCACTTAAATAACAACGTTGAGTTTACATAATAACGAAGTAGGCTGTGACATAATGTAAAAGGCCCACTACTCACGACACTGCCCAGCTCCCTTCCATAAAAAGAGTCAGTCACCTTATTATGCATTTCTGTTGTCAATCGCAATACCTGTGTAGCCTTTATTATGTATTACTGATATCAGTCGCAATGCCATACAAATTCGAAATCAACCAATCACATCGCAAGAAAAGACAGCTCGTGCAAAATAATTGTGTTCTTATTGGTCGATTTTTTTATGTGATTGTTGTCAGAATGACATAATAAGGCTACAAGACAGCGGCACGAGACACCTGCATGCATTTGAGCGAGAAATTTGCAGGTGTAAAACGGTTCTTACATTACCCTGAATGCAGGGTGCCATGGCCCCCAAAATGGGATGTCTGCTTATGGCCGGCCACACGATACACGTATTAGAATTGTATGGCGTACCTCCGCCCCGCCTCGTCTTGCCTTGTTGGCTGCAGCATGCGGCGCCGCACGCATCGTGTGGCCCGGCCCTAACTCTTATTACTCCTCTCTTATTAAGGGTTTAGGGACCCTGATTCAGGCAGGTGTAATAATCAGCCATTTCACCTTTCCGACTGCTCGGCAATGTCTTTAAAGTATTGGGGCCCCAAAACAATGAATAGCTAGACAAGACAACAATAACATTTCTAACCTGTTCACAGGACAGAAAAAACATTGTGATTTTGTTATGGTTCTGTCACATGTCAACAGTTGGCATTTCATGCCGTGTCGGTAGAAACGTGCGTGACGTGTGCTGTCAATTGCGGAAGATGGTGGACTACACTAGGTGAAGTTCCAAACCTAATTGATCTATAAATATTTTTTCACACCTTTCATTCGGAAAAGTAAGTTTTGCTCCACGACCAGAGGGAGCAAAATGCTACTTTTCTGTTCAAGCTACTTTTTTAATTTATTCATTGGCATGTAGCATTTACGCAATGTGCCAATTGAACACAGATTAAAATAATAGAATGTAATTATGAAATTACATTACAATCGACTACGATGGCATAGTCGATTAAAAACGAACATGTTTCAAGTTTTAACTTTAACAACGTTAAATGAAAATTTATGAACTTTTCGTAATGTTTAAAAAAAATGTCACAATAAATTATTTGTTTTACTGAAATCAAAACTATCGATGAGTGTCATTGTGATATGATGAATATTGATATCCGAAACCATTGTAATATTGGATTCGATTATTATTACACATTAGCAAAAGTACACAGGAATATTTTATCTGTGGTGACCTTTGCCTAATCCTTCACAATCCGCCATTATAAAGAAAAGTTTTGTTTACGTTGTTCGATTACTGTAAAAGTGGTGAAAGTATACTTCAAAGTACAGTTTTTTTTTTTTGAGCATTTAATTTAAATTTTCGAAAAGTTGTATGTGCCACACAGGAGCAAAATTATTTTCGTCATGGGCGTTAACGCTTGAATCCCTCGTTACGCTCAGGATTCTAACTTAGAATCCTGAGCGTACTTCACTCTGGATTCAATGTACCGCCCTAGCCGTAAATACATCATTTTGCTCCCTTGTGACACAAGTAACTATTTCCGTATGATTAATTTTATTTCCTCGCAGTAGTCGTGAAAAGCCAATGCCAAAAGTGCAAAAGGCGGGCCCGTGTCTCAGGGGACTCTCTAAAACTCACTGGTCCATCTATTGCTCACGACAATGGAAAGCCTCTATGACAATGTACAAATAGCAAAAGGATTTTTGGCGTCGTCTGACCGAGGCCACCATCTCCCTCTCGCCCATGAATGCATCTCTCTTGTACCCATGCGCGCAAACTTGGCGTCACGTCAGGTATACTATTGAACCCTCATTCCCGTGGAATTATTTTGGGAAACATTACCGGCAGCGCGAGTGACAATGGGAAGGGCTAAATGTGCAGTAAGGTAGGAGCTACAAGGAAGTGCAGTGAACTCACCGAGGGGTCGCTGGCTCGCCTGGTGCCGCGGCGTGAAGAGCTCGGCTGTGGAGTGACGTCACTGGATGCCGCCTCCTTGGAGCGTCTGCCTGCAGACTTAGCGCTGTTGGACAAAAACGTCCACTTTATTCGCCTTCGCATTATTAATTCGAGGTTTCGTTCAGGCTCCACAAGGGGCTGAGTAGATTGCATCTAATATTTAAAAAACATAACACTTGATACTTAACACTAGGTACCAGTGGCGGCTGGTGCCTCGGAAAACCGATGGTGCACTCCATGATTTTAATGAATATTTTAAAGAATGGGTCAAATAAAATGCCGCAATTTAAGAAAAAATAAATTTTATTTATATTTTAGATCAATTCTGCGTTCTTTGTTTGACGCGAAATGTTCAATGACTTTTTTATTGAAGTCTGGCATTGAATGAATAATTTTTTTTTCTATGCTGAGCACAGAAAGCGCGTTGAGCCGATCCTGGGTCATGGTATTTCTTAAAAATGATTTAATTCTTTTCAGTGTCGAAAAACATCGCTCGCTCTCAACTGATGTCATTGGAATAGTGCATATAATTTTTAAGAGTTTTGTCGTCTCTGAAAAAGGCTCGACGAGATCATTGTTATAAATAAATTGCAAAATTGCAATTGCACTATTAGCGTTAATAAAATCGTCACGATTGTAAATTGTACACAGCTCATTCTTTAATTTGAATTTGTCCAAAAAGGTGTAAGACGAAACTGTAGTCTTGAAATCTTCTTCGGGAAAAGTGGCGCGATAGCCAATAAAGTTTTCGCAGTAAAACAATTTGGCGGCGATCAAATGATTACTAAATTGGAATCGGGCTTTCACTTGCGTGATAATTACATGGCAAACTTCTTTTGCGACAGCTGAACTGGAAGTTTGATTTCTTCTTGAAGATGCTGGCTGACCTGGCTCTTCAGTTTGGTCAATAGAGTTACGTGCATTCTGAATGCTTTTTTCAAAGTTGTTTTTTATGGTCACTAAATCTATATTCCTTTTTTGCATCTGTTTGAACAAAATTTCACTTTGTGGCAGAATGGTCTGAAAAAAGTCGAGCCAGTATAAAAAGGTACTATCATTCAGATATCTTAGTAACATATCGGCCTGGTTTATAGTGTTTGTATCGTTTTCAGATTCCATTATGCTGGTCATGCATTCTTTTAAAGCATCTTTGTAGGTATAGACTGAGTTGACTGTACGAGAATTGAAGTTCCATCTGGTTTGTGGGGCAGCAGGAATCCTCTTTGACACAATTTTTTTTAAAACCTCTGTACGTTTAGTTGAACGGGAAAAAAACTTTGGAAAAACTTGGAGATTAGCAAAAAACTTCTGTACCGTTTTGTTTAGACATACACTTTTTTCAATTATTAAATTCAGTTGGTGAGCATAACAGTGAACAAATTGTGCACCTGGATACACACTTTTTATTTTAGCCTGCACTCCACCAACATTTCCGCTCATCACAGAGGCACCATCATAACATTGCGCTATCAGTTGTTCTTGACTTATTTGTAAATTCTGTAATTCTGTGAGTAAAGCAGAACTAAGCCCGTCAGCAGTATGTGATTGTGGTGTTAAGTACTTCCAAAATCGTTCATGTACCTGTCCATTATCTTCGTACCTGATAATCATTACCATCTGCATAATTGTTGATACATCGGTAGTTTCGTCAACTTGAATTGCGACGTAATCACATTTTTTCACCTTTTCCGTTAATTCAGAGTGGTATACAGCCAAAATAGAGTCTAATATGTCGTTTTGGATAGTTTTTGACGTACCTTTAAAAAGCTTCGATGCTGAAAGATGCTCCCTCATTACGCCATCCAACTCGGACACAAAATCCACAAGGCCACGAAACACACCAGCATTCTGGGATTCAGTTGTTTCATCGTGGTGTGGCCTCGCAAAGCTAATTCAAACGCACCACAAAATTTGACACAGTCGATTAGGCGCGATAATATATACCTATTTTTTTCAACTTGTTCGTTGTACTTTTGTATGTTGGCTCGATAAACAGAATCTAATTGGTTTCGGATATCTACGGTGCCTAACACAGACATACTCAAAACATTTTGCAGGTGAACTTGCGAAGAATCATGCTTTTTTATTTTTTCCCCCAAATGAGTTAAGTCTTTAAGAAACGGGAGTCTTCCGTCCAAATCGCTTCTCCGCCGAAAATAACACAGGGAAAGCAAAAAAAAGCATTTAGTCTCTCACATCCACATAACCACTTCTTTTTGTCGTACATTTCCATTTTAAAAGTTCTAGTAAACGATTTGTTTTTTGTTTTGCACGCCTGTTTTATTGTTAGAAAAGGCCGGGGCGGTCCAGCTGATTTAATACTTAATTTGTTGTCATATGTCCTATTTGATTTTATAAAGTCAATATTGTATTCACTCATTATTCACTCTAATCTCAATTAAATAGACAAACAATTAACCGCAAGCGCGCGCAAACAACAACTGACTGACGACAAGTGCATCGAGCGTAGGTCAAGGCCTCGGGGTCACGCGGCGCGGCGCCCCGCGCTTTCGTATTCTTTCGGCAATTTCCGGTCGCGTGCGGCGCACGAATCTATCCTAAATCTGCATACATTTTGTGCTACGCATCTTCCGTCTCACGCGCCGGGCTGTTTGCACCGTGTTTCATAGGAGTCGTATGAGCTAGCGGCGTGCGCTTTCCCGAGCGCACGGGGCCGATTTTGTTCAAGCTAAAATAAGCTTTCCTTTGCAGTAGAAATCAAAACAGGATAGTCTGTTTTTATTTACCTCGTAATAACAAAACATGTATAATCAGATATTTAATTTCTGTATAGGGCAGTATGGATGGATGGATAATGATAGGTATATATAGCGTTGCCAGGTCCTCATACCGAAAAGCCGGACAGAGCTGTGAGTTTGGCCTAACATTTGGGTCAAAAAGCCGGACATCCTGCATTTTCAACAATTTTAAATATTCGTGTAAAAAATATTTTTTTTTTGGCCTAACATTTTGGTAAAAAAGCCGGACACTGCATTTTAGGGGATTTTTTGGTATTAATGTAGAAAATTAATGAAAACCAAGCTTTTTTGATAATTTACAATAAAACTGATGCCAAATTAGTCTAAAAGTACTTTATTATTAATCAGTCTCAATAATTCTTTCCTTAATTCAAATTAAATGCAACATCAGTCTAAATTATGTGTCTTAAATTCTCAATATATAAAACAAAACAGAACCTATTCTGTAAATAATCAAAACAAAACAAAACTTCTTCTCTTAATAACCAAAACAAATCTCTACTCTTATTAATCAAAACAAAACTTCTTTAAATAATATAAACTCGACACTTCTTCTCTTAAATAATCAAAACAAAAAAGACTTCTTATCTTTCAATTAGACATTAAACATTATTCTAAGGGGCGATTGCTCCATCCCCAGATAAACAGGCAGATAGTCTATCTGTCTGTTTATTCGACAGTTAACAATAAACTGAATTTTTCAATCGTCGGGTAGGATATAACAGTGAAATAACTTTGCTATCAGAGGAATAAATCTATCCGCCTCTTCAACGGCCAGATAACTGTATTCAGTAGAATAAAGTAGTTGTCTGTCGCCAAAAGTCATATGTCACTTGGTTTATTTGGTTTGGTTTGAGCAGTTTGAGGTTATTTCCATTGGTTATTTCTAGTAATTTTTCTGTTACTGATTATTATACCACGTTCCTACGGATTTGGCGAATTGCTATGGATGTATTTGATACAATTGACGACTTGGCAATCGAAGAAGAGGCCATGATAAATGATTACTTAAATCCACCTGAGCGCAAAGAAAGGATGGTGAGACCGAGGACTGACCATTTCACTATGTGGGATGAAAAAGAATTTCATCGCAGATTCAGGCTTTTAAAAGAGTCTGTGCTATATTTGCTTTCGCTGATAGAAGATAAAATCAAGCGCAAAACACAAAGGTAAGTGTTATTTAGATATAGTACCTACTACCATCTACTTGTACCTACCTAAAAGTGATTTTACCCTACAGTAATGATGTGCATGTGAAATTATGAGTACACCATTGGCACCACCAACAGTAATAAATAACTATCTACCCACTACTCAGTTTTATCTAACCCTAAAATTGAATTTTATTGATTCAGGAACCAATGTATCCCACCCATGTCGCAGTTATTAATAACTCTAAGGTTTTATGCCACTGGGAGTTTTTATAAAACAGTTGGTGATTTTGGTGGCATTCATAGCTCTACTATATGCCGCATTATAAAAAGAGTAACGGAAGCCATAGCATCACTGAGACCTGTTTTCATAAATTTGCCAAGAAGCGCTGATGAAGTCAGAAAGCGCCAGGAAGAATTCTACAAGATTGCCAGATTCCCTAGAGTATTCTCAGCATTAGATTGCACACATGTTCGGATTCAGTCACCCGGTGGAAACACAGCAGAGAACTTTAGGAACAGAAAGGGCTTTCTATCTTTTAACGTGCAAGCGATGTGTTCTGCAGAATTAATGTTCCAAGACATAGTTGCACGTTGGCCTGGCTCTACTCATGATAGCATGATATTTTCGAATTCTCATGTAAAATTCCATTGTGAGAATCACGCATTTGGAAATGGAATCATACTTGGAGACAGCGGTTATGAACTAACTAATTATCTACTGATTCCAATTCAAAACCCAACAACACCTGCTCAGAGCTTGTACAATGAGTCACAGATCCGATCCCGGAATGTCATCGAAAGATGCTTTGGAGTATGGAAAAGACGCTTTCCGGTCTTAAGTATTGGTTTGAGATGTAAACTACCACTTGCACAAGATGTAATTGTAGCTTGTGCTGTATTACACAATCTAGCCAGAACAAAAAATGAAGATGAACCTCAAGAGGACCCGGAAGTACATGTTCCACCTCAACCTGTATTTCCTTCCTCTGAAACAAGTCCTCCCGTTGCTGATGAAAGGCACCAGACAAGAAACATTATGCTAAGTTATTTTCAAGCTCTTATGGTATAATAGATAAGTAATTAAATTTAGCTTTTCCTCCTTTGTAAAATAAAATTTCAAAAGCTTGTTATTGGTTTTATTTCTCGAAATTTAGGAAAAACTTATAAATAACTATACCAAACAACATCCTAACTAAATAATATCATTCATAACAGGCCCAGATTTCATGTTTTTAATCAGCACTGCATGTATTTCTTCCTTTCTTCTCTCATCATTGGCTAATTGCAACATTTTCATTTTATGCTCCTCCGCCACAAACTGGTGTTGCTTTTTGGCAATCTCCATTTGCAGCTGGACCAGTTCTAAACGAGCTGCGCTTAATTTGTCTAGTTTAGAGGTGACACTTGCTCTTGTCGCTGTGTCTGGTTTTAAAACTTGTGAAACCCTTGTTTTAAGCGCTTTTGGGTGCCATTTTTCCCATTTATTTACTTTTTGAGAGTCATTATTGACATCATCTTTAAATGTCTCGTCCATATTGTCGTCATCATCTTTGACTGACTCCTCCATATTGTTCACGTCATCTTTGTATGACTTGCCCATATTGTTAATGTCATCCTTGAATGACTCGTCTGTAACTTCAGTTGGCTTTGGAGGAACGACTTCCTCTTCATGAGTTGACAATGGTAAAACTTCCACTTCAGGAAATGTCAGTATGATAGTATCACTATCGTGACGAGCTTCTAATCCTGTTATATTTGAGCAAATGCTCATAACTTTCTCCTCCGTTTCAGTAAAATCTGGAGCTTCTGATGGCCCACCACCAGTTCTGTATTGCTCCTGCCTTCTCAAAGAGGACTTCTTTTTTGTGTTTTTTTTAATACCTTCATATTTTAGCTTCAACGTTTTCCACGTGCGGATACCTGTTGAAAATCCACAGGCGTTGAAGCCATCTGCAATTTTGATCCAGGCATTTTCTTTGTCCTTATTTGTGACCGCGTCAGTCTTTTTATTTTCAATTATTTGCTTGTGCTTATTTACAAGATCGACGAGCAACTGAACCTCGGCAGTATTGAAGTTGGCCGAGCGCTCTCTTTTTAATACACTTTTTTGAGATTCCATTGCAAATTTCAGTAAATAAAATCACAATATCGACGATCCAAACTAAATGTTACCAAACAATAACCTCAGAAGAAGTAATCACCACGTTGATTGAAATCAGCTGTTGCTTGAGACGCCATCTTGCAAATGACGGGAAATTATGACGATAGTCTGTCCTGCTCCACTACCACTGTTTTCTATATATTTGTTTCATCTTTCTGTTTCAGTTTCAGTTTTAAATAGTTTATTTTCATTGGATTTTACATAGAGAATCTAATATAAAACCTCTTAAAAATAGTCATTAAAATTAAAAATAGTTACCTGCCTAGGTGCATTCGAAATGTTGTCCTCAATGTGAGGAATGCACAAGAAACACATTGCATACTCTTTTCAAAATTCAAGTACTTATGTCTAAACAATAATTGTTTGCTCAATTTACATGAAAAGAAGCTGTCAAATGGAGCTAATTTACTGCCAGACCAGTTTATCATTTAACCTTACAATCCCCCAAGCCTCATATGACGCTCGCCTCGAGTACCGTCCGTCCCCCAAGCGTCATATGACGCTCTCGCTCCCGCGCTTTTTTAAACCGGTATATTTTGGCCAATTTTTGTCATGTTGGTACTGTTAAAGATTTTCCAGACGCTCAATAAGACAAAGTCTATAATCCGATACAATTGTCTATGGTCATTCATAGAAAAAAATATTCCAAACGTGCCTCAAAAAAAACACTTTTTCGAGGACTTTTTTTTGGAAAATTTCAAACGCTGAAATATTGAACAGTTTATATAAGAACACACTAATGTTTTTATTGTTTTGAAAGGGTAATGTTATTTAGATTACGTAGGTATCAAATAACATGTATATGTTGTTGATGTTTTTCTCATGTCTGCTAGATTTGTGTCGAGAAGGACCATTTTCATAGATGTCTGTGATTCTCATGTCGGTACAATAATAAAGGAAGGTCACTGTAACATTAGTTTTGCATTGACTAAGAGAGGGTTTCATTAGCTACTCATATTTAGCACTCTCATAGTTCTAAGAGTTACCATTTCAACATAATCACTTGATACGTCAGTCAAGTGTCGCGCGCCGCGCGGGCTTAAGTGTGCCTGGGGGACGAGCTGTGTCGGCGCCAAGTGGCTGGGGGTGCGAGGGGTTAAATAATCCTCAACTTTATAGTATGCCTTTTTAATTAATACATTCTTAACAGTTTTCTTGAATTGTTTTTCTGATAAATTAATAACATTGGAGGGCAACTTATTGTAACACCTAACAGAAAGCCCCTTGAAGCTAGAGGAAACTTTGCTTAAACGAAAATGAGTATAAGATAATTTTAATTTGTTTCTAGTATTAACTGAGTGAAGATCACATTTTCTATTAAAGCTACTGATATTTTTGCGGACATACATAATATTTTCATAAATATATTGAGAGGGAAGAGTCAAAATATTAATATCCTTAAAATTATCTCTCAACGATGATCTAGCCTTCAAGTTATAAATGGCCCTAATGCTTTCATTTCCTTTGCTATTAACATTGATTTTTTGGGTTCTGTTCGACAAATAAGAATGAATTAATTCATTTGACTTATCTCTTATTCCATAATGTTTAAGTTTATTGAGCAAGGTCTCATGATTTACGCAATCAAAGGCTTTGCTCTGAGTTCGGATTGCCAGGATTGAAATAAAAAGGTCAGATAGCTAACTAAGGAATAAATTACCATTGAAAAATGAGCGACTTACTATCAGACTGATAAACAGCTAGGTAAAAATGTTCGCTTGATAGTTATCCGACTCTTTATCTGGGGCTGGAACAATCGCCCCTAAATATTTTTGGTTTGCAGTAACAAGCTTTAAAAGTTCAGTTTCTTTTATTATGCAGTTGTAAAAATCCTTGCACGATAAGTGTTTTAAATTGTATTCTACGAGTAGCATTTTAGCAACTGTATCTACGTTAAGTCTGTTGCGCTGTTTTGACCATTGTTGACCTATTAGAGAGAAAACTCGTTCCACGTTTGCATTGTGGCCTGGAATCGCGAAATAAAATTGGCAAATAGTTAGAAATTCTGAAAAGCTTTCTTCAGAATTCATTGATTTAAAATATTGGACCCATTTTTTGTGGGCTAACTGTTTCTTGAAATCAACATCCTCTTTATTATTAATTAAAAAGCTTTTCAGGTTTTGCAGTTGATCAAAACATTTGCTGACATCAATTTTGACGTTGTTTATCGTTATGATACTTATAGTATTGGAAACTTGATTCCATTCAGGAACATCTTTTAAAGACATCCATGAAAAATGTTTTGTCTCTTTGTATAGGTTTTCAGTCCATGATTTTAAATATTGTACTGCAATTGTGTACATGTTGTTAATATTTTCTTTGAACGCAGTCACTTGGTCAACATTCTTGTCAATGTCATTAAACTTACGTAAAATAGAAACCACTTTTAGTGGACAAAAATCTTGTTCAATCCTTGCATTTATGCTGTTCATTATTTCAGAACAGTTTTCTAATACCTCATTCACTGAAACATCAGCCTTCTCTGTATTTTTGATGTAGTTTTGATATATGGCCATGAAAGAATGAACAGCCCAAAAATAGCCTTCGTTCAGATCATTTTCGAAAAATTCTCTTAATGTTCTTGATGCATTATTCCCGCTTGTCAGAAAATATGACTTCAGCGGGTCATACATCTGTAAGATTCTTTCTATCGCTGGGAACAAACTCAGCCAGCGGGTCTTTGAATGATATAGCATTTGTTTAAAATGAACGTCTAATTCTGAACTAATCCTTTTCAGTTCCTCTGTGCGTACTGTAAATGTAGCAAAATGATTGTGAAGCTGCATGACAATACTTTCAAAGCACAATGGCAAAGAATCGAGAGACCTATGGACGGAATTATTGAAAATATGCGCAACGCAACCGACTCCAACTATATTTTCATTATTCGTTAGAGATTTTAGTAGGCAAAATACATTATTTTGTCCTCCTCTGTCTTTGCCGCCAAAATTCGTAGCAGCATTATCAGCCGAATAAGCCACTAGTTTGTGCGAGAGGTTTTGTCGTGCAGAGAATCGTAGACGTAATTAGATATCGTTTCGGATGTCTCATTTTGTTGAGATTGTAGGTCTATAAGGGAGACCTGAATCCCGTCTTTCATATAATCAAAATACTGAATTAACAGCGGAAATAGCTTAATATTCCCATGATTGCTTGCATCGGTGGAGGCGCTTATGTATTTTATGTCACACAAATCGTCCAATGTTTTTTTTAAAACATATGGAGCAAGAACATTTTTCAAAATTGCTTCTGCCTTTGTCCTGGCACAGGATACTTCTTTCGCAATATTTGAATCTGCATTAAGTCATTTTTGAAGTGGCACTGTACAGTCTAGTGAGTTAAACGACTGAATGTGTTGTACTGTATGAAAAACCAACGTAGCCTCAGCTGCTTGCACTTCACGTTTTGGTCCTGCTTGTTTAGTAACGAAGCTATCCATTTTTGATGAATAGGCAGAGGTCCTGATATTTTTTCTATGCTTTTCTGTAGCCAAATGTTTTTCCAGGTCATATTTTCCTTTGCTGGCTATTGATATGATCTGGTCACATACCTCGCATTTAACCTCCCATGGTTCAGCTTTCGGGCCTGCCGACTTAAACATTTTGTAAGAGTTTTGTAACTCTTCCGAAAATATACATTTTCTTTTTGGCATTTTGTTTGAGATCTGAAAATAATAAAACGTTTTATTTACCTATTTCTTACAGCATCACTCACATACACTACACTCAACTCAACACATGATGGTTTATTAAATTTAAGTAACACAGAGTACTGTACAAATACAAAACTTACCAAAGTTCTTGTCGCTAAATAAGAAAAACAATAAAGCGACGTGCATACACACGCACGCGCGCGCCTCTGCCACCGTTCGCTAGCGACGTAGCGACTACGACTGAGCGTTAGAATGTGTGTGTGTGCAGTGGCGCAGGCAGGCGACGCAGGGGAGCGGGTGGGCGGGGGCAACAGCGCTCGCCCTCGCTCGGCCGGCCGGCGATGGCGCGGCGCCGGCTTCTTTCGTTCGCGAATTCGGTCTCGATGCGCGCGAATTTTGAAATCTAAAAAGCCTAACAAAAGCCGGACAGGCCGGACGACGCTTATTTTGGCCGGACAGGCAATCAAAAAGCCTGACTATGTCCGGCTAAAGCCGGACGCCTGGCAACGCTATCTCTAACCAAGGCACTCTTGCAGAATGGACAGGATATATTTAACTTATTTACCTATGGGCACTGGGCAAAGACCGCACAAATTGGAAATAAATGAAGAAGATTACGCAAAACTTATTTGTATAGGGCACTGTGTGTTTGAAATATGTCAAACATTTTCAGCAACTTGGTTGTATGGATATTGAGAATTAATTTCTCTGATTCGGAAATCTGCTAGCTTTACTTAATCTGCGATTCATTTGTAATCTCAGGTGAAAATGTATTTACTCACTCTGTTTTTGTTACAAACACTTGTCTACATGGAACTAATTTACTCACTCTGTGTTTGTTACAAACACTTGTCTACATGGAACTAATTTAACAGTTTTCGTACCCATTGGGGAGGCATAACCAACAGCGCATGAAAACATTCTGAACAACATAAAGAAGACCTACGAGGTTGGTACGATAAGTACTTAGCCTACAAAATAAAAACCGGTCAAGTGCGAGTCTAAATCGCGCACGAAGGGTTCCGTACCACCGTTCAATGGAAGCGATGGTGTGGAGTGAATAGTTTGGATTAAGTAGGCCTCCGTGGCGGCGATGACCTCCTCATTCGCATCAAGTTTCGGGAGGTCTGCTAAGTAGGCCTCCGTGGCGGCGATGACCTCCTCATTCGACTTAAGTTTCTGCCCGACGAGTGACTTGTTCCAGTTTGGAAACAAAAAAGTCGCACGGGGCCAATCTGGAGAATAGAGTGGATGGGGCAGCAGTTCATAGCCTAATTAGACCGGCCTGCGAATATTATAGAATAGATCGTGGTCTTTTGTCACGTTATCCTACGTGGTAGCCGTTTTCGGGGCACCTGGGCGTGGCTCACCAAAAACCAACGTGCGACCACGTTCGCCATCGGAGGAGAAGAGTCACCGTATGCAGCATCCTAGCTCTTTGATTTCGCTGCGTGATTTCCCTTTCAAAAACAAGAATCGAATCACCGACCGATATTGCTCTTTGTCGATTTTTCTAAAATCCGCGGACAAGCCCGCTTTTACACGCGGTCAAAACACAAATAAAAGTCCGATTCAGCTGAAATTTTAACAGCAGCCGTCTACGACGATGTACTACACGATAGTAAATTTCTCTTGCGATATTGGCGCCATCGGGCGGTGAGGCTAAGTACTTATCGGACCGCCTTCCTAGGTGCACTACACATACCTCTGCGGCGTCTTCGTCTTCCTCCCCTTCCTTCCGCTCCCAGGACTCTTCCTCACCGGACTATGCTTCTTCACGAGCAGCGAAGGAGTCTTCTTAGCTGACGCCGGGGCCGGTACCGCGGGGGAGAGCTTGGACTTGGCCGTGTGGCCGGTGATCAGTAGTAGCGCCGCTTGCTTGGTGTGGTCTGGTGGTGGAACGGCTTTATGGTTACATTACAACCATGCAGCTTAACTGTATAGGTTCCTGCGGTAGTGGAGCGGTGCGGGACTGTTGTCGTGAGGTCTGTCTGTGAGGCGCGAGACTTTAGAGCGGGGTTGGTACAGTATGTAGTGAGTTGTCGTGACGTTGTAAGGCACAAGACGCGAGACTTCAGAGCGAAGTTGGTACAATATGTAGTGAGTTGTCGTGACGCTGTAAGACGCGAGACTTCAGAGCGAAGTTGGTACAATATGTAGTGAGTTGTCGTGACGCTGTAAGACGCGAGACTTCAGAGCGAAGTTGGTACAGTATGTAGTGAGTTGTCGTGACGCTGTAAGACGCGAGACTTCAGAGCGAAGTTGGTACAGTATGTAGTGAGTTGCCGTGACGCTGTAAGACGCGAGACTTCAGAGCGAAGTTGGTACAGTATGTAGTGAGTTGCCGTGACGCTGTAAGACGCGAGACTTCAGAGCGAAGTTGGTACAATATGTAGTGAGTTGTCGTGACGCTGTAAGACGCGAGACTTTAGAGCGAAGTTGGTACAATATGTAGTGAGTTATCGTGACGCTGTAAGACGCGAGACTTCAGAGCGAAGTTGGTAAAATATGTAGTGAGTTGTCGTGACGCTGTAAGGCGCGAGACTTCAGAGCGAAGTTGGTACAATATGTAGTGAGTTGTCGTGACGCTGTAAGACGCGAGACTTCAGAGCGAAGTTGGTACAATATGTAGTGAGTTGTCGTGACGCTGTAAGACGCGAGACTTCAGAGCGAAGTTGGTACAATATGTAGTGAGTTGTCGTGACGCTGTAAGACGCGAGACTTCAGAGCGAAGTTGGTACAATATGTAGTGAGTTGTCGTGACGCTGTAAGGCGCGAGACTTCAGAGCGAAGTTGGTACAATATGTAGTGAGTTGACGTGACGCTGTAAGGCGCGAGACTTCAGAGCGAAGTTGGTACAATATGTAGTGAGTTGACGTGACGCTCTAAGGCGCGAGACTTCAGAGCGAAGTTGGTACAATATGTAGTGAGTTGACGTGACGCTGTAAGGCGCGAGACTTCAGAGCGAAGTTGGTACAATATGTAATGTGTTGTCGTGACGCTGTGAGGCGCGAGACTTCAGAGCGGGGTTGTTATATTGGTAGTGAGTTGTCGTGAAGCTCAGAGGCGCAAGACTTCAGAGCGGGGTCGGTACGGTACGTAATGTCACAGCAATGCGGCAGCTAGCATCTTCGCATGAACTGGAAGAGTCGTCTCTGCATCTTCCTTAAGTTTGGCACAGCGGTTCTGCCCAGTGCAGTTCGGGGTCGGTTCAGCTAGGAGCAGCAGTTGCATGTACTCACCGATCTCTCTCGGCGCCTGTATCTTGGTGACCCTGCCGGCGGGCGAGGTGCCTGGCCGGTACTTCAGGTTGGGCGTGATGGCCTTGCGCAGCACCACAGTGCGCAGCGGAGTGCTCCGCTTGGCGGACGCGGCGGCGCGGCGCGGCGCGGCGGGCGGGGGCGTCGCCGACTGTGGGGGAGACAGGCAATGATGACGCGAACAACGCACCACTTAGTACCAATTCGTCAGCCACAGTACACGTGCGAGTAGATAGCAGAGGTCGCTATCGTCGGATACGAGAAAAGCCATCGTCTTACTTGTTCTGAAATGCTGTTGAATATATTAGCAACTCAGCCTCTACCACCCCATATGCGAAAGGGACTAACGATTTGTAATTGATATTATATCAAACTTTTCACCCGCTGCGTGGCCTACCCCTAAATAGGGCGAAATATGAAATCTATGACAATTCGCGTAAGCCCTAAAAGGGCTACCGTTGGCGCGCGAAAACTTGGTTTCGAAAATCCTGGATTAGGTTACGTTCTATCATTGCACAATTACACACTTCCGCTTTACGGTTCTCGGTTCACAGTTTTGAACAGAGAACCGTAAAGCGGAATCGTATTTTGTATCTGTGGTACTTATCGGAGCTACCACTGCACCGTCATGATTTTTATCTATGGTACTTATCGGAGCTACTACCACAGACATATAATAAGATACTACCATTACACCGACATGATTTTTTCCAATTGGTAATTATAGCAGTCATTGTTACGGTTTCGGTAAATAATTCATAGTGACCGTATTTCTCGATAAAGAGAGTGACAAATAGTTTCTTCTTTTCATCCATCTTTGTGATTTTATCTTGTTTTGTGGCAAAAGTAAATATGAAGTGACAATGTGCCTAACAATGATTTGTTCTAGAAGTTTTCGTAAATATACAATAAACACCAATAACTTTATTTAAAATTTACAGATTGATACATGCCTGGGAATCTGAGATACCTACATTACATAGTTCATCACACGCTCTAGTCACAATGATATTGTCAATAAACACTTAGCACATTGCTTTTTATTGAATCAGATTTGTTGATTGGGCACGGGTACTGTGTGTACTGCTATGCAGATTCGTTGGTACTGGATTGGAGTCATCTGGCCGATCAGGTACAGGGTTTAGGTATGGTATGTAACCTAGGTTAGAGCGAGCTCACGAACGCCAACGGAAGCGGCTAGGCTAGGCGACGTACGTAGGTAGGCGACGACCACAGAGTTGTTATAGCGACAGACGACTGTCAGTGATATGTGTTGTTGTTAGTGATTCGTTCGAGATAATCCTCCGCGCTCTCCCCTGCACCCCGCACGTATTTCCGTATCCATATTGAATTCGTCCCCCCGTCATGGCTATGTGTTGACGAAATCAATACGGTTACGGGCATTTTTTTGTATTAAAAAGAAACTACTATTATATTATTTTTATTTATCAATAATACTAATATAATATATTGTTAGCGGCTTCAGAAGGCAGCCGTGGGCCGGGCAGCAGCGAGCCTATATAAAGCGAGGCGCAGACCGCGTGCGAGGATGGATAGTTTCGACCGTCGCGCACACGGATCTCCGCTTCGCCGTCCCGCTGCAGTTCACCCGCCGCTTCGTGCGAAGCGGACGTGTGTAACACGCGCCCGTGCGCGCCGCGATCGCGATACCCGCGCCGCGAGTGTTCACGGAGGGGATTATCACATCGGGACGGACGCCGGCTCTGCCTAAGGTCGTGCCTGGTGTGTAACCCTTTCGTGACGCCAGCTCGTCCATAGCCCGCCGCTATGGACGAGCCCAAAAGCCCTTCTCAGGGCTATAGTGCAAGTGACATTGTGCGAGTTAGTGAAAGTGAAAGTGACGATGCCGTGAAAGTGAACAGCCCGCCGCTGGGTGAAACCCCGCGTCGGCGCCGCGCGCAGAGATCGGCATCACTGGAAGGCCTGCTCCCTATCTCCACGTCGACGGAGTACGGGTCGCCCGTGGTGCGGCGTCCTGTGTCCCCGAGGGCAGAGCTTGAGCTGGACGAATTATATTTAATTCGGGCCGCTCAAGCCAACCTGTTTTCGGCGGGCTTTCTTCGTGCCATGGAGGCATACGTCGCCGCAAGCCGCGCTGCCCTGTCGGGCAAGCCCACGGCTTGTATCGGCGCCGAGCTCCTCGACGCGCAATTAGTGGAGCAGGCGAAAATGCAGCCTTTGGTGCTGCCACCAACCCGCGGGACGAGGCGCCCGCGTAGCGAAAGCCCGAGCGACGAGCTGCGTCTCCGAGGAGATGGAAAGCGAGTCCAGCTTGCGGACTCGCCGACCCCGCCACCGACGAACCAGCCGCCGCCGAGGAAGACGGGCCTCGACATGCCGTCGCTGTCGCCCTGGACGGGCGCGCTTCAGGCACCCGCCCCCGCCCCTGGACTGTCCGCCGCCGCGAGTGACTATGAGAGTACTTCTACACAAACAGGTACGAGTGTTTTACCTAATAAGTGCTCTCCTACAGTGTCGTTTGCCGCGGCGGCCGCGACCGCATCCACCGTGTCTGGGGCACCGCGCCCCAGCACCGCGTCCCCCCCCCGTTCAGTGAGGCACCCGGTGCCGCCAACCGCGCGTCCGCCCGCCCCGTCGGCGACCACGTCGCGAGTGCCCGCCCGCCCCACGCGCTCCGCCGCAGCGCCCGCGATAGTGCCCGCCCGCCCTACGCGCCCCGCCGCCGCACCCGCGAACCCGCCCACCGCCGCGACTGTGCCCGCCCGCCCTACGCGCCCCGCCGCTGCGCCTGCGAACCCGCACGCCTCCGCGCCCGCGAAAGGGCCCGCCCGCCCAATGCCGCCCGCCCGCCCAACGCCGCCTGCCACTGCCGCCGGCCAAACCGCAGCCGCGATTGCCACCGCCACCGCCGCCCCGTCGGGAGGCGCTGCGCCACAGCAGCCCCGCCAGCCGCGCTATCCGCCCCTTATTGTGGAGGTCCTACCCAACTGGGCCGACCACTTCAGGGCGATAGCCAGCGAGCTCGGCCGGGCTCCCAGCGCGCGCGCCTACCAAAAGGGTGTGCGCTTCACCCCCACGGCCGACGACGAGTACCGGCTTGTACAGCGCTATCTGTGCAGGCTGGAGAAGGACCACGGAGTTCGGTGGTTCTCTTACTCGCTGCCGGCCGACAAGACCCAGAAGGTGGCGATCCGCGGGCTGCCTTCAAACACTACGCCGGAAGAGATCGTCGCGGCACTTGCGGAACTCGGTGTGGAGGCCGAGTACTGCAAGCAGATCCGGGCGCGCAAGGGGCGCCCCGGTTGCATCTTCTTCGCCAGCCTGAAGAAGAATCCCGACCGTGCCCCCGGCGCTGTGTACGAGATCACGGAGCTCTTGTACATGCCGGGGGTGAAGATCGAGGCCTGGCGCTCGAAGCAGGGCCCGGCCCAGTGCCACAGGTGCCAGCAATTTCGGCACTCGTCGCATATGTGCCACCGCCCCCTAGCGTGCGTACGTTGCGGCGGTCCCCACTCGGCGCGGGAATGCCCCCGCCCGAAAGACCAGCCGCCGACGTGCGCCAACTGCGGTGGACCGCACACGGCAAATAATGCGACGTGCCCCGTGTTCCGCCAGGAGGCGCGGAACAAGAAGGCCGGCACCGTGGCGCTCACCAACGCGCCCGGGCCCAAGAAGGTGCAGCCTCCCCCTCTGCCTCGTCCCGATCTGCAGGAACCAACGGCGCCCGCCTCGCTTATGGCGCAGGCGAACGACGGAGCCCCCAGGCAGAAGACGAAGCGGGGGGGGAAGAAGAAGAAGAAGGCGACGGCTCCACCTGCCGCCGGCGCCGCGGCGGCTACTTTCGCCGCCAGCGAGACTGCGGCCGCCGCTGGCGCCGCCACTCCGGCTGCGGCGATAGGGCAGCAGGACTTGGGACACCTCACAGCCCTGCTCGCCCTCCTCAGCGACCCCACTGCCCTGGGCAGACTCACCGCTCTGCTCCGCAATGCATGAGCCGCTCAGGGTCGTCCACTGGAACGCGCAGTCACTGACAGGGAAGAAGCGGCTGCTCCACGTGTTCCTGAGGGACTACCGCGTCGACGTGATGCTCATCAGCGAGACATTCCTAGCCGGAAGCGACAAGCTGTCGCTGCCCGGCTACTTCGTCTATCGCAAGGACGAGAAGTCCACCAGCGGCCGGGCCTTTCGAGGCTTGGCAGTCATCGTCGGCAGGAAGATCGTCCACCAGCTCGTTGACGCCCAGGAGTATACATCCCTGTATGCTTTGGGCGTCGACCTCCAGGTCGCCGGCCAGGTGCTGCGACTCTACGCCGCCTACAAGCCCCCCAGTACACCAATCCGCACCGCCGAGCTACGGGGGTTGCTACAGTCGCCGCATCCGACACTCGTCGCTGGCGACCTCAACGCCAAGCACACCGTCTGGAACTCCACCAGGGTGTGCCCAGCTGGACGCGCCATCCTTGCCGACTCCGTGAGCCACAACTACGATGTCATCGGTCCCGACGAGCCCACCCACTTCGATTCGCGGGCCGGTTGGGACACCATCGACGTCGTAGTCGTCAGAGGTCTCCGGACTCCGCCGAGCCAGGAGGTTCTCCCTGACCTCCCATCGGACCACAGGCCAGTACTTCTCGTCCTGGCGGACCTGCCCACCCGGGTCTCTCCGCCAGCATCACGCCGACGCTACCAGTGGGGCGCCTTCACCGCCGCCCTCGACCAGTCTTCGACCACATGTCCAGTCAACCAGCCGGAAGACGTTGACCGCCTGGCATCGCTGCTAACAACCCAGATCCGAGACGCGCTCGACCTATCATCGCACACCGTAGCTCGCGGGGGGAAGCCCAATCCTCTTCCTGCTGAGCTACGCGCACTCATCCGCGATAAGCGCGCTCTCCGGAAGCAGTGGCAGCAAACGCGCTGCCCAACGATGAAGACCAGGCTCAACGCCATGACGGCAGAGCTGAAGCGCCGACTTGATCTCCACGCCGAAGAATCTTGGGAACGCCACGTCGAGTCCATGGGCGACCACGTCCCCTCCGTGCATCGCCTATGCCGGGATTTGTCGACTACTCCAACTCCCGTCCGACCAATCCTGGGCAGCGACGGCCTACCAAGATTTCGAGCCCAAGACCGTGCGGAGATCTTCGCCGAATGCCTCGAGAAGCAGTTCAAGCCGAACCCTACGGATGATGTGGAACACGTCGCAGCAGTCGAGAGACACCTGCGAGAGTACTTCGCCTCGCCGATAGCTCCCGAAGAGGACCCAACCGTCGTCACGCCCGGCCAGATCATGCGTGCATTCAGACGTACCAAGCCCAGGAAAGCCCCGGGCGCAGACCGCATACCTAACATGGCGCTGCTACATTTGCCGCCACGTACTGTGGCGGCCGTTACGCGCCTGTTTAACGGTATCTTGCGCACGGGCCACTTCCCAACCCAATGGAAGGAGGGCTTGGTCATCATGTTGCCCAAGCCGGGCAAGGACTCCAAGCTGCCTGAGAGCTATCGGCCGATAACTCTACTGAGTACCATCTCAAAGGTGTTTGAGAAACTCCTGCTGGCGAAGCTACTGCCCCACATCCAGCCGCGCCCAGAACAGTTCGGCTTCAGGCCCGAGCATTCTACGACGCTTCAGCTCACCAGAGTACTGAATGACATGACGGTTTGTTTAAACAAGAAGGAATACACTGTCGCAGTACTCCTGGACATGGAGAAGGCGTTTGACAGAGTATGGCACGAGGGGTTGCTGTACAAATTGTCGACGTCTCCAGCCCCAAGAAGACTGGTCCAGATCATCGCCTCCTTCCTGAAGAATCGCCGCTTCCGAGTGATGGTGGAAGACGCCGTCTCCGAGGAACACCCCGTTGCAGCCGGCGTCCCTCAGGGGTCCTGCCTGTCTCCAGCCTGTTACTCCCAATATACGGACGACATCCCCGTCGGGCCGGGTGCCCAGCTGGCACTCTTCGCCGACGACGCTGCCTACTACGCGTCGTCGATCCAGGCACGGCACGCTGCCGTCAAACTGCAGCGCACCCTGGACATCTTGCCCGACTGGCTCGCCAAGTGGCGGTTGTCCGTCAACGTTGGGAAGACGCAGGCGCTCATCACAGGCCAGTCCCCCCTTCCACCACCACTCCAGCTCCAAGGACAGGACATCGCGTGGTCTCCGCAGGTGAAGTACCTGGGAGTGACCATCGATCGCCGGCTCACCATGAAGCAACATGTCGACAACGTCGTCAACCAGGTCAAGGTGGCACGCGCCAAGCTGCGTCCACTTCTCGACTCCAGCCTCCCTCTGAGGGCGAAGCTCGGGATCTACAAGTGCTACGTGAGATCCCGCCTCACCTACGCGGCCCCGGCATGGTACGCCCTGTGCTCGGAGACGAACAAACGGAGACTCCGAGCCCAAGAGAACCTCTCTTTGCGTACCATCGTCGACGCCCCCCGCTACGTGAGGAATGCGACGATCCAGAGGGACCTCAGATGGGAACCAGTGGACCAGTTTGTCCAGAGGCTGGCGAAGGGCATGTTCGCGCGTGCGGATAGCTCACATCATCCGCACATCCGCGACATGGCGCCGTACCACGCGCGCCCGCCCGACCGCCGCCGCCTGCCACGCGACCTGGTTGCCTAGCCGGCGATCATCCAAAGGAACACCCCTCGTGAGAACATCTCCACCGCCCGCGAGGGCCCCCCGATGACCTGTCCATAGGAGTGGACAGAGGCGCTTCTTCAGGAAGAGATCCGATGAT
Source organism: Argyresthia goedartella (assembly GCA_949825045.1). NCBI lineage: Eukaryota > Metazoa > Arthropoda > Insecta > Lepidoptera > Argyresthiidae > Argyresthia > Argyresthia goedartella. The sequence goes on along the minus strand of OX463831.1, from coordinate 8,247,012 downwards.
CTGACCCTGACTCCCCACGCCCCAGAATGGGTGCGTGAGAAGATTACTTGACTGACTGCGTGCGAGGCACTTGCCCAGCCGTCGTCATAGATTCAACACCTCGCCATTATTGTTGTCACACTGTCCGATATCTTTATTCGTTTTGAGAATTGTTATTAGAGTCCATATCTGTTCAAATTATAACGTCCAGGTTGTCGTGTTTCTTTTTAAAAAATCATCTCGGCCTCTGGTTCCTAAATATATATATAGCAATAATAATAGGTTCTAGATCCTAGGTCCTGAAAATAGTTATTCACAGGATTGAAAAAATGTTAGGATTACTTTTTTCAAAAACGATTCATAAAAGAAGATATGATTTTTTAACATTGGTGGCGCTGAACTAGTTACTACTTAGCTGAACATAGTCACATAAATAACAGAATAAGTTTTAGTAAAAATATTATTTATATTTTCCGCCGAATCTTCATGGTGTTTGTTCATTTAAAATGTCACTCAAAATCTTTTCGAAAGTCACCTTCACCATTTTCACGAATAATTTCAGCGGTATTTGATTAGAGGTTATGAAAACACTCGCCTAAAACACAATACGATGTAAACAAACCTAAGTTGCTAACGTTTCAATGTTTTAGAAACCTTTTACTTAGAAAGTAGTAAGAAAGTTATTTTATGTCAATACAATAAAGTTTAATTCAGTCATCATAGTTTGAAAGAGATACCTAAATGCAAATGCAACGATGTATTTTAGATTGACAATAGCCCGTACTTCTTACGTATGACAAGTACACTATTTAATATATGCTATAGCATAACATTTATTTTCCTTCAAAAAGGAAAAATAAGTTAGGTTACGTTCAAGGACGAGCAAAACTGCATAAGATTGCACCTTGCACCGTAAGCGTATTGAATTCGTCCCCACCTGTTGACGAGGCCAATATAGTTACGGCGATTTTTATGCATGAGAATATTTACACGATAATCGTATTGATTTCGTCAACACGAGCAGACGAAATCGATACGCTCACGGGGCATTAATGAATTTCCAAAACCGTTTTTAGTTTGGTCAGCAAAAATTTCCATAACCGTTTTTAGTTTTGACGACCCCCGTATGGCCGAGTCGGCAGTGACCCTGCCAAGTCCCGGGTTCGAGTCCCGGTGGGGGCAAATATTTGTTAGATGATAACGGATGTTTGTACCCTAGTCATGGTTGTTTATCTATATAAGTATAATATTTATCTATATAAGTGTGTGTATCGTTGTCTGGTACCCAAGATACAGGGAATCCTAGTTTGGGGCTAGATCAATGTGTGTAAATTATTATTATTACCCAAGGTATTGTTATTATTACCCAAGGTATTATTTATTATAATCATAATTAAGTCACCCTGCATAAAGTGAAAGCAATAGCCTAGCCAATCTAAGAGACGTGTTTTGATGAGATTTATTATAATAAATACCTTTCTCGGGCTACTCTTCCTCGACTCGATCCACAGGCTGGCCTTAGTCGCGGTCAGGTCCGGAGTCGCCACCTTCGGCTCGGCAGTCTTCCGCCTGGCCTCCCGGTCTGTGAAGCTTTCTTCGGCCTCCCGAGAGGCGTCAGGCTTGGAGAGCCGCGGCCGCTTGTTCGGGATGGAGGGGCGCTGCAACTTGACCGTTTGGCGCGGGTTTGTGTCTGCAGACGACGATGTGTGGATTACTTAAGGTTTATTAGATTGACAAGGTGGGCATCCCGCTGAATCACGGGCGGGTGACATCTCAATATCTCTATATAGGCTTCTCTATTGTGAATAGTTTACCCAATTCCCAGTGTTTGGGCACTAGTAGGTTGGTACAACAGATGTCCCTCCCCAAATCTTCTCCTTCTTTAAATGAATTCTGACTTCAGTAAAATAAGACCCGGATTAAACCGGAAAGTTTTACGGACAATCGAAGTCATGCCACTGTCATCTCTCGCTAGGGGAGCGAATGCGCTAATCTAACGAGATCCCACCGACACGGTGTTGGAATTCATTGATTGGTTATAGATTCTGTTACCAAGCCATAAAGTTGAAAATAAGTGGCCTATTTGTAAGGTCAATGTCCTCGAAAGGTTAAGTGAAGCCAAGTACTGTGTGGATAAATATAATGTGGATGTATTTACCATTGTTTTCTTGTGTGTCTCTCCTTTGAGGCTGCACTATGGCTACCTGCTTTCCTCCAGCTGTGAAAAAACATAGTTGTATCAGTCAAAATGGTCATGAGCCCTCAGATCCAACGAGTTACAACACATTAAGCTCTCTCTCATAATAATGAGAAATAAAAATATTGAAAAATAAACATAATAATGTTTATTTTTCAATATTTTTCTTTTTGGACACAATTGAGGAGTGGTTTGTGTACATCGTTTCTGAATGTCGCCGACCATTGCGACAGCCACAAACCGCCACCACCGACCCGTGGTTGTATTGTGTTCCTGAGCAATGCATACAATTCCTTATTTATACAGAGGTACTGACAGTTTTAGTTCGTTCAATATTAATTTATTTCTATTTCGTACAGTTCCTAATTACGATAATAGGTATATTTGTATTAAAACCTCATGAGACATGTGCTACTAGTACTTTTGGTGAAATGATTTGATTGTGAATAGCGCCGAAATAACAGATTATCGTCGTCTCATTTTGCTTATTATTTACAAGTTCATTCTCAAGTTAGTTTATGCCATGCCATCAGCAAAAGCTTAGTTTGGTTTTAATTTAGGATTTTGTATTAAAACCTCTAAGGAGATATGTTTACCTAGTTATTACTTACTAGTTACCTTTTATTAGATGTTAGAATATTATATATATATAATATGGCAACAAATATAATGATCACCAAAATATTTTTTCCTACCCAAATTGGATAAATGAACACCAAAAATTGCAAAAAATATCAGGGCAAAATATTGCGGTAGCTTAGGTGAACATGTAAGAACAACAAAAAATACTTAAAACATAAACTTAAGTACACAAAACATAAAAAGAAGTTTGGTGATCATTAATCCAAACACAATTTGGTGGACATTTATCCATTCTGGCAGTCATTGGCAGGGGCGTTTTTGGTAATCGTTTAAACATAAGCCATATAATATTATATAATAATATTTTACGAATTCGTGACAAAAATTGTGTGTATTGTGAAATTGAAATTCTACAAATTAGGAATTATACGCGAATTATACGCTTGTGCGCGAGTTCATAAAAACGTAAAAAAACGATCTAGGCCGTAGGTGGCGGCGTTTTGTGGCTGTCGCGTGTGGCGGTCCTAAACGTCTGAACGGATCTCGATGTATTTTTTAACCACCGACCAAGAAGTGGGCGTTATAAATCTGTCGGTCGGTATGTCCGTGTGTCTGTCCGTGGCACCCTAGCGGTCAAATAGGCGGAGGGATTTTAATGAGGTTTCCGTAAATGGTAGTAGACTTCTCTGCGATGGTTTTTATACATGTTTTATTAAAGTCGGTTCAGTAGTTCCAAAGTTATCAGTAAACCAAGATTTAGACTTTAGGTTTCACTAATGTGTTAAGGGTGTTTTGGTTGACCTGGCATGCTGGCGCGGTGTTTCAGCTCCAGCACGAGCCTCACGTGCGGGTCGGGACGGCGCGGCGCGGCGTCGCTGGCGCGAGTGCGCCGCAGCGCTGCGGCAGCGCGACCTCTCTTCACGAACACTGGTGTGGGGGGGAGGGAGACACTGATTACTTAGATGAATTACTTAGATGCCTAAGTAAGTTATTTGAATTACTTAGATGCCTTTATTTGAATTACTTAGATGCCTAAGTAAGTTATTTGTCTATCGTACGTTCTTTGTACGGCTTTGAAGGCGGCGCAGAAGCCCGAAACAGCCTTTTATTAATCTCCAGTAAAGCAAAATAGGAGTATTAAAGAGGTTGTTTTTATACTAGCTTGTTGATCATGAGTGTCAGCAGGGATTCGGAAACATATAGACGCAATTTGATAATTTTTGATCCCCAGAAGTCTTATAAAACTTAAAAATCTGTTTATCACAATAAAAATAAACAATTTCGCTCCCGCTATGAATTGTTACATATTATAAACGTTATAGGGCCCAGTGTACGCTCAGATAATAAAATTGAAACAAATCCAACCGCCAAGTAACCATTTCTCCCCAGTACAAACCGGACCAACACAGATAGTTAATAGTAGTTTATGTGACTGATACATAATGCCTAATTATGTACAGTTACATACACTAGTTTATCGACACACATATCATAAGCTCTCTTTGATGTGTTCAGGAACCGCATGTTCAACCGGCATGGTGGCATTGATAATTTCTCTGCACTTGTTTAGCTTGTTCAGTAGTACCAACTTCATAGTGTTGATTAAAATCAGCGATAAAAACAAATTTTTTATAATTTGTGGTGATTTTAATGTTAATCTGTTAGAGGATAATAATATTTGTACTAGATTAAAATCTTTATTTTTATGTCACAACATGAACTATCTGTTTTTGGAGCCTACTAGAATTACTGCAACATCTGCTACCTGCATTGACAATATATTTACTAACATTACGCCCATTTTCAAATCGGTCATCAATAAATTAACCTCTGATCACTCTGGTCAGATAGGTATATTCAATATTAAAATAAAAAAGGACCAAAAAGAGGATATTACATGTGTGCCCGTTAGTGACACTCGGCTTGAACACTACAGGAATAATATTTTAGATAAACTATGGGAAATACCATACAGTGACGATCCAAATTTGTTGTACAACTCAGTATTTAACCTTGTCAAAAATGAATATGATACGGTATTTAAATCAAAAACTATAAAAGTTAATAACAAAGCTTTGTTTAGTGATTGGGCGACAGTTGGAATTCATAGGAGCAGACGAAGATTATATGAACTCTATGAAGAGAAATCATATAACAAAAATACGGCCTTTCTAGATTATGTTCGTAGTTATTCAAAAATGTTTAAACGCGTTTGTGCCGTAGCTAAATCTAATTTCATTAAAAACAAAATTGAATCTAGTAGCAATGTAATGAAAACGACTTGGCAAATTATAAACAGAGAGACTGGAAAGGCCAAAGCTACACATAATAACTTCAAGCTTAAGATAGATAATCAATTGCTAAGTACAGACCTAGAAGTAGCAAAAGCTTTCGAAAATTTCTTTACGGACATTCCAGTTTCAACAACCAAGTCTTTAAATTCATCTCCCGCTGCTGCTGAATCTATACTTAAACAAAACTTTGAGGAATGTAAAACAGATTTTAAATTTAGGCACGTAAATAATGAAGACATTGTAAAAGCGTTTAAATCCCTGGAAATGAAAAAGACAGCTGACGCCCATGGTCTATCAGTAAAAATTATTAGTTCCATTGTAGATTGTATTGCACCTCACCTTTGTTGTATATTTAATCAATGTATAGATAGTGGTGTGTTTCCTGACTTGATGAAACTAAGTAAAGTTATACCTTTATTCAAAGCTGGTAGTACATCAGACCCCACCAATTTTAGACCCATATCGATACTACCAACGCTTAGCAAAATATTTGAAAAACTCATACTTAATCAATTGCAAAGTCATTTTTATCTCAATAATTTAATTCATATTGCTCAGTTTGGTTTCACAAAGGGTCGTTCAACAGCCGATGCTGGTGTTGAACTAATCGACAATATTTTTGATGCCTGGGAAGACGCAATGGATGCAATAGGTGTCTTCTGCGATCTATCCAAGGCTTTTGATTGCGTCCATCATGACACTCTTGTCAGGAAGTTACGCCATTATGGTGTAAAAGATCAGGCTCTTGGCCTTCTGGAGTCATATCTAACAGATAGGGTTCAGATGGTCGATGTTAATGGGAAAAGATCACCTGGGTCTTCAATAAGTATGGGCGTACCGCAAGGTTCAATTCTTGGTCCTTTCTTGTTTTTAGTATATATTAATGATTTACCTTACCTCGTTAAAGCAAAACATGGGTTAGTATTGTTTGCCGATGATACTTCTTTGATATTTAAAGTTAAAAGACAGCAATCAAATTATGACGAGGTAAATACAATGCTATCTCTAGTATAGTGAACTGGTTTACTGTTAACAATTTATTACTTAATGAAAAGAAAACTAAATGTATTAAATTCGTGTTACCCAATGTGAACCCGGTAACTACAGACATATTTATAAAAGGACAGAGATTGGACCTTGTGCAGTCGACTGTCTTTTTGGGCATTACTTTAGACGCCAAACTACAATGGGATCCTCATATAAATAAATTGTCGAACAGACTGAGTTCGGCAGCGTTCGCAGTTAAAAAAATTAGAGCTCTTACCGACGTAGTCACCGCTAGACTAGTCTACTTTAGTTACTTTCATAGTCTAATGACCTATGGTATTTTATTGTGGGGTCACGCTGCGAATGCTAATAGTATATTTATTCTGCAGAAACGGGCTGTTCGTGCAATTTATAGATTAGGGCCTAGAGTGTCACTGAGGGAAAAGTTTAAAGAAATCAATATTCTGACATTTGTGTCTCAATATATCTATGACAATCTTGTGTATGTAAAAAGAAATATAACTAATTTTCAGAAGTACAGTGATATACACAATTTTAATACTAGAAATAAAGACAAGTTGGTTGCTTATGTAAGCCGACTACATAAAATTAGTAATTCTTTTAAAGGCAATTGTATACGCTATTACAATAAGGTCCCTACTGATATTAAAAACTTACCTTTAGACAAGTTTAAAATAATAATAAAACAGAAATTGTATAAAAAAGGTTACTACAGGATATCTGATTACTTAGAGGACAGATGTCCATGGGAATAGATTGTTTGAGTAACAGGCTGTTTCGATATATAATTAGCATTCATTTTGTAATTTGACAATATTTTATTTAAAAAAGGAAACGCAAAAGATGCGACGACTGTGGAGTTTCTTCGGTGAGCTCTTCTCCACAGATTCCGCCATTGGGTTAGTGAACTCACCCAAAAAAAATGTAATGACGGATCTAAGTGATGTAACAACATCCTATGGAAATAAATGATTTTTGATTTTGATTTTGAAAAAAACTAGGGGCGGCACGCAGGCGGGCGTTGGCGTTCGAAATTTGAATGTCATAATTTGACGAAAATTTATACATGATGGTCATAATGTACCAATATTCAGTTAAGAAATGAGTTTTTACCAAGAAGTATAACATTATGCTGGTCGTAACGTGCGGTTTTTGGGCGCAGTAAAGAGGGTTTATAATAAGTGTGTAGATAAACAAATGAACCGGCCAGTGCGGGTCATACTCAAACAATACAATACATAAACAATACATACAAGAAAGGATTCAAAGAAAAAAAAAATTGTATACTTAATTATGTATACTTAATATTTAAAACATACATTTCTCTATAGTTTTCCTGCAATATTTAGGTAAACACGTGTAGGTATTTTTTCAAAATTTTAGAAACAGTAGTTTCGGAGATAAAGGCGTGGGGAGAGGTGGAATGTTTATTTTTTTAACTATGTTGGTATCATAAAATTATGAAAAAATATATTTAAAATCGTAGCAACAAAACCTCTCGCTCGGTCACACACGGTCGGATACAGTTTGTTTCTTTTATCTGTGGCTCAAGCAGGAACAAACACCAGAGTGAAAAAGTGTTCGAGTTCAAATAAAATTAACCTTATGTCATTGTACATAAGGGTCACTGAAAGATCGATTCGCATACTTTTTCGACGCGTAATTATTCCTGCTTCCTACACTGATTTTCTCACAATTGTGCGCCAGCCCTCTCCCCCTATATAAACCATACTTTTCTTCATATTTCAGGTTTTTTTTTCAAAACTTTGGGATCAGTAGTTTCGGAGATAAAGAGGAGGAATGGTCTTTTTTGTCATATTTCTTAAATAAATGTTTAATAAAGTACCTCAAAACTATCAAAAAATATATTTAAATCCTCGCAACAAGCCCTTTCATTTTACATGTCACACGGTACAGTTGGAAAATATGCTTTTTGTTTTCTTATTTGCGCGTAAACAATAATTCAAAATTAATTTGTTTACGTTCCTAAAGCGATCATGTTTGGGTCACAAAAACTCTACTCAAATCATTTATTGCAAGTAGGCAAAATAATGCACTTTCACAAGTTAAACACTTACTTCAGTCTCTTAAAAACATGGAAAAAAACAAAAAATAAATCAAATATTATCAACTAAACTAATGAGTACATAACTGATTATGGTTTGAGTTTGAAAAAGGAAATTTCCCCTTCTAGTGGTTATTCCTGGCTGAATCTCGCACAGGAAAAAGAAACTCCATTAACTCTGCCAGTGCTTCAGAAATACGCCCGTCAGAGAAGATAACACCAAGAAACTCTACGGGGATGTATTTTTTTAAGTGTCAGCCATTTATATTTTTATTACACAATGTACGACATAAAAGTTATCTAATCTAATGACAATATTATAACATCGTATCCATAAGTGCCAATAAGATGTCTCAAAATAACAATCTAATAAAATAAATAAATAAGAACAAAGACAAGCTGTAATGAACATGAACTTATGAGAAACCAGACGACCAGTCCCCCCAAGCGCCCACCCGTTCACGAGTATGACTTGTGCACCAGCCATCACCCCCCTCGCCATATTTGATGGAGGGGAGCAACCCGCTACACGGAGCCGCCACGCGACACATACACAGTCAGGTCATAAGTTCTGTCACATAATAAAAACTTTTGAATTTAGAACGCTGGCCACAAAAAAGTTTATTGAATTCGAATTTCGTATTTTTCATGAAAATAAAAATGTGTATGTACTTTTTAGAATTTTCCTTATTTTTAAATATGAAGTGGACACTTAAAGAAGACCGTGTCGCAGTTATTGCGTTGCATCGTTGCGGTTACGCGCCAATTCAGATTTTGGACTTACTGAAAAATTTGAATATAACCAAAAGATTCGTTTATCGTACCATAAAACGATACAATGAAGACTCTAGTGTAGATGACAGGCCAAGAAGTGGTCGCCCTCGCTCTGTTAGGACTCCAGCAGTGATAAAAGCTGTGAAGGCGCGAATTCAAAGAAATCCCATACGTAAGCAGAAACTGTTGGCCCTTCAGATGGGGTTTAGCAGGACCACGGTGAAAAGGGTGTTAAATGAAGACTTAGGGCTTAGGGCTTAGGGCATATCGAAGAAAATAGGACATCGTTGGGACGCTCGTTTAATGGACCTGAGAGTGAAGAGATGCCGCGCTTTGTTGAAGCGGTACGCGGGAAAAAAGCATCGGGAAATTCTTTTTTCGGATGAAAAAATTTTCACCGTGGAAGAGAGCTACAACAAACAAAATGATAAGGTGTACGCACACAGCAGTGAAGAAGCGAGCAACCGTATTCCGCGTGTCCAACAAGGTCATTTTCCATCCTCGCTCATGGTTTGGTTGGGAGTCTCTTATTGGGGCTTAACTGAGGTACATTTTTGTGAGAAAGGCTTAAAAACGAATGCAGTTGTCTATCAAAATACAGTCCTCAAGAACCTTGTGGAACCTGTTTCTCATACCATGTTTAATAACAGGCACTGGGTATTCCAACAAGATTCTGCGCCAGCTCATAGAGCGAAAAGCACACAAGACTGGCTGGCGGCGCGTGAAATCGACTTCATCCGGCACGAAGACTGGCCCTTCTCCAGTCCAGATTTGAGTCCGTTAGATTACAAGATATGGCAACACTTGAAGGAAAAGGCCTGCTCAATTTAGCAAGAATCACAAAATAAAAATATAAGATGTTTTGACCCTACTAAACTTTTTTTGAAGTAAAACTTCTATACGCACGCTTGTCTTGGGGAGTAAGCTGGCGAATGCGTGACGAGAGCGTTACGAAAAGTGTGTTCGGGCGAGGCGAACGAGAGGTGCGCGCGCAAATTTTCTTTCTCTCTTCCTATCATAGCCAGACACAGTGCAGGAGATGTATTTTTGAAGCATTAGAGGTAAAGAAGTTTTACTTCAGTTGTGTGGTCTAAAGCACACTCTTTTTTTTTATTGCGGGTCTACACCCGCAATAAAAAAAAGAGTGTGCTTTAGACACTAGACATTAGGCACAGTAGGGCGTTAGCGCCTCACACGCTCATGAGGCACATGCGCCCCCTGCCGCAGCTGTTTACTTAACGGATAAGTGATGCGCTACGCTTATGTTGCCATTGTTGTGTTATTGTTTTGTGAACTCATACCTGAGATTTACATTATTTTAAAAAGAGGCCCCAAATATTTTTTTATCTCGAACTTGGGTTCGAGAGAGAGATAAAAAACTTTTTATGACAATAATTGGTTATTGTCATAAAAAGTCTGTTTGTTTTTAAGTAAGAAGACCTTTTTTTACCTTTTTTGTCGATATCATTCATTTCTCATCTGGTGCTCTTGGTCTTTCAATTTTGCAGTTTTGCAGTTCTTTCTCCTCGCTATGTAGATAAGTGTGAAATATAATAGTACTGTAAGAACAGTAGACCTATTTATTTATTTCAACCTCATACAAACAAACATAGCATGCATAAAATAACTTATTTACTTTATACTATGGGATAAGGTAAAAGGTACAAGTGAGTCTATAATATTGCTAACTGTTGCACCCCACACTAGGCACAGCCTGTCTCGTTGGGGGCATGGTCTACAAAGTTACCAGTTTTGTGATATGTGACCTCTGCATTCGACCCTCTACTCAATTTGGATTAATCTTTATCAATAATAATTATAATTTCAAGCTAAAACTTAAAATTATCAAGTAAGCACTTACAAAATAAAATAGCTAAAATATATCCTTAAACATAAAATAAATATTAGTGTAAAAAATAATTCATTGGGTATTTTACGTAAACATAAAACGATGCAATAAATCAATATTCTAAAAATGTCATTATGAATTTAATGTAAACAAAAACGAAAAAGTAAATTAAGGTGTAAAAAATAATTCAGTATTTGATGTAAAAGATAAAAAGATGCAATAAATTAATAGTGTTTAAAAATTTCATGAAGTATTTGATGAAGACAGGGAGATGTAGAAATAAAAGATTTACGGCCTTACTAATAAAAAAAGTTATTCGCGGTTTAACTTATTCAGTGTTTTGTCCTTCTCATACGTCGAGTAAATGTCAAATGTCAAAGCAAGACAAAACACAGTCTAAGTTAAACCGTGAATAACTTATTTTATTAGTAAGGCCGTTAAAGTAAAAGGGTTACTGTTTGCAATAGTTAAATTTAGGACTGAACTCTTATGAACTGTTCTGTTTGATCGCAGCTCCAACCAAGACATACGTTGTTCAACTCGATTTTTACCTCGCGCACTGACAAATCTCTTCAATCATAGTGAATTTCGTTAAAGTTGTAAATAAATGGTTTTAAAAACCAACTGAAGCGTTTGGTAAAGGCTGTGTTTATGTGTGGTGAGGGCAGTCTAACTAAATAGATGTTTTACCCTCATTGAGTGATCATTTGAAGAATTGAGGACTTATTTGTGCGTGCTAGAAACAATTCTCAGCGGATACAGGCAGCTGTATCACTACTGTTACACTAAGAACACCGGCGTCCTCATACAATTTGGCTGTCGTAAAACGATATGGTTTCTTTAACATCACTTTGTGCTCTTTCAAGGGTTATAAGAACAGTTGTAGTAGCTCCTCCCGATGCTAATATGCAGTATGAGAGAATACTTTGACACAGGGCGATACCACAACAAACGCACCTTGATAACATCGACAAACGACAACATGGTCGATCTGTCAAATTTAGTTCGTTAGTTAGCGGGACTTCTTCATGAAAAGGAGTTTAGCCTTCAATGCATGGAATTGTTGAAGTTACGTCAAGCCAATACTCTGAAAGAACTATAGCGTCAAAGGAGGTACCGTCTCTTTAGAGTTACTGTGAAGTCTGAAAAGTTGTGCTGTAGAATTCTTATATTGAAAGTAAGTATTTTTAGATTATACTTAGAAATGATACCTTAGAATTCTCAATTTTGTCCAATTTGTGGCACCTTGGTTCCATGGAGTTATCTAAATCCATACAAACTTCAAGTGCAGCCATAATTAACAAACATATAATAAATATGGTATGGTATAACAGAAAACATAATTTGGTGCCACTGTTTCTTCGAAATGGTAGGTTGATACAACACATGATATGACGAGTACTTCAAGGTATTACAAACCTAATCAGTTTTTGGCAAAGGAGTTGAAATACACATTCAAGCCTAGCTGGGTGTCATTAATGGACATCCAACAAAAGGAATTAAGAATAGTGTCCATATTTGCACAAGACAAGAAAATTTGCCCATTTCTTGACTAGCAGTGTTGGTATTGGTGCGCTTGGGCACGGGCTCGTGCATCTCGAAACAACTGCCTGTTATACCTTGATAGCCGCTCATTGAAGTACAATCTCCGAACAGGGCCTTTAACAATGTCTTCTGAGGTCAACCCTCGTCCAGCCCGGGCAGCTGTTAGAACTTGATCCCTTTTGCATGTTTGCAGAACCTTAAGAACTATTGGCCATGTGTGCGGTTTCTCTGCTAAAGATTCCGTGCGTCTGGGGCCAACCCGGGTAACCTCGTCTAAATCAGATTCAGTCAAGCCCACGCCCAATTTATTAGAGGCCACCAATTCAATATGCATCAGATTCTCATTACTCAATTCTGGAATAACAATGATCTCAACCTTGTTTCTTAAGTTGTACTGTTCCTGAGTACACCACTTCTGTTGTAGTTCACTAACTGTGGACTTGAGCACGCGTATCTCTCTTTCTTTTTCTGCCAGATTGTTTTCCAATTCCTCCATTTCAAGCGCGATCTGATTTCTGATTTGTGTTCTGTTGTCTGCTTCTCAAATACAAATTCTGGGTTGTTTAGGCACTCTAGGTCGTAAAATCTATTGCAACCTGCACACTCCGTGTAGTAATGTGACTTTATGTGTTCGCCGCAAGCTTTGCACTTCGTAGGCATTTTGGCAGACCGAAAAAACCGGTTATAAATCTGTCCGTTAACTAAGGCTGGGGCTTGAATACAGGAAACAATAAACAGCAGTAAATGCTGTAAACTTTTACGTGAATGCTTCTATGGTACGTAAGTGTCAGACGTACGCAAACTGATATGCGAATCCGTGCTGTTATTCAAGGTCACGAACGAAGATTTTTGCTTGTAATGTTGACGAATTTCGTGGAATATCTTCACTATTCAGTTGATTATTAGAAATCTAGTAATTCACAGGTTAACCGAGTACACTAGTAGGTTTACTTTCACTTTTAATAGTCACTGTGGTAACTTTATGACAATTTTGATGCTGAATATAGCAGTGAACAAAAATACGTCCGTCCCGTTCGAGAGTCGGGCGGGGAATGATGAATGAATTATAATATTTTGCGCAACAATTTAATGTAGAAAGTCCAATTTTAAATTGAATTGCAGGTGCTTGAATTTTCCAATTACTATGCAGACTTTTGAGCAACATAGAGGTATAAGTTTTGGCAATTACTCGCGTTTCCATGGTCCTAGGAGGTCAAATCTGGTGTCTTCGGGTTCGTCTCGTGAAGGCGGAGAAAACAGACAGATGGACAAAAGCGTTTTTGGCCTATCTCGAAACTGGACGCTTCGCTCGCTCGGTCAATAAGCCATTTAGTTGAGCAAGTCGATGTGGGGTTGTAAAAGCCCAGTTGCTGCCCTCATTGCATCTGGTGAATAATGCAGGGTGGTACTAGTGGACCTCTACCGCACCTTGGCAAAGTGAAAAACATTACAATGGGACAATACAAAAAATTACATACCAGGCTGGTTGCTAACAGCTCGTACTGCTGTCGGTCGATCATACTCCCAACGCAGGGAGCGGCCTCCGAGAGTGATGGTGTCTCCGTGCTGCAGAGCGGCCACACTGACAGGTTGGCCATTCACAAAGGTCTCTCCGTCGGAGACATTGCGGACAATAGTCTGGGTTTGAGAATATTTTATTACAGGTAATATCAATCATAGTGAATAATGGATATAGCTGCTAAAGTTTAAGAAAGTTCTATCCAGTGTTAGGTATGTCATGTTTAATTATCACGTTAGCTGTATCTAGTCTGGGTATGAAATTATTTATTAGGGGTTAAATCAATCATAGCACTAGTGAATGGCAGATATAACTGCTTAACTCTATCAGTGTTACCACAAAAAATATTAAACAGCGTTTAACCTGAAAACAAACATCAAATCCTATATGTTTTTGTTTTTAAACAAGTGTTGAACAATAGTTTATTTTTTTTGGTCAGGCCCTAGGAGTTCTATCCAGTGTTAGATATGTTGGGCCTCACCATAAAAAAATAAACTACTGTTAAAAACTTGTTTAAAAAGGAAAGTGTAGGGGATTTGACATTTGTTTTGAGGTTAAACGCTGTTTAATATTTTTTGTGGTAACACGGGTTATGTTTAATCGTTAGCTGTATCTATAGTCTGGGTTTGAGAAATATTATAAGAGGTCATGTCAATCATAGCACTAGTGAATAACAGATAAATCCAGTTTTAGATATGTGATGTTTAATAGTTAGCTGTATCTAGTCTGGGCTTGAGAATACTTTATTTGGGGTCATATCAATCATCTAGCTAGCTAGGTTGGGTCAGAGTGTCGATAAGGGGGGATAACCCTAGGTTGTCTTATTGACCAAATGGGCACCGTCATGGTCCTACTCACAAAAATCGTTACCAAATTAACCTATTAAAATGGGTCTCCAGGTTGCTACTAAACAAGAAACACGAGAATCACAGAAACTTTATGTCCTAATAATATCAGAAGCACACCTGACAGACAAATTGTCATTCCACCTAGATGGATATAGTACCTATGCCACATATCATCCAGACAACACAGCACCCGCTGCCACCGCAATTATAATAAAAAAAGTAACATTAAACATCAACTGTTGCCAGAGTATCGTTCAGTCAAAATATAAGCCACCTCAATAATGGTATATGACAAGCACAGCTCAATAATACTTTCAATCATTTATAGCCCTCCAAAAGAGAAAAGAATGTCTAAAACCATTGATGAAGACTTTAATGCATTTAAGGAATACAATTCCTGTACCTAGAAGTTCAAAGCTATCATGACACCTCTTCAGATCATTCACCAGTAATTAGCACCATAAGCACAACACCATCAAACGACGTATGAATTCATACCTATATAATAACCGCACTACCTCTATCATCATCTATGAAGTGAAGACTTCATAGATGCTGCAAATCTTATAACTAAAGTTATACAGAAACCAGCGGGGCTTAGTGCACCACTGGAAACTGAAACTAGAAAAGTGAAATCATGTAACAATTTGCCACAAGAAATAAAACAGAAAATTCTAAATAAAGGAAGGCTCTGAAGATTATTATGAAGACATTTAAGCTGGGGTCCCGCAAGGCTACGTGCTGGGTCTTTCCCTTTACCTTATTTATACAACAGGCGTACCTGAGTCAAAAAACGTAATGACAGCAACATTCGCGGATGACACAGTAGTATTGACATCTAATACAAATCCATATACTGCGTAGTACCCTACAGGTGCACCTTGGTAAAATATCTGGATGAAGAACTGGAGAATCAAAATTAGTTCACCAAAGTCGAATCACATCACATTAACTTTTAGAAAAAGGGTCTTCCATACAACTTTGGGGAACAGCGAAAACCTCAAACACAGAAATACTGCAAAGATTTTAAAATGGGGTGCTCAAAGCGATAGTCAACACCCCATGGTTTACAAAAATGGATGAAGAAATCCATAAATATCTGAACGTTCCTACAGCAAGAGCAAATTAGCAACATGACTAATGCCTATAAGGACAGAGTTGCACATCATGAAAACAGACTGGCCCACATGTTGAGGGAACCCCCTTAAAATAAGGAGCTTCAAAAAGCTACACACCGGGATAATTTACCTCAAAGTGACTAATGAAGGCAACCTGACAATGGGAGGGTATGCATAACACGCCATTTACTACAACTGCTAATAGTCCTCCTAGGACTGTGTTCGCAGGTTTGCAAAAAAAGAAAAAGAAATATCATAGCATTAGTAAATGAAATATATTACTGCTTAACTCTAGGAGAGTTCTATCCAGTGTTAAGGCCTCCATATATGGGACAATCAATCGTTACGATCAATCTCAAGAAGATCAGAAAACAATCAGTTGCTTCAAACTCCCACAGATACAAGAAGTGATAGATCGTTTATGATTGATTGTTGCCATACATACACAAAGTCGCTACAATACATCATTTACTTGTTTGAAACGGAATGCTGGAGACATGCTCAAATAATTCAACATAAAGTGGAAAATAAAGAATGAATTAATTTTATAACAAAACACTAATTATTTTTTAGTTATTAAGATTGGTACTTCCACAACAATCTTTTATTTTCTTTACATAACTGCAATAAAAGATAT
Organism: Argyresthia goedartella; assembly: GCA_949825045.1. Classification (NCBI taxonomy): domain Eukaryota; kingdom Metazoa; phylum Arthropoda; class Insecta; order Lepidoptera; family Argyresthiidae; genus Argyresthia; species Argyresthia goedartella. The sequence continues at coordinate 8,230,597 of OX463831.1, read as the reverse complement.
TATCTTTTATTTTCCTTACATAAATTAATTTTAAAATCAAACTAAGTGTTTGATTTTAAAATTAATTTATGTATTATTGTCATTCATTAGTCATTAGGATTGGTATAAGATAAGCTGCGCGTGCAGCGGCAGCGTCATGAGTAAGACAAAAATGGAAGTGTTGGTGGCAAAGTGCCATGCACTTGACGATCCATTGCTACGTCATTGGTCTCATTGCATGTATTTTTGTTGTGATGCGCGATATTGTCTTCGATTAAGTAAATTGTTAATGATCTTGACATACACTGTCAATCTGTTGTTTCTATTGGTCTGAAATTAGAGATTGTAATGATTGATCGTCCCATATATGGGGGGCTTTAGGTATGTGATGTTTGATTGTTAGCTATATCTTGGTCTTAACTTAGAAATCTCTCTAGAAGAGTAGCAAAGAGTTACTCAAAACAGATTGGGAAAGATATCTACCTGGTTGGAGCGTACCACAACACTGGCATGATGGGCGCTAACCATTGGCAGCAAGACACGAATGTCACAACCAGGGTCGCTGCCCAGCGTGACAAGGCCATCCGGCAGAGAGTATCGCTTCATGTCCCGGCCAAGACGGTCCATTACTACAAGTTTACCGCCTGACATGGCTGTGGACAAAAGGGTGGTTTTGTCATGAATGAAAATAAGTACTCAGTTCAATTTTTTGCTAGTGAAATTATATGGATATAATAGATTCAAATTACAGTAAAAATGCAAACATTTTTATAGGTTACTTGGATGTCTTCCATACCAGTTTGATTTCATATAAGCATCGCTATCTTGTCGCGCAAACATCTATTCAATATTATTTCTACAATCGATATTAGCTGAATTTGGAACTGTTGGTTTGTTCAGTAGAGAGGTACCGAGGTTTCCCGCCATAGCAAATCCTTACAATAAATTATGAAGTATGATTTTATTTTACTTACGCTCATCATAAACTTACATATGGCACCTAGATTTAGTCTCTAAAAGGCTGAAAATACTTGTAAAATTACAAATAACAATCAAAACAAATAGCTACGTTGACGACGCGCAACTCATCATATTATTAGTACTCACCGATTCGTCAATTATTTCCGGATAAAGGTAAGTCTAAATGCATAATAATATAAGTATATGTTTAAAACCTGATCTAAGCACAATAGATTAATGGACGTGACAAAATAGTCAAGAAAAATCGACAAAATTACACAACTTTTCAATGAAAAAACAAAAAATTGATGGCGTCTCTCGCGCCTGCGCGTCCGTTATTTTTTACACGCTTGCTTGAGGTGAGGTAGGGTGCTGCACAGAGTACATAATTGTTGCCAGCTTCGCGCGTCTGCTGTTTGCAAGCGAAGTGTGTACACACGAACAATATTTCTCTAAAATGGTCTACTAAATTGTGGTGCCCGTTTTGTGCATACATATACTAGGATTTTTTTAATTTGAGGCCAGAAATATAAAAATCCTAGTATAGAGCAAAAGTAAAAAAACAAAAGCCTCTTTATTTTAAGAGTAGGTACCCAAAAGTTGGAATACCGTTACCACAAAATTCACTAAATGATCACCAAACTTCTTTTTATGTTTTGTGTAGTTAAGTTTATGTGTTAAGTATTTTATGTATCTTATTATATGTCTGTGAGCGTTACAGCGTAACCTACATCCAAGATAGGTACAAATTTAACGCTCAAAACTAGGGCATAAATAGTGCGCTCACTGTACAAAGTTACACAATGATTGTCTTATAGGAATGGAGATATTGAACTCTACATTTATTTGCAAACATTTTTAAAGATCAGCTCATTCTTCCGAAATCGAGCGGCGCTGATGGTGTGGACCGGCCGGGCAGTTCGGACATTCAGGTGGAGTCACACTCGCACATTTCCGAGCAGGAGGTGTTTGACGCCTTAAGGGCCATGTCTCTGGGCAAAGCCATGGGACATGACAACATCAGCGTGGAACACCTACGTTTTGGTAGCCCGTGGGTGGAGGTGCTCCTCTCTGTGCTATTGAATGCATGTCTGAGACATTGTTACCTGCCCACGGAGATGCTTCGAACCATTGTTGCACCCATTATTAAAAGTAAAACTGTAAACGCTTCACTTAGTTCCAATTATCGACCTATTTCTTTGGCAACGACATGTTAAAAACTATTTGACGCCATTATTCTGAAACGTCTCACAAAAGTTGTAGGAAAAAGTGAAGCTCAGTTTGGTTTTAAGAGTAATAGCTCAACGGATCTCGCTGTTTTCACACTGAAGCAGACCGTGGATTACTATATCTCAAGAAAAACCCCCGTATATGCAGTCTTCCTTGACTTAAGCAAAGCGTTTGATCGGGTCAACTACGGTCTGCTTTGGGAGAAGTTAGCGGTTCGTGGAGTATCCTCGGATATTGTTAGGATCTTGGCGGCGTGGTACAAGAATCAGGTAAACGTCGTCAGATGGTATAATGCCTCGTCGGACGAATTTGTGCTGTCCTGCGGTGTGAGACAGGGAGGGCTAACATCTCTACTGTTCAACTTGTAGGTCGAGGCGCTGATCGAGGGGCTCAGCGGCACCGGCATCGGCTGCCATGTTGGAGGCAAGTGTGTCAACAACCTGAGTTATGCGGACGACATGGTGCTGCTGAGCCCCACGATTGGTGCTCTCAGATACCTACTCCAAATCCGTATAAATTACGCGGATGCGCACGGGCTCATCTATAACGCGACGAAATCAGTAGCTATGGTGTTCTCAGAACGGGGAAAAACAGAATGCTCGCTGCCAGTAACCCTTGACGGAAACTCTCTGACATTTGTTGCTAGCTTCAAGTTCCTCGGGCACTGGGTAACGAGCGACATGCGGGATGATCTCAACCTGGACAGGGAGAGACGAGCTATGGCCGTCAGGGCCAACATGATAGGGCGCAAATTCTGTAAATGCTCGCGTGACTCAAAGCTTGTTCTATTTAGGACGTACTGCCAAACGATGTACACGCCTCAGCTCTATTATAAGGTAGAGAGTTATCGCAGTTTCAAGGTGCAATATAAAAACGCTTACCGCATCTTGTTCCATCTGCCGCGGTGGTGCAGCGCGTCTACAATGTTCGCAGAGGTGCGGCTGCCATGCGCTGACGCAGTGATAAGACACAGGGTGGCTAATTTTAGGTATAATTTGCATTGTTTGACGACTAATAGTATAGTAAAGATGGTTTATGAGGTAAGTCACGGCCTGCGCAGGTTCTGGTCGAATCTACTGCGTCGATAATTTGCGTGGGTCGTTGGGCTAAAATAACCTACCTACAGGTACGTTTACATGTAATAAATAGTATTAGCTATGGAAGAGACTGTGTGTAGACTGTCTACAATTTTGGTGGAATAGGGGATTTTTTGGCAACTCAAATGAAGTATTTCGAAAGTCACATAAGCATTTCTCTTTCCCGCTAGTAACGTGCAAAACAGTTACACCACGTATTGTATATTAACGGTTTTGTATAATACGAATTTACGTTAAGATTTTTAGGCAATGAATTTTTAAACATACAATTAGCTTAATGGATATATTGTAAAGCTGTTATCAATTTATAAGACAATTTTTATACGTATAACTGATATTGATAATTTCCAGTATTTCTGAGGAAAAATGTTTTTGAACGTGCCGTAGTTACTTAAAAAATAGTGGCAAAGTGGCGGAAAATGCAGCTGATTGCATCTTCAGCAGAGCCATCTTTCAGAGTCCCTTCGTCCCACCCATTATTGACATCGGTTACCCAAATCTCCTCTCTCCATCAACCTTCATCAGCGCAAATCCTATTAAGTTCACCTGCCCCACCACCACTCTCTGCACAAAGAGAATCACCCCAATCATCGGAATCTCAAGCTCCACGGAACAGGCAAAATATACCAGTAAGGAGGCGCCGAAGACGGTGTCTGGTATTAAAAATTGTAGATACAAGGGAGCAGCTAGTGTTTGCTTTTCAATCGCGCGCTCAGGCTGAGTTAGCCATCCCCATATATATATGGGTATAAGGCAAGGGTAGAAGGCAGCCAGCTGCAAAAATCCCACACCGCGCGAGCGATTTCGAACGAGCAACGCCGCGAACGAGAGTTCAGTCTTTCGGCAAACTTGGTGGCGAGCGTTCCTCTGCGAATTGCTGTGCGATATGTACTCATTAGCATGTAGTTTTCTTTATTAAAATTTAGTTGAGTAAGTATCTCATGGCAAACACACATAAAACTGGACCAATTACATCATATTGAAGATATGGGACAGATGAATGAATAAAGAGATCGTAAGTTTTTAGTTGTTGTAGTACACATGTTGTCTGTAACAAATGTCTATAGCTGTCCACTGATGGGCTCTTTAGCCCACCTTTAGCCTTTGCGTCTCCCGAAAATGGGAGAATTTGCACATAATAATCACCACGCTGGGCAGACGGGTTGTTGATCACAGTACTGTAGAAGGCAGCCCGTTCTCTATTAGGTATATTCCCTTTGTCGCCTCTTAAACACCCGCGGGAAGAGAAGGGGTGATGACAATTTGTATTATGTTCTGCCATCACCACACGGCGAATAATAAAAGAAGCAAACTCAAACCAAAATCTTGCTCATAATATGACTGTCCAGACAGAGAAATAATTACACAAAAATTAAACTCACTTCTCTCCACTTTGCCGCCGTCGTTTTATGCGTTCCGTCATCTACAGCGTTCAGCGAGATTGCCAGCTGATTCCACACCGATTTTTTTTCCAGTGGGCCATCACTGTTCCCACTACTACTAACGGCCGATCCCAATATCCTATCTTCTATACATAATCTGCAGATTTGAGACTGCTAGTGTCAAATTTGACATAAATCCCATAGCGCAACTGTTAAATGTAACGCGTAATCTGCAGATCATAGATAGAGATAGGTTATTGGGATCGGCCGTAAGTCACGGTTACCATCCATGTACTCCAGCATCATTATGAACCGCCTCTCCTGCACAGCTCGGCGTGCTGGCATGCTGATATTAGAACTAATTGAAAAGTAGGGACGGTCGGCTCATGTAAATCCGACGGAGCCCAGCACGACTTATACCCGATTTCACCAACAGCTAAGAGACACTTAGCTCTTTTTCTTAGCTGTCTAGCGAGTGTTTCTGTGGCCGGATTCTTATATTTAGGGGGTCTCCAAGGAGTCTAGATGACCCTTACACTTAAGGCAAATCGAAACAATTGCTATATAGGTGGCCCCTGAAAGAAATTAAGTGTCCCCTAAAAGATTGGGATCGTGGGTGAAATCGGCCATTACTGACTTACGGTTTGAGAGGCTTTGGGAACCAAACTTTTCTAAGAAGCTATGCTTGAAGTTTTAGCCTTTTTTTTCTTCAAGTGGCAAAGAGCCCTGGCTCATATGCCAGTGACAAGTTGTAAAGCCAAACCAAGAATATAAAAACATCGCCATGTTGCGGAATACCTATGAAACTATTTTCTTCAAATTGCAACACTTTCTTTAAAAAGTAATTAATGTCATCTGTCGATTGCTGTCAAAGTAGGGCGTCGACTGTGCATGGTATATTTCTTGTGTTTTGTGAGTGAAAATGCCGAAAACTATTAACAGTGGCGTAAGAAAATTTAATATACAAGTTTTTCATAATAACAACACACGAGTATTTTAATGCCTAATTATTTACAGTTAAATACACTGATTTATCTCTACATATCATAAGCTCTCTATGATTGGTAATTTATAGTTATATTTAAAATTTAACTTCTAATCGGTTCGATGTTAAAATAAGTTCGGCAATTAGCGAAGCGGCCAATTTGCATGGATATACTATACTTAGTATCGCTATATATAAAGTTGTTTAGCGCCCTCAGACCAGGTTTTTCATATTCCTGGTTGGGCTTTAAAATGTATATTTTTAGATCTTTGGAACACGAAGATAAACTTGAACTGTCGACACGGAAAGACGCTTTTAGCGTTATCAAAACGCACTTGCAAACAATTTTTTTTAAACCAAAACATTTAGTAGTTTTTGAGTAAATAATACAAAATAAAAGATTAACAGGCAATTACCAAGTCGTAAAAAATATTTTTAACTTTAATTTCAATTATTTCCTCAATATTTATGAGAATCTATGCAACCGATTACATTATGCAACAAAACGCAACATCAAAACTTAACTCTGCAATTTACATCACTATTTAGTTCGTTTCCAGATCTCGAGAGCCGTCGAAATGCTTCAGCGTTACAACTTACATATGTCGTCGGCCGATTGTCAAATTCGGCACTTCATAATGTGCCTCGGCAAATCATGATATGGCGGCATTTCTTGATCTGCCATGTTAAATCCGCCTTTTTGTTTCAAGCCCAAAGTTCGATGATCGGCCAGCTTAAAATTCGGCATATCGAAAAGTAGGGTGACAATAGATTTGGCACGGTAAGTTGAGTTAGGTAAGAACGTGTATGTGCAACCAGCGAAGCGATCTTGCGACTGAAAGTAATGAAATTCCAAATTTGGCTAGAGTAGTTTATTGTGGCTAAATTTCAATTGTGTTATAGGTTAGGTTGGAACTTAGAAGAAGCAAAACCGGAGCGTAGCGAAGCGTATGCAAATAAAAACAACATTTAATGAGGATTATAAAAGTCTCTAAAATATCATACCCAGATCCCTAATAGTAGTCCACCGAATCCCGCGTGATGGTCATCCTACTTTTCTTTATTTGGTTTATAACCTAAAAAAATATAATTATTTTAAAAAGTATACAGAAATAGTCATCTAGCACAAGTGTTACGACAAAATATTCATTGTAAAAAATATATCAATTGGTTTATTCGTAAAATTTGAACTTTTTTACGATGTGCCGTTTTATCCTTTGGCTAAAAGCGTTTGAATGGGAATATTGGCAAACGTTCACATCGATCTGCCTGATTTTGGTTTGGGCATATCATGATATCCATATATGTAGTCTATGGATAGACAACGGCATATTTCAAGAAACGCCGCCATATCCTATTATGGCGCGGCAAATCAATTTATGCCCAATCCTGCAATCGCCCGCCGACACATACATCGCTTTCGACTTTTAATAGCCTGTACGGTACGGTAAGGCTGCTCTCCGGATCTTATAGTTTATGAGACTGCTACATAATGGAGGGCATTAATACTCGTTCGGCTTGTTTCATAATAATATCACTCGAGAGTTTTAATGCCTAATTATATACAGTTACATACACTAGTTTAACTACACACATATCATAAGCTCTCTTTGATGTATTCAGGAACCGCATGTTCGACCGGCATTGTGGCATTGATCTTATCTCTGCAGTTGATTAGCTTGTTCTGTAGTTCCAACTTCACAGACAAACTAGGGGCGGGCGTCGGCGTTTCAAAATTTGAATGTCATAATATGTAGAAAATTTACATATTTATGGTCATAATGTACAATTATTTTTTTACCAAATAGTTTTACATTATGCTGGTCTTAACGTGCGGATTTTAGTTGCAGTAAAGAGGGTTTCTAATATGTGTGTAAATAAAGATCTTTATTTGCGGGTATAGAGTTTTGTGCTTAGTTATTTCTCATTATACGATTAATAAATAACTCGTTCGAATTATAATAAATAAGATGAAGTTTTTTATTATATTTGATTTTATTTCTGTAAATAAGTTACTCAATTTCTATCTACTTCCGGTTTCAATGAGCAAAGAGTTTCGTTAACCTGAGTACATAGTTCAATACTTACATACTACATATACAAAACTCTTTTTCAATGTTTCTATATATGGGTTGGGGGTTGGGATGAAAAAAATGAGAGAGTAAAAATAAATTCTTGGATTTCTTTCCAATTTCCCGGATGTTTACTTTCCACCTCAGAAAAAAGCCCTGTAGAAGATGATTGTTTTTGAAAGTTTCAATAACTTATTTCATCACTCTCCTTCTTATTAAAAAATCATTTTAGAGGAAGGTTTCGTAGTGAAAGATTTTCAGTGTCGTGTCCCCAAATCTCTAAAAAAGACTAGGTACACCTTATGTTATTACAGTTGAACCCAACATTGCAACTTGGCGGAGGTCGTCTACATAGTTATGGTCCAGGGCCCAGAACAAAGAGACAAAGAACGATTCGGAATTTTTTGCGAACACTTAACAAAATATCGTTTATTTCGCAATATCAGTTCAATTTCACACCGAGCCAACAGCTGCACAGCTGACGCGAGACAGGCTGTCTGTCTGACGCTCGGCTCGCCGCGTTTCATTTAACATTGTGTACAGCTTACTGAATGTAACATGGATGGAACATTGTGGGTGGATACTTCGGTAGCTCTATCTTCTATCTCTGACATCTAGAAATTACTTTCTATCACACAATTACATCTATCTTAATACACTGACGAGCAATGAAAAAGTTCCAGTGACATAGCACCAAATTACTCCTAAACGGGAAAGGCTAGCTTGATGACGCCATCTGCAATATTGAAGTACATTTAACAGCGCATCAGAATATTACCAATTTAATATGTAAATATTGTGTTACAGCTCCAAAAAATAAATGTTTGACTCAGTCCCGATGAGCTCTCGAGTTAGTCGTGTAGTTGGCAAAATAATGTCACCCTGTCGTCGTCTTAAGTCGGATGACACTTTTATAATTTAGTTTTTCGTATTTATGTACTTTATACTTACACAAAGCACACAATTATTTTGTATATTTATTAATTTAATTCTCTCTTTACATATTATTTAATAAAGTAGGTTATTTAACGCCCACCCATACATGATTTCCGCGCACGATATTTAGGTACCGACAGAATATCAGCGTTGCAGGACTTGCTGCAAGTCCTGCAACACATGCTGAGTCGGAACCCCTTCGCTGTTGCGGTACACACCGCATGGGGTATTTGGTCATTTTTGTATAAATTTTTTCCGTGTACTTACAACCATGATTATTTAATTTAGTTTTTTTATTTTCTCTGTGTAAAACTTGTGTGATGTGTATTTGTGTATTGTTACAGTCAATAAATTGATATTCTATTCTAGATGTAAGCTAAGTGGAGGTACTTAAAAATAGATGCAATAAATAACGTTTATAAATAAACACTTTATGATGCATATTTCTGGAAATTAAGTCCACTTTGGCTACCCAACTACCTATATGAAATTTCCCCTCGTCTATGATATTTCCCTTATACAAAAAACCTTATTTATGTATAACACAAGATATAAATTAACTAATATCCCGCATAATAAACTTAAGCAACACCTCACTGGTTATACTTCTATTTGCCACGACTTCCCTCCCACTTCCAACTTCGCCCGCTGAGATGCTGAGAACGTCATATAGCATTAATCTCAAAGCAAGCCACGTCCACACGGATAACCCGAATGTCACACAAAACGCTCTACAACTTTTTCGTCCCCATTTCGCGGGAATAACACCGAAAAGTGGATCAGAGCTGATTTGTTGCAGAGTACTGTGTACTATCCATTAGTGGATATTGAGACGTAATGTAGTGGATAGGTTTACATAAAGAAACAAGTAAAGCAGATATTTACACGTAGGAAGCACTTTTGGAATATCGAGAAGTGGTAACAGTGTGACGTTCCGCTTTCAAGGAAAAAATGCCATTCATACTTACAATATTGTTGTCATATATTTTCCCATTCGGATAGCAAGCAACTGTAAAATACTTATATTTGTATAAATTCCGTCAATTCTGATTTGATTATACTGTGAATTATACGGGCTTTCATAATGCATAAGGAATAATCAGTATATAATATGCAAGGATCCTCATAACGTTTCAATATTTCCCTTCACTACTGGAGCCGCTATGGCACGGCACTATGACAGCTTCGGCTTGAACTTTACATTTTACTAGATGATATATATAAGCTTTATTGCACGGTAAATAATGGTTATAAATAACACTTACACGCAAAAGCGAGCTTATCTCTGAAAATAGAGTTCTTCCAGCAAACCTAGTTTGCCTTGCTATTAAGGGCAGTTTGGTGCACATTAAATTAATTACTTAACCTACTTACATATAAAATATTATGAGAGTAATATAATACATTTGTTTACCTATAATATAAATATTAACAAAACTGTTTATGGTTTCAACTGACAAGACGTCACGTCAAAAAAATATTTTTATTTTTCTATTTATACCCAGTTTTATTTTGTATTTCAACACAAAATAAAAGTGAATTTCTTATATAAACTTACATACCCGGAAACAATAATGGAGGACGAAGACGAAGGAGACGATGCTGATATATCATCATCGCTGCCACAAATTATATCAATGCGACAAACATCAATACCAATTAAATATCATGCCCGGTTTGTTCGCAGTAATAAAAAACGAGGTCTAAAGAGACATATCCACGCCTCGCACCCAGATTACTTCCACCCACCCACCACTCCTGCTCAAAATATGAGCCAAACCACTGAAACAACAAACGAACTCCTCAACCAAGGCCAAAAACAAGACGAAACAATCCCTGAACCCGTAAACCAATCACAAATACCGGAAACCATCCAAAACGTTTGCCTAAAAGGATTCAGCAAGATTACTTAATAGCGAAGGTCGCCCAGACTGACAATCTGAAGAGAACGTTCGAAAATCTTTAAATTTTTCATAGTAAGCAATAAAAGTATCCAACAAGGAAACGAAGGCAGAAAACTAACCACACTCCTCGCCACAGAGATAAAAGAACTCACTAACAACCTACCAGAAAGAAGGAAACTCTGAAAAATATTCATCTTATCTTATGTACTATAGAGAGACAATTTGGTTAAATCAGGCCAAACCATATTAGGCAAACACTTCAAAAGATTGAAGATGTGGATATCAAGTCATTATGATGAATTGATTGCAGAAACTCTAATGTGCAATTCAAAGCTAGCATCAAAAAACAAACCGAAACAAGACGCTGATCATAATTGCCTGAATATTTGGCCACCTTATGTTACAAATAAAAAGGCTTATGTTTAAACGGGTACCAAAAATGAATCTATTTTACTACCAATAAATTCGAAATGACTGCCAGAATGGGTCAATGATCACCAAATTGTGTGTGGATAAATGATCACAAAACTTCATTTTATGTTTTGTGTACTTAAGTTTATGTTTTAAGTTATGTTTGTTTTGCTATGTTTGTTGTTCTTACATGTTCAAACTAACACGAAGAATAAAGGGGGTTCACTTCGCTCACCCCCTTTACCCTTCACCAAAGCTACCGCAGTATTTTGCCCTGATATTTTCTGCAACTTTTGGTGATCATTTACCCATTCTGGGTAGGGAAAAAATATTTTGGTGGTTATTTAAATTGTTCTCAAAAAAAAATAGACAAGCAAATAGATGAATTACGGAATAAAAAAAAGATCAGCGGGTGGAATCTTGGACCCATCTGAAAAACTAGGAAATAAAACAGTTAATCAAATATTTAAAGACAAACATCCTAATCAAGTAACCCCAAAACTACCAGATTTTATAGACCAACCTGACCTCGCCCATTATGACGAATGTCGATATCACTTCAAACCACACAGAAAAAGTTGCTAGACAACTGTCTGGCGGAGCTGGACCAAGCGGCACTGACTCAGAACAATGGAAATCACTTCTACTTCGCTTTGGGAACCACAGCTCAGAACTGAGAGAATAAATCGCAGCACTAACTAGAAAACTCAGCAGTGAAATTGTCGATTTGGGCTGCGTAAGAGCTCCATTAGCAAGAAGAGGTATACAGGCGGCTGCCCTATCGGCATAGATGAAATACTACAACGCATCATTGTTTATGCCATAGCGACCACAACAGGGCTAGATGTTTAACCAGCATGTGGCTCTGATCAGCTATGTGCAGATATGAAATCGGGTATTGAAGCAGGGGTTCTTGCCATGACCATGACATGAAGGTGAAGATAATGAAGGCTTCCTCCTAAAAGATGCCGCAAATGCCTTCAATGCGCTGAGTAGCCAAACGTTCTCTGGAAAGCATCTACTGGCCGCGCTGTGCAATATTTATTTTCAACATATACGAGGTTACTTAGTCATTCATCAATGCATCTGGGCTATTGCACAAAAAACAGTTTGGATTCACTAAAGGCAGATCAACAACAGACGCCGGAGTAGCGCTAGTAGAACACATTTATAGTGCGTGGGAAGGATCACAGGATGCGGTTGGTATTTTCTGTGATCTTTCCAAGGCCTTTGACTGTGTGGACCATCAAACTCTTTTGCTCAAACTACAATACTATGGTATCAAAGATAATGCGTTAAAATTAATGGAATCTTATTTAATGGATAGATTGCTAAAAGTAGATATAAACAGGTGTAAGTCCACTGGAACCCATAGGAATATTGGTGTACACCAGGGTTCTATCTTAGGTCCGTTCCTTTTCTTAGTGTACGTGAATGGCCTACCTTACATGGTGAAAAAAAAGGCCTCAGATTGTTCTATTTACTGATGACACATTTATTATTTTCAAGGTGAAAAGACAAGAAGAAATTCTAGACGACGCAAATAGTACACTCTTTCATGTGTTAAGTTGGTTCAATGTAAACAAACTGTTATTAAACTCAAAGAAGACTAAATGTATCAAATTTTGTTTGCCTAATGTACGACAGTTTGAAAGCAGTATAATAATAGGATTTGAAAGATTGGACCTCGTTGAGGACACAATCTTTCTCGGAATCACTAAAGATTCGAAACTTCAATGAGGTCCTCACATGACTAATAGGATTTGAAAGATTGGACCTCGTTGAGGACACAATCTTTCTCGGAATCACTAAAGATTCGAAACTTCAATGAGGTCCTCACATGACTAAACTCATACGAAGACTTAGCTCAGCCGCTTTTGCGGTCAGATAAATCAGTTATCTTACAGATGTTGAAACTGCCAGATTGGTTTACTTTAGTTATTTTCACAGTATTATGTCTTATGGAATATTGCTCTGGGGGAGAGCAGCAGATATAAATACGATATTTGTCTTACAAAAAGGGCGATCAGAGCAATATATCAATTAGATGCTAGATAATCATTAAGAGAAAAATTCAAAGAAATTAATATACTTACGGTTACCTGTCAATATACATAGTCAGGTCATAAGGTCTGTCACATGTGCAATATGAAATAATTTAGACATGTTTATTATTTATGTAAACATTTATATAGCAAAATGAACTTAATAAAACATAGATTCTTATGGTAATGAAGTTTATTCAAAATGACCCCCGCGATTTTGAATACAGGCCTTTATTCTGCGCGGCCAGTCGTCTATCGCAGCACGAACGAGGTCCATGTCAATATCGGCGGCTGCCTTGATCAAGGATGCCTTGAGTGACTCCAAATCAGGATGAGGCTTTGAGCAGGCCTTTTCCTGCAAGTGTTGCCATATCTTGTAATGTAACGGACTCAAATCTGGACTGGAGGAGGGCCAGTCTTCGTGCCGGATGAAGTCGATTTCACGCGCCGCCAGCCAGTCTTGTGTGCTTTTCGTTATATGAGCTGGCGCATAATCTTGTTGGAATACCCAGTGCCTGTTATTAAACATGGTATGAGAAACAGGTTCCACAAGGTTCTTGAGGACTGTATTTTGATACACGACTGCATTCGTTTTTACGCCTTTCTCACAAAAATGTACCTCAGTTAAGCCCCAATAAGAGACTCCCAACCAAACCATGAGCGAGGATGGAAAATTGCCTCGTTGGACACGCGGAATACGGTTGCTCGCTTCTTCACTGCTGTGTGCGTACACCTTATCATTTTGTTTGTTGTAGCTCTCTTCCACGGTGAAAATTTTTTCATCCGAAAAAAGAATTTCCCGATGCTTTTTTCCCGCGTAGCGCTTCAACAAAGCGCGGCATCTCTTCAGTCTCAGGTCCATTAAACGAGCGTCCAAACGGTGTCCTGTTTTTCTTCGATATGCCCTAAGCCCTAAGTCTTCATTTAACACCCTTTTCACCGTGGTCCTGCTTAACCCCATCTGAAGGGCCAACAGTTTCTGCTTACGTATGGGATTTCTTTGAATTCGCGCCTTCACAGCTTTTATCACTGCTGGAGTCCTAACAGAGCGAGGGCGACAACTTCTTGACCTGTCATCTACACTAGAGTCTTCATTGTATCGTTTTATGGTACGATAAACGAATCTTTTGGTTATATTCAAATTTTTCAGTAAGTCGAAAATCTCAATTGGCGCGTAACCGCAACGATGCAACGCAATAACTGCGACACGGTCTTCTTTAAGTGTCCACTCCATATTTAAAAATGAGGAAAATTCTAAAAAGTACACATTTTTATTTTCATGAAAAATTCGAAATTCTAATTCAATAAACTTTTTTGTGGCCAGCGTTCTAAATTCAAAAGTTTTTATTGTGTGACAGAACTTATGACCTGACTGTGTATATACGAGAATATCATGCATGTAAGAAAAAACAAAGCTTTATTTAAAATTGTAGGTGATAGCCATACAATTAACACTGGAAATAGAAATATATTAGCACTACCATTATTTAGACTAAGTAAAGTAGGTGTAACGGTATTAAAGGCTAAGGTCGAGCCACCGCTATCAGTAGCTATGATCGTCTATTCTATCTACCCCAAAAGAGATGTCCCGATTCAGCTGTAAAAATTGTAAGTTAAGAATGATAAGTCTGAATTTCTCGTTCGTTGAGAAGTTCGTTAGGCGTACAATAGTCGAACAGAAGATTGGTTCAGGAAGTTAGTGTTTCAAGTTAGACAGAGAAAGCATATATGCCCGCAAGCCGGTATTTCGCATCAGTTAGCGGTGTATTGCGCCAGATCGATCATTGTTGTATTTTGTGTGATGGTACCATTTATTTTTGTATATATGGGCGCTTGGAACTTCTTTTAGTGGTCGACCACAATTTATAATATTTGTTTGGGATATCGTATAGATATCCGTCGTAGTTTTACGACGTGAGTACTCAATGATATTTCATGTGCTCGCTAGTAGCGGCTTGTGGTGGTTCCAATTATATAATTAGTTCACGGCAATAACGATCCGAATAGACCGGTTTACACATATATATATATATATATATATATCAAAATTGAGGTTGTTTGCCTAAATATCATAGTTTTCCTAATGGAACCGAGTTGATTGTTACACTCGTGGGAAGGGGGACCGAGGGACCTTCCTGTCCCTGTACCCTGGTATAAAAAAAATACCCTCATTATTTAAAGTATTTTTGATTTAACATTATTACACTTTATAAACATGTTTTATTGCCAAAATTAATTCACTTCTCTCCTCCACTAATACTCAATGCACATTTCTTCAAAACTTTGCGGGTTTTTGTAGTTATCCTTGGCACGGAGGCTCTTCACAACCCGCCATTGCGATTCAATCCTCTGGGTATCTGTCCCATAGAGAGCAATGAAAGGAATGTCTGCGTCACTATGGTTTACCTTTTTATGGTTTTGTCCATATTCACTCAGACTATCATAAACCCTCCAGAAATCTGAACGGATTGTTGAACCTACTTCCACATGCTTCTGAATCAGTGCCACCAAGACTTCAGCTGACCAACCGTTTTCTAGGCAACTTCTAAGCGTAAGTCTTCACACCCGTCTTCAATAGCCCCTATGGCACTCCTCTTGCACTTGTTTTTGTCTACTATACGGCGGTATGTATACTAACGCTATATGTAAGTTGCGCTTATTATCACCAGGTTCTGTCAGCTAAATGCTTTCATAGTCATCCTGTTACCACTCGGGTCGGGGCCGTGCGGCGAGCGCGGGCGCACACACCCATTATTCCGCCGATGGCGGTCGCGGAGGCACGGTCTCGGCGAATTATGTCGTAGCGGTCCGGATCAAATATTTCCGCATTTAAAAATCTCTTACGGCGGCGATGAGCTTGTCCTTAGTTTGTCGCTGGCGCAGGCGCACGACGAGCGCGCGGGCGGCCGGCGTTGTCGCGCATAGGCTGCACGCGGTGCGCGAACTACACCTCGTCGAGGCTCAGGTCCACACCTGCGATTTTGCCAACTTTTTGTACAATGTTGACGGTAGACTCTTCCTCGAGTTCAGGTACGCCGCTGATCTCGATGTTCTGCAGCCTCGACCACTGTTGCTTCTGCAACGACCCGTGAATCCTGCTCTTTACTGAGATTTGTGAGCTTCACATTATCAGCACGTAAGCTCTTTATTATGTTGTCCTTCTTACTGAGGAGGGACTTGATTTCGGCTATGCTTTCCTCAGCTTTTTCCACTCTCATGTTGGTCACCCCCTCTCCACCCTCATTATGCTGCGAAACGATACTAGCTAGATCCCTACCCGATAACTTTATAGTCCGTTTAATAGACAACGATACAATGTCTTTTCTCTCCATAGAATTGGCCATTATTCCCAACGTAAATTAATGAAACCTTTTGTCGATGGTTTGGTTTCTTTGGTTTATTTATTACTCTACAGAATTAGCTAATACTCGCCATGTGTATAGTTTATCAGACAACAACGAACTATTCAATTGCACCGAACAGCATCTGTCATAGTCTTAACATAAACAAAGACTGAATATTTCAAACTTTCGGGAAAATCTATCAGTGAGAAAATAGTAAAAGTGCATTAGTACCTAAGTCATTTGCCATGTAGTGTGCTATCATACAGAGTAAACATTTACATGAGAAATCATAAAAACTTAGGCGAATTCATCAGCTGCCACAGGTAAATATTAATTAATGTTATTTCGTAGATTTTCTTGTATTTTATACATTTTATTGGAAACATTAGGGATAGCGGAAGATTTCCCAAATTATTTCGGCCCAGAGATATCAGAAATACGTTTATAGTAGCGTATTTTTTATTTTTTTTACAAATTTGTCCAAGAAATATCGATAGTGATGAAAAAATTATTATCAATATTGTATAGTAAGAAATTATAGTTCTTAATTGCAATTATTTGATCTATATTCATGAACCTTTTCCATAAAGTAACAATGATATGTGTAATTTAATGTGTGATTAAATATTACCCTTTTAATTTTAGATTTCCTCGTGAAACACTATTGCTAAATGTGTGGATTGCGGTGGAACTTGCGGGTCCAGCTGGACGACAAAACACGCGCGAATTCTCAGTAAGATTTTACTGCAGAATGATTTTAACAGAAATAAAAAAAAATGCAGACTAATACAAACTACTTTACCAACACTAATATCCCGTTCACATCTGTAATAATAAGAGTAAGAGCTCATTGACACGGGATCCGACATCCACGATTCGTTAAAATATCCCAATAGACATTATTCTCGTTGATGCCTGCTGATATTTTTCAATATATTGTACTGATATGTAACTTCGTCACGGTACGTCAAGGGTATCGTTTAATTGAATCGTGTTAAGTGATATATTATAATTAACGGTGTGTTAAGGAAATTTTTTTATTGGTTATATTTTTTATAAATTATAAGAATATTTAAGAGCACAAAAGATTCCTTATTTTGTTTGTAACAGATAAAATACTTAATCACACTTAATTCAATCTATTTCATATAACTAGGCCCCTGTGGCACGGCTCTGTTTTCCACACACTGTCACAAACAGTCACACCACTCACCCAGTGTTTGATTATTGTTATAGTTCGAGTATTGGGCCGTCGAGCCGACCTACAACGACTTCTAGAATACTGTTGCTGCTGCCACGCGTTCTGCTTCAGTAGGAGGCCGTTGTCTTACGTCATTTCCATCATGGAAGCCCCAGCAACAGTGTTATACTGGACGAGCAGGGCGTTGAAAGTAGTTTGGGTATTGTTGACACATGGGCTGCACGTGTTGATTGATTGACAGTGTGCCTTGGAGTGATATTTTTACTTGCTTTTTACAATGTGCAAACCTACAAGCCAACATATTCGCCCGAATTGCCAAAGCGCTGCGCTCCCACTCTATGACTAGGCCATCCCTCAGGTCCTCAGTCCCTATATGACCAAAGTATTTGAAATTGGTTATTGAGGGTATGTAAATAAATTATTACTTCGACTTCGTTGTTCGATAATGTTCAACAGTGATCATTAGCTCATAGGCAAATACCAGTCTTCTAAAAAATCGATTAACAAAGTAGGTAAACTATCTATCATTTTTGTCGATAGCCGTTCTTATATCGATACTTACCCCATCGCTGGTTGTCACTAAAATAGTACGCGTAAATGTCCTCTCAAAACTACATAGTCAGGTCATAAGTTCTGTCACATGTGCAATATGAAATAATTTAGACATGTTTATTATTTATGTAAACATTTATATAGCAAAATGAACTTAATAAAACATAGATTCTTATGGTAATAAAGTTTATTCAAAATGACCCCCGCGATTTTGAATACAGGCCTTTATTCTGCGCGGCCAGTCGTCTATCGCAGCACGAACGAGGTCCATGTCAATATCGGCGGCTGCCTTAATCAAGGATGCCTTGAGTGACTCCGAATCAGGATGAGGCTTTGAGCAGGCCTTTTCCTCCAAGTGTTGCCATATCTTGTAATCTAACGGACTCAAATCTGGACTGGAGGAGGGCCAGTCTTCGTGCCGGATGAAGTCGATTTCACGCGCCGCCAGCCAGTCTTGTGTGCTTTTCGCTCTATGAGCTGGCGCAAAATCTTGTTGGAATACCCAGTGCCTGTTATTAAACATGGTATGAGAAACAGGTTCCACAAGGTTCTTGAGGACTGTTTTTTGATACACAACTGCATTCGTTTTTACGCCTTTCTCACAAAAATGTGTCTCAGTTAAGCCCCAATAAGAGACTCCCAACCAAACCATGAGCGAGGATGGAAAATGACCTCGTTGGACACGCGGAATACGGTTGCTCGCTTCTTCACTGCTGTGTGCGTACACCTTATCATTTTGTTTGTTGTAGCTCTCTTCCACGGTGAAAATTTTTTCATCCGAAAAAAGAATTTCCCGATGCTTTTTTCCCGCGTACTGCTTCAACAAAGCGCGGCATCTCTTCAGTATCAGATCCATTAAACGAGCGTCCAAACGATGTCCTGTTTTTCTTCGATATGCCCTAAGCCCTAAGTCTTCATTTAACACCCTTTTCACCGTGGTCCTGCTTAACCCCATCTGAAGGGCCAACAGGTTCTGCTTACGTATGGGATTTCTTTGAATTCGCGCCTTCATAGCTTTTATCACTGCTGGAGTCCTAACAGAGCGAGGGCGACCACTTCTTGACCTGTCATCTACACTAGAGTCTTCATTGTATCGTTTTATGGTACGATAAACGAATCTTTTGGTTATATTAAAATTTTTCAGTAAGTCGAAAATCTGAATTGGCGCGTAACCGCAACGATGCAACGCAATAACTGCGACACGGTCTTCTTTAAGTGTCCACTCCATATTTAAAAATGAGAAAAACTCTAAAAAGTACACATTTTTATTTTCATGAAAAATTCGAAATTCGAATTCAATTAACTTTTTTGTGGCCAGCGTTCTAAATTCAAAAGTTTTTATTGTGTGACAGAACTTATGACCTGACTGTGTATATAGTTTTTTTATAGTTTTTGTTTTTATTATAGTTTTTTTTATAGTTTTAGACTGAAACCAATATTGGTTTCAGTCATACAAAGTAAAACGGTCGCATAAGTAAAGAGTGTCGGTATATTAACTTTTGTTAATGGAAAATAGCCCTCCCTCTATTTATTTACTTACTCTGAGGTTGTAATCCTCTGCTGGAAGGTGTGTATTTAACGGTACTGAGTAGGTTAACGTAGTATCCCTATATAGTCTGTGAGGTTAACCATGTTTGACAGGCAACAAACCACAGCCCTCTTTACTAAAAAGTTTTGCGTTTCCCTATTGAAAGTGTGCGTTCCCTAATAGGGAGCGCACAGGTCGCAGCAGAGGAGTATTGTGTTAAAGTAGTTTTATATATGCCTATTCAAACTCGTTGACTAATAAATTTGTAAAAGAAATAGTGTTCTACTTGTCACTGTCTTCTGTCTGTCACGATTGATAATAAAACAACGTATATTTTTCATGTGCTTATTTATTGATATAAAGTTAATAAGAATCTCCATTAGTCCTTAAGGATAACTACCTTGGACACCACTGCGTACGCAAATCTTATTAGGTTATCGGCCCCACCTACAAAATGGAGAATTTTACGAAAAGTAGTAATCTGCAAGCGACACCGTCTAGTTCTAAATCTGCGAACATGATCCTTATGTTTGTAGAGAGCACTGAAATATTTTCGATCAATTGTGACAACGAGAACTGGTATGTGGATAACGGCGCCACAAGCCACGTAATAAACCAGGCTGATATTTTCCAAAATTACGAACACTTCGACGACATTCGTACTGTAACAACGGCAAATGGCAATGCGATCACTGCTAAAGGCAAAGGTTCAGTAATAATCGAAGCAAACATCAAAGGGAAGCTACAATGTGTAACCCTGACAGAAGTTTGGTACGTTCCAGCCATAACGAAGAACTTATTCTCGGTTTTAGCTGTCCATGATAAGATTCCAAACAGCCAATTCTCATCGACGACAAAAGAATGTAAGTACCGTCTATGTCAACGGAGAAGCGTGCCTAAAAGGAAAACGACAGAAAGAGGGAGGCTTGTACAAACTGGAAATAAGAGTCGAACTTCCAAAAAACCCCGTTGAAGTCTATACTACGTCCAATACAATGCAACTATACCACGAGAGATTGGCGCATCAAAACAAGAGACACGTGAAAGCTACGGTTAAACGCGAACTGAACTTAGATCTTCCTCTTGATAAAGAATTATGCGAAGGTTGCATGTACGGGAAAGCACATAGATTGAAATTCGGTACGAGGATCCGAGCTACCGCGCCAGGAGAGCTCGTACATACTGACGTTTGCGGACCATTCCAACCGAGTTATTCAAAGTACAGATACTACGTGTTGTTCAAAGACGACTACACCGGCTACCGTATGGTATACTTCCTGAGACGCAAGTCAGAGGTTAAGGATAAGCTCGCCTTAATGTTAGCTCAGACCAAAACTGCAGAACATACTATAAAATGCTTGTTAAGTGACAATGGTGGTGAATTTGACAATAAGTCCATTCAAGACCTACTGGACTCACATGGAATCTTACAGAGATTGGTAATGCCTTACACCCCAGAACAGAATGGTGTCAGCGAGCACGAAAATCGTACTTTGGTGGAAACTGCGAGATCTATGATGAAACGTTGCCTCAAGAACTTTGGGCAGAACTAATAAACACCGCCGCATACATCCTCAATAGAACGGGTCCAACGAATACGAACGACAAGTCACCATATGAACTTTGGAGTGGAAAGAAACCGGTTATAAAGCACCTACGAATTATAGGTATTCCTACGTCCACATTCCAAAACAAAAACGAAAGAAGATGAATATGAAGGCCATCAAAGGAAGACTTGTCGGCTATGACGAAGATGGCTACCGAATTTGGATAACTGATGGAAAGAGAAACACGCTCATCCGTTCGCGTGATGTAACGTTTGATGTGATGATGTAGTGATGATAATCCGCCTTGTGTAAATAATGACGCTAATAAGAGGGATTACACACTGAGATTGCCGATGGATAACGCTGTCTGCAAAGAAGGACCAGCTTCACATCTTAACGTACATCATCATCCATTATCTATCCCACCCGAGAGAGACTCCGATGTAAGTCAATCAACAAGCTTTAACGATCCTGAACGTGTCCTTGAGGGAGAAGACTTGGAATCTCGAATTGTTCACGAAGACCACGTTCATGAATCCGAAATTCATCGAGAGAACTTGGAACCTCAAATAGTCCAAGAAGACCAGAACAATGAGTTCGAAAAATATCAGCGTATATGGCACCTGAACCAGTCGGCAAAGGTCAAGGTCATGAATCGGATTCACATTATGATGATACTGATGACTCTGCAGATGAATATTATGACGCGGAATCGCCACGATACAATTTGCGCAACCGCAGCGAAATACGAAAACCTGCACGACTGGACGACTATGTGTGCGTTACAGAAGCATATCCGTCGAATTTTGCTAATGCAATGAATCGTAATGATTATATAGAATGGAAAAAGGCCCTTCGGGGGCAACTCGGCCCACACGCCACTCAGCCCGCGGGCTCAGTTGACCAATACTGTTTATATTGGGGGCGACTCGGGCGACTAGGTCAACTCAGCCCGCCGCGGGCTCAATTAACCACTGTCTATCGTTATAGGTAACTCAGCCCGCGGGCTCAATCGATCACAGTCTATCGCCATAGGATCGACTCAGCCCATTTTGTTTTAAGCAAAAGGTTTTATCTCAGAAGAGGTTTTATTTATTTTTTCATCTGATTAATATTGTCTTTGGAACAATACACTGACCTGACGTTGTCAACGTCCATGCCCCGTCCGTCCCGTCAAAGAGAATATAATCACTACCGTCCCGTCTTTGACATGACATTGAATCATTGAATTCTTGTTCATCTTTCATAATCAAATGAGTAATTTAACATTTAAATTAAAAACAAACAAAAACAAGGATGAATCAACTTTATGGAGATGCGTAAAATGCAAGTGTTGTGCTGTCATCAAAACGGTCGGTGATAACTCAGTCGTTGTTCACGAGACAGAACACAACCACGATCCTGATTTTCCTGATAACGAGATTAAAAAACATATGGACAGCCTGGACAAACAAGTCGTCGAAGACATAACTACGCCCATCTCACACATATATGACAACATTTATGATAAAATTAAAGACGCAGGCTTGGACAAGAAAATATCTAGTTTTGAAAATATAAAGAAAAAATTATATCGTGAACGATACAAATCTTTAGGGATAAAAAACTGCACTTTTAACAACGCCGTTGACGTTGTCATACCACCAAGATTTTCACATGTATTGTTCGCTGACTACACATACAATAGCACAAGAATATTGATATTTTCATGTGATGAACTCCGGAATTTATTACCGCAATGCAAAGAATTTTATATTGATGGCACATTCAAGTCGTGCCAAAGAAACTTTTACCAACTGGTAACAATACACGCTGATCTCGGAAGTGATCGAGAAAATATCAAAGTTGTGCCAGTGTTGTATGCGTTATTACCCAACAAGCGTAAAGAAACGTATGAGATTATGTTTCAATTAATAAAAAGCCAAGTTCCAGATTGGAATCCAACAAGCGTTAAAGTGGACTTCGAAAAGGCTCTGATATCGGCTTTAATTAATACTTGCCAGGGTATTCAAATGCAAGGATGTTTTTACCATTATACTATATGCCTGTGGAACAAGGCAAAGGTTTGTGGTCTAAGCAAAACAAAATTAGGCAAGGTTCATATTAGGCGTTTATCAGCCTTGGCACATTTGCCATTAGAGCAGTTATTAGACGCTTGGCTGTACGCTGTGGAAGAAGGTCCTAAAACGAAAATTACAAAAGACTTCAATTCATACTTTTTCAATAATTGGATGAATCCAAAATCCATTTACTTTGTTCGGTGGACATGCTGATAATTTAAACCGTACTAATAATGCAGTTGAAGGCTGGCATGCCAAAGTAAATAAGCTTTTGAAACCCAAACCTGATATTTTAAAACTTCTGGTAGTGTTACAACGGCTAATGAGAACAGATGTAAACAAATTAAGAGAAAATAACTTTAGTAAAAGAAAAAATGAAGTAATCGATGTTAATGACAGAATTAATGAAATATTAATGGATCTAGAAAACAATAAAAAAAGTTTAGCGTTGTGTATCGGACATTTAAGATTCTAGATTCATATGTAACGTGTTGTTCGTTGACTAATACCCGAAGTCATGAAGAAGGAGTTATTATTTTATTTGAATTAAGTTGAATTATTTTTCTTAAGTTTGTCAGATTTATGAAATAATACATATCCATTACCATAGTTTTCGTGTAATGAAGTAGAAAATTCCAAGCCCCTTCTCACTGCCTTCCTGTACTTTCCTGAACATATTTCGCCTTAATGGTACATAAGTCGGCCAAATCCAATCGGGCTGAGTAGACCATACAGCGTTAAACTTTTGTCTACTGAGCCCGCGGGCTGAGTAGACCCCTTGGAAAATTAATGGGCCGAGTCACCACCGAAAAAATAAAAGTGGTCAACTGAGCCCGCGGGCTGAGTGGCGTGTGGGCCGAGTTGCCCCCGAAGGGGAAAAAGGCAATGGAAAGTGAAATGAAGTCACTAGAGGAACACAAAGTATGGACGGCCTGTGATCTGCCGAAAGGAAGAAAAGCGCTTCCTTGCAAATGGTTTCTTCGAACAAAAAGGAATCCAGACGGCTCCATCGAAAGATAGAAAGCACGGCTAGTTGTGAAGGGCTTCAAACAAAGAAAAGGAGTCGATTATGATCAGACCTTCAGCCCTGTCGCACGCCTAGCAACCGTCAGAGCGCTATTGAGTGTCAGCGCACAAGAAAATATGTACCTCATTCAATTTGATGTTGTTACAGCGTTTCTCAACGGAAAGCTTGAAGAGAAAATTTATATGCAGCAACCCGATGGAATTGACGATGGAATATCTAAAGTTTGGAAACTTAATAGAAGCCTATATGGCTTAAAACAAGCCCCCAGATGTTGGAACTCCTGCTTTGAAGCAATCCTATTAGAAATGGGTTTTAAGCAGTGCGAGGCTGACAGTTGTCTGTACACCAAAGAAAAAGATGATGACAAACTATTAATCACCTTGTACGTGGATGATGGATTAGTAGCAGCAACCAAAGAAGAGTTGGCTAATTCCTTTTTAAAAGATTTGAGGAAGCGATTGCAGATTACGACGAAACTAGCGTCGTACTATTTAGGACCACAAATCTTTAGAAAAGAGGATGGGTCCATCTTTATAAGTCAAGAAGCGTATGCAAAGAAAGTCCTGGAACGTTTAAGAATGGCAGAATGTAACCCAGTTACAACGCCAATGGAAAAGGAAATTTTATTTTCAGGGGTAGTCCAAGCTGAAAAGGTGGAAAAGTTTCCATATAGAGAGGCCGTCGGTACCTTGGCATATTTAATGGTTGGGACACGCCCAGATATTGCCTATGCCGTGGGTGTCGCTTCCCGGAAATTGGAATCACCCTCCAAGGAAGACTGGCTTAGGGTAAAGAGGATATTGCGTTATGTGAAAGGTACGTGCTCCTATGGAATTAAATATTAAACGCAGGAATCTGCATGACACAAGCCGATCTACTACTGGCGTCGCATGCCGCTATGCAGGAGGCGTGATATCTTGGCTCAGTCAGCGACAAGGTTCGGTAGCCATTTCCACAACCGAAGCTGAATTAGTGGCAGCAAGTGAGGCAGCTAGGGAGCTGGTTTGGCTGACCCGAATAATGCAGGAGCTGACAAAACTGGAGCACACGCCGACGCTGTTTGTGGACAATGAAGCAGCTGTACGTCTAGCTCACAACCCGGAATTTCACAAGCGCACCAAACACATTCGAATCCGTCATTTTTATGTGAGGGAACAAGTTGCTGAAGGAGCAATCAAAGTGAAGAGGATCGGCACAACGGATCAAGTAGCTGTCATTTTTACATAAGGACTGGCATGGCCTAGATTCTTATCTCTTTGTCATGCCCTCGGTATTATAAAGAGTGTTGAATAAGGGAAGGTGTTAATAGTAGTTTATGTGACTGCTACATAATGCCTAATTATGTACAGTTACATACACTAGTTTATCTACACGCATATCATAAGCTCTCTTTGATGTGTTCAGGAACCGCATGTTTGACCGGCATTGTGGCTCTGCAGTTGTTTAGCTTGTTCTGTAGCACCAACTTCGGGCGTTCTAAATTTGAATGTCAGTACCAACTTCACAGACAAACAAGGGGCGGCATGCAGGCGGGCGCCGGCGTTCGAAATTTGAATGTCATTATATGTAGAAAAACTATACATTATTACCATAATGTGTAGTTTTCCAGATACGAAACGAGTTTTTACCAAGTAGTTTAACATAATGCTGATCGTAACGTGCGGTTTTTGAACGCAGTAAAGAGGTTTTATGATACGTGTGTAGATAAAGTAGTTTTATATATGCCTATTCAAACTCTTTGACTAATGAATTTGTAAAAGAAATAGTGTTCTACTTGTCACTGTCTTCTGTCTGTCACGATTGATAATAAAACAACACAGACTTGAATAGTAGGGACAGGGCACGGAGCGCTTGAAAGTGTCGCTACAAAAACAGTACAAAATCGGGAAAATTGTACTGTTTGCAATCAGTCGCGCTTGGACGGTGACAGCCGATTGACATATCGGCAGCAAAAACAAAAATGGTGACCTGCGACGTAAAAAGGTGTAAATCATACCCAAATCGCAAAACACAAAAACAGGGAGTGTCGTATCACAAGTAAATATTATATTTTCAATTACTATTGGCTTTAAATTGATTATCTATAAAATATTGTTCTCGAAAAAATCCTCAAACGAAAATCAACCATTCGACTGACGTAACTTTGTAGCGACGCGCGACGCACAGTGAAACTGCCCGCTTCCTATATTTGAAAAACGATCCGATTTGGTTATTTTTCTATTCGTAATGTCAAGATTACTATTCGTAATGTCAAGATTACTATTCGTAATGTCATTAGATTACTATTCGTAATGTCATTTGGTTACCCCCCCCCCCCCCCCCCCCCCCCTAACTAATTCATAACTTTTTCTATGATTAGGTAGGTAGGTAGGTATCAAAATCAAGATCTTAAATTCCAAGTCACGCTACTAATGTGTATCTGTGAGCTTACATCCTCTTTCATAATTTAACGGCAAAGGCAAAAATTAATATGCCTATTTAATTATGTTTCAACTTTTTATTAATTAAACATGAGCTAATTGCGTGAGACCTCGCCCCTTGAGTAAAATTTTAGCTAGATATATTTTATTTCTACTCCTAATCACCGATTAAAAGTCACCGGGTATTTGAGAGTTATCCGTAGATCAACTTTCCTAATATTGTGTCTATACACCACAAATCGGAACGTGACCGACCGTGACGCCGTTACAATTTTTCGTACTGTCTTGGTTCCGACGAATTCCGACAGGGGCGCTATTTTTCTTAGCCTCAAAATGGTAAGAAATTTAGTACCGGAAGGCCTATCCTTTATATCGACGTAAAAAAACGTATATTTTTATGTGCTTATTTATTGATATAAAGTTAATAAGAATCTCCATTGGTCCTTAAGGACCACCTTGGACACCACTGCGTACGCAAATCTTATTATATTGTTTATCTGAAACTATACAATCACTAAAATATATGTACTATATTATACCAACCGTAGACTGCTACATTACACATATAAGTTACTCTATGGTCCGAACCGTAAGTCCCCGCTTAGCCGACACACCATTTCCTCAATACCTACATGAGATAAAGATACTATAGCTTTGTCTCATTTTTTTCCCAAAAACGGTATATTTGTTATTATTTGTTATTCTGTGATGTCGGTCTGTCTGCCTAATAATATTAGCCTATCACAGAGTACTTTTAAATATAGTAGTCTATCTATCTACAAGAGTAATTGTGTTCTGTGATCTACAATCATATCTATTCCTGATTGGGTTATTTTTATTTGCGTTTCTCTTGTATTTTCCGTAATTTTCAATAAAGCGCCTTGTATTTGCAATTGATAACACCCGTAGACAGAGAACAGAGAATTTTCTCTCTACGTTATCACCAGATATTACAAAAAACATACAAGTATTCGCGCAAATAAATAGTCGATTTCTCTGATGTTCTTGAGGTTGACTCGATGAACCTGAACAATACTCCACAAAACCAGAGCTACTGGTTTGTCCTGCGTGATGACCAGAGCAGTGTACTCCTAAACAGCAATAATTTTCCAGTTCAGAATACTCAAAGTAAGATAGGTGTTATTTTATTGAATGTTATGGAGAGGTTGGTTGGAGGGGCTGGTTCCGGCCCTTTATCGACACTCTGACCGAGAGGTTCATCTTGTTCAAATGAGCCTGATGTCTTCACATCACATATCAAATAATGCATGAATACTTTGTTTTAGTTGTAGGTGGAAGCACCAGATATGTCGTCGATACTAGTGGTAACCAATACATACAACTTGGAGACCCACAGCCTGAAGTCTCACTTGAAGAACCTACCATTCAACCAACAGAACCAGCAAGCCAGCCCAAAGACACTACATTCTGGAATAGAAACAAAATTAAACTACTGCTTAACCTGGTTACAGATGACAAGTTCAAAAACTTCAATGTGAAAGATGGGGATACATTAAAGCATAAAATTATGTGGAAAGAAATAGCACCACTCGTCAGCACTTCAGAAGAAGAATGTTGCAAAAAGTATCTTGGTCTAAAAAACACCTATGTGAGATTGTACAGAAACAAACTACAAGGCAAAGATACTAAATGGGCTTACTACAGTATGTGTGAGGAAGCTTTTAAAAGAATAAAGCTGTTGGCACCAGATATGATGGACCCATGGGATGACAGTAAGATTAGAATGTTGCTGACATTGTATATTGAAAAGACAAGAAATGTGCACATTGATGCTAGCACAAAAAAGCAGCTCTGGCAAGAAATTGGAGCAGAGATTGGCACAAGTGAATACAAAACACATCTGAAGTTTAGATGCTTGAAACGGACATACCTTAGGATTCTAGACAAAAGCAGACTTTCAGGGAAAATTATTAAATGGCCATATCTCATGTATTTTCAACAGATATTCAGTGGTAAAGACCTCAGGCAATGGGACCAGAATAAAGTTACTCAGTTGCTAGATGCTGTGGTTGAACGAGCTCATCTATTTGCTGACCCAGGGTTTCAGAAAAAAGAACTGTGGAGAGAAATATCAGCATTGGTCGGAGAAACATACTTAGATTGTGACAAAAAGTTCAGAAATCTTAAACATACTTATGGTAAACTGAAGAAATTGGAACAAAACGGACAAAAGTTAACAAAATGGAAATATTTTGAACAATTTGAGGTGATAAAGGATCATACATTGATAGCATCAACTGACGAAACACCAGCAGATATAGATGAAAAGTTCTTTACAAGAAAATACAAAGAGGAAGGTTATGTCAAACAGTTGTTAAATTTCTACATACAACATAAAGAAGACTTTAAAAATCCTTTAATAAGGAAAAAGCAACTTTGGAAGACAATAGGCTCAAAACTAAACATGTCATATGAAGATTGTCATAAGAAATTCAGAAACTTAAAACAGACCTATATTAGGGTCATGGATCATAAAGCGCGTTCCGGGAAGAATAATAACTGGCCATACTTATCATATTTCGAAAAGATTTACGATGAAGATATACCAAGAGGTCATGTAAATGCTTCATCTGCAGACATTGAAGATATGATGCTGACTGAGTTTAATAAAGTGGTGTACAATGCTGATAAGAGAAGGGAAAATGATCAGAAATTCGAGAGATTGATTGAGGCTGTAGTAGAGTCTAACAGTATACAGAAAGAAAGGAATAGAATACTTCAGGCTTTGCTAGACAGACGGAAATAAACTGCTGAAAATTAGTTGGGATTCTTGTATGTTTTATCCCTTCAGGTTAACCTAGCGAGGGCTGTTGGACAATATCAGAGTCCCATTAACGGCATCCTATTATCTGTTCTAGGCTAAAACCGTTATTATAGCTCATTTGACTGAGCTAGTCAGTTTTATTCCTCTCTAGTTCACTTGAAAATATAACTGTGTATTGTCTTTAAAATTGTTTTTTTTTCTTTTTTTTTTTTATCTGAACATTTTTACTTACAAAAGCTAAATTTACTAAGTGTACTACTACAGGTTTGACATCACGCTTTATCCCAGATGTGGTGATAGAGGCATAACTTCAATTGACTTCACATACATTTAACATCTTACCTCGCCTAACGCCTTACGTGTGAGGGCAGTGCCTAGTATTTTATGTGACTGTTCTAATGTATCGGAGCAACAAAATAATTGCGTGCATAGAATGAACATGCACCTGTACAATAGAACGTGTCATCATAGGGATGCTGTATTAAATTTCGACAAATAAATTTATTCATAACTTTACTTTGAAGCAGGATACTATTCTGGCCCCATTAGCCAAAAGGCGGCAACTCAAGGGAAGTAGTTTCAAGAATATTGACATATTGTAAAAATTTATTTCGCGTCCATTAAATAATAAATATTTGTATATAATATACTATATTATATACATACATAGTCAGGTCATAAGTTCTGTCACATGTGCAATATGAAATAATTTAGACATGTTTATTATTTATGTAAACATTTATATAGCAAAATGAACTTAATAAAACATAGATTCTTATGGTAATAAAGTTTATTCAAAATGAACCCCGCGATTTTGAATACAGGCCTTTATTCTGCGCGGCCAGTCGTCTATCGCAGCACGAACGAGGTCCATGTCAATATCGGCGGCTGCCTTAATCAAGGATGCCTTGAGTGACTCCAAATCAGGATGAGGCTTTGAGCAGGCCTTTTCCTTCAAGTGTTGCCATATCTTGTAATCTAACGGACTCAAATCTGGACTGGAGGAGGGCCAGTCTTGGTGCCGGATGAAGTCGATTTCACGCGCCGCCGGCCAGTTTTGTGTGCTTTTCGCTCTATGAGCTGGCGCAGAATCTTGTTGGAATGCCCAGTGCCTGTTATTGAACATGGTATGAGAAACAGGTTCCACAAGGTTCTTGAGGACTGTATTTTGATACACAACTGCATTCGTTTTTACGCCTTTCTCACAAAAATGTACATCAGTTAAGCCCCAATAAGAGACTCCCAACCAAACCATGAGCGAGGATGGAAAATGACCTCGTTGGACACGCGGAATACGGTTGCTCGCTTCTTCACTGCTGTATGCGTACAACTTATCATTTTGTTTGTTGTAGCTCTCTTCCACGGTGAAAAAATTTTTCATCCGAAAAAAGAATTTCCCGATGTTTTTTTCCCGCGTACCGCTTCAACAAAGCGCGGCATCTCTTCAGTCTCAGGTCCATTAAACGAGCGTCCAAACGATGTCCTGTTTTTCTTCGATATGCCCTAAGCCCTAAGTCTTCATTTAACACCCTTTTCACCGTGGTCCTGCTTAACCCCATCTGAAGGGCCAACAGTTTCTGCTTACATATGGGATTTCTTTGAATTCGCGCCTTCACACCTTTTTTCACTGCTGGAGTCCTAACAGAGCAAGGGCGACCACTTCTTGACCTGTCATCTACACTAGAGTCTTCATTGTATCGTTTTATGGTACGATAAACGAATCTTTTGGTTATATTCAAATTTTTCAGTAAGTCGAAAATCTGAATTGGCGCGTAACCGCAACGATGCAACGCAATAACTGCGACATGGTCTTCTTTAAGTGTCCACTCCATATTTAAAAATGAGGAAAATTCTAAAAAATACACATTTTTATTTTCATGAAAAATTCGAAATTCGAATTCAATAAACTTTTTTGTGGCCAGCGTTCTAAATTCAAAAGTTTTTATTGTGTGACAGAACTTATGACCTGACTGTGTATATATATATATACAGGGTTACAGGAAAAGTCGACCTAGATCCGTTAAGGGCGTGTAGTACACATCATTTCTAAATGATTTCACTATGGAACCCGCCATTCTAAACTTAACCGTTTTCGAGATATTCGAGTTTTTTTTTTTTATGAAAATGCCCAATTTTTTGGCTATTGAATTGAATATTTTGTTTTTTTTTGTAATGATTATTTTTTTGGTTTTTTACATGAAGAATGAGATGCTTAATGACCTCAATGACTAAAATTGCAAGTAAGTTAACTAAATAGGTCATTGTAGATGATCGAAACTTAAGAAAATAAGTACAAATTATAAAAAAATATTTTTCTTTTCTGGATATGTCAAAAAAATATTATGGCACTTGCTCTGCAGATGTGCTTAAAAACATCTACATTTTATCAGCTATCCAACGAGGTATAGCACTCTAGGGTATTTATTAACCTCAAAGGTGAAACTTAGTTTCTAAGGCTACATGGCAGTCAGAATAAATAGCGCTTATTTAATCTAATTAATTTGACTTAAGTTTAGCATCATCATTTTAGCCTACTGGCTTCCATTACTGAACCAAGGCCTCCCTCGGCTAGGTACAACCTTCACCATCCATCGATGTCCCGCTATCCTGACCTAGAGATCATTCAATTTTTATAGCATTTTTTTTATTTCAGATCGTCGATCGCTCCACTAGTCCACTTTTCACTACACCAGTGGTTAATGTTCTTCTTATGTCGTTAGCAGCATTAATTATCCTTTCTTTGAGAACTTCCACTGACGATATGGGGTTGGGCTCACTGTAAACGAGGCTCTTCATGTGCCCCCATACATAAACATCCATGGGAGTCAGGTCGGGACTTCTTGCTGGCCAGGGTAAAGGCCCACCTCGTCCAATCCATTTGTTAGGATAGTTAGTGTCCAACCATTCCCTAACGCTTCTTCTGAAATGAGCAGGGCAGCTATCATGTTGAAACCACATGTCCCGCAGTAATTGTAATGGGAGATCATCTAGTAGGTCACCTAAGTCACCTCTTAAGAAATTTTCATAAGTTTCACCATTGAGATTGTCTGGAAGAAAGTAAGGCCCAATCAAATGGTTGGAAATGATGCCCATCCACACATTTACACTAAATCGTCGTTGTGACCCCTTTACTCTTTTCTTATTTGGATTGCCTAGTTCTTTAGGAGCCCAAAAGTGTGCGTTATGATAATTAGTAATCCCGTCCTTATCGAATTTGGATTCATCTGTCCACAATATTAATTTTAGGAAATTCGGGTCCTCGATATCTGCATTGAGCATAAATCTCCAGAAGTCCATACGTCTCGCGGGATCTCCTTCTTCAATTTCATGTACCGGCGTGTAGTGGTATGGATACAGGCCTGCCGTATGAACCGTAAACCACACTTTCCAATGAGTTAGGCCCAGTTCACGGGCAACAATATTGTGGTTGGGTCTCTTCTGAACCGTTCTACGATTTCGTTGTCTTGTCGTCATCAATGACACGTGGTCTTCCTAAGTCCGTACGTCGTCGCGAAATAGAGCCAGTTTCACGAAGTCGTCGGTAAACTCCGTCGAAAACGCTCACATCAGGTACTCGACGGTCGGGATAGCGTCGTATGTACTCAGTCCGAGCTCGTGCGGACACGCAATTGCAGTATCCGTAGCAGATAAGCATATCCGCATATTCTTCGTTCGAGTATGTTGCCATTTTCAACAGTCCAGTATCACAAGCACAAATCAGAGTCCAGTAAACAAGAACAGTAGTCACAGTTAGAAAAATCAGTCCAGAAACAAAGCCAAGTCGGGTGGGAATCCGAAAGCACAATAATTCGCATCTACCATGGACGAATCGCATGAGCACTGAGCAGACTAAAATGGATGGCAAGCAAACAAACAACCAAATATAAAACAATGGGCATGTTGTATCCCCAAACTTATTTTTGCACATTATTTTTCTCACTCTCACCTGCATAAATCGTAAGTTGTCTAGCTCACACGCACCGGATAAACTTGAAGGACAATAGCCGAGGGACCCGTTAGACCTACTACCTGAACCTTTTCAACTATGTTTTTTTCTATGAGTTTAAATACAACCCTAGGTTATTATACCTCGTTGGATAGCTGATAAAATGTAGATGTTTTTAAGCACATCTGCAGAGCAAGTGCCATAATAATTTTTTGAGATATCCAGAAAAGAAAAATATTTTTTTATAATTTGTACTTATTTTCTTAAGTTTCGATCGTCTACAATTTTTATTTAGTTAACTTACGTGCAATTTTAGTCATTGAGGTCATTAAGCATCTCATTCATCATGTAAAAAACCAAAAGAGTCAAAAAATATCAAAATATTCAATGCAATAGCCGAAAAATTGGGCATTTTCATAAAAAAAATTAAATCTCGAATATCTCGAAAACGGTTAAGTTTAGGATGGGGGGTTTCATAGTGAAATCATTTAGAAATGATGTGTACTACACGCCCTTAACGGATCTAGGTCGACTTTTCCTGTAACCCTACAGGGCCATATAACCCCTCCAGGGTTATATGGCCACTACCACGTAGCGATAGGTTACGGCCCTCCAACAGCTTAAAGTGTCATCCGAAACATTGCACGTCTGATAATGTACTTAAACATTGTATTTTTAACGCACTTCTTCAAAGTAAACCAGGTGTAAATCATTATTTGCATTATTGTTTCGGTGGTTTATTTTTTGGCTTAAATTTCAAACTGAAAGCCGTAGGCGTTCCGAAGATATTTGATGATATCAAATGTTCAAGCTGTAATCCTCACCAAGGTGTCTTAATACCTCTTAAATCGTTGAAGGACTATTTCTGAAATTTGGCACACAGAACAATATTTGGCATGTCGTGTGGACTATTTCTGGACTAATTTTTGAAACCTAAACCAAATCGAGGCCCTTCCGTTTGCTTGCACGAGCGATGAGGATTGCAGCTTGACGTCAAGCTGTAATCCTTACCAACCTATAGCTATAACTTCGGTACTATAAGTGGACAATTTTCCTTTCTTTAAGTGAACTATTTTTAGGTGTCAAATTTCATTTTCATGAAGGTTTCAACGGTGAGGATTACAGCTTGAAGCTCGTAGCAATCCCACGGATATTGCCATGTATCTCGTTTAATCTTCAGTTTTCGGAGTTGTTTTGGCAGCGGAGTGCTTCAATTATGCTTTAAAACTTGAGTAGCACCATTCTAATACCCCATTTACATTAGCGTACGAGTCGCGAGGCGAGGGGTGAGGTGCGAGTGTGAACAGACGCTCGTGGCTCGCCTCGTCACTCGCGGCGCTCGCGTCCGGAGCGGTTTTTGGGGCACGAGTCAAAGGACCTCGCGTCGCACGCGAGTGGGTGTTTACATTCGCTCACCCACTTCATTCTGGCTTCTACATCGTGCCGCGCAGGTTGTGTTTAGTTTTAATAAATACGCAAAAACAAAAACGCAGTAATCGTATAATGGATTGGTCGCAAGACGAAACATTTAAGTTCATAAAACAATTTCAAAAAGAACGACCTTGCTGCTAAGGCTTCGACGTCCTCCATTGTTGCTAGCTCAAAAACGACTGAACTCGGCACGCGAGTGTAATACAAAGCCACCGTCGTCATATACCTAACACACAAAGTTAGGCACATATCGTCGATGCCCTCAATTTAGAAATAGTAAAACTAAGCATATATTTTATTTCACTTTTATTACCAGCGCTCCTAGCATCGGACGCTTTCTAACATTGGTTAATTTTAAGTCACTTTATGTAAGAACTGAGTATAAATCATAATTGCACATCCTTGGACTTTCCTTCATCTCCACTGTCAGCCACTACATATAATTGGCGCAGTCACGGAGTTGTAGAATCAGTTCCGGATACTTCGAGTATCAATCTGCTGAACTGGTCGCTGTATCTACATCTACAACAAGAACCTATGAGAGCTGGCTTTTGGACGTGAAGAGGAACCCGCCTTATCCAGACATCGATAGAACGAGGCTCCAACCAAGGAAAGATGCTGTTAATTTTGTAAGTACATTATACTCTAATTATTGGTTGCCATTTTCCTTAATTTTTTTTCCAAATCGTCCTGAATAATCCCAAAAATTTTCCATCCTAATTCAGCACGATTTAGGGGTAGTTCCCTTAGTGATAGTAATAGGCGCCGTAATCTTCGCATCGAGCAAAGAGACGCATTTAGGGATTTAGACCCTATACAGGAGGAATTTCCTACTGAAATGGCGGCCGCAGATTTAGATACCATTCATAAAGCACTAAGAAATGTGCCCGAATTTGACGGGAATCCAAACGTCCTAATTAGATTCCTAAGATTATGTGATCAATTAGTTCAGACATATGTAAATGCCGCCCCAGGTCATGAGTTGATTAACTTATATCTATTAAATGGCATTTTAAATAAAATTACGGGACCTGCTGGCCGTACATTAGCCACCAATGGCACACCGTCCACTTGGCAAGGTATCAGAAATACTTTGGTCAACAATTTCAGTGATCAAAGAGACGAGTCTGCTCTCTACACAGACCTGTCCATGTTAATTCAAGGCACAGGTACACCGCAAGATTTTTACGAACGGGTACAAAATCTATTGAGCACTATCATGACATACGTGGAACTACATGATAGCGTAGCCACCACCGTTGAAGCCAAGCGTTCCCTATATAAAAAGCTTGCCCTTCAGTCATACCTAAGAGGCTTAAATGACCCACTAGGATCGCGAATTCGATGCATGCGACCAAACACCTTAGAGGATGCTCTCCAATTTGCGCAAGAAGAGTTGAACATCCTTTATTTGCAAGGCAAAAACAAGCCAACCCCCTTCAGAAACATGACACCATTCACTGCACCTTCAGCTAGGTCACAAATATTCACTGCACCTACATCTGTTAGACCTCAAATCCCTCAAAATTATTCGTTTGCACCAAATCCACACACACACGCATTTATGACAAATCAGGATCCAATCCCACCACCAATGCAAAGAAACAGGTATCAGCGGAACCCTAACAATCCAGGTCCTTCACGCACACAGCAAATTTTTAGTGCCATGCCCAGATCTAACATGTCTACCGGCTTTAGGATCCCCCAAGCGCAATTTACTCGGCAAAATCAGTCTTACAATCAAGCCCAACCCATGAGTGGTGTTAGCCACCCCGTGGCCCGAACTTTGCCACCAACAAGGCCCAACAATTGGCGGAGCAATGACAACTCTCATGTTGACTACAGGTCGCGAGAAATGCATTTACATGAAATACAAAACCCTTCTGAGTCTTGTTACTATGGTTATGAAGAGCCGTTATCTGCAGAACAATTCTATATGGGATCATACGAATACCCACCCCAAGATACGTTATGTTATGATCAAAATGATCAGGTTGTCGTTAACCAAGAAAATGAATCAAATTTTCCCTTAGATACGGAGGGGAGTTACCCCGAATAGAGTTAAATATACAAAACAAGCGGCAACTGCCCTATATACAGATTGAAAACCCGCCCCTAAGGTTACTTCTGGACACTGGCGCTAATCAATCTTTCATAAGTCCCGAGGCTTTAAATAAATACTTTCCCGGTTTGACTCTTAATTATGACCCATTTATCGTCACCAACATACACGCATCTACCATGAACAACTATTCAGTCACTATCCCCTGTTTTAACGAAATCCAAGACTCAAAATCAATAAAACTATACGTGTATAAATTTCATGATTATTTCGATGGCCTTATCGGTTGCGATCTACTTGAACAGTGGCAAGCGAATATCGATCTAGGAAGTCGAATACTTAGCACCCAGTTCGCGAATAACAAAATTCACATGCATGGACCAGAAAGTCACCAACTATTGGAGGACATAATCCCGGCCCAGTCATCAAAATTACTAAAAGTCCCGACCACAATAAATAACGGTGAAATTCATATAGATGAACAGATGATCTGTAATTGTAACATCAACGAGTGTATTTCAATATCTAAAAATAACTTTGCATATGTGGAAATATCTAATCCAACACAGAATGACATTATTTTATTATTAACAGAACCCGTACATGCACAACTATACAATGAGCAAACCTTGCAATTTTCAAGTGTCAATGCCCGGTCACAGGAAGTCATACCGCGTTTGCGCACTGGACACCTAAACGATGAAGAATCATGTAATTTGATAAACTTATGCAGCGAATACTCCGATGTTTTTTATGTGGAAGGCGAACAATTGTCGTTCACAAATCAGATTAAACATTCGATTAATACAACTGACGATAACCCGGTTCATAGTAAAACTTATAGATATCCATACATACATAGAGAAGAAGTTAGAAATCAGGTACAAAGTATGTTGAGACAAGGAATTATTCGGCCATCTACCTCTGCCTGGAGTGCCCCTATTTGGGTAGTCCCAAAAAAATCAGACGCATCAGGAAAGGTTAAGTGGAGACTAGTCATAGACTTTCGAAAACTTAATGATAAGACTGTTGAGGACAAATATCCAATACCAAATATTGTTGATATTTTAGATAAACTGGGAAGGTGTCAGTATTTTACTACACTAGATTTGGCCAGCGGTTTTTACCAAGTAGAGATGGACCCAAAAGACATTCACAAAACTGGTTTCAATGTAGAGCGCGGACACTATGAGTTTCTTCGTATGCCCATGGGCTTAAAAAACTCACCATCAACATTCCAGAGAGTTATGGATAATATCCTACAAGGCGTTGAAAATACCATAGTCTACTTGGACGATATTTTGGTATACTCCACATCGCTCCAGGAACACATAGTGAACCTCAAGAAAGTATTCCAACGACTCCGCGAAACCAATTTCAAAATTCAGATGGATAAATCAGAGTTTTTAAAACGCGAGACCCCATATTTAGGCCATATTATTACCCGAGAAGGCGTAAAACCAAACCCAGATAAAATTGCCGCAATATGCAAGTACCCAATCCCAAAAACTACTAAACAGATTAAAGGTTTTTTAGGTTTACTGGGCTATTATCGTCGATTCATACCAGATTTTGCAAAAATTACGAAACCGCTTACAGCATGCTTAAAAAAAGGATCCAAAATTATCATCAATTCCGATTACATCGATTGTTTCGAACATTGTAAAACTCTTTTGACAAATGACCCTATTTTAGTATATCCAGACTTTTCAAAAGAATTCATTTTGACTACAGACGCGTCAAATTACGCCCTAGGAGGGATTTTATCTCAAGGTTCTACGGGCGTAGACCACCCTATAGCATATGCTTCAAGGACTCTCAATGACAGCGAGGTGAATTACTCCACCACTGAGAAAGAGCTGCTTGCTATAGTTTGGGCTACCAAGTATTTTAGACCTTACCTCTTTGGCCGGAAATTTAAAATAATTACAGACCACAAGCCTTTGCAATGGCTCATGAACATGAAAGAGCCCAATTCTCGACTCACTCGATGGAGGTTAAAGTTAGCGGAATATGATTACACCATAGTCTACAAAAAAGGCAAGGCCAATACAAACGCAGACGCTTTGTCTCGCATCGAGATAAACAACGAGAATATGTCACTGTTAGTCAATCATTCGGAGATTAATACAAGTTCATCGTCTTCCACGATATCAGCACCCGATCACAACCCTATTCCTAGCTCCTCAGCTACAGCCACCGCTCACACTAGCGCCGAAAATCCGACACTAGAAATCCCTATAAGCACTGACCCTTTGAATAAATTTAAAAAACAGATTGTGTTGAACATTATAAATCACCCGCCTAGAACCAGGCCTACAGTCACGCAACCTTTTGAAGGTCATATTAAGACTTCAATTGACTTATTCGACCAAAGATTAGAAAGTAGTTTATCTAAAACAATCCAAAATCATGTAGACCCCAATACACGCACAGCTCTCTTGATCAACCCCGAAAACAAAATTTACACCATAATTCCTATCATACAACGTATTTTTGGTAGCTCAGCCATGAACTTGGTCCTTGTAAAATGTGAACTGGAGAACGTTGTCTTACCCCTTAGGCAGCAATCTATAGTAAAAGCATATCATGAAGGGAAAACTAATCATCGAGGCATCAATGAGACATTGCTCTCATTATCAAAACGTTATTTCTGGCCAAAAATGCGCGACACGATTACAAAATACATAAGTACTTGCAACACGTGTAATACCGCTAAATATGACCGCAACCCACCACGCCCTCAATTCAACATAGTACCAACTCCCTCTAGGCCATTTGAAGTAGCGCACGCCGATGTACTTACTATCGAACAGGAAAAATACCTAACTCTCGTAGATTCCTTCTCTAAATATGCGCAAGCATATCACATCCCTGATTGTACTGGACTCAGTATCATTAAAGCTTTTTTGAAGTTTGCTACTCATCACGGATATCCCTTGACTTTGGTAACAGATAATGGGACTGAGTTTGTTAATCAAATTGTAAAAGAGTTTTTGAAATTACACAACATAGAACACAATACTACAATGCCCCATGCCCCAAATCAAAACGGGATGATAGAGCGTTTCAACTCTACCCTTTTGGAACATTTACGGCTGCTTAAAGTAAAACACAAAAATGAAACCGCCAAAAATCTTATTCCCTACGCACTAATTGCTTACAATAGCTCAGTGCACAGTTTCACAAAATGCAGACCTTTCGAAGTTATATCAGGCCACTTTGATCCCCGAGACCCTATTAATATAAACCTAACAGAGAGATTAATGCAGCAATATATAAATGACCATCGCGAACGAATGGAAACTATTTACCACCATATACATAACATGTCGCTCGCCGACCGAGAAAAAAGTACTAATAGAATAAATGAGACACGGGAACCCCAAATTCAATATGAACCAAATCAAGAGGTGTTTGTTCGAAACCCCGCCGCAGCCCGACAAAAACTTGCCCCCCGCTTTAAGTCTGACAGAGTAACTAGTAATTTACCAATTCATATTTACACTACAAAAAACCGCGGCCCAGTAGCTAAAGTAAGACTTAAGCGGCCACTAAAGAATAGAACCGTTCCGTTGTTACAGATCCCTAATACTGATCTCGACCTCCGCGGCCCAAGTACAAGAAATACAACTCGACAACCTCAGTAATGGACCGGGCCTACTACCATTCAAACTAGGCACCGCTAAAATAATTTCCCATTACCACACTTTCATCCATGAAATAGACTTAGGTAAAATCAAAGATACCATTTTCAACTTAAAGACTCAGCTATCCGACACTTACACATATACTTCCAACACTCTTAGTGATGACACGTCAATCTTTAAGTTTCAAATTAAACATTTATATAATAAACTCGATAAAGCGCTTACTCACATTGAAACATTTTTAGCCACTCGAGTCAAGAGAGGTTTGTTCAACCCTTTAGGCGCTCTTATCAAAGATATCACAGGCAATCTGGATCAAAACGATGCTATCCGATTCGAAAACGCTATCCAGGTCTTGAATAACAACCAAAAAAGTATTTCTGATACCTACACTAAACACATTACTCTATGCAATGAAATGACCACTCAACAGGCCCACCTAATTACCGATCTAAAAAATAATCAGGCAAAATTACAGATAGCTCTTTCAGCCATCAATAATTCGACGGCTACTGATAACGAGCGAAATATGAGACATGCAAATCTTGTTCATTTTTTCGTCGCTTTTGGCGAGAAGGTTCAAGATTTATGTAATGAAATAGATAGACTTGAGAATATTTTGGCATTTAGTCGTACTAATTCTATGCATCATTCGGTTTTATCAGTTAAACAATTACGAGATCTCATCTTTAAGTTGCAAAATTATTATGAACCAGAGCAGATCATTTCATTGGACATAAGGTACTATTATGATATAATAAATTTAGGAACCTACTTTGCAGACACAAGACTTGTTATAGTACTTAAATTCCCAATATTTATCAAAAAAACCTTTGACCTCTATAAGTTATGTCCGATCCCCAACAAGAATAATAATATCATCCTCCCATCCTATCCATTCATGGCATCCAATATAAACGAGTATGTGTACATAGAGGCTGAATGCCCGAAGGTCAACGCATGGCACATCTGCAAGCAGAACATCGGCCATCAACTACGAACGCAACGGGACTGCATCCATCGATTAATATATTTACAGGAGATAGATGAGACATGTCAACCTACGCCTATCTCGCTGTTCAAGGAAGCTCTTATGGAACTGGATAGCCAGAACTACATTTTATCGTTTCCAAGGCCCACCAAAATTCAACTTATATGCAAACAAGAACAACATCAGCTGTTGGAAGGAACTTATCTAGCTCGCATCCCGCACAACTGCAGAATCAAGGCACCGGAGTTTACAATAGTCAACGTCGAAGACAGGATTCAAGGACTACCGATTGAATTGATGAACATTCCGTGGCCAGCAATCGCCGGAAAACATCAGACAATAAAGTATAATTTAACTACCATCGAATTATCCAAACTGCATAACATTCAAGCGCAGCTAGCAACAGAGCGTCCAATTACAATACAAACAATAGATACCTCCGTCTATCATACGACGATTCCGCTCTACGTCATCGCACTAATCGGTGCAACTGCACTGACTGCAGTCTACATTATACGCCGAAGAAAGGCTTACATTGTAAATAACAAATGCGAATCAACGACTCAGGCTGATATTCCCTTATCGCATCTCAACTTAGCACAGGACAATCGAGCTGCAACATTTGCAGTAGACATCAGCAAATAGTTGCTCATCTTAAGGAGGGAGGTGTAATACAAAGCCACCGTCGTCATATACCTAACACACAAAGTTAGGCACATATCGTCGATGCCCTCAATTTAGAAATAGTAAAACTAAGCATATATTTTATTTCACTTTTATTACCAGCGCTCCTAGCATCGGACGCTTTCTAACATTGGTTAATTTTAAGTCACTTTATGTAAGAACTGAGTATAAATCATAATTGCACATCCTTGGACTTTCCTTCATCTCCACTGTCAGCCACTACATATAATTCGAGTGTAAACAGGCAACTCATTTACCATCGATCAACACGAGCCTCGCACGAGGGACGAGGCGAGGGACCAAGCGCGAGTGTAAAGCCCGCATAAGGAATCGCAAGTTCTTCGAGATCCAGTATGGGGTTGTTAGCGGGATTTTCCCTAGCGTGACCGTGATTCTAGCAAGAAAGTACGATTTAGACAGATTCTGAGTATGCACATATTTAGTGTGTTGTTAGATATAAATGTGACCGTTTCAGAATTTGTTTGTACACGGCGGGTCAAATATTTCACAAAAACACTTCCTGCTAGAATCACGTTTCGAAACGTGATCCTAGCAAGAAAGTGTAAAATCGAAAGATTTCACTTATATGGACATTTAGTGTGTCGTGAGTGGTAAATGTGACCGAAAAGCCGATTTTGTGTGTCCACCACGAGTTTCAGAGATATGGGTCGAATCGTAAAATGTTGTACATGTTGAATAATTTTTTT
This sequence comes from Argyresthia goedartella, assembly GCA_949825045.1. Taxonomy (NCBI): domain Eukaryota; kingdom Metazoa; phylum Arthropoda; class Insecta; order Lepidoptera; family Argyresthiidae; genus Argyresthia; species Argyresthia goedartella. Next base: position 8,187,661 of record OX463831.1, on the reverse strand, counting down.
GACCTCGATTTTTTTTTTATAGCATGAACGTTATTTGATTTATTGCTGTTTGTTACATTTTATAGGATGGTACATGATTTTGTTATGTAGGTGATTCCACAAAATCTACGCTATCTCTTGAATTAGTATTTTTTTACAAGCTTTTATTTAGTTTTATGTTTTGTTCCAAAGGTCTTATTTTAACTCCCATACTATTATTTTTTTTACCCACCCCCTATTTTAAGGGGAAAACTGCCATCACCTACAAGATGGGATGTCTGTCCCACAGTTTCAAATTAGGATACGTCCTATGATAGTTGCCCTACGTGTCTCTAAAAAGTTTAAGCTAATTAATAACATAGTTATTGTTTTATTAATTTTTATACATTTGTCCACTTTTTTAATGAGTGTGTTACATCATGAGTGTAACGGTCATTACTTCCACTTAAAGGAATAACCCGGACAGTAACATTACTTTTTTGAGTGGCAACACCATTGATCACGACAAGGCAACATTTAAAAAAAATAAACAGCCATTTTTTCGCGAAGAAAAATGGTAAGAGTGGTGGACGAGCGTTTTGTTGCAAAAAAAACATGGATATTCCTTGTTGGATTCCAAGGTGAGTAGGCATATTCTGTCTCACTGTTGTACATCATTATGAAGGTTTATTGTCACATAAGCCAATGAAACTACTGATCAGTCCGAGTTTGTCCGCAACAAAAAAATATATTTATTTTAAGTTAGGTTCCACGCTTTTTTTGTCATGAATGTAACGATGTGTAACGAAATGCGTTACGTTACAGTCATGACCAATTCTTAAGTGTAGGCTATACTGTGCACTGAGTTCAATGACTACAAAATCGGGGATTACTTTTGATTCGTTGGACCTGATTTGGGTGGTGGGAGGGGGAGGGAGGGGGGGCTCCTCCCATTCAATATCATAAAAATATTATAATTGTGAAAGTTTTTGTGTGTGTGTTTATATGTTTGTGAGTCTTTTACGCTGAAACGGCTGGACCGATTTGAATGAAATTTAACACACGTATAGTTTATGAGCTAGATTAACATATAGGGTACTTTTTATTCGACTGCACCAGAAGGAGGGTAATTGGGCGTGGGCTAAGCCGCGGGTAACAGCTAGTAATTTATTAAGTTAGGAAATGTATACTTTTTGAGACATTAATTTAAAAAAGAAAAAAAAAAATGAATAAATTATTTAAAAATGCGAAAAATAATGAGGCCGTGACAGAAAATTGCGAACAAAATGACTGTATCTCTACATCAGGTAAGTAAAAAGAACTTCCATACCGTATAATGCAAATATATACTTTTAAATTTTACCTTATGATTTAATCACCTACCTTCATTTACAGAACTGTCAGACTTTAAAATTAACGATAATGAGACTGCGATGGAAAACGAAACCAAAGAAGAACTCTAAAGTAGAAACGACAGTATCCTTGAGAGATATTACATTAAAAATAAATGGAAGTATTATGTAGGTTTTATAACAGAAAAACATGCAAATGATAGATTTTTAAAAACAGTAGCAAAACCGAAACTCAGATTTATTGAAACAAAAAGTCGATAGTGCCGGAAATTTGTATAGTAAAAAATGTAGGATTAATATTATATTCAAAAGAGTTCTTTCTGAAAGATGGCGATAACCACATTTATTTTTAAGCGTACGTTTCGCTTCGATTCAAAGAATAATAAATTCCAAAAGGAAAAGATCTCCTATTTCATTCAAACATAGCGAGTAGTAAGCGTCAGTAAATAAGTCTATTAATATAATTATAAGATATTGGATGATTCCAATAAAACTCTGATTAATAAACTATGTTTTATTTCTTTACTGCCAATATGAACTAAGCTTTATAATAGTCATGACTGTTACATTCAGTCATGAACGTTACGATGTGTTATGGTGTCATGAACGTTATTGTACAACATTTTAGGATTCGACCCATATTCCATTTCCTGCTAGGATCACGTTTGACCAAATGCTGGTTTGAGAAAACTACTGAACACACAAAGCTTGCCAGCTACATAAATATTCGTGGTAATTTGTTTGTAATTTGTGTGGAATTACTTTTTTCAATTATCACACCGTTTTGGAGTTTTTGGTAAATCTTTAAAATACCTAAATGGCTTTATATCTCCCAAAAAAGCAACGCTTAGTCTAACGATACATCTCACTCCATACTATCACTAAACCAAATTGCAAAAGCCTAGGATAAGCCGTATTACCAAAATAACAACTTTTGTAAAGAATTTGGACGAAATTATTTGGACCCCAAAATTAGCAGGATGTACTTTGTTTACAGCAAAGTTTTTGCCAATAGCATTTAGTGTGTCGCAGTTAGTATGTAATCATTAACTTTTAAAACCAAAAAGTCGTAGAAATACAGTTCTTTTTAGAAAATTGGAATTTCGACAATAATACTACCAAATTAAAGTCATGGTCCAAAAGCGTCCGTGCAGTACTTGAGACATACCATCATCATTTTGCAGAGTTACCTTACTTCGTAATGTTGTAAAATGTACAGTGATGTGAAAAAGTGCGAAGATTATTTTCAGTGTCAGACAGACAGTGGGTAAATTAATCTTACTAAGTTAAACTAAGTAGCTAAGTGCAGCCTACCCAATAAAGAATCTATTCTATTCTAAGGTATAGAACAAAATACTGTTTAGCTTACCCGTTTGTTGGACACTGAAATAGCATTCTGCCCGTAGTTCAACTTAACACTTTCACCACCACCTTTGTGTATCAAAATCCATCGTATCCATCGATCGAAATATTATCCAGAAACCACGAAAGACCCGCCTAATTGTTTGTTGTTTTCAATCTATACAACATAGCTTGTTCAGGCTTCTCGGCACCTAATGACCTCGCAGGGGCCCATCAGCTACGAGGTAGCGTAGCGATCAGATGCCAAGAAGTGTGAACGTCGGCGATTCACCGAGCTAATACTTATGGAGTCGATCTAACCTGGTCTGTGCTTCGTTCCCGTCAAACTCCTGTCTCTCTGCAAGGCCCGGGTGCACCCTAGGCTCTTCTTGGTAGACAGGTTCTTCAGCCAACCAGGTATGGCTGGCAGGCCAGCTTCGACGAGCACAGTGTTCCAACACAGGTTATGTTACGTGGGAAAAACCAATCGGCCACGTAAATGCGAACTTTATCTGGTTCGGGGAACCACAACACACTCAGCTATATAGACAATCCTGAGGGGAACCCGAATACATTCCAGATGGCTTGCGATTTAATTTAAATACCCCAATCAATACGCGTTACATTGCGAGGGCTTTTCGTCTGTCAGTTGTCAAAAACTGCAAGGTTGGCAGCAACGTCAAATTCAAAATGGCCGTTCCGAAAACCATCGATCGAATATCGATTTGGAATCGAACAATCACCCGCCCGGACAGGCACCCACCTGTCCCCTAATCTACGGGCAGCCGAGACAACGTTGCTACCGCTCGATTTAGAACCGAGCCTCCTACTAGAACCTCCGCAGACCGGGGGGTCCCGTCCTTGCCAGGGAACAAGTTAACAATGCGCCCCCTGCGCCAACGTAGTGGCGGTAGGTTAGCATCCTTAACCAGAACGAGGTCACCAACACTAGGGGGGCTGGTTTTGTCAGTCCACTTAAGGCGCTGTTGTAAGATATGCAGATACTCGAGCGACCAACGCTTCCAGAAATTCTGAGTAAACTGCTGCAACATCTGATACCTTGACAACCGATACAATTTCACTCCCTCGAAGGGGTGCTCGGGCAACGCGTTAAGTGGCTGTCCTATCAAGAAATGGCCTGGGGTCAGAGCCTCCAGGTCATTTGGATCCGAGCTGAGCGGACACAACGGTCGCGAATTGAGAACGGCCTCGATCTTACAAAACAATGTCGCGAGCTCCTCAAAAGTCAGCGCGGTCTGACCTACTATACGCCCCAAGTGCGTCTTAGCTGACTTAACTACGGCCTCAAAAATCCCACCCCAGTGGGGGCAACTCGGTGGGCTGAAGGTCCACTGTATACCCCGACGGGAGAGGGCCGTCTCAATATCCACTTTATTTACATTCAAAAAGTTGACTATCTCTCGTAAGTATCGTTCCGCACCGACGTAGTTAGTGCCGTTATCAGAGCGGATCAAAGTTGGAAGTCCCCTTCGAGAAACAAACCTATCCAAACAAGCAATGAAAGCCTCTGTCGAGAGATCAGCAACGAGCTCGAGATGTACCGCCTTGGTGGATAAACAAACAAACACACATAGGTACGCCTTGTATTGCTTAGCGGTACGCAATCGTGAACTCTTCACCATAAACGGTCCGGCAAAATCCGTACCAACACCTGAAAACGGTCTGACCTCATTCACACGATCAGGGGGCAAGTCCCCCATGAGAGGTTGCATCGTGGCAGCCTTAAGTCGATAACAAGGCATGCACCGAAACACGATGTTCCGTATGACACGGCGGGCAGATAAGATCCAAAACTCCCGCTGGAGCGTGGCCAACAACGCGTTACAGCCGGCATGCGCGTTTTTAATATGACGATCAGTCACCAGCAATTCAACTAACTGTCCCCCTTTGGGGAGCAGAAGTGGGTGACGAGCCGAATACGACAGATTCGCATTGCGCAATCTTCCTCCTACCCGAAGTAACCCGGTCGAATCAACAAAGGGGTTGAGACGCGCGACGGCTCCCTTCAATTTCGAACGTCCACTTCGTATAATCTCCAATTCTGCCCCAAACTTCGAGGACTGTACCAACCGGACCAAATTCAGTAGCGACTCGTTTCGCTCTGCCGGATTCAGAATAGGGTTCAACGTTCGCTGATCGCGAGGAGTACGACATTTTCGAGCGAATCTCCTAATCCAAGCGGACACGTTTATCAACTTGTCAAGTGAGCTATACCGGTCCAGTAGAAACCCGGCGTCAGGGTCCTCAGCCTTCTGGGTAACATGCACGGCCGCTCTGGGGCCATGATCCGAAGATACTACTACATGGCTGTGGGGCCAGTCCGATTCTCTCCTGGCAAGCCAGGGTGGTCCCCACCACAAATGGTGTCTAACGAGTTCAGGAGCCCGACATCCCCTGGATGCACAATCAGACGGGTTCAATTCTCCTGGTACATGTCTCCAGGTCAGTGGGACCTCAGACGACACAATCTGGGAGACACGGTTCGCAACAAAAACCTCTAAGTTATGGACCGAAGCCTTCAGCCAGCACAAAACAATCTGGCTGTCCGTCCACGCGTACACCGTATCCTCCAAAACCACTGACCCACGCAACACTGTTAGAGTGTGATTCAAAAGTTTGGTCAAAAGAGCAGCCCCGGACAGTTCCAGTTTTGGAATCGTCATCCTTGTCCGAATAGGCGCTACCTTGCTTTTTGCCAAAACCAAACGCACGTCGACCTCCCCGGTGGAGGTGACGGTTCGCAAATAAACCGCTGCCGCAAACCCTCGTTCAGAGGCATCACAAAACCCGTGAAGGGTTGCCCTGTAATCCCCAGCAGGGACCAATTTCCTCGGCAGCGATACATTATTTATGTCCGATAGCGAGGTGAACATTTGCGTCCAATCAGTCAACAAATCACCTGAGAGGTGGGTGTCCCAGGTCAACTGAGCCGCCCATAGCCTTTGCATAAAACATTTGAGAGCAAAGGTGACTGGAGAAATCCATCCATTCGGGTCGAACGTTCTCGTAATCGTTGACAGTACTGACCGCTTCGTCCAGGCCTTCGGTGTTTCTAAAACCACCCGATAGGTAAACTCATCATGGACGGGCCGGTACTGAATTCCAAGCACTGACAACATGTTAGGGTTGTCAGGATTCTCAAAAACGTGCGGGTCTTGTTGAAACTCATCTGGGAGACCAACCATCAACTCAGGGGAGTTGGACATCCACTTGCGTAGTTCATAGCCGCCTCATTCCAGCAATTGAATGAGCTCGTCACGTCGGTCCAGAGCTTCCTCTACACTGGCTGCCCCTGTGCAGACGTCATCGACGTACAAATCTTGCTCCAGGATAGCGGCGGCTCTAGGATAGCTCACACGGTTACGCGACGCCAACTCCCGCAGGGTACGCATCGCCAAATACGGGCTAGACCGTAACCCATACGTGTTCGTGTTCAACTCATAGACCTTGACTGGCTCGGCCGTGGACTCACGCCAAAGTATCAACTGATACCTTCTGTCAGCCGGATGAATTACCGTTTGCCTAAACATCATCCGAATGTCTGCGACAAATACAACCTGGTGCCTCCGAAAGCTCGTGAGAATATCCGAAATATCACGACTCAACTTGGGTCCCGAATGTAGACACTGATTCAGGGACATCCCGTTCGAGGTAGGTGCTGACCCATCAAAAACAACTCGAATCTTGCCGGTAGGGGTTCGCAGGACGGCATGGTGTGGAAGGAAACAATGATCCTCAGATCTCCAGTCCACACCCGATACCGACATGTGTCCTAACGACTCATACTCCCTCATGAAATCGACGTATTTTTGTTTAAATACGGCGTCCCTTGACATCCTACGCTCCATCGACATCAATCTCGTCTCAGCCATCTTCCTAGATTCTCCTAGTGGCGGTCGATCGGCCCTGAAAGGCAGTCGAGTTACAAAACGACCAGAACGAAGGCGACCAGTACTATTCTGGTAAAACAACTCGCACTCTTCTTCGTCTGCGTCGACTCGACGAGCGGTGGGAGGTTCCTCTATCTCCCAGAAACGTTGGATAGCGTCTGACAACGCTGAGCCAATAAGTATGCCATCTGACTCGGCAGGCCTAACCATTGGCAATGCCGGACCCATGATCACGTGACCAAACTTAGTATCCACAGCAATCAACCCGTCCGGCTGAAGAACTCGCCGATCCGACAACAGAAACCTACCCAGAACGTCTGCTCCCAGTAGCCGGTCGACCGGGGCTGGAGTGTCAAAATCGGGATCCGCCAACTTGAGTCCTGACGTCAGGAATCGAACGGCCGGATTCAACTTCACCAAGGGGTGTTTGCCCATGACATGCGTCATTACTAAAGCTTGCACGGATGTTTTTGTCAAAATGTCATAACGTGGAGAGAACGTGATCACCGATTGACCAACTACATTCGTAACCGTAACATTCCCCACGCCCCGTATTGATTTATTATACCTATCTACCTTGAGGCCCAACCATTTTGCTAAATCGTTCGATACAATGCAGCCCTGAGCTCCAGAATCTAATAGGGCGCGAACGTATGTTGGGTTGCCCGCCAAATCCCAAACAAGCACAGAGGCGATCGGTAACACCACCGTCTCCGGTTGGGGGGCAACCAATGGTTGGGCCGCAAATTCCTAGCGAGGACCCCCGGGGCCCCACTGTGCCTGTAACCGATCAGGTAGGCAGCTATACGCCAGAGGGTCCCATTGTACAAATGGCCCACGCGCCGGTTCCATTGCCACCCTACGACGCCCCCCGAAGGGGGGTGGGCGTGAATTCAACCGTGGCCGCTCCATGAGCGGGGGGGACATCACATGCGACCGACGAGGACGAGGCGACGAGCGGGGCGACAACTGAGGCGGCGTCCGAACCGCATCCGCATAGCTCGAAGGTGTCCCATGCCACCCGCCCGTTACGGCCTGCTCAACATACCCAATGTCCCGCTGAGTCGGATGCTGAGTCGCAACCGAAAACTCAGGGCCCCCCATGTGATGACCCTGAGTGCGGCCCTGCACCCCTGGGTGGCCGCGTGCTTGTGGCCCCATTGCCCGTTGAGTCGGATGCTGAGTCGCAACCGAAAACTCAGGGCCCCCCATGTGATGACCCTGAGTGCGGCCCTGCACCCTAGTACCGCACTGTGCACGTGGGGACATTGGCCCCTGAGTTGCGCTCCGAGTCGCAAACGAATTCTCAGGGCCCCATGCCGTGTCACCCTGGGTACGGCCCTGTGGACGTGGGGACGTTGGCCCCTGAGTTGCGCTCCGAGTCGCAAACGAATTCTCAGGGCCCCATGCCGTGTCACCCTGGATACGGCCCTGTGGAGGCTGTTGGCCGGACCGGTTCATGCACAACAGATTGTTGTGGGCCCCACCACAATATCCGCACATTTTTGTGCGCGTGCAGTCCCTAGCCATGTGTGGCCCGAGGCACAGGAAACACCAGCTCCGCTGCTTGGCCATCCGGCGCCGTCCCTCAACCCTAAGTTCCCCGAACTTATTGCAATTGGCCACAGCATGGCCAATCTGCCTACAACATGGGCAGGTCTCACTATGTGGGGTCAATGCACTCACAATCCCATACGACTGCCGGTTGGTGCGGTCCTTCCTCGTCGGAGGGCCCCTACTCACAGCGCTCCCGGCAGCTCTCTGTGGCTCCGAAGGATGGGTGACCGTCAACCCCAAATTCTCTGCCCGTCGAGCCTCCTCTTCCAAGAATCCGACCAAGTCGGAGAAGGCGGGCAGGTCCTCGGCCGACCTCCCGTGAGACTGTTCGAAACGAGTCTGCACGTCAGCGGGTAGGCGGGAAAGTACAATGTACAGCAGTAGGTACGACCATTCACCAACCGGAAGTCCAAGATTCTCTAGAGCCTTGGTGACGGACAACAATGGGTTCAAAACCTCCGTCTGTATGGCCCCGACCTTGTTCACAACCGGGATACTAAACAAACGGTTCAGTTGGGCATCGGCCAACCTCCGTTTGTTATGGTAACGTCTGACCAACAATTGTCTGGCCGTTTCATAGTTACCCTCCGTAACTGTCAAATGAGCGACCAGCTCCCTAGGCTCACCCCTCAATGCTGCCACCAGCTGAGCCATCCCGACAGACCTGGTAATGTCCGATCGCATGTGCACCAAACTGTCGAACAGATTGATGAAGCTCATCCATTCACCGGACACTCCGTCAAAAGTAGGCATAGTTATGGCAGGTAACCTGGACCCCGAACCCTGAAGCGGCAGAGGTGCTTCAATGTCACCACCATGGCTGGACTCGCGCTGTCTACGTATGTCCGCAGCCTTCTGCGTGATAGCAGCTGCCATCTCCATACATTGGTCGACATCCCCTAGCAACCGTGACAGCCTGTCAGGTGCGCAACCATCAACTGATTCCGCCTGCGCGGACAATTCGAGCACCCTGTTGTAACGTTCCTTAACGTCCATAAACCGCTCCAATACCACATCATGCCTATCTAAACGGTCTATCAGACCGTGTGCGGAGGAAAACCATCTGAGTTCCTTAGAAACACCCTTCTGGATTTCAGATAACGACATGATCGGAACGATACTTACTCACAATTTGCAGTAACTCAATTTTATTGGACCCTCCAGTCTATAACCCAAACGAGGGAACCCTAAACCACAACTTAAACAATGCTGTTTTCCTTAAACAATAGGAACCGAGTTTTATATCTATATAAATTCTGTAAATACAATTTAGTTTCCCTTTATCATTATAACACACACAGATAGTCAATATTAGTTCAAGTTATAAATTGCTATAAACTGAAAACAATGTAATAGCCTGCTATCAATAGATGTAACTACCTATGTTAACCAAACATTCATTAGCATTACTAGACCACTAATAGATTGACTAACTGGTACTTCAATGCAAATTTCAATTCACCTACAATGTACCTAAGTTGAGTACCTACTATTCTGAGTCACATCTCAGTACAACTGGTCATTTAGGGAAAACTGTAATATCTGTCTGTCTACTACCAGCAATAGACTTATAGCTTACAATACTACCAAGCTATGTGGATACAGGAACAACACCAAGTTAGCTAATAACCGCCTATACCTGCAGATTGATAGTCCCAAATCGTGGGTTCCTGGAGCCCTTGACGGCTGCAAATCTCAGGAAACCACGCTCTGCTACCAAAATGTTCAGGCTTCTCGGCACCTAATGACCTCGCAGGGGCCCATCAGCTACGAGGTAGCGTAGCGATCAGATGCCAAGAAGTGTGAACGTCGGCGATTCACCGAGCTAATACTTATGGAGTCGATCTAACCTGGTCTGTGCTTCGTTCCCGTCAAACTCCTGTCTCTCTGCAAGGCCCGGGTGCACCCTAGGCTCTTCTTGGTAGACAGGTTCTTCAGCCAACCAGGTATGGCTGGCAGGCCAGCTTCGACGAGCACAGTGTTCCAACACAGGTTATGTTACGTGGGAAAAACCAATCGGCCACGTAAATGCGAACTTTATCTGGTTCGGGGAACCACAACACACTCAGCTATATAGAAAATCCTGAGGGGAACCCGAATACATTCCAGATGGCTTGCGATTTAATTTCAATACCCCAATCAATACGCGTTACATTGCGAGGGCTTTTCGTCTGTCAGTTGTCAAAAACTGCAAGGTTGGCAGCAACGTCAAATTCAAAATGGCCGTTCCGAAAACCATCGATCGAATATCGATTTGGAATCGAACATAGCTTTTAAGTTCATAGACATAGGATACTCAATTTTTTAAGTCTGAATTTCGATCTTTTTTTATTTTTCGTTGGAGATATATTGAATAAACTAACAGTTGTGATAATAGAAAAGTCTGCAGGGGCATGGTTATCGAGTAAAAAATGTTGCAAAAAATAATGTATGGAGAAAATTACGATATTTTTTTCTAAAACTGGTCTTATTTTCAGCAGTTTGGTAGTTTTATGTGAAAGTTAAGTGCATACGTTAAGAAAGTTAAGTGTATACCTAAAAAAAATAGTACTCTTGCAGTCACTTGCAGCCTTGGGAGAAATCATTTGTCAAACTATGCTAAATTTAAAAAGCGTTTTTTTTCTTCGAAAATTAAACTTTTCTGTGGAACCTCTTTTTTAAGACAGATATGTACTAAACAAACAGCATTTGTTAGAAATAAAAAGTCTGTGGGTGCATACTTTTCGAGAGAAAAAAAATATGGAAAAAAGTAATGTTTGAAGAAAATTACATTTGTTTTCTTTTCTACAATTAAAGCCTTGGCAGCAGTTTTGCATATATCATAAATGAAAAAAAAAACTCGTGCAGCCACTTGCAGCCTCAGGAGAAATAAGAAACAAGAAACAGTAAAACAAACAAAGTTTGGCAAACATGAAACAGTAAAATATTTCAAAAAACTTTGCTTTTCTGAGGAACTATTTGAGATCGTTCATACATCTTCTCATGTTATAATGACTCAACCACATACATAGCGAGCGACACTCTCGTGCCTCCAGCTACGTTAAGTTTTATTTTAATCTTTCTGTGGCAACGTGACCGTCTATTATCCTAGCATCGAACTCGAGGTTTTTGGAAAAAAATCGCCTGTACTCTACGAAAAGGCTATCTACTAATTCAATATTGCATAAATGAATAGCATATTACTTCAAATATAACACTATTCTTTGTTTAAATTGTGCCAAAAAATCGCAAACAAAAGGTAGGTCAGGAAAAACCTAGTAAAATTGGGAATCGCAAAGGAATTTGCAACATTTAACAACAACAACAACATGTAATAACACGGCAAAAAAAACACGGAAAATAAACCTAGTCTCAAAATAAATAAATGTCAACGTCTTCATTAAATTACTAGAATCGTTTGGCAAGACGAGAGGCGTAAAAGAGGTTAAATCTGATAGGAGCAAGGTAATGCAGTTTTACTGAGTTTTTAATAAAAATAGTTTCTAATCTCAAATCAGATAAAAAGCGATAACGAAACGTACAAATGGGCCATTGAAGAATAAAATGGTGGTCTGTAGTCAGTAGTCTGTACAGTCTGTAGACTTAAATGTCACGCAAAATCGATGTAACAGAACGTAAAAAAAACTACGCCATTTGCGACATGTGTCATCATTCGTTTTCGTTCATTCCGTTTCTTCTAGAGTTTCTTTAATGTTTTTTGTTGCGTTTCGTTTTGGAATAGAAAATCCAGATCAGGGCATCACACTTCCTAGGCAGTCTTGTGGCTAGACTCTACAGTGTTTTTCATTCCCGCAGCCCTCTAGTAGCCGGAGCTAAGGCAATTTCGAAATATTAATGCAAAATAGGTCACTTCTGTAGCGAAAATTATGTAAAGATAAGCTGAAAAATGAGGTAAAAAAGTTATTGCTATCATACGACATTGATATGATATGCATGTAAGATGAAATCTAAGATGCATGTAAGACGAAATAATAAAAAAATAAGTAGGAATATAATGGCTCCGTGGTGTAGGAGATGCCGTTTCGATTCCTGACGAAGTACCAAGTACAGATGGACGTTCTAACGGTGTTGGAAATCTTCGTAGGGAAACCTTCATTACTCCACAACTGCGGCGATGGGCTAGCCCCCTGTCACAAAAATGGATTATTGAATTACTGGCTTAACGTGGGCAAAGTTGTGCCGCTGCTACCCCGTCTGGGAAAGGCGTGACGCTATGTATAAGTGCTAATCCATGCCCGCTGGTATTTTGCAAGTTGCAAAACAATCAATCAATTTGGGCTGCAGGCAGAAAACTTTTTCAGTTTTCATTCCAACAAGCGGTTAAATTAAATAATACACTTTTATTATTTATTGCCCTAATGTTTAGGTGGGCTTGTACCTAGCTACTTAGGTGAGTTTCATTTTGCGAAGTTATTGGCGGATCTTCTTATCTTTTACCCACTAACAAGTTTTCCACATCATTGTACCTCATATAACGCTACACAATGAGGATGGTATGTCTCAAGTACTGCACGGACGCTTTTGGACCATGACTTGAATTTGGTCGTATTATTGTCGAAATTTCAATTTTCAATAAATAACTGTATTTCTACGACTTTTTGGTTTTAAAAGTTAATAATTACACAATAACTGCGACACTCTAAATGATAGTGGTAAAAATTTTGCTGTAAACAAAGTACCTACATCCTGCGTATTTTGTCAGCGTCAGGATTGGGTTGGCCGGTCACTAGCTGTGGTACGGGCGTGGAATTTATTAATTATCCATCGGCCAAACATTACTGCTCATTTGCTTCCGTAAATCTTTTAAGACTCCGCACCTCAAGCTATCATGGAAGTAACTATATTGATCAAGTCTCTTTTTTAATCTTCAGCGCCTAATAGAATGTAACGAGCAAAAATATGTAGACTACTTACTAGTCACTAGACGTATTTATCGTTCAAGTTATGTTATGTATGACCAATAAAATTGCTGCCCAATACCTAGTTTATTTTTGCTTTCTATATAAGTACATAGACGATTGCTGCCATCGTGTATTCCCACTTCCATCATATTTTAGAAAAAAAAACATTTCAGGATATTGCTACATAGGTCTTACATCTCCTATTATCATTGTATTATTGACTAAAGAGACTATACATCTCTGTTATTTATATTTTAATTATTTTATTATGACATGAGACTCTTTACATCTCTCAGAAACAATAATTAAGTACTTTTTTTTTTTCTGATAATATGATAATAATACCAAATGTTCTGTAAAAAATGAAATGAAATGACATGTGAAAGTGCCCTTGTGGCCTATTTACAGAATAAACGTTTTGAGTTTTTTGAGTTTTGGTACTTTAGCCCTGAAGGGTAAGTGTGACCCAAAAAACTAATTAATTATTTATTTATTCATTTATTTGACATATCGCCCTGTATATTAAATTTTACTAATCCTGTTGTTTTTTTACATATATGATACAGTGCGGTATATTTTTTTACTACTCCTTACGTCTGTAATGTGCCCTATAGTGGCCCATCGTTCCAATAGCCGGTGGAACGAATTCAATCACTGAAATTAATTCATACTCGTTATCCTTTAATAGTAACTTTGCATCATGAACAAAAATATGTTCTTCGGAGGTTTCAAAACAAACAACTAGGGTGAGCAAGGTCAATTCAAATATTTTGAAAGCATCACAAGTAGATCGACCGCACTGTGTCATGTCCATATATTATCAGTATGTTTGCATCTTTTTGAATATCTGCTACCCTTTTATCATGTAATCGTAAAACTGACACTTTCTTTATTACTTTATTTGTAGGACATTTAAAATTGCTGCATGATTGTTTTTCTTCAGCACTATAAACAGAGCAGTCAATAATAATTCTATATACAAAAACATACAATAGGTACATTGCATTCACAGTTAACTTCTACCACATTTTCTCTTTCAATAGTATTGAAATATGTTCTAGCAATAGATGATCTCAACTTATAAACTTTTTCACTGTTCTTTTCACACATAAGTCTTATGAGCTGACATAGGACGTGGTCACTTCTCTGTATCATTTGGGTTAAACAAGTTTTATCAACATAAGCTATAGCTAATGCTTGGCAGACTCAGTCCAGTGCATAGGTATTTCGTAATTTCTTTATTGTACTACACAAAACAGTCATACAGATAACTTATAATAGAAAAAAAAACATGTACAAAGGCGAGCTTATATCTCAAAAGAGATTTCTTCCAGCAAACCAAGATGGTAGGAGAGGTGATGGTTGAGCGGGGGAAATTTGTTTTAATAACAATTTCGTTCGTTCAGCTGCTTTTTCTTTTTACTGCTTGATACACCCAAATCTTTCCAATTCTCTACCAAACTTGGATGTTCTGAGAAAACAGAATCGTCTCTAAATTCAGACTCATTTTTTAGTTCTTTTTTCAGCAATTACCTTTTTTGAGGTAATATTTCTTTGGCCGTTTAGATTACTGTTTGCAATTTTCAGCTCTCCACTTAAATATCCTAAATGCTTAATGATAAATTCATCAATAGGTAATCTTTCAGACTTAGTGCCGATTTGAAACAACAGTTTCTTAATGTTTTTAAAATAGGCTTCTACGTTCGAAGATGTAGGTCTGTCTATGTTTGATTTGTATAGCTTCTTCATAACATTGGACCATAAGGGAAATTGGTCCACCAAACGCGTTAGTACTTCAATAAATGCTGGAAAGTAGTACAGATTTTTGTGTTCACCATTTTCATAATCAAGAGTAATTATCAATTTCTCAACATCAATTTTATTATAAAACCAAATTGGTTGTTTTCTATCAGGTACAGCTCCAGAGATGTTGCACTTGAAACTGTTTCCAAATATTGAATTACTATCATCTTCAATTTTTATATTTACTTTATCATTGTCTTTGACTTCGATTTCCGTGGCTTTAACGCCAAATGAACTAAGTTTTTTAAGTCTGCTCTTGACAATTTCGCATCTCGTAGGTTCACCATTTTGCTGCATACCGACTCGTTGATGCAAACATACAGTAGTCATATCAGATATTATTTCTTTCGCTGTAGTATAATTGTCGCAGCTTTTTAATTCAATGGGGCATTTTACATAAAAAAAAAACACCCTGATATCGGTATGTTTATAACACGATAAGTGGAATAATATTTTTATTAAATGACTTGTGTCAATACGGGCGTAACATGTATCGCTGAGTTCTTCATCGTCATCTAATTTTCTCTATGAATCTTTAACATACATATCAGTAGAATCATATTTTGTGAAAGCCTTTATTGTGGCTCCAATTAATGCGGATGAATCGTCTAAGTTAATATCGTTTGGAACAGGATTACATTTTCTCCAAGCTTTGAGCCACTGATATATAGTATCCATTGTTTGGCTGTCAGATATCATCTTAAGACTGGAACTGAACTTAGATTTTCTTGGGTTTTCGTTATCAACACATATAAAAATATGTATATGTTTGTCAACTAACATGTTATTATTCGGGCCTATCCCTTTGAAAATGCTATCAGTAGTGTAGCAATCTAATTTTTCGAAATTTGACTTGATTTTCTTGCAACAGGTTTCTTGGGTGTGTGTCCAATAATATATGTAGAACAGGTATACAGAAATGTGCTTAATATTAAGCTAGTATAAACTATAAAGACAGTACTTGATTTGTATCGTAATATGAACTCTGCTTTTCCTCGTATCTGATTTGCCTTAAGCAGCCAACCGTTGGCATATGTGGTGGTTGAATATCACCAGGTTCCATCAATTCATCTGCTAATTCGTTACGATACACGATTGCAAATTTGTGTTTTAGTTCAGCGGACATATGGACCCGCTTCGCTGGTGACAATTTAATCTTTTTATCAGGAACATAAGGAAATAATGCATCAGTATTTGTTAAAGTACAAATTCAACCAGCTATGTTATCAACTGGCCAGGAAATTACTACCTTTATCGACGCTTTGCATTGTTTGCATAGGTCTTTGCAAGTAATTCTATCTTTTTTTTGATTGTGTAGTGTTTGAAAATCTAAGAACAAGGAGTTTTCGTTGATTTCCATATTTGCTCTCGCAAAAATGAGCCCGGGAGACGATATTTCTGCTTAGTAACAGATCTTGAATTTTGTGTAACCTTGACTTGTTTACATATGGGCTGTATTTGCTGCCATTGATACAAATCAATCATAAACTCAAACTCAGTAACAGTTGACTTACTTGGTGATAGTTTTTCATTTCGTGTCGTCACACTGCTATTACCACAGATATTGTGGCTATTACAATAATTGCTGTCATCATTGTCCTCAACATCGAAGAAATAATTAAAGTTCTTCTTCACAGACAGGCTTCTCCTGTCTGTGAAGAAGAAGTGTGCTATTGAGTCCTTTTTCAGTAAAAGGACTCAATAGCACACTTTTTATTTCCGTATAAACTGGATCACTCGTTGGAGGAAGATCATTTACACTTTTAAAAACATCTTTTTATTGTGCAAAAGCCTTTTTTTGATCGTCCATAGACACCACAAATTTTGTTCCCCTCTTCATTGTATAGAAATAACTTATTTGAAATGATAAATATTACTTTAACTGAGCTATCAAACTGCAAGTTATCCTAACTGTAACAGTATCAGTCTAGAATAAAAACTAGCTTAAATGTAGGTACAATTTATTTAAAATAAAATAATAATCTAACCTCCCTTAGTAGCGCCTGAGCATATTGCTGTAGCAAATTCGAGTTTGCTCGTTGCAAATTCGAGTTTATTCGTTACATTCTATAAGGCGGTGAAGATTAAAAATGGGGACTTGATCAATATATTTACTTCCATGATAGCTTGAGGTGCGGAGTCTTAAAAGATTTACGGAAGCAAATGGGCAGTAATGTTTGGCCGATGAATAATTCATCTATTCCACGCCCTTAAGGTACCACAGCTAGTGACCGGCCAACCTGACGTCACGATGGCCAGTCACCCTTAAATGTTTTATTTCTCCTAAAATGTGATGGAAGCAATTATCTACTTAAAGGAAGCAAATAGAAGCAATTATTTGTCATAATTTCAACGTTATATACGTTTATCTACACACGTATCATAAACCCTCTTTGCTGCGTTCAAAAACCGCACGTTAGGATCAGCATTATGTTAAACTAATTGGTAAAAACTCGTTTCGTATCTGGAAAACCACACATTATGGTCATTATGTGTAGTTTTCTACATATAATGACATTCAAATTTCGAACGCCGACGCCCACCCGCGTGCCGTCCCTAGTTTGTTTGTGAAGTTGGTACTGACATTCAAATTTCGAAAGCCGACGCCCGCCTGCGAGAAGTTGGTACTACAGAACAAGTTAAACAGAGCCACACACAATGCCGGTCAAACATGCGGTTCCTGAACACATCAAAGAGAGCTTATGATATGTGTGTAGATAAACTACATAGTGTATGTAACTCAACATAATTAGGCATTATGCAGCAGTCACATAAACTACTATTAGTGACCGGCCATCCTGACGCTGACCGTATTTTGGGGTCCAAATATTTTCGTCCAAACTCTTTACAAAAGTTGTTATTTTGGTAAAACGGCTTATCCTAGGCTTTTGCAATTCGGTATAGTGATAGTATAGAGTGAGATGTATCGTTAGGTATCTCTCGTTTGACTTGGCGTTGCTTTTTTATGGAGATATAAAGCCATTTAGGTATTTTAAATATTTACCAACAACTCCAAAACGGTGTGATAAAAAGTAATTCCACACAAATTATGTAGCTGGCAAGATTTGTGTGTTCAGTAGTTTTCTCAAACCAGCATTTTGTCAAACGTGATCCTAGCAGGAAATGGAATATCTCTGAAACCCGTGGTGGACACACAAAATTGGCTTTTCGGTCACATTTACCACTCACGACACACTAAATGTCCATATAAGTGAAATCTTTCGATTTTACACTTTCTTGCTAGGATCACGTTTCGAAACGTGATTCTAGTAGGAAGTGTTTTTGTGAAATATTTCAACCCCCGTGTACCAATTCTGAAATTTCGGTCACATTTATATCTAACAACACTAAATATGTGATATACAACAGAACGTTTGGCCAATGGATGTAGGGAGCTGGTTGCTACTCCAGGATTTAGTGACTAATTGGTGACTGAGAAATATGCCGGCCAGATAATTAGTGAATCAACGGTTGCAAAGTTAGCAAGGTTAGTTGGCCGAGGGGCCTGATATCTGAACCCTCGGCCTACCTGAATCTTCAAAAGTACAGACCCTAGAGACACTGTAAATGAATAAAGATTTAGTGACTGAGAACCACTGCTTTTCTTTTACTCCTAGTGTCACCGTTTAGATGCAAAATTAATGTTAGTTTCAGGAATATCAGGCCCCTTGGCCTGTGTGATTTCCATGAATAAGGACCTGAGAGAGATAAAGAGAGTGAGAACATTTAGTGACTGACCTGAAACGAAATTTTGTTGCTCTCTTTGAATTAGTGACAGCCCCATTAGATAATAAACGTGGACAAGTTCGATTATCACCTGCGAATATCTGAGTTTGATTTCTCTACAAAGAGCTACCGTTAATCAAAAAAGATTTAGTGACTGAGAACCGCTTTGCTTTTACTCCTAGAGTCACCGTTCAGAAGCAAAATGAATTTTAGTTCCAGGAACATCAGGTCCCTTGGCCAGTGTGATTTCCATAAATAAGGACCTGAGAAAGAGAGTGAGAACATTTAGTGACTGCACTGAAACGAAGTTTCGTTGCTCTCTTTAAATTAGTTACAGCCCTATTGGAGAATAAACGTGGAAAAGTTCGATTATAACGTCCAAATACTCGGATTTCTCCATAACGAAAAAGCCTAGAGCGACCGAGGGAGGGGGAACATTTAGTGACTATACTGAAAGGAAGTTTCGTTGCTATCTTTGAATTTTCCATTATACTATACCACATTCAACCAACTAGAATATTTTTCATAATTATTCTAGTTGGAAAGATCGCATAAAAAGGTGCATAATTTTTTGTTGTGTTGGCAACACAACAAAACCATTCCCCGAAACAAGTTTTTCAATTATTCTATGATTTCGATTAGACTTTATTTGTATGACTACTAGGTCGAGTTTGATTGGGTTCGTTTTTGGCTTCGCTGTATTCGGGTAAAAATAAATAAATAGCGTCATGGCTTTTCCCCTTTGAAGTGGTAAAGGCACAGTTATTACAAACTATTCACTCCACACCATCCCTACCATTGTACGGGGGTACCAAATCCTTCGCGCGCGAGTTCGACTCGCACTTGACTGGTTTTCCATAATGTTTTCAGGGTACGTACATACTTGTACGTACCCTGTATGTAATGGGTATGTAATAATGAGAAACGGGAAGGTAGGTACATGTATGTCGTAAAAGTATGAGTACACATAAATCTGAGTGAGATTCTTTAACATCCACGATTTTTTCTAAACTACTAAACCGATTTAGACGTACCCAGGTATTTACGTATCGTTATAATCAAAGTTATCCCAAGTATTCCCAAGTGTCATAGGATGGTATAAATATGACGTCGTCATCGTGACAAAGAAAAAAAAACTTCTAATCTCTTATCAAGTGGAGTAGGTATCAAAATGAACGATATTGAAAGCTTATAATTAATTATTATGAAAAAGCATGCAATTTGTACCTTAAATAAAAAAGTGGCCAAGTGCGAGTCGAACTCGCGCGCGAAGGATTTGGTACCCCCGTACAATGGTAGGGATGGTGTGGAGTGAATAGTTTGTAATAACTGTGCCTTTACCACTTCAAAGGGGAAAAGCCATGACGCTATTTATTTATTTTTACCCGAATACAGCGAAGCCAAAAGAAGGGTTATGTGTTTGACCGGTATGAATGAATGTTCATTTGTTCCACCAGAACATCTTAACTACTTATCAGAATTGGACAAATAAGTTATCATTAGAAGCATATTTATTGTTCACAGGCTATGTGACTTCACACTTAAGTTAATATAGCGGCCTCTAGAAGGCATTATGTATTTTAGATAGCAAAATGTTTTTTCTAACAAAGTTATTAGTGCGGCTACTTTCATACTCCATGTACGTAACCAGATTCATTCATAAGTTTGTATGTGGTAAACAGATAGAAAAAAACAAACCTTGGCAATTCCGGGTAATTTTTCCTGTAATCTTTGGCATAAGTTATATATTCTGTACTTTTTTCATCATTTTAGAGTCTGTAGTTTCGGAGATAAGGGGAGGGGGGGGGAAGGAATGATAATTTTTGGCATTTTTTGATCATAACTTCTGAAGTTATCGAAACTTATGAATGAGAATGAGCCTTAAGCTTAAGGATATGCAACCGGGCACCCACAATAAGGAGTTTTGTACAGTTGCAGGACTAGGACCTTGTAAGCTGCAGCCAACGCATCGGCCGCCGGATCAGCCGCCGCAGAAAGCAACGGTCGCCCGAGCTGTCGCCGCAGAACGCAACGGCGGCCGATGCGACGTCGAATCGGTCGCCGCTGCGATGGCAAGAGTAGTGTAAAGACCCATCGGGTGGCTGATCCGGCGGCCGTTACTAGGTAGTACCGCTGTGTGAATGATCCTAGACCTTGAATACCTAGTGCCGGGACCTCTCCTACTCCTAGTACATACGCCTCACCTCTATCACTAACCGCATTCACCATACCATAGTACATTTTGAGGTTATATCTGAAGTTTTCAATTTATCCTTTAACGGGGCTGGCACTAATTCAAAGATAGCAATGGAACTTCCTTTCAGTATAGTCACTAAATGTTCCCCCTCTCTCGGTCGTTCTAGGCTTCTTCGTTATGGAGAAACCGATTAACCCGAATATTTGGAGGTTATAGGTAATCGAACTTTTCCACGTTTATTCTCTAATGGGGCTGTCACTAATTCAAAGAGAGCAACGAAACTTCGTTTCAGTGAGTCACTAAATGTTCCCACTCTCTTTCTCTCTCTCAGGCCCTTATTTATGGAAATTACACTGGCCAAGGGACCTGATACTCCTGGAACTAAAATTCATTGTAAAAGAAAAGCAGTACCTACAAAAAGTTTTAGACTAAATTCGCTCTAAAAGTATTTCAGTGCGTGCTGCAGCAGAGAAGTACGGCGTACCTACACAGAAATACTTTATCGTCCAAATTAAAGGGTAAAGCTCCTCGAAAACCCGGAGGACAAACTGTATTCAGTGAACATGAGGAGCGTGCTTTGATTTCAAAATCAGGCAAAAATCAGGAAACTTCTGGAAATGGCCTAATAAAAGCGATATAGTTTGGTACAAAGAGTCCAGCATCATTCAAATTATAAAGGAGCCAATACAAATATCTAAAAGGGGTCTTTTTCGAATTGCTGAATTGATGGAAATAGATTGAATATTTTCTACTACGAACAATTTTTTTTTGTATGGCAACTCCATTGTTTTTGTTTTTATTATATTGTCTATGGCATATACTCTAATAGTGTTAGGGTGTCTTTGTGCCAATCCTAAAGATGTACGATCTAAAGATGGAAATGTAACGTGGCACATTTTCCCCCCGACCCATAGGGTGAGAATGTGCCACCGATATATTTTTTCCCCTTCTAAATGTCTACACATATTCGATTATTGATCTCAAATATTGATGAATAAATAAATGGTGAATACATGTGTATTTTTTTTATGAAGAAAAAACTTGTACTTTTCTTGCTAGGGCTGAGAAACCTCAAAATGTGGCACATAGTCACCCCATTCGACGGTAGTTCTCAGTCACTAAATCTTTTTTTTTTATTTACGATAGCTCTAGGCTTCTTCGTTGTAGAGAAATCAAACTCAAATATTTGGAGGTTAGGTTATAATCGAACTTTTCCACGTCTATTCTCTAATGGGGCTGTCACTAATTCAAGGAGAGCAACGAAACTTCGTTTTAGTGCAGTCACTAAATGTTCTCTCTCTTTCTATATCCCTCAGGTCCTATCCACAGTGGCCAAGGGACCTGATGTTCCTGGAACTAAAATTCATTTTGCTTCTGAACGGTGACTCTAGGAGTAAAAGAAAAGCAGTGGTTCTCATTCACTAAATCTTTTTTCATTTACAGTGTCTCTAGAGTCTGTACTTTTGAAGATTCAGGTTGGCCGAGGGTTCTGATATCAGGACCCTCGGCCAGATATAAATGCTAATAACTTTGCAACCGTCGAGTCACGGCTAGCATATATTTCTCAGTCACCAATTAGTCACAAAATCCTGGAGTAGCAACCAGTTCCCTACATCCATTGGCCAAACGTTCTGATGTACTTAATATGGGCATACTCAGAATCTGTCTAAATCGTACTTTCTTGCTAGAATCACGGTCACTTCCCTAGCAAGCCCACGGTTTTTAGCTTATAGCACAGCTTCTACCGAGGCTCTAATTCAGGCACTTGGCTGTCGGTCTCCATTTATGCTCTAAAACCTAAAGGGCTTTCTGGAGGCACGTACACCAAGCTATAGGGGATATATATTTAAATTCAAAGGCCAAAATAGATGTTTAGAAATGGTTTTAATTTTATTGTTACCGTCCTTATGCTTTTATATGTACAAACTATAATAGATTATCAGTTTTTCATTCAGAATTGAGAAATCGTTACATAGCAAAATTTAAATTTTATAATATTCAGTGCCACCAGTTACAATTTTACATCAATGTTTTACGTAATACACTGATTATGCTTATGCCTTAAGTAGTCTTAACTTAAAAATACAGTGTGAATTAAGGCTTAACATTACATTTGACATTCATAACTATACCACAGTAAGGAATGGAACAAATTTAGTTTAGACGAGAAAATTAATAATAAAAAAAAACTAATCCGTAGAGTCACACTCATCAATCGGTAACCAGCAAAGATCGGGTAGTTTCCAGCAAGCCGGAGCCAGTTTCTAACATTTAATCTCATTCACTCACTCAGTCGTTCTCTCAGACGAATACAACGCTAACCTATGACAGAATTACCAACCTACGCTGTTATATCTAGTGCATGCCGCGCCCTAGCCCGCCAACTTGTGCTAGACTGCTTCACTGGTTGCAGAGGAATAATACAAATACAATCACATTAGGTAGGTACTTGTACCTACAGAGATAGCCCGAAACTACCGTGAGGTTTGGCTTAAATGCTTATTTTAATAAATCCTTTTGCGAAACCTGCAGCTCGATGTCTGGCCGCTTTTAAAGATCCGACGGAAACGGCACTGCCAAGGTATAGAGCTCTCTCCGAGCGAAACCAGTAATGGGAGATCGACACTGCACTGCCATTGCATTTTCCGTGGACGGTCTGTTTCCGTCGGAACTTCCGCAACGGGCAAGTTGTTTACTTTCGAGCTGTAGATTAGTCAAACTGTTTGGGATGTGTGTGGGGCGGCGGCGGACGCGACACGACCTGGGCGGGGCGGGGGCGGGGGCGGCTCACTTCTTGGCGTTCTTCTTGGGCGAGGGCGCCTTTCCCTTGGCGTTGTTGGAGATCTTAGCCTTCTTGCCTTTGGGCTCGCCCTCCTCGTCATCCTCGTCCTGAAGGGCAAACAAAGGGGCAGGTTCGAACACGGTCGGGAATATTACAGATCGCGCCAAACATCTGGTTTGCTCCAAAGTTGCGATTTTGAGCTTACTATAAGATTGGCGCGAACTGTATGACGTATTATTGAACACCGTTGGCAACCGGTTTATTACCTGAATCGATTACAGCTACCATCTATAGGACCAGATCTGGGTACTAAACCGCTTTGTTATACATATGTCACCGTAAGATTGTCACTAATGCGTTAGTTTGTGAACTATCGACTTTAATTTACGTTTCTTTTGTTCTTACTTGTCAACCTATCACGCAAGACTATTTTGGGGGTTCGCTGCGCTCGCCCCATCAAGTCTTTGCCTTAGCTACTGCAGTGTTTGCCCTGGTATTTGTTTATAATTCAAGTTTAAACCAGTTCACAATTTAACGGTTTTATTATAACCTAACACGTCATACCGTAAGCAGTATGGTTCTGTTTAAATTTAGTCAATAAGTTTATAAACTAAAGAGAAAAAAACGACAAACTACTAACGGTTTTGATAATCTTATGGTGACACATACAAAGGAATATCAGGGATTCATAGTGTGACAGGCAATGGAGCTTGCGACATGTTCTGATGACCTAAATTTTATACCAAAGCAAGTTAGAAGCTTTCAGAAGGTAAAGGGCAACAGAATGAGTATACAGAAAACCAACAGCCAATGGGTAAATAATTGAGAACAAAACCAAACAAAATTTTGACAAAGCACAGTTTGTGCAGTTGTATCAACAGGTCCTTTTCCCTCTGGTGCCTACAGAACCCTGTTTCTACTACTGTTTAGGTTATTTCAAGGTTTTCAGTACCTCATTCACCTTGCGCTTGCCTGCTGTGGATTTTCTTTTATTGTCCTCTTCCTGAAAATTTAGCGATTCCAGTGTGTATTACGGCGAAAAACTGGGGCAGGAACACAAGCAAGCAACAGTTTGATAGTTGCCAAACACCATCATACTTCTTCCAACAATTGTCTAATACTACCATTACCATAATGTTCTTTTTAGGACCTAACCTTTTTAGCAGGAGTATGGATTAATGAAGTTTCTATTTATATTTGAGAGTATCAATCAGACAAATGCCTCGAAAGCAATCACAGCCAGGCAGAGTGACGTCAAAACGACGTCGCACACCCGTCATTGAACATGGTTAGAGTTTATCATCATTTTGATACTTGAATTGAGACCAATATCCTCGAAACCCTGACCAAAAATTGTTATATCTTACCTTTATCCAATTTCTCTACACTTCTACAAAACATCCCACTGTCCCAATAAAACAACTTACATATTCACATAGACCCCTTTGTAATTAAAGTAATGCTAAACTATACTCTACACTTGCTATTCTGTCCGCTTTCTCTTCTTGTGGCCGCTGCCATTGCCATTAGCCGATTCCTTTCCTTTTTTCTTCGCCTGAATGGAATATGGCAAATGATTCATAAGGGGAAAAGCATCTAACGCAATCCTGAACTTATGGAAATTATATATACATATATATATATATATAACTATTAGGGTGTAACTTAATAATTTGAGAAATAAATAATTATGATATGGTGGCGGTGTTAGTAATAGGTGAAAGTTAAATGGAGGTGAGCGAAGTGGTGCTCTATCATTCATGTTAGATGGAAAGTCGCTCAACCAGTTTTACCTAGTTAAAACCAGTTATATCCAAAAATTATTGTCACTTAACTAAAAATCTTCTGGCAAATCCACTAGTCAACACAGCAAACCTAGTTTTCACTGGTAAAAACTGCTGAAAATAGTCAACTACTTGTTGCCCTAATGACAGTCATACAGCGAGTTTGAAGAGTTAGTGAGTCACCTTGAAGGAGTTCTCTCCCTCCTCCTCGTCAAGCATCTCCTCCTCCATCTCCTCCATGTCCTCAAACTCCTCCACCAGCGCGCCAAGCAGGTGCTGGCCGATCAGATGCACTGGCCCGGAGCCCTGGAACCGGAAGGCAGAAAGTCAATTATACTAGATGCCTACTACCAAGACTATGACTGTGTTATGTTTCAAAAATTATTGTTTGTATTGTTAAATTATTTTAGGTAAAGGTTTTTAAAAAAAGTTTTATGGATAGGCAACAGCAGGGCCTCAAGTCTCGTATGGAAATTGAATAGCAATAGTGCATCAATAGCTCCCAAGGGCGCAAAATGCCGTATTTGGCTTGACGGCGGCGCCTATTGGAGACTGATAGCCAAATCCGGCGCTTTGAGCCATTAGGAGCAATCAATATCCTACTGCTGTTGAATTCCATGCAAGAGTCGAGGCTCTGTAATGTTTTATTTAGTAACAACGCGTCACGCCATGGAAGTGGCACAGTAGAGCCTGCCAAACATTAGCCTATAATCAATATTATGTAACAGGGGTACAAGGGGCCTAATCAATTAATTGAATTTAAGATTAAATCTGGGTTGCTTGTTTCAGTTCCAGAGTATCAATCAGACAAATGCCTCGAAAGTAATCACAGCCAGGCAGAGTGACGTCAAAACGACGCCAAACACCTGTCATTGTACATGGTTAGATTTTATCATCATTTCGATACTCAGTATTCCAGGACTATGTTGGTCAATGAGTCCTAATTTGAATATGGTTTGGCAGTTTAACAGGCCATAAGTAGAAGTGACAAATTGTCCCAGCTTCAAAATGCTATACCATCATGGTTAGTTGCGGTCTTCAGTGCAGCCCCTTTTTTTGCTTAGTCAAATCCATGGTAAAATTCATATTTAAGTTGGTGTAATGCCATGTGAATGTTTACCTGAATAAGTGTGAAAGTGACAGGCGCGTCAGGGAACTCAATGTCGAGGCGTGCATGCCTCGTCTCTCCGGCCTTCAACACTGCCACTGGGATCTTGATGGAGTCCTGGAGAGACATTGTCTCCACCTGAAAGCCACAACGGAAAATTAGAATGGGGTATAAATCCGTAAATCATATTTACACTAAAGGTAGAGTGAAACAAAGATTTATCTAACTATCTATGGACATTTCATTGGCAATGTATGAAATTGACTAGGTACCCTACATGAAGTTCCTAAGGACTTGGTTTAGGTTTCAGGAATAGTCCACATACACTAAAGGAAGAGCCAATTATCTTTATTCAAACAAAGATAAAGGCACTTCTTTGAAAGTGTATGAAATTTACTAGGTACCAAACATGAATTTTTATAAGTTTTCCGACATGATTTTTCATTCATACAGCTTGTAAATAGTATCAATCAGACAAATGCCTCGAAAGCAATCACAGCCAGGCAGAGTGACATCAAAACGACGTTGCACACCCGTCATTGAAAATGGTTAGAGTTTATCATCATTTTGATACATTAAATTTACTGACTAATGGAAATCATTAGAATCAGCTTTCCTTGAGGCAGAACATAAGTGTTAGCAGTTGTTTCAAGTAACAAAAGCTTTTCCGCCTTTGCTCCCGCTTGGTGGCGCTGGCGTAGTCAGAGACAGAGTTTCATCTGAGGTTAGATTCAAAAACAGGTCTCATGGTCTTTCAAATACACTTGACACTGGCAAAATTAACCAGATTAGATGCCATTGCACCAGCATTTGAAAATAGAGCTTTAGCAACCAGTAGGTAGATAGGAAATTGTCAAGTCACAATGGTGATTCACTCTTTCAAATGTACATGTGTATAATTAGCAGGCTAGATTATAACTGATTACATAATAGGGCTATTCATTCCATTGTAATGAGTAGTAGTATAAGCAAAAGTTAGAACTTCATTCAGTAAATGTTATCAGTGACAATCAAGCCAAGTCCTTGAATTAATCATTTACAGTCATCTGTAGTCATTCTATAAACAAAATAGTTAACCAGTAAAACATTGAATAGTAAACCAGGACAACTGTTCTAGGTATGTATTTAGTTACGAGATAATAAACTATATTTTGTACCACCCAAAATTTTCTGCTTGCCCTTTAGAGGCACAACATCTATTAAAGAACTTTGTACTGAAGATGTTATAGTGGGCATTTTTAGGGCAACAACATGAAATTTGCCTTAACTGTCGTCGTTTTTTTTTTCCTTTTCCGGCCAGCATAAAAGTGAAATGGTTAAGCATAATATACAATATAGTTATTGAACACAGTTACCTGGACAACATTGAGTTCATCAGGCTTGGCATCCGGCCCCAGCAGAGCCTGACGGATGAGCAGTTTGTTGCTGCGAGGGTACTCCGCCTTTGCCTCGGGATCCCATGTCTCTGACTGTTTTGCTGCTGAGAGGGTCACTCCTGGAAGATCATAAATGGAAAATTAATATTGGGTTTCATAATAATTTAGTCTATATAAAGTTGGGGATTCCGCCCCCTTATCAACACTCTGACCGGATAATGTGCTTTGAATAGCTAAACAAAGTATATTGCAGCTTGATTTGTATCTCCAGTCACTTGGTTCAAAGCAGGAAGACAATAGATCAACTATACAGGTTTCCGCCCTTCTATACTAAGACAGACATCCAAAGCGCTGCTGACCAATGATTGTTATGTCATGGCAGGTACTACTTCCCACCAAGCCAAGCCAACCCCATTTGACGCATCGCGATTTTGAACCTCATGCCATGGTAATAAAATTCAAAACCTATAATGGGAAAATGATCTCTATTGCAGTAATGGGTCGTTGATGGGTTAAAACGCCAGCAAAAAACGTTAGTTATAAGATGAGTCATCATCATATCAGTTTTGTGATGTGAATTACAGGAGGTTAAACCCTGGCTTGGTTTCAGTGAACTATTAAAAAGCTTCTGGAACTTGTTTGTATTTTGTTTGAGTGACAAGGTGGAGTAACTTGGCGGATATGAGTCAATGTTAGTTGCAATGTTACAGCCCAACATCACGTAAAACTACGACCCTGGAGTCAATAACAGTATTAAGGTATAACCTCAAAACAAAAACGGCCCGGTAAACAAAGGACTGTATAATAATAATAATGATGTAACAAAACAACGAAGCGAGCGACGATGTCGGCCCAACCAACGACGCTAGCACGGCGAATTCAAATCGCCCGCCATAGGCGCTATTCGCGGCAATGAACGAAGTTCGCACATTTTGCAAAATGCCACACTCTCACTCTTAAAAATCGATAGGGATCATACAAAACTAGGCCTCAAGTACCTATATGATGCTACTTTCACACTAATTAGAAGCCAAGTTGTAGGAATGATGACTGGAAAAACACAATTTATCACCATTTCATTCCAAGGATATAACCGAAAATGGCGGCAACTATCCCAATAATTACCCACAAAATAGTAAAACTATACTTTTAGGAGACTGAAATAGCCCTAAATCATCTACGCACTGTTTCGAAGGTTATTGACAGCAAAAAATAGAATTTAAGTTGGTGCCATAAAATGGCGAAGTACCGGGTGTCAAACAAAACTGACGCTAAATAAATACGCACATTTAGCTGGGAAGTATAAAGTGCAATGTAAAAATAACTGCACAGCCAAATCAAACATTTATTGAGGTATCTAACTCACCATAAAAGTATTCGTCCGACATGGTGATTTCACTAATTTATTGAGATTTTCGCAACACGTTCACGTGCGAGAGCCGGCGCACAAATCTGAAGAACTGGGTGGTCCTCCTAAAAACTTGATTTGCCCTAACAACACAATAAAATAAATGGGATGGGATTTCCTCAACATTAATTTCATTTTTCATTTTCATTTGTTTATTGCTTGTTTCACAGCATACCAAAAATAAATATACAATTAATTGAGAAAACTTCAAATGCCAATTACAAAACAGGGCAATCAATAAATTCCAAATTCCAAATGTCTTTATTACTTTAGATATTTAAATATATATTTAGCAATCGTCATTTTTTGCCACTCCTCTACATTGGACCACTGTGGGAGAAGAAGGGCGTAGAAACTCCCAAAGATTGATAGATTTATTTTTAGATCTCCTTTAAAAATTGCTTATGCTCAACTAATACAATAATTATATATATATACATATATATATATATATCATTATCATAATTAATAAGCAGAAAATTATTAAAAGCAAGTTCTATGTTGAGCCATATTAACCCTATACAGTCCCATCATTTAAATAATCTTGAAAATTGTAATATCCCTTTTTCGACAAAGTCACTTTAACATGGTTAAAAAATTGTTTAAAAAATATGACAACGTAAACACAACAAAAAATAATACAAATCATGTATGTGGGGTGCGTGAGTGTATCTACTAAGCCCTACGACCAAGGTCTTGGGATCGGGTTTCGGGCTGGCTGCCCATATATTTTCTTTGACTTTAACGCTAGTAGTTTCGTACTTACATTATATGACAATTGATACGTTACGATAGTAATTTATACCAACTAAAACTAACCTACAACTAAAATAAAACTGAACTACAACTAAAAACAAACTACAACTAAAACTAAACTACAACTAAAACTAAATCAAAACTTATACATGTTTAAAATTTACGCCCAGATCAATACTGGGCGGGAGTATGCCCAAAACGTTGGCATCTCGCCGTATCGCAATGCTCTGATGAGTTGAGCGAGGTAGGTGCCAGCTCTGCGTTCGGTCTCCGGAGGATTCAATAAGTTGATCAGAAATGTCTTTGAAAGCTTGTCGACCTTCGGGGCCTTATGGCCCGAAGCTCTCGAACCCCAATGGCATGAACAAAAAAAAAACTAGACACTCAGTGCGGCGTATTTGCGCCGTTTGAGACCCTCTGCCAATGCCGCCACAGCATCGTCCGTGGCAGAGATCGCCGCTAGGTGACACGAGTCCAGCATGTCAACGCAGGTCACGTCCCAAACCAGCGACATCCTGTTGTGCCAGGGAATGAGCGTCTCCCCTCTTGCCATCGTCACACGCCTGGCCTCTCGGTTCGAGAAAAGGCTGGTGTTGCGCTGATAGGAGAGGCTTGGTGTCCGAGTTGTTCCGGTAACAGATTAGTTCTTACGCCGAGTCGCAGGCAGACGGCGAGTGCCAGCGTTGCTCGATCTAGCCAGGTGCGAATGTGCATCAGTGGGACTACGGGCTGCATGCCAACCCGCCAACCCATCGATGCATATTGGCACCTCAGTGTCACAGTGTTCTTCTTTCTCCCTGGCTGCGAGGAGGCGAACGCGCTCTGCTGGACTATGACCCGAGTCTGTAAGTTTGTCCCGTGTTTTGATGAAGAGCGGCCCGTTCAACAATCTTTGGGAGTTACTATTTAATGGAAATGTTTGTCTCCGACAGGCTTACCACCAGGCATTCCTAGCCTCGGCCAGACACGTTTTGAATAATTTACTTTTCTTACCTTTCACGCGCCTTTAGAAAGCTACACTTTCTGCTTGTCATTTTGGGTCTCTGAATGGACCACATAGCAAGTGAAATACCCCAGATTTGAGGAATCTACATAATGTTATTGCTGGTATCACTAAACCATTGACAAGCGAGAAAGGGCCGTTCAAAACATATACTTTCTGACTTGCTAAGGTAGTGATTATATTCTCTTTGATCTGAACGTTCGTTCGGCTGAACTGGATAGAATTCTAGTGAATTCGAGCGACGCGAAGATTTTAAGAAAGCTGGGGGGTTACAACCAATTGTGAGTTACTACCAAATCTTATAGCAGGCAGGAGCTCAACTGAACTGCCCTGTTTTTTCGTGCTATTCTTAGTACGGAGTTGGTAGTAACCCCCCAGGACCTAAACTACTGACCTGCTTTTCCGTACCATGAATAGCACGAAAAAGCAGGGCAGTTCAGTTTAGATCCTGCTATAAGAGTTGATAGTAACGCGCCTGCTGTCTGTTGGATTTATCTGGAAATGAATTTTAAATTTTCAGTCATTTCCAATCTGTAAGCACCTCAAAACGACACTCTGTACTCTTTATGCACCTTTTAATGTACAAAGATAAGATTTTGACAGATGAGAGAAGTACATGGTACTCGAATCATATTTGATTCGAATGATTCGAATGATGACGGTCAACACTCGATTCAAATGAGATTTTACTTTGATTCGAATCATAGCTTGATTCGAATTGTTAAGTTAATTCGAATTGGCGAATTGATTCGAATCCACGATGTGATTCGAAATTAAATTATCTGAGCCGGGTTGTCGGGTTTAAGCTGGATTAGCACAGATCTGGCCAGATAGGCATCGACAGGTCCGTGACGTGAAGTATCAGTGAGCCTATATTGTTTCATACATTTCCTACTCGTATCCGGGTAAAGGCCCGCGCCCCTCGCTGGGGCTGGTCTGGTACTAACGTCTATGTAAATACATCGTGATTTTGAACGTTATGCCATGGTAATAAAATTCAAAACCTATAACGAGAATTTGTTATCTTCAGATATGACCGTGGGGCTTGAGGCACTGGTCCCACCAAAGGCGAGGAAGCGATTAGCGATCGACTATTTTCTCGCTCAAGAAACGAACAAAAGTTAAAGATCCCGTGTGTGTACCAGAGAGAGATATATTTATAGTTCATCGCTGGTTGTTCACATTGCCCCGGTGGGGACTCCCTTCACTAGTTGATCGCTGAGCGATAAAAGTTATCAACGATAAAACGAACTCAGCGGTACTCGCTAAGTGAGCACGTACGTCTCGCGTGCAGATTTATAATTAAGTTTTTTTGGGTTTCTAATAACAAATTTTGGCTTCATTTCGCATTCCAAGATGGCGGCCGCTCCAAAATCAAGTTTTGCAATATGGGTTTGATTTTCAAGTTTTTTGGGTTGCTAATAATGCATTTTGGGTCCATTTCGCATTCCACGATGGTGGCCGCGCCAAATTTATGTTTTACGTTATGGCTATGATTTTCAAGGTTTTTTGGGTTGCTTATAACAAAGTTAGGGTCCACTTCGCATTCCAAGATGGCGGCCACGCCAAATTTGAGTTTTGAAATATGAGTATGATTTTCAAGGTTTTTTGGGTTGCTAATAACGAATTTTGGATCCATATAGCATTCTGAGATGGCGGCCACTCCAAAACCAAATTTTGCAATACAAGTATGGTTTTAAAGGTTTTTTGGGATGCTAATAACCTAAAAAACCTTATCAAATCTACACACTCGCTACTCGCTACTCGCCAACTCGTTTTAAGTTTCTAGTTTAATCGCTTCTCGCTCATCGTCGGCGTTGGGAACAGTGCCTGAGGGCCTACATTTATTTTATTTTTTTATTTACATTTCCTAAGACGCTATTTGAATACGTCAGTGTCAGGGACACTCCGTCCGACGCGATACTTAGGTCATAAGTCACGGAATTGATGGTGCCTGTCGGGCACGGACCTGTGCGAATCCAGCTTTGGTATGGAGGCCGGCCCATGTAATGTGGTTTCAGACTGTACATAGTATAGTGATCCATCTGGTGAAGACACAGTAATAATTCAAAAACATGGCACTAGCCAAAAAATGTTTTTAATAAAAATGAGGATAAATCAACGTGCAAAATATGTAACACTGTGTATAAACCTTCAAATACCACTACTAATTTGGTGAACCATTTAAAATAGAAACACCCTGAGCAATACAACGATGAAATCAATGTGTCTGAGTTAGAATCAGAACCACAGCCGTCGAACAGTAGTACAGGAAGTGATAAAGTTCCAAAAAATAAATCACAGACGGCATTGTTCAAGGTAACCGCATAATTTTCAGGAGCCGAAAAATGTAAAATAGGTAAAGCCATAATAATTTTTGTTGTCTGGGACCATCAACCTCTGAACGTTGTTGAACAAAAAGGTTTTATAGAATATATCAAAATGCTAAATTCAAATTATGAACTTCCGTCACGTAAAACAGTTTCGACAAACATGCTCGATGAACAATATAAACTATGCTGCGCTGCAGCCCAAGAAAAACTGAGAGGTGTCGATTACATTACCTGCATAACTGACTTGTGGTCCAGTGACAGCAATCGCAGTAACATCACTTTAACAGCCCATTTTATTGCCGATGGTAGCTGCGGTCTTCCGTCGGCAATAACAATCAGCACAAAAGAAGCAGTTTTTGATCACACTGCAATAGGGCAGTCAATTAAGGAATCGCTGGAAGAAGAATGAAGTGTTATTTTTTTAAATGTGGCAATTGTCTCCAATAATGTTGCAAATGTGAAAAAGGCTATCAAAGAACATTTGAATAAAAGAAACCAGTATTGTGTAGCCCACACTCTCAATTTGGTGATGAATAATTGCGTGAAAGATTATACAAGTGCAGATGCTGATGAACCGGAATTTTAAACACAGCGACAAATCCTCATATATGCTCAGTGAAGTCCAGC
Source organism: Argyresthia goedartella (assembly GCA_949825045.1). Lineage (NCBI taxonomy): Eukaryota > Metazoa > Arthropoda > Insecta > Lepidoptera > Argyresthiidae > Argyresthia > Argyresthia goedartella. The sequence goes on along the minus strand of OX463831.1, from coordinate 8,153,738 downwards.
AACAAATGGGATTACCAGAGTTAAAAATAATCAGGATATGGCAACAAGATGGAACCCACAATATAACATGATGTCAAGGCTTCTCGCGCTCAAAGTTCCACTAAGTACCGCCATGATTACCATATCAAGCCCACCCAATAACCTTTCAAATGAAGAATGGACCGCTGTTGAAGTTGTTGTGAAAATATTGAAACCAGCAGAGCAAGCGACTCAAATAGTTTCAGGCGAAAAGTACCCGACACTTTCTTCAACAATACCACTTATTAATTATATGAAAGACACAATCAGACGCAAAAATCTGAATCAGGAAAAAAGGCTGCAAAATCTTTTGCTTTCTGTATTTGACAGACGGTTAGGGATTTCTTGGATTTCAATAAGACAGCCTGTAAAAGCACGTTTTTGGATCCCCGCTTCAAAAAAAGAAGGGTTTTCATCTAATGCTCTCACTGAGAGAGCGCAGCAATGGTTTCTTACGGAGTTAACCAGCATTATTTCAGAATCCAGATCAAGAGAAGGTATTTTGACAATAGACGGCTTGCAAGAAATTTCAAATACCTTCAAACCGGATTAATGACATTGATATCGATGTTCTTTGGTCGAGTTTCGATGAAAGAATGTAAAACGTAACTAGCTGCGATCCCATTACTAATGCTGCGGTTTTAATTAAACAAAATGTTGAAATTGATTATTTTGACAGGAGGAGTTTAATTTTGTAAAACTTTGGAAAGACCACACACCAACCCGGATTTTTACAAAACGGCCATGAAATATTTATGGAAACCAGCAACTTCAGGTCCAGCAGAAAGAGTGTTTTCAGAAGCTGGACTTTTTTGCAACCAGTGACGCATTAGGCTTGATCCTGAAACAGTGGATCAAATTCTGTTTTTGAATAGTTTCACTAATAAGGATGTGTGAAATTTTTCGGGATAGTACAAAATTTGGGAACTATAATGACTTGTTAGTGTTACCTTGTAATTTTGTTAGTTTATTTTTATTTTTCAATAAGAAACGTGTTGAGTTTTATTACTTTTTAGTTTAATTTGTCAAACTGATAGTAAAATTTTGTTTATTGTATTCAAAAATTTAAATTGTGACTTTAATTTAAAAATAAAAAAAATAATCACATGAGTCTCATAAGATTCTCGTTATTAAAATAGTTTACACAAAACTATTTTTTTTAATTGGTTTCGAACAACTCGGCATTAAATAACGAAATATTTCAAAAATAAACATTTGGTCATTTCTTTTTATTTGTAATACGTAAAATGACATTTGGTTTAATAAAAGTTTTAAAGAAAAGTATTTTTTTTTGTTTAATGTAAATATGTACTTAATAACCTACCTACCTACTATTTTCTTTCGTGCCCGTAAAACCGCTTATAAAATTTGTATAAATTACTTTTAAGTTTCTTAATTTTTACTAGTGAATCTACAGCTTCATTTTGGTATTTCCTTCTCAAAGTTCCATTCCTTGACATCGATAGCCTAAAGTAATAAATTGACAATTGGATCTACTTAAGTATTCAAAAACCTATGTTATTATTTCTTTAAAAGCATTAGTATTGATTCGAAGCATCATTCGATTCATCATATCAATTTATATTGATTCGCATTATCATCTCGATTCGAATCATCAATAAATTCCAATCATGGGTTAATTCGAAAAATGATTCTAATTTTTGCCGGCTGATTCGAATAGATTGAACACTATTTTACGATTCGAGTCCCATCACTAACAGATACATCCATGAATCCATCCATAGACTTCAAGACGGCCATTTTGAAATAATGTTGGGTTACTTTTTCGCCATTGGTGTCTTTACATCATACTTATCTTTTCATTGGTTATAATTCCTAATCACAGTTATTAATTCAGAAAACGCCAATAGTGTCACAGTATCACTGACAGTCCTCTATTTCATTATTTTCATTGACAGATTTTTTCCCAAGCCCGTTTCCCAGCTTGACACAAATTTATTTGTCAAAATACCGTATAAAATTTATTCAGCAGGTCTCCGTTATTTATTTTCCGTTTGACTCCGTCTCTCCAGGTTAATTTCATTAGTAATTTCCATTCACGCGAACAGTGGATCCCATCAAACTAGGCGATTTTCCAAGTGAGTGAGTTTTCCTGTAAATTTTGTTCTTGACCTTAAGCCATCACAGCTATGCAGTTTTATGTTGTGTAACGACGCCAAATGATAGAAAACGAGCGATGCCAAGTTTCACATCGTCAACAAATTCTCGTGGACTATAAATATTGGATCTATCGGTAGTTTCCGCTCACCATCGTTGTTGCAATACCAATCGCTTTTGAAACTCAACTCGATTTCGCAACTGCATGCTAGCTGTATTTCCATGTTAAGAATCGCACACTTATGCGCCCATGTTTTTTTTTCAGATATCAGTTCAACTCGCCTCCATTTGTGTTCTAAATACGCAACTGTGTAAATACAACTTCTAGGACAATACAGTTGAAATCTCAAACAATGCGAACATCTTAACCGACAGTGTGCTCAAGTTGTAGCGTCTCGATGCTATAACTGGTTTGTACGATGAGTGAAGAGGTGCAGACTGATGGTGGTCAGAAGAATGCATCTGTTACAATTGATTCACATGCAGGGGCGGAGTGCGGAGCCCAAACCGTTGATGTTTCCACTAATGTGTCCTTCACTAATGTCAATCAGGTAAGTCAATAAACAGAATTATAGAATGGATTTAGCAAATGTGTTGCCTGAAAAGTTCCATATTAGACAAGCATAACCTAGTTATTTTTATAGAAAGTCTTAGTGAAAAATACAAATCTTACTAGAATCTTAATGGAATAATGATCTCTAAAAATTATTATTTTGCCAGATGACAGCAAGCAGCACCCCTCCCCTGGACAACACTGGGAAGTGGAACTGTGAAATATGCACCTATGAGAACTTTCCCATGTCGCGCAAGGTAAAGCCTAATCTATTACATTGAATAGATTTTATTTAACTTATCCACTCACCCACCCAGCCAGCAAAAGACAATCTTTAGTAAAGGTGACATCTGTCGATTACAGGGACTGGATTTTCCTGTCCTGAGCCTACAAGATTAGGAGTTAAAGCACTGTCCCCGGTAGGATGTTTGTAATCTACATTAATTCACTGAAGTATTGAATACCATATAATAAGCTAGGACAAATTGTGAAAACTGTAATAAATAATAAATAAATAAAGGCTATATTATTATTATTAGACTGTTTTTTACACGACACTGAAGCAAATATTTTTTTCTGTGATCGTGATCCAGCCAGACATATCTGCATGTTGCGGTTATTACAGAACAAATTGATCTTGGCAATTTGTGAATCAAAATTATGTGATGGAAAAATAAAACAAATTTTTACTTATTGATGTAAAAATTAGTTTTTGCAATTTTTTGTTTCTGCAAATTTTCGGGGTGATGCCTCAATTCCTGCCAGCCAAAACTAAAGTTCAAAATCGACTTCCATCTAGCCCCAAAGGTTAAAGTAAAATTATTAAGGATAAGAGTTTCTTCTTGTGAGACATTCATGATTTTGTAAAAATAACCTCTGGTAAAATAAAAATAAATAACTAAGAATCACATCATCAACAATCATTAAAATAACTATTAATCAACTAGTTATTAATATAATTATTAATAATAAACAGTATTTGGTTCAATATGCATTTTTATGCTTTATAATAAATATATAAAAATATAATTCAAAATTGTAGTCAGTAGTGTATTGTAGGCAATCACAGCTGTTTAAACCATAATAAAATTGACGGTTTACTGGTATGAGTCACTTATTTTAAGAAGTTTTGGAATTAGTTTACACAGAATTTATTATATTTTACTATTATAATTAAATTGAGCATTACAACTTCAACATTAAATAATATTATACTTTTAATCAACTAGTGTAACAGAAGTATCAATATAATATTATTTGTGTTTTACAATAAAAATATTATCAATGCTTTTTCAATCAAAGTTTCCCTTAAATCCTAATAAAGATGACAGCTTAGCGATAGCATTAAGGAAAGCCTTTTTTCTGTGTACTGATTTGGCTTTCCTTTGTATTAGTGTTTTGTATTGGTGTATGTCATTTGCTTCTACTTTTATTACATCTAGAAAATCGATCATCTCAGGGACAATAGTTCATATGTAAACTATAGTTACTGAGCTGGACGAAAATTTAATTATTATTATTATTATTATATCCTTTATTGCATAGAACAACAGTAAAAACAATTAACACCGTGGGAAATAAGATGTACAAAGGCGGGCCTATTTCTAAAAGAAATCTCTTCCAGCCAACCCAGTAATTATGTGCAGTGAAACAATGCGGGTTCAGCTAATAACAAAATATTTATGCAAACAAGAACTAAATTTAAAAATAGAATACATTAGGTACACATAAACACAAATATTACAAAAATACTTTATAACATATATATCATTATGAAGATAATTATATTACATAAACACTTAATACTTAAATAAATAAAACCTACGATAATTGAGATAGGTAGTATTCTTTCAGTCTTGATCCGAATGAGCTAGGCGATAAACTATCACGGATAGAGTCTGGCAGGGGGTTCCACATCTGCGCAGCACGGACTGTGTAAGAATTCATCAGGAAACTGGTGTTGGCCATCGGACAGGCTAGTTCACTTGATGCGACACATGCACGACGAGGTCTTGAGGGCGGCGGTAAATACGCAAAACGGTTTCGCAGGTACTCTGGAGCACCAGGATTGGGCAGGATTTTAAAAAGTAAAACTAAAATATGAAGGTTCCTTCTATGTCGGATTGGGAGCCACTTCAATTGGTTGCGAAACTCCGACACATGGTCGTACTTTCGCAAGCCAAAAATGAAGCGCAAAGCCAAGTTCTGAAGCCTCTCCAACTTGTTTTTTTCTCTCCTATGATGTCGAGGAAGCACACATCAGCGTAATCTAAAATGGGCAGCAGTAATGATTGCGCTAGCAACACCTTTGTTTTGAACGGCAAGAAGTACTGCAAGCGCCTCAGAGAATGAAAAGAAAAGTGAATGCGTCTGCTTAAATCGCTGATGAGCGCCACCCAAGACATATTCTTATCCAGGATAAGGCCCAGGTTTTTGGTTTTTTCGGTGTAAGGATACAAGCATTACCATACAGAACAGACGGCACGGTCGAGCCCAGTCTAGAGGTCATGCGACTACTACCTACCTACGATAATGGCATGTGATTTTGAAGGGTTGACTAGCAAGCCAAATGATTTGGCCCAGATTTCAACAGCTGAAAGATCTGCGTTCATATTCGAAACGGCATCCGAAATCTCGGCGATTGAGAAATGCCTATACAGCTGAAGGTCGTCAGCATAGAGTTGAAAAGAGGATGATATAACTGTAGTCAGTTGATTGATAAAAATCGAAAATAGCAAGGACGAGAGTACCCCACCTTGCGGCACACCAGCAGACAAACTTAACCAGTCAGAAAGTGTATCGTCCACCCTTATGCATTGACGACGCCCTTGCAGATAAGAATCGAACCAAGAAATCACAGCCGCCGAGACCAATCGAACGAAAGATGCCAAGAAGAATATCAAAATCTACCGAATTAAATGCGTTGCTAAAATCAAGTAAAGTGATCAGAGTTAGCTTCTTGGCATCCATCGTAAGACGGATATCCTCGGTCACGTTGAGCAATGCACTTGTAGTGCTGTGAAATGGTCTGAACCCAGACTGAAAAGGGGTAAGGAGATAATTCGTGTTGATATATTCAAACAACTGTTTATGTACTACTGTTTCCAGTACTTTGGAAAGAACGGGGAGAATAGAAATCGGACGGTAATGTGAGAAAGAGGACGGATTTAAGGTTTTAATTAGGTTAATGGTTTAATGTAGGTTAGGAAACCCACAAAAATTTTAAGGGAGGTAATGTCTGTCTGGGTATTGTGGACAAAAACAGGCTGTCGAAGAAGAATACTACTCAGAGCGAATTATCCCGACCCACGTGTAATGAACATTAATGACGATTTGCCAGTTCATTGCCTGTGATTCCCTTACTCTTACAATAGGTATTCTAAAAAACCTTAGGTCTTGGATGTTTGAACGTGTGCGACGTTGCTGTTTCTGGTTCTCACGATGCAGGGTATCCTAATGTGGGACCAGAAGCATTGTATGTGCCTGTAAATGTTTATTTTTGATATTGCAGTGTACAATGTGCCGGACCCAGAAGCCACTGCTAGGCGAGGATATCTTCCGGCTGCAGGACGGAGCCAGTGCCCTGCCACCTGCACCTATCCAAGAAGTTTGTGGTGAGTACTACATGGGTACCTACATTTTGGGCAACAGTGGATGACGTTAGTGCAGGAACGCAATAATGACATAATGAAGGCCTTTACTCAATATAGTGGGTGCAGCACTCTCGCATGCCTAGTGCGACTCGATTTTATCGCGCATTTTATGGTTTTCATGACGAAAAATGATACATAGACCTGATAAAATGCGCCTGATAAAATACGCGGTAAACGCGAGACGCGCAGAGCATATTACGAGGGTACTGTACCCGGCGTATAAGTTGGACCAAAATGGCGGCGTCTGCGCAGGGTAAAATGTATCTAAAACAGTCATTTTTAACTTATACGCCGCGCATTATAGGAAGCTAGATAAAAAATATCTAGATTGACGACCTCTGTGGCGCAGCGGCTGTGGCTCTGCCTACCATGTGAGAGCTCCCGAGTTCGATCCCCGGCTGGGAGTAGAAAAAAATTAACCCCAGGCCTTGGATGTTTATATGTGACGTCGCTGTTTCTGGTTCCCACGACACAGGGTATCCTAGTGTGGGGCCAGAAGCAATGTGTGTGTCTGTATGTAAATGTTTATGTTATGTTTAAATGTTTATTTCTGTATTAAAAGATCTAAAAATCTTTATAGTGCGAAACATGAATGCGAGAAAAGCTGCATTAGGTACAATACAATTACTTTAACTTTAACCGCTCGACACTTCTCGGCTTTGACAGTAGTCAAGTTCACTTCAACAACCGTTGGCAGTTGTCAAGTACACAAAAAAAAACAAAGACCCTATCAGTAAGCAAACGGGAAAGTAACCTCCAGATTACGTGTGGTAGTGTTATCTCGCAGTGCGGTATCGATTTGGATACAATATCAATATCACCTAAATAATTAATCATAACCTCAAAATTCCATTCTTAATAATCTATTCCGATATGGTGGACGCCATTGCTGTCGTCACTTAGCCTGGCGTTGCCATATAAAAAGATTAATTTTTCGCCAACAAAATGCCTGAAGTTGGCCTACAAACGAACACACTCACTCTTCGCCTCTCAATGTCAACAAGGAAACCAAGAAATTGACACAACAAATACCCAGGTTTATTTCTCAAAAAGTATGCTCCAAATCAAGGAAACCCTGTAACTCCTTACGCGTCACATAACAGCCAAATCATAAAAATGGTTGCAATGATAAAAGATTGCTCTCACCAAACAATGAGAACCCATCTCATAAGATGCCCAAGGTGACCACGGGAGACACTATTGGCTTCACCTCAAACAGTTTTGAGTGACTTGACATTGAACCCACTGATGATCAGATCTAAAATCAAATCACTGATGATCAGATCCAAGATCAAACAACTGATTATCAGATCCAAAATCAACCCAAGCCCCCGAAGCAATACAGACCACCGCCAATCATACTTTATGGAATTAATGACATGAAGATACTCTCCGATCACGTACAAGAAGTCACACCCAAATACAGCTATAGCTGTAGCTATAGTTATATTTGTAAAGTGATATCAAAAAACCAGCTGAGAATCTCAAGTGGCTTCATAGAAATATACAAAATACTGAGCATGTAAGATATACAGGTCTCTTTGGTCATACATTCACAAGAAAGGAGGACCGTTGTCACAGAATTAATAATAATAATTGGACCTTGGACACTATTAGGATTCCCTGTATCTTGGGTACTAGACAATGATACACATACTTATATAGATAAATATTATACTTAGATAGATAAACAACCATGACTACCTGGGACCCTTGGCTTTGTAGGCAGGGTCATTGCTGACTCGGCCATTCAGGTTGTCTTTTGTAATTGTAATAAAAAACTTTCGTCACTACCACAAAGGAAGCTATCATTGTAAGCATAGAATCAACAGGTACAAAGTTAGAGGAGAGATTGTTTGTGCCCTAACTAGAACCACAAAAAACACTATAGACACCTTTGTTAATAACCATCAATAAATACCAAAAATCTGAAGAATCTAGAGTTCATATACAACCAAAAGGTTGTCATAGAAGATCCCAAGAAGAAGACAGGCATAGTCCAGTGTAACAGATGAATTCAGATGCCAACAATATGGACACACCGCAGTGTTAATTGTGCCGGAAGCCATAATACATTGAACTGCACTATAAAGGTTAGAGACAGCCCAGCCATATGTGCCCTTTACCTTGGAAGTCACCCGGCAAGCTACAAAGGCTGTCAAGTCTATCAAGAAATATTAGCCAGGAAAATGCAGCCAAGAACAGCACAGAGGACCTTTAATAAACCTCAAAGCAAAAAATAGATATGAAAACGAGCCAACGGAGACCACCCCCTTACAATATTTTTTTTTTGAAGCAGTTAAGATCACCAATAGCCCATAAATAACCAATCAACTCGAACAGCTGATCCTCAAACAGTGAGAGAAAAACGACTCACTAATACAACAAAAAGGCAACCTACTTAGAATTATAACAGTGCTAGTTAGCAAAATTCAAGGATAGAAAACTCGAGATGGAAACCATTCTAATAAATAACAAGCTTGACATCCTGCTCCTTTCTGAGAGTCACCTAACCGATAGCAAAACTTAAAGGGTTCTCATGCTACTTCTGCAATCACCCAGATATGACTTCTCATGGTGGAACGGCAATAATAATCAGGGAAGGCATTCTTCATCACCACCTACCAGAATTCAAGAGGGAGTACTTACAGGCTACCTCTGTGTCAGTAGCCGATCGGAATGGGTCCATAACATTAACATCAGTGTACTGCCCGCCTCAACGTGGCAAGGGAAGACACGGCCCGTCCAAAAACAACATTAAGGACCACAGAGTTCTTTAACCAAATCAGCTACAGATTTATAGCAGGAGGAGACTGGAACGCAAAGCACCTACATTTGGGATCAAGAATAACATTGACGAGAGGCAGAGAACTTAAAAAAATACATCAATTGTAACAAGCTTCATTTCAAACATTCAACCGTGGAACAGGTTCACCGTGTTGTCAGAAAGATGAGACAAACACTGGAAAAGAAGGAGTACTGCTCTGCCGTTTTTCTGGACATCCAGCAGGCCTTCGACCGTGTGTGGCACAAAGGACTACTATACAAAATCAAAAGCTGGCTTCCACACATGGTTCATATACTTATGAAATCCTATCTGGAATGCGAACTGTTCCAGGTGAAGTAAGGCGATAGCTACTCCTCCTTTTGATGATTCCAAGCAGGAGTCCCTCAGGGATTAGTACTGGGGCCGGTATTATACACCATCTTCCTTGCAGACATAACAGAAACAGAGAATGTGATATGTGCCACATATGCTGACGACACAGCTTGCCTCGCTAGCAGTAAAGATCCAAGTGAAGCATCCAGACTGCTGCTATCTCAAGTTAACACCTGGAACACTGGCTAAACAAATGGCGGATAAAAGCAAGTCCCACAAATTCTGTACACATAACCTTTACCTTGCGGAAAGGCGACTGTCCAGTAATCACATTGAAAGGCGAGACTTTACCACACAAAACATGTATTGCCATCTCGACAGAGGACTCTACTGGAAGACTCACATCCTGACCAAATAGAAAGAACTCACATTAAGATACAGAGATCACCAGTGGCTCCTTAGTGGACCATCTAAACTCTCCCTGTAGAAAAAACTTCTCATATACAAGACCATTCTCAAGCCTATCTGGTTGTATGCCATAGAACTCTAGGGTTCTGCCAGCAGCTCGCACGTTGAGATCCTACAAAGGTTTCAGAACAAGGTGCTCCGCAACATTACCTCGGCACCCTGGTTTACGAGAAACACCGAAATTCATGAGTACCTGGAGATTCCTACCGTGAAGCAGGAGATTGAGAACAGGCTGAGACACATAAGCGACTCCTCCAACAGCACTTCAACCCACTGGCACAAGACCTGCTCAACACGAAAGGAGAGGTGGTGCGGTTGAAACGATCTAACACGCTGATGCTCACACATCTCACATCTAAGCCCTGAACGAGGTTGCATCAATGGATGGGGCCTCCACACGCCACGCAAGAGAGGCTATCTGATAAAGGCTACAAAGAGCTGCTGGCAGATGGAAAACAAAATGGAGAGAAAAAAAAAGTCGCCGAAAGTGATTGATATCCAGCGCCGGTAGCACGTTAACGGTGGGGGGTGTCGCGACGCGTGATTGTAAGGGCATGACAGCGCATGCTGTCTCTCTTTTTCTCGCGTCGCTACACCCCGCGTACGGTATACGCGCTACAGGCGCTGGAAACTTGAAATTTGGCACAGCGGTTTATCATGAAGAGTGAAGAGGATGTTAAGGAAACAATCTGAAATCAGTTAATTAATTTACGATAGAAAAAAAAACTAAATAAAAAGCCGAGAAGTGACGAATGGTAAAGTAAAATAATCTTACTGTACATCTCTATGGCCGAGGCGATGAGCTAGCCACCTGTCACGCAAAATAGAGTATCAAATTATTGGCTAAAAATGGGTATTACTGTCTCCCCTTGTGTATTATTACGTTATAAGGTTAAGGCGATCGTCGCTAAACTGGGTGAGATGTAGTTAAATGTTCGGACGAGCCGTGACGTATGATCGTTTGTCTGGACAGGTGCCGAAGCGGTGTCGGAGCGGTTACGTCCTCTGCGGATATCCTCGCCGCCGGGACAGGCCAGCGCGTCCTGCGTGGCCAAGTGGCCGTGCCCGGTAAGTGCTGCCAAATGACGTGTCTTTGGATTCGTATCAGTTCTGGGAGTGGAAAGGTAATAGGTTCAATTTTAGATAGTAAAATGTATGTCATATTGAAAAAAAAGCAGTGTATAAATGTTTATGTGTCTCTGTCGCACACATTAGTTAGTGCTTTGAGCGACAGAGATGACGCTTCGATACTATGTACCGTGCACTATATATGTGCTAGCTACTTTTTTGCGGTCGGCTTAGCAACTGCAACTAAAAATTAACTCCTGTCCTTTGCTTTGGTCTCATTTAAAAATTCATGACGCCACAAGCTACGCGATTTCACTCTGTAGTGTTTTCGGCGGAAGTCATAATTTGAAAATTAAAATGTATTTATTTTCTCGTTTCATAATATATGTATAATGGGCATTATGAAATAGTTTTTCAAATTCTGTTTCAAAACCCTATCGATTTTGAAACCTGATTGATTGACGACCTCTGTGGCGCTGCGGTTTTGGCTCTCCCTACCATGCGAGAGGTCCCAGGTTCGATCCCCGGCTGGGAGTGAAAAAAACACCCCCAGGTCTTGGATGTTTATATGTGTGTGACGTCGCTGTTTCTGGTTCCTACGACACAGGGTATCCTAGTGTGGGGCCAGAAGCAATGTATGTGCCTGTATGTAAATGTTTTTGTTTATGATTCCAAGTCCAAGAAGACTAAATTGCCGGGCATCAGCTAGTTATCGATAATAATTCAAGTTGAAGCCCTATTTCTTCCTCCCCGGTCGGGATGCGAATGAAGTCTGTGTACATGAAAAGTCCTCATCAAAACTTTTGCTGCACGGAACCACAAACCAAAACGTCATGTGTGTTTTTTTGTACTTGTTGTTTTTTTCAAAAAGCGCTAAATCTATTATGATAAACTTTTTAGTAGTACACTGACCTGCCAATCAACACAAGGATCATCAAAATCGGTTAATAATTGACGGAGCAATCGCGTAACAAACAAACACACAAAAAAAACCGACAGAAAGATCGCGAAGAGAAGACCGCGAGCGAAGCGACGAAGAGTCTCCGATTCAGGATTGGGAAAAAATGCTTTCGTATCTCCGGCGGGGTTATTACGTATCTTGCAAACAGTAAGCAATCGACTAAAATAGCGCAATTTCTGATGTCAAAAGTAACAATAGTGGAATGTAGCCAACGGTCTACGGTGCTGCCTATAGCGAGCAATCGCAAAACTAAAAAGAGCATTGTTGTTGCAAGTAGCAGAAAGCAGTGTTGCTGTTTTAGCCACTTCGTGGCTAGATCTAGAGGATTTTCAATGGTTTTAGCCAAAAAATATAATCAATTTTAGCCACCAAAACGAATTTAGCTACATCTAGCTAATTTTAGTATGTTTTTAGATTATTACTTTTGTAAGTCGAACGAGCAAGAAATTTTAAAGAAATCTGTGGTTATCGCCTTTTACTGAGTAGGCAACACCACCGCCGCGGTCCGCCCCCCGCGCCGCGCCGCAGTTGTAATCTATGACTGATCATACCTGAGGTTTCCCCAATGAATGTTTATATTTCTTCGGTAATTCAGATTCGATTGAATGAAAATCTACGTTATTACTATATACAGTTTGTTTTGTACAAATTACTGATGTCATAATTTACCGAAACGATATCATTGTTTATGATAATAATATTATATTATCAATAGTCATAGAATATGAAAGTCTGCAAAGAATACTATGATATTTAGCCACTTCTAGCCACATTTCGAAAGTGTTTGTTTTTTACAAAACTGCTTACTTTTTTTTATGTAGCCACAAACTAGATTTCCCGAGCGGCAACACTGGCGGAAAGCAAACAATTAGCGAGCGATCACTTTAGATCATACGAATTTGGTATGACACATTGCGCGATGAACGCGCGATCACTGCGCAATAGCAGCTGATTGCAGAATTTTAGGTAATAAGCCCGCGGATGTGTGTCCGGATTAGGGTTTCGGTATTCCCGGATTTTTTTCATTCCCGGGACCCGGGAACAAAATATTCGATTTCCCGGGAATTCCCGGGTCCCGGCAATTTTTAATAATATTTTGATTTTGCCATTTATACCTACCAGAAAAGTAATAAAACACGTTAAATTATCATATAAGCTATTTATTTGTCTGAATCTGTATTATTTCAATCATTTTAATCATATTCTCTATCATATCCCACTTTAATTCTTCTGTTCCTTAAAATAATGTTTTAAGAAAACTAATGCACTAAGTGGTTTATTACTCAACCTGCTCCTTATCTTTGCTGCAAAATTTCCCGATACAGAAAAAGTGCGCTCGCTTTCAGTCGACGTGGTCATGATAGTTCCAAGGGCGATGTGCAGTAGATCCAGGTTTGGTGTTCTTTTACCAGATGATATATACAAGTCAAAGTCTTTCTTTAGTCTTGTAACGCGAGTTCGTGGCGATGAATTGCCCTTGCATGCATTTTGTATGGCTTCTTGGAGCTGATCAGCAAAACTCATTTCTCTTTTCCTTTGAGCAAGAGCCTGTAAAATCTCCTCTGGACTGGAATCAGCTGCAGATTTTTCTGGAAACAATCGCCGAAAGAGTTTTTCAGCAAAACGTATCATCGATTCCTTGGTTTCAGCACTGTCTGTGATGTATTCATTAGCTGAAATTGGTTGGTTGGTTTTGCAGAAAGAGCGTCAAAGTATATAGCTTAGAATCTCTTCTCTCAGTAATCCTTCGTGTCAAGCAATTGAAAAACTCCACAGCAAGCGGGGATTCCAACTTAGCCAATCTTCCAAGAAGTGTTGTAATAACTGCTTCGCAGATCAGAATACCTGCTTTTCGGGAGCTCAGCGCCTCCACTGCTAATTTAATAGGATTCAAGGTTTTAAGTAAATCCTCCAAAACAGTTAAGTTTTCCTCGTGCCATAAGTTTGCGTTATTTAAATCAATCAACGCCTTCTTGATGCAGTTTTTTATTTCTATAAAACGACTTATCATTGTTATGCTGTTCCATCTCGTTTAATGTCCCGATTCAGTGATTTTTCTACGTTGCTTTCCAGACGAACGTAATCTTGAAGTATTCCGTTTTTTAGTAGACTTCTGCGAAATAAATTGACAATAAGCCGCGTGTCTTCAAGAACTCTCTTTAAATCTGGTCGGATTTTACGGGAACTTCTCTCCACAATATCATGATCGGAATCGTAAGATTCTGTGTCTGATTCTTCAGACGCTGTGTCACTGGTCCTTTGTCTATAAAGGACGTCTGTCACCGCCAAATGGATCGCATAGTTCATGCATAGCACCATCTCTGCTGGGCTCTCGCGGCCAAATTTTTTCATCACGTTCGGACCATCGCTTGTCGCAGTTACAATATCATGCTCGAAGTTGATATTGAAATCAGCCAAGACTGTATCTACAATTATTCTTGTTTATGGTGCTCCGCATTTCCCCGGTATGAATGTCAGACCCAAATTATAAACTTTTCCGTCTTTGCCGTGTTAATTTATATTGAAATAGCGCCTATTTCTGATGCTAGTCCATTCATCAAGAGTGATACTGAATCGTCCATTGTTATCCACGTACTTCTTCATGGTTGCGATGATTTCTTCTGGTTTTTCTTCAGCAAACGCTATAATTAATTTCATAACGTCAGATTCGCATTTCGGCATTTTTAGATCATCTTTGGTAACATAGCCTCGAATCACATCACTGTTGGTGATTGCTCGAATTGATATTCCGTCACTTGCTGCTAACTTTGAGACGACTTCGCCAATAGTGTTGAGCATTTTAATATGCTGGTCCAAAGACGTCTGTTTCATAGGGGCCTTTTTTCTGGTGGTGGTGAAGTGGATGTACCAGTAGCCGGTAAAGATGCCGAAGTTGATGCCTGTGAAGATTCTTCATCGGATCGATATTTTATGTTTATGCCATGTACTGTTGTCAAGTGTCTTGCAAGTCCACTGGTAGATGAGCCTTTGCAACTTAACTCTTTTGGGCATCGATTACAATGCGCCTTTTCTGGGCCTTTTTTCTTAAAATACTTCCACACTTCTGAAGATGCTCGAGTATCCATCTCACCCTTTAACAAATTAAACCTTAACGTTTAGTTATGTCGTTACATTTTATTCTTATTTATCAACGATTAAAAGCGTGAAATTTAATCGGTGATCAGGAGTAGAAAAATATGAATATCTAGCTAAAATTAAACTTAATAGGCGAGGTCTCATAATTAAACATACTTAAACATAATTAAAACTAATAACCGCTTAGATACATGGTCAACCTGCGAACGACTTCCACGTCACTCATAAATTGTCATTGCCCTTAAATAAAAGAGGTTGTAAGCTTCACAGATACAGATTAGTTGGGTGTCAAGGAATTTAGGATAAACTTAATTTCAAAATAAAAGTTCATAGAAAAAAATAAGTTTGTTTTCATGTAATTAAGACTTCAACGTGACCGCCATCAATTACTGAGTTAAAAAGTTGGTACCTGATCACCGAATAAATTTACCGTGTATATCCCAAGGTGTTAACAAACACACATATAAATTAAAAATATACAGAATTTGCAACTTACCAATGATGACAATAATTTGTTTTATCATAAACTCACTTGTTCTTTCACTTTTGTATTCCGTTAAAAATTTCACGACTATCACGTTGTTCAGGTGAACATCTAACTGATACTGACGAAAATAAATTCTACTTACTCCTTACTTCGGATAAGTGATTAGGGGCTAGGGGGCTGCGGTGAAACAAAGAAAACCAGATTGGCGCTGACCCTGCAGCTGCAAAGCAATGACACACACAATTTCTAAGAATTCGCAACTACACTTTGCGAAAGATAGCGACTGACTTCATGCATGTAAAGTTTTGTTGAAGTACCGCTCTACAAAATTATATATTTTTTCTAGGTACAAATCTCTAGTTACTTTAGGTTATATCATTCATAAGGTTCAAAAAGTACCTGGCTGGCCAAGGAATACTTGTCTTTCTTGTTACCTACACATCTTTTTAGAGTACTTTGTGCATAACGATAAAGATTGGCAAGCTTTTAGAGTTAAAACTGACATAAAAATCAATGGCGGAATTTCCCGGGAATTCCCGGGAATCGTCAAAATTTTCCCGGGTTCGGGTATGACTTATTTCCCGGGAACTCTCGATCCCGGGAACCCGGGACCGAAACCCTAGTCCGGATGTTCTCCTCTACAGGCCGCATTTTTCAACTGATTTTTTTGTGATTTTTTGTGGGCAGGTTCGATATACCTATATATATTTTTTGTCGATTCAGTTTTTGGATATTTTACAAAATAGCGGAGATATGGGGTTGAAACTTCTAAAAAGACCGCTACAGCCCAAATGACTTGATAGATTTTAACAAATGAGGTGTTGTTGGATTGTGGAGATCGTAAAAATGTTATAGGCTATTTAATTTTAGTGAAAAGTCAAAAGGTTGTATTTTAGATAAAAAAATGTAGTTTACAAAGTTATTGGTGCGGCTTCTTTCATACTCCATTGTAATGCACCTGGTTGCTTTCATAATTTGTTTGTATGTGGTATTGAAAGAAAACGCAGCCAAATATTTGTATTTATAATAATTTTACTTGTTCATCCGATAAACTTCAAGGGGTCGGGCGTGTAAAACAATTAAAAAAACAAAATGTAGTTTACAAAGTTATTGGTGCGGCTTCTTTCGTACTCTATGTACGTAACCAGGTGCATTCATTATTTGTTTGTATGTATGTGATATTGAAAGAAAACGCAGCCGATTATTTGTATTTATAATAATTTTACTTGTTCATCCGATAAACTTCAAGGGGTCGGGGGTGTGAAACAATTAAAAAAACACAAATTTCCTGTATCACTCGCGAGGTCTACAGTTCAATTTTATCTTATCTCATCTCATCTCATCTCATCTTGTCATGACTGTTACTGTTACAGACGTGCACGTACGAGAACTGGCCGAAGTCCCAGAAGTGCGCCATGTGCGGCAGTACAGGCGTGCCGCAGACGCCGGCAGGCGCCGAGCCCAAGACTCCCCGTCATAATATTGGTGAGTGACACATACACATACACTTCTATCTACAAACGTATCATAAACCCTCTTTACTGCGTTTAAAAACCGCAGGTTATGATCAGCATTATGTTAAACTACTTGGTAAAAACTCGTTTCGTATCTGGAAAACTACACAAAATGGTCATTATGTGTAGTTTTTCTACATATAATGACATTCAAATTTCGAACGCCGACGCCCACCCGCGTGCCGTCCCTAGTTTGTCTGTGAAGTTGGTACTGACATTCAAATTTCGAACGCCGACGCCCGTCTGCGTGAAGTTGGTACTAAAGAACAAGCTAAACGATTGCAGAACCACAATGCCGGTCAAACATGCGGTTCCTGAACACATCAAAGAGAGCTTATGATATGTGTGTAGATAAACTAGTGTATGTAACTGTACATAATTAGGCATTAAAACTCTCGAGTGATATTATTAGGAAACTCGCCTTCGGCTCGTTTCATAAACCCACTCTCGAGTTTTAATGCCCTCCATTATGCAGCAGTCACATAAACTACTATTATATACAGGCCCCACACTAGGTTACTGTTCAGGCTTCTCGGCACCTAATGACCTCGCAGGGGCCCATCAGCTACGAGGTAGCGTAGCGATCAGATGCCAAGAATTGTGAACGTCGGCGGTTCACCGAGCTAGTAATTATGGAGTCGATCTAACCTGGTCTGTGCTTCGGTCCCGTCAACTTCCTGTCTCTCTGCAAGGCCCGGGTGCAGCCTAGGCTCTTCTTGGTAGACAGGTTCTTCAGCCAACCAGGTATGACTGGCAGGCCAGCTTCGACGAGCACAGTGTTCCAACACAGGTTATGTTACGTGGGAAAAACCAATCGGCCACGTAAATGCGAACTTTATCTGGTTCGGGGAACCACAACACACTCAGCTATATAGACAATCCTGAGGGGAACCCGAATACATTCCAGATGGCTTGCGATTTAAATTCAATACCCTAATCAATACGCGTTACATTGCGAGGGCTTTCGTCTGTCAGTTGTCAAAAACTGCAAGGTTGGCAGCAACGTCAAATTCAAAATGGCCGTTCCGAAACCATCGATCGAATATCGATTTGGAATCGAACAATCACCCGCCCGGACAGGCACCCACCTGTCCCCTAATCTACGGGCAGCCGAGACAACGTTGCTACCGCTCGTTTTAGAACCGAGCCTCCTACTAGAACCTCTGCAGACCGGGGGGTCCCGTCCTTGCCAGGGAACAAGTTAACAATGCGCCCCCTGCGCCAACGTAGTGGCGGTAGGTTAGCATCCTTAACCAGAACGAGGTCACCAACACTAGGGGGGCTGGTTTTGTCAGTCCACTTAAGGCGCTGTTGTAAGATATGCAGATACTCGAGCGACCAACGCTTCCAGAAATTCTGAGTAAACTGCTGCAACATCTGGTACCTTGACAACCGATACAATTTCACTCCCTCGAAGGGGTGCTCGGGCAACGCGTTAAGTGGCTGTCCTATCAAGAAATGGCCTGGGGTCAGAGCCTCCAGGTCATTTGGATCCGAGCTGAGCGGACACAACGGTCGCGAATTGAGAACGGCCTCGATCTTACAAAACAATGTCGCGAGCTCCTCAAAAGTCAGCGCGGTCTGACCTACTATACGCCCCAAGTGCGTCTTAGCTGACTTAACTACGGCCTCAAAAATCCCACCCCAGTGGGGGCAACTCGGTGGGCTGAAGGTCCACTGTATACCCCGACGGGAGAGGGCCGTTCCAATATCCACTTTATTTACATTCAAAAAGTTGACTATCTCTCGTAAGTATCGTTCCGCACCGACGTAGTTAGTGCCGTTATCAGAGCGGATCAAAGTTGGAAGTCCCCTTCGAGAAACAAACCTATCCAAACAAGCAATGAAAGCCTCTGTCGAGAGATCAGCAACGAGCTCGAGATGTACCGCCTTGGTGGATAAACAAACAAACACACATAGGTACGCCTTGTATTGCTTAGCGGTACGCAATCGTGAACTCTTCACCATAAACGGTCCGGCAAAATCCGTACCAACACCTGAAAACGGTCTGACCTCATTCACACGATCAGGGGGCAAGTCCCCCATGAGAGGTTGCATCGTGGCAGCCTTAAGTCGATAACAAGGCATGCACCGAAACACGATGTTCCGTATGACACGGCGGGCAGATAAGATCCAAAACTCCCGCTGGAGCGTGGCCAACAACGCGTTACAGCCGGCATGCGCGTTTTTGATATGACGATCAGTCACCAGCAATTCAACTAACTGTCCCCCCTTGGGGAGCAGAAGTGGGTGACGAGCCGAATACGACAGATTCGCATTGCGCAATCTTCCTCCTACCCGAAGTAACCCGGTCGAATCAACAAAGGGGTTGAGACGCGCGACGGCTCCCTTCAATTTCGAACGTCCACTTCGTATAATCTCCAATTCTGCCCCAAACTTCGAGGACTGTACCAACCGGACCAAATTCAGTAGCGACTCGTTTCGCTCTGCCGGATTCAGAATAGGGTTCAACGTTCGCTGATCGCGAGGAGTACGACAATTTCGAGCGAATCTCCTAATCCAAGTGGACACGTTTATCAACTTGTCAAGTGAGCTATACCGGTCCAGCAGAAACCCGGCGTCAGGGTCCTCAGCCTTCTGGGTAACATGCACGGCCGCTCTGGGGCCATGATCCGAAGATACTACTACATGGCTGTGGGGCCAGTCCGATTCTCTCCTGGCAAGCCAGGGTGGTCCCCACCACAAATGGTGTCTAACGAGTTCAGGAGCCCGACATCCCCTGGATGCACAATCAGACGGGTTCAATTCTCCTGGTACATGTCTCCAGGTCAGTGGGACCTCAGACGACACAATCTGGGAGACACGGTTCGCAACAAAAACCTCTAAGTTATGGACCGAAGCCTTCAGCCAGCACAAAACAATCTGGCTGTCCGTCCACGCGTACACCGTATCCTCCAAAACCACTGACCCACGCAACACTGTTAGAGTGTGATTCAAAAGTTTGGTCAAAAGAGCAGCCCCGGACAGTTCCAGTTTTGGAATCGTCATCCTTGTCCGAATAGGCGCTACCTTGCTTTTTGCCAAAACCAAACGCACGTCGACCTCCCCGGTGGAGGTGACGGTTCGCAAATAAACCGCTGCCGCAAACCCTCGTTCAGAGGCATCACAAAACCCGTGAAGGGTTGCCCTGTAATCCCCAGCAGGGACCAATTTCCTCGGCAGCGATACATTATTTATATTGAGGCCCAACCATTTCGCTAAATCGTTCGATACAATGCAGCCCTGAGCTCCAGAATCTAATAGGGCGCGAACGTATGTTGGGTTGCCCGCCAAATCCCAAACAAGCACAGAGGCGATCGGTAACACCACCGTCTCCGGTTGGGGGGCAACAAATTGTTGGGCCGCAAATTCCTAGCGAGGGCCCCCGGGGCCCCACTCTGCCTGTAACCGATCAGGTAGGCAGCTATACACCAGAGGGTCCCATTGTACAAATGGCCCACGCGCCGGTTCCATTGCCACCCTACGACGCCCCCCGAAGGGGGGTGGGCGTGAATTCAAACGTGGCCGCTCCATGAGCGGGGGGGACATCACATGCGACCGACGAGGACGAGGCGACGAGCGGGGCGACAACTGAGGCGGCGTCCGAACCGCATCCGCATAGCTCGAAGGTGTCCCATGCCACCCGCCCGTTACGGCCTGCTCAACATACCCAATGTCCCGCTGAGTCGGATGCTGAGTCGCAACCGAAAACTCAGGGCCCCCCATGTGATGACCCTGAGTGCGGCCCTGCACCCCTGGGTGGCTGCGTGCTTGTGGCCCCATTGCCCGCTGAGTCGGATGCTGAGTCGCAACCGAAAACTCGGGGCCCCCCATGTGATGACCCTGAGTGCGGCCCTGCACCCTAGTACCGCCCTGTGCACGTGGGGACATTGGCCCCTGAGTTGCGCTCCGAGTCGCAAACGAATTCTCAGGGCCCCTTGCCGTGTCACCCTGGGTACGGCCCTGTGGACGTGGGGACGTTGGCCCCTGAGTTGCGCTCCGAGTCGCAAAAGAATTCTCAGGGCCCCATGCCGTGTCACCCTGGATACGGCCCTGTGGAGGCTGTTGGCCGGACCGGTTCATGCACAACAGATTGTTGTGGGCCCCACCACAATATCCGCACATTTTTGTGCGCGTGCAGTCCCTAGCCATGTGTGGCCCGAGGCACAGGAAACACCAGCTCCGCTGCTTGGCCATCCGGCGCCGTCCCTGAACCCTAAGTTCCCCGAACTTATTGCAATTGGCCACAGCATGGCCAATCTGCCTACAACATGGGCAGGTCTCACTATGTGGGGTCAATGCACTCACAGTCCCATACGACTGCCGGTTGGTGCGGTCCTTCCTCGTCGGAGGGCCCCTACTCACAGCGCTCCCGGCAGCTCTCTGTGGCTCCGAAGGATGGGTGACCGTCAACCCCAAATTCTCTGCCCGTCGAGCCTCCTCTTCCAAGAATCCGACCAAGTCGGAGAAGGCGGGCAGGTCCTCGGCCGACCTCCCGTGAGACTGTTCGAAACGAGTCTGCACGTCAGCGGGTAGGCGGGAAAGTACAATGTACAGCAGTAGGTACGACCATTCACCAACCGGAAGTCCAAGATTCTCTAGAGCCTTGGTGACGGACAACAACGGGTTCAAAACCTCCGTCTGTATGGCCCCGACCTTGTTCACAACCGGGATACTAAACAAACGGTTCAGTTGGGCATCGGCCAGCCTCCGTTTGTTATGGTAACGTCTGACCAACAATTGTCTGGCCGTTTCATAGTTACCCTCCGTAACTGTCAAATGAGCGACCAGCTCCCTAGGCTCACCCCTCAATGCTGCCACCAGCTGAGCCATCTTGACAGACTTTGTAATGTCCGATCGCATGTGCACCAAACTGTCGAACAGATTGATGAAGCTCATCCATTCACCGGACACTCCGTCAAAGGTAGGCATAGTTATGGCCGGTAACCTGGACCCTGAACCCTGAAGCGGCAGAAGTGCTTCAATGTCACCACCATGGCTGGACTCGCGCTGTCTACGTATGTCCGCAGCCTTCTGCGTGATAGCAGCTGCCATCTCCATACATTGGTCGACATCCCCTAGCAACCGTGACAGCCTGTCAGGTGCGCAACCATCAACTGATTCCGCCTGCGCGGACAATTCGAGCACCCTATTGTAACGTTCCTTAACGTCCATAGACCGCTCCAATACCACATCATGCCTATCTAAACGGTCTATCAGACCGTGTGCGGAGGAAAACCATCTGAGTTCCTTAGAAACACCCTTCTGGAGTTCAGATAACGACATGATCGGAACGATACTTACTCACAATTTGCAGTAACTCAATTATATTGGACCCTCCAGTCTATAACCCAAACGAGGGAACCCTAAACCACAACTTAAACAATGCTGTTTTCCTTAAACAATAGGAACCGAGTTTTATATCTATATAAATTCTGTAAATACAATTTAGTTTCCCTTTATCATTATAACACACACAGATAGTCAATATTAGTTCAAGTTATAAATTGCTATAAACTGAAAACAATGTAATAGCCTGCTATCAATAGATGTAACTACCTATGTTAACCAAACATTCATTAGCATTACTAGTCCACTAATAGATTGACTAACTGGTACTTCAATGCAAATTTCAATTCACCTACAATGTACCTAAGTTGAGTACCTACTATTCTGAGTCACATCTCAGTACAACTGGTCATTTAGGGAAAACTGTAATATCTGTCTGTCTACTACCAGCAATAGACTTATAGCTTACAATACTACCAATCTATGTGGATACAGGAACAACACCAAGTTAGCTAATAACCGCCTATACCTACAGACTGATAGTCCCAAATCGTGGGTTCCTGGAGCCCTTGACGGCTGCAAATCTCAGGAAACCACGCTCTTGTGCCAAAATGTTCAGGCTTCTCGGCACCTAATGACCTCGCAGGGGCCCATCAGCTACGAGGTAGCGTAGCGATCAGATGCCAAGAAGTGTGAACGTCGGCGGTTCACCGAGCTAGTAATTATGGAGTCGATCTAACCTGGTCTGTGCTTCGGTCCCGTCAACTTCCTGTCTCTCTGCAAGGCCCGGGTGCACCCTAGGCTCTTCTTGGTAGACAGGTTCTTCAGCCAACCAGGTATGACTGGCAGGCCAGCTTCGACGAGCACAGTGTTCCAACACAGGTTATGTTACGTGGGAAAAACCAATCGGCCACGTAAATGCGAACTTTATCTGGTTCGGGGAACCACAACACGCTCAGCTATATAGACAATCCTGAGGGGAACCCGAATACATTCCAGATGGCTTGCGTTTAAATTCAATACCCTAATCAATACGCGTTTCATTGCGAGGGCTTTCGTCTGTCAGTTGTCAAAAACTGCAAGGTTGGCAGCAACGTCAAATTCAAAATGGCCGTTCCGAAACCATCGATCGAATATCGATTTGGAATCGAACAGTTACCCTGTGCCATGTGAACCAGAGGCAGCGACATCACACGATTGGAGTAGCTCAGCACTTCTTAGGTGGCGTTGTGATTTGTGAATTCGTGATGGGGGTCAAATTTATTTAACCTCTCATCAGTGGGTAATTTATAATATTGCTTTGCAATTGTTATTGGCGGATTCTACCATTCCCACAGACGAGACGAGGGGTATATGACTGAGAAACTGTTAAAGGTTTTTAAAAGCGCATTGATTTTAAAACACTTTTTAACAGTGTAGAGTATATTAACACGCTTTTTAACAGTGCAGAGTATATTAAAGTTGAAGTCGTAATAAAGAACGTTCATTAGACAGAGAAAAGTTAATAAATTAAGCAGTTTTGTTTTTGATCGAAATTCTGCGAACGAGACTGATCTGAATAGGCCGACGTCTTCGGACCATACAGCCAATTCTTATTTATTTATTTACTCGTTTCTTATATTCGTGGTTCTTTTTTTTTACCCGACTGCAGCGAACAAATTTTCTGAGCACGAGTTCTACTTCGATGACGTGTACTGTGCTGTGACGTGTACGAGTTTTTTTTATTAAATTCTTCCTCTCCAGCTGGGATTCAACCCTGGATGATATCGTCTTGAGAATGCTTGTCTTTACTTTACATGACGACCTCTGTGGCGCAGCGGTTGTGGGTCTGAGGGCAAAAGAAAAAATTACCCCAAGTCTTGGATGTTGTCTTGGAAGTTCTGTTTTGGTTCATTGATATTATTTGACGTCAAACATAATGTGAATATGGACATGCCCCGACAACAAAACGGGATTTAAAAATAAAATTAATTGTTTCGGAGTTTATTAGATGTGAAAAGAAACAAATTCAAATTATTTAACTCATAAAAATAAATGTTTTGTATTTCAATTGCTCGGAGCATGCAGCTTGACTGAAATACAGTCGGCAGATGAATTAATCCCTCCGGCCGTTTTAGTTTTATTTTAGATTTGTGTAATTTTTTGTACACACATAATGCATTTTAATCAATCTGTACCCGACCAAATTGTTTACAGAAAATTATTATTAAATTATAAAGAAGTTTCTATTTATTTTTAATACCGGAGTCATGTCCATATTATTGACACGTCTAGTAAAGGTCAAATACAGATCCCCCATACCGATCAGTGACTACAATGTATCAAAACAAAAATAAACATTTTAGTTTGAGGATAAACGAAAAAAAAAAACGTTTGCGCATCATAACACAAAAAATACTATTTCCGAAACTAGCAACGCCTTAAGAATACGCCATAGATACATACTGAGGATAATGTTCCAGGTGGCAATAGTAGGCGCATTTCATCATCGTCATCATCATCATCATCATCAGCCTCTAAGGGGACCCACTGTTGGGTATAGGCCTCCTCATAAACACGCCATGCAGTACGGTCCTGCGCAAACCGCGTTCATTATTTTCCTGTCATCCTCGCCACATCGCATTTACCCTATGCCTATGCTGGGCGAACGTTCCGGCGCGGCCGCCTTTCCGTTCGTCGTCAGGTTGGCGGCGGCCGTTCCGTGGAAGCTGTTCCGTTCTCGTTGACTGTTTACACCAGCCGTCGGCTTGCGAACGGATTGGGTAGAACTGATCGTGTAAATGTCCCTTAAGTTATTATCAAAGAGCCATAAATGAAGGCCATGTCGCATCAACGCCATCTGTCACAGCCTTCAGAACTAGTAAGCAAATTTCAAAAGAAGTAAAATTAAATCTGCCGACGATAAAATAAAAACTGTACGGAATGTTATAAATAGCGAACTTGAGTATAACTTTTCACTTTGGACATGGCGCGGTATTATTAGTGCAAATTATTAAACATAAACATTAAAAATAAACATAAACATTTACATATGGGCACATACATTGCTTCTGGCCCCACACTAGGTTACCCTGTGTCATGGGAACCAGAAACGGCGACGTCACACACATATAAACAAGACCTGGGGTTTTTTTTCTTATCTTTACCCCCAGCCGGGGATCGAACCCGGGACCTCTCGCATAGTAGACAGAGCCTCAACCGCTGCTTGTCAGAAGTAGCTCAGGAATTCGAGACCTTTTTAACTAATATACCCTTGAAAACTACTGAACCGCTAAAATCTTCACCATCCCTTTCAGCTTCATTGCTTAAGAAATACGTCGACGCCTGCGGAACTGCATTTATATTTAGTCATGTCAATCTCCAGTATTAAAGACATTAAAGTTAAGAGCACTCAAGACTTGTGGGGGATGTCAGTCAAAGTGTGTATTTATTTATTTATTTAAGCCCATCAACAGCACACATATTCATAATTCTTTATTGCACACAGTTATTTAAAAAAGATACATTAAGAGAAAACATATGTACAAAGGCGAGCTTATCTCTAAAAAGAGATTTCTTCCAGCAAACCAAGGCATGACAGGAAATTTTATCAATAAAGGGTAGGCAGTGCACAATATCTTAACAATAATAAAATACATACAAGTAAATTAAATATCTATAAAATACATACTCGTATATACCAAACTACTAAATTCGTATCAATACATACATAAACCTGTACATATAGTTTACATATAATAATAATATACATACTACAACTATCACAAAACATATACATATTATTACAATAAAAATTCTGCAGTATATTTCTTATTCGTATTGACCACTTTTCTACTAACTTGTAATCCTAATTTTTAAGTAATTTAGCTAAGGTAGTGGAAATAATTTAACTTAAGATTAGGTATTAAATTAATAAAATTTACAATATTCTTTAAAAAAATAACAATTTTGGATGCATGTATTTTTATTTTATTTTATTCCTAAAGTCAGTCAAGCGATCATAAAATATGTCTATGTTGGTTTGTGATGCTACTCGTGATGTTATACTTGTCGCACATTCTGGGTATGGGTGAGTGCTTGTAATAGTACATTACGCTACAAGGGAAGTAAGTGAGCTATTACGGAACGAGATGCAATCTGGTGCCCGTGCGAGCGAAGCGAGCAAAGGGCTCTAAGGATCGAGTGCACCCGAGATATTTAGACGGCGGATATAGTTCGAGGGTGCAATAGCTACTTACAACCCGAGAGAAGTATACTATTTTACACCTTTCTTGCGAGGAAAATAAAACACAACAAATAAAATAAAACAATGTAATTTAAATTCATATCAAAAAACTAATGAGGTACCTACATATTAATTTTAATGTGATTTTAATAAAAAGTTGTGTGTGTAATTTCTGAATTAGATATTGGGAAAGTATGTAAATTTTAATAAAGTTACATACTTTCTCAATATCTAATCAGATATTACACACACAACTACTTATTAAAATTATTGTTTATTGTTATATTATAACAATTATTAAAATGCAGTTTTAATGGTTGGCCAGAGGTATGTTTACTGTCTGAATTAAATTTTGGGACATTGATACACTGTCTTCAACCAATCTAGACGGCCCTGGTTGCGGTTCTTTGGTATAACCACTACGAGTATGTGTGCGTTTTTGCTCTAGTTGCGGGTCAATGTTCTTTATAGAATTGGTGATTTGGTTACATATTTTAGTCTTGTTCTCAACAGACTCTTCGATGTAGCTCTCTGCGACTGTGTTAGACTTCCATCCGCCTAGTCTTTTGATGGCAGTAATATTCGCACCAGTATCCGCTAAAATAGTTGCAGTCCTGCGGAGACTGTGCCCAGTGTATAGTTCAGGATCAGGTAGCTTTAAGAACACGGCCACTTCTTTAGGTACTGATACCAGTTTATTTTTGCCCATCGGCTGGCGAATGCATTCACCTTTACGGAATCCCAAGAAAAAGTCTTTTCTATCATAGCCTGTGGGTCGCTTCTCTATATACTTTTCTATCATAGCCTGTGGGTCGCTTCTCTATATACTTTTCTATCATAGCCTGTGGGTCGCTTCTCTATATACTTTTCTATCAGAGCCTGTGGGTCGCTTCTCTATATACTTTTCTATCAGAGCCTGTGGGTCGCTTCTCTATATACTTTTCTATCAGAGCCTGTGGGTCGCTTCTCTATATACTTTTCTATCAGAGCCTGTGGGTCGCTTCTCTATATACTTTTCTATCAGAGCCTGTGGGTCGCTTCTCTATATACTTTTCTATCAGAGCCTGTGGGTCGCTTCTCTATATACTTTTCTATCAGAGCCTGTGGGTCGCTTCTCTATATACTTTTCTATCAGAGCCTGTGGGTCGCTTCTCTATATACTTTTCTATCAGAGCCTGTGGGTCGCTTCTCTATATACTTTTCTATCAGAGCCTGTGGGTCGCTTCTCTATATACTTTTTCACAATTTCGACGAAGTCTTTATCAACGACGAATGATCTATCTACGTTTGTTTTAGTGTTATTCAATTTTACTATTATCAAGTCATTGGTCATTGTGACATCATCTAATGTAAGACTTTTGAGTTCTTGGCTTCTACAGGCCCCACAGATTCCTAATATAAAAGCAACCTGAAACAAAAAGAAAATAAGTGACTAAAGTAACAGAAATAAGACTAGAATATACTATGATAGATTGGGTCATCCAAAATGGACTTAAATGTAGTAAAAGTTATATTTAATAATAAAGTTATTGTTTAATATTTATGCTTCGGAACGCACCGGTTTTCGTTGCGCGGATCGATCGCGAGTAATCGGGACATCACTAGCGGAAACGGAACCGCAGCTGTCACTCGTACCAACGAGATGAAAAATAGGTTATCTTTTCTTGTCGGGAGAAAAACATGTCTGCTCAGGCGTCGGGCCATTGATTGTATTTCGGTGTAACAATTGTCTAATACAGGAGTCGAGCCTGGTCGGAGTGTTAATCATCAACATCGTCGGGAAATAAGTAGATTCGCGTCAGCGGTTGAGTGATCCGTGTTGTGATTGGACATCGTCGTATCGGACGGCGACTCCTCGTGTCGGCAGGCAGCACGCCGGCGACAGCGTCGGGCAGCGAATAGTGAGATTCAGTCCCTATCCAACCCAAACTTGTGCTCCTATCCCGTATTCCTGCCTCGAATCGAGCTTTCGATTTCCGGTCTACGACGGCAAGGTAAAGTAACAATCAAGATTTTCTCTCCCGTGCTGGCAAAAACCCAGCCCCTCAAGATTCCACGCCGTTCGGTTGAGGCGTGGAATTAATCAACCTGTTCAGTTCAAATCGTTTTTATACTTTCAAAATTCAGACTGTGATTATGATGTGTATCTATATGTATGATGTGTTGTTGCCACATTGTAGTTGGGAGAAAAGAATATTCCACGCCGTTCGGTTGAGGCGTGGAATTAAACAGTTATAGATACTAATACGAATACATAATGTAATAGTACATTGTACATACCTTTGTTGCTAAAAATTGATCATCTGGAGCGTTTTCGATAAAGGTTTGTACCTCTTGAGCACTGAATACTTTAGCTTTAGTGCTTTTAAATCCAACGGACTGCTTTTTCAGAAATGCAGTTAGTTTTCATATTTATTAATCTTGACGTCATGTTTGGTGTTCAGTGTTGCTTTTAGCATAGAATATATGCTCCACAATGATGATATAAACACATTGTTTATAATTTAATAATATTAACAATATAAACCATATTGTTTTGAAAGGTAATTAAAATATACAAGCAACAGATTTTCTGAGAAAGACTTGATCTTTTTTTCTGCACGCCATTTAATGAAGTCATCATAGCATTTTAAATACCTTTCTTTTGATTTATTTGGCAAAAGGTTGTCGATTACATTCTCAGCTTCCATATCCACTTCATCACTTGACATTTTTAATTAGGTAATTAATTTGCGATAAACTTTATCAAACTTCAAATAATATCGATTGAATTAACGCCATTTTTTTTTTTTTGTGTTGCTTGAGTTTTTTACCAAGGAGGTTTGCATAGCTTGAACTGTAAAGTTGTATGAAAATCCATTACATATCAAGCATTGCTTGTTCTGCAAAGTAATTTGAAAATGGAACGTAGTTTTCAATGGAGACAATGAATGAATGACGTAAAGACTAACTTACATTCACTCTTTGAACGTAAGTAAGTAGGTCTTTACGAGCAAGGCAGGTGTAAATGTTTGTTCTGCATAGCGGTGTGTGAAGAGAGTTAGGGATGGGTTTGCGCGGATAGTTGTAAGGCACTGTTGGTGTGTAGCTCAATTGTAGATATATTAGCACCATATTTAGCACAGATATTTAATGAATTTGTTGATCACGGTACCTTTCCCGATTTAATGAAAAATAGCAAAGTAGTTCCTCTATATAAAGCTGGTGACAATAAATTTTATGTAATGTAATTGTAGGCCGGTATTTAGCAAAGTGTTTGAAAAGATCATGCTCAATTAAATAATTTCCCATTGAAATCACAATAATATATTACATAACCAGCAATTCGGCTTTACAAAAGGATGTTGTACCACGGATGCTGGTTTTGAACTATTAAAACATATTTTTGGTACATGGGAAGAATCAAAATATGCCATTGGTGTGTTCTGTGACCTTTCCAAAGCATTTGATTGCGTAGATCATGAAACTTTACTGTTAAAACTGGAACACTACGCTATTAAAAATAAATCTCTAGAACTTTTGAGTTCTTATTTAAATAATAGAATTCAGAAGGTTCAGATTAACAGAACCAAATCATTACGATCTCTCTCAAAAATTGGCGTGCCTCAAGGTTCCATATAAGGTATTTTCTTATTTTTGGTCTATATTAATGATTTGCCCTACATGGTTCAGAATTTGTCAAAGGTTGTGTTAGTTGCTGATGATACATCTCTTATATTTAAAGTAAATCGACATGTACAGAACTATGACGAAGTGAATAACGCTCTTGGTCAACTTCATAATTGGTTTACTGTTAACAATCCAGTGCTTAATGCGAAAAAAACTAAATGTATTAAATTCACTTTGCCTAATTTTAATTCCTTAAAAAATGATGTTATATTATATAATGATAAGTTAGAGTTTACTGATAGTACAGTTTTCCTGGGTGATAACACTTGACTCGAAACTACAATGGAGCCCTCACATTTCATCTTTATCGGGAAAACTAAGTTCAGCTGCATATGCTATGAGACAAATCAGACAGCTGACGGATGTAGCTACGGCGAGACTTGTTTACTTTAGTTATTTCTCTCAATTTTTGTTTTACAAAAAGGGCTATTAGAGCAATTTATAACCTACGCAGTCGTGACCACCTGAGGGAACTGTTCAAAGAAGTTAGCATTATGACTGTACCGTGTTAATATATTTATGAAAATATCATGTACGTTAGGAAGAACATAAATAGCTTCACTAAAAATGATGACAGGCACAAGCGAAATAAAATAAGAAGCGGATATAAAATTTACCAACCTTACTGTAGACTAGCTAAAGTTAGATCTTCATTTGTGGGTCTAATTATACAATACTATAAATTCATTAAGCAGTTATATTTTATAAACATAGTTTTGTGTCAGTCTGCAACAATGAGCTATGACGTCACTTCACAATGTTTCTATACAACCGATGAATAAAAATGCGTTTTAACAGTTCGTAAAAATTATCAATGTTGACTACCCTGTCAAGTAGCCAATGAATAACCTCACATCGCAATATTGCAGGCATCAACGACATCTGCAACAGCGAGAAGGCGGGTGTACAAGAGCTGCACGACGCGGAGGCGCGGCGCAACAAGCGCAGGAACATCGACTGGGTGTGGCTGCAGGCTTGCTTGGGTGAGCATACATTATTGCAGGTACAACGACATCTGCAACTGCGAGAAGGCGGGCGTACAAGAGCTGCACGACGCGGAGGCGCGGCGCAACAAGCGCAGGAACATCGACTGGGTGTGGCTGCAGGCTTGCTTGGGTGAGCATACATTATTGTAGGTCAACGACATCTGCAACTGCGAGAAGGCGGGCGTACAAGAGCTGCACGACGCGGAGGCGCGGCGCAACAAGCGCAGGAACATCGACTGGGTGTGGCTGCAGGCTTGCTTGGGTGAGCATACATTATTGCAGGTACAACGACATCTGCAACTGCGAGAAGGCGGGTGTACAAGAGCTGCACGACGCGGAGGCGCGGCGCAACAAGCGCAGGAACATCGACTGGGTGTGGCTGCAGGCTTGCTTGGGTGAGCATACATTATTGCAGGTACAACGACATCTGCAACAGCGAGAAGGCGGGTGTACAAGAGCTGCACGACGCGGAGGCGCGGCGCGACAAGCGCAGGAACATCGACTGGGTGTGGCTGCAGGCTTGCTTGGGTGAGCATACATTATTGCAGGTCAACGACATCTGCAACTGCGAGAAGGCGGGCGTACAAGAGCTGCACGACGCGGAGGCGCGGCGCAACAAGCGCAGGAACATCGACTGGGTGTGGCTGCAGGCTTGCTTGGGTGATCATACATTAGTGTAGGTCAACGACATCTGCAACTGCGAGAAGGCGGGCGTACAAGAGCTGCACGACGCGGAGGCGCGGCGCAACAAGCGCAGGAACATCGACTGGGTGTGGCTGCAGGCTTGCTTGGGTGAGCATACATTATTGCAGGTACAACGACATCTGCAACAACGAGAAGCCGGGCGTACAAGAGCTGCACGACGCGGAGGCGCGGCGCAACAAGCGCAGGAACATCAACTGGGTGTAGCTGCAGGCTTGCTGGTTTGATCTCAATTAATAATAAAATAACCCTTGAAGTTTTGTTTTGCGGAGAGGTAAATTGGGAAAACCACAAGCATCTTTTAGTCTATTTTTTGACGTCTGCAGAATTCATTAAAATGATTTCATACATTCGCCGTTTGGAGGGATAAACAACAGCGGGAGAGGCGTACTTTTGCAAATGTCATGCGTTCGGAGTAGCGCAATTATGCATTATTGATCCAGCTGCTGGGCTAGGTGTCTCGTTTTGTGACTGCTGCAAAAAAGTAAATTCTCGGGCGATTTTGCGCGGTACTTATATTTTATCACTATTAGTAACAGAAACGGCACTAAAAAGCTGCCATTCAAGTTGTATATATTGAAATCCTATTTTTTGTAGTTTTCCCGCAGTGGCCGACTTTATATTGCAATATCTGCTATTCTTTCGTTTGCTGAAAATAAAAATATCCCGAAAGCGACTAATGTATGTGTTTTTAACATTCGACGACGAAAAGAGGGGTGATCTAAATTTGAAATAGTGAACCAAGTTTTAGCCGTAAGGTTCATCGATTTTAAGGTTTTATAAATGTGTCGGGGCCGTGTTAATTTTTTAACTTATAGCTATTATATATCCAACCAGAGTTTCAACCTTATGTCTTGGTAATAAATACGAAAGCAAATGAAAAATTTTGCATGCTCAGGCCCAATTAAGGATTTAATAAAATGTGTTTTCCTGGCAGGCGTGGTGGACGGCGACATGACCTGCGTGTCCACCTACCTCGGCAGCGGCGGCGACCCGGCGCGAGCACTCACACACCAAGAGGTCTGTACTGTTACTGTCTTTGATATTGTATATATTTCGTATATATTTATTGCACATAAAACAACATAGGATATAATAAAACAGAAAGGACATCTACAAAGGCATGCTTATCTCTAAATAGAGATCTCTTCCAGCGAACCCAAGTTTGATATGAATAATTCCCTTCGGCCGTCTATGGAACCGCAGTTTCGGAACTGGTTCCGTACGAGGCTTTTAATTTACTTGTATGGAACTGATTCCGTACGAGGCTATTAATTTACTTGTATGGAACTGGTTCCGATTAAGTAATTATCATTTTCCACCAGCCGTGTACGGAACTGATTATATGATCTGTGACTGAAGTAAAGACAGGTCTAAAAAAGATTGAAGTTTGTAATAAAAAAAAAACAAACAACTATTAAATAAACAAATGTATAATTCTGTAAACTAAAATAACTTCACTTAAATGAATTAACTTAAATATTGCAGTGCAATAGTGCAGTTTCCAAATAAAAATGGCTTAATAACTGTAGGCCACTGTTATGCTCCTGGCCATCTCTCCATAAGCATAAGCTTATGTTTAAAATAGTTTCTTAAGAAAAGAAGTACTTAAGAAACGATCTTAAAATTTAAAAGAATATGGCGAAATTAATTCAACGCAGTGGCCTACAGTTATTAAGCCATTTTTTAAATTGGCAACTGCACTGTTAATTTCATGGTCAATTTCAAGATAGGTTTTTGCCTTCTTGGAGTTGGTTTTGAAAATATTAGTAATTTTCGTTTCTTTGATCAATATGTTCAGTAAATCTGCAATTGTTATATTTTTTTTTCCAATATAACGATTGATCCGGCTGTGCCATCCTTCCACATTATTTGTGGTTCGTAGTTGCTCTTCGCTACAACAGCAAGTTTTATTGAAGTTAGTTTTCTCTAGCCATTGGGTTTTGAAATACGCGTTAAATTTTTTAATATCCATACCAGACGGGCTCATACGCATTACATACTCGATACCACTTGCTGTGAGTTCCGGTGGCAAACGTGCAATTCCAGCACATCGTGACACGTGCCGTTGCTTAACAGGAGATGAAATTTTTAATTGCTTGGCTTTTCGAAATAAGCATCTATTGAAATGAAAGTAGCATCCTTTGATTTCGATGCCATTGTATACTTTGGCCACTGCTTTCATTGCGGCCTTTTCGTAGTCCATTGTTACTTTCAACGGCTTCCAGGCAGGAAAGACTGATTTAATGAGTCGGAAGAGGATCTCATATGTTTCCTGCTTTTTATCAGGTAGTAAACAATAAATTATCGGAGTCACAGATTTACTTTTTTCGTTAAAAGCATGGATTGTGTATAACTGCCTGAAAGTCTTTGGGCAGGATTTGAAAGTGCCATCACACAATATATGGCTGAAGCTTTTAACCATAGCTCTGACATCTTTACGGCAGAATATAAGAATTCTTTTACCATCAGTTTCACCATTGTAGTCAGCTAGCAAGAAATCCTGGAACTTTTTTGGAACTATTACGTCAACAGAAGACGAAAATCGCATCTTGGGCACACCTAATATCTTGTTTCGGTTATTAAAGAGACCTGTTTTTTTATTTTCAAAATTTGGTATTTCTGCCATCAAATGCACGCCCTCAGTTTCTAGATTATATACCATCTCGTCATATTGTTTTTGAACAGAATCGAAATTGGACCCAGTTTTGTCTTTGAGCTTGTCAAGTTCCTTGAGTACTTTATTTTGGGCTTGGTTTGGTATACAGTCCGCATCATGTGTTTTTGTTTTTTCATGAATCACTTCGTTCTTCTCGTTTAAATTAATACTCCCTTTGCAGCCGTTATTGTATTTGGAACATAGATATATTGTATTACCTTCTGTGTATTGCTTTTTGCGATGATATTTGCGCCCTTCAAATAAAAGGGCAATACCTCCTCTCCGCGTTGAAATAAATTCAATGTCTCTTAATGACATTTCAAAAATGAGTGTATGCAGAGACTCCTATTATTTTATAAGCAACAGAAATAAACACTTTTCTAAGAATAAACATGGAATAAACATTCATTGACCTATTGCACTTTTATCTATATTATAAAAGACATTTAATTTCATTGACATGTAAGTATGACATTTATTAATTGAATAATTTGTAATTTAATTTGTAATTTAATCTGCACGTGTATGACGATTAGGAAGCATTTCTGTTATGTTGTACATGTATAATTGACAATAAATAAATAAATAAATAAATAATTGTCATAAGATCTTGTTGACAAATGACGTCTTGATTTATTCATCTTACATGCCAGTCGTCTTGAAAGAATTTTCCTCCAAGGAGGAAATACAATATAGGCAGTCACGGCCGTCATGTCAACCTTTTTTTGGGGAACAAGCAGTTCCATACAAGTAAATTAAAAACCTCGTACGGAACCAGTTCCATACAAGTAAATTAATAGCCTCGTACGGAATCAGTTCCATACAAGTAAATTAAAAGCCTCGTACGGAACCAGTTCCATACAAGTTAACTAAAAGCCTTGTACGGAACCAGTTCCATACAAGTAAATTAAAAGCCTCGTACGGAACCAGTTCCGAAACTGCGGTTCCATAGACGGCCGAAGGGTATTATACAGGATAGACCTATGTGCTCTGATAAGATACATTCATACTTATATTACTGAACTATAGAACTAACTGCTTGATACACTACACACACAAGTACATAAATATTATATAAAAATATAAATACACATAAATAAACTAATATATACAAAGCTCAAATCTAAGATAGAGAAATATAATGCTCCTTCAAACGATTCTTGAAGACGGGGAGAGACGGACTATCTCTGATGGTGCAGGGAAGTGAGTTCCAAAGAGTGATCGCCCGCAATCGAAAACAGTGCTTGTATGCGACGGTATTGTGATGAGGTATAGAGAGCAGGGAAACCGTCTCGAGTTCTACGTGGACGAGCCGAAGAGAGAAATTGAAAAAGCTCACGGAGAAAGCTAGGGTATCGAGGGTTGGTTAAAATGTTGAATATAAGAGTGAGGATGTGTGTGTCCCGACGAAGTCGAATCGGCAGCCATTTTAACTCCTTGCGATACTGCGAGACGTGGTCAAACTTGCGCAGTCCGAAGATAAACCGCATCCCGAGATTTTGAAGTCGCTCGAGTCTGTTCAGTCGTTCTTCGTTGGCGCCAGCCCAAAAAACATCGGCATAATCGATCAAGGGGAGAAGAAGAGATTGAGCAAGAGTAATTTTTTTTTGATGGGGCAGAAAGTTCTGATGCCGTCTTAGTGAGTGAAAGGTGGCAAAGACGCGCCCACTGACCTCGCTGACGTGGTTAGTCCAGGAGAGTTGTTTATCAAACATGACACCCAGGTTTTTGGCCTTGTCACACTGTAGGCGATTAAAGTACCGTCATAGGTAACGGGCGGTATGTACAATTGTTGCAATGCGTTTAAAGAATGTCTGGTACCCATAATAATCGCCTGGGACTTACTGGGGTTTACCAGCAATCCATGTGACGAAGCCCAGGTTCTGATGTTCTCAAGGTCAGCGTTCAGTGTGTCTATAGCCAGGTTCACATCACTGAAGAGAAAATGACGATAAATCTGAAGATCATCAGCATAGAGATGATATGTGGAGGAGATAACGTCGGAGATGGAGTTGAAGAAGACAGAGAATAAGAGAGGGGAAAGAATACCACCCTGAGGAACGCCCGCTAAGAGATCGCACAGTAAAGGTCTCCTCAGACCTTATGCGCTGCTGCCGATCTCTAAGATAAGAGTCGAACCAACTGGCCGAGCGAGACGAGATATTAAGGGACCTTAATATTTGAGTGAGTATGTCAAAATCAACACAGTTGAAGGCGCTACTGAAGTCAAGCAGTGCTAGCACAGAAAGCTGTTTGTTATCCATAGCGAACTGGATATCATCCGTGACCTTCAACAAAGCCGTTGCGGTGCTTTGACCTGACCTGGAGCCGGATTGGAAGCGGTTGATCAAATTATTCCTGGATAGATAGGAAGAGAACTGGGTATGGACAACGGATTCAAGAACTTTGGAAAAGAGAGGTAGGATGCAGATGGGACGAAACTCTTTGAAAGAGGAAGGATTGGATGTTTTAGGCAAAGGGCCTTCTTCCATACTTTGGGAAAGGAACACTGATAAAGAATAATTAATTAAATGAGTGATTGCAGGAAGCAGCTCGTCGAGCACGCTCCTGATCATTCGAGGACAAATGTTGTCATCTCCAACAGCTTTAGAAGATATTGCCAGCACCGCCTTCCTAACAGCATCGACTCCAACCGGGCTGAACTCGAAAGGAGTAGTAGTAGCAGCAGGTCTTAACCGGAGGCTACGCAGGGTGGCTTCCTTGACGATAGAGTCCATCACGACAGGGGGGGCAGAGAAGAATCTATTGAGACCGTTGATATCGACATTACCGACTGGCAGATCCCGGGACTTACCGACGCCAAGAGTACGTAGAAACTTCCACACCTGAGCAGGAGTGTAGTTCTCGATGCACTCGTATATGTGGCGGCGCTTAGCGTCACGAAACATACGGTTGCATCAATTACGGAGAGATTTGAATGTGTGAAAGTTCTCGTTAGTTGGGTCTTTCTTGTAGCGGCATTTAGCTCGGTTCCTCTTGGTCATTAGGCGTTTGATAAAGTCGTTAAGCCAAGGTGCGGGCAGGTGCTTCACCCTAACTCTCTTGATCGGAGCGTGTCTGTCAAACAGCCCCAAGATAATTGTGTTGAAATGGTTGACTTTGTCATCAACGGTCTCGCTAGAGATAACGGGAGACCAATCAATAGAGGAGGCATCTGCTTTAAGAGAATCAAGATCCAATTTTTTAAAGCTGCGAATATCTAAGAATTTAGCTCTACTCTTGGGAGACATTATCTTGTATGATAGAAATATCAGATCATGGTAAGAGAAAGGGGCATTGATTTGACCGTGAGCAGCTACCTTGTCAGGATCGGATGTTATAATCAGATCAAGGAGGGAGGGTGTACAATGAGGTTGAAAGTGAGTAGCATCAAGGGGAAGAATATGCATATTCAAGGAGTCAACAATAGATACACATTATATACGCAAAATTATATACCCATCTTTGTGATTTAGAAACAAAATATAAAAATAAGAAAATAATAATGCGAACACATAACGACGCGCAATCAGGACCGCATCCAAACGCAAGAATGAAACGCAAAATATTCGATAGTAAGTTACAAAATTATGAAGCTGACGTTTGCGTTTCGGTTATGCATTGGCAGAAAAACAAGGTTGACCGGCGGGCAAGGGGGTCTCCTTGCTGGGATACTTCTCAGTCAGCGGCCGTAAATCCGCCCAGCATTACACCTTATGCCGCGACTTGTCGGGCAACATCACTAGAACCTTGCCATCCGAAGACCAAGTGTTGTTGAGACCAAAATGCTTTCTCGCCGCAACAAACACCTCATATCGGGTTTTGGTCAAGAACGGACACTGTGATGCCAGAACCCTTTCACTCCCCACAATTCACAGCGGGCCGAGTATGTAGGATTTGGTTATTTGTGAGTCCAGGTCAGTGAGTTTATAAAATTGTGTACATAAAATTTCAATTAAATAATTAAAATTTGATATTAAAATGCAGAGCAAAATTATACACTTTCAGACTACTTTTCAGACTACTACTCCATTTGTCCCCAGTCTATCGAAAGAGTTATTGTACAGCTATCATTAAAACGGGACGCTAAAAATGTATAATTCGTAACACTGGGTGACTTTTAATAAGCTGACCTTTTGTGGTGATAATACTCTTTGTTAAGGATACCTCTGGAGATTTTGAAATTGCCATTTGAGCAATTTAAAAAGCGACTTTGTCGAAAAAGAGATATTACAATGTTCGAGATTACTTAATTGACAGGACTGTATGGGGTTAATCTAGTTCAACACAGACCTCGCTGTTAATAATTTTGTAATTATTTATTATTGCCTGCTTATTAAATAAAAAAAAATTATAATTGTATTAGTTAAGCACAACACAACCTATTTTTAAAAGATATCTAATAATCAATCTGTGGGAGTTTCTACGCCCTACTTCTCCCACAGTGGTCCAATGTAGAGTAGAGGCAAAAAATGACGTTTTCTAAGTATATGTAAATATATACAGTAATAAAGTACTTTGACTTTACTTTGACTTTGACTTTGTTATGGACAACAGCCCGAAGGTAGATATGATCGCAAACTTTACCGGTAATAGCTAAATGTCTTCATATAAATTGTAATGTCAGCGAAATATACTGCATTGTTAGCACATTGCATTCTAGCGAATATTATTATTTTGGCTTATGTTAAAACGATCACCAAAAACTACTACTTTTACTACCAATTAATTCGAAACGACCGACCGCCACAATTAGTAAACGATTATCAAATTGTGTTTGGATAAATGATCACCAAACTTCTTTTTATGTTTTGTGTACTTAAGTATATGTTTTAAGTATTTTTTGTTGTTCTTACATTTTCAACCTAACACTCAACTACCGCATTATTTTGCCCTGATATTTTCTGCAACTTTTGGTGATGACCCATTTTGAGTACGAAAAAAATTTTTTGTTGGTCATTTAAATTGTTCTCTTATTATTTATTACTATGAGCATATTATATCCCACTGCCAGGCCTCTCTCCCCCTCTTCCAGACGATACGAGCGCGTTATACGTATATTTCTGGTTGCAGGTCCAGCTGTTAAACCGCGCGTCGGCGTTCGACACGGGCCACACCCTCGTTCATCTAGCAATCAGGTAAATAACATAACTAAATATGTTGAATTCCCTATTTCGTTAGTTTGTTTGTTAATTTATCCAGCGCGGTGGCAATGGCCTAGCTGTCTCCTTTTTCGTTTTATAGATCGATGTGAAGGTGTAAGATATAACAATAGTAAAAATTCGTCATTTCAGATTCCATCGTCAAGATATCCTATCCACGCTGCTCTCTAGGATTTCGGGTGGCGGGCCCGGCCTCAAACGATCTCCTTCATACATAGGTAAGTTATTACATTATTTATGTAATAACTTACATACAGGCACATACGTTGCTTCTGGCCCCACAATAGAATACCCTGGGCCGTGGGAACCAGAAACGGCGACGTCATAAACATGTAAACATCCTGGGGATATTTTCATCTTCCATCCCACCGCAGCCGAGTCTCGAACCCGGGATTCCTCGCTTGGGAAGCATAGCCTCGGCTGCAACACCACAGGTCGTTAAAAGTTAAAAAAAATCGCCTCAACCCTCGAGAAGCTATAAGGGGCTTGTAATAAAATAGCTATATTTGTCGTAAACTATGTTCATTAATTAGCTAAGCTTGGAGACAAACGTGCCGAGCTCTTAGAGCTCTTTCACACGAGCAGCGTGCGCGTCGGCAGCAGCAGTCGATGGCAGGCTTAAAAAGTGTCGGCAGCAGTCGACAGCACCTGCCGTCGGCTGCTGTCGACAGCACCTGCCGTTGGCTGTTCTCGACAGCACCTGCCGTCGGCGGCTGTCGACAGCACCTGGCGTCGGCTGTTGTCGACAGCACCTGCCGTCGACAACAGCCGACCTTTTAAGCCTGCTGTCGACTGCTGCCGACGCGCATGCTGCTCGTATGAAAGAGCTCTTACTGGGATCCGGATAATTATAACATAATTGATTTTAGTAATAATAAAATAATTTGATGTTTTTATTGTAATGTATTGCGTAAAAAAGTTTTTATTTATTGTTTTTTTTTGATGAACTGAATGACTTACTGTTAATTACCGTGAATTCGCATTTTATTACTATTGACATGTGTTGGTGTAAACTGTAACTGTAAGTGACATCTATAAATGTTCATAATATATAAAGGCCTGAGTAGAATATGGTCCAATCGTGCCCCTCGGTGCGGACATTAATGGGCTACATTAATTATTTATTGAGTATAATGTCTCCCGCTCCCCCCCCCCCCCGCGCAGCCCCCGACCTGGCGACTGCGATACGTCGTCACATCGCCAGCTCGATTCGACAGAAGAAGGGCAGCTTCCAGTGTCGGTACATCAACGAGTTCTGCACCTTCTCACTGCCCGCAGGTAAGTTGAAGCTGTCAACGGTTACGTCCCACGCAGCTGTCGAAAGTTACGTCAAATCTGTAGAAACTTACGACAAGGCTGTCAAAAGATGAGACATAGCTGTCAAAAGTTACGACAACGCTGTCAAAAGTTCCGACAATTGTGTAAAAAGTTAAGGCAGTTGCCAAAAGTTACGACACAGCTGTCAAAAGCTACGATGAGGCTGTTTAAAGTTAGACACAGCCGTAAAAAAGATTCACCATTATTGATACGATACAAGAAGACGCCACATTTTGACGAGATTTTCATATCTTCAAAGCTGCGGCCAGGTTCAGCCGCCTGAGAGAGAGATCAGAGTTCGCCTTCAGAGATTGTAGAACTGTTAATATGTTGGCGCGCCTGCGCCTCTGCGTATGGCAAAACGGCCTGACGCCGCTGGTTTTGCAGAAATCGAGGAGCTACCGTCCGTGATACAAGAGCAGCTGTTCGCCGAGCTGCTGGACAAGGACGCGCAGCAAACGCTGGAGGCCTCCCCGCCGGCCATCAACTGGAGTCTAGAACTTACGGAGCGATTAGGTAAGTTGAAGTACAAACTTCATGTATAGACAAATTTCGTAATGACAAAATACCATTTTAACCATTTTCCAATTCGACAACTTCCCAATTCGACAACTTCCGATTTCGACAAGTATTTAATTACATTAAACCCTTGTAACTCGTGGGCAGGCCTCAAGGAGAGAAAAGGTTGCATAAGCCATGATTCTAGGGGCCCTTTATCTAGTAGGTAATTAATATACAGCGTTTGATTGAAGTCAGTTTACGATAATTTATCCTCTACTGCTCGAAATAGCTCACGTTAGTTTCAGAGTTAAAGTAGTGAAAGATTAAATGGGTATTCGCCCTTGACTTAAAGCAGAAATGCATTATTTATCAGGCATAATGGGAACTAGTCGAGTTTGCACACATTAAAAAAATATGTCGAAATGGGAAGTGGTAGAAACGGACATGAAGGGAGTTGATGATATAGTCGGAGGTGTGTGGTGTCCTGCCCAATTTAGGTGATGTGATTTGTCTTCAATCTACAGAGGCTACGTTTGCACGGCAAGTCCGTTTGGGTACCCAATCCTTCAATTCCGATTGGGTAGAATATGCCGTGTAATCGTGGCCTTTGTCAGATTGATTTCATTTCACGCCACGTGACCTCGTCGGGCACGACGTCGTGTGTGAATGTGTATACAGGGTGACTTTTAATTAGCTGACCTCTTTTTAGGGAATGACTCTTTTGATGAATTAGCACCCATTAATATAAACAACTTTTTCTTATGAACTTATGTCCCTAAGTGATTTTTTCTTGTAGGTAACCCATAAAAAAGTGCGATCAGCTGTTCTGATGAATTAGTTAAATTTTAGTTCAAACTGTACAAGCCCCGACGCCACAGCGCCGTTGTCAAGTGAAGTCTCCTTATTGGTCAATAATATGCACTTCAAACATTTTTTGTGTTTCTCATTCGTCAAAAACCTTGGCAGGCCGGCCAATCAACATCACAATGTTGTAGTGTGAGTTTTCACTGACACACCGGCGCGCGCGCGCGGCTTTCGGCAGCTTCGGCCGC
The DNA here is from genome assembly GCA_949825045.1 of Argyresthia goedartella. NCBI lineage: Eukaryota > Metazoa > Arthropoda > Insecta > Lepidoptera > Argyresthiidae > Argyresthia > Argyresthia goedartella. The sequence continues at coordinate 8,111,140 of OX463831.1, read as the reverse complement.
ACTCGCTGTCTCGGCAATTCTATCAAACGATCGGCGGCCGTCGCTGTCGTCTGCTTGTCCCATACCCCTCCTACCAATACAACAAAGACATCTAGGAACGGTTTCTACTACACTACAGTTCCTGGCTGAATCACTGCTATCAGACTAACCTGCCTACCTATTTACCAGTAGAAGTCTTAGATAGCACATACTTACCTACTAGATTAGGTACTGCAAAATATCGAGTTACTGGGTACCTAGGCAGAGCGCAATCCTTTATTACGGACGAAATAGACACGGGTAGGAGCAAAGTCCAAAAATGGTAACTGGATCAGATCGTAACTGTTCAGTTACTTGAGCTATACACGTAGGTAGGTAGGTACTTATTTGTTGAAAATCAAAAAGCCCTATCTAGGAAGATATAAGTACGTCGGTACATAATTATTCTACTGTTCTTTTCCTAAATTCCTAACACATAATTTGGTAGATACCTATTTGGAAAAAACAAATAGACTACACTGCCTAGGTATAAAAATTTACCATCTTTAAGATTTGATACAAATTCAACTTTTCACATGCGCAAACGACGTTTGTCGGCGCCTTCGAAAAACCCGCCCGCGCCGGTCTGACCGCGGCGGCGGCATTTTGTATGCGATATAAGAGCTAAAAGCCCGAATGCACAACCGACAACTCAAATTTTGACGGACACTCAGTCACGCTATCACTGTGTCTCCCTCGGGATACGACAGCGTCAGTATGACATTTAAGCGGCAATCCATTTGAGCAGCAGTATGTGCATTCGGCCATACCTACCTACCTCCCTAAGGAGTAAAAGATATAGCAAACAAAACATAACGTCACGCCTTTTCCCGTAACGGGTTGCAGAGGCACAATACTAATTTAACCAACGTTAAGCCAGATATTCCATACATACTCCATTTTGGGTCAGTGTCGACAGGACGGCGGAACGGAGGCTAGCCCGCACGCTACTATGGAAATACCTACCTAATTACTAAATTAAAAATGTTAAAAGTTCAGGCATTTTAATTTCCTAGTTATTTATCCAGTAAAACACTCAATTCTAAATCAATAGTTTATTTAAAATTTGCGGAGAACACAGATTACATGCTTACTACATACAGAGATAGACATTACAATTTACAGCTATGCTACCCATACATAACGATAGATAGTACGGTAGGTACCCAGGTAGACACAATCGTTCAGTCACACCACACACCTTCCTAGTCACTTGTCACTTGACATTATCATTTAGTTTTAGCAGTCTGTAGGCTACCCATAATGATAGGTAGATAAATGCATGTTGGTAACTCGGTTCGTTCGGAAGACGTTTGTTATTCTTCGGATATTGAACTTTGGCCTGCTTCGGTAGGTACGATGGTACAAACCACGAGCTCTTCTCCAGATTTTCATAGGGCATTTAGTGATGTCTTGGTGAAGCCAAAGGTGCTGATCGCTGGGTGTGTGCTAGATACCGAGGATAGGAAGGGATCTCGCTAGCACTCAGCTTGCTGTTGTTTTTATAGTTTGTCGGGTGGCACAGTATGGTTTCTTTTTTAGGTTATTCCCCCTGCGCGGGCGCTCGGCGTCCTGAGCGCGCGGCGCCGAGGCCGACGGCTAGGCATGTACTGTCTGTCGTCGGTCGGGCGAGGCGAGAGCTCGCGGCTCGCGCTCGGTCGCCGCGGTCAAATGTGTACGTTGATAGGATTTTCTACGAGTTAGAGAGCGAGAGCGAGAGAGACTGGTTGCGTCGGCTTTCCTCGTGGTCCGCAATACGTGCGTTCTCTTTCTAATTGCAGTTATTGATATTTCCTTCCCACTTGCATTCAAAATGGTTGACTTGAGTTTATACGTTGCAACCTATACAAATTGATAGTTGTGACTTTATGACTTTAAATGGCTTAATGGATGGATTTATGCTAGATAAAAGTTTTTTTTTGTTAGTTTTTTACCTCATAGCGTATTTTTGACAACGTTCGAAATGTACCTGAAAGAACCTTGAAATTTGGTCAGCTAATTAAAAGTCACCGTGTATATGTATTTTAGTTAACTGGTCTCTTTTGTTCGCTTCACCAGGGTCCCGCCTCTACGCGCTGTGGAACCGCAGCGCCGGCGACTGCCTGCCGGACGCGGTGTGCCAGGCCGCGTACGGCGTGTTCGACCGGGACAGCGTACTGCGCCGTGCCGCCGCCGACACGCTGCACACTATGCACCGCAGGTACTGACACTGTACTACGCAGGTACTGACACTGTACTACGCAGGTACTGACACTGTACTACGCAGGTACTGACACTGTACTACGCAGGTACCGACACTGTACTACGCAGGTACTGACAATGTACTACGCAGGTACTGACACTGTACTACGCAGGTACTGACACTGTACTACGCAGGTGCTGACACTGTACTACGCAGGTACCGACACTGTACTACGCAGGTACTGACACTGTGCTACGCAGGTACTGACACTGTGCTACGCAGGTACTGACACTGCACTACGCAGGTACTGACACTCTACTACGCAGGTACTGATACTGTACTACGCAGGTACTGACACTCTACTACGCAGGTACTGATACTGTACTACGCAGGTACTGATACTGTACTACGCAGGTGCTGACACTGTACTACGCAGGTACTGACACTGTACTACGCAGGTACTGACACTGTACTACGCAGGTACTGACACTGTACTACGCAGGTACTGACACTGTACTACGCAGGTACTGACACTGTACTACGCAGGTACTGACACTGTACTACGCAGGTGCTGACACTGTACTACGCAGGTGCTGACACTGTACTACGCAGGTACTGACACTGTACTACGCAGGTGCTGACACTGTACTACGCAGGTACTGACACTGTACTACGCAGGTACTGACACTGTACTACGCAGGTACTGACACTATACTACGCAGGTACTAACACTGTACTACGCAGGTACTGACACTGTACTACGCAGGTACTGATAGTGTACTACGCAGGTACTGACACTGTACTACGCAGGTACTGACACTCTACTACGCAGGTACTGATACTGTACTACGCAGGTACTGATACTGTACTACGCAGGTACTGACACTGTACTACGCAGGTACTGACACTGTACTACGCAGGTACTGACACTGTACTACGCAGGTACTGACACTGTACTACGCAGGTACTGACACTGTACTACGCAGGTACTGACACTGTACTACGCAGGTACTGACACTGTACTACGCAGGTACTGACACTGTACTACGCAGGTACTGACACTGTACTACGCAGGTACTGACACTGTACTACGCAGGTACTGACACTGTACTACGCAGGTACTGACACTGTACTACGCAGGTACTGACACTGTACTACGCAGGTACTGACACTGTACTACGCTCTGTGGAAGCGCAGTGTTTGATCGGAACATCAGAAGGTTGTCCTGTAAACTCCTGTCTCGCTTGATCACGGTAGGGTTACCTACGTGCGATTATTTGTGTTTGTGAATTTTAGTCCACTCTATCTAAGAGAGGTATTATTAGTACTTATTCAGGCTATTGGGAAATTCTAAGGCTAGGTAGGTACCTACCTCGTTACTTATGTAATTGTCATTTGTTTTATACTGGGTCTAAAGTATTTACTTTTAGTTACACAAAAACGTATTCAATTAAAAAGTAATCGAATTTTATTTGTGAACAAATTCCTTTAGACACCCTAAAGTGTTAGGTACTTAAGTCATTGTTGTTGCAAAAATCACAGAAAAGTTGCTTATGTCAAGTCAAGTCAAGTCAAAGTACTTTATTACTGTAGATATTTACATATACTTAGCAAACGTCAATTTTACCTCTTCTCTACATTGGAGCACTGTGGGAGAAGAAGGGCGTAGAAACTCCCACAGATTGATTTTTAGATCTCTTTTAAAAATAGGATGAGGAGCGGCAACATAACTGAATTCCCGCCCGTCGGGTTGGCCGGTCGAACGTACCTAAACTGTACAGTGAGACCCCCCCCGACTGTACCACGCGCTGTGGAACCGCAGTGCCGGCAACTACGATTATATACAGCCCATTAATGTCCCCATCTAAGGGCACAGGCGAATTCGAGTAACACGCTGGCGCCACTTTAGTGATCCTATGTCCTCGTAGACTATGATTTAAGACAATGTGTTTAATATTTATGATTCGGAACGCACCTCCTTCTGTTGCGCGACTCGGAACGGAAACGGAACCGCAGCTGTCACTCGTACCAACGAGATGAAAAAATTAGAGGTTACTTTTTCTCGTCGGGAGAAAAAACATGTCTGCTCAGGCGTCGGGCCATTGATTGTATTTCGGTGTAACAATTGTCTAATACAGGTGTCGGACCTGGTCGGAGTGTTGATCATAATAATCGTCGGGAAATAAGTAGATTCGCGTCAGCGGTTGAGTGATCCGTGTTGTGATTGGACATCGTCGTATCGGACGGCGACTCCTCGTGTCCGCAGGCAGCACGCCGGTGACAGCGTCGGGCAGCGAATAGTGAGATTCAGTCCCTATCCTACCCAAACTTGTGCTCCTATCCCGTATTCCTGCCTCGAACCTAGCTTTCGATTTCCGGTCTACGACGGCAAGGTAAAGTAGCAATCACTCACTTTTCTCCCGTGCTGGCAAAAACCCAGCCCCCTCAAGATTCCACGCCGTTCGGTTGAGGCGTGGAATTAAACATTTTGGTAGCAGGCGCGGTTTCCTAGTGGGAAATCACCGATTCACGGACGGTTGTAGGGTTGTTGCTACATTGTAGTTGGGAGAAAAGAATATCTCAGATTGGCCGGCAAGTCGGCAATGAGTCTGTGGTCGGTATACCACAATTAAAGTTTCGGTTAGTGAAAGTATAAGTGTCAATTTAGTTAACAATTATTATAAATTTGTAGTCGGAAACTACTGTTTGTGCGCATAAAAGATTGAACAGTCATTCTGCGAAGTAACTAGATTGTATTACTTGCGGTAGAACGTCGGGTTCTATAGTACTGCAGTGTTATTTCGGTTTACAGAGCAGGGTCAGGCTATTTAAGGGGTATTAAGCTGATTTTGCTGACCTCAGTAGAAGTGTGGGTCATATCGGAGGGGCCACTTCTAGAAGGTCACAGCTACCTTCATTATATTAAAAATAGCTTGGATTTCGGAATCCAGTGTGGTTTAGGGTGCTATATTGTTTAGGTTTATAGTCTCGGAGCCCACCACTTATTATTTTTTAATAAATTTTATTTTGTATTGTTTTTATAATCAATCTTTGTGGGTTATTTTTGTATTGTGTTTTATGGTGGCATTCCCTAATTGATTTAGAGTGTATATTTATAAGATGTATGTCCACAGGGCGACCATATTAAATATTGTTTAGGATTTAATTGTTTTAGTGGTTGCCTTGGTTTTTACAACTTAGTTTTAATTTCTGTGCCCAGCGCTGACGGGCAAGTGCTGGTCTCTGGCTGTGCTTAGTTCGGTAGTGAAGCATAGGACCAGAAACAATTGAATCGGTAACCATGGCACCTTCGCCCATGACGGTACTGCGGTATGGTGTCCGTGAGGAGATGAGATGGCTCGCCCATACTCACAAGTATGTGGAGCGACCTGACATGGACGATGTCCTGCTCAAGCGTGTGGAGGACGCAATGACACGCGTCGGGAAGGTGTGTCGGCTGGCTGCGGAGGCTGAAGCCCTCGGGCTTACGGATGAGGCTTCGGTGGCTGCAGTGAAGCAGCTCTGCGCGGATGCTGACCAAGCGATGGAGTGCTTGGGCGACATCGAGCGTCGCGCGGAGAAAATTAAGCGGTCGCGACGGAATGACCGCGGGGAGGGTAGCGGAGACCCGCCCCCTAAGGGTGTTGTTGGACGGCTGCCACACCTGGAGATTCCGGCCTTCGGTGGGGCAATTGATGAGTGGCCGGCATTCATCAATTTGTTCGATAGTTTGGTCCACGGTCGGGACGACCTGGACAACGCCTACAAGTTGGCCCAACTATTGATGGCACTGCGGGGTGAACCGAAGGAGTTGGTCGGTCACCTAACGGTCACGGCGGGCAATTATGAGATAGCCCGGTCCATATTGTTTGACCGCTACCAACACAAACGGCGGTTGGTTGATGCGCAGCTGGGGAAGCTGTTTAGCATACCAAGAGTAACCCGGGATGTTGACATCCGGGTACAGGTGCTCAACCCTGTGCTGGTGGCCACTAAGGCCCTTCAGAACCTTGGTCTGCCGGTAGACCAATGGTCATATATCGTGTTGTATATGGTTTTGTCACGGTTGCCTGCAGCTGTTCAAAGTCGGTTTGAACAGCTGCATGGGGGCAGTAGCTCGGTACTGCCCATGCTCGTCCAATTAACGGATTTTTTGGAGGGTGAATGCAGGCGATGCGACACATTGGATACGGAGGCCAGTGTGCAGCGCCAACCCGCGCGGATGCGGGAGGGGCCGCGCCCCCCGCCCCCACGGGGGGGTGGGCGGTCAAAACAATTTGGCGTTTTGAATGCCGCGCCGTCGGGTGACGGCTGTGTGCACTGCGACAGTGCCGGTCATGAAGTGACCAGTTGCGCCAACTTTAAGGCGCTCGGGGTAGCTGCCCGCAGGAAGGTAGTCTTCCGCCACCGATTGTGTTTCGGTTGTTTGGGGCCGCACCCGCTGAGCGAGTGCTCACGCGCGTTCCCATGTAAGTGCTGCGGTGGCAAGCACCACATCGTGTTGTGCCTGAACCGGTCAGGCCCTTCGGACGGTCACCAGGGCCGGACTCAGGTTGGTCGGTCACAGGGCCCAACCAGGGCCGGACCCAGTCCCCCTCCGGGCAACGGGAGTCACCAACGGGGTGACTGGGGTACCCGCGGACGGGACCCCCCCCGAGGGGAAGGGGGCAGCGCGGGGGGTAACGGGCGGGATAGCCGGGGTTCGGTCGCCGCTCTCCAGGGTCAGCGAGGACTTCGGGCCGCTGGCTCACCGCGTGTTACGGGCGGGTGTCAGATGGCACCTATGAGTGGCGTGAAAGCTGGGAGCCCACCACCTTCTGCGCCACCCTGCCCGTCGCTCTGGGAGGCGAACAGGGAGGCGAACAGTTGGATGTCGCCCCCATTCCTAGAGCGCCCCAGGTTGGATCCGCTCTCCCCCCTCCACCCACGGTGGCCACCGGGCACACCGTTCACAGTCCGGTATGGTCGGGTACCGGGACAGCGAGGGGCCTATTATGCGGGTTGGGACCCCCTGATGTACATACGGTCTGATATGCCACCGGTGGCATATCAGCAGCCGAGTTACCAGGCCGACGGGGGTCCCAGCGGGTTCGGATCCCGCGGAGGTTCCCGCTAGGGACACGCCGCCCACTTACAGGGTGCCGCCACTCCACAGACGGTCATGCTCCCCACCGCCTCGGTGATAGCGTGGAGTTCGGACGGCAAATCTTGTGTGGCACGAGCACTATTGGACTCGGGGGCCCAGGGGTGCTTAGTCTCGTGCAACCTTGTAAGACGGTTGGGCATTTCGGTAAGGGAGTATCCACATTCCTTTCGGGGAATTGGGAACACGGAAGTCGGTTCCGTTAAGGGAGTATGTCGGATTACTCTCTCGTCACGGGTGGATTCATCGGTGAATCTGACGGTCACGGCATTAGTCATGCCTAATGTGATGGGCTCACACCCCCACGTACGGTTGTCGCCCTCGGTGCGACAGTTGGTCGCTGGGTTGTCACTGGCTGACCCGGAGTTCGATATTCCGGGCCCAGTAGACATTTTATTGGGTGTCGATGCCTTGGGATACCTGTTAGTGCCAGGTGTCCACGTGTTGCAGGCGACTGGTCTGGTTTCGGTCAACACCAGACTGGTCCATGCGGTAATGGGTCCGGTCATGCCGGCTGCCCCACGCCTAGCGACTGGTAGTCCCTTATTCGGTTCTGTACTCTCGGAGGTGATACAGAAGTTTTGGGAGGTGGAGGAACCACCTACGGTCCGCCGGTTGGACCCGGTTGAAGAAGAGTGTGAACAGTTTTATCGGAACAATACTGGTCGCCTTCGGTCAGGTCGATTTCTCACACGTCTTCCATTCCGGAGTGATCGCCCACCGCTGGGCAGTTCACACCATGCAGCCGAGACGCGGCTTCTGTCGATGGAACGACGCATGAAGCGTGACGGGATTTTCCGGCAGAAGTACGTCGACTTCATGCGGGAATACGAGTCGCTCGGCCACATGTCGGTTTCGGGTATCGACTGGAAGCGTGAAGACCACTGCTTCCTGCCCCATCACGCGGTCTTGAGGACCCCGGAGGGCAAAATACGGGTAGTGTTCGATGGATCGGCATCCACATCTAACGGCATGAACCTGAACCAGTGTTTGCATTCAGGGCCGAAGTTGAACCATGACATCGCGGATGTTATCACACGGTTCCGTCGACACAATGTTGTGTTTGTAGCTGACATCCGGATGATGTTTAGACAGACGGTCATTCACCCTGAAGATAGACGGTATCAGCTGATACTGTGGCGAGAGAGCCCAGATCAGCCCATCAGGGTGTACGAGCTGAACACCAACACGTACGGGCTACGGTCTAGTCCTTATTTGGCGATTCGCACTCTGCGGGAGTTAGCGGATCGAGAACGGTTAAACTTCCCTAGAGGAGCAGCGATCCTGGAGCAGGATCTCTACGTGGACGATATCTGTACCGGTGCAGATTCCGTAGAGGAGGCGCTCGCTCGACGGGACGAGCTAGTTGAGCTCTTACGGGGTGGAGGTTACGAGCTCCGGAAATGGATGTCGAACTCTCCAGAGTTACTGACTGGTCCTCCGGATGACTACCAGCAGGATCCCCACATTTTTGAAAATTTGGAAAATCCAAATATGTTGTCGGTATTAGGCGTCCAGTACCAGCCGGTGTCAGACATGTTTTCGTATCGGGTCGAGTTGGCTCCCCGAAGGTCTGGACGAAACGGAACGTCCTTTCAACGGTGGCTAGGACATTTGATCCAAACGGGTGGATCACCCCGGTAACATTTCAGCTCAAGTGTTTTATGCAGCAATTGTGGTCTGCTGAGCTGAAATGGGACGACCCGATCGGCGGGTCATTGAGCTCAGAGTGGGACTCGTTCTTTTCGACCCTCCCTGGCATCAATCGGATTTCACTGCCACGGAGGTTGGTCCCCACCAAACGATACACCGCCACCCTGCATGGGTTTTGCGATGCCTCGGAGAAGGGCTACGGAGCTGCGGTGTATCTGCGTACGGTCGACTCCTCGGGGGAGGTTGATGTGCGGTTGGTCATGGCCAAGAGCAAGGTTGCGCCGTTGCGCACTCGCCTGACCATTCCCAAGTTAGAGCTTTCGGGAGCGGCTCTCCTGACTCGTCTGCTCAACCACACGATGACGGTTCTTCGTGGGTCAATAGCGTTAGAAGATACGGTCTACGCTTGGACGGACAGCCAGATCGTGTTATGCTGGCTGAAGGCTTCAGTTCACAAGCTGGAGATTTTTGTGGCGAATCGGGTTTCGCAGATTTTGAAGTCGGAGGTTCCCTTGATCTGGAGACATGTTCCAGGGGAAATGAACCCAGCAGACTGTGCGTCTCGTGGGTGTCACGCTCCGGAGTTAGTTGGACATCCCTTGTGGTGGGGTCCAAAATGGTTGACTCAAGCCGAATCGGATTGGCCAATCAGTCCACGCGTTACCTCGGCGAACGGCGCCTTGACAGTCGGTGTCTGTACGACGCAACCAGAGCCGGAAGAGGAGTTCAGCCTGCTGGAACGGTACAGCTTGCTCGACAAGCTGGTCAATGTGACCGCCTGGATCTGCCGATTTGCGCGGAATTGTCGGAATTCTGAGGCGCAACGAGTGCGGACACAGGTCCTGACACCACGGGAACGGAACCATGCGTTGTTCGCATTGGTACGGAACGTGCAGACGGTGCACTTTAAGTCCGAACTGGACATTCTGAGACGCGGACGCGTCCAACTGAAGGGAGCTGTGGCTCGGCTCAACCCGTTCATTGACCCTCAAGGATTGCTGAGGGTAGGAGGTCGGCTGCGGAATGCCAACCTGCCTTATGCGGCTCGCCACCCGTTGTTACTCCCTAGGAAAGGGAAGTTGGTCGAACTGTTGATACAGGATCGACACATTCGGAATGGGCATATCGGATGCCACGCCTTGATGGCGTTTCTCCAGCGCGAGTTCTGGATTCTATCGGGACGACGCTTAGTGCGTAGCGTCGTATTTCGGTGCCTGCCTTGTTATCGGGCCAAGGCGGCTACGATGCAGCCCCAGATGGGCGATTTGCCATCGGATAGGGTTAACGAAATCCGGCCCTTTGCGGGTGTCGGAACGGATTTCGCGGGACCATTCATGGTCAAGTCTTCACAGCTACGGAACGCCAGATTAGTGAAGGCATACCTGTGCGTCTTCGTGTGCTTGGCCACGAAGACAGTCCACTTGGAGGTGGTCAGTGACCTAACTACGGAGGCATTTATCGCATGTCCGGATCGGTTCGTCTCACGAAGGGGCCTCCCGACATTAATCCGTTCGGACAACGGCACAAATTTTGTCGGAGCCAGGCGATATCTGCAGGAGGTCACTCAATTCCTGAACGGTAACCAGGACCCCATCGGTACGGCTTGCTCCCGACGAGGGATTGAATGGGTTTTCAGTCCGCCGGGATGTCCTCATTGGGGAGGAATTTTTGAGGCTGCGGTTAAATCGGCTAAGTCGCACCTGACGAGGATCATCGGTGAGACCTGTCTACGCTTTGAAGAGCTTGCGACGCTGTTCTGTAAAATTGAAATGACACTGAACTCGCGTCCGTTGTGCCCGCTCAGTTCGGATCCAAATGATTTGGAAGCGTTGACGCCGGGTCACTTCCTGATAGGTCAGCCCCTTAACGCCCTGCCAGAATACCCATTCGGTGATGTTAAGTTAAGTCGGTTAACTCGGTGGCAGATGTTGCAGCAGATGGCTCAAGATTTTTGGAAACGGTGGTCCCTTGAGTACTTGCACATCTTGCAGCAGCGCCTTAAGTGGACTGACCGGACGAGCCCCCCTCAAGTCGGTGATTTGGTGCTGATTAAGGATGCGAACCTGCCATCATTGAGATGGAGACGAGGACGGATCGTCAAATTGTACACGGGTCGGGATGGCACGCCTCGATCAGCAGAAGTCAAGGTGGGGGACTCGGTCCTCAAGAGAGCGGTCGCAACACTTTCTCGCCTTCCTATTGATTAGGGACAGGTTCGGGCCTGTCCGGGCGGGTGACTGTTTAATATTTATGCTTCGGAACGCACCTCCTTCTGTTGCGCGACTCGGAACGGAAACGGAACCGCAGCTGTCACTCGTACCAACGAGATGAAAAAATTAGAGGTTATTTTTTCTCGTCGGGAGAAAAAACATGTCTGCTCAGGCGTCGGGCCATTGATTGTATTTCGGTGTAACAATTGTCTAATACAGGTGTCGGACCTGGTCGGAGTGTTGATCATAATAATCGTCGGGAAATAAGTAGATTCGCGTCAGCGGTTGAGTGATCCGTGTTGTGATTGGACATCGTCGTATCGGACGGCGACTCCTCGTGTCCGCAGGCAGCACGCCGGCGACAGCGTCGGGCAGCGAATAGTGAGATTCAGTCCCTATCCTACCCAAACTTGTGCTCCTATCCCGTATTCCTGCCTCGAATCGAGCGTTCGATTTCCGGTCTACGACGGCAAGGTAAAGTAGCAATCACTCACTTTTCTCCCGTGCTGGCAAAAACCCAGCCCCCTCAAGATTCCACGCCGTTCGGTTGAGGCGTGGAATTAAACACAATGCCTGCTGTCAAAACAGGCAGACAACGTAAGTCATGCACTCGCACGATTTCACAGAGCACCGAAGTATCAGACTGCCGTGCAGTATCAGCATATTCCAGATGTTTATCATTTACGTCTTCGCTATTGTCACATCATTTCTGATTTCCATATTACTTTTTTGACGTTTGCTCCATATCAATAATAATGAATTTCCCTCAAATATTACAAGTAAAAGGTTCTCTTTATGCCTCGGTCCGATGTATGCGAATGCGTATTGCAGTTTCTACGAGCGCTGGCAGGCATGGGAACGCGCGCAGGCCTCGCTGCTGCACTACACGCCCGAGGACGCGCAGCTGCGTGCCGAGTGGACGCGTCTGCTCGCTGCGGCGGCCAGGCCCAAGCAGGCGTTGCATCAGGTACGCACCGCCGCGCCGCCTAGGGTAGGGTGGGGTGAGAGAGCGAGAGGTGACGTCCCGCTCAGAGCCAAATACACTCACGCCCGGTTTCTGAAAGGAAAATTAGCTGTGACAACTTGTTAAACTCTTGTTAAACTCATTTCAGCCAATCACATGCCGCTATTTTGAATTGATGATCGATTAATCGCTTGTTACATTTGACAATTTTTCGGAAACTGGTGGTAGTGCGAAAAGCTACATTCATTTGTGAAGTTATAAATTCATTCATTCTTTTTTTTAGTTTATTAATACGTATAGTGCGTTTTAGATAACTTGTCCCTTCGCCGTTAATTTGATAGCAATGAACCCAGTTCTGATAGCTTTTGAAAAGTTACTCAAAAGTTAGGGCGAAAATATCATGACTGGCTCATACCAAATATACATAAATATTGATGTACGTTGCCGACTCACATAGGTATAATTTGTATTTAATTCATATATTTCATATTGTCACACGGATTTAAGTTTCAATAAACAATTATTTACTATTTTAGCTATAAATTTAATTTTTAATAATAAAATCTAATCCAGTTACCAACAAACTGGCTATCTTATTTTTTTAAAGCGGGGAATACGGTATTTGGTCAACTGAATAGAAACTTTTTAGGAACTGTCAAAACGGTAATTTTCTTCACTAGTTCTATGAAATACTAACATGTGACTTCAAAGACAAATGCTGTCTTTTTAACACAACTTTGAGTTTATAAAATACAACTGCTGAAAATATACAATTCTGATATTGACAATCATTTTTGTTGAAACAGCTTCAGCTTGAGAAACGTTTCTAGATTTATTGGACCACCTTGTCAAATACCGTATTGTAATGTGAATCTGGCAACCGGATATTGCATATGCCCATTTTTACGGTTTCGTACCCAAAGGGTAAAAACGGGACCCTATTATTAAGACCCCCCCCCCCCCTGTCTGTCTGTCTGTCCGTCTGTCACCAGGCTGTATCTCAAGAACCGTGATAGTTAGACAGTTGAAAATTTCACAAATGATGCATTTCTGTTGCCGCTATAACAACAAATTCTAAAAAATTTATAAAATAAATATTTAAGGGGGCTACCATACAACAATTCTTTCAATACAACATACAAACTTATGAATGCACCTGGTTACGTACATGATGTGTGAAAGTAAACAACATTTTGCAATTTAAAACCCAACTTGTCACTCCACACCATCCCTACCATTGTACTTTTGTACGGAACCCTTCGTGCGCGAGTCCGAATCGCACTTGGCCTTTTTTATGACAGTTTACAGTTGCGCACCACAGCCAACTTAACAGCGAAGGGACAAGTTGTCTGAAATTAATTTTATATTGATACATTGAAACATTTATTATTTCCCTCAATCGTTGATATATTTATTCTTCCATCATTATTTTACTCATTCGTTCATTCATTCAAAGTGGAGTTTTCAGTTCAGTATGTTTGAAATATTCCACCAGTAAGAAGCGTCTGTTGTTTCAGCTGCACGTGTTCGCACTAGCGCACGTGATGCGTCGTCCGATCATCGTGTACGGCGTGAACGTCGTCAACTCGTTCCGCGGCGAGGCGCTCGGGTACGCGCGCTTTCAGGGTGCGTAGCGTAACGTAGTGCTAGTGGCGTTTACTAATTGTAGGGCCATTGTAAATAAAACAAGGCAATAAGTTCGAAAAACTGAAACCCGACTGCTAAAACATCGCGCTATAAAGAGTAAGAAACCTATAGCCACCGGCTTCTAACGATTCAACTAAATGCAAGCAAAGCAGTGAGCAAGAACTAGCTTATATACAAGTTTCTTGATTTAATTTTTGTAACATCTCATTGTTCTGTTATTAAATTAACTATACATAAATTGAAGGAGACAGTCTAAGGTCTAGTACCTATAACTACAATAAAATACAATGACATAAATCCGCCAAATGCTTCGCCATAACGAAACATAAGAAACAAAATACATATCTATAAAAATAAACCGCCCCAAGAAACTCCCGCACCAAACGTGCCCATTACACTGGCAGCATTACCGAGCTGCACAGCTAGCGAGATCCTCGGTGTCAGGAACGATCCGGAGCGGTGATCAAATCCTCGGTCCCTCAAACGACGCCTAATGTCCTTGACGTAGGCCCTACCCTGCGAACCCCACACCGCTGTGGTCTCGACGGCCAAAGAAACAAACAGATAACTTCCCAAATATACATTTTTATTTTTTTATAAACTGCACTCTCTTTTAAATCAATGACTCAAGTTTCTGCTTGAGTACAGACAATGTAGACCTATTTTCGAAAACTCTGTATAATGTGTCATTTACTGGTGGGAAGTACAACTACTCATCCTATACCACAGGGTCCGCCCTTTATTAGGGAGTAGTGAACATCCCTTGTTCTTTTACAAATGTAAAAACAAGAAATTTTAATGTATACTTTTTACTGAATAAATTATTATTATTATTATTATTATTACATATATTTGGAATGTGGTAAAGAAAGCCCCTTAATTTGATACCTAACAAGGACCTGTTCATGAACTTATTTTTTTTAATCCAGTACTTTTAGCCGTCTAGAGGGCCGCCATATTGAATTTAGTGTGAATACACATACCAAATAACCAGCGGACGTTCAAGACGCTTCTAACGATACCTCTTTTGTCTAATGCTGTTACGAAGTTTAGATGTTCTGTTAGAACAAATGGACATACAGTAGGCGCGCGAGTTCATGTCCGTCCCCTGAGGAATGCGGTAGTGCTGTGACCTAATTAATAACGGTAATATCGATGTCGATAATTATTACATATTTGGTCAACCATATGTATCTATCACATATTTATTACAACTTCAAGTAAGTAAATTAATACATTTTATTAAAAAATTTACTCAATACTTGTTAATGGTTTATTACGAATATAGGAAAAAAAACAAAGTGAAAAAACTCTAAACACGAATTAGTCAGACAGAGCAGGATCAGAGTCACTATCTTCGCCGTCGCTGACTTCGATTATGAATTTTTCGATCGCATTTTTTTGCTTTTTCAAAATGATGACATGATCGTCGTATCCAGACCAATCTTCCTCTGTCACCTGGCCAGCTGTTTATAGCCATCTCCGTTACTTGTTTTAATCTTTTCAGCGATAAAACTGAGTTAACGTTATGCGCCTCACAACTCTCTTGTCTTGGCCCATGCCAACTCAATTGGGTTTAAGTCACACATGTACGGCGGCAATCGTAAAACGTCATGTCCGTGAGTACGGATAAGCTGGTATATTTAAAAAAAAATACTCTTGTGGCGCGTGTAATTTTATCAGCTCAAAAAGCTCGACTTTTCTCATGCTTGGTGAAGCCTCTCTCTACATTGTTTCTACTAAGCCAGTCTAACGTAACTGTTTTAGTGCTAGGTTTTGTTGGGACTTTATTGCTACGCTATGCTATGGTTGTCCATAACGACAACGCTAGCTTATGGCAAATTGGGAATGAACATGTCAGTCGCTCATTTCTCAAAGTTTATGCTGTTTATTTGCCCGTGGTAATCGCCCGTAGCAGTCCCAGCTTTAAAAAGCAACTTTGCTGCATTCAAAAAACCATGTCTGGATGCGGCATGGACGAGAATCAGTCTGTTCTTGGAGCTAGTGCCAGTTAGTACTGCGCCTATGCAATTATTTCTCCAGCACTTTTTAAATGTGAGGTTGTTGTCTACCACCCACGTTATATCTAAAAAGAGGATACTGCGATTGTTTTCTCTATATTGACGATTTTTTTGCAAATAATTTGACCGCGCAAATGCACATGCTAAGCACAGCACTGATATCATGAGTCGCCAAATTCACTATTTGGCTTGTTCCCTAAATCCCCTGCGACTATCCCCTGCGAAGGGAATTTGTAAACTTTTTGAAAATTTAAATTGCGGTGTCACAACGCCAAGCAAAGGGCATTACTGAACAAAAGTTTCAGAAGTTCCACAAACCCCCTTTTCCATTTATTTTCATGGTTTATCAGGGTTCTGTACCCAAAGGGTAAAAACGGGACCCTATTACTAAGACTCCGCTGTCCGTCTGTCACCAGGCATCCAGGCATACAGCCTGGTGACCGACAGACGGACCTGCTCATGAACCGTGATAGTTAGACACTTGAAATTTTCACAGATGATATATTTCAGTCGCCGCTATAACAACAAATACTAAAAAATGATTTACTCCCGGTTACGTACATGGAGTGTGAAAGTAGCCGCACACCAGTAAACTTTGTAAACAACATTTTGCTATGTAAAATCCAAACTATTCACTCCACGCCATCCCTACCATTGTGCGTACTTCCGTGCGCAAGTTCGACTAGCACTTCACCGATTTATTATTTTAAAAGTCGAATTTAAAGAACTATCCACTTCGCAGATTTGTGGAATAAGCCCCTATTTATTACGTGTTAGATAGGCCTGCGATTCGGATCGAGGTTCGATTTCGATAACAAAGACCGGCTGGGGAAAGAGGCGTTACGTATCGCTTGTAACAAAAATATGTATTATTTTTCCCTCGCATTATTTCGATTCACAAATTGCCGGGTTTCTATTTGTCCTGAAATAACGGCAACCTGCGGACACGCCCGGCCGGCCCACGAACCAGCACCGTGCGCCTAGTGCCCGATATTGCGAGCGCAGTAGCAAGTGATAAAATTATGGCCACAATTTTTTGATTCTTAGATAAAAAAATAATATAATTTTTATGTCAGTGTCGTGTAAATAACCCCTACCACCAAATAACCACCTCTGAGTCCAAAACAACACCCGCTATAAGCTAGGTTTCCAATCAAATAGGCAGTCGTTAACTGAACATGCTGTGACAAGCCTTTTATTTCGTCTCCCGAAAGTTGCCACCCTGTCACCAAACTGTGGTAGAGACTCATGTTCGAACAATTTTTCGATCTGTCAAATATACGTGCTCCTTGCTCTGAACTTTATCGATATATATATCCACAATCTCACTTAGCGCATTATATCTGTCAAGTAATCTTCCCTATTCGGCATTAGTGGCCAGTAATAAAACTCGCACTGTATTCAAATCGGACGCAGGGCGGAAGGAAAAACAACCCCATATTTTAAATGTTTATATGTATGTGACTCCGCTTTTTATTGACACAGGATATCCCAGTGTCGGGCCACAAGCCATGTATAGTTATTATGTTCTGTCCTCAGGAATCTACCTGCCCCTACTCTGGGAGTCGGAGGTGTGTGATAAGTCGCCTCTCTGCCTCGGATACACGCGCGGACACTTCTCAGCGCTCGTGCCCATCGAGCCCTACCCTAGACCCATGGCTTACATCTGTCGGTGAGTCAAACACAATCCTTGATTCATTCTATTCATTCATTCAATCCTTTCATTCATTCATTGTATGCTATTTGCCTGGGTCTTTTTTATGTGAAATAAAATAATTAATTGAATTGAATTCTGTTTTTTTGCATTGAAATATTCATTAATTTCATATATGTCATTGATTCAATTAGAAACATTGTATTCTCAAGATCGTGTCAACCAACGCACGATAACCACAATAATGATTCCATTGG
This sequence comes from Argyresthia goedartella, assembly GCA_949825045.1. Taxonomy (NCBI): domain Eukaryota; kingdom Metazoa; phylum Arthropoda; class Insecta; order Lepidoptera; family Argyresthiidae; genus Argyresthia; species Argyresthia goedartella. The sequence continues at coordinate 8,093,391 of OX463831.1, read as the reverse complement.
ATTTCTTTCCGTGAATATTGTTTCAGTGACGTAGACTATCTTCATCTCAAGCCCGGTTTCGGGTAGGAAAAAGAGCTGTAATAACTTGTTAAATTCTTGTTAAACTTCGATTAAACGCCTGTTAAAGGAAATTGACAATTTGTCTATGGAAGTCAGATCAAGCACTGCCCAGAATGAACACATAGTGCATTTGCTCCTGCCAACACTAATCTGTAAACCAAAGGGCGCCAAAGTCAGGCCCAGGAGTCAAGGGAAAAGGAGGTATGCCATATCGTTTACATGGATGACATAATTGTTCCTGTACTTTTGATTTAGAAATCCAACTAATTTTCAAAAACTGGTACCAAACTATGAGGTGTGCACTATTAAATTAAAAAAATGATTTTTCAAATCGGATTTGTAGTTTGGTTTATATTTTTTTAAATGGAAGTATTATGTCATCCATTGCTTTCCTGTGACTTTTCAGTCAAATAAACGAATATACGTAGGGCACTTATAGTCAGAATTCATCTCATTACAATAATCGTAAACACCGTAGACCTCCAGTGGGGTCCCTTTTCTGTGGTTTTTTAATAAAAAATACTAGAACAATTATGTCATTCATGTAAACGAAATGGGCCATGTAAAAAATTAAAGGAACTTCACTGAGAAAACCATTTCGAAATAATTATGTTCCTAACTTAATTCCGTTATGCCCATCAAAAAATATTACAGGATTATTGAAACATTCGTAAAAAACATACCTTATGTACTTCATTTGTCCTCTAATTTAAGTTGGCTGTTCTGGGTAACTATCAAGTATCAACAGTTTTCCTGTCAGTCGATAACGCAGATGTCAGTCGGAACGTAAACAAATATTGATATTATAGTTATTTAGTTTTATAATCGGAAACAACCAGCCTCAAGTACAGCCGTGCCAAAACTGTGAGCAAGTGACGTACGAGGGGAGGTATTTTGAAAATTATAAAAAAAATACGACATCCATTAATCGAAATATTCAAATCAGTTTCTTAAAATAGCCTAAAATTTCACGAATTAAAATAAAACGTAGTACGTATTTTTTTTTGCATGGCCCATGGCTTGTTAGTTTTTCTCTTGACTACTGGGACTAACTTTGGAGCAGTTCGGTTTACATATTAGTGTTGGCATGAGGAACAAATTGCACTAAGTAAGTAAGTGTATGTTCATTCTGGGCAGCACTTGATCCTCATCCTGTGAATGTCCTTTGAATACTCTTTCCGAAACATAGTATCTATTTTACGCTCTGCTAGACATTTATCTCTTTTTCTTTATTATGCCTACCTTTCCTATTGTTAACGGAATTGTTGCCACTAAATAATGTTCTGATAATGTTCGTATTTGTTCAAGCGATGAGCAAGACGAGGACAGTGAGGACATCTACCTGCCATTGACGGACGTCGACGGGAAACTGTTGCCCATACACTTCCTCACTTGCGAAGAGGTGGGTCTAGGACGTATCTAGTAACTCGCGGCCTTGGCTTATTTCGATTGAGAGTTACAGCTTATTGCTTCATTCTATTTCAAGTTGGTTGATGTGTCCGGTCCGACTACATAATGAGGATTATTGGCAAATTGGATACAAGTAGTACGGGATCGTATATTGTTGCGAGGTTGCATACTGAACCCCTCCCGTGCCTTGTGCCCCGCACCCGCACCCGCACCCGCATTCAGGGTCTCGAGGCAGGGCACTGACCGGGTGCTCCGCGGGTGGCGGACCGCGCGCCCCGCGCTTGATTCTAGCTTCTATTTTGCGTAAACTTTTTGTCAGAAACGAGCGATATATACTTGAAAACTACATGAAATCTCCTTTCCACTCACGTAACATTGGTCAAGTAGTGTAGGTGTCAAAGAATGTATTCTGAGTGTGGGGATTTTCCGCCGTACAAGTTAAGATCATCGATATTGTTACAAAACCCAATAAAACAACGTACAGGAGTGATTATACTGCTAATTGCTTAAAATGCTGTCCTCTTAAAATCAAAACTCAACTCTTTTGACAAAACACTGAAACATCGAGCGGAATGAAATATGACGCAAAGGTACCTACCGCCAGTCAAGGCAACGAACTTGTGGGCTCGTCAACAAACAGTTAACAAACAGTTTAACAAAAGTCAAAGAGTTCTCTCTTCACAGTTGGACCTGCATGTAACAGATCGTTGAGACTAACATTTCGTTTCGATTTTGCACTAGCGTCAAATAAAACTCTACATTTTGTCGTTTTCCTATCTTTTCTGATCACAAGCAGATGGGGTATGAGAGAATGCTGATCAATGGGTCATTCAGCAGAGGCTAAGTCATAGATTTTAGCATGATCCATATCCAGATATTCGTCTATGATTTTTTTGTATTCTACTTTCAAAGAGGGATCCTTTGTAAATCGCCTTGACAGTCCATCCACATCCACGTCCACATCCACACGACGTAGCGCCAAGGAAAAGAAATCGTCCAACTGAATTTCCTCTTCTGCCACCTTAAGTGGCATGTTGACCTGAAATTTATTGGCGAATTATAAATTTTAACTGTACCGATATACAAAATTCGGCTTCGCAGACGTCTGCTTTTTCTGTCGCCTCTTTATTGATTTCAGGAGTGTGTTGTTTTTCCCAAAATATTTTTAGGAGGAGCGTAAAGAACTACCCTGTGATTATTATTTAAACTAGAAAGACATTTGTCTTTGTTTACTTTTCCGGAGACAATGTATACAAATTTCGAAGCCTCAATGATAAATTTTCCCCAACTGAGTCAACCTTGTCCGGCAGTATAATTTTGAAACATACGTCGGAGGCTAGCAAGAATGATTTTTGGCGAGGAGTATTAAATTCATCATCAGCTAATTTAATGTCGTCAGGTAAGTTCGACATTGGATTCGGTCTGTAATATTTATGGATGTGATATTCTCGACCACAGAAAACAATGTATCGCAGTTGTGGTTGACATCCACAGAATGGAGAGTCACATGTATGGCTTTGTAATCAGTTTTTCGTTTTGACCTAAAGCTAAATTATTTTTGTATTTTGGTGGAAGGTAGGTAATCAAAGTAGGTTACAAAGGAGGTTTTACTTCCAGTGTCAAGCAGTCCTTTTGCTATTATTAATGATCCATCCCTAGCTTGAATCCGGACTTTAATTGTAGGCAGAATCACCATACCAGTACGCGAATTGCCTTGCAAGCTGATTGAATTGCAATTTACTTGCTAATTGTTGACACGCAGGAGTGAACAGTTTCTTTTGACTTGCATACTCCGCATTTGAAGCGGAATCGGCATTTTTTACGATGTAAATTTAGATAAATTTTACATATGCCGTCCTGATCTGTGCCTTAATTATTTTTGTCTCTGTTTCGTTAGGCCTTTTTCGCTTATGAGATTATTGGTTTGCACCTACACGAATGCACGAATTATCTTGAGTTTTTGAGCATTGATTTTCAAAATTTCGAAGCTAAAGTTGTACGTTTTTCTGAAATATTTTGATTTCGCCAATTTTATGCAATCTAGATTTTTTTTCTTTCGGAAATATCAATTAGGGACCTTAGGCCGATCTAAAGGTTTCGGCACCATTTGTATTAAATATAATAAATACAGAATATTATATTGGGATTAGAACTAGCCTAGCCTCTGGAAAAATTCGGAATGTACGTGCATTTTACCCTGCCTAACTTAAGGAAGAATGACATGGACATATACAAAAGCGGTTGAAGAAAAAATACACACATGTTAAAGGGCCCTGGAACGAAGTCTGACAGGAATAAGCAAACTTCAAAAAAATTTAAACTACCATCAGAGAGACAACGAAGATAACAGACGCACTGAAGCATGCTCTAAAGTTGAAGTGGAAATGGGCAGGGCATATTTCAATACTAACAGACCAGAGGTGGACCCTGGAGATAAAAAAGTGGCCGCCAGAGGGGGACCATAACAAACAAGATAACAAAGTGGAGGACCGCCAGGAACACGAAGTGTAGGAAGACCTTACAATAGATGGGAAGACGATATAAAAGAAACACCAGGCCAAGAGTGGATGCACACAGCCCAATACCGGGGCAAGTGGCTTTCTCTAGAGAAGGCGCCTACGTCCTAAACGAGGTTCCAGTAGAGAAATGAATAAAATCATAATATAATAATTAAAAAAATATAAGAAATGAAAAAATGCATGCATTAATATTTTTTATACATTAATAACTTTCATTATTAATTTCAACTCACAATTCATAATTTCGTAATTTCTCTATTGCACACAAAGTATTTAAAAATACAAGAGTTACCTAAAAGAGTGTACAAAGGCGAGCTTATCTCTCAAAAGAGATCTCTTCCAGCACACCAGGTTAAGATGGGAAAGGTTATTTCATTATCATGTACAATATAAATGTCTTTTATTGTTTTTATGTTTACTCCGCTCTCAGGTTCAGAGGTCAATTATTGTTAATAAAAACAAAACACAAAAACAAACTACCTAATCTAGATAAGGGTGCCCGAGCACCCATTGTCCGGTAAGTGTTACGCAGAACTTCTCCCACAGTGGTCCAATGTAGAGAAGTGGCAAAAACTGACGACTGCTAAGTATATGTAAATATCTACAGTAATAAAGACATTTGGAAAATTTGGAAATTTGAACAAAAGATGGCAAAGTAGATAACATACTGACAAATCAAATGTCCTAAATTATACCAACTTATTGTAGGGCCATTGTAAAAGGTCGCATTAGACATATGTCAGTCAGCTTCATAAAAAGGTGATTTGAAAACATTGATTAAATTGAATGAATCGATACGGACTTCAAATATCTGTGAATTGAATGCAGTGATCATTGCATTCATATCTTTTGGCCGTTCGATAGATCGATTTTTGGGTTAAATCCCTAGAGTAGAAAAAGAAAGAGGGTTCACCGCCGTCACCTTGAGGACAATATTGTTTATTATGTTTAGTATGGTTCATTAGTCAAAGTAAACCTTAAAAGTGCCTTTTATTATACTAATTATGCGGTACTAACTTTGAAAAAGTTATTAATATTGTGTGCACTCCGATAAGAGGGAAGTTGTAGAATTTTGTTGAAGTGTTAAATGGGACCTATTCCAATGGCCTTACCGCCTTATTCATAAACGTCTAATAAACGTCTTTTAACTATAATGCCGTTATAATTCGTTTGTCTTTGTCTGTCGCATTGAAATTTTTGTTTGTGAGAAAAGGACACAGCACATTTTAACTATCGTAGGTTTGATAAGTTTTATGAATAAGGAGGTTAGTATATAAGCTAGGATTTCATTAGAATCAATAGACTGACTAACTTAATGCTGTGGCAAGCCTTTTACTACTTTCTTTCTTCAGAAGATGTGCGCTCTATCGGCAAAAAATAATAAACGGACCAGTTGTAAAAGAGCCCTCTCCACTTAGATGGCGGACCCGGAGGGGGTGCTGCGTCGCTGGCTGCTGTGCACGCGCACGCCGGGCTCCGTGCCGGCGGCGCGGCGGCGGGCGCGTGCGCGGCCACTGCTCGTCGCGCAGATGTTAGAAGAGTGGCTCAACCACTACCGGAGGCTCGCGTGAGTACTCTAGTAGCTCTCCTTCTATAGTGGGGGCAAGTAGAGGCGGTGCTGCGTCGCTGGCTGCTGCTCGTCGCGCAGATGTTAGAAGAGTGGCTCAACCACTACCGGAGGCTCGCGTGAGTACTCTAGTAGCTCTCCTTCTATAGTGGGGGTAAGTAGAGGCGGTGGTGCGTCGCTGGCTGCTGCTCGTCGCGCAGATGTTAGAAGAGTGGCTCAACCACTACCGGAGGCTCGCGTGAGTACTCTAGTAGCTCTCCTTCTATAGTGGGGGTAAGTAGATGTCGGACCCGAAGGCGGTTCTGCGTCGCTGGCTGCTGCTCGTCGCGCAGATGTTAGAAGAGTGGCTCAACCACTACCGGAGGCTCGCGTGAGTACTCTAGTAGCTCTCCTTCTATAGTGGGGGCAAGTAGAGGCGGTGCTGCGTCGCTGGCTGCTGCTCGTCGCGCAGATGTTAGAAGAGTGGCTCAACCACTACCGGAGGTTCGCGTGAGTACTCTAGTAGCTCTCCTTCTATAGTGGGGGCAAGTAGAGGCGGTGCTGCGTCGCTGCTGCTCGTCGCGCAGATGTTAGAAGAGTGGCTCAACCAATACCGGAGGCTCGCGTGAGTACTCTAGTAGCTCTCCTTCTATAGTGGGGGTAAGTAGAGGCGGTGGTGCGTCGCTGGCTGCTGCTCGTCGCGCAGATGTTAGAAGAGTGGCTCAACCACTACCGGAGGCTCGCGTGAGTACTCTAGTAGCTCTCCTTCTATAGTGGGGGTAATTAGATGTCGGACCCGGAGGCGGTTCTGCGTCGCTGGCTGCTGCTCGTCGCGCAGATGTTAGAAGAGTGGCTCAACCACAACCGGAGGCTCGCGTGAGTACTCTAGTAGCTCTCCTTCTATAGTGGGGGTAAGTAGATGTCGGACCCGGAGGCGGTTCTGCGTCGCTGGCTGCTGCTCGTCGTGCAGATGTTAGAAGAGTGGCTCAACCACTACCGGAGGCTCGCCTGAGTACTCTAGTAGCTCTCCTTCTATAGTGGGGGTAAGTAGATGTCGGACCCGGAGGTGGTTCTGCGTCGCTGGCTGCTGCTCGTCGCGCAGATGTTAGAAGAGTGGCTCAACCACTACCGGAGGCTCGCGTGAGTACTCTAGTAGCTCTCCTTCTATAGTGGGGGCAATTAGAGGCGGTGCTGCGTCGCTGGCTGCTGCTTGTCGCGCAGATGTTAGAAGAGTGGCTCAACCACTACCGGAGGCTCGCGTGAGTACTCTAGTAGCTCTCCTTCTATAGTGGGGGCAAGTAGAGGCGGTGCTGCGTCGCTGCTGCTCGTCGCGCAGATGTTAGAAGAGTGGCTCAACCACTACCGGAGGCTCGCGTGAGTACTCTAGTAACTCTCCTTCTATAGTGGGGGTAAGTAGAGGCGGTGGTGCGTCGCTGGCTGCTGCTCGTCGCGCAGATGTTAGAAGAGTGGCTCAACCACTACCGGAGGCTCGCGTGAGTACTCTAGTAGCTCTCCTTCTATAGTGGGGGTAAGTAGATGTCGGACCCGGAGGCGGTTCTGCGTCGCTGGCTGCTGCTCGTCGCGCAGATGTTAGAAGAATGGCTCAACCACTACCGGAGGCTCGCGTGAGTACTCTAGTAGCTCTCCTTCTATAGTGGGGGCAAGTAGAGGCGGTGGTGCGTCGCTGGCTGCTGCTCGTCGCGCAGATGTTAGAAGAGTGGCTCAACCACTACCGGAGGCTCGCGTGAGTACTCTAGTAGCTCTCCTTCTATAGTGGGGGCAAGTATAGGCGGTGCTGCGTCGCTGCTGCTCGTCGCGCAGATGTTAGAAGAGTGGCTCAACCACTACCGGAGGATCGCGTGAGTACTCTAGTAGCTCTCCTTCTATAGTGGGGGTAAGTAGATGTCGGACTCGGAGGCGGTTCTGCGTCGCTGGCTGCTGCTCGTCGCGCAGATGTTAGAAGAGTGGCTCAACCACTACCGGAGGCTCGCGTTAGTACTCTAGTAGCTCTCCTTCTATAGTGGGGGCAAGTAGAGGCGGTGCTGCGTCGCTGCTGCTCGTCGCGCAGATGTTAGAAGAGTGGCTCAACCACTACCGGAGGCTCGCGTGAGTACTCTAGTAGCTCTCCTTCTATAGTGGGGGTAAGTAGAGGCGGTGGTGCGTCGCTGGCTGCTGCTCGTCGCGCAGATGTTAGAAGAGTGGCTCAACCACTACCGGAGGCTCGCGTGAGTACTCTAGTAGCTCTCCTTCTATAGTGGGGGCAAGTAGAGGCGGTGCTGCGTCGCTGCTGCTCGTCGCGCAGATGTTAGAAGAGTGGTTCAACCACTACCGGAGGCTCGCGTGAGTATTCTAGTAGCTCTCCTTCTATAGTGGGGGTAAGTAGATGTCGGACCCGGAGGCGGTTCTGCGTCGCTGGCTGCTGCTCGTCGCGCAGATGTTAGAAGAGTGGCTCAACCACTACCGGAGGCTCGCGTGAGTACTCTAGTAGCTCTCCTTCTATAGTGGGGGCAAGCAGAGGTGGTGCTGCGTCGCTGGCTGCTGCTCGTCGCGCAGATGTTAGAAGAGTGGCTCAACCACTACCGGAGGCTCGCGTGAATACTCTAGTAGCTCTCCTTCTATAGTGGGGGTAAGTAGATGTCGGACCCGGAGGCGGTTCTGCGTCGCTGGCTGCTGCTCGTCGCGCAGATGTTAGAAGAGTGGCTCAACCACTACCGGAGGCTCGCGTGAGTACTCTAGTAGCTCTCCTTCTATAGTGGGGGCAAGTAGAGGCGGTACTGCGTCGCTGGCTGCTGCTTGTCGCGCAGATGTTAGAAGAGTGGCTCAACCACTACCGGAGGCTCGCGTGAGTACTCTAGTAGCTCTCCTTCTATAGTGGGGTAAGTAGATGTCGGACCCGGAGGCGGTTCTGCGTCGCTGGCTGCTGCTCGTCGCGCAGATGTTAGAAGAGTGGCTCAACCACTACCGGAGGCTCGCGTGAGTACTCTAGTAGCTCTCCTTCTATAGTGGGGGCAAGTATAGGCGGTGCTGCGTCGCTGGCTGCTGCTCGTCGCGCAGATGTTAGAAGAGTGGCTCAACCACTACCGGAGGCTCGCGTGAGTACTCTAGTAGCTCTCCTTCTATAGTGGGGGCAAGTAGAGGCGGTGCTGCGTCGCTGCTGCTCGTCGCGCAGATGTTAGAAGAGTGGCTCAACCACTACCGGAGGCTCGCGTGAGTACTCTAGTAGCTCTCCTTCTATAGTCGGGGTAAGTAGAGGCGGTGGTGCGTCGCTGGCTGCTGCTCGTCGCGCAGATGTTAGAAGAGTGGCTCAACCACTACCGGAGGCTCGCGTGAGTACTCTAGTAGCTCTCCTTCTATAGTGGGGGCAAGTAGAGGCGGTGGTGCGTCGCTGGCTGCTGCTCGTCGCGCAGATGTTAGAAGAGTGGCTCAACCACTACCGGAGGCACGCGTGAGTACTCTAGTAGCTCTCCTTCTATAGTGGGGGCAAGTAGAGGCGGTGGTGCGTCGCTGGCTGCTGCTCGTCGCGCAGATGTTAGAAGAGTGGCTCAACCACTACCGGAGGCTCGCGTGAGTACTCTAGTAGCTCTCCTTCTATAGTCGGGGTAAGTAGAGGCGGTGGTGCGTCGCTGGCTGCTGCTCGTCGCGCAGATGTTAGAAGAGTGGCTCAACCACTACCGGAGGCACGCGTGAGTACTCTAGTAGCTCTCCTTCTATAGTGGGGGCAAGTAGAGGCGGTGGTGCGTCGCTGGCTGCTGCTCGTCGCGCAGATGTTAGAAGAGTGGCTCAACCACTACCGGAGGCTCGCGTGAGTACTCTAGTAGCTCTCCTTCTATAGTGGGGGTAAGTAGAGGCGGTGGTGCGTCGCTGGCTGCTGCTCGTCGCGCAGATGTTAGAAGAGTGGCTCAACCACTACCGGAAGCTCGCGGTCGTGGTTGTCTCACGCACCCATCTGGGGCGTGGGAATTCGGAGTCAGGTCAATGTCTCTTCCCGAGGAACCGCCTCTGTCCACTCCTGTGGACAAGTCATCGGGTGGCCCTTGCGGGCGGTGGTGGTCGTGTGGCGCTGGTATGCAGCGGGTGATCGCCGGCTAGAACACCAGGTCGCGTGGCAGGCGACCTGGTGTACACCAATCGCAACACCAGCCAAATTGAAAAATCGACCAAACAGAACAATAATATTGTAAACGAGCTGTCTTTTCTTGCGATGTGATTTGTGGATTTCGAATTTGAATGGTATTGCGACTGATATCAGAAAAACATAATAAGTATCTCTGACATCTATCCCGATCACTCACAAATCAATGTCTTGAATGGTGTTCGCCAACTTCAAGTCAAAACGCGATAATTTCACACGAACTGTCATTTAAAGCTATTGTGATTTGATATCGAAAGTAATCGATACATGTCAAGAGATACAGAATATCTACTACGCCACAAAATTAACTTGGCACCCGCAAGGACTGCATTTCCCTTCCCTCTCTCGCTCGCCTTCGCCCTCTATGCATTATTAGGAAAATGATGGACGCTATGACGTCATCAGAGCGAGGTGCCTAGACTATGGCGTAGTATTATACTAAAGTCCATTTCAATAGCATTTCATAATAATGTAAACAAGCCAATTTACACACGATTACGCCGTAACTACTTACATTTGAATATCAATCCTGAACACATTCACATACCAAGGAATCATTTATTGTTCTTACATCATTTCGACACCAAGTAACTCCCATAAGATAGTTATTTTCTTGCAAAATTATCGGACGACGAATATTTCAATAGTTTGTAAAAAGTCATATTATTTTTTTACTCATCAAAGCGCATCAAAGTCTTTTTGTCGTTGGAAAGTTAGTGTGGTTCATTCTTTTGAATCGATCCGATTCGATCGATCAATCGGTTTGATTGATTGATTTGTTGAATGTTGTTGTTGAATTGTTGATGAAAAGAATAATGAAGAACTTAAAGGAGATCTAGCTACCGATGGAGGAGGTGAACCTAAAAAAGTGAAAAGAGGAAATATATATTTAAAAAAAAATGTCATTGTCCCTGTCCTGTGTCAGTGGGTATTGTTCCGAGGTCTCTGCGTTTTTCCATTTCCAGTAATTATCGACGACTGCTTCTTGTATTTTGGATTAAGGACATTTTCTTTGCGATTTGTTGTGTGAAAATCGATCGAAAATCGACAGCGAACTAAATCTCTTTGATCAATGCCTTTGACATCAGTGTAGGTACAAAACTCAAATCTCGCTCAATCATTGACAACAGTCAACTGACATTCTGTTTACATTATTATGAAATGCTATTGAAATGGAGTATAGCCACTGAACATCCCGTCGGTTGTCAGTCAACAGACGCGCGGGCCGTTCCCGCCGCGGCTGCAGGCGGCCGAGTTCTCCAGTGACCCCGACACTGACGACGAGTAACCGCACAGCTGCCGCACACACTCTACACTCGCCTCGAGAATCACGCAGGGGGACCGTTGGGACGCGTTCACGAAACCGCGAAACCGTACAAACTTGCGGCTGTCAGCAATCTTCGAACCGTATCTTCATCTTCAGACCGCTGCTGGATATATCCCAATCTAGGAATGTTGGATTTATGTCGTACCGGCTGGGATATAAGTCATAGTGGCTAGATATACGCCATGCTGGATAAAGGCCTATCCCCCAAAACTAGGTCCAATCATTACGGTCCCCTGATATTTTGTGATAGAAAAGTTATTCCAGTAATAATGTAAAGCGGTTTGACACGCTTCCATAAAACAACACAGAGCATAACACTTCTTAACATAACACATGTAAATAAATTCTTACCATGAGATTGTAATTTTGATGTTTTCGTCTTTCTCATTGCCTATAGGAATATCTATTGTTGGTTCTGTAAAACAAACTATAATAAAGACGAGTTTTTATTTGGCAAAATTATTGCAAGTATTCAAATTCATTTCTATATGTTTTATAAAACCACTGTCTTATGAAGTTAATAAAGCGATACCATGCTACTGTAACATTTCACAATACACATTATAGCTTTTCACGACATACCAACATAACTCGAGGCCTAGCACAACTTTACATTTCTATCACGACATTAAAACACCTAACAACAAATTATGTGCCGGTATAAGTTGTTAATGCCGTGTATTTAATAATAAAACTCGGAGGTTATAATGTAACAAACTCACCGAACTATGATCTGAGGAAAGAATGATATAACGTTGTAACATAATACTTTACTACTACGTGGAATAATGCTGTCGATTTCAAAAGAAATCTAAATATCTTACAAACGCATAGCACGCACGCACAACACTCCGCATCATGCACAATATATGTGCACTTCGCTTAGAAGCGCAGTAATGATGTCCAGAATCTGGACATTTTTGCCACCTTGCCCAAGGAAAAAGTGGCTAAACCTAAGCCAAAAAGTTGGCTAAACAAAAAATATATAGGAGAGTGAGTTATAAATATAAATTATAAATTAAGAAAAATATCTTGAATATCAATACAATTGTATTATTCATCTTCTGAATCTTGTCATTGATGCTTCATGTTTGTTTCTTGTTGTATTAGAAATTGACTGGCTAGTGGCTAAAGTGGCTAGATCTAGCTAAAAATTGGCTAAAGTGGCAACATGGAATCGGGATTCAATGTTCAGATATTGAGACCGGCAAGTAAGTACCTGTGCCTAGCTATCTTATAACGTCTAACAGTGATGTGAGTCTAAACTTATAAATAAATTTTCGTGCGTGGCATTAAACAACGCCAACAAAATTAAGTATTCTTAACCAGTCATCTTTGGGGCCATAAAAAATGGCCCGCGCGGACCTTTTGGCTTGGAAATAATCACGCCTTTTCCCATTCGGGGTGGCAGAGGCACAGTTGTGCCCACGTCTAGCGAGTTATTCAATACTCTAAAACCTAAGCAAAATAAAAACCAGATCCGGTCGCTCTTGCAGACAGAGGGTCTATCTATGTATTTAAATCAAAACAAAGGAAGTGTAAATAAATACTTATTAGAAGGCTTTATTGAGTTGGATTACAATAATATAGAGGAATTTAACTAGTAATAGGCGAATTCAATGAATTTTAGTAGCAACGAACCTTAGATTCGATACTGCCATTTCACTTAAATGTTAACTTACTTGTTCGCCGCTGTCTAGTGAAAACAATAAATGACGAACCTACACTCCCTCCTACATATTCTATTTTGGTTTTGTAACAAGTGCGGTTCATTTCTTGAACTGTATTATCTAATAATATGCTTAGAATATTTTCAGGTTTTATAATTGATTTATATCTATTGAAACCGATGCAAAGAAATTAAAGACAATCCATTTCCTAAACAAAATAAAACATGTCTCTTGAATAAATATTTTTATTAAATAATAATAAATCATTCTTTTTATTGCAACGAAATTCACATTCTGTGAAATTTTCAACTATCTATTACTGTTCATGAGATGCAGCTCGCTGACGTACAGGCCGACGCGACGACGGGCGGAGGCTTAGTAACGAGTCCCGATTGGCACCCTTCGGGTACGGAACCCTAGACAAGATACAGAGGTGTGTCTGGACCATTCTGTATTTCTATTTTCTATACCGCTATGTATGTTTAGTATTATGTGAAACGTAAGAGGGATGGTGTATCTTGATTTGAACTCTATACCTACAGTTGTGTAAGGCTGAGATTGTAAAATCGTTGCAATAGGCCATTTATTAAGTACCCATTTTTGGCGTTAAAACGGAGGCTTTTAAATTGTAATTAAAATCAATCTCAAGTCATTCAATAGGATTATGAGAGATGAGTATTACCTAGTTTAGCCCCAAAATGTTTGGTTAATACTAGCCGAGAAACAATTACTGAAAAAGAGATGCATAAATACTTAATAAAAAAATAAGTTTATGAAAAATACTGTACAGAGAGTATAAGGGTCTAATATTTATTTTGAAAATAAATACCTACCATATAGTATGTTATATAATACCTACCATATTGTATGTTATATTTTTTGTTGTACAACAGTGTAAATAAGAAATTGGTTTGCAAAGTGATAATTCTTAGATGTAATAGTTTAAAAATGCTACAATATAGTGCATAGACAATTCTTTCGCCTTGACCTAAGTATAGGGTTTATGATAATAAATTTATCGTGTGCAAAATAATCAAATTTAGGAGTTCTGTTATTTCTATTGGTTTCTGTGTCCGTGGTAAAAATACCCAATTTAATAAAAAAAAAAACACTGAATCAAAATCAAAATGTTATTTCAAAAAATGATAAAACGTTCATATTTAGTTCGGGAGCAATTAATTTTTATGAATTATGAATGAGTTTATGTGGTTTTTAGACTGATTCAGAGATTTTCAGGTTAAATCTTCAACCTTTGACGTGATTTTTCATCGATTTTCCATCATACATAACCCTTTAAGGAGGGGACTACCTATATCTAAATCTTCTTGATAAATCGCTATTCTGGTATTTATAAGTTCTGTCACTTTCAATTGTCCCTTCAGTTCGTATGGATTTATTTATATTTTAATAAATAAGTCATAATTATCGTTAGAAAAATCTCTGAATACGGAAAAAATATAATTGAGTTAGGATGTAAAATTGTTAAAGAAAGATTGGGAAAGTTAGCAATTTTACTTTCAGATAGTTTAAATAAAACTGGGATTTGAAATTGTATTAAAATAGAAAAGATCTAAAACTCAGGCGATAAGGTTTTTATGTTAACGTTACTGTTTTTTTAACATTTAAGTTTGTTTGTTGTTTGTAAATATGTTTTTGGAGCAAGCTTCCGGTTTCCTAGAAGAAACATAGACGGTTTATGTTTTTTTTTGTAACCCAACATCTCTTCATTTTAATAAAATTATGTATATTACTAATTTTTAATCAATAAAGCACTTATTTTATGAAACTGTTCAATAACTATTTGTTTTATTGTCTCCATATGTTTATCTATGTGTGTAAGTGTATGCTTGTCAAATTCGTACGAAGTACTCCCATGGTCATCTTTCGTCCCCGTCGCCCGCAGACCATGGGAGTGCTACGTACGAATTTGACAAGCTGTAATTAGTGACTAGTCTAACTAGTATTTTAAGCACCCCGGTTGAGACTAACTATAAATCATGGATGAATAAATAGTGGGTCTGTGGGATTGGCAAATTGTAAACAGAGAGGTATATAATAAAGATTAATCGAACCCCTTCATGGTCAACTGATCCCACATAAAATTCATCCCGCGGGCTGAATGGCCCCTTTTGATTTTTTTCGTGGGTGACTCGACCCAACAGCCTACAGGCCCAGTTAACCACTTATCCCACTTACAGGTCTACTCAACCCGCGGGCTCATTCAACCACTCTTAGCATTAAAGAGTCTTCTCAGCCCGTGGGCTCAGTTTACCACTCTCTATTAGGTATGAGTTGTCTGAGCCCGCGGGTTTAGTCGACCCCTATCCGAGGCTTAAGGGTTTACTCACCCTACCGGCTTAATGGTTGTCACTAGACGGATTCGTGACAAAGGTAAGTATTAAAAAGGTAATGTGATGAAATTCAGCACTAATGGGACGTAAGCTTTTCTGGACTGGAATAACCCTTACGATAAAGGGTAATAAACACGGCTACATGAAACAAATATTTAATTTCCACGACAGTACATCAAAATAAAGTAAATTCTAAATGCAAATTAAAAAAAACATGGAAATTAGTGCCTATTAAGCTTGCTTGAAGAAAAAAGAAGCTACCTACATTCTTAAATGTTCGATACAGAAATCGAGGCTAATTTTTTTGTTTTATAAGTCCAACACTGTTTCAGAAATGTGATCATTCACTTCCATTATTTCGCTTTTTCTTTTAGAAAATTCAGTTTTTCTTATTTTTTTTACATCGTTTTTCATCATCCGTTGCATTATTACAAGAAGTTGAATAATGTTCGATTTCGGTTTCAAAAGTTTATTAACCTTGCTGTGCCACCCCTCGATAGCATTATTTGTGCGGTTTACTTGATTATGACATGTCCACCGGCCAAAATAAATCGATTTTGGGTCCATCCATGTTTTATAGAAGTATTCGTTAAAAGATTTTGCAATTTTTGTTTTCGGTCCTTTATCTAAGGCGAACAGCCACGCGTCGAGTAATTCCTCAAAAGGCAAATGTGCCAAGGCAGATAGTCGCTTGATATGGACCTTGCCCAGTCTAGTCTTCTGTAGGCCACATTGCCTCGCCTTTCTCCAGAGGCATTTCGTGAAATGGTAGTAGCATCCTTGGATCTCTACACCTGGACATGTATCAATAATTGCTGACATGAGCGATTTTTCATAATCCACTTTAATATTGATGGGATTCCAATTCGTTGCTTGACTTTTTATGAGTCTAAATAGTAAGCTGTATGTTTGTTTGTTCTTATTTGGCAATAACGCGTATAATATTGGTACCACTTTTATGTTTTCTCTATCGCTACCGAGGTCGACGTGTAGCGTCAGAAGCTGGTAAAAATTCCTTTGGCATGATTTAAAGGTCCCGTCTATGTAAAACATCTTACCCTTCGATAGCCAAGTTTTTAATTCTGGGCATGAGAATACTAAAATCCTGGTATTCTTTTCCGTGTAGTCAGCAAACAACATGTTTTTAAATTTGTTGGGTATTAAAACATCAACAGCCCGTTTATAACTTATATTATTTATGCCTAATGCCTTGTACCGTTTGCGGTATATTTTTTTTTCACATTTTCAAAAGAGGAAATTTTGGTCACTTTATCTAAACCGGCATCTTGAATCTTGCCGGTAACATCCTCATAAATCTGTGCCACAGGTGTCATTAAGTCATGGGCGTCTTTTTCGTTAATGGTGTTCATGTGCTTTTTTATTTCGCAAGTAGCATAGTTAGCCTCATGATTATGAGGAGTTTCGCTAATGATAACGGAACTTGTTTCATTAATTGTCTTTACTACAGCATAGCACTTACTTTCTACACAACGCCATAGGATAGTGTCGTCTTTATTCTTTCTCTTAACGCGGTAACTATACCCAGCACGTATCATTATTCGGGTAAGTACTTGTAAAGACACATTGAATTTGGGGGAGGAAGGCGTGGAGGGGGGGAGGGGAGGTCCCCCCACCTACCCCCCCTTTTAGGAAACCACTAGTTTTTATGTTATGGAGGTCCAAAGATTGAAGAAAATGCCTACATTTTTTGGATTTCGGGGGAGTTGGAGGAGGAGAGGGGTTGGAGGAGGGGTTGCCAAGAGTAGGGGGTCGCCTCGCTCCGCTCCGCTTCGCTCCGGCTCCCGGGTCTGCTGTAACGTGTGAACCTAACAAACCTATCTTTAGTTTTTAAACAGGAAGTGACCTAAAGCAACCAATTTGGTTCTGATAAACTCCATAAAGTAGTTAGTAAGTAAACAAAGCCAAAGTCGTCCAGAGAATCACGGATAAAACGAGAGCGCAACAGAACATTCACGAAACACGGAAGGAATCGAAATGAAATGAGCAAGTAGGGGGTCGCCTCGCTCCGCTCCGCTTCGCTCCGGCTCCCGGGTCTGCTGTAACGTGTGAACCTAACAAACCTATCTTTAGTTTTTAAACACGAAGTGACCTAAAGCAACCAATTTGGTTCTGATAAACTCCATAAAGTAGTTAGTAAGTAAACAAAGCCAAAGTTATCCAGAGAATCACGGAGCAGCGAAGAACGAGAGCGCAACAGAACATTCACGAAACACGGAAGGAATCGGAATGAAATGAGCAAGTCATTATGTCAGAAAATACAAAATTGCTGACGCAAATTTCTACCATTACAACAAAATCTTGTAATTTCTACTAAACTCATGTACCAATATCCAACGTTGGAGCTTTTGAGTTTGACATTTGTCGTTCCGAGATTGGCCAAGTTGTAAAAATCGCGTAAACATATTTTATAATTAAAGTGCTAAAATGATGTTTCCTAAATCAGAAAATGGTATCAGAGGATAGCTAAGGACCCCCCCTAACCACTTAAGTACTCCAATCTTCAAATTTCAATGTGTCTTATATGTATAAGACCCAACCCCATTATTCGGCCGCCTCTTTGTGAAGTAATAAAATCAATTGCATCTGAACTAGATGATGGGGAGCACGGTTTGTGGCTGCATTTTATTCTAAAAAGCGATAACTTAGAGACGAATAATCGTGCACGCAATATTTGTAACCAAGACTCAAATCGAAGTCGGTATGACACTACTGACATATTAAGAGTGATAAGTAATAAGATATTGCAGGCCAGTAATAATAATAACTAACAATGTTACGCAACCTCTTTACATTAATGCGAAAGGAACTTGAATAAGGGGAATCCCCCGTAATTACCGTAAAATGGGGTAAGCTGGGTCGAAATAGAAGTGCAAACTTGAATAAAAGGTGAGAGAGCGAAGCCGCGGGCATCAGCATGTTTAGTAAATGTACTGACAAATCGTTGAAATAAGTAATACCTACTAGTTACGTAGACCGCAGACTGCATCTTTTGTGGAGATTAGGGAACTATTCTCCCATGGGTTGAGTAAACCCTGAATCAGTAGAGTGGCTGATTGAGCCCGCGGGCTGAGTCAACCCTAAACTGGTAAGGAGTAGTCGACTGAGCCCGCGGGCTGACTTGACCATAAAACGGCAGAGTGGTAAACTGAGCCCGTGGGATGAGTTATCGAGGCAATGGCTCGAGTCACCCACGAAAAAAATCAAAAGGGGCCATTCAGCCCGCGGGATGAATTTTATATGGGATCAGTTGACCATGAAGGGAATCGAACGTGTTATTCCTAGTACCTATTCGGTTTCTACATACTATTACAAGTTTAATAGGTACGTCATAAAATCAAAACAACCTAATTATATAAAAAAATATGCTAGCGTAAAGCCCCAAGGCAATTAATTTGTTTTGTACTTTCTCTTCTTGAGCCACCCGTGAAGCAAGTACCACCGGTTGGTCTGTTTCTATTTCCTAGTTTTCTCTTGTTCCTATGTGGATTCGATATTTCTTTTCAAATCGTATTTCCTTCTTTATCAGGTCGTTGTTTGTCAGTAGCAAAGCCAATTTACTACCTGACGTTCATATAATGGGCGTAAGTCCTGGGTACATGGAGTTGCCTTTCGATCAGCTGATCATTTTTCGGTATCGTATGTTCAGTTGCTGCCTTTTTTACGTTTTTACGTTTTACGTTTTCTACGTGCAATGGGTTTAGTTGAGCATTGTTGGTAAGGATGCCGTTGGTGTAGACCTCATGGCTCCTGTGATCATAATACATGCCAATCTTTGTATCTTGCCAAGCTCTTTTTTCGTAGTTGCTAGTTCTGTTCTATTTCACCATGCAATAGACCCGAATATAATCCTTGGTAGAATAATTGCCGTGTTGATACAATGGACGATCTCTGGCTTTATTGCCCATTTCTTCCGTACGGCTGTCTTGCATTTGAAATAAGACTTGTGGCCTTTGGGCAACGTAGCTTGATATGGGTGTCAAAAAGTTCATTCTCGAGTCGAAGGTGACTCCTGAATGGTTTTGTATCTAGCGTACCACTTGCAGTCTTGTACCTTTTAACGTAATGGGAAGCAATTTAATGTTTTTCCTTTTATTCGTGATGACTAGCTTGGTTTTCTCCGGGTTTAGATCGAGAGATTCTCTTGATACCACCGTAGCACCGTTCCTATTGCGACCTTCATTAAAGATCTCATCGTACCTATCTAGGACTTTTCCTCTTATAACAATAGCCCCATCATCTGAATACATCTGGAATCTATGTTCATGTTGGCTACCGTTTCAGGATTGGGCAACGGATGTTATCCTCTGCAGGCCGCATTTCTCAGCTGATTCTCGTGGATTTTTTGAGCAGTTTCAATAATTCATTATTCATCTTTTTTTTTTTTGTCGATTCAGCTTTGAGCTTTTTTGAGCTTTTTTCAAAATGGCGCAGATGTGGGGGTTTTAAAATTGAAAAACCCGCTACAGTCCAAACAGCTTTGTCGCGGAATAACGCGAATGCAACGTTTTGTTTACTTTGGTGAGTTCGAAACACACCCGCCTGTCACTTTAAATGTTTTGTTTTGACGGGAATCGGGGAGAACCTCGCCTGTCCTTTGATACGTATCCCTATATAGTCTGTGTTTGATACACCCTTTTTTACTACTGAAGGTAATTTTATATCTACTAACAATATTAGATGATAGTCTCAGCTTAAAGTTTACGTTTTAAGGTACCGCCGTATAGGTAAGGCCCACTTTTTTACAAATCGAAATAAAAGCTTTATTTAACCACCCTCAAGGAAAAAAGGCTTGGGTACAACGAAAGTTATGATTATTTCAAAATAAAAATAAATGTACTTTTTATAGCTATAACGACGGTAAGTTACTTTTTTGAACGTTTATAAAAACCTCTTTTTTGGGCTTTACTAAATATGGTGTCGATAATAAGGCCCGTGCCGATTGTAGGTCGTTTAGCGTAAAAGTATGCATTAAAGACAAAAATATGAACATTGATTGAATAAATATGAACATTGGTCCTCAAACGAATGAAAGAGAAAATAGAGAATGAGTCCGATTTTATTTAACACAAGTTTTCCTAAATTGTACAAAGGCTATCCCACCTACCTACCTAATTAAATACACGGAAGTAATTGACCCCTGGGCGACGCGGAGATGGAGGTAGGCAGCGGCTATCCTTGTCAAGGCCGTATAGCGGTGGCCAGGGAGACGATGGCGGACAGTGGTTAGTAGTGACTAGGCCATGTAGCGGTGGTCAGGTAGGACGAACCGTATTAGATCCCTGATTCTTTGGTATTGACTTCTTTGGGGGGGGGACAATCTTCAGCTTTTAGACGGAGGGAGTAATAACTTATTCCTTTTTCAGCGTTATCCGGGCCATCAGTGCCCGTTTATCTGGCCTCTTAGTTCTTCTCACTCTGAAAGATGTAGCGAAAAAGAGCACTTTCTTGGTTTTTCAAGTCTAAGGAAAACTGTCTTTCTTCCAAACTTCAAACATGTTTTTCGATTTTGAATTTGACGTTATTCAACTCGACGTTACTGTAACCTTTATGAACAAGAACTTGTTTATGTCAAATAATATTAATCATAGCAACGCGGCTTGAATAAAGGGGCCAGCAAGAGATAAAGACTATATGAAGCGTATAAAAAAACATAGATCAAATAGCATGTAGTCAAAAATGTAAACCATAACAATTTTCATAGTTATTCCTACGATCAAAACTGGAAATCAAGTCCATTGCATGAAGCTGGACTATTTATCAGACGACATTACTTGAGTGCAAGGTTCAGGTCCTATAAAACGTGAAGAGGATATCACACCAATTTTCAAACCCTGTCTGAATTTGGTGAGTCATTTTAGAAACAGTGGTTAGTGTAGCGAAAACCCTACACTACCCAAAAAACCCGGGGAATAATGCACAAGGTCATGTGGCAGCGGAAGAGCACAGTTCGAGCACTTTTGGCGCGTTATACCACCTATATTCGTAACCACTTTGGGAAGAACGTTTCCATCGTTTATGAGGGCTACCCCGAAGATGCTACCAAAAAAAAAAACAGCGGAACGACTCCGGCGCTACGCAACTCATTCCAGCTACGAATTGACGTTCGCTGAATCCACAGTAATTCAAATTGTTCAAGAGCATGTATTGGGCAATGAGAACACCAAGATACGTCTAATAACTCTTCTTTGTGACTCCTTTCAGAAGGAGGGAGTAGAAGCGGTCGTTACCGAAGAAGATGCGGATCGAGAGATCGTCATGACGGCGCTTTCAAAAAGAGCAGTAGCCGATCGGGTCGTCACAGTGGGAGAAGACGTCGACTTGCTCGTTCTTCTCAATGGCTTAGGCGCTGAAGAGACAAAAGTCTACCTTGAGAAGAGCACGAAGGGGGAAGCTGGTTGCTGTCACTACTCTACGACCTCCTACAACCACCAGGATTCCCAGCGATCACCAGGGATGGTGTACTTTTCACCCACGTGTATACCGGGTGCGATACCACCTCAGCACCGTTTGGCCAAAATCATCACACTTCTGAGCAGGTCTTCCTTCGGCCAGAATCTACCCCACAAACCGTGAGAGAAGCAGGCATCAAATGCTTTGTGGCTATATAGGGGGGTGACTTCAGCAGGGATACTTTGGATTTCCTGACGTTTGTCACTGAGACGGTGCCGCAGGTTACCATGCAGCAAGGTGCTACCTCCAAGTGCAGAAGTGGCAGGAAGTCAACTTGAATCCCACTGATTGGGAGTGGAAGCTGTCTCCTCATGGACTCACCCACATCCCCACCACCTGCCCTTCTGCGAAAATGTTTATGTAAATGCAAGAAAGGGTGCTCTGGGAGCTGCTCGAGCAGAAAGGTTAGGCTCCACTGCTCAGTCCTCTTGCCAGTCATGCGGTGGCAAATTGTGCTTTAACGTCCCGGATTTGGAAGTGAAATGCTCGGACGATGAAGATGACCAGACTCCAGACTGGGCGCCACTCCCAGCGTCCATCACAGCCATCGAGACAGCATCTTCGTGCGAGCCCAAGCCCGGGCCGTCTAAGATAAAAAGAAAGGCATGATTTCGCAACCAAAACACAATATTTACATGATTTATCTAAGTTTTGTTGTAAGGTGACTATTTAAAAAAAACGCATTTTGGAAAAAATGACCTATTCTCGAAGAACTGTATCTTAAGAAACAATGGCTTTATAGCGCTTACCTTGATCTTAAATTATAGCAAATTTAGTTAACTTTAAAGTATGTATAGTTACTATACTGGTCAGATCCTTTTTTCACTGAAATATTCAGCAAAAACTGAAAAAAGTCCGGAAATTTCATGTTTTTGTGTACACCGCCGCTCGCACAGCACTTTGGAAATTACAAATCTGGTATTTTAATATTGGTTTAAGTCCTAGCAACACATAAACAATTCAGAACGACCTGACCTTTTGCAAGCACGGAAGGTAAACCTTGACTAGTTTCGCGCCAATGTTACGCCAGATCGACGAATTGGTACCTAATCTTTCCAAGCGCGCCACACAGTGAAATATGAAGTAAAATTGTTTGCATATAAAATTAAGACTTTCTTCTGATGTAAATAAAAGTAACAAATAATGTAATTTAAAAATCAATGTCGCGAAAAGCGGAATTGCTACTTGGTCATTTTTCACTCTCCACTACGTCACTAGAAATAAATATTTATTCGATTGTTTTACCTATAATCATCAATAATTTTGAAAATTTAATGCAATTTCACTTTCGCAATAAAATATCGTTTTTTTGCCAGTAACAGAAGTTAGAGACCGACTAGGTATTATAATGTGACTATATCTAACTGTTGCGGGTGTCAGTCTTCCTGTTCAAAATAATAAAACTCTAATTGAAATGCAGATATTTATTACTTCAAAAAGCATAGTTTAAAATTCCTGACAAGAAAACAAAACCTATGCATACTTTTATCCGACTCATACCAAAATGTAATATTATAAATTAAGTGATCCTAATTGTACAAGCTGCAACTTCAAATTAAATTCTCTATGCCGGAGGCAAAAGTGAAAAACTGGTTAATTTATGCAGGTATTCAGTGGTATTTATTGTGTATTAAAAATAATTAAATCCCGTTTTTTACTTTTGCCTGTGACATACTTTATTATATACATAGCTGCGTACAAACGATAATTAATTACAAAATAAGTTCTATACATACAAGTCGAATCTTACTACGAACGTGAATAAAATGACAATTTCACTTCGCCCTATTAATTTATTTATCAGAGCCCATTTGAGCTACGTCAAATCTATGACACAGATTAATAACTACGAACAAAAAACTCAACAGCCCCCCAAGACAAGTTGCATTCGCTACTTATCACTCGTCTGGACGCTCAGAAAATGTACCTACGCCACAGGCAGAATCATAATATATGTGATTTGACTTTAGCGAGCGAAATGGACCACGTGACTTCAAGGCAAATGTCAAATCTCATTAATTTTCTGAGCGTCGAGACATGCCATTGACGTTAATAGATTGAGGCACTGTAGGGTGTTGTATCTGTCATACATTCTATGAATCACGTGACAATATTGGTCATAGATTTGACGTAGGGAAATCCTACGAGTTGACTTATTCATTGAGTGAAATCACGGATTTTCATAAGGTCTTTCACCGTTTAGTATAACCGACATTTTGATACGGACTCACTGTTGCATCTTTTTATAAAAACGTTCCTCAGAAATATTGTTGAAGTCATTGATTTAAAAAATCAGAAGAATGAAACTATGTTATGTTGTTGCAGGACGATTTGGCAATGAAATAAATTGTTATTTAGTGCAATACCAATTCTAAAATCACCATAGTGAATAAAATAAATACACTTATCAAATTTAACCTAATCAATCACCTAGCAATAATATTAAAAACAATAAAATATCAATTTTGAATACGTTTTCACGCTCATTCAAGTATACTTCTACAATGTGTAGGAACCTTATGCATGAGTTCTACGACATGTAACAGAAAAGTGCGGTAACATTTGAAGGGTTTGTTAGGGGAATTATAATAAAGAACTTTTAAACCGATTTGATCAGAGCAACTTAATCTTTCACTCATCTATGCGTATCTCGGCCGCTCAGCCCAAAACGTATGGAGATGTCAAAAATAAAGTTGCTCTGATCAAATCGGATTCAGATCAAGACTTGTTCAGAATGATACCCGTCTAACACCTTAAAGTGTGACTACACCCTTCTGTTAGACATACTTCGATAAAAAGGCGCGCCCCGCCGCTACTCGCCGGCGAGACAGCGAGCGTACTTAAGACGCGAGTGAGCGTGACAACGTACCTATGTAGTAATGGAGGGGGCGCGCCCTCCACCCGTGGCAGGCAGAGCGCGGCGGGGGCCGGGGGTTGGTCGCGCAAGGTGGGGGACACAGCTCTATACAGGTTGACATTTAATTAGCTGACCATAGTTTGGGCACGCCAGGTTCACTTCAAACAAATCAGCGACAATAGCCGCACACACACAGCTACATTGCATTCCGTATAAGCACACGCCACCACACGCACACATTGCCAAGTTTCGGGTTGTTTCGGGTGGTACGAGACGAGGCTATGCAATGCATGCGACGAGTCAACGTCGTTCGTCCGGGCGGCACGTGTTACAATACGCGAAGTATACCCCCTCCAAGCGGCAGTCAGAGGCAGAATACGGGGCATCACCTATAAGTAGGTACTTGTTTTACCGTGCAGCGAGCGACGACCGACGACGCAACAAATCCGCACTGCAACCCGCGGCGCTAACCGACAACCCTAGCCGTTTGAGCAAGAGTAGGTAGTTATCATGCGAACAGAGGCCGAGTGAACTTACTATTTCTTATTTATACTATGGTTTGGGGAATGATAGTACCCATCATTATGAACAGGGTCACAAATGAAAAAAATATTTCGTACCTCAGTACATTGAAACGCCATTTTTTTTCATTTGCGACCATATGTTTCTTTATTTATTTTATTTATTCATTTATTGATCTTAAAAAATCCACAGCTAATACAATTATGTAAGGCAAGAAAAATAATCTTAACATTAGCCAATAACGGATTTACATTTTTTTGTTTAAATATTATAAGACAAACGTACTTGGCGATTATACTTATATATAGAAATTATAACTAAAACTAGTTATACATATATGTAACTAGTGTTGATTTAGTTTTAAAAATTAAATTTATATTATTGCAAGTTGAGATGTGGTGTGCCGGTTGTGTAAGTAGTGTAGGTTGCATGTGTTGTGTAGTGGTGTGAGTGTAGTTGTAACTGTATCTGCTTAGCCCTACGACGACGATGCTCTTGGGATCGGGACTGTGTCTATTGCATTTCCACTAAGCAGGGTGAGTATTCTTGGGGAAAGTTGTTCATAATGATGGGTACTATCATTCCACAAAATATGGTCAGCTAATTAAATGTCACCTGTATGGCGCATAGCTCTGTCTCCCTTCCCCGCGTCAGTACCCGCGGGGTCGGCATGCTACGGACTACGTAATGTATCTGTACACTCTGCACACAACAACCTTCCATTACATGCTCTTATTATGCTTTTAATCAATTAGTCCCGCGGCATTTCCGGTTCCCAGCGGCGCCGATATTGCAGAACATCTCTAACAGTTTTACTGCAACGTTTTAAATATCATTGGAAATATATTGTTCAGTATTTTAGCACCGCGACGGCACATTAGGGATATTCACGACACTTATACAGTATGGTGTTCTAACCGCCACCCTCAGACTTTTAATGATAAATTAATTTGAATTTACTATGGAAATCACTGAAGTTATCCTTAATGTATCATTAAACGACTCTGGGTAGTTAGTTAGTTATGTCGTTAATAAATAAATACTATATACGTCGAAGCGTAAAATGCCTGTAGATTTTATATATAGAGGCAGAGTTATTTTGTGATTTTTTACAGAGTTCAGTTAACTCGACGGTTGGGTCTCAAATTCGTTATCTATCTACATTTATTTGAGACTCGCATTCACCGCAATTTTTTTAAAGTGAAATATATGACGTTTTTTTATGTAATTATTATATGTAATAATTTTTGTATGTTATTATTTTATATACCTATGCAGCCGATCAATATCAATTTAGGTAAAACCGCATCACTATTCAGTAGAATCATGGTGAATGCAACAAATCGGCGAAATAAACTTCCAAGTTATAAACTTAACCACTAAAAGATACACGGATAAAGTAACACATCTTAACGTTACGCTTAAAATAAAAATATTTGGTTCTCACTAAACAAAATATACTAAATCACTCGCACTCGTTTATATTCATATATATAGCTCTAGACTCTAGAATATATAAATCAAGGCATTCAATATATTAATTTTAGTTAGATCGGACACAATTGCCACTTCCGTCTCACAATAAAACTGACGTGCCTAAATAAATGTGTTTTAGAGTTTCGTAAGAATCCAATTCTAGTTAAACTTTTCAGATTTTAATGATAGACAGTGGTAAGGGTTCGTGATTTACGAGCCACTCTAAGGCCCATATTAATAAAACGCTCTCAGCTGTGAGAGCTGTCATAAACACGTACTTGAGATGTTTTCATAAGTTTCTGCGTCTAAGTCCGTGACTACGTCAGAGTAAGTACGTTTTATTAATATGCGCCTAACAATCCGTGTGAAGCATCGAGCCCTAAAGATAGAGCAATATAAGTAGATTCGGGCGTGCTCAATGTTATTGTATTAATTACACAAGTCAATTTTAAGTTTAAAAAGAATCGCAGTGACACTAATGTTACTACGTAACAATATTCAAAAAAGCCTATTATTGTGATTTTACGACATAGAAAATTATTTAGCAATAGGTAGGTAACGGTGTTATATAAAGGTGTAGGTAGTCATAATGATGTCGTTCATCGCCGCTTACAATATTACTACACCTCAGGCTTTGTTCTTATTAGGGCTGACAGTGAACGACCGACTATTTCGCTTCCATATAAAGGAGACTGGGCATTTTGTTCGGACCCACCGTGTCCACAAATAAAACTAGTCGGTGTACGTTAAAGTCTATATAAATACTATTCAATGATATTTCTAAAGGGTAATTTGACCGCCTCTAACGAAGAAAAGCCTAAATAAATGGGGTAAAGGATCACATAATCAAACAAATGCATCTATTTGATTCCTACTCTCATTAGATTGCAAGTAATACCTCATTTCGCAAGCACCGGCAAGAAAATTCGCGGCCGGCCATGACACCTTTATTTTTACAAATCGACCACTACTTCTAGCACACACCACTAGCTCTAGTGGCAGCCTACAGGTTAAATTTTTGCGAAAATCATACTTTCTTCGTTGAACCATATAACTTTTTATTCCCATACCATAGTTGTGTTCAAAACACACATACTGTTAAATCAACCTTACACCCTCAAAATAAACCACATTTAGATAATGGACACGAACTTCGCGGTACCGAGTCCAAAATTCCCAGGTGTCCTTTGACACAACGGCTTGTCAAATGTATATGGAAACTTGACAGTCAGCCGCTGACTGTTAGCTGTAGTGATAACAATGCCTTACTGTTACATGGCGATTATAGATTTGTCTTACAGTATTATAGAGATTGCATCACATTATTGCAAAATGACATTTATTACAGCAATATTCAGTGTTCTTTGAACCAATATCACTATGTTGTATTACCTAAATATAATAAATATACTTAATTATACTTATTGACAAAAAGCCTTTCATACCAGCACAATCGCCACGCCTAATAAATTAATATTAAGTTATATAATAATATCTTTGCTAAGAAGACTTTGTCATCAATTGTGAGTGAGATTTTTAAAAATTTTAGACACTAATATAAATGAATGTAACTAAAAATCAAACAGATATCATAAATATCTTGACCAGCAAATGCAAATTTAAATTAGGTTGATAACACATTTAAATATAAAAACTGCCAACCACAATTGATGACAATAGTTGTTAAGACAAGATGCTAAAGTCTTATCAAAAGCCTTATAATAATCTAAAACCGCTGTTATTTATATCAGAAAATTGTGTATTAATTATGCGTTAAAAAGTCATTACATATTCCAGTACGTAAAAGCGAAAACGATACACAAAAACTGCTCCACAGTAATAATTCTAGGATACATTTTCCATCGGCTTTACCGCCATCAAAACACATAAATAATGGATAATATCAAATTAACCACAATACAAAATATTTAGGCAGTATTTCCTAACCCTTAAAGTTATAAACTATGTATATTGAACAACTTCGAATTGATGTTATGTGAACTTTGTAAAAAGATTACAAGGAACTAACAACAAAGTAAGCGGTTGACCTGACATAAGTGACCCTTATTCTCGAAGATGTTGAGGTCACTCGAGTCGTCTACTTTTTCGATACTTCCAAATGTTCGTGCTTACTTCTTAGGCCCGACTGGCAGAATGCGAGTAAACTCTATTCTCGAATTGACTTTGATTATAGTTAATTTGAGAATAGCGCAAGCTCGCGTTGTATCTGTTGGGTCCTAGCATCAAATGCAGAAGCGGCTAGCCAAGACAGAAAAACAGTGTTACCGGATAAACTGCAGTTCGTTAGGATATGACAGAACTTTTAGAACGGCAATGAATGATTCGATAGATTTAGTTCAGGCGCTCTCACACTTAGTTTAGTAACTTTTTTCGAGAACCGGCATTGGGGTAGAAAACTGACAAATTAGTAAGTAGCACGCAGAGGGCGCCAAGTGTTTGTAAACACAGAGTAAGTAAGGAAAGAGTCTCGTTCGTCCAAGTTGGCAACGCAAGTTTAAGCAGAGTTTCGAATCAGAGGAATTAATTGTCAATATCCAAATAACTTTGTTGTTAACAATGTTTCACAAGCGACAAAAATCAAAAATTTATGTTGTCGCGATTTGGTATAATTTTGAGAAACTGCGTAGCAGCAACTAAGGTTTTGAGTTTCGCTGATCGCAACTGGTTTCGGTTGCTGCAGTTACTGATAGTAAGTTCCTAATTGCCCCAACTATAGTCGCCGTTCGCCGAAAAGAGTTATTAGAAAAGAAATGAACTAGCGTATTTTTTATGAATGACGAATGCGCCCTTACTGGTTATCAGTATTGTTGAGTCTTACTGGAATTGTGTGCATGAGACACCGCTCTTTTAAATCGTGTTAGCGAACAGTAGTCTGTTATACACACATTCATAAGTTCTTTTCTTTCTCACTCGTTTCGGCGAATATACTAATGCATCTGACTTTGCATCAGATATAACAAGTTGATAGTTTTAACGTATATTTAATGTTCTGATAATCTCTGAAGGCGTCTATCATCCTCAGAAATTGAGCAGATTTTTGCAACTGCGAGTGTTTTATGACGTATTTGAATGAACTAAATCGCAAGTTTGATAAATTGCCATCAAATTCCATGTCAGAGATATAACCTGGTCCTTTTTGTTGCTGCAATGCAACTGGCCGCCGCTTCAAAAAGTTGACAGCTGCGGCAAATATGAACGGGTCGGAAAAAATCGATAACGTTCTAAAAGGTTTGTCAGTACAAAACGAACCGTACCGAAGCTGCAGTAACGTAGTAAGACGGCGAGGGTTTCTAAAACAGACGCGCACGTCGCTTCAGCTCGTTCCGACGCCAGTTGGGCAGGCGGTAGAAATCCGCCCGTCCGATCTGCAGGATAGCCTCGAACTCCGCGTCCGACAGATGGCGCTGGGGGGGGTGAGAATCGGTTAGATATGTTGAATTCATTATCTGGAAGGGTTCGCCCCCCTCGAAGCTCGAAGGGCTAACGAAAACGCACATAAAAAAACAAATAATCAGTGTATCACCTGCCTGTTAAACTTGTCTACATCAGGAGTTAGCAGATATAGTGAAAACACATTACCGTAGGTCGTTTAACAGATCGTCTTATGCAACGACGTAACTTTCTACGTGTCGGACATTCTAATGATAGAACTGAACAGATGCTTAATCTTTTTCAGTCAAAAGTTTAATACTTAATATTAATGATGACAAAATGATTCAATATTACTATATTCAATCACTAAATCACCCCAAGAAGTCGATGAATAAGGAGCATACAGTTCTTCAGTAATCATAATTAAATCCGCAAATGGCCCGTATCAAGTCTCTGTTAGTTTACCGAAGTCCGATTGGCTGTGGATTTGTGTTAATAATTAAATTCTAAGAACAACAAATATTGTTTGTTGTAGAACACTACGTTACAAGGTTACGTTAGCTAACGAAGATGAATAATTTTTATTTTTAATCTCTAGGGATGTTCACCAAAAACATCGAAAGAAAGGGGGTTAGTAAGTTGAATTGACTGACTGACTATTGTGAAGGAATGTTTAACCATATGAGATATTAAATTAATGCTGTACACATCTCTTTGAAATAAAACAATACTAATAATAACATTTAAATAAAAATAATATTAATTATTTTTTATCATCATAATTATCATCAATCAGCCTACACCTACGTACCTACACTGCAGGGTACAATAAAGAAGCCGACGTGGTTAGCTCAGACTGGGCAGAGCTGGAGATGGCTGCAGATCGGACAAAGTGGAGATCTATACTGCGAGTCCTACTCCTATACCCCTGCCAAAGGGGTGTCAGGACTAAAGAAGAACAATGATGTTGCATTTGTAGGCTTCAAAACTTTGTGGAATGTTCCCAACATAGAGATATCATGACATATACTACTCTGTCAAGAAAGTACCGGGACAAGATCAATAATACACAAAATGTTAGTTATTCATCTAAATTTATTTTATCGCCTTCAAAGTATGCTCCTTCAGAAAAGATACACTTACGCCAACGAATAGTCCAATGATCAAAACATTTTTTAAACGCTTTTTCCGGAATTGAGTTCAGTTCTCGTCGCGAATTCTCCTTGATGTCTTCTACCGAATGAAAACGTGTGCCACGAAGTGGTAATTTGAGTTTAGGAAAAAAGAAGAAGTCGGCTGGAGCCATATCTGGTGAATAAGGTGGTTGCTCGATAGTATTTGTTGTGTTTTTGGTCAAAAATAAGTTTACAATTATGGCCTTGTGCGAAGGCGCATTATCGTGATGCAAAATCCAAGAATTTTCTTTCCACAAATCTTTCCTTTTTCGCCGAATTTGCTCTCTTAAACGCCGCATTACGCTCAAATAATATTCTTTATCGAATTCTATACCGTTTCACCTTCCGGTAAGAACTCCGAGTGCACAAAACATCGATAGTCAAAGAAAACAGTCAACATGACTTTAACTTTTGATCGACTTTGGCGTGGTTTTTTCGGTTTCGGTTCAGTTGGGAGGCGCCACTCCGAAGCCTGTTGACTAGTTTGCATGTCAAACTCGTAAACCCACGTCTCGTCACCAGTAACAATGCGTTTCAAGAATGTTGGGTCGGAATTGACTCGTTCTAGCATGTCCTCAGCGACTCTTATGCGATTGAGTTTTTGCAGAAAATTCTTTTGGGACCAGCCGAGCAGCAACATGTTTCATACCCAAGTGATTATTTAAAATGGTGCGGATCGACTCGTGAGACACAGAAAGTTCAGCGGCTATCTCTCTCAAATTTGAATGAGGATGTTCAGTCACTAATTCCTTCACTTTTGCGACGTTAACTTCAGTTGAAGATGTTGATGGCCAACCAGAGCGAGGCAAATCTTCTATCACATCTCGACCGCTTTTAAACGTTTTGTACCACTCATAAGCACGTGTTTTTGATAAAGTCGATTCACCGTAAGCCTTCTGTAACATTTTCAGTGACTCCGAACACGAAATTCCGTTGGCGATGCAAAATTTAAGACAAACTCTTTGTTCGATATTTTTGTCCATAGTGGAATTCGCAGTACACACTAGATATGATCTAACTAAAAACAGCACTATAATAAATATAAACAACAGATGCAACTCAAAATGTATATGCTCGTTGTTCCCTAGAGCACTACCATGGCCTCTATCTTGTTACGACATCTTGTCATATTGATCACTACAGCTTTTGTCGTATTGCGAGGTGACTTGTTGTATTTGTTGTGATCTCTGATAATATCTTCTGACCCCGGCTTCTCTCATTGGATTGATCTTACTCTTAGTTATTCTCTTCTGAACTGGCAT
Organism: Argyresthia goedartella; assembly: GCA_949825045.1. Classification (NCBI taxonomy): domain Eukaryota; kingdom Metazoa; phylum Arthropoda; class Insecta; order Lepidoptera; family Argyresthiidae; genus Argyresthia; species Argyresthia goedartella. The sequence goes on along the minus strand of OX463831.1, from coordinate 8,061,220 downwards.
TTATTAACGGACTTATTGATTTTAGGTATCTACTCTGACGTGGCTGGCTATAATTTTGGTTCCCGATTGCCTAACGAATTGTTCTGTTGTTCTCATACATTATCATGTCGATGTCGAAACAAACAAAAATTCTCAACGCTCAAGCTCGGGGCGAACTTATATCATTACTTTCACAATGAAAAATATAAAGGCGGGCCTCTGTTAACAAGACATCGCGTTGCCGCAGCTCTTGGCATTCACAAAAAAACGGTTTCCCGAATAATTCAGAAAAAAATCTGGAAATCGGGTCTTCGACAATGCCTTGAAAACGCCAAATTCTAGAAAGAGGCAAAAAGCAATAAGAAACCATATTTAAATACTACTCTAGAAAATAAATCCTGCTGCTTAAAAGCTATAAGAATTGTTAAAAAAATTAAGCTTATTTTCTGGATGTAATACATCTCTGAAGAAGGTCTTGAAGGATATAGGATTCAAATAAAAGAAGCTGACAAGCGTAAAATATTAATGGCGCGCCAAGATGTGAAACTGAAGCGACTAACATTCTTACGACAAACGAAGAAAGTAAAATATGGGGATATTGTCGTGTTTCTGGATGAAACATGGTTAAATGCAAACCATACGGTTTCGTACACATGGACCGATGATTCAGCGGCCTCCACATCAAAAGTCCCATCAGGGAAAGGAGCCCGCCTTATTATTTGTCACGCAGGCTCAGCTCAAGACTTCGTTCCTGACTACCTCATCGCATTTGCTTAAAAAAACAGGCGATTACCATGAGGAAATTAACTTTAATGTACATATTTAAATAATGATTCGAGAAGCTACTATTCAGCCTTGAGAATCGATCTACAATCGTTATGGATAATGCCTCGTACCATTCGGTACAAGCGGACAAACCACCTACTCAGCCAAGCAATAAAGAAAACATTGTCTCTTGGCTGAAGAAATGGTGTGTGTGCCAGTGCTGGTTTACTAAAAGCAGAACTGCTCAGTTTAGTCAAAGCTAATAATCCATGCAAACCAAGATATATAATTGACGAATTAGCCCAGGCCGTACTCCTGGGCTAATTCGTCAATTATATATCTTAGATTAATTAGATAATTAGATTAATTAGAATAACTAAGATTAATCCAATGAGAGAAGCCGGGGTCAGATGATATTATCAGAGATCACAGCAAATACAACAAGTCACCTCGCAATACGACAAAAGCTGTAGTGATCAATATGACAAGATGTCGTAACAAGATAGAGGCCATGGTAGTGCTCTAGGGAACAAGGAGGATATATATGCCATGATATCTCTATGTTAGGAACATTCCACAAAGTTTTAAAGCCTACAAATGCAACATCATTCTTCTTCTTTAGTCCTGACACCCCTTGGCACGAAGTAATAAGATTGCCGCCCTAGCACTGCCAATATAATGCCATCGAGCTTATTTCGGCCATGCAGCTCGAGAAAATGATGGGATTGCTACAAGCTGCGTTTGCAGGAGTAACAGTAGATGACTGGAAGAAGGTTGTGGAGAAAACGAAGTCTATAATACAACAAGATTTCGGACGAGATAAACACGTAGACAATATACAAAACGAGATAATTATATCAGCGATGACGACAGCAGTAGTTCAAATGAATAAAGCAATGCATTTTACTTGTAAGGGCTAATATTTCATTACTCTGTTAGACAAACACACAACTATGTCAGTTTTTAGACAGGTCGCCTTACAATTTACACGTTACATAGGTTATTTGACGTTTATTTTGTCACGACAAAAACTAAATAAAACACAATCGATTATCGGATGTTTGAAGTCTGTATCGATCCATTCAATTTAATCAATGATTTTAAGCTGGTCGCCTCACTAGCGGAGACCTATCAAAGGACCTACGGTGAAGTGTTTTCACTATAATTTGTTATCAACAGCAGCAGATGATACGGGTATAGATTGGCTGGTTAATTCCGTTGAATTAACCAGCCAAGCTATACCCGTATCATCGACGAGTCGCCATATTGGGACGAAAAATCCGGCTCGAAGGACCAACAGCTCCCTCACCTCTAAGTTAAGTCTATCCACGTCCGGCGGCAATCTGTAGTTGGATATCAGTAGCAAATGATACGGGTACAGCTTGGCTGGCTCATTCAGTAATGCGGAAGTCGCCATGTTGGGCAGGGAGCGTCGCACGCCGCCGCCGCCGCCGCCGCCGGTGTGGCGCGGCACCGCCGAGGCGCCGCGGACCATGTGGTGGTGGTGGTGGTGGGACATGGAGTTGTTGGTCTGTGAGGAAAGAAGCTTTGTAGACAACACATTCAACTGTTTGTAGACAATGCCCTTTCGGATCAGAAGGTCCTGCAAGCTAAAAAAAGTCTGTTGAATGAGTCTCTAGTCTTAATTTCCTTCAAAAAGAAGATTGGCTACATATGCCACATGCAAGCCGACGAGTGATGAGTACATAATAGTTGATGCGGTCGCCGTGACCGAAATCAGTCGGGCATAATCATCATCATATATTAAGGGGTCTTGTCGTCCCCTGTCGTAGCAGCAACCTCCAGTACTCTCTGTCTTGGGCCTTGGTCTTCATCTCCTGGTACGATCCACTATGGCTCCAAATCTTTAGTTGGTCTGTATATCTTCCCCTAGGACGCCCTCGCTGGCGTTTGCCCTCAAGCTTGCCCTCTATAATTGTAAGGAGGAGTCCTTCATGTCTTAGAATGTGTCCTAAGCACTTGGCTCTTCTGTTTGCTATGGTTCTTATGATAGCTCGGGTCTCTTTAGCCATTCTTAAAACCTCTTCATTTGTTATTTTCTCTGTCCAGCTAATTTTTAGCATCCTACGCCAGCACCACATTTCAAAGGCTTCCAAACGCTCTATGTCTTTTGTTGTCATGTTCCAGCTCTCGCAGCCATACAATGCAATACTCCATACAAGTGTTTTGATAAGTTGCTTCCTTACTCGTATGTTGATTTTGTTGCTGTAAATATTTATATTTGTTGTGAAAGCTCTTCTTGCAATGGCTATTCTGGTGCGTATTTCTTTCTCACTTCTACCTGTTTCTTCAATGATGCTTCCTAGATATGCGAATTGCTTAACTTGTTCCAGTTCATTCCCGTTCAATATTATCTTGATGGCAGGGCTTTCCTTTTTGGCCGTCACAAGTACTTTTGTTTTCTTAACATTAATTTTAAGTTTGTATTTTTGAAAAATTCTGTTCATGGGTACTATACCCTTTTCATAGCATTTGTTCGATTCCAAATCGATATTCGATCGATGGTTTCGGAACGGCCATTTTGAATTTGACGTTAGCTGCCAACCTGGCAGTTTTGACAACTGACAGACGAAAGCCCTCGCAATGTAAACGCGTTTTGGTTAGGGTATTGAAATTAAATCGCAGGCCATCTGGAATGTATTCGGGTTTCCCTCAGGATTGTCTATATAGCTGAGTGTGTTGTGGTTCCCCGAACCAGATAAAGTTCGCATTTACGTGGCCGATTGGTTTTTACCACGTAACATAACCTGTGTTGGAACACTGTGCTCATTGAAGATGGCCCGCCAGTCATAGGAGGTTGGCTGAAGAACCTGTCTACCAAGAAGAGCCTAGGGTGCACCCGGGCCTTGCAGAGAGACAGGAGGTTGACGGGACCGAAGCACAGACCAGGTTAGATCGACCCCAATTACTTCAGCTCGGTGAATCGCCGACGTTCACACTTCTTGGCAACTGATCGTTACGCTACCTCGTAGCTGATGGGCCCCTACGAGGTCATTAGGTGCTGAGAAGCCTGAACATTTTGGTAGCAGAGCGTGGTTTCCTGAGATTTGCAGCCGTCAAGGGCTCCAGGAAGGCACGATTTGGGACTATCAATCTGTAGGTATAGGCGGTTATTAGGTAACTTGGTTGTGTTCCTATATCCACATAGATTGGTAGTATTGTAAGCTATAGGTCTATTGCTGGTAGTAGATAGACAGATATTGAATCGAAAATTGCATTGAAGTACCAGTTAGTCAATCTATTAGTGGTCTAGTAATGCTATTGAATGAATGTTTTGGTTAACATAGGTAGTTACATCTATTGATAGCAGGCTATTACATTGTTTTCAGTTTATAGCAATTTATAACTTGAACTAATATTGACTATCTGTGTGTGTTATAATGATAAAAGGAAACTAAATTGTATTTACAGAATTTATATAGATATAAAACTCGGTTCCTATTGTTTAAGGAAAACAACATTGTTTAAGTTGTGGTTTAGGGTTCCCTCGTTTGGGTTGTAGACTGGAGGGTCCAATAAAATTGAGTTACTGCAAATTGTGAGTAAGTATCGTTCCGATCATGTCGTTATCTGAAATCCAGAAGGGTGTTTCTAAGGAACTCAGATGGTTTTCCTCCGCACACGGTCTGATAGACCGTTTAGATAGGCATGATGTGGTATTGGAGCGGTCTATGGACGTTAAGGAACGTTACAATAGGGTGCTCGAATTGTCCGCGCAGGCGGAATCAGTTGATGGTTGCGCACCTGACAGGCTGTCACGGTTGATAGGGGATGTCGACCAATGTATGGAGATGGCAGCTGCTATCACGCAGAAGGCTGCGGACATACGTAGACAGCGCGAGTCCAGCCAGGGTGGTGACATTGAAGCACCTCTGCCGCTTCAGGGTTCGGGGTCCAGGTTACCTGACATAACTATGCCTACTTTTGACGGCGTGTCCGGTGAATGGATGAGCTTCATCAATCTGTTCGACAGTTTGGTGCACATGCGATCGGACATTACCAAGTCTGTCAAGATGGCTCAGCTGGTGGCAGCATTGAGGGGTGAGCCTAGGGAGCTGGTCGCTCATTTGACAGTTACGGAGGGTAACTATGAAACGGCCAGACAATTGTTGGTCAGACGTTACCATAACAAACGGAGGTTGGCCGATGCCCAACTGAACCGTTTGTTTAGTATCCCGGTTGTGAACAAGGTCGGGGCCATACAGACGGAGGTTTTGAACCCATTGTTGTCCGTCACCAAGGCTCTAGAGAATCTTGGACTTCCGGTTGGTGAATGGTCGTACCTACTGTTGTACATTGTACTTTCCCGCCTACCTGCTGACGTGCAGACTCGTTTCGAGCAGTCTCACGGGAGGTCGGCCGAGGACCTGCCCGCCTTCTCCGACTTGGTCGGATTCTTGGAAGAGGAGGCTCGACGGGCAGAGAATTTGGGGTTGACGGTCACCCATCCTTCGGAGCCACAGAGAGCTGCCGGGAGCGCTGAGAGTAGGGGCCCTCCGACGAGGAAGGACCGCACCAACCGGCAGTCATATGGGACTGTGAGTGCATTGACCCTACATAGTGAGACCTGCCCATGTTGTAGGCAGATTGGCCATGCTGTGGCCAATTGCAATAAGTTCGGGGAACTTAGGGTTCAGGGACGGCGCCGGATGGCCAAGCAGCGGAGCTGGTGTTTCCTGTGCCTCGGGCCACACATGGCTAGGGACTGCACGCGCACAAAAATGTGCGGATATTGTGGTGGGGCCCACAACAATCTGTTGTGCATGAACCGGTCCGGCCAACAGCCTCCACAGGGCCGTATCCAGGGTGACACGGCATGGGGCCCTGAGAATTCGTTTGCGACTCGGAGCGCAACTCAGGGGCCAACGTCCCCACGTCCACAGGGCCGTACCCAGGGTGACACGGCATGGGGCCCTGAGAATTCGTTTGCGACTCGGAGCGCAACTCAGGGGCCAACGTCCCCACGTGCACAGGGCAGTACCAGGGTGCAGGGCCGCACTCAGGACCATTACATGGGGGGCCCTGAGTTTTCGGTTGCGACTCAGCATCCGACCCAGCGGGACATTGGGTGTGTTGAGCAGGCCGTAACGGGCGGGTGGCATGGGACACCTTCGAGCTATGCGGGTGCGGTTCGGACGCCGCCTCAGTTGTCGCCCCGCTCGTCGCCTCGTCCTCGTCGGTCACATGTGATGTCCCCCCCGCTCATGGAGCGGCCACGGTTGAATTCACGCCCACCCCCCTTTACGGGGAATCGTAGGTTGGGAATGGAACCGGCGCGTGGGCCATTTGTACAATGGGACCCTCTGGCGTATAGCTGCATACCTGATCGGTTACAGGCACAGTGGGGCCCCGGGGGTCCTCGCTAGGAATTTGCGGCCAAACCATTGGTTGCCCCCCAACCGGAGACGGTGGTGTTACCGATCGCCTCTGTGCTTGTTTGGGATTTGGCGGGCAACCCAACATACGTTCGCGCCCTATTAGATTCTGGAGCTCAGGGCTGCATTGTATCGAATGATTTAGCAATGGTTGGGCCTCAAGGTAAATAGGTATAATAAATCAATACGGGGCGTGGGGAATGTTACGATTACGAATGTAGTTGGTCAATCGGTGATCACGTTCTCTCCACGTTATGACATTTTGACAAAAACATCGGTGCAAGCTTTAGTAATGACGCATGTCATGGGCAGACACCCCTTGGTGAAGTTGAATCCGGCCGTTCGATTCCTGACATCAGGACTCAAGTTGGCGGATCCCGATTTTGACACTCCAGCCCAGGTCGACCTGCTACTGGGAGCCGACGTTCTGGGTAGGTTTCTGTTGTCGGATCGGCGAGTTCTTCAGCCGGACGGGTTGATTGCTGTGGATACTAAGTTTGGTCACGTGATCATGGGTCCGGCATTGCCAATGGTTAGGCCTGCCGAGTCAGATGGCATACTTATTGGCTCAGCGTTATCAGACGCTATCCAACGTTTCTGGGAGATAGAGGAACCTCCCACCGTTCGTCGAGTCGCCGCAGACGAAGAAGAGTGCGAGTTGTTTTACCAGAATAGTACTGGTCGCCTTCGTTCTGGTCGTTTTGTAACTCGACTGCCTTTCAGGGCCGATCGACCGCCACTAGGAGAATCTAGGAAGATGGCTGAGACGAGATTGATGTCGATGGAGCGTAGGATGACAAGGGACGCCGTATTTAAACAAAAATATGTTGATTTCATGAGGGAGTATGAGTCGTTAGGACACATGTCGGTATCGGGTGTGGACTGGAGATCTGAGGATCATTGTTTCCTTCCACACCATGCCGTCCTACGAACCCCTACCGGCAAGATTCGAGTTGTTTTTGATGGGTCAGTGGTTTTGGAGGATACGGTGTACGCGTGGACGGACAGACAGATTGTTTTGTGCTGGCTGAAGGCTTCGGTCCATAACTTAGAGGTTTTTGTTGCGAACCGTGTCTCCCAGATTGTGTCGTCTGAGGTCCCACTGACCTGGAGACATGTACCAGGAGAATTGAACCCGTCTGATTGTGCATCCAGGGGATGTCGGGCTCCTGAACTCGTTAGACACCATTTGTGGTGGGGACCACCCTGGCTTGCCAAGAGAGAATCGGACTGGCCCCACAGCCATGTAGTAGTATCTTCGGATCATGGCCCCAGAGCGGCCGTGCATGTTACCCAGAAGGCTGAGGACCCTGACGCCGGGTTTCTGCTGGACCGGTATAGCTCACTTGACAAGTTGATAAACGTGTCCACTTGGATTAGGAGATTCGCTCGAAATTGTCGTACTCCTCGCGATCAGCGAACGTTGAACCCTATTCTGACTCCGGCAGAGCGAAACGAGTCGCTATTGAATTTGGTCCGGTTGGTACAGTCCTCGAAGTTTGGGGCAGAATTGGAGATTATACGAAGTGGACGTTCGAAATTGAAGGGAGCCGTCGCGCGTCTCAACCCCTTTGTTGATTCGACCGGGTTACTTCGGGTAGGAGGGAGATTGCGCAATGCGAATCTGTCGTATTCGGCTCGTCACCCACTTCTGCTCCCCAAGGGGGGACAGTTAGTTGAATTGCTGGTGACTGATCGTCATATTAAAGACGCGCATGCCGGCTGTAACGCGTTGTTGGCCACGCTCCAGCGGGAGTTTTGGATCTTATCTGCCCGCCGTGTCATACGGAACATCGTGTTTCGGTGCATGCCTTGTTATCGACTTAAGGCTGCCACGATGCAACCTCTCATGGGGGACTTGCCCCCTGATCGTCTGAATGAGGTCAGACCGTTTTCAGGTGTTGGTACGGATTTTGCAGGACCGTTTATGGTGAAGAGTTCACGATTGCGTACCGCTAAGCAATACAAGGCGTACCTATGTGTGTTTGTTTGTTTATCCACCAAGGCGGTACATCTCGAGCTCGTTGCTGATCTCTCGACAGAGGCTTTCATTGCTTGTTTGGATAGGTTTGTTTCTCGAAGGGGACTTCCAACTTTGATCCGCTCTGATAACGGCACTAACTACGTCGGTGCGGAACGATACTTACGAGAGATAGTCAACTTTTTGAATGTAAATAAAGTGGATATTGGAACGGCCCTCTCCCGTCGGGGTATACAGTGGACCTTCAGCCCACCGAGTTGCCCCCACTGGGGTGGGATTTTTGAGGCCGTAGTTAAGTCAGCTAAGACGCACTTGGGGCGTATAGTAGGTCAGACCGCGCTGACTTTTGAGGAGCTCGCGACATTGTTTTGTAAGATCGAGGCCGTTCTCAATTCGCGACCGTTGTGTCCGCTCAGCTCGGATCCAAATGACCTGGAGGCTCTGACCCCAGGCCATTTCTTGATAGGACAGCCACTTAACGCGTTGCCCGAGCACCCCTTCGAGGGAGTGAAATTGTATCGGTTGTCAAGGTATCAGATGTTGCAGCAGTTTACTCAGAATTTCTGGAAGCGTTGGTCGCTCGAGTATCTGCATATCAACAGCGCCTTAAGTGGACTGACAAAACTAGCCCCCCTAGTGTTGGTGACCTCGTTCTGGTTAAGGATGCTAACCTACCGCCACTACGTTGGCGCAGGGGGCGCATTGTTAACTTGTTCCCTGGCAAGGACGAGACCCCCCGGTCTGCAGAGGTTCTAGTAGGAGGCTCGGTTCTAAAACGAGCGGTAGCAACGTTGTCTCGGCTGCCCGTAGATTAGGGGACAGGTGGGTGCCTGTCCGGGCGGGTGATTGTTCGATTCCAAATCGATATTCGATCGATGGTTTCGGAACGGCCATTTTGAATTTGACGTTAGCTGCCAACCTGGCAGTTTTGACAACTGACAGACGAAAGCCCTCGCAATGTAAACGCGTTAAGGTTAGGGTATTAAAATTAAATCGCAGGCCATCTGGAATGTATTCGGGTTTCCCTCAGGATTGTCTATATAGCTGAGTGTGTTGTGGTTCCCCGAACCAGATAAAGTTCGCATTTACGTGGCCGATTGGTTTTTACCACGTAACATAACCTGTGTTGGAACACTGTGCTCATTGAAGATGGCCCGCCAGTCATAGGAGGTTGGCTGAAGAACCTGTCTACCAAGAAGAGCCTAGGGTGCACCCGGGCCTTGCAGAGAGACAGGAGGTTGACGGGACCGAAGCACAGACCAGGTTAGATCGACCCCAATTACTTCAGCTCGGTGAATCGCCGACGTTCACACTTCTTGGCAACTGATCATTACGCTACCTCGTAGCTGATGGGCCCCTACGAGGTCATTAGGTGCTGAAAAGCCTGAACAGCATTCTACTATTATGTGGTATAGTTGTCTTCTTGTTTGTGGTCCGCTATGTTTCAATAGTTCCGAGGGTATTTCGTCTCTTCCGGGGGCTTTACCGTCTTTAAGCTCGTTCAGCGCTGTCTCAAATTCTGACCATGTTATGCAAGGTCCCCTATTATCTTCCTCCACTTCATGTTCCTCTTCTATAGCCGACTCCTCCAAACTGTCTCCTTTGTATAAGTCCTCTATGTATTCAATCAACCTCCCTGTTATGTCTTCTTTGTCATAAAGTAGTTTTCCTTCTGTATCTCTTATCACTTTACTTTTAGTTGCTGCCTTCTTTTACATCATTTTTATTAAGTTGTATCCTTGGGCTACCAAACCTTTTGTGATAAAGAACTCGATATCTTCACAATGTTTTTCTATCCATTTAGTATATTCTCTATCACATAATGTTTGAACTCTGTTTTTATAGTATTTGTACATCTTTTTATCTTCCTCCGTTTTCTGGCTTCTGTGACTGTTTCTACGATTTATTGTATCTATGATCTCAGGTGTCACCCATCCTTTTCTTGGTTTCCTCTTAGATTTTCCTAGAGTTTGCTCCGCCGATTTTCTTATTATACTAACAAAGTTCTTCCAGTTATTGTTCAGGTCATTATCTTCCAAACCTAACTTGGTCAATTCTTTGTCTGTTTCGTTACCAAAAGTTACTCTCACATCTTTGCTTTTGAATTGTATCATATCGGCATTGAGCCTCGAGTTGCTTTTCCCCCTTGGTCCTCTTTTACTCTGTTCCATTATGCACTTCGCCATCACTAGGTTATGGTCACTATCAATATTCGGACCCGGGTAAGCATGGCTTGTCAGAACGTGCCTTCTCTCTTCAGTTCTTGTGATAATGTTGTCTATCTGATATCTTGCCACATCTCCGGGCATCTTCCATGTGTACCATCTTCTCTTAGGGACTTTGAATAAGGTATTAGTTATGCACAGATCATATTGTTTGCAAAATTATATTAACCTTTCTCCTTTTGAGTTACTTTTTCCAAGACCCCAACTGCCCACGTGTCTTCCGTTTTGGTTTTCTCCCACAACCGCGTTAAAATCGCCCATAATATATAGCCTGTGATCATCTTTAACCCCTATTAGCAAGTCGTCTAGTTGTTCATATACTTCTTCTATTTCCGATTCATCGTGTGCTGAAGTTGGCATATATACCTAGATTATAACTGTAATGGGTGCAGTATTAAGCGTTATCAGAAGTAGTCTATCATTTATGTGTAGTGTATTCATAATCTTGAGTCCCATGTCCTTGTTTAAAAATATTGCAACCCCATTACTTCCCCCTTTGCCCCCACTAAAGATGATTCTATAGTCATCGTACCAGTAGTCTCCGTTACCCTCCCAGCGGTGTTCACATACAGTCATCGTACCAGTAGTCTCCGTTACCCTCCCAGCGATGTTCACATACACCTAGTATTTCGACTTTCGTCTCGTCCAGGATGTGTAGGAGTTCTTCTGTTCTCCCTGTCTTATGGAGCGTGCGCACGTTCCACGTCCCTATTTTAATAATCGGGCATAATCATCTTCATCAATTTGACCACAAAGGTCCACAAAACCGCCACATAGCAAATCTAGTAATAATTAAATTGTTTGTAGACAGGATATTAAATCATTTGTAGACAAGACTTTCAATGGCCCATCGGGGAGATGTTCCGTCTTATACCTACAGGATATTGTTTTGTAAAGTCACAGGATTGTACGACACTGAAGCAAAACAAAATAACATATATATTTTTTCAGTGAAAAATACCTACAAATCATTAAATTGTGGCCTTATTTCAATCGCTTGCTATTGCGGTCTTAATTGACAAAATGAGCATGGCAATTTGTGAATATAAAATATGCGTGGGAAAAATAAAACAAATTTTTAGTTACAAGCGATACGTTATTTATCGTCGCTGAGTCGGGCGTAACTTTACAAAACAACACTCTGTCTGTAACGTACAGAAGTATGCTACGTTGACGTGAGACTTTGAGCAATTGATTAGTTTTAAGTGGTTGTAAAAAGTAACTAATGAAAATACAATAATAATCTTGCACTTACAGCACTTCTATCCACGTCGGTGATGGATCCGGCAGAAACTGTCGAACAAATATTTAAATATAAGATTATACACACAATAGACAATTAATTAAAGCAAAGCCTGCATGTGTGTAAGTAATCCTACAAAAATACTTGTAAGCATATATATAATGTTGGTGATAGCTACATAATACTAATTTCATCTAAGCCTATGTACACGAGTATATAGTTTCGTACCTACAAGATTGGAAATCTGAAAATCTGAATCTATATTGTGAGAATGAGACCTACTTACTTCACAAATTCTATGAAAGAAAATTGAACAAGTGTAAGCAAGCTTTCTTTTCATGTATGACATTTGGTCAAACTATTAATTGTCTAACGGTGAAACTTCGTAGCCGAACATAACTAAATGCAAACGACGTGTCGCGTGAGCGGGTGAGCGAGATAGCGAGCATAGTTACCTAGCGAGTAAACGAGATAGCGAGCGCTGTAGGTACCTACCGCAGTCGGCCCCTTCAGGCTTTGTTCTTATTCGACTGAAAGTCAGCGGCGACTGTTTCGCTTCTATATAAGTTCGCCACATCGCTATTGTAGGGTCATTTTAACAGGTCCCATGTGACATACGTCAGTCTTAGCTTCATAGTAAAGAGACCAGCTTTAAAACATCGATTAAATTGAATGAATCGATACGCACTTCAAAAATCTTTGAATTGAAGTTCGTATCGATTCACTCAATTATTGTCGATCGAACGATTTGGGTAACATCATTAGATAACATTTGAAAAGAAAAAGGGTTCACCGAGGTCACCTTGAACCGGTGTTCAGTTTTTTAGAACAAAAAATGTTCATCATGCTTAGAATGGTTGATCAGTCAAATAAAATCGTAAAATTGCCTTCTTAAGGTCATTATTAAAAAAATATTGTATTTACTTTACTGAAAAAAGTTAAGCAGTTCCAACTTTGGAAAATAAATAATATTGTCTGCACTCCGTTACAAGGCTACTTTATTGAATTTTGATGAAGTTCAAATGGGACCTGTTACAATGGGCTTAATTTAGTTTGCGGCGTCCATAATGTATATGGAAACATGAAAGTCGCTGACTGTAATGAGTTATGTCATTAGATCTAGGTTAACGCAATGGCGCAACTATACAACGAAACTATCGTATAGTAAGCACGATAGGCAGGATAGCCACATGTGATCGGTACTATTGCTCGCTTTAAAGCCAATGTAGTGATATACAAGATTGTCCACATATACATGTACAGTTGAACAACGACGGTACATATACATGTACAGTTGAACAACGACGGTACATATACATGTACAGTTGAACAACGACGGTACATATACATGTACAGTTGAACAACGACGGTACATATACATGTACAGTTGAACAACGACGGTATGCCCTACAAGCGGCGACAACCGTTACTCACTGCAAAGATCCGTCCTCACTGCACGCAACAAACCAACATACTTTGTAAATATAAAATACATATACGATATACATTCAAAGAGCATATGTTAACGTAAGATTGTCAAAACCGTTAGTTGATAAACTAACGTTTGTTTCTCTCTTTAGTTGGTCATCTATCGACAGATAATAAAATGTAGCGTACTGCTTACTATATGACGCGTTAGTTGAGAAACTAACGGTTAAAACCGTTAAATAGTAAACGGTTTAAACTTGAATTGCAACGAAATATCAGGTAGCTTAGGTGAATACTAGAGGGGGCGAGCGCAGTAAGAAAGTAAGTAAGAAGTCTGGTGTTATTTAAAACCCCAATTGGCGTAACAGGGAGCTTGCCCGTCGCCGCCGCTAGCTACACAGCAACATAGATGTACTTACTATCAGACTTGCCGCTACTGAAGTCGGTGCTGTGTGTTTTGTCTCCCATGCCACTAAACGTGAAGTCTCCCTGAAAACGTCACAAACACAAAAATCAGTGCACATTCACGACTTTCACTTGAGAGGTAAGCAGACAACGAACCATTTTGCTAAGAATTTCGCACTCATCATAGCATAGGGCTCCGTAGGCGTCACAGGCGAGGGACAGTTGCGGGGCGGGTGTCAAATACAAACTCTATGAGGCATGTCACACCAAATTCGAGAGCGGGCCTGCGCTGTTGTATTATTGTGGCGGTCAATTGTCAACACTGACAACTCCCCGCCCCATCACCAGCGCCCCGCCCCTGTCCCGCCCCTGTCCCGCCCCTGTCCCGCCTGCGGTGTGCCGAAGCCTTTAATAAATTACGAAGTATTGCTTAAGCTTACACCATAATGCAGTACACACCAACAGCACCATAGTGAAAATTGGGTGATTCGTAAATGTATAATTATATTACAATAATAATTAATTTAGAGATAATTGCAAGGGTTGGTATATTATGTACATTCAAGTGAAGTGGAATAGAAAATAATTTTGTACATAACCTCATATTATTAGATATCACATATATAACAAGTAAGTAGACTTAAATCCAAATTTGGTTGTTACTGATAGGCAGCAGATCGCTGAGATTAAATAAAAAATTAATTCATCTGTCATTAAAATCTAACAACATATACAAACATTCATCCCGTCATCGCTATTGTAATAAAATAAATAAAAAAATAACTCTAGGCTCTCCGCACACGGGACTCGAGTTTGATTTTGTATGGCAGCGACATGTAGCATACCGTATCCTACGTGTCGCTCTTGAGGCTCATGTATAGGTAAAACTTAGCAACTCGATTCGCGGTGGTCAGAATTTTGGACACAACAAAGTTCATAACAGCTCACACTGCAACATGGCTGTTACGTCAGTCGCTGCGGCAGAACAGTGCGAAAATTGAGATTTTTATTATTTTAAAAAAACCTCTGATAATTTCTTTACTATATTTTTTTTAATGTAATTCTATAACAAAAACTAAACATTGGAATACAACACTATCTGGTTAAATCGACAGAAAAAATGAGAAATTCAACTGTACCGTGCAACTGTAAGGTTTACGAAAGTATGGTTTGCCTCGCTGTTTATTGAGGGCTACGAAATTCATGAATTGTGTAAGTAGCAGTGGATGACGTCCATGGGAAATATACGCATGTTTATCCTATCTCAGTAAAAACGGGAGAGGCTACTCGAAATTAAATATATGGGCATTTCACAATACCTGCTCATCGTCTTAAGTCGCCGCCATACATAATCAAACTCGAGCCGCTGTCGCGTCGTCGCGTAGCCCTATGTGCGGAGTGCCTTAATCTCTAATAAGATGTCACCGTAAGACTGTTAAAACTTTTACTTTATAAAATATCGCGTGAGATTATAAACTGTAAACGAGACAGGTTCAAAATTTATCTTTCGCTTAACCCTTTTATTCTTCAGCCACCAGTTCACCGAGGTATTTCGCTTGCAATTCAAGTTTCAACCAGTTCATAATTGTAAGCAGTTCGGTAATTTATCGACAGTTTACAATACCGCGAGATGAAATTCTTAAGTTCATAAACTCATCTTACGGTTCACAAACAACAAGCAGCCGGCCTTTTCCTAAAGGGGGTGGCAGAGACACAATTCTCCCACTATTAGCCAGCTATTCAATACTCCATTTTTTCCATTAATTGAAGTCATAGGAAGGTTCTTACGGAGAAAATATTGAAAAACGCAAAGGGGACAGACGAAAACGCGAAAAATCCTTCTTAAAGAAATGGCGTCTTCGGTAGCTTTTGACAGAAAGGTGCCTGTCGGGGTTAACTAGTTCAATATAAGTATAAGGAAACAAATACATTGTTTACCAATATAAATGTTGACTTCCAAATATGTTAAATATTCACCTATAGTGCCCCCTGTAGGTCACCGAATACTAAAATTAACTTTTCACACCTTTCGGAAAAGTAAGTTTTGCTCCACGACGCCGACGAGAGGGAGAAAATGCTACTTTTCTGTTCAAGCTACTTTTTTAATTTATTCATTGCCATGTAGCATTTACGCAATGAGCACAGATTAAAATAATCGAATGTTATTATGAAATTACATTACAATCGACTACGATGGCGTAGTCGATTAAAAACGAACATGTTTGAAGTTTTAACTTTAACAACGTTATATGCAAAATTATAAATTTTTCGTAATATTTTAAAAAAAATGTCACATTTTTTTTTTTACTGAAATCTAAACTATTGATGTCTGTTATTATGATCTAGTGAATATTGATATCCGAAACCATTGTAATATTCGATTCGATTATTTTTACACATTTGTAAAAGTACACAGGAATATTTTATCTGTGGTGAACTTTCCCTAATCCTTCACAATCCGTCATTATATAAAAAAAAATGTTTATGTTGTTCGATTACTGTAAAAGTGGTAAAAGTATAATTCAAAGTATAGATATTTTTTTTAGAGCAATTTCAATTTTCCTCATAGTCGGTGTGAAAAGTTGTATGTGTCACTCAGGAGCAAAATTATTTTCGTCATGGGCGTTAACGCTTGAATCCTTCGTTACGCTCAGGATATCCTTCCCTTCACTCTGGATTCAATGTACCGCCCTCGCCGTAAGTACATCATTGTGCTCCCTTGTGTTGTGATACAAATAACTATTGTTCCCCATGTAGATTCCCAGAACCGCATTGGTTTGCCGTAGGTCACTTTCTGTTCGAATACTAAAATTAGCTTTATCAGGTCACAACCATATAATACGACGCAGAGCGGAGCGAGGCGACCTCATGTAGTTTATTATACAACGGGGTGTGAAATTTCGGTGAACATTTAGTTAATTTGGGAATACAATGTACTTTTTGGATGTACGTTTTTACAGAATTTGGTAATCAGTTAAACAGAAGCCGAAATAAAATAAGGTACTCACTCCAGTGCTGGAAGAGAAGGTATGCGACCTCGCAGCCAGCCCGTAGCCGGGGCGCGGCGCTTGTCTCAGCGACGAGACAACTGCGCAATGTGCACACTTGGATAACGCGGCCGATAAAACTGTGCGCCTGACTAGAGGTCAAGCCGACTGTTCTATTGGCCGGGTTATGGGTACTAGCTAAAGGCTTTGGGCGAGGGAGCTTACAGGTTTTTTCATGTAGTTATTGTATTTATTTTAAAGTGGAGCTGCGTTAATAATGTGACTAGATATCTCGTATAACATGTCTAAGGATCTTGTGAGTGGAATATATAAGGTGTAATCCTATAAGCCTCCTCTCTCCCAGTGACTAAATTAGCAAAATTCGATTAATTTGTTAGCACAGCTTAAAACTAAATAACTTTACCTAAATAAGACCGGGTTAACATTTGTTAGAAGAACTTAGCGATAGTAACTTAGCTTACTTAATTATATCTTACCTCTGTTTTTCTGCATTCGACTAGTGCATAGAAACTATCTAGAGTTTAGTCTAAGTGGGAGTAATGTTGCAACTTACCAATAATTTAGTATAACTAGAATTAGTACAAAAACAAAATAATTCTGCTAACACAACATTCCGTACGAGTCCCAATTCAGTCTCAAGATCACTCCCACCGCGATAGTGGCGCCCTCACTCACGTTAAATCCGCGATGGCCGACGTCAGCGGGTAGTGTGCTTGACCTCAGTCCATAGCCAGGTCGCGGGGCCGCGTGCATTACTATACAACACACGGCACATGACAGTACGCTCACAAACGTGGTACAATGCAAAAACGTACGAGAAGAATGGCCTTTTTGTTTCCAAAAATCCTCGAAACACATAAAATAAGAGGTTTTTATTTGTTTGCTTATTTCTGTTCTATAATAAATTGCGAAGAAAATGACGTTAATAACCGATATGATTAATCGATTTTTTATTATATATGTAGAGCGTGTTTATTTTAAGTTGTTTTTCATTCAATTTGAAAAACCAGTCTTCTGATACGATAATATTACAAGAAAAATGCGTTTATTTGAGATAAGACTGCTTATATCATACTTAATAATTACAAGGTGGGCAACTTCGAGGTATACAACTTTTTTTGTTGCTATTTTGTTTTGGCGACAAATTTTGTTTGTTTTTTTTTGTGTAGATTTTGTGTAGATACGGTAATTTTTTTATGTAATTAATTTATGTAATTTTTATGACTTAACGCATTTTAATTATTAAAACCACACTCAAGACATTGAAAATGACGTTTCCGGGTCGATTAATTTCGAGAATCGGTGACATTGATTGGCTCCTAAGATCTCCGGATTGAACAGCTCCTGAATGTTTGCTGTAGAGCTATCCAAAGGGACGTGTTTATGCTAAGAGGTCAATAAACCTTCAATAATTCAAACAAATTGGCTGAGACCCAGTCACTGAAATTACGCAGGAAGTGTGAGAAGGGTTTACATCTGCCATGCTGCGGGAGGTGGACAATTGTCTGACATTATTTTCCATTCTTAAGTGCCGGCCCTAAAAACTCAATTTAAAAATATACATACTTAATATTTTTTATATTTCATAGAATACTATTTAAAAAATTAAGTGTATACCCATTAGTTTTCCACCCTGTATAAACGCATTTTTAGTACAAGAAAATGAGAACAGTGATAAATCTCCATTTAAGTTTTAAATTAGGCCTGTGATCATTGACAAAAATACATGTATACATACATATACCTGTAATATGGAGACTTAAGATTGTTCATTCAAGACTCAAGACATGCACAAAAATACTTAAAATTTGCAAAATAATAGATTACATTTAAATATCATTCAAACATATATTCGGCTTATTCAATATAATAATAGTAGACAATAGGCTAATCTAGCTGATTTATGTTATTAAAGGAGAATTCCAAAAAAAAATATCACAAAGAACCGAATTGATAAAACATAGTCATAAACCACACGACTTGATAACTTATAAATATTGTAAATGTATATGATTCCATTTTTACATTAGTTGAAATTATGTAAGTCATATAAGTTGGAAAGGCACATGCAAGTGTATGTATGGTATATGTTCTGTTCAAAACAAGTATGTTTTATATGAAATATCGTCGCATATTATTAATGAGAATGAAATACCAAAAAATATACTGAGAAATTAAATATAATATTAAATCTGTATTAATTTATTAAATTACCAAGTTTTAGAATTTGGAACAGAACTTTAAATGAGTTAGAGTGAAAAGAATGAAAAATGCTCAAACCAAAACCCAACATAAAGTACCAAAACCGCGTCAATTTCATTACATAAAAAGATATAAAGCTAATAAAATAATGCTATCGTTTGAATCATTGAACTGACAAAGGCATAATCGGACGACACCGCCTATACACGATAAATACGGTTATTTAGTAATTAACTATTTATAAAAAAAAAAAACTTTCTTTCTTGTAGTGCTGCTTTCTTGGATGCTTCATATTACTTGAGCAACTATTTTTAAGATTTATAAATAAATGGAAAATAATAATAATAATAATGTGTACACTACACGAATATTTAAATAAAAAGGATCAAAATGTTTGTGTATCGACCATATTTGTCGAAAGCATCGGACTTCTTGATTATTAAACAAATAAATATGGCGGCATCGTCCAAGCGTTCTATGTTTGTACAAAAGACTGTATATTAAAGCCAATATCATCATCCATCACGCAGAGTGAGTCTCACCTCGATGGTTCGTCGGAATTTTGTTAGCAGCAGAATTGTCCTCAGTCAGTCCCCAGCTTGACAGTTACCATAGCATGTGTTCCATCCAATAGATTCCTTATTTGGACGGCGGATCGATTTATCTACTAAGAATTATTTGATGTATATTCGATAGTGAACTAAACATATATTTTGACACCGGTCTTAATCTATTTAATAATTTGTTTACGAACCGATTCGAGAAACCATGCTATGGTTTGAGTTGTATGAATATCAGGGTACATTATAATTATGATACTTATGATTATACAATGAATGACAAAGCGTAGAAATATGTATTTAATTCATATATAATTTAATAGAATACGAAATTATGTATGATACCTACAATGTAAATTACATGTATTCATGTAAATATGATAATAAATAACTATTGTATTCAACTACGGTTACTACTAAACAAAACTTTAAATAGTTCGCTTCGACTTTCAAATGATGATACAAATATAATAGATTTATTCTGGCAAGTGAACTTACCATCACTTGTGTAGTATGATTGTACTGAAAAAGATTTATTTAATGTATCTTTATTTTATGTACTACACGACTTCTAGGCTCTGTCCTTCTTGCGGTTATAATATGTTGTCATATTCAAGTTTAACAAAATATCTATTGTATATTTGTCTAGTTTTATCATAGATACCATAATATTAGTACGTAATTGTTTTGAACTGGGTATATATATATATATATATATATATATATATATATATATATATATATATATATATATATATATACCAACGGGATTTTTTGTTACAAAAACCTTGAATATATCAACATATCCCTATTTAATTACTTATTCCCGTAGCTATGTAGAATGTGATACGAAATCTGTCCTTGGTGTCTTTCAAAAACCTAATTTTTTACCTTTATTTCTACAATTAAGATATTTTTTTAATTGGTTGACTATTTTGGTTTATGTAATGTGGTAACCAGGGACAGTTTTCTGATGAGAATGAGGGCGGATTTTTTAGTCCAATAGGGGTTGAAGACAGTAGGGGATAGCTGTGCAAATTAGATACCAATGTTAAAAGACACGGAAGTTGTGATGAAAATGAAACTTACAAAACTAAAATTACTTGCTATAACGCGATATCAATACATTTGACCACTTCGTAATGTGGCCCACTTCCAAATTTCACCATTTCCCATATTGTCAGCTTTTTAAATCCAATCAGGTATGGCCTGTTTCAAAAAATCCTGAAGCTCTAGGTGGCAGATTCATCTGTTAATAGGTCTTATCGGGACATCTTGAAAGAGGCCCTTAATCTCGTAACTTCGAGTTATTAGTTCGTTGACTGTCTGCGCTTATATGTAATGCATTTTGTACATTTTTTGCATTTTGTACGTTACCCGACGTATCCTGGACTGGTGACGCGTTAAGTGAAGAGAGAGAAGCCCGTTTTCAATGAAAGGTTAATTGAGTGTTCGCCCTTGACTTACTGATCAAATCTGGCAATATGGGAAAAGATGGTAAAAATTGGAATTTTTCGTTATTAACTTTATCACAAGGGAACTTGTCGAGAAATGAAAAGCTGATAAAATGGCACAATGGATCGAATAATGCAGTAAAATAAGGAGTGTCAAGGGAGTGAACCTCAGAATGTGAGATAATAAGGTGGAATTTTGCATAAACTCTTTATTCTTGTATCCTTAATGTTGTCCCAAAAGTCACAACAAATGACGTCTTAAGTTATTTAAGGTCAGTGGTCAAAAAGCGGTTCTTCGCAAAATCTGGCTTCATAAGGTTTAAATTAAAAGTTGTCAAGCATGACATTCTCTATAAAACGGCATCACATTTTTTATACCCCTAGCCGTTTCTGACCCAGAGCGCGGAGAGCTCGCAGCTCTCTTTCATATATTATTGCAACATCAAACGTGAGTCCCGGGAAAAACAGGTCGATTACTTTAATTTATCACCAGACATTCCATATTTTTTAATAATTATCAATATTTAGAGAGACAACGCAAAGCCTAAACCAAAGCTTGGAGCTGAAATCATGGAGCTGTGTATGGAGGTCCCTTATTTAGCGTTAGGGAGCCCTAGAAAGGGGTTTAGCGAAATTCCTCCCGGACTCACCTCCCCTGGCATTTCTAGAAATGTCATTTCCCATTATAGGTTTGAGTTTTATTACCATGGCATAAGATTCAAAATCGTGATGCCTCGCGTACCGTACCGGCGCGGCAATGGACCGGCTAAGGGGGGAAATTAGGGACTAAAGTTTGTGTAAAAAACCAAATCCGTTTGCGTAAGTAAAAAAGGTATAAAATCCAATTTATAGTAAATTCATGCTTTTATATATGTACAATTATTATGAGATATTTACGAAAACCCGATTTTTGACACTTTTGACCTTGAATAACTTAACACGCGGTCACTTGATAATTGTGTCTTTTGGGACAACATTAAAGATGCCAAAATTAAGGGTTTATTAAAGTTTCCAGGGCATAATCTTAAATTCCGAGGTGAAAACTCTATATTGCCGGGGCTATAAAGGGAATTAGAAGAAGAACATTGTGAATCACGCCCACGTCCAACTCACCATTATAGCTGGGTATATGCGAGTGGCTCGTGTGCGCGTAGTAGGGGCTGGCCTCAGACTCCAGCAGGGGCCGCGGGTGGTCGAGGTTGCGCGAGGGTGAGGCGCCCACGGGCGACGAGTAGCGCAGCCGGTACATCGGCTCCTTCTTCGCTGACGGGGTTCTAGGGAGAGAAGGGTTTTCTGCTATACGATGGCGCGATGTAGGTGTGTATGAAAGTTCGGAACTAAAAACAAAGTCGACAAATATTCTCGACCGGGAGTCAAAGCTTGTTTGACAATTTAAACCACTCGGCTAACACATGGAAAACACACTCGGAGCTGTATTCTGAAATACATAACGGGTTGACGAAAATAACTCCCACAGGGTGAGGCCTACTTTCTTGACGACTCTTGTGGCGTTGGGACAAACCACCTATTTAAATAAATAAATAAAAAACCTACACTATCCTATTCACTAAATCATAAATAACCAGTTTAACGGCAAATATTCCCATTGCGCGATCTATGTTTGCATGAAATTTCTATTTTCCCCGTCAGCGCCCTCTGTTGGCAACTAGCTGTACTACCTGCTGGCGTTCCTCGGGTCGAGGTGCGACTTCTTCCACTGCTTCATCTTCTCCCTCTCTTCACGTGCTTGAGGAATATTACGTTTGTACGAAATTCCAATTGACGCCATCAGCATCTGCCGCCAAGTGATTGTACTCCTCACTTGCTCAGCGCTTCCTATTGACAAGCAGCTGCACTTCTGCTTAAGCCTACCTGCTCGCATTCCTCGGGTCGAGGTGCGACTTCTTCCACTGCTTCATCTTCTCCCTCTCCTTCACGTCCTTGAGGAAGACCTGCGCGATGCCGGGGCCGATCTGACTGAGCTCCTGTTCTTCGCGACGGAGCTGCGGGTCTATCACTTCTGTGCGGAATCAAGATTTTATAAATATTTGGATACGTAAAAGGGATTTGTCCGATATTAGGTTGACATATTAAGGGCGACATTTAGTTATTAGAACACATTTTGGGGAATAATAGTACCCACCATAATAATAATACCTTGGACACAATTTACACACATTGATCTAGCCCCAAACTAGGATTCCCTGTATCTTGGGTACTAGACAATGATAAACATACTTATACAGATAAATATTATACTTAGATAGATAAACAACCATGACTAGGTTACAAACATCCGTTCTCATCAAACAAATATTTGCTCCACTGGGACTCGAACCCGGGGCCCTTGGCTTCGTAGGCAGGGTCACTCTGACCGCTCGGGTCGTCAAAACGTCAAATGGCGAAACATTCAAAATTCGAACGAAATTTATTGTTTTTTCGTTTGCATTCCAAATTCGAAGTTCGGTACCAATGACAGTATTTATGACCCTACTACGTATAACCTGGATTCACGCGTGAAAGTAAATGACAATGAAGTATGTAGGCGCAGCGTCTCGCGAAAACCAGAAAAAGCAAAGACACAACAATCATGTAAACAAAACACGAGATTTTTTAAATTCGTGAAAAATAGCTCCTACTTTTACCTACTTATGGCCATAGCCGCGTACTGACTGAGCGGGCAGCCCCTCACGGTAGATGCTCGGCCTCTACTAGATGGCCAAACATAGAAAGAGGTACGTCTCAACTGGCCGAGTACTTACCCCGCGAGGCTGCTCGCTCACCCCCAGTTTCCGAAAGAGTGGTCAAATGTAACAAGCGGTTAATCGATCATCTAAGCGAAAAAACGGCATGTGATTGGCTGAAATGCGTTTAACAAGAGTTTAACAAGTTGTAACAGCTAATTTTCCTTTCAGAAACCGGGCGTCAGTCAGACGCAGCTTACACACATTTACACATGGCTTTATGCGAAACATTCGGGTGAGTTTGTCTCTCTAATCGTAATGGACAAATACCTGAGTTTCCGTTGACTTTCCCGTTGACTTTTCCGTCGGTCTCCTCGTCGCTATCCGGCAAGCCCTTGTACGTCTCCGACCATCTCCTCCTGCGCTCTGTAAGATGATACAACATTCATTTTACTTCGAGTAATCTCAAAAGCATACAAACATAATTTCACCAGACCCTATATAGGCTAGGCTTCCACCTGGTGCCCGCTTGAGTTTCGAGATAGACGGTTTCCTCACACACTCTTCAACATCGTGAGAAAACCGTCATAGCTTCGGCGATGGGCTAGACCCCTGTCACGCAAAATAGCGACTTGTATTACCGTCTAAACGTGTATGGGAACTTGCGTGACGCTATGTTGTCATGGTATCTTCAAGTAATTAAATTACTTATCAACCCCAGGCGTTTTCATAACTAAGTGTGTTATGAAAACGCCATACTAACAAACTTACAATACGTGCGAAGTGCTGTGGCTCAAGCAGGAATAAATACCAAAGTGAAAAAGTGTTCGATGTCAAGGCAAAAAAAGCCTATTTTATTCTTATAGAATCTAAAGGATATATTTTTTTCGTGGTATGGTTGGTGGTAATGAAATGGTCACCGAATTACTCTGTGAAAGGGAGGAAAATGAGAAAGAGCTATTATCAGTACTTGAAAGTAGAGATAAGCTAAAGAAACAATTATGTGTATTAGAACAAGAATGTAGTGATGTAATTGTTGAGCGGGACAAGCTGCAGGTCACCGTAGATAGCTTCACTGTATGTAGTGCAGAGTACGAGCAAGCCCTGAAATCGATTGATTCCCTGGAGAAAGCATTGTTCGATGCCCATGAACAAATACATGCACTCCAGGAGGAGAAGGAAAACACCGCAGCGTTGCAGACCCAGAGCCTCTACAGTGAAGTCGTAGGGATCAGCCCGCAGCTGGTTACTGTTGCAACTGGAAGCCTTGATGATGTCATTGATTTAACTAATGACACATTGCCCACATCAAGGTTATTAAGTTGCAGCAATAACAAACTAGGTAAAATAAATAGGTATATACGGAAAACTCAGAAATTAATAAAACATAATAAATTGTGTACTAAAAACTTAAAAGTAAGCAAGAAAAATGTAAACTTATTACATGATTTGAATATGTGTGTATTAGAATTAGAAAGTACTAAGTTGATGTATGAAACTGACACACAAAACTTACATTTGAAAATCCAAAGCTTGGAGGAATCATTGAGATCACTAAACAGTACATATTTGAACTCTAAGAAAGTTATAAATGAATACTCATTGGCTATGGATGATTTAATTCAAGAAATGAACCATAATTGTGAGCGGTTTGAGTCGCTGACCAACAACCATACTTGTCGCTGTGAGCAGAAAGGTGGTTGTTTGACAGCGGGCAACTCTCCGGGCTTGTGTGACAGTTTACCAACACAAGGTGTTACTGATAATAGTTCTGCCAAGTCTGATATGACCACAACACCTGATATTATAATGTACTGTGATGAGATTGGAAGTGGCATGGGCTCAGCACTCCACTCATACTCTAAGGGACATAGTGTTATTAGTAATTGCTCACCTTTTAGCACTGTAGATAATATTATAAATCAAATTTTGAATGACAGCACTATCACAGCCAGTGCCACACTGATAATATTCATGGGCAATAGGGGAGATGTGAACAAAAATAATTTAATAAAATTTTATGAAACATTGAATGGTCTTAGTGTGAAAAAAATTATATTGTTCACATTTCCCTACTGCAACCAATTGACACAAAATGAAAATGTATATAGACATAATATGAATATAACTATGTACAATTTATGTACATATAATAATAAGTTTGATATTATTGACACTAACAATTATGTTAGTAATTATTTTACTATGACTAAAGGTACATTTTACCTTTCAAATTATTGTAAACGACAAATAGCTATGTCACTATTATATTTATATGACATTACAGCCAAAAATTTGGCTTCTAACTCTGCTTTTACTGAGCAGCCTAATATGAATCTGGTATCAGACCAGAATAACAGGATGCATTTAAATTAGTTCATAGGACAACAGAGGACCCAGGCTCTGGCAACATATGTTCTAGTATATTAGAAAACCCTAAAAATAAGGGAAGCTCACATGCTAAGTATATAAGCCTGGTTCATCAGAATATTCAATGTATTAGAGGCAAAGATCTACAAATAGAGTTATTTTTAAATTGTAATAAAATTGACATTTTGTGCATAACAGAGCACTGGTTAACTATTAATGAAATTATGTTTAGCTTTAAAGATCACCAGGTTGGTAGTTCGTTCACCAGACTTAATTCAATACATGGTGGGGCATTAATCATACTAAACAATCATATGAAATTCAAGGAACGTAAGGACATTGTTTCCTTATTTGTTGAACGAACTATAGAACTTGCAGCTGTGGAATTAGAACAGTTCATCGTTATATGTGTCTATAGGCCACCCTTGAGCGACTTTGAAATGTTCGAGAAAATAATGGAATCCGTCCTAACTATTTCATCACACAGTACGAAACGATTAATTATATGTGGTGACTTTAATGTTAATCTGTTAGAAAGAACTACTCTCAGCGTTAGATTAATAAATCTTTTCTCATCATTTAGGCTTAGCCATTTATTTATGGAGCCAACAAGAGTGACTGCTACTAGTGCTACATGCATTGACAACATTTTTACTGATGTTATTCCAATCAGTAAAAGTGTTATCAGTGAATTGGATTCAGATCATTTAGGTCAATTATTTCAATTTGATTCTATTAGAGAACCTGTCATTAAAAAGAAAATTTCGTTTGTGCCAGTAACTGCTGACCGGTTAGAAAGAATGAGATACTCTTTAGCCCAGGAACTACCGTTTTTGGCTGCTGAACAGTCTCCTAATATAATGTATAACTTATTCTTTGAAACCTTTATGAAACAGTACAGCGCGATATTCACTTCAAAATCGGTTGTGGTTAGTGGTTCAAACGACTTTAGTACGTGGGCTACTGCAGAGTTGCATAAACGCAGGCAAGCATTGTATGCATTGTATGAGGAACGACGGTTCAACATGAGTGACGAATTTAAAGAACAAGTCAAACAGTTCTCCAAACAATTTAAATTAGACTGTCATACAGCTAAACGTAATTTTCTGAGTAGTAAAATTAAGAATAATTCCGATGTTATAAAAACGACTTGGAAAATAATTAATGAGGAGGCCGGTCGTAGTAAAAAAGCGAGTCACGATTACGAACTAAAAATCAATGGACAGCTTACGAGTTCTAGCTTAGAAGTTGCAACTGAATTTGAATCGTTTTTTACTAATGCACCGGCTTCCACGACTAAGTATTTAAATTCGTCACCTTTGTCTGCTGTTGCAATATTAAAAGATAATGTCTCAGAGTGTGCTTCATACTTGAATTTTAAGCACGTCACAAGTTCAGATGTCGTAAAGGCATTTAAATTGATAAATGTTAAGAAAACGAATGATCTTTGGGGACTCTCTGTTCACGTCGTTAAATCCCTGATCGAATTAATTGCACCTGACCTAGCGGTCATTTTCAACAATAGTATAGACTGCGGTGAATTTCCTGATTTAATGAAACAAAGTAAGATAATTCCCCTCTTCAAAGCAGGTAGTACTCAAGACCCCACCAATTTCAGACCTATATCAATACTACCAACTTTTAGTAAAATTTTTGAGAAATTAATCTTATCACAGCTATTACATCATTTTGAATCAAATAAGCTAATGCATAACAAACAGTTTGGATTCACTCGCGGTCGTTCAACAACAGATGCCGGAATTCAGTTCATTGAAAGTATTTTTGATGCCTGGGAAGAGTCACAAGATGCCCTAGGCATTTTTTGTGACTTATCTAAGGCTTTTGATTGCGTTTGTCATGAAACATTGATCAGGAAATTACATCATTATGGAGTTAGATACACGTCATTGAATTTGTTAAAATCTTATCTGAACGGAAGAATACAAAGGGTAGACGTAAACGGAGAACGATCACCAGGATCATTGGTTTCTTTGGGCGTGCCACAGGGCTCAATATTGGGACCCTTCCTATTCCTCATCTATATAAACGACTTACCCTATCTAGGAAGGGACTGTCATGATATGGTACTGTTTGCTGATGACACCTCACTTATTTTTAAAACAAAGCGAAACCAACACGCTACTGATGATCACGTGAACAATACCATATCAAGAGTGGTAAATTGGTTTAATGTTAATAATTTGCTATTAAATGAGAAAAAGACTAAATGTATTAAGTTTCTTACTACTAACGTTAAAAATAATCAGACATGTATAACAATTAAAAATGAGGAATTGGAATTGGTAACCAGCACAGTGTTTCTAGGTATAACGTTGGATTCCAAACTCCAATGGGGTCCACATATTGATAAGCTATCGAACAGACTGAGCTCTGCAGCTTTTGCATGCAGGAAAATCCGTCACTTGACAGATTTAAAAACAGCCAGATTAGTTTATTTTAGTTATTTTCATAGTATTATGTCCTACGGTATTCTGCTCTGGGGCAGTGCTGCTGACATAAATACTATTTTTGTGCTGCAAAAGCGGGCTGTTCGTGCGATTTATAAAATGAATAATAGAGATTCTCTTAGAAATAAGTTTAAAGAAGTAAATATATTGACAGTCCATAGTCAATATATTTACGAGAATATTATGTATGTCCATAAGAACATTGTTAACTTTCGAAGAAACTGTGATATACATAACTTTAATACTAGAAACAAGGACAAACTTGCAGTGCCCACTACTCGGCTCCATAAAATAAAAAACTCGTTCAAGGGTAATTGTGTAAGATTTTACAATAAACTCCCAAGCACTTTGACAGATCTATCAATTAATAAGTTCAAGAAATACATCAAGCAAAGGCTTATTTCTAAAGCTTACTACAGTATTAAAGAGTACATAGACGATAAAAATGCTTGGGACTGAATTGTTCTAATTAATTGTCAGCATCCTCACTGCCAGAGTTTCTTTTACTGGACACTTGGAGGCCTTTTACACCTCCAAAGATTAATTTAATTATACAACTCTTGACTGTGGGGACCATTTACATCTCCTATTATCATTGTATTATTGACTAAAGAGACTATACATCTCTGTTATTTATATTTTAATTATTTTATTATGACATTTGACACTCTTTACATCTCTCAGAAACAATAATTAAGTACTTTTTTTTTTCTGATAATATGATAATAATACCAAATGTTCTGTAAAAAAAGAAATGAAATGACATGTGAAAGTGCCCTTGTGGCCTATTTACAGAATAAACGTTTTGAGTTTGAGTTTTTTTGAGGGTACGGTTTGTGGTATAGTTCGTGGCACGGTTCGTGGTATAGTCCGTGGTATGGTTCATAGTATGGTTAGACTGAAACGTTTTAGCGTACGATCACCGCAGTCTCTTTCAACACGTGGAGGTATGTATCAAGTTGAAATTGTTATCAATTACTTATAGTACCGTGTAACTTTTAGCTTTGAGTCCATGTGCTAACTTTGTACTCCCTGCTAGAGTGATGTACCTGGGTCTGTGTAGGGGTACGGCGGCGCTGGGAAGTCGTCTCTCTCTATCTTGGACTGAGTGCCCGGCGGCGGCTTATAGGCCGACGGGTAGTGGGACAGCTCGATTGGCTCCTGAAAAGTTACACATCATGTCAACAGATGGCACCACTGACTCCTAAAAGGTCACACATAACATCAACAGATGGCACCACTGTGTCAGAACAAGATTTCAGTACAAAGCTGCATCGCGATATATACATTATACATGGGTGGTGCAACGATTTTGGCTACAAGTTTGCAACGAGAATATCCAGGTGGCTCCACGGTACCAAAAGTCAGTTTAATTGCAAGCCTACATAGCGTTATAGTTGAAATAGTAATTTAGACGCCATGATAAAACTAAGACGTAGTTGGCACTTGCAAATTAAACTAAAGTCAGCTTAATACGGAATAGCGGTTTAACGTGGACTGATTTTAATGCAATTTTTATAGTTCGTAGCAGACTTCACCGCGATGGTTCGTCGATATATTCTATTAAAATCAGTTGAGGTTCAAATGTTATTTAACGTTGGTAAATAGGAAACAAGTGAACCAAATTTTCGCCGTAAGGTTCCATTAATGTTTCGGGGGTGTTTTGAATTTAAAATTTATAGTTATATATTAAACTATACGGCGTCGCCACGCTTCGGCACCAGGTTGAATTATAAGTTGTGACCTAACTAACCTAACAGTTAACATATTTGGGAGTCAAAGCTTATATTGGTAAACAATGTATTTGTTGCCATTTAACAAAATGCGTAACCTCGTTGTTCATATGTGGCGACTTGGGCCTCGGCGTCTCTCGGCCGATGGAGTCGACGAGCACGCTCATGCCGGGCCTCGAGGATGCCTTGCTGCCGGGCCGCGAGCTGGAGCGCACGCTGCTTGCCGCTGTAGGGAGGAACATCGTCATTAGAAGCCGGAAGTTTTTTTTTTTTAAATCAAATTTTATTAGAGATTGAATGTGTTATTTTGTAGACTATCGAAATGTCGATAAATACGAAATGTGGCTTGGTAATTTTCGTCGAATTATGTTTAAACGATCACAAAAAACGCACCTATTTTACTACCAATAAATTCGAAACGACCGCCAGAATTAGTAAACGACCACTAAACTGTGTATAGATAAATGATCACCAAACTTCTTTTTATGTATTGTGTACTTATGTTTTAAGTATTTTTTGTTGTTCTTACATGTTCAACCTGACTCCTAAGCTACCGCAGTATTTTGCCCTGATATTTTCTGCAACTTTTGGTGATCATTTTTACCCATTTTAAGTATGAAAAAAATATTTTGGTGATAATTATATTTGTTGACATTTTCTTCCATGCCAGGTGCGATTGAAGCACCGGAACCTACTAAGCACTTTCAAAAGGACGGCTGGGTCTTAATTACTACAGGTGTCCTATATGCTCAGGGGTCTTAATTACTACAGGTGTCCTATATGCTCAGGGGTCTTAATTACTACAGGTGTCCTATATGCTCAGGGGTCTTAATTACTACAGGTGTTCTATATGCTCAGGGGTCTTAATTATTACAGGTGTCCTATATTCTCAGGGGTCTTAATTACTACAGGTGTCCTATATGCTCAGGGCCTTAATTACTACAGGTGTACTATATGCTCAGGGGTCTTAATTACTACAGGTGTCCTATATGCTCAGGGGTCTTAATTACTACAGGTGTCCTATATGCTCAGGGGTCTTAATTACTACAGGTGTCCTAAATGCTCAGGGCCTTAATTACTACAGGTGTACTATATGCTCAGGGGTCTTAATTACTACAGGTGTCCTATATGCTCAGGGGTCTTAATTACTACAGGTGTCCTATATGCTCAGGGGTCTTAATTACTACAGGTGTCCTATATGCTCAGGGGTCTTAATTACTACAGGTGTCCTATATGCTCAGGGGTCTTAATTACTACAGGTGTCCTATATGCTCAGGGGTCTTAATTACTACAGGTGTCCTATATGCTCAGGGGTCTTAATTACTACAGGTGTCCTATATGCTCAGGGGTCTTAATTACTACAGGTGTCCTGTATGCTCAGGGGTCTTAATTACTACAGGTGTCCTATATGCTCAGGGGTCTTAAACACAGACTTTGACGAACTTTGAGGCGCTGCGGTTGTGGCTCTGCCTACTATGCGACGTAAAAAAAACCCCAGGCCTTGGATGTTTATATGTGTGTGATGTCGCTGTTTCTAGTTCCCACGACCCAGGATATTCTAGTGTGGGGCCAGATGCAATGTACGTGCCTGTATCTAAATATTTATGTTAATGTACAGTAGACTCACTGTTCGGCCTGTGGAAGTGTCCGTCGGCGGGCTCGGCGTGCGGCTGCAGCGGCCGGCGCAGGTAGCGCGGCTCGTGCGCCAGGTACGAGTAGGCGGTGATGCGGTGCGGCGAGCACGAGCCGGCGTCGCGGTACTCGCGCAGCACGAGGCCGGGGGAGGTCGCGCGGTAGCCGTACTGCGGACGAGTAGAGATAAGCTCGCCGCTGCACAACATTTTTGTGTTATAATTGTTAAGATCCGACTGAGACTGTCCCGAGAATAGGCCGAGTATTTCGCTATTAGTTTTAATTACAACTTTTTACTTTACATTTATAGGGAACATTTAAAAATCCACAGTATATTCGTTACGGCGGTTTTTTTTACATTTACTTTCAGTCTCAGTCGGACATTAATATTTTTCCTTTTAATACGGTATTTGACTGCTAGTCAAAATATTTACTTAGGAGCTATCAAAACGGTAATTTTGTTCACGAGTTCTATGAAATACTAGCCTGTGACGTCATCGTCAAATGCTGTCTTTTTAACACAAATTTGAGTTTATAAAATACAACTGGTCGAAATATACAATTCTGATATGGTCAAACGTTTTTGTAGAAAAACGTTCAGCTTGAGACACGTTTCTAGATTTATTGGACTACCTTGTCAAATACCGTATTGTTTGCAATAAAGACATTTCAAATTATACTCTGTTAAAGTAGTTTATGTGACTGCTACATAATGGAGGGCATTCATGCCGGAGAGTGGGTTTATGAAACGAGCCGAAGGCGAGTTTCATAATAATATCACTCGAGAGTTTTAATGCCTAATTATGTACAGTTACATACACGAGTTTATCTACACACATATGATAAGCTCTCTTTAATGTGTTCAGAAGCCGCATGTTCGACCGGCATGGTGGCATTGATAATTGATTTGCACTTGTTTAGCTTCTTCAGTAGTACCAACTTCACAAACAAAGTACGGGCAGCACGCAGGCGGGCGTCGGCGTTCGAAATTTGAATGTCATAATATGTAGAAAAATTCAACATTATGGTCATAATGTGTAATTTTTCAGATGGGAAATGAGTTTTTACCAAGTAGTTTAACATTATGCTGATCGTAACGTGCGGTTTTTGTACGCAGTAAAGAGGGTTTATGATAAGTGTGTAGATAAAATCTTTTATTTTACTTGTGACATTTCCTAATTGTGTACATTATATTATATATAAGTAATAGTTTTCATTGGCAATGCCAAAATATGTGGCTTTGGACCTGTCAAAAGAAAAGCGATTCGCTGAAGTGTATAATTATGGCCAAAAGGCTAACATAAAGAGTACCGAATTTAGGCTTCATACAATATGCGCGCTCGAGTAAAGCCTACATAAATGCGCAAGATTTGGAAACTTGATAAAACAGAACGCGCGCAGAAAATACATACACTCAGAGAGATTTGAATTTTCGTACACGGATCAGAATGGGCATGTAATACAAAGAAGATTATGACGATTTAAAAGTATACTTACCTCTCATGAACCCAACGAAAGTGGTGCCGTGACCAGGAATACACCCTGATCTCGGCACCAACATCTAGAGTCGTTGTTTACACCCAATGTTTTAGTTACACAAAAAAAATACTTTGTCTTTATCCGATAAGCCTTGACTTGCAGTCTAAATTAAAGTGGAGAAATCTTAGAAGTCGCATTTGACATGTCTATAGTAGAATCAGTCCCCTTCTCCTTGTTTCGCTTAGTAAAGGAAGGGAGACTGACGCATAAATATGAACATTTATATACATGTACATACATTGCTTCTGGCCCCACACTAGGATACCATGTGTCGTGGGAACCATAAACAGCGACGTCACATACATATAAACATCCAAGCACTGTTTTTTTTCTTTTCCCCAACCGGGATTCGAACCCGGGACCTCTCGCTTAGGAAGCACAGCCTAGACCACTACACCACAGAGGCCGTCAATAGCATGGCTCTGTCTAACTGTCTAGACTTCAATTGCGACCTCTAAGAATAGCTCCACTGTAGTAAACGATATAATGTGGACGACCAACAAAAATGTACCAAACCTCAGGTTTTACCTCTTGTTTTATTCGATTTGATTCAGAATCAGACTAGATATTATAAAACCCGACATCAGGTACCTTTCTGTTCGGCCGCCCATAAATAGTAGGTGCTAGGTTAACATGCCACATTTAGTTAACACATCCACATGCAAAGCTAATCGTATCTACAATACATCCCGAAATCTGTGAAAGGATAAATAATACTAGGTAAGAAAACCAATAAACTGAAAAAATAAGGGCCTGTATCACGATACAGATAATTTAAAAAAATATACATTAAATCACAATTTATCTGCCACATAGAGCTTATCGGGACATTGTGAAACAGGCCCTTGAATTAAACTAGTCTAGTATCGTAGAACCTGTAAATGTGTCAACTTAAAATAAGAAGCATTTTCAGAAGTGTCTTTGAATAATGGCAATTTTGTAGATTAGTGTCGTTATAAGGGAAAACGGTTCCAATATTGTATTCTAATATTTTTAACCGAAGATTAGAAGTAAATTATGCTATCAATCTAGTCCAAGTAAACATTTGTAGTAAAAGTATTTTTTAAAGACGCCATTATTCAAAAAGACCCATAAAAGGTAAAACTAAAAAAATACTGCAAAGTAAAGTAACGGACCTTCCTAGTCAAACTACTGTACGGGCTGCAATAAGAACCGTTGACACTCGGGGTCCGGGACCGAAGGGAGAACTGAAACGGTTAACGTGCTTATGTGAGGGGGATAAGGGTCACAGTTTAACTACAACGCCTTGAATGTACAGTCCAGATGGTACATTTAAAGCAAAATAAATGCAACTCATCTCTTCTGGATATGTCAATGGATAGAATTTCTCAAATGTACAAAATAACAATATTCTATGTAAAGTAAAAAAATGTAATTAGCTCTGCCGCAGAACAAACTAAATTAGAATGCAACTCAGCCTAGTTAATATAGTTTCTTACTCTACATTATTGTTATGAATAGTTTTATAAATAATATTGATACATTTCCAAAAGAGAATCTGTAGTCACTTTAGTCGGTAAGTTAAAATATCAATAAGGAGGAGCTCCTGATTCATTCGTAAACTTGTATAAATCAAGGAACTTCCCGTTGACAATTAGATTTAGGTAGAAACGGGACGTTGAAATCGGTAGGTAACTTCATAATTTAGTATATTATCAAATATAATACGTTCTTCCTAAATCTAAATACTATTTCAAATTAAAATCATTATTAAAGAAATACGAGTAAAACTCAAGATTAAAATGTAATCAAAAGGTGGTGTTTATTTAACTACAACAACACTACAGTGCTCGGAATTACAAACATAAGTGCTGACAACAGTAACATACAAATTAATCAGATCATTGTTGAAAGTGTATAGTCAGAATAAACGGAGAATTTTATATTTTTCCGGATGGATGGGTATTTTTGCCTGGATGGCTATATACTACCCAGCCATGCAGGAAACTACCCAGCTGAATAGAATACTACCCAACTGAGTAGAAAACTACCCAGTTGACTAGAAAACTACCCAGCTGAGTAGAAAACTACCCAGCTGAGTAGAATACTATCCAGTTGACTAGAAAACTACCCAGCTGAGTAGAATACTATCCAGCTGAGTAGAAAACTACCCAGCTGAGTAGAATAC
The DNA here is from genome assembly GCA_949825045.1 of Argyresthia goedartella. Taxonomy (NCBI): domain Eukaryota; kingdom Metazoa; phylum Arthropoda; class Insecta; order Lepidoptera; family Argyresthiidae; genus Argyresthia; species Argyresthia goedartella. The sequence goes on along the minus strand of OX463831.1, from coordinate 8,025,999 downwards.
TATCCAGTTGACTAGAAAACTACCCAGCTGAGTAGAATACTATCCAGCTGAGTAGAAAACTAACCAGCTGAGTAGATAACTACCCAGCTGAGTAGAATACTACCCAGCTGAGTAGATTACTGTCCAGCTGAGTAGAATACTACCCAGCTGAGTAGAATAATACCCAGATGAGTAGAATAATACCCAGCTGAGTAGAATTCTACCCAGCTGAGTAGAATACTACCCAGCTGAGTAGAATACTATCCAGCTGAGTAGAATACTACCCAGCTGAGTAGAATACTACCCAGCTGAGTAGAATACTACCCAGCTGAGTAGAATACTACCCACCTGAATAGAATACTATTCAGCTGAGTAGATAACTACCCAGCTGAGTACAAAACTACCCAGCTGAGTAGAATATTACCCAGCTGAGTAGAATACTACCCAGCTGAGTCGAATACTACCCAGCTGAGTAGAATACTATCCAGCTGAGTTGAATACTACCCAGCTGAGTAGAATACTATCCAGCTGAGTAGATAACTACCCAGCTGAGTAGAATACTACCCAGCTGAGTAGAATACTATCCAGCTGAGTAGAATACTATCCAGCTGAGTAGATAACTACCCAGCTGAGTAGAATACTATCCAGCTGAGTAGATAACTACCCAGCCGAACAGAAAACTGCCGGGAAGAAAACTATCCATCCCATTAGAAAGCTACCTAGCCAAGTGGGAAAAAAATCTAGCCGAGTAGACAATCGTCTGGGTAATTAACCAGCCAAGTAGGTACTATCAGTGGCAGCTGTGGAGACTCCTTTTAAAAAAACCTTGCAGCTAGCATGTGGCGGTAAACCCTTGCTTTTGATAACTTTTTGTCGAAATTCAAAAACCATTTGTTTTATGACTTTTAAGTGTTGGGCTGCATGGGAAAATAACCCTTACAGTGGGTCTTCAAATTTGATGGTACATACCCGGCCGAAACGAAAACAACTCAGTTGACTGGAACGTTACCTGGCTTGGTATTTGCTTTATTGGTACAGGACGCGCCAAGTTACTTTGGCTCTCAGCGAGCTGTGACCTCTATTTCTCGCATAGGGCAAGGTGGGGTGAGAGAGAGAGAGAGAGAGAGAGAGAGCCGACAGCCCGCTCAGAGCCCTTGGCGCGAACTGTAGCTCGGTGTCGCTCCTTGGGTGTCTGCCCACCAACCTGCAGCTCGCTGCTGGCTCGGTCCAGAGTCAGTGGGTCATGGGGCGCGGGCCCACAGCGCGGGTGCCAGATAGCAGCGCCTTGCAGGAACATCTCCTCGCCGTCGCCGAACGGATCGCCGCACTTGGAGCAGCGCGCGCAGGTTGGGTGGAAGTGGTGGTTATCGCCTGCCTGTGAACGTTTGAAAGTCAAATTTTTATTTTCCATTTTGCCATTCGTTTTGGAGCGCGCTGACTGACAAGCGTGCATGGAAAATTTATAAAATTTGATTCTGAGTTATCCCCGATATCCCGATATTTCCGAGTAGGTGTGATCACAAATGCGTCATCCCATGATCTTAAGAGACTAAATTCATCTCACTTAGAAAGTCTTATTTGTCAAGCGATCTTCGTCCCCTTGATGAAGATAAACGACACTACAAAGCCAGTCCACATTACAATACAGACGACATATTCATGAATGAAAGGCGTTGCAAGCGGCGTGTCCACAATAGATCGATCATTTGAATGCGTTGTTGCGTACGTAACGGTGGTATGAGTGTTACTGTGATTACATTGTGTAGGAATGCGTTTTGTTACGTTGTCGGGCCTTTGTTTTGTAGTATTTACTTTCTAATTTCTAAATGACCATGCAAATGTAATACTTTAGCGGCTGAAGAAATTGTTAGTTTATAGATATACTATATGTAATGATCTCGTAACTCTAAAATAAATGTCACAATAACATAGAGTCTAATGTTCTAGCAATGTGTGAAATGAAAGTACCTTTGAGAACACTTTTACAGTCATCTGTGTAAGTCTGCGTGTCCAAGTAATATCGAACAGAAATCACAGAAAGAAGTCAAATTCTGAATACGAACCAGCATGATTTAATCCACGAAGCTTTCGGTAGAACAATAACTGTTCGACAATCTCATCATCCCGACAACATATTTGTTGGAAGAGATCTCTGTAAGAGACAAGCTCACCTGCAACACTTTCCCGGAGATGAAGCGCTGGCAGTAGGCGCACCGCACGCCGTACAGCCGCTGGTAGTCGCGCTCGCAGTAGGGCACCCCGTCGCGGCCCATGTACTCTCCTTGAAGGACCTGGCCGCACTCGCCGCAGGCGAAACACCAGGTGTGCCATTGTCTGCGGAGTGGGGAAAACTAAATAGAGCCGAGAAAAGGATGGTACGGTAATGTCTTTGCGCGACTTCGCGGTGCCACTCCCGTGGTCTGCGAAATTAGCAAATAGTTATTTGTGCAATAAGACAGCAAAGTTGATTTTTGCTGCGAGTGCTTGTTTGAGTCCCGACTGAGCGAACGATTCTATATTTTAATCACGAGCGTAACGAGTGATCCTACGTTAGAATCCTGAGTGAGCCAGGGACTCAAAGCACGATATGCAAATATCGTGCTTTGAATATGCAACTCTGGTCTCGTGTTGCACATACAACTTTTCATCCCAGCAATGAGAACGTACCATATAAGAGGATGTTCTTGAGGAATGTTTCTCGAATTATATTATTAACAATTAATACAATTAGAGAGAATGGCTAGGAGATGGAATAATATAGCTCGATTATTTGGAATTTTAATAAATAATTTAATAGCACAGATACTGCAATCAAGATAAAAAATTATAGCAGTATCTGTAACATTTTTGAAATCGCAAAATGCCAAAGAACATCGAATTGTAACTCGATGCCTGCGGCATTCAAAATTAAAAAGCTACTTGTCTCACTCAACATGCAACTTTGCACACTGTTTACTCGCAGCAAAAGCCTCTTGTTCGAACTGCTGAGGTGAAAAGTAAATTAGAATGACAGCTTGAACGGACACAGGCCTCTGCCTCTGCTACCCCGTATGGGAAAAAACGTGAGGGTTTACTTTATTGACGTGTATTTATTTTTGCAAATACAGCAAGCAAAAAATCGAAACTCCTCTTTTTTAGGGTTCCGTACCCAACGGGTAAGAACGGAACCCCATTACTAAGACTTCGCTGTCCGTCCGTCCGTCCGTCTGTCCGTCCGTCCGTCCGTCCGTCCGTCCGTCCGTCCGTCCGTCCGTCCGTCCGTCTGTCACCAGGCTGTATCTCAAGAACCTAGATAGCTAGAGTTGAAATTTTCACAGATTATGTATTTCTGTTGCCGCTATAACAACAAATACTAAAAAACAGGATAAAAGAAATATTTAAGGGGGCTCCCATACAACAATTCTTTCAATATCACATACAAACTTATGGATGCACCTGGTTACGTACATGGAGTGTGAAAGTAACCGCACCAATAACTTTGTAAACAATATTTTGCTGTGTAAAATCCAAACTATTCACTCCACACTATCGCTTCCATTGAACGGTGGTACGGAACCCTTCGTGCGCGATTTAGACTCGCACTTGACCGGTTTTTAATGATTGATCCTCTTTCTGAGACTTATAGAGATTTTATTCTGTTTTGAGCTACGCAAAATATTTTTGAGATGAATTCAATATAAGATAAATAGATGTGAATTTTCTTTATTATGAATGATTGGATTGTCGGTCAGCCAATAGAGACGTAAAAAATAATATAAAGATAAATAAAAAATACGTTTATTTCAAACACTGCAAACTTCCAATAGATCAATTAGATTCTAGACTAGAGGTTCTAAATATTATCCCTGTTTTGTTTAGTTCGTAGATTCAGACCGAGCATATTGTTCGGGCGCCTACGACGATGATTCAGTGGGCCGAAATTGGATCAAATGCATTAAGAAAATGATCACCAATCATTCGAAGGAAATACTCCATTTTCGACGTTGATATATAACAATAATGATGTTATATACCATTTGCCTTCCAATATTAGCAGAAAAAGCTTATACATAAATTAATGAATGTTAATTATACGGACGTTATATCTAACGGTGATGAGGACATCACCGTTGGAACGTCCACCTTCGATCTCCATAGCTGCGATGGGCTAGCCCCCTGTCACGCAAAATTGAGTGTAAAATAACTGACTATACGTGGGCACAACTGTGCCTCTGCCACCCCGTACGGGAAAAGGGGTGACGCTATCGTTGAAGTTTTGTGTTTTTCGCAGCAACACATTGAAGACTCACCATCATCGTCATCATCGATCGTCTCTTTTCATCTCCCGGCGAAGAAACATGGCATTGAATCCAACAGATCAAATGTAGAAATTGGTATAAATTACCTGTCTAACGCTACAAGGGCTTGTCCTTCAGATAACTCCTGGCCGCATCCCGCACATTCTGAAAAATGAAAATACGAAAAACTTTTGATAAATACGCAGACTTCCAGTGGGCAGACCACCGGCCCAATTGATTGTTGACATCATTTCAATAGGCAGTGGATGCGAGAGGCTCGGAGCCGGAGAAGATGGCACAGTAAAGAACATGCCTATAGGGATACCCAGTGTGCATATGAGTTGGTCGATTGTTGAAGTTTAACATGGGTTTTACATTATTTAGAAAGACGTTGGACGAGCAATTGGATATGCACAGAAGCTAAAAAATATCGGTAGAAGGTGAGGGAGAATGAGAAGGTCTGACACACCATTACACCATTACACTATTTATTTTCTGCGCTAACGTCATCCACTGGTGCCCAGCACTATTGGAGATGTCATCCGACCATCGGGTCTGCCTCTCAGTCTACGGTCGTCCCTTAGCCACCATTCCGTCACCGCCTTGGTCCGTCTACCGTCACCACTCCTAGCCAAGTGCCCCGCCCATCTCCGTAGGTAACTGATCAACAGACATGGTGCACCCACCGTTCTCACTAACGACCCGGGGCTCGCGTTCGGCAGTGGTGACAGCGCGCGCGGTTTGCCGCTGCGGCGTGCCAGCCGCCACGCAGGCCGAGCAGACCACCTCGGCACCGGTGTACGTCACCTTCTCGCCGGATGGGAACGCTCGTCTGGGAAAACGTACAAGGGTTACTAATGTAAAATGTGTAATAATTTTAGGAGTACCATAACACAATAACTTTTACTAAGAAACTGATGTGGATGCGGCCCCCGGGCAGACCCAGAGCTACATGAAATCGAATGCTTCAAAATGATGAGAAGAGATCTGAGGCTACTAGACTCAGGACTATATGAAGGAACAGGGGAAATATGAGGTATAAAAGCCCACTCACTTGCATCTTGCGCACGTGAAACACTTCTGATGGTAAGTGTTCCCGAGTGCAGAGACCACTTCCCCTTCCACGTACTGGTTGCACGCCGCGCAGCGAGTGCCGAACGCGCGTTGGTAGTCCTGCAACAAAACACATACATAAAACATAAACATAGCCTCGGATTAGCTGTCTTTAGTGATCAGTTGTTGGGACCTATTCACTGAGGACGGACTACGTTTTCAATGAAATTTAATAATTTGAATCCTCTTTACCATCGTACCTTTCCCTAACTAAATCCACGAGCGAATTTAAACCTATTTATTTAAGCTGTTGGGTCGTTACCTGTGGACAGTAGTAGTAGCCATCCTTGCAGAAGAAGCCTCCTTTCGCGAGCGAGGCGGAACAGGCCCGACAGGTGAAGCAAGCCGTGTGGAAGTACTTGTCAGAGACACGCAGCACTTCTCCGGAGCACTTGCCTGCGCAAGCGCCGCAGACCACCTTGCCTGGGGGGAGGAGAGGGGAGTCAGTTAGACTGTAGAATTCTGGATGCGTCAATAATAAATCTGATATCTCATGTCTGATTACCATAGGTTCTGTTTTCAAAAAAGGTTAATATTTAGTTTAGATGTCAAATCTATGCCATGGACGATGCTAAATAAATATTCGTAGTATATATTTTTTATATTTATAACATAAAAAACACAAGATCGACTCCAGAAACATACACGTCGCGTGTATTTAAGAAATCGTATGTATATAAACACTTATTCTGGTATTCATCAGGCAGATTTAGGAAATCGCACCACGGGCTAGCAATACTTATTAGAAAAGACCTAAATCTAACAGTCCACAACATCAAACGTGACATGGAAACCATGACAGCTACAATAAAGTCCGACACCAATACACTATACGTAATCAATGCACGCATCGCAAGATCAAACACGAGGGCAACAATTGCGTTCACCAAACACATTTTAAATGGAAACCAAACAAAGCAGAAATACTGTTGCTAGGCAACTTCAACGCCCACTTGGGACGAAAAGACTCATTCGAATTCAGGAAAAAGGGCATAATAGGAACAAACCTCTTTCACACACATTCGAACATTGTAGCGGAAATCCTATTGGACATTTGTACCCGAGAAAATCTCAAAATAGAAACCACTCGGGCCGCAAATCATGTCGTGTCACATGGTCAAACGGGAAAACGAATTCACAATTGGACCACATAGTAATAATATCAAGAAATACATCATACAAATTCAACTTCATCATAGGCGAATGAAGCGACCCCGACATCTCAGACCACAAGATAATCTGGGGCGAAACAGACTTATTAAGATCGCCTCAGAGAACCACCGTGACCCACAAGAAATTAAGAAATAAAACATCTCAAAATGAGAGGAATCCTATCAAAGCCACTAACTTTAGTTATAAACGACGAATGGCCGATTCGGCAGTGACGCTGCCTACGAAGCCAAGGGTCCCGGGTTCGAGTCCCGGTGGGGGCAAATATTTGTTTGATGAGAACGGATGTTTGCCTGTAGTCCCATTGTCCCCATGGGGACAACAAAAATCAACGGGGACAACGAAACCCTAATAAAATATTAAATTTTAGTCCCGTTGTCCCCATTGGCTCTGTTCACATCAAAGGGGACAAGGGGACATTAATAAAATAATTAAAAAGTGTCCCGTTGTCCCCATTACCTATATTCTAGTGAAAAGGATACTTTATAAAATAAGGAAGAAGTAATTAAATCGGTGTCACTGTGTCCGTCCACCCTTAGTTTTGTTTGATGAAAATAAAACAATACAATTTATAGTCAAATTACAAAAGTTATGTATTTATTGGTTTTAACAGAATCATTTTAAAAAATCAAGTATGTACAAAAAATACAATATCAAAATTATTATAAGCTATACTACCCACAGAATCAACATTTTTATTCTAAGAAAAAACGCATATCTGACAATGATGTCTAGATACCTGTTAAAATGTGACGTCACCCGCACATGTGTCGATTCTTCGAATCCTACTAAGAAAGATGAACACGCTACTTGAGGGGGTGTGCGGGCGGGAAGGGGGTGTGCGGGCGGAGAAAGATAACATTGATAGTGCAAAGCTCTTATTGGCTCATTTAAAACCCCACTCCTGATCTTTATTTTTCGCACAGCGCTTGTTACTGGAATCAGGAATGTCTAAGTTGAGTTTAAGTTGTGATGTGAACGGTGTGTGCGTGATTGGTGTTCGAGAAATACTAAAAAGGAGCAATTGTAAGTATATTCATATTATTTTAAATTTATTGTTATTGTAGTGTATGCACAGGGATACAGGGATGTTTGTACCCTTGTCATGGTTGTTTATCTATCTAAGTATAATATTTATCTATATAAGTATGTGTATCGTTGTCTAGTACCCAAGATACAGGGAATCCTAGTTTGGGGCTAGATCAATGTGTGCAAATAGTGTCCAAGGTATTATTATTATTATTATAAACAGTGCACTTACTTACACGTCAGTAACACAAGACGAACCAAATGATACAAAAACAAAATACCAAAACGCTGGACACACTAGGAATCAACAATATCGACTCCCAGGAAGACGAAAACATCCCGAGCATCCCGTGGGAATCCATAGCAGGAGCTATGAAAATAGCGGCCCAAAAATACTTATCACGACACCTGCCAGATCGAGAGAAATTACGGAAGCATTTGATTTGAGCAACAAAAAATTGTACCAAGACGAAGAAATGAGTTTAGCGCTTATTCTCTCCTTCGCGGAAGATCTAATCATTGTAAGATCTTCAACATCTCAGCCAATTCGTAACCCACTTAAAAACATTGCTCAAAACAGTAGGCCTTGTGACAAATGACACAAAAAGTAAAATTCTAATAAGAGACCCCATTGATCCTCAGCGACCAGAGTTCTTCGTATTGGATAGAGTTCCAATTCGACCGGTGACAGAAATAAAATATCTCGGCACTTATATTACTGCAGGACATCGCAGGAGAGACGAAATAAGGAGAAGACGTCAACAAGCAATATGCAACTCTAAAGCCTTAGTGCACTTTGTAAAAAAGACTGGAAAATAGCTCGCTTAATATACAAAATGGTTATTTCAGCGTGCACTTCATAAGGAAGTGGCAGCCCTCACCAAAGCTAACCGCTCAAGACTAAGAAAATATGAACGCATGATCTTGTGGGATTTGCTCGCGAACGCCAAAAACCACCAAAACACACGACATTCTACAGGGGAAAACAATAACCAAACGAATAAAAAATTACAGAATGTGCTATTATACACATATCTTAAGACGCCCAATACACATACTCCACGCCGCCCTAAACTACGAAACTAGTAGGAAGAAAGTCAGCCGACCCATATACCCCTGGAAAGACTCCCTCAAACACGATATTAAATACTACGGAAAGAATCCTATCTACTGGATGGAAATATCACACACTATTGTGTGATATTTCTAACTTCTAACTTCATCCCTATGGATGAAGTTAGGGCCGCCTCAAATCTAATATACCAGGTCCCGGAAACAGACAGCGAAACTGAGAGCACATCGGACAGCCCAGCACAACAGAACCCAGAAAATCAACCAACAACACATGAAACAGAACATCAGGAAACATGAAGAAAAAATTTTCTGCTCTCCCATCACATATCCTCCCCTGTCCACACTGGCTAAAGGCTGCATGGTCAGTCGATTCTATTCAGAATCCTCCCCTATCACGTGAGCAGGTCACTCCCCCCCCAAAAAAACGTGCCCTCAGGTTTGCCGGCCATTTGACCGGACTAGGTATTATCCTGGCTGGAGTGGTATAATTCGTTCGTGCGTTCGTTCGACGTAATTTTTTTTTAAATGTTAGTCTATTTTAAGAAACTCATTTGATTATTTCGAGTAAATGTCTAAATACTTTTGTAGTCATGTTTATAATAACACTCCTCGTGAAGACGATTGATCAAAATTTACTTGCGACTGGTTGGTGGACGGTTATTTTCTGAACGAATAAAAATATGTCACTCACATGAGATCACATTGTCACTATTGAACATTCTTATACAAAACATTTAATAAATTTGAGCAAAAGACTGTCAGAAATAACTCTTCACTTGATTTCAAGTGGATGTTGATGGACTAATTACATTGTTAGTTAGTTACGCATCAATTGCAAAACTATAGAAAACTCACGATGAATGCTGCCGAAACGTTAAAGGTTTTAGGAGGCTTATTCATTTTTTCATTTCATTTTATTGCGATAAATTATCGTGTATTTTACAGAAGTTGTGTATTTAAATAGAATGTAATTTCATAATGAGAAAATTTCAAGAAAATTTGATATAATTAAATTAACATAATAAAAATCTTAATCATTATCAGTCAGCAGCATTTTCATCATAACATAATTAAACTATTTTTTTAACCCTTACTTACTTACTTACTGCTGTGTAGAAGGATCCGGAAAAAGCAAGTCATTTGTATAATCTGAACCATCTGTCAAGATGTAAGCGGCCATATGATGATATTTGGTGTCGAGTAGTCATGATTCGACTTCTCGATTATTTTCTTGCAGCCACAATTCGCGCCGTCTCAACACTTGGGTGACCTCGCGCCTGCATTCCGACCTCGGTTAACCCCCCGAGAGCAAATAATTTAACCTGAAGGTCCATCTCCGCATTGTCTAACAAGCTGCACTGGGAATTCGACATGAAAGGTAAGGCGATGCCTGCGGGGTTTAGTGCGTGGATGGGTGATCAATATTTGTTCTTTACCGGTGCTGACCCTGAGCTAATGAGATAAGTCATTTAACAGACAGATTGATGTTATGTTCAGATATTTATGTTTGTGTTTTTGGTTGTGGCAATTAAATGCTCTTTCTTTCTTTCATTATACGGACGTTCTTTAGGTGATAGAAATATCGTATTATGATATGAATCTGAGCTCGGCAGCACTGCACAGCACTCTTCCCCGTACAGTAATGAACCTTCACTCCACTGCTCGGAAATGTGGCGAAAGATGGTCTGGCATGGGGCCGCAAAACAATTAATAGTTAAACTGGATCACAAAAACATTTCTGGCCTGTTTGCTGTTCAAACAGAACAAAACATTGTTGGCTTGTTTGCTATGGTTCTGTCAGATGTCAAGAGATTGCGCTTTATGCCGCACATGTCATGCCGCTTCATGTCGGTAAAACCGTGCATCGTGCCGTCGCGTCAGTAAAATCGTGCATCACGTGTGCTGACAATTGCGGAAGATCGTAGTTACAAACCTAATTTATCGAAAAATATTTTTCTGTATAATTTATATTATTTCCTCGCAGTAGACGTGAAAAGCACTATGTAACGTCTCGGCCAAAAGTGCAATAGATAGACGCGCTCGTCCATCTATTGCTCCCTTTCCAGCCTCTACAACAATGCACTACTACCTCCTTACATTTATTGTCCGTCGCGGCGACAGAGTGACATTTCTCAGCAGCAATGCTGCACAGCAATGTCGCTGTCGCCGCGACAGACCAGTGCCGCATGCGTGACAGAGATGGCGGCACCATTGCTGCGTGCTGCCAATGTTTGGAATCATACCTTAGGGATACCTTCATATCTCTATAGTATACTATATCTGTCACGCTATCTGCAGATAGAGTATCTAACTAAACGTGGGCGCATCTGTGCTTGTGCCGCCCTGTATCGGAAAAAGCGTTTTTGAAGCGTCCGTGGCCTAACGGTATTCGCACATCGGAAACGATCGTGCGGGTAGCAACATCTGGCCCAGACGGACACTGGATGGGTGTCCGTTCTATGTGGCATTTGTTTCGGACGCTTCCGTGTTTCGGGTGACACGTTAAGCTGTAGGTCCCGGATACTATCGCTTTCTGGTGGTAGTAGTCGTAAAGGTGTGTCAGAGGCCCTAATAGGGCCGCTTGATAACTTCTGACAATCGTGTTGGCCACAAGCCCGACGCCCCTCCATCAACCCGCACTGAGCCAGCGTGGTGTAGTATGGCTCAATCTTACTCGTATCCGGGTAAAGGCCCGTGCCCCTCGGTGGGGACATTAATGGACTACATTTATATGTTTTTACACAACTAGAGGTCATCCACACTAATGGCATTTAATATTGCTACGAATGTGCCTTTAGGGCGACGGGACCTGTGACCCGAAGTGATCTGGCTTCTATTAATATTAATTTAGTACTACAATAGTACTGCGAGCGTCTCTGCATCATTTCGGACATTTGGGAAAATTCGGCGGCTAATTGTAAGGGAGTGACGGAGTTATTTTTGATTTATTACGTTGAGCTTTGTGACGTGATTTGGTTAGAGTATTAGGACCGAATATTTAATATTAAATTCATAAAAAACTAGGTAGTTTAATAAAGACACGCCTGTTTTCACTTATCAGGTGCTATATAGATTAGGAACACTAAAATTGTTATAGCTACTTTTCATTGACGGTTTCTACATTACTCCTAGATCCAAAGGAAGTGCGGGTGAGTGTGTGCATGTGGCACGGGCAGTTTGTATTAGGTGTGGTTTTACCAGCTATTTTCTGAAGCCTGTTTGTGAAAGGCCCTTTTCACCTCAGCTATCCATTGCATTGAACTGAATTCGCCCGCCGAACACGTCGCGCCTTTCCGGAAAAAATATCCCGAGCGCTAACGAACTCCTTTTGATACTCGCCGGTAAAGAAATTGTGAGATTTGAGTATCGAAGATCTTGAAGAAACGTACAATGGCACATCGCCTTTTACCAGAAGAGGGCAGGCATTGGTAGATATATATATCTTCGAATATATATATTCGAAGATATATATATTCGGATATATATCTTCGAACCGCTGCACTACTTCTTAGCCCTTATTCCGTTTTTTTTTTTAATTTCTAGAACAAGTAGTGCTAGCTGGAAAGCGGAATAAGACTTAACTCGAGTAAACTTTGACAACTCCATACAAATTTATATGTAGTTGCCAAAGTTGTTATTCTCCCGTAGCATCTTATTGCGAGTTAAATACAAATGTGTATTTTTTGCTTGATTCATATATGCTTGCCAAAGATTGCCAAACCCAACAAACAGTGCCTTTGTTGTTAGCTTGCGCGAGTTTGTCGTGCCTTTCGCTCACCGCACAGACCTTTGCCAGGGCTTGTAGCAGTATGAAAAATCTTGTAAAGTATGTAACTCAACCATTAAAGTTTGAAACAACCACTGTGTTCATGGCTAACTTGTAGCACGCGCCTCCCATCTGTTTCGCGTCATCCACAGCCAGTATCAATGCATTAATTACGCATATTTACGATCCGTCAGTCTGACTGCAATCAGCAGTCGGACAGATGCGGGGCAGAATACGCTGTTTGAAGTTATATTGGTGTGAAGATAGGATATTCGGATCGGTGCTTGCATGTTGGACATTTTAGTTTGCGATAGACCATGTGTCTGTACCCGGATGCACATCGACCACTCAAAGTCATGCCGTCACTGTCTCTCGCTCGGGAAATGACTGCGTCAGTACGACATTTGAGCGGCACTTTATTTTAGCATTTTGCCTTAAGACTATTTCGTTTCTCGTTATTACACAAAAAATACAAATTGAGGACGATAACGCAAGTGTATAGAGGAGTGTATACTTATAAGTTTTTTCAGCTTAACTTGACGGATTCTGATCTGACGGTGTTTAGGGTGGAGGGAGTTCGACGTATAGCTCTGCCCCTACTGTTGACAGATGTCAAATGTTTCTTCTAGCAATGGCTCCACTTAATTGAATACTACTACGTAAAGAGTTCCTTCCATACTTCCTTTAATGCTATTGTTGTCATTTTGTATGATTCATTCAGTCATCATAACAATTAGAACTATTTATGAGTAAAGTGATCCGAGCAGTCAATACTAAATAACATGTGTAGATGATAATAATAATTAATAATAATAATACCTTGGACACCGTTTAAACACATTGATCTAGCCCCAAACTAGGATTCCCTGTATCTTGGGTACTAGACAACGATTCACAGACTTATATAGAAAATATTATACTTAGATAGATAAACAACCATGACTAGGGTACAAACATCCGTTCTCATCAAACATATATTTACCCCCACTGGGACTCGAACCCGGGACCCTTGACTTCGTAGGCAGCGTCACTGCCGACTCGCCCATTCGGGTCGTCAATGGATGGATGGAGGAGCATTTTGGAAATTAGTAGTAATTATCCTGTCACGCACATTTTCCGGGTTGCTGGCTAACCGTGGGTGAGTGACAGCTATTACTGGTAGACCGATTTTGATGCGGATTTTTTATACATTCTTTTATAACAATTGCTTTTCCATTTTTATCGACGGATTTCGCCAATTCCACAGACAAAGAGGACAAGTTTTGTCGCCTTTAGCACGTGGCGGTAAAGTCCAGGATATGACAATCTGGAATCCCGTCGTCGCCGGTTCAAATATAGCTCGTGGACTAATTTGGCCACTCGCCAGATTACCATATAAAATGCTTCCACGTATGCTTACTCGGATTAGTAGGCATGTACAGAACAGGGCTTCCTACAATGCATGTAGATGGACTAAGCGATAGTGCTGAGGTCAAAGCGCTTGGCTTTTGGTTTATGCGGTCGTCCAAATATTTTAGATCAATTGCATTGAAAATGTGAGAGTGTGATGTAGAGTTGGGCAAAAAATAAACTATTATGTTTGACATAGTTTGAGTCTTTAGGTTAGCGCGACAGACAAGAAAGTATGACATTTCGGCCGCGTACGTAACCGTCGGTTCGTAACTAGTTGCGAACGAATCCTTTTTTGTCAATGTACGAAACCAGTTGCGATCAAGGATTATTTAGTTATTTGTCGACAGTACACAACCACCACCAACAAGTAGCAGAAAACAAAAATACAATAATAATTATGTACCAAAATAGTTAGGTATTTAATCAATCAAATGCAAACAAACCATCTCCAAACCAAAGCGGCACAAATATTTGCCTCTTTAGGTAGATAGACTATTCACAATCACTTAAATCCTTAACGCGATATCTTTAAGATAGAATATTCATCAGCGGAAATTACGTTGGCAGATGCGTAACCCTATTACATGAATCAAAAACGTGTAGAAAAACAATTGTAACAAAAAACCGTCTATCATAGAGCCTGAGTCATCAGGCGATGACTTTGGTGATCAAAATGCTGCAAAAACATGCGAGTTGCTTCTTTGGTATTTGGGTTTCCATGTGTGGTTTTGAGTATAGCCAAGCACGTCACACACACGGTACCCTAGCTAGAGTGGGGCCAGACATGTAGGTTGCTCACGTGAAGAATGCGAGAAGAATCCATGAGATAAGTTTCTTGGGTCATTGTAAATTCCAGAGGAACCCTAATAATGGCCAAAATTAGAATTCAAAACACATATAATTGTCATTAGTAAAAAAACGTTATCGTATGGACATCGTGTTTGTGTGGTTAATATACTACTGGACCTGATCTTATTACGTTTAGTGATTTACATGACAGGTGTAGACAGCCTGTCTACACCCCGTCAGGCGATGAGCTAGTAACACTTACTTATTTCAATTCGCGAGTTTGATGACAATACTGATAAATTTTCGCCGACGGCAAACTTAACGAATGTGGTATCGCCACATGGGTAATGAAATAGGGGACCAACCCCTACTCAGCAAATAGTATCAATGGCATTGAATAATGCAATAATAGCGCAATGCAATTGCAGAAATAACAATAGCAACATGTGCGCAAGTGCAGTGCGATTGGCAAATGCCAGAATCTGCAATGCTAAAAAACATACGTACTTCTTTTTATTTGTGAAATTTTGGACAATTTTAAGAAACAATTTTGAATATTTTGGGTAATCGATGTCTTATTATGTTTTTAAGAATTTTTTAAATAACTCCCCTCGTGACGTCACTTGTTAACAGTTATGGCACGGCTGTACTTGAGGCTGGTTGTTTCCGATTATAAAACTAAAAAACTATAATATCAATATTTGTTTACGTTCCGACTGACATCTGCGTTATCGACTGACAGGAAAACTGTTGATACTTGACAGTTACACACACACACAGAACAGCCAACTAAACGGCGAAGGGAATTGGAACAAACTACACCGTAGAGGACAAATCAATGACATTATGTTTTTTACGGATATTTCAGTAATCATGTAATATTTTTTGATGGGAACAAAGGAATTTAGTCAGGAATACAATTTGTTTTCTTTGTTTTTTTACGTGGCCCATTGTTTGCCTGTGTATGTGTGTCTCCCTATGGCACTCTAGCGCCCGAACGGGTGGACGAATTCCAAGTGAAACCGAATGGTTTGACGTGGAGCTTTTTAGTACGGTTTTACTTATTCAAGTTCCAGTTCTTGTTCCGCATTTTTTTCTAGTTTCATTCCCACAAAGCGTCACGTTGTTAGCCGTTCGAGGTGTTATTTAAGTTATTTAGCAGTTATTCAGTACTCCATTTCGAGTGACAGGGGTTAACCCATCGCCACAGCTACTAATTTCATTAAAAAAGTAATAGAATTTTAATTTCTGTAGCTTCTAATGTCGACATTCAAATCGGTAGAAAAGTTGCAAAAACAACAATGAATCCTGATTCTCGCCACGGCCGCTGACGTAATGCTGACACAATGATGTGATGAGGTAGTCGGCCGGCGATGCAAGGTCAGTGTCATTCCAACGCCATCGCATCGTGTATTGTTTGTGAACAACACTGTTTGTTTGATTAGACTACATAGTTATATTCTCCTCTCGACCTGAAGTGCTGACTGTCAACGCTTCATCAGCACTTATCTCATAGGTACAGATGGGTTCCTAGTGAGCATTCCTATTAAGCACTCTTGGACCAACAAGGTATCATAGGTGGGCTATGATACTTTGTTGGTCCAAGAGTGACTTCCAAGAGTTGAGATGAGGTGGTCAGCTTCCTGGCAGCCCGTGGAGCCGTGGGACGAGAACAATTAGTTGCCTGGACTCGAATCGTACAGACGTGTTTAAGTTAGTCTAAGTTTAGTTGTCTGTCTCTCAAAATCGAGGAGTCATTTTAAGTAATATTAAGATTTTCCAATAAAAAGTTGGTTTTTAAAAAGCATTTTCCTCTACGCGAAAACTTGTCTACATATGAATGTGAGACATGAATATTCTGTTATTCTTCTATCCATCTGGCTCTCACGTCACCGGGTATCCTAGCGTGGGGCCAGAAGTAATGTTTGTGCCTGTACAAATGTTTGTTAGTAATACTTTCATACGAGAGTTTGGATGTTTGTTACTCAATCACGCAAGAACGGCTGAAGGGATTTGGATGATATTTGGAATATAAAGATTCATAAAACCCTTACAAATAGGTGTAATTAACGTCACGCCTTCTCCCATACGGGGTTGCAAAGGCACTTCACCACTTTGCGTGTCAGGAGGCTAGCCCATTGCCGCAGCTATGGAGTAATGAAGATTTCCTCCCGACGTTTTCCATCCGTACTTAAGATAAATAACTTTATATCATTGGTATATGTTCAGCACAAGGATTCGAACCTGCACCTCATGCGTGAGAAGCAAGCGTGAATCCCACTAGGCCACGGAGCTGGATATATGTTATAAAAAATACCAAGATTACCATCATTCACAGCCTGGCTCCAGGCGCAAAAAGTCCAATCACCCAACCAACCTCTTAATCATGAGCGCCGGCAATCGCGCGGGATCGTGACCTGGCCATCAGTTTTGTGACGTTTAGAAAAATAATATACAGTTTTTTAGACAAAAAAGTGATGGATTTACATAACACTTCCCCGTCATTCGCTCGTATTTGTAAAATCAATTAACTCAAGTCTAAGAAAAAAATCTGTGTAAGGATTAGTTTCAGTAGGTATTATTTTCTTAGATAGATTAAATGGTTGTCACTGAGTTGGTTATCACTGATAACGAGGGCAGACTGAACCACTTTAAAGTTAAATACACTGAGCCTCAGAAGGAAATACTTAGACATAACGCTCTTGAGCAAACTCGTAAAGAACTCTGTGTCGGAACCGCTACTGTTGAAAAAGCCAAATATCTTATTCACTAAACCGAACATTACAAATACTCGTGTCATACCTACTTTTAGATTACCTTATGTTACAACTAATCGGTCGGCGAGTCTGCTCTGCTATATCATATATAAAAAGGACTACAATATACATATGCGGAGGTTCTCTGAAAATTGATATATTTAATGATTCTCCCGCCAAATTGATACGTCAAATGTTGCAATATACTGTTATGCATGGTCAAACTTACTTAATTGCATCAATAAACTTATTATTCAAATATTTTGTTTCATCGCAATCAACATTAATTTATCACATTATATCCTCATATTTGCACTTAATAATTGATAGGCTGATATTTTTCAGATTTTTGTCATGTTTCCCTTGTAATGTATGTTTGTAATTTAAATTCTGTAATCTATTATAGTAGTTTATGTGACTGCTACATAATGGAGGGCATTAATACTCGAGAGTGGGTTTATGAAACGAGCCGAAGGCGATTCATAATAATATCACTCGAGATAAAGTTGAAAAATAGTTTATCTACATACGTATCATAAACCCTCTTTACTGCGTCTAAAAACCGCACGTTAAGACCAGCATAATGTAAAATTATTTGGTAAAAACTCATTTCTTATCTGAAAATTTGTACATTATGATCATAATGTACAAAAATTTGTCAAATTATGACATTTAAATTTCGAACGCCGACGCCCGCCTGCCTGCCGCCCCTAGTTTGTCTGTGAAGTTGGTACTACAGAACAAGCTAAACAACTGCAGAGCAATGATAAATGCCACAATGCCGGTCAAACATGCGGTTCCTGAACACATCAAAGAGAGCTTATGATGTGTGTAGATAAACTAGCTATGTAATTGTACATAATTAGGCATTATGTATCAGTTACATAAACTACTATTACCTACTACTATAGCAACTTTGTGAATAATGTCGCACATCTAAATGACGCGTAGGCGAGACCGTGTCTTAATTAAGTGTATGCTAAATGTAATGTCTATTGTGTTGTTGATCTGTCTAATATCTAAATAAATAAATAAATAAATAAGTAGCAGAAACCATCTTTAACTTGTATAGCCCCGCAAAACGCTATTAGGCGTAACGTCAAGGCGTGTGAGCTGTCATGAAAATTATGAATTCAGAAATCAGAGCAATGTTTTGATAAGAAAACAAAATTTTATGGAACTGACTGTGTGTGCTAGTCGTACCATTCTACAGTAGTATACTGTTTGTTAGTACCTATTGGATCGGAGTCGTAACAAAAATCGTCTTAATTAATTTCACATCATAAATAGAGCATTTTATTTTGTTTTTCTCCTTGCCTTTAATTACAAACACAATCAACTGTGACGAACGAGCAGACCGAAAGATAAATAGCAAATAAATATTACAAAATTGATGGAGTAATTATGATATTTATGATGATATGATGATGGATACGTTGCGTACGAAACGGTGTAATCGTATTTATTTATATTTTAATGTTGTAAGTAACTATAACGGAAAAGTGGGGTTTGGGAACGCCGGTGGTATTTAACCTCTTGAATACCACCGGCGTTAGCAAACCCCACTTTTCCGTAATAGGTTTTAAATTTAATTACCATAAAGTTCAAAATCGCGTCCCGTCCCAACTGCCCTGGGTTTGAGAGGTTAAGAGGTTAAGCTGTAGTGGTCGTAAAACCCCTCCATCAACCCGCACTGAGCCAGCGCGGTGGAGTATGACTCAATCTTACTCGTATCCGGGTAAAGGCCTGTGCTCCTCGGTGGGGACATTAATGGGCTACATTTTTTATTTATTTAAGTTAGTTTACAAATAAGTAGAATTCAGGGAATACAATCCCGGGATCGCATACCATGAAATCCCGAAATCTCGGGATATCACGAATCAATGTCTATGTTGTTATTTTTAGAAGTTTGATTAAATATACTATAATCAAAGTAATATATAGGATAGGTCACTTGCAATTATAATGCAGTCTTTTTTTCTTTTTTTTTAAATAGGCTTGTTCGATTCCCGTCTTCGTAAATAGTTTTTTTAAATGTCATGCATGATGTAGTTTTATTTTTTAATAAAATGGATGTTATGGTTCCTAACAACAAAAATCTATCTCTTATAGTTTCCGATTTCACCCCACTGACCCTTGCAAATAGCCTGCCTTGTATAACACTATCGAATATAAGCCTATCTAGCCAATCTAACCTACCACGCCCACATCTATCCTCGATCCTTGACCGCGCATCAACTCCCGCGCAGGAAGCGTTCCATTTCCCGCGGTTTTCCTTCAAATCATTTCGGCCTTGCGCAGACTCACGCGTGTGACATCAACCTCCGGCCTGCTGCGTCGTGATAAGATCTGTAGGACTAGCACAACTGTAGGTTTGGCACTGTTGCGCCGACTTTTAGCCAACAATGCATTAGTACGTTTTGCGTGACAGGGGGCTAGCCCATGGCCGCAGCACTGTAGCTAAGAACGTTTCCTCACGATGTTTTCCATCGAGCATAGTAACAGGAATTATATTTTCTATGAGGGAAAAGAGAACCTACTGCATCAAAAGGCGAGGTATAGCCCCTAATGGTTAAGACGATACCAAACTTTTTTTTTTTTTCGAATCCATTTATTCCACTACAAAAGCATCTAGGGATTTAATTTTTTGTGTAAATATTTATTGAGTATTTTATTCAGATTCTCACTGAAGGGATACGCGATTGGATGAAATTATCTCGATAGAATTTAATTACGAAAATACCCCTAAATTGTTTAATTATTTCTTGTATTCCTGAAAGCCTAACTAATTTAATTTTGGAATTGCATTAAAATTGTGGATATTATGTACTAGTAAACTCTCCATGAAAATATTTTTAATTTTTACGTGGTTTAGGTGGTGTGGTTTGAGTTGAGCGTAAGTTTTTTCTTATGTGGTAGTAATTGACGCTGTCACTTCCGTTTAGATTAGTATTCGCGCTTTTACATTTCACCTGAACGCGCAGATACATTCGTTAACTAATTGCCCACGCGCATCAAGATACTATTCATCAAAATGTCATCAAAGGAAACGGAAATCCCGCGCCGTTTGTTATTCCAAACGCCATCACAGTGTTTTCAACAACACAATAGCGTTGGCCCAATAGTGTGTAGGATCTCAAATATCTCATCACGAGTCTTAGAGAGAGGTATTTTTTTCAAATACTTAATTTTAATTATATGTTCAAAAGCAGGAGGCCATATTCAAAAGATTGATGATGATGTGGATGAAGATAGGCTCAAAATATTTACAAGCGTAAGGGCCTGTATTAAAATGTACGGATAAACCCTATCGGACAGATAAATTACTTTGTGCGTTGTACTAACAATTTTTCACCCTATTTTATACTAAAATTGACGGGATCGCCTCGCTCCGCTTCGCTTCGGCTCTCCGTTGTATTGTAAAGTTGTGACCTAACAAACCTATCTATAGTAGTCGAACAGAAAGTGACTTAAAGCAACCAACACTATAGAAACTAAATGGGGCACTAAAGTTAGTGAACATTTAACATATTTGGGAGTCAAAACTTAAATGGAAAACAATATATTTGTTGCCATTATTCACGGAAGAACTTATTTGAAATGGGGAAATATTAAACTGCATATCAAAAATACTGATTTGCACAGGATATATCAGGGCAAAATACTGCGGTAGCTTAGCTTTATCCTTTGTATTAGGTTGAACATGTAAGAACAAAAATAAATACTTAAAACATAAAAAGTGTTTTTGCTGATCCTTTCTTGCTGTGAGAATCAGTATCTTTGATGTGCTATTAAATACTAGCGTTGAAATGTGCTTGTGCAAGAAAGCGGAACTTATGAACAGCCTTCATGCCATTTGCAGACACTATCGGAGGGAAAGATTAACGAAACTCTATGATTAAGAGATATCTGCTTCCATGTTCAAATCTCGACGAATCTGACATGCCCCAATAAAAATCAACTCCTTTACTGAAAGGGATTGCAGAAGCACATTGAAGAGGCGTGATATCTTTAGAGACCGGACATTAGGAACAGCCCACTAGAGATTAACCACAGATTGGCTTTCACTCCCTTGCTATCATTACACCGGCATTAGTTAGAAAGTGTTGCAGCAAACACTCTCTGGAAATTGGATGACCTTTCTTTACGAAGCTTACGATTATAATGTTTTGGATATTTTCCACTATTTTAAATTTCATCATCTTGCAAATGAATCTATCCGCGACAAAGGCCCTTTGCTTTCCCGACAGAATACAATATTATAGGAATCATCAATTAATTTTATTTTCGCTTTCATTTTCACGTATGATCATGTCGAATACACTACGAACATACAATTGAATTTCAAAAACGGAGGATTCCAACTGACAGTTGACAGTCGGCGCGAAAACGGACGCGCGGAAGCGTTGTTGTCAGCAAGGGACAGAGCTATCACATGCGTCTGTCAATCTCCTTCAGCTTTTTCGCATAGAAAAAAGGAGAGGGAGACTGACTCTGTCCTTTGCTGGCAACAACAACGATGTCACTTCCTCTGATGGGGACTTTTAAATCAAATGCTGGTTGACGTTATTTTAAATTCGTAAATAAAATAAAACGCGCAAAAAAGGGGCCTTTAATGTTTTTAGGTCTTGAATGTGATAAATATCTCAACCGAAGCATCTCTATAAAATCAATTAGTTTCGTTTTGTTAAAAAATGCAATCCTATGCCAAGTCTGAAAAGGCGTTCCATTACAATCATATCGTTACCATTCCATTCATAATCTAACATGTCAGTATTATTCCACAATAACTTTCTGCAATTTACCGATTGAAAGTTTCATTTTGTTGTTAGATAATTCGCGTTACTGTATCTATCTACATCCGGTTGGAGAGTGGCTAGATGATTATGATAAATGTCTTTTTTTTTCGTGTAACGTTCGCTCTCATTATTTCTAATAGCAATAACCGATCGCACATGAACCATTAGCTGGTGTTACGTATGAACGGACTAACACTACTAATACTAATACTACCTACCTTGGAGACTATTTACACACATTGATCTAGCCCCAAACTAGGATTCCCTGTATCTTGGGTACTAGACAACGATACGCATACTTAAATAGATAAATATTATACTTATATAGATAAACAACCATGACTAGGGTACAAACATCCGTTCTCATCAAACAAATATTTGACCCCACCGGGACTCGAACCCGGGACCCTTAGCTTCGTAGGCAGGGTCACTGCCGACTCGGCCATTCGGCTCGTCAAACTACTATTTAAAGAGATCTATATTCAAATTAAAATTCAAAAATCAATTATTTTAAAAATCAACCTGAAGCTGGTTCTTTTCCCTTCTTCTCCAACAAAATTAAAGGATGTGCACTAAGCATATTTGTAAATATGACAGTAATAAAAAATCTTTTGGTTTTGAATTTTGGCGGTTTAATATAATTATTATTAATGCCTAGAAGCACATAGTTAAGTTTGGTTATTACATGAGACAACTTATGGTATTCAGATTATATTATCATCTAATCTGGAACTGGCCTGCAAATTACGTTTTTCTAATCGAGAGGGCCTCTAATTCAATAATCAGGGGTATTTATGATTTACTTCAGAAGTGGAGTGTTTTACTTTACATAATTTTCATAATTTCTTTATTGCACACTAATAATTTACAGACAAAACTTCTTAAAAATGGTACAAAGGCGAGCTTATCTTTTATAATAAGAGATCTCTTCCGGCAAACCAAATTAGAATGGGAAAGGTCGATTGCTGAGCAGGGTTTACTGGTTATTTGTTAATTTCGTAATTGAACGCGGGTCTCCCCGTTTACTACAATAAAATATATTGACATAAGCCAAAGAAAATATGCTTCTAGTAGATAAAGATCTTTTAAGTGGCAATATCGCGAGGGGCTAAAAAAAACTCTTGAGGCCAAAAAACTCAACATTATTGACAATGTGCCGTGACATGAGATTATATGATGAATTAAAGATAATGATAGCGAAGATGATGATGATGAGATGACACACAGAAACGTCGTCAACTATCAATCACTGGACAAGTATCGAGTAGGTATAGTTTTTATTGGACTTGTAATACGATGCGTGAGTCATGCGGGTGTCACGCGTGATTAACTATTGAATATAGATATCTCTATCATTTGCTATACAATAGATTTTTTAGAAGAATAATCAGAAGAGTCGACGACCTCGATCGAAATCGAGGGATTCTTTAGTGGAGATAATTTGTTTCTTTTGGTTTGTCCCAAGTTCCGAACTACTAATGAAAATATCGGTGAATAATTTAAAAAACCGGTCAAGTGCGAGTCTAAATCGCACACGAAGGGTTCCGTACCACCGTTCAATGGAAGCGATGGTGTGGAGTGAATAGTTTGGATTTTACACAGCAAAATATTGTTTACAAAGTTATTGGTGCGGTTACTTTCACACTCCATGTACGTAACCAGGTGCATCCATAAGTTTGTATGTGGTATTGAAAGAATTGTTGTATGGGAGCCCCCTTAAATATTTCTTTTATCCTGTTTTTTAGTATTTGTTGTTATAGCGGCAACATAAATACATAATCTGTGAAAATTTCAACTGTCTAACTATCACGGTTCGTGAGATACAGCCTGGTGACAGACGGACGGACGGACAGCGGAGTCTTAGTAATAGGGTCCCGTTTGGAACCCTTCGGGTACGGAACCCTAATAAAAATGGACGTAATAGCCAACTTAAGATCATGTTATATGTCACCGCAAGATTGTCAAAACTTTTAGTTGATAAACTATCGTTTTTTTCGACGAGAGATAGTAAACTGTAGCGTACTGCGTACTATATGACGCGGTAGTTGATCAACTAACGGTTAAAACCGTTAAATAGTAACTGGTTTAAACTTGAATTACAAACGAACACTGCGGTAGCTTAGGTGAAGACTAGAGGGGGCGAGCGCAGAGAAGCCCCCGAATAGTCTTCGTGTTAGGTTGTTATGTAAGAATAAAAGAAACGTAAATTCTAAACCCTGTCGGTCAGGTTTACTATCTGTCGATAGTTGATCAACTACCGCGTTAGTTTATCAACTTACAGTTTTGACTATCTTCCGGTGACATGTATATGTCACCGTAACATTGTCAAAACTGTTAGTTGATAAACTAACGTTTTTTTCTTGTTAGTTGGTCAACTATCGACAAATAGTAAACTGTAGCGTACTGCTTACTATTTGACGCGTTAGTTATAAACTAACGGTGAAAACCGTTAAATAGTAAACTGGTTTAAACTTGAATTGCAAATGAAATATCAGGGCAAACACTGCGGTAGCTTAGGTGAAGACTAGAGGGGACGAGCGCAGCGAAGCCCCCGAATAGTTTTCGTGTTAGGTTGTCATGTAAGAATAAAATAAACGTAAATTGTAAACCCTGTCGGTCTGGTTTAATATCTGTCGATAGTTGATCAACTAACGCGTTTGATAATCTTACGGTGACATATACGAATCGACCAGTAGCAGCCAAAACGTAACTTATGAGTATACTATACTACTAAGTAAATGCCGAATAATGTTACGCTTTAAGCAATAGCGAAGAGACGAAAGGAAGAGGAGGCGAGGCTTATAGCTAGCAGTGGATCAATGTGGGCTGACTATGTTGATGATCTTAATGGAAACATCCATCTTTTATTACGCCTGGGCTTTGACGTCTAGACACTGCAAAGATGAATCCGATGGCTTACCTGAGAACAAAGAAAATCAACAATTAGCAAATGAATCCAAGATAAAATACTAGCACAAACTAAGAAAGATAACAATCAATGTTAGAGGCAAGTAATAAAACAAGAAAAGACCATTAGCTATTCACGGTTTGATCTAACGATAAACAAATATATACCGGCAAACAATATGATTGGAGGAGCCTATTGACCAGAAAAATGTAAATATTTATTAAGAACTAGCCGTTTTGACAATTTAGGCGTAGCATTTTTTGCTAAGTTATGCAGTCTTATATTAGTATATCTTTCCATTACAGCTTTGATTAGTAATAATAGATGATTATCCATTGGGTTTTGTTCGAATTGGTGAAAATCTATTTCTTTCTGTCGATTCAAAAACACAATTCTCACTATCACTATCCCCATCACTATACGCCGACTCTGCGTGCGTGTAACAGTTCGCCTCTATATTGTATTCCGTATGCATATTTACCTTCGCATATTTAGTTTCAATGTGAACCATGATAAGCAAAAAGGGGTTATTATTTATATTATCTAGACATATGTGATAAACCCTCTATACTCCGTTCAAAAACCGTAAATTACGACCTGCTTGAAGAGAAACTGTTTGGACACATTTCTTATCTGTGAAAATGTTATTGTTGCTTTATAATAACATCGAATTTCTATATAAACATAAACATTAACTTAAAGGCACATACATTGCTTCTGGCCCCACACTAGGATACACTGTGTCGTGGGAACCAGAAACAGCGACGTCACACACATATAAACATCCAAGACCTGGGCTTTTTTTTCTCTACTCCCAGCCGGGGATCGAACCAGGGACTTCTCGCATGGTAGGCAGAGCCACAACCGCTGCCAATTAAGTATTATGTGCCGCTGCGCCACGGAGGTCGTCGTCTTATAATCGTATTCTTATAATATCCAAATTTCGAATATATCTGAAAATTAAAGCAATTTTATTCGACCTCAATTCTAATATCAGTCGAGATGACGTTCTATACGAAATTAAATGTCAATGCCGCAATGCCGGTGGCAACATGCGGTTCCTGAGCACATCATACAGAGCTTATAATATGTGTGTAGTTAAAGCAGTGTATACATGTAACTACACATAATTAGGCATCAAAACACTTGTGTGTTGTCGTTTCGTCAATAATTGCCCCATTTTTGCTATAGTACCATTGGACAGTATCATCAATGGAACTAGTGACACACACTTGTGTATCGCAATAGTAAAAAATACGAATGAACTGAGATTACCGCCATTTTACATCGTGCAATATAAGTGCAATTCGAACACGTCAACCTCTATGGTAGTTTATTATAGGCCCTTAACTGACAATAACCTCCTTAGCTTATCTTTGAAAACAACTAGTTTTATATTTAAATATTATGATATGTAATGGGATTTCATAAAACTTACTTACTGGACACTTTTACAGTTCTATAATTAAATATTAGGATATGTAATGAGATTTCATACTTACTTACTGGAAACTATTGCGTTTTCCTGGACACTTCTAAAAATTGACCAGGATGAGTCACTTTCGGATACTATTTTCACAGATGTTATGGGAACATTTCATACTATTTTTGAGAAAACTACTATTATAAATACCAATGCAAATGAAATGTTACTACGGAAGAGTAAATGTACCTAGGGAACTCGACGCCTAGACATGGAATAACATAACATAACATTTAAATACAAGCAAATACACTGCTTCTGGCCACACACATGTAAACATCCATGACCTGGGGTTGTTTTTGCTTTCTCCCCTGGGATTGTAACCCGTGACCTCTCGCTTTGGAAGCCCAGCCTCGACCATAACACTATAAAGGTCGTCGAATCTAGATAACATCCGAATGCTAGTCGTAGCTTACATATAATGGTCGCACAGCCACATTAGAATGCAAATAAATATATGTGAAATCTAAAATTACTGCCGAAACTCATATAAATAAATAGACCTTAACCTGCACTTCATTATGCTGCCCACAACAAAGCTTATCTCAATAATCTGTCAACATTACACAAGATAAACAAGACGAGAATATCTGCGTATGCGACGATGAAGTCACGGCTAAACACACTGCACCGGTGTCACCAACTCCTACTCAAGCTGATAGCCACTTAAATGTAGCACTTTATCTGAGCAGGAGTCTGTGCATTCATCTTCATCTGTAGGTGATTTTGCTGGCACTTGCAGGAGAGAGTAGCGGGACGGTATGCCAATAGGAATATGGCGACTCTACTCTCGGGGTAGATGGGAAAGTAATGATGATGAAACCAATTATATAGTAGAAACAACGGCTATAAGATGATTGATGAGAAATATTTATTGAGCACAGTTTGTAGCGCAGGTATACAACAACAAGAGTCAAAGCAAAGATCCTAATCCAGATGTCAATTGAATGATAAATTGGACCAAACTATCCTTGGACAGAAAGCAAGTAAACCGTTTTTCCACGATTGGGCGATACAATACTTCGACAACATACTACTCGGAGCATTCAATGGATACTCTCCAAGTATTATGCAAATTGATATTGTTAGCAAAGTAGGTACTCAGGTATCGTTAAGTACAGCCATAACATCTAAACAGTTCGTATTCTACAAGCCTCGTCCATTTGTATCATCCACCATTACCATATGTGCAGTTAGCAAACAGTTCTAAAGATGTTAACAACACCCTTAGAATTAACATCCTTAGTGCACGTTCAAGAATAGCTATTACTATTCAGCTACATGTGTGTGTGTGTAGATATACTCTACAGAATGATGTCATTCGTATGATAAAATGTGCAAATTGCAACTTGCCTTGGGCGACGTTAGTAATCTTATCTGCTCAAGTTTACGCGGTAATGAAAATATTATTGCTTAAAGCATCTTGAAACGGACATCTTCATTCTGGAACTGGTCGAGGTGTTGGTGGACATGTCTCTTGTTCGGAAGCAAATACTTGACCTTTCAGTCATCTTCAGTATTTAATGGTTGCGTTGCGCCGATGGGCTAGCCCCCTGTCACGCAAAATAGAGTATTGAATTACTCGTTTAACGTAGGCTAAACAGTACCTCTACTATCCCAAATGGGAAAAAACAAGAGATTTTAATTCAGACCACTACTAAGTTAAATGGTAATATGTATGGTAATGGTAGTTATGGTATGGTGGTTATAATAGTTAAATGGCATATTATTGGTGTCAGAAGTTAATTTACGTGTAATGTTTTTTTTGTATGTTTTTACACAGTACGTATTTGTTGGCTAAAGGTTGCATTTTCAAATGAATCTCATCATCCCAATCATCATTTCCTTCTTCACTACGGCGGACGACTGTAGGAGAAGACGGGCGAATTAAGTCATGTTCGCATAAAAAAGTACAAAATCGTCATAACAATAAAGTTGATTTAATATAAAGGATCGCCCCGAAGTCTTTGGCCACTGAAGGCCAAGATCTGCGTCAATCAACAAAACACTTGATTTACGACATTAGCTCTATTCAGTGCGCGACGTTATTTAATTTTGTTGCTCTGTTAAACAGACAAAGACAGAAACATTATATTCATTACCAAAGCCAAGATTGTCGAGCGGACGGCGGAGTACATCAACTATAGTACATATAGGCACATACGTGACAAAGACGGTGATGGAAAACATTGTGAGGAAACCTTCATATTTCCATAAAGCGGCGAGTGGTGGTGGGAAAACGCGTGACAAACGACAATAAATAGCGTGAAAATATGTCTTCGTTATAAAGATTTTATAATAGGACCTAGCACGTAACCCTGTGGAACCCCGAGCAACTAGCAGATTCAGAATCCAGGAAGGAATTTTGACCAAAGCCAGAGCTTAACTTACTGGTCTTGGTGGTATAGAATTAGGAAATCTTTTATGTTGACTGAGTTCCCGAGACGAAGGCAAATAATTCGATGTGTGCTTCAAAAACACGTTATAGCATAAGGTGTAAGGTGTACGGATTTTGCATACGTAGGTTTGTGAAGTGAAGTCGATATAAACACAGAGGTGACATCATCAGCAGCTGATGGTAGCAAACAACAGTGTATGTGTATAGTATTGTATAGAACAAGTTGCTTATAATGCCAAGGGCAATTTTGTACGACAACTTGACTTTGAGGTGGAAATTGCAAACTTTAAACAGTTTTTTTAATCTTTTACAAATAAGACGACAGTTTCTTGTGGATCATTTGAATAATTTAAGCGTTTCTGGACATTTGAGACAATCAAAGAAGATGTTTCGAAAAAAACTACAAATTGGAACAACAAATAGCAAAAATAGTTGGCCAATTAGAAACACGCACTGTGTTTTTTTTATTTTGACAGACAGAACAGAGAAGATAAGAGACATCACAGACAATAACTATAATCCAGTCACACCGAAAAAACTAACTAACGACAGCAAAAACAAAAACCTGCGAAGGAAATTAGCTTGGCACAAAAAGAGTTCCGTTGATGGCAAAACGTGCGGGAATCGTGGTCTGTTAAAAAAATGGGAGGCAATGATTCACGTTGCAATGGCCAGATGTTTGATAGGACGGCATCGCGTCACGTATGGGGTCAATGAACGCGGTGAATGCGCATGCTGCAATAAGCTGTAGGGCGACGACGGTAGAGAGGCGACTGCGCATAGATATGAACTGTGTTACGATGATGTTGTACTTCTTATCGTAACTCTCCTCTACCGGAGGTTGGCGGTCAGCTCTCGCTACACCACCCTGTTCTTCGTTAAGAGCTGCAGCAGTTCTACGCTGGCCACTCCAGTTGCCGTACATTCTCTTATGTTGCGGAACTACGAGTTCGCCCTGATGACTCAGGGTAACATCAAACCTAGCTGATGTGGGCATGTGGATAACTCGGGTTATGGGCTAACGACTTGGCAAGGCTAGAAGACCGTGGAGGCCAAAGATCAGCCGGCAGACCACCTGCCAGTTGATCTGATGGCATAGCGAGGATACCGGAAAACCGAATAAAGGACGCGGGGTGCACAGAACTGAGTTGAATGGCGTGAACATGAGGAGGCATATTCCCAACAGTTGGTTCCCTGACAGGCTGAACATGATGGCATTCATCTAAACTCATATATCACCATCATCATCATCATCATCAGCCTGTCAGGGGACCCACTGTTGGGTATAGGCCTCCTCATAAACACGCCATTCAGAACGGTCCTGCGCAACCCGCGTCCATTGGTTTCCTGCCACCATCGCCACATCGTCGGACCATCTGGCAGATGGTCTGCCGACCGATCTTTGGCCTCCTCTTGGCCACCACTCTGTCGCCGATCTGGTCCATCATCCGTCTGTATCGCGAATTCGGGTAACAATAATAAAACTGTGAATGATTTTCCGTGCAAGTATTCAAGCCTTAGCCGGTCTGTACAGACCGACACTGCGCTTGGTAACTAGTGACTACGGATGTAGTAGCCCGCTTCCGTATTACTATAAAAGTATACTACACTACCGTGTTTATAACAGCTTGTAAAATTGTATAGCATTCGATGGTAGCAGTTAGAAGATGACGTTTTGGTTTGTGGTTCCCTTCAGCAAAAGTTTTGATGACGAAGTTTCTTGTATATAGACGACATTCGCGTCCCGACAGAGGAGCAAGTTATAGGGCTTGTTAAAATTGAGGTCGGTTTTTTAAGTTTTTAACTTGGTGAATTATCTATCTAGCTTTCATAAAACATTGTGCATTTATTTCAATTGAACATATTCTACATTATATTTGATACTATCCAAAAATTTACCAAAACTTTAGAAAAAATCGACTTCCATCAAACCCTGTTTGATTTTTAGCAATCATTACCCAAATCCCAACCCATTTAATACCCGAAATTGAGTATTTCCGGTGGTAATCTGAAGTCTTCGTCTTAAGTTACACTACACCACATGCTTCCCGAGAATTGCAGCTTCCAAATGCCCGAGATACTATACAAAAAATCCACATCGCTACAGGTGTGCATATATTATTTGAAGATTACCCTCGATTTCTCCATGATCATCAGGTTCTGACTGACGTTGATAAATTGTTGAAAACCTCTCATGATCACCACATTCACCTACCATATGCATTATAATAATAATAATACCTTGGACACTATTTACACATATTGATCTAGCCCCAAACTAGGATTCCCTGTATATTAGGTACTAGAAAACGATTCACGTACTTATATAGATAAATACTATACTTAGATAGATAAACAACCATGACAAGGTTACAAACATCCGTTCTCATCAAACAAATATTTTCCCCCTCCGGGACTCGAACCCGGGACAAGGGTCCCGGGTTCGAGTCCCGGAGGTATCGAGGTCCCGAAGATAAGGATCTTCGTAGGCTTCACTGCCGACTTGGCCATTCGGGTCGTTATAACGGGAATGCATTATTTGGCAACCGTAATAAAGTAACCATATCGTAACCTCTGGGATTCCTAATATTGAGCAGTCCCGGTGGTCATCGGTGGTCTTCATCAACAGTTCCAATTAACAAAATTATGCTCCTTAGGGTCAAAACACACCATTGCCGAATACGCGACCGAAGTTCGGCGAGATTACATCTGCAATGCTATGTCAATCACGTAAGGTTCAATTCAGGAACGAAAAAAATCAGCTGCGGTATTCTGCGCGTTTTCGGCCATGGTGTGTCGACACACTAACGGCCTTACTAATAAAAGAAGTTATTCCCGGTTTAACTTATTCAGTGTTTTGTCTTGCTTTGACATTTGACATTTACCTGAAGTATGAAAAGGACAAAACGCTGAATAAGTTAAACTGTGAATAACTTTTTTTATTAGTAAGGCCGTTAGAGTAAATCCACGAGTTAACTTGAAAAATACAAAAATCGCAATTATCTGTCTCTCTATCTGTATCTGGTCTGCCTTTAGCATTTGAAGAGTTTTCTGGATTTGTCCAGGATCCTATTATTATCAGATCCTGACCTGGTTTCAATGGGACCAATCGAAATGTAAACCTTCTCAAACTTTATTTTTTTAAATCGGACAATCAACGACATCACGGCGAGGATGCCTTTAAAAAAAGACAGTAGATTAAATTTCTTTTCAGTACTATAAATGCATATAAATAAATGTTATTTATAACAATTAAGCAACTCATCTTACATTGATGTGATAATTAACGAAAGCAAAAACCCGTCAAGAGCGAGTCTCACTCGAAGGGTTCTGTACCATTGTACAAGAAAACGCAAAGAAAGAGGTCTCTTGTATGGGGTATATAATAGTTATTTGTGTCACAAGGTAGCAAAACGAAGTATTTACGGCGAGGGCGGTACATTGAATCCAGAGGGAAGGGAAGGAGTCTACGATAGAATCCTGAGCGTAGCGAGGGATTCTAAGATTCAAGTGTTAAAGCCCATGACGAAAATAATTTTGCTCCCGAGTGACACATAGATCTTTTCACACCGACTATGAGAAAAATTTAAATTAAATGCTCTAAAAAAGTTAAACATCTATACTTTGAATTATACTTTCACCGCTTTTACAGTAATCGAACAACGTAAGCAAAACTTTTTTTTTATAATGGCAGATTGTGAAGGATTAGGGATAGGTCACCACAAATAAAATATTCCTGTGTACTTTTACCAATGTGTAAAAATAATCGAATCGATTATTACAATGTTTTCGGATATCAATATTCATTATATCACAATATCAGTCATCCATAGTTTTGATTTCAGTAAAACAAGTAATTTATTGTGACATTTTTTTTAAATATTACGAAAACTCATAAATTTTCATAAAACGTTATTAAAGTTAAAACTTGAAACATGTTCGTTTTTAATCGACTACGATGAAATCTATTATTTTATTAAGATCTGTGTTCAATTGCAAAATTACGTAAATGCTACATGCCAATGAATAAATAAAAAAAGTAGCTTGAACAGAAAAGTAGCATTTTGCTCCCCCTCTCGTCGTGGAGCAAAACTTTCTTTTCCCAATGAAAGGGGTGAAAAAAATATTGCGTGTAGTTCATTATTTGTTGCTGCAGCGGCAAACAGACGGACATGCGAACAGACAGAGGCTTCGCAAAGGTCTCCCGTTCGATACCATTTGGTTGTGGCACCCCTAAAAACCTTATTTGATACATCTAAGGTACACATGTGGATGTGACCTCTATTCGGAGATTTCCTTATAGTTCTCTTTGGAACCAGCCAGCGTTTTGACGTCAAAGGGCTGGTCTCTGTCGGTTATCGTCAGAACTAATCTCTATTGTACTTTAATTGGCATTATAATGGTCAATTGACCTAAAATAGCTACTCTATTAGCCACCGCGCGTCACTGATCTTATAGTTGGATGAGTGACTAGTCGCACCAGCAAAGCCTGATGTAATAGCACATTACTGCCGTGGCGGGAAAAGTCGGCAATACGGTATTTGACAGGTTAGTCCAATAAATCTAGAAACGTGCCTCAAGATGAAGCTATTTCTACACAAACGTTTGACAATATTAGAATTATATATTTCCAGCAGTTATATTTCATACTCATTTTTGTGTTAAAAATACAGCATTTCACTATGACGTCACATGCAAGTATTTCATAAAACTCGTGAACAAAAATACCGTTTTGACAGTTCCTAAAAAGTATATATTTTGACTAGCAGTCAAATACCGTATTGCAGGACGAGTAAAATAATACGAGCCAGGCAATTGACGTTCCGCCGCTTGTGTGGTGCTTTTCTCAAAAAATGCAAGGAAATTAAATGAAATTTCTTATAAAAAAAAAACGCACTATCAACTGGTATTGCCGCCTTAATTGCTTAGAAATGTTCTATTTCTAACCATAGATCATTTCGAATCAAAAATTAAAAAAATAAAACACACGCACCGCACTGTGTTGGAAAACGAGCGGGTTGCTTGGCTGAACGCAAATTTTCCCAAGTCTTAACGAATGAATATGAAACTATCAGCTTATTAAAAAAGAACACGCAGCGGGAAATAACGGGTTTGGTAGGATTATTATACTCCAAGGAGTATAATAAGTAATAGTTTAACTTTTTAATTTTGGGCGGACAAAAATTAGGCTCTTCGCGTGTTCGTTTTTCAAACAAACCGAGCATGTTTGAGAAAATTAATTTATATCAAACTGGCACCCACGCATTACATCGCGTCTATTTTACATTTTCGTATTGACTGTCAGTTAGTTGCGAATGTTGACAACAACATAACACAATGTCATACCTTTTCCCACACGAGGTGGCAGAGGCACAATTGTGCCCAATTAGCCAGTTATTTAATACTCCACGCGTGACAGAGGACTAGCCCATCACCGCAACTATGAAGTAAGAAGGTCCATGTAATGTACTCAAGATAAAGTACTTATCTCATTGGTACCGTACGATTACTTTAACTCTACCGTGATCGGTAGTGTCGATACACTTCCCGGTTTTAGTCGTTGAAAGTAATCAAGATGTCCTGGAAACTTGAAATTTGGCTCAGAGGTCGTTTTGGCATGAAGAGGTAGAAATCTGAAAACAGATATTTATTTACGAAAAAAAAAGAGCAAACAAAAAACAAAGTCTCGAGCGGAAACGGTAAAATAATCGTCCTGTACATGGTCAGCGTCAGCACCGGAATTCAAACCTGCACCTCCTGCTTGGAATGCAAGCGAGAAAGCCGGTAGACCACGGAACTCTTTAAGACGCGACAAAATGCGCGTCAAACTAGAATCGCGCGGGGCGTGCTACAGCGGCTGGTAAACAAATCGTTATGGAGCAAAATGTTTGCAGTGTAACCTATAGGTTAGGTTAGGTAAGGTTGCGCATTTAACAATCTTGCGATAAAATATTGCGCAATGTTATAAGGGAAATACAGAAAGAAAATGGAGTAATGAACAACTGCCAAAACGTGAGCACAACTGCGCCTGCGCCGCCCCGTAAGGGAAAAGCCGTGACGCTACGGATGGTTAGACAGAAATAACATGAAGTGAATCGTTTGCAAAGAAAAACTAAGCCAATTAACAAACAAACAGGAAAAACGTAAAATACCGGCTGGCAGATACGAAACAACGTAAAATACCGGCTGGCAGATACGAAACAACGTAAAATACCGGCTGGCAGATACGAAACAACGTAAAATACCGGCTGGCAGATACGAAACAAACTCATAAGGATAAAGACGACGCACAACAACAACAACAAAACAAGTCAACTACATAGTATGTTGTTTGAATTAATTAGTATTTCGTATTTACATACGACGACCTCTGTGGCGCAGCGGTTGTGGCTCTGCCTATCATGCGAGAGGTCCCGGGTTCGATTCCCGGCATGGGGTAAAGAAAAAAAAGAAAACCCCAGGTATTGGATGTTTATTAGTGTGACGTCGTGGTTTCTGATTTCCACGACACTGGGTATCCTAGTGTGGGGCCAGAAGCAACGTATGTGCTTGTATGTAAATGTTTACGTTTAGTATTTATGAAACACACTGCAAATTTTAATTCGTGCGAGATTAATTTAGAGTTAATCCACAATTTTTGGAGCTAACATAACATAATTTAGAGTTAATCCACAATTTTTAGAGCTAACATAACATAATTTAGAGTTAATCCACAATTTTTAGAGCTAACATAACATAATTTAGAGTTAATCCACAATTTGTAGAGCTAACATAACATAATTTAGAGTTAAACCACAATTTTTCTCGGCTTCGTCCTTCAAGATTAGCATTTAACATTTGACGCGTTGCTACGCGCATTTGGCTTTGCTAATCTCTTCAGAGGCAGCCTTCGTATAAATAACGATATAACTTCACCTACAGGTAAGTTCGTTTAGTCATCGATTAATCTCTAATTATAGCGGTCATATTCGATTAGAAGTTGCATATCATAAACTTAATAGTTGAATGGATAGATTGCTTACTATATGTATAATGATCGCGAAGAAAATGCCACTTAATGTGGGCATTAGTCACTGGTTATAAAAACTTATCTTCGGTTGGTACATCTTTAACTGATTGTACCAATAAATCTTAATAGATGTCATTTTCAATTTGACTGGTAATTTTTAATTCAATCTACAAATTGATTTTATTGATCAGAGAATTACTGCTTGGACGAGGTTTATCTTGTAAAGAAGGTTTAAAGGCAAAATGAAAAGCCATTGCTTTCTGATTCAGGAATAAAACAGATAGCATAATAATACCTTGGACACTACTTACACACATTGATCTAGCCCCAAACTAGGATTCCCTGTATCTTGGGTACTAGACAACGATACACATACTTATATAGATAAATATTATACTTAGATAGATAAACAACCATGACTAGGGTACAAACATCCGTTCTCATCAAACAAATATTTGCCCCCACCGGGACTCGAACCCGGGACCCTTGGCTTCGTAAGCAGGGTCACTGCCGACTCGGTACATATAGGTATAATGTACTTACTTACTAGTAAGTAGTGCTATCCTTTGATGTAGATCTAACAAGTTAATAGTAAAATTAAAGCCATTTCAATGGTGTCTGAAGATTGTCTGGGATAAAGAGCTACTTGATGAATCTAAGTTAAATCGTACTCTGGACATATTTATTGTTACCTATCGATTGTTACTAATATACCAATACGCTCTTATCTACTTTGAACTAGCTACTGGGTGTTTATGGGTTGCCATAAAAAGAACCGAGAGGGTAACCAAATGGGGAATAATGAAACGAACAAAGTAATTGAGCGAATAAAGACCATGAACAGCGGAATTTCCTGAAATGATCGAAAAAAAATACTGAATTGCGCGACAAAATTATAGAATGGTTTCCCACCGCTTATTTATTTATTCACGTTTCACAGCAATTCAAACACAATATTAATTAATTAGAAAAATAAAATTTTAAATGCCAATATTACGAAACGATACAAAGATAAAATAGAAATATAAGAACCTATCTATAGAAATAATAAAGTAAAGTAATAATTAGTTAAGACATAGTTCAAACTGGTCTGACAATATGGTGAACTGCTGATTGAATGGTGAATGAGGGTGTGTGTGCGCGTGTGTGTGTGTGTGTGGGATCGAGCTCCGATAGGAAATAGTAAAATGTAATTCTAAGATAATGTTATGAGAAAATCAATATAGTAACTAAGCTAGGAAGGGTGACGAAGTCGAATATTTTTTAACTTCCGACAAAAAGTAAGGGCAGCCATTGAATAGAAATATATCAAGCTCTAGGAAACGCTCCTCATAAATATTGATGCTCCTATTCAAGGGTGAGTGAGAGGCGTAATTGCTATTTGCTAAATAAAGACTATCTGGAGCTGGGCGAAGTGGTGGGTCAGGGTAGGTGAATTCGCGATTCGCGAAATCCCCTTTATCCTTCGTGTTAGGTTGAACATGTAAGAACAACAAAATCCAACGCTCGTTTTGTATTTTATGTTACGATTTAACGTTTTAAAATCTTAATTTATCGTCATACGTTTAAATACTACTCTTTAGTAATTCAGTCAGGCAAAACGAGTTTTTTGTTAAGCAAAAACTGGATTTACATTCATACGTTTAAATACTACTCTTTTGTAATTCAGTCAGGTAAAACGAGTTATTTGTCAAGCAAAAACTGTAATTTCAGTCATATGTTTAAATACTACCCTTTAGTAATTCATTCAGGCTAAACGAATATTTTGTCAAGAAAAACTGTATTTATAGTCATACTGTCAAAATGACATCATAGCATCAATGTACAGCGCCATCTAGTCTTCCATAGTACGAACCACCTCACCCACAACTATACCCTAAATCAATACCTTTAGAGGTGGTTCGACTAATAAAGGCTAGATGGCGCTAATTAACCATATCTTATAAATTCCGTTCAACTCGATTTAACCACCATTCTCGCATTAGAGCCCGAGCTGCGAATACCTTGTACAAACCGAATTAAATATCTTCAGATAAAACTAAACACCTATTATTTGGGGCACCCATTTTCATGGTGACCCCGACGTTCGAAATAACGCAGTGAAGAAATTGGACGGAAGAAACCTGCAAATACGCCGCCGCGCCGCCCGCGACAAGGACAAAGGCGCGAGCACATGGTCGCAGCCATCTTGCGTATTGCCGCGTTATTGCCGCGTATTCGTTTCAACAGCCGTCTGAAATTCGTTCCTGCATTAGAACAAGTAAAAGCGACCACGAGGCGTCGAAGAAAGTGATCCTGCAAGGCGAAACCCCAGGAAAACACACTAAGACATCACCACGTGCGTCCCGCGTGTGCCCCCCAACATCTGAAGACCATCAGCCGAGAATCAAATCACCGAGCAGCCGAAACCCAACGGACGTACAAGGAGCAGCATATCCGAAGCCCGGTGGAGCGTCCAGCCGAGACTGGACTCGAGACCCGTCGGAAGCCGAGGAGCCGCCCCTGCTGTTGGACGAAAGGCGCGCCAGAGACGAGAGACATAAAAACATAAGTATCTACCGATCACGTGAGTTGGCACAAAATTTCCCCCCCATTTATTTTATCTATACACCGTTATTAGTAGGTAAATTATTGGTAAATTTCGACATTTCCATATGATGATATCAAGGAACGCGATAGTGTCTGTATGACGCACAAACGAGACTCTGAGGAAATTCGTCGTTAATCTACCTATCAAACAATATCTATCTATATCTATCTATCTAAATATTCCCATTAGCTAAAATGCCCAATAACGACGTGGCAACCGTAGAGAAATCTAAACCTGAGAGCATATCAGAACTAATAAGAAAGCGAGGGATTATAAAGGGGAAAATGACCCTATTTGTCAAATTTATAGCATCCATAAAACCCGAAACGATGACTGCCGAACAAATAATCGAGCTTGGGCTGCGCACAGACAAAATGCAACTCGAGTTTTTACAGTTTGATAAAATACAAAGTAATATCGAAACCCTCTGCTCAGATATTGACAAGCAGTTACTCGAAAGAGACTCCTTCGAATCTCAGTATTATCAATACATAGCTAAAGCCAAAGGCACTTTAAATCAAAAAGCGACAGACCAGACCGACTTACAAGAACCTACACATCATTGCAAACATAGCTCAGATGCTAGCGATTCCATTAGGTACCCAGATATTAGCCTACCCTCATTTAATGGAGACATTACACAGTGGATCGAATTCCGAGATACTTTCGACGCACTTATAAATCAGGGTAACCTGAAGCCCATACAAAAATATAAATATTTGAGAAGTTGTCTAAAGGGCAGTGCTTTGGAAGTTATAGGAGCGCTGGAATATTCGGAGGAAGGGTACAGCATAGCATGGCAATTACTTTGCGAACGCTATAATAACCCAAAAGTATTGGTCTACAATCATTTGCGAGCGCTTTTCGGCATCGATAGCGTACAATCGAATCCAATGGCACTAAGGGGCATGGGTGATAACATATCGAAACACCTTAGAACCCTAAGAAGCTTAAATATAGCAACCGAAAACTGGGATATATTGATAATTTTCTTTTTATCTAGCAAGCTAGAAAAGTCACTACAACTAAAATGGGAAGAAAAATCCAACTCACGTGAACTTCCTACATTACAGGATTTCAAGACTTTTTTGAGGTCCCGAGCTGACCTTTTGGAGTCGATGAACAGCAACCAAGCTGTTGAAAATACAAACCGGAATTCGAGTAATACAACTGAAAAGGCGATGATAACCACGTCCCGCAACAATCCGGAAGCTAACAAGGTAACAAAACCACCTACTACCCAGCATAATCACTGCCCTTTTTGCAAGGGCACCCACTACCTAAATCAGTGTACACAGTTCCTAGCCCTTAGCCCTATAGCTCGCAGCCGAGCTGCGAAGAGGTTACGACTCTGCACTAACTGCCTGAGATCGAATCACGCGGTGCCGAACTGCCGAGCCAGCAAGTGTACCAAGTGTTCAGGTAAACATCATACTTTGTTACACATACCTACTATACCTACTCCAGCGAACGAGCAATCTATTTATAATCCCGAGCGATTACCTACACAACCGAACACATCTCGTCCTACCTATAATCCCGAGCGATTACCTACACAACCGAGCGTATCTCGTCCTATGACGCTATACACCCCACAACAACAATCTACATCCGAAAATCAATCTATAAACTTGCATATTAAGCAAATCAACACGTCAAATGACAATGCTTGTTCACAGCCGATGCAAAACAAGCATGTTTTCTTATCTACAGCTGTAGTAAACATAACCGATCACGAAAACAAACAACAAAGCATGAGAATCCTATTGGATTCCGGCTCGCAATCGTGCTACATAACAGAAAGGGCACACAAAAAACTAAACCTACCTGTACACAACACAGATACCGATGTCATGGGTATCAGCAACACAATAATAAACGTTAAACACTATTGTAACGTTATTATTCACTCTAGAACCGAACCATTTTCTGTGGATCTATCTTGCTATATTGTACCTACAATCTGCAACCTACCTAACTATGATATAGGAAATCTTATCATACCTAAACGATTCCGACTGGCTGATGATGGATTCAATTCAGCCGGCGAAATCGACATGATACTGGGCGCCGAAAAATTCTATGACCTATTGTGCGTAAACCGACACGAATTAGGAACTAACTTACCGACTTTGCAAAAAACCAAATTGGGCTGGATCGTGACTGGCTCGACGACGGGGCCAGTACGCCAGCAAACTAGATGTCATTTCATTCAACAACAAATGAGAAGCATTTTCGAAACTGAGGAAAATTCCACACTTTCCAATGATGATATCACGGAGTGCGAAAGTGTCTTTATGACGCATAATCGAGATTCTGAGGGAAAGTTTGTCGTAAAAATACCTCTAAAAGAACCTGCTTCAAGTTTAGGTAGATCAAGACACATTGCCTATAAGAGATTTCTGTCATTAGAAAACAAATTTAGTAAAAATTCAGAATATAAAAAACAATACGTCCAATTCATGAGAGATTTCCAACAAGCGGGCCGCATGAAAGAGATGGAATACTCCAATGTAGGACCCCAAGTCTACTTACCGCATCACGCGGTAATTAATATCGAAAAATTATCAACCCCAGTGAGGGTTGTCTTTGACGCATCATGTCCAACAGACACTGGAAAATCGCTTAACGATATTCAATATAAGGGTACGATATTTCAAGATAGCCTAATCAATATACTAGTAAGATTTAGAACTTACAAATTTGTAGTAAATGCAGATATACAGAAAATGTTTTGCCAGGTCAATATTGATCAATCACAACAAAACCTACAAAATATACTATGGAGGGAAAACTCAACCGATCCTCTACGTACCTACACATTAACTACTCTCAGTTTTGGCTTGAAGGCGGCCCCCTACATAGCCACGAGATGCCTACTGCAGCTAGCAACCGAATTCGAAGGTAAATACCCTACAGCAGCCGAAGCAATAAAAGGTTCATTCTACTACGATGACTGGATCTATGGAGGCGACGACGAAGCAGCGCTAATCGAGACAGCAACGCAAGTAGCGGCCATCCTGCGTACAGCCTGCTTCAATCTACGAAAATGGAAGTCGAACTCAAAAACCATATTAAAAAAGGTATGTAACACCGACTCAACAAATCCGACCGAGAGCGGAAATAACACACACAAACTATTAGGTATCACATGGTGCAGCCACACAGATTGTTTACAATTCTCATTCAAAGAACAACCAATGCCAGATCGACTTACGAAAAGAAAGGTCCTGTCTATAATTTCAGCTATCTATGATCCTACGGGCTTAATTAGTCCCGTTTTAGTGACAGCTAAATGTTTTATTAAAAAACTATGGCAGGATAAAACTTCATGGGACGAAACCCTATCGCCCGCTTTAACAAGAGAATGGATATCTTACTATAGGAGTCTATTTTCTTTAAACAATCTATCCATACCGAGACGCACAATCATAAACAATTACGTAACACTAGAACTGCATGGGTTTGCAGATAGTTCAAAAACATGTTACGGAATTGCAATTTATTTACGTTCCATTGATAATTTAGGTAATATACAGGTGCATTTGTTATGCACAAAGTCTAGAATTGCTAGAGAGGAAACAATACCCCGCTTAGAATTACGCGCAGCGGTATTGTTATCACAAGTAATGGAATCACAAGGCAATAACCTTGCCAAACGAGTCAGTAAAATATACCTATGGTCTGACTCACAGGTGGTATTGGCGTGGATAAAAACACCGCCACCTAAACTAGGTACTTTCATCAGTAACAGAGTAGCGGAAATTCAGAGATTAACCAAGATCGAAGACTGGCATTGGGTGTGTTCGGCTGAAAATCCAGCTGACATTATATCGAGAGGAATTCAACCTCATATATTAAGAAAAAGCAATCTGTGGTGGTCGGGTCCCGCCTGGCTATCTGGTCAAACGGCGCAGTGGCCTCTGCACAATCAAACTAACACACAAATACAAACAAAGGACACAGAACAAACTATATCCTTAGTTAACCCAACAAACATCGAGAATAATTTCATAGATAAATTGTTTCATAAATATTCAAACGACAAAAAATTATCGCGAGTGTTTGCCTATACTCTGCGATTCATCAATAACCTACAAAATCCTTGTAATAAAATAAGCGGACCGCTGTCCGTTCAAGAATTAAATGATTCGATGCATAAACTAATTAGGCGCGCACAAATAACATCACTACCTATTGAATACAAACTTTTAAGTCAGAATAAATCAATACCAACGTCATCAAATATTAAATGCCTTAACCCGTTTTTTGAAGATGGCCTGTTGAAAGTTGGAGGAAGGTTAAACCTATCAAACATTCCCGAAACTAAAAAACATCCTATAATTTTGCATCCAAAACACATACTCACTGAAACTATAATGAGAAACATGCATATCAAACTCTTCCATTGTGGTCCACAGCTACTGCTAGCATGCATGAGAGAGCAGTACTGGCCATTAAATGGAAAAGGTCTGGCTAACAAAATTGTACACAAATGCGTTACATGTTTCAAAGCAAAACCACTCATACACGTACCCATTATGGGTCAACTACCTACAATAAGAACTACTCCTTCACCGCCATTCCACACAACATTTTGTGATTATGCTGGGCCCTATTCAATTCGAGATAGAAGGGGGCGTGGTTTCAAGTCTTACAAATGTTGGATAGCTATGTTTGTTTGCTCATCGACAAGGGCAGTTCACATTGAGTTGGTTTCAGGTTTAGAATCACAAGCCTTTATTGCCGCCTTCCGGCGATTCATATGCAGAAGAGGTAAACCAAGTCAAATGGTAAGTGACAACTCGACCACATTCCGTGGAGCAAATAATGATTTAGTAGAACTATACAGATACCTAAACGAAAATTTTAGCGAACTTACCAACTTCCTTGCAAACGAAGGTATTTCCTGGAAATTCTTACCCCCCTACAGCCCGCATCTAGGCGGCCTACATGAAGCTGCAATTGGCAGCTGTAAGCTTCATCTTAAGAGGGTATTAAGTCAAGCCTTATTAACATTTGAAGAATTCTCTACGGTTCTTACTCAAATTGAGGCAATATTAAACTCGCGCCCATTGTGTCCCATACCTAATGCTAATAATGATGATTTTCCCATTCTTACGCCAGCTCACTTTCTGATCGGTAGATCGTACACGTCTCTGGCGGACTACGAATACCAAGATGTATCAAGGAATAAGTTAAATCACTTCCAACAACTCCAACAGATACAACAGGACTTCTGGAAGCGGTGGTCTCGAGAGTACCTGGGTCTCCTACAGCAGAGGTGCAAGTGGAGGAGCACAAAGGGACCTAACCTCACCGTCGGCTCAATCGTGCTGGTGAAGGACGATCGCTTACCACCCTGCCAGTGGAAGTTGGGACGCATCGCGAAGACACAAGACGGTCAAGATGGCGAAACGAGGGTCGCCGTCATCCAAACAACAAAAGGCCTTATCAAACGAGCCTTCAATAATATTTGCCCCTTACCTATTTCTCTGTCAGATACCGACTATTAGTTCTAAGTAATCAGTGTAGGTAGACAGGGACTATATAATTAATTAATCACTTTATTACACAAACAAGTGAAATGTAACCTAATTAACTACTGCCTACTTAATAAAAAAATACTTCTCTTGTGTTTTCTTCATAAGATCTAGAATCTTTCTAGGTAGGTAACTAAAACAGAACGCTAGGAGTATACATAAATCTATTAATAAATTAGCTAGTCACATTCATAAATTACAGTTATAT
Organism: Argyresthia goedartella; assembly: GCA_949825045.1. Taxonomy (NCBI): domain Eukaryota; kingdom Metazoa; phylum Arthropoda; class Insecta; order Lepidoptera; family Argyresthiidae; genus Argyresthia; species Argyresthia goedartella. The sequence continues at coordinate 7,981,716 of OX463831.1, read as the reverse complement.
TTGTATACCTAGTAGAGTTTAGGCGCTCTGGAGTATGTCAAAATGACATCATAGCATCAATGTACAGCGCCATCTAGTCTTCCATAGTACGAACCACCTCACCCACAACTATACCCTAAATCAATACCTTTAGAGGTGGTTCGACTAATAAAGGCTAGATGGCGCTAATTAACCATATCTTATAAATTCCGTTCAACTCGATTTAACCACCATTCTCGCATTAGAGCCCGAGCTGCGAATACCTTGTACAAACCGAATTAAATATCTTCAGATAAAACTAAACACCTATTATTTGGGGCACCCATTTTCACATACGTTTAAATAGTTCCTTTTAGTAATCCAGTCAGGTAAAACAAGTATTTTTTCAAGCAAAAACTGGATTTACAGTCATACATTTAAATAGTACTCTTTAGTAATTCAGTCAGAAAAACGAGTTTTTTGTCAAGCAAACAGTGTAATTACAGTCATACGTTTAAATACTACCCTTAAGTAATTTAGTCAGGCAAAACTAGTATTTTGTCAAGCAAAAACTGTATTTACAGTCATACGTTTAAACTTTAAATACTACCCTTTAGTAAGTCAGTCAGGCAAAACCAGTATTTTTGAACTGTATTTACAGTCCACATTTAAATACTACCCTAACCAAATTAACCTTTTTTATTATTCCCCATATTTGTGCAGTCGTACTTTCACACCCTATTTAGTCAGAATGGTATTTCTTGTGATGCCATCGGAATAATATGACCATTAACTCCGTTATAAAGCCTTAAATCGTGACTTTTGTGAATTGGGGCGGATTAGGGATCTGTGGCAGTATAAATGGTTTAGTTTTGGTGATAAATTCAATCTTTCTCAACAGGTTGGAAATGTATTCTATTTCTGTTATATAAACAAACTGATTCCGACACACGTATGTTCTGTTCAAATCCAAGAGTCCGGGGGAAGAAGAAATATCGATTATTAAACACGTAAGAAACTTATCTATTTTATTTTATTCGATGTGTATATCTTCATTTCACAAACTCTAAATCTTGTATAGTTATGGAGACAGGGATCCATCAACATGTAATATGTTATATTTTGTGAATATACTATTTTATCTACACACGTATCATAATAGCAAATTATGTAACTGCTACATAATGGAGGGCATTAATACTCGAGAGTGGGTTTATGAAACGAGCCGAAGGCGGGTTTCATAATAATATCACTCGAGATGTTTGACCGGCATTGTGGCATTGATCATTGCTCTGCAGTTGTTTAGCTTGTTCTGTAGTACCAACTTCACAGACAAACTAGGGGCGGCACGCAGGCGGGCGTCGGCGTTCGAAATTTGAATGTCATAATTTGACAAATTTTTGTACATTATGGTCATGATGTACAAATTTTCAGATAAGAAATGAGTTTTTACCAAATAGTTTTACATTATGCTGGTCTTAACGTGCGGTTTTGACGTGATAACGTCTTTAAAATCGTTTTAGTCGGGTGACATGTTCAGAAACTTGTGTCACACCAAAACCTCACGAGCGCGATCGCAGGTATAACGAGAGAGAGACGGACCGATCTCCCGTCTCATCTCGAGCGCTGCCAGTCATTCCGTGAAACTTGTCACGCGGAATCCTCACGAGCGGAGGCTTATCACGTAAACATCTCGATCGTAAACCTACTTTACAAACAAACAATTTTTTAGACGCAGTAAAGAGGGTTTATGATACTTGTGTAGATAAACCCTCTTTATTGCGTCCAAAAACCGCAAGTTAAGACCAGTTGTAATGCACTCTATTATGTATCAGTCACATAAACTACTATTTACTTTTACTTTTACCATTGATGCTTTCCAACTACAGTATTCAAATTTCTACGAGCGAGGATCTTCACAAGGAAGACTGGCTACTCAAGCCACGACCGAGCCCACGAGCGACGTCTACAGGCCACAAGTTGAAATCCGCCGGACCACATCATCATCAGCATCACCATTTTAGTCCCGAAAATCTATGGTCTCAAAGGGAGGCTTATAGTCAACAGCAGATTTCCTGTCGCTGATGGAGTATACCTCAGTATTGAAGTTGGAGAACTTACCTGTAACAAATAAAACAAAATAGGATAAACGCAGAATTTTGATGAAATCAAAGGCCTCTATTGTTATAGGGTAAGGAAGTTAGGATACCCAACACCTCAAGTCCTCACCAACTTATATCAGATAGATAGTATTCGTAATCACGGACTGATTATAGTAGTAGATAATTAGTTTTATTATTATTTATTTTATTATCGTTTATTCGTAAAAAAAATACATTGTGGTCGAAATAAGTTTAAATCACTGTCACATTATTGCATGCAAACAAATCCAAATTATACAAAAATTAAATAGTCATATAACAAGAAATAAAATAAAATCCAACAATCAGTTAGGTACCTAGTTCAAATCATTTATAGAATCTGAGGTTTTAACATTTTGCAATAATGTTATTAGAGCGTGCCAGCCAGCCAGTACTTGACCAAAAAGGACGAATCGATAGAAACCGGTTGCAAACACCTAATGCTTGATTTACATGCTTGCCAAGCTTTGACAAACTCCCGCAAGTCCCAAGCTCCGGGGAATGTCAATACGGTATTTGACAAGGTAGTCCAACAAATCTGGTAACGTGTCTCAAGCTGAACCTATTTCAACAAAAACGTTTGAAGAATCAGAATTGTATATTTCCAGCAGTTGTATTTTATAAACTCATTTTTGTGTTAAAAAGACAGCATCTGACTATGACGCCACATGCTAGTATTTCATAGAACTCGTGAACAAAATAACCGTTTTGAGAGTTCCTAAAAAGTATCTATTTTGACAAGCAGTCAAATACCGTATTATACGGCAAGTCTTACGGCCGATTTTTGCATCCCCCGATAACGTTTATCTAAGGAATTTGACAGAATTTATACGTGTGAAATTACAAACAAAGTTATCTGTCTGTTTTTCTGGGGATGGAACAATCACCCCTTACGGCCGATATTTCCATCCTCAGATAAAGTTTATCTGCCTGATAATCTGAGAAAATCGACAGAATGTGTACGTTGAAATGTCAAGTGAAGTTATCTGACTGTTTATCTGCGGGGATGAAAAATCTCCCCTTAGCAGCAAGAGGCCCAACGAACTCTCGCCAGCCAACAAGTTTGTACTCGCGGCAGTTTGGCAAGCATCAATCATCAATCGCTAGTTTTTCTAGTGCTTCCATCCACTTAGTAACCGGAGCGGGTTCGACCCGCAACAGCAGGGTGTTACGTAAGTGTCCGCCAGTTGACCCGGATGACGCGGCAGCGGCGCGGGGCGTGCCGCTAATGCGTTTGTCACCACAGAAGCACAGTGGACATTTGCTGGCCTGGGATTATTACTGTACGTCGAAGGAGGGTCGCGTTCAACAGATTGCTGACAATGCTTAACTTTGACTTGACGTCGAACGAGCTTGAGCTTATAACAATTGCTGATAACAATTAGGGATGTCGTGAATATACGTATTCGCTTAAGCGAAGCGAATGTTTTGCGAATGGGAATGTGTGCAGATCGAGTCGTGTCCGCCGAAGATAAATACGTGTGTTACAAATACAACTACTGTGAAAAACAGTACTGCTTTAATAGTTATTATTGTGCGTTTTTTTATTGCAAATAATACAAATAATGATAAATTAGATCGAAGTTTTTTGAATGCTATTTTCTTAACAGTCTCATTCGCACATTCGCATCCTCACAAAATATGAGATTCCTATCATACCTGATTACAATATATATCGAAACGCATAGAGGCGTAACCCCGTGATGAAAATTGATGATCAGAAATCATGATATACAGGTAACTATGGCGTCGTGTCCACAAACGTGACGTGACGTGACATCGATGTGGGTACCTTCAGTTCCGATTGGGTAGCACATCTAACTAAGTGGGCACCGTGCCCGCGTCTATAGGAACCCTTCCAGTATTCAGAACCCCGGTACTTCTGTGCTCGCGCCTATGGTTGCATAATGCGTTGGTGAATGCACAGGATATTGCTTAAATAATTTATGATCCTTAAGGTGATACGAAAAAAAGGGGTATTCTTCGAATCCATTTACTCCACTATCAAGTCATCTACAGATTTAATTTTTGGGTTAACGTTTATTGAGAATTTCATAAGATTCTCACTGAAAGAACTGATTCGACGAATCAGTAAGGATTTCAGAATTACAGCAAAAAAATAAAAAAATTTAGAGGTCTTTTCGTAATTAAATTCTATCGAGAAAATTGCATCCAGTCGCGTTTTCTTTCAGTGAGAATCTTATGAAATTCTCAATAAACGTTAACCCAAAAATTAAATCTGTAGATGACTTGAATACATAATATCCACATTTTGAATGCAATTGCATTCAAAATGTGGATATTATGTATTCGTAAACTCTGCTTGAAAATATTTTTGACAAAATAGCGTACCTTAGTTTAAATCAATTTTATGTGGTTTGGCGCTACGTTATTTTATTTCGAGTCTAGCGCATTGTTTGCGCTCTGTTTTCATTCTTATGTGGAAGTTATTAATGCTGTCACTTTAGTTTACATTAGAATTCCTTTTATATATATTTTCTCGTATCACCTAAAGTGGACGCCGCAGGTAGGTAGGTAGGTAGGCCTAACAGCTTTTTCACACGAGCAGCTTGTGTCTGCGTTGCCGCAACGCAGAGTAAATAGCGATGTTGTTCTCTCCTGAGCTAGACAGTGACAACATAACTTTAAGTGCCCTTTAAACTTTGAGTAAAGTTAAAACTTTTTAAGTCGCTGATTCACACATCACGTTTCATTCTGACATCGTGAAATATAGCATGGATGATTGCCAACTAACAGCTGAAATTAATTGAAATTCAATAAAGAACAAAAGAAAAATAAATAAGGTTATTAAAATCTAGTATTTGAAGGCACAGTCGTACCCACGATCAGCAAGTTATTCAATACTCTATTTTGCGTGACAGGGGGCTAGCGCATCGCCGCAGCTATTCAGAACCCTCGGAATGGGGAACATTACGCAAAACTTTTTGGTAGACGGCACTGTATTAGTAACCTTACCACAAAAAAATAAACTACTGTTCAACACTTGTTTAAAAGCAAAACAGTGAGGGATTTGACGTTTGTTTGAGGTGAAACGGTGCTTAATATTTTTTGTGATAACACGGATTCATCCGAGGTTTGTAACTTGATAAACATTGTCAATATTTACAAAGATGGATCAGTCCTTCAGTAAATGGATATCTGGATATTGTCAATACCCCTGAAACCCTGGTTTACTTAATTTTACTCTGTGATTCATTCAACCTCAGACGAACGAAACTCTTTGCTTACTCACCCTAAGTTTATTATTAACCAACTTTTAGCGCCCTCTGTGTGGAACTAATTTGACAGTTTGCTTCCCGATTGAACCCAAATTAATCGTGTTTTTCCTGCATCACAAATTGACATTTCGATTTTCAAAACCGGCGTGACCGCGTGACGCACGTAAATATAACCTCTAAACTCACAGACAAATAAAGCCAATTTCGCCTAATGAGGTGAATCAGCTGATCCAGGTTTTTGGCTATTGAAATATGAATTCTATGATTAGGATGCCAAGGTTCTTATTCGAGTGTAAAGAACTACTGAATTTGCAACTCCCCTCGTATGGCGAAGGTCGTAGGAGATGACTTCATTTATAATCGTAGGGAGGCGGAGTGGTATGTAGCTAGGTGACAGACGAAATGTGTTATCTGAATTTTGGTAAATATTCATAAAAAATCACAGTTACGCTTTTTCCAAAAGGGGTCCCAGAGGCACAGTATTATTTATATTCATATTCTTTATTGCATAGAAAACAGAAAGGTACAGACAGTTACAACAAATATAAGCAAAGCGAGTTTATCTCTAAACAGAGATTTATTCTAGAAAACCTAAGCAAATCAGAAGAGGCTTTATAAAACAGGACAGTCCAAGTGCGCAATAAAACTCTAACATATGTACATTCGAAAATGAATTTCAAAATATAAATAAAAGTATTACTACGCCACCTTTCTGTACACGTACTTACTAGATTAGTTGGCATGTTTTCAAATAAATAAACAGTAAATCATTTCCCAATGTACAAAACACCACAGCTTCTGTGTGTTAATTAAAATACAAGCCACACCAATCTAAAATTTGTTTATTTTCGTCCCAGAAATTAATTAGCCGATAAAATATGGCTCTGCCATTGGACGGATCTACAAAATAAAGTCATTGCTGTATTTAACGCGATAAGCGTGATGTCATTAAAATGTTAACGACTGACGAGCTGTGCTGTAAAGCTGGTCAGTGGATATCCAGGTACCTACTTTAAAAACACATATTCTCATTCGTCATCCTAAAAATGGAACAGTATGTATTAAAGGTATAACACTGCACTACAGTTTATTAAACATAGTTAAATATGTAGAGTTATTAACAAAGTTTTAGTAGAGTTAGTGCTATGAACTAAGTCATTCATTCATAATTTTTTGGAGTTCATTGCATAACATTTACTGTTAATAACTCTACTCATTTAACTATGTTTAATATATAGTACATACTAGTCCATTTTAAGGATGACGCATGAGAACGAGAATGTGTGTTTTTGGCTGACGCAGCATATAGCTTGTAACTCCGAATGTTAAAGCGTTTTTGGCTGACGCAGCATATAGCTTGTAACTCCGAATGTTAAAGCGTTTTTGGCTGACGCAGCATATAGCTTGTAACTCCGAATGTTAAAACGTTTTAAGACGACATCTTCTTCAATGCCATTTACACGCGTTGGTGCTAGTCGTCTGCTTCGAGTTTACGTTACCACCTGCCACTATCACCCGCACCCCGCACGCATAGGGGACGTATATGCGTGCGGGGTGCGGGCGAGAGCGGCGGCGGCAGGAAGTAACGGCAAACTCGACGCCTACTGCTAGTACTACTGCACCTAAAATGCCTGTTTTGGCATCGATGGTAACGAATGAATTAAATCGAAAGTGATGGATGACTGATGAATTACTGTTTGATTGATTCTCGACTTATGTAATTATAGTTTACTTGTCTGAGGAGTCTTGTGGGTTAAATCAAAACAAACAAGAGGTAGACCTTGAAAGACACTTTAGTTCGTATAAGCGTCAAAACTAACTAATTAACACAAATTACGGCAGTTCAAACTTTAAATTTCTTTATTACTGTAGATATTTACATAAACTTAGCAAATGTAGGCATACTATTCTTTTAAAATTAGTCTGAGTCTCACAGTTTAACAAATATGGCCATCATTTCACCTTCAAAATCACTCAATCGTACATCCCACTTACGAAGTCTAAGCAAGGTGGCAGATAACACAATAGTTTCCATCATAGTTTACTCAGCCGTAGTTCACACTGCTAGACAATATAAAGTTATGCGTAGGAAATCTACTATACAAACGACTTTAACAGACACCTCGCGCCGCGAAGTATTTAGGCGCTGTAAGTTATTTCGTACCAGCGAGGTGCTTAGTTAAGTTGTTCAAGTTATAGTTCACACTGAAAGACAATGCAAAGTTATGAGTATGCGTAGGAAAACTAGTCGGAAGCGTGTCAGCGTGCTAGTCAAACAGATGTTGACATTGGCAATGTATGTGTCGCGCTATTTGCTAGTAGCGGTTCGAGGAACTACTGTGGCACAAGCACGAACGAACGATAATACTTTGAGTAAGTTAGAGTGTCGAGTTTCGACACAGACTGCTGTGTCGAAATGAAGTGTCGCTTAAGTGTCAAATAGCTGCATTTTCCGAGAGTCAGCTACCGCATGAGTGTCAGTTGAACTTTAATTTTTCGGTTGTGCATCCGGGCTAGAGAAGAAGAATGTGAGATGCGCGGAAACTTAAATACAGCCCAAATATATAGACAACGTCGCCCAAATGCGACTTGCGGGAAGAAAACCTTCAGCATATACCAGGGAGATGTAGTGACATCGGATGATAACTGCTTCACACACAACACAAGGGTTGTTTTTAGTCCGTATACTACACGAGCTGATGCCCGTTCAATGTGTAGGGACCTGGACATAGCATGGAGGTCCGACTCCTGGGCATGAGTAATTTCAATTTTTTTCCGTCCAACAAAAAATACTTCAAATATAATTGAAATTACATGTAACTTGAACTTTTTCCACATACTATTCCGACGCGTCAAAATTTCAGGATGGTCGTCTCGCCACATTTTAGTTTAATTTCAAACAAATGTTCTATAATTTTGTAGAAAATTCAAAAAATCTAGGTGGGAAAGCATTCCGCAACTTCATTCATGTGCATACTTAGTCATAAACTCATATCATAACATAGTATTGTCGGCAGCCGGTATGCGTTTCCCACACGATGTTTTTAACATCTCCCTTTCACATCTTCCGGTATGGTACAGACAAATGAACAGAATACACACACGCTTATTTTCCCACATTCTAGCGTGGAAACAGCAGTCGGTCAGTACGCTATTTACAGGAGTCCATTGGAAACTAATCATTTGTTTCGGTAGTAGTTATATATATCGTACCAGCCAACGGCAAAGTTTGAGTTATGCGGTGCACGAGAGCCGTCACTGTGGTACAGTGCGGGTAACGCTAAGGCTCTTCTCTCATTACGATACGTATAGGCAACGTGAGTCTCGAAGACTAGTCGACATGAAGTATCTCACATACATTTAAGGATACCGGTAGCGAAGTGTGCGAGCCTCCATCCAAATTTGCGACTATAGTCTACATCGTATATAAATCTCGTCGCCTACGTGTGTTGTTATTAATGGGAGAAAGGCCTAACAGATGTTACTCGATCGGAAAATCTTAACAATTCCCAATCAGTATCAGCGTTACTCGTTTGGGTATGACATCCGGTATTGTCCTCATTGGTCACATTCACATAGCACACCACCACCAGGCACAACACAACCGTAGACAATTGACTACAAGCAATGAAATCGCGGGAGTAATAGTCATACGCTAAAATAACTCCTGAAACTATGAACGAACAGTGTTGCTTGTGAGATAGATAATAGAGGACTTCACGAGCAAGCAGTACACAGTCTGTCCATTGGGGAGTTCCACAGGGCAGTATCCTCGGACCTACCTTATTTCTAGATGACATTTAATTAGCTGACCATATTTTGGGGAATGATACTACCCATCATTATGACCAACTTTCCCCAAGAAACATATGGTCGCAAACGAAAAAATAATATGGGTCTCCCATTCGGGTCAATGTACTGAGTATGTGTTTTTCATTTGCGACCATGTTTCTTGGGGAAAGTTGTTCATATCGATGGGTACTATAATTTCCCAAAATATGGTCAGCTAATTAAATATCACCCAGTATATGTCACCGTAAGATTGTCAAAACCGTTAGTTGATAAACTAGTTAGTTGATTTGTTGATTGATTGAATTTGTAATTAAGCACTCCAATAATCTACAGTAATAAACACCCCAATTTATATATATATTGTTAGTTGATAAACTAACGGTTTTTTTCTCGTTAGTTGGCCAACTATCGCCAGATAGTAAACTGTAGCGTACTGCTTACTATATGACGCATTAGTTGATAAACTAACGGTTAAAACCGTTTAATAGTAAACTGGTTTAAGCGGAAACGAGCTTTAAATTTAAAATCCCCGCAAAACGCTAATGGCGTATCAGTTCTGCAAAAATTTGTTTTTAGGTTTATGAGTAAAAAGGGAACCCATATTAGGATCACTTTGTTGTCCGTCCGTCCGTCTATCACAATTTGGAGCTATGAAAAATGCAAACTTCTAGATCCACGCAATTAAAAGTTAGGCCGTTTATGTCCCAGCTGAAATTGCGGAATTTCTTTTGCACTCGCAAGGGAATCAAAACTTCCGGTTGTCCTACGATCGTGAAATTTGCCAAAAAGCAAGGTAAAGCAAGCTTTTTGGCAGTCACAGCACAGGTAAAGGGAAAAATCCGAAAACTGGAAATTTCTGTCTGGCTGTCTATACCATCCGCCGAGACCCTTTTTGGAAGTACTCAGTTTAAACTGATATCACATAGTTTCTTACGTGTTTGATTTTCTCCAATTCTTTCTGGGTGGAAAGAATATGCCGATATTGTTTTCATGTATGGCAGGCAGGGCAGACGGCAATGGAGCGTTGGCACGACGGAGGTATGAACACCGCTGCCCAAACCGTACTAGTCGTCTGTATACGACGCGCCACACGTTATGAGCGGTGATGTTGAATGCGCAGAGGTCACTTTTCAATACCTGTACATATGCGCAGTAATTCCCGCCATCGTCGCCCAGCGCTCTTAATTCGTGGCGCGACGTATGGTAGCTTCGCTTTAAGTCGTTGCATCGATCTACCAAACAACCTGAATAAGTTTTGAGTTCTCCAAAACGGCTCTAAAGTTTTCGATGAAATTTGCTACATAGATTTGCGAAAATTCGATATAACTAGGTCTCATAATCATAACAGTAAAAACGCGTTTTTTCGTGTTTTCACGCTTTTTCGCAAAATGGGATCGGTAATTTCACTTTATGACTATGAAAAAACGGCAGAAATTCCAATGATCAAAAAGATATTCATTCAAAGTAGTGGCGAGACTGATAATATTACTTTATATCAATAAAAATAAGACTGCAATTCCAAGGACAATAAAAAAATAACATCATAATTACCGTGAGACTCCCGCCCTCACGCCTAACAAAGAAGTTTCGTTCAAATGCGTCGAATCAAAATACATCCTCGTTACTTGAACAAGCAAGCACGCTATTTTTTTGGTCACATGGCTCAGGTATTCAGTCATTCAGCCTATACTTAGGTTAGGTGATGTGAATTGTGATGATTTGTTATGGGCGCGACCAACTGCACCAACCAACCTCCAAATATTACCTACTTTATAACTAGAATTACATATAACTAGAACTAGAACTACCATGCACAACAAAAAGGCCGAGTCTCGATACAAATCTCAAAAGCGATTAGAGCAAGGCTAGGCTTTGAATAGGAACTCGGAATAAATAATTACAGTTACGTCACACAAATTGACCTTACGGTCAGTATGACATCAGGGACAACAAGAGTGACACACTGACTCATTCGGCGGTTGATAAAAGAGATAATGGGTGATATAATAAATGTAATGGCTCCAGATAATGTTGTGTATGCCACGAGTAAGGATAAAGGAAATGATGTTAAGAAGAACATGCAATCATAAAGATAACTTAAACCAGAAGCTGTATTCATTAAAAAATAAAACGATATGTTAACCTAACTCATAAGCAATAAAATAATCTTTGATCGTTGTACAACTTAAAATGAAACCACAGAACAACCGAAGGAAATAAGAAACACTCCAAATAGACAATATCCAATGGAAACAGAAAAAGACCGAGAGACAGGAAAATCTCATTAGCAGCTTAAATAAATATAATGCCAGACGCCAAGGAATGGACGGACGGCATTCTTAGACGTCTGAGAAAGTGAGACGTTAATAGAGCGAACCATTTGTGGAGGGAGCATCGGGAGAAAGGTGCACAGGTTGCTCTGAATCCGAGAATACTGTATCGATGGGTATGTTGCTATGCAAGCGGCCTGCTAAAAGTATACTATAATAACTATTAATGACACCTGCTTTAATCCTATGTAGGGGTACCCGTAAACCCGCATTATGCACTCTGAAGAGACTTCTTCGGCATGTTTTGTCCACCGTTGTCGGAAGGGAGTTAACTAAACACAACCATAAATTAAAAAACACACGCATATCTACTGAACCGATTTTAACAAAACATATCTAAACACCATCGCAATGAAGTCTACTGCCAATGACAGGAAACCGCATTAAAATCCGTACACCCTTTTGATCGCTATTCTTTGTTAAGCTAATAATTTTCGAACTACTGAAAGGATTTTAATAAAACACATCTAAGAAACATCGCAGGAAAGTCTACTAGCCTTTACAAAAAACCGCATTATAATTAGTCCACTCTTTTGACCGCTAGGGTGCCACGGACAGACATACAGACACTTCAAACTTATAAAACCCCTCTTATGGTCATCGGGGGTTTAAAGGATAGGTAGAACAGTGATAGTGGGATACTACAGAAGTTTCCATCAGGCCATATTTCTGCAACGCAGAACCAATTGTCAATGTTGGAAATATTTTTTAATTAAAATCTGGACGTTTTTTCCAACAATCACACTCAAGCGAACAAAAAGAATACCTTTTTCAAAATCTTTGAATGCATCAACACATATGAATTCCATTCGTCATCACCTCTTTAAGACGTATCCTGTTATTACACACACCACCCCATATCCTTATCCTTCCCATATTTCATCACATGGACACCAACACGCGACCTTAGCCACTTCGAAATTTAAAAATAAACCACAAGAACCAGAACACCATTGTGTATTTATAAAACAAGGAGGGGGCCACACCCCGTAAGTTAAAGTCCTATTCAACCGCGAAGGCACATCTTACAATGTCTATTCTACTTACAAGTTCATAGAACAGGGGCGTGCCTTATGAACAACTGGGTAATATTTTCGGGTCCGTGATTAGGGAACTAATTATGAGACATATCCGGTGATTCGGCTGACGTTTACGGCGACAAAATGGCGGTTTCAAGCTTCGTGTTGGCGCCTGATGGTTTCAAGGATTTGTTTTATTGCCACTGAGGAACTGGTTAGGCTTGGCGGAATTTGGTCAAGGGAAATTTGTAACTCTGCGGACTAACAGAAAAAGAATGGACTTATAGATTGAATATGGTTTTAATCCTGATCAGTCAAATTAGAATTTAACGAGGAATTAGTTTCCAGCGAGCTGGTAACGGTTCAATAGGTTTTAATAGTCTTAGTTTTCTGGTTGCTTATATCTTAGAACTTTTTATTAAAGTGTTCTTCAATCTTACAATGCATTAAATGTAGGCTCATATTTACGGTAAATCTTGATTACACGCATTTAGGACCAAATGAAGGTATTATTCCAGATTGCTGGATATTATTTCCTCAAAACGCTTTTTTTGGATCTAATTTGATAAACCTATAGAGGCTTCTGAAAAAGATGCATCCGTTGCAACTGATATTTTGGCAGGATTGTATGACCACGTGGTCATACAATTTTTATATAAACTAAAAACAATGTCAATCAGCATGATGCTACGTCAACAACTTAACATAATTATCATAAATAAATCAATAATTAGTATTATGTACATGCACTCATGTAGATAAAAAGAAAGTGTTTCATAAGAACAAAATGCAGCTAAATTACAAATTGCAATTACTTGAAAGTAAATAGAATCGATTAAAATCGTACTATACCATTGATACGACACGATTCATTCACATTGCATATTCATGAACAAATCACAGAACTATTTAAACGCCACAAAAAATATGTACCACGTTCTCTTCGTTACTTTTGCTACACACAAATCATTCAACCTTATTACTAGATCCATATGATTGATCATTAAATGTTCGAGTTTCTTCCAAGCAGGTTGGTATGATCGATTTCTTTACATAACGCATTAAGATTAATGATGACATAGAAACTAAGCATAGAGCAGTGGGTCCTTTGACTAGTCTAATATGGCAACTTTGATAAAAAATCGTCACTTTTACCAGTTTCTAGTTTTGACTTGTGAAATTCTTGTTGCTTCATGATGTCGGCCACTGAGCTAATAACTGATGCTTTTATACAATGTCAATGTTTATCTGTATCGAAAATTAAGATATGATAAGAGGCCCTTGATACGTCGACGGACGACTGGAGGACAGTAAAGGTATCGATCACTATAGGTAGGTATATTAATGAATCTCGCTTAGAATTAGTGTACAAATATGAGGCAGGTGGGCTAATATAGGCACTAACTGTAGGTATAGACAACAAAGACAGAGAGACATACACGGTAAGAAAGTTCTATGTATACAGCAGTTAATTGTTAAAGCTTGGTGTTGACGTGGTGTTGACGATGATTTGATGACGAAATCATAATTCATATTCATAATTCTTTATTGAACACAGATAATTAAAAAGATACATTAAGAGAAAACATACAAAGGCGATCCTATCTCTAAAAAGACTTTTCTTCCAGGTAACCAAGGCATAATAGGAAAAAATATCAGGAAAGGGTAGGCAGTGCACAATATGTAATCTATAATAAAATACATTCAGTAAATTAAAAATTAAAGTAAATTAAATATCTATAAAATACGGAAAAAAAATAGCAACCTTCTAAATGAGTACCAATACACATAAACAGAGAGTTTACATATAATAATAATATACATACAACTATCACGAAAGAGAGAGGAAGTGCTCTTTAACCCGGTTTTGGAAAGAGAAAATAATGGGACTGTCTCTTATCGTAAAATCACAGTAAAATCACCAAGAAAAGGAAGCTAAGAAACAGAAGAAGCAATGTCTCGGAACCATAGAAAATTTGGCACACAGATGACAACCGTTAAAACTTTGAATGATTTTCTAACTTAGGTTTCTTTACACCTAAATGGGATTTGGAGCTCTCTTTACCCTCATTTACGCCCAATCAGAGTTATCTCCTAAATCCCTGCGCATGCGTTAGTCTACAGTTAAATCTGGTTTATCTAGAGTAACCTAACAACTCAGTGGATGCTTTCAAACTCTCGCGTGACTGCACCGAGCAGGATTTTACTTTTAGCACCGTGCATGCAGTGATTAGTGTAGTTATTCCGTGACTATCGTTTGTATAAACAAGCCTTAGTGCGGAATTGGTCTACGAAAACGGACTATTGAGTTACTATCTAGAAATGGCGAGAGTGGCTGAAAAAGAGTGAAGATTTGTTTTGTTTCTTTATTTCGGGGTTTTGGCGTTATTTTTGGCTAGAGTCACACACAGACAGATTCGGGCAAGAGATGACGAATTTCATGTTTTGACTATCGGTGTGGTGTTCCGAGCGAGAGGTCCTGGGTTCAAATCCCGGCTGAGGAAGAAAATAAAACCCAGGTCTTGGATGGTTACATGTTTGTGACGTCGCTGCTTCTGGTTCCCAGGACACAGCGTATCGTAGTTTGGGGCCAGAAGCAATGTATGTGCTTGTATGTAAATGTTAAAAGCTGGCAGTTTACTTAGTTAGTGAGTTAGTTTTGTTTTGACGTCATCAGCATCCCACCAAGAATTTTTTATTGAGAGACCTTCTTTACATACTCAAAGCATTTGACATTGACCTTAGATTTGTTCCAATTCTTGCAATCTATGACAGTCACTATCTCTGCAATATTTTTGGCTGACGCAACGCTGACATTGAAAGTATTTGCTGAAATCATTTATTACTTGATGATCTGGCTAAAACTAACATGGCGGAAAATTACGAGTTAATGCAACCGTGATACAGATTTATTACAACATGAAAGAAAAATCATGCGGGGTATACGTCGCGCCACATGTTATGAGCGGTGGCCTTGAAGCGCAGTAGTCACTTTACAATACCTGTACATATGCGCAGTAATTCCCGCCAACGTCGCCCAGCGCTCTTAATTCGTGGCGCGAGGTATACCACCCTTTTACCTTTTAATTAAAAGCCATATGGCCGGTTTCCTGCGCGCTGGTTAAGTTAACAAATTGGTTAAATTGATTTCAGCCAATCAATCACGTTATTTGAATATTTTGAATATTGGTGGCACGTGATTGGCTCAAATCAGTTTAACCAATTTGTTAACTTAATCAGCGCACAGGAAACCGACCGTAAGAATACCACGTGAACCATCAGAAAAATATTTTGATGCAATGAGGTAGGTAAAGCTTTTTTTGTATTGATTTATAACTTCGACATATCTTCTTGAACAAGTTTCTGCAGAGAAGGACAGTAGTAATTATTCGTTTGTTTTCTTTACGGCAATAATCGAAGAGTGCTTAGACCGACCTTAACCCTTCAATGCACACGGCCTTACCCGAAATGGATCGCAAATTTCAACCTTTTTGTTTGGTAATAAAGTTCAAAACCTATGAAACCATATATGGGTTATCATGCATTAAGGGATTAACTCTAAATTGAAACGGGCTGTGATTTCGCAGCAGTGGAACAACGTGGAGGCTAGATAAAAAAAAAGTCAACAACAATACCCAAATCTATTAAATGAACATGATCTTAAAATATCAAATATTTCCAACACCAGAAAAACAAATGTTTCTACCAGCACCAATTGATACTAATATTATAAATGTGAAAGTAGCGATGTTTGTGTGTTTTTGTCCCAATCACGCTAAAACGGCTGAACTGATTTGAATGAAATTTAGTGCAGAGATAGTTTATGAGCTAGATTAACATATAGGATACTTCTCATCCAACTGCACCAGAAGGAGGGTAAAGTTATCTCGGTAAATGATAATTTCTAGGAACAAGATGCAGTTGCGGGCATCAGCTAGTTGATCATAAAATTTAAATAAATCCACTTATTTTGTTTTACAGATCGTATCGTTCACACATTTCACACATACACATTTCACAAATTGTATCGTTCACAAAATAAAAGACAACACAGCCAATAAAAAACTCATAAAATAAAAATAAATCCACTTATTTGGTTTTATAAATCGAGACATTTCACAAGTTGTTTCGTTCACAAAATAAAAGACAGCCAATAAAAAACTCTGTGAAGTGGAAGAAAATAAATAGCGTGCATTTCCAGAGGTGTCAAAATCTATCTAACAAACCTGACGAATTGAAGGCCCGACGGCTCTTATCCGGTTGCCATGGGTTCTTTATTCAGTTTCATTTTTAGGGTTCCGTACCCGAAGGTTGCCAAACGGGACCCTAGTGCCCCCGCTGTGCGTCACTATCTGATAAGCCGTAATAGGTAGAGTTGAAATTTTCATTTTTACAGAATGTGTATTTAAGTTGCCGCTACAGCAACAAATAAAGAACTAAGTTATAATTTTGTAATTATTTATTTCTGCTTATCAATCATAATAATTAATATTTGTATAAGTTAAGCACAACCAATTTTTAAGAGGTCTAAAAACCAAACTGTGGGAGATTCTACGCCCTTCTTCTCCCACAGTGGCCCAATGTAGAGAAGCGGCAAACAATGACGTTTGCTAATTATATGTAAATATCTACAGTAATAAAGTACTTTGACTTGACTTGAGCTACACGAGATTTTATAAATGAAGCCCCCTTTCATGGGGTCCCCAAACGTGTTTCGATATTTCTGCTCCTGATGATTACCAAATCATCGTCATCGATAATTCCGCATCAAATATTAATCGTTTTGTTGGAGCAATCGGTTTCGCAACTTTTTGTTTCTGTTTTATTACTATTTTGTCCTTAAGTTGCAAGTCCTTGTGAAATGTAACGGACGGAACCCTTCTTGTGCAATTGCGACCCGCACTTGAATATTTTTATTTTTATTAGTTCAGTTGCGGTTATGACACCTCTGTTATTGGCGTGACTGACGATCGCAAAAATGCTCTTATTTTCGTCACCAGCCAAGCGCAGACGCACGCGAGGCTAATGCACAATACCCATGATATAACAACGAGCATATTACAAACAATAGTAAACAAACACTCATGATGTACCTGCTTTATTAGTTATAGTATGCTTTTCAGGGTTCCGTGCCCGAAGGGTGCCAAACGGGACCCTATTACTAAGACTCCGCTGTCCGTCCGTCTGTCACCAGGCTGTATCTCATGAACCGTGATACTAAGAATGTCGAAATTTTCACAGATGATGTATTTCTGTTGCCGTTATAACAACAAATACTACAAAACGTACAACAATTCTTTCAATACAACATACAAATTTATGAATCTGGTTACGTACATGGGGTGTGAAAGTAGCCGCACCAATAACTTTGTAAACAACATTTTGCTATGTAAAATCCAAGCTATTCACTCCACAACATCCCTACCATTGTACGATGGTACGGAACACTTCGTGCGCGAGTTCGACTCGCACTTGACCGTTTTTTTTACATTATGTGCGAGTGAATAAGTCGGTCAGATTGGTATCTGGTGCAAATTTGAGTATTACTGGGACGGGCATTGCGAAACTGACTCGAATTGCCTTGCTATTAAGTTTTTGCAATGTATAATTTCGTGCCACCGCAATTATACATAGGAATTATAATTAAATTAGCATTGGTATATCTAACAGAACCAGTACAAGTATATGCCTGCTACGTGAACTTTAATGATAACATTTTAGAGCTTGCTACATTATTAAACCATTATCCCAAACGATATCTCTTACTAAGGTCAAATGCCAAATCCCAAAGTAACTTGCAACTATCGAGTCGAATGTCACCGCAACAAGAAACTGCAAATAGAAATTTCATTTCAAAGCGATTCGTGCATTTGTAACGCAAGCAGAATCGTGATCGACATTGAAGACTGTTGTATGTAAGGCAGTGCATAAATCTTTCACTATATAGGATGTTTCTGAAAAATATTCAGTAAGTAAATGTTAGAGGACAATCTTCACAAAACGAACTAGTTATATATTCAGCTCAATAAGGATTGTGTTATGGGTACTAGACGACGATATATTTAATAGAGATAAATACTTATGCAAATACGTAGAAAACATCCAAGACTAATGCCCGGTTTCTGAAAGGAAACTTAGCTGTGACAACTCTTGTGAAACGCATTTCAGCCAATCACATGCCGCTATTTTGAATTAATGATCGATTAATCGCTGGTTACATTTGACAACTCTTTCGGAAACTGGGGGTAAGAAACAAATATAGTGATGCTCATCACACAAATATTTGCCCTCACCGGGATACGCTAGGCTAAACCTGTCGTAATCAATCAATATCTTTATTATTATTTAATTTATCATCAATCTAATATGTTACCGAATTAACCTTTTTAACCGACAAACATTTTTTTCTCTTTCCCATGCAGGGACGGAAGTGTCGGAAGTATAGCGAGGTGCTATGGAAAGCCGACCGCCATCTTCAATGGTGGAGGCACGATAAGAAAGAAGAATACATATCAGGGGAATTACCACAATATTTTTCCGAATCAAATTAGGTTCAAAACAAGAACATCACCATTGCAACCATTCAAATTCGCCCTAATGGCTTGTTTTTTAAACGGTCTCGGTAATTTTGCGGATCAAATTAGGTTCCTAATCTGAATCGTACGCCGACTCAGATTAGGAATCTAAATCGGCATAAGACGTTGTGGTAACCCCACAGTTCCCCGGCTGGGCCAAAATGTAAGAGGAAGTAAAGGAGTTTTTCCAATCCTATTTCATGTTTTCTGAAGGACAGCGAAGAGCGAGCGGTCTGAGACACTCGTGGCCATTGCCTGGCATTGGGATTGGGACTCTACCCAGGCTGCATAAAAATATGTTTTCTTCAGTCATTCAAATGGAAATATTTTGATAACTGTAGATAGTTACATACAGTTAGCTACCGTCATTTTTTGCCTCTTCTCTACGTTAGACCATTTAGTAAGAAGGAGGGCGAAGAAACTCCCACAGAACGATTTTTAGATTTCTTTCAAAAACTGGTTGTGTTTAACTAATACACATTTTACAATATTAATTATTATAATTATAATATTACTAATAGCAAGTTCTATGTTGGGTTAGATCAACCCCATACAGTCCCTATATGACGGGACGGGAGTAATCTTTTATTTATTTTTTTAATTTGCCAAACGCTTCCTCAAAACTAAACTTAAGAAACAAACTACATATCTACCTTAATAGTAATCTTGGACACTGTAATATCCCTGTTTGACAAAGTCGCTTTTACATGGTTTTTAACTTGCTTAAATGCCATGTTCAAAATCTCCAGAGGTAATACCGATGTGTCTGACGATCTCCTGAGGTTGCATCCTGTATTTACCCATTTGGCAGGATCGAGCGGTCACGCTGACTCCAACACAATCGAACTTGAACACACGAGAATGCATAAACTGATCGAAGGAGAAATCTGCAGTATTTCAACAACAATGGACGCATTCGTCATTGCAACGTTCGAAATTGAAGTCGATGACGCAATCGATCCTGGAGTTAAACCGTGTTACCACAAAAAATATTAAACAGCGTTTAACCTCAAAACAAACGTCAAATCCCATACGTTTTTATTTTTAAACAAGTGTTGAACAGTAGTTTATTTTTTGTGGTAAGGCCCATAGGGTTTTAGTTGGAAATCTTAAGAAACCTATACCATGGAGCCGTGGATGCTTAATGTAATGCATTAGTTTAAATTACCCCTTGTTTAAGGGGTAGGGGTTTTTTTTTTGTTGTTTATGTACTAATTAACGAAGCACGTAAGTGGAGTAATATTATTCGTGTAATTATGTACCAATATTCTGAAACATAACGAGAGCCCTGCCCCCTACTTAACCCTTTATAAGGCTTAAAAGAAATATTTTTTCATTGGTTTTAGAATTTATTACAAAGCCATAAGGTTGAAAATATGGTGGCAATATAGTGGATAGGCCTTACAAAGAGTTAAAGGGTGTTGAGGGATGTTTTTTTAAAGCCTAAAACACGTATTTTGTTATATGTAATGTATTGTACTTCTTATTACAGTATAATTTTCTTTGTACTTGTATAATTTTCAGATCTCTAGCATGAAATTCTGTTTGTATGGGAAAACGTATACAAACTTCCATCGCCTAAAAAGGGTGGGGGGTGATTTACTTAAAATCCTGAAATAGGTATTTCATTATATATAACAAGGAGTCCCTATATAAATTTTCATAAAATTGTTATACAAATTTCCATCCCCTAGATTAAGGGGTTGGGGGGTAAAAAATCCAAGTTTCAGATTTTTTTTGTTGTTTGTATACTAATACTAGCTTTCATACCAAATTTCAGCTTTCTAGGACTTGAGGAAGTAAGTAAAAATTTTGATGATCATCAGAGAGTGAGTCAATGATTAAACCGAGGTATTTTGGATATCAATAAAATCTAAAGTTTAAGAGCCATTCTATTGAAACTTTCTATGTATATTAAACCCACTACTGACAACATATCCCGAAAATTGTGTTCAACTGCTATTATCCAAATCCAAGTTGTCAGGTTTCAAAAAATCGACGAAGCGCTTCGAGAAAGGTAGTCGTCTTGGCGGGGGCACTGCCGTGCCCCAGATACATATAAGAGGAAGCTAGGAATCAGCCTATGTAAATATCGTTAGTAAAACCATTAAAAAGGTTAGCAGAAATTGGATGAAGAATATTTATCAACATATTTCAAATTAAGATACAACATAATGTATGTGGTAAAAATAACAGCTCAGCGACAATTTATGATATAATAATAATAATAATGTAGCCCATTAAGGTCCCCACTGAGGGGCACGGGCCTTTACCGGATAAGAGTAAGATTGAGCCATACTCCACCACGCTGGCTCAGTGTGGGTTGATGGAGAGGTGTCGGGCTAGCGGCCAACCCGACTGTCAGATGTTTTCAAGCTGCCCTATTAGGGCCGCTGACCAGCTTTACGACTACCACCGAGTAGCGACAGTAGCTGGGACCTACAGCTTAACGAGTCATCCAAAACACGGAAGCTCCCGAAACAAATGCCACATAGAAACGACCGACAGCGACAATGTATTTAAAGAAAATATGATTATTAGCGAAAAATGTAGAGCAAGCATTACAGATTCTCAGAAACATATCGTAATACGTGTCAGCCTAAACTGTCACCGCATCAGGGTGACATATAAAAATATTTCAAGAACATTTCCAAGAATACAAAGGTGAACGCTCTTAACGCAACCGAGTCAGGCGGCGAACGCTTTTTAAAAGAACTGAAAGATGCCTTAGTTCTAAATAAAGATATCTTTTGTGATACAGAAAAGCAATTAACTCCAAATGAGACATTGGCCTACAAACCATAATATGATAAATACAAATCGACTATTAGTTACCACAGTCTTTGTTTAGAACAAAGCTGAACGATTCAGTGTTAGTGAACCGAAGCAGATCGCTGAAATTCTGGAGATTGAACGTCTAAATATAAACACAATCATGACCAATCCGAAAGAAATGTTTTCCGATAAACCAACTCGTGTCAAGGCCGTCGCGTATGATGTAATGCAGCTGTGAACCGGTTGAATAGGTTCTAATTATCTCGAACACTATATGATTTTTTTAAATGTTTGATATAATATTTTTTAAGAAGTCTGAAAATGTTATCTGCCTTTGGATAAGTAGAGATAGCGCTTGATACGAGTTTGATAAGCGTATAGCAACCTGTAAGGTTAGCACAGTATTTAAGTATATTCTGACCTTTCTTGGCTTGTTTCTCGCGTTCTCTGTCTTTCTCTTTGGATTTTCTCTCCCTCTTCTCTCGCTCTAACTTCTCCTTCTCCAGTCTCTTCATTTCCTTCTTCATCTCCTTCTCGTTTTTCTTCGACTTGGTGTCATCTATCTTCTCCGAGAGGATAAATGTCCCACTTTGAATTTTCGCATTCGCCTCCTCCTTTGGCCTCATTTTTCCACACTACGCCGATAGCGAACAGAACACACACAAGGATAATGTAATTATAGCCGAATCCCGTGTAAATGCTGTGTTTGGTGCATTTGCCGCGGCGGTTTTCGGCGTGAAAAAACGGTTTTCGATTCGATCCGGCGGAGTTCCCCGCGTTTATCGCGTCCGCGATTGGCGAAACGGTATCGGAATATCACTGACACTTGACGGTTTCGTAATCCAACACGTCGGCGATTCGATAGCACGGGGAGAACCGAAAGGGGCACCGACCGTGACGAAGTCGCGGCAAGCACTGACGCCCCTCTGCCCTCGGCAATGAGAGCCGGCCTGCGCGGACGCAAGCGAACTATAAATAAAACTCACTTCCTATAACAGTATGGGATCGCAAGATTTATGGGCGTTGAACCCATGAAAAGTTCTATGACTAAGCATTCGGACCATAGCGATCGGACAGTTATCTTCTGATAACATGTGAAGTACAAGGGTCTTTATTGCTTCGTAGAGCATATCGAGTGCAGCCGCTGGATTTAGATTGTTTACGGCTATAATTTATCCAGCCCTATAGTTATTTTGCTAGCCTGCGGTAGTTTGATCAGTGAATTGCTACATAGACCTTTGATACCGCCACTTGTTTCGCGCTGGAGGCGTTATCGGTGTCTGGTAGCTGGTAGGCCTCTTCGTATGTCTGGCTGTCAAGGTCTGCGGTTCGAGATAGGAAATTTTATTGGCGCTTGCTCATGTAAGGCGTTTCCTTTTATTATTGCATAAGAAGTTCTTGTTCAAACGAGGATTCTGTATTCCAATGAGAATTTTATCCATTGGAGTAGGTTGTAGAAATAGATTATTTTTCCACGATAAGTTGATTATTATTACCGAAGTGGATTATAGTCGTGATAACAACTCAAACTAAAAAGGTTGCTGTGTTGACGCTTTACGATATCTACTGTTTACTTGTGTAATTAAGTGACACCTAAAATACTTAACTGAGTGACCTCTTCTGAACAAAGCAAGTTTCAAGCATTGTGACAAAGATAGTTCCTCAAACTAAACAAACATAGCGTAAAGACTCCTCCCTTACGGCATGACGGAGGAAAGGTGTGACAATGTAACAGTAAGGCCAAAAAGACTTACCTATTGTTTGCAAGACGAATCTCTCCAGATCGTGCCCTACAAAGTTCTGACAAAGTCGAATATCGAGTTGAAGAACCTGTTTCGAAATCCAGAGAGAATACTGAGATCGACCTTTTTGGACCTAGGTGCCAACTCTGAGTTGATGGTTTAGGAAATCGATTTGATCGTGACGCTTAGTAAAAAATCGTAAAAGTAACAATAGAGAATCTGAATTCGATCCATTCACTGATGATCTTAAAGATGCCGCAATTTTAACAGTCATTTGTTTGCTTGTAACAGTAGTTATATGGTGAGGTTATAAAAATTCCCAACCTGTTAAACCAAAACGTGTAACAGTGTAAACAATCGTTACATACGTGACCATATTCAGTCTATTATATGAGAGTTCACTCTCAGACAAAACAAAAAAAAAACATATTGTTGCGCCTTTTCCAATACGGACTGACAAAGTTGGCGTTTTTTCGTAATTCATTATCATCTAATTCCGACATCAATGATTTGCAATAACTTTTAAAAAAAATGCCAATCACTACACGATTATTTGACACGAGCTGTCTTTTATTGAGACTTTGCTAGTTTATGCGCTGTTCTGATATCTTAATTTTTCGAAAGCGACTAAAATTCTTAGATGTCATAATTACAGATTCCTTTCAAACTTTATGTATTGAAGGATGTTCGCTTCCTTCAAATCCACGTTTGAGTCAAATGACCAATTAGACCGCGATTGGTCTCAGGAGCTCTCGTTTAAAGCGATTGTCATTGGTAAAACGGCAATCCCTTTCAAGATCTGGACATGTCGAGGGATAATAAATCGAGCTACAGCCCATCGCCGATTGAGAAGGAAAATGGAGCCTAAAACGACGGCTTATCTGAGTAGCCGTCAACAACCTCGAACAATAGTGGCGGAGGGCATGACGCTCATGCTGGCCCGGGACATTCAACGCACAAGGTTACATCTTTTATACAGGTATACTTTGAACTGTAGCTCCATACTCTATCGTCAAGAAATTTCTGTCGCAATCCTGTCAAATTGTTGTTTTGAATTATGTCCGCTTAGTTCAAATTAAAGTTTGGAATCAGACAGAGCGGAGAGTTTCACACGAGCTGATAATCTAAAGCGACTGTAATTTGCTGTAAGGAATCGTGATATGTCAAAGATACAGAATAGAGCTTCTGTTCAAAAGCTTTCGAAAGCATTCTCAGACACTGTAAAGATTTAGGACAATAGAAACACCTTAAACGTTAAATTAAACTATGAAAGTCACAACTCTGTAAGTTTAGAGAGAGAACAATGTTGGAGTAGACACTTAAGTGATTTTGCAACGTATTTGAGATTAACACACCAGTGATAAGTGCAGTGGTCCATGAATCGACATTCTTTTGATAAGATGATAGTCTCAAAATTACAAGGTTGTGATAAAAACACGTCGGGTACAGACAGATGCACGAAGAGTTGTTGAGAAATTAAAAAAGGAGAAAAGTAACATAATTATGTAGGCAATACTGACTGAAACCAAACTATAAAATGGTTATAAATACCTTAATGAAGTCTAATCTACTTAAATATGTCATGTACAACACAGCATAAGCAACACATGTACAAGCGTAGTAATAGAGTCACCAATCCAATTGCATTTTTGTATATTGTGATTGTAACCTTATGACCATGTAGCGCAAGATCATTTCATATCTACTATCACCAAGGAATTGCCGTCCTGTCTCACAAGTACTCTCCAACAAACCAACCAAGATAAAGACCTTAACAGGACTCCATTACAACAAACCATCCCGTTATCCTTTCCCGAAGGAACCCTAAACGTAACAAGTCGATTTCTCAGAACGGGGCCAGTTGAGCATAACGACCCTCGTGGCCGAATGCACAGATTGCTGCCCAAATTAAGTGCTGCTTAAATGACATACCGGCGCTGCCAGTTCCCGAGCAAGAGACGGTGACAGCATCACTGAGCGTCCGTCAAACTTTGAGTTCTCGGTTGGGCACCCGGGCCTAGGGCTCCAGTCGGCTGTCCCTTGGAATTACAATAAGCTGGTGTTGCAGGCACTTGTTCAATTCAATGGCACTGGGAGCTGAGTGCAATTAGATATGCCATGTTTTGATGTTTGTTACTTTCTTCATAAAAATGGGTGTTATGTTCATGGAAACTGCTCTTCGTTCTTCTTCACGCTACCGCCGATCTTGTTGATCTGAAGCCACGAATATTTTCCACTGATATGAAATGTGATCGGAAATGCAATAAAACAACACCACGCGGCAATTACCAGCAGGAGAAAGGCGGATGCAAATGGGACAGCACGAGTCAACCGATTTGGGCATTTGATGGAACTAGAACTCGTCTCACTAGAGTCACGGAAGACCACTTTTGGCCTGATATATCGGGGAGTTCAAGTCTGGATATTTTACATTATTTGATGTGTATATGTGGTGTCAGGGGAATCAATTTAACGAAACGTTTTTAGCGTAACGTAAATCTCGAATATCCCATTGGAAATTCTAAAGATGTTTAAAAGACTCTTGAGTCTAGACTGTATTTTCAGGCCAAAATCATTATGTAACGCAGGAACAGAGGACGGGAAAAACAAATAAAATAAATAATGTTGTACTAAAACCATGGAATCTTCAAATCTAAATACAAGCAACGATCCTTACGAAGAAATAGCACTATAAAAGGGGCATTAATCCGATCCGCGTGCGATTAAAACAACAACTGAAAAAAGACTGAGTAAGTAAGCCATAAAAAGCCAATAAATAATGAAGATGCGATCAAAGACTACAAAACGCTACAGCGTAATATCTTATTAAACGCCACACCTTTCTTTTCAGTGGAGAGTATATGCTGAACAGTATACTGACTTGGTAGACTAGCCAAGCAATGCTTGTAGCTGGAAAAGTCGAAAGCAGAAATTTTGACTTTGAAACTTTTTTGGACTATTTAGGATTAGTTAGGAGACTCACATGGTAAAAGTCATGGCCTCTCTGAGGGACGGGGCACAAAGAAGGTTCCGTTTTTTGGTTTTTTGCTTACCTCGATTTCATAATCCTAGACCACGACTGGGAATAGTTAAAAAGTGTTGAGAATTTTATCAGGTTTCATTATTTAGTACAACAAAATTTCCTAAGACTCGTCGTTTTCGCGATGTAAGCAAAAATTAACAAAAACGCTACCTTATTTGTGCCCCTCTCCTAACTAATCCAAAGAAAGTCCCGAAGTCATTCTTTCTTCTTTCGACTTTTCCATCTACACACCCCTTGTCAGCACACATTTACTAAGCTATGGGTTAATTATGGGTGCAATGGGTTGGCAAAGGCAAAGCTGTTCATTTGAACAGCTTGAAGTCACAATTATATGCTCAATGATCCGTCCAAAAGTCACAAATCATACATAGCTCCCACACCAAAGAGAGCCTAAATGTATAAACAATATTTGTCAGTTTGTTCTCACTATATTAGAGAGACCGCCGGCGATTTTGATAATAATATTAAATCATCAGAAAGTTCTTGTCTAACAAATGACAGGCCGAAATAATATCAAGCAGTTGTTTTACTGGAATTAATGGACTGCCTTGTAGGTGTTATAGTAACAAAAGGCACAAGAATTGAACGGCGATGATGTAAGTTTTTATTCATAAATCTGGGTCGAGGGGGAACGGGTCTTGAAACAGACCCGATGGGTTACTCCTATTTCACACTCTTTGCCATTGTAACTGAAGAACCGAATGCTGGATTGCTTAAAGTGATTGGTTGAAAATATGTACCAATGACAACACCAACACACCTATTAAAAGCCTATTAATTGTATAATTCGCCTTTGCTTGGACAAGTATTATCATACTTTTTCATATTCATAAAAAATTACGTCACTATCCCAGAGGTAAAATATGTGGTGCAGCCTTGTGCGGCCCGGAGCAAATGTATGTTGTGCCTGTCGGTACCCTTACTCTACATATACAAAAAATATGTTAAAACACCAGGCCAGGTAAACTATGTTGCCTTGTGCAGGCCGGGGAAAATGGAGGTGCCTGCACATACAAAGAGACACGGCAACACCACGCCAATCTCTGACAGCTTCGTAAAAGAGCCGCGCATCAAACAATATAACTTATATTGAGACGATGATGTTGCACTGACAACCGCCGTAAATCCTTGGCGATTGTGCAAGGCGACGCGACGCCGAGTCTGCTTGTGAAAGTGGCCCCTCAATGACTGGTCTTGAATGATTACAAACTCAAACTCAAATATTTTACTGTAAGTAGGCAAGAATAATGCACTTTTACAAGTTTTTACACATGGAGAAAAATAAAAAATAAATAAAATTTGATCAACTAAACTAATGCGGAACTGATTATGGTTTCAGTTTAAAGTTGTGATTCATGGCTGAATCTCGCACACGAAAAGGAAACTCCATTAACTTTACCACTGCTTCGGAAATACGCCCGTCAGAGAAGATACCAAGCAACTCTACGGAGATGTATTTTTGTTAAATATTCGTCATATTTATTTTATTTTATTTTTTATGCTACCATGTACAATATAAAAATAACTTGATATAATGACAATATATACAATGTTTAGTATCTATAAGCGCCAATATAATGTCTCAAAATAACTATTTCACCAAAAAAAAGAACATACAAAGCTTATTGAGCATAACTTATGAGAAACAAGACTGGACCAGTCCCCCCAAGCAGCACGAGACTTGTGCACCAGCCATCACCCCCCTCGCCATATATGAGGGAGAGGAGCAACCGCTACAACAACGCCATTTCCCAGACGCACAGTGCGCCCAAGTTTGATCGGCAACGCAATTCCACCATGTCGATGGGTTAGCCCCGCGTGTCACGCACCATGGAGTATAGAAAAACTAAACATGGGCAAACTTCTGCCGCCCCGTGCGGGAAAGCTGTGGCATTCACGAATTGAGCAGTCCAGCCACAAATAAATAAGTCTCTGTAGCGAAAGTGGTCGACTTCTCCAAATGAGTTTAAAAGCCATTTACGGTGCTGCGATTTATAACCGATAATGGCGGCGTGGGAAGTTACTGCCGCACTTGGTGACTGTAAACGCACAATAATAGACAATTTGTAGGGTAACTTGTGGAAGCTAGGAGATACGGGAAGGGATATATATCTGTGAAGGAAATCAACCGTTTGTAACACTTGAGTCTCTTTCCCGATTCCTTTCAAATTCTAATTACAATCGCTTTAACCCCTTAGGTTTTGAATTTTATTAAAATGGCATGAGGTTCAGAATCGCAATGCCTTATAACAGGTCCAGGGCTCGAAGGGTTAAATGACAACTCGTGTCAAATAAGAGTTTCCAAACTATACATTTGAAAACGATATCGCGTTTGATGTCACATAATTCAAAATAGCCTTGCAGGTTAAGTGGAAGTCATGGTATCGCCGTCGCTATGACTTACGAATAAAGAACGGTGCAAAAGTCGAAATTTTAGGAGAGTAGGGAAACTAAACCCGCATCAAAATCGCGATCCCGCAATACTGCGGAATTGATTCGGGATTCAGCAGGATTTGCGGGATTTAGGATTAAGTATGTATGTAAGTATTATTAAAAAAAATACACGTTAATTACAGGAAGAACCACACACTTATAACCTTTTATTACCTTCATTGTAAGATATGAAATTGACACTATACATAGTCAGGTCATAAGTTCTGTCACACAATAAAAATTTTTGAATTTAGAACGCTGGCCACAAAAAAGTTTATTGAATTCGAATTTCGAATTTTTCATGAAAATAAAAATGTGTACTTTTTAGAATTTTCCTCATTTTTAAATATGGAGTGGACACTTAAAGAAGACCGTGTCGCAGTTATTGCGTTGCATTGTTGCGGTTACGCGCCAATTCAGATTTTCGACTTACTGAAAAATTTGAATATAACCAAAAGATTCGTTTATCGTACAATAAAACGATACAATGAAGACTCTAGTGTAGATGACAGGTCAAGAAGTGGTCGCCCTCGCTCTGTTAGGACTCCAGCAGTGATAAAAGCTGTGAAGACGCGAAATCAAAGAAATCCCATACGTAAGCAGAAACTGTTGGCCCTTCAGATTGGGTTAAGCAGGACCACGGTGAAAAGGGTGTTAAATGAAGACTTAGGGCTAAGGGCATATCGAAGAAAAACAGGACATCATTTGGACGCTCGTTTAATGGACCTGAGACTGAAGAGATGCCGCGCTTTGTTGAAGCGGTACGCGGGAAAAAAGCATCGGGAAATTATTTTTTCGGACGAAAAAATTTTCACCGTGGAAGAGAGCTACAACAAACAAAATAATAAGGTGTACGCACACAGCAGTGAAGAAGCGAGCAACCGTATTCCGCGTGTCCAGCGAGGTCATTTTCCATCCTCGCTCATGGTTTGGTTGGGAGTCTATTATTGGGGCTTAACTGAGGTACATTTTTGTGAGAAAGGCGTAAAAACGAATGCAGTTGTGTATCAAAATACAGTCCTCAAGAACCTTGTGGAACCTGTTTCTCATACCATGTTTAATATGAGGCACTGGGTATTCCAACAAGATTCTGCGCCAGCTCATAGAGCGAAAAGCACACAAGACTGGCTGGCGGCGAGTGAAATCGACTTCATCCGGCACGAAGACTGGCCCTCCTCCAGTCCAGATTTGAGTCCGTTAGATTACAAGATATGGCAACACTTGGAGAAAAAGGCCTGGTCAAAGCCTCATCCTGATTTGGAGTCACTCAAGGCATCGTTGATTAAGGCAGCCGCCGATATTGACATGGACCTCGTTCGTGCTGCGATAGACGACTGGCCGCGCAGAATAAAGGCCTGTATTCAAAATCGCGGAGGTCATTTTGAATAAACTTTATTAGAATAAGAATCTATGTTTTATTAAGTTCATTTTGCTATATAAATGTTTACCTAAATAATAAACATGTCTAAATTATTTCATATTGCACATGTGACAGAACTTATGACCTGACTATGTATATATGACACACAACACCTTGATTTCTTGAAATGATTTTCCATAAACTTTTATGAAAAAGTCACGAATTTCATGGGAAATTTAAATCACTTATTTACGGGTCTAATAAGTCCATTTTCCTTTAAATATAAAATTTATCCCGCATATGAGATCCTGCAAAAAAGATGCGGAATCCCGCTTTTGCGGGATTTAGTCTCTAATAATAAAGGGCCTTATCCTTGAATCACTACCGCCATCATCAAGTTTGACGGACACTCGGTCATGCTGTCACTGTCTTTCGCTCGGAAAATGTTGCTCCAGTATGACATTTAAGTGGCACTTTGTTTGAGGAGAACTCTGTAAATTTTAAGTGGCACTTTGTTTGGGGAGAACTCTGTACATTCAGCCATAAGGCTCAGGGTACAAAATGAGACTCGCATGTTAGCAGTATTACACCTGAGGCCAAGTTTCATGGCGCCTGAGTGCCGCATGGAGGGGGTATCGGCGCGTGGGAACAGGAGAGATGCATATGTCGCAGTTGGTTGGTTAAATCAGACACTTAACTAACTCTCTAGACCGTTAATTAAATACCGATGTTTAACCAAATCACTAGCATTTTGATTTAAATAAAGCATCGTCGTTAACGTTTAACAACCTGTCTTACCGAAAGCCGGCGTGTTGGAAAACAAGATGGCGTCACGACAACAGTTGATTTGCACTGCTTATATCAGGGCAAAACATTGCGGTAGCTTAGGTGAAGCATAAAGGGGGTGAGCAAAGCGAAGCTACCTTTATCCTTCGTGTTAGGTTGAACTTATAAGGACAACAAAAATACTTAAAACATTAACTTAAGTACACATAAAAAAATATTTATATTGTATATGTCCTGTTGCCTAGGAATGTTTAGACAACTCGTTAAACGTTTCGTTCACTCACTTTTACTGACAAAGTTTTAGTGACTTGGTTAAACGTCGGTATTTAATTAACGTTAGTTAAGTTAACGAGAGTTAGTTAAGTGTCTGATTTAACCAAATAACTGCGACAGATACATAGGCAAGAGAGAGATGCCGGCCTCGCTCAGGCGCCAAGAAGTCCTGTTTCTATAGTATTCAGTTGTTGTTTTTGTAGTGGGATAAGTTTGTCTCTGTCTAACACAGTGCGCCAGCTGGAGTATTAGCCGACACTACATCTGAGGGGACGCTTGACAAATATAAATGACGACCAAACTCGCGCCGGCGCCGGTGGAGCAAACTCGCGCCGGCGCCGGTGGAGCAAACTCGCGCCGGCGCCGGTGGAGCAAACTCGCGCCGGCGCCGGTGGAGCAAACTCGCGCCGGCGCCGGTGGAGCTATACATATAGGGACAGTTTCCGGGATCGGCGACCTGATATTGACAGACAGGGAGGGAAACTGACTTCTCGAAAGAGGAAATGGGACGGGCTATCAGAAACACAATCACCTGGATTCGTTGAATTCGGTTTTAGAACAGACGGGAAGTTGGAATTGGCAAAGGTGACAGACAGGTGGACTAGATAGCTGCAATCAAAATAACTTGAACAAAATGACAGTTGCCGCTTCATGGAAAAAAAAATAGTTTTTTAGTCTTAGTTGGCATTTATTATTCGATTAATTTCTTTTTTGGAATGAATAAATTTTGAGTCAACTCTTGAAAAGGTAACGTTTTTTTGATACGACGTTGTATAAATAATACATATAGTCTGGTCAACAGGGACTTTAAAATCGTGTAAATAAACAAACGAAGAAAAGCACAAAATATAAATATTTAAAGAAAATGAATATGACAAGAAGAAACAATGAATTTTTAAGTATCAAATAAAGCAATCGTACAATATTTTTGTGATCGAATCGATATGTCTCCGATTTTACTGTATCGATTATAACAACACTAGTGGCCTGTTTCAATAAAACCTATCTCATCAATAAAGCTCTATGTGACAGATTCATCTGTCATTTTACATTAAAAAAATTGTTATTTATCTGTTCAATGGGGAATTATTGAAACAGACCCTAGAAGCTTGCAACATTAAAATAAAAAAGTGCAAATCCAACTGTAAAGGTCAAGTTATTTTGATTTCAGGGTCTTGGCATTCACTAGGTTTCATACGTCAAAATCAGTAAAATCATTCATCAAAATAAGTAGACCCGTTGAGAGTTACGAAGGGACACAGGAACAGACATACATAGATACATACAGGTCAAACACATAACCCTTCCCATTTTCGCTTCGCTGCAGTCGGGTAAAAAAGCTCCGCCCCGAAACAATACATGACAAAAAAGTATAAAATTTGGTTCCTTGTTAAGCTGATGACTTTCGAAATACTGAACTGATTTTAATAAAATGTATAATACCATCGCAGTTTGAGCATGCTCGGGTGCCACAGACAGGCAGAGAGAGACTTCAAACTTACATCTTTATTTCGCCGGGGGTTAAAAATAGATCTACTGGTATAGCAATAGCTTCACCAACTACAAAAACATCGGTGTTATACATACTATATGATTTACGATGGGCCGGCAGAATTCCGGCGCTATCTTATCAGAGGCACCTTTGCTCGCTTGAGTTGCTGATTGCGAAATCGACGAGTGGACTCAACACATCTGGGATTGTATGTTTTGTCATGTAAATACATGTAGTTTGTTTCAACAACGTGGTGGGTCCTAACGCTTCTGTCCACGAACTCTTCTCCGTGTTTGAAAAGGCCTCTTGGGCTGACCTCTTACGGCGGGAATGCCTGCCAATCTGATCGAAAATGAAAATCACCAGCCTTATAATGTTATTCTGACATCTGGTAATTTCAATAGCTTTTGAAAAAATTACCAACCATAACACATCGAGAACACACTGAGAAATTCTTTAACTGAAAAAAATTATGTGTCATTAATAACGACACATTTTTTTTTCTATCATTATGATAGTTAATTTGTATGCATTTCCGTGCGTTCTGTATTTAGGTTCCTTATTGACAATAAGTGAACGTCATACAGTGGTGCCATCTATGAAGAAGCTACAAACTACAAACCCGGATTATAACTTGGAGGCAAACTACGTAAAGTGCTGGATTGCAATCCTATACCTATGATGTGGTTCTACATCACTATACTATTACGTCAGTGATAGTTTACTGTTAAGTACAGAATTGTGCCACTCCTAGATTTCATATCATTTGACGCGCTTGGAACCATGCTCGCCTTTGCTCCCGCTAGGTTAGGCTGGTACCTAGTTGGAGGCAAAGAGTTTGATTCATCTGGGATTATGTTAACTTAACACTGGCAAAATCAACCTCAAACGAGGAGGATGACATATATTATAAGAAGTAAATATAATTCAACGACAACGACGACAGTTGGACAGCCTCCTACTGTCAGATAAACTAAATTATTCTCCTACTACACACGCTCTATCTGAAATCTGTATGTTTTCAGATTAGGTGCTATTTTACTTTGTTTTCTGGCTCCCCTTTTATTACCTGAAACGTGTGACTATAATTTATAATACTCTACCTACAGCAGTTTGGTGAACCCTAACAAACCCGTAATTCTAAAATTAATACACAATTTCCATTACTTTTTGGGTACGATTTATAAAGTTTTAAAACCGCTTGCACAGTACACACGTATCGCTAATTCGGAGCAGCGCTTAAAATAAAGTGTTGCAATACTGATAAACTAGCTACATCTGGTTTGGTCCGATGTTTTTTTAAAGCATGATGTCACACCTTAAGGAGTGTATTGCCAGCGCAAGATATATTTTGTATACTGCCACTCCAGAATTAGACTGTGTAGTCACGAGTGCAGATGTCTATCGGACTCTGCTTTAATCATATGTTAAAGATGGTATTGACGCATTTCATTGCATATGGACGCATTTGAAACATGGTGTTTCCGGAGGATGCTGAGGATAAGCTGGGTCCGTAGAGTCCCGAACGATGAAGTTCTGCGACGCGCCAAATGCTCCCAAGAACTCACCTTGAGCATAAAGAAGAAAAATTCTTTCAAGGGTCAGTGCATTTTCTACTACAATAAGATATCTTTGGAAATTTTTACTTTGAAATTTGAAAATTTTTAAATTGACTTGTAGTTATAAGTAAGTATAATTTAAAAAAATTGAATCTGAAATCTTTGAAATTGCCTTTTGAGCAATTTCAAAAGCATGTTAAAGCGACTTTGTCGAAAAAGGGATATTACAATGTTCAAGTCTACTTAAATGATGGGATTATATGGGGTTAATCTAGCTCAACACAGTCCTTGGGGTTAATAATTTGGTAATTATGTATTCCTGCTTATTAATTATAGTAATCAATATTGTAATATTTGTATTAGTTGCACAAGCAATTTTTAAAAGGGCTCTAAAAATCAATCTGTGGGACTTCTACGCCCTGCTTCTCCCACAGTGGTCTAATGTAGAGAAGAGGCAAAAAATGACGTTTGCTAAGTATATGTAAATATGTACAGTAATAAACACATTTGATTTGAAAAAAAAAGTTACTTGGGTCGTCCTAATGGGCAAGGTAGAGTGGAAAAGACGCGCTGGCAGAAGGAGGAAGTCGTGGCTCAGCAACATCAGGGAATGGATGGGAGTGACCAGCGTAGAATAGCTCCTGCGCTTGGCAAAGAACAGAGAGGAGTATGGAGAGCTGACCGCCAACCTCCAGTAGTGGAGAGACAATACAAAAAGGACATGAAAAATGCTATAAGCTTGATTAAAATTAAGTTGAATCGTGATGAGGATGATGCTCTGCGGCAGGGTTCGGTAACACGGCAACTGCGGCTGTTAAATCGTTCGTTTTAAAGTAATATGTTCACACCGAGTCCACAGATGACAAAGAGTTAGTATAGGTACTGTTCTCGGATTAGGTTCCACAACTCCATATACATTTGTATGGAGTTGTCCAAGTTAATCCGGGAGTAGTGCCAACTCGCATTTCACCTCTCGGGCCTCAGAGCAAAGTCTCTCCTTACAAACCCAAACATGCCCAAACCATACAAAAACACTCGCCATTGTTTGTTGAAAAGATATTGTGGGTAGAAATAAACAAAATAACAGACGCGCAATAACTCAATCATTCAACGCAGGCGCACGTACAGTCGTGGAGTTCAAAAAAGGAGAGGGTTCTCAATTCAGTTGGAATGTTTTTCGTGGTCGTTATGTGTGGCTTTGATTGTCAGAAGTCAGCTTTCGTAGCCTCGTTTTCGTGTATATATACCGGGGAGGAACAAGAAGGGCTTGACTCGTTTTTTTTTAGTTTTTAACTCGGTCAATTATAACAAGAACGTACTCTCTTTTATTTTATTGCAGATAAAACCCGTTAAATACTACGGTCGGAAAAATAGCAGCGAAGCGTAATTGGCGACTTCCTCACATAATTTTTGATCACAATTCTTTCGTAATCGCTAAGATATTCGGAGTGACAACAGTGGACGCGGGTTGTACACAACCGCGTTGAATGGCGTGTACATGAGGTGGCCAACACTCCACAGTGGGTTCCCTGGCTGGGTGACGATGATGGCGATGATAATCATGATGACTACCTAGCAAGAGGTCCCGGGTTCGAAGCCCGGGTGACGTTGTCGCTGTTTCTGGTACCCACGACACAGTGCATCCTAGTGTGGGGCCAGAAGCATTGCATGCATGTGTTTATTTGTTGGTTTTAATAATACAGATTGAAGAGAGGAAAGTGTCGCAAAAAAGTTTAATTCTAAAAGCACATAAATGAGGTATTGAAATAACTCGTGGTCACTAGACTGCTATACGCGAGTTTTAAAAATAGAGATCTCATTATTTCAGAGTTGAGCCCATGAGAGGGTTTCATTTTAAGTACTTTAGTATTGAGGAACTGAACGTGGGCGAAACTGTGCCACTGCCACCCGTATGGGAAAGAACATGAAAAAACCTATGCTTTTGTTGATATTTTTCGTATATTTTGAACTTTATGCAAAAAAGATAAAAATCGCGGGCCATTTTTCGTTGCCCCATGTTTGACGGTTATCACAGGATGTCCACTGTTTGACGGTTATCATAGGATGATAGCAGTGGCCTTACACTAGGCAAGCCTGTGAAGGACGTGATGCCTATGTTTTTGTTTGGGTTTCTGGATTTCTGTAGTGTCTCGTGACGTAATCAACACTAGCAGCACCACCGGCAACTAAAAGCTTGGTGCACAACCAAAGTCCCTCGCCCGGAAACTGACACCGCTTCTACGACAGTCCGTGTAAACGGGCTTAACTCTACATCTAAGATTGATGAGGACGCCCGACCGACCTCGGTCACGGCGACCGCTTTAAGGAGATACCAAAAAATATATTAAAAGGAATACGAATGTAAACGAATGTGACTGCGTTAATTACTACCACTTATGAAAGAAAAGAGAGCGCAAACAATGCGCGCAGTTCATACTAAAACAACGTAGCGCCGAACCACATAAAATTGGTTAAAAATAAACTACGATATTTTGTCAAAAATATTTTCAAGGAGACTTTACGAATACATAATGTCCACATTTTTAATGCAATTCCGCATTGAAATTAGATAGGATTTCAGAATTACAGGAAAAAAATAAATAATTTAGAGGTATTTCCGTAATTAAATTCTATCAAGGCAATTTCATTCAATCGCGTTTTCCTTCAGTGAGAATCTTGATCAAATACTCAATAAACGTTAACCAAAAATGAAATCTGTAGATGCCTCTATATTGGAGTAAATGGATTCGAAAATAACCCTTTTCGCCTTAACTACTACGAGTATAGGTTATCAACGAACAAAGTCATAAAAGCCAGCGATGAATGTACCCAACAAATCCAGCTCATGTATGTCCCATTAACCAGTTTGTATGAGGACAAAGAGATATTATCGTGCGTTAGGCACATTCATTCATTCGGGGCCATACAAAACGTGCGTTCATACAATTTGTACTCGGAATCGGTCGAACTATTCAGGGATAGTCAGTCAGCCTAAAGCCTATGTTGATAACTAGATCATGGCTGTGACTTGTCCGCGTGAAACTCTTTAAAAATATAAATCTAGGCAAATTTACAAAGTATTTGCCACTATAGGAGAACTTTCCGGTCGGCTATTCAGGAAAAGACGGTTAGCGGAAAGCCTATCTATGTTGATAACTAGATTATGCCTGTGACTTCGACCACGTGAAACCCTTTGAAAATATAAATCTGGACAAATTTAGAAACTTTTTGCCACCTTATAGGTACTTTCCTAGTCTTCTTATAAAGTAACCATTAACATTTTAAGTTTCTAGGTACAATAGTTTCAGAAGGGCGTTGATGTCACTCAATAAGAGAGTCACTCAGCCTGCTTTGCCTTTTATACGTTTGTGAACAACATGATTGATCTGACCGGGTGGTCCTAGCATAATACTCATAGGAAAATGTACAGCATCCCCGATTCCATTATCAGTCTAGGAATGGACCACCAGCTATTTGAATCAAGGCTTGTATTGAGACCCATTTGAGTCCATATCAATGAAAGCTACGCTAATGATAATGATCTGTAGGGTAACATTAACCCGTCAGTGAGGCATCGAAAAAATGGCCCGCGATATTCAACCATATGGCGTGAAATTTAAGTTCAAAACCTTCAAGGTGTGTAATAAAATTTACAAAAAACCGAATCACGGCTAACAAACAAACAAAAGAAACATACCGTCACGTCTTTTCCCATACAGAGGCAAAGGGGAAGACGGTCAAATTAGTTCCACGTAGAGGGCCTTAAAAGTTTGTAGATAATAAACAGAGAGTAAGTAAGCTAAGAGTTTCGTTCAGCTGTGGTTACTTACAAATGAAACACAGAGTAAAAGTTAGTAAATCAAATGTATAGAAATGCATATCTAGTACCCATAACACAAGCCTGGTTGAGCTTACTATGGGTCTAGTTCGATTTGTGTAAGATTGTCCTCTAATATTTGGTTATTTATTGTTATATATTTGTTTATTTAATATATTTGGTTCCCCTAACGTCAATGTCACGATTCTGTGTTACCAGTGCGGTGTGTTCAATCTCCAGTCAAGTGTTGTGTATTGTAAAAACCGATAAAAAAAAACAAAATGAAAATGAAGTAGTTTTATTACATGACATTAGAATGTCTAACATGTGTGTGATACACATGTGAACAATGTTTTACATGTGTGTGATATATCATACACATGCAAAATGAAGATTACCACAAAAAAGCCAAAACCAATTACCAGAAAGAAAAATAAACAGAGATTATTATTATCTTTGAAAGTGGCAACTGAGTGAAGGAAACAAATGCTCGTGGCGCCACCTATGATTAGCTTTCACGGGCCATAGTCAATAGCCAGATATCCATAGCACCTCAGATGAATGAAACTCTTTGTTGCAGTTGACAATGTTTATCAAGTTACAAATCTCATAAAAATACAAATGCAGTATAAATACATGTTTTCATGAAATTCAACTATTTGGCCATTGTTAGACATTGCATGAAAATATCTATTCTACAATATGTCTACGACGACATCAAAAAGTATGAAGGAGCCGTCAAAATTCAACCGACTCCAAATAGCATGAGTTCCCACTCAGGAAGGAGGGAAAACTACAATTAGTGTCGGGGAACACCCCACGCTACACCAGCGCCCCTAGCGGCGAGTTAACACGCTAGAGCCCTCTTTGAATAGATTTACTTCTTAGCACGTATATGAATTCGCCGAAACCACAGACTATTGCTAAAAAAAACTAACTATCATACGGACGCTGTCTTCTCCCGAGCGAGACATGCAAGCAGCCAGCACGTCTCAATGTGGGGGGTGCCGGGGGGGGATCCTGGGTTAATAGTTTAATACCTATGCACACAAAAAAGGAAACTGAGCTTCGGCGTGGCGAGGGAGCGTGGTGGAGTGAGTGCGAGCCCGGGACGCCCGGGACGAGCGAGCTCCACTGTGGCACGGTTGCCCCGGTCCCTCGTAGGTACCTACCTGAGTCTGAGTGTGTGTCAAACTGAGCTGCAGGACGTGCACCCACCAGGGACATCAAACAGCAGCCTTATTATCAGTGGCGTAAGGTGCCTTAAAGGGGTCCTATATCAAAATTTGTTGAGGGCGGCCCAAATGAAGGGTAAAGATTTTTCCCAAAAGAAACAAAAACGCTCACATTTAATTAAATATAACTTATATTGATTATAAGGTTTTTTTTACTTACAATTCACACTCCTCGTACCTAAGCTAGCCAAGCAATTTAAATCCAATATACACTTTTCTTGCCTTTTGTTCGGCGAACTTACATACGAGTCTTTCATAGTCTTTTCAGTTTGTAGTTAGCTAGTATTATGTATTTCTGAGATTAATCGCAAGACCAGACAAATTGAAATATCGACTAATCGGAACCCGATTATTTTACACGCGCTGCCTTTTCCTGTGATGATATTGGTCGATTTGAATTTGAATGGCATACCATAATAAAGTCAGAAATACATAATAACTGCTCGATTCTCTGTCCATCTAAGCATCAACGCCTCCAGAGATAGAGAATCGAGCTGCAGCTCGATAGGCTTCCTTGCTCGATGCGTAAATGTGCTTGGTTACCCCACTGCAAACAAACCGTCGTAATGGTAGCCGGTTCGCCTTCACCCACTTATTAAAATTCGTAATCCGTCGCCATATGCGTTTTCTGAC
This sequence comes from Argyresthia goedartella, assembly GCA_949825045.1. Classification (NCBI taxonomy): domain Eukaryota; kingdom Metazoa; phylum Arthropoda; class Insecta; order Lepidoptera; family Argyresthiidae; genus Argyresthia; species Argyresthia goedartella. The sequence continues at coordinate 7,941,514 of OX463831.1, read as the reverse complement.
TCACAAGTATACTTTACTGGCAACATTTTTAACCACACTCACAAACATCGCGAAAAATAGGTATCTCTTAATTACGATGTGTTTGTGTGAGTGAAAGTAATTGATAGGCCCTCTGTTCTAATACGCAATAATTTATATAAAAGTTTCTTTTTGTTTTTGTGGTGTACAAATTGAGTGTAGAGAAAGAAAAATTTGAAAGTAAAAGTTTGGTGACCACTTTCATAAGACAAATGCCTGTTCTCAAACTATGTGGGTGCATTTATTATACCTTTTATAGCTCAACTAGCTGATGCCCGCAACTTCAACTGCGGGTTCCAAGGAAGTATCATTTACCGAGATAACGTTACCCTCATTCTGGTGCAGTCGTATACAAGTATCCTATATGTTAATCTAGCTCATAAACTATCTCTGTGCTAAATTTAATTCTAATCCGTGCAGCCGTTTTAGCGTGATTTAGGCACAAACACACAAACATCCATCCATACTTTCACATTTATAATATTAGTATAAATTACATCTCAAAGATAGTAGGCGAGTGATATCCACAAACCACTTGTTTTGTTGTTTTAGCGTAGGTTCTCTATAAAATCTGGGCCGAGCACAGCGGAGATTGCAATTGAAACCTATAATTTTATTGTTTATCTGCGCTTTACAATTGCATACCTAGGTTCACCCATGATTTAATAACTGCCTATGAATTTAGACAAGTCTATCGGCCCAGCTATTTAGTGTCTTACTGTAATTGCCAGTACCTGTGCCCCTCTGTGGGGACTTTAATGTACCTTGCTGCTGGACTACAGATTAACTACATTCATTGTTGTCTCCATAGCACAGAAGAGTAAATATCGCTGTCTGCGGTTGAGGGGGAAACTTTGTATTTTATCGCGCGAGATAAAACACATCGGGAGGGTAAGTAATGAACTTAGAGATACCATCTATTGCTGGTTAAGCAATTGTTTCGTTCTTATACATAATGTAATGGGAAAGTTCGCAAAGCAATAATAATCTGAAGTTATAATCAGATGGCTCCAAAGGCTTGGGCTGGGCCCATTATCTAAAATCTACCAAAAACTGTAGCAGAATGTGCTACGGCGGCGATGGGCTATGCTATGGACCATGTCAAACAAATTTATTTTCGAAAATATAATGTATGTACGCAAGAACCTTACAACATTTTCCAAAGTTAGCGATAGCTGTAATGTTAACCAAGGAAATAATCACAGACTACTTGGTTTCGACTCATTTTGAAATTGCATTTCAGCAATTTAAAAACAATGTAAAAGAGACCTTGTCTACTGGATATTCAAATGTTCAAGATTACTTAAATGACGGGACTGCATGGGGTTAATATAAGTCAACACAAACTCGCTGGTAATCATTTAGTAATTATTTATTCCTGCTAATAAGCAGGTTGATTTTAAGATCTCTTTTAAAAATGGTTGGGTTGAACTAATACAAATATTAAAAGAGATCTAAAAATCAATCTGTGGGAGTTTCCAGAGTAGTGATCCAAATATCCAATGTAGAGAAGAGGCAAAAAATTACATTTGCAAAAGTATACGTAAATATCTACAGTAATAAAGAAATGTCGGCTTTTGACTTTTGAATTTAGCGTATAATGGTAGTGGGCGCCGACCGTTACCATGGTTACATGCGATGCGTTTCGCAGCAGCAGTCGAGTCAATGACCGGTATCGCAACACTAGCCCGTAAAGGCTACAGTGGCGCCTACCAGCCAGCTAGCAGGCAAGCCAAGCATGCGGTTCCTTGTAATATGACTATCACGTATAACAGTATCCGGGGTGGAACCGACACCGCGCCGCTCCATCGTCCATGGCGACCTGCCTACCTCCCTACACCGGCTACCTTTTCTACCGTATCTTCGGCTACCGTATCTTATGAAATTGCTTTCGCTTCAAATGACATCTCGTGTGAAAAAATCGCGCAATACATTAATTTAAAAGGGACTTTAGAATTTTCTAGATGTCCGAGAATAAACATAAACATTTACATACAGGCACATACATTGCTTCTGGCCCCACACTGGGAACCAGAAACAGCGACGTGTCACACATATAAACATCCAAGACCTTGTTTTTTTTTCTTTATCCCCAGCCGGAGATCGAACCCGGGACCTCTCGCATGGTAGGCAGAGCTACCACCGCAGCGCCACAGAGGTCGTAGAGCTACTGTAGTCTTATTCTACGCCTACTTGTTGTATTTCCTGTGTTCTGCTTTATCTAATTTATATATCTAACTATCTCTTTAAATGAGTTGTCTTTTGTAGCGATTATATTGATTTGTCAATTTGAATTGTATTGCGATTAAAAATATCAGAGATTCATAACAAGGCCACTGGGTGTACCTATAGATTTTAATATTTTTAACTTGACACTTCAGTCTCGCTGTGCTCTCGCTGTCCGAAATGTCTCTTGGTGGTCCGCTACAGTAGCATGTTGGTATTATGCCAGTTATTCTATGCTCTACCTACTTTGAGTGACAGGGGGCTAGCCCATCGAGGTTTCCTCACGATGTTATCCAGCACAACTGTGCCTCTGCCACCCCGTAAGGGAAAATGGGTGACGCTATATTATTTGTTTGGTATCGTATTATGCCATTTGCTCAGCAGTGGGACACTAATGTAATCTGCGTAATACTAAAAGAGTTAGGTCCCATATCCACTAATTAGCGTAAAGAAACCATATATAGATAAAGGAGTAGGGCACACAAAAACAGTCAATGTACAGGCGCTAAACACAGACCATCACAAAAAATACATTGTCCCACTTTTGAACTCTATTGCTAAGAGATAAGGCAGCAGCCGTGGCGTTTGTACAGACAAACATTGTAGTGTTCTTGTTCCTCAATGCAACCTATTTGGATTAATTACTAAACTGACCTACTTGGGCACAGAGAGCATTGCACCGAAATTCTGAATACCTGCATAGTGTCGCTCGTTTTTCCGAACGGTATGGCAGTGACAGCTGTGGCCACGTTTAGCCAGTTATTAAATACTCCATTTTGAGTGAAGGGGGCTAGCCCATCGCCACAGCTATGGACATATGAATGTTTCCTCACAACAATGTTTTCCTACACCAAACATTTTGAACCAATTGCAAACACAGTGACGAAACGAACAAACAAACTACAGAAAGATGTAGTAATATTTAATCCCTCAAGGACCCATGCCTGCGATAGAGGTCATTCATTTTCCCGTCATAGGTTTCAAATTTCATTACCATGGCATGAAGTTCAAAATCACAAGCTCCTAGAACACCCAGCCCTCCTAGCTCCTCAGCCCTCCAGCTGGTGCAGGAGTTGGGATGGCTGAAGTAGAAGTGCAGGCGAAGAGGACATGCACAAAGGCCCGCTCAAGTGGGCCATGTGCAGGCGCTACACCCCTTTTAAGAAACAGAGGTACAAAATCTCGATGACTCAAAATGGGGTTGGGCTGGTGGGAATTTAAAGGGGTTGATAGCAATAGTATTCTGAAAAACTTTCATTATAAAACTGATTTGAGCAGAGCAACTATATTTTTCACTTCACTATACATTTTGGGTCAATTTACCTTTCTACCTTTTCAGATATTTTCACAGCTACTGCACAGGATGCCATATCACACATTAAGGGGATCCTCGAAAATATTTCAAGTCTATTTATTCCTTTCAATTCACCTAATTTCGCTTCGGTAAAATGAGATTTAAATTTTTTTAGCAATAAAACATAAGGTTTGTAGCCGACCGTCACTTGCGTCAGCAACATGTTTTGTTCTGTAGTTGCAGTTGGCTAAAGAATTGCACCTTAAAAACCAGGATACAAATTATTTTAGTGGCTGATGATAATGATAACAGGTTTTGCAATGAAAGGTTAACATTGTCAAATTGATGATAAATTTATTATAAACTTAATAAACCTACCTGTTTAATGTTTAATTCAATGATATGTCAACACGCCCGCTTGAATGCATTAAAAAAAGTGAGTGGACTGGTTAATCTCAGTTGCACTTTCAGGTGTGATATAAATTATTATTATAAATCTTATTTGTAAATAAGGTTAGGCGGAAGGTTGAAAATATGATACAAATATATTGCCTATGCCACATAAATAGTTAAATACAGCTTACCTAAAAAATCTATATATACCTATTGAACTAGATAGATACTTCATAGAAAACATAGAATTATTATATTATTTTTAGGTGAGTCAATGCAATTATTCAGCCATATCATTATACAAGTACAACTTCATTACCTATAACAATTGTAAAGATAATGGTTATTTTGAAGTATTACATAATTTCTTTATTGCACAGAAATAATTGAAAAAACATGAAGTACTTAAATAAGTGTAGCAAGCTTATCTCTAATAAGAGATATCTTCCAGCAAACCAAGTTCAGATAAGAAAGGTTGATTGTTGAGCAGCAGCAGTTATTTCTACAATGTAATGTTTTATTTGGTTCTCAACTAAACCCAGTTTCATATACATGATAGTTTACTTAACCATTAATTAGACTTACCTATTCAAGACTTGTTTCTGGGTGATTAAGCTAATAAACTTACTTCACTACACACTCAAGGTTTATTTAATTAGAGTTGTAACACTACTATGTAAAGTAGGAAGATATCATGGAGGTGCTAACAAATTTGCTTCAGATTTATGTAACAGACGATGTAGGCTTTGATGTTATATAAAAGGTGAAAAATTTAGCATACTGTATGATCCTAAGTGGAGGATCTAACAGGAGATGAGATTTTACAAAGATATTGGTCCAAATTGCTCTAAAAGTCACTGTCGCAATATAAGTGCATAAGCATGACGCATATTAGTACTACATTTCCTAAAGAGAGTGCTGCTCTATGTTTTTATGCAAGATTGCTCGAAAACGAAAACGAAAGCAGATATAAACAAAAAAGGGGTATTTTTCGAATCCATTTACTCCACTATAAAGTCATCTACAGATTTGATTTTTGGGTTAATTTTTATTGAGTATTTGATTAATATTCATAGAGAAAGAAAATGTGATTGAATTAAATTTTCTCAATAGAATTTAACCTCTCCTTTTCCGCCGTCAGCATAAGCAGCGCGGCCCCGGTCACTCCCTGTACCGCTGTCAGCATAAGCAGCGGGATGACTAATATTTTTGAAACCGGTATTTTTTATCCAACGGTTGGACCAATTTTTACGGTTCGATCATGTGTGGACACCCAATTAGACAAACTTTATGGTCTGTGTGCTAGTTTATGCTTTTCCGTAGAAAAAAATAATTCAACCGCGTTTTGAAAATCACTTTCTTCCGGACGCTCCCAACGTAACGCTGATTGAAACGCTGAAATATTCGAAAGTTTCTATAAGAACACCCTAATGTTTTTATTGTTTTGAAAAGGTTATTTTGTGTAGATTACGTAGGTATCAAACAACATGTACATGTTGTTGATAATTTTCTGATGTCGGCTAGATTTGTGTCGAGAGGGAGCATTTTCATAGAAGTCTGTGTTTCTCATGCCAGTACAAAAATAAACTAAGGTCACAGTGACATTTTCTACACATTGTGTAAAAGAGGGTTTCATTAGCTACTCAGATATACAACTCCCATAATTCTAAGTGTTACCATTCCAACAGAATCACTTGATATATTAGTCAAGTGCCGCGCAGCCCGCACGCTCAAAAACACTCCGGTATTTGTCGTTTTTGACGTCTCGAACTCCCGGGAAAGGAGAGGTTAATGACAAAAAGACCTCTAAATTGTTTTATTTTTTCCTGTATTTCTAAAATCCTAACTAATTTCAATGCAGAATGACATTCAAAACGCGTATTTGTAAACTCTCCTTGAAAATATTTTTGACAAAATAGCGCAGTTTATTTCGAAACAATTTTTATGTGCCATTGTTTGGTGCCATGTTATTTCAGTTTGAGTCGAGCGTATTGTTTGCCCTCTCATTTCTTTCTTATGTGGAAGAGGTCAGAGTTTCGATAAGGGGGTAATTAATGCTTCACTTTCGCTTACTTTAGAATTAATTTTATGTATATTTTCTCGTATCACCTTAACTCGACCTGCCCTTATTCCTGCGAATTTCCCCAATTTTGACTGATTTTTAAAATCCGAAGAATAATTAAGATTCAAGCAACTTCAGCTTCAACTAAAAGCTCTTCCAAATAGTTTAGATTAGAACAGGATTAGTAACCTCGCTCATACTAAACTTGGAGACGCGTGAGAAAAATCAATAATTTTACCAAAAATATAAAAACTATGGCGTCTTTAGAAAACTAGGTAAAAAGCGGTTTACTCCGCTCAACAAGTGCAATCCTAAACGTAACATTGCATAAATCAAAATATACTAGCAAATAGGAAATGAAGAGGCCGGTACGCACCCATCTTGTTACGAAGTTTGGACTTTTCGACGCCGATCAAAATGGAAATTTATCACAAAAAGCACCTTCTCATCATTACAAACTTCACGGTAACGGGCACCAACACAATTTTTCTGATATTTGAAGAAGTTTCAGTCCACAAACTAAGATACAACTCGAGAAAAACGCGAAAATCGAAAACACAGCAGTCCGCCGTTATCGTCGATTTGACAGACAATGCGGCCGCGTTCAAGTTGGAAACTCTCTCAATATTTTTTTTGTCTGGATGCATTCACTTTTACTCAGAGTCAAATATATATTTTGTATTTTATTGGATAAATCTCAGGCAACGACAACAAATAACTTATTTACCCCGACCCGTAAATAGTGAGTCCGCAGACAGAGGTGTGAATATGAAATCTTGTAGCTGTCCCCGGCGACGAAGTCACGGCTCGATTCGCTTGAATGAACCGACCGACCGACCCACCGACAAATTCATTATTTCTCTAAGCTATTGAGGTCATGCATACCTAACTAATAAGTTAGAATTATCTTCTTGTGGTGGCGGTGGGTCAAGCAAGCAGTCAGGCGGATGGATAGTTATAGAGCCTATATTGGACACGGCTATGATAATTAACAAAATTTAATACCGAAAAATTTCAACCAAGTGGCTCTATCTGTTTAATGTAATGGTACTAAATATTAGTTTCGAAATTAGTTACGCTACTCGTCGCTAGGTGACTCTATGTGTACTTTAAAAGTCTTAAGCTGGGCACTTACGGTGATTTGGACTGATAAAATTGGACGAAGCCAAAAAGATTTGGCCACTCACTGGCGTCAAAAAACTTGCTTTCATTTAACGATCGACGTGGCCGCGAACAGACGTAGACGTTACTACAGATGACTTTTAATCAGCTGACCACGTTTTAGGAAATGATAGTATCCATTAATATGAACAGCTCATTTGAATGAATTTGAATGAATTTGTGTTCCTGTGTTGTTTTTTCCTAGGTAATCCATAAAAAAGCGATCAGCTGTTCTGATGAATTAGTTCAATTTTAATTCAAACTGTACAAGCTCCGACTTCACAACGCAGTTGTCAAATGGTCAATCATTTGAAACATTTTTTGCGTTTCTCATTCGCCAAAATGCTTGGGGGGCGGGCCAATCGGGCCGGTTTTACTTAAGGCGGTACCTCGTCCGTGCAAAGGTCCCCGTTACTCCGGGCGGAAAGACCCGCAGTGTGACGAAGTTATGGAGTGAAGAGATCGCCATCGTGATCTGCCGGACACACAGCCTCCCCCCCTCTCTCATTTTCGAACCTCTCGGACTGAGGTTAGATCCACTTTTACTGACCCAAATAAATATTTAACTTACATTTATATAACTATCTCTTAATAGCGGGGGCCATCTGCCCCCATAATATGCCGCTCTTGAAATCGGATAATGCTTTGACCTTTTCAAAGCTTTTGATTGCGATAGTCATGAAACATGAATTTGTACATTACATTACGGAGATCAGGAGAAAGCCCTCGAGCTGGTCTTCTCTTATCTTAGCAATAGAATCCAGAAAGTTTATGTGAATGGAGAGAGGTCATCTACATCTCTCATCTAATGGGTGTCCCTCAAGGTTGAATATTGGGCCCATTTTTGTTCTTGTTGTATATTAACGATCTTACCTTTTTTGTAAAAAACTTATGACATATTGTTTTGTTTGCTGATGATACTTCACTTATTTTTAAGATTGACAGAACCCAGAACAATTTTGACGCTGTTAACAAAGCAATCACGCTAGTTCTTAAGTGGTTTACTGCCAATAATTTATTGTTAAATTCGATAAAACTAAATGAGTAAAATTATCGCTACCCAATGTCAGAGGGGATCCCAATTTAAGAATTATAATAAATAGCGATCCTTTAGACCTGTTACAGTCGACTGAATCCTTGGGTATTAATCAAGATTTACAATAGCCGTGGGGTCCTCACATATCGTCTTTTGCTGCACGAAAAATTAGGCAGTTCACTGATGAAGCCACTGCAAGATTAGTATATTTCAGTTACTTTCACAGCACTATGTCTTAAAGCATTCTATTATAAATATATAATCGGTTTTATGCTACAGAAGAGAGCAATTCGTTCCATATATTTTAATTATTAATTTGTACGAGAGTTATGGAGCTCTCGTACAAAGTACAATACAAGACCATGGGGTCTAGTCGGTTTCACGCTTGATTCTGACGCAGGAGATACAAGTTCGAATCCCTGTGGCCACCGTGTAATTTATATTATTTATTTATCTTTTCTTCATTACTCCAATGCTAAGTCGATGGGCTAGCCCCTGTCATGCGAAATGCTGTATTCAATTACTGGCTAAAAGCACATGAGTAAAGAAACGGAACAGAGGCAAAGATTCATACAACCACGCCGTCGTAGTAAACTTCAAGCATACGGCGTATGTGTGCGTATCATCAGCCCTGTGTCGCGTACGCGCCGCCACCGGTTAAAACCGGTTTACGCTCGTCCAGGATGATGACAAACGGGGGGCCTGCACTACTGCACTACATAAATAACGTATTCTTTGTGTCATCACCTATCTTATCGAATTGTTTTATGTGCAATTGCAATTGTGCTTCTGTCACCCCGAACGGAAAACGCGTAACGCTAATTACAAAAATACAAATACAAACGCAGCGTAACTTAACTTATCGTGACCTAACCTAACCTAAACTAACCTCACCTATCGTTCCAAAACCTATCCTGAGGTAAGGTTAGGTTAGGTTTCGTCAGAAAAAGGTTAATTATGCCATACCATAAAATCGATTGCAAAGTTTTCGTTCTCAAATTAATTCGAAATGAAATATTATCAACGTTGTCCTTTGACGCCTCTGGAATGCTACCAAGAAACCAGAGTTTATGGTCATGCTCACTAAAATTTATTTTCTTGCGGCGGCACTCTGTAGCGGGTTGTTCCCCTCAAATCAAATATGGCGAGGGGGGTGATCGGTGGTGCACAAGTCACACTCGTGAACGGGTGCTGCTTGGGGGGACTGGTCCAGTCTGTTTTCTCATAAGTTATGTTCATTACATCTTGTCTTTGTTCTTATTTATTTATTTTATTAGATTGTTATTTTGAGACATCTTATTGGCACTTATGAATACGATGCTATAATATTGTCATAAGATTAGATAATTTTTATATCGTACATTATGTAAAAAAAAAACGAATATCGAAAAAATTACATCCCCGTAGAGTTTCTTAGTGCTATCTTCTCTGACGGGCGTATTTCCGAAACACTGGTAGAGTTAATGGAGATTATTTTTCCTGTCCCAAATTCAGCCATGAATCACCACTTGAAGGAGAATGTTCCTTTTTCAAACTCAAATCAGTTATGTAGTCATTAATTTAGATGCTTTATATATGCCCTCCGACATTTGAAGCGTGTAACAGACTTTAAAACTGCCTTAACTGCATATTATGCATACGCCCATTCAAGACTATCTTATGGTATAGTTTTGTGGGGAAATTGTACCGATGTAAATGACATTTTCATTTTGCAGAAGAAATGTTTAAGAATACTGGTAAATATTGACCAAACGATGTCTTGTAAACCATTTTTTGAGAAACATGAAATATTAACCCTTACATCTATCTACATTTTTGAAGCCTGCAAATTTGTCAGAAAACATCCCAACCTGTACTCCCCAATACATACTATAAAACGAAATGACCGAAACCTACATACATTAAAAGTACCATTCTCTAAACTAAAATTAATATCCTCAGGGCCGCATTCCATGGTAATAAAAATATACAACCACATACCAAATAGTATAAAAAATATAGATAAAGCTACGCTATTTAACAAACATTTAAAAAATTTCCTAATACACAAAAGCTACTACAATATAAAAGAATTTTTTGACGATAAGATGACATAATGACAAATCGACAAGACAATAATAATAGTATTTAGGAGCATGCCGTAATATAATTTAACATTGATTTAGTTTGATTTAATTTAATTTAAATATAAGGGACTTGTTATAAACTGTTATAGATAAATGTAGATGTTACTTTTTAATTTTGAATTCTATTGTCGTTGGAATATAAATATTTATTAAAGTTCAAGTTAACATGAACATTTTAAATGTAATAGAAATAAGTAATTAATTATGTAATATTAAGTAAAACCTGTATCTCTCAAAATTGCAACGCCTCTACGAGGCGTCACATGTATACCTGTATCCTGCCTGTACCACCTTTTTTAATGTAATGTGACAGCAATAAATGATTTGAATTTGAATTTGAATTTGATCTTTTTTTATTTTTTTTCCATGTATATGAGACTTAAGTAGGTGTTTGACTTGTAAAAGTGCATTATTTTGCCTACTTGCAATAAATGATTTGATTTGATTTGATTTCGTTCTATCTCGTTTTATCTCAAATCTCGTTTAATAATGAAAAAGAAACTGAGATGTTCAGTAGTCTTGTAACACCCTGCTTATAAGGCGAGCCCCGGTTTGATGAGTAAATGTGGCATTAGTTACAATAGCATGCGCTTTTATGATACAAGTGCTATAACATTCCTGAATCGGCATAACATAAGCAAGTTTTCAAAGATATTTTCTTTAATATATTTTTTCACAACAGCTGAACAAAGGTGAGATCAATGTTTTTGTTGAAGATTTATGCTAAGATCATCAATTTATCGTATTCTACTTAAGGTATCGATAAAATAACACTTATGTCATATTTAATAACTATTCACGACAGCGTAGAATATTTATAAAAAAACTTAAAACGGATATTTAAGAAATGGCTAGCAACAACAATGTAAAAAATGGGGATTTTAAACAAAAATTTAAACTGGCGATTTCTCGTATTACATGCAACGTTCACCAAAGTCATGTTAGGCTTGATTGATGCATCTGAGGCATACTTATTCGATGTTGCTGTGATGTATGACTCTTGGGACACCCTATATAGCTCTCTCACTCACTTTCCTACGATTTTACAGTTCCTTTTCGGAAATTGAAAATCAATCAAGTGCGGCTCGGACTGGCACATGAAGGGTTTCATACCATCGTATAAGAAAACTAAACAATTAAAAACAATAAAACAAAAACATAAAGAGAATAAAATTACGTCCGAACGTGGATTCGAACCCAGGACCCTAAGATTGTGAAACAGATATCAAGCGACCACGTTTAGGATCATATTTGAATCATGATATTGTTTGTTATATCCGTGGGGGTACCTATCAGGTGGCGTTTGTTGTTGCCGTTGAGAACCGAACGGACGTGTCTATAGACCTCCGACATCTTGCAAACACATTTAAACAAACAATAGTTTACAACCCGGCGCGCGCCTTTGTTCTGTCTCTGGTTTCTCGCGTTTCGGAGATTTTGTATCAGCGAGATGATTTGAGAGTGTCTAATATAGCTACAAGTGTGAAAGTAGAGTGCGTAAAGTGTGAATTAGATAGGTTCTGAGCTGCGCCCTGCCAGATAATAGGCTACGCCACGCTGCTGTGACAATACGTGTACAATATTGTGTACGACAATAGGTGCACATAGCTGAGACAACTCAACGAGTGTTGCCTGGTGAGCCCGTTCCTATTCAGTGTCCTAACGCATGCAACCAATATTTATCTGCACAGACGAATCTACTAGAAGAGACCCCGAGTTTACGTCTCACGCAATACATAACAGTACTCCCTAACGACACGCCGTTATCCTGGAGTATTAACCGACCCTATCCAGCACATTAGGTGTGTCATGACACTGGGATATCTCCTCAGCAGTAACCTAACCTTATCAATTAATTGCTTTCCCCGGACACACAAACGATTACATAGGACGTAGAATCTTCATTATTTAAGGTATTTCTTAAGTGAATCTAACCCATAAAATTAAGCTCTCTCAACAGCAACAACCTGGGAAACAGACTAGAGTTGCGCAACGAGTCGTGGTGTTATCCCATGCCAAGAGGCAGGCCCTTTCATGCACTTCCTGCAGGCACGTGAATAAGGACACTAAAACCCAAACAATACCGGACAGAAAAAATTAAACAAAAGAGATAAATTACGACAAAAATATTCCTCAAACTAACATAGCTGCAAAACGGCGAAGCAAATACGTTTTTTTTTATGCAACAAGCCCCTTCTCTGGACAACGAGAAAAGAAAAAAAGAATTCCAACGAGCAATAAACAATAGGGCCTTGTACAGGGACTGAACCTCGACCCGTGTCACGGACCTCACTACTACGCACTAATGAAGTGAACTGAAGTAGGTGACGTCAGTGCAGAGAGTCTCACTAGCTGAGCAACAACCTGGTGAGATTGCTCCGATTAAGATAGCCCTATATCAGATAAAACAGCAAAACTAACTTTATATCTGGCAGGTAACATCCTTCGTAATGCTGGTTACCATTTCATAAACAGATACCGCTCTCGCTCCAAATTACTACGCCAACTCTAAACTATTCCATAGGCATAGTCCCGTACAAATAGGTAGGTGATAGGTATACGAAAATACAAAACTAGGCAGGAACCTACCCAAGCACAATAAAACAAAACTAAACTATTTGCCACCATCCGGTCCAACCAGCCCATCTTGACCTGTTACAAAAATAAAATAAACAATAATGCAAGCCTACTGCATATTCTGAGAAATAGCGAGTAAAAGCCAACACTTGCACATCATAAAAGGATCATTTTACCATCTTGCAGAAAACAGGCAATTAACGAAAGGCAGCTGACGAACAATAACAAAATAAAATCAAAGACTCTTTGTCCTAAGCGGGTCTCTCTCACGCCTATTTTATAGCTTCCAGGCCCAGCCTCCGATTCTCTTAGAAAATACCGAGAATAAGTGCGCAAAAATACGCACAAACTTTGACAGCCACAACCCGTACCATTAACAATAGGTACGTAGGTAGTTCAAATTAATCAAATTAGCTCTAAGTTCTTTCTTTCAACAACACTCCAAAAAGATGAAAGCCTTATCAATGCCGAGAGATGGTAACTGCCTATTCCACGCAATTGCTGACCAAATTAATCACCTATATCAATTAACACTCGACCACACCCACATTCGTAAGGACCTAGTTAAATATGTAGAAGAAAACTGCGATGAACAGAATATAAAGTTTGCAATCGCCGAGCCTGAAGAAACCCTCAATGACAACATTAAAAATCTGCGCAATTACGGAACTTGGGCTGGAGAGGAGATTATAATAGCAGCCACCGAATACTTTCTAATTAACGTAACAATCCACCAGCAAAATACACCATCGCTCACATACAGGCCCAAGAATCCCGCGGATGCAGTGGGATCTATCAACCTCTTCACAGGAAACCACTACGACAGCGTATACTTGCTTGAATCACAAAATTTACCCACAAATCTAGCAACCGACAGCCAAACTGATAACAACATACCTTCCCCGATACTTAATGCAACACCCATGACCTCCTCAGGGTCAACCATAACATCAATAGATGACATCCCTGACAACACCGGATATACGATGATACGACACAGCCCCATATTTAAACCAAAAGTCACATGCGAGCGTATGCGCATTGCTACTTGGAACGTTAGAGGATGCGCCGAAATACCTAAGAGACTCAACATTGATGCTGAATTGACAAACAGAAACATACATATAGCCTGTATACAGGAAACAAACATGACATCGGGGACATACGTGTCAAAACACTATCTCTGGTATCTATCAGGCACAACCAGCATCGCACACTGTGGCTTAGCTATGCTAATTAGAAAGGACCTGAACTTAACGGTCCACAATATAAATGGCGACCTGGAAACCATGGCAGCAACAATAACATCGGCCACTAATACACTATATGTAATAAACGCACATATCCCCAGCTTTTCCACGAGAGCAACCGCAGCGTTTTCGCAACTTATAAAGATTATTCAAAAGAAACCAAACAAAGCCAAAATATTAATGCTAGGTGACTTTAACGCGCATATCGGACTAGGCGATACAAAGGAATACAGGAAAAAGGGAATTATAGGAACAAATCTCCTACACAAATCATCAAATATCATCGGAGAAATGCTAATGGATATCTGTTCCCGCGAAAACTTAAAAGTAGAAACCACCTGGGCTCGCAAGTCATGTCGGGCCACATGGTCTAACGGGAAAACAAAATCACAACTAGACCATATAATTATCTCGAATAATGCGCCACACACATTTAACTTCATCAGAGGACAATGGAGCTACCTGCATATTTCCGACCACAAGATGATCTGGGGTGAAATAGACCCACTAAACCTGCTTCCAAGAACTGGCGACACGCAAATGGAATCAACAAAGAGTACAACCCAAACTAAGTACAAAGCGATAACAGCTTTAAAGTTCAACTATAAACAGTGTTCGTACACCGCCCTAGCACGAGATGAAATGAATGACACAAAAGTAAAATACCATAACGGGATTATGGAAGAACTTACGGCGAACAACTACAAATTTATAGAAAATGACGACGAATATACGCCCGACATTCCGTGGGAATCTATTACAGGGGTTATGAAGTCAGTAGCCCAAAAAACACTTTCCGTAAAACCCGCTAGATCGCGGGAACACCGAATTGCTCTGGCAAATTTACAAAAGGCCAAATTCCTTAAAAGACGTCGACCAACCGACCAAACAATCAATGAACAACTCAAAGAATGCCGACGACGTCTTGAGGAAATTATTGATAATGAAGAAAAACGAGAATGCAGAGCATTTTTTGAAGGCCTAGGAAAAAAACACCCAAGCAAACGCATGCAAATCGTGTACCACTATTACAGACGACACCAGCTTCAATCGAGACGGTGGAAAAAACAACGATTTATCCCAATGTCACGCTGGGAACAGGAATTAAGGAAATCAGAAGGCCCTAAAATTATGATTATCCCTAACGAAACTTCATTAAACCCTGACTATCTAGAAAATGGTCCAACAATAGCCGACATAAAAACGATAATCAGCCGCATGATTAACGGAGCAGCGCCGGGTACAGATCAGGTAGTCCCGGAACTGTAAAACTGTTAAATGTTATTACCAAAACAATGCACAGAGCATGGACAGAAAATATAATACCGGAGTCCTGGAATGAAACGGTCCAAGTACCTATCCCCAAAATCAGAAACCCGCAAGACACCAATGACTATCGCCGTATAACAATGAGTAATACAGGATATCGCATATACGCGACATACCTGCTCATCAAACTAGACGAGATAACAAAAGAACTCGGGAACTACCAAGCAGCATTTCTCCGCAATAGATCCACCGATGACCACATCTTCACACTACGCAGAGTATTAGACGAAGAATGGCGCGCGGGTAACAGAACATATGTACTGGCGCTAGATATCGCCAAAGCATTTGATACTATAGACCTAAACGTGCTCAAGGATATTCTCCTTTCAAGGACCAATAAGATTTTAACCAATAGGATAATAAAAGCCTGCATGTGTGAACGGACCTGCATCAAATGGTTCGGACAGCAAAGTAACTTGATCAACAAAGGAAAAGGAGTAAAACAAGGCTGTCCACTGTCACCAAGACTATTTACAATATTAATGGATGATGTCCTCAAAACACTGGAAGAAGAAATTCCCAACATAAAACTGGACCAAGATGAAGAAATAGTCTTACCACTTATTCTCTCCTTCGCGGATGACCTCATCATCGTTTGTCAAGATTTACAACACCTTGACCAAATCGTCACGCACTTGAAAGCACTATTAAAAACAGTAGGGCTCGATACTAACGAAACAAAGACGAAAATTCTTATAAGAGACCCCATAAACACCCAGCCCCCACAAGTGATCGTATTGGACGGAGTTCCAATACGACCCGTAGACGAAATAAAATATCTCGGCACATATATAACGGCAGGACATAGTAGGAGAGACACAATAAAGAAGAGATGCCGGCAAGCCATAGGCAATTCCAAGGCACTAATGCATTTTACAAAGAAATCTAACATGGACTGGAAAATAGTACGCCTGATTTACAAAATGGTTATTGCACCGTGTATAACATACGGACTTAAAGCGGCAGCCCTCATCAAAGCAAACCGTTCTAGACTAAGAAAATATGAACGCCTGATCCTCAGAGACATGTTTGAGAACGCCAGAAGCTATCCAAGACACCACAAATTTCATGACTTACTACAGGGCAAAACAATAACCAAACAGATCAAAAACCATCGGATGTGTTACTATACACATATTCTACGACGCCCACAAAAACACCTACTCCGCGCTGCATTGAAATACGAAGCAAAGAAGAAGAAAGTTGGCCGACCCATTTACACCTGGAAAGATTCCCTTAAGCATGACATCAAATACTACGGTAAAGAACACAGTTACTGGACAGAATCAGCACACAACAGGGACGAAGTCAGAAAGGCATCGAGCCAAATATACCATATTCCAGAAACAGACAGCGAAAGCGAAACGGAGACCTTACCGGATAACCCAAACGAACACGACAGGACAGGAAACTCAACCTATAACAATACCTGAAAATAGAAAGAAAACATGAACTTGAAGAAAACAACAGCTGCTCTCCAAATCCTATATCCTCCCCATTCCACATATCCTATATTGGCTTAAGGCTGAAGAGTCGGTCGATGAATTCACGCTCCTTCCTCTCCTATCGAGCAGGTCATTCCGCCCCCCCTCAAAACTCGTGCTCTCTGGTATGCCGGCCGAAAGACCGGAACAGGTTTAGAACCCTGGCTGGAGAAGCACCATTCATTCATTCATTCATTCATTCATTATATCCGTGGGGGTACCTATCAAAACAAGTCTATTTGAGGAGGACTCCCTTTAAGGTTATATACAATATGGACCGTTGATTTAGGGGGAGACCCCCAGTAACACTCCCCCCCTGCGGAGACGCATAGTTTTCGAGCTATTTAAGATTGAAAGCTTTGAGGTTAGGTCTCTCCGGAGGTCATTATTTTACATAATTATTGGTGATTTTAGAGGTGGAAAGTGACCTATTTCACATTATTACTTCGAAATCGCCTCAGCTTCGGCTACTACGGGGCTGCGGGAATGCCCCCGCACTGCAGCTCATCCACCCTCACTTCCGAAGTGGTACTCCACGCCCCTCCATGCCTCCGGCTCATAAAAAACATTCTAGTCTAGCCACAAGATTCGGATTTTCCACCACCATTTTACACCACAACTCGGCAACTAACAACAAGTATAAATAAAACCAAGTCAAGTGCGAGTCTAACTCGCGCACGAAGGGTTCCTTACCACCGTAGAATCGTAGGGATGGTGACGAGTGAATAGTTTGGATTTTACATAGCTAAATGTTGTATACAAAATTATTGGTGTGGCTACTTTCACACTCCATGTACGTAACTGGTTCATTCATAAGTTTGTATGTGGTATTGAAATAGTTGTTGTATGGGTGCTGTTAAGGAGTTTTTATATTACTTTTTATATTGTCTATCTTTTATTTTTCTATTTTTTGAAGTACCATTGCTTTACCAGTTGTCAATATATTTCGGTGTCAAGCTGCTGTGTTTTTATCCTCGCTCATAGTAGTTATCGAAGATTCCCGTACATTTGGGAATCTTCGAGCAAGATTCGCTCGGAGTAAGGTTTGCCCGTCGCGGTTGGGCTCGGTAAGTCCACAGAACAGGACACTGCTGTTACCGATGCCACTGTTACACCCGCGCCCCGCAATCCTGGCCCCGGGACGCCTCGCGAGTGCATGACAACGGGTGCGGAACACGTTAATATTTCCCCAAGTTCCAGGTCGCGCTTGTCGGGGTCGTCGCGGTCGTCGGCCACAATAAGGGCACGTAGACTGACCGCGGAGGCACAGTTGGCCCGCCGCAGCATCGAGCGCGAGCAACAGTTGTTCGAACGCGAACAACAACTTGAACAAGAACTTGCCGAACGCGAGCAAAAACTCGCACAAATCACCCGCGAGCAGGAGCTCGCCCGAAAACGTCTAGAACAAGAACGTAAGCTCATTCAACAGGTGAGGCAAGTTGAAGAACTTGAACTGGAAGCTACATTAGCGGCGCAGGAAGCCGACGACGCTTCAACACGCTCGGTCAATAAATATTCTCGTACTGCATCTTTTATATTGATGTGCTTTATTTAGTATTGACATTTATAGTATTGACAAGAGTAATAGAATAGACATTCATTCATTTTATATACATACATAAAGTATGTATATAAAAATAATATCATAACACTCCTCCTCGATTATAAATGTGGTAAAACTTTTAACATTTATAATCGCATCTTAAAAATAACATAGACACATTGAACACTAAACATTACAAATTGTTAATAAACATTTAACAGGAATCTATTATGAGCAAATTTATCTGCAGACAGTACCTTCATAAACATATCGGCAGCATTATTATATGAATCTATATGATGAACAGTTATTGTTTTATTTTTAACTAAGTCTTTGACGAATTGATATTTTATATCGATGTGCTTCGCACGTTTGCTGTTCTCGAAGCTGTTTGACATGGCGATGGCTCCCATGTTATCTACGTAAATGGTAGGAGTTAAGCTCTTACCGAGATCCTTGGCTAATCCTATTATGTTTACTACCTCTGAACATGTGTTGGCCAGCGCGACGTATTCGGCTTCTGCCGTTGATAAGGAAACACAGTGCTGTTTTCTTGAATGCCATCCAATAACATTACCGTTGTATGTGATTACACCTCCACTCGTACTTTTTCTGTCTATCTTCTGGCCTGCCCAATCGGCATCTGAGTATGCTTCAATTTTATTTATTTCGTTTTGATCTTTCTTATAGTTCAGGCCGAAGTGGATAGTTTCCTTTAAATATCGCAAAACTCTTTTCGCTTGCTTCCAGCATTGTGTGTCCGGTTTATCTAAGAATTGACTCAAGTATGACACTGCATAACTAATATCTGGTCTGGTTACTGTTGCCAAAAACATGAGACCTCCTATTATCTCCCGGTAGGGGACATCTATGACATCTTTAGTTCTTTTACCCTGTAAATCTTTCTCCATTGGTGTTTTAACTCCATTGCATTCTGTCATTTTAAATTTTTCTAATAACTTTTCAATATGTTTGGTTTGACTGATCTTCATTTCTTTACATGATCTTTTTATTTCTATTCCGAGAAATTTATTAATTGATCCTAAATCCTTGGCCTGAAATTCTTTGTATAACTGGAGCTTCAGCTTTGTTATTTCTTCTTCTTCTCCTGTAATTAGTATGTCGTCAACAAATACTAACATCCAAACTTTACTGTTATAGTACAGGCAAAAATCATGGTGGGATCGTTTTAGTCCTATTTCATTTGTTATGAAGTTGTTCAGTCTTTCGTTTCAGCATTTTGGGCTTTCTTTTAATCCATACAAACTTCTCTTTAATTTTAGTACTTTATTCTTACCGACGTTCACTCCTTCTGGTGCTTTTATGTATACATCGTTTTCCAACATTCCATTTAGAAAAGCTGTTGGTATGTCCATCTGACATATTTTATAATCATTTTGTACTGCATGAACTAAAAACATTCTAATTGTATTCATTCTCGCTACTGGTGAGTAATTATTTTCAAAATAACTCTCTTTCTGCTGGGATCCTTTTGCTACTAGTCTAGCTTTCTTAAGTCCACTTTCTTTGGTTCTAAAGACACATTTTGTGTCTATCGCTTTTTTGCCTTTAGCCTCTACTTCTTCCCAAGTATGCAGCTTTTCTAACGAATTAATTTCTTTTCCAATTGCTTCTTGCCATTCTTTATCTTTTATTGCTTCCTTAAAACTTGCTGGATCTTCGAAACTCGCCAGGCAATATGCCATATATATTTCATAATCATTTAAATGTGTTGGTTTATTTGTTAGTCTTCCTGATATTGTTGTTTCATGAACAACAGGTTCATTCATGCTGTGAAAAGAATCATTTTCATTTCCACTATTATTATTCTTCACTGTCATGCCTTGTTAAAGTTTCATTATGTATATCCATTTCAATATTTTCATCTGTTGGCTCATCTACTGTATCATCTTTATCATTAACTGTTTTTTTATCATTATTCATTCCAATTACATCTTCTTCATCATTCATATAATTTTTATCTTCTTTATCGTTAGCTTCATCTTCTTCATAATTCATGTAAGGTACAAACTTATGTTGGTTGCCTTCTGTCTTTTCCACTTTGTATGTGGTTTCATTTTCGTTAAATTTGACGTCTGTAGATATTATTACTTTGTCTTCTTTGGGATCATATAGTCTGTATCCCGAGCCACTATATCCAACCATTATACATTTCTTAGCTCTTGGCTCTATCTTTGCTGGTTTGGGTAATATTACAGCCCAAGCTTGGCTACCAAAAACTCGTAGTTTTGTTAAATTGTTATTACCAAACCATATTTTTGCTGGTGTTTCCCCATTTAATGCTGAGGT
Source organism: Argyresthia goedartella (assembly GCA_949825045.1). Taxonomy (NCBI): domain Eukaryota; kingdom Metazoa; phylum Arthropoda; class Insecta; order Lepidoptera; family Argyresthiidae; genus Argyresthia; species Argyresthia goedartella. The sequence continues at coordinate 7,920,705 of OX463831.1, read as the reverse complement.
TGGACTTCTATTTATTTCGTAAGCGGATGCTGTGACTGCTTCACTCCACAGGTATTTAGGCAATTTTGTGTCCGCTAGTTTAGTGCGTACCTTATTTAGGATATTTCTATTCATTCTTTCTGACGTTCCGTTCTGTTGGGGTGTGTACGGCGTTGTATATTCAAGTTGAATTCCTTTATTGTTGCAGTAAATTTTAAATTTGTTTGAACTGAACTCTCCTCCGTTATCTACTCTTATTCGTTTTGTTTTAAGTCCAAATTGGGTTTTTATAAATTTAATGAAGTTTATAATATTGTTTTCCGCTTCATCTTTTGTCTTCAATAGTCTTATCACAAGATAGTGTGAGTAGTCATCAATGAGTACCTGAAAATATTTATGGCCATATATTCCTATTGGATCTATAGGTCCACATAGGTCGGAATGTATTAAATCTCCGATTTGTTTGCTATTATTATTCTGTGAATAAAAGCTTCTTCTTGTACTTTTACCTTCGATGCAGGTATCACAGACCTTGTTGGGTACTGGTAAGTTTAATAGTTTCAAGTCGTTATAATTTATGTGGCCAAGTCTTTTGTGCCATATGTCATCGGTTTCTTTTGCGCTTATGTAACAATCTTCTTCAATAACCAAATCAAGTTTTAAAGTGTATAAGTTGTTATATTTGTCTCCTTTTATATGAATATTGCCTTTCTGTAGTAGTACATTACTGTTGTTGAAGGTAATGTTAAAGCCTTTTTCAGTAAATTTGTTAATCGATAACAAATTGTGTTTTAATCCTTCAACCAATAGCACTTCTATTTCAATTTCCAAATTTTGGTATTTGGTGTTTAAAATTCCCTTTCTTCGTGCAATCATAAATTCTCCATTGGCAATTTGAATTTTTATTGGTGTTGCCAGTTCTTTCATTTCAGTTACGTATTTTTCACATTCTTTTTTTAGCAGATGATTCGTTGCTCCCGAATCTAAAATAAAGTTATCTGTATTCTCAATTGCAGCCATTGCTATGAATGATACTTTATCGTTTGAACGGTGTGGGCTTTGATCTCTATATGTGCTTCTAGATGCACCTCTATACGATCTTCCTCTATAATTGCTCTGTCCTCTATATGAGTTTGTGCCTCGGTGAGGAGCTCGGCCTCTTTGTTTAAAATTGTTGCTGTAGCATTCAGTTGCTCTGTGCCCTCGTTTGCCGCATTTAAAACAGGCTAAAAAAGTCACTTCTGGCTGTGATGATTGAGCTTTCCCGTTATTTTTAAGTTCTGCGTCTAATAATCGGGCCTTTACAAAATCTTCTGTTAATTCTTTTTCCACGCTCATAGTCTCTAGTGTCGTTATGACGGTTTCATATGTGTCAGGTAATGTGAGTAATAAGTGAGCAACCTTGTCGCTTTCATCTAACTTGCAGCCTGCGGCTTCCATTTCATTTAAGATGGCGTCAAATTTCAAAAAATGGTCTTGTAGGCTTCCATGACATTTAAGTGTCAATAACTTCTTTTTCAGATATAATTTATTAAACACGCTTTTTCGTTCGAATATTTCTTCTAATTTGCACATCATTTCTTTGCTCTTTTCTGCCTTTTTTATAATATCTAAGTATTTATCTGACACATATTGCACAATTATACATTTTGCCTTCGCATCGTTTTGTACATATTTTTCATTTTCTTTCGCATCTTTCGGGGCGTCCTCGTATAGCACGTTAGCTACGCCTTTTTCTTCTAGTAATATTTTTATTCTAAATTTCCAATTGGAAAAATTTACTTTTTCATCCAATTGTGACATAATATTGGAAGATGCCATCATTGATTGTTTTCACCGTTGTGGCTGAAATACTGCAATGATACAACTTACCGCAAATGATACGTCCCTGGATTATTTATTTATACCATTATACCTACTACAATTTTATTTTAGTTTAATCAATCATTTTTATTATGCCCATAACCTTTTATATTGATGTGCTTTATTTAGTATTGACATTTATAGTATTGACAAGAGTAATAGAATAGACATTCATAGACTACTACATAAAGTATGTATATAAAAATAATATCATAACAGCATCTTGGGTTCACGACGTGAACCATGGTAGTCATCCAACAGATAAAAACGCGTACCTTTCTATACCTTTGTTGCCGCGAGAGGATACTACTGCTATGGTTCCCGAGCCCGCGAGAAATTTGGCCGCTGCCCGTAGTACTACCGAACGAAATATCGTAAAAGATTCGAGCGTACCATATTTCTCGCGAGAGAATAACACTCGGTACGATATTCCAGCAAATACACCAACTAATACTCAATTTCAGTACAATACTGAACAATTTTCATCGCTGAAACAACCTGAAATTCATCAAACTCAGCCCAATGTTTATAAAAAACCCGTGACATTTGAAATTCCAATAAATGACAAGTCGCAACAATTATTTCAACCATCGCTGTCTAAAAATGCGATATCATTTACACGGCCGTCAGGTGACACAAATTACAACAAAGATTTTATAATGTCAAAACAAACCGAGCCGAATTTTTATTCGCACAGATGTTCGCATAAGCTTGAACTTGCTCCGTTTAGCGGTAAAACTACCGAGTTTTTAATGTTTAAACGTACTTACCGCAACACTCAACATTTGTTTACACCCGCAGTAAATTTCGTGCGCTTGACTACCGCGCTGCGCGGCCAGGCCCTGGAGAGCGTGTCGTCGTTGCTGTACACGGCCGAACGTCCCGAAGAAGTGCTCGACATGCTGGAGCAGACGTTCGCGCTCCCCGAGATGATCGTGCTGCATGAAATCAACCTCGTGCGGAGTCTTCCCAAGCTAAGCTTTGACCAAAGAGAGTTGAACCATTTTGCGTGCAGACTACGTAACTGTATAGCTGTCATCAACAGTTTAGATCAGAAAGAACACATTTATTCAGTAGAACTATTTCACTCTGTGTTGAGTAAATTGACGCCTATATTGTACAGTCAGTGGAAAGATTTTGCGTATCGTAGTGATCAGTCTATACCAAAAATACAATTATTGTCTGCGTTCCTCGACGTGGAGGCTGTAAAGCACTATTGTGGTTTGGTTTAGTTCCTGATTACGCTAAGCGTCCTGGTGCTTTTATGTCAGACTACAACAAACGACCCGGTACAGTCGGCAACAATTTTACACCCAATTTTACACATCGTGAAAATGTTCACGTCACATCGACACGCGGTTGTAATGCTGATTTATGTCGTTACTGTAATAACAAACACAAACTAACTGATTGCAAAGAATTTCAGGCTCTGACATTAGATGATAGATGGCGCTGGTTGCGCGATGCTAAAGTTTGTTATAAGTGTTTGAAATCGAAAAACCATCGTTGGAAGACTTGTAGGATTGGTCGCTGTGGTATCGACGGATGTGAGCGCTTCCATAACCCGCTGCTGCATCCGTTGAAGCCGCAAACGTCCCGCACTGCTGATCAGTCTTCGACTCCTTCTTACAACGTCGTAAGCGCACACAACGACAATAAAACTGTGACAATATCTAACATTACTGATTCACACACAAGTGGCAATACGTCACCTACACAGCACGTGTATACTTGAAAGTAGTTCCTGTTGAAGTGAGCGGTCCTTGCGGAAAATATGACACTTTTGCGTTACTTGATGACGGATCTTCTGCGACCTTGATTGATTCGGAGGTGGCACGTCAAATAGGAGCATCAGGCCCCATGGAGTCAATCAAAGTTGACGGAGTTGCCGGAATGTCAACGCACAAACCGATTCAACATGTGAGTTTTTCCATTAAAGGTAAACATTGTTCCGAGACATTTTTGGTAAATAATGCTAAGGTTATGGACTCACTCTCGTTGTTTACACAAACTGTCACTCGAAATGACTTGTCTAAATATTCGCATCTAACTGATTTAATCGATGAATTTACATTTACTGATGCAACGCCTAAGATTTTGCTCGGTGCTGAGCACTGGTATTTGACAGTTAGCCGCGAGGTACGTGAAGGTTCCAGAAGTCAGCCAATATGTACACGCACAGCCTTGGGTTGGGCTGTCCACGGAAGGTCCAGCAGCTGGACAAAACCTGTGCATTTCATAAACCACGTTTCTGTTAACGACGGTGGCGATTCCGCCATGAACGAACTTCTCAAGGATTATTTTAGCCTTGATTCTATAGGTATATCTAAGTCTGAAACTACCGTTTCCAATGAAGATAAATACGCTTTAGGCATTTTAGACACTACAGCCAGGCGTCTGCCGTCAGGTAGGTTTGAAGTCGGCCTTTTGTGGCGCAAGGAAACGTCAAACATACCTGACAGCTATCCTCATGCTTTATCGAGATTTCTGGGCCTAGAAAGGCGCATGACTCGCGACCCAGACTTCAAAAAAGGTTATTGCGATTTTATAAACAACATGATAGGAAAAGGTTACGCTGAGGAGTGCCCTAGCGACACCTACCGAGACACTATAAATTTAAACGATATACAGAAAACTTCTAGTTGGTATTTACCACATTTTCCTGTTGTACATCCACAAAAGAAAAAACTTCGTGTAGTACACGATGCAGCTGCGAATACTTTGGGCGTCAGCTTAAACTCGCTTCTGCTGCCCGAACCTGATCTTTTGCAACCATTGCTGCATATTTTATTCCGTTTTCGTGAAGGTTACATCGCTATGACAGCTGACGTGAAGGAAATCTTTCCTCAAATCAGGATAAGGGAGGTGGACCGCGATGCTTTACGGTTCATTTGGAGAGAGACTCCCAGCTGTGAGTTGACGGAATACAGGATGACTTCTGTAATTTATGGCGCCACCAGTAGTCCGTGCACAGCTTTATATATCAAGAATTGGAACGCTCAAGAATTGCAGAAGTCATACCCCGCGGCATCAAAGCTGTCATCCATGACCATTATATGGACGATTTCCTGGGTAGTTTGGATGACGCACAAGAAGCCTCACAACTCGCAGCTGATATAGTGACAGTGCACAAAGCTGCAGGAATGGACATTAGAGGTTGGGTATCCAACGTACCATCCGCACTTACCGATGTTCCTGAAGATTTGCGCGCTCCTCCAGCCGATAATATTCACGTAGGGCCTGAAACCTTTGTCAGGACTTTAGGACTTATTTGGCATCCTCAAAGCGACACGTTTAGTTTCCGCAATGGTTCCCCAATTTCTGAAAACCAGAAACTAACTAAACGTAAGGTATTGTCGTATTTAATGTGTGTTTACGATCCTCTTGGCCTCCTAACTCCGCTGGTAATTCAAGGTCGGATTTTATTCCAGCAGACATGGAGAACTGGTATTGATTAGGATACCGAGCTGCACCCAGATGCAATTCAAAAATGGTTGGCTTGGTCTCGACAACTGGCTATAATATCAAACCTCAAAATTCCTCGCTGGTACAGGTGCGGATTTCAGGGTGAGGGTATTAGTGATAGGCAGCTTTACGTTTTTGCAGACGCAAGTGAAGAAGCATACTCGTGCGTTGCATACTGGCGTTTCACATTTTCGAACGGGCCTGTGAAGTTGTCTCTCATTGGTGGAAAAGCACGCCTCAGCCCATTGAAACCCGCTTCTATATCACGTTTAGAGCTCCAAGCGGCCCTTATTGGTGCTCGATTTGCCAATACTTTGTGTACCGGTCATGATATCCAACCGAATTCAATTCACTTTTGCTCAGACTCAACTACAGTTTTGAGTTGGATTCGGAGCGATGCGCGAACATTTAAGCCATCACGTTGGAGAAATCACGGAAATATCAAACGTCAATGACTGGAAATACGTCCCAGGTGGCTTGAATGTCGATGCGACAAGATTGAAAGATTCTGACATTGACTTGACACGGTGGCTCTCTGGACCAGATTTTTTATTACTGCCATCTTGTGATTGGCCTAAAGAACTATTGCGCTCGTCTGAAACTACATCCACCTTGGAAGAACTGAAACCCTCCAAGGAGTCCAAGGTACATGTAGGTTTAACTATTCTGCATAAACCTTCATCGGTTGTGCCCGATCCCTCACGCTTTAGTGAGTGGCAACGTCTGATTCAAGCGACCGCGCGCGTCTTCCAGTGTGCGCACAAGTTTCGGTCTCTTTTGGCACATAACACTCCAAATTCCAAAAATGCTACTGACGCTTCTTCCAACCAGCTCTTACCACTGTCCGCTGAAGAGGTCCGAAAGGCTGACGTAGCCATTTTGCAAAGAGCACATTCTGACAGCTTTGGTGAAGAGATCGCATTACTCCACGACGCCAAGCCTTTGCCCAGGTCTAGCAAACTGCACCCGCTCTGCCCGATATTCGACAACGATGGCCTGCTCAGATTGGACAGCCTATAAAGCACATGAAGAACGTTGATTACGCCACCACGTCCCCTATTATCTTGGATGGCCGTCATCCTGCCGTACGTCTTCTTATACGTCACTGCCACGTGAGAGCTGCACATGCGTTTAACGAACTGGTGATTAACGAACTTAAACAGTATTACTAGATTTTCCGATGCCGTAGCGAAGTACGCATCATTGCAAGAAGATGCTCCTATTGTATCAAACGAAAAGCATCACCTCAAATCCCACCTACTGGTGACTTGCCGGACGTGCGCCTTGATCACCATACACGCCCTTTTACAAACACCGGCCTAGATTATTTTGGACCTGTTGAAGTATCAGTTGGCCGCCGGAGAGAAAAGCGATGGATTGCTCCTTTCACTTGCATGACGACACGAGCAGTACATCTTGAGATCGTCACTAGTCTCTCAGCAGATTCTGCCATTATGAGTATACGACGTTTTGCTGCACGTCGCGGACTGCGCTTAAGATTTTGTCCGACCATGGCACGTCGTTTGTTGGAGCTAACCGCCATTTATCTGAGTTTCATGACAGTGCGCTACAAGAATATGCTGCCAGCAAGCAGATCGAGTGGTGCTTTATACCACCTGCGTCACCGTTCATGGGAGGTTGTTGGGAGCGGCTCGTGAAGACGGTAAAGACTGCCCTTCAAGCAACTTTAAAGGAAGGAGCACCTAAAGAAGAGCTGCTTCACACCCTACTCCTAGAGGCAGAAGCCCTAGTGAACTCGAGGCCCCTGACGTACGTCACTGAAAATCAGGAGTGCCAGGCTCTTACACCATTCCATTTTCTAATTGGAGCTTCCTCGAATCAACAGTTACCAGTTCACTTGGATGACGAAGTATTCTCACTGAGGAAAGAATGGCAGAAAGTTCTCCGGCTTTCAGAGCATTTCTGGAGCAGATGGTTAAAAGAGTACCTGCCCAGTCTCAAACCTAAGAGCGTCACGGAACCCAGTACGAAAACGTAAAGGTAGACGACGTGGTACTAGTTGTTGACCCAGACATGCCGAGAGGAGTTTTGCCAATGGGCAGGATTCTGGCAGTGCATCCGGGCAGAGACGGAATTGTCCGAGTGGCTGATGTTGCTACCAAAGGCGGTATACTGAGGAGGCCCACCAGGAAGCTGGCTGTGCTCCAACAAGAAGCTGTGTAGCTACGCTACACGGGGGGGATAATGTTAAGGAGTTTTTATATTACTTTTTATATTGTCTACGTTTTATTTAACTTTTTTTTGAAGTACCATTGTTTTACCAGTTGTCAATATATTTCGGTGTCAAGCTGCTGTGTTTTTATCCTCCCTCATAGTAGTTATCGAAGATTCCCGTACAGGTGCTGCGTTAAATGTTTATTTTATTCTGTTTTTCTTGTATTTGTTATAGCGGTAACATAAATACATCATCTGTGAAAATTTCATCTGTCTAACTATCACGGTTCATGAGATACAGCCTGCTGACAGACGGTCGGACGGACGGACGGATAGACAGCGGAGGCTTAGTAATAGGGTCCAGTTTGGCACCCTTTGGGTACGGAACCCTAAAAAAGCAAAAAATTACGATTTTCAATAATTCATTTGTAAAAAACGAAGAATCTGTTGAAATTTTGCATAATTAGTAATTATCTATCCACAAAAAAATCACGAATTACCAAATCTACGGTCCATATTGTATATTTTAGCTGGGTACCGTTTGGCCCCCTTCGGGTATGGAATCCTAACAAGGCGGAGCCTCATTCTATCCTATTTTTTTAAAGTGGGGCATTGTGGTCTGAGTCAGGCAACCGGATATTGCATTTCCTTATTTTTTGTGGCCAACTTTACAGCAAAAGGAAAAAATATATGAAATGCACTTTAATTTCCGTTTTCACGATATACAGAGCCGTCTACCGTCGAGTAGCAAGATTACCAACAATCAGTTTTGCTGCGTTCCGATTAGACATAGATAATTTGTATATTAATGAATAGCAGTTAATTGCAGTTTAATGATGTGCTTTTGACATTTGACAGCATTTCCACCTTCCAGTAGTATCTATCCGCTATCTTAATAATGTTATGCTTTTTAGAGCTAAATTCAGTCCAAATAGTGGCCAAGATAGTCGATCGAGCATGTGAGCAGAATTAGCACACTGTGTTATACGTCTGTATGCAAAATCATGAAACGGACCGCAAAGTGTGTTCAAGGGCTGGAAGAAACATAGCTCTTATTATACCTAGTCCAACATAGGATGATCTCTGACAGCTTGTCACTGTGACTTTACTAGGCATGGGGATAATGTCGAAATAAATTATCGATATTCTAACCAAAGTTTCTGAATGTTTCAAGCAAATCAAACAAAAGGATGTTGTAACATGTTTTTATTCTTGTTAAATCGGTTCACAGCCCAAATCACTCTCATCAAAGTCTGATTCTGACTCGCTGGAGCAGTCTTGTAGATTTATAATCAGTTCCTGGGTAGATTGGTCGAATCGTACGTCACGCTCCCAATCATCTTCCATAATTTTTCTTGTTCTGTCTATGTCTTTCTTCCAATTGTCCGATGTGACACTGTCACATGCATCCTTCAGTAACTTCAGCATTTTATTTGCTGTAAAAGGCGGTGTTGTATTATGTCTGGCTGCGTAACCTGTAACAAAGAAATAAAATACATATCGTCAATTTTTGATATTGGACACGTCCTCTTCCTTTTTTTATTTGGCGTCGACAGTTTTTGCTCTTCGTTTTCCTCTGTCGTCGTTGTCGCAGATGATTGCTCACCATACTTTTCTCTGCTGACACGAATCACTGTAGCAATCCCGATTCCCAGAGCATCAGCAACTCTGTTGCACGCTTGTGTTAATGGCAACAACGGTCCGCCATTTTGACTCTCGCGTTCAAAGTATTCGCGCAAGCGAATCACAAACTCCCGGCTTTCACTATTTAAAACAGTTTTCTTTGTTCTTTTTGGCATACTGTATCCAAAAACAGAACAAACTTAACAAACAAATAACAGCAAAACTCAACAAATTAATAACAATAACGATAACCGAATGGAGACTGAATGAAAACACGTGGCGTATACAAGGCGTTGGCACTCGTACTGAACAAGATGGCAGAATGGCAGATGCAATGCAATCAAACAAGATGGCGGCATGGCGCGGTGAAGCCCACTCTACACACTCACGCGCAAAGCCCGCGAAACATGCATGAATGAATGAATGGGATTTCATTATTGTTTCACGCGCGAGTGTGGAGCGCCCATGAAGCGCCACTCGTTAAAAATTCAGTTTGCTTTTAACAAAAATAAAACTATTTTTTATCGTTGTTTTAATAGTATTTCTATTTCATTTACCTTGTTGTTTGCAATCTATTTTATTTACAAAATATCATCAATATTCTATTATATGTTTCGAGTCAAGATCGATAACTTGTCTTACGATAAGTGTAGCACGTCACTATTTGCCAATAAAGTATTTAAATTGTCTCTATACATTTTACCGTCGAAAAATACGATACTTCATAGGCGTGTTTTGACACTGACAGCTGTCAGAGATCATCCTATGTTGGACTAGGTATAATATAAAGGTAAGGCGTATTTGAGTTAATTTCAAATATTTGTCAGTAGTTTGACAGTTTGAAAAAAAATGTAAATTTCGTAGCCTTTGGACCAAAGAACGAATGGTATCGCGGATCGCTCTGTGACCGAATGATAGAACTGAAAAAGTAGCGATTTGCAAATTCTCGTGTGTGCGTTCGCCAGTGTGTCGTAGAATTGAATTCTAAATTTTCAGGTGACTTCGATACGAAAATAGTGCCGTGAAAATGATATTGCGGATTTAGGTAGAAGTTAATTAAACGGATTACCTACAACAGACTAAAGCCTGTGTTTATTTCGTGTGAAGTGTCAGTATTAGTTAGTATTATGAACTTTGAGGACTATGAAACCCTTCCGACCCAGAGTTCAGTCACACACATGACTGCTGGTGCAATAGCTGGAGTCATGGAGCATTGCATAATGTATCCGCTGGATTCCGTAAAGGTAAGGCCTTGATCTGGTACAGAAGTCTCAACTTATATCAGTTTTTCTAATGGTTTTCTGTCGCTCGACATTTATAACCTATATCATTTGACATCTGGTGGATTACGCCACCGATTCTCACTTCAGCTGATTATGTAAAATGTTGTCTAATTTTGCTTTTACCATATATCTACAACTCTTTTTATCCTTCGAGACAAATAAATTATCACTGCCTTAGTCAATGTTTTTTTTTTATTCGATATCCCGAAACACGTTGATTACCGTCAATAAGCCTGGTTTTCCGACCAGACCAGTTATAGTAAACTATTTAGACCTTTGCAATGTCCTAAAACTGTTATGGTTTAGAACCAATTGAGTTTACTGTAAGGCACAATCATAGCCTTGAACTTAAGGCATACAAGTTTGTTTTGATTACTATAGTAAATGTAATCCATGACAATAACAATAGCAATTGTAGTAAAAGTTATTGTTTAGTAAATCCAATACTCTGTTTTCCTATTCTTGTTAGAAAATTAATGATTTGAGAAATGAACACATTTGACAACAGGATAGCATATCAGGTTTTCTATTGGTTGGTAAGGGATGTAGTGTGGTAGATTATTTCACATGCTGCTGCATATTTTCTTCCATGCACAGTAGGAAAGAGGAAATGTCACAATAAAACTGTTGCTTTATTTTGATATGAAATACACTTTCAAGTACTGAACTAGTAACTGGAATAGTCCATTATTGAAAAAGTGGTTTAACATGTGCACATGTTTGCCTTACTATATGGGAAAATATGTGATGCTCTGGGAAAGGTTAAGTTCATAAAAACTGTTTTCCAATTGTGGTATAGGGCCAGATACAACCAAATGGCAGCTATGTCCGCCTTTGCTCCCGGTGGCTGTTGCTGGTGTAGTTGGAGGCAAAGAGTTTCATTCATATGAGGTTAAGTTCAAAAACACCTCAAATGATCTTTCAAATACACTTGACACTGGCAAAATAACCCTCAAATGGGGTTAGCATGCCATTATTAATTATATATTATATGAAGAAGTAATTAGAATTTGAAAACTTTAACAGATAGACAATTCTCCAACTAAACCAGCGCCATCTGCAATGAGCTTTTGAGTTTAGGAGCCATTGACATAATATTCTGCAGCATTTTTAGAATGAGGTTGTTACATAAACTGGTATCTACATTGTTAACAGAGTGACTAATAGGAATCAAATCATATTTGGCCTTGAATGAATCGCTGTTACATTGTGAACTATGTTTTTTGCAGATGTTTGTTTTTTATTTTCATAGCGCAAACACTTTTTTATGATTGTTCATGTTCATCTGCTACTGAGCTGGATTGTTGGTGTATAATCCCTGGCTGTACCAGTAGCAGGATAATATTTTGTGCGAAGGAGATACTTGGTACCGACAGCCCTTCACATCCTCCCGGGTAGTGCAAAGGAGCAACAATCGACACTAAAATTTCCAGGTTCTCGAAAAATAACATGTCCAAATATTGTGAAATCTAGAAAACACGTGACATTGGCGAAATTAACCTTGACGTTAGACTGCCATTAATTAAGAAATAATAATAATATGTATTTGTGTATGGTATGTATGTATGATTGTAGGTATGTATGACTATTTCCTTAGATGTACAACAGCCCAAACTGCTAGACAGATTTTAACAAATGAGGTATCATTGGGTTATTCTCAGTTGTGGTAGTGATATATGCTATAGCATATATATATATTTTAGAGAAAAGTCAATAGGTTGGATTTAGACTAGAGATGCCGCAAATACTCGCTATTATTCGGTATTTGGCATTACTCATATTTTGTTTGTTATATGTCATATAGCGAGTGATAGTGTTCATTGTTCGATATTTGACGATAGTTGTCTGAATAAAATTAACTTATATTAAATGGACAGAAAAACTAAAGATAGTCAAAATAATTAGTTGTATAATCTTTAAAAATAAAATACACTTTTCTTTCTTTATTCTTCATTGCACAGAAATCTTAATAGTAAGGTAACAAAACATTTTATGAGCAAAGGCGAGCTTATCTCTAAAGAGAGATTTCTACCAGCAAACCTAGGCAGGACAGGAAAAATTGTGCACTTATTATTAATACAATCATCATCATTATTAGTATAACAGTTATCAAAAATGAGTAATGTTGAAGCTTTTTAATTAATATTCAAAGTCCATTTTGTATGTATGGCTACCCAATTTGTATGTTATATTATACCCGTTTAGCTGGCTTTATGGTGCTATTTTTGTATAGATTAAAAAAGTTGTGTTTTTATGATAGATAAATGTATGAAGAGAGTATCCCTGCTTAAATTTATTACTGTTTTAGACATGAAAATGCATGAATAAGACCACAGTTTAAATCTTGCCTTATTTTTATAATAGGTTGGAAATAACTAAAACTTACAGTGTCTCATACTGATTAGCAGTTCCGGACTGTGAAAAATCCTGGGACAGGTCTCACCAATAAGGAAAAAATTACAAAATGGCCCCCACTGCGGAATAATTTATTTGATAACAAATAAATTATTTTTTATATTCCTTTTTTTGGAATAATAATGGCGAGTATTGGACTTCTCGCCATGGGGAATGGCGACTAATCGGTATTCGACTATTCGCCATAACGATAAAAATAGTTTACAACTTCTACTTTCATTCTCCATGTAGGTAACGAGGTTCGTTCATAAGTTTGTATGTTGGAATTGAAAGAAAGAAAGTAAAATATTCGAAATGCGGTTTGGGTTTTTGTTTTTATAATGATTTCACTTGTTTACTACTAGCTACTCAGCTTATTTCTGTTCCGATTTTTCAGATGGTGTATGAATGTCAAATAAAGTAAGACTACTACAATACAAAGATTAAAATTGTATGTGAATTGAAAATATTTGACTGCATAATCATAGCAATAAAAAAATATGGGGTACAAATTAGGTGGCATAGTTCCTACACCAGGAAACTAGAACTGATATTGCCTACTTGTTTATTCTTTATTCATGTAATGACATTACATTACATTCATTACCTACACCTTTTGCAGAAGTTTTTTGTGGTGTGCAAATAAGAAATTATGAAATAAATTAAACTGTGTTTAAAATTTAATGTTAAATGAGATGAATAACTAAACTTTTAATAGTCTTTTATATAATGGAAAACAACATTAACTGTAATTAATTGCCACAGTACAGGGGACAACTAAGAAAAAACATGTTGGTGGGGCTTAACCCAATGCTCAAAAAAATTATATACAGCCAATATGTTCATGTGTTTTTGGTTAGCCATGGAGGAAATAAAGTATGTATATTATCAATTCATCAGTCCTTCATGTTAAAAAAATGAAACAAAATAAGTAGCTAAAATGAAACATTTTATTATTGTAAAGCCAGTATCCTCGAACAGTGCTATAATTATATTTATTGCCTAAGAACCTACTTGCTTATTCTAAATTTCATGCATGCACAGATGTAACACATTATGGAATCAGACTAACTGCTATTAATACTACAGGTCAATACAAATGGAAATCATTACCATTTTTCAACTATTACTATGTGGAAAATGTTACTTAGACTAGGAAAAACTCAGCCTTATTGGACTTCTGCCAACACTCCTGGGTCTTATAAGCTGTGTCGCAGTCATCTGCGCCCTTCTGCGTCCCACATGCTCGGAAAGCAGCATCATTCTTCTCCCTCATGTCATCAGGTAGCAAAGCGAGCACAGCTTCCACGTCCACCTCACCTTCAGACTGCATTCCCGCTGTTTCCATCACGCACTTGATGTAGCATTTCAGTTTTGGATCCGGCATCAAGTCAGCCCCGGCATTGACCTTGTCAATCAGACTTAAATCAACTCCTGTCTCCGCACCACAGTTGTCACGGATCATCTTGGCGAGTTCCGCCATTTCAGGGTCCATTTCCCTGGCCGATGCTGTAGCTAGTAGCCCGAGTAACACAACCAGTAACTTCCTTTCCTCCATGGTGACACACAGACTATCCAATAGTAGAAACAACATCTCTTTATATTCCATTGTCAATGTCAGGGCTAAAACTTAATTAGATATTTTTACCGAGGACAACTCAGTTTAGATGCAGATTACATGGTGTTTGGGCTAAAATCCTGTTATTAAAAATGATGTTTGCGTAGCTCTGTCGGTCTTGGATGGCCAGTAATTTTTATTTGTACAAACGAACAAGTCATTTCGGTAAATTACAACGTGGTCAGCCAGGTGGAAAACTGAATTCGTAGGTGGATTGTTGGTTTCCCGTAAATTAATTATAAGTGGGTGCACCAATTTATGATTTCTTTGACCTTTTCTGGTTTATTTTGACCGCCGATTGCCCTCTGTAGCGTTCAGTCAGGTTCTGCCTCTTAAATCAAAAGTAAATTTATTAAAATTACCGTTTTGTTTTTAGGTAATAATTGTTTTTTTATTGGTCGCGGTGCTAACTATTGGCTATCCTTCCTACCTATTACTTTATTTAGGTCTCCGACAGTCCCCTCCAAGAATGTCGGTTTTTAATTCCCAATCACATCCACACAAAAAATATTTAATAAATTGCTTCCCGTTCTACTCCATGAGACATCACAAAGTATTGTCCAGTATAATGGCCATTTTTAGTGAGGTAGTCGACGTCGATGGTTACTTAAAAGGTACACTCACGACAAAATGAAGGTTGAATATTATCACCATTTTTTAATATTTAATTCATCACATTCAAAGAATTTTGAACTAATATACTTTTAAAGTTAAATTATATTTAGTATGGACTTCCTATCTTCATTATTTGTTTGACTATCCGTTATCAATTTATTAATCAATTGTTACTGAAGCGCCGGCAGCTTACTGTAATTACTTTATCAGGTATGTACCATGAATGAGTACAATATATAACTACTATTAGTTTGTTTGCGTATAAACCAAATTTTACTTACTTTGCTTTACTTTTACTTCTGCAAAAATACATTGAGATTGATTCCACCACACTATGCGCCCATTTATGAATAAAAAAATCACTAAGTTAATGCTTAAATATCGTAAAGACCCGTTCTTTTTTATGACGTCTGCAGAGACAGAACTATACTTAAGTATGTGATTAGTGAAATTCTCAATTCAGAAATCAGAGGTAGGCAGGGGCATAAGTTACTCTGTGGGCAGGGGGTCTCACTCCAGAGAGGTTTAGGTACGTTTGGCTGGCCGACCGGGAGTTCGGGATTTCACTAAGGTTTCCGATTGCTTGGCTCGCAGTCGCATCGCGAGATGTCAGAGTAAAAGAAGTTTTCAGGCGAAGTGATGCACCGCAATCTAGCCTGCACGGGCGGGTTACCGATTCTGTAGGTGTTAAGCTATTATTGATCGTAGCGCAGGTGCAAGCTACATTGCGCTTTATTGCCGGGCAGCGAGAGTAGTTATTTATTTAAGTGTCTTTGAGGAGTGATCTTTGTGTACGTAGTACTATTTAGTATTCTGTGGTATAGGTACAAACTCTACATTTAAAACGCCCCCTCCTCCAATGTTTTACTGATAAGCTGATATCTTTCGAACCACAGAACCGATTTTAATAACCATAGCCAAGAACCACCGCTGTGAAGTCTACTACCAAAGAAAGAAAACGCATTGTTTTCCGTCAACCCATTTGAGCGTTAGGGTGCCACAGACTGACACACAGACTGCCAGGCGCTTCTATATTACAACACCTCTTTCCTTCGTCGCGGGTTAAAAACCTAATATTCGCCGCAATTTGGTTAGTTAGAAAAAACCCATCCATTGATTCTGATGTTGTTGCGGTAGGAACGTGTCATACATCACCTCCTAACTCAAGGAAGTACTTCCTCGTCATGCCTACGTCAAGCCAACCCAAATTACGTCATAGATAGCCAATTCAATGTCCCTTGGATCGTTGCCAACTAGTAACTTTAATCAAGTTTTAGGCGTATATTTCCCAAAGATTGAATTATTTACATTGCTATGACGCTGGGTCATCTGACGCGAGAGGGGTTGGCACAGACTAAAGACCTCCCCTTGCTACTATCCTGGCATACATTTCTCGTTTCCTCAACATTAGTTAGTATCTTCATACAAGCTCGCCGGATACAGGTACTTCATTTTGCCTCTTCCCCGTTCCGTCATTGCTCCTTGGGGGTCCCCGTCCGATGGCTCCATTCACAGCTGCTCTTTCGTCAAACTCCTTTCAACGTAATCAGACCGCTCCCAACCTTTTAACTATGCACCCCCCAAACGATTTGGGGCAGTATCCCTGAAATGTCACATGGTTGGATTTCCAACTAAGAGCACCCAAAACGTACCGATATGAGAAGTGGCGCCGCGAAGAGAAATTACACTTGGGGTCAAAAAGTCTAAAATTTGGTTGACTTGTGTCCTTTTTAAGCTAATAAGTTTCGAACTACTGAACCGATTTTGATAAATGATAGCTAAGAACCATCGCAGTGAAGTATAATATCATTTACAAAAAACCGCACTAAAATCTGTCCACCCGTTTGAGCTCTAGAGTGCCACATTCGCACAGACTCACACACAGATAGACAGACACTTCAAACTTATGACACCCCTCTTTGTCGTCGGGGGTTAAAAACAAGCAGATAAGACGTAATTATTGATATTCGATAAAAATATTATATAGTTTTAAATTAAATTGAATTTAAATGCAGGCGGTACCAAATAAACCTAATACACTTTATAGTGGATTTTTAATTTGAGGCCGAAGATGTAAACAAAGAAACGTCACTGTCAAAATGACATTCCAGTTGTTGAAAACATTTTTTGTCATCGTTATTTTTCAGAAACAAGGCAAACACAAGAGTGTGCTCATCACACAAATGTTCGCCCTGGGCGGGGTTCGAACCCGCCTAAGAACCCATCAATATCGTTATCGACGTAATATAAACCTTCCGTGAAAAATAATCTAGCTGATGGTTAAAACCGCATAAAAATCGATTGCGTGGTTTAGGAGCTATATATACAGACACACGCGGAGAGCGACTTTGTTTTGTTAGTGTTAATTCAAGTATTGTATTGTTAAGATGTTCGTATAAATAACTGTATTTATTTATTTTATGCTTTGTTAGGATAAGGATTTCATTCTATATAAAGATAAGGATAAATAAATAAACAATAATATTCTATATCTGATTTACTTTCCTACGATGATTCATCCTCGGATCATTTATTGATACTTGTTTAACTAAATCATCAATTAGGTGATCGAGTTCGCACATTTTGTCCTCCACTTTTATTGCGTGGCTAATGCAGTCATTCCACTTTTGTGGTGCCACATTTCGTAATCTCTTATGAAATAGGGCTTTTACTTCTGCCATTTTGAGTGTTTTCTTATTCCTTCCGACATGCCCTTTTAACTGTGCCTAGATTAGTCCTATGGGGTTCAATTCACAGTGATAGTGGGGTAGTCGGAGAATGGTGATACCACGTTCAGCAGCCAACTCGTCTACCACTTGCCATTGATACAAGTGCTTTTCTCTATTTCCATTCTCTCTATCGACAATTTCCAGCAACTGTGCTCGGACCATTGTCGGTTCATATGGTATATTTTATATTCTTAAGTTTTCGCCATTTGGTTGTAGGGTAACTCCACTTTCCGTGAATGATACGGCACGTTATCAATAACCAACACTGAATTTGGTTTAAATTGGGTAAAATACCTTTCAAACCACTCCTCATACACACGCGGAGAGCGACTTTGTTTTGTTAGTGTTAATTCAAGTATTGTATTGTTAAGATGTTCGTATAAATAACTGTATTTATTTATTTTATGCTTTGTTAGGATAAGGATTTCATTCTATATAAAGATAAGGATAAATAAATAAACAATAATATTCTATATCTGATTTACTTTCCTACGATGATTCATCCTCGGATCATTTATTGATACTTGTTTAACTAAATCATCAATTAGGTGATCGAGTTCGCACATTTTGTCCTCCACTTTTATTGCGTGGCTAATGCAGTCATTCCACTTTTGTGGTGCCACATTTCGTAATCTCTTATGAAATAGGGCTTTTACTTCTGCCATTTTGAGTGTTTTCTTATTCCTTCCGACATGCCCTTTTAACTGTGCCCAGATTAGTCCTATGGGGTTCAATTCACAGTGATAGTGGGGTAGTCGGAGAATGGTGATACCACGTTCAGCAGCCAACTCGTCTACCACTTGCCATTGATACAAGTGCTTTTCTCTATTTCCATTCTCTCTATCGACAATTTCCAGCAACTGTGCTCTGACCATTGTCGGTTCATATGGTATATTTTATATTCTTAAGTTTTCGCCATTTGGTTGTAGGGTAACTCCACTTTCCGTGAATGATACGGCACGTTATCAATAACCAACACTGAATTTGGTTTAAATTGGGTAAAATACCTTTCAAACCACTCCTCATACGAATCGCATTCGGGACGTCAGACAGATGCCGAAAAACCGAATGACAGCCAGATCAGAATGCAAAATGGCGTCCGCAACACTTTTTTTGCTTTGGCAGATTCGTTTCATATAAGTTCAATCAAAAAAACAATCAGAATTAAAAGGTTACGAACCTCTTTATGTTGCAAGTACCGATTTTTTTTTGCCGGACAGAACTGTTTTTAAAAAAAATGTATGTTACACCTATTTGAAAATCTGTCTGTATATTTAGATGTTGCAGAAGTTTTAAAACAGAGATGAAAATAAATTATAACATTATTTTTTCAATAATCTTAATCATCGATATAACATTTTTTTTTCACTCATCGTAACACCTTTGTTCACATATTTAGCCTGAAATCAAAAATTCCACTGTAATTTAATTAAACACTGAAATATAATATAATTTTGTTTACCGCTGTTTTATTTTATTTATTTGGAGAAAGCACAGACGGCAGTGTGGCAATATATGAAAAGTAAAGTCGTAACAAATACATGTTTACACTACCTCCATAAACATTTATCGCCAGGTGTTAACAACTAGTTGCTGTAGAGGTGACACAGACAAATGGAAACAAAAACAAAATATATATGCTTGGGCTCGTAAAAAAAAACAAAATGCCAGATGTAGGTAGGAATACCAAATGATGAAGGATGTATGTTAAATCAAAACTGTTGCTTCCAGTGGGAGCGTGCTCTGGTCAAACAGCCCTGAAACAACCGAGTATATTATACCTACCTATGAAACACTACATATGAAACACACGTTAGGTCCAGCATGCCAATCCAGTCCTACGAATAAATTCTTGGGATCGGTATACTTTTTTAGAAAAGAGACCACTCCTATTGGGCTTACTGTGCCTGTCCCATGCATGCTTGTTGGGTTTCTTAGTTTTTTTTGTTTACGTCATTCGATATATTCTTTCAATCCACAGCATTCATCAATTTATATTTATTGTAGGAGTATTGAATATCTGGCGAAACGCGGACTCATGTGCTTTTTCCACCCCATTTGGGAAAAACCGTGTTGCTGTGTTTTACTTAGTTTGCCTTTTTCCTATTTCAACACGACTTGGCACAACAAGGTCTTAGCCGTACCGAGAGTCTAGATTACTTGACCGCCATACCCAGAGTCGTTTAATGATTTATTAAGGATTACTTAATGAAAATTTTTGTAGGTAAATTCTAGTTTGGAATCGGATTAATGGTTCATTAAATGACTCGTGAGTACGGCGGCTAGTGACCGATTTTGCAGGTGAATTTGAATTTAGAATCGGATTAATTGTTCATTAAAATGACTCGTGAGTCGGACGGCTATTCAACGATTTTGTAGGTAAATTCAAGTTAGGGATCGGATTAATGGTTTCATTAAATGACTTTTTGAGTACGGTGGGTAGTGAACGATTTTGTGGGTGAATTCTAATTTGGAATATTTGGAATCGGTTAAATGGTTTATTATTGCACGTTGGGCAGTATACCTGACGCCAAGTTTCATCTGGAGGGGGTAGTGGCGCATGGGAACAAGAGAGATGCATACATGGGCGAGAGAGAGATGGCGGTCTCGGTGAGGCGCCAAGAAACTTTTCGATCTCTATAATATCTTATCAGTGACAAGGGAAGAATTCTGATGCCGATCTGGTGACCAGTAGCCTTAAATTCGTTCGTGTAAAATAATCGTGTTCTGATTGAACGATTTTTAGGGTTCCGTACCGGAAGGGTGCCTAACTGGATCCTATTACTAAGCCATCGCTGTCCGTCTGTCCGTCTGTCCGTCTGCCGCTATAGCAACAAATTATGAATTGCACGAGATTTTATTAATGAAAGGGGATTCCCCTCCCCATACCAGAGCCCTGCCCCTCCATGTTATCAAATCATCATCATTGAATAATGATAATAATAAATATTAGAGGACAATCTTACACAAATCGAACTAGGCCCTTATATATATATATATATTATAGATTTGTTTGTTTTTTTCATTGTTCGGTACACACACAACAACACATTATTGGTTATTAACAAATTACAAACAACACGAAATAAAGCATGACAAAAAAACAAACAAATTAAATAAAACAATGAACATAATTATAATTAACACAGCAAACATATGGATAGTAAGGATCACTATGTGGCAATGTGACTGTACCGCGACAATGAAATGGCCCTGACTCAGCAATGTCACAGACGAATCTGTGACGCTGATATTCTGCCAGAGCCAAAGCGGACGAGTCAACAATAGGCTCACGTACACAAAGTATACAAATTGTTAAGCAATTTAATTAAAAAAATAAAATAAATATTAAAATCTACTAATATATGGAATTTAATTAATAATTGGAATTGAATTAATAATGTATAGAATAGTACTGGAATTGTGTGATTTAAAATCAGATAAAATTCCAGAATTGTATAATATGAATAGCAAAAGGATAATGTAATGTCAATGATTATGGCGTATGGTAGTCAAATAAAAAAAGAATTTTGTCAGGTTGGAGATTTCATCAAATTATAACCAATAGTAAGTTTAATAAGGCTTGCTTTATGGGGTGATATATTTAATAGAGATAAATACTTATGTAAATACATAGAAAACATCCAAGACTAAGAAACACATATTCATGCTTTTCTCACACATATTTGCCCTTACCGGGATTCGAACCCAGGGCCGTCAGCTTCGTAGGCACGGTCACTACCCACTAGGCTAAACCGGTCGTCAAATATCATTGCAAGTTTCGCGTCATCTATTACGTTTCAGTGGCGCACAATTCGTTCAATCCCCTATGTGTAGGGTAGTACTGGGTTTCAAAACCTAGTTCGGACATAAACTTTTTTGATTTTTTTCCTTCATCGGAACTGAACATCGGAACCCTTCATCTGCGAATTTGACCCGCACTTGACCTATATTTACAGGTCCATGACCATTCTTTCTGCCCCCCACACTAGGATACCGTGCGTCGTGGGAACCAGAAACAGCGACGACACACACACATAAACTTCCAAGACCTGGAGACCTTTTTTTCCTCCAGCCGGGAATCGAACCCGAGACGTCTCGCTTGGGTGGCAGAGCCTCGTGCCGCAATGCCACAGAGGTCGTCATAATTACTAAGGCTACGGATTGGTTAGACGTCGATTTTAAGTCGGCGAAAATCCCTTTCTTACGATGACATCGAAAATCGCCTCACATCCTTGAACTGAATCCAAATAATGTAAATTCCCATATACATGCGTATTTACAATTGGCTTATGTTTAAAAGATCACCAAAAACGCACTTATTTTACTGCCAATAAATTCAAAACGACCGCCAGAATTAGTAAACGACCACCAAATTGTGTCACCAAACACCAAACTTCTTTTAATGTTATGTGTACATTTAAGTACGTAGTAATTCAAGTTAAATTTTTGTATTTTTTGTTGTTCTTACATGTTCAACCTAACATGAAGGATAAAGGGGGCTTGCTTCGCTTACCCCCCTTACCCTCCACCTAAGCTACCGCAGTATTTTGCCCTGATATTTTCTGCAGCTTTTGGCGATCATTTACCCATTTTGGGTAGGAAAAAATATTTTGGTGATCATTATATGATCTTTACATATGCCTTTACAATTATCAGAAATTATCCTTTCACACCAACATTACACTACTCGACCAATATCCCTATTTTTATTGCATGTTAGTCTTAGTGCCACTAGCTTGAAAGCGGAATAAGACTTTACTCGAGTAAACTTTGACAATTCCATATACATTTGTATGGATGTTTAAATATCCATTTCTTTGCCAATACTCCTTTCCTTATTCACCTCGGAAGAGGCACGGGGGCATAAATACAGGCTTTTTCTAGTCTAACTATGGCCACAGACACCTCCAACAGTATATAAATAAATGTTTTTATTATTATTATTTATTTATCCTTAAAAACATCAATTTGAGAGGTATGTCAAAAAACAAAGGATCGACCTCCAGTCTCGGGCTACTCGTAAGTTCGTATGTATACGTACGCATGCGTAGACTAATAGCGTCAGGAAATGACTTTCATTATTATTTTTGCCACACGGACAGAACAATCTATTTATGATGGTGACGTATGACCGTGAATCCAGTGTTGTTAGACAATTTCCCTGAGAAAATGAGGAAACAGAAACATGAAACCTTAATTCGAGTGACATACAATACAATACGAGTGAGAGATGTTCAACCTAACACGAAGGATAAACCTTCACCTAGCCTGACCCACTACTTCGCTCACACGTTGACTAAACCATTTAGTAGTTTTGTCGTGCAATTCAGGTTTTTTTCGCTCATTTCAGATATCTCTGCTGTTTATGGTCATTCGCTAAATCGGTTATTTCCCTCTTTTTATTATTCCGCTTTATGATGCCCCTAGGCCCAAAAATATACAAAGATTCTAGCAGGTGAGCCCATCACAAGAACTGTTATAGGAGCGACGCAAGACGCCCTGGACGTGGACGCGTCTTCTAAAAAGCCCGTGGTGTACAACACTGGGCTGCGATGTGCCCCACGGGCTTTTCAGAATTTTGAAACGGCTCGAAAATCCAGAGCGCTACAGCGCGACGCTGCGTTGCAGCACAGGGGGTTTTTCAACGCTCGTATTGGCAATTCATCGTCTGAATAGACCGTGGGGTACAGCGCCTGCCTAAAAATTTGTTCTTCTTATATATAAAGTACTTGATTTGGTCTGCTAATTTTTCTTCGTTCATATCATTAGGGGAAGAGCCTCGCTACTTATCCCAAAACACAGGGGAAACCCTACCTTGGGGAGTATCGACTCTGATGTTATTTTTGCTTATTACCAACACCTATTCTCATAAACATATGATGTATCTATCTTTAGTTAAGTTTATATAACATGAAACTGTACCTTTCTTATTATGTATTCTTTTGTAATTTTTGTAATTTTTGTGAAATGTTTATTGAATAAATCAATTATTATTATTATCAAGTTTGTTCAAGTGACGGTCAAAAATACATGTCAGTTCTTGTATTTTGTCCTGATCTCTTCCTGACCGGCTCGGTAGTTTATACTAGAATTTACAGCCAAATTGGTTGCTAAAGGACACTTTATAACCAAATATGTACTAAAGTTAGGTTATGTTAGGTCACAATTTTATGTACTACCTCGAGTCGAGCAAGGGTAGAGGCGACCCCATGTAGTTTCACAGAACCGTATTTGTTGCTTATTCCGCATTTATTTTCGACCAGCAGTTACGAACAAACTTTTTTTTGACACTTCACTAAATCAGTTTCTCGTCAGCGTCGCCCCGCACGCGCTTGTTGCGCTAATCCGCTTTCTCTTTACTATAGGTCGCGCGCGTTGTAGCCCACGAGCTATTCAGACGATGAATTGTCAATGTGAGCGCTGAAAAACCCCTTGTGGTACAACGCAGCGTCGCGTTGTAGCGCTATGGCTTTTCAAACGGTTCGAGATGTTCGAAATTCTGAAATTCTCAGTGGTTCTATTAGACTGATTGGCAAAAGCATGAACTGAAAGATTTTTCAATATTTCGACTGTTCCCTTTGCGTTTTTTAATTTTCTCTACGTTAGAACCTTCCTAGGACTTAAACAACATTTAGCGATTCATTTTTATTATTGATACATATATATTTCTTTTATTTCAGACTCGGATGCAGTCTTTACGGACGGCACACAACAGCACAATCACAGAAACGTTTCGATATATGGTGCGGCACGAAGGGCTATTAAGGTGAGCATTGATATTTTAGTAACCCCGACTAAAAATGAGGAGTGGGTGTAGTTTGAAGCGTCTGTCTGTGTGTGACTTTATGAATTAAAAGGTGGTGCTGGGGAAGGGACGAAAACGACGACGACAATAACTACAGCAAGACAAAGTACTATTCTAAATTCGAATGAAGATACGAAGGTCAGAGACTTAGGCAAGAGGATAACGGGACTAAGGTGTTAGGAGATAGGCGGGACGATTGGCTAGACGATTTAAATGGTTGGACTGAATATGAATCGGTTCAAAACAAAACTTATGACAAACAGAGTGAAACGTAGAGGAGAAATAGATGGTCAGGATTTACGTTATGTCGACGGGTATATCTACTTGGGATGGACCTAGTCTCATTCGAAATCAGGCCGAACAAAGAAATCGATAGAAGCATTTTGGAAGAGCTACTGGTACATGAAAGAGCTGATGAAGGGCAGCCTTCCGCTGACTCTGAAGCGGAATCTAGTCGACATGTGTATCCTGCCCATCCTTACCCACGGCGCCCAAATGTGGTCACTTACCGATCACCTAAAGTTCAAACTCAAGGTTTGTCAAAGGGCTATGGAGCTTTGATAAGAGTCAAACTGACGGACCATGTCAGAAACACCACACTGCGCTCCATAACTCGTATCGTAGACCTGGGTGCACAGATTTCCAAACTCAAGTGGGCTGGGCCGGACATATCGTATGGACGCCGATAGGTGGGCAAAGATTGCTGATTGATTGCAACCCATTGGATACCTCAAGACGGAACCGGCGAAGAGGTAGGCCCAGGAGGAGGTGGCGCGAGGATCTGGGAGAGGTATCTCCCTGATTGGCAAGAGAAGACAAAAAATAGGGAGGTGTGGACTAGAAGTGGGGAGGCCTTTGCCCAGCAGCAGAAACACCACAGGCTACATAAAAAATAATGAAATGCAAGCGGAACCCACTGAACCTGTGCACTGTAAGTAGTCCTTAGTGAATCAATAAACGACTCTGTGTATGGCGGTGGGTCAGTCAATTTCTCCACCATGAAAGGCTGATCGTTAATATATATATAAGGACCCTTTCTTATTCCTGGGAATAAGAAAGGGTCCTTGAATAAATCGGGAACCTTGTGGAACGCAAATTTTTACTCCCGATCCATGAGATTTAACGCCATTGACTTCTGTCTGTTGGATTCTATAGCTCCTAAGATTTAATAATTCCGTAATGATTTAATTTCATTAGTAGCTTATCATGATCAACACAATCAAATGCCTTCGACAGATCGCAAAAAACACCGATAGCATCCTGTGCTTCCCATGTAGAATAAATATGAGATATAAGGGTAATACCTGCATTCGAAGTCGATTTACCCCTAGTGAAACCGTATTGTTTGGCGTAGAGTTGTTTTGTACGGTTGAAGTGTGAGAGCATTTAATTGAGTATAATATTAAAAAAAAATGACATAGTGCTGGATGAACAGGTATTGGTCTGAAATGTGAAGGATCACCCTTGTCTCCACTTAAACAGAGGTATCAGTTTACTGTGTTGCAGGAGGTCTGGGAAAGCTCCGTCGTCAACACATTTATTAAGTATGTAAGCTAGGTGTGGGGATATAACTAGTATTACTGAACCTATTACTTTGACTGATATACCCCACAGCTATCAGTAATTTTTAAGTTTAGTAATTTAAACGTTTTGACAATGTCCTGGGGATATAGATGATGAAATTTAAAATCTACATTACTGATGCTAGTGCTGTTATTTGACAAAGTCTCTGCATCATATGGAGATGAATTTAGACGCTCTGTTGTGAGTAAGGGTAAATTGGTGAAGAATGTTTCTAAAGCTCGAGCTACCTCAGCGTTGGATTTAACAACATCATCCTATCTTTAAGCAGAAATCATTGTTCCTTGGTATAACATTGCCAGTTTTACGGTTTATGATTTGCCAAACCGTTTTCTTTATATTATTTGAATTTTGTATTTTTCTATGAATGTGTAAAGTTTTTTTAGTTCTACAAACCAACTTGAAAGTTTTGGAATATTTTTTAACATAGTGATATAATTTTTTATCAAAGTTATAGGTTTTTTGTTCATAAAGGTCTTATAAGATAGCTCTTCCTTTACGAATTCCAAATGTTGCCCAGTCATTAAATCTAGATTTACCGTCGTTGGCACTGACTTTCTTTAATTTAAATACTTTATCGAATTCTGTTTGAATAATGTTGAAGAAGTCTGATTACATTTTGTTCGGGTTATTTTCATTAAAATCCGGTTCTGCCAGATTTATATCTTAAGTTTTTTATATACGTCTCTAGTCTATGGAATATATTTCAAAGTTGCCTTGGCCTTTATCATCCCTCGGAGGTCTGTAGACCCAAACAATAACATGGCTATCCAGCTCAACACAGGATACCTCTTTCTACAGTAAGTGCAAGAATATCTTTTCGTGATTTCACCTTAATATTATTTTTACTAAGATTAAAGAACCATCTTTATCAGAAGTGTTTCTATTGTAACAACTGACAATTTTGTTATTATTTATGTTAAAAGACATATTTTCCTTTAACCAGTGTTCTGTAATACAAATAACATCGGTGTCAGAATTATTAAAAAATATTTCTAATATTTTCTTTGCCAGGCAGCCCCTGCTAGTTTTGATGGGTAATATTTAAGTGGGGCTTACCCTTTGTCTGAATGTTATTTAATATTGGGATATTATTGCACTTTTTTGACTTTTTTAATTCGGGCAAGATAATACACATTTTTGATCCCCTATGCTTGCTTGTTATATTTAGTGGCGTATGTATGCTAGAGATTTCCTCTGTTGTCTGATGAACTAATTTAAATTACTTGGAATGTCTTCCAATATCCCTTGTCTGTGATCAATAGAAGCAGACAGGTTAGCCAAATTCTTGGCTGTGATACTAAAAAATAAGTTAGCTAGCTACCTGTCGGTAATCTGTAGGGTCCTTTGGTCAAATAAACATTATCACTAACATAATTGTTAGAGTCAATCTGATGAATCAATCTATTATTATATGACATTGTATGTAATGCCATATAATAATAGATTGTATATAAAAAATACTTAAAAAGTCCAATATCTTGAAAACGGTTCAGGGGTATGGTTTTTCATAGACAAACCAGTCAGGAATTATGGATACTACTACCCGTCGTCATCGACTTAGCCTGTAACCCTGTAAACATGCGTACATACATATATACTCACAGGTCAAACACATAACCCTCTTCTGCAGTCGGGTAAAAAACACGATGAACCTGTCACACTAAAATACAAATTGCAATTCTGCCGGGGCGTAGAATGATTTAGTATTTTGTTAACTTCCTGTGAATATTTATAAAAAACAAACATTACCCTTTTCCCACACGTGGTGGCTGGGACACGATCACACCTACCTTTAACCAGACTTTTGTTTCGCTATTTTACCGGTTGTGGTGTTGTTTATTATGCTAAACGGATTTGAACTTGAACTCGGTCCTACGTCACAAATACACGTGTATTTTTATATACGAACTTCTATGCCACGGTGTAGTATGCTAATGGCGACGCTTAAATTATTCGGAACGAATTGTTTGCGAAGGTATAGTAAGAATCAGCTGGGTCGGCCCGCAGACTAAATTAATGACCGAACGAAACTGGCCGAAACCGAACCTGCGCCTTCTATCCTAGTGTCGGCTGTTTTTTTTTTGAAATATACACAATTACCTGAAATTTAAACTTTTACACAACACCACAACGAAATTTACGTCCATAATATATGTTTTACTGAAGGCACTGAGGGTATATCAGCTACAGACTGTATGATTCAGCTGAGCCGAATATTCGGCCGGCTGAAACCGAAACCTTGGCCGAAACTTGGCCGAAATCAAAACCGAAACGCGAAGTTAAAAACTATTATTATTTTGTCAGTAAAAAGGTGCAAAATGAGGCGTTATGAGAGAGAGCAAATCCTAAGCTAGCAATTCGCAGGGTGCCGTCGCGACGCCCCGCCCCTGAAATATCACATGGTTATTAAGTCGAGTAACTAACAACCAGCAACATCTGTTGTAAGGTGCGCCGACGCGACGCCGCCCCTGAATTTTCACATGCTTATTAAGTTGAGTAACTAACACCCAGCATCATCAGCCAAACTTACATACAGCGAAGTCATTACATATATTTAACAGTAATTAAATTTTTATTGATGATTTAGTGTTTTTGAAGAAAAATTCCAGATTTTCACAGTGTCAGAATTATTAAAAAATATTTCTAATATTTTCTTTGCCAGGCAGCCCCTGCTAGTTTTGATGGGTAATATTTAAGTGGGGCTTACCCTTTGTCTGAATGTTATTTAATATTGGGATATTATTGCACTTTTTTGACTTTTTTAATTCGGGCAAGATAATACACATTTTTGATCCCCTATGCTTGCTTGTTATATTTAGTGGCGTATGTATGCTAGAGATTTCCTCTGTTGTCTGATGAACTAATTTAAATTACTTGGAATGTCTTCCAATATCCCTTGTCTGTGATCAATAGAAGCAGACAGGTTAGCCAAATTCTTGGCTGTGATACTAAAAAATAAGTTAGCTAGCTACCTGTCGGTAATCTGTAGGGTCCTTTGGTCAAATAAACATTATCACTAACATAATTGTTAGCGTCAATCTGATGAATCAATCTATTATTATATGACATTGTATGTAATGCCATATAATAATAGATTGTATATAAAAATACTTAAAAAGTCCAATATCTTGAAAACGGTTCAGGGGTATGGTTTTTCATAGACAAACCAGTCAGGAATTATGGATACTACTACCCGTCGTCATCGACTTAGCCTGTAACCCTGTAAACATGCGTACATACATATATACTCACAGGTCAAACACATAACCCTCTTCTGCAGTCGGGTAAAAAACACGATGAACCTGTCACACTAAAATACAAATTGCAATTCTGCCGGGGCGTAGAATGATTTAGTATTTTGTTAACTTCCTGTGAATATTTATAAAAAACAAACATTACCCTTTTCCCACACGTGGTGGCTGGGACACGATCACACCTACCTTTAACCAGACTTTTGTTTCGCTATTTTACCGGTTGTGGTGTTGTTTATTATGCTAAACGGATTTGAACTTGAACTCGGTCCTACGTCACAAATACACGTGTATTTTTATATACGAACTTCTATGCCACGGTGTAGTATGCTAATGGCGACGCTTAAATTATTCGGAACGAATTGTTTGCGAAGGTATAGTAAGAATCAGCTGGGTCGGCCCGCAGACTAAATTAATGACCGAACGAAACTGGCCGAAACCGAACCTGCGCCTTCTATCCTAGTGTCGGCTGTTTTTTTTTTGAAATATACACAATTACCTGAAATTTAAACTTTTACACAACACCACAACGAAATTTACGTCCATAATATATGTTTTACTGAAGGCACTGATGGTATATCAGCTACAGACTGTATGATTCAGCTGAGCCGAATATTCGGCCGGCTGAAACCGAAACCTTGGCCGAAACTTGGCCGAAATCAAAACCGAAACGCGAAGTTAAAAACTATTATTATTTTGTCAGTAAAAAGGTGCAAAATGAGGCGTTATGAGAGAGAGCAAATGCTAAGCTAGCAATTCGCAGGGTGCCGTCGCGACGCCCCGCCCCTGAAATATCACATGGTTATTAAGTCGAGTAACTAACAACCAGCAACATCTGTTGTAAGGTGCGCCGACGCGACGCCGCCCCTGAATTTTCACATGCTTATTAAGTTGAGTAACTAACACCCAGCATCATCAGCCAAACTTACATACAGCGAAGTCATTACATATATTTAACAGTAATTAAATTTTTATTGATGATTTAGTGTTTTTGAAGAAAAATTCCAGATTTTCACAGTGATCTGGAAATTTTCTTCAAAAACACTAAATCATCAATAAAAATTTAACGGTGAGACTTCGCCATATGTATGTTTGTCTCAAATGGTTCTAAATGGTCTGTTCTAGCTTCTGTGCCTTTGCATCGATCTGCCGGACACCCTGAATATAACGTACTTACAACGTGTGCAGTTGCTCGATCCTGTATCTCTCGACATTTCCCAATTGCTTTCAAACTTAAATCACAATTGCTTTAACCTCTGTGTATGCACGGATCCATGATTCCCGCAAAACAACAATGCAGCGAAATAAAGAGTGTAAAGAGTGTCAAAAAACTTATACAGAATTTAGCGACAGAGCCGTATTGATGGAGTGCTACTGCTAACGTTTGTAGGAACATCTAATCGAAATAAATAAATAAATATTACAGAACAATCTTGGGTTCTAGACGACAATATATTTGATAGAGAGAGATATCGATTTAAACTGAAAGCACTGAAATTTTTGGAACCCCCTTAAAACCAATATAAATAATAATATATATTTTATGATGAGAATATAAAACGATTTATTAAAAAATAAATATAAAAAATGCGAATTTTAACAAACTGTATCTAGTAATAAAATACTTTTTTCCTTTGAGTTTAATTTTTCTGCCTTCGGGAACATTTTATTGATTTGTGAAGATTTATATTAATAATTTTCAATACCCTATTTTTATTTTTCCCATATTAATATAAAACATCTGTACAAAACAAATGAAAGAATACAAATAAATTATTTATGTATATAAAAAAAAGATCTCTAATGCATTTATATATGCAATAAGGGACTTTTGGGACGACACATGCCAAATAAATGGTTTTCGCAAGGTTCCGACTCATTATCTCGCATTCCGCGGTGAAACTCCAAATTTTCTGATATGTTTTTCTGAATCTGGGCTATTATTGCCTATACTCTGTCCGCTGAATGGCTTTACTTTTGACAGCTCAAAACCCATAAATTTTTGACATCTGCAATGAGAAATGTCAAAAGTAAAATAAAGGAAAAAGTATACTAATAATGTCTTTGAAATCAGAATAAACAAACATAGGCGTAGGCGTTTTCCAATGCGGGTTGGCAGGGGGACAGTAGCCCATCGCCGTAAGAGCAGATAATAAAATAATTTAATATCTTTCAAGCCATCCACAAAACGACTCTCAAAGTCAAAACATCTCAAGCACTTATCTTATCTTTGTACGTGCATGCAGTATATAACAATACTGTGCTCTGAGTGTCAGCGTGTACCACCAGCCAACCTAGGACCTTGTCCCAAAGAAATTGAGACGAGAAGGAGGAACTAATATCTTTACTGATATTCCGGTATTTATTGTTGGCGAAGAACAAATGGTAAACTGATTACTGCGCCAGTTTCAATACTTCGACAGATCTTATTGAGCTGAGGTTATCTTGTTGCTAAAGCAACAGTTTCAATAAAACTGTCTTATCGATGAAATGCACTTATTTTGGATTGTAGGCAGGTAAAGGCTGAGCCATATGCTCAAGCTTCTACTGAAAAGGAACTGATCAGTGACGCGCGGCTGCATTTGTGCCTTGGGGCCATAATGCATTTTCTCGCTCGCACTACTGGCCCTTGTGGAGATGCTCCGAGAATAGTTTAATTTGATTTTCTTCACGTGTTTATGTCAGTTTCAGTTATGCAATAGACCATTTTACGTGACAGGGGACTATCCCATCGCCGCAGCTACGGGATACTATACTGTTAGTGTTTGTATGGATACATCCAAACATATGTATAGATAAATGCCACTCATTCATTAGGTAAGTTTAGGCACAGAATACTTAATAGTACATTTAAAACAACGCCCTATAATAAAAAAAACGTTAAATTTGTAGGTTTAGGAGTAGTGAACTCGTTGTAGTGAACACATTTCTGCTTGAAATAATTGTTTGATTTCATCTCTATATTATTTAGGGTTTGGCTGAACCACCATGGCCCGTCTGTGTCGGCTCCTAAGAGCAATGTTTTTGAGCAATTAGTTTTGAACAAATAGAGAACAAGTCCTAATTTCTCCATATACATTGACAACAAAATAGTACCAGTCGCTCGATCGGTTAAATTCTTGGTGTTATCAAAAATGTCTGGCATTCCACACTTGAAGTATGTGGCCGACGTATGCGAAAAAAACCTTAACATTTTGCGTTGCTTTTCTGGCGTATGGTTGGGTGGCCTTCCATGCTGCCAGAAATGACTTTACAGCGCCTTTATTCGTGGTCATTTCGAATGGGTCCTTTTATCGGGAACTGCGCAGCAAAATGGCATTTTACCATTAACAAAAAATACTATTAAGTGTCTACGTATTGTTTTGGGGGCCATGAAGTGCTCTCCTACAAACGCCTTAGAAGTTGAGTGTATGGGTCCTCCCCTTTCCTGAACACCGAAGACAATATCTCGCCGACAGATTCTCTTTCAAAGCGACAGTGGTAGAGCCACCCCACGCATTTCAAAATTAGAGGCTTTGACGACGTATACTGAAACAACAACTGGCTATTGGCCCTATAAAGAATCATCTTGCCTAAAGCTATCGAAAACTACGAGGTATTACCCCTCAACTCTACCAAAGCAAAATTAATCAAATTTTTGTCACTGATTTTAATTCCTCAATACCTCTGGTCTGAAGTGGCGCAGTCCAGGGAAAGGTGGAGAAATGGGGAGGCCTTTGCTCAGCAGTGGGACATAGAAATGTCTACATAAAAAAACAGAGTGTTTGGAGTATCTCACGAAGACGTCCCCAAATTCTGAAGGCGCCAACTCTTCTTACTAACGAAGTAAATAAGTCTGAAGAGACCGAATCTCAATGGTATGATCTTTCCTCAGGAGTGCCTCAAGGTGGTATTCTCTCTTCTCTTCTATTTTCAGTCTATATCAACTACATCCGAACTACATCTCCTCTTCGTATCATCTGTACGCGATGATCTCCAAATTTATCGCCACTTTTGCCCCTGCGATGTAGCTCCATCGGTGGAGGCACTGAATGCTAACCTCGAGAATGTGAAAGACTGGGCCTCGTCACACGGGCTATTGATAAACCCGACCAAATCACAAGCCATGATTTTAGAAACTAGACACTCTTTCCTTGTTATAAAAACCTCCTCTTCCTGTATTGTACAATGGCATCACAATAGAGTATACTCATAATGCGATAAACCTCAGGGTTATTTTTGGCAGCCAGCTGCCTTGGTCTCCACATGTCATTGAGGTCAGCAGACGGGTGTTTACGTCCTTCCACTCCCTCGGGCCACTACAATACTTCAATATACTTTATTGCACGGTAAATCTTTCAGAATCTCGGGATGGGGTTTATCGTCGGGCTGCGAAAATTTGCCCATGTTTCTCAATATCGCCAAGACTTGGGGTGGCTTCCGATTCGTCGTCGCCGTGGCTCTCATATTCTTTACTGTCTTTTCTTTATTTTGAGCAAAATCCGCGCTACCCCGGCTACCTTCGAGACCTCTTTAAGTATATCTTTTCAGAAGATCGACACTGGAGATCTCACTCGCTCTCACTCTTCGCCACACCAAGGCAAAACACCTCAGCATATGGGCACTCCTTCAGATTCTAGGCGGTTCGACTGTGGAACGCACATCCTTGCACTATAAGAGATAGTCCCACTATTTTCTCTTTCACAAACCGGGTAAAAGAGTATCTCTTGCGTTAGTAGGTATAGTTA
This sequence comes from Argyresthia goedartella, assembly GCA_949825045.1. Lineage (NCBI taxonomy): Eukaryota > Metazoa > Arthropoda > Insecta > Lepidoptera > Argyresthiidae > Argyresthia > Argyresthia goedartella. The sequence continues at coordinate 7,886,591 of OX463831.1, read as the reverse complement.
TATTATGTATATTATTATTATATGTAAACTGTATGTACAGGTTTATGTATGAATTTGTTCATAATTAGTAGTTATAGGTATATTGTTTTCCGTATTTTATAGATATTTAATTTACTTATATGTATTTTATTATACGTACGTAGATGAGATATTAGATACTGTGCACTGTCTACCCTTTCGTGGTATATTTTCGTACTTTCTTCCTTCCTTCCTTTCCTTTTCTCCTAAATCTCTTTTTAGAGGTAAGCTCGCCTTTGTACCTGTGTTACTATTTAAATATCTGTGTGCAATAAAGAATTATGAACGAACTAAACTGAAATCTTGAAATAAATAATTAAAAAAAAACAAACTATATTTTGTATTAATGTTGGTTGTATGTGAAGCCTCTGGAATTGCTCTCAGTTACTTAATAAGAGATGTTCTTTTTATGATTCCAAGAATTGTTCTTAGAAAAGTCTTTAAAGTTGATTCCTGTATTCTTTCAACTCTATTTCGTAACAATACGGTTTAAAGTTGTCTTTCGTCGGTTTTTCTGCCAGCGCAGGCCAAGTGTACTTATGATAAGATTGATAAGACTTCGTAGTAATTCGCAATTGTGGTGCAATTATTATCTATCTACTAAAAACTTGACACATATTGCTATCGGTTATAAGTTTCTTATACCCTACCTCAATTAAGTATATAGGGCTGATTAGTTATTAGAACCTGTATCTGTGTTTAAAATTCCTATGTTTTAACAACACAAAACAAATGACTAGATCGTTGTTGCCTAACCTTTTCCATCTTGTCACCCCTATGGCTGGCTGGAATGGAAAACTGTTTTTTTACTCCTCCCAAGGATAATAAAGCTGTGAATGAAACGATTATTTAGAATATATACACTTTCGACTGTTTGACGAGTTAGTTGGCAAATCCAAGTCGCCAATACTATCAATTTTTTTGAGTAGTGCATGTCGAATACCTAGGTGACCAACTATGAGATACAGCTGTTGGAAATTTCGCATGGCTAGCAAGCTTAGAAATGAAATGAGTAACGTAAAATAATTGTTTTGAAGGGGCGGCGCAAACAAAATTATCACTAGTCGGTGATACAGAGGCATCCCAGCTCAGGTAGTAGGGATCATGCATGAATCCCATGAACCCATCCGCCTTTGATAACCATGTTATTTACCCCCGCAGGGGTAATAAATATCTCTGCGGGGTTAAAACCCCCAGCTTAGGAACCACTAGCTATACCCTGAAATCAATATAACTAAATAATTTACAAATTCGTACATATGTGGCATTGCATGAAATGGTGCTCCCCTATTTGAACCATAAATTTCTCATTATTTTCCCGTAATGTATATATAATGACCGTTACGTTTACGTATTACTTATTACGTTTTTTTTTGGTTCAGTAGTTTCGGAGATGGGGGTAGGGGATAATTGGTATTTTTTGTCATGCATTTCAGGTTTCTGAAAAATTATTTGAGATCCTCGCAACAAGCCCTTTCATCTGATATGTCACACGATATGGTTTTGATTGTGAAATAAGCATTCAATTATTATTCAATTAAAAATGCTAGACGCATTTTTGATTTATTTTCTGATTTTCCCCCCATTTAAACCATACATTGATCAATATTTTTCCTGTTATATTCAAGTTAAAACTATGTTCCGTATCTAATATTTTGTTGCCTATTTTTTTTTTTTTTTAACTTAGCACTTCAGGTTTATGAATAAAATAATTTGAAATCCTTGCTACAAGACCTTTCATTAGACATGTCACTCAATTGACAAGACAAGAGTCTGCTGCATTACATTAAATATCGAGATCAATCAGTTCTTGATTTTAAGCTGGGCCCACGGTCCGTACAAAGTTGCCCATTGTTCTTTTTTATTTTATCTCTTTTTCTGACTTATCGATGGTTATTTCATTTGATAAACTACATACGGCTTTAGTTAAGGACTTGAAAATCATACTCATGACATAATGTAGAGCAATATTGATGGCCAAAGTCCAAATATGTATTAATGTGAGTTGAGAGAAACCGCTGTCTTACAATCATTCACTAATGGTTCTCTCATACTCAGCCCACATCGACCCAATCTCTCCGGTCCTGTGCCCATCGCACCCAGTGGGATCCCGACGACTTGATGATATCGTCGGACCATCGGGCTGGTGGTCTGCCCACTGGCCTTGTCGCTCCCCGTGGCCACCACTCTGTGGCTGCTTTGGTCCACCGTCCGTCTTCCCGTCCAGCCAAGTGTTCCGCCCATCTCCACTCAATCGGTCTCTGCATTGTCTAATTTCGGAATAGTCAAACATAATACCGAATTTTGAAGGCGCTATTACGTGCACTACTAGACTAACAGCTTGAAATCTAGCTTTTACCCGGATTCCATAAGTGCTATTTTTAAACTCGTATTTATTTTAACTATAATTGCGAAGCCTCTGGAATCGGTTACTACTACACTAAATATGGAGCATATTTCGCAGCAGTTTCGTTTAATCAGGTACTTGATCAACATCCTGGGTCGTTAACTAAGTGCCGTCGTGTAATCCACCTAGCCTTTTGATTACAATAAATAAATAAAGCTTCGTCAACAACGTTTAACAGACTTTTCAGTAAATTATGAATTGGTTGCTATGGGTCACTTTCTGTCCGAATAGTAAAGTTAGGTTGTGTTAGGTCACAACTATAAGTACAACCCGGAGCCGGGTGAAGTGGAGCGGAGCGAGGCGATCCCATGGAAAAAGTTGGAACCGCCTTGTGTTAATCATTTGCCTAGGCACGTTTAGCCAACTCGCTAAACGTGTCGTTCAATCACTTGCGCGATGGACATTTAGCTATTTGATTAAACGCTGGACCTTAGTTAGCGGCCTAGGCAAATGATTAAGTGCCTAATTTAACCTAATGGCGGTGACACATATCTGTACCAAATTCCCTTACCTAATTTACTTACACTCTTTAGTTTATTGAAGTATTCTATATACAGCAGAGTAAAAAATACTATTTGTTAACAGTGAATATTTTAGTCGAAGGATTTTCATTGAAATGGCTTTATTGATTGGCATTACGTCCTTGGCCCGAAATATTTGGTAGTACATGAGAATATATGAGCAGCCAGACGTCGTCGCATGGGTAGGATTATTCTGTCTGGGTCTGTTGTTGTTATACACCCAATGACTTTTATGTTTACTTCGATATTATGCATTGACTGATTGCTGAAATGTGATTTTTGATGTAGCCGGGATTGTTCTGTGGGATAAAAGCAGTGGCTGGGCAAAGGCTTCCCCTATCTCAGACTACTCTACCCTGTCCTGAGCCGCCCCAGCCCAGTCTGCCAAAATCTGCCCAGTAGGCTTATTAAGTTATTCTGACACTGAGAAGTTCTATCAGAATCCCTTTTTAACCTTTTTTTGGTTTGGTGGGAAATATATTCACACCAAATATGCAACTCTTTATCTTAGTGATAAAGTCCAAAATCCACAGTGGTTCACAGTTAATAATTTATTGTTAAACGCTGGTAAAACCAAGTGCACCAGATTCTCACTTCCAAATGTCAGGCAACTTGAGACCAGTTTAGTGTTAGACAGCAACACGTTAGAATTAATAAATGATACAAAGTTTCTTGGAATAACCATTGATAGCAAATTGCAGTGGGGACCTCACATAGATAAACTAGCTGGTAAATTAAGTTCTGCGGCTTACGCTGTTAGGAACATCAGACAAATCACAGATGTGGCTACATCGAGGCTAGTATATTTTAGTTACTTTCATAGTATCATGTCCTACTATGGTATCTTGTTGTGGGGGAAAGCAGCGGATATTCAAACTATTTTTAATTTAAAGAAAAGAGCTATTCGAGCAATTTATAATTTAAAAGGAACAGACTCCTTAAGAGAGCTTTTTAAAGAAATTGACATACTAACTGTAGCTAGTCAATTTATTTTGTACGCAAGAACCTTACAACATTTTCCAAATTTAGCTATAGCTGTAATGTTTAGTTAAGTAATAATCATATACTAGTTGCGTCCCGTTTTAGACTCGCGAAGGTTAGCAATTCTTTAAAGGGTCTGCACTCTCTACTACAATAAGATACCTCTGGAGATTTTGAAATTGCCATTTGAGCAATTGAAAAATCACGTTAAAGCCGACTTTGTCGAAAAAGGGATATTAAAATGTTCAAGATTACTTAAATGACGGGACTGTAAGGAGTTAATCTAGCTCAACACAGAACCTGCTGTTAATAATTTGTAATTATTTATTCCTGCTTATTAGCTATAATAATTAATATTGTGATATTTGTATTAGTGAAGCACAACCAATTTTTAAAAGAGATCTAAAAATCAACCTGTGGGGTTTCTACACCCTTCTTCTCCTGCAGTGTCTAATGTAGAGAAATGGCAAAAAATGACGTTTGCTAAGTATATGTAAATATCTACAGTAATAAAGAAATTTAGACTTTGACTTTGAGTGAAAAATTTTGTATCCTTATGTCCGGAAAGGGGTTAAATTTACCAATCGACATACCAAGAAAAAGCTCGTTTAAAGTATTCGTTTCCAGTTTTGTTGATCTGTCACTTTGAAAGGTATTCCGGTTAGGAAGTACATGATAGATAAGGCATCTGGGGCCCAATTCGGGTACACAATGACAGCTCAATGACAATTACAAGACGATTACGGTCAACTTTAGATATCCAATATGTGACGATTTTGTAATCCCATTCCCTTTGTTGATTAACTTAATTATTGTGCTTACCAATTAACTTAATTTTTACCATTATTGCCTAAAAAAATATTCTCCGAACGCCAAATATTGGTTATCTAAAGTTGGCCGTAATCGTAATGTAATTGTCATGGAGCTGTTACTGTGGACCGGAATTGGGCTCCAGGTCGTCCAGCCATCGACGACGTCTCGGCCTGCCTCTACGCCGGTATCCGTCTGGGGGCGCCCATTCGGTGGAAAGTCTGGCCCATTTCAGAGCATGCGGCTAGGAGTAGTCCCATTTGCCTACGAAGCCAAGGGTCCCGGGGTCGAGTCCCGGTGGCGGCAAATATTTGCTTGATGAGAAAGGATGTTTGTATCCTACTCATGATGGTTGTTTATCTATATAAGTATGTGTATCGTTTGTATAGTATTGTATTGTATAGTACCCAATATAAAGGGAATCCTAGTTTGGGGCTAGATAAATATGCGTAAATAGTGTCCAAGGTATTATTATTACTATTTCGGCCAGCGGTCTTTGCGCCTATGCCAGCAATGTCGTGTTTCTAACACGGGCAAATTAGATGTGATAATTTCTTGTAATAATCGAAATATCGTAATCAATAGCAGATTGTATTACTAGGTAGGTCAGCGTCAATCACACCCGGGCAAGTGAGGGTGCTTGTGGTTCGAGGGTGTAATAGATAACTTACACCCGAGTCTAATACACTATAGGCTTTTCATCACTAATGCGAGGAAATATAAAAAAAACTGTTTTCAATCATTTGAAAATCCAACGAGGCTCCTTCTATGTTTTTAGGGCAAGACCTCATATTTGTGGCGAACCCCGGCAACACGCTTCAAAGTTGGTTTTCTTGGTATTATGTGCAAACTTCGTCATTTTATATAGTCATCATCATGGCCTTATGACAAAGAGAGTAGTTTTAATGTTGGAGCGTCTGTCTGTCTGTGGCACCCGAGCGCTTAAACGGGTGTACTGATTTTAATGCGGCTTTTTTATTGGTAGATAGTACTTTATTACTATAGCACTTCACTGCGAAGATTCTAAGCTATGTTTTATTTAAATAGTTTCAGTGGTTCGAAGGTTATCCAGATTAATCCCTTAACGCATTTACGTCCTTACCGGACTTGGGTCGCGATGTTCAACCTTATTGCTTGGTAATAAGGTTGAACATCGCGACCAAGTTCAAAACCTATGATACCCATATGTGGTTAAGGGTTAACAAGAAATCAAGTGAACCAAATTTCAATCCCGGGTTTTTTTTATTTTTTTTATATTTTTTTTGTATGAAAAATATGGAATAAGAATACTTGTATTATAAAATAAATACAGTATTGTTGTAATTATAATGTAATACGGCGCTGCCGTTGTGGCTCTGCCTATCATGCGAGAGGTCCCGGGTTCGATCCCCGGCTGGGGATATTGGACAAAATAATCGCCAGATCTTGGTTTTATACATATAAAACCAAGCTCTGGCGACGTGTTTGATGTCGCTACTTCTGGTTCCCACGACACTCAGGGTATCCTAGTGTGGGGCAAGAAGCAATGTTTGCCTATATATAAATGTTTATGTTTTAAAATAATGAACACCTACCAAATTACGCAACTATGACTTTTCGTTTCGTCTTCTTAGGTGACATTGATACCTTATCAGTTTTGGTGCGAATAAATAAATGATAGTGATAACACCTGTGACATTATTACACCACTCATGAATGCACAAACTGAGCCCAAATAGAGTGCAACTTAAATAAAACTCTTGTCGAGAAATACCTCCCAGTGCCAGGATTGAGTGCCAGTCAAACTTTGAGACTGCACTCTGTATTTGTGCATCGGGGCCTAAATTATGCTCCTTATCAATGAATATGCATACGTTTGGTATATATTAACGATTTCTACGTTTTCAACATCCTGCGCTACCTTATTTTCGATATTCATTGAACACATCAGCTCCCGGCATCGTACGATTGGGTAAGTGGGGCCCACGCACTAGACGGCTGCAGTTGCGGTTTGCCAGTCGCGATAATACAAAACTATTTCATTTGCACTAGGAAGCTCAACCGCGGCGGTCGCTCGGTATGCTGCCGGGGCGGCTAGCCGCATCGGAAACCGCCTAGTGCACGGGCTACCAACCGAGGAGGCGCGCCCCCTAAGGAGTGATCCAAAGGGGACCGTGGAGACCGGCTCCACAACTGGATTTATTAAAATTAATAATTCCACGTCGCAGAAATGAAAATATACATATGAAATTTCAGGGGCGGTTTGCGCCGCCCCTCACATCACGATTCTCGTGTTTTTTTGTGAGCTGGTTCGATAATTAAATGATAAATGTTTTTTTTGTCGATTCAGTTTTTGGATTTTTTTCAATTTAATTCAATAACGGAAAGTTGGCGCCGGATATAGTATATAATAGCGGAATGAAATTTACGAGCACAGAGAGTGCTAAGGCCAGAACTTGACAGGCACCATAAAAAATCACGTGAATATGTGAAATGGACACCCGACCATAGGGGCCTCGTGTACCGATGAGGACAGAGTAGCCCTAGTAGCACCAGATTATCTATTTATTAATTTATTTATTTAAGGGGTTACAACAGGACAGATTATAGTACAGAAATAGACAGAAGATAAATACACAATAAATAAAAATCTAACCAATCCCTTAGGGTATCCCACTTATTAGATAAGTGGTGTAAAAGGTGAGCTCCTAGTGAGCAACAAACTCAGAGTACATATTTGAAAGAACGAAAAAAAGAGAAAAAGACGAAAAGAAAAAGTAAATAAAAAGAGCACATTATGAACAAAATATACAGTAACACACCTACAAAAATAAAGTGGATATAATGGAAATATTGTGTTATACACAGAGTAGAAATAAAATAATTGAATAAAATTAGATTTAAATTGCAATACCTGTCGCATTGATCAATATTCAAGCAGTGTTATTGTCGACTTTGGAGAACAACGCTTACGAATGGTGTGTCTGAGCCGATTAATAGATGGGTCGAACAAATCAACTTCTGTGAAGTTTTTATCATGGTCTGCACAAAGGCGATGTAGTGGCGCCCTTTTACCAGCATTGGTGCGAGTAGCTTTCACGTGGAAGAGCCGCTTATGCCGGGGAGCTCTCCGAGGAATATGGTACGTTACTTGGGAGACAAGCTCTGGGCAGTTATAAGAACTAGTGCAGATTCGCTGGAGAACAACAGCGTCAGCGATTGTGCGACGTGCAGTGAGGGCCATCTGTCTATAGTGTGTAAGCAGGTTACCATATGACTTCTTAGGAGACCTGACACGGAAGTTTAGACAACGAAGAAACTTTTTCTGCACACTTCTCTTAGAAAGGGATCCAGACAGGGGATGCATATTCAAGATGGGATCGAACAAGACAGCCATAAAGCGTGAGGAAGGATTTAGGTTTCCTGAAGCTCTTCGTTACACGTAGCAGGAAACCAAGCATCTGTTATGCTTTTTTGGTGATGTATGCGATATGTGCGTCGATAGTCAACTTTTCATCAAAATATGGATTTCCCTATAGACCTTCAGGTCATCCGCGTACAGTAAGTATTTGGAATGTTGAAAACACTGTCCAATATCGTTAATGAAGATAACAAAAAGAAATGGGCCTATAATTGAACCTTGAGGAACTCCAGAAGTTACCAGAACCGCACTCGATAGTTTACCATTGAGTACAATAGCTTGGTGCCTATCCTCTAAGTAAGATGCGAACCATCGGAGTAAGTCACCTTTAATTCCATTGTACGCCAGTTTTTTAAGAGCAGCGAATGGTCGACTTTGTCGAATGCTTTCTTAAAGTCTGTGTAAACCGAGTCTATGGCAATATTGTGATCCATGGATTCAAAGAGATCGTTCGAATAAATGAGGAGGTTGGTAAGTGTGGAGCGCAGTCTGACAAAGCCATGTTGTTTTGGATCCAAGAATGGCTCTATAAGAGGATAAACTTTATTGTGGACTAGTTTTTCGAAGGTTTTGGCTAGGGTAGATAAAAGAGAAATGGGGCGATAATTGGAAACCTCGTTTTTAGGACTTGACTTATGGATGGGAGTGACGTATGCAAGCTTCCACACTGACGGAACAACGCCTTCTTGCAGAGATTTATTAAATATTATTGTAAGTGCTGGTGAGATATATTCGTACACATTTTTAAGGAGTATAGGAGGGATTTTATCTGGTCCCGCTCCCTTGGTGAGGTCTAACTGACGAAAAACTGATGCAACCTCTGGCAGAGTCAAAACTAAGCTGGACAAGTGAAGGGGACTATTTGCATTGTCAATAAGATTTAGTTCGGCCCAATTCGGCGACACGCCAGAATTTGGCTCAAACACGGACAAGAAGTATTCAGAGAAGAGTTCAACAATCTCATCAATGTCGTGGGAGCTGGTGTCTCGCGATTTCATAACGGAAGGGTAACCAGTATTAGTTTTTTTGAGGGCGGTAGTGTATTTCCAAAAAAATCAAAATTCAAAATTCAAAAAGAGCCATTCCATAAGAAACACATAGGTAACATTTGGAGAATGTCAAATCTTAAACTAACACATGTATAAGGTACAGGGAAATATAGAACTCAATTTGAATTCCGTCACCTCAATGTTTTAGATGCTGGAGGCAAAGAGGCGACTAGAAACCTCCAGCATTATACGTTATTTTTTGCAGAATTGGAGCAAACACCTTCCCAAGCTTTCTTGTCTTCTACATAATCTGATATTTTGTAGTAACCTTTTTTAATAAGTGATTTTTAACAACATTTTTAAATTTATTTACAGACAATTCTTGTAACTCAGTCGGTATTTTGTTGTAAAAGCGAATACATTGCCCTTTAAAAGATACATTAACCTTATGGAGCCTAGTAGTAGGTATAGCTAGTTTATTCCTATTTCTAGTGTTGACATTGTGCCTGTCGCTATTCTTAGGAAATTTATCAATATTTTTGTGGACTTACATTAGGTTTTCATAAATATACTGACACGGCACTGTCATAATGTTAATTTCCTTAAATTTACAACGCAGTGACTCTCTGGGACCCACATTGTAGATTGCACGAACAGCCTTCTTTTGCAGCACAAATATTATGTTAATGTCTGCAGCGTTCCCCCACAGCAGTATGCCGTAAGACATAATGCTATGGAAGTAGCTGAAGTAAACTAGTCTAGCTGTTTCCACGTCCGTAAAAAGACGGATTTTTTTAACTGCATAAACTGCGGAACTGAGTTTTTTTGATAGCTTATCTATGTGTGGGCCCCACTGAAGCTTATTATCTAAGGTGATTCCTAGGAATACCGTGCTATCTACAATTTCTAAATTTTCACCTTTAACATTAACATTAGCCGAGACTTGTTTAAAATTGGGGAGTATAAACCGAATACATTTAGTTTTGTTATTGTTCAGTAAAAGATTATTAGCACTAAACCAATTGGTTACCTTTGAGATTGCATTATTCACATCGTCAAAGTTCAAACTGCGTCGTTTCATTTTAAACAAAAGTGAAGTGTCATCTGCAAACAGTACAATCTCATGATTATCTCTGACAAGATGTGGCAGGTCATTAATATAAACCAAAAACAGGAATGGCCCGAGTATGGAACCCTGCGGTACACCCATAGTAACAACAGACCCTGGAGATCGTTTTCCATTAATGTTAACTCTCTGTATCCTGTTATTTAGATAAGAAGAGAGAAGATCTAAAGAGTTATCCTTAATTCCATAGTGATGTAATTTCGTGATCAATGTCCAATGGTCAACGCAATCAAAAGCCTTATACAAATCGCAAAATACTACTAGAGCATCATGCGACTCCTCCCAGGCATCATATATATGTGATATTAACTCAATACCGGCATCAGTAGTTGATTTGCCTTGTGTAAAACCAAATTGTTTACAGTGGAGCATGTTGTTGGTGTTGAAATGTGTAAGAAGTTGATTTAAAATTACTTTTTCAAATACTTTACTAAATGTAGGCAATACCGATATCGCTCTGAAGTTAGAAGGGTCAGATGTACTACCCGATTTAAACAAAGGTACTATTTTACTGTGTTTCATTAAATCAGGAAACACGCCAGCATCAATAGATGCATTAAATATGAAAGCTAAATCAAGTGCAATAATATTTATTAGGGGCTGCACAACATGAACAGAAATATCCCAGAGGTCTGCAGTTTTCTTAACATTTATTGATTTAAAGGCTTTAATAATATCTTTATCATCTACATAATTAAACGAGAATTGATTTTCACATCTAGATACATAGTCTTTTAGCAAAGATTCAGCGACTACTTTGGAAGAGTCTAAAGACTTTGTAGTAGAGATTGGGATGTCAGTAAAAAAAAATCAAACGCTTTACTACATCAATATCATTTTTGAAAGTAATATCATCATTTTTAATTCATATTCGTTGTTTTTTATACTGACCTTTCCAGTCTCACTTTTAATTATATCCCAAGTTGATTTAATTTTGTTTTCACATTTTCTTATTTTAGATCTGATATAATTTGATTTTGCAATTTGACAAACTTTTTAAAGATTTTTGAGTACTTTTTTACTTTATCCATGAACTCTTCACTATGATTCCATTGTTTTTCACTATATAATTCATATAAATTTTGTCTACTTTTAAGTATACCAACTGTGGCCCACTTACTAAAGTTAGGTTTGTCTGAGACCACAATCGATCTGGTAGTAAATACTGCATTGAACGCATTGCTGAATTTGTAAAAAAAATTACAATATGACTCATTAGGGTTATTATTAGAGTAATTGATAGGTAGTTTGCTATCCCAATTCAATTTAAACCTTTCAAACCGATGTGCAGTCACAGGTATGTATTGTATCTTTCTTGTAGAACTTTTTTTAAGTTGAATTTCTAGTCTAATGTATTGACCTAAATGGTCTGACTTTAAATTACTTATAATTTTTTTAAGTACAATTTTTTCATTTGGATAAGCAAATATATTGTCTATACAATTTGCTGAGGTTTCAGTTATTCGAGTAGGTTCCATGAAAAGTGGCTTTAAGTTGTGAGAATTAAATAAGTTAGTTAGTCTCGTACTAAGGGAGTAAGTTTCTAATAAATTTACATTGAAGTCTCCACATATCATAAGAGTTTTATTAGATTTTGATACTTTAAATAATATGTCATCCATGACTTTTTCAAAAACATCAAATGAACCTGATGGTGGGCTGTAAACGCTTATTACAATTATGCGCTCCAATTCAACACATGCTACTTCAATGTGGCTTTCAACTGATAAACATACTATGTCATTACGATTTTTGAACTTTGTGTTTATTTAGAAATATTAGAGAGCCTCCACGAACAGCATGTTTTTTATATCCACCTTGACAGATTCCTCGACAACACTTACATATTTTTTGTTACAGATGTCGATCTCGTGTTTACATTTGGCGCGTAAATTCGAAAATCAATTGTAGTCCGCCACCGTCTTATTAACTTTCCACTTCTGCCACGCTTTATCCTTGAGGTTTAGTAGTTTTATCAGATGTTTAGAGAACCATATGGGATATTTACGTGACTTGGCTTTAAAGCGGGGAACAGCCATATCAATAATATAGTATAGGTGTTTATAGAATAAGTTTAGAGCTTTCTCTGCAGTCAGGTGTGTCAGTTCAGAGGCCCAATTAATATCAAGTAGCTCCTTGACAGCTACTACATAGTCTGTTTTATAAAAGTTAAGTTTACTGTTATTATCATTTGGCAATATTTTTTCAGAGATGTTGGTAGACAGTGATATTTCCAGTGGCGGGTGGTGTCTATCAACGTTTAATACCGGTTGTGTGGAAGTGACTACATCCATGCTTACTATATTACTGAGGATTAAGTCAAGAGCCCGGTTGTAAATATTTCTAGTATTATTAAATTGTAGCATGTTTAAGAGTGACATGGTGTTGGAAAGTAGTTTGTTAACCTCGGTTGTTAAGTACTCATCGGATAAAGTGCAGCCTCTTGAGCCATCCCGGAATTGCCAATCAATACCTGGTATGTTATAGTCGCCTAACAGACAGAAATTATAGCCGGGCATTTCAATAAAGACGTCTTGAGCCTTAACTAAGTGTGATTCATAAATGTTATAAGGGGAAGAATCGGGTATATATACTGCACACATAATAAGGCCAGAACGATGGTCATTTGGAAACACCAGATAGATCTCCTCCACACTCGGAGATTCCCAATCCCGCCTGCGGTTAACCTGCACCGAGTTCCTCACAGCCACCATAACTCCACCGCCGTCCATCTTATCTTAAGAGAGAGTGAAAAAGCGTCGCCCCGCGCAGTGGAGAAGGTTTATTCCAATCATGACACGTCAGGCAGTGAGTTACCAAATGTGTGTACAGAGCAACAGGTTGTTGAGAATACAGATACACATACCACATTCTTCACTGGTCTCGGATGTGTATATGTGTGTGATGTCGCTCTTTCTGGTTCCCACGACACAGGGTTTCTAGTGTGGGGCCAGAAGCAATTTAAGTGTCTATTATAAATGTATGTTTGTTTGTTAAATGGTCAAGATACTCTACACTTCAGCATGATAATGAAAATGATGAAAACTCGCGGATTTGGATTCTTAAAACTTCTTATAAGGAACCGGCCATTACGGCCGGAGGTATACCTAACTCTCCCACTAACTGTTCGCCGCGTTAAGGGCCCAGTCCCTCGATAAATCTTGAGCACAAATATTGGGGTAAAAAAAATCTGTAAAAACACGGTACTTTACGAAATGTAGCCACCTAACATGTTTATGGTAATTATAGCAAGAACATCACCGGTTAACAAGGTCGTCTGCGCAACTTGACTTGGCATTTTCTAACATTTTATTAAATCGGAGTAGAGCAGCGATGTTTGGTTGCAATAATATGACAGTGATTTAAACTTATTTCGAGCACAATGTATTTTGTTAACGAATAAACGATAAGATAAGATGAATAAAAATCCATAAACAAAGGCTGGTATTTAATCGCACATCAAAAATACTGATTTGCGCAGCAAAAAAGGATTAGCAAAAACACTTTATGTTTTAAATATTTAATGATAATAATAATAATAATAATAATAATAATAATTCTTTATTTTTAACATAATACAATGTCTTAAATCTACAGTAACCCTGAAGCCTGTGGTAGTATACACTGTGTTACAGGCTTCAGTATTTACTTAACTCAGTTACATAGATCGTTTGTAAACATGTTAGCGTAAAGAAAACACGAAAATAAGGTATGTATTTACAAAAATATGTTAAGTAAAAAGAAAGTTATTAAGACTCCTTATGTGACCTGCGTGTGTATATGCATGAGGGTGAGGGTGTGTGTGTGTGTGTGTGTAAGGGTGAGTGCGTGTGTTGTGAGTGTGTGCGTGATCGTGAAATGTAAAGATTTAAGATGCATAGTTAAATAATTGCTCAATTGCTTCATAGTCAAACTCCTTAAACCAGTTGTGTATATATATTTTAAGTGTATAAATATTATGTCGTCTTATAGAGTTGCTTTTGTTTAGTTTGTTATAAATACGTGGTGCATTGTATAAGAAATGTCTTCTAGCAAAGGCAGACCTAAAGTTGGGTAATGGGACTATATCTACCCTTTTTCCAATGTGATCAGGAATTGGATGGATATTACGGTGAAATCTGCAAACACATTGGAGAATGTATAACTTCCTGACTGTAAGTTGTTTGGACTCTTTGTATAATGTAGTCGTAGGGTAGCGAAAAGGTAATCTTTTCATTACCTTAAGAAGAGCCCGTTGTGCACGCTCAACCTCTATCAAATGTGTCTTTGCAGCACCCCCCCAAGAAGTAATACAGTAGGTGAGAACAGATACAGCCAGCGCCTTGTAAGTACGTATTAACATATCCTGACTAAGAACATCCCTAAGACTCTTAAAAACGTATATAAGTTTCCTAGTACGACCGGCAACAGAATTTATTTGCGGAATCCAGGATAACTTATCATCTACCACAACCCCAAGGTACTTAGTGGTGCTTGAACGTTCTAGAATAGGACAATCACAGGAAGGTAATACTGGTAATTCACGCGCACACCTATTACAAGGATAAGTATGAATTTTCAATTTGAAATTTTTATCTGGATTTGTAGCATCAGTTTTCCGAAAACATAAATATTTAGTCTTGGAGGTGTTAAGAGACAACAAGCTATCCTCAAGCCATGCCGTCACATGCTTCAAACCAACTTCTGCCATTTCAAAAACATCTTTCCAGGTTTTAGCACTGTATAATAAAACGGTATCATCCGCAAACATTAAAATGTCCGCTCCTATTAACTTATTATCACAAAGACTGTTTATGTAGGTGAGAAAGAGAGTAGGCCCTAACGTACTTCCCTGGGGAACACCATAAGTGCAAGCGTCAGGATTACTCTCCTCACCCTCTATACGTACAGTCTGGCTCCTTCCATTAAGATAATTTGTGAACCACAGCAAAGGGAGGCCCCGTATTCCGAGGTTTTCTAGACTAGAGAGTAATATTGGGATGGAGACAGTGTCAAACGCCTTCTTCAGATCTAAGAACACGCCCAGACATTTGTCCCCCCTTTCTAGTCGATTTACTATAATAGATGTAAGGCGCAGAACAGCATCTTCAGTAGATCTATTCTTACGAAATCCAAATTGTCCCATAACTAGGAGATCATTATTTTCCAAAAACGTGACAAGTCTTTTATTTGCAATCTTCTCCATCACTTTAGACAGACAGGATAGTAGAGAAATGGGTCTATAATTAGTTGGCTGTAATTTATCACCTGCTTTATAAACTGGGGTTACAACAGCTTTCTTAAAGATTGTTGGGAAAATTCCAGTATCAAAACTTAAGTTACAAAGGAATGTAATGGGCTTAGCAAGGATATCATCATTATCTTTTATTATCTTTGTCGCAATGTTATCCACTCCTGGCGCACTGCTTGATTTAAGGCTATTAATCGTGTGTCTAACCTCTACTTCATCAGTGGAGAACATAGATAATGAGTTGACGGGTGTTTTATTAGATCTAGCCTTGGAGGCCAATGCAGAGTCTGTTGTTCTGAGTTTGTTTAGAGTTTAATCAGCTAGTTTTTTGCCAATAGTACTAAAGTACTTATTAGTAATATCTAGTGATTCTGTTTTAGATTCTGTAATTTTTAATAAATTGTGAGCAGGTATATTGGTAGAACTAATATTTCCAACCTCTTTAATAAGCTTCCATGTAATTTTTTTATCTTTAGAGTAAATTTCAAATTTTGTAACATAGTATTGTTTTTTTAATTTTTTTATCATAAAATTACACGTATTTCTATATTGTTTATATTCGTTGTTAAGGTTATTGTCGTTAGGAGTTTTCTTTTGTTTGAGCTGTAACTTGTTCCTTATTCTTAGAGATTTTAGTACACCGGGGGTAATCCATGGTTTCAATGGCCGTTTCCTGCAGGAATTTTTTATAGTTTTTGTGCAGTTACCAACTATGTCCTTTAGTTTTCCCACAAGATACTCCGCAGCCACATTAGCATCAGAAAGGGAAAAATATTCATCCCAGTTTTGAAGGGCAAGTGCTTCTCTGATAGCATTGTAATCCACACAAAGTTTGTCTTTAGATTTAGCTTGCCTGGTATGCGAGTTATCAATAATTAATAAAATTGGAGAGTGATCAGTGAACCTGTCAAACACAAATGTCAACCATTTGTGTCTGGACTTAATCATATAGTGATCAATGCATCTGGTATATCTAGTGGGTATATTAATTCCAGGAAGAAGACCGTGATAAGCCATTTGAGTCAGGTAGTTGGCAGTATGATTTAATATTTGTACTTAAGTTTATGTTTTAAGTATTTTTTGTTGTTCTTACATGTTGAACCCAGGAAGGATAAAGTGGGCTTCGCTTCGCTCATCCTCTTTACCTTTCACTTAAGCTAATGCTGCAAATATAAGGGATATTTGCTGTGCAAATCAGTATTTTTGATGTGCAGTTTAATATTTCCCAGGAAAAAAACATCTCTACAAACATAAGGTCTAAAAACCTACTTGCTGCCTACTTTACTCTTGGATTTACATAAAAATCCATACTGACACACGTTTTAAAGAAATGACGATATGGACTTAAGTTTCCCTAAATATTTACTTAAATAAGTTGGGTCGCCATTGTACCAGGAGCGCTGGCAGGTTTTCGCGGCACCACGTAATATACGACATCGTTCGTAGGGCGTTGGTATCGGCCAACGTTCCTAATGTGTTGGAGCCGCCAGGTTTGTGCCGGTCGGATGGGAAGCGACCGGATGGCTTGTCCCTGGTACCTTGGGAGAGAGGGCGTTCCCTGCTTTGGAATGCGACCTGCGTCAGCATCTTTGCAGCCTCCCATGTCAGGTCGACGACGGCCCGCGCTGGTGCAGCTGTCGAGTCTGCCGCAAGACAGAAGTCTCTAAAGAATGCCGCACTCATGGGAAACTACATCTTTGTGCCTCTTGCGCTCGAGATTACTGGGGTTTGAGGGACAAGGGAAAATATTTGTTAAGGATCTGGGGCGCCGTCTAAGGGATAGTGGTTTTTGACTATCGCTCTGGGGAATTTCTGATGCAAAGGATCTCCCTGGCGGTGCAGCGGGGAAGTGCTGCAAGCGTCATGGGAACCTTAGCCTCGGCAATGTCCCGGGGTGGTTTATTCGCGTAGTTGTTTCTTCTTTTGTTTTTATTTTATTTTTAACTTATATTTGCATAATAAGATAAATGTCAATCCCATAAAAAAAGCTTAATAAATATGTCACCGTATGATTGTCGAAACCGTTAGTTTATAATCTTACGTGTTTTTCTCTCGTTAGTTTACAAACTATCGATAAATTGTGAAATTTACCGTATTGCTTACGATGTGACGGGTTAGTTTATAATACCGTTAAATTGTGAACTGGTTTAAACTTGAATTGCAAACGAAATACCAGGGCAAACACTGCGGCAGATTAGGTGAAGACTAGAGGGAGCGAGCGCAGCTAAGCCACCGAATAGTCTTCGTGTTAGGTTGACATGTAAGAACAAATTAAACGTAAATTCTATACCCTGTCGGTCTATAGTTTATATACTAACGGTTTTGACAATCTTACTGTGACATATACATTAATTCGGTCTATAACAACGAATCGATGAACATTTATTTATTTATTTATTTATTTATTTATTTATTTATTTATTTATTTATTTATTAGTACAGTTAAATGCACAACATTACAGACAATGTCCAATTCATTGTACATATACAAATAAAATATATACACTTCCATTTAAATCATAATAAATTATAGTATTTTACATGTCAGTGCAATAAATGTCAACAATAATAATAATAATTCAATGATAAAAATGTCATTGCAGTCATTTGGAATTATACCTTAATTATATAACACAACCCTGTCATACATTCTCCTCGCAGAACCTTCCACATTCTCGCACAATATGCCTCCATGCATCACCAAACAGATCAGTCAGTGGTGCTGCAGCCAACAGAGCGTTGAGACTGTCCCGCGCCCTCACCAGCGGAGACTGCTGGCGCGCCACCGTGCGATGCGCGCCGCACGCTAATAGCCGCTGGTGCCTGCGCGCGCGTAGATATTTGTCGGGCACGAATAGCGCGCATACGGCACCGACAAGCGCGACACAGTCACTGTCGCCTCGCAACAATCGACACACAGTCAGAAGCTGCTCGGTATTACGTCTAACCTCTAGTGAGTTGTATCCGAGCATACCCAATATGAAAGCGGATGGATAAAGGTAAGGATAGTATCCAAATTTCCTCTTATAAAGGTATCGTAGGAAAGTTTTGTTTACCTTCTCGAGCAAAAAAAAGTATGTAAGAGCCCGCAGCGGGCTTGGATGGGATCCGCCCCGACATACTGAAGGAGTTAATTTCAGTGGCGGCTGGGGATAGCGGTGCGACTCTCCTGCGTTCACTAGTTAATTTAGTGAACTTTATGCTTAAGGGAATGGTCAATAGGGAAGTGTGCCCTTTTCTTTATGGCGCTTCCCTATGTGCTCTGCATAAGAAGGGCGGGGGGATTCGTCCCATAGCAGTGGGCGGTCCTTCGGCGCTTAGTGGCCAAACTCGGATGCAGGGCAGCCAGGGGAGTCGCATCATCTATTCTTCAGCCGCAGCAGTTGGGGTTCGGAGTACCTTTAGGTTGCGAGGCCGCAATCCACGCCACCCGAGCGTTTTTGTTCGATCGGGAAAACTCCGACAGCGTCATTGTGAAGGTTGACCTCCAGAATGCATTCAATACAGTTGAGCGAGACGTCATTCTGGGAAAGTTCAACGAACTGGTTCCGTCCCTCTATCCGTTACTCCACCAGTGTTACTCAAGCCCAACCAACCTGTATTTTGGTGAAAATCTGGTGGAGTCGCGGGTGGGTGCGCAACAGGGTGACCCCCTCAGCCCACTGCTATTCAGTTTGGCCATCCATGACGTTGTTAAATAATTGAGTTCCCCTTTGAACGTCTGGTACTTAGACGATGGTACCATCGGGGGACCACTAGAGACAGTTGTAGCTGATTTGAAAACGGTTATCAGTGGCCTGGGGGACTTGGGTCTCCGCCTGAACTCAGAGAAGTGTGAGGTGTTTTCTTCCTCTGGTGACTTGGCACAAGGTTCCAGAGCTAAGCTGGAGGAATTGATGCCGGGGCTGAAAGTTCTTGATAAACCTGATGTCACTCTGTTAGGCGCGCCCATTTTTCCGGAAGGCGTTCCGGGGGTTCTGCGAGGAAAGTTGAAGGCCCTGGCTGGGGCTAAGCCACATCTCAAGGAGTTGTCCGCGCATGTGGCTCTTACTATTCTCAGGAGTTGTCTGTCCCAGCCAAGGTTAACCTATATTTTGCGAACTGCTCCGGTTTGGCTGTGCCGAGGGGAGACAGACGCTTATGACGAGGCGTTGAAGTGTCTTTTGGAGACTATTTTAAACGTTAATATGTCTCCCTCACAGTGGTCGCAGGCAGCGATGCCTATACGGTTTGGTGGTCTCGGCGTTCGTCGCCTTCGGGACACGGAACTCCCCGCCTTCTTAGCCTCTTCGCGAGGGGTGTTAGAGCTTGTCACTCGTATTTTGAATATTAATGGTGACGGGTTCAGCATCCCATTTGCGGACGAGGCTCTTCAGCTGTGGCGGGTACGTTGCCCGGCGGGAGACGTTCCGGAGAAGCCAGGCGTGCAGCGCTCCTGGGATGAGGAGATATGTAAGTCGACACTTGACGGGTTGTTGGGGCAGTCCTCGGGAGCGGAGCTTGCTCGTCTGCGCGCGATCTCCCAGCCGGAATCTGGTGCTTGGCTGCATGCGTTGCCGTCTCCTCATTTAGGCACCCATCTAGATGACAACTCCCTGCGCGTGGCCGTGGCGCTTCGGTTGGGATGTAGCATTTGCGAGCCACACCGCTGTGTTTGCGGTGTATCAGTCGATTCGCTGGGGCGTCACGGACTACACTGCGTCAGAAGTGCAGGGAGGCAGTCTCGTCATCACTCCATCAATGACATCGTCCGGAGGGCTCTCGTCTCGGCTAACATACCAGCGGTTCTTGAGCCGCCTGGTTTGTGTCGCAGCGACGGGAAACGTCCGGACGGTGTCACTTTGATACCTTGGGAGAGGGGCCGTAGCCTTTTGTGGGATGCGACGTGCGTGTGCACTTTCGCGGCATCTCATATAGGCTCCACCATGCAGACTGCTGGTGCGGCTGCGGAGTCGGCGGCGCGGCAGAAATGCGTTAAGTACGCACAGCTGATGGGGAGTTATTGGTTTGTTCCATTGGCCATCGAGACCACGGGGGTGTGGGGATCGCAGGGTAGGGCCTTCATCAGGGACATTGGGCGTCGCTTGAGGGACCGAGGCCATGACTACCGCTCCGGAGCGTTCCTGGTGCAAAGGGTCTCACTTGCTGTGCAGCGCGGCAACGCTGCCAGCGTAATGGGTACCTTTGGTCCGGGAGCGTTCTGGGGTGGTTTATTTGTGTAGTTTTACGTATTTTAGATTTATTTATTATTTAAGTAGGTTATTATTATTTGGAATTACCTATTTAGGACGATTCACTGACAGGCGTTTTTGAGTGCCGATTTTCTGATTATAATTAAATTCATGTGGATAAAAAATGTCATAATTAGGCACTTTCTTAATGTTATATAAATGTAAGAGCTTTCGTGCGGATTCCAAACAACTGAGCTAGATTCAAGTTTGGTTCTCACTAGGGCCGTGTATAGAAGCTGGACCACACCCAGATTCCGGAAATCCTTACTATTTCGTATCACGAACCCCAATCTTTTAAAGCATTCCTTGGCTAAAGTGATCGCTCATGGAATGTAAGTTTGGGGTCGAACATAACACCGAGGTCCTTAATCGAATACACTCGAGACAAAGACTCCGTACCGAGTGCATACGTCGCGTTTATAGGCTGAGAAGAGTGCGTAAATGACAGAACATAACACTTGGCATTATTAAATAGGAGTTTGTTGTTCACACTCCACCTAAGAACCGCGTCTAGATCATCCTGCAGCAAACTGCAATCATCCTCTGAACTCACGGGAAGTATCAGTTTCAGATCGTCCGCATATAGAAGGCAATTGGCGTATTTCAGGTCTAATTCCAGGTCATTTATCATAATGATAAATAACAACGGACCCAGAATAGACCCTTGGCTAACGCCCGACCGTGTATGGTACGGTTGGGACTCAAAGCAGCCGTGTCGCACATGTTGCTGGCGGTTCCTGAGGTAGTCAGCGAAGAAAACCAACAGCCGTGGGGCAAAACCAATGGCACACAACTTCTTCATTAGGACGTCGTTATCGACACTGTCGAACGCCTTACGGAAGTCCATATAGGCGACGTCCACCTGACATCCCATGTTCATGCACTCAGACACAATCTCGACTAGCGTCAGCAAGTTGGTGTTTACTGAGCGGCGACTCCTGAATCCGTGTTGCGAGTCAGTCAGATAAGGCGCAATCTGCGAACTGATTTTGCCTAACATATATCATTCATCAAATTTCTAATGAGACTGATGTAACTTCCGGCTCATCCGTTCTCTGTACACCTACAACTTTAGTTTCCCAACCTTTTTCACTATGTGCCCCCCTAGAATGCTCGGGTTTAAATACCGCGCCCACTTTATATAAGTGAAGTAAAAATCTATGATTATTTTGTTAGTAAGAAGGGCCAAAATGTGGGTTTATGAACTTATGAGAGAAGGGAAAGGCTAAGTTAGTAATTAGAGTATTGATGCAAGTGCAACACTTGTTGTAAGGGACGGTGCAAGCCACCCCTGAAATTTAACATGGCCCACAAAGCAACAATAAACCAATAAGAACTGCAATATATTCTGTAACTGTGAAATCAATCCCAATAACTTTCAAAATGATGTTTCGATAGCTGTTTGCCTACTTCAAATTTACGTTTACTAATCAGAACGCGACTATTTCACATGAGATGTCATGTAAAGCGATTTTAAGTTGGATTTGAAAGGAATCGGAATATGTCAAGAAATACAGTATCGAGGTGCTGGTAAGAAAGACGGTGCCAGCCGCCCCTGAAATTGAATTGAAAAATTTCAAAAAACTGAATCGACAAAAAAATACTATTTAATTACCGGCTCACAAAAAAACACGAGAATCAGTTGATGAATGCGGCCTATAGAGGACAAAATTCGAACACACATCCGAACATACGAAAGCATTTTTGCCCAATCCTGAAACGGAGATGCTTCGCTCGATCGGTTAACTTAAATTGCAAAGGAAATAGCAGGGCAAACACTGCGGTAGCTTAGGTGAAGACTAGAATAGTCTTCGTGTTAGGTATTGACATGTAAGAACAAAATAAACGTAAATTATGAACCCTATTGGTCTGTTTACAATTTGTCGTTACTTTACAAACTAACGCGTTAGTTTATAAAGTAACGGTTTTGACAATCTTACGGTGACATATATAATGTCTGATCACCTGTTTTTTTCCATTCTTATGTAATTTCTTGTTGTTTCTATTCTTTGTTTTCTTATTCTATGCCTACTTGTTGTATTTTCTGTATTCTGTTTTGTGTATTTCAACGTCTGCACAAACGCTTTATCTATCTAATTATCCATATATCTAAAATTTACCTAATTTGGGTCGAACAATTATTTTTTGGTTGTATCTTTTCACTCAATTCTATAAAAAGTTAAACATAAGCCCTCAAATAACCGTATCTTAATAAATGGATTCGTCATTTATTGCTAGAGTTAAGGCACGTGGCAAAGGAAATCGATCCTCGAACCAACGTCCTTGGGTATTAGAGATCAGTAATCAGTTCTACCAACGACGACGCGTTTTGCCCACTCACGCGGCGATGGGCTAGTCCCCTGTAGTAGTGAATCGCTGTCTTAACGTGGGCGTCTGCCACCTCGTATGGGAAAAGGCGTGACGCTATGTTTTTCATGATACTGCTGTGAAAAAAAGAAAAAGTTGTTTCATCCAGTGTTTATTATGATATGAAGTGACAAGAAAACAAACTATGACAGCTTTCAAACAGAATACAAGAACCTTTTAACGTTTATATTCACACAGCATAGCATAATGATTATAGCCAGTATTTCCAGCGACAGCTAGTTTTTCTAACGCGCCCACATAATCAGCGTTCCTTTAAACAAATAAATAGTATAAAGGATATCTGGGGGCACGGCAGTGCCCCCGCCAAGTCGAGCTAAAGCAAAGCCGTACCATCATTAACATGAAGCACTTCGGGGTATAGCCTATACCGTATAGGCCATTACACGGATACGAGTAAGGTTAAGCCATACTCCACCACGCTGGCTCAGTGCGGGTTGGTGGAGGGGTTTTTACAGCTTAACGTGTCATCCGAAACACTGAACGTCCGATACTGTACTTAAGATACATTAATTATCTCATTCGTACATGGTCACGTTTCGAACCTGCATCTCCTGTGTGAGAAGCAAGCGCGAAACCCATTAAACCACGGAGCTCATTAGCTCACTTAGCTTATTTATTCCATAAATGTGTTGACGATGGAGTTTTCCCAGACCTCATGAAACACAGTCAACTGATACCTATGCTCAAGTCGGGAGACAAGGGTCATCCTTCAAATTTCAGATAAATATCTTTTCTTCCAACACTAAGTAAAATATTTGAAAAGAATATGCGTATGGTAATGTATGGGTGTTGGGTTGTGTACTACGCCCGTAGGTCGTCAAATAATAATGCACAAGACTTACAGTTCAGCGGTGTATTATCCGAGTACACAGAAAATCCATACATGTAAGCAATCAAAAGGCACAGAAGGGTAGAAGGCACGAGCACTATTAATAGGTCAAAGTTATAAAGCAGGAGAACAGTTCGGAAGATAGAAATAGGAAAGCAAACAAGCATAAAAAGCAAGCACAGGTTTCGCGTCTTTGTCAGTTGCGATAAAGAGGGACATGCGTTCCGCGTCGTAGCTAGGCAATGACTGTGGAATGTTCTCTGGTGCGCAGACGCCTCGCCTAGCGGTGACGAGTTGTCCGCTAGTGAGAGGTCGAGGTCGATAAGACGTGTCGATATACTGCCGTATCGACATCGACGAGTTGGTTGGAATATGTATGTGTTTATATTAGTATTACATTATATATATATATATATAACTAATATCATTATCTTAGTGTGTATTTAAGTGTAAGTATATATGTATAGTATAGTTTGTAAATATATGAATGTTTTAGCATACGATTACGTAAATGTATAAGTGTAATATGTAAATTGTGTATGAGTAGGCTACACCACCCCCCACCAGAGTCCCTCAGGGACGATAATAATTAGGGAACTTAATAACACGCCCTGAACGAGTCGTTTTAAGTTGACTATTCTGAGGAGGGTTGTCTGGCACGAGAGTGTCATTGACGTTTTCCAGTGTAAAAGCTGGTTTGAGCCGGTCAATGGACACTGTCACCTCTTTATTATTGAGGAGAATTTTAAAAACTTTATCTCCTCTGACTTGCACTTTGTGCGGCCCAGAGTAAGCTGGAGTAAGGGAACCTCTGGTAGTGTCGTCGCGAAGGAATACATGGCTACAGTTTTCCAGTTCCTTGTGCACAAACACTTTTGGCTTACAATGGCGCGAAGCAGGGACGGGCCGTAACTTCTCTATGAAGCCTTTGAGTCTGGCGGAAAAATCGGAGATATCCGAAGTAATGCCAGTACTTGGCTCCCAGAACTCACCGGGGAGTCTTAACGGCTCTCCGTAGACTAGCTCGGCCGAAGACCCTTTCAAATCTTCTTTAAAGGCGGTGCGTATTCCCAGCAGGACCCACGGCAACGACTCAGTCCATCTGTCATTTGCATGACAGACAATAGCCGCTTTTAGTTGGCGGTGAAACCTTTCAACTAAACCGTTGCAAGCCGGGTGGTATGCTGTTGTCCTCTTATGCTCGAACCCGGCTATCCTAGACAAGCATTGAAATAGACTCGACTCAAACTGACGACCACGGTCGGTTGTAATGCTTGTAGGACAGCCGAACCGAGCAATCCAAGTACACAGCAGTGCTTTAGCAACGGTTTCTGCCGTGATATTTTCTATCGGTACTGCCTCAGGCCAGCGAGTAAATCGATCTACTGCGGTGAGACAATACCGATAGCCCTGGGAAAGTGGAAGGGGGCCTACCAGATCTATATGGATCTGTTTAAAACGGGCGCGTGGTAAGTTGAATGTGCCCAACGAGGAGGTCACGTGACGGTTGACTTTGGCTCGTTGGCACGGCAAACAAGAACGCGCCCAATCTCTGCAATCCTTTTTTATCCCTGGCCATACAAATCGCTCGGAAACTAGATTAGCCGAAGCGTTACAGCCGGGGTGACTTAAAGAATGCAGGCTATCGAAAACATG
The DNA here is from genome assembly GCA_949825045.1 of Argyresthia goedartella. NCBI lineage: Eukaryota > Metazoa > Arthropoda > Insecta > Lepidoptera > Argyresthiidae > Argyresthia > Argyresthia goedartella. The sequence goes on along the minus strand of OX463831.1, from coordinate 7,861,005 downwards.
TTTACGCAGAAACTTGGGTACGTAAGGCCTGGTAGTCGGTGTACTGACGTCGCCGTACAAAGGAACTTGACTTCCAGGAACATGTAGTTTCTGCAGCTGCAGGGAAGAACCGTTGTCCAAGAGCTGTTGAAGTTCAGGGTCAGAGGCTTGGTGTTGGGCTATCGTTTCGAGGCTGACAGGTACTTCCAACTCTTCAATTCGCGACAAAGCATCCGCCACCACGTTATCCTTGCCACTGATGTGGCGGATATCTGTCGTGAATTGAGATATGAAGTCAAGATGTCTATACTGACGGGGCGAACAGTTGTTTTTCCTTTCATGGAATGCGAAACTGATCGGTTTGTGGTCAGTATAGACAATGAAATGGCGAGCCTCGAGCATATGCCGGAAATATTTCACCGCTTCATAAATAGCCAATAATTCCCTATCGTAAGGTGAGTATTTGGTCTGAGGGGGGGTAAGCTTCCTTGAGAAGAAGGCCAGTGGTTCCCAAGCATCATTTTTAAATTGCTGGAGCACTGCGCCGATAGCCTTGTCTGACGCATCCGTGACCACTGCTAATTTTGCAGAGCAATCTGGATGAGCCAGCATGGCAGCATTCGACAAGCTCTCCTTAGAGGCCTGGAAAGCTTCCAAGGTGTCCCCAGTGAGGTGAATTGGCTGAGATCCCTTTACAGAGTCTGTCAACAGGGCATGCAGTGGGGCTTGAATTTGGGCTGCTCCTGGAAGAAACCTCCTATAAAAATTTATCATGCCTAAGAAGCCACGTAGTTGCTTGACGTTGCTTGGAGGTGGGAAGTCGATGATTGCCTGAACCTTTGACTCCAGGGGTCTGCAACCATCGGATGAAATCCGGTACCCTAGAAATGTTACCTCTGGAGCCCCTAAGACACACTTTGCTGTGTTTACCAGCATGCCATACTGCTTTAGTCTCGTAAAGACTATTCGCAGGTGCTCCTCGTGCTCTGCTTCGCTCCTAGAATAAATCAAAAAATCGTCCAGGTACGTATACACAAAGTCGAGTCCTCTGGTAAGCTCGTCGACGAACCTTTGAAAAGTTTGACCCGCATTTCGCAGACCAAACGCCATAAAAGGGAACTCGAATAATCCGAAGGGGGTCGTGATGGCGGTCTTGGGGATATCGTCGGGACTGACAGGTATCTGATTATAGGCCTTTTCCAAGTCGAGAGTACTAAATACCTTACAACCGGCAATATTGTATGAGAAATCTTGAATGTGCTTAATTGGGTACCTGTCAGGCACGGTGCGAGCATTCAGGCTGCGGTAATCCCCACAAGGGCGCCATCCGTTGCCCTTCTTCGGGGCCAGGTGCAGAGGCGAGGACCAGGGACTCTCCGACGGCCTGGCAGTGCCACTAGCCAGCATGATCCGGAACTCCTCTTGGGCGATTTTTAGTTTATCTGGAGCTAAACGACGGGGTGGCAAAGAGACTGGCGGGCCAGGTGTTGTGTGTATGTGGTGGACGGTGTTGTGTGGTATAGACGTATTATGCCTACCAGCTGGTCGAGTAATTTCGGGGAAATCCTCAAGAATTTTGTGATACCGAGACTCGCCAGTTACGACTTTAACGGAAGACACGTCTTTACAATTGGCTGCAGTGGCAGTGGAAGCAATAGAAGTTAAATTGTCAATTAAGCGTCTATTACGACAATCTACAATGAGGCTGTAATAATTTAAAAAATCAACTCCAATGATTGGTTTGGTAACATCGGCAACTACGAAACGCCATACAAGCGTCCTACGTAAACCAAAATCTAAATTTAAATTTACAAAGCCATATGTAGCAATATTAGAACCATTTGCCGCACACAAACTATACCCAGTCCTAGAACGACGATCACATAGCGCCGACCGTGGATACACGCAGAGGTCGCTTCCCGTGTCGACTAAAAACTGCGTCTTTGTAACGCGGTCGGTGACGAACAGGCGACCCGTAGATGTCGATGGGCAATCATTCGTCGCCATTATAGACTGCCCTTCGCGTTTTCCGCCGACTTGAAATCACAAGGCCGCATGCACTTGCTGGCCCTGTCTCCGAACTTCCCGTGGTACCAGCAAAGAGGATATTTGCGGTAATTCGACTGGGACCGTTGTCTCGAAGTCTCGGTTCGCTTGCCTTGAGGTAAACGCGTTCTAGATCTGCCACTCCTTCCAGATGTAGTCGCCTGGAACTGCTGGAACTGTTTCCGTAGTTCTGCGATTTCTCTGGTAAGATCGCTAAGGATTGAACCCGGAGCTCTACTAGTCACTGCGGCGACGTTAGGCGAAGAACAGGCCAAATCGTTGACACGATCGGCTAGGTCGCAGAGATCTTCACGCGAAGTTGAAGCTGGTTGTCCCGCGAGCACCATCTGTATGCCATGAGGAAGGCGTGTGGTCCAAATAGACTTGATGAACTCGTCCGGTACTGCGGGGCCCGCTAGGTCCTTGAGATGTCGGAAGAAGTGCGACGGCTTGCGGTCGCCCAGTTCTTCGTGCATCAGCAGCTGTTTGGTCTTCTTCTCGTTGGAGATGCCCAGTCTTTTGATTAATTCGGACTTCAGTTTCGCATATTTCATGGTTGCCGGGGGATTAATAATAATATCTTTCACCTCGCGAGAATATTGGTTGTCGAGTTGTGCAATCACATAATTAAATTTTGTCGAGTCATTGGTAATGCCGGAAATGGTAAATTGTCCCTCGACTTGGGCGAACCAGATCTCCGGTTCATCTGCCCAGAAAGGTGGCACTCTCACGCCAACCTTAAAAACGTTGCTCGATTTTATCGACATCGTCCCAGCACTATTTTCCGATGACGTGCCGGCTTGGGGCTCAAGTGCATCACTAAATTCCTTGTCTTGGCTCATATTGTGGGTCACCAGTATGGTAATGTATGGGTGTTGGGTTGTGTACTACGCCCGTAGGTCGTCAAATAATAATGCACAAGACTTACAGTTCAGCGGTGTATTATCCGAGTACACAGAAAATCCATACATGTAAGCAATCAAAAGGCACAGAAGGGTAGAAGGCACGAGCACTATTAATAGGTCAAAGTTATAAAGCAGGAGAACAGTTCGGAAGATAGAAATAGGAAAGCAAACAAGCATAAAAAGCAAGCACAGGTTTCGCGTCTTTGTCAGTTGCGATAAAGAGGGACATGCGTTCCGCGTCGTAGCTAGGCAATGACTGTGGAATGTTCTCTGGTGCGCAGACGCCTCGCCTAGCGGTGACGAGTTGTCCGCTAGTGAGAGGTCGAGGTCGATAAGACGTGTCGATATACTGCCGTATCGACATCGACGAGTTGGTTGGCATATGTATGTGTTTATATTAGTATTACATTATATATATATATATATAACTAATATCATTATCTTAGTGTGTATTTAAGTGTAAGTATATATGTATAGTATAGTTTGTAAATATATGAATGTTTTAGCATACGATTACGTAAATGTATAAGTGTAATATGTAAATTGTGTATGAGTAGGCTACATGCGCAATCAATATTTATACCTTATATCTCATATTAATTCTGCATGGGAGGCCGCACAGGATCGGAGTTTTATACGATCTGTCGGCGGCATTTGATTGTGTTGATCATTATTCGCTACTATTGAAATGAAGTCATTACGGAGTTAGAAATACAGCGTTGGATCTAGTAAGAACATACTTAAGCAATAGAATTCAAAAGGCAGAAGTCAAAGGCGTTATGCTAGTGCTATGCGCTAGGCTGTATATTTTAGTTACTGTCATAGTGTCATTTCATATGGTATCTTGTTGTAGGGGAAAGCAGCGGATATTCAAATTATTTTTATTTTACAGAAAAGAGCTATTCGAGCAATTTATAATTTAAAACGAACATAATCCTTAAAAGAGATTTTTTAAAGAAATTGACATACTAACTGTAGCTGGTGAATTTATTTTCGAAAATATTTTGTATTTACGCAAGAACCTTACAACATTTTCCAAACTTAGCGATAGCTGTAATGTTAACCTAAAAAAGAATCAAAGACTAGTTGCGCCCCGGTTTAGACTCGCGAAGGTTAGCAATTCTTTCAAGGGTCAGTGAAATCTCTACTACAACAAGATACCTCTGGAGATTTTGAAATTGCCCTTTGAGCAATTTAAAAAACATGTTTAAGCGACTTTGTCGAAAAAGGGATATAACAATGTTCAAGATTACTTAAATTATGGGACTGTATGGGGTTAATCTAGGTCAACACAGTCCTTGCTGTTTATAATTTTGTTATTATTTATTCTTGCTTATTAATTCATAATTTCTTTAAAATAGTCTACAAAGGCGAGCTTATCTCTATCAAGAGATCTCTTCCAGCAAACCATGATAGGATGAGAGAGGTTAATCGCAGAGCACGGGTAGTGTTGTACATGTGTACAACAAACCTTTAAATTACAACTCAATAAACTACATTCATAAAATATACATCCTAAATATAAATAAATATTATACCTATATATATAAATTATAAATACATAAATACTAACTATATTTCTAAAGAGATAAGAAATGCTTCTTCATGCAACTTTTAAAGTTATTGAAAGTAGGAGTATCCCTGATGGTGCAGGGGAGTGCATTCCACAACCGAATGGCCAGTGTGACCAGATTAAATTTTACGAAAATACCGAGGCACCTCAAAAAAATACTGAAATATACCGATTTACATAGGACAGATATACCAATAAAAATACTGATTTTCTTAACAGGTTTTATTTATTCATTTTCACAATAAATGTTAGAGTTATATTTTAACATCTTTTTCGAAGGATTAAATTTTACACAACCTCCTTCATCCTTAACACCTTGCTTTGTTTTTAAAATTGCTGACACATTTTTGTTTACAAATCTATTTCTTTGGTCCGTTTTTATTAAATTTATCTGTGAAAATATGCGCTCGCATGCAGCATTCGATACCGGTATACATAGCAGAGATTTACTAAAACTAGTTATATTTTTGTATTTTAACATGCCATCACTGTTAGAAATTTTCCCAACTTCCACCCAAAATTGTTCACATGAGATGGGTGAGCCAGTGCTCGAAGATTGTAACAAATCACTTACTTCGCGATCAAACTTTAGGGTTCTATATTCTTCGTCGATTAACTGCATTTGTTCTGGCTGTACTTCGCATGGGAAAGTTTCTATTACATTTCGTAAACTGCGAAATTCTTTATGCACGGCAGTGTGTGGGTCAAGAAATTTTAGTTCTTTAAAAACTGGATTTTCAAAAGGCAAACGTGATTTCAATTGCGTGCTTAGCTCAATTAAAAATGATTGGCACCTTCTGAAAAACTCAGCAATCTGTTCTTTCATGTTTACATTTCCCCTGTGTTTGATTAATTCTTGGCCCACTTGAATACCTAAGTACATATCTTTCAATGGCAAATAATTTACATGTGACTTTGGGTCTAAGGTAAATACATTTTCTGTATGTTTGATGTAATTAGTTTTCATGAAGCAACCCAAAATCGACAAGTACATACTAGATGCATCATCATACAGTCTATCAATGCACGGATAGTCGCCTTGAAAAATTACGTTAAATTTGTTTACAATCGGCAAAATGTAGTCCAAAAAGTGAAAGTACAATTTGTTTATATCAGTGGTAAAAGAATTATATAAAAATTCTGATGACATATTGCGATCACTCAAGTATTGGTCTTGAAAGAACAATTGCAATGCCCTCCACTGCTCAATTATTCTACTAATACAGGCATGAAGTGAAAGCCACCTTATGTCGTAATGACGCAAGATTCTGTGATTTTCAGTGTCTGTGAAATTTTGGAACTCAGCAAATTCTCTTTGACGCTTGCTGCTTTGAGAAAAATATCCATATACTTCTTTTACTATTTGTTCTAAATTTCTAGGCAGTATTTTACAGGCGTGGCTAACACTTAATGCTGCAGAGTGACAAACACATTTTATGAAAAAGCACTTTGGGTTTACTTCTTTAATTTTTGCAACAATGCCAGAGTGTTGACCAAACATCACATTCGTAGTATCAGCAGCGAATCCTATTACGTCTTTTATTTCTAAACCTAATTCGGATAATTTTGATGACAACGAATTAAATAAATGACCTGCGGTCTCACCACTTAAATCAACTAAATCAAGGAATTTGGTTTGTACAGTACATTTAGTTTCAGAGAAGTATTTAATTACTATCGCCAATACTTTGACTGTCGCAACATCTGTACTCTCATCGATTATAATTGAATATACTGGTTTACCTGAAGGAGATGCAGTACGAAGTATGTCCTCAATCATATCTTTTTCGAATTCGGGTCCTAAAACATTATAAGTTATAGCAGCTGCTTTGGTTCTCTTGCAGGAAAATTCTTTCGCAATATCGGAATCGGTAAAACACTTCACTAGAACTTCACTAAGATGGTCCATAGCTCTAAATGGGATATTGTGTTCCGACAGAAAACTGCATAAACGCAGCTCAGCTTTCTTGACTTCGTCTTTCAGTGGGGCCTTTTTGAAAAATGTATCAACCTGAAAATTAAATGAAAAAATACTTGGTTATTTTGGAAACAAAACCAGGATGATTAACTTTGAATTAAAATATATCAAAACTCCTTGAACTAGGTAAGTAAAGCGAGTTATGCTTACCTTTGACTGTCCTTTATATTTTATCAAGTTCGATTTATGCTTTTCAGTATTTGCATGCTGTTTTATAGATGCTAATCTACTTTGCAGTTTCGCATTGCATGCTTTACAAAATGCGGTGAACTCATCATCTTTATAACGTGAAAGCCACGAAGAAAATTCCGGAATTTGTTCCCACTTAGCTAAATAACTTTGCTGAAAACTAGACATGCTGTCCGGATGGATGCAACTAAGTAAATAAAAATAACGAAAATCGCAATCTATTTATATGATGACAAAAACATCTCCTATTTTGGGGAAATTCCCGAATTATCGAAAGAAAGTCCTCAAAGATTAAGTCGAGTGCAGAAGAGACAATCATTTCACTTGAACCGTATTAGACGATTTAATACTAGTAATTAAGTATCTTTTATGTCTAACTACTACCTATTCATGCAACTGAAAACTTAAAAACTAGACGTTGTTTTGAAAATTATAGATAAACTAGCGGTCCGTCCCGAATTCGTCCGGGTAGACTGATATTCATGAAACAAACGGATTTGAATGTATGAAATCTGGAAATTACACTATATCTAATGTTGCAAACCGCATTAAAATCGGTCCAGCAGTTGTAAAGTTTTAGGCGAACATACATTGTGCAACTCTGATTTATACTACGTATTGATTGATAATTGTATAGGTAGTATTACAATACTACAACGCCGGCGACGGCCGTCTTTCTTGTCATATCTGTAACTTACTCATCTTTGCTCATAGATAACATGTATAAACTAAATCCGGGAAAGCCCCCAGCCAATGTTCGCGTTCCGGGGAATTCCGCAAACATTGTCCCAAGGACGATCACTCACTACGGTGTTGCCATAACGTCAACCATAATATACCCAAAAATACTGACTCCCAGCAATATACCTGAAAATATACTGATGTTCGGAAAAATCGATGAAATATACTGAAAAAGTATTAAAATACTGAATCTGGTCACACTGCGAATGGCCCGGAGTCTAAACCCGTGCTCGTAGGATGAGAACTGCGTGGATCCTCCGAGGCCTGCTGGAAGAAACAAATTGGAAACGGTCTCGTAAGAAAGTTGGATAGCGTGATTTCTGCAAAATGTTGTAGAGGAAGTTGAGGATGTGAGAATCCCGGCGAAGACGGATCGGAAGCCACTTCCAACTCTGCGATGCTGTGATACATGGTCGTATTTGCGCAGCCCGAAGATAAACCGAATCCCGGGATTTTGAAGTCGTTCGAGTTTGTTCAGTAATTCTTCGTTAGCACTGATCCAGCAGACATCAGTATAATCGATGAGGGGTAGAAGAAGAGACTGAGCGAGGTAATAATTAATATTGTAATATTTATATTACTTAAGCAAAAGCAATTTTTAAAAGAGATCTAAAAATAAATCTTCTACTATCCCTACTTCTCCCATAGCAGTCCAATGTAGAGAAGCGGCAAAAATGACGTTTGCTAATTATATGTAAATATCTACACTAATAAATAATTTTCACTCTAACTTTCTGAGCTTATTTTATAGTCTATCTCCCTCTTGGTCTTTCCGTCGGGGCTAACCCAAGTCCACTTCCTTGAATGGCGCTTTTTGTAAAAAGTCTTCATTCTGTTATGCAGTGTGGCGAAATTCACCTTTTGAAAAAACAACGAATATGCTTTCAGGAATGCAAATGCTTGCTATACAGACTTAGTCAGGCGAGACTGGGCCATTGAATAAAGAAAAGTATCACCTGCTATTGGAAGAAAGTGCTTCATTCATGACGTTCGCTCATAAAGTCTCGTTCGTTCATCGTAAATACCTTCTTTTCTTTATTGATCCGGCCCAATTAAATGTATAGGTATTTAGATCCACATAAAGTAGGAGTTAACAAACACATAAACACATCCTTAGAGGTTTCCCTTGGTATGACTTCGTGACTCCTCATTCGATAATGTTTTCTAACAATTATGCTAAATTAATAATAGTTCTATTCGTCACAATAGAAGTACATTATGGCACCAACTGTGGTGTGGATTAGGCTCAGACATACCAGGGGACAAAATGTCTCCCAATATTTACCATTCTAAAAGGTCTCGGGGCATGTTTGTCCCCTGGCGGCTTACGGCCGATCCCAATAACCTATCTTCTATCCACAATCTTCAGATTTGAGATTGCTAGTGTCAAATTTGACATAAATCCCATAGCGCAACTGTCAAAGCTAACGCGTAATTTGCAGATCACGGATAGAGATAGGTTATAGGGATCGGCCGTTACGTTAGTGTATCTGAGCCAATCAATCCAGCCCCATACATACTTTGTATGGAGTTTTCAAAGTAATTTAGACAATCGTGTAGACTCGCGTTCCTTCGAACTTCTTCTAGAGAGCCTTAATAAGTTGTGATTGCCACAAAATGGCGAAATGAGACCAAACCGAACTTTGTAAAACCCCTATTTATGGTTTTATGTTTTTTTTTTGTCAGTATCGATCGACCCAATTTTGCGTGACAGGCGACTAGACCATCGCCGAAACTCCTGTTTCCTCGCGATGGTTTACGTCATCAATAAATACAGCAAAGTTAAATAAAATCTAATAAATAGAAAGGTCGCTTCAAATCAATAACATTTTTTTTTTCGATGGATTTAAAAATAATACCCGATGCGAAAACAAATATGACGATAAATTTGTAATGCGTTCCATCATAGCACTGTAGTCGAGTTACACCTGCTTTTAAAATGAAACAATACGAAACACCTTTCAACCAGAATTTGTTTCCATTATAAACCGTCGATTTTCTCATTAATAGGCCCATTTCCAATTTATTCAATAGCACCTTTAAGTAGAGTATAGCTTACAAGAGATGTAACGATTCGCCGAAAAAATTAATTGCCTCTATCGGAGTTCGTCGCCGATAGAACTTATAAAGAAAGACGACATAAGTGACAAATTAGCTCCGTGCTTTCTTAGATAAATCAAATAAAAAATAAAAAAACACTCAGTACAGTGCAAATGATGCCATAATTTAATTTCTACATTAAATTGCAGAGCTGTAAATGTGTGTTTCTGTATTGTCACAGGCCCGTCCGCGGCATGTCGGCGGTCGTGATGGGCGCGGGACCTGCGCACGCGTTCTACTTCGCGACCTACGAGCAGAGCAAGCACACACTGTCGCAGCTTACGCGGCACCGGCACGACCACATCACACACGGTGAGGCGAGATGGCTCTTGTAATGTAATAAATGTAGCCCATTAATGTCCCCACCGAGGGGCAGAGGCCTTTACCCGGATACGAGTAAGATGGGGCCATTTTCCACCGCGCTGGCTCACTAGTTGGTGGAGGGGTGTCGGGCTGGTGGCTAACCTGACAGTCAGAAGTTTTCAAGCTACCAAGTAGCGATAGAAGCCGGACCTTTAGCTTGACGTGTCATCCGAAACAAAGTATGGCCGATTAAAGATAAATTACTTATCTCATTAGTTTTATGGTCAGCACCGGATTCGAGCCTATCTCCTGCGTGAGAAGCAAGCGTGGAGGCTAGTGCCTACGTCTAGTGCCTGCATGGTCTAGTGACACGAAGATGACTCCCACTCAGCTGTGGGGCCATCAGCAGCAGCAGGTTCCAAATCGCGGGCCATTTTTTTATCTACCCACTTGATTTGATTATCGACGACTATGGTGGCGGCGTGCGAGGTTCTGCCTCGGAAACAAGAGGTTTCTGGATCGAATACTGGTAGGGTATGAAGAAAGAGAAGTCCTAAGTCATGGCGCTGTTTCTGGTTGCCACGACACAAGGCATCCTAGGCCCGGAATAATAGACCGCTCTCAGCTATGAGAGTTGTCTGAGCTATAGTTCGCGTCAGTTAGTTGGTATGGCTCTCGGGAAGACTCGATAAATTATGGTTTAAGTAAGTTCTGGCTCCCCTGTCGTTCTGAAAGATCGCAGTGGGATGTTTTAGTGGGTTAATATGCGAATGAAGACGAGGTGTAACCCGATAGGCAATGTGGGGCTACACACACACTTGTACCATTACTTTAACCTTACCGGTCGATTCTCGGTTTTAGTCGCTGAAAGTCCTGTCCTGGAAACTTGATATTTGGCACAGAGGTGTATCATGAAGAGTATATTAAGGGAAAAAATGGAAAACTCTACGATAACGAAAAAAAAAGCCGAGAAGAGTCGAGCGGGAATGTTAATATAATCGTACTGTACCGTGTCTCCCCGAGCGCCATCCCAGGCTGTCATGACGGATGACGGTATTGCCATATCGAATGTCACTTTTTCACGCGCTTGAGATGTTATAACAGGCCCTAGTGTATGGCCAGAAGGCATCATTGTTTACGGTGATATATCGACAAAATCGACAATTTAATAGTAGTTTATGTGACTGCTACCTTGCTCCACGCTGCTACATAATGGAGAGTGTATGGCCAGAAGGCATCATTGTTTAAGGTGATATATCGACAAAATCGACAATTTAATAGTAGTTTATGTGACTGCTACCTTGCTCCACGCTGCTACATAATGGAGAGTGTATGGCCAGAAGGCATCATTGTTTACGGTGATATATCGACAAAATCGACAATTTAATAGTAGTTTATGTGACTGCTACCTTGCTCCACGCTGCTACATAATGGAGAGTGTATGGCCAGAAGGCATCATTGTTTAAGGTGATATATCGACAAAAATGACAATTTAATAGTAGTTTATGTGACTGCTACATAATGGAGGGCAAATACTCGAGAGTGGGTTTATGAAACGAGCCGAAGGCGACTTTCAAAATAATATCACTCGAGAGTTTTAATGCCTAATTATGTACAGTTAGTTACATACACTAGTTTATCTACACACATATATCATAAGCTCTCTATGATGTGTTCAGGAACCGCATGTTTGACCGGCATTGTGGCTGTCCAGTTGTTTAGCTTGTTCTGTGGTACCAACTTCACAGACAAATTAGGGGCAGCACGCAGGCGGGCGTCGTCTTTCGAAATTTGAATGTCTTAATATGTAGAAAAATTACACATTATGGATATAATGTGTAATTTTTCAGATAAGAAAGGAGTTTTTACCAAGTAGTTTAACATTATACTGATCGTAACGTGCGGTTTTTGTACGCAGTAAAGAGGGTTTATGATACGTCTGTAGATAATAGTTCATTATGATACAAGTGTGGTATGTTGGTCATTACACTCGAGTCTTCGCTTAATGGAGACGAGAAGTGTAATGACCAATGCTCACGTGTTTCATACGACGTTTTTCAACACACTTGCGAGGAAAAGTAAATAAAACTAACGAAATGCAATACTGTGAATAAACTTAACAAACAGAAACCCATTTAAAAGATGGCGGCCGTAATTTTATTTTTTCGCGCGCTCAGCGCTGCATGCGCTTGCAAGTCTGAGATAAGGGCACCGGCAAAGTAGCTAATCAGCCACATATTTATAAATTTTGAAATTGGGTATTTATAGGTAAAAATACACCGTCAAAATATAAATACCAACAAGCTAACAAGCAGTTTCATGAAATTTTTTAATTATTTATCACATTTTGAATTGAATTTTATATTAACGCAAATAACTACTTAGCTGTTTTCGAAACATTAATACTTCTTGCTAATATTTAAAAAGATATGTAATGAAAAGGCACTAGTGCGATAATGTAATGTAAAAGGCACGGCATGGGTAATATTCTGCATTATCAGTGTAAATACTCTGTAATAAGACCTACTTTACGAGCAGGGGTGTTGAAAAGTTATTTATCTGCTGTTCATAAGAAGTCCCAAGTTAAAGAAATTAATATAACAATTTTGGGACCTTTTTCTAGTTTTTGTAATAACAGAAACGCGATTGGAGGAATTTTGCTCGATAGAAATAATTATTGAAATGAGGTCTTAAATTACACTTTTTTTGATTCTCTGACAAATTGAAATAGCACACAGAATCCAAAAAGATTTATTTAGATGGGTTTCGACAATACCTAAATTACCTATTATAGAAATTTCCAAAACTATTTTGGTAAAAAAAAGTATCAATTTATAACCGACTGTTTGTAATTTTTCCCCGATTCCGTCCCTCTCACACTGCGGGTCATTCCGCCTGGAGTAACGGGGACCTCTGTACGGACGAGGTATCCCCTTAAATTGATGGGCTAGCGTAAAATGCAGAAATGACTTACTGGCTAAACATGGTCAGCTCTGTGCCTCTGCGACCGCTTATGGGAAAACCTTGACGCTATTTGTATGTTCTTATTTGAATTAAAATATAACTTTGTGCTTTCAGGCTTATCCGGCTGTCTAGCTTCACTAATACACGATGCAGTTTCAAATCCCACAGAAGGTAAGCTAATTTTACCTCTATTGCTATTAGTCGTAAGGTGACTTCATTTTTGTCTGTTATCAAGAGAAAAAACGAGATTTCATTACTGGGATTAGTATAATTGTAGAGTTGATTTCCCTGTTTGGGAATAACATGCATTTTTGTTGTATATCCATATAATTTATCTTTGTTCTGTAATAAATGAACGAGTTAGCTTATAAAGCTAACTCGTTCATTTATTACATTATTCGCATAGGAATTTGATCAAACGCAGCTTATGTCATTATAATAATTGATAACAATAGAGCCTTTAATGAAGACTCTAGGCTGTTTCATAATGATACACTACAGCCTTTTCTAATACGCGCCCCCAAAAGACGCAACGGAACGGTTCACCTATGGTTAATTTTGTTGTTTGATGCAAAATGACGATTTGTGCTACAAAATGGTGCCACAACAGCTGTAAAATACGAAAAAACCAAGTGGGTTCACATTGCACTAGTAATTTATTAATTTCATGCAATGTTTCTGTCCAATTTCTTCATGTTAACAAGAAAATTACATCGCCATTTGTTTACGCCGCCATAATAGGTAAATGTTGCAAGTACTCGGAAAAAAGAGTCCTAATTACTCCTAATCCTGCCACAGTTCTGATGATTTGAAATATCTCGTATTGAAGCTACGATCTACTACAAACAATTTGAATTCTGTTTATGACGTGTTAAACACGAAAATGTTTGGCGTTTGACGTTTGTTTTTATGTTAAACTATGTTTTTTTTTTGTAGTAAGACAGATATTATTTGTACCTATTCCTATTTCTAGAAGTGAAAATAAAGCGCGCACCAGCGGAACTTACAATCTCAACTTAATTAGGCCAAAACAGCCATGTAAATATCAAATTAAGCAAAATATTGAGTATTAATGCAGGTTCGAGTCCCGGTGGGGGCAAATATTTGTTTGATGAGAACGGATGTTTGTATCCTAGTCATGGTTTTTTATCTATCTAAGTATAATATTTATCCATATAAGTATGTGTATCGTTGTCTAGTACCCAAGATACAGGGAATCCTAGTTTGTGGCTAGATCAATGTGTGTAAATAGTGTCCAACGTATTATTATTATTATTCTTTGTTCTAGCTTGTTGATAATGAGTGTCCGCGTGTTTGATAATAACTGACGTAATTTGATATTTAGCTCGATAGAAAAGTGACTGATAACATTAAATTCCCGAATTTGTGGGAAAATACACATGAGGTTACTACCTCATCTGTATTTTATTATTGTTGTATTTTATTATTATGTCTATACATCTGCGTCTATCGACGTTCGTCCGACTAGAGAAAAAAAAATGTGTGTGTACTGTACAATACGCACACAAGGAAAAAATGTGCCTCATTGTTTTGACGACGTTTTTAAGGAAACACTCCGTCTATGAGTTTTTGTCTAAGGGACAGAGCTTGATCAATGTATCGACGACTGCCCCAGAGATTCTAGCACTCTACCTAGCGATACAGAATTCTGAATGGGTGAAGTGAATATCAGTGTTGGATGTTTCAAAAGTTTCAGAAACTTTGTAGATCTTCGCGATTCTGAACATAAAATCGGAAAACTACTATATGAGAAGTTGTTATTAATTTACAGAGTCGTTTATGACAGATTATTTTTTGAAAGTGGCAAAAAAGGGAAATCCATAAAACTCCTTCAATATAGTAGCCGCTTTGAAATTGAAAATCTATCACGTCAATGATTTGAAAAAAGGGTTTATGGCTATATTTTCTTAGGTGTATGTGACGGACTTATAATTATACAAACACTTTAAGAACTATTTTGCTTTATACGTACCGCACGTGCGCCAGGGTGATCAAATGACGTCTGATGGGTCTAAACAGGACGACGAAGGAGTTTCTTGAGTGATGCCAAATCTATATCTGAGTCTGACTGATATTTTTGTTTATGAACGTCTCGAGAACGATAAAGCTAACAACTACATATTAATTATTTCATAAAAGTTCATTTAAATAAATAAAGACGCAGGAATTTGTGAATTCTACTGAAATTCAAACTTAAAAATATTTATTTGAAAAGAGATTCTTATAAACACTTCTTGAACTTCATTTCAATCTATATAATAAATGTCATTTGAATCTTTACAAACTACGACCGCTTCGGAACGTGTTACGTCAGCAGAGAAGAAGCGGCGCAAGAAACTCGGGCACTGCAACACGGCCTATATTTCTTTTCTGTTACTTTATTTTTTCAAAAATAGGTATTTTGTTACTAACGTTTGCGTGGTTCTTGTGCTGCGGTAGAAAATAAGAGCTCCATATTTCTTCCATAGTCTTTTTTTTGTGGCCCTTCGAGATAGCGAATGACCCCTTCTATCCACCATTTTAATTTGGCAAAAGATGCACCTAATACCCTGTATAAAGTTAAGTTAAGGCTAAGTCCAATAGAGCCAATTTGCGTTCCGGTCGGCCGCTCACTGGCTAAGCAATGAGAACATGACGACTCGCTTCACGGCTCACGCGTTTTTGACGATTTTATGCCCCCCTCCCACTGGTGAGATATCATGAGACGTGGCCCTACCCCCACACATCCCACGAGGCCCCAAGTAGGGGCCACGCAAGACCGGGGGGGACGTTAGCCCCCGAGTGAAACGCACTCCGCAGACCATATGGCACACATCCCTAATGTCACGTGTGATTTAAAAAAAATGTTGCAATTTTTTTTTTATTATTTTTGTAATGCCATATTTTTTGTCAAGAAACATGTTTTACTTTAATTTAACCCAATTTTACACTATTTCTAGGGAAAAATATTCTGATAATTTCCCTTTATGCCCCACATGAATTTTAGTGAGATTCGGCTCGACCCCCCCCTAAACACCTCTCGCAATGATTGGACGCCCCCTTATTATGTATTTTTATCGGCATTAGTAATTGTAATACCTCTACTTGCTCTATGATATTTCATATTCAAACTGTTACGGTACAAAAGCAAAAAAACTGTCCTCCCCGTTCCGGTAGTAGACGACTCAGTAGTATTCACAAACCGGTAATCTTAATAGCCTCTCATTTAGTACATTGTAGGCACTTACTACGTAATAGACGGAGTCGATCACAGATTGTTAGCAATCTACGAGAGGCATGTCATCCGGTCCTTCAACGGACTATTGCTATTACCCGTGGCATAGCGTCACGCCTTTTCCCATACGGGTTGCCAGAGGCACAGTTGAGCCGTCACTTTGTAATCAAGTTTGGGTTTAATTTCCAAAACATGCACTTGAAGAAATATGGAGCCAGACAGAATGTCAAACGGGTCGTTGCTACGCATCGCCCGGAAACGGAAGTCAGACCAAAGAGGTTGTCCGCCACATACCTCTCCGCCTCCAGCATCTGTGAGGCACAAGTCTCGCCCGCGATACGCGGGGCTAAATAAATATAAAAAGTAAGGAGTTGAAAATGGTACCTCATGCAATCCGATCTTGACGTCTTCTGGAGGCCTACGTATCCGTATAAAACTGTCTTCTGAACTTTTTACAGAAATTGACATAATAACTTACCAAGTCAATTTATTTCCGAAAATATGATGTGTTGAACCTTTCAACATTTTCCATAATTAGCGCTAGTTGTAATGTTAACCTAAGAAATAATCACAGACTAATTGCACCCCGGATCAGACTCGCGAAAGTTAAACATTCTTCAAGGGTCAATGCATTTTCTACTATAACAAGATACCTCTAGCTAGAGATTTTGAAATTGCCATTTCAGCAAAACCATGTAAAAAGCTATGATGTCCCAGATATGATCGAAGTATCCAAAATTGTATTAAAACGCGCCGGCAGTCACCGCAAGCGCATGCGCAGGACAGCCTCAACCAACAGCGCTCTGTTGGCTGCAGCACCGCTGAATGATCTGATAATGACGATGCTTGGAGGGATATCGTGCGAGAATGTGGCAGTTTCTGTGAGATTAATGCATGATTGTGTTGTCCCTGTAATATAGAATTGAATCCGCATTTATATTTTTGGAAATGAATTGAATTGAATCTGTATTTATATTACTGTAATTGAATTGTAATTATATCTTTGAATTTGCTGTAATGGCACAATTAATTAATGTTAATAATAGCAAGAGCGCATGGAGTTGATCTAACTCAACACTGAATCCGCCATTGAGATTATATTTATCCTGCATATTCATTGGTAATCATGCATATTTAAAATTTGTGCAACCAAATTTTGAAAGAGATCTCACAATTAATCTGTGGAAGTTTCAACGCCGTTGTTCTCCCATAGTATTTCAATTCCAAATAAAGAAATATATTTGATTTGATCTAGACAACCTAAACAACCAGATATATATGTACACAGAGAACGTCTCAAAATTATGTCAACATCCCATCTTGACGCAAAAGATGTTACCATAAATTGCCACTTTGTCTGTGTAGATATTTCTGGTTGTTTATTATGCGTTTGTGTAGTTGCCTGTTGGTACATATCTAACACTGACGCTCCGACTTTACTTTGAGAAAAAGTTGCTGGCTCATCGCCTTACATAATTCCTAGTCTCTTGATTTGTCCTTTGTTCGATGTTACACTAGCTTAGAGAGCACAGCCTCCACCGCAACACCATAGATGTCGCCACATATTCCATATATTTTACAGTTGCTCAATCAATTTAAGACGCTAAACGTATTTAGTGAATTTCGTGCAAGTGGACCTGAGGATGTAATTATATCTTCATCATCATCAATCATAATATCATGGAATAATGTAATTGACGAGCATGACATCCTGTTTCACTCCCGACGACCAAAAGAGGGCTAGTGTCTTTATCCTTCAAAATGTAGATATTGTCAACTTTTAATGTATCTCTCTACATTATCTACCAATTTTATGTGCGAAATAAACATTATTTTGCCGTACAACTTATGAACTAGATATTGGACAATCAGCCTGCATAGTCGGAGCCTAGGTAGGTCTGTGTAAATTATAAGGAAAACGAAACGATTTCTTTACAAGATGCTACGGGGAATCCCACATGATGACTAAATCGCATTAGAATGTATAACCGCTAGCACTAGCACGCTATCTGCAATGGTTTCATAATGCCTTGTAATTTAAACTGTGCGTGATAAAAACAAGGTCCGTCATACCGTCACAGAATGCATCAGTGGCAAACAGGGCTGCCAGATTGTATAATTGGTTACAAAAACTGTATATTTAGGTGACTGATTGTATCCTCTTTGTATTCTGGATCCTCATGTATAATTGGATACATAAAACCTATATGTTGTAATCTGATTTCATAGTCGTTGTTTTCTTAGTACAATTCGGACCTGTCGCTACGTTGACGTTCACAAATGCTACTACTAAAGTTTAAAGTCGAATCGAAACTCGCGATATATCCTTCTCTGTCGCTTAAATATGCAAGTGCGACAGAGTAGGAGCAATTCACGTCATTAACAATCAATACTATGTATGTGAAGGATTTTTATGCAGTGTTTGTATCCTGACATGTAATTTTGTATAATTTCAGAAACATGGCTGAATAATTTAAAAATTTCCACTGGCAGCCCTGGTGGCAATGTCCGTCAGCGGGCTGTATCTCGTTATGATTCATGAGACGGACGGACGGACGGACGGCGGAGGCTTAGTAATACAATTTAAAAAGGTAGAACCGTCATAGACATGTTGCTATCTCAAATTCTGTTGAAACCTCTATGGTGGTTATACAACAGACAACAAAGTTCTATTCATCTAGCTAGCAATTAATTAGCTCCTAAGGCATCTTTCAGTATCATGCGGGTTTATCCACGCACGCGGGATTTTCAATGTCGTGCGTATTTGTCATACGCACGCATTCCTGGACAAATGGGCCTATTACGGCAAAGTTTTCGTTTGAACAATGAAAGAGGTCCTACTAACCTTATCCGTATGTACGTACGTACGTGCGCGTGCGTGTTTTTATTCGTCCAAAGGATTATTTATAACAGTATTTTTATTGTTTTTTATGATATGAAGATACAGTGGAAAGGAATAAAAATGCATCGAAATTATCTATTGGCCATGTAAAAAAACAAAGGTACCAAACTGGGAAAACCATTTCGAGATAATTTTTTTCCTAACTAAATTCCTTTATTTCCATCAAAAATATTACAGGATTACTGAAATATCTGTAATTTGTCCTCTAATGCGTAGTTTGTTCAAATTCCCTTCGCCGTTAAGGTTACTGTTCTGTAAAACGGTCAAGTATCATCAGTTTTCCTGTCAGTCGATAACGCAGATGTGAGTGGGAACGTAAACAAAGATTGATATTATAGTTTTTTAGTTTTATAATCGGAAGCAGCCAGCTATAAGTACAACCGTTCCAAACTGTGAGCAAGTGACGTCACGATGAGTGTTATATTGTTTTTTTTTTTATTTTTTTTAATTAAACAACAAAATATGAATCGACATATTCAAACCAGTTTCTTCAAATAGGCTAAAATTTCATAAAAAGAAGTAAGCATGGCATAAGCGCAATGGCGCCCACGTTTGTTTACAATTGACACCGTAAGCGGCATCAGTTTGTTGACTCGGGAGTTTCCCCATTTTCCTCAAACACGGAGGTGCGTACAACTACACGCTACACAATGTTACCTCAATATCGTTTGTTTTCAAACAATGACTTCTATTCCACTACCTGTTTATTTGGTATTTAGTTGAACGTTGTGATACACCTTTACAAATAGTAGAGGGAAAGGTGGTTATGTGACCCCGTAGATTGTTTTCGAGGCTTCTTGTAACAATACTAGGCGATACGTAAAAATATATATAAAGATAATACGAATGTAAAAGAAAGTGGCAGCGTTAATAACTTCCACATAAGAAAGAAAATAGAGCGCAAACAATGCGCTCGACTCAAACTAAAATAACGTAGCGTAAAACCACATAAAAAATGTTTAAAAATAAAATACTTTTTCAAGGAGAGTTTACGAATACATAATATCCACATTTTTATTTGAAAAATATATTAAACTTCACTTAATCCCTCACGGGAACAATCACAAATATAATATACACCTTCAGGGCCTGCACAATCTTTATGAGCCCATAAATTGCAATTCTGGCACTTGTGTGTCAGAAAAATAAGTGGTTTTACAAAATATGCAGTTCGTATTTTGATTTTCAGGCATGGCAATAATATCCGTCAAAATTGGCAACACCGGAGAAGCTGGGTTCGTTTCTTCATTAAAATGCCACCCTCACATTTCCTATTATAACCGATACTACCATACCACCATCTGGATGAATTTATTCTAATTTGTTTATCGGATTGAACTATCCGAAGTCAAATTACAAGTTTTAAAGACCAACCATGCTAAAATACACATATTTATATAACTATCTTAAAAATCCAGTTGAAAAACGTTTTTCCGCCACAACTTCCAAAATCAACGTTGAAACATGTTGAACTAAGTTTTTCAGAAAAAAAAATGCGGAGCGTTTTAAAAGTTTGTTAGTTGCGTAGTTCGAGTAACAAAACCGCCATCTTATGGATCTGTTGCTAATAATTCTAAAAAATATTGTCTAAAATTGTATATGTAAGGGAGCCAATTTACCACCTTTTCCTCTAGTAATTTTTGTTATGTTAGAGCGCTCCGTTGTCTAGTGTGTTCCATGCTCGCTTCCCACGCAGCGGATGCAGGTTCGAAGCCCGTGCTGACCATGTACCAATAATAAATGTAGCGAGAAGCCCATTAATATCCCCACCGAGAGGCACATGCCGTAACCCTCTGGCTCAGTGCGGGTTGATGGAGGGGTTTTACGACCACTAATACCAAGTGGCGATGGTAGCCGGCACCTACAGCTTCACCTGTCATCCGAAACACAGCACGTCCGATATTGTAGGTACTGAAGATAAATTAATTATCGCATTGGTACATGGTCAGCACAGGATTCGAACCTGCATCTCCTGCGTGGGAGCAAGCTTGAAATCCACTAGACCACCGAGTTCAGCATGTAGCTTTATATAACGCGTATTGTAAGGAGCTAATACTACGTTTAATAGGAATGATGATTGCACCAGCCAGACCACATGTGGTAGATTTCTACTTTTTTGGTAGATTTGGCTTTGGACTTTGTTTTGGTAGTGAAAATTTGTTTGGTAGTTTTTGGTAAATTTTGGATCAATTATATGGCAATCTTATATTTCTTAGTATTTTCGGGGTTTCCTCCTCCATAACTAATCTTGTATGCCCGTTTGCACACAAGGTACATCTATCTACAGACTACCGGCGCTCTCTTTCTTACAAAAACGGATTTACGGATATGCGAGAAAGAAACAAATATATGTATGACACTTGGGGATAGATAACGGGTGGCTTGAGTGTGAGACGTGTAAACTCGAGCTTGACAGCACAAGTCAAGGTGTTGAAAGAATTTGGTAGTTTTCGAAAGATGAAAAGTAGACTAGCCAATTGAAATGTGGTCACACTGGATTTCACTGTGATTTCACTCCAATTCATTACGGCCTTGGCGCCCGCTGCATGTCGATCGGTCATTTCCTCTAGAATTTTGCAGACGTTAAAAACAGCTGATTATAGAAACAAATAATCATGCTGCATCAAAGAAACGTTTGATTTTAGATCATTAATAATAAAAAAGACCTTAAATGAACGCAAATGAAATATTAATTACTATACGGATATATTTTTCTATTTCTGTGACATATTAATTATTGTAAATTGTTTTCTGTTGTATTGTTCGACGCTATTAGTAGTTTATGTGACTGCTACATAATGGAGGGCATTGATACTGGAGAGTGGGTTTATGAAACGAGCCGAAGGCGAGTTTCATAATAATATCACTCGAGAGTTTTAATGCCTAATTATGTTCAGTTACATACACTAGTTTATCTACACACATATCATAAGCTCTCTTTAATGTGTTCAGGAACCGCATGTTTGACCGGCATTGTGACTCTGCAGTTGTTTAGCTTGATCTGTAGTACCAACGTGCCGCAGGCGGGCGTTGGAGTTCGAAATTTGAATGTGAGTACCAACTTCACAGACAAACTAGGGGCGGCACGCAGGCGGGCGTCGTAGTTCGAAATTTGAATGTCATAATATGCAGAAAAATTACACATTATGGTCATAATTTGTAATTTTTGAGATAAGAAATGAGTTTTTACCAGAACCAATACCAGTACCAGTAGTTTAACATTAGGCTGATCGTAACGTGCGGTTTTTGTACGCAGTAAAGAGTGTTTATGATACGTGTGTAGATAAAATAACAAAACGCATAAATATATTTTCTATTTAAATGGTTTCATGTGTGTTGAATGTTATGTGTGTTTACCTTATATTAATTAGTATGCGCTGCACTCAGGATGTCTGTAATGTAAAGTCTAGTAAAGTAAAAATGATTCTTTTGATAATATTATATTATAATGTTATGATGTACCTACCGCGTTATAGAAATAAATCAAGTTAAATCATTAATAAAGTGAGCTTTACACAGCTGTTCATAACAATGACCCTTTATCGCAATAGAGAAGGCCCTTCAAGATACTAATTTATAATATTGAACTGAAAGTATTGACTGATGTATTCCGAAATTATTGTTAATGAGGCAAAGGCCTCTCTCTTCTAAATTTAATGTAATCCATTACAGTCCCCACCGAAAGGCACAGCCCTTTACTCGAATTCGAAAAAGAAGAGCCGTACGCCACCACGCCGGCTCAGTGACGTTTGATGGAGGCGAGTCGGGCTAGTGGCCAGCCTGTCTGTCAGAAGTTTGCAAGTTCCTCTCTTCCTGAAATATACATATCTATATACGTATGTCGAGACCACATCGATACCATATGTGGAGATCAAAAGCGTAGTTGAACTGAGAAGAGCGTTAGATCTCAGTTTTTCAAGATTTTGCAGGGAGTGCCGCAGGGCTCTATATTAGGACCTATTCTATTTATTATCTTCATAAATGATCTTATTTCTTATATGTCGAACGTTGAACATGGTCTCCGGCTCGTACTCTTTGCGGGTGACACTAATGCCATTATTTCTGGATCGAATTTGTCTGAGCTTAGTTATAGAGTTGATTGTGCTACAGTTAAATTTCAGAATTGGTTTAATGCTAATAACTTGACTCTGAATGTCCAGAAAACAAGTCCTTATCCTTATCCTCTTTATTTATACCGACGAAATTTGCTGTTCCCCTATTGACACATTTATATTATCATTTCCTCTAGTAACCACTACTAGAGGAAATGATAATATAGGGGGCCAGCAAATTTCGTCGGTCTATACCACCAAATTTTTAGGTGTCACCATAGATGCCGACTTTAATTGGAAGGCAGAGCTAGAGTCAGTTACGGATTCCATCGGCTCTGCATGTTACGCCTTATCAAGTTTAAGAGACGAACTTACTTCCGGTCAACTGAAACTGGTCTATTATGCTTTGGTAGAGTCCAAGAGAGATACAGTATAGCGCTGTGGGGGGCAGTTATCAGCAAAATCTCAAGCAGGCTTTCGTTGCGCAGAAGAGAGCTATACGGATTATCGAGCGTATTCCGCCTTGCGAATCATGTAGGACAAGTTTGAAGAAACTCAACATTTTGACGGTCCGAGCCTATATATTTTGGTAGTGCTTACAAGACTTGTAAAAAAACAAAATGGTGAAACAGTTAATCAGAGGATTATAAGACTAGAAACTAGAAGGAAAGACCTAACTTGTAATATAGCTCCTAAGTTAGAAATAGTTTCACATTGTGCTCATATTATCAAGCAATTTTTTTTTAACAAGTTACCTACTGAGCTAAAAACAATTCAGTCTATTGACGTATTTAAAGTACGATTAAAACAAATTTTGTTAGAAAAGTGCTGCTACTCTCTAGATGAATTTGAAGATGATATAGCTAATGAAAATTTAATAATTGATTTTGTTGTATTTTTATTGACATTTGAAAATATGAATTGGCTTGTAAGGATTATTATTTGGAATGATTGTTGAATTTAATTTTATTTCTTGTTTTTTCTTGTTTAACATTTTTTTTTATAATTTGGATTTGGTTGCAATAATATGACAGTGATTTAAAATTATTTCGTTAACGAATAAACGATAATAATAATAATAATTATAACGATATCGTAGGATTGACTATATCATGATATCGTCAACTGTGGTTAAATTACTACTTTCAATGAACGAAGAAATATGTGAGTGCAAAACACTGCGGTAGCTTAGGTGAAGACCCCGAATAAATAGTCTTCGTGTTAGTTCGACATGTATAGAACAAAAAAAACACCACGTAGTACTAAATAACAAATGCTTTTAGAAAGACATTTTTTTCGTGAAATTCAAGCGTTTCTGACCATTTAAAATGATTGGCCATTTCATGAAATGATCAATCCATGGTTGGTTACTTCAGGAAATAATCAAATTCTTCGATATAGCTACGAGAGATGTATATAAATGTGTTGGTAAGCGCGAAACTCGAAATATGCGCAGTAATTCCCGCCAACGTCACCCAGCGCTCTTAATTCGTGGCGCGACGTATTCCATAACACAAGCTTTATTGAGCTTACTATGGCCCTAGTTTAATTTGTATAAGATTGTCCTCTAATATTTATTTAATTTATTTATTTAGTATCTTTAAACATAGTCGAGCCATATCCGGTTGGGTATTCAATGCTCCGTTTTGCGTGATAGGGGACTAGTCAATTGGCGCTGGAAAAGTCTATAGGTTCGATTCCAGATCGCTAAATGTAGTTTACAAAGTAATTGGTACGGCTACTTTCATACTACATGTACGTAACCAGGTAAATTCA
Source organism: Argyresthia goedartella (assembly GCA_949825045.1). NCBI lineage: Eukaryota > Metazoa > Arthropoda > Insecta > Lepidoptera > Argyresthiidae > Argyresthia > Argyresthia goedartella. The sequence goes on along the minus strand of OX463831.1, from coordinate 7,836,262 downwards.
TAAGGTGGTAATTAAAGAAAATGAAGTCCGGTTATGTGTTTTTAAGCTTCCGTACCCTAAGGGTGCCAAACGGGACCCTATTACTAAGCCTCCGCTGTCCGTCTGTCCGTCCGTCACCGGGCTCCACCGGATCAACCGAAATAGGTAGAGAGCTGAAATTTTCACAGAGGGTGTATTTCTACTGCCGCGATAACAACAAATAATGAAACATACCGGTTTTAAGAATTAAAAGTAGTACCCTATACAAGAGATTATTTGTTCGGCCATTTTCTTAGCCATTTTGTTTTATTTGTTTATCGCTGAAATCCTTCTCCCGATCTTATCGGAAAAGATCTTTAAAGGCGGGTATTAAGTTTTGTGGTTAGTTATTTGTCAATTATGGGATTAATAATTGCTCATTCGAATAATGTATATTTTTATCAAGTTTAATTTTATTTCTGAACGTTACTCAATATCTGTCCACTTCCGGTTTCAATGAACAAAAGAGTTTCGTTAACCCGAGTACATAGTTCAATACTTACATACTGCCTACACAAAACTCTTTTTAAAAGTTTGGATGTACGGCCTTCTAATATTTTATTATTAAAAATAAAAAGGTATACTCGTACAAGAGACATGGAACCCTTCGTGTGCGGGTCTGACGTCCTACTCGCACTTGACCGGTATATTTTATGATGATTCCACTTGTTATTTGCGTCGGGACATTAGCAAAGACGACTCTTCGCATAGCTACAGAAATTATTCTTCATCCTTTCGGTACCTAGCTTGCTTTTTTTCGCCAGATGCACAACGCAAACTCAAAGTCTGACGGGCACTCAAAATCATGCTGTCATTGTCAGTATGAAACTTAAGTGGCAGTCCATTTCGACCACGTCCCATTTCGACAACATTTCATTTTTGTGCCAGTTCGACAACTTCCCAATATGGCAAGGTGCATACTTACACGTCGCCATATTGACAACATCCCAATTCGACAAGTTCCCAGTGCGACTACTTCCCAATTCGAAAACATTTCTGCAGTGAGTCAAGTTCGGAGACCCATTGAATCTCTCACTACTTTAAAACCCTGAAACGAACTTGCTATTTCGATCATTTCCTCCACCACCACATGGTCTTCCCTGCCTTCGCGGCCTACAGACCGAACCTTGTGCACTGTCATGCGCTACTTGCCTTCGGCTCTCTCACGCATGCAGTTTCTTGGTGCCCTATATGTTCTTGAATGCGTCCCGGCCTTTCTCCCTTTTCGGCTATTTCGATCAATAGTAAGTAAGTAGTAAGTCGGTACAGTTTAAAGCTAAAGGGTTTGTTATTGACGTTTGCATTGTGCCCACGCTTCGCCAGTGATTTATTACTCCATTTTGCGTGACAGGGGGCTAGTCCACCGCAGCTATGGGTTAAATCTCATTGGTACATGCTCAGCACCGGGACTCAAAACTGCATCTTCTGCGTAGGAAGCAAGCGTGATACTCACTAGACTACGGAGCTCTTCCAGTTATTTACTAATTTGGGGAAAATCTTCTATTTTGGACCATGGGTTTCTAGTATTTGGATTAACCGAATTATTAAGTTTTGTTACTCATTAGACGCAAAATATTATGGTCTTTAATTTGTTGGAAGTAATTTTTCGCTAGGATGCACCGTATAGAATTTATGAGCGAGAAACTAAAAAAAGTCCCAACCTTTCGAGGTTTTATAGCTGCGAAAAGTTGTCCCGAGATATCTCGTGTTCATGTATCAATACCTCGAAAATATACGAGTGGCTAATACTGTTGGCCAAGGCTGTATAATAGTCTGTAATCGTGCACCTGCGCTAATAGAAACTTAAATGGTAATTTAATTTTTACTGCCGTTTGGTTACAACGCAGTAAGCGCGAATTTCGAACGTGTATTTGATTCGTGACACTCGTGATCTTTTCAACCCTTAATAAGGGATAAGAATGCAGATTTTTTCATTGGTTTTGGATTTTATTACCAAGCGATAAGGTTGAGAATTTGGCGGGAAATAATTTCGCCTGGAAATAATGAGAGGTTAATCATCCCATTTCACCCATTCCATGTTTTGAAAAACTTTATGGGATGAGTAAAAATAAGGGAATTATGTGCTAAATGACCTCTGTAGCGATCGAGGCTCCGCCTCACAAGAGATTGGTACCAGTTTCAAATCCCGGTTGGGGGAGGAAGAGATATAAATCCGCGATTCTTGGATGTTTACATGTATGTGTGTTCCATTGTGTTCAACACAGAGAATCCTTCGTAGTATGGGTGGGCCCAGAGGCAAATATATCGGACAAAACAATATTTATACATTAAACCCCAATTAAAACAATAATTTTAAAATGCAGACTCCTCAAAACAGCTATTTTCCACTTACTGCGTTGTTCACTCGGGCCGACGGCACTGTTGTTGTAGACATAGCTTAAACCATACCTTATGTTTGTTTTTATATGCGTCAGTGGTGTACCTATAGAGCGGCAAACTACTTGAGATGGAAAAATAACGTCTTGATTCGGTTTCCAACTTTTGCTGCGGGCGCACCGCGCACCAGACCCGTCAATATCATCCGTGGACCAAAGTTTTGATTTACCACCAATAAACTAAAACATAAGGAAAACATCCAATCAGTTAAAACACCGTTTCGATATAGTATCGCTTATTTTGTCTTTGCCCGAGGGGTCTGCAGAGGAAGAGTATTTATAAAATATTTGTACTGTAAAAAAAAAGGAACGCCCTGGTTCAGCCACCAAACCAACAATCCCACCAATATCTGCAATGGCAATAACAGCAAACATCGAAAGTCGCTCAAAAGACTCCAGTTTGCTGAAGACGCTTGCCCTCACACGGACCCTGCAAATGATCCCTGGAGGTATAATCTGCAGCAGGACAGTCCAGCACCAAAGAGATGATGTGGCGTTTCTCGAAACGACCGCCGCACTGAAATCGCCAGTGAAAAAGCCGAAGATTGTGAAAATAGTCAACGAAGGCAAGAAAGCGTGGAAAAGCCAGAAACTGATTGCGGTGATTTCAAAACGTGCGGAGAATGTGCGGGAGTTTTGCAACGGGACAGGTGAGATTGTGACATGGATTTGTTAAAACGTTGTTAAATTCGACTGCGCAATGTCTTTATTTTTAGGGAAAAGGAAGTGGTATGAGAATTGAGTTGGGTAGTGGAAACTATTTAGAGTTTTTTTTCAATATTATTATTAGACTAGCTTTCCGCGGCGCGGCTTCGCAAAACGTTTTTCGTATTCTCTTAGTTCCCCGTCATTAAACTGTTCGTTTATCGTTTTAGAGGCACCTTCGTAGGTTTCTGATATCCATATCGAGATTATCGGCCCGTTGTTGAGCATCATCAGATTACCTAAACCCTTTGCTTACAAACATATGTCGTGACGATTCATACGCCGTGAAAAACAATGGTTTTGTACAGTCAGATAAAAAACTTAAGTTGCTAAGACCAATCCAACATTTACTCAACGACGAAGGAGTTTGTTCAATAGTTCACTTATTCATAACTCGTCAATTTGTATAAAATGAATTAAATTATTAAATTATTAATAAAATAAAAAAGTACATTGAGTAAGTAGGTAAGCAAGTAGCTACATAATCTTAAAATATCAGGCTATGTACGTAAGCATTACACATACAGTACGTACATAGCCTCATATTAATAAACATTCTTGATTTTTACCGATATCTTTAATTTAATATCGTCCTGTACACATCCCAGCATCGTAGGTGCTATTCGTGGACTAGGCTAGGTGCTATTCGCGTAGGTGCTATTCGTGGACTAGGCTAGGTGCTATTCGCGTAGGTGCTATTCGTGGACTAGGCTAGGTGCTATTCGCGTAGGTGCTATTCGTGGACTAGGCTAGGTGCTATTCGCGTAGGTGCTATTCGTGGACTAGGCTAGGTGCTATTCGCGTAGGTGCTATTCGTGGACTAGGCTAGGTGCTATTCGCGTAGGTGCTATTCGTGGACTAGGCTAGGTGCTATTCGCGTAGGTGCTATTCGTGGACTAGGCTAGGTGCTATTCGCGTAGGTGCTATTCGTGGACTAGGCTAGGTGCTATTCGCGTAGGTGCTATTCAGACAGGTGCTATTCGTGGACTACCTCAGGAGTTTGAGTGAAGCCAGATCAATGGCTAAAAACACCATGAAAGAGGCTGAACTTTCCATACAAAATATTTTTAGATTTTTTGGCTGTTTTTCGTTTTTCGTAATTCGATTTTTATCCTAACCTCCTCTGGACTGAGGGGAATAAAACCAAATAGGAATTATACAAACTGATCGGGCCATTTTATAGATTTAGTAAGACTAACGTGTAGCGATTAATTTTTCATAATTATAACTATAGATTTTATAAGAAGGTCTGTGACAATGGATTTTTGTAGTAAAAGACTTGCTATCCTTAGGACGTGTTGCGAATGTGTAGAGCGTTTTTTTTGCTGCACAGTGTTTACGCGAATATTGTAAAAAAACCGACCAAGTGCGTGTCGGGCTTCGCACATTTAGGTTTCCGTTATAAATGTAGAATATAAACCAAAATTATTAAATTAGGAAGGTACTCACTTCACTTGCACCTGATACACCTAGCCAAAATATAACTATCATTCTTCACCAGCAAATAATAATAATAATAATAATATTTTATTTATTTCAGACAATTAAGGTCCATAGTTAAATACTAGTTATTAAGATAATTTAAAAATATTATGATGTTATAATCTGGGTATGGAGCTGCACCCAATGTCGCAGCATTGGGGAGTCCCACCTGCCTATAAACACATTCAGCATCCCGTTACTGCCACCGCACAGGCGGGCGAGTGCAGAGGCGCTCCGTTTTCTCATTATTGCGTAGAAGTCATCCGTGCGCGCCTCTGCGAACATCCCCGAAGCACTACATCTCCACGGCAGCCGCAACAAGACCCTGAATGCGTTGTTATATTGGACACGCAGGTCGCTGTATGCCCGCTTTGTTTAGTCGACTCACAGACTGCAAGTGTAATATGATTGGCAGTAGGCGTAATTTTGACTGCATTTGTACACTTTGCAAATCTGCGGGCCAACATATTACATCGGACAGCCAGCGACCTGCGTTCCCTCTCAATGTCCATGTTGTCTTTTAGATCGTCGGTGGCCCAGGTATTTAAAACTATTCACTCTGCACAAAGGTGTACCGCTGTGAATGACACTTCTGGTACATCAGAGTATGTTTTTGAGTAGGACTTAAAAATCATATACTCACTTTTTTTAGTACACAATCATATAATTACTTTGTTTTTCATAGTGTTTGCATGAATGACAAAATTTTTCACTCTCTTGCTTTTAAAGTTAGAGCTCTCCCCACCTCTAATTTTTGTTCCACTGTGCGCAGGACACAATTTATTCCACTTTGGAAGCGTCTGTCTTTTTAACGAATTACTTTGTGGAAAAATGGTTCTAATAACCTCAAAGTCATTTTTAAAGACCTATCTATAGACATCCCACACATATAGGTTTGATGAAAAAAATATTTTATCTACACACGTATCATAAACCCTCTTTACTGCGTTCAAAAACCGCACGTTACGATCAGCATTATGTTAAACTTCTTGGTAAAAACTCGTTTCGTATCTGGAAAACTACACATTATGGTCATTATGTGTAGTTTTTCTACATATAATGACATTCCAATTTCTAAAGCCGACGCCTGCCTGCATGCCGTCCCTAGTTTGTTTGTGAAGTTGGTACTGACATTCAAATTTCGAACGCCGACGCCCGCCTGCGTGAATTTGGTACTACAGAACAAGCTCAACAATTGCAGAGCCACAATGCCGGTCAAACATGCGGTTCCTGAACACATCAAAGAGAGCTTATGATATGTGTGTAGATAAACTAGTGTATGTAACTGTACATAATTAGGCATTAAAATTCTCGAGTGATATTATTATGAAACTCGCCTTCGGCTCGTTTCATAAACGAGTTTTCATGCCCTCCATTATGCAGCAGTCACATAAACTACTATTTTGGTTTCAGTTACATGTATGGGAAGCACCCCTTAATTTGTTATTTTATTAATTTTTGTATAAAAATCTTAAAGCGGTTCACAGAATACATACCAGGTTTTAACTGTATAGTCTTGATAGTTACGGAATAAAGTTGCTGTGATATACGGACGGACGGACAGACAGACTTGACGAAACTATAAGGCTTTGTTATCTACGGAACCCTATTAATGTGGCCATGATTCGCAAGGGGGTGCAGTGACGGCCTTACTAGCAAATGTACAGAAATAAAGGCAGCAACACACCGTTTTCCCATACGGGATGGCAAAGGTATACTTACGCGCACTTTCAGGCACTTTTAGCCAATTTTTCGATACTTCATTTTAAACGTAAAGTAAATGTAGCCCATAAATGTCCCCAAGGAGGGGCGCAGGCCTATACCCGGAGCCATATTTCACCACTCTGGCTCAGTGCGGGTTGGTGGAGGGGTGTCGGGCTAGCCTCTAGAGACCTGCATGCAGCCTTATGGCGTAACTCTCTGAAGTTCATAGCGTGTGTCTATGGTTCATCTCATGCTCATAAAATTTCATCGATTGCGGGGTATCACCGAAGGCTTCTAGGCTTCATTCAATGAGCTTGCGTTTGGCCTCCATTATGATGCTACTTGCGTGATACCAATTTGACAGATGAAGCTGGTGCATGGTGTCAAACGTAAAAGTCTATATGAAGTTCATAGCTCAGACGAGGTCCTATGTCAGGGAGCTCCTATGGCAGTACAGACAAAGACCAAACGCCGAAAATAGGAACACTTACAAATCCTATTCCCAAAGACTGCATAAAATTATAAAATTGACTCAAAAATCCCAAAATAACTATTATATCCAATCATCACAAAATAAGTCAAAGGCCACATGGAATATTATTAATAGTACTAAGCCAAATCACCCCAGGGACCAAATAGAGCAAATTGAGCATAATGGGGATAAAATTAAAAACCCTACGGACATAGCAAAAGCATTCAATAATCATTTCACAATACCAGAACCGTTAGATAATACTCGTAGTAATCATCCTCTAAAATCAACCTTGACCTACAATAAATTAAATTCTATGTTTTTAAGTCCCACCAATCCTATTGACATAACAAGGATAATTATGACCTTAAAAAACACAAGCAGCACAGGGTATGACGAGATTTGCACGAAAGTATTAAAATATGTGGTACATAATATAAGCGTGGTGATCAGCTACATAGTAAATTTATCGTAGAATTCGGTACGTATCCAAATGCTTTGAAGACGTCGATAATCAAGCCTTTATTTAAAAAAGAAGATAAAGAAAATATGAACTTCTATAGGCCTATCGCCCTAATACCAGTGTTTTCCAAAGTATTCGAAAAGGTAATATATAACGCCCTATACAACTACTTCGAAAAGAATGATATTCTGGTTCCCGAGCAACGAAATTTTTAGGATTACAAATCGACAATAAACTAATCTGGAAAGAGCAAATTGAAAATGTCAGCAAAAAACTAAACAGGTTTTCATATGCACTGTATATGCTCCGCAAAGTTGTGGATGTTACCGCAGTACTGACTGCTTATCACGGCTTCGTAGTGTCTACACTCAGATACGGAATAATATTCTGGGGTAACGGAATAAATAGGGAATTAATATATATCAAGTATATATCGAAATAAATCAAGTCTCAGAAAAAATGCATTAGAGCTATATTTTCGTTAAAAAGAACAGACAGCTGCAAACCATATTTTAAACGCCATAAACTTTTAACAATGCCTTCGTTATACATATATGAAATAATAATGTTTATTAAAATAAACCCAACCCTATTCGAAAACCTGAAGAGTCGCCGCAACAAAAAAAATATACGCGCTACCAGACACAAAACTGCACTGTTCAGCAACAGCGTATTCGGTATGGCCTCGACAATATACAATAAGGTTCCTGTCTCAATTATGAATATAGATAACCCAAACAAGTTCAAGCTTAGATTAAAAGATTATTTGGCTGATAAAGCATACTACTCTGTAGGTGAATATTTAGCATAGTGTTGACATGTTATATCTACTAAACTATTGCCATTGACATCTTTTTTTAATTTTTTTAATCACCTTTTACTAAATACGATTTTACATATGACATACAATAATAATATATTTGACATTTTTTTTTTGACGTCATTGTAATATTGTAATGGTTTAATGTATTGTTTGTTGCCTATATTTTTTAACTCACCTGTTGTTTATTTGCTTATTTGTATTATTTGTTCGCCTCGCGGCTGGACGTAAGGACAAAACATACTATGTAACATCTACTTTAAACTACGTACCACAATAAAATATCTGATTTCTGATTTCTGATTTCTGACGTCTTATGCCATAAGGCTGCTGGATCCCGTTATGAGGCATCGCGATTTTGGACCTCATTCCATGGTAATCAAATTCAAAACCTATAACGGAAAAATGACATCATTAGATGGCGCATTTCTACAGAGACTGGTGGCCATCAAGTTATCAAGTTGCCCTATCCTTCTATTCTTCTTTTCTTCTTAAAGGGGGCGTAGCGCCTGCACCTGGCCCACTTGAGCGGGGCCTTTGTGCATGTCCCCTTCGCCTGCACATCTAGTTCCGCCATCCCAACTCTTGCACTGCAGGCTGGGAGCTCGTGGGTGGATGTTGTATCACCCAGGATAGCCATCCTGTTTTCTATTGTGGATGGACATGCCTACAGCATGTGCTCTACTGTTTCATCCACTTCCATACACCCCCTGCATAGGGGGCTGTCTGTTGCACCTGTAGTGTTCAAGTGTTTGTTTGGTGCACGATGGCCAGATATATAATTGTTGTTCACAAGCAGTTGTGATTAACAATTATATATCTATTTGGGTTGCTATTCCGAGTAGTGTCCCTCAGGGGTCACTTTGGGCGTTTACTTTCTTAATATTTATCAATGACATCTTAAACTGCTTCTTTCACAGTCAATTGCTTTCCTTTGAGGACGACATGAAGATATTTAAAATTGTTGACACAAATTTAGATGCGTTTGACCTACAAGCAGATCTATATCGTCTAGACGCGTGCTGTGCTGATAACAAACTCGAACTGAATCCATCCAAATGATCAGTGATTACTTTCACATGCAAACGAACTTTTATAGACTCTGTTTATATATTAAAGCAACAGTCCCTTGATCGCAGCAGTACTATTAGGGATTTGGGAATATCGCATGACTCTAACCTTATTTTTGACTTCCATATCGACTTTATCATTGACAAGGCATCAAAGGCTCTTGGTCTTATAATGAGAAGTTCTGCAAGCTTTAATCGAGCAAAAAAGCTTAAAATTGTAAACTGGACGTTTTTCTGCAGCATACTTGAATATGCCTTCCAAATTTGGAATCCGCCTTACGATACCTACATACAAAAAATTGAGCGTATCCAAATTAAATTTATTAAATATGTTTGCTTTCGTTTGAAAATCCCATACGACTCTAATTTGTTATCGGACCTGCCGTTATGCAGCAAATTACACCTACTTCCACTCAGCAAGGGACGCAAAATTAGTGACATATCCTTTCTGTTAAAAATAACTAACAACCATATTAACTGTCCCGAACTGCTTAGCAAAATTTGTTTAAACGCTCCCCACTAGGCTTTGCGGAGATTTGTTTAAACGCTCCCCACTAGGCTTTGCGGAGATTTGTTTAAACGCTCCCCACTAGGCTTTGCGGAGATCTCTTCCCTGCGTGGCAAAATTCTTAGTGGCTAGTTAATTCTTTAGATTTGTCATTCATGTTATTCAATCTTTAGGGTACCGTACCCGAAGGGTGCCAAACGGGACCGTCCGTCCGTCCGTCCCACCGTCCGTCTGTCCCACTGTCCGTCTGTCTCATGAATCGTTATAGTTAGACAGATAAAATTTTCATAGATGATGTATTTCTGTGGCCGCTCTAACAAGAAATACTAAAACACAGATTAAAATGAATATTTAAGGAGGCTCCCATACAAATTATTTCACTGAATGCACCTGGTTACGTACATGGAGTGTGAAAGTAGCCGCACCAATAACTTTGTAAACCACATTTTGCTTTGTAAAATCTTAACTATTTACTCCACACCATCCCTCATCCCTACCATTGTACAGTGGTAACATGGTAGGGATGGTAATGAAACCCTTCGTGCGCGAGTAAGACTCGCACTTGACCGGTTGTTAATTTTCCTTTTTCTTATCTATTTGTATTGCTGCCCAGTCTTTGTATCTATTGTGTTGTATTGTATCCGGTCCAGTTCAAACTCTTTATGTATCTTTACTCTGTATCTATACGTGATAATCCTTAATTGGCCTTCTGTGTTATATTATTTTACCTATCTAATATTAATATGCTGTTTGTTGGTTTTCCTTTAAATAAATAAATAAAAGTCATCCAAAACCTCCATTTCGACCATTGTCCATTTCTACAGCTTTTCAATTTTGTGCCAATTCGACAAGTGCCCATTATGACAAGGTTCATAATGACAAGTTTTCATTTTGACCACTTCCCGATTCGACCACTTCCCATTTTGACAGATTGTAGTCTGTGCGAACACTCTTTTTTTATTTTCACTTTATTAAACAAACTTCTCTCTCTATACTTAATATCTCAACGGGGCCTGGCCACAACTTATTAGATTAAAAGAAAGTAAAATGCTGTCGATATGGGAAGTGGTCGAATTTATCAGCAAACTTACATACGAAAGTTAAAAAAAAAACAGTAACCCCTACTAAGGAAACTGGTTATCAATTTCACCTAAAAGTAAAAGGCTATCGATATAGGAAGTGGTCGAATTGGGAAGTGAACGAATTGGAAAGTGGTTGAAGTTGGAAGTGGTCGAATTGGGAAGTGGTCGAAGTTGGGATGTGGTCGAAGTTGGAACAAGTCGAATTTAAAAGTGGTTAAAATGGGAACTTGTCATTATAAACCTTGTCATAGTGGGAAGTGGTCGAAATGGACTTAAATGGTTCCAAAACACGGAACTAATATAGCAGCTTCACAGGTCTAACAGAATGGTGTAGTCATATTTTAGGGGGTCGTTAAGGACGTCGTTCTGTATTGATCGCATACAGAACGACGTCCTTAACGACCCCCTAAAATATGACTACACCATTCTGTTTTGGAGGGAAAAGAGAAATACACTGCAAAACTAAGTACTACACTTTTTTTTTGTAAGCTATAGAAGTTAATAAAATAAAATAAAATGTATAGCAAATTTTATCGATTTCCTAGAAAAGATAGAACAAAATTAAACTAGTAAAGTAAAGTAAAGTAAAGTATTGTTTATTTGCATGAATATAGGTTTACATCAGTTCTTACAGATAAAATGTCACATAAAGTTTCGCTATATTCTGCCATGTAGACATATTTTTTTATATCACATAGGTAATTAAATAAATTAGCTAAATTGACATATTATTAACAATTATTATTTTAGTACAGTATAGTTATATAAGAAATGAATTATGATATGATATTAGTACTTTTTCGAGTCCTTTTTATTTTGAAAGGATATCTTATGTGCTTAAAAAGTTATTGCAATTTTAAAAGTGTGATAGGTACTTAGTTTTGCAGGCCAGTGTATAATGTTGCTCTGATTCAAATCGGTTTCACAGTAAAAGTTGTTCAGTATGTTGCCCATGACAACCCCTTAAATTTGACTAGACTTTCCTGTTACATCCTGTATAGCTGCTAAAACCAATGGCCATAGTTCCCACACTAGAGAAAGCTTTATAAAGGTGAGGCAGTAGGCCAAAGCAGCCTTTAGGAAATCTCAACTTACGTAAAATAATGAATATTAAAGAAGTTGTTCCTTTTCACTAGCTTTTTGATTTATCATCATGAGCATCCAATTCACTGCGATGACCTCTGCGGCGCTGTGGTTGTGGCCCTGCCTTCCGTGCGAGAGGTTCCGGATTCGATGCCCGGCTGGGGTTAAAGAAAAAGAAAACCCCTGGTCTTGGATGTTTATGTGTGTGACGTCGCTGTTTCTGGTTCCCACGACACAGGGTAACCTGGGTGGGGCCAGAAGCAATGTACCTGGTTTTATATACATGTTTATCTACATACGTATCATAAACCCGCACGTTACGATCAGCATAATGTTAAACTACTTGATAAAAACTCATTTCTTATCTGAAAAATTACACATTATGACCATTTCAGCTACCTTTGGTGCATAGCAATTACAGAGCTAATTCCTTTCTTGTCAGAGCCTGCTCGACTTTCAACCGTCTTTTTGACTCTGGCATTGATCAAGATATGGACATAGATATTTTCAATAGCAGTGTTCAATCACTAGGAAAAAATACTATAAAGAAATTTTTAGCGTCTCTTAAGAGTGAAGGATGACGTGTAGATGGTGGGTATGTAGGTGGTGGGTGCGTGAGCAGCGAGATCTTTTTTAGTTAATAAATTTTTGTGTGGCGAGGTATCACCTCAATTATGTTATTGTTATATATATTTTTTTAACTATATGTGGTTGCTTATAATTAGCCTTTAGTTTATCATAGTTCAAAACTGTTTAATAATATAGCTGTAAGCTTCCCAGAAAAATAATAAAATAAAAATAAATAAAAATTATGTGTAATTTTTCTACACATTATGACATTCAAATTTCGAACGCCGACGCCCGCCTCGTGCAGCCCCTAGTTTGTCTGTGAAGTTGGTACTGACATTCAAATTTCGAACGCCAACGCCCGAAGTTGGTCCTACAGAACAAGCTAAACAACTGCAGAGCCACAATGCCGGTCAAACATGCGGTTCCTGAACACATCAAAGAGAGCTTATGATATGTGTGTAGATAAACTAGTGTATGTAACTGTACATAATTAGGCATTAAAACTCTCGAGTGATATTATTATGAAACTCGCCTTCGGCTCGTTCGATAAACCCACTCTCGAGTATTTATGCCCTCCATTATGTAGCAGTCACATAAACTACTATTATGTCTAAGTTTACTAACACAAAAACGTTATTTGATTAAATCTGTTGTCACAATATATTTTTTTACAATGCTCCGCATTTGAATTTATGTGCCTACTTGTTATTTTTTAAATCTTTAGGAAAAATATTAAGCTACGTTGCTCTGTTTGCTCTGTTTGTCGCCTATACATCGGAGCCTTTTTAACATGTTAATTCCTATTCCTCGAAAAGGTGAGCTTAAGGTGAAACGAAAAAAAAAATGGAATTCGAATGTAAACGAAAGTGACAGCGTTGATAACTTCCACATGAGAAAGAAAATAGAGTGCAACCAATGCGCTCGACTCGACTCGAATAAGGTAGCCCAAACCACAAAAATAAACTACGCTATTTTGTCAAAATTATACATGCATGCATACATACATATGCTCACGCCTATTTCCTAAAATTATTTTCAATGAAAGTCTTCGAATAAATAATATTCACATTTTGAATGCAAGTACGCAATGAAAAACGTTAACCCAAAAATTAAATCTGTAGATGACTTGATAGTGGAGTAAATGGATTCGAAGAATACCCCTTTTTTCATAATTTCATAATTTCTTTATTGCACACAAATTATACAAAAAAACCAGAGTTACATAAAAAAAGTGTACAAAGGCGAGCTTATCTCTAATAAGAGATCTCTTCCAGCAAACCAGGCAAACAAGGGAAAAGTTGTTGGTTGAGCAGGGGTAGACCTATGTGTACAATATATAAAATAATAAATAAAATAAATTATATAATAACTATAATAATATACTAAATACTTATTATATACTACAAATACTATTTTATACACTATACTAATACTTACTTACATACATACTACCTATAACTCTAAAGGGAGAGGTAATGCTTCTTCACACGACTTTTAAAGATATTCAGATTTTTTCGTCCTTCTCCTTAAAGTGATATTCTAAGTTTCGCCATCGGAGTGCCCAGCGGTAACCCCTCGTCTGTCTGCGGAGATGGTGGATGTCGTGGCCAACGACCGCTAATCAATCCATGTCTCTTGACATATTGTTATCATCATATACAACTATAATGGATGTTATGAATTGTTATGTTCACATTACGTATTTAATCAATGTAATTGAATTAAATATGTTACCTACTTATAATTATAATGTTATGTACTTTGGATAACTACACTATCGAATTAGGCTTCTCACCTGTAATGATATGTGGGTGTGTAGGTAATAGTAGTTTATGTGACTGCTGCATAATGCCTAATTATGTACAGTTACATACACTAGTTTATCTACACACATATCATAAGCTCTCTTTGATGTGTTCAGGAACCGCATGTTTGACCGGCATTGTGGCTCTGCAATTGTTTAACTTGTTCTGTAGTACCAACTTCACGCAGGCGGGCGTCGGCGTTCGAAATTTGAATGTCAGTACCAAGTACCAACTTCACAAACAAACTAGGGACGGCACGCGGGTGGGCGTCGGCGTTCGAAATTTGAATGTCATTATATGTAGAAAAACTACACATAATGACCATAATGTGTAGTTTTCCAGATACGAAACGAGTTTTTACCAAGTAGTGTAACATAATGCTGATCCTAACGTGCGGTTTTTGAACGCAGTAAAGAGGGTTTATGATACGTGTGTAGATAAATAGATAAATAAATAAATAAATAAATATTACCCAAATGCGCATACTTCTGCTCGAATAAAGTCCCGCTTAATTTTCAAACAGGCGCTGGCTTTTCCCGAGTGATCCCATTAAACAAGGATTCGAAAGTAGCTTACACTAATTTCTACAAAAGTATTTTTTTTCTAGGATCGTTTGGCATCGTGTGAGTATGACGAACTTAGGTTGGCGACCTGGAATGTGGGGGGACAACATTAAGTGTCCCGAAAACCTCGAAAATTTCGGACTTATTCCAGTTTTTCGCTCATAACTCGAAAACCACTAAGAATAATATCACAGTTATTTCTACTTTAATTAACTATACCACCTGTACATATATTCGGCTAAAGAAACCCCCTAAATATCTGGTTAAAAAGCTAATAAAAAAAGTGGCAATAAACTCTCTCATGCCAATTATCTCTTATTAATTAGTCAATAAGATTCGTTTTAGCTTTCGATATAACATTGCCAGGCTTTTGACCTCTACTGCTTGGGCTCCGCTATTGTGATATTTTATAATGTGCTCAAGTATTGATATCTAAATATAGTCTCAACATTGATAAAATTTATTTGCTATTTCAATTTGAAACTTATCGCTTTTATTATACGAGTTATATTTGATTGGGGTAAGATGTGCCAGTAGTTGTATTTTACCAATATATATGTCGCAGTTAGTTGGTTAAATCAGACACTTAACTAACTCTCTAGACCGTTAATTAAATACCGACATTTAACCAAGTCACTAAAATTCCGTCAGACAAGTGAGTGAACGAAACGTTTAACGAAGTGTCTAAACGTTCCTAGGCAACAAGATATATACATTTTTTATGTGTACTTAAGTTTATGATTAAGTATTTTTGTTGTTTTTATATGATCAACCTAACACGAAGGATAAAGGGCACTTCGCTTCGCTCATCCCCTTTACCCTTCACCTAAGCTACCGCAATGTTTTGTCCTGATTTAAGCTGTGCAAATCAGCTGTTGTGACGCCATCTTGTTTTCCAACAAGCTGGCTTTCGGTAATACAGATTGTTAAACGTTTTCGACATGCTTTATTTAAATCGAAATGCTAGTGACTTGGTTAAACGTCGGCATTTAATTAACGGTCTAGAGAGTTTGTTGAGTGTCTGATTTAACCAAACAACTGCGACGTATATAAAGAGTTCGCGCCAAGTATCTTTGGCGCTGGGCGAGGGTAGGGTAAACTCTCTCACTCTCACCCTATGCGAGGAAGGGAGGTTATTTTCTCCCCACCCTCGCTCAGCGCCAAAGAAACTTGACGCAGACTGTACCTAGATATGGGTACATACAATGTGTGGTTTGCTTGGTTACTGTTATCATATCAGAATCCCCACGAATTGGATGTGTGCTTGTCACAAATGTTGGTGACCTAATTAAAAGTGTATCATTATCAATATGTTAGAAAAATATTGCAACAAAAAGTAAATATGAACCGGCCAAGGGCGAGTAGGACTCGCATATGAGTTTTCTCCATTTTTACTCGTCTATGGTTTCTGTTGCCTGTAGGAACAGAACCCTAAAAACAACGAAAAGAATAATATTATTTAAATTGATTAATTCCTGGTTCATGTGTTGTCATATCATTATCCCTATAAACATGCTTACTGATTTAAGTAGCGATTTAACCTTTGAGATTTCTAAATATACCTGAGCTAGATAGGATCATCCGGTTACCCTATTGTTACTACTGTTTTGCCGAATACATCGCCTAAATGCCAAAAGAATGTTATATAATTTTGACAGATAAAATTATGTAGGCATATAAAAAGCAAAAAAATGCAAATAATTCCAGTCTCTTCTTTCATTAGCTAGTCTCAAATGTAAGTGACGATCAAATGCAATAGCTTTATAGAATCTTATGACTCTGTTTTGTAAGCGTCGTTTTTATAATGATGGGCTCTCGGATTTTTCGTCAGCCTTAAATGCCTGTCTTAATTGTGTGAATATGTTCCATGAATATAGTAGATTTTACAACAAGTGCACAAAACGAACCATTTTTATCCGAGACTTTTAGCAGCCCGAGCCGAAGGCGAGGGCTGATAGTAATGTCGAGGATAAAAATGGTTTGTGGACGAGTTATAAACTCTGCTTTTCACTTCGATTGCGAGAAAATAAAACAGTAACATAACGTATTAACATTTCTTTAATTAAAATTCAAAGTAAAATTACTACAATTTTGAATGGTGAATGAAATGGGTTTTTCCCGGCATATTGACGGTATTCTTTTGAATTTGAGAAGATGACATGACAGTAGATGGTATATTAAGAGTTGATTGTTCTGGATATGGTTCTTTTTTCTGATCTGTGGATGGCTCAGACGGCAACAAGGAATCTCGGGATGTAGAAGGGGTTGGCTCATTTGGAATTAGATGAATGTCTTGTGATACACGGTCGGTAATCCTGCTTTTGTTTTCTATTGATTGTTCTATATATCCCTCAGCCACCTGATCCGACTTCCACCCACCATGCCTTTTTAGCATTGTCAAGTTAGCTCCCGAATCTGCTAGGAGGGTGGCCGAGGTCCGGCGGAAGCAATGGCCCGTGTAATTCTCGGGATTTTCCAATTCAAGAAAAGTTGCAATTTGTTTCGGAAATCCTGCAAATTTATTGCGTCCTATTACTTGCTTAGTGCACTTCCCATTTTGATAATTGAGGAAGAGTTTATTTGTCGGCACATTTGAAGGCCGAAGAGCTTGGTATTTTTTAACTATATCAAGGTACTCTCCTTTGACAACAAATGTCCGCTCTCGTTTGGTTTTCGTGTCGGGTAAGTTAATTGCTTGTAAAAGGGTGTCCGTCTTGACGTCATCCATGGTAATATTAGCAAGTTCAATGCCGCGACATGCTCCGCTTATACCAAATATTAGTGCTACCTAAAACAAAATATAACTGTAAGTTGGTACACTCTTTGAGAACACGAGGAATAAAAAAATATGTAAATAATAGGTTTACGTACTTTTGTGGCCAAATATTTGTCATCGGGAGCGGTATTTAAAAAGGTTTCCACATTGTTCGCAGTAAGGACCTTGGACTTGCATTTATGTCCACTACTAAGCCTCTTCAACAAAGCTGTAAGCTTCGTGTAGGACTGTACATTGACATTATGTTTCATTTGGAGTGTTGCTTTCAGCATGGAATATACACTCCACAGTGTTGAAGGCTGCAGTTTTTTCGATAACTCATCAAAGTAACTTAAAAAAACACTTTCAGCGAATGTATTCACTTGTTTTTCTTTCCGCCAGCTTAGAAATTTGTCATAAGTTTTCATATATATTTGCCGAGATTTTGGCGGCAATATTTCTTGCACCACTTTTTGTGCGTTTATTTCCATTAAAGTATTAGGAGTAAGTTCTAAATCTTCTTCTTCACTTGACATTTTTAAAACTTAGCCAATTCAACAATAATTTGAGAAAATTCAATACGAAAAGTTCACGGCTTCTTTCCCGCTACTTTACTTTTTTTAATTTTCCTGCATAATTTTCGGGCAAAGAAAAAAAATATACAGCCTATTCTTAAATTATTTTGGAATAATGTTTTTTTTGTGGTAAACACGTTTTGATATTTAGTTTCTTTTTCGTATTATCTTATTATAAATCAAAAATGCAAATAGGGATGGAAATATTATAAATTAGCAAGTTTTATCCATGTACAATTAATTGTTTTTGGCTGTATGGGCTAAATGGTCACTGCCTTAGTGTAGACACATTTAAAAAGCTACTTTTATGCACAAGAGCATAAAATTCAACTTTATGTCGCCTAGATCCTGCATAAAGTAGTACTTTTTCGAGCATGAGAAGTGAAAAAGTATTTTTTGTCCCCTTCCAGTGATAAAGCAGCGGCTACAGATGCTCAACTCGCCATACCGGGGAGTGTGGGAGTGTGCGCGACACATCTACAGAAACGAGGGTGCGCGCGCTTTCTACCGCTCGTACGGCACTCAGGTCGCTATGAACGTGCCATTTCAGGTGTGTATACTGTGCCTCCGCCGTTTTGTGTGGAAAGTTATGGAAGCTGCGGCTACAGATGCTCAACTTGCCGGATCGGGGAGTATGGGAGTGTGCGTGACAAATGTACAGAAACGAGGGCGCGCGCGCGTTTTACCGCTCGTACGGCACTCAGGTCGCATTGAACGTGCCATTTCAGGTGTGTATACTATGCCTCCGCCGCCTAGTGTGGGAACTTATGGAAGCTGCAGCTACAGATGCTCAAATTGCCGTACCGGGGAGTGTGGGGGTGTGCGCGACTCAGAGAAGAGGGCGCGCGCGTTCTACTGCATGTTTCCGTAACATACAAGGCGATTGCGCAGGGGTCTGTAAATTATCGCGTATACTTTGGAACGCAATGATTTTACTAACGTCTTCCGAACTATATATATACTTCGGAATGGTCTACGCCAATTTTATGGTTCCGTTATATACTACGCTAGTGCCCAATATCAATTCGTGATATTAAATAAATATTGTATATGTTCTTAAGTTTAAGTTTAAGTATTTTTGTTGTTCTTACATGTTTAACCTAACACGAAGGATAATGGGGGCTTCGCTTCGCTCAACCCCTTTACCCTTCAGCTAAGCTACCGCTATGTTTTCCCTCATGAACACTGCGGTAGCTTAGGTGAAGGGTAAGGGGGGGGGGGGGGGGGGGGGGGCAGGTTGAACATGTAAGAACAACAACAAATACTTAAACATAACCAGTACATAAAAAATAGTTAATGTTTTTTTGTTGAACCTTTTTTCCTGTGCAAATCAGTATTTTTGATGTGCGATTAAACAACACCCATTTATAACCTTTGATAGGGTGCGTTAGTGACACTGTATAGTTCGGAACAAAACTTTCGCATTCACTCGAAAATTCCGCAAAGTTCGTGTATATTTCGTAGTTGCAGATGTGAGCATTCCGAAATGTACACCAAGAGTTCACTTTGTCAGCGTACTGGCTTTGTATACTACGGAAATACGCTTCACGGAAATACGCACTCTGCGGTCACTATGAATGTGCCTGTCCAAGAGTGTATGTATCTGTCGCAGTCGGTTGGTTAAATCAGACACTTAACTAACACCTTAGACTGTTAATTAAAGACCTACGTTTAACCAAGTTACTAGCATTTTGATTTAAAAAGCATCCTCGAAAACGTTTAACAATCTGTCTTACCGAAAGCCGGGGAAAGTCTTGTTTAAATAATGTTTAATCAATATGGCGTCACGACAACTGCTGATTACTTTCAGAGTCTATCTTTTCACTACGGATTTGCACAGCTTATATCAGGGCAAAACATTGGGGTAGCTTAGCTGAAGGGTAAAGGGGGTGAGCGAAGCGAAGCCCCCTTTATCCTCCGTGTTAGGTTGAACATTTAAGAACAATAAAAAATACTAAAAACATTAACTTAAATACACATAAAATATTTTTTATGTGTACTAACTTAACTGTATTTATATTGTAAATGTCTTGTTGCCAAGGAAGTTTTTGACAACTCGTTAAACGTGTCGTTCACTCACTTGTCTGACGGAACTTTAGCGTCTTTGTTAAACGTCGGTCTTTAATTAACGGTCTAGGGTGTTAGTTAAGTGTCTGATTTAACCAACTGCGACATATCTAAAGTTGAGCCATTCTTAAAAGTCGCAATTGACATCTATTAACAGTAGGGGCAGAGCTAGGCCAGTCTTCTTCTCCTTGTTTCGCTTTGGAAAGGAAGAGAGACTGACGCATAGCACTGTCACTAATGTTGACAGATGTCAAATGCGACGTGTATTTTTTTCTCCGGCCAGCAGAGTATGGGAAAGGGTTTATCGTGGCTCCACTGTATATACTGTGCCTCTGCCTGTTTATACTGTGTGCGAAATGGCATTTTTAATTAACCCGGGGCCCGTGGCGCGACAATCCGCCACGCCGACACCTCACCGGCCGCGCGGCACTCGACCCCTCATATCTATTTTATTTTATTTTTATTTTCTTATCGTGTGTTTTTGTTTGGTGGTAGCACTTAGAACTATAAGGGTTGTACATCTGAGTAGCTGATGAAACCTTATTTTAGTGTATTGCGAAATTATCAATCGAATCTAATGGTATTTCTCATTTCAATATAAAATATTACTCGCCTACACTTTAAAAAATTCGAAATTATTACTAGATGCAGTGATTAACTACGATCTGTGTATTGTTTATCACTTATAATATTCAAATTACGAATAAAAATAACGACTTACCTCTATTTTCGCATAAATCCACAAACAAAACATTTTCGCTGACCATCCTCTGAAAGAATGACGCGGCCACTGAATAATTTCTACTTTTTTTTCTACAAAAGAACATAAAGGAATGGTTGAAATACAGAGTTTCGTTCATTGCGCTTCCATTCATACCTCAATCATTGAAATATGCACTGTAAGACCAAAGAAATAAGAGTAAACAAAAATCTTAGCATCTCGAGATGCTCATGAGCGTTGACGGGTTTTTTGCGAAGCATCTCGAAAGGCGCTTGGGCTGTGATTGCTTAAATAACCAAAGAAATAACTAACCAATGAATGAATGATTGTATGAATGAATATCCGGCTAACTTAACCCTTGTCGATAATATGCCCCAAGTTAATCATAATACAGACATGTTTAGGCGTCGTTTAAAAAATTCGTACTACCCTTAATTTAACATCCATCCTGCATTCCAGGCGCTGCACTTCGTAACCTACGAGTGGTGTCAGTCCGGGCTCAACCCTCGTCGACAGTACGACCCGCGCGCGCATGCGCTGTCGGGCGCGGCGGCCGGCGCACTCGCTGCCGCCGTGACCACCCCGCTCGACGTGTGCAAGACTGTGCTTAACACGCAGGTCAGTGTGGTATAGAAGGATCTAGAACATTCCCTACTTCCTACAGAATAGAAGGTTCTAGCGACGACACCGCTCGACGTGTGCAAGACTGCTTGCACTCAGGTAACGTGATCAATGAGACAATCGATAGAAGGATCTACAACACTGGGAAGAACATAGAGAATCTAGACTAGAGCAATGAATCGAGACTTTAGGATTGCAAATATTCTAAAACAATGGGAAGACCGTTCTTCCTTGAACAGAGAAGGTTTCTAGATCGACCCTGGCGCATGCGATGTCTGGCGCGGAGCGGGCGCATTCGCTGTTGCTGCGACTACACCGCTCGACGTCTGCAAGATTATGCTTAACAGGTAGGTAACTTTTATACTCTATGAAATGGAACTGAGCCTCTTAGGTACTGACCTAATCACGGACGAATCCTCAATCAGTAGCGCTGTGTGCGGTGCCCCATTTAATTACACAGAAAGTGGCACAAAGGACACTAATTAGCGATTCACGGCACTGATCAGCTCCTTTTCAGTGTCTCCATGGCCATGTGTACCTTCTACCTATTGTGTAATCTGAAGCCCAATGTATCTTGAAGGATCTAGAACAAAGGCAAGGCCATTCTTCCTGGAAAAAGAGGTCCAAGAACGACCCTCGCGTATGCGGTGTCGGGCGCGGCAGCAAGTGCGTTCGCTGATGATTTTCAGACAAAGCACGGATGTGGCTACATTTAGGCTAGTATATTTTAGTTACTTTCATAGTGTGATGTCCTATGGTATCTTGTTGTGGGGGAAAGCAGCGGATATTCAAACTATTTTTATTTTACAGAAAAGAGCTATTCGAGCAATTTATAATTTAAAACGAACAGACTCCTTAAGAGAGCTTTTTAAAGAAATTGACATACTAACAGTAGCTAGTCCATTTATTTTCGAAAATATAATGTATGTACGCAAGAACCTTACAACATTTTCCAAACTTAGCGATAGCTGTAATGTTAACCTAAGAAATAATCACAGACTATGTGCGCCCCGTTTTAGACTCGCGAAGGTTAGCAATTCTTTCAAGGGTCAGTGCATTCTCTACTACAATAAGATACCTCTGGAGATTTTGAAATTGCCACTTGAGCAATTTAAAAAGCATGTTAAAGCGACTTTGTCGAAAAAGGGATATTACAATGTTCAAGATTACTTAAATGACAGGACTGTATGGGGTTAATCTGGCTCAACACAGACCTTGCTGTTAATAATTTTTTAATTATTTATTCCTGCTTATTAATCATAACAATTAAATTTTTCATATTTGTATTAGTTAAGCACAACCTATTTTTAAAAGAGATCTAAAAATAAATCTGTGGGAGTTTCTACGCCCTTCTCTCCCACAGTGGTCCAATGTAGAGAAGAGGCAAAAAATGACGTTTGCTAAGTATATGTAAATATCTACAGTAATAAAGTACTTTGACTATTGACTATTGACTATTGACTATTGGCTGCCGCTGCAACCACTCCACACCCCCACTGAACACAGGGTTGCCAGATGCTGGACTTTTTTTCTCGTACCAGGGATGCCAATTATCTCGTACTTTCAGTACATAATCTCGTACTTTGTAAAAAAAAACACGTAATATCCACATTGCGCTTGGGGATGTCAAATGAAAATATGATTCATATTACAATAATTTTACTTACTTTCATCTCTATAAAAAAATATACACTTAAAGTATGTAATGAATTTATGTACATACTACTTGTATTGCAGATAATATTGTCATCTATTTTAATTACCTATATTTAATGTCAGGGATATTAGTAAAAATCTTCTTTGTGTTCATTATAATTGTTTGTCAGATGTCATTCTGGTATACATTTATTTAGTTTAGAGGGTTCGAAATTTATGTAATTTCCTTGGCGATTTGGGCCTTAAGCGCTATCAGCAACAAAAATTGTAACACACGGGGTCTGTTAACAGACGATTTCTAAGGATTGTTTGCACTCAATTAGTTTTATGTACTGAAAACCCGTTCACAGTCATTTGTATGCAAAACAACTGCAGGGGTAAAACTGGCCAATTCAAATAAATCGACAAAAGTGTACGAGATTTGTATTATTCTCGATCTCGGCTGTAAATCTCGCAACGGTACGAGATTTCTCGTACGTCTGGCAATCCTGAACAAAACAACATAGCGGTAACAGATAAAGGTTGGCGGGGGCACAGTTGAATAATCCCCCCATATATATCATATACACATATATATCGCCCAACAGGGCAATTTGCAGGTAGAAAGCCTTCAGCATATACCGAGGCCATGGCTCACAGTAAACTCTTAGCAGGACAACTGTAAACACAAAGGGGTTGTTTTTAGTCCGTATAGCACACGAGCTGATGCCCGCTCAATATGTGGGGACCCGGACATAGCAGGGAGGTCTGACTCCTGGGCATGGGTAATTACATTTTTTCCCCTCCAACAAAAGTTTTTTTTTTTTAATAATCCCTTCTTCATGTCTCAGGAGGCAGCGACGCGCGCGGACGGCCTCGCGGAGGCGGCCGGTCACGTGCTCCGGGTCACGGGCCCCCTCGGCTTCTTCAAGGGAGTGAAGGCGAGGGTGCTGTACCAAATGCCCGCGGCGGCCATCTGCTGGCTGACGTACGAGACATTGAAGCACTTGCTGGTACAAGTAAGTTGATTGTTCCATTGAATTCAGTGGTTATATCGCTCGCCTGTCACGTGACTGATGCTGGTTTGAATCCCGGTGCAGACAATGTAATGAGATCAGTTTTTTATCTTAACACGATGCGGGACGGTACTTACCTTTTCAAATGATGTGATAAGTCAGTAAACATATCCATACAAATTGTTACTACGGCCATATCAGTAGCATCTTACAGAAACACTAAAGACCAATGTATAGAAACAGTACAGTTATAACCGTATGGGTCACTGGTTTCTGGCGTTGAAGCAACTTCCAAAAGCCGACTGATGCCTTTTATCGATTTTTCTATAACAAAACATGATAACCAATTCAACACATTCAATCAACTAAGCGATTTGAAAATACATTTTTCAGTCTAGTACTATATTAACTACAGTATTTGATTATCTACCTGTAAATAAAATAGTCCACATTCCACAGTCCCGCAT
The DNA here is from genome assembly GCA_949825045.1 of Argyresthia goedartella. Lineage (NCBI taxonomy): Eukaryota > Metazoa > Arthropoda > Insecta > Lepidoptera > Argyresthiidae > Argyresthia > Argyresthia goedartella. The sequence continues at coordinate 7,811,664 of OX463831.1, read as the reverse complement.
ACATTGTTCGGATGTTCTAACGGTGATGGAAAACATCGTGAGGAAAGCGAATCTCCGTAGCTGCGGCGATGCGCTAGCCCACAGCTACGGAGTATTGAATTGGCTAAACGTGGACACAGCTGTGCCTCTGCCAACCGTATGGGAAAAGGCGTGAAGCAAAGTGGTTGTTGTCAATTCAATACGGTATTTGACAAGGTAGTCCAGTAAATCTAGAAACGTGTCTCAAGCTGAACCTATTTCAACGAAAACGTTTGACTATATCAGAATTGTATATTCCCAGCAGTTGTATTTTATAAAATCAATTTTGTGCTAAAAAGACAGCATTTGTCTATGAAGTCACATGCAAGTATTTCATAGAAATCGTGAACAAAATTACCGTTTTGACCGTTCCTAAAAAGTTTATATTTTGACTAGCAGTCAAATACCGTATTATGAATTCATTGCGATATATAAACTTAGGCAATTTACGCTAATGTGTTTTTACAGAAAACATTCGAACAGCTGTATTTGAACAGCTGCATTTGATCAGCTAGCTATCAAAGATCTGGTTGGAGATGTTTCAAATTCCTTACAAAACAATCCCAGGCCTGGTGTAACGCAATGCATCTCAAAATTATGTTTAAAAAAAACACAATTTCTGTGTGTGTACACACAAAGTGGATTTTTTGGCCCTTCCGGTGACCGTGTCAACGGGTCCAAACTCGTGTTATGGTTCGGCAATTTAACGAACCAAAAGTACAAATGAAAAATTTATAATAATAATTATTTATTTAGGCTCCAATATAACATTAGGCGAGTATATACTAGTTTGAATTAAAAATATTTCAATTTTGTAAATTTTGTGTACCTAAGGGAAGCTCTGTCCCATACCCTAAGTAAAACTTGTATAGTAGGGTTTCAGTGTCTCTCTTAGGCTTCTTCTAGTCTATAAAGTCCATTTCAATAGCATTTCATAATAATGTAAACAAGCCAATTTACACACGATTACGCCGTAACTACTTACATTTGAATATCAATCCTGAACACATTCACATGGAAGGAATCATTTATTGTTCTTACATCATTTCGACACCAAGTAACTCCCCTAAGATAGTTATTTTCTTGCAAAATTATCGGACGACGAATATTTCAATAGTTTGTAAAAAGTCATATTATTTTTTTACTCATCAAAGCGCATCAAAGTCTTATTGTCTTTGGAAAGTTAGTGTGGTTCATTCTTTTGAATCGATCCGATTCGATCGATCAATCGGTTTGATTGATTGATTTGTTGAATGTTGTTGTTGAATTGTTGATGAAAAGAATAATGAAGAACTTAAAGGAGATCTAGCTACCGAAGGAGGAGGTAAACCTAAAAAAGTGAAAAGAGGAAATATATATTTAAAAAAAATGTTACTTCATTCACTGTCCCTGTCCTGTGTCAGTGGGTATTATTCCGAGTTCTCTGCGTTTTTCCAATTCCAGTAATTATCGACGACTTTCCTTCTTGTATTTTGGATTAAGGACATTTTCTTTGCGATTTGGTTGGATTTATTATTGAAACGACGACATCTGCTTAAAATCACGGACTTTGATTTTTATACGATAGGACCTCTTTCTCAAAAAACAAGGAGGTAACAATAGTAGTTTGTTACACAAGGAGTGAAAGAGAGCTATTTCGGACGAAGATCCAATTTGGAGCGCAAACGGCGCTAAGGATCGAGTCTACCCGAGATATTTAGCATATAGTGGCAATTTTAGGATACAATGACTGAGCCGCAACCCAGTACCTCAGGGTGGGAGACTAGTCCGCCTGCCAAAAGACGAAAAATTCATCTGACCACAAGGGAAAAACAAATCCTGATAAATATTTATAATTATTTGGAAAAATCCTCTCCTACATACCCATCAAAAATGGAGATATATAAAACAGCTTCAGAAAAAATGGGGGTGTCTCAGGACGTAGTGAGATATACCATGAAGCATATTTTAGAAACTCAAGAAATACCACAGCCAAAGGTAACTACCTAACCTCACCTAACACCTCTTTAAATTACCTGCCAGATTTCATGAAATGTTTGTATTAGATAATATGTCATCAATTATTATTGTACTCATGAACACACAACATCAAGTTAAGTTATTGTTTGTTTTTGAATAACTGATTCACTTTTAGGAGAAAGCTTCAAATCGAGCAATAGTTGATAAATTAGATGAATTTACTTTATCTGCAATACGGAGAAAAGTTCATGAACTATACTTTGATGGAGATTTGCCTACAACTGAAAAAGTTATGAAAGCAGTCAATGAGGATGACAGTCTACCTACGTTTTCTCATACAACTATGTATAGAATATTGAAGAAATTTAATTTTTCATACTCAAAACGATCCAGTATTTTACTGGACAGACCCGACTTACAAGTTTGGCGCGTGAAATATTTAATGAAGATAGCTGATTATAGGAAACAATAAAAAAAACTACTATTTGGATGAAACGTGGCTTAATGAGGGTAATTTTTTATTGCTTTTAATGTGCCACTGAATTGAATAACATATTTCTCGGCCTTTGCAATAATTTCCTATTATTTTAACTAGGGCACAGCAGCAATTATGTCTGGATGGACAATGACATTAAAAGTAGCAGACAAGCATTTTGATCAGGATCAGGTCAGTCACGTTCAAAACGAAGAGGAAAGGATGAAAAAATTAGACGGCCTTATGGATGTGGCTAGCGACGCTGTAACTCAGCCTTTTATTATAAATGTGACCGATGATGACACATCAAGTGATGATGAATCTATCACAACCGAATGACGCGCGTCAGGTTGGGATATTTCTCTATCTTCGGTTATTTTCTATTCTACTAAATTTTCAAAAACAATTTAATTAAGTTTTTTAGTATGATGCTAGAGCTCGTCTAAGCTGCAATTACGCGCCCCACTCCTTGGTTTTGTACTAGTAATAGAAAAAAATCGATCGAAATTCGACAGCGAACTATATCTCTTTGATCAATGCCTTTGACATCAGTGAAGGTACAACACTCAAATCTCGCTCAATCATAGACAACTGTCAACTGACATTCTGTTTACATTATTATGAAATGCTATTGAAATGGAGTATAGTTCTTAATATTGCTAGACATTATTTAAGTTGCATACATTGTTGTATTATTTAAGATAAAAAAAAACATGGCGTGCCATAATTAATCAATAAATACGTAGTACATAAATGTAAAGGCCTGGGACTAATGTCATGTGTCTGTTTGTGCGCATGGGTGTCTATGAGTGTTTGTGATTGTGTGTGTGCTCTGTATGTGTATGCGTATATGTACAATGTGAAAGATTTAGCCTTTCAAGTAGCGCAAACAAGTTCATAATTTCTTACATAATACTAATATATGGACAACAAGACTTACATAAAAATAGTGTACAAAGGCGAGCTTATCTCTAATAAGAGATCTCTTCCAGCAAACCAGGTTAACATGGGAAAATTTGATGGTTGAGCAGGGGTAGACCTATGTGAACAATATATAAAATAATGGATAAAATTAATTATATAATAACTATAATAATATACTAAATACTTATAATATACTACAACTACTATTTTATACACTATACTATTACATAATACTATAACTTTAAAGAGAGAGGTAATGCTTCTTCATACGACTTTTAAAGATATTCTGAGTAGGACTGTCCCTGATGGTGCTGGGGAGTGCATTCCACAACCGAATGGCCCGGGCTCTATCCCCGATCCCATAGAAAGCGGTGTTATGCTGTGGAGTTGTGAGCATGGAAACTGCGTGAGTTCTCCGAGGTCTGCTGGAAGAAAGAAATTGAAAACTGTCTCCTAGGAAAGTTCTCACTTTCCTCAAAGTTGAGCTGGAACAAGTACTTCATGATTGCTCTGATGCTTTCATACTTATTCATATGTATTATGCTGGCAACTTTGCTGACCCTGTTATGTACAAAAGACTCCACTTTTGATATTTAATTTTGTACCAAGGCATGTTCAAGATGACTTCTCCTCTATATTTATGATGTGATATTTGAAAGTTGATTTATTATACAGTTGTATCACTGTCAGCACAGAGCACTCCTTGTACAAGTTCTCAGTGGGATATATTCTGGGTTTGAAAACATTACTTTAAGTAGCACCCGCTGGGCTCGTTCCAGTTGCGTCAGATGTGTTATCGGAGCCGCTTCCTACGCAGAGATGCAGTATGTTAGTACTGATTGTGACAGGGCTCCATAAACCATTAAAATAGTGTCTGAGCTGACAATGTGTCTGAGTATTTTGAATGCATATATTAGTTTGTGGGTGCTGATAAGTTTTTAATGTGACAAGTTTTTAATGTGATCTATCCAGGACCTGTATTTATCTAGAGTTATAAGGTATTTGATGGAGTCTGTAGAACTTAAAGATGCAAACGAGCAGCTGACATTTCGATCACATGATAAATTATTTGCACGAAGCCATTTTTTTATAGCAGCGGTACGATTGGCTTGTGTGGGCGGTTTGTTCATCTGTAGGTAATGATAACTAGTATCTTCTTCTTGCAAATGTTGGTTTCCCCTCCACAGAAAGAGGACGCGAGCCACGCCGCGCACCAGGCCGCCCCCGCGGCCGCCGCGTCTCCCCTGGCGGCGCCCGAGCTGGCACGCGCGCTGCGTCTCGCCGCCGCCGACGTGCCGCCCGCGCTCACCCGCTAGCGAGGGCCCGCTAGCGAGGGCCCGCTAGCCGCTAGCCAGAGCCCGCTAGCGAGAGCCCGCTAGGGTTCCAATTCCAAACGCGAACACTTTGGGAGGAGATGCTCCTGCAACACCCGGTTTCGATTATTGTAAGATTCCAAGTTTGAAGGAGGGAAGGAGATTTCGAGTCCGTAACGGATCTCCGACAAACTCGGCTTGACTTTTCATCGACAATATTTTACTTCGACACGGCAAGTGTTCGACGATGTTAAGAAATACAAGTCGTACGTTTTTCAAGTGGTAGAGTCAAATTTCACATATAACCGTCCTAACTCCATAAAATGTTTGACAGCTATCACTGTCCCAAACAGCTGTTAAAAGAATGTCAGCTGTCAAAAATAGTGACAACTAGCAAAATAAGTGACAACTGTCAAAATGAATGTCAGCTGTCAAAAATAGTGACAGCTGTCAAAAGAAGTGACAGCTGTCAAAAATAATGTCATTGTGAAAGAGTGTCAGTAGTGACAGCTTCTTATTTGTTGTAGTCTTACTAAACTAACATTATTGAATATTTATGTATCGATTGTGTTGTCCTGTTTGTTCTAGATACCGGAAACCCTGTGATTTGGATCGAAACATAGTTCATGTAATAAATTAATAACGTGTCATTTCTGAAACTTGACATTGGCAGAATCATCAAACCGATGGAAGCTGCCGTATAAAAAATTGATTGAGCTATCAAAAATAGTGACTGCTGTCATACATTTCACTAAAGTGGGTAGGTGATATTCTGTGAAGTTATGTCTCTCGTACTCCATCTAAGATAAACATAGGAATTTTGTATATTAATTGACTCCTGTCTAGTAGTATTGTTGTCGAAAAAGAATATCGTCGAACACTTATCGTTTCGAATTGTCGAAGCTCCGCAGTTTCGAAGTAAATCATGTCGAAGCTCCGTTATGGTCTCGGATATTTAAAGTTTGAAATCTTTTGGAGGAGATCGCAGGACCCGTTGTCATAAAGCCAAAACCTGTGTAAGGCTCAACGCTGTTTGGTGATAAACAGTACTCATGCGCACACCGATTGGACAAAATATGTGTATGCCTCAACATCTAATGTTGTTCATTGGTTGCTATAGGTCTCTGCCCAAATTAGGTTTTGTTAGGTCACAAATTCATAATTCAACCTAAAGCCGAGGCGAACTCCTGCGGAGCGAGGAGAACACATGTGTAACTTCACAGAACCGAATTGGTGATGTAGTAAATATTTTAACACGTAGAGTTAACGAGTTCACATGAAATGATAGGCTCATCTTTATCAGGCTGAGTTGAAAGGTACACAGATTTTGTTCGTGGTAAATTCCCCAAAGAGCAAAAAAGGGAGGGCACGAATCGTGCGGGCTCAGCACTTTGAGCCTTGAGCCATACTCGGTGTTTGGTTTTACGCGACCCGGCTTCGTCTTTGTTGTTTGATCTACAGCGGATTGTTCTAGAAGTCCTCAGTCAGTCAGTTGACGTTGTAGTAGGGGGAGTTCTGAAATGTTGTCCAAAAATCTTCATTTGTTTATTTAAAATTCAAAAAACGAGTCGTTTACGACTGGTTTTCAGTTAGTTCTTTTCAGAAACCGAGTGGTACGTATCTCTTTCCAAAGTTTAAAAAAACGAAAGTACGATCATAAAAGCGATTTTTAGACAACCTGTGGCGCCATCTATCGATTACTGTGAGATGTATTTTCCTACCAAGAAGTTGTTGAAGGAATCAAATTCCTTGTAAAATATTTCGTGTATTGTGTAACTTGCGAACACTAGGAACACGTGTTTGATACATTGCGTGTTATTATCTTGGCAGTTATTAGAAGTAGCAATGGATTTGAACAATTGTTTTTAATCGTCCATTATTCAAAATTTATGTGTAGAATTTTGCTTCTCAATTGATTTGTGGAAACATGGAGACATCGAAGTCACCTATGTCGTATACGAACTTTAGGACAAATTGTAGTTCTAATAATAGAACTACAATTTGTCCTAAGTTTCGTATATATTTTTGGCAAAAAAATTGGTGTTAAATCCAAAGAAAATGTAGAAAATGTAAAATCAAAACCCGATATTTATAGCGAGTTGAAGGTATGTTATTTCGAGTACATCTTCTATCTCTGTTACAAATTGGCGAACATATATAATTATTATACAGTATGTTGGTTTGTAAGGTGACGTCCGGCTTGGGGACGATAGTTTACGTATCGCTTGTCTATTGCGCGTATTCAATTTGTCCTGAAATACGCGCAACGCAACACTCTCGACCGCTCGACCGATCCACGAAGCCGCGCGCGCCGCTAACGCTAGTATTGTTGTGATCTGGCCGATATTGCGAGCGCGGTAGCAAGCAATAGAAGTAAGGCTACAATTTAATAATGTTTAATTTTTTCACTGAAAAAAATGTATTTCTGTCGTGTAAATAACCACCACTGAGTCAGGCGTCACTTTACACATCAGCAACCTGTAATATGGCTGTTAGAAAAATGTATCATTTGAGGACTTTCGATATATTTTTTGTCTCCTTTCTTCGAGTCGTCTATTAAACCTAAAAATGGGTTGACGGTCTCTAAATTTTTTTACGTTCTGAGCACATATGGTTTTTTCCATTAAAATCTGTATCTAATCAGAGATGCTATTGTAGAATCTACTGATCAAAGTTAGATGTGGTTGCACTTATCACCCCCTTCGGAACAAGGTTTGTGCTCATGTGGAGGCAACGATTTTTCATTTCGCCTTAACGACTCAAAAATGAATCCACATTTGGCAAAATTTAAAGTTTTAGGGTCTCCAAATCGCAGTTATTATTTTTGTTATAAATGATTATTAGTTGTAAATTGAATGAGAATTGATATTTTGCCTAGTATTTCTATGAGCCCTTTTTGTTTGATAGTGTCGTGTGTGGAAGCAAGCTGTGATGTTCGAGGTTATAAAAATAATAAAATAGATCATTGTATCATATGTGCATATTATCTTGACTAAGTATTGGTCTCTTTTTGACAGATGTAATGAAACGGACTCAATATAATAATACATATAACGCCCTGTTTAATGAGGTCGAGGCTTTTAAAATTTCAAGATGGAATGTCAAAAATAGACCAAAAATTATTATCAAAATACATTGTTGTATATTTAAAGTGGATCCCACTCTAAAATATAATATTAACATAAAAAGAGACACGAATCGAAACAGCGATCGCCTGTGCCTGAGTTTATTTTACTAATTTGTACCTATGATATAAATAATACTTTTAGTTTAAAAAATACAAAAAAATGCAGAAAATCTTATATTTATTATACCTACATTCCTATAAGACATGTTAAAAGAAAACCGGAAATATATCAAAACTTATTTATTGTTTTTTCATTTGTCTGGAAATAGACTATCTTGGTGGTGGGTTTCGGGATGCTGGTTTTTTGTATTTATTAATTTATTTATTGTGTTTTTATTATTATCTTTGCTCACGAGGCGTACACAGTGAGGTGCTGTTTCGACTCAAGTGAGACTAGTTAGTGATTGTTAGTTATTTCTCTCGTCTTTTGCATGATTAGAAGACTGGCATGACCATCGGTGGCCCATGTCATACAACAACAGCTTCACGTGTCTAGCAATCTACAAAAAAAAACTACTTTGGCGCAATTTTTTTTTTAAGAAACTTGCAACAAGAGCGTTTTTTTGATGTTCCCTTTGGGCTGGGCTGTTTTATATTTAATATAGCTCACGAACTATGTTATAGTAGCTACTCTTTACCGATGGCCATGCCTGTCTGAGACAGACTGGGGATTTGTATCTATTGACGCACATTCTGACTATTAGGAAAAAATCTTCGTCCTCTCCTTACACAGAGTTGCGTTATGTAAAAAGTTTTATCATTATGTAATATTTTTATTAATATAATTATACATTGAATTTGTCTGTTGTAAAAAACGTTTTCTTCCTTTACCTTTTGTGCATTTTGTATTTTACTACCTTTGAAATGTGTGACGAAATAAATTATGTACATTTTCGTCGGAAACAGTTTGAAATGCAAATTTTTGTTATTTGTTGCTTATTTTTACGGTCACCCAATCAAGTCAATTAAAACGTCTGTGCTAGTCGCAATAAACACAGAGTTTTAGATGATGTTTGCATCAATCTAGTTAATAGTAACCCGATTATTCTACGTATATCACTTTTTCTTTCCCATGGAAAAACTGCATTCGTCTATTTAATCACATTTCTAATATATATACACCTACTTTATGTATAGACACAGGATTGAAGATTGAATGAGATTTTATGATGCATTCGCTTTTGAAAAAGTGCGTTTTTTTTGGGTTCCGCACCCAAAGGGTAAAAACGGGACTTCGCTGTCTGTCTGTCTGTCAGTCCGTCTGTCACCAGGCTGTATCTCATGAACCGTGATAGTTAGTCAGTTGAAATTTTCACAGATGATCTATTTCTGTTGCCGCCATAACAAAAATACTAAAAAAACAGAATAAAATGAATATTTAGGGGGGCTCCCATACAACAATTATTTCAATACCCTCATACAAACTTATGAATGCACCTGGTTACGTACATGGAGTGTGAAAGTAGCCGCACCAATAACTTTGTAAACAACATTTTGCTATGTAAAATCCAAACTATTCACTCCACACCATCCCTACCATTGTACGGTGCTACGGAACCCTTCGCGCACGAGTCCGACTCGCACTTGGCCGGGTTTTTTTTATTTGCTATTATCCCATCTCTTATAAACTTATAATCATGATGGCGTGATTGCGTGATACAGTGATAGATGTTAAAATTAAAAATATGTTTGGCACAATTAGTAGTTAAAAGTGCTTGAAAGAAATATGCCAATTAGTATCCTGTTAAAACGGGATAAAAACTATTGTATTTTGGGTGCTATTGAGTGCTTGTGTATTGTGTAAGTGTCCTGTAAAATGGTTTCCACGACCGAATAAAAAATTCGCTGCAAAATATGATTGTTGGAAATATAGAGGCAGAACAGTTTGCTGACTATAGCAAACTGTAACTAACTTACAAAACTGAACCTTATTTGTACTGGGACAGCCTGTATGAGTGAGTGTAACATCGCTGGTACGTCGGTAGTCGTACGACTGTGTAAAGTGTAGGTGTACAGAACAGCGAGCGGATGTACCGGAAGCGAAGTCACACGTGAATTTTATAAACCTTATCCACTTTCGATTCTTCGATGAACATATCATTCATTAAATTTCTAAGGAGGAGCAAAAGGGCATGTAACATTTTTGGCATACCTATCTACTATCTGTCAAAAATCACGGGTGTCGATCGATAGAGTATTACTTTACAAACAAATGTGTGTAATTATGAATTTACAAACTTTACGAGAAATCAACGTCAAAGGGAGACAAAAACCAATATTAATATCAATAATTGATTACTTCTAATTAATTATAGCTGGATTCTAGCTTTTTATCTGCACTGTCGTGCATCGCTAGTCGCAACACCATGACTCTATCGATGGACATCGGTTTCAAACCTGCCGCAGATATCAAGATTAAAAAAAAAAGGAATTCCAGTAGAACCCTTTTATAAAATTAACGTGTGACGTCACTTCCGGCTCATCCGTTCTTTGTACTGCACCAACATCTTTCCCCGGTCGTGCGACCACCGTCGTGCGACCGATCTCAACGAGGACAGCGCCAAAATCTTTCTAACGAATGCATCAAAATAGAATATATTATTGTTTGTGTATAATTACCTATTATAGTTGTTATATTTATGAGTTAAATGTATAGCGCGAGTAAAAACAAATAAAAATTAGTTTGGAGTTTGTTTAAAAGTTATTGTATGTATAGGTTATGATAATGATAGAATTAGAAATTAGAAAGAGGCGAACATTGTATGTACAGTACAGACATCATCGGATATATGTTAGCACGCTAGATACTCAAGTTGATCTACCTACATATAAATTATACCAAAAATATAAAGTGTCAAAATGATGATAATATCCTTTGCGCAAACGTGGATGTTGATATTTATGGTTGTTTAGGATTTGTAGATCTAGTGACTGGCGCGCTCATATATAACTGATTCTTACTGTGTATCCCGAAGTGCAAAATGTAAAATTTGAATAATATTACAAAATAAAATATGTGCATAACGAGAAATAGAAATAAACAGTTGGACAATAGTGCCGATGTATTATTGTGTAATCCAGTTCCACGGTGATGTAAGTGTAGTGTAATATGTTCCTATGTTATTTTCTAACAAGGCCTACAATATTACGAAAATGGGGCTGCTTATATTTAGCTCTGGTAGGTAATATTTCAAACACAAGGTAATTTCTTGGGTGGCAAGGTATTTTCTATTGGATTATTCTTATTATTCAATACCATATCAAAAGTCTAACCTAACGGAACTACATCGACCGACAGTTTTACTAACTCTGCGACTATAGTGTATACGGGTTAGCATTACGATAGCAGTCATTGACACGACTGCTACTGCGAACTGAATCATTCATGGTAACCAAATTCCAAATGTCTTTATTACTGTAGATATTTGCATATACTTAGCAATCGTAATTTTTTGCCACTTCTCTACATTGTACCACTGTGTGAGAAGAATGGCGTAGAAATTCCCACAGATTGATTTTTAGATCTCTTTCAAAAATTGCTTGTGCTTAACTAATACAAATTTTATAATATCATTACATCATAATTAATAAGCAGGAATAAATGATTATAAAATTATTAACAGCAAGGTCTGTGTTGAGCCAGATTAACCCCATATACTAGCCTAGATGTAGCCATATCCGTGTTTTGTCTGATGTCTGTCATGCATGATAAGCTAAACGACAATCATTTTGAACGTTGCACGTAATAAGTAATCATCGCTAAGCTATTCATGAGCATACAGTTGTAGACAGGAGTTAAAAGCTTTAGCCCTGCTATCCTGAAAATTCTATAGCGGCTCAGTCAGTATCTTTGTTGCCCGATTAATTGTAGTCTAATAGCTAGGTTTATGATCGACAATGTTTTTTTTTAAAAAAAAAGGGAACATTTTGTTTCATATTACTTACCTACTTAACTTAACTACTTACTTAATTACACTACATATTGTAGCTACAAGCATATGTGATGCCAGCGAAGGAAATCAAACGACAGTTGACTAATGGGGGACCATCCGAAGATATGTGCCAGTTGAGCAGAGAAATTAAACAAATGATAATTATCGTGAGTATAATTATAATTTGCTAATTATAATGCGCGGCGTATAAGCTGACCCACGTCTGCGCAGGTAAAATCGACTGTTTTAGATACATTTTGCCCTGCGCAGAAGCCGCCATTGTGGCTCAAGTCATACGCCGGGTACTGTATTACCCCACCTAATAGGGCCGCAGAGGACATACCTACACGGCCGTTATAGCCTTTTGACCGTCCCAGTCGGCACTGGTCAACAACTGGAAGTCGTGCCACTGGGCGCCACGTCGACATAGCCGACACAATTTTTATAAAAAATGTGACCTTATCTCGTGTGGATTAGGTAGTATTTTGCATAGCATAGCAAATATGATTCACAAGTCACGCTACCAAAATAAAATAATTATGCTCTTCACAACAAAAAACAGCACTATTTCAAAACAGGTTTTTTGGAATGGCACCCATATTGTGAACTTTGCTTATTGGGCTCGCTACCCCGTCGAATCATTATTTTGTTTTTTATAGATAATGATAACAGTTTTCATTCCATTCTATGCATTTTTTTGCCAAATGGCTAAAAATTGCGTACTATGAAACATCAATCTCAACCTAGATTAACCTCAACTGATGTAAAACCTAAATAGGAAATCCACATTTGATTGATTTAAATATGTGTGGCGTGTGAGTAGCACATTTTGTATTTGATGTGTGACGGTCAAAAGGTTAAGAGCGATGGAAAACTGCTGCGACGATAGGTTGGCCCCCTGTCACGCGATATTGAGAATTGAATAACTGGCTAAACGTGGCCAACACTTACATAAACACCGTACGGTAAATGGTGTGACGCTGTGTAGTCATGTTAATAGGGCAGAATTTTAGCACTACCGACCCGTGGTCCAACAGCTATGTCCAACTGGTTGTACCACGGGAACTTAACTCTACCCATGGTCCAATTGTCAAAATACTCATTTTATTGTTATGACCCGTGGTACAACTGAGAGGAAATAGTACAACTGTTATTTGAACAACTGCTATGTCCAACTGGTTGTACCACGGGTAAGTAAAATTACCTTGGGTCCAACTGTCAGAACTATTATTATTGACAGGACAGGTGTCACAGTGTCATAATCTTGACAGGTCTTACTACGTTTGACAGGTGTAAAACTAAAATCTGTCATATCTCGGATAACACTGATCCTAGACCACTGGTTCGTATTGAGATGTTAAAGCTCTCGACGAGACCTTCATTTCCGATGACAGCAGCAAACTAAAAACTGTCATATCTCGGAAACTACTGTTCCCAGACCACTGGGCCCCGATGCTTCTAACCACAAGCCTCACACAAGCCTATCGCAGGCTCGGAAGTCACGTTTCATCGAGTCGGGAGAGAGAGAGAAAGCGCGAGCCTGCGAGAGGCTTGTGCTTAGTAGCATAGAGGGCCTGGTTAGTATGGAGATATGACAGCTCTCGAAGAGATCTTCATTTCGGATGACAGGATTTTGAGAAAATTAATGCCTTGGTTTAGAGATCAGTAGTTTCCGAGATTTGACAGTTTTTAGTTTAATTAAATGCCAATGCCTCGAGCGGTTTTTTACATTTTCAAACCCCATATCTCCGCCATTTTGAAAAAAATCCATAAACTGAATCGATTGAAAAACTATATTTAATTATCCAACCTGCTCACAAAATTTCACGAGAATCGGTTGAGAAATGCGACCTGTAGAGGAGAACAACCGGACAGACAGACAGACAGACAGTGAGCCAGACATTTTTGCCCAATCCTGAAACGGATTGGGCAAAAATGACGAGACGCTTCGCGCGCTCGGTCAATAACCTTTTTAAATTTACTTGCCCGTGGTTCAACCGGTTGGACCACGGGTAAACTTGGTTCCCCGTGGTACAACCATTTGGACATAGCCGTTGGACCACAGGTCGGTAGTGAATTTTAGTGACTTGGTTAAACGTCGGTATTTAATTAACGGTCTAGAGAGTTAGTTAAGTGTCTGATTTAACCAACTAACTGCGACATATGTATCTGTATCTGTACCCATATGCCGCAGTGCCGCTACCCTTTCCAGGCGGCATTCAGAGGCCTAGAAATCTGGCGGGGCCTGTAGACGTTGCGACTATGTGCCCATTTATAAGAGATTTTAATTTAGAGGTATCTCATTGATATATTTTTCAGTGCTCCAAAAAAATTCACGTGACGTCCCTCAAGCAGATGACTGCAATTTGGATGATTCATGAAAGTTGCTGAATCAATGGCGTCCATGAAATTTTCAGAGATAAAAATAAAAAATAAACTTTTAGACGAAATTTTTATTCCATTATTATTATTTATTCCGGGTCCAGTATAATAACGCTTTCAGGGTTCTGCTGCGGCTGCCGCGGTTCTGCAGTGCCTCTGGCATGTTTGCGGAGGCGCGTACGGATGACTTTTACGCTATAATGAGAAAACGAAGCGCATCCATGCTGGCTCGCCTCCGCGGCAGCACCAACAGAATCCTGAGCGTATTTATAGACCGGTGGGACTCCCCAATGTTGAGTCGTTGGGTGCAGCTCCACACTACGAGATGAGATGCTCGCGTGTGTGTGTATTTTATTTTAATTTTATGTTTGTTACTAACTCTAGACTTTAAGATATTGTTACTAACACTATGGACTAAACGGTCTGAAATAAATGAATATTGAATTGAATTGAATTATGGGGCTATTGTTCCATCCCCAGATGAACAGTCATAAAACTTTAACTGGGAATGGAAAAATCGGCAAAAATTATAAAAATAGAATGCAGTTTATGAAGCTAGTTTCGAGAACCTTTCATTATTATGACAATGTAGTAAGTAGTAGATCTACCGTTTGGTAGTCCATAGTACTTTTGCAACACAATAAGTCAAATAAAAATATAAGTCATGTACCTATTATTATGCACTGTTAATTTATTATGCGTGCTGTCATTATATGTAATTCATATTTTAATATAGAATAAAGTGGCTACAAGAGTTGCTTGAAAGTAACTGGAAAAACATAGTTACATTTGACCGAATACAAAAAAAGCCGTTAAAGTTATGTGCAAAATAATCAGGGCTATCGTTTTCATTTGAGTCGAATTTATTTAGTATATTGCCCGCCACGCTTTCTGGATCTTTCCATAGGTGCCTGTAGAGTATTTGGTCTAATGGTATTTGACAAGGCAGGCCAATAAATATAAAAACACGCCTAAAATTATGTACGAAAAAGCTAGACAATATCAGAACAGTAAAATGACCAGCAGTTGTATATCATGAATTTTAGAACAATGAGCTTGGTGGCAGCGTTGGATTTAGATGCGTTGAAAAGGATAGCACAAAAATACAAAAAGGATAGTATTTAGTAAAAAAGTGTAGTACGCTCTAATACTAATTTAACAATAATGTTTTTTTTTTTAATCAGCATCAGTTATTCGTAATTTTCATGACATTACTGCCACTTTCCATAATAATTGAGCTCTACAGACGGTTTCATATACAAAAAATTACTTCACTTATCCGTTTCTATTTCGAATGAGAATGAAATGAATGCACTCACACAAACGCACAGATGAGACACGTGGCTACCACAATGCACACTCGTACCAACATGATAATAAGCGGCAGAATTATGGACTCTATTTAGTAAAACAAAGGCAAAGATAATGTTCGGACAAGAGGAGTATCGTTTTTAATGACATAATAGTACTTTGTTGTACTATCCCTGGATATGGATAGTATATAGTATGAAGCATGAAATTATAGCATAAATACTATAATTATAGTACGAAATCCAACGCTGCTTGGTGGGCCCAGAGGTCAGCACTTCCTAACCCAGCTTAACATGAAGAACTGATTAATCTCAACATTTTATTGTATGGCAGCAAGACGACGAATAAATCGAAGTAAAAAGTTACAGCCGTTTCAAAAATCGAGTATCTTGATGATAAGTTTGTCAATTAATTTTAAAAGTTGTACAGTCAAGAGAAATATAAATAAATCTTTCTGGTATTTATTGGATTGGGTGGCAGAGGCACAGTACAAGCGTGCATGCCACAATAACCCGAGTTTTCTCAGATGCGATGGCAGAGGTAACTACACTGTCAAAAAAGTTCCTTAATAGGTGATGTGCTTCTCTATAGATTAAGGATCTAGAGTACTAGATTCTATTGTACGCATTTGTGGGGCAATAACATAAAATTTGCATTAATTATTGTCAATATTCTTTCTTTTTCGGCCAGCAGAGAAGTGAGAGGGTTAAGGAAGGCCTTGACCGATTATCAAACAACAGAAAGCTTTATGAATTTTTCCTTTGACTGTACAATTTTATAAATTGACAAATATGTCATCAAAATTACTTACATTATGAATTAGAGTCTTGCTGCCTCACAATACAATGTTGAGATTAATCAGTTCTTCATTTTAAGCTGGGCTAGAAAGTGGTACACTCTGGTCCCGCGGTTCATACAAAGTTGCCCATTGTTCATTGCATTAACAAGACAGCTTTAGTCGACGTTAGACGTCACAAGCCAGTACTTCATAAAACTTATGAACAAGAGCACCGTTGTGGCAGTTCGTAAAAAGTATCTGTTTTGACTACCAGTCAAATAGCGGATTATGTTACAACGCCATCTAGTGGTTTCCGTGGGAACTACCACTGCAGCAGCTTGTAAGTGTTAGCCAGCGCTAGCACCGGCGCGCCAGTAGGTGGCGCTGGCAGCGAGCCGCCGCTGGCCGCGATGTCGAGGTGCGTGTACGGGACTGCGCCGGAGTTGAGACCCGACACCAGGAGCAAGAAGCCGGCTGGACCCTGTGGGGTGAAAATTATTGAAGATAAGAAAATTCCAGGAAATTATAGTTTGATGGTGATTGGGTTACGCTAAGCTGGTCTGTTACGAAACCGAAGAACAAGAACTGTCACTTGTCAACAACAAATAAAGCACAATTTTGTTGTTTTGGTGTGTATCGACAACTCTTATCTTCTGTTTTGTGAATATTGCGACCATTGAGCTCGAACTCTTTGGTTACGACGACCCTGGCTATCCTTGCGTACCCTTGTGACTTTGTTCCTCGAGTGACTTTGAGTTTCATATCGAAATCAACGGAAATCACAGAAGAAGAAAATGTCATTATCCTTGGGCCGTTAAATTCTATAAAAAAGCTGCAGCTATTACTTGATGAATCACTACGCGGGGCTTTTATCCGTTTAGAAGATTTACCACTTTTATTTTTATTCACCGGATTCATTTTTGTTACGCTGAACATTGCAACCGTAATAATTCCAGATAAAGTAAGTTGGAATAGTTATTTGTGTCACAAGGGAGCAAAATGATGTATTTACGGCGAGGGCGGTACATTGAATCCAGAGTGAAGGGAAGGATTCTACGATAGAATCCTGAGCGTAGAGAGGGATTCTAAGTTAGAATCCTGAGCGTAACGAAGGATTCAAGCGTTAACGCCCATGCCGAAAATAATTTTGCTCCTGAGTGACACATACAACTTTTCACACCGACTATGAGGAAAATTTAAATTAAATGCTCTAAAAAAAAACTATACTTTGAATTATACTTTCACCGCTTTTAGAGTAATCGTACAACGTAAACAAAACTTTTATTTTTATGGCGGCTATTATTATATTGCTAGCTAGAAAGGCACTAGCTTTGCCTTCGCGCTGTTGCCGTGGTTCAAAACGGATATGACAAGTATTTTAGGGGTTTTAAACAAGAAGTGAGCTGCTTTGGGGCTATATTCGTCGCACCGGAAAGGAATTCAAGTATGCTACTTGTCATACTTGACTTCCTTTCCTAGGTCATGTTAGGCTTGATCGATGCATTTGAGGCAGGTCTATCTTCGGTGTCACTGTGACGTACGACTTTTGGGACACTGTATAAGATATTGATTGGTTGAGGATGACGAACGACATGAGCGAAAACGAATCTACCAAACATAATAAACTAAGCTTAAAATTAAGATGATGAGATGGTTCAGGTTTCTCTACAAACCTGGTGGCCGCGCGGCACTGCCGTTGAAGGCTGGTTCAGAGCTTGGTGAACGTCGTCACCGGCCGATTGTCCCCTGTACACAATAATATTTTAACAAGTGATAAAACACTTCACGACTAGTTTCTGTGGGCCTCGCGACCTTTGCTTTTTTTGCATTATATTGCACCCCCTCACACCCCCTTGAAGTTTATTGGTTGAACAAGCGGAATTATTATAAAAAACAAATAACCTGACTGCATTTTATTTTAATACCACATACTAACTCATGAATGCACCTGGAGAATAGCATGGGAAAATCCAAAAAACAATGCCAGAATTTAAGTATATATAGTTAATTTAATAAAAAATTTCACCTGGATACGTACATAGAGTGTGAAAATATCCCCATGTCTCTGACATTTCGGAAAATTTACAAAAACTCAATCGAGAAATAAATACATAATTACCGAACCTGCTTACAAACATTTTCGAGAATCGGTTGAGAAACAAGACATATATAGGAGAACATCCGGACAGACATAATAACCGGACGAGCTAAGTTGGGACCTGGATCGAATGACGTTTGTTTAAAGTACAGAGTGTAAAATCATACATACTTATAAATCGAAATTCGATTGGGTACATAATCGTTATTAGGTTAAGATTGTGCGTTGTCTGTCACTCAAGTCAGTTTAGCGTTTTATTAACCCCTTTATAGTGCCATCGACCGGGAGGCGGTCCCTGGCTTTCATAGGTTTTAAACTTTATTACCAAGCAATGAGGCATATTTTATGGCCGCCTAATAACCCGGCAATATTACGGTAAACAGACTACTGACATAAAAACCAAAACCCAATATCGATTAGGTACCTATTCGAATTTTAATTTAGTAATACTAATAATAATAATAATAGTAAACTTTATTCAAGACAGTGGGTGTACAATAATTTATAACAAATTATAGACATATGGGTGGTGTCTGCTTACATGCTAGCTAGGCTAAAAATTTGCCTGTATTTATGGCACGCAGGCCCGATCCTCTTCCGAGGTTAATAAGGAAAGGAGTGGTTACAAAATAATTTGAAATTTCGGTGAGAGTGCGTGTGTGTGTTGAGGGTGAGTGTTGAGTGTGTGTGTGTGTTTCTGTGTGAGTGTGTGTGTGTGAGAGAGAGAGGGTGTGTGTGTGTATAACAGTGTGTGTCTTCTGAAGGTGTATTACGCAGGTAAAAGGCAATTTCTATACCCTTGAATTAGCAAAAGGGTGAGAGAAAATTCTCGGTTTCATCATAGGAAAGCGATTTTAGGTAATCAGTCATACTGTACGCTCAGGACAAACTTCATTCGAGCCAGGTGCCAACTTAGCTTGACCGGATAGTAAGAAAGCATTTGTGACCAAGCTGAAGCTACGCGCCTCTCAGTGAAAAACCCGACTTCAAGCTCTATTTCTTCCCCCCCGGTCAGGATGCGAATGTCGTCAATTCACGTCAACGAGGCTACTAAATCTGTCTTCTGATCTGACAGTCAAGTCCATTCTCACATGTTACACGACATTAACGAATATACGGTACTTATAGCCAGAATTTATCTCATGAAAATTACTGTAAACACTACTGAAAAGTCACAATACGCAATATCGTCTCCATGGATGATATCATCAGTCCAGTATTTTTACTGGGGTTTGGGGGACACAAGGTAAAATATTTGTGAAGGATTTGGGGCGCCGCCGAAGGGATACAGGTTTAGACTACCGCTCTGGGGCATTTATGATGCAAAGGATCTCCCTGGCTCGGCAGCGTGGAAGTGCTAACAGCGTCATGGGAATCTTAGCTTCGGCTATGTTTATTCGGGTAATTGTTTCGTTTTATTATATTTTTAATTGGTTAACTGTCAATTTTACTATATTTAAATTTCAATTGACGAAACTTGTGTGGATGTATTTTTGTGTGGAAAAAATAATTTTAATAAAAAATAAACTAAGGTCACAGTGACATTTTTTTCGCGTAGACTGAGAGAAGGTTTCATTAGCTACTCAGATGTACATATCTCACAGCTCTAAGAGTTACCATTCCAACAGAATCACTCGATAAGCCAGTCAAGTGCCGCGCGCCCGCGGGCTCGACTATACCGCGGATTTAAGCTGTCTTAAGCGCGGGGCGGCCGGGCTTTGGAGAGGTTGAGTAGTTACCATTAGGTTTTGTTACTAGCCATGGCATCATCTTTTCATTCAAAGATTCCGTCTGTGTACTATTCGCCCGTAAAAACTTTGATTGCGCGATGCAGATA
The DNA here is from genome assembly GCA_949825045.1 of Argyresthia goedartella. Classification (NCBI taxonomy): domain Eukaryota; kingdom Metazoa; phylum Arthropoda; class Insecta; order Lepidoptera; family Argyresthiidae; genus Argyresthia; species Argyresthia goedartella. Next base: position 7,791,510 of record OX463831.1, on the reverse strand, counting down.
ACACGCAAACCACGTTTTACTACACTAACGCCATCTAACAACTCACCGATGCACCGCCAAGTCCTCGCGTCGCACCGTGGAGATCTCGACCATGTCGCCGATCGCTTCACCGCGTTGTTGGAACAAGCGCGCATGGTCTTTGGCCCTGTGGAGGTTTATGTCGAGTATTAGGTCTAAGATTAATGTCCATCAACCCGCACTAAGCCAGCGTTGAGGAGTACGGCTTAATCATACTCGAATAAGAGTAAACGACGGTGTTCCTCGCTGGCGACTTATATGCTACATTCAATACTTCCTACTCTCTTACTTCTACAATCTCAGTGTGACTGACTTTTTTGCGCGCATTAGTAACCGTAACAGTGACGATATATGAAAGGAAACGTTTTCGCTTAGAAAGGAAAGGAAAACTGACGCACAGCTGTCACTGTCACGGCGACAAAAGAAAACACCCGTGGGCGTGAGTGTATATATAAAGTTTCCGAAATAAAAATTTCCTTGTATATTTTTTCCATTCGTGTTTTTTCCCACGATTTATTTTTTATTTTCTATACGCTTTAATTTCTACTGCTTCTTTTTGTCAGACATATATTTTCCCATGCATTTATTTTCTCAATCCATATTTTTCATATACACATATTTTACCGATACAATAATTTTCCAGGTGTTTATTTCTCCATACAGATACTTCGCCAGTAAGTCAAATCAAGCATTAAGTATGTGTATGGGGAAATAACCACCAGGGAAAATTATTATATCCGTAAAACATATGTTATGAAAAAAAAAGGATTGGGAAAATAAATGCATAGGAAAATATATGTATGGCAAAAAGAAACACTGAAAAATAAAGCGTGTACAAAATTATACTACTAGTGAAAATATCGTACAGAAAAAAAAAATGTGGAAAAAACGCGACAGGAAAAAAATACAAGGAAAATATTGTTTCGGAAAATTTATCTATTCACTGACCGCCTTTAGATAGAGGCCCTTGAACTTTATATTAAGTAATTAAACTGAGGAAAGATTTTGTTTATGCGATTAACATTCGTAGTTATTTGTGTGAGCAAATTGTTCTCATTACCACCAAAAAAGTTTGACCGATTAAGATGCGGTTTTATGGACGGCGATGTCTTTGGATACGTGTTTTGTAGTTATGTTAACTCGCTAGGGGGCACTGTAAGAAATATAGGGTCACGCCTTTTTCCAAACGGAGTGCCAGACGCACAGATGCGCCCACGTTTATTCAATTCGCGTTACCCGGGCCAAGCCCATCGCCGTATCTATGGACACGTGAATATTTCAAACTATTCTTTGTTGCAGTCAGTCATACAGATCGCAATAACCTTATCGGTACCTGAGTGCCGCGTGGACAGGGTAATCTCTCTCACTCGCATAGGGCGAGAAAGAGAGGTTACCCCTCTCAGCGGCAACCTGTACCTGGCGGTATGATTGTCCATGACGATAGTGTAGCCGTTGCCCACGGTGCGATGCGCGTGCCCGGTAAGTGTGGCCACGGTGTACACATGAGGACTGATCTCGTTCATCGCGCGCTCGTGCATCTGAACAAGTTAGGAAACTGGATACATCGCCTGTTGATGTGTGATCATCTGTCGATAGAAGATTGATCCATCGTCGCCCGATTATTACTCGGCCACGATCAAAAGGCGCCGGGATCGATGCAATAGTTAGACAATAGAAAACAGGAATTGTATTTATTTTTGCTTTTTTATTTTCACATATATCATGTCGAACAGACCAACAAAACGGACATACAGTGGAAGTGACGTAATATTTGTTGCCAGTAAGAGACAGAGCTATGCATCAATCTCATTTTTTCGCATAGAAAAGGAGAGAGAGTGTTTTAAAACAAGTGCTGTTTGATGTTACTTTAAATTAGATTTTTTTTTGTTAAAAACCAATACATATCAAATATTATTAAAAGTAATGATAGTTATTTTCCGACTTCTGAGCTAAAAACAGCACCTTGATTTTGGGTTCTCAGGCGGAAACATTTTATTCCTAACTCGTTCGAAAAGGCTTTTTACGTCGCTACGACCCACGACTTCGGCTCGTGCCGTAAACTTCTCGGATCATAAATATAAGCCTTTGCGAACTCGAGGGAAATGTACTATTGAGCAACAAGAGAGCAAAGTTGATTTTTGCTGCGAGTGCTCCCGTATGAGCGAAGGATTCTATAGTTTAATCAGGAGCGTAGCAAGTGATTGCACGTTAGAGCACTTTAGAATCCTGAGTGAGCTAGGGACTCAAAGGCACGAGATGCAAATAACTTTGGCCTCTTTTTCATGTCAGCAACGAGAATATACCAATTAAAAGAATAAAAAAATACAAACTTAAAAAACAAATAACATTTATAGTAATTTTTCAAATTAACACTTCGGAATATTTCTCTAATTGTATTATTTAACAATTAGAATGGCTAGGATATATCATAAAATAAGTTCGATTATTTGGATTTTAAAAGCACAGATACTACAATCGGGTTAAAAAACGATAGCAGTATCTGTGACATTGCCGAAATCGCAAACAGCCACAGAACATAACTCGATGCCCATTAGCAGTTTGCGATTTCGCCTATATCCGCAGCATTCAAAATGAAAAAGTGACTTTTTTCACTCAGTGAGCAAAATGCAACTTTGCCCACTGTTTACGGGCAGCCAAAGCCTTTTGTTCGAGCTGCTGAGGAAAAAATATCTTAACCGAAGCTTCTCTATCAGTTTAGTAAGTCACCTCGTGCAGCAGGTCGCCCATCACCATCCGTCCCTCTGCGTCGGTGTTGCCCACGCGCACAGTTTTGTATCAGTTTAGTAAGTCACCTCGTGCAGCAGGTCGCCCATCATCATCCGTCCCTCTGCGTCGGTGTTGCCCACGCGCACAGTTTTGTATCAGTTTAGTACGTCACCTCGTGCAGCAGGTCGCCCATCACCATCCGTCCCTCTGCGTCGGTGTTGCCCACGCGCACAGTTTTGCCGTTGCGACTGACAATCAGCTCGTCAGCGACATATGCCTCGGAGCCGACGCTGTTGCGAACCATGGCCATCGCACCGATCACTTTCAGGCTCGGCTTCAGGAGGTCGCAGGCCTGCAGTGGGGAAGAAAACTGTCAAAGTTGTTTCATGTAGAGGCTTGTGACACAAAGAGTTCCGCTCATCTGAGGTTAGAGATATATTACGATAACATGGCGCGCCCCTCGTAGTCTAGTTAAAAACAAATTAATCACAGAGTAAGTAAAGCTACTGTTTGGAGTTTTGCGCAATCTTCCTCTTTTGGAAGTAAGCAACGACAATGAATTTGGTGTTGGTTTTCTGAAATATTCTGCTCGAAATGCGAAGCCGAAAGCCGAACCATGCGCGGGTTAGGCCTTCGGCGTAACATTTCTTTGAGCACGCATAGCTCGTCCTGCGATCTCACACTAATCTTGATGTGTTATGTATATTTTTATTGGAATATAGTTTGGCTTTCGGTCTCTTTAACATCATTTTGCTTGGCTTTTATTATATGCCTCGTGTGTCTGTTTTGGTGTGTGGGCGTGTGTGTGTGTACACAGTCACCTTGAAGAAGCCGGCGACGGCAGCAGCGCCGCACTTGTCGCGCGACATGCCCGCCATCACGCCGCCCGCCTTGATGTCGCAGCCGCCGGTGTCGTACGACACGCCCTGAGAACGACATTGCTTAAGTGAAAACTTTGTCAAAATCGGCCCATCCGCCTAAAAGTTCGCAGCCGCAAACACATACCGTTGGCGTTGTCCCAGCGCTCTTTCAGTGTCGTGTATATTCGTCACGCGGGAACCGGGTCGCAACCCCGGCAGCACCCGCGTGCGGGGTCAATCCCGTAGTAAATCCCGCGTGCGTGATAAAACCCGCACGACACTGAATCAGGCCTTAAGGTGCAATGTCGTAGCCGACCGCAGAAGAAGTGTCGCCTGAGTGTGTGAGGGAGACAGCGAGCGAAATTACATAGCGAGCGAGACAGCGAGCGCAGCATACTACATATACCTCTCGCTCGACTCGCTCACCCGCGTTGAAACTGCGCTCGCAGTTGCGCAGTCTTGATCTTGAACCGGAGCTCATGAACTCACTGGTTTAATACCACTGGTGGACACTTAGGTAAAGTACAGCGATTAATATCGGCTAGGCTAATGCCTATGTTGATGTGACGGGTTTTGCACACTGATAGCAAAAAAGGTGATTGATCAACGGATGTATGAATTTTTATGGCTCTAGTAATTAATGATATTCAGGTCGCCATGGATCTAAGGCAGCTCACGGTGCTGGCTCTGCTGGACTTCAGCGGTGCTTTTTTTAACTGTGTTGACTTCGACATTCTCGTTGAACTTCTCAAATATCTTAACGCCTCCTCCCTCTCTGCCAGCTGGTTTGACTCTTACCTAAGAGACCGAAAACAGAGTATCAAGTCGGAGGAGGCTTGTAGGGAGTGGTGTGACCTCTCCTCCGATGTCCCCCCAAGGTGGCATTCTCTCTTCTCTTCTGTTCTCAATATTCATCAATTCCATATCCGATGTCCTTTCTTCCTCCCATCATCTCTACGCGGATGACTTTCAGTTCTACCGTCACTTCTCTCCTGATGATGTAAATACCGCTGTGGACGCATTGAACGCTGAATTGGTTGGTATTAGTGGATGGGCATCGTTATTTGGGTTGCTGGTTAATCCGAATAAGTCCCAGGCCATGATTATAGGTAGCAGACACTCTTTAAACACGTTGCAGCAATTGTCTGTCCCTTCTGTAACTTATAACGGTACTGTAATCATGTATAGCGATAAAGCTAAAAACCTGGGTGTCATCTTCGATAACCAATTGTCCTGTTCAATGCATGTTATGAGGCCAGCAGGCGAGTTTACGCAACCTCTCACTCTCTCAGGAGACTTCAGAACTTTCTGCCTCGTCAGACCAAAATTACTCTCGCCCAGTCCCTTCTTCTTCCTATCATTGATTATGCTGATGTTTGCTGGGTCTCCAAAATCTCGGTATTCGGTTCATCTTCGGACTGCGCAAGTATGACCACGTATACGCATCGCAGGGAGTTGAAGTGGCAACCGATTCGGCTTCGACGGGACTCTCATATCCTGTGTTCCTCTGTGTTTTCATAATATTTTGAGGAACATTCGTTACCCTAACTTCCTGCGTGATCGCTTCGAATTTAGTTCTTCAGGCAGGCCTCGGGGAACTCTCGTGGCGTCTAGGCTCAAAGTCCCAGAACTCTCCACTTCAGCCTACGAGCACGGGTTCAGATTCCGAGCCATACGACTGTGGAATGAGCTTCCCTACACTATCAGGGACAGTCCATCACTAAATATATTAATATATATATATATAGTTGTATGTATTCGTATATTATATTGTTTAGTATATATATTGATACGTTGTATTTAAGTAAATGTGTATGTAGTCTATTTTTAGCAATTAGGGTTATCAGTATGCATTGTTAGTAGTGTAGAACTCGTAGTATTTAGTTTCATGGTAAGCGCAGGTCTTCCTCCGCTCAACCATCACCTTTCCTACCATCACGGTTAGCTGAAAGAAATCTCTTGACAGAGATAAGCTCGCCTTTGTACATGTTTTTTCTACTATTAGTTATCTGTATGTCTGTATGGTTACAAACCTTTCCGACCAACAACACCGTCTCCTGATGACCACCGGGATTGTACTCCAAATATATGATGCATCCTGAAACGGAGAATTGTAAAAATAATTGTGGATTTCTGGAAGCGGCAAAATGAACGTACTGCATAGGAAGAAATAATGAGCATCGAACACGTCAGCGTACTGACCTGTCAGTGGCTCTTATGAATAAAGGTTCATTTAATCTGGTCCTGCAGTCTAGATAAAGATGGCGACCGCTGTACGACCGAAGTGGGTTGTAATGTGATAACTTTGCAAAACGAGAGAGTTGAGTGATTGTACAAACAATATTGCTAGCTTTTTTAACCGACTTAAAAAAGGGAGGGAGGTTCTCAATTCTCCAAGACTAATGTACCGATTTAGAAAATTCTCTTTTTTTATTTAAGAGGGTTCACCTTTTGATTAGTCCCATTGCCATCTGGTCATGATCTGATGATGAGATCCTGGAGAAACCTATAGCGATTTTTGTATTATACCTGACGTTACCTGGCTTTAAGCCTAATATTGAGAGTAGCATACTTGACTTCCTTTCCGGTGCGACGAAATAAGCCCCAAAAAGCTCACTTCCTGTATAAAACTCCTAAAATACATGTCATATCCGTTTTGCACCTCAGCAACATTGCGCGCGTAAAGTTTCAGAAATGGCGGCAATTGAAGCCAGCGTTAATGCGCGCGCTCAATTTTCAGGTCATTGGCGTTTTGGATTTCTTTCCGTGCGCACGCGTTTAACAAAATTAAAAATATTCCTAGTTATTTTTCGAAATATCCTTGGAATTTTGTTACGGTTATAGTGTTAATTGTTCAGTGTAACAGCAAAAAAAATAATGCGTTTAATAAAAATCGCGGTAAATAGCCCCGCGTATTGAATCATCGAGGAGTGATCGCTACAGCAGTTCCGGCTGCTTCTCCGGAGAGGAGAAGCAGCCGGAGGAGAAGACATCGGGGGAGTAAGAAAGAATTCAAGGACAAGTGAACTGGAAAAATCTTTCCAAGATTCAGCTAGTAACATCTCGGCAATGCATTATCGTATGGTGAATAGATCGAATGATGCAATGTTTAGTAACTCACACAATCTCGCAATATGATGATATGTTTGATTCTGACATTGAATTTGACAGGAGTATCACGCCCTTTGATATAGGAGTGATATTAATAAGTAGCTAATTGTAACTACCCTCGAAAATACAAACTTTGCACTCATCCGAATCTCACGCCGAGAAAATCATAAGTAAATCCAATCCAATCAGGTTAGGTATTTGCCGTTCGCATGAGTTACAAACTTTTATTGTTCTGTGCTGGGGTTCATTGAACTCGAGTGCGCCAAGTCCTTCGATGGAAATCATACTTGGCGGGAACGTGGTTGATCAAGCAGAAGGAGGCGCAAAAAGGGATATTTTCGACGGTCATGTCTCGGCTTGTTGAGCACCAAGCAGATTCCGAATACAGGGATAAGGTATGTAATACAATCAACGAGATGTCTTCCGAGGGGGAATATAATAAAATCGATTCTTATCAATTGCGAACTATTGACGTCGGACGAGTGGACCTCGTCCTCGTCGATCTCATCGTCACGAATCTATACTCAATGCATTCACGACCGTCGCCTAATGGTAACCTCGTGCAAGATTCCGCCCTCGGTGGATATTCCATAACTAATCCCAGTTTTTCAGATTTTATGTCCGAGGAAGGAGAAACCTGGAGATTTTTCGTGAGTTTGACCTCCAGAGCAAGGCAAATAGAGGAGGCAAGCCCTTGCGCAAAGGGCTCCCCGCAACTGTTAGCCCGCGCCCGCGCGCAGCGGTGTCGCGCCCCCGCCGCCCGGAGCCCGGCTAGCGCTCCGGGCCGCCAGCCTGCGCAAGGCTGGCGCGCGCGCGTGGGGGAAGCAGTGGCAAACGACGTTACGGCGACTGCGCGCATTTTTGTGAGTTCGACCTCCAGAGCAAGGCGAGTAGAGAAGGTGAGCCCTTGCGCTGCTGGCTACCCGCTGCACTTAGCCCGCGCCCGCGCGCAGCGGTGACGCGCCCCCGCCGCCCGGAGCCGGCATACGGCGAGCGCTCCGGGCCGCCAGCCTGCGCAAGGCTGGTGCGTGCGCAGAGGGGAGGCAGGAGGCGAATGACGATACGGCGACTACGAGCCGCAGCGACGTGTTGGTGCCGGAGCCCAGTCTGAGTGCCGTAGAACATCAATCAGCGCGGCTTGGCTACAAAGAAATTACAAGTCCCGCGTGAAGTTGATCAATCTTTGATGGTAATATACCGCTGATACAGTTTCTGCAACTTAGTCCACCTGCGCAAGGTTTAAAGGGACATTGATATGCAGTTACGTCAGCCATTCGCGGTTATGCCGGTAGTGCCTGCGCGTAAGGGGACATCGCTACTAAACGCTCGTGTGAGTATGAAATGAATCAGTCTATGCGAGACGGTTCAATTAAACAACTTGCGCAAAGATGTAGATATCTGATGGCTGGTTGTCGTGTATTTCTAGTATCCCGGCGAAACTTGAGATCTAGCTCAGTCTCTGCAACGTTTCCATCTGAACAAGGTTCAAAGCGACATTTTCATACAGAAACATCGCATGACGTGGGTAGAACGAGGCGGACAGAGTGGAGGCAAACAATTTTCGTACAGTTTTAATGTAACGTTTTACTCATTTACGTGATATCTTAACCCTTTTTAAGCCAGTGACGAAGAAATATAAAATCAACACTATTTTATATCCCATTCATACAAATTACTTTACGTAACTTTCTTTACTTTGAAATCAATAATTTCCATTTCAGCACTGCTGCTTTTAAGGGATTAAAAGGGAGTTCTAAACATTAGGTATGTGGCTGGAGGACCGGCTATCTATATAATACGATACTCAAAGGGTAAAAGAGTAGTCATAAACTACTCTTATTGTGGTGTTGGACTTACCTTTAATAAGTTAAACCACATTGTTAAGGAACTTTGAGTACCTACCTAGACGATTACCTCCAACCCCTAATATAACAACGCGTTACAATCTAACAACAGAGCCGTCGTTTTTCAATCCGACTACTTTCCTCAATCCGGCAGGATATGGTCTAAAATATGCCTGATTCGATGCTTCAGACAATTATCATTGTAGCAGTCACCTTTCAGATTCACTATCCAAAGATATAGTCTGCTAATATTATTCAGACAGTCATCCACCAGGATATTGTCGGAGCCATATAGAGAAGCTATCTACATTACTTCTCACAAATGACCTACGTGTCACTGGACCGCGCAGGTCTTCATAATTCACTAGGCAAGCGGCTGTAAGAATTCACTTTTCTGTATATTAGCCAAAAGGAGCTGATGACAGTCCTCGAGTCTCTCAGGACACTAATATAAATTTAAGATCGTGATATTTTTTTCACATCTCCACTATTTATTTGGTTGTTTCTCAATAGTCGCCTTACTTCGACATATCCCAAGCGAACAGCAGAGGCAGCTTTAACCAAATCGACGAAATAGAGGCATTTTAAGCGTAATGTGTCTTGGATGTGGCTGGTACGGCAAACAGCCCACAAGCAGAGTTCCTTAATATTTCTACAGCTGTTCCGTGGAGTAGGTACTCCACATAGTAGAGGAATAATAATTACATATAAAGTGAGTAGCAATGGAGCATTGAATATCGGACTGAGCATGATATACATTAGCGTGCATTAGTATATTGAGCGTGGGCGCCATCGTGCCTCTGCCGCCCCGTATGGGAAAAGACATTACGCTATGTTATGTTAGGACACCAACCTGGTATTTCTACCAGTGAACTAGCTTAATGACAATATTGCAAAACTTTTATAACCATCTACCTACATTATTATTTTAATGAATGTTATGACCATGCGGAGAGCGATAACTCCTTTGTGGAGAGACCGCTATCCGTCGAACTGACGTCTGTCTTTGCGGGCCTGGGGAATAATTTTAATATTGTTCATATTAACGCCCAGAGCATTCACTCCAGTTATCCGGACCTACTCGAGTCGTTCAGTAGCAAACATGTAGATGGTATTCTTGTATCTGAATCCTTTCTCAAGCCAACTTTACCATCCACTATGTTCTCGCTGCCTGGATACCAGCTCTATCGGAACGACAGAGTTGGGAAAGCGGATGGCGGCGTAGCTATTTACCTTCGCTCGGATATCCCTTGCAGAGTTATAAGTGCCTCCCCGAATGAGTACTCCGAATCAGCAGAACATCTCTTCCTCGAAATCTGTCTTCACCATAGTAAAGTTCTGCTCGGAGTCCTCTACAGTCCCTCACTTCGTATTGATTACTTTGACTCTTTTGAGACTTTGCTTAATGAGCTGACTCCTCTTTATAATGATACCCTATTTCTCGGCGATTTCAATACATGTCTTCTTAAAAATGATTCCCGCTCTGCTAAATTACAGTCCATTGTAAATTCTTTCAATATGCATATTCTTCCTCTCAACGCTACTCATTTCCAACCACATTGCACTCCCTCTCTTCTTGATCTCATGATAGTTTCTAATTTGGACAAAGTTGCGGCACATGGACAAATTAACTCTCCTTTTTCCTATCATGACCTGATTTACCTCTCATATAAGATTAAGACTCCCAAGAGCAATGCAAAACTTATTTACATTCGTAGCTTCAAGGGTATTGATTCTGCATCCCTTAAATCAGATGCCGCGTCGATTGACTGGACACCTATTATCACTAGTGAGACCGTTGATGATAAGATCCACCACTTCAACGCAATTATTCTGGGACTATTTGACAAGCATGCACCGGTCAAGAAGGTTAAGGTGAAACACCTTCCAGCACCCTGGCTCACCGACGTTATCAAACGTTTGATGACTAAAAGGAACAGAGCCAAATGCCTGAACAAAAAGGAGCCTACAGCCGAGAACCTTGCCACTTTCAAACGCCTCCGAAACCGCTGTAATCGCATGTGTCGTGATGCCAAGCGCCGTCATATATTTGAGTGTATCGAAAGATACACACCTGCTCAAGTATGGAAATTCCTTAGAACGCTTGGTGTCGGTAAGTCTCAGGATCAAGCGGCTGGCATTGTTGATCTCAACGGTCTCAACATTTTTTTCTCAGCTCCCCCTGTCGTCATGGATCCCACCTTAAAAAATGCCACTCTGTGTCACCTGCGCTCGAGGTCTGCTCCCACCTCCACTCCATTTGACTTCAGACTTGTCGGAATTGATGCGGTTAAGAAAGCAGTGCTCTCCATTTCCTCCAAAGCCGTGGGTGACGATAATATCTGCTCCAAAATGATCAGCAACGTACTTGACGAGCTTCTTCCAGCTATCACACATATAATAAACTTCTCTCTCTCCAATAGTTCCTTCCCAAATGTGTGGAAAAAAGCCTTAGTTATCCCATTACCCAAAACATCAAATCCCTCCTCTTTTAAAGAGTTTCGTCCAATTTCCATTCTGCCTATCCTATCCAAAGTCCTTGAATCCATTGTCCATTCTCAGTTATCCTCCTACTTATGCTCAAACAACTTGCTGAATCAACTGCAATCCGGTTTTAGGCCCGGTCATAGCACTGTCACGGCCTTGCTTAAAGTCACCGATGACATTCAGCATGCGATGGACGAGAAACAGCTCACTGTGCTTGCACTGCTGGACTTCAGCAGCGCCTTTAACTGCGTTGATTTCGATATCCTCGTTGAGACCCTGAAGTCCTTGAATGTGTCCTCCGTCTCTGCTTGCTGGTTCGACTCTTATCTGAGAGGTCGCCAGCAACGTATTAGGTCGGAGGTGACTTCAAAGGAGTGGTGTGACCTCGTTGCGGGGGTCCCTCAGGGTGGTATTCTCTCTCCTCTTCTTTTCTCCGTCTTCATAAATTCCGTCTCGGATACTCTCTCGTCATCATACCATCTTTACGCAGACGATCTCCAGATTTATCGTCATTTTTCTCCCTGTGATATGGTGTCTGCTGTGGGAATGTTAAATGCCGATCTCGAGCGAATTAGGGACTGGGCCACTTCTTTTGGACTACTTGTCAACCCTAGTAAGTCCCAGGCTTTGATTATTGGTTCCAGGTTTTCCCTTAACTTGTTACAGAATCTGTCCATTGCCCCTATAACCTATGATGGAACTATAATCTCATATAGTACTAAGGCCAAAAATCTAGGAGTTTTCTTCGATAACCAATTTTCCTGGTCAGCGCATGTCAGCGAGGTCAGTAGGCGAGTCTTTGCCACTTTTCACTCCCTCAAACGACTACAATACTTCCTGCCTCGTCAGACAAAAATAACGCTTGCCCAGTCTCTTCTCCTCCCCCTGATCGATTACGCTGACGTATGCTGGGTGAGCGCGAATGAAGAGCAACTGAACAAACTCGAGCGACTTCAAAACCTCGGGATTCGGTTTGTCTTCGGCCTGCGCAAGTATGACCACGTCTCGGAGTATCGCAGGGAGTTAAAGTGGCTCCCTATCCGTCTTCGTCGGGATTCTCATATTCTCATCTGCCTCTATAACATCTTATTTAATCCTCGCTATCCTGTCTTCTTACGAGATCGTTTTGAATTTTTGTCCTCGGATAGGCCTCGGAGATCTCACGCTCGATCACTGCTTATAACTCCGCAACACAATACAGCCGCATATGAACATGGGTTCAGACTACGAGCTATCAGGCTCTGGAACAAACTTCCTAGCGCCATCAGAGACAGCCCGTCACTTTCTATTTTTAAAACTCGCTTAAAAGAACACTATCTTTCTCTTCCATACTAGATTTATGTAGGTTTATTGCTTTGATATATATGTAGTATAATTTTGTCTATTTGTATTGATATTATGTATTTATGTACATATTAGTAATTAGTTTATTATTTTAATATTTTTAACGTTGTGCACATAGGTCTACCTGTTATTTCATGTATTCTGTCCATATTAGGTTTGCTGGAAGAAATCTCTTTTTAGAGATAAGCTCGCCTTTGTACACCTAGTTTCCATTTTTTTGTATCTGTATCTTCTGTTTTTGTGCAATAAAGTATAAAGAGACCACGCCGAATTATTCCACTGAAGTATGTTTATGTATGACTTTTATGGTTCAGTCCTAGGTAACATGGTTTCAGTAACGTTATCTACACAGCTGCGGGTAATAATGAAAACGCGTTCAGATACTTGTATTAGGTATCTGATCAATGATAATTGAATACGATGGATACTAAACTTCTTTATCACTATAGACAAATATGCTTATTACGCGTGAACTTGTCTTTTTATCTATGCTTGCCCACTGTAGAAGCATCTTCAGTTGAGTCAGATAGCCACAGTAGCTCCTGTAATAGAATCAGCCACATCTAGCTATTCTTCTCAGAAGTGATACGAAAAGATACTTAGATTAATTGAGTAACTTTATTATTATCCATTTAAACACAGTAAACTGATACCTCTGTTCAAGTCGGGAGATAAGGGCGATCCTTCAAATTTCAGACCAATATCTGTTCTTCTAACACTAAGTAAAATATTTGAAAAGATTATACTCAATCAAATGCTCTAACACTTCAACCGTACAAAACAACTCCACGCTAAACAATATGGTTTCACTAGGGGTAAATCGACGAGGGGAGAGATGGCAGCACCTTTGCCATGTAAACATCAGCTGCGTTTTGAATTTGTAATAAAAAATGTTTTAACTTAGTAAATTGTGAAGTAAAGTATAAAAACGTAAACAGTTACAGAAGAAGTCATAGTGGAAACGTTATCTACAAGAAACTCAGTGCCATTACAGAGATTATTGGATTGTTCAGTGTGCATCACAACATAAGTAAATACCACCTCAAACCGTAAAAATCAGCGTGACAACAGAATTATCAGGAAAAGGAGTCAAAATATGTCCGTACGGAGGATGAGAACAAGCCTCAAATACTGATCCCAGGTATTTGTGTACATAACTAGTGAAATATAACCTCAAAAATCTCGACATCAATATTTCCGTGAATCATCAAGATCAAAATAGATATTGGATACAGCGCCATCTATGGAGTGATAGAGGAAAATCTCCCAAACAGATGCAGCTGGGTTTTCGACGACTGACCCAGTAGATAGACATCGAGCTTCCGCTACCACACGCTTGGTGGCGCTAAAAATTAAATTGAAACGTTTGATTATTTTATTCACTTAACCAGAACAACTTCTTCATGAATATGGCGAACTTATGTGCGGGATGCCATAATGAAATTCTTGATAGGAGATTTTTAAGATGTTCAAAATGCAACAAAAACTATGATTTAGAATGTGCAAATGTACCAGAAAAGCGGTTTTACAACACAATGACTATCGATCACAAGAACTCATGGAAGTGCCCACTTTGCCGGTCAAGGGAGCCGAAAGGAGACAACACAAATACACCGATCCGATCCCACCAGCAAAATAGCACAACAAACTTGCTACAGAAGCCTGAAGAAAAAATCGATATTACAAACTACCCAGATAATACAAACATAACGGTAAGGAAAAAGCTATCAAAACAAAACCTAAACAACTCTGTTTATGATGACGACTCAGTGTGCTCGCCCTTAGGAAACACTCTAGTATGTGAAAGCCCAATAAATCAAAGTCAAAAAAATGAAACCGCAAACGATCCAGATAAATCGTCCTACCACGAAAACGAAAAACTATCCATACAAAAATTCACGTCCATACTACAGGAAAACAACAAACATATACTTACATCTATGCAAAACTTCTTCCAAACTTAAATAAGTAATATCATATCTGAGCTAAAAGAAGACTCTAAAAAATTTATACAAAGTACAAGTAAGGAGCAAACAATAATGAAAGATAAAATCGCTACAATAGACCAGAAAGTAAAATCACTAGAAGAGAAATGCTCTACACTGCAAACTGAAAATGAAAAACTCCAAAAAGAAATAAAAAACTTAAGCTCAATGGAACACTATAACAAAGACACAGATAAGATAATAGTATTACATGGATTACAAGAAAATTATTGGGAGAAAGAGGAGGAAGTTATAGACAGAATTACAAATATATTCTACGAAGTGCTAAATGTGAACCTGGCGGGATATATAGAGGAAATAACATATATAGGGAAAAAAGGCTACAACAGACCAATAAAAATAGAGCTTATAAGTAAAAGAATGAGAAAGTATATAATGGAAAACTCTACATATTTCAGAGAAACCGGATTAAAAGTTACTGAATACCTGACTAGAACAGCCTTACATGAAAGAAGGGAATTAAAACAAGCACTAAATACAGCAAGGAAAAATGGCCACCATGCAGTCATACAAAATAATAAGCTGATTTTGAATGGGAAAGAATTAACAAACGAAGAAATTAATAAACAAAACCTGCGAAAATCACGAGAAGATTTCGAGAGTTCAAATATAGAGCAACTAACCTCACCTTCACACCCAAAACAACGTACGCCAAATACTAGCAACGCATCAAGAAATGATTTTTTTTCGAAACAAACCTCAAACTACTCTACCAGAACATGCAAAGTGTATATAACAAGATCCACCTCCTCGAAGCACTGATAGAAGAACAACCTAACATCAACGTCATATGCATAACTGAGACTTGGATGAATAAAGAAAAATTGAAGCTACTAAATATTAACAACTACACACCTGGTTCGTCCTTTTGTCGAGAACAGCACGAAGGCGGTGGTGTATGCATATTGGTGAAATCTACGCTAAATTACATCGAAAGAACTGACATTAAATCACAATCGTTAGAATATATTTTTGAAACATGCGCGATCGAAATACCCGAAATTAACTTATTAATTATAAATTTGTATTGGCCAGATAGTAACAGAGAGGTGGAAGTTTTCTATACATGCCTAGAAAAACTCCTAAAACTATTAGCATTAAAAGACAACAATAAGAAAGTAATTTTTGGAGGCGATTTTAATATGAATTTCCTTACAAATAACAAAGCAAAAAGAACACTATCTAACCTAATGTTAACTTACAACTTCCAACAAAAAGTTAAAGGCGCCACGAGAGTGACAGCCAGTAGCTCTACATGCCTTGATCTTTTGTTTACTAACTTCAAAATAGATACTCAAGTAGTAATAGACGAATTTGGCTTCTCAGACCATCGAGGAATATTGTTTTCCACACCGCTCACTACATACCAACCTAAACAGCTCACAATGTTAAAACGAAGATACACTGAAACTAACATAAATAAATTCAAAGACGAACTTCTTACAATAAATTGG
Source organism: Argyresthia goedartella (assembly GCA_949825045.1). NCBI lineage: Eukaryota > Metazoa > Arthropoda > Insecta > Lepidoptera > Argyresthiidae > Argyresthia > Argyresthia goedartella. The sequence goes on along the minus strand of OX463831.1, from coordinate 7,775,659 downwards.
GACCACAAATTTAAACTAAATAAAATATAAATGAGAACTATAACATTTTCAAAGAAATTGTAAAAAATGCCCTAAATAAGTGTATTCCATTAAAACCAATAAAAATTAAATTAAATTCTAAGAAAACACATATAACGTCAGGAATAAAAATATCATGCAGAAATAAATTGCTAAAAATGCTAATATCACAGAGTAGAAATGAAATCTTACAAAACAACTACAAGAAGTACTGTACAACATTAAAAAAGCCGTTCATAAATCTAAAAAACTAAACAATATAAGTAAATTCAACAATTCAGAAAATAAATCTCGTTCAATGTGGCAAATAATCCACGAAGAAACAAATAAAAAACCACAAAAAATTAAAAATAACGTAAAACTCAAAATAAACAATACAATAATACATGACCCCAAATTGGTGGCGAATTCATTTAACAATTTTTTTGCATCAATAGGAAACTCAGACGAAAATCCTGGTCTCCGTAACAATTCAAGCCAAGACAACATAATTGAAAACACCTTTTATCTACATCCAACAGATGAAAAGGAAATATTAAATGTAATAAAAAACTTAAAGAATAAAAAATCTTGTGGCATAGATGAAATCCCTCCTTTTTTGTTAAAACAATGCGCAAATGAATTAACAACCCCGTATACTAAACTTGTAAATCAATCCTTCTCTGAAGGTATATTTCCGACAGACCTAAAAATATCACTAATAAAACCTATCCATAAAAAGGGAGATGTTACTGACCCTAACAACTATCGACCAATTTCACTATTACCAACATCAACAAAGATATTTGAAACAGTAATGGTTAAACGTATTTATTCCTTTTATGAAAAATTTAACATCTTTGATAAAAGCCAAAATGGATTTAGAAAAAATCATTCCACAACCCTAGCGATATATAAATATTTGCAAAAAATTCTTGAAGCTCTAAATAACAAAAAATATGCCGTGGGCCTACTACTCGATATGAGTAAAGCGTATGATAGAGTCTGCCATAAAACACTGTTATCTAAACTGTATAAAACTGGAATTAGAGGAGTCGCGCATAAGTGGTTTAAATCATATCTTGAAAATCGTGTTCAATTTGTAGAAATAGAAAATACTTACCTCGAGACTTGTCAAATCCAACACGTTAGATCCGACAAAATCCTTGCCAAAGGCTCTATCCCGCAAGGTAGTGTTTTAGCATGTATATTATTTCTGATATATATAAACGACCTTCCAAGTATAATAGACGACCACTGTATACTATTCGCTGATGACATCTCGGTTATAATACCTTGCTCAAACACAAATGAACTACAAAATAAATTAGATACACTACTAAATACAATTGTAAATTGGCTAGAATGTCATAATTTGCAACTAAACCTAAATAAAACCAAGTTAATCCAGTTTAAACCATACCAAAAAACTGCACTAAAAATAACATACAATTACAAAGATAAAAAATTAGAAACTGTAACCTCTGCTACGCTGCTAGGAATAGACCTTGACACACATATAAATTGGAAACCGTACATGCAAAAATTAACAAATAAGCTGTCGTCCTTCATATATGCCCTCCGACATTTGAAGCGTGTAACAGACTTTAAAACTGCCTTAACTGCATATTATGCATACGCCCATTCAAGACTATCTTATGGCATAGTTTTGTGGGGAAATTGTACCGATGTAAATGACATTTTCATTTTGCAGAAGAAATGTTTAAGAATACTGGTAAATATTGACCAAACGATGTCTTGTAAACCATTTTTTGAGAAACATGAAATATTAACCCTTACATCTATCTACATTTTTGAAGCCTGCAAATTTGTCAGAAAACATCCCAACCTGTACTCCCCAATACATACTATAAAACGAAATGAACGAAACCTACATAAATTAAAAGTACCATTCTCTAAACTAAAATTAATATCCTCAGGGCCGCATTCCATGGTAATAAAAATATACAACCACATACCAAATAGTATAAAAAATATAGATAAAGCTACGCTATTTAACAAACATTTAAAAAATTTCCTAATACACTACAGCTACTACAATATAAAAGAATTTTTTGACGATAAGATGACATAATGACAAATCGACAAGACAATAATAATAATATTTAGGAGCATGCCGTAATATAATTTAACATTGATTTTGTTTGATTTAATTTAATTTAAATATAAGGGACTTGTTATAAACTGTTATAGATTAATGTAGATGTTACTTTTTAATTTTGAATTCTATTGTCGTTGGAATATAAATATTTATTAAAGTTCAAGTTAACATGAACATTTTAAATGTAATAGAAATAAGTAATTAATTATGTAATATTAAGTAAAACCTGTATCTCTCAAAATTGCAACGCCTCTACGAGGCGTCACATGTATACCTGTATCCTGCCTGTACCACCTTTTTTAATGTAATGTGACAGCAATAAATGATTTGATTTGATTTGATCGACTACGGATGCAGGTATTACCCTTGTATCTCATATTTATTCTGCATGGGAGGCCGCACAGGATGCTATCGGAGTTTTTTGCGACCTGTTGAAGGCGTTTGATTGTGTTGATCATAATACGCTATTAATTAAATTAAATCATTACGGAGTTAGAAATAAAGCGTTGGATCTACTAAGATCATACCTAAGCAATAGAATTCAAAAGGCAGAAGTTAACGGCGTAAAATCTGATGGATCGGGTGTTAAAATTGGCGTTCCACAAGGTTCCATATTAGGCCCTTTCTTATTCCTGGTATATATTAATGATCTGCCTTTCATGGTGGAGAAATTAACTGACATAGTGTTGTTTTCTGATGATACTTCAATGGTCTTCAAAATTGAAAGACAAAAAGGAGATTTTGATGATGTTAATGGTGTATTGTCTTTAACCTTGAATTGGTTCACAGTTAATAATTTATTGTTAAACGCTGGTAAAACCAAGTGTATCAAATTCTCACTTCCAAATGTCAGGCAAGTTGAGACCAGTTTAGTGTTAGACAACAGCACGTTAGAATTGGTAAATGATACGAAGTTTCTTGGAATAACCATTGATAGCAAATTGCAGTGGGGACCCCACATAGATAAATTGGCTGGTAAATTAAGTTCTGCGGCTTACGCTGTTAGGAACATCAGACAAAGCACGGATGTGGCTACATCTAGGCTAGTATATTTTAGTTACTTTCATAGTGTGATGTCCTATGGTAGCTTGTTGTGGGGGAAAGCAGCGGATATTCAAACTATTTTTATTTTACAGAAAAGAGCTATTCGAGCAATTTATAATTTAAAACGAACAGACTCCTTAAGAGAGCTTTTTAAAGAAATTGACATACTAACAGAAGCTAGTCAATTTATTTTCGAAAATATAATGTATGTACGCAAGAACCTTACAACATTTTCCAAACTTAGCGACAGCTGTAATGTTAACCTAAGAAATAATCACAGAATATGTGCGCCCCGTTTTAGACTCGCGAAGGTTAGCAATTCTTTCAAGGGTCAGTGCATTCTCTACTACAATAAGATACCTCTGGAGATTTTGAAATTGCCATTTGAGCAATTTAAAAAGCATGTTAAAGCGACTTTGTCGAAAAAGGGATATTACAATGTTCAAGATTACTTAAATGACAGGACTGTATGGGGTTAATCTGGCTCAACACAGACCTTGCTGTTAATAGTTTTGTAATTATTTATTCCTGCTTTTAATCATAACAATTAAATTTTTCATATTTGTATTAGTTAAGCACAACCTATTTTTAAAAGAGATCTAAAAATCAATCTGTGGGAGTTTCTACGCCCTTCTCCTCCCACAGTGGTCCAATGTAGAGAAGAGGCAAAAATGACGTTTGCTAAGTATATGTAAATATCTACAGTAATAAAGTACTTTGACTATTGACTATTAAGTCAGATTACAGACTTGTTCGCCAGTCTTTTGCAAAGACCAGTCATATGTAGAAGCATATAATCAATGGTAGTGCATCCAGGAGGCGCACTCCCAATTCAAAATTACAGCAATTGTAATTTGATTATACCTACTGCTTATCACTAATTTCATCAATGTTTTATGTTAAAATCAGATTGGCCCTGTCTGTGCAAGGTACAAATTATAATAACTCATTTTCACATGTATTCGATTGGGCATTCCGACGTCTCCAGCTCCGAGTTTCGTAGGTCAGGCGACCGCCATGATATCCTGACCTCACAACTGCAGTCTTGGTAGTCGTCGAGGTGAATGGCGAGCTAGCAGCCAACCACCGAGCACCAATCTCGGTGAACTTGTACGTAAGTGCTGACTGAAGGGAAAACCTACTGGAGGTAATAAAGCTTTGCATATTCTTAGGTTCATATAGATCAGATGAGTCTTAATAGCCAGAAACTAAGTCTAACCTAGCCAGCCCGAAACTCGGCTGGCTTCAAAAGATGACTTCATCAGACCTTTCTTAAGTCTGTGTTTGTTTCCATCTATTGGCCTTATTTTTGAGTTGCATTTGCGCAGCCTATCTTTGCATCACGTACACGACGATGCATACACATTCTGTTTCATAATTTCTATAAGGTTTCCATAAATAAACTCCTAGTCATATCACATTGGCGTTTTTAACTCAGCAGTCGATACCAAACACTACTCAATATTAGGCTTAAAGCCAGGTAACGTCAGGTATAATATAGCAATTTTACCTGAAAATAAAATTGTTATTATACATACTTACCTGGCTTTAAGCCTAGGTAAATCGCTGCCTGCTATGCACATTACTGTGCATTGCATGATCGTGACACATTCTTAGACACGATCAGCTCTTTATTGAGTTGCCAATGACCTGAAAATTGAGCGCGCGCATTAATGCTGGCTTCAATTGCCGCCATTTCTGAAACTTTACGCGCGCAATGTTGCTGAGGTGCAAAACGGATATGACATGTATTTTAGGAGTTTTTAACAGGAAGTGAGCTTTTTGGGGCTTATTTCGTCGCACCGGAAAGGAAGTCAAGTATGCTACTCTCAATATTAGGCTTAAAGCCAGGTAAGTATATATAATAACAATTTTATTTTCAGGTAAAATTGCTATATTTTTCATATAACCCTCGAAAAACATAATTTTGTTTAGTGGAACCTGATGAAGACCACAGATGGCCAACGGAACTGCTCAACACTGGTTGCGATATGGTTACTTTACGGTTGCTAAGTAATGTATTCTACTCGTAATGCATATGGTGAAGTGGTTGTGATGGTAACACACCAGATGAGCTTCTCAACAATTGATCATCATCAGTGAGGACCTGAAGACGGGATCATGGAGTGATCGAGGGAACTCTCCTATGATAAATGCACAACTGTAGCGATTTCGATATTTTGTATATAGCTTGTCAAATTCGTGCGTAGCACTCCCATGGCCTGCGCCCGCGCTCTTCTTTCCCGCCCTCGCAGACTTTCCTCCGCAGACCATGGGAGTGCTACGTACGAATTTGACAAGCTATAGGTATCTTGTGCATATGGATGCTGCAGTTCTCGGGAAGCATGACTTGTTGAAGTGGAACTGATGGTGAAGACTACAGATTGCCACCGGAACAATCAATGGGTTAGGATACGGTTGCTAAAATGGTTGTCAATCAAATAGGGTTTAATTGGTGTCGGTTTTTTTTAAAGTTTAACTTTTTGTTTAAATTATATTTTGCAAAGATATCACTTTACAACCGACTTGGGTCGTACCGTAGTTTCCCATTGGACGGTCGCACTTACCGCGATGCCGCTCCACGCCGCTGGCGCAGCGGTTGACGGCCGCGAACAGCGGGTACTCGCGCGCCAGCTGCTCCACGCCGCTCAGCACGCGCGCGCGTACGCCCGAGCGCGCGAACAGTGACGTCACGTACTCGATTACGTGCATCGGCGTCATGCGCTCCGGGTCGCCGCCGCCGATGTCGCGCGACACCGCGCTGGGGGAAACAAGAAAGGAGACCAGGCTTAAAATGTGACAAAATAGTACTCCGACAGGACATTGATTCGACGAGGCACTACTTCGATATGAAACATCTTTCATGTCAGCCTAACACGAAGGCTAAAGGGGCAGAGCAAAGCGAGCCCCCTTTATCCTTCGCCTACCCTGACACCCTGACCTTGATATCTACCTATACTTGATATCGACTATCGCCCTGATATTTCGTATACCAGTTCACAATTTAACGGTTTGTTATGGATATATGTATAGTCGGAGTAATGTCTTATCGGAATAGGTAGAGTTTTCGCATCACAGAATGTTTCCTAACATATAGCTGTGCAGCGTTGCTCACTGAAGTTAGGGAATGCAATCCGCGTCTCGAACAAGAGGACGAGATCATAGTATTATAATATCTGTGACAAGATTAAAGGCAGCATTCAGCGAGGTGCTCGGTGATTACTCGGGTGCGCGCGGACAATTATAAAATAGACTTATCACTTCACTTTTTTCTTCTTTTTTTCGCTGTTTGCTTTTTTTTAACGCATCATATAGTAAGCAGTACGCTACAGTTTACTACCTGTCGATAGTTGACCAACCAACGAGAAACAAAAACGTTAGTTTATCAACTCACGGTTTTGACAATCTTACGGTGACATATGCATACTTACGTGTTATATCTTAGCAATCACCTCGCTGTAAGCGCGTTTGCTGAAAACGTCGACTACAGAGCGTATAGTATCTAACGAGCATACCCTAAACCCCATAATTTAAACGGATATTATTTAGGGAGCGGTGTCGTGTATGTCAGATATATTTTTTTAATTTTTATTAATGCACAAAGTCAAAGTCAAAGTACTTTATTACTGTAGATATTTACATGTACTTAGCAAACGTTATTTTTTGCCTCTTTGGCACTGTGGGACCACTGGTTTGGACCACTGTGGGAGAAGAAGGGCGTGGAAACCACCACATATTGATTTTTAGATCTCTTTTAAAAATTGGTTGAGCTTAACTAATACAAATAGGTACTAGGTAGGGGAAGGGAGCTGCTGAGCATGCGCTGAGACATGATGATACTTAGTACTATCATCTCTTGGTGACTGATCAGTCGTTCCAATTCCAAGTTCACACCTCCTCGTGGTCCCGGTAACCGGTAACCGGTAACTATTACACTCGACTCTATATAGTCTTGGGTGTAATAGGCTAACGTGACGGGAAGACTCGCCAAGACGCACTGACCCGCGTGGCGTTTTACGGCTAAAAACCCTCCAATCAACATGAATAGTGCCAACAAAAAACGGGCCTCAGTCCCCAGCGACCCTACTATCCCTGGTTACTGCGGCGACCATGGTAACGGTAGGGTAGAGGCTGCTAAGAATCCCTGGAAGAGATCCGGCCGCAAACCGACGACTTTGACCCTGGCGTGTTACAACGCCAGGACGCTGAGAACGGACGAACGACTACACGAACTGGAAAGAGAAGTGGGACTATCAACTGGGACCTAATAGGACTGTCAGAGGTGCGCCGAAGAGGTGAAGACCTCATTAAGCTAAACTCTGGCAACCTGTTTTACTTCAGAGGTCACGACGATTCGTCATAAGGAGGAGTGGGTTTTCTTGTTAACCGAAAGAACCATCTATTCAAAACTTTAAGAGTATCTCCACACGCATCTGTTACGTCACCATGAGGCTAAATGAACGCTACTCTCACAAGATTATCCAGGTTATTACCTTCAAGAAAGACGCCGACGATGAGCTAGAAAAATTCTACATAGACGTAGAAAAAGCTCTCGCTGAAGACCCGGCGCATTACACTACCATCATTGGCGACTTCAACGCAAAGATCGGGCAACCACTTGGACAGGAGAAGTCGGTTGGCAAATTCGGACTTGGCACGCGCAACCAGCGGGGCCAAACCCTGGTTGATTTCCTCGAGCAACACCAAATGTACGCGATGAACACTTTCTTTAGAAAGCGTCCTTCGAGGAAATGGACCTGGGCTTACCCCGGCGGTAAGACCAAAAATGAGGTCGACTATGTAATAAGCTCACAAAAGAACATAGTTAGCGACGTTACTGTCCTCAGTCACTTTAAGGCCGGAAGTGACCATCGTTTAGTTAGAGCGACGTTCAGATTTAACTTAAGCAAGGAAAGAAGCAAGCTAGTTCAGTCACAGAAGCGATATGCTTGAAGATGTGAGACACCTGCAGAAGGAGTTCCAACTGGACTTGAAGAACGCATTCGAAGGACTGAAAGAGTTGAATCTGGACGTCGACAACCTAAACGCAAAGTTGTGCAAGTCCGTGCTAGAGACAACTCAAAAACACCTGGGCGGAGTCAAGACCAAACACGAAAAGTTAACACCAGAAACTATTGCACTGTTGTAAAAAAGAAGAGATATGCGTCAGATCACTGTCAGAGACCATCAAAACTTAAATTTATTAAATAAAAAATTCAAAAGGCTATCAGAAAAGATATTAGGACACAGAACACTGAAACAATACAGCGTACAATAAAAGAAAATAGGGAACCTAAAGTATTTAAGAAACGAACTAAAACGGGGAAGTCAGAAATTATTAAATTAACAGGCAAGAACGGATCTACAGTGACGCACAGAGAAGGCATAGAGGCCATAGTTCAGGAGTTCTACACGGAACTGTACAGATCTAGTGCAACGGAGCCGGTCACCACAGACGTCGACCCCAGAGCCAGCCCAACCGAATGCCGAAGTGAGCAAATCCTGCCTCCCATTCTACACTCTGAAATAGAATGGGCCATGAGGCAAATGAAAAAGGATAAATCTCCCGGCGAAGACGGTGTAACGGTTGAGCTTCTGATAGCTGGTGGTGACCATGTACTTGAGGTCCTTGTAGAACTCTTCAATAAGGTACTTCATGGCGGAGTTTCACCCGAACCCTGAAAGAATGCGGTAGTGACCATACTGCACAAGAAATGGGATATAACCAAACTGTATTGAACCTTGTAGCCTGTATTGAACTTGAACAACTTATTGTAATGAGCGTATACAGACCACCAGATTCATCCTTTGATTTATTCGAAAAGAAAATGGATGAAGTGTTGATTAAAATCAGCGATAAAACATTTTTTTTATAATTTGTGGTGATTTTAATGTTAATCTGTTAGAGGATAATAATATTTGTACTAGATTAAAATCTTTATTTTTATGTCACAACATGAACTATCTGTTTTTGGAGCCTACTAGAATTACTGCAACATCTGCCACCTGCATTGACAATATATTTACTAACATTAAGCCCATTTTCAAATCGGTCATCAATAAATTAACCTCTGATCACTCTGGTCAGATAGGTATATTCAATATTAAAATAAAAAAGGACCAAAAAGAGGATATTACATGTGTGCCCGTTAGTGACACTCGGCTTGAACACTACAGGAATAATATTTTAGATAAACTATGGGAAATACCATACAGTGACGATCCAAATTTGTTGTACAACTCAGTATTTAACCTTGTCAAAAATGAATATGATACGGTATTTAAATCAAAAACTATAAAAGTTAATAACAAAGCTTTGTTGAGTGATTGGGTGACAGTTGGAATTCATAGGAGCAGACGAAGATTATATGAACTCTATGAAGAGAAATCATATAACAAAAATACGGCCTTTCTAGATTATGTTCGTAGTTATTCAAAAATGTTTAAACGCGTTTGTGCCGTAGCTAAATCTAATTTCATTAAAAACAAAATTGAATCTAGTAGCAATGTAATGAAAACGACTTGGCAAATTATAAACAGAGAGACTGGAAAGGCCAAAGCTACACATAATAACTTCAAGCTTAAGATAGATAATCAATTGCTAAGTACAGACCTAGAAGTAGCAAAAGCTTTCGAAAATTTCTTTACGGACATTCCAGTTTCAACAACCAATTCTTTAAATTCATCTCCCGCTGCTGCTGAATCTATAATTAAACAAAACCTTGAGGATTGTAAAACAGATTTTAAATTTAGGCACGTAAATAATGAAGACATTGTAAAAGCGTTTAAATCCCTGGAAATGAAAAAGACAGCTGACGCCCATGGTCTATCAGTAAAAATTATTAGTTCCATTGTAGATTGTATTGCACCTCACCTTTGTTGTATATTTAATCAATGTATAGATAATGGTGTGTTTCCTGACTTGATGAAACTAAGTAAAGTTATACCTTTATTCAAAGCTGGTAGTACATCAGACCCCACCAATTTTAGACCCATATCGATACTACTAACGCTTAGCAAAATATTTGAAAAACTCATACTTAATCAATTGCAAAGTCATTTTTATCTCAATAATTTAATTCATATTGCTCAGTTTGGTTTCACAAAGGGTCGTTCAACAGCCGATGCTGGTGTTGAACTTATCGACAATATTTTTGATGCCTGGGAAGACGCAATGGATGCAATAGGTGTCTTCTGCGATCTATCCAAGGCTTTTGATTGCGTCCATCATGACACTCTTGTCAGGAAGTTACGCCATTATGGTGTAAAAGATCAGGCACTTGGCCTTCTGGAGTCATATCTAACAGATAGGGTTCATATGGTCGATGTTAATGGGAAAAGATCACCTGGGTCTTCAATAAGTATGGGCGTACCGCAAGGTTCAATTCTTGGTCCTTTCTTGTTTTTAGTATATATTAATGATTTACCTTACCTTGTTAAAGCAAAACATGGGTTAGTATTGTTTGCCGATGATACTTCTTTGATATTTAAAGTTAAAAGACAGCAATCAAATTATGACGAGGTAAACAATGCTATCTCTAGTATAGTGAACTGGTTTACTGTTAACAATTTAATACTTAATGAAAAGAAAACTAAATGTATCAAATTCGTGTTACCCAATGTGAACCCGGTAACTACAGACATATTTATAAAAGGACAGAGATTGGACCTTGTGCAGTCGACTGTATTTTTGGGCATTACTTTAGACGCCAAACTACAATGGGATCCTCATATAAATAAATTGTCGAACAGACTAAGTTCGGCAGCGTTCGCAGAAAAAAAAATTAGAGCTCTTACCGACGTAGACACCGCTAGACTAGTCTACTTTAGTTACTTTCATAGTCTAATGACCTATGGTATTTTATTGTGGGGTCACGCTGCGAATGCCAATAGTATATTTATTCTGCAGAAACGGGCTGTTCGTGCAATTTATAGATTAGGGCCTAGAGTGTCACTGAGGGAAAAGTTTAAAGAAATCAATATTCTGACATTTGTGTCTCAATATATCTATGACAATCTTGTGTATGTAAAAAGAAATATAACTAATTTTCAGAAGTACAGTGATATACACAATTTTAATACTAGAAATAAAGACAAGTTGGTTGCTTATGTAAGCCGACTACATAAAATTAGTAATTCTTTTAAAGGCAATTGTATACGCTATTACAATAAGGTCCCTACTGATATTAAAAACTTACCTTTAGACAAGTTTAAAATAATAATAAAACAGAAATTGTATAAAAAAGGTTACTATAGGATATCTGATTACTTAGAGGACAGATGTCCATGGGAATAGATTGTTTGAGTAACAGGCTGTTTCGATATATAATTAGCATTCATTTTGTAATTTGACAATATTTTATTTAAAAAAGGAAACGCAAAAGATGCGACGACTGTGGAGTTTCTTCGGTGAGCTCTTCTCCACAGATTCCGCCATTGTGTTAGTGAACTCACCCAAAAAAATGTAATGACGGATCTAAGTGATGTAACAACATCCTATGGAAATAAATGATTTTTGATTTGATTTTGATTTGACTGGGAAACCATCGCCCGATAAGCCTCCTCCCGCAGATCTACAAGATCTTTACCAAAGTGCTGTGCAATAGGATCACCCGCCAACTCGACGAATGCCAACCCATCGAACAGGCAGGCTTGCGGAGCGGATACTCCACTATCGATCACATCCACACTGTGAAGCAGCTGATGGAGAAATCACAGGAATAGAATCGACCCCTGTGTTTCGCCTTCATCGATTATGAGAAGGCTTTCGACAGTGTCGAACACTGGGCGGTCTTCCATGCACTCCACCGTTGCCAGATCGACGCCCGATACGTGGATGTCCTCCGGGAGCTTTACATGTCGGCAACGATGCAAGTGCGGATTCACAAGCTGACGAACCGCATTAGCATCGAACGAGGGGTGCGCCAGGGAGACACCATATCACCTAAGCTCTTAACAGCTGTCTTAGAAGACATAGTAAAGACGCTTACATGGGACCAGCAAGGCATAAAAATCAATGGTGCATTCCTGACGCACCTCCGCTTCGCCGACGATATAATCCTGTTCGCCGACAACCCTGGCGACCTCCAAAGCATGCTTCAAGATCTTTATAGTGCTTCTCTTAAAGTTGGCCTGAAGATGAATATGTGCAAGACTAAGGTTATGACAAACATCTCTGACGGCTCATTGTCCAACATCACTGTCGGAAATGAGACGCTAGAGGTGGTTGGTTGATCATTATGTCTATCTTGGACACATTCTATCTTTTGGTAGAGAGCACCAGGCGAAGGAGGTCTCCAGGAGAGACCAACTTGGATGGGCGGCATTCAAGAAACTCGAGATAATATTCAGGGATCGCAATATGCCGCAATGCCTGCAAAACCAAACTATTCGACCAATGTGTCCTGCCTACCATGACGTACGGTGCCGAAACATGGAAACTCACAAAGGAAACGGTGAAACGAATGAGAGAAGCCCAGAGAGCCATGGAGCGTTCCATGCTAGACATCACACTCCTAGATCGAGTCCGAAACGTCGAGATACGTCGACGGACGAAAGTCCAAGATGTCGTAAAACGTATCACTAGACTCAAGTTTAAGTGGGCAGGGCACTTGGCGAGGCGAGGTGATGGCAGGTGGAGTAGATCCCTGACCGAGTGGTGGCCAAAGGTAGGAAGAAGGAGCGTGGGTCGGCCGGCAGCCAGATGGGTCGACGATATTACTAACATCGCGGGGAATACCTGGATTCGTCTGGCACATGAAGGTTCGCACAAATTGGAGGAGGCTTATACCCAGCAGTGGGCGGAAAAAAGCTGCCAATGATGATGATGAACTAATACAAATGTTTTTTTTCTTATTATGATTAATAAGCAGGAATAAATAATTACAAAATTATTAACAGCAAGGTCTGTGTTGAGCCAGATTAACCCCATACAGTCCCATCATTTAAGTAATCTTGAACATTGTAATATCTCTTTTTCGACAAAGTCGCTTTAACATGCTTTTTAAATTGCTCAAATGGCAATTTCAAAATCTCCAGAGGTTCTTATTGTGGTAGAGAAGCACAGGCAGCTTAAAGCTGATGTGAGCATGTCAGTCTACATTTCACTGTTTATTTTTGAAGCTGTTCACTGATGGCGCACTAATTAGTTTCTGGAAGGCCTTTCCAATCGCGGACCACTAGGTTTGACAGAAGGTGTTTGCGGTAACTTGTAAACGAGGGCCCTTAGAGTCCCTTCACTCTGGATTACCATACATACTATAAGCAAACTCAACTCACAGGGACTGCTCCAAAGCCACTGCATTATTCAGCAGCTTGTCCAAGGGCCGTTTCAGACCCTCTCCGTAGACTCCCAGGCTAAGCAGCTTCTTCTGTTTGTCCGGATACAACTCGCGAATCTGAATCGGCTGTGAATAGAACATGTATTTATGTAATTAACGCAGGCACTTTAACAATAAAAATACCTACAAGTGTACAACAAATGATTTCAAGAAAATAATTCGGCAGTGACCCTGCCTACGAAGCCAAGGGTCCCGGGCTCGAGTCCCGGTGGTGGCAAATTAAATGGCTACATTATTATATAATACACAAGATTGCTTCAATTGTGGACGGGCGACAACATTCACAAAAACAGACATTAAAATGGGGCGAACAGAGATCTAGGAGCGAATAGAAGTGAAGTGACTCTTGTAGAAGAAACTAATGGCCTGTTTCGCAATGTCTGGATAAACCCTATATATGTATAGATACTTCAACTCAGTTGTGCGCGCGGCGCTATGTGTGCGTGCGCTTGTAAATATACTGGTTTCATTTGTGTGAACGAGAACACGTCTTGCTCGGACGACGGACGACGACGTCACTGCAGCAAGACGTGTTCTTATCGCTTTTTCTTACGGGTACAGTCGTTAACAAAAATGTCTAGTTCTTCGCGGAGAAAATGTTTAAGGAGTCAGGAATAATATTAAAATGAAATGAAATATTATATCCTTGTTGACGTTTATGTATTATTGTTTTAGACTCGAGAAACCATTGCTAAGATATACGAATTTCTGAAAAAAGATGCGGGAGATATATTGCAACTAGTAAGTGATCCAGTTTGCAGTGCAAGTCCAATTTTAATATCTAAATTAAGTGAACATTTAAACAGCGTACGGAAAAGGACAGCAATGGCAGTGGGGGTATCAGAGAGAACAATAACTAATATATTGGCTGAAGGAAAAGAATCTGACTCTAAATTTAAATCTCCGCATAAAGACTGCAAAAAACGTTCAAAGAAGTTAGAATTAGACAACTTTAACGTTGATGTTATACGTTCAACTATTCAAAATTACCACTTAGAACATCACGAGTTACCTACCTTGCTAAAGTTGAAAAGAATATTTCAAGAGAAACTTAATTATGATGGAAGTATTTCGACTCTGCGCACAGCTTTGTTAAAGTTGGGATACAAATGGCGAAAAACTGTGGATAACAGACGTGTTATTATAGAGCGGCATGACATCCAAAAACTACGGTTTTCTTACCTGAAAAACTTACTCAGATACCGTCAATAAAATCGGTGTATCGTATATACAGATGAGATATATCTTAACTAGTCATGTGCAAAACAAAGGATGGGGTAATAAAGATGGACCACCTTTAAAGAGAAACATGTCTAAAGGACAAAGAATTATCATTGTGCATGCTGGTTCAGAACAAGGTTTCGTTCCTAACGCACTACTGACATTCAAAGCAAATAGTGCTTCCGGTGATTATCATTCTAACAAGAACGCAGAAAACTATGAAAAGTGGCTAAAAGAACGTCTTTTCTGCCACCTAACTCTGTAATTGTGCTTGATAATGCCTCATACCATAATGTTCAAAATGACAGAACTCCAAATTCTAATTCCAAAAAAACAGAAATGCAGAGATGGCTTACAGAAAAACATATAGCTTTCAATCTAGATATGAAAAAAAAATGAACTGTATGATTTGATAAAAAAACACAAAGAAAACCATATTTGTTATAAGATTGATGACATACTTCAGACATATGGCATAAAAGTTCTTCGACTGCCACCATATCATCCTGATCTAAACCCCATAGAAAATGTGTGGGAAATTTAAAAAAAATATATTGCTTCGCATAATGTCGACCAAAATGTGACGGGAATAATGGAACTAATAAATGAACGTTTAAGTCAAATTGATGGAGAGATGTGGGGTAATACTTGCCGACATGTACAAAAGAAAGAAGAAGAATACTATCGACATTTTGACATGGAGTCAGAAATCGTAATCAACCTTGTCGAGAGCAGCGAATCCGACAATTCATCATTTGATTTTTCAAGTAGCGATTCAGAATAAGTAATATGTTCAATACATAAACATTAAATTACAGTGTGCCAATACCAAAATTATTGTTTTTTTAAGTACCCGTATATTATCAAACACAACAAGTTAGCGCTCCTGCACACGATAACTGTATTTGTATTTGTACCCGACTGTACCTCTTGTCACGCACACAAAGTCACTGTATATGTACAAGGTTTACCCACACATAGCGCCGCGCGCACAACTGAGTTGAAGTATCTATAACAGACTAAAGTGAAGCCGTTTCTAGAAGTCGCATTTGACATCTGCCAACAGTAGGACAGAGCTATGCGTCTTCCTCCTTTTATCAGCATGACTGACTTTGATATTTTAACGTCTCGAAATTTTTAACTTTATGCTAAGGTAATAGTATTCAAAACCGGCACTTTGGGTACTGTATTTCAAAAACCGTGAAAGTTAGACACTTGAAATTTTCAGAGATAATGTATCTCTGTTGCCGCGATAGCAACAAATACTGGGGCCCCCATAGAACAAACGTTTTTTTCCCTCGTATTTGCTCAATATAGATAACGGCACCAGGTAGACGCTTGAAATATTCACAGAATATTTAGTTATATATTCACTTTAAAAATAAAGAAATAAATTAAAATAAAACAAATATTTAAGGGGGGCTCCCATACAACAAACGTGTTTTTTTCCCGTTTTAATAGATAATGGTACGGACTCGCACTTGGCCGGTTTTTACTGTACCTAAACAGGGCGACATTTAATTAACTAACCATATTTTGAGGAATGTTAGTAACTCGTTACTATAAATAACTTTCCGCATTTAACATATGGTCGCAAAGGAGGATATTTTTTTGTTCTCCCACATAGTAAATTGAAATCAGCTGATCGGGTCAATGTACTGAGGGCCGTTTATTTTTTCATGATTTTCACAACGACGGGTACTAATATTCCCTAAAATATTAACAGTTAATTAAAGGTCATCCGGTATATCAAATCTATTGTTTGTTCTTGGAATAGATGGTATAACTCGCAAGAGCGGCGAGTGGCTAGCTCCCCAACACGGAATATGATCATGTACTCACAACATACAAAGCCTCGAAGGCGCCCAGCAAAGCCACCAGATCCGAGTCAGCCCATAATTGGTGTGGCTGCACAACCAGTATGGGCTGGCGCGCGCCCGACAGTATGGCGCGCTCGACGCCCTTCTTGGCTGCTTCGCTGATGGACCTGAAGGTAAATAACTATAATTGAAGCAAAACATTTAACTTTAGTAACACCCCACTTTAATTAGTCAATTCAATAGACGACCGGTCTAGCCTAGCGGGTGGTGACCCTGCCTAAGAAGCTGACGGCCCTGGGTTCGAATCCTGGTAAGGGCAAATATTTGTGTGATGAACATGAATATTGGTTTCTTAGTCTTGGATGTTTTCAGTGTATGTACATAAGTATGTATATCTATTATATATAGTCGTCAAGTACCCATAATACAAGCCTTATTGAGCTTACTATACTTACTATATAATTTGATTTGTGTAAGGTTGTCCTCTAATTTATTTTTTATTTTTTTATTATCCCCGTTTTACAAGACATACCCTGTCTTCATCAATAAAAGAGTTCCCTTTATTTCTCCATGATCCTATCATCAGATCGTGACCGGCATTGATAAATAGTTGATAAGCTCTCCTGCCTGGTACGTCACGATCACTTCCATTTCTCCATTATGCATTATGACGAGCAGATATACGACGACCCGAATGGCCGAGTCATCAGTAACCCTGCCTACGAAGCCAAGGGTCCCGGGTTCGAGTACCGGTGGGGGCAAATATTTGTTTGATGAGAACTGATGTCTGTACCCTAGTCATGGTTGTTTATCTAGCTAAGCATGGTTATTTATCTATATAAGTACCTATGTGTATTGTTGTCTAGTACCCAAGATACAGGGAATCCTAAGTTGGGGCTAGATGTGGGTGTGTAAATAGTGACCAAGGTGAAAATTACAAAAATCACTATAGGTCTGTATAATATTTGAACAGTTCCCTCGATTTCTCCAGGATGCCAACATCAGATCCTGACCTGATGAAAATGGGACCACTCGGAAGGTGAACCCTTTAAAACAAAAAAACTATTTTCCAAATCGGTCCATCCATCTTAGAGAAATCGATGACTTACATAAAAAACATAGATCCCGTTCAATTGTAAGCTTCCTCCTTTTGTAAAGTAGGTAAATGAATTATGAAACCTTCAGTCTACACAAAATAAAAGGCCCGGCGGTGGGTCAAACTAAATCCAACCTTATTGCGTCAGTGACACGGACGCTGTCACCGGGCCTTTTATTTTGTGAAAACTGTAAGTCTAAGATTTGGTTCTCTTGTTTCCTTGTTGAGCTGATAACTTTCAAACCACTGAACAGATTTTAATTAAACATGGCTAAGAAGGGAAGCAGGGAAGACCACTACCATTTTTTTAAACGCATTATATCCGACCACTCGTTAGACCGCTAGGGTGACATAGACAGACATACTGACAGACGCTTCAAATTTTTAACACCCATCTTTTTCATCGGTGGTTAAAGGAGCGTCACGCCTTTTCCCGTACGAGGTTGCTGAGGCACAGTAGCTTTCACATTAAGCTTGTTACTCAATATATAAAAAAACCATGACAGGGGGCTGGCCTATCGCTGTAACTATGAATCAATCTGCGTCATACATAATTCACGAGGTTAAAACTTAAAAAAACCGACTTCAAGTTCAAGCCCTGTTTCTTCAGCCCCGGTCGAGATGCGAATGAATGAAATGAAGTCTATGTACATGAAAAGTTCTCATCAAAACTGGCTCGAAGGACCAATAAAAGCACCCGGAATAGCAAAATATATAAAAAAAATATGAAGGGATATATCTCGTCTAAATCTTGAAGTTTGGATTTCAGGACCTTTGTGGTTTTTTATTTCATGTTTTGGTAGAATGATATGAATATACAGAGTGTCCCATGATTATCCACAATGCTTTTCCATTGTTTACAGGACACCCTGTCTACTTGAAAGAAACGTTAGTTGGCCATACCTGACGTCGTGATAGGGTGTGATAGGACCGGTCGGTGACAGGATCAGTCTATTCCCAGATACCCTGGGGCAATGCAGCACGGCTGCTTCCTGAAAAATACAAATAATATAACTATCTTCCTTTCCTATCCATCTTGTACATATTTTTAATTATAAGTTATGTGTACTGCATGTCTGTTTTGTCTAATACAATAAAGGAAACCCTAATTACGATAAAACTAAAATGTTAAATAAAATAAAAACCGGTCAAGTGCGAGTCTAAATCGCGCACGAAGGGTTCCGTACCACCGTTCAATGGAAGCGATGGTGTGGAGTGAATAGTTTGGATTTTACACAGTAAGCAGCTTTTATCCTGTTTTTTAGTATTTGTTGTTATAGCTAGCTAGCTAGGTTCTTGAGATACAGCCTGGTGACAGACGGACGGACAGCGAAGTCTTAGTAATAGGGTTCCGTTCTTACCCGTTGGGTACGGAACCCTAAAAATGTACTAGGTACAAGATGAAGAAATGATGAAAGCATTTAGTTTCAAACTAGTTTTGTAAACATTTGTAAGTTTTATTACATATTTACTTAGTTTTTATCACTTTAAGAATGGTATCTTATCACTACATCGTGCATATTATGTACATTAGTGCATATTATCTAAGGATGGATGGATGGGCAAATGCAAGCGTAATTGACATAACTGATTTTGAACAACTCTTTCATTATGTTCATATTTACTATTTCATCATATTTCAGCAATAAATAAATGTTAATGTCTCTTGAGAACTTCTCTACGGACTGCTATTATAATACTTTTGTCCATGCAAAAGTTCATAAGGCAAAACCACCGATTTCAAAGATACCCTACTCAATCTGTTGGTTCGCTTACAGAATAGCTTTCAAATTAATGTATGGATAGCGGTTCGCTTTTGAAACGTCAGATTGACAATAACCAATCGGAAAACGACAATTTCACACGAGCAACTGTAATTTGAACTTGGAATGAATCGGAATATGTCAAGAGATACCGGATCGAGCTACTGTTGACAACACTTGTGGCGATCGTTTGTGGCTCTGCTTATCATGCGACAGGTCCCGGGTTCGATCCCCGGCTGGGGATACAGAAAAAAAAGACCCCAGGTCTTGGATGTTCATGTCTGTGACGTGGCTGTTCCTGGTTCTCAGGAGACAGGGTATCCCAGTGTGGGGCCAGGATCAATGCTGCATGTAAATGTTTATGTCGATGTTTACTGTTGAGAAAGACTGCGCCAGTAGGGATTACAATTTTCCGGATTCCGACTTCAATTTTATATTTGTGGTCAGAACCGGCCGGCCAGCCGGAATGATCAAATATAATAATAATAACTTGGACACTATTTACACACATTGATCTAGCCCCAAACTAGGATTCCCTGTATCTTGGGTACTAGACAACGATACACATACTTATATAGATAAATATTATACTTAGATAGATAAACAAGCATGACTAGGGTACAAACATCCGTTCTCATCAAACAAATATTTGCCTCCATCGGGACTCGAACCCGGGACCCTTGGCTTCGTAGGCAGGGTCACTGCCGACTCGGCCATTCGGGTTATCATAAAAAATCATCGTAAATTTTCCTTTTCAGCCAAAAATTAACTGTTTATGTGTTATATGCAATAGAAAGTTTATAAAAAAAATTCAAATGTTTGTTTGTGCCTCTGCCATCCCGTTTAGGAAAAGGCGTGGTTGTTTAAATGTTTGTATAAAATCCAAAATAAATATTGATGCCACGGCAGGATTATTTATATAGGTTCCTGATTATGTTTTTATTAAAAACGAGTTTTGTCACTATTTTGACAGCTGTCACTGTATAAATATAAACAGGTAATAGAAAACCATCATTTCGCGTACGTCCAAATCACAAACACTGCGAAAAAAATATAGATATTGTTACTTGCGACATCTGTCCAAAATTCTGACAAAAATAGTGACTCCACGGCTACGCCCTATTACCCCATCTACGGACTTGGAGAAATCTTCGTTTCGTGTAAGGTTGTGTTAGGACAAGACTTTCTGTACAACCTGAAGCCAGGCGAAGCAGAGCGGAGCGAGGCGACCCCATACTGCAAGGCCTCTCTACATTGATTGCTTGCTTGCTACTTGCAAAGAAATTCGGCGGTACATGGTGGTAATAATAATAATAATAATAATACCTTGGACACTATTTACACACATTGATCTAGCCCCAAACTAGGATTCCCTGTATCTTGGGTACTAGACAACGATACACATACTTATATCGATTAATATTATACTTAGATAGATAAACAACCATGACTAGGGTACAAACATCTGTTCTCATCAAACAAGTATTTGCCCCCACCGGGACTCGAACCCGGGACCCTTGGCTTCGTAGGCAGGGTTACTGCCGACTCGGCCATTCGTGCTGCTGGTTGCTTTTTCTCCAATCTCTTTCTCTTACGTGCCCGTTAATTGCTTCAGTTAAATCCACCTTTTGGTGTGATGCTTTATGTTTGCTTAGTACTTACTTTCTCCAATCCACGGTCCAATTCAATGGCGCTGATGATAAAGTCTTCCAGCGCCTGCACCGGAACCAGCTGTGGTGCGGTGACAAGGATCACAGCATCATATGCAGAATCATTCAGCTCAGAAACTTGGCTTACAGAAACTCCATTCACTTCTTTGTGACCCATGCTGGAATAATGAAGATTTCATTAAGTATACCTAGTCTGACCATAAATACTGTCCCAAACTTTTGAATACAAATGTCTAGAAAAGCGAATGTCATTTGATATGTTTTTGTTTTTGTATGACATAAATAGGCTTCGGTCTTCTAGGAAAGCCTCACTTGACGGCATGAATCCAAGCAGAAGACATGGAGTGGGGTGTGAAGGAAAACCGAGTCGCTGTTATAGCTCTACACAAGTGCAACAAAACGCCGGAGCAGATCTTCAGTCTGTTACGTTCACTAGGAATCACTATCAATTTCGTATATTGTACCATCAAAAGATTCAGCGAGATGTCCTCTATCGATGACTGACCCAGAAGCGGCCGCCCTTACGCTTGCCGCTTACCGACTAAGTACAGGACATCGCTTGAGAGCAGCTTTACGTAACATAAGAGCGACCAGAGCGAAAAAGTTGTTTCAGAAGCATGCTACGGGTGGGTACCAAAGAATCTTGTTGACCGACAAGAAAATCTTTACCGTTGAAGAGAAACACAACCGTCAAAATGACAGGGTGTACGCTCACAGCTCTCAGGAGGCTTCGCAGAAGGTTGCTCAGGTGGAAAGAGGCCATCATCCGGCATCAGTCATGGTTTGGGGGGCCTAACATACGAGGATGTTACCAAGCTCCATTTTTGCCAGCAAGGCGTAAAAACGAAAGCGGCAAAATACCAGTCTGACATTTTGGAGCCTGTTGTGAAGCCACTCACTCGGACTATGTTTTCCAAAGAGTATTGGATCTTTCAGCAAAACTCAGCCCCCGCACACAAAGCACGAACCACTCAACAGTGGCCAAAGGACAATTTTCCGGAGTGTGCTTGTGTGCGAAGATTGGCCCTCAGGAAGTCCCGACCTCAAACCCTTGGACTACCGATTGTGGTCAGTTCAGGAGAATGCCTGCTTGAAACCTCATCGGAATGTCGAGTGGCTAAAATGTGATTCAATACCTCTAGAAACGGTGCGTGCGGCGATAGACAAGTGGCCGGATCGATTGAACATGTGTGTGAAGGCAAAAGGTGGTCACTTTGAGTAGATTGCCTGTTTATTTAGTTAATTAGGAAATAAAGAATATACCAAACTAGATTTTATCACTATTTGTTTGTTTTACTTTGAGCTAGGAATATTTTAAGTAGGGACAGAATTTATGGCAGGACAAGGTAGTGTTGAAATCTGATGCAGAATTGTAGATACTGTGAGATTCCATTAAAGTCCAAAAAAACAATTATAATACTTTTGGAACAATTTTGTGATCTGTACCCTATGGTAATAAATCAGTATATATTCTTTCAAAATGGTTTAAAGTAAAACCATTTAGGAATGTTTATGAAAGTAGTTTCTTATTGAGCATACTACTACCTTGGCAGAGAAGCGAATTTGGGTAAGGGGCGGTGATGTGCGGAAAACGACTGCATAGGGAGTATTGCATCAAGTGCGCCAAGCCATACTATTGGTAGATCAGTTTACCATTGCCTACTGCTTAGCGTTCACATCCCCCTGACTTCCACTTGCATGCAGTGAAAACATTTGTCATTGTATACTGTCTATTTTGAAATTTATAATCTACAGCCAAACTAAATTCAACCTTATTTCATCAGGTACATGGATGCTGTCACCGAGCTTTTTATTTTGTGAAGACTGTAATGGACCAAATTATATCAAAAGTTTTATTTGATTTGATTTGATTGATTTGATTACAGAACTATTTACTATTTTTGCTGGTGATAGAGACTCAGATGTGATGATGATGAAAGTTGCGATTACGAAGAATGAAGACCTTCATCGGTAACAGAAAATATATTCCTATTACAAAATATAAGAACCTACCATTTCTTTTGCACGTAAGTGACTATGCGCGAACTTTCGCCCTCTATTTACTCTATGACAAATAAAGCCGGCATCTACTTACTTTTGAATACGCCCACCAAAAAACAAAGGAGTGTTCACAAAACTATAACTTACGAGCAGATCTACAAATAGACTTTACTGGTTATCTCGGGGCTAAATTGCCAATCACTTACATTGATATATCAAATTAAACTGAAAGATAAAGAAAATATTTGCAGATACATAGGTTATTACTTACTTTGCAGTCTGCTTCGTTCAACGCTTTACAGCAAACAAACTGTGTAGGAGGTAATCAAATGATACTGCCGGCCCGCCGGCAACACTGTACCCTGATAAACAGCAATCAAAGCCCTTGAATTAATTTCATTATCGCCAAGCAACCAAGCAAAGCGAGACAAATGATGACATCAACAAAACACAAACAGCAGCAATCTATGTACTCTGTGGCAGCAATAGAACCAGCAGTCAATCAGTCAGAAGTCAAATGTAGGTTATGTTACGTTCTAAAACTAGATAATTCCCTATAATTTGAATGAGTTCATAATCTATTTTTTGGTGCTGTTAACGGTAAATATTGAGATTATATCATATCTAGAGATATATATTATATTAGAGATATTATATCTTTGCTATCGAATCAAAATCAATCTGCCCTAAACCAAACCTACCCCACTGCTGGGTATAGGTCTCTGTGATTTTAAGATGGTTTCTTAACAAATAAATCGAATAGGCATTTACTCTATTATTCTAAGCTCTATTCGTAATTCCTATGAAATATACAGCACACTATTTTTTTATCTACACACGTATCATAAACCCTCTTTACTGCGTACAAAAACCGCACGTTAAACTACGTGGTAAAAACTCATTTCTTATCTGAAAAATTACACATTATGAACATAATGTGTAATTTTTCTACATATTAAGACATTCAAATTTCGAACGCCGACGCCCGCCTGTGCGTGCCCCGTCCCTAGTTTGTTTGTGAAGTTGGTACTGACATTCAAATTTCGAACGCCAACGCCCGCCTGTGTGAAGTTGGTACTACAGAACAAGCTAAACAATTGCAGAGCCACAATGCCGGTCAAACATGCGGTTCCTGAACACATCAAAGAGAGCTTATGATAATTAAGTAGATAAACTAGTGTATGTAACTGTACATAAGTAGGCATTAAAACTCTGGAGTGATATTATTATGAAACTCACTCTCGAGTTTTATTGCCCTCCATTATGTAGCAGTCACATAAACGACTATAGCAGGGTAATCAAAAGAGGGTTGGGAGATTTCGACGTAGTCAAATATAATCCATAACATTAGCCAACGATACTAAGATAACTATAACATTTCCTGTAGTAAATTGTCCTATAGTGACAAGTTTGTGAGATTTTCGGTCAAAACGTTAGGAAGTGGTTAAAGTTCGTTATTTGTGTTACAGAACACTGGTTAAAAGAAAATATGATGTCCATGTAATTACAAAATTGTCAGTTGTTACAATAGAAAGACTGCTCATAGAGATGGTCCTTTAATCTTAGTAAAAATTATATTGAGGAGAAACAACGGAAAGATATTCTTGCAGTTACATACTGTGCAAAGACAAACAGAGGTATCCTGTTGAGTAGGTAGCCATATTATTGGTTGTGTCTACAGGCCACCGAGGGATAAAAAAGGCCATGGCAATTTAAAAATATTTGAGAAAATTATGGAGGAAGCCCTCACTAAACTATGTAATAACAGAAAAAAGTTAATTATTTGTGGCGATCTTAATGTAGATTTGTTTGTAGGAAAAACAATGGAAAAACGTTTAATATCTTTATTCAAGTCATTTAATTTATATCATGAATTTCTTGAGCCGACTAGATTTACACTTACCAGCCAAACTTGCTTAGATAACTCTTTTTGTGAATGCATTCACAAGTAAAATGTATTTAACTGCTTACCCTCCGATCACAGTGGTGAAACAGTTTCATTCCCAATTGCTAGTAAGGATAAGACTGCTCCATCATTTTATAAGCTTATTACATCCCATAGGCTAGAGACACACGAAAAACTTCGATATAAATTTGCCAGTACCGGATTTTAATGAACAGAACCCAAACAATATCTACTCAGACTTCTTCAACATTATTCAAACAGAAATTAATAAAGTTTATAAGTTAAAGAAAATCAGTGACTACAACGGTAAATCTAAATTTAATGGCAACTGCAATTAAAAGAAAAATACAAAATTTAAATTATAGAATGAAAACTGTTTGGCAAATAATAAATGGTGAAAAAAAGTTATACCAATGATTTTTGCCTAAAGATAGATGATGATGTTGTTAAATCTAATAATAATAAAATACTAATACTAAAACCACTTTTAAAAAACATTTCAGACTACATTTATTAAATTTACAGAAATCTGATGGTGGGCTTATGTAAAGGGTTTCACAATACCTAGCATGTCCTAGTATCAATACTTCTGTCTTCATTCTGATTTTACTGGTAATGATCTTGTGGTTCCTTTTTTTACTGTGGACTTTCCAAAAATTAAATTATATTTTTCCTGAATCAAAATTTGTTTTTACTTGTAAAGGTGTATTTCTACTTGCATATTTATTATCCTATACTTATATTAGAACTATGTATAACTTAAGTGTTTTCAATCTAAATGACATGGGTACCATATTAATATATTCATATGCACATACTTATGGCTATACATACTATATATATTCTAATGTAAATATTTGTATACTTATAATTATTTATTACGTATAATAAAATCCGTATAATTAAAAATATTTATCGTCCATTATTGTGTTAGTGTTAGTTTATAGCTTTAGTATAATTTTGTGGGGCGGTCAGAAAACCAGCGCTGTGAGATCGCACTTCACATTCACAGCACATGCTGAGACCGTTCCTTTTTTGCCTGTTTTTATATATCCTGTATGTTTTGTTTGTATGTCTAATAAGGCAAAATAAAATTATTTCATTTTAATTTCATTTTCATAAATCCAACGCTGAGGTTGCTAGTGCTTTCGAAACATTCTTCACCATTGTACCCTTACTCATAACAGAGCGTCTTAATTCATCTCCATAAGAAGCAGAGACTTAATTAAAAACTAACACTAGCGTTAGTAATGTATATTTAAAATTTCATCATGTATATCCCCAGGACATTGTCAAAACGTTTAGATTACTTAAATTAAAATATACTGAAGACCTGTGGGGTATATCAGTCAAAGTTATTGGATCGGTAATTCTAGTTATAGCCCCATACTTAGCTTATATATTCAATAAATGTGTTGAGGACGGGGTTTTCCCAGACCTCATGAAAAACCTCTGTTCAAGTCGGGAGACAAGGGTGATCCTTCAAATTTCAGACCAATATATGTTCTTCCATCACTAAGTAAATTATTTGAAAAGATTATACTCAATCAAATGCTCTCACACTTCAACCGTACAAAACAACTCCACGCCAAACAATACGGTTTCACTAGGGGTAAATCGACTACGGATGCAGGTTACCCTTATATCTCACATACATTCTGTATGGGAGGCCGCACAGGATGTTATCGGAGTTATTTGCGATCTGTCGAAGGCATTTGATTGTGTTGATCATAATACGCTATTAATGAAATTAAATCATTACGGACTTAGAAATAAAGCGTTGGATCTACTTAGATCATACTTAAGCAATGGAATTCAAAAGAGAGAAGTCAACGGCGTTAAATGGATCGGGTATAATAATTTTCTTCCCACAAGGTTCCATATTAGGTCCTTTCTTATTCCTGGTATATATGAACGATCTGCCTTTCATGGTGGAGAAATTGACTGACATAGTGTTGTTTGCTGATGATATTTCAATGGTATTCAAAATTGAAAGACAAAAAGAAGATTTTGATGATGTTAAACCAAGTGTATAAAATTCTCACTTCCAAATGTCAGGCAAGTTGAGACCAGTTAAGTGCTCGACAGCAACACGTTAGAAATAGTAAATGATACGAAATTTCTTGGAATAACCATTGATAGCAAATTTCAGTGGGGACCCCACATAGATAAATTAGCTGGTATATTAAGTTCTGTGGCTTAAGCTGGGGACCATCAGACAAAACACGGATGTAGCTACATCTAGGCTAGTATATTTTAAATACTTTCATAGTGTCATGTCGAGGTATGTTGTTGTGGGGTGAAGCAGCGGATATTCAAACTATTTTATTTTACAGAAAAGAGCTATTCGAGCAATTTATAATCTAAAACGCACAGACTCCTTAACCTCTCCGAAACCCGGCCGCCCGGCGCCAGCCAGCTCTAATCCCAGGCATACATGAGCCCGCGCGTGACTTGACTGACATATCAAGTGATTATGTCTGAATGGTAACTCTTAGAACTATGAGAGTTGTACATCTGAGTAGCTAATGATACCCTCTCTTACTCAATGCGAAGAAAATGTCACTGTGACCTTAGTTTATTTTTGTACCGACATCAGAATCACCGACTTCTAATAAAATGCTCCCTCTCGTCACAAATGTAGTCGACATGAGTAAAACACAACAAAATACACATTTTGTTTGATACTTTCGTAATCTACACAAGATTAACTTTTGAAAACAATAAAAACATTAGTATGTTCTAATAGAAATTTTTCAATATTTCAGCGTTCGAAGATTTCATGAAATACCGGGTACGAAAAGTGATTTTTTCGAGTCACGTTTGCAGCGTCTTGAATGAATGAAATGAACAAAAGACCATACCGGAAATAGAAGATTGGCTCATTGGCCGTTTTTACATACTAAAACCTTGCCAATACGAACACAATTGGCTAATTCATTCCGGTCTAAAAAAAAAGGAATCGAGTGCGTGTCGGTACGCTTGGGTCAATAGTGTTTGTTTACGTTGACGTATCGGTACGGTTGGGTTACGGAGAGGTTAAGAGATCTTTTTAAAGAAATTGACATACTTACTGTCGGCTAGTCAATTTATTTTCGAAAATATAATGTATGTACGCAAGAACCTTACAACATATTCCTTAGCGATGGCTGTAATGTTTACCTAAGAAATAATCACATACTACTTGCGCCCCGGTTTAGAATCGCGAAGGTTCTTTCAAGCAATTCTTTCAAGGGTCAGTGCATGCTCTACTACAATAAGATACCTCTGGAGATCTTGAAATTGCCATTTGAGCAATTTAAAAACCTTGCTAAAGCGACTTTGTCGAAAAAGGGATATTACAATGTTCAATATTACTTAAATGTCGGGACTGTATGGGGTTAACCTGGCTCAACCCAGACCTTGATGTTAATAATTTTGTAATTATTTATTCCTGCTTATAAATTATGATAATTCATATTATAACATTTGTATTAGTTAAGCACAAGCAATTTTTAAAAGAGATCTAAAAATCAATCTATGGTAGTTTCTACACCCTTCTTCTCCCAAAGTGGTCCAATGTAAAGAAGTGGCAAAAATTACGATTGCTAAGTAAATGTAAATATTTACAGTAATAAAGACATTTGCAATTTGGTAATTTGTAATTTGAGACACTGCCTCTATCCCCACCCTTATAGACCGGAGTAATAAAAGCTTTTTAAGCGCTTCAGGAAAATACCTGAGTATATAGCTAAACTGCAGATATGTATGATGGGGGGAGTTAAAGAGCTGCGAGATTGTTTTATGATTTTTCCTGGTATATTATCCTACCCAGAGGCACAATCGCATCTTAAGCCAGCTATCAACTTTTCAAATTGACCGTCGTCAACAGGTAGAATTTCAAGTGAATTCCGAGGATAGTTAGGGTGGGCGTCCAAGGCCAAGTCAAGACCGCCCCGGCAGAGGGGAATATTTTGGGCCAATCTTTTCCCTACGTCGGCAAAGAAATTATTTACGCTATTAAGCGAGGTTTTTGCATCACCAGTTATTTGAAGTAAATCCGTGGGACTTTACTTTTATTTATATTTATAAAACTTTTATTAGAAATAGATTTAATTACTCTCCAAGTGGCCTTAGGATTGTTTTTAGCATTTTGTAATTTATATTTTTATATGCTTGTTTAAGCTTTCTAAGTAGACTATTGCAAAAGTTTGAATATCTTGAGTAACTTAATTTAAGAATTGGGTTTTCGGGAGTATTTTTAAGTTTTGCATGCATTGAGACGCATCCTGTGCATAAGGGTAATACCTGCATCCGTAATCGATTTACCCCTAGTGAAACCGTATTGTTTGGCGTGGAGTTGTTTCGTACGGTTGAAGTGTAGAGCATTTAATTGAGTATCATCTTTTCAAAAAATTTACTTAGTGCTTAGTTCTTCCAGAACAGATATTGGTCTGAAATTTGAAGGATCACCCTTGTCTCACGACTTGAACAGAGGTATCAGTTGTCTGGGAAAGCTCCATCGCCAACACATTTATTAAATATATAATCTAGGTGTGGGGCTCTAAGATGGAGATCATCTAATGGAGATCAATTTAGTCGCTCTCTAGTGAGTAAGGGTACATTGGTGAAGAATGCTTCAATAACTCGAGCTACCTCAGCGTTGGATTTAACAACATCATCACCTATCTTTGAGCAGAAATCATTGTCCCTTGGTATAATTTTCCAGTTTCACGGTTTATGATTTGTTTTTATTCTAATATTTGAATTTTGTATTTTTATGTTAATGTGTAAAGTTTTTGCAGTTCTACAAACCAACTTGAAAGTTTTGGAATATTTTTAACAGTTATGAAAATTTCTATCAAAGTTATAGGTTTTTTGTTCGTAAGGTCATACAAGATAGCTCTACTTTTACGACCTCCAAATGTTGCCCAGTCATTGAATTTAGATTAACCATTGTTGACACTGACTTTCTTAATTTAAAAATGTTATCGAATTCTATTTGAATAATGTTGAAGAAGTCAGAATACATTTTGCTCGGGTTGTGTTCATCAAAATCCGCCAAACTTATATCTATGTTTATTATATACGTCTCTAGTCTATGGGACGTAAGAGGCCTAAAAAATGATAGATCAGTCTTATTTTTACTAGCAATTGGGAATTAAACAGTTCGACTGTGTGTGTGTGATATATTTGCATATGCGGATGATACAGCTTTGCTTGTATGCGAAAAGCCTGGGACAAGGCAAAACAGGGTGCTGAGTTTTGTCTACGCATAATAATGGAATGGCTGTCGACTAATCTACTTACTCTAAATGTGGATAAGACAAATATTGTAAAATTTTCCCTACCCAATACCATAAGTCCCCTTCCAGAAACCAGGGTGGTGAAAGCTTACACATGTGCTCTAGATTCAATAAATTGTGACTGCCACTACCTAAGCGTGGTTAGTAACGTTAAATATCTAGGTGTCCACCTTGATGAAAATTTGAGCTGGAGGACTCATATTGGAGTCATGTGGGGTCGTCTTAGGCGGATGATATATATCTTTAGGAACTAAGGCACTCTGCGGATAGGGAAACATTACTTCTTGAATATAGGAGCCTTGCCGAATCTATCATCACTTATTGTATTCCTGCTTGGGGTGGAGCCTGCCAAACTATCTTAATGCAACTTGAAAGAGCTCAAAGATCTATGCTTAAAGTAATCCACTTGAAACGACGAGATTATGCAACTGCCAGGCTCTATTCCTAGTCTGGAGTTCTCTCCGTGAGGTAACTCTACATACTTCGATCGGTGCTCCGAAAACACTCCCTGACGCCTCTTGATCCAAAAATCCTTCAAAAAAGGTCTAGAACCACCGTCTGTCTCGAAATTCGTTGCCGCACTGCCTTTGCCAGTCGCCAGTTTACGGCACAAAGCACTCTTATATATAATAGGATTCATAAAATATCCCCTATTTACAGTTTCAGTTGCCATGAGGTTAAGCTTGTAGTTGTAAAATTGTTACAACCTCTTGATAACTCTAAGACTGAACAACTTCCTAAGGTACGTAGTAAATTAAAATTATTGTTAATGTTGGCAATATTTCCTAATTTCTAAAATATTTAAACTATCGTTTGATCTTTTAGTAACTGCGTAAAAGTAAATATGTAAGTCGAAATTAAATAAATTAAGTTAATAATTGTTTCAGATTACCTTATTGTTGTTGATAAATTCTGTCAACCGGAAGAACCCAAAATCCTTAAGATACAGGATCATTACCCAGTTTAGGGGTTTGAAGTCGAAATTATATTGATGACACCGTGTGTAGGAAAAGGAATGAAACCGAGAGTAACAAATGATAAAGAGCCACCAGAAAGCACCAATGAGAAAAAAATAATAAAAAGACAAAAGTATTCAACCAAAAAAACAAGAAAACAGTACTCAAGAAAAGCCCAAAAGAAAAGTTATATTCAAAGAGACCCAGACTCAAGCAATAGTGACATCAATATGAGTGTCCTTAGTGACCCGGGCACTTACGACATTGTGTCTGATGACCCAGGTTCCCCTAAGCAAGATACAAAAACATACAAAAATATTTATGGACAGTGAGATGCCAGAAACTGATCCTAAGCCATATCTAAATAGACCAGCTGTTCCTTTAGCGGTGAATTTAGAAGCAGATCCGTCAACCAGTTCGATAAAGTTGCCCTGGAGTATAAAGAAGATGAGTATGTATTGCTCAAATAAAGAATAAAGTGGAATGTTACGTAGGTCTTGTGTTGGAAAATTCTATAAACGGAAAGGTAAAAATATATTTTATACAAAGAACTGGCAGGAATGACAACACAAAATTTATCAAAATGAACGCGCCAGAAGTTGAAATAATAGATTGTAAGAATATATATTGTAAAGACTGTTAATTTATTAGCACTCGATATGTGTATGACACTTCGTTTGTATTTTATGATGGCGAAGATTACATATATTTTGATAATGAGGTAATTATCAAAATAAATGTAATCTTCGTACTTAATTAGGCATTGTCAATTTGTGTATGATCTCATGTTGCCTTTACATAATGTTTATTCCTATTTTTAAAATGCAAATATATGTTTTCTTACCTGATCCATATCTGCCATAACTGTTACTTGTTTTATATTTAAATAGTATACAAATTACCTCACTGTTACCTCTAAGGATCTCAAAATATTTATAGTATTTTCGTAACATTGTTATTTTAAGTACAAATTATACTATAAACGTTTTGATAGGTACCTTAGTTAGATACTTACTTATATGTGTAATAGCAATAATTTTTGATGCCAAGCAAAGATACAAAACATACCTAAGTACAAATAGAAATTACCTCACTGTCTATAGGTACCATGAATCTCAAAATATTTTAATACTTTTAATTTTTTGTAAGATTGTTACTTATAAGTATTTATTTTAATTTTAAACGTTTTGATAGGTACCTTAGCTAGGTACTTACTTACCTGTGTAAAAGCAATATTTTTTGATAATAATGCTTGATTTGATAATAAGGTATGATTTTTGATAACATTTTCAAATAATAAATATCTATTTCTAAAATGTATTATTATTTATGTAGCAAGAAAGTGCCAACCCTAACCCACTGATTTACGTATGAAAATACGGTTTTAGTTGAGTGTAACATTGCCCACCCCAATTTTAATAATAAAAAAAAAACAGTTAAGGTGACATTATGAATGGCAACCTTACCCAATTTACTACAACATTTCCTAATACCAAAGCCACAGGGTTGATATTTTTGGAGATATCAAGGCTGAGCAATGTTGGACGGTTTTTCAGGTAACTTTGCCCAGCTGCTTAAAAAAATGTCGGGATACTATTGAGTGCAGGGCGCTATGTTTTATGATAAAGAGTGGTATGCTATTTTAGTAAATAATGGTTCAGTTTGTTTTGCGATACAGCGTATATTTTTCAAAATATCTTAAAATAACGAAATAAAGCGGGCAATGATTGGCCGGTTTCACGGTATATACTGTAGTGTATACTAGTAATTTTAATTTTGATACTTTACGTTTTTTCATTAAAAAATCGGTGTATTTTATCACTTTGTATTTACACTTAAACATATCTTGAATATTATTTTTTGAATCCACATTCAAATTATTATAGTACAAACTTGGTATAGCGTGGCAAGAAAACCAAGAAAAAAAAATTGGGGTGCCACTATCGTTCACAAGGCAACCTTCAGTACCTCACACAGAATATATTATTTTTCATATAGCCTCCACAAGTACAATCCGCGACATGGTTCTTTGTTTCCTAAGCCAGCGTCCCTTTAATGTAATTCTGTAGTCAAGGAATTTCATTTACTTTAAAAAAATACCAATCAGGACATCGCATCAACAAGTAGTCGCAATAAAAGACAGCTCGTGTAAAATAAACGTGTTATGATTGGTATTTTTTTCAAAAGCGTTTTATTTTAAGCTTACTTTAAGATTAAGAAGTGTGGCTCATCCCGATATTTCTATTGTAGATGACAACTATCCGTTAAAATCTAAAAGTAATAGATTGTAAGAATATATATTGTAAAGACTGTTAATTTATTAGCACTCGATATGTGTATGACACTTCGTTTGTATTTTATGATGGCGAAGATTACATATATTTTGATAATGAGGTAATTATCAAAATAAATGTAATCTTCGTACTTAATTAGGCATTGTCAATTTGTGTATGATCTCATGTTGCCTTTACATAATGTTTATTCCTATTTTTAAAATGCAAATATATGTTTTCTTACCTGATCCATATCTGCCATAACTGTTACTTGTTTTATATTTAAATAGTATACAAATTACCTCACTGTTACCTCTAAGGATCTCAAAATATTTATAGTATTTTCGTAACATTGTTATTTTAAGTACAAATTATACTATAAACGTTTTGATAGGTACCTTAGTTAGATACTTACTTATATGTGTAATAGCAATAATTTTTGATGCCAAGCAAAGATACAAAACATACCTAAGTACAAATAGAAATTACCTCACTGTCTATAGGTACCATGAATCTCAAAATATTTTAATACTTTTAATTTTTTGTAAGATTGTTACTTATAAGTATTTATTTTAATTTTAAACGTTTTGATAGGTACCTTAGCTAGGTACTTACTTACCTGTGTAAAAGCAATATTTTTTGATAATAATGCTTGATTTGATAATAAGGTATGATTTTTGATAACATTTTCAAATAATAAATATCTATTTCTAAAATGTATTATTATTTATGTAGCAAGAAAGTGCCAACCCTAACCCACTGATTTACGTATGAAAATACGGTTTTAGTTGAGTGTAACATTGCCCACCCCAATTTTAATAATAAAAAAAAAACGGTTAAGGTGACATTATGAATGGCAACCTTACCCAATTTACTACAACATTTCCTAATACCAAAGCCACAGGGTTGAAATTTTTGGAGATATCAAGGCTGAGCAATGTTGGACGGTTTTTCAGGTAACTTTGCCCAGCTGCTTAAAAAAATGTCGGGATACTATTGAGTGCAGGGCGCTATGTTTTATGATAAAGAGTGGTATCCTATTTTAGTAAATAATGGTTCAGTTTGTTTAGCGATACAGCGTATATTTTTCAAAATATCTTAAAATAACGAAATAAAGCGGGCAATGATTGGCCGGTTTCACGGTATATACTGTAGTGTATACTAGTAATTTTAATTTTGATACTTTACGTTTTTTCATTAAAAAATCGGTGTATTTTATCACTTTGTATTTACACTTAAAAATATCTTGAATATTATTTTTTGAATCCACATTCAAATTATTATAGTACAAACTTGGTATAGCGTGGCAAGAAAACCAAGAAAAAAAATTGGGGTGCCACTATCGTTCACAAGGCAACCTTCAGTACCTCACACAGAATATATTATTTTTCATGTAGCCTCCACAAGTACAATCCGCGACATGGTTCTTTGTTTCCTAAGCCAGCGTCCCTTTAATGTAATTCTGTCATCAAGGAATTTCATTTACTTTAAAAAAATACCAATCAGGACATCGCATCAACAAGTAGTCGCAATAAAAGACAGCTCGTGTAAAATAAACGTGTTATGATTGGTATTTTTTTCAAAAGCGTTTTATTTTAAGCTTACTTTAAGATTAAGAAGTGTGGCTCATCCCGATATTTCTATTGTAGATGACAACTATCCGTTAAAATCTAAAAGTAATTTGAAAAATAATAATAAAATAGACGGATAAGAAAAACTTTATTAATCATTTTGATAGATCCAACCACCAGGAAAAAAACAAGCTTTAATTAGCTGTATATGCCATCAGAAGGCGCCACATCGGTATCTTCTTTTTCTAGTGCTACTCCACTGGTCAGTCAGCTAAGTGTTTATTTTCCTTCATTCCTAGCTCTATTCTAATAAATTTGCCTTGAGTTGGGGCCCACGATACAGGTTAGACCTAGTGTGGATCCCAACAGTAACATTTACCTGCAAATGTGAATTCTCATAATAAAGTTTTTTGTATTTGTAGTTTAATACCTTCGTCATTTGCCTCCATGATAGATCTGAAAATTATAAGACAAATACATTCATGTGTGGTGTGGCATATTTTCTGCGGTCATTTGCCCACTCGAATACAATACAGCGAAAACAAAACACCATCGAAAAAAAAAGAAACCACTCGAATATCGAAACGATCAAAATTATGCTGAAACTTTTAGACCGTGTTAAAAATAATCCAAACTATCTACCAAAAAATTGCGAAAGCCCTAGCAAACCGCCCGTTTTCTAAAGTCTAGCCGTAGTATTCGTCGGTACCTATGTGTATATGTGTTTTTATGTAGAAATTAAAATCTTTGAATACATACCATGACTTCACATAAGAAGCATCCAAATGTGATCTTTCGTTTCCGAGTAAATTACGATGTGATGGCAGCTTTAGACTTCATGAAAACAATAAATAGAACCCTTAACCCACTTTATATTGTATAGTAAAGTCCGAGTCACAAACTAGCGGTTTACTAAGAGTTATAAATAAAATTTAAATTAGTTAAAAAAAACCTTTGTTTGTTATGTTATGATATGACCTACGAAAGAAGTTCTGGGGTAGAGTCATCAAAGTGTTTATTGTCTCTGGAATATGAACCAATATGCTATAATCCAGAGGACTTCAGTGTTGGTGCGGACTCTCAGCAACTACACAGCAGACTACTATGTCAACAAATGCCATGATGATATTTTCGGCAGTGCTGCCGCTATAAAAACAATGGGTTCGTTGAAAGCCAGACAAACTATGGAATGTGAGTGTTGCTTATATTTTTTTACGTTTATACGGAAACGGATAAGCAATGCAAACATAGACTTTTCTGATTCTTCAAGCTTCTTCAATCCTTTACTTAATTTATATTGAAGTGTAGTAAAGGAACTGAATTCATAAAGATATTACTTAGACAAGAAACAAACAAACTGCTTCTCCAGAGTATGTAACACCATTATTACAACATTGTACATTATAGTCTGTGGTTTGTGACCTATTATTTGAATAGGTATAATTAGGTACCAAGTTATATCTTTACACGTTACCTACCTAGAATCGCTGTAAATACGTCTCCAAATGGATGCTAAAAATAAACTTAACCGATTCAAAAACTCCTCAAAACAGATAATGTAAAACCATCGCTGGAATCAATCCTCGGAAAAGCTGAAGAGAGCGAGGTGCGGGAGCGAATTAAAAGCATTTCGGTGTTCGGCTAATGACTCGTAGCAATTCGTATTTTTGCGATTACCCTACGAGGGTCAATGAACCGTAGGCATCAATACTATTTGCCAGCCATGTTTTTAGGTACCTATGTACTGCTTTCGCAATATATTTCTACATCTAAACATCGCTACTTTCACATTTATAATATTAGTTTGATTACGAGTCTTTCCCTAAGAATAATTGAAAAACGAGCCAAGTGCCAGTCGGCCTCGCGCACAAAGGGTTCCGTACCATTATCTAATAAAACGGCAAAAAAATCACGTTTTTTGTAGAGCCCTTAATTTTATTTTAATTTTATTATTTATTTTAAAGTGAATATATAACTAAATATTAGTTCAGTTCGGTTCAGTTCAGTTCTTTATTGCCATAAATTACACGTTTATAAAGATCTTATGATAAAAACAATAATGAGTCAGTGTAATTTTACTCATAAGAGTATAGCAACTTATTATACAAGGATTTAAATACTAACAAGGCAATTATAATATAATTTACACAGTCACAAAGTCATAAAAGAATAAAAACTACACACGATTATTTGAATTTTAATATCCTAAATAATGTCATTTTGTGGAATTCTATTTCGTCATCTTATTATTAATTAATTATAATTATAATATTCATATAAGTCATATGGACACATTTCTTATAGATATTTATTAAGTTTATTAAAAAAGGAGATTCCAGATAAAGCTTTGATATCTTCAGGCAGCTTATTGTAAATCTTTATTGCGGTCACCTTTGTGCTACGTGTGTGCGACACTGTTCTGCTCAACGGAATTTCTAAATTCAGTTTGTGTTTATTATTCAGCCTTTCACTTACACCAGGCGGCCTCTGGGGAAACTTTTTAGGATAGCGCCTGACCAACTTGCATAACTCTGTTATGTAGAGTGCTGTAATGGTATGAATCTTAAGTTTTTTAAAAGAACAGCGGCATGAATCCATACTGGACTTAAGATCGTCAAGAATACGGATTGCCCTTTTCTGTAATGTGAAGATCTTTTTAATTTCAATACAACCCCCCCAGACCGCTAAACCATATATTATCCTAGACTGGAAGAACGCAAAGTAAGCCTGTAGAGCAGCTGTTTTTGTCGATATCCTCCTCAAAGACCGCAATGCGTAGCAGAAACTACTGAGTCTACCTTCAAGAACTTCAACGTGTCGTTTCCAATTTAAGTTACAGTCTGTATGGATTCCTAAGAATTTGGCATACGGAACCGATTCTATTTTTTTGCCGTTTACTTGAATGTCAAGGTGTGGCAAATGGGTGTTGTAGTTTTTAAAATACATGAGTTTCGTTTTGCTAACATTTGTACTCAGATTTAAAGAATTAAACCAATTTACAACAACGCCGATCGTTGTATTAATTTCTTTGGCTAAATCTTCACACTCGCTACGTTCAAATTTAAAAAACACAGAGACGTCGTCCGCAAAAATTGCAATTTTATTGTTTACTAAAAGCGGAAGGTGATTGATATATATTAAAAACAAAATTGGGCCCAATATACTACCCTGTGGCACTCCTATTTTAGTTTCGCGGCAGCTTGACTCTACATTTTTTAAGATCTTTTTTTCTCCCATGGTTGGTAACAAGACACTCTGTTTTCGCTCGCTTAGGTATGAAACAAACCAATCATTAACCGGGCCCCGTATGCCGTAACGGTTTAAAATCTCCACCAGAATTACATGACTTACGTTTTCGAAAGCCTTTGATAGGTCAAGGAGAACTGTCATGACGTTTGAGTTTCTATTTAAGGCTTCAGCAACATAGTCTGTCATGTCGAAAATAGCGTCTATGGTGGAAATGTCTTTTTGAAATCCGAATTGTTCTTTTGCCAATATATTTTCCGCGCACAGATAAAGACTTAACTTTTCTGCCATAACTTTTTCGAACAGTTTTGACAAAACTGGGAGCAACGATATGGGTCTGTTGTTTGTGACATCCAGTAGGTCGTCTTTTTTATGTATCGGTATTACCTGAGCCTTTTTTAGTCTTGATGGAAAGACGCCTTCTCTTAGCGACAAATTTATGAGGTAGAGGAGTGGGATCGCTATGGCATCATATATATGCTTTATGACGCTAGCCGATATAGCGTCATAGCCACTTGATTTCTTATTTTTAAGGTTCCTCACGTGTTTGTGAAGTTCGCCGATCTCAATTTCATTTACGAACATAGATCTATGGTGGAAATCGGTTAATTTTATTTGAGAATTTCCCCTTGGCATTTCAGACAAATCTGTGAAGTGGTGGTTGAATAAATTTGCTGCTTCATTATTACACTTTGCTGTTTTTTTTCTATCCGTTAGACCCCTGTAATCTCGAATATCTAAATCTTTTCTCCCTTTTATATTCAAGTTTATTAGGTTCCAGGTGGCTTTTACTTTATCGTGAGAGACTAAAATCATTTTTTCGTTTACAAGTTTCTTTGACATCTCTATAACTCACCCTAAAATAGTAAAGTATAACTTATAATGCTCGAGCTGCTGAATATTTTTGGATTGCTTAGCTTTAACGAAGAGATCTCTTTTAGTCTTGCTTGACTTTCTAATGCCTGGGGTGAGCCAGTCTTTTTTTGTTTTGTTTTTGGAGGCGTCACCTCTTACTTTAATTAAAGGACAACAAAAGTCGAAAGCTTCCAATAAAACATCATGAAAGATGTTGAAGCTCTTTTCTAAGTCAGGCTCAGCAAATACTCTATCCCATGATGTTTGCTGTACGCTTTCTTTCAGTTTTTCAAGGTTAGAGATCATAACATTTCTTACTTGTATGAAGTATTTTGTAGGGCCCTTTTTTGTGGTAGGTTGAGAGAAGCGTACTGAAGTGTATGGTCTGATAATCCTAATTCTATAACACCTGTGTCTCCTAAGTTTATATTGGAAATCATGTTATCAATACAGGTTTGGCTGTGGCTGGTAATGCGGGTTGGCTCTTTTATATAAAGCTTTACATTGTACGACTGTAGTACCCCGATAAACTCCCTAGCCTCAACTGACTCTACAAGGGTGTTGATATTAAAGTCACCACATATTATGATTTTACGTTCCCTATATTTAAATACATAAGTTAAGACGTTTTCAAGATGTTGATGGAAATTATCATCTTTTTCTGTCTTGGGTCTGTATAAACTAATTACATAGTATCCATACAAGTCGATCCCACATATTTCAAAGATGTAAGGAATGGAATAGTCTTTTAGCTTTTTTAAGTCAGTATAGCGATTTCCTACCTTTACATATATGCAACAGCCACCTTTACTGGTTCTATTTTTGCGAGAGAAGCTGCATGCTAATTTAAACCCAGCTATAATAATCCTCTCTAAATCTTCCTGGACTCTATGATGCTCAGTTATACATAAAACTTCAACACTTTTTTCATTGCTGAGCCATATCTCCAGTAAAGACACCTTTGCAGCGTTTAAACTCTGAATATTTAAATGTACAATTTTTCTATGTTGTTGCTGATCATTGTGACTGTTTACAAAAAAACCTGGCTTTTTACGGGAGAGTTTAGAGTTGAAGTAGGGTTCGAACTCTCTTCTATTTGGCTGTTTACCAGATATGTAGAAGTTACAACATCTACACAAGTTTGAGTCTCTACGCTAATACACACGGGTCTCCCAGACGCTACATCCCGCGTTTGAGAATTTGAAGTTGAATTAGGGTTCGAACTCTCTTCTGTTTGGCAGTTTACAGAGTATGTAGGAGTTACATCTACGCAAGTTTGAATCTCTACGCTAATATACACAGGTCTCACAGGCGCTACATCCCGCATTTGAGTGAATTCAGAATATTTTTGGCTGTAGCGGAGTCTTAGAATATCCCTCAAAAGGAATTTACATGCGAGTTCCTTACAGAGTATAGTACGACTTCTATTTTCAGAGTCCCATATATCAATGTAGGTGCTGTGTGAAAAGCGTGAGCTTAGCAGTCTGAGAGTGCTGTTTACTTTATTTTCATTTAAATACCTGTTTTGGTCAACATTACATAGAATGACATTTGTGTTTGCTAGTTGGTTTAGGTTGTAATATAGTAGAGATTTTAATTTTAAGGGATCTTTATCATTTTTTCCCGCTATTATTATAACAATATCGCAGACTGTAAGGTCTTTACAGAGAGAGTTACATGAGTTTAGCACTTGATCTAAAGTGGCATTTGGTTTTATGATAGACTCTACTTGAAATTCGCTACCAAGTGTTTTTGATAGTATTTTATTCATACCTCTACCGGTTTCATCTGACAGTAACATAACTCTCCGTTTTGGTTTTCGGCTGGACTCTTGGTTTTAATCAATTTGTCTTGAATTTTGTTGGCTGTGTCCTCTATTTTTAAGTCTTTTGTCTTCTCTGGCTCACTCGTACTTGACATTTTATTCTTGTTGGTCGGGATGTTGTTGTCGACACGTACAGATGCGAGATCACTAGACGTCTGCCTCGGTTCATCCATGGTATCTGCTATATGGTCCATCTGTGCTACCACTCTACTTGTGAGTTCTCTTGGTGATTTGCGAGGGTACCCCATTTGGATCAGACTGGGTTTGGTACTGATTCTGCGATATTGTGGAGAGTAAAATTTTGGGGATGACGTGTGTGTAGATGGCGCTGGTTCACCAAAACCCAAAGCTTTAAATATCTCGATCTTTTTCTTGCAGTCTGCTAATGTCTTCTTCAAAGAGCTAACTTCCAGGTTGAGACTGTCAACTTCATTATTTGCCACCTCGAGATCCGAGAGGAGTCGGCTATTCTCTTCTCGGAGATCACTAAGCTCTTGGTTGTTTTCTATCGCATTTGGTAAGCTTTGACAGCTAAGATCTAAAAGCGACTCTGGGCTTTGATTTTCTGTATCGGAAATTATCAGCCGTGGCCGTCTCAATGTGACATTTTTACTAGCCAAATGTGTTGAGCAAGGCGTACTGTTTCTGCTGTTTTCAGTGTCTTGTACAGGTATTTTTTTTTTGCTTGGTATCCTGGCACTTCTGGCAAGTGAACTTCCTCTTTAGTTCTACAGTGTTCGAGAGGTATTTTGCACTTGAGATGTTGACACAATTATGGTGGTATGCGTCACGACAGATAGTGCATGTAAGTAGTTCAGTGGGGTAAACAAATCTTACGCATGCCTTACACTTCATATTGTGGGTTAGCTATCGCCCTCTGGTGGTTCAATCTTTGGTCAAGTCTACCTATGCTCTAATGGCACAACCTCTGTTTGGATGTTCTATCAGAAAATGTCGCCAGGGTAACATGTAGTGAGGAAAAAGTCGGTTTTAGAAAAGTCCACCACCCGGGATCGAACCCTGTCTTCTTGAGTTTTAGCAAAAACTCGAGTCGCCGACACGCCGGCTTAACCGCTGAGCCACAAGCGATGCTATGCCCTGTGGTGAAAATCTTAAGTCCACTGGGGAGACTCTGTTGTGTTATGCATGCAGTATCTGCATGGTTCAACTTCTCCTTTGTTCCAAGACTTGGACTTTGTACACTGGTTCACGCAATTTGAGAAGATAACGATTTTTATAATCTGTTTTTGTCACATAATTGCCTACACAGTGAATAATGATAAAATTGGTTTTGATACATTTTTGAGGCACTCTTGTTTCTTTATATAGGTATAACTTTCAATTTGTTCTGTTAAAGTAACCGTCACTCCACTATTGTTTTGGTGTTTTCTTGATAAGTTCACTGGTTTTTATCACTGTTTTTATCACTAATTGTGAAATTTACCAATGGTTTTCATAATGTGTAGGAATGTTGCACTAGTTTACTTGTCTATGATTTATTTTAAGATTTTTACTTGAGGAGCTGTCTAACTCAATGTGTGTGCTGCGGTGGCGCCCTCTCTTTTATGTGAATATTTTAAGCCTCTACCTGTTGCCGTCATCAATATCAAGCAAAGAAGAGCAAAGAAAATCACGTTGGTTATATGGGAGCCCCCTGAAATATTTATTTTCTGTTTTTTAGTATTTGTTGTTATTGTGGCAACAGAAAAATATTATCTGTGAAAATATCATCTGCCTAACTATCACGGTTCAGGAGATACAGCCTGGTAACAGACGCACGGACGAACGGATAGTGATAGGGTCCCGTTTGGCACCCTTCGAGTACGGAACCCTAAAAATATAGACCGTGTGTTATTACAAAAAAATGTATACATAGTTTAACCCCAAATCACACGGCAAATCCTATTATACACAGTCAGGTCATAAGTTCTGTCACACAATAAAAAGTTTTGAATTTAGAACGCTGGCCATAAAAAACGTTTATTGAATTCGAATTTCGAATTTTTCATGAAAATAAAAATGTGTACTTTTTAGAATTTTCCTCATTTTTAAATATGGAGTTGGACACTTAAAGAAGACCGTGTCGCAGTTATTGCGTTGCATCGTTGCGGTTACGCACCAATTCAGATTTTCGACTTACTGAAAAAATTTAATATAACCAAAAGATTCGTTTATCGTATCATAAAACGATACAATGA
The DNA here is from genome assembly GCA_949825045.1 of Argyresthia goedartella. Lineage (NCBI taxonomy): Eukaryota > Metazoa > Arthropoda > Insecta > Lepidoptera > Argyresthiidae > Argyresthia > Argyresthia goedartella. The sequence goes on along the minus strand of OX463831.1, from coordinate 7,732,470 downwards.
AGACTCTAGTGTAGATGACAGGTCAAGAAGTGGTCGCCCTCGCTCTGTTAGGACTCCAGCAGTGATAAAAGCTGTGAAGGCGCGAATTCAAAGAAATCCCATACGTAAGCAGAAACTGTTGGCCCTTCAGATGGGTTTAAGCAGGACCACCGTGAAAAGGGTGTTAAAGGGTGTTTTTAAATGAAGACTTAGGGCTTAGGGCATATCGAAGAAAAACAGGACATCGTTTGGACGTTCGTTTAATGGACCTGAGACTGAAGAGATGCCGCGCTTTGTTGAAGCGGAACGCGGGAAAAAAGCATCGGGAAATTCTTTTTTCGGATGAAAAAATTTTCACCGTGGAAGAGAGCTACAACAAACAAAATGATAAGGTATACGCATACAGCAGTGAAGAAGCGAGCAACCGTATTCCGCGTGTCCAACGAGGTCATTTTCCATCCTCGCTCATGGTTTGGTTGGGAGTCTTGTGGCTTAACTGAGGTACATTTTTGTGAGAAAGGCGTAAAAACGAATGCAGTTGTGTATCAAAATACAGTCCTCAAGAACCTTGTGGAACCTGTTTCTCATACCATGTTTAATAGCAGGCACTGGGTATTCCAACAAGATTCTGCGCCAGCTCATAGAGCGAAAAGCACACAAGACTGGCTGGCGGCGCGTGAAATCGACTTCATCCGGCACGAAGACTGGCCCTCCTCCAGTCCAGATTTGAGTCCGTTACATTAAAAGATATGGCAACACTTGGAGGAAAAGGCCTGCTCAAAGCCTCATCCTGATTTGGAGTCACTCACGGCATCCTTGATTAAGGCAGCCGCCGATATTGACATGGACCTCGTTCGTGCTGCGATAGACGACTGGCCGCGCAGAATAAAGGCAAAATCAAAATTCAAAATCGCGGGGGTCATTTTGAATAAACTTTATTACCATAAGAATCTATGTTTTATTAAGTTCATTTTGCTATATAAATGTTTACATAAATAATAAACATGTCTAAATTATTTCATATTGCACATGTGACAGAACTTATGACCTGACTATGTACATTTATGTCTTGAAACAAGTGTTGATCGAGTTATTTTTTTTGTGGTAGTGCAGCGCGCGGCGGTGGTATGTGTTTAAGGATCTGATTAATTGTAGGAACACTGACGAGTAATGAAAAAGTTCCACCCACAAAATGGCGACAAACACCCATCCAATTTTTTAAAACATTTAATTTAAAATTTGAACACAATACTGACGTTTTTACTTGGTAATATTCTGATGCGCTGTTAAATGTACTTCAATATTGCAGACGGCGTCATTAAGCTAACCTTTCCCGTTTAGGAGTAATTTGGTGCTATCTCACTGGAACTTTTTCATTGCTCGTCAGTATATTTGGAGAAAGATAGATCAGGGTCGTGAGTAGTCGGCATTGCTGATTGAACGTGGGTATTACACCCAGAAGTGACTCGCCGAGTGGTTTAGGTCTCCTGCGGCGTCTCCAATGAATTTCAGCTTTCAGTCGTTAATGAGGGGCAGGTCACTCCACTGTCAGAACGTCGTCTCCGTCTCGACCCCGGTGACTTGGTCCAAGGGCCTCGTAGATAGTAGGTTTTCAGAGGTTTCCAAGGCCTGGAAATTGGACACCAAGGGCTTGGAAATTGACCATGAAGGGCTTGGACGCCGTAGAACGGGGAAGCCAGTATATAGATTAGTAGGTTTTACACACAAACAATGACAACGACTTTTAGCCCAGACTTCAGATATAGATTCTCTTGCAGACTTTAAAGGAGAACGACGATGTCGCTCAGAGCTCAGCTCCAGAATGACCAGCACAGACTATATAGGGATAATGACCAGTCACAGAGAAAGTAAGACCTCGTGTCAAAAGAAAAAAAAACTGAGCTAAAGTTATTTAAAATTGGAAGCCATATACTTTTAACATAACAAATTGACAGATACTACTCAAAACAAGGTTCTACTACAATATATACAAACTTAACTACGACTTAAAAATAACCAAGACACCAAATTAACGCATCGTTACAGTAGGACCCGATGGTTTAAAAATACTGCCTTTACCAAAACTTACTTCACATTTCTAGATCGCGTGGCAGAGGCACTTTAAGAATATTATTGTCTGCAGCTATAATACTTCTGACCCACTGTCCGGATCCGGACAGTCAGTTACGGCGCGGCGGCGGCGGCGGCGGCGGCGGCGGCGGCGCGGCGTGGACAAACATGTGCTGCACGCGCGCAACCCCTTGACGGCGTATTCAAATTAGTACGATACTGACATCTGTTTGGGGTACCGCGGTACAGGCGGGGAGAATGCCCACCTGAGATTTCCGCTAGTGACGCAATGGGAAAGTAAAAGATTTTGTGCCAACATTAATACCATTTAACATAGTAGACTGCACTTTTTGTTAAATCGAAAAGCAACATGCATAAATAATAAGGCAACAAATATAATGACCACCAAAATATTTTTTCCTACCCAAAATGGGTATATTGTCACCAAAGAAGCAGAAAATATCAGGGCAAAATACTGCAGCAGCTTAGGTCAAGCGAAGCCCCCTTTATCCTTCGTGTTAGGTTGAATATGTAAAGAACAACAAAAAATACTTAAAACATAATTTTAAGTACACAAAACATAAAAAGAAGTTTGGTGATCATTTATCCAAACACAATTTCGTGGTCGTTTACTAATTCTGGCGGTGCGTTTTGGTGGTAATTTAAACATAAGCCAAATAATAAATATATCTTACGTCTAAAAAAATTAACGACATAGTAATTTTGGCCGTAATATAGTAATTGTTTTGGTTGCCTTCAGGGCAGACATCTTGCTTGAAATATCTGATACAATATAATACATACAGATTTGGAACGGAAAGCTAGATTATGACTGAGCATACGCTTGCAATAGTTGAAATTTTAGATCACAAATAGCACTTTCAGGGTGTATTCGTACGCAGTTACCGTGGGCGAAACTTCGCCGCTGCCATTCCGTTTGGAGCAAGCCTATCGGTTCATCAACCGTGCCCGAGTCCCTTCTGCGCTCGACAGTCTCCTTAACCGCGGCATACTGCACCCAAACCGTACAGTATTCGATTGCCTTAAGATATTCCCGCATTTGCATACAAAATTATCGTTAAATATTCTATATCCGTACTTTATCATGTAATTTGGAAGTAAACGCTTACAGACCATATTGCGGTTTTTACGGGTATTTAATCGTCTATCGGCCTATGACAAATAAGAAAAGCACCGTCAGAGATGCGATCTACATAATGTGTCTGCATTTCATGAACCTAATCCTGAGTGAAGCACAGATGTCTATCGTAAGCTGCTTAAATAATCTGTTACAGATAGGTCCTGTGATGATGATAGTAACTATGTCATGAGTTGCTTAGTAATGCGCAACAAGGCCTTAAGCTGGTGATATTGACAGTATTTATATAATTACCGTTCCCGCCAGATTATTCAATTCACAAAGATGAGATCGGTCGGTCTCTAACTGTGGTATGTACATATGTGGCGAATGGTCTAATGCAAATTCTCTGCTCAATTAAAGTGCCGCTTAAGGACTCACCTCCCACAGCACTTTTAGAAATGCCATTTCCCGTTAAAGGTTTTGAATTTTATTACCATCTCATACTTGCGCTGTTATTTCCCTTGCGAAAGACAACGACAGCATGACTAAGCGTCCCTCAAACTTTGAGTGGTTGGTTCTGCATCCAGAGCCTAAGGCCAACACAATTAACTATTCACAGCTAATCCGAACATGTGATTGAATGTGTGTATGCGCTTGTCACAAAGGACGCATGTTCTGATTCCGGTCCGGTACCGATGTTGCTGATGTATGTAATTCCCAGTGTGGGGCCAAACTAAAGCTGCTTCTCTGTATGTAAATGGTCATCATTTTTGTTTCCGCACACGGCTGGGAACAGTTTGCGCCAAGTTTATTTGGCTCTGAGCGAGCGATCGTATAAGCCTCCTCATTTTGTCTCATCTGTTCTGTCCACTGGAATCCCCTCTTCTTCGCTAACTCTACAGACCCCGCCAGGTTTCCTGGTCTTTGAGCAATCTGTCACCTCTCTCTCTTACGACGGGCAGCTTCCGCCTCGTGTACATATCATTATGTCCGAACGTGGATTCGAAACCAGAAACCTAAGCTTGCGAAACCGATTGCAAACCAATTGCGCCACCACAACAATGTGAATAGCCGCGAAATATCGTGTGGTTCATTATTTTTTAGTGTAGGGGAAACAGAACTACACATTCTGTGAAAAAATTTACTCTCTTCGTATTTCCGTTCATGGCAACCTTCGGGTACAAAACCCTAAAAACGTATTATCAATATTATAGTAAGTATATCGGTGTAGTTACAATGGGGCCTCAATTGTTTTTTTCGCCCCAGGGCCCATGGTTCCCTAGTTATGCCACTAGGTTTAGGTATACCTTCACATGAACAACGAACGAGGTATTTTTTATAAACATAATCATAATAAATAACAGTGCAATTGTCAGTTTTGTCGGGGCAGCCCTGTCGTAAATTAACAAGATTTATTTTGGCACCATGTTTTTTCCCACGCAGGCATTTAACGCCAAGGAGGTTTTACAATGGAGATCCAATTATAAGTTTTTTTTCCTCTAATCATTGTGTTGCCATTGTCATGTCTTGTAATGTCGATGGGATGGGATAATTTCAGAGGATATTTTTTTGAAAAGCGAACAACAAACAAAAAAAAAATGTTGTGAAGTGAAATTTATAGCACGTGTATGTGAACATGTGAACAGAGGCACAGTTGAAGGCTTTTTAAAAGCCCATTGATTTTAAAACGCTTTTAACAGGGATGATTATATTAAAAATAAAGTCGTAATAAAGAACGCTATGGAGTGCATTATTCTACACGAGCTGTCGTTTCTTGCGATGTGATTGGTCGATTTCGATTGGTTTGAATGGCATTGTGAGTTATATCACAAACAAACATATACTGCTACTTCTCATACCGCCCTACCCATAGTAGTTTAATGATTCTTTATGTAACTTATGCCAGATTTCACCAACGGTTAAGGGACACTCAGCTCTTTTTCCTAAGAAAAAGAGCTGAGTGTCCTGGATAACGATTCTTTCGGAGGCAGAACTCTTTTATTTAGGGGGTCCCCATGGAGCCTAGATGACCCTTACACTTAGGGCAAATCGAAACAACCGCTAGATGGCCCTTGAAAGAAATAAAGTGTCCCCTAAAAGATAGGGATTGTTGGTGAAATCGGCCATTAGTGAATTATTTTGTACGTAAATTTAAATTTGGAATCGGATTAATGGTTAATTTAATGAAGTGACTCTGGGTACGGGACGGTGAAAGTATCGCATTTCATACGGAAGGCGTTTCCGTCTAATTACTCCGAGTATTCCGCACTAGGCCGCCGTCACGGCGCGTGCTATCTTTGCCATAAAACCTCATAAAACTCTGGAATGTTCATTCATTCTTTCATTAGTCAGTACGAGTACGATGACGTTTAGCCATAATATCTAAGCAGCTGTGCCCACTGCGGCGACGCGCCGCGTGACAAAGACCACGATTGCACGGCATTTCCTTTTGGGTACCCAATCCTTTACGTCCAATTGTGTAGAATACACCGTGCAAAAGTGGCCTTTTGTCCAGTCTTTGTCACATTGCTGGAGATATAATGCGCTTTCAGTGTCGTGCGTATTTGTCATGCGGCACGCGGGGCGCCATACTGACAGCACCCGCACGCGAGGTCAATCCCGCCCGCGTGCGTGACGAAACCCGCACGGCACTAAAAATTTCATAATTATATTACACGAAGGAGTGCTATAGGGAGTAGGTATATTTATTAACCATTCAATAAATAAATGATTTATTATTAAATGTCTATGTCGTAACAATACCGTAGAATTGACTATATCATCAGGATAAAGCCAACCATGGTTGAATTAGAACTTTTATTGAACGAAGAAATATTTTAGGGCAAAACACTGCGGAAGCTTAGCTGAAGACAACATAGTAACATTTTTTAAAGTCGAGTTAAAGAGCACTATACACCTTTCTCTTCAAGCATAGGTATTAGTATGTATGTATTTTTATTTTATTTATATACTTTATATATATGGTATTACATTTATTATACTTTTACAGTATTTAAGTATTCGTTTATATAGTTAGGCTTAGATGGTTATATAAACAGGTTTAGGTAATTATTTTGAAGTGTATATTATTATGTTTAAGTATGTAGTATATGTAGTACAATTGTACACAATAAGTCTACCCCGGCTCAACACTTATCTCTCACTCTCTAAGTCAGTTTGCTGGAAGAGATCTCTTATTTAGAGATTAGTACAGACCTATCAACTTAAGCTGATAAATGCATTTGTGTGAGTGCACACCGATAGTGTAGAGTGGCAATCGGCTTGAGGCGCGGCCCGTCCCGCGCATGGTTTAAACTGGTTTATACTAGTTTATAGCAAGCGGCCTGAGGCGCGGCACGTCCGCTACGCACCGCTTCCCTGCCGCCCGCTCACATACTTCACTTCACCTCCGGTACTGGTAGCAGATAGACGTGTAATTTTATGTGATTGATTGTGTTTGAAATATTAGTGAAATGGCTCCTACTGTAAGTGAATTTCCTGTACGAAAACCATTAAGCAGCCAAGTGAAAGGAATTTTATGCAAATTGAATACGTATTTTAAAGGAGTGAACGAAAAGGATGTGTTAAGTGTCGTTACATCGGCCCAATTGGTAGCGACATCGACCGGAATTCCGCTGTCAACTGTACACAGAGTTTCAGCAGAAGGTAAACGTGCTTTGGAACATGGAAGTAAATTTAAATCTCCGAAAAAAACAAGATGCAGACAAAATACCATCGTCATTGACGATTTTGACAAAGCAGTAATACGGAGAACAATCCACAACTTTCACGTCACTGACAAACAGGTTCCCACCATGAAAATATTGCACGAAAAGTTAAAAACAGAAATTAATTATCCGGGTGGAGTTACGACGCTGTGAAAAGAAGTGGCTCTGTTGGGATTTAAATGGAAAAGGACAGAAGACAATCGCAGAATCCTTATGGAGAAGCACCAAATAAGATATCTGCGAATATTGTTCCTGATTAAAATAGCTGAATATCGTGCCCAGGGCCGTCCAATCGTGTATACTGACGAAACGTATATCGACACGTGTCACACTTCGTCGAAGTCTTATTCAGATGGAAGCACCTCTGGCTTAAAGAAACCAATTTCCAAGGGAAATCGTTTAATAATAGTTCATGCCGGCGGAAAGGACGGTTTTATATCCAATGCCCTACTCATGTTCAAGGCAAACCAAAAAACTGGCGACTATCATCATACTATGAACACCGAGAATTACACAAAATGGTTGCAAACGCAGCTGATTCCAAATTTAGAACCGAATAGTGTTGTGGTGGTTGACAACGCTGCATATCATAATACGTTACATAATCCCGCCCCCAATTCAAACCATCGTAAACAAACTATCATTGATTGGCTAAAATATAGAAATATTGACACCACTCTGCAGAGATGCTCAAACCGCAACTTTATCAGTTGATTCTACAAAACAAAGCAAGATTTGTTGAATATAAAATTGATAATTTGTTCGAAGAACATGGTCACAGCGTTCTACGTCTACCACCCTGATTTCAATCCCATTGAAAATATATGGTCAATGGTAAAAGGATACGTAGCCAAAAGAAACGTGTCAATGAATATGGACACTATAATGAAATTAACAAAAGAAAAAGTTGACGCGATCACTGCACAAGAGTGGAAAAATGTTTGTGACCATGCAATTACAAAAGAAAAAGAATTCCAAAGTCGAGAAACCACAATCGACGATATAACGGAACGATTAATTATTAACACAGGCTCTGACTCTGATGAATCATCAGACGAGAGTGAAGATGAAGATGCAATGAGCGGAGTAGAAGAGTTATAAGATTCAGTCATTATGAGGTCGAGAATTGGACAGTTGGTAACATTGTGTTTTATGGACTTCGTTTAAATAAAACATTGATTTTATTTGTATGTGTTTTACTAACTGTACTTTTGGCGATCACTCACACAAATGCAATTCTCAGCTTAAGTTGATAGGTCTGTACGCCGTTGTGCACTTTTTGTCTTCAATGTAACTTTGCTTTAAATTTTATGTGCAATAAAGAAATTATGAATTATGAAATTATGAAGACTAAAGACAGCGATAGTGTGCAAGTGATGAAGCATGATGATGGCCGACATTTAAGATTCATTTCTCTATTGAACAAGGGAATATATATTTCTATTTCGCACTAGAAATCCTCCTGTTGCACACTTTTCCTGTCCTGCCTAGGTTTGCTGGTAGAAATAACTCTATATATAGAGATAAGGCCGCCTTGGCTAGTAAAATGTTTTTTTACCTTACCAAGAATATGAATATGAATAAAAAACTAAACTGAAAAAGTATTTATTTATCAATGTGAAAAGCATAAACACGGTACCATAGTCGGTGAACCCCACGCTGGGCAAGCCTGTGTAGACCAGGTACGCTGGGTACACGCCTCTACACTACGAAAGGCGAAAAAATGAAGATGAGTTTTAGTTTTGTTTAAGAGTTCACTTTAGAATCGCATCTCGCAGTCGACTCGTGGGTCTAAAATTACATAAAAAAATGCCATGTGCGATGAAGATGTGCGTTTAAAAGTGATCTCATAAAAAAACGAATCAAACACGTAGGTTTTTAGAGGTAGAATGGCAACTCTCCTTACCAGTTGGTTGGCAGTGGCACAAACTGCCCGGTCGGAGGTCGATCGTCTCTATTTCCCAACCAATTGCGCGGGACTGCAAGTTTTATAAAAAAATAAATCAGTCAGTAATGTTACAGCCGTCATCAGAATAGCGGTACAGTATAAGTGCAGTTCAATTTAAATTAATTTAGTGCTTTCTACATTGTTATAATACAATACATAGTTACATATGTATTTGTTTATAGGTACAGGTTGTTAGATGACAACATAGCGCCCTGTAAGGGCTTATATATTTATTATTTTTACACAAGAAAATTTAAATTAATAAGTAATATCTAAATATGAATACAGTTATAGTATATATATACATATATAAACAAGCTTCAATTATTGCCGGAAAGAAGCTTTACCTCACTGCATTGATCATTTTTTGATTTTTGACGTGGTTTTCTTAGGCTTTTATGTCATCGAGACATAATAATTTTTAGGCTTCCAGCAATAAAATCAAATTCTGCCCATATTCATCATGAGCCAAAGGAAAAATAGGTATGTCTTTAACGCCTGGTTTTGGAAAACTAACCTGCTCTGAAAATGTCCCCTTGTCTTTTCTCGTGATTTTGTTAGCGATACTGGCGATACTGACTTATTATACGCGCACGTTCGAAATTACTGTCGTTTAGCGTATCATGGCAGCGGTCGCCAATCGTTACCATGGTTACCGAACGTAGCCATGGTTATCTTGTATGATTCAGTTCGCATTAGCAGTCGGATCAATGTCAGCTTTCGCAATGCTTACCCGTTCACTAAAGTTATGTCGCTTGTTAAGTAGTAAAGTACCACAGAATAACGAATAGTACTACCGTACAGAAGGTCCGCTCCCGAACAACAGTCAAGCTTAGGTATAGTTAATTTCAAATAGCATGGCTGGATTCCAATTAATGCGGTCATTAGGCGATAATAAAAGGAGTGATATTAACAATCGATACCTGGAAATACCTTTTTCTGGCGTGGTGTTTTTGTGGCGGCAAACAAGTTTTGATACTTGGTTTGGTACCTGCACGATGATATTATTGCCTAAAGCTCAGTTGTCTTGTTACTTCTCTATTAGATATGATCGAAGTTAGATGCACGTAAAAATAATTGAAGTAAAAATAATATCTTTTTTTGGAAGAATGCTTGTTACCATGAAAGTGGAAAACAAATTTTCGAGGAATGGGGTTCAACCACTCATTATTAATCCGTGTTAAGACTGAAGACACAGTTAACGAAGAAAACCTCAGAAAGTGATAAATTCACTTAAATATTATCAATAATTTGTGAATACATAGTAGAAAATGCTATGTAAATTGTTAGTAATTTAAACTCAATAAATATTGTTTTTTTGTATTAATTTGTTTTAATGTTAAATTAACAAAAAGTGTTATGACAGTGACAGTTCCAAAAGATGCTTGACTACAAGTTTTTAAGTAATAAAATAATCACACAACAATAGATTAACATTACAGCCCTAAATGCAAAGTATTTAGTGATATCCGGCCATGCTATTTGAAATGAACTAAGTATACAAAAAATGCCTACTGTTAAGACCTTCTGCTTGCACGCGAAATTGAAACTTATAGTGTGACACGAGCGTTCATGTCTCGTGAGGCACCGCTGACTCGATGCCCATCTCGCAACAACAACGCAGGGCTGCCACTCGCTGATATATTTAGGTAAATATTAAAATGAATAAATAAATATTGCTGTGTGTGTATTTATTCAATGAACATAACATATGCTTCAAGCCTGTTCCTATTGGGCGTGGCAGTTGTACAATCGTGCCCTTGTACAGCCAGTACAATACTCCATTTTGGTGACGTGCATGATTCAATGAACTTCTTTTAGTAAGTACCTGCCTAAGTAAGTAAGTCGAAACACTTTCACAAATTTAATAAGCTACTTGTTTACCTACAACCTATAACTGCAATCTACTACTAACTATACCTACTTAGTTACCTTAGTTTTTGTTATCTACAGCGTATTTTTTTAGTTTTGTATTCTATTATATATGAACATCTAGGCACTAAATACCTAGGCTGCTAATTAATAGTAAGTAGGTAGGTACCTACAATTCAATTCAATTAAATTAAATTCAAAGATTTTTATTCATAATAGCTCAAAAATTGAGGCTTAATGAACGTCATAACAAAATCAAGCAAGCATAATATAACATTAAGTAGGTGCTTATTAGTACATAATATATATGCAATGAACTGGTTTAATGCCAGATGTCGGTGTCTTGTAAAAAGTCTTGTTTGTAGTAGGCCTTTGTGCACAAAGTGTGCTTTATACATTTTTTAAGTCGAGCTTCAGTTAAGTTTTGTATTTCTTGCGGAATTTTATTGTAGTAGCGTATACAGTGTCCCATAAACTAACTACTAACTTTTGTTTTGTTCTACAACTTATTTAGTATAACTGCTTACTTACTATACCTACCTATAACAATCCCGTCCTCATTATTTACTTACTATAGTTACATAGTATTTAGGTAGTTAGGTGCCTATGTAATGATATACAACCAAAATCTTACCTTTCAATATCTTGCGGAATTTGAAAAAATGATAATCTCGCTTCATTCTGCCTCCCTTTATTTACACACCCGTACACACAACAATATCTTGTATATTTATTTCTTTTAGACGTCATTATTTTCACGTGGCTAGCGTGCGTGCCGCGCCGAGAGCCGAGCGGCGACCTTCTGACAAAGATTGCCTGACGTGCCTGAGGCCAGCCATAGTATAAATGAGAAATAGTTAGTTTACAAGGCCCTGCTCGAATGATAACTACCTACTCTTGCTAAAACAGCTAGGGTTGTAGCTTAGCACCGCCAGCCCATTGCGGGGCGGGGAGGGGCGCGGTTGTGTTACTGCACGGAAAAATAGCATAACCTCTAGACTTGCGTAAACCATAAAACTAAACTTTTGTGACAGACGTCACCTAGAGTACTGTAGATTCTATTGTGGGCATTTATGGGCAAAAAACTTAAAATTTGCCTCAATTGTTGTGTCATTATTTTTTCTTTTCCGGCCAGCAGAGAAGCGAGAGGGTTAACTTAACTACCTATGTAATTCCTATTGTTCCTCTTGTCAACACAATTCACAAAATATTTTTATTTTCATCATATTAGTTTCATCACATCACATTAGTCTTTTGCTAATAAATCACAACTTAGTCTTTTATCTTTAATTTTCCTACTTGTTTAGATACCAAAATATTTACAAAGTTATTGATGGATACTTGCATACGCCATGTATATAACCAGGTGCATTTCTAAGTTTGTGTGTAGTAATAAAAGAAATTGTGCTATTTAAACAATATGTTTCTCTATATTTTTCATGTAAAAAAGGAGTAAAGAAATAACATATTTTTAATTGTTTTAGGTCAGTAGTTTCGGATATAAGGGGGAGAAGGAGTAAATGGACTTTATTTGCCTATTTTCTTTAATATTATATTTTTTAAATTATTGTTTCAGGTTTATGACAATAACTTATTCGAGACCCAAAACTCAAAATTCTTTATTTTCTTTTTCTTGGTCTTCTCACGCACCCTTTCTGGGGCGTGGGGCGTCAGGGTCAGGTCAATAGACCTCTTCCCGAAACATCGCCTCTGTCCACTCCTATAGACAGGTCATCGAGTGGCCCTTACGGGCGGTGGTGTTCGTTGGCGCTGGTATGCAGCGGGTGATCGCCGGCTAGAACACCAGGTCGCGTGGCAGGCGGCGGTGGTCGTGCAGGCGCGCGTGGTGCGGCGACAGTTCGTGGATGTGCGGGTGGTGTGACGCATCCGCACGCGCGAACATGCCTTTCGCCAGCCTCTGGACAAACTGGTCCACTGTTTCCCATCTTAGGTCCCTCTGGATTGTCACGTTCCTGACGTAGCAGAGGTCGCCGACGATGGTACGCAGAGAGAGGTTCTCTTGTGCTCGGAGTCTCCGTTTGTTTGTCCTCGAGCACAAGGCGTACCATGCGGGGGCCGCGTAGGTGAGGCGGGATCTCACGAAGGTCTTGTAGATCCCGGGCTTCGCCCTCAGAGAGAGGTTGGAGGACGCAGCTTGGCACGTGCCACCTTGACCTGGCTGACGACGTTGTCAACGTGTTGCTTCATGGTGAGCCGGCAATCAATGGCCACTCCCAGGTACTTCACCTGCAGAGACCACTCGATGTCCTGTCCCTGGAGCTGGAGTAATGGTGGAAGGAGACTCTGGCCGGATGGACAGTCGCCACTTGGCAACCCAGTCGGGCAAGATGTCAAGGGCCGTTTGATGGCAGCGTGCGGAGCCTGGAACGACGACGCATAATAGGCTGCGTCTTCAGCAAAGAGTGCCAGCTTATTTACAACATGGGCAGGCATCACCGGTTGGGTACAAAGAGCTGACTGTACCAAACAGATATCTCCCCTACCTATTCTGCGGAAACCCTCAATCACAGTGCCCCTGGCCGCGGCCATCTGTGGCTCTGGAGAGGGGTTAACTAACAGTCACTGTTCTCTGCCCTACGACACGCCTATTCTAAAAACGCGACCACGTCGGAGAAGGCGGGCACATCGTCTGCCGGTTTCTCGTGCGACTGTTCAAATCTAGTCTGCACGTCCATTGGGAGGCGAAGACAAAACAATGTATAGCTACTGGTTATTCCAAATTCTCCAAAGCTTTGGTGACCGACAACATTGGGTTCAATACATCTGCTTGCATAGTGCCAATCCCTGTCACTGGCATGCTAAATAACCGCTTCAAATGGGCGTCAACCAAATTACGCTTATTATGGTATCGCTTAACCAACAACTGGCGGGCTATTTCGTAATAAGCCGCTAATACGGCCAGGTGCGATGCCAGTTCCTTAGCTTCGGCCCGTAAAGTTGACATCAACTGAGCCATCTTATAAGATTTGGGTAAGTCCGTTCGTAAATGTATCAGGCTATCAAACAAGTTGATGAAACTGACTCATTCATTCGCAACTCCATCAAAATGAGGCCGGAAATCGTGACAATACACCTTGAGGAGGAGAAAATAATTCCAAAATTAATAAGCGACTTCTGTGTTGAGTTACATTAACACCGTACACTCTTATCGTTTATGTAATTTTGAATATTGTAATAACCCTTTTTAGATTTTTGTTTTTGATTTTGGTTTTCACATAGTTTTTAAATTGCTCATATGCGATTTCAAAATGTCCAGAGATGTCCTGTTGTAGTAGAGACTGCATTGACCCTTGAAAGAATTTCTCACTTTTAGACTGGCGGTTATTTCTCAAATTGCTTCTGCTTTCAACGGCTAACGGCATTTAGTGGTTTTTTTAGACTAATTAGACGCCGCTGAACACGATTCTGTCCGGTGTCAACCCCTCCTCCCCTCCCTTCCCCCCCTTTTCCCCCAAAAAGTGTACCAATCTACGGTTTTTCCAATGTTTCTCCGAATTTATCGGAGATAAAAGAAAACTGTCCATGACAAAAATAAACAACATTAAATTCTCTACAACATTTGCATGTTAATTATTAGTCAGGCTTAGTAACTCAGTTAATAACGTCTGCCCAAACTGATTTTTTTTATTTTTTTCAAAATGTTTGCATTCGCTGTTAATTAATCGAAAAACGGTCGAAGCTATGCTAAAATATCCGCAACTAGTCTATGATTCATTTCTTAGGTTAACATTACAGCTGTCGCTAATTTAGTGAAATGTTGAAAGGTTCTTGCGCTATGTACACAAAAATTTCCATGATATTTTCAAAAATAAATTGACTAACTACAATTAGAATGGCAATTTCTCTCAAAAGTTCTCTTAGGGAGAACAGAAAATAAAGAAAATTTTGAATTTTAAAAAAAATATTTAAAAAAATATATGGTAATGATAGCAGGACAGAGGTCAGACTAGGGGCCCATAGCTAATTTGAACCTTACTGACGGCGTTACACCGCGCTTGGTTACCTGACGGGGTCTTCCGTAGACCTTTGACCTGGCTTCCGAATCCGACGACGAATCTCCATGCAAGAAACCTAAATACGAAGTCAGAAGCATAACGTGTCAAACGTCCAGGCTGCACAAAGAAACCCTAGAGGAGCAACCAACCGCACACAGGGGTCGAATGATGTGGTGGATTCTGATGGGTTTACAAAGTAGTGCGCAAACGAGCTGCGAAGAAAATGAATTTGCGTGGAGTGCGACACTTACCTTGTAAATTAGAGGCGGCGATACCTACAGCTGCTATCTATCTTTCGAGGACGAAACCGCATATGTTGGAAAATGAAGCTAAGGAGCATATACATGACATGGGCGAAGAATGTATCGATGTTGAGCTTCTCAAGCCGTACAAAAAAACAAATTTTAATTCTTTTGAAATTAATATACCGATTAATAAGGTTAAAAGGTTTTTAAAGATAGATTTTTGAGGATTTAAAATTCCGCCGATTCAGATAACGACCTGCGCACAGATCCACCGATGCCGACAACAACACAACCCATAATGGATAAGGCCCGTAAAGGAATAACTCTAGCCAGCTTTAATTGTAAGTCAATTAAACGTTCTGTGGATAGTGTGCGCAAGCTGTGCAAGTGTGCGGACATTGTGGCACTGCAGGAGACATGGCTGATGCCGCAAGATCTTAGTTTTGTCCACATGATTGACAACTCCTTTCGCTGCTTCGCAAAGTCTGCTGTTGACACCTCGGCGGGAATATTACAGGGACGCCCACATGGTGGAGTGGCCATTTTATGGCGAAAGAGCTTGTTTCCGAACTGCGAGGTTGTGGAGTGCGAGAGTGACAGATTGGCTGCAATCAAAGTGAATATTGATGGTCGTCAATTGTTAGTATTCTCGGTCTTTGGCCTGTGCAAGTGCGATCATCGAGGAGAGCGGGATCGCAGCGGTATTCATACTGGGAGACCTGAATGCACACCCGTGTACGCGGTCTGGTAACGAGATGCTCGACTACTGTGAGGAACAACTTATGGTATGATCAATTTTTTAGCTATTGATTCGGACACATATACCTATGTAAGTGAAATAAACTGTAGTTGCAGATAGCTGGATCATTGCCTTACCACAAGTGCGGCGTTTAGTATTGTGCAAAGTGTGACTGTCGACTATAACGTGCATTGGTCCGATCATTTACCGTTATACGTTAAGTGCATAAAAAAGCTGAAGGCCTGTGGGGTATATCAGTCAAAGTCCTTTGTTCAGTAATTTTAGTTATAGCCCCATACTTAGCTTATATATTCAATAAATGTGGTGACCTCATGAAACACAGTAAACTGATACCTATATTCAAGTCGGATCTTTTCTTCCAGCACTAAGAAAATTATTTGAAAAGATTATATGAACTCAAAAAAAATGGATTTACACTTCAAAGTTAGAAAAAAAAAGGATTTACACTTCAAAGAAGTTAGAAATAAAGCAATAGAATTATATGATAAAATTCTCGATCTAGTTCTCTCAACGGATTATGTCTCGGTATCCGATTGTAGTAATGATTCCCTTGTTCCAGTCGATCCCCACCATGGGGCGCTTTTTTGTATACTGCCTTTGATTGACCATGATGTGCTAGATCGGCCACCTCTTAGTAAGTTTTTGTTTTTCAAGGGTGACTATGATGCTATTAATAGTGAAGTGGCTAAAATTGACTGGGATGCGGAGTTAAGTAATCTTAACCTAGAAGAGTCATCCAATTATTTTTATATTTTTTTCAATTATTTAAGGAATAAATACATTCCACACAAAATTGTAACTACTAAAACCTACCCTCAGTGGTACTCCAAAGCCTTAATAAGGGTTATTAAAGAAAAACATAAATATTTTATTAAATCCAAAATATATGAGAATTTATCAGACATACATACATTTAATTTGCTAAGGGACAGGGTGAGATCGTTAGAAGAATCATGTTATAATAAATATATAAACTCGGTTGAGAATTCAATCTTAAAATGTCCTAAATTTTTCTGGTCTTATGTTAACTCAATATTTAAAAGTAACGTGATGCCAAGCAGCCTGAATTGAGTGTTTCATTACCATATTTGGTAATGAAATACTCAATTCAGGCGATTCTATCTGTAATGCTTTTTCATCGTACTTCCAGTCCAACTTTTTAAATCAATCTCAATCTTCTAGTAGGCACGACGTGTCCGGTGACGATTGTTCTGATACGGTGTCTAACATTTCTTCTATCTTTATAGATATTAAAGAGGTTATCAATTTGTCGAAGAAACTCGATCCCTCTAAATCTGCTGGACCAGATCATTTAACAGCCATCTTTTTGATAAACTATGCAGATACTCTTTCGGTGCCAATATTAATATTATTTAGAAAATCTATTGCCTCTGGTACTGCCCCTAATATCTGGAAACAAGCTTTTATCACCCCTGTGCATAAGAAAGGTCCGAAGACTTATTTCACTAATTATCGCCCTTTATCTAAATTCTGCAACGTTTCCAAAGTGTTTGAAAGGATCATCTATAATCAATTATATGGAGCATTGAAACAGTCTTTTAGTGATACGCAGCACGGTTTTCTTAAGGGTCGCTCCACAGATTCCAAACTCGTATTATTTAACAATGCCTTGACGGTTGCTATGGACGGTGGATTGCAGGTTGATGTCGTTTACACCGATTACAGTAAGGCATTCGATAGGATTCAGCACGACCTCCTGTTAAGTAAATAATCTAAAATTGGTATTAGGGGTGACCTACTGCGGTGGTTTGCTTCCTATATTGACAATCGCTCACAGGCTGTTGTTATTAATAATTAAATGTCTAGTTGGGTTAATGTTCCTAGCGGTGTGCCACAGGGGTCCTTGTTGGGTCCGTTACTTTTTGTGGTATTTGTGAACGACATTGACTTGTGCTTTAACTTTGCTAGGTTGTTATCCTTCGCTGACGACATGAAGATTTCTGCCAACATAAGCTCAAATGCCGATGCTGAAGCTATGCAAGCAGATGTATTCCGTTTAGAACACTACTGCGATGTCAATCAGCTTGACCTAAATCCTTCCAAATGCAGTATTGTCTCCTTCTCTCGTAAAAAGAATCCACTTTTCTTTAATTATATTGTGAAGGGTGAAACATTAAAAAGGAATGCAGTCGTTAAGGATTTGCGAGTCACCCATGATGCTAAACTAACATTTAATGACCATGTTGATAGTATTATAACTAGAGCCTCGAGGGCTCTGGGTTTTGTGATGCGTTCCTCGAGAGACTTCAAAAAAGCTAAAACTTTGAAAATTCTTTATTGTACGTATGTTAGAAGTAATCTTGAGTACGCTTCACAGGTTTGGAGTCCTCGCTACAATATTCATATTAACCGGATTGAAAATATTCAGCGTAAATTTATGCGTTATCTCTGTTATCGGACTAAATTAAAATACAATTCAGATTCTTACCTCGATATTTGTAGAAAACATCATCTGGCTCCAATTCAAGTCAGACGCGAGGTTGCAGATTTGGTATTCCTTCTCAAAATTTCCTCTAATGTAATTGATTGCTCTGATTTACTAGCTCAATTATCATTTACAGCGCCCCGTAGGCTATTGCGTCATAATGCGCTATTCTCGCTCCCTAAGTCAAACACTAACTACAGACAAAATACGTTCCTCTGGCGTGCTTGTCAGAGATTCAACAATCTGCGTGGAGATATTGATCTTGACCTGTTTAGTACTGGTGATAATCCAGCGAAGAGATCACTGTACCGAGAATTTTTCTATGACTAGAATGGCTAAGTATTTCGACTTTCTTTTATTTATTATTATTTTTTTCTTTTTTAACGTGACTTGTTACTGCATGTCATGTTACAACGTATAGGGCTATGTATAATGCGAACTAATTCTGTTATTTAAGAGTGCTTTAACTGTTTTATTTGTTTATTGTGTCTTTTTGTCGACGAAAACCTATAATTGGCTTTTTTGTTTTTATATAAGATCCCTATTGTTAATTTAAAGATAGCTGTTGGTTTTCCAATGTTAATAAAATAAAATAAAAAATAAAATATTAGACACTCTCATATCATATCGCTGATATCACCACAATAAGGCATGCCCGTTTTCGGGCATCCAGAGTAAGAACAAAAGGCTCGCGACGGGGTTGTAAACTATTGTTTGTTTAAATGCGTTTGCGAGGTCTCGGGGGTGGATGGGCATTATATACGCGTCCGTTCGGTCCGGAAACACAAACGCGACTCCTGACAACTCACCTATTTTTTTTAGAAATAAAAACTTCTCGTTAAATCCGTTGTAGGCCTCCTGTCGTTTTTCTAACACGGATACGAATCTATCTACGAGAATGAGAAACGTGTTAATCCTGAAAATTTCACTCGCAGTCATTCTCATTTCTTCATCGGGTATTTCGTCAAATCTTTTTTTTCTTTTCGGTTGTCTTTTTCCGATATCTGTTATGTATTGCTTCGATATGCTTTATTCCATCGCCTTTTCTTTGAAATACTTGAAGTTCTTTCGTTCAGCTAAGAAAAACTAAAGAGTGATCCGTAAAGCTCGGCAAGGGTGATCAAATCTACGGTGGAAGCCTGAATTTGAACATTCACTTTATTTATTCTTTGCGAAAAAACATTCTACACAACAACCATTACCCCCGTTTCCAGTTTTTCTAAATTAAAAAGTATTCCCGCCGCTTCGTTTCGCATTACAGGCTTTTCGGTACAATATATATTCGGTATAGTTAATTAAGTATTCAATGCATGACCTAACATCTCAATAAATAATATAATGTTAATAGAATTTAATTATTAAGTAAATTAAATAATAGAATGTTAATTAAAATATAATATAATATTTAACGTAATAAATCAATTAAATAAATACTAAAGTAAAACTCAAATATAATCTAGGTATATTAATCAAAAGTTATTATGATGTTTCAATATATTATTTAATTCTGTGAGCAAAATAAAGGCTTTTTTATGATTTTTTTATGGCTCACAGTTATATCGATTAACAATAACTGACATTCAACACAAACAAAAGGGGTTGTTTTTAGTCTGTATACTACACGAGCTGATGCCCGCTCAATGTGTAGGGACCCGGACATAGCAGGGAGGCCTGTCTGACTGGGCAACGGTATTTCCATTTTTCCCCCTCCAAGAAAAAAAAGGGAACTTCAGATGGTTGTTGCTCTTGCCTCAATCATCACCTTGTTCGGTTCGGCAATTCCGAGCACGAACTTCCCGATTTCGAGTGCGATCCTTCCCTACATCCTGGTTCGGTTCGGCGATTCAAAGTGCGAACTTCCCGATTTCGAGTGCGATCCTTCCCTACATCCTGGTTTGGTTCGGCGATTCCGAGCACGAACTTCCCGATTTCGAGTGCGATCCTTCCCTACATCCTGGTTCGGTTCGGCGATTCAGAGTGCGAACTTCCCGATTTCGAGTGCGATCCTTCCCTACATCCTGGTTCGGTTCGGCGATTCCGAGCACGAACTTCCCGATTTCGAGTGCGATCATTCCCTACATCCTGGTTCGGTTCGGCGATTCCGAGCACGAACTTCCCGATTTCGAGTGCGATCATTCCCTACATCCTGGTACGGTTCGGCAATTCCGAGCACGAACTTTCCGATTTCGAGTGCGATCCTTCCCTACATCCTGGTTCGGTTCGGCGATTCCGAGCACGAACTTCCCGATTTCGAGTGCGATCCTTCCCTACATCCTGGTTCGGTTCGGCGATTCCGAGCACGAACTTCCCGATTTCGAGTGCGATCATTCCCTACATCCTGGTTCGGTTCGGCGATTCCGAGCACGAACTTCCCGATTTCGAGTGCGATCATTCCCTACATCCTGGTTCGGTTCGGCGATTCCGAGCACGAACTTCCCGATTTCGAGTGCGATCATTCCCTACATCCTGGTTCGGTTCGGCAATTCCGAGCACGAACTTCCCGATTTCGAGTGCGATCATTCCCTACATCCTGGTTCGGTTCGGCAATTCCGAGCACGAACTTCCCGATGTCGAGTGCGATCCTTCCCTACATCCTGGTTCGGTTCGGCAATTCCGAGCACGAACTTCCCGATTTCGAGTGCGATCCTTCCCTACATCCTGGTTCGGTTCGGCGATTCAGAGTGCGAACTTCCCTTCACATCTTCCGCTTCCCAATATCATAAGTCATAAGTTCGGCACTCGGCGGTCCGAGTGCGAGCGACCCTACCCGTCCGTAACCCCAAAGACCCCAAGATAGGTCCCGAAGTGGTGCGTACTGGGAACGTAAAGGGCACGTGGACCCTGTTGCCCATTTGGGGATATCATAACCGCTTGGTGCGCGTGCGCCATATCTAGATGTGTAACTTCGTAGGTCGAGTCTATAGTCAGGACCATTTATAGTGCCCTGTAATTAGATAGTATTACTGAAACAATAACGAGAACAACTCTTACCTCCTATCCGTATCCTTAATAGGATCCCTAGATAGTCCCTATACCATATTGAGTAGCAGAATCAGACACATTGCTAGGAGCAACAGACTACGTGTGAGATCCGGCTGAACTGATCCGAGAAGGGGCTGACCCCCTGTCACAAACGCAGGACTGTAAATCCAGTTTTGCTTGGAAAAGTACTGGTTTTGCTTAACTGAATTACTGAATAGCGACAAAATATGAGAGCGACTAGAAATACTGGCTTCATCTGGTAAAATTACTGAAATTCGCGATTAGAAATCTGAACTTTAAACAGCAACTTGAAAACCTTAAGACGAGCGAATGGCGACAGAACTCGGCGCGAGTAGGTATTTACCAAAATACAAGCTATCTCAGAGCTATAAGAGCGCAATTGCCTAAATTTTCGGCTTTTGCCTAAATTTATGCTTTTGGGCGGTAACGTTTTTCTACCCCTAAACCTTTATGGTATAAGACAAATTTGGTCTCATTCGTTTCCACACATCATAAACGATGCTTGTAGTTTTCCTTTTTTTGATAATCTGGCTTGATTGGTTAAAAATAAATAAAATGCTGGAGGGTTTTTTTGGTCAAAAAAGTGAATGTTTAGGTACTTATATTTACTAAAATACAAAATATTTAAAAAAAAAAAAACAAAACGCACGAGCATAGCTTTTCATAGTATCTCAAACATGTGAAAAAATTGTGAAAATCGGACAAGGTTTAAGGGGTGAAAAAGGTTACCGCTTATTGTATGGAAGCTCGCGCCCACACGATTCTCTTAATTCGAGTAACATAAAATACAAAACGACCGTTGGGTGTTGTTCTCAGATGTTCAACCTAATACGAAGGATAAAGCCCTGACCCACCACTTCGCCCAGACAGTCTTTATTTAGCTCCTACTTGGTGAGGTTTTAGACTCCCCACCCTCCCCAGATCACGTGTTTTTTTTTTGGTATTACAAAAAACAGAATATTATCTTTAAAAGGTACAGGTACCGTGGTATAATGTCCAGGCAGACCGGTAATTTATTCCGTGCAATGGCGGTCGGCGTCACACGACCCACGCGCGCGACGCATTTTGAAGAGAAAATTTCTTTAGGCGACGATTCTAAAAGAAAAGAGCGTTTATAGATTTTGTGTAGAATCTTCCTTAGACGAATAATTCATAGACGAAGTGTGCCCTTCAAAACGTCATCAGAAAGATACGCCACATTTTTTTCTTTGTGTGAGTACTGCATGCCCACATTATTTTTCTTTCCTTGGTCGGATGAACGGCGGTGCGCGCAGTTGCGTAGAACTGTACTTTTCTTCAAAATAAGCAATTTGAAATCATAGACCGTAGCAGAATTAGGATTCAACAAAAAAGAGGGAGTGGAATTTTCCCCCTCCTAATTGCAACATTTATCAATAATGGCGGTGTAAACAAATTGCGAAGTGATTATCTTGATAACATTAACAAATTTAATAGGAACATAGCATTTAATGAATAATTTAGTGCTTTTGTGGCGTCATTTCAGAGTCATTTGCCATTTTGTATTGTTTCTTCAGAGATGTTTTCGTACCAAAGCGCATTCGAAAAGTGATTGACTAAGATTTCCATAGTCAACGCACCTGTCAAATTTCTTGGGTTGGCGATGCCTGTGTCGGGGGCGCGTATTAGAATTCTATGAGTCATTATTAGGAATCGTCACTCAAGGACGTTCTAGAGTTCTAGGCTGTTTGAAAACTTAACGATTTTATAACGCCTTTTAACTGAGCAGATTATGATCAACACACAGTTGTAAATAATAGTAGTTTATGTGACTGCTACATAATGGAGGGCATTAATTAATTAAATAATTAATTTAATGCCTAATTATGTACAGTTACATACACTAGTTTATCTACACACATATCATAAGCTCTCTTTGATGTGTTCAGGAACCGCATGTTTGACCGGCATTGTGGCTCTGCAGTAGTTGGCGTTCGAAATTTGAATGTCAGTACCAACTTCACAGACAAAATAGGGGCGGCATGCAGGCGGGCGTCGGCGTTCGAAATTTGAATGTCATAATATGTAGAAAAATGACACATTATGGTCATAATGTGTAATTTTTCAGATAAGAAATGAGTTTTTACCAAGTAGTTTAACATTATGCTGATCGTAACGTGCGGTTTTTGTACGCAGTAAAGAGGGTTTATGATACGTGTGTAGATAAAAATGTTTATAGTCAGTTTTTTTTAATAAAAACAATACAATTTTTATTTTATTTATTATTATTATAAGCCAATTCTTATTTATGTATTTGTTTTTATATTTGTGGGTGTTCGTAATGAAAATTACACGTGATATCTCAAACCAAAAAATCGTAGGCATTCTTCGAGCTCGGATGACGACAACTTTTCGCCTCGTAACCGACAGTTTTACCGATTTACCAAATAATATAGCACTTGTTGCTTGGACATATAGAACAGAATTGTGTTTTTCCATAATACGGTGTTGTACTTTCCTGTTCCTGTACTTTTATGAATTACTTTGATACTAGCGGTTGGAAACACGTGTTCCCCTAGGATTCGCTAATTAGGACTGTCCGCCTCGGGGCTTTCCACTTTCTGATAAAAGACATGCTGGCCGGGTCTACCATTCGGGTATTTTCATAGCAATAATTATCTTAATAGAAAGACAAAACGATAGATAAATTTATAACCGAGTATGCGAGTTTCTCGCCTTGGAGTCTCACATACCGCCCACAATTGAATAAAATAAATATCTTGCCTGAAGAGAGCGTCTCCATTGTCGTCAGGGACGAAGATATTGACTCACCTGGTTGCTCATACTGGAACTTCCCTCCAGACTCAGAGCCCACTGAAATGAACAACATAGCACCGATGACCACACCTACTAAGGTAGCTACCGATCTGTCTCGTACTTCCCCTACTGCTCCCTTCATCACCATGGCCGCTAAGCTCCACCGTAGATGGAAATTGTCAGAGAGGCCAGCTGACTACTCCGCATTCAGTGAGCTGAGAGCCAGCATCAGACCCCACGCAGTTAAAGCATACTTAACTTCATGATAAATATCGAGGGTAACATCAGATATAACCCACGCGCGAAGGGTGGTTTCGAACCTCGAGTCACGCATCAGGGGCAAGAGTGTGTTGGATAGGAAGCGGCAGCTGCATTTGCAGATTACTTCCCCGATATTTTCCTCAGTGACAAGCCTGCGCTTGCTCCTTTTCTTGTAAACAGTTCCGACGACTCGCGCAGTGCTAACTACGTTCAAATTTCACATGGTCCCTTAGGGATGCAGAGTAGAGACTGAGGCAACTGAGGCTAATAGACCAAGGAGCGCACAAGGACCGGACAACGTCCATCCTTACTTTTTGAAGGTCTGTAGCGATCAGCTGGTTGTACCTTTGGGTCGTATTTTCAACCTAGCTCTAGGGCAAGTATCCTACCAGCTGGAAGCTCTCTCTAGTCAGTCCTATTCTCAAGACAAGCGACACTGCCTCTGTAAATCTAAATCTACCGTTTGCATCCTGAGATAATTGCCAAAGTTGTTCGAGTCAATCATATATGTAAAATCAGTCCGCATATTGCACCATATTTATGCGATTCGCAACATGGATTCAGGAGTCATCGCCAAGTAACCATCAAATTGCTTACGTTCGTGGACATCATCTGGACTTCCGTAAGGCATTCGATAGCATCGATTACAACGTCCTAATGAAGAAATTGTGTGCCATTGGATTTGCTCCACGAATGTTGGTTTTCTTCGCCGACTACCTGAAGAACCGCCAACAATATGTGCGATACGGCAGTTTTGAGTTCCAGTCGTACCACTTCGGGCTAAGCTAAGCTACCAGTCTAAGCCCGTCCTCGTAGGATGTGGTGAAATGTGGTGAGGTCGTGAGCATGGAAACTGCGTGGGTCCTCCGAGGCCTGCTGGAATAAACAAATTGAAAGTAAAGTTCCGAAGTAATATTTTCTGCTTTTGACTTTTTCATCTAGAATGCTTCGTTAAACTATTATATTATCAAACATGAAGGGTGTCTATGGAATCGGCTGATATATCAGGACCAACTCTTAACATCTACATGGATACCTTATGCTAATATCTCCGAACGAAACTTCGAACTTACCTGAAGTGAAGTTCGTTCTCAATTAAACGAAGAGCTCCGTTTAAAGATATTAGCATCCCTCGCTTCGTCGCTGTAAGCAGTACCCAATCCGTGAAATATGGTTGATATTCTCAGCACATCTCCGAAATAAATGACAGCGCCTGGAAGAACTGGGATGGGCGAGCTGTGATTTGTTAAATCTACCTTACGTTAGAAGTATTTTTTTTCTTCAAATAGAGTGTGAAACGGCTAGCCTATGAATGAAACTATACGTGTAGCTTATGTAATAACTTCAAACGAGGCTCTTTACGAGGCGACCGAGAATATTCTAAAAAAATAGAATATTCTCAGACTCCTCGTAAGTGAGATTCTTAAGCCAAGTTGAGTTGGTTACTTCTTCTTGAGTGATGGTGATAGTGCGCACGACTTATAGGGGTTATACGCCTGCAGTGGGGTAGCCGGGCCGACGATAGTCCCTTCTGTCCACCGGATACCCGGCAGATTCGGCACTTTTTCAGTATTCGGCCGAATAATGATGCCGGTACAGAGTAATGCCGGTACTACAAAAAAATATGTGAAAAGCCAATTTGCGAGGGATGGATATCAAGTGATACAGAATCGAGCACCAGTTTGGATTTGTAAAATAGTTACTTATTGCTAATAGTTACTAATAGTTGCTAATAGTTACATTTGAAAAGCGACACTTGGGTAATTTATGGGGTATTTAATTTAAGATGAATAGTTTTTAATCGCTCCGTGGTAGACCACTAGAGTGGGTTCACCATGTACCAATCAGATAATTATTCTAACCTAAGCACATTATCGGACGTTCCGGTAGTAAGTCCCGGCTAGGTGTACCCCTCCATCAACTGCAGTGAGCCAGCGTGGTGTAGTATGTCGCAATCTTACTAGTATCCGGGTAAATACCTGTGCCCCTCGCTGGAGACATTAATGGACTACATTTACAGTTTTAATCAAGCCCAGAACCCCTTTTCAGGTGAAAATTTTCTTCAAGCAATTATGCACTGCTGAGATTAAAGGATTCCGCCCATTTATGTAGATTCGCAAATGTTACTTAATACTCAAAGGGGTAGTTAGGTAAAATAGAATTGCCCAATTAAGGCGCACCTCGTTTGCGTTCAATGCATAACTTGAAGAATCAATCGTTCCTGAGAACAAAACAATATCTTATAAAATGTAGTTGTATTCGGTTAAAACCGGTTTTGCTTAAGTTCTTAAATGAATGCTTAAAGAATCAATCTTTCCTGAGAACAAATTAGTAGTTTATGTGACTGCTACATAATGGAGGGCATTAATACTCGAGAGTGAAGGTGAGTTTCATAATAATATCACTCGAGAGTTTTAATGCCTAATTATGTACAGTTACATACACTAGTTTATCTACACACATATCATAAGCTCTCTTTGATGTGTTCAGGAACCGCATGATTGACCGGCATTGTGGCTCTGCAGTTGTTTAGCTTGTGCTGTAGTACCAACTTCACGCAGGCGGGCGTCGGCGTTCGAAATTTGAATGTCAGTACCAACTTCACAGACAAACTAGGGGCGGCATGCAGGCGGGCGTCGGCGTTCGAAATTTGAATGTCATAATATGTAGAAAAATGACACATTATGGTCATAATGTGTAATTTTTCAGATAAGAAATGAGTTTTTACCAAGTAGTTTAACATTATGCTGATCGTAACGTGCGGTTTTTGTACGCAGTAAAGAGGGTTTATGATACGTGTGTAGATAAAATCTTTTAAAACGAACGAAGTTGTAGATACGGATGGATGGATTATGATAAGCTTTTTTTTTGTCAATTACCAGCCTGGCAGAAATGATCAGCCGGGTGAATCCATGGTACAGACTGCGCCAATTTTCTTTGGCCCTGAATAAGCTTTGACTTCTCGTGGTAAGGTGGCGCGAACTGTACCAACCACACAGTGTCTTCTCCCATAGTGGTCTAATGTAGAGAAGAGGCAAAAAAACGTGTTTTAAGTATTTACCGAAGAGAAAAATTTAAATGATCACCGAAATATTTTTTTCTTACCCAAAATGGGTAAATGATCACCAAAAGTTGCAGAAAATATCAGGGCAAAATTTCGCTCTCCCCTTTATCCTTCGTGTTAGGTTGAACAAGTAAGAACAATAAAAAATACTTAAAACATAAATTTAAGTACACAAAACATAAAAAGAAGTTTGGTGATCATTTATCTAAACACAATTTGGTGATCATTTACTAATTCTGGCAGTAATTTCGAATTAATTGGTAGTAAATTTAAAATTTTTTTGGTAATCGTTTAAACATAAGCCTTTACAGAAATAAAGAAATTTTGAATTTGTGCGAACATAAGTCCAGAGCTGCGGCGATGGACTAGCCCCATGTAAAATTTATTATGGGAAAAGGCGTGACGCTTTGTTTGAGTGATTAAAAAAGCAACCTTTCTGCAAAACCCTGTGAAGTTTCACCTTAAATTGCTTAGGCACATTACTTCAAACGCAAGTAAAAACTATTGTTTGAATCATAATCAAAATCAAGAATCTTTACTACTGTAGATAGATTTATTTATTTAGGTTTACAAAATGGATAACAATCATAAAATTACATTATTAGGATATGCACAACATAATGGTTCTCGACTGCTCTCCAAAGTATGTAAACTCAGGTAGCAACATCATGGTAGGCGGAACACAAAACAATATTAATATTTAATAATGAAAATACAACTTAAAAGCTTTAAAATTGACAATTTAATAATTATTCAACAATTAAATTCCCTGCACTATCAGAGATAGTCCATCTCTGCCCGTCTTTAAGAATCGTTTGAAGGAGCATTATCTTTCTCTATCCTAGATTTGAGCTTTGTATATATTAGTTTATTTATGTGTATTTATATTTTTATATAATATTTATGTACTTGTGTATGTAGTGTATCTAGCAGTTAGTTCAATAGTTCAGTAATATATGTATGTATCTTATCAGAGCACATAGGTCTATCCTGTATATTAAATTATTCTTATCAACCTTGGGTTTGCTGGAAGAGATCTCTATTTAGAGATAAGCATGCCTTTGTAGATGTCCTTTCTGTTTATTATATCTTATGTTGTTTTATGTGCAATAAATATATACGAAATATATACGAAATTATACTTAGATAATTACATTACAATTATGACGTTATATTAGATTGTTACAGGTCAGATTTAAATAAAATATCAAATAAAATTTAGTGTGGCAACGAACACAGGACAGGCGATTTATGGACGGATTTATAATATTTCTAACGATTATTATTATAAATGTTAATTTCATCACTCGCTTCTTTGGTTAAATTATTATAAAGTCATTGAATGAAATATTATTCCTATGCACAAGTACATTAAATGGTCTAAAATTACGGGTTCTTGTGAAGTAACTAAATTTTAACAGTTCAAGCAGAGGTGGACAATCATTATTATTATGTATCAAATTATGTAGATACTTCAAGTCCAATACCTTATACGTCACAGTTCAAAAGAGGCGATATTTAATTTGTTCATTTTGTCATGGTAACCAGTAAGTTCGCGGCCTAGATTACAACGCTATGATAATTTTTCATAGCAGCGAAACATTCAGAAGTTCTATGCTCTGAGATGGACAGCATAGAATGGCATATAATAAACAAATGTCTTTTTGCCTATTCTCTACATTTGACCACTGTGGGAGACAAAGGGCGAACAAACTCCCACAGATACTTTGATAGAACTTTGACAACTCCTGAAGATATCATGATTTTCTCCAATCATGCCTTAGAATGCTGGAAGAAATCTCTATTAAGAGATAAGCTCGCCTTTGTACATGTGTTTTCTTGTAATGAAAATGCTTAAATATTTGTGCGCAATAAAGAATAATTAATTATGAAATGATTTGGAATGTCCGGATTTTCAGACTTCCGGCTATTCCCCTCCATAGATGCGACCTCGACCGGATCTCGTGAAATTTTGTCAGCTGTTTCGATAATTATATGGCGTTTTATTGGCAATTCCGTTTTTGGATATTATGAAGCAGTAAAAAAGGCTTATGTTTAAACGATTACCAATAAATTCGAAATGACTGCCAAAATGGATGGATGTCCACCAAATTGTGTTTGGATAAATGATCACCAAACTTCTTTTTATGTTTTGTGTACTTAAGTTTAGGTTTTAAGTATTTTTTGTTGTTCTTACAAGTTCAACCTAACACGAAGGATAAAGGGGGCTTCGCTTCGCTCACCCCCTTTACCCTTCACCTAAGCTACCACAGTATTTTGCCCTGATATTTTCTGCAACTTTTGGTGGTCATTTAGCCATTTTGGGTAGGATTTTTTTTTTGTGTAGGTCATTACATTTGTTGCCGTAAAAAAATGGCGTAGCTACGCGGTTGCAAAGTTATTGGTGCGGCTATTTTCATACTCCACGTACGTGATCAGGTGCATACAAGTTTGTATGTGGTAACGA
Source organism: Argyresthia goedartella (assembly GCA_949825045.1). Classification (NCBI taxonomy): domain Eukaryota; kingdom Metazoa; phylum Arthropoda; class Insecta; order Lepidoptera; family Argyresthiidae; genus Argyresthia; species Argyresthia goedartella. The sequence goes on along the minus strand of OX463831.1, from coordinate 7,702,755 downwards.
GAGAAAATGCAATCGAGATATTTGTTTTTATAATGATTCCACTCGTCCATCCGACAAACTTCAAGGGGTCGGGGGTGTGACGGGGAAGAAAATAATGAAAACAAAAAAAGTAAAACTCTCTAGCTCTAATGCTTCAAAAATACATCTCCTGCACTGTGTCTGGCTATGAGAGGAAGAGAGAAAGAAAATGTGCGCGCGCACCTCTCGTTCGCCTCGCCCGATCACACTTTTCGTAACGCTCTCGTCACGCATTCGCCAGCTTACTCCCCAAGTCAAGCGTGCGTAAAGAAGTTTTACTTCAAAAACGCAAATTCCCTGTGCCGCTCGCGAGGTCTACAGTTCACAGAGCCACTAGTTTTTGGGCTTAGCCCTGGTACTTCAAACAAACAAACTCATTCACAGAAAAGTCAATACTATTCTGTGAATGAGTGGTAGTTGTAGGGTGATTGATGATGCTGAAAATTACTCAATATTATTTATATTTAAATACTAGCTGATGCCCGCAACTTCATCTGCGTGTTCCTAGGAATTATTATTAACCTAGATAACGTTACCCTCCTTCTGGTGCTGTCGGATAAAAAGTATCCTATATGTTAATCTAGCTCATAAACTACCTCTGTGCTAAATTTCATTCAAATACGTTCAGCCGTTTTAGCGTGATTGAGGCACAAACACACAACATCCAAACATTACTTCACATTTATAATATTAGTTAGATTAGTGTTTTATATTTAAATATTAGTGTTTTATTTCAAAGAGATGTGTATAGCATTAATTAATGATCTAATATGGTTAAACATTCCTTCACAAACCAGTCAATTCAACGTACCTTCACAATCCAGTCAATTCAAATCCACTCAATTCAACGTACTAAACTAACCCACTTTTTTCAATTTTTTGGGGAACATCCCTAGCTGACGAAACCTTATAACGACGGAGTGGTCTGCAATAAAAACTATATATTGTTCTTAGCGATTAACTCTCATAAAATAGTGTTGTCTCGCGTTTGATGTAGTGGGCCTGACGATGTCTCGCATGTTACGGCATTGTGGTCTTTGTTGAGTATAATAATATTGAAGTGAACGGTGGGTCATACATAATACATAATACATGCCTTTAATAGTGGTTTATACACTACTGGAATTGGTCCTGGCTCGCAAGCAGACGATGTCGCGATTTGTCTGCGGTAGTAGAGGTGCGGGAGGGGCAATATGTATTATGTTTCTCGACCGCGTAAAACTAGCGTCGTAGGGTGCCGCCGCGGGACTAAGGTAAATACGCCACTGGCTACGGAACCCTTACTTTGTGAGTCAAACCTGCACTTGACTGTTTTTTGCTCTTTCGGGAATTTAGCATGGACATAATCTGTGTCAGATGTGAAAGATGTTGAGACATTAATTTCATGCGTACTCGTTCACTCTACGTGTTTAAATATTTATTAAACTAAATGGGGTAGCCTCGCTCCGCTCCGCTCACTTGGATCGAGGCTGTGTTATTAAGTTGGCACCAAGCACAACCTAACTGTAGTATTCGGACAGAAAGAGACCTATCGGCCTAGAGACCCAGGCCAACTGCACACTGCTTACTTAGCATTTATTATTGTATAAAATTACCAATACAGTACACAAACTTTGGCCTTCACTCAGCGATTGAACAAAATCTGTGTATCCTGTGTGGGCCGACTGGTCTTTTTGGAGCAGCCCGTTTATTTGTTTGTTGTTGTTGTGGTTGATTTAAATAAGTGGCCTGCTGACAGCTCGTGGACAGAAACGAACCACATCAGCGTTATGATTTGTTAATTTACTAATCTTGTTGAATTAAACTAAAACTATCAACTCCCACATAATGTAAAAAAAAGTTTCAGTAAATAAATAGACGTTCTAATAAATATTTCTAATAAATTTATGTGACGACTCAAGAATCGGTGCCACGAGACAGAATATCTTAATGTAGGACCAAAAGCAATGTACCAATACTGCTCACGCCCTTTTACCGGAAAAGGGGCAGACAGAGATTAAAGAAAGACTTCCACTTGCTGCAGTTCATAGTAGAAGCTTTATACTTTTTCTGGTTGATCCTGGTATACACCTCTGTATTTATTCAACCTTTGCGCTTGTAAACCTATAATAATTTATAGAAATGTTTCTGTTTTTCGACCAGACGAGTTGGACCGTCTCTGGGAGACCAACACAATAGTAGGTCTTCTTAAAGTTTAAACTTCGTTAGTGAGTAGGGAAGACTTCGCGGGTAGCGGGGTGGTGGGGTGGAAGTTGGCAGGGTCCCTCCATCTGAACCCTTTTCTTAACCATCCTCTGATGAATCCATCAACTCGACTCGTAGAAAAATGTGCAAATATTATTGCACATTTTTTTTTCTCCTGTCAACTCAGAGATGTGAGCATAAAAAAATTGCTCTTGGTTACCCAGGTAGACCTAGTTGGCCCACAGAGACACTTTGAGAATAGTTCTGAACGATAGACGGGTTATTAAAGTGAAACGAAAAAAGAAAAATAAAAGGAATACGAATTTAAAAGAAAGTGACAGCGTTAATTACTTTCACATAAGAAAAAAAAGGGTGGGCAAACAATGCGCTCGACTCAAACTAAAATAACGTAGCGCTAAACCACAAAAAAAATAAAAAAAAAATCTACGCAATTTTGACAAAAATATTTTCAAGGAGAGTTTGCGCATACATAATATCTATTTTTTGAGTGTCATTTAAATTAATTAAGATTTCAGAATTGCAGGAAAAAATAAAACAATTTAGAGGTCTTTTCGTAATTAAATTTTATCAAGTAAAAATCACCCAATCGTTTTATCCTTCAGTGAGAATCTTAATCAAATACTCAATAAATGTTAACTTAAAAATCAAACCACGAATTTATGGTGGAGTAAATGGATTCGAAAAAAACCCCATTTTTAAAGTATCGCCTTAATAAACTGGCTAAACGTAGGCGAAATTGTGCCTTGCCACAGAGTATGGGAAAAGGCGTGACGCTCTGTTTTTGTAGATAGGTTGAATCAGGAACATCCCGTTGGCTGAAAGGGGTATGTGATTCAAGGAGACGTGTAATGTGACTTGGTGGGGAAAGTTTCCATTCGATTACTACCGAGAATGTTTGAAATCTGTCGGAGACGGGTGTTGATAGGGTGCCATGATGTTTGTACTGGGTATGTGGCACCTGGGTGTGTATCACCTTGGCAGGTAAGGCTAGAAAATAAAGGGAAATATTAAACTGCACATCAAAAATACTGATTTGCACTGCAAATATACTGATTTTCACAGATTATATCAGGGCAAAATACTGCGGTAGCTAAGGTGAAGGGTAAAGGGGGTGAGCGAAGCGGAGCCCCCTTTATCCTTCGTATTAGGTTGAACATGTAAGAACAACAAAAATACTTAAAACATAAAAAGTGTTTGCTGATCCTTTTGGCTGTGAAAATCAGTATTTTTGATGTGCGATTAAATACTAGCCAAAAATAAATGAGTACAACATTTGCAGATAATTTTAGAATATCAAATGAACTTACCTGAAAGTTCGATAGTAATTATCTTTTTTTTTTATTTTTTTTATTTATTATAAACAAGAAAAAAATCAATTTACAGTCTGTAGGACCCACAGAAACCATGTAGGTTTGTTCGTGGATCCGTGCTTACGCTAACTTAAATATTTGATATGAGTAAGTAGTACATAAATATTATTACACTAACTATTACAAAACTAAATAACACATGAACTATTTAAAAGTAAGGGCAGGGTTAGGGAGGGACTAGGGAGGAAAAGTAATTTTTAAGTCTATAATTAATATTTTTTGGTGAAAGTGAATTAATAACATCTGTGGGTAGACTATTTATTAATCGCGGAATCATGTAGGCGCGCGTCCAAGTGCCGTAGAAGTTGTTTGCGCGTGTGGTGGTTATTTTACCTTGAATCATACGGCGTGTGGCTATGGGGTGATTTATTTTTCGCTGAAAGCATTTGTCGAAGAAATCCTCTTTAAGTAAAAGATACTGTAGTTTGGTGTGAATAGGTAGTGTCTTACAATATGTGAAAAGTTTATATTTAATTCCAGAGTATTCGTGCCTAATGTTTTGTGGTACAATTAATTTAAGGAGTTTGGTTTGTAGGGATTGTATTGGATCCAAGTAAGTTCTGTGAGTGCGTCCATAGCTTGAGAGGCCATACGATACTGTGGAGTCGAAGAGTGCATGATATAGCATTAATCTTGTTTTAAATGGAATGCGGTTTCTAATTATATAAAAGGAAGCAATGAGTGCCCTATGCTTGTCACATACCCGTTGGATGTGGGGACCCCAATTGAATTTTGCATCAATCACGAGGCCTAAGTAAGTGTGTTTGTCAACTATTTCTATTGGAGGGCATTGACAATTATTTTTATTGTGCATACAATCATGTGTATGCGCAATCAGCTCTGTTGGATGAGTACCTTTCAAATATGGTGATTTAATGTGAATCAATTTTGTCTTTTGCGCATTAAGGGCCAGGCCCACATCGTGGCACCACTGACACAGGTTATCAAAGTCATACTGTAGGCCTTGCAGTGCAAGGTCTATATTATTATCTGCTATAATCAGACATGTGTCGTCTGCAAACTGGTACGGGGTGCTGAAGGATAGTACATTTACCATATCATTAACATAGGTAATGAAGTGAAGAGGCCCTAGAACCGATCCTTGGGCCGTGCCTTGGGTTACTGGTATGATACGGCCAGTGCTTTCTCCAACTTTGACACAGTATTGCCTATTCCTCAGGTAATCAGCACACCACGCTTGTAACGGACCTCTGATTCCACAGTTTGCGAGTTTGTTTGTAAGCAGATTGTGCTCCAATGTATCAAATGCGCGGGAAAAATCAATGAATAAGGCTAAGACCTGTTTTTTGTCGTTAAGCGAGTTGTTTATGTGATCTGTAAATTTGGATAGAAGCGATGTCGTACTTTTATTTGGCTGGAATCCGAATTGGTGATTGTTTATAATATTTTTAGATTGATAAAATGTATGCATCTGCTCACAAACAAACTTCTCGACTATTTTGTCTATTGACGATAATAAGGTGATAGGACGGTAATTTGAGGCACTGTCTCGTTTTCCTTTTTTAAATATTGGCCTAACGCAACCTATTTTAAGATCATCAGGGTATTTACCCGTATGTATGCTGGTATTAATAAGATGCGCTATTGTACCTGCTATTTTCTCACTAATGGCTTTAATGTCTAGAACCCTAATTTTATCCAGGCCTGATGCTTTTCTGCCATTTAAATCACATATAAGTTTATGGATTTTTCGTGGCGTGGCTTTTCGGAAGCGCATACTGACATTCGCAACAGTGTTGAATCTGGTTTCATCGAGAATGTTTATTTTGCACTGAGGGCTGATCTTTTTCACGGATTCATCAAATTCTGCAGCAAATCGATTGGCTATTTCAGTATTTGAGATGTTTAGAGGACTGAACGCATCTATTATTGCATCATCGATATTCTTACAAGTTCTACCGCATATTGAATTGATTATTCTCCATAGATTTCTAGGATTGGTATAATTATCTTTGATTTTATTTTGATAGTATAGGTTTCTGTAAAATTCAATGATTTTGTTAGTTTTATTTCGAATTTTATTATATTGCAGTCTAAGGTCGTGATTTGTTGGGTTTTTTCTCCAGAGACCAAAGAGAATATCTCTTTTTTCACTCAGGTTTAGGATATTTTTGTTTATCCACGGTTGCCGACTTCTAATATGATCACGCTTTTTCTTGGTTTTTGTGGATAATTGTATGGCTAATTGAAACGATTCTTTGATAAATTCAAAGATATCCTTAGCTGTATTCATATTGGCTGAACGGTTCCAGTCAATATTGTTCAGATATTTTAATAATTTGTCACGATCTACTATCTGAGTACATTTATCCTTTTCGTCACCCTGTATGTGAACCCTGCCGGGCGTAGGCGAGCCAACAAAGGTAGCTATCGTGACGCGGTGATCAGCCAGCACAGTATCGACTGCCGCTGTGTATGCATCTAACGTGTGACAACGAATAAAAATGTGGTCAATGCAAGATTTTGTTATCTTATCACGGCGCGTTTCAATACGGGTGTAGTCGGCGATGCCACACGTTAGACCACACACAGATAGCATATCTATATAAGAATTTCTGTGAGAACTGTTTAACTTAAGATCGATGTTGATATCACCCATTAAAATAAGGCACTTAGAATCTGTGAAGCACGAGAGTAAATGGTGTAGTTCATTATTAAAGATTATTTTATTTTTATGTGGTGGACGATAGATTATACAGACTGTTAGTAGTTCATTTGTGGGTGATTTAACAATGCCAGTGATGTTTTCAAAAGTGTGGGTTATTTTAGATTTTAGTGTGAATTTGAGATAATTACGAATGTACATGATTATGCCACCTCCTTTTTGATGATTACGTAATCGCGTATGCATAGTATAGCCAGAGATTTGGAAAATATTTGAGATTTCATCTGAAATACCTGCCTCGGTAACTGTTACTATATCTATATTATTTGGACAACTATCTATTATTTGAACAAGTTTGTTAAAGTTTTTCAACATCGATCTTATGTTTACATGAAGACATGATAGACGAATGCATTTTTGAGGTAAGACTTGGAAAAAGTGGTTTATGTTTGAACAATTAAATAATTCAGCCATATTGGCGTTTTCTGCTATTGATGCGTTGAATTTTAGGTATAGAACTTAGGATAGATAAGTTGTGAAATAAGGATATTATTGGAGTAACATGTCAATGTCTTTCACTGAGAATATTGGGATAGCTTTGGCGTCCTTATTTTTTCGTGCTAATATCTTTCCTTCTTTACACCACACATATTGAAAGGTCGGGCGTAGTTTTGTACCGGCTAGATAAAGCAGCGTCTTGGTGTTGTGAGATAATGCTTCCCTGATGTAGACACGGTCTGCTGATGACTCCGTTGAAGCGGACGAACCGAGGATGTTTCCCACCGTAGGCTCCTTGTCTCTGCTAGAGTTCACCCACTGATCGCGGCTAGATTTCGAACGCATTTCGCAGAGGATTATTCCCGGTTTCTCTTTACGGGGTGCAGAGCGACGGGCAGTCATAACGTCGTTTGCGTTGACATCTAACTTTGACGCTACTGCCTTTATCAGTAAAGATACGTCTTCCTGTTCGGCCGTTTTCGGTAATCCAGCTATTTCCAGCGATGTTGATAGTTGTTGTTGTTCAAATGCATGCTGTCGCTGTTCCATTGCGCAGATTCTCAATTCAAGATTCTTGTTATGGTTTGTTAGGTCTATATTTTTATTTTCTAGTTGTTTAATCTTTGTGTTCTGGCTTCTGAGGGTCTCTTCTAGTCCAGACACCTGATCGCTAATAAATTCGAGGGAGGTTTGGAAGCTTTCTAATTCTTGCTTTATAGTTTTTCTCATTTCGAATGTGATGTTAGTCAGCAGTTTATTGACATCAATGGTGACGGATTTTCTTGCCTCGTCATTGTCAGTATCCGGCTCATCGTCGGGTATGAAGAAAGAGGAACGTTTTGACATACCTCCCAGGCACTCCTCGCAGCTCCATTCTAGACCGTTGGTGGCGCGCAGTGCAGCAATCTGCTTGGTTGAGATGTTGGCGCATTCGGTGGTTGCATGCACACACTTCTCACATCTGCTGCACTCTATTCCAGGGGCTTTTTTAGTAATGTTTTTGTTACATGTTGAGCACTTTTTTAAAGTCATTTTATAAAAGTTCAGTAATATGGGTATATAGTTTAATAATAACCAGTAATACGTCTGTACTAATTGACAGCTCGAAGCGGAATTCCCTTCTTTCGTCGAGGAGATTTATTGTTAAAACCATGTAGAAAGTGCTAAATACTTAGCCCTCTTAGATAGCAATGAGGATTACAATAAGGATATGAACATACCATCCTACACAAAAGAAGATTTACTTTGGTGGCGAGATAATATATTAACCTCAACAAAATGTATAAAACCAAATATTGTAATTCTCGAAATATTGACAGACGCTAGTACTACGGGCTGGGGCGCCGCTTGCGGTAGCGAGAGAACAGATGCCTTGTTACCACAAAACATATTAAACAGGGTTTAACCTCAAAACAAATGTCAAATCCCATACATTTTTATTTTAAACAAGTGTTGAACAGGAGTTTATTTTTTGTGGCAAGGCCCATGATGTTTGTACTTTGTATGTGGGTATCACCTTGGCAGGTAATGCTAGAAAATAAATGAGTGCAACGTTTTCAGATAATCATAATCCGTGTTACTACAAAAATGCTAGACATAGTTTAACCTCGAAACAAATGTCAAATCCCATACATTTTTATTTTAAACAAGTGTTGAACAGGAGTTTATTTTTTGTGGCAAGGCCCATGATCTTTGTACTTTGTATGAGGGTATCACCTTGGCAGGTAATGCTAGAAAATAAATGAGTGCAACGTTTTCAGATAATCATAATCCGTGTTACTACAAAAATGCTAGACATAGTTTAACCTCGAAACAAACGTCAAATCCCATACATTTTTATTTTTAAACAAGTGGGCTTATTTTTTGTGGTAATACCTAACGTCCTCAAACATACACATTGAAGGAAAAGGATGTCTTCATAACATTCTTTTATTTCAGGATTTGGGAAGTATCTCCAAATTCAAATTAAAATTTCTTTATTACTGAAAATATTACATATGACTTTTTTTGCTTCTTCTACACTTTGGGCCACTGTGGGAAAATAAAAGAGAATAAACTACAACAGTTTTTTTTCCATTATTAGGAATAGCGCTTTGAAGATGGGCTTTTGACAATACCCAGCGTCTTAAACGTGCTACTGGCGGTGTCCTTGCCGGAGCAAGAGACAGTTACAAAACGACCTTGGATGTCCCTCAAACTTTGCTTTGTCGGCTCTGCATCCTTACTCAGCAGAATACATCTCCGCCCTTTATCGTGATCACGTACCTGCTTACAAGTTACAAGTAATTATCTCACTTGAAACTACCATTAGCTTGACCTCAAGGAGCAAAGGGCCACCGTGAAAGGGTCAAATCGGGACCCTAGAAGTAAATAAACACAACTCCACTCAAACTGAGTTGGGACTACGTAATACCTTAATTAAAGTTGACTTGGAGTTATTTAGTTGAGATCCTACGTCACCTAAATGCATCTAAATTCCGTTTTCTAGGATTGCTCGAGCTGAGTCGAGCAAGATTGCCACGACTCGGTGCCATGTGAAGTTTAAAATTAACATTCATGCATATGCTAACGTTTTTAAAAGCTTATAGCTACACACGTATCATAAACCCTCTTTACTGCGTACAAAAACCGCACGTTACGATCAGCATAATGTTAAACTAATTGGTAAAAACTCATTTCCTATCTGAATATTGAACATTATGACCATAATGTATAAATTTTCTACATATTATATGACATTCAAATTTCGAACGCCGACGCCCGCCTGCGTGCCGTCCCTACATTGTCTGTGAAGTTGGTACTGCAGAACAAGATAAACAACTCAATGCCACAATGCCGGTCAAACATGCGGTTCCTGAACACATCAAAGAGAGCTTATGATATGTGTGTGTAGATAAACTAGTGTATGTAACTGTACATAATTAGGCATTAAAACTCTCGAGTGATAATATTATGAAACTCGCCTTAGGCTCGTTTCATAAACCCACTCCCTAGTATTAATGCCCTCCATTATGTAGCAGTCACATAAACTACTATTATTGAACTTGCAGTGTATGTTGTTTGTATGTTTAAACATAAACATTTACATACAGGCACATACATTGCTTCTGACCCCACACTCAAACAGCGACGTCACACACATATTTTTTGCTTTACCCCCAGCCGGGGATCGAACCCGGGACCCCTCGCATTTTAGGCAAAGCCACAACCACTGCGCCACAGAGTTCGTCAAAGTCAAGTATGTACAAATGTTGTATGTTGAGGTCAAATCTTTCGGGTCAAAATTAACCCACTTCCCGAAATCCGATTGAGCTGAAATTTTGCACGCATATGTAAATCGGATGACAACACAATATTTTGATAACATGGAGCTGATCGGATGATGAAGCCGGAAGGTGGCTGTAGGAACTCTGTAATAAAACGACGCAACCCTATCGAGTTTGGGCGCGTTTGATTCGTCTTGACATGTCCTTTGGTCCTATATGTCCAGCTTTGCCAGCTTTGCCAGCTATGACGACAGCACCTTCTTTGCGTCGTCACAGCTGGCAAAGCTGGCCAGTACGAAGATGCAGTCTGCCGCCACCGTGGCTGTACAAGTGGTGGACGGCGGCCAATGTCGGAAAGACCGCCGCTCTGCTCACCGGCCAACAGCGTGTCTTGCCGCCGCTTCTACAACTGCGAGGACAGGACGACGAGTGTCAGCCGATGGTTCAATACCTCGGCTGCTCCATCGATCGCTCGTTGCGCATGGCCCCCATGGTGGACCATTGCATCAATCGGGCCAAAGCCGCGCGGGCGATGCTCCGGCCCGTCCTGACCTCCTGTCTGCCAATCCGAGCCAATCTGCGGCTATACAAGTCCTTTATATGCTCGCGGCTCACTTATGCGGTGCCGGCATGGTACGCGCTGCTGTCGACCACTAATAAGTCACGCTTGCAGCAGCTCCAGTGGGAACGGGGCGGTACGTGCGGAACGAAACCATCACACACACACACACGTGCAATGTGCATCCCCGTCGTGGAGGAATTCATGGCGATGCTGACAACAGCCGCCACAGTCTCCTCCATGGCATAGCCTCAATTCACGCACGACCCCCCGAGAGAAGGCCTCTGCCCAGAGAGCGTCTCAACATCCCGCTGTCACCGGTGAGGGCCAGGACCCAGCCACAGTCGAGAAGGGACCTCCAACGACCGGGGGGAAGTAGCTCCCCTGCCTAGTCTTGGTCCCGCAACCGAGAAGAAAATCACTCTTCTTGCGGATCACATATGTTGATTTCACGGATTATTTTACAAAAAAAAAAAATATTTAAAAAAATTAAAAATTTCAAAAATGTATACATACTAACTACGTAAATCTAGCAACTCTAAAGTAGCCACGAGCCCTCATCTTGAAGAAAAGAAGTGTTTTCCTTCATCGAGCTAGCCCTCAAGATCAAAAATCAAATCAAAATCAAAAATCATTTATTTCCATAGGATGTTGTTACATCACTTAGATCCGTCATTACATTTTTTTGGGTGAGTTCACTAACACAATGGCGGAATCTGTGGAGAAGAGCTCACCGAAGAAACTCCACAGTCGTCGCATCTTTTGCGTTTCCTTTTTTAAATAAAATATTGTCAAATTACAAAATGAATGCTATTTCTTTTGCCGCAATAACAACAAATATTAAAAAACAGAATAAAATAAATATTTAAGGAGGCTCCCATATAACAAACATCATTGTTTTTGCTCATTTTTAGGGTTCCATACCCAACGGGTAAGAACGGAACCCTATTACTAAGACTTCGCTGTCCGTCCGTCCGTCCGTCCGTCCGTCCGTCTGTCACCAGGCTGTATCTCAAGAACCTAGCTAGCTAGAGAGTTGAAATTTTCACAGATTATGTATTTCTGTTGCCGCTATAACAACAAATACTAAAAAACAGGATAAAAGAAATGTTTAAGGGGGCTCCCATACAACAATTCTTTCAATACCACATACACACTTATGGATGCACCTGGTTACGTACATGGAGTGTGAAAGTAACCGCACCAATAACTTTGTAAACAATATTTTGCTGTGTAAAATCCAAACTATTCACTCCACACCATCGCTTCCATTGAACGGTGGTACGGAACCCTTCGTGCGCGATTTAGACTCGCACTTGACCGGTTTTTTGTATCACATTCATCACTCACACTCACGATCCATTACGTCACAACATCTAATGTAAATGGCTTCGCTGGTGTATTTAACTTTAGGATGGCAAGCCAAAACACAACAATCAAATTGAGAACTTAATCTAGCCAGGCCTCGGGTCTAGACTAGTTCCAAATTGCAAATAGTTGTAATTGGCGGCCAAATCTCTGCAGCTATTTCCTGTGTAATAGAGAGAGAATGTCGAAGAGAACTATTTCTGCAATTTCTTATTTTGATACCTTGTTTGTTATTATTCATGTGTACCTTTAAAAGATCGACGAGGCTTTCATAGCAGGCGGACGGACGGGCGCAAGGGTAGTAGGATATTAGCCGATCATAGACACAAATATCCTCAGCACATTACAATAATGACACTTATATGTAATTATTGTAATGTGCTGAGGATATTTGGCCCTCGCGGAACTCTGTGGGCGCGGGACCATTAATATTTGGCTTGAAGAGGCGATAGACGTGTTCATGTACAAGAACTTACCTTACCTAAATAATTTACAGGGTTCTCTGGCTAGAAAATCCCTGAATCTGAAAACTAAATCTATGTCGACCGCAAACCGTTTAGATCTGTTCTAGTACTTTGCTTGTTATTTTATAGGTATATATGTATATAGTTAGCAACCGACCCAGTTACCAGATTAGTATTTAGTCAAGATTTTGTCATGTGGTGTGGCGTTCTTGTTTAGCCAGCTATGGAATAGTTTTTTTTCAAAGTCCAGCAGATGACATTGTAGTCGGAACTAACATTTTTTTCCTTTGGCGCATGATGAATGTGATAATTATATTGCTAAATTAAATAATCTAAATATGGGTAAAGGATAGTTAAACAAACAATGATTTTTTGGTAATATTTAACTTTCGGGCTAGCGAGATATTTATAAGAAAATGTAGTTACATTTACTGCATTTATTGGTTCTAGCATTGTAATGGTACACGAGAGTCGGTACATTAGATACTTCATTCTGCGTGATAGAGGGCTAGCCCAACGCCGCGCTGTTTTGAATACGAGAATCGGTTCAGATAACGTTTGGGGGTTTTGCATAGCTTACTGGCAAAGTTTGGAAAAAAAAAAAGACGCGTGGGTTCATTCGTGGAATTTCAGATCAGGTCAAGTTTTTTTGTCGCATTCCTGCGAGATGTGTAGAGATGAGAGCCGATTTGGCTGCGCGTTGAATAAAATTATGAATAACTAAATAATGAAAGGTTATTACGGAACGGAGAAAGCTATTATGTTGATTGCAAATATACAATTGCGATTGAGGTATGATATGGAGAGTCTGACACCTCTATTTTGAATATCATTCTAGAGGTCTTTGCCACGCGCGTCTAGCGGTCGGGAAATGCTTAATTAATCGCAACAAGCTTTTATTGGTCAGCGATCAACAGATTCTGTGTATCGGCAGTACCAAATGATTTGAGTGATAACCTACGGTTGATCATAGTGAATATGCGTACACACAATTTGTAGAACGGCGGATCTGCATGGCATGGTTGAAATTGGACCCTGTGTAGTTAGTGATAAGAAGCTTCGCTTGGGCAGAGCGTTACGCAAAGGACGCTATTTTTTCAGACATGTGAGGTATATAAATACCAGAGCGTGGGAGGGGAGGTCATTCAGTCTCCGCGTCTAGCCGCTGTGACAGTCGTCTTCACGAGTTCTAAACAGTTTTGGCTGCCGTGTTACGCGTCAGAACTATACGAATTGGTGATTGCGAAGTTTCAGTGGGTTTTCGTGAGTGTCTGAAGCGCCGAGATATACCTCGGTTCCTACCTTTATATCAACCTACCCCTAATTCCAAAACTATCCTTGGGTCGTTAGGAAAGAACTTGTAAGTCAATTATTCTGAGTCTGAGTCTGGGCTTGGAGCGACCCTAAATTCCTTTTTCCTTCACCATAGGGTTCCTGGATTGGCTCTTAGGATATTCGCGGGCTAATCCTCTCCTCATTCCTTTAGAGTAGCGAGTTTTGTAATTCCCACACACACAGTCGTTAAACATTCAAGCACATTCAAATCAAACTCAACCATTTTCGAGTGGTGTCGATAATGGACGTGGTATAACACTAGGTTTTTAGACTAGGCTAGACAGGAGTTTAGTTGCGGCTAAACCTAGGTTGTTAGGGCATAGGGAGACTGTTTGATCGATGCGGTTCCGCGGATGGAAATAACAAATTCAGAACAAAGTTAAACCGGTGTCAACACAGTTAACATATACTGTTGATATTTTGACATTTGAGTGTTGTCGGGGACGCGCGAAGAGATCAATTTACAGTCTAAAGTTCATTGTTTAGGTCCGGGTAGGTGTTTTGCATTGCCTTGGGTCAGATTGGATTCAAGTTGCATTTTTAAATTAAATGTAAATTTCGCTGGATATCTAATGTGTAAGTTGAGTCGGTATATATGATTTGGCTCAGCCCAGGACGTGCTGCGGCTAGTGGAATTCATAGTTCGGTATTTATCGAATTATGCACTTCGCTATGGTGTGGGTTAGATATCCTAAAACAATAATGCTTGCGTTTCGATAACATCCAGCTCAAATTGCGCAGAGTTGAAGGTTTCAAAACGTTACGGACCTTTTGAGGTAACCGCTAGTTCAGAACCCATTTCGGAACTCAAATCGCAATTGTGTAAACCGGTCTTTTCGGATCGTTATTGCCGTGAACAAAATACATAATTGGAACCACCACAAGCCGCTACGAGCGAGCACATGAAATATAATTGAGTACTCACGTCGTAAAACTACGACGGATATCTATACTATAACTGTGATCGATCACTAAAACTAAAACTAAAACAAAAGATGTTCCAAAGCGCTCACATATACAAAAACCAGATGGTGCCATCACATAAAATATAACAACGATCGTTTTAGCGCAATACACCGCTGACTGATGCGAATTACCGGCTCGCGGACATATATGCTTTCTCTGTCTAACTAGAAACTGTAATTTCTGAGCCAAGCTTCGTTCGACTATTGTGCGCCTAACGGATTTCTCGACGAACGAGAAATTCAGACTTATCATTCTTACTTACAAAACTTACAGCCGAATCGGGTCCTCTCATTTTGGGATAGATAGAATAGACGATCATAGCTACTGTTAGCGGCGGCTCAGACCTTGCCCTGGGCCCGTTACAGATTTTTGGTGCCGAGACGGAAGGATATCCTAGATAGTCTGATACCTAGATATTCCTAGATATTCTAAAAGAATCAAGGTCTAACGCGTTACTTTTAAAAATAACACAACGTAGAAACGATTTTAAACAGTTCAGTTTGTAAATAAGAAATAAGCAAAAAAGGGGCTTTGTTTTCAGACGAGCTACGGCGGTTTAGTGTTCAGGATGGCCGGCCGGCGTAGAAAAAACGATAGTCGGGTAGCACAAAATTTACTTTCGCACACAAGTGAAATGGCGTCAGGGCAGGTGACGCAATTGTTATCTGAAATAGTGAATAGATTAGACAGTTTGGAACGGGGTTCCAGCGCGAGCAATGCTAGTAGGACTTCGGACAGACAGACTGATAGACAGGAACTAGAGACGTTTGAACAATCGGTAGAAAAACGTCAATCATGCATTGTGAAAATGACACAGAAGTTGCCGACATTCGATGGGCGGAATTCGGAAAATCCGATGATTTTCTTAAGAGATTTAAAGGCTTATATTAAAGTCTCGGGAGATACTTCTAGGGCTTTGATATGGGCAACGGATAGTTTGGTAGGAATTGCGAAAGTTCGAATGAGCATATACAGAGACTCATGGCGAACCTATTCGGATTTTGAAAAAGATTTCAGAGAGGTATTCTGGGGTGATAATGAACAGGAATTAATTAAGCAAAGATTCCTAACTGCGAAGTTTGATTCTAAGAAAGGACAAAGTATGGAAGAATTCTTTGCCTCTCAATTGAATAGCATATATGAGCTTACGATACCGTTTACTGATACGGAGAAAATCAACACGATTTTCAGACAGTTGCCGCGTGATATTCAGGTAGCGTTTTTTGCTAGGAAGGAGACTATGACCATACGGGATGCGGTCGAATTCCTTCGGCATTTAGAACGGAATGTCGATGGGGAATTAAGTGCGATACATGATTCGGAACCTATGAATACTAATAACGTGAGGCGGGATAGCTATATGCGTGGGCAATATCGAGCTATGCGGGTAAATACGTTACGTTATAACGCGATAAGTCGTAGTAATAATTATAACGCGGTAACGAAGGGGCGAAACGAATTTGGGACGCGTGGTCGCGGTTATTTTCGCGGTAGAGGCAGGCAGCCTAGGCCTAGCTTCAAGGCAATAAAGTTTCAGAGGGGCAATGATAGTTCAGGAGATACAGAGGCAGGGCAAAGTTCAAGTGACAGGAATAATGCGATAAGTCAGAATTCAAAAAACTAGTGGACTCGCGCGGGTCGTTCGCGCTCAGATATTTATTACGGTTCGGGTGGACAGCCGATCGAATTGGGAAAAAGCATAGACTGTATGATTTGTGTAATTTGGATTCGAACGTGGGTGTGAATGAATTTATTCAATTACTAGCGCATAAAGCGCACGGATATGCCGTGTGTTTAGATGAAAAATCTAGATCGAATTGTAGAGATCGAAATGACAGACGTTTACATACGATATTCAGAGACGACGATTCGACTGAGTGTGGGCGCGAGTTATGTAGTACTTTGACATTACCTGAGATAGATGTGCGTATTGGGAATATTGTTGTAAGGAGTTTGATTGATTCGGGGAGCGAAATCAGCGTAATAAGTCGGAGAGTGTACGAAGAAGTATGCAGTCAATTGGGAAAACCGACGGAAATACCGATTCCAAGTTTGAGAATCACAGGTGCGTTTGGAGTCAGTAAGGAAAAGGTTGATAAATTAGTAACGTTACCGTTAACGATAGGTGAATGCGTTATCGATACTCCAATGCTAGTATTAACAAGGGTGCCTAAAGATTTAATTTTGGGGTTTGATTTTATACAACAGACGCGAGCCAGTTTAACGTGTGAGGGTAATAAGAGGCTAATTATACGAAGCGCCGGGCGGATGTGTGAAATATCATTAGGTACTGGCCCTAATCAGGATTTTTGCTGTTGTACAATGGAAGTACAGAACCAAGATACCTGTAGAAATATGATAGAGGAATATGTGAATAATTCATCAATACCTGTTGAACACAAAACAAGGTTATTGCCGGTGTTAAATAAACATGCAGAGTTGTTTAGCGATAGGATAGGTCGGACAAATAAATATATACATGAGATAAAAATGAGAGATGAAACGCCTTTCGTAAAGCGAAGCTATCCCATACCGTTCGCATATCGCGATAAAGTAACAAAACGTTTGGAAGAGATGGAATTGATAGGTATTATTAGCAGGCAATCTACGGATTTCAGCAGTCCATTGACTTGTACATTAAAGAAAACAGGAGAGGTCCGTATTTTGCTAGATGCACGACAATTAAACACTGGAATGGTCGGGGAGGTTGAAACCACACCTTTAATGAGTGAGATATTGCAATCCGGGCGCCGGATAAATTACATAGGAGTTATTGATATCAAAGATGCGTATTTTTCTATACCATTATCAGACGAATCTAAACGATACACGGGTTTTGTATATCAAGGCAGAAGTTATGTTTACAACGTTTTACCTCAGGGGTTGAAAACCAGTGTGGGTTCATTTTCGAGGGCGATGGACTTAATTCTAGGGCCAGAGGTTAGGTCATATTGTTTAAATTTTGTTGACGATTTGGCAATTTTAACTGAGGGTGACTTCGAACAGCATTTGTCTCAAGTGGACACGGTTCTGAGTAAATTGAAAGACGCGGGCTTCACATGCAAACTAAAAAAATGCGAGTTCGCACAAAAAAAGGTTAAGTTATTGGGGCACATTTTGTCTACACAAGGTTTGCAGATGGACCCGGACAAAATTGAAACACTTAAATTATATCCGTCACCCAGAACTGTCAGGCAATTGAGGGCGTTTTTGGGGTTCATAAATTACTTTCGGAGGTTTATAAAAAATTTTGGAACATTAACACAGCCCTTGTACAATTTATTGCGGTCTGGAGTCAAGTTCGTCTGGAGTGCGCAGATGCAAAGTGCTTTTGACGAGATAAAAAATCAATTCTCAGAAAGTATAATTTTGAGTCAGCCATTGGCGGGAAAAACATATTATGTTCAATGTGACGCCAGCGCTATAGGAATTGGGGGCTATGTTTATCAATTAGATGAATCGGGCCAGGAACTAATAATAGGGTTCTGTTCGCAGGCATTCAAGGGTGCTCAGACGAGATGGGCTACCAGTGAACAGGAAATGTATGCAGTTATATACACTTTAAAGCGATTTGAGATATACTTGCGGGGAGAAAAGGTTATTATTAGAACTGATCATAAAAGTTTGACGTTCATTAAGTCGTGGACTTTATTGGGTGCACGCGTAACGAGGTGGATTATGTTTTTAGAGCAATTCGATTACGACATAGAATTTGTGCGAGGGACTGATAATCAAATTGCCGACACGCTAAGCAGGCAGATAGCGGGACCTGGAGGCATGATTGACAGTACAAATGTTCAGCCGGGGATATTCTGGTTTCAGGCATCGAATACCGCAAGTGTTATTTCGAGTTTACGGGACATTGCGAGATTACAAAGCGAAGATGAGCGGTTAAATCGAATTAGCGGTTGTATCAGACGTAATGTGGTAGATACCGGAACGAGAGGGTTTGAAAATTACAAGCTAGTAGGTGATACGTTATATTTTCACGTGCCGAAGCGGAACGTACAGTTGCTAGTAATTCCGAAATCACTACAGGAGGAACTAATTTTACACATACATGAAGAAATAGGTCACTACGGCAGATATAAAATATTAGCACTGATGAAGGACAGATATTATTTTCTTCATATGAGTAGGGTGATTAGCGCGGTGATAAGAAGTTGTGACATATGTCAAAAGGTCAAACCAAGTACTAACAATACCGTTGGTCCTTGTACACCGGTGTTGGCGGAAAGGTTGGGTGAGAAAGTTTTCTCGGACCTTTATGGGCCATTGCCCGTAGGTAAATTCGGATATCAATATATATATGTGATTCAAGACGTGTACAGTAAAGTAATAAAATTATATCCAATGCGAAAAGCGACAGGTAGGAGCGTGCTCGCTTGTACAAAGAGATTTCATAGGGAAATACCTATCGAAACTATAATTACGGACTCAGGACCACAGTTCATATCGAAAGTTTGGGAATTTGGACTCAAACAGCTGGGGATTCGGGTCACTCATACGTCGGTGTATTGTCCAAATTCTAATAGCGTAGAAAGAGTGAATCGCGAGCTAGGTCGGCTGATTAGAACTTATTGCGGCGAAAGTAATCGTAGTTGGGTAGACGTGTTACCGGACATTCAGAATTGCTATAATAATATCGAACACACAAGCACAGGCTTTGCGCCTAATGAGTTAGCGTTTGGTAGGCGGGAACCGTTAACTATTGACAAGGAATT
Organism: Argyresthia goedartella; assembly: GCA_949825045.1. NCBI lineage: Eukaryota > Metazoa > Arthropoda > Insecta > Lepidoptera > Argyresthiidae > Argyresthia > Argyresthia goedartella. The sequence goes on along the minus strand of OX463831.1, from coordinate 7,683,356 downwards.
AGGCGATGAATGGTTATTAGGCCATAGTGTGCGAGATTCGGAACAGGTGCGGAATGTAGCGATAGAAAACTCTAAAAGTTCTAGTGAACGACGTAAGCGACAGGCGGACAAACGGCGTAAGTTAGAGGTCTATCGTATAGGTGATTATGTGAAACTTAAAACTTTTGTGCGTTCAAATAAAGAACATAAAATCATGCGGAAATTTTCGTTGTTGTATAAAGGGCCTTATGTTATTTCGGCAGTGGTATATCCTAACTGTTATACGTTAGTAGATCCGGGTTCAAATGAGATATTGGGTAACTTCAATACTATAAATATAGCCAGGTATTATGTGAGGACGAATAAGGGCGTAGATAAATAAGATAGTGTATAAAGGTTATATAATTAAGCTGTAAGCTGTAAATTTGAATAACTACTTTGTAGGTTTAAGGATCTTGCATGGTTTGGAAACAAAAAAAAAAAAAAAAAACAAAAAAAAAAAAAAAAAAAATTTGTATATATATAGTAATACGAATTAGGATAAATTGCGGGTAAGCGAGGTTGTATAGTAAGATAGATAAATGAGATAAGACAGGAGAGAACTCAATCGAGTTGTGTAAATATTATATACATAATTGACAGGTTCATCGGTCGGTGTACATGATTTGAGATGTCCGAACATATAGAGTAGATATGTACAAAGTATGGGTAGCATAGTGGTAATGAGATCCTTGCGCCATGTTAACTGAGATAAACAGTGTCTCAAGGTCTGGGAGGGGGCTGTAATGGTACACGAGAGTCGGTACATTAGATACTTCATTCTGCGTGATAGAGGGCTAGCCCAACGCCGCGCTGTTTTGAATACGAGAATCGGTTCAGATAACGTTTGGGGGTTTTGCATAGCTTACTGGCAAAGTTTGGAAAAAAAAAAGACGCGTGGGTTCATTCGTGGAATTTCAGATCAGGTCAAGTTTTTTTGTCGCATTCCTGCGAGATGTGTAGAGATGAGAGCCGATTTGGCTGCGCGTTGAATAAAATTATGAATAACTAAATAATGAAAGGTTATTACGGAACGGAGAAAGCTATTATGTTGATTGCAAATATACAATTGCGATTGAGGTATGATATGGAGAGTCTGACACCTCTATTTTGAATATCATTCTAGAGGTCTTTGCCACGCGCGTCTAGCGGTCGGGAAATGCTTAATTAATCGCAACAAGCTTTTATTGGTCAGCGATCAACAGATTCTGTGTATCGGCAGTACCAAATGATTTGAGTGATAACCTACGGTTGATCATAGTGAATATGCGTACACACAATTTGTAGAACGGCGGATCTGCATGGCATGGTTGAAATTGGACCCTGTGTAGTTAGTGATAAGAAGCTTCGCTTGGGCAGAGCGTTACGCAAAGGACGCTATTTTTTCAGACATGTGAGGTATATAAATACCAGAGCGTGGGAGGGGAGGTCATTCAGTCTCCGCGTCTAGCCGCTGTGACAGTCGTCTTCACGAGTTCTAAACAGTTTTGGCTGCCGTGTTACGCGTCAGAACTATACGAATTGGTGATTGCGAAGTTTCAGTGGGTTTTCGTGAGTGTCTGAAGCGCCGAGATATACCTCGGTTCCTACCTTTATATCAACCTACCCCTAATTCCAAAACTATCCTTGGGTCGTTAGGAAAGAACTTGTAAGTCAATTATTCTGAGTCTGAGTCTGGGCTTGGAGCGACCCTAAATTCCTTTTTCCTTCACCATAGGGTTCCTGGATTGGCTCTTAGGATATTCGCGGGCTAATCCTCTCCTCATTCCTTTAGAGTAGCGAGTTTTGTAATTCCCACACACACAGTCGTTAAACATTCAAGCATATTCAAATCAAACTCAACCATTTTCGAGTGGTGTCGATAATGGACGTGGTATAACACTAGGTTTTTAGACTAGGCTAGACAGGAGTTTAGTTGCGGCTAAACCTAGGTTGTTAGGGCATAGGGAGACTGTTTGATCGATGCGGTTCCGCGGATGGAAATAACAAATTCAGAACAAAGTTAAACCGGTGTCAACACAGTTAACATATACTGTTGATATTTTGACATTTGAGTGTTGTCGGGGACGCGCGAAGAGATCAATTTACAGTCTAAAGTTCATTGTTTAGGTCCGGGTAGGTGTTTTGCATTGCCTTGGGTCAGATTGGATTCAAGTTGCATTTTTAAATTAAATGTAAATTTCGCTGGATATCTAATGTGTAAGTTGAGTCGGTATATATGATTTGGCTCAGCCCAGGACGTGCTGCGGCTAGTGGAATTCATAGTTCGGTATTTATCGAATTATGCACTTCGCTATGGTGTGGGTTAGATATCCTAAAACAATAATGCTTGCGTTTCGATAACATCCAGCTCAAATTGCGCAGAGTTGAAGGTTTCAAAACGTTACGGACCTTTTGAGGTAACCGCTAGTTCAGAACCCATTTCGGAACTCAAATCGCAATTGTGTAAACCGGTCTTTTCGGATCGTTATTGCCGTGAACAAAATACATAATTGGAACCACCACAAGCCGCTACGAGCGAGCACATGAAATATAATTGAGTACTCACGTCGTAAAACTACGACGGATATCTATACTATAACTGTGATCGATCACTAAAACTAAAACTAAAACAAAAGATGTTCCAAAGCGCTCACATATACAAAAACCAGATGGTGCCATCACATAAAATATAACAACGATCGTTTTAGCGCAATACACCGCTGACTGATGCGAATTACCGGCTCGCGGACATATATGCTTTCTCTGTCTAACTAGAAACTGTAATTTCTGAGCCAAGCTTCGTTCGACTATTGTGCGCCTAACGGATTTCTCGACGAACGAGAAATTCAGACTTATCATTCTTACTTACAAAACTTACAGCCGAATCGGGTCCTCTCATTTTGGGATAGATAGAATAGACGATCATAGCTACTGTTAGCGGCGGCTCAGACCTTGCCCTGGGCCCGCTACAGCATACGCAGTAGTATATGCTAGAACCAATGTTCTCAAATAGTACACCATAGCTCAAAGCCACATCATCAGCTATGGATTGAGGTTTCCTCACGACTCTATGCGATACGATGTCACGATAATATGATTGCACGACAATTCACAATACCAATACCTTATTCTAATTATTATTATCATCCTTACATTATTATTCTACTTTTCCTTAGTGAGAATTCATTTGGTTGATTGCCTGTGTATGATTGATGAGACAGCAATTTTCTTGAGATGGTTCTTCCTTTTTATTGTTTTTTCGTCTGACTACGTATTCAGGGTGTAACAGAATGTTGTAGTATAGTTTAATGGGTGAACGGTTTAAATACCTATCTATAAACACCCCACACATATATGTTTGATGACATTTTTTTTTGGTTTCAGTTCCATGTATGGGAAGCTCCCCTTAATTTTTTATTTTTTGTATAAAAATCGTAAAGTGGTTTACAGAATACATCTACATACCAAGTTTAAACTGCGTAGTCTTGATAGTTTCGGAATAAAGTCGCTGTGACATGCAGACGGACAGACAGACATGACGAAACTTATGGGTTCCTTGTTTCTCAACGGAATCCTAAAAGAGTGAATCCAACTACACTGACGAGCAATGAAAAAGTTCCAGTGACATAGCACCAAATTACTTCTAAACGGGAAAGGCTAGCTTAATGACGCCGCCGCCGTCTGCAATATTGATGTACATACATTTAACAGTGCTTCAGAATATTACCAATTAAAAAAATACTTTTTAATTTATGAAGCTAGGTTCTTTGTTTGAGGAGATATTTATATAGGATAGGAGATAGGTGTTTGTCGGCATTTTGTGGGTGGAACTTTTTCATTGCTCGTCAGGTAGATTGTTGGTCTAGTTATATAATAATCAGAATGTAGATATTATACAGCGTAGCGCTGTATCGCTTACTCGCTAGGTAACTACCCTTCTAACATTTCCAAAAAGTTATTCAGAGAAGAGTGACTAGTCGCATTCGAAGTAGTAGGCCTTAGATACGGAAATGATCAACTAAAGCGATAGCAAATAAATCTCGCGAATAGACGGCGCGGCCTCGACGAGTCGAATGAGCTAAATGCCATAATTACTTCCCGGCACGCAACCCGGCGCATCACTATTTCGGGCACGCCGCGCGTTTATGAGGAACTTTGTGCCAGACTGTGGGTAAAGGGCGGATAAGCTCGCTTTTATCCACGAATGCCCGAAAAAGGAGTGTAACGTTTTCAGGGTTCTTATACGACTGCCCCAAAAAAGGAGTGTAATGTTTTCAGGGTTCTTGCATGACTGCCTGAAAAAGGAGTGTAATGTATTTAGGGTATGTACTTATGTAAGTGAGATTTCTTAACCCATGGTTTTTGACTGAACTGATTAACGGTCGATTTTTCAATCCTCAGGTAACGTTTATCGGTTTTTTTATCCGGCGATTTTCAAATAGCCCCTTAGACGAATTAGGTATTCTAGATTCTGCGATACCGTAGGGACATCGGCGGGCTTCTTACCTAAAAATCAGCAATCAGCAACTATTGCGCAGTGATCGCGCCGTTATCGTGACGACCCGAATGGCCGAGTCGGCAGTGAAGCTGCCTACGAAGCCAAGGGTCCCGGGTTCGAGTCCCGGTGGGGCAAATATTTGTTTGATGAGAACGGATGTTTGTACCCTAGTTATGGATGTTTAGCTATCTAAGTATAATATTTATCTATATAAGTATGTGTATTGTTGTCTGGTACTCAAGATACAGGGAATCCTAGTTTGGGGCTAGATCAAGGTGTGTCAATAATGTCAAAGGTATTATTATTTATTTATCACACAAATTCGCTAACCGTTTGCCTTTTTGCTACTTGCAACATCAATGCACTTTTTAGTTTTGTGATTGCTCGCTAGAGGTTGACCGTTGACCGTTTGCTACACTCCGCTATTGTGACTTTTCACAGGAGAAATTGTTTGTCGATTGCTTACTGCTTACTAGATACGTAATAAACCCGCGGATAAGTCGGGACAACTTCTTGCACATCATCCCGAATGTATGACGTCATAATAAAAACAATACGGCGGTTCTTGTACGCCATTTTGTGTGGCCCGATGAAAAAAAATAATTAAACCTATCGAGTTGGGAATTCAACTAAATAAAGGATTTTTAATGCTGAATTTTGAATTGACAAAAATAATACTAAAACTAATATCCGGACGACAGTCGTGATTTTTTTATCAGCATGTTTTACATGTATTTTCTATTTTTAACATAATATAACACGCGTCACATAATTTCCCATAAGGGCTGGCAGAGGTATAGTTGATCACACGTTTCTATAGTATCTATGTATACCTAGCACAAGTAATGCTCGTGAACGGGTGCTGCTTGGGGGGACTGGTCCAGTCTGGTTTCTCATAGGTTATGTTCATTACAGCTATATCACAGCGTCCGTATACCGCTGGCCTGTCACGCAGAAGAAAAGGGTTCGAATCACAGTGCTAGTCAATGGATATGAATAGAATTACTGTACTATCTAACGAATGAATGAACAATCATAGTGCTAGTCAATGACTGAATGAATAAAGAATCACAGTGCTAGTCATCAGCATGTTTTACATGTATTTTCTATTTTTAACATAATATAACACGCGTCACATAATTTCCCATAAGGGCTGGCAGAGGTATAGTTGATCACACGTTTCTATAGTATCTATGTATACCTAGCACAAGTCATGCTCGTGAACGGGTGCTGCTTGGGGGGACTGGTCCAGTCTGGTTTCTCATAGGTTATGTTCATTACAGCTATATCACAGCGTCCGTATACCGCTGGCCTGTCACGCAGAAGAAAAGGGTTCGAATCACAGTGCTAGTCAATGGATATGAATAGAATTACTGTACTATCTAACGAATGAATGAACAATCATAGTGCTAGTCAATGACTGAATGAATAAAGAATCACAGTGCTAGTCAATGGATATGAATAGAATTACTGTACTATCTAATGAATGAATGAACAATCACAGTGCTAGTCAATAAATGAATGAATGAAGAAACATAGTGCTAGTCAATGAATGAATGAAGGAAGAATCATAGTGCTACCTAATGAATGAAAGAATGAAAATCACAGTGCTAGTTAATGAATGAATGCATGAAAAATCACAGTGTACCTAATGAATGAATAAAGAATCACAGTGCTACCTTACGAATGAATGAAGAATCAATGTGCTACCTAATGAATGAATGAAAAATCACTGTGCTACCCAACGAATGAATGAATGAACGAATGAGCACCGTGATTCTTGGTGCTGACTCAACGAGATGATTAAATTATCTTGAGTTTTCTTATAATTTTCACCGTAACATTGTTAAACACGTTAGTTTATAAACTATCGCGTAATATTATAAACTATCGATATATTGTAGAAAAGACGACAGAATTTGAAATGTATGATTCTTGTGTTCTTACATGTTAACTTTTTAACCTTACACGAAGCTTCGCTTCGCTTCGCTTCGCTTCGCTCACCCGCTTTATCCTGCACCTAGCCTGACTCACCACTTCGCCCTGGTATCTCGCTTGCATTTCAAGCTACAACCAGTTCACAATTTAACGTTTTGATTATAAGCTATCGAAAATTAATATCTTATACATATGTGTAGGTACAGTTTACATTTATCGATAGATTACAATCTCGCGATACAAATTTTGTGAGTATAAAAACTTACGGTGTTCTCAATCTTTCTGTGACATATTCATTCCTTGATCCTAGACTACTGTCTAGCTTGTATTTAAGATAAATCAGTCAATATATCTAGATTGTCTAGTGCCTGTGATCATTAATAACCATGTGTATAGGTTTTATTACTCGACGACCTCTGTGGCGCTGCGGTTGAGGGTTTGCCTACCATGCGAGACATCCCGGGTTCGATCCCCGGCAGGGATACAGAAAAAAATAATCCCCAGGTCTTGGATGTTTAAATGTGTGTGACGTCGCTGTTTCTGGTTCCCACAACACAGGGCATCCTAGTGTGGGACCAGAAGCAATGTATGTGCTACTATGTCAATGTTTATGTTTAGTACTATAGTACTCTAGACTAAACACATAACATGGCGTCGTGCCTTTTCCCATACGAGTTGGCAGTGGTACAGTTGTTCAATACTCCAATTTGCGTGACAGGGAGCTAGCCCATCGCCGCAGCTATGGAGATATGAAGGGCTCCTCACGATGTTTTCCATCACACCGTTAGAACAATCGTAATGGTGAATTACTTACCTATGGTATGGTATCTCATTGGTACATGGTTACTTATCTAATTCGTACCCGAAACTCCTGTATGAGGAGCGAGCATGAAACCCACTAGACCATGAACTCATGATCTAGAAATATTACTAATAATTACACATATTCACTAATAACTTGTGGCGTATCCACCCAATTCTTTCGCTCTCAGTTATTAATACGGGAGGCGTACAGAACAGACCATTTGATGTCTGTACATAATGAAACGGCAATCTTTTGCAAAAATTATTTTTCTGTCCTGGTTTTTACACATATATTGTCTGTATATATTTTGTTCACATAGGCTTGGCTGTCTCTTAGTTAAATGGAAGGAAATGGATGTATTAATAAATTACAAAATTTATTCACATAAAACATGCTAACAATTAAATAAGTTAAAATCAATCTGTGGGAGTTTCTCTCCCACAGTGGTCCGATGTAGAGAAGTGGCAAAAAATGACGATTGCTAAGTATATAATAATAATAATAATAATACCTTGGACACTATTAACACACATTGATCTAGCCCCAAACTAGGATTCCCTGTATCTTGGGTACTAGACAACGATACCCATATGTAAATATCTACAGTAATAAAGACATTTGGAATTTGGAAATTTGGAATTTAGTTACATATAATTTCTATGACTACTTTAATTATTATTATTATTATGAAATATAGAAAATAAAATTTTAATTAAATTAACTTAACGTTAAATAATATTTTAGTAATTAATTAAGTAGATACTTTAATTATAATTAAATCAAATTATTTTACTAATTCAATTGTACGTGCTGAGGTATTGTATATTAATATATTTTATTGTTATAATAGCACGAGATTAAGATTATGTGCAACCCTTACAACAGACGAGCGAGAACATTCACTATTTGTAAGCGCTTACGTTTTAGTATGACTGGAAATCATTAGCTTTGAATACTTTAGGGTTCTGTACCTCAAAAGGTAAAAAGGGAACCCCTACAGGACCACTCGCGAGTCGGTCCGTTCCGTCACAGGCACTTTTCTCGGGAACTACAAGAGAGTCTTAAAATTTTCAGCACAAAAATACTTATTCTGAAAATCGCAACATCATTCAAGTCTAATATGAAAAAAATACGGCCTACAAAATAGTGGAGGGGGTAAAGTGACAAAACAAAAAAAACACCGTAGTTGAGTCACGTCGGATATCGTTAAGAAGGACTCTTTAAAAGCGTTTCAAAAATATATTTTTTTAATTTAAGTTTTGATAATTTAAGAAGTTGTGATATAAAAAGTGCAAAAAATTACCATTGCCCCCATCCTTATCTCCGAACTAGTGAGTCTAAAATTATGAAGAATAATATTTATATGGAACTTAAACGAAAAATTACAGGAAAACCTACCCGGAATCGACAAGTTTTTTATTTATCTGTAATCTACAAACAAACTTAGAAACCACCTAAATGTGTAAATGGAATATCAAAGCAGCCGCACCAATAACTTTGTAAACAACATTTTGCTATGTAAAATCCAAACTATTCACTCCACATCATCCCTACCACTTTACGGTGGTACGGAACCCTTTGTGCACGAGTCCGACTTACACTTTGTTTCGGTGCCGGTTGTTTATTGAGTTATCGATGACAAGTTTTCTGTTATGGACCGGTTTTTGTGGCGCTCAACTTGAATCATGTGACTTCGTTGCGTCTCCCAAGGAGCTTATGCAGTAGTAGTAGTAGAGCTTATGTAGTATTAGTGCTTTATAGGCATGTTTGAGGAGTTTGAGGTAAATCTAAATTTAATGACTGGGCAACATTTGGAATTCGTAAAAGTAGAGCTATCTTGTATGATCTTTATGAACAAAAAACCTATAACTTTGATATAAAATTTCATGACTATGTTAAAAAATATTCCAAAACTTTAAAGTTGGTTTGTAGAACTGCAAAAACTTTACACATAAATAGAAAAATACAAAATTCAAATAATAGAATGAAAACGGTTTGGCAAATCATAAACCGTGAAACTGGCAATGTTAATGGATAATGATTTCTGCTTAAAGATAGGTGATGATGTTGTTAAATCCAACGCTGAGGTAGCTCGAGCTTTTGAAACATTCTTCACCAATGCACCCTTACTCACAACAGAACGTCTAAATTCATCTCCATATGAAGCAGAGGTTTTGTTAAAAAACAGCACTAGCATCAGTAATGTAGATTTTAAATTTTATCATGTATGTCCCCAGGATATTGTCAAAACGTATAGAATACTTAACTTAAAAAATACTGAAGACCTGTGGGGTATGTCAGTCAAAGTCATTGGTTAAATAATACTTGTTATAGCCCCACACCTAGCTTATATATTTAATAAATGTGTTGATGATGGAGCTTTCCCAGACCTCATGAAACACAGTAAACTTATACCTCTGTTCAAGTGTGATCCGTCAAATTTCAGACCAATATCGGTTCTTCCAGCACTACGTAAAATTTTTGAAAAGATTATACTCAATCAAATGCTCTCACACTTCAACCGTAAAAAACAACTCCACGCCAAGCAATACGGTTTCACTAGGGGTAAAACGACTACGGATGCAGGTATTACCCTTATATCTCATATTTATTCTGCATGGGAAGCCGCACAGGATGCTATCGGTGTTTTTTGCGATCTGTCGAAGGCATTTGATTCTGTTGATCATGACACGTTACTAATGAAATTAAATCAATACGGAGTTAGAAATAAAGCGTTGGATCTACTAAGATCATACCTAAGCAATAGAATTCAAAAGGCAGAAGTCAACGGCGTTAAATCTGATGGATCGGGGGAGAAAATTGGCGTTCCACAAGGTTCCATATTAGGCCCTTTCTTATTCCTGGTATATATTAATGATCTGCCTTTCATGGTGGAGAAATTAACTGACATAGTGTTGTTTGCTGATGATACTTCAATGTTCTTCAAAATTGAAAGACAAAAAGGAGAATTTGATGATGTTAATGGTGTATTGTCTTTAACCTTGAATTGGTTCACAGTTAATAATTTATTGTTAAACGCTGGTAAAACCAAGTGTATCAAATTCTCACTTCCAAATGTCAGGCAAGTTGGGACCAGTTTAGTGTTGGACAGCAATACGTTAGAATTAGTAAATGACACGAAGTTTCTTGGAATAACCATTGATAACAAATTGCAGTGGGGACCCCACATAGAAAAATTGGATCGTAAATTAAGTTCTGCGGCTTACGCTGTTAGGAACATCAGACAAAACACGGATGTGGCTACATCTAGGCTAGTATATTTTAGTTACTTTCATAGTGTCATGTCCTATGGTATCTTGTCATGGGGAAAGCAGCGGATATTCAAACTATTTTTATTTTACAGAAAAGAGCTATTCGAGCAATTTATAATTTAAAACGCACAGACTCCTTAAGACAGATTTTTAAAGAAATTGACACACTAACCGTAGCTAGTCAATTTATTTTCGAAAATATAATGTACATACGCAAGAATCTTACAAAATTTCCCAAACTTAGCGATAGCTGTAATGTTAACCTAAGAAATAATCACAGACTACTTGCGCCCCAGTTTAGACTCGCGAAGGTTAGCAATTCTTTCAAGGGTCAATGCATTCTCTACTACAACAAGATACCTCTGGAGATCTTGAAATTGCCATTTGAGCAATTTAAAATCCATGTTAAAGCGACTTTGTCGAAAAAGGGATATCACAATGTTCAAGATTACTTAAATGATGGGTCCGTATGGGGTTAATCTGGCACAACACAGACCTTGCTGGTAAAAATTTTGTAATTATTTATTCCTGCTTATTAATTATGATAATGACTAAATATTATATTTTGTATTAGTTAAGCAAAGGCAATTTTTAAAAAGAGATCTAAAAATCAATCTGTGGGAGTTTCTACGCCCTTCTTCTCCCACAGTGGTCCAATGTAGAGAAGTGGCAAAATATGACGATTGCTAAGTATATGTAAATATCTACAGTAATAAAGACATTTGGAATATGGAATTTGGAATTTGGAAACAATGCGTGGATTAATATGTATATCAACTTTCGTATGCTCCTAGTTACTGCTGATATATGATTGTCTCAATTGAGTTTATTATCAATATAATGCCTAGATATTTTATATGATCAACTCTCTCCAATAGATACGGAATAGTTACATTCTCGTACTTTATCCAAAGCCTCGGCACTGGCTCGATTGCAAGCAATGTGATGAATCATCAGATGATGCATACGCCGGTTGTGTCAGGGTTTGTAGAGTTTATATTATATATATAGTAAGCAAATTCAAGGCCTGATGTCAAACCGAAGTGTCCTTATATGAATGATTTATTATAATAATAATAATACCTTGGACACTATTTACACACATTGATCTAGCCCCAAACTAGGATTTCCTGTATCTTGGGTACTAGACAACGGTACATATACTTATATAGATAAATATTATACTTAGATAGATAAACAACTATGACTAGGGTACAAACATCCGTTCTCATCAAACAAATATTTGCCCCCACCGGGACTCGAACCCGGGACCCTTGACTTCGTAGGCAGGGTCACTGCCGACTCGGCTATTCGGGTCGTCTTGGTCTGGGTTCGGTTCGTGCGCGGTTAATTCTTGATTTTCTAGCACATCGCCCGCAACAGGCAGGCCCGCATTTCCTAACCTTGCATTTCTGCATAGTCAAATCTACCGTGGTAATAGTGGGCCTCACACACCAAGGGTTGCGTACCATCGTTCAAGAAAACACACAATAAATAAAACTTGTATCTTGGACAGGGTGCAACAGAAAAGTTTACTCATATTTTCAGGGGTTGTTATTGGTATCAATCTGAGCAACTCTATCTATAAGTAAATATTTACATACAGGCACATACCACGCGACTAACAGAACTAGGTGCTATATGATACTATGCCAGCTAAGCGTTTATTGGGATATCAGAGAGAACACCGGAACGGTAATTCATACCAAATAGTATTTGTACATGCTAGTGACTTGTAGGTACAGGTAGGTACGAATACTTACGTATTGTAGGAGGGGCACAGTCATGCGCCTAGTTGTGTTGGTCGGATAGTACATTACTGCTGGCCCCATACTAGGATACCCTGTGTTGTGGAAACCAGACACAGTGACATCACAAATATGTACACATCCAAGGCCTGGAGATTTTTTCACTTTCTCCCCACTTGGGATTTGAACCCGGGACCTCTTGCATGCGAATCACTGCCTCGAACGCAACAATACAGAGGTTGCCTGATATATGAAACCGATTTGATCAGAGCATTATTATTTTTAATTCCTCCATACAAACCAGCTAAACGCCCAGGCGAAGACGTACGGAGGAAAGTAAAACGTAGTTGTTCTGATCAAATCGGTGTTATAGTAAAAAGATCTTAATTTATAATTTAATTATTTGTTGCTGCAGTGGCTACAGAAATACACAGTAAAAAAATCAATTCCCTACCTATTACAGTCGCGCCATGCCTGCAGGCGGACAGACAGACAGACGGATGAACGGAGACAGCGGAGGCTTAGTAATAGGTTATGACACCCTGTATATGACAGTAGTCACACGTCAATTTTACAGAATCTGCGTACGTTTGGCTGTGCCTTTAAGTTAGCGAAAAGGGGCCCGAGATCTGAAGTCGGAACCTTCTTCAAAAACGTCACAAGAGAGACCTCCTTAAATATCCTTTTTCGCCAAAATACCAAAGAGCCCTTCTCAAACAAAGGGCTTTGTTGTCACTCCAACGAGTGATAAACTGTGACAAATGTTACACCTGACCTGACATGGAAATTGTGCCCTATTGCTGGATTCTTCCAAAATTAACTTGCCTTTCTTTTTTGTAGGCTTTGGTTCCCTTATATGATATTTATTATTTTGTTTTCATACTATTATATATTGTTTCTTCCATTGGTGAGGGACCAACCTCCTGTTACCGAAAATGGAGTTTTGAATAGCTGGCTAGCGTGTATCTTTACGTACTTTACTTGAACTTTAAGTTAGAATTTAACTTACGGGACTGAAAAAAACTGTCAACGGCAAAGCGTTGAAACAAAGAAAACTATATTTCTTTTCAGTGTAAGAAAAAGTTCCGCAAATTATGACTTTCCAACACCTCCTGGGATGTGAAATAAAACTGTGAGAAATCGTCGTCTCCAGAAAAACCTTTTCTCTTATAAAATAACGTTACTTTTAGCGTTCCGGGTGGTGAACGGGACCCTATCACTAAACCTCCACTGTCCGTCCGTCTCATGAACCATTATGGTGTAAGTTCATAGCTGACCGCAACTGCAAACAATGTGTCAGCGAGCCTAGTTACCTATCTGTCTTCCAAGATGACGAATTTCAAAATAGCCGCCATTCAAATTAGAAAACTCCCCCCCCCCATTTCCCTCCTCCACTCCCCGCCCCCCCCCCTTTTTGGATTATTTTTCGCAAAATCTTGTTTAGTCCTTAGCGTGCCTATTATAGTAGTTTATGTGACTGCTACATAATGGAGGGCATTAATACTCGAGAGTGACTCGAGGATTAATGCCCTCCATTATGTAGCAGTCACATAAACTACTATTATAATTTTTTATTGATGTTTTAATGTATGTATTATTAGTTATGAGAATTTCCTTTGAAAAAAGCTACTTCAGAGTTTCTTGTGCGTTCGTCTATGAGAAGTAGCTGCTTTTGGAATGCACACCTAGCATTAAATATGAATAAATTAAAAAAATACATAGGGTTGTATTGTATCGTGTACGATGGTACAGAACCCTGCAATTTCGACTCGCACTTGACCGTATTTTTTTCGTAAAAGTGCAAAAAGATTGAATTATTTTTGCGAAACGAACTTCGAAGTTTTTAGGGTTGCCACCATAGCTTCCCTGGGGACAATTGTGCTTGAGCTGCGAATTTCAAAACATGTTTGTTCGGTTCTGTAGAAAAGTATTTGATACGGGTTTTCAGTTGAAACCCGTTCTTTTATACGAAAGTTCTAATGGTGATGGAAATCATCCTGAGGACCCCTTCATAGGGCTGATGGGCTAGCCCCTTGTCACGCAAATTGGAGGATGAGCCTCTTCCACCCCGTTTGGGAAGAAAGAGAGATTTAATATATATATTGGTTTGCTATGTGCTGTTGCAGCTTTGTCTACCTGTATTGGGAATACAACTTTGTGTGTGTTTAATGAATGTATGTCTGTTTTGCAAAAAAAGGTCAAGTGCGGTCGGACTCGCACATGAAGGGTTCCGTACCACTTTACCAGAAATGAAAAAAAATAAATACATTATCTGAAATAGAGAGAAATGAGATACAGCCCACTGGTGGGTGGTAAGGAAGAACGGAGAGACGGACAGCGGTGGCTTGGCAATAGTCGGGTACAGAACCCTTAATAATGTACATTTAACTGTCGCAGCCAATTGGACACCTTGGACACTATTGACACACATTGATCTAGCCCCAAATTAGGATTCCCTGTATCTTGGGTACTAGACAACGATACACATAGTTAAATAGATAAATATCATACTTGATAGATAACCAACCATGACTAGGGTACAAACATCCGTTCTCGTCAAACAAATATTTGCCCCCACCGGGACTCGAACCCGGGACCCGTGGCTTCGTAGGCAGGGTCACTGCCGACTCGCCATTCGGGTGGTCAAAATTAGCTTAATTAATTAGCCAACTAGCTTAATATACCTGCATATATAAAAAAAATCAAGACTTGGAGTTTTTGTTTTCTCCCCAGCCGGGATTCGAACCCAGAACCTGACGCTTGGGAAGAACAGCCTCGACCAGAACACCACAGAGGTCGTCAACATTAACATAACATTAACAGTAGGTATGTTTATTTTGTTAAGTTTATTCTAAGCTCTCCAGTAAAGCACTGTAACGAAGAACTATAAAATCGATAACTATCTTACCACCACAACCACATAAAAATTAAACCATTGTTTAACACATGAGTACTTAATACATTTCCAGAAAACTGCGTTTAAAAGCTTATTTAGTGAGTGTCTTGTCTGTCGATATAGCGGAATTATTGATCAGCTGTTTAGCTATGTTGGCTTTATTTACAAGTAAGGTGTATTTACTCCATTATCTCTCCAAGTTTCGTTGTGAGGAAACTTCGATATCGCCATAGGACATCTCGAGGAGACCTCCGTAGCTGCGGCGATGGGCTAGCCCCCTGTCATGCAAAATGGACTTTTGATTATGTAAAAGTCCAACTGTGCCTCAGCCACCTCATATCGGATAAAGCATGTTACTATATATAGTCCAATAATAACAACAATAATAATAACAATAATACCTTGGACACAATTTACATACATTGATCTAGCCCCAAACTAGGATTATTGTCATAATGTGTAATTTTTCAGATAAGAAATGAGTTTTTACCAAGTAGTTTAACATTATGCTGAACGTGCAGTTTTTGTACGCAGTAAAGAGGGTTTATGATACGTGTGTAGATAAAATATTTAAAACATAAAAAATGTTTTTGCTTATCCTTTTTTTCTGTGCAAATCAGTATTTTGATGATTAAATACATGCCTTTTTTAGGTATTTTACGTACAAAAATACAATACAAAATACAAAATGATTTATTTCACCTAAAATTACACGAATTATATACAGTAAAACATCTGAGGTAAAACTTATAGGCACGGGAATCAAAATATGATTAACTTGTGGCTCCCGCACTAGGCACAGCCTGTATCGCGGGAACCTCTACTGCTTATAATGTTTGGTATAACATAATGATAGCAGGTTAAAACAATTTAAGATAGGTGTATAGCAAATCAGGTGTTTTAATAAGAGGTGATTTAAACAAGATAAATTAAAATTACGAAACATTATGATAACATTATGATTGAGCAGCACAAAATTTACACAAATTTACACTTTACAATTAATTTTGCAAATGTGTGTGTACGTGTGTGAGAGGGTGTGCGTGAGAGGGTGTGTGAGGGTGTGTGTATGTGTGCGTGAGGATGTGTGTGCGTGAGTATGTGGTATGTATGGTATGTGTTTTTGTATAAGTAAATAAGTACAGGTAGAGTCTTTCTATAATTGTGTTCCAATGAAGTCCTCAGTCTGGTTATAGTTCATGCCGAGAAGCCATTGACGTATTTTGTGTTTAGCTTCAGATGGTGAGGCGTGTTTGATGTCACAAGCTTGAGCAACCTTGTTGTAAATATGCGGATGCAAAAATGGGCCGAATCTTTGCGCGAAAGATGTGTTTGTACGCGTTACTGGGAGTTTAAATATGCGACGTTTAAGCATGTCATTGTAAGAGGTAGAGCAGAGTGCTTGCCAATGCATGTTAAGGGAGACTCTAAGAATAAATAGAGTCTCCCTTAACATGCATTGCACGTATATAAAGCATTATTATAAATTCTATCTCTATTCTATCAATTCTACGATCTACTTTATTACTTTACTAAGAAATTACCCCCAAGTTTATAGGAAGCACAAATATGAAACTGCCGCGCATAGTCGGGTATCATATCTCGCGAATAGTTTCCTCAGGTGTTGGTATTCCTTTATTGCAGTCACAGCGCCCGGTATTCATGGGCGCGTTTCGTCTGATCACTACAGTCGAGACTGGTAGGTATTTATATAAACAAGGGTGACAAAATTATTAAGTGTCTGTGGCCTAGTATTAGCACATCGGAAGCGATCGAGCGGGGCGCAACATCTGGCCGAGACGGTCACTGGATGGGTGTCCGTTCTATGTGGCATCTGTTTTGGATGCTTCCAGCTTTCGCTGTAGGTCCCGGCTACTATCGCCACTCGGCGGTAGTAATCGTAAAATGTATCAGAGGCCCTTAACTTCTGACAGTCGGGTTGGCCGCAAGCCCAAAGAAGACTAAATGTATCAAATTTTGTTTGCCTAATGTACGACAGGTTGAAAGCAGTGTTAGAATAGGATCTGAAAGATTGGACCTCGTTGAAGACACAATCTTTCTCGGAATCACTATAGATTCGAAACTTCAATGGGGTCCTCACATAACTAATCTCGCACGAAGACTTAGCTCAGCCGCTTTTGCGGTCAGACAAATCAGATATCTTACAGATGTTGAAACTGCCAGATTGGTTTAATTTAGTTATTTTCACAGTATTATGTCTTATGGAATATTGCTCTGGGGGAGAGCAGCAGATATAAATACGATATTTTTCTTACAAAAAAGGGCGATCAGGGCGATATATCAATTAGATGCTAGAGAATCATTAAGAGAAAAATTCAAAGAAATTAATATACTTACGGTTACCTGTCAATATATATATGAAAATATCATGCATGTAAGAAAAAACATAGCTTTATTTAAAATTGTAGGTGATAGCCATACAATTAACACTAGAAATAAAAATAGGTTAGCACTACCATTATTTAGACTAAGTAAAGTAGGCTCATCATTCATGGGGCACTGTATTCGCTTCTACAATAAAATACCACAGGAATCATTGATCGTTCCTGAAAAGAGGTTCAAAAACTATGTTAAAAATGAGCTGATAAGAAAGTCCTATTATAGTATTAAGGAATACTTAGATGACAAAACTGCATGGTCCATACCATCTCAGCGCACAGAAATTCGACGAGGGGCGATGGATCGAATCTATCACTCGCCGGCGAATTTCCTTAGACCGAAACCAGTACCTGTTGTAAAGTCACTTTTAAAAAAAAAGGTATGGGGGAGTTTCTTGCCGTTTCTTCTTAACCCCGAGGCCCACCTTCCGAAACGGTGTAGTCTTTTTTTATATAAAAAAAATTGACTTGTAGTTATAAGTAAGTATAATTTTGACGTTGAATAATTGAATAATTTATTTATTTATATTCAATAAAAAAAATGACTGACTGCCCGTCAGCCCTCCATCTATACGCACTGAGCCAGCGTGGTGGAGTATGGCTCAATCTTACTCATATCTGGGTAAAGGCCTGTGCCCCATCGGTGGGGATACTAATGGGCTACTTTTTTATTTGTTAGTTGTTGTTCGTTATTTGTTATTCTGTACTTGTTCGATATGGACCCTCAATATTATTAAAATCATTTCCATCTACAATAAACATTTTGTAATCTGCTAAGTAAAGGTTAAAACTCGTATTTTTAGAGGTAGTTACTTACCTTAATTTTTTTGTCAATTAATGGTAGGCAATACTTCTAGCTATCGTAACATTTTTAAGATATCATTCTGTATTGAGACAATAGAATGAACTAGTTCATGCTTCACAACATCACTATTTTTTTGATCAAAAAGTGGCAACATCGGACCTGTCAGTTTCCTTCGTATGCTGATCAATCAGGGTGTAGATAGGTTGCTATTCTGTTACCGAATTGTTCCATCTTCCGTCATCTCTTCCTGCCAAGTGTCCTGCCCACCCCCATTTCCAAAATAATTCTATGGAATTTTTTGCCGCCTGGAATTTTGACAAATCTAACTCATGCATTTGCTTGCTTAAAATATTTTATCTACACACGTATCAAAAACCCTCTTTACTGCGTCCAAAAACCGCACGTTACGACCAGCATAAAATATGGTTATGTTATACTACTTGGTAGAAACTCATTTATTATCTGAATATTGATACGTGACGAGACAGTACTAACCCATCACCTATCCCGCCCGGCGAATATTTGCGAGCATACTTGGGCAGACACGAAGACATCCAATCCAGGCTGGAGCTCGTAACAAAATATTATTAGTTTTCACCAGAAATGTGTCAAGGGTGTCATATCATAGGACATTCCTTCTATTGTAACACTAGCACTCATCTTTGAAGGAAGATATTTATATTCTTTTCGAGATTTACCATGTTAAACTTACTTTTAAAACTCGTGAGGAAACCTTCAATCGCCATAGCTGCCGCGATAGACTGCCCTCTGTCACGCATAATGGACTACTGAATAACTGGTTAAAGTTGGGGTAACTGGCGAAAAGGCGTGACGCTACATAAAATCTATTTTCAGTGATTTCAGAAGTCATAACACTATAAGTCATAGGTAATAGTTATTATAAGCTCAAGCCTTTCACTGAGCACTTCATTAGTTGCACTACCACAGCGTAATAGACTATCATTATTATACCTAAGATCCCAGACGGTGGCTATACAGGATGTGCAAGAAAGTGTAACCATTAAAATTAATTACTTTATTAATATCAATAAGTAATTGTGCCATTACAGCGAACCAAAGTGACACAAATTATAAGAAAAATACATATAACAATAATTTCTCATTCAAATAGAAATACTAAAATAATGAAATTACAAATATCATATAATAAAATAAAAAATCTAACTAACAATATATTAACAATTAAATTCATACATCAACAATGAGAGAAGATCGTCAGTCAGTCATGCATCATTTTTCGCTGAACCTGCCACACTCTCGCAGCCTCCATGCATCACCATACAGTTCATTCAGTGATGCTGCCGCCAAAAGTGCGATGAGGCCTTTTTTGCGCCCGCGCTAGTGGAGACTGCTGGTGCGCCACCGTGCGGTGCGTGCCGCCTGCTAGCAGCTGGTGCCAGTGCGCGCATATATAGTTGTCCGGCACATAACGCACTGACGAGCGCTGCGCAGTCACTGTCGCTTCGCAAAAATCGACACACAGTCATATTCGGTGTAACGTCTCACCTTTAGACATACCCAATATCAAAGCCAATGGATGAAGGTAAGGGTAGTATCCAAATTTCCTCTTATATAGGTATCGTAGGAAAGCTTTGTGTACCTTCATATATGCGTTTTCGTGTGGATTCCGAACAAACGAGCTAGTTACAAATTTGGTTCTCACTAGGGCCGAGTAGAGAAGCTGAACTACACCAAAATTATGAAATTCCTTTCTGTTCCGTATCACAAGCCCTAATATTTCAAAGCATTCCTTCGCCAAAGTGCTCATGTGCTCATGAAATGTAAGTTTAGACAAACAAATACAAACATAACGCAAACATAAACATTTGCATACAGGCACATACGTTGCTTCTGGCCCCACACTAGGATACCCTGTGTCGTGGGAACCAGAAACAGCGACGTCACACACATATAAACATAAGACCTGGGGTTGTTTCTTTACCCCCAGCCGGTGATCGAACCCGGGAACTCTCGCATGGTAGGCAGAGGCACAACCGCTGCGCCACAGCGTCACTATTTTTCTCATAAGGAGTGGCAGAGGCCCCATAGCTTTATTCTGTATTAAAATTGATTTGACACATCAGAAAGCGATTAGCTAGTTCACATTAGCTGTCATTTAAGGCGATTGTTATCAAAATTTTAAGGAACCGAGATATGTCAAGTATCACATTTAGCTATCTCGATAGTTTATCTTCCGTGAAATGGTGTAAGCACATCAGTAGGATTCCTCACCCTGTTTTCCAACACCGTTCGAAAGATTTACCTGATAGAGAAAATAATACAAATATGGAGTATTGAGGTTTGAGAACAAATATTTCACATCTACTTAAATTTTAATACACGAAATCCATTCTGTGTCAGCCTGTATACTAATAAAGAAATACTCAATAGGTATCATTACTCAGTTGATTACAAGCCTGCTGGAAGATTGAGTGAGATTTCGCCTGCACTAATTAACTCGTGGGTCTGAAACCTATAAAATACAAACTTATTCTGTACACTCTGTATATCAACTAATACCAAGGTCTAAGGGCCATTTTTGAAAGTTCAGTACAGCTTTGTAAAGGAGGCAAGCAAGGTTGGATTTAGAATAGAATTCGCGTATAAATAGACGTTGAGAATGTTGAAAATATACGGAGTGCTTGATTAAAAAGTTATTCTAGCTCGGAAAAAGGTTCAATAACTTGAATCTCACCTGTGGGAATCAATGGGGAATAATTATTTTGCATGTTTGAGTTTGAGAGGCAAGTTTTTTGGGTTGTTTCTTCTTTAAGATGTTTCATATACTTTATTTTTTAGAATTAGTCGCTGCCATTTGAAAACCTTCCTAACTTCAACATCATCTCCTTTAGAGCCGTGGACCGGTTATGAGACATCGCGATTTCAAACCTCATCGCATTTAAATAAATTCGAAACCTGTAATGGCACAGTAGCATCACAGTGGCGTCACCAGGGCTTAAGGGGTTACGACATAGTCTTGACGTCCCCTGTCGTTACAGCATCCTTCAGTACTCGCTGTACCAATAAATGTAGCCCATAAATGTCTCTACCGAGGGGAAAGGCCTTTACCTGAATACGAGTACTGGACGATGCAGTGGGGTCCTCATACATCGTCTATAGATGGAAGATTGAGCTCTGCAGCTTTTGCTGTAAGAAAAATTAGACAGTTTACTGATGAATCCACTGCAAGATTAGTATATTTCGGTTACTTTCACAGCATTATGTCATATGGCATTCTATAGTGTAGTAGGATAAAGCCGCAGACATACAATCGGTATTTGTGCTACAGAAGAGAGCAATTAGTTCCATGTATAATATGAAATCCCGTGATTCTCACCGGGAACGATTTAATGAGATAAATATTCTTACAGTGGCTTGCCAATACATATATGAACACTTATTGGACGTTTGGAAAAATATTAACAACTTTGTCAAAAAATGCGATGTTCATAATTTCAACAGTAAAAATAAAAATAAGCTGAATGAATGTAACTAGATTTCGGTTGCAGAAGGTTAATGGTTTATGTTTAACTGTATACGCTTTTATAAAAAATTACCAGAGGGAATTGATCAATTACCCATGCAAAGGTATAAAATATTTATTAAGGCTAATCTCTCATAAAGAAAGCCTATTACACTATTGATGACTATGAGACAAACAAAACTACATGGCTTCAATGCCACAAGCTCTATGATAATTATAATAATAACTACTTTAACAAATGCATTAATGTAATTTAATAGTCTGTTAGGACGTAGGACGGACCGCATAAGGAGCACCACACTGCGCTCCTTAACTGGCATCGCTGATGTGGGTGCACAGACCGCTAAGCTAAAGTGGAACTGGGCCGGCCACGTAAGTCGCATGCACCCAGATAGATGGGCGAAAATCGCCACTAACTGGGTGCCACAGGACGGATACCAGCGTAGAGGCAGGCCTAAACGGAGATGGCGGGACGACCTCGACAAGTTTTTGCCGGGGTGGCCGGAGGTAGCACAGACCAGGGAAGTGTGGACGAAAGAAGGGGAGGCCTTTGCCCAGCAGTGGGACACCTTAATGGCAAAAAAAAAAAGTCTGTTAATATAATTAATAAAAAACACCAATTTACAGCAAGAATATCAAGGAATATTCGTAAGCGGTTAATTAAGGTAAAAACTACACACACACAAAAACTGAACATAATAAAAAACAAAATACTAAACAAATAAACCGCCCCAGGACATGCCCGACCCAAAGGTACCCATCACACTGGCAGCATTACCGCGCTGCACGGCGAGTGAGATCCTTTGGATCAGGAACGCTCCGGAACGATTGTCAAAACCTCGGTCCCTCAAGCGTCGCCCAATGTCCTTGACAAACATCCTGCCCTGAGCACCCCAAATACCCGTGGTCTCGACGGCCAAGGGAACAAACAGGTAGCTCCCCATCAGCTGTGCGTATTTTAGGCATTTCTGCCGCGCCGCCGACTCCGCTGCAGCCCCAGGTGTCACCATGGTGGAGCCAATGTGGGATGCCGCGAACGTGCACCACAAGTAGCATCCCACAAAAGGTAACGACCTCTCTCCCACGGTATCAAGGTGAGACCGTCCGGACGCTTCCCGTCGCTGCGACTCAAACCCGGTGCTTCGAGAACTGATGGAATGTCAGCAGAGACGAGAGCCCTCCGGACGATGTCGTTGATCGAGTGGTGGCGAGAGAGTCTCCCTGCACTTCTAGCACAGTGTAGCCCATGACGTCCCCGCGAATCTACCGACGCACCGCAAACACAGTGGTGCGGTTCGCAGATATCGCAACCCAGACGATTTTGATAATTCTTAGCTTATTGACGACGCACTTTGCGGATTTACAGAAATAAAATCGTTAATTAAGGTTTACATCTGGAGCATTGCGTTATATGGCATCGAAACCTGGACCATGACATAACGAGACAGAGAAAGATTGGAAGCGTTCGAGATGTGGTGTTGGAGAAATATGGAAAGGATCAGTTGGATGGAAAGGAAAAGCAACGAGAAGGTGCAGTTGGTTGGGAAAAAAAGACCTTTGTTGAAAATTATTGAGAATAGAAGAGGGAAGACGCTGGGACACAAGTGTCCCAGCATCCGTATCAGGATAAGGCACGACAACTTCCTCCAAACTATACTGGAAGGTCAAATAGAGGGAAGAAGGAAGAGAGGTAGACCACGGAGAACTTACATGGACCAAGTGAGGGAGAAGATAAATGTGGTGTTGTATCAGGACGTCAAGGAGAAGGCAATGTGTAGAAATGCATGGAAGGAACTCCACCGACAAGAGCGTACGTAGCTCTTAAATAATGAATGAATTAATTAATATAATTAAGTGTACAAAAGTGCTATGTAGGATGACTCATGACAGTTTATTAGTTTTAACGTAGAATACAAGTATGTTACCAAGAAACCAAAATTTATGGTCATGCTCACTAAAATGTCTCTTCTTGCGGCGGCTCTATCTAGCGGGTTGCTCCCCTCCCTCAATGATGGCTGTTGCACAAGTCATACTCGTGAACAGGTGCTGGTTGGGGGGACTGGTCCAGTCTGGTTTCTCATAAGTAATGTTCATTACAGCTTGTCTTTGTTCTTATTTATTTTATTAGATTGTTATTTTGAGACATCTTATTAGCTTGTTACGATGTCACCATCTACAATGAATCACCGACCAGATGGATCACCTCATACGAGATTGCGAAAGACATGGAACCTTCTAGAACATCGATTCCGAATTTCATGAGAAATCTGACAGTGCATTTCATTTCCATCGTGGGACCACCACCAGTTTTTCCCAGTGCCTTTTTGCTAGATTCGCGCTGTAATGGTACACGAGAGTCAGTACATTTGATACTTCATTTTGCGTGACAGAGGGCTAGCCCATCGCCGCGCTGTTTTGAATACGAGAGTCGGTTCATATAACGGTTGGGGTTTTGAGTAGCTCAGGGTAAGTTAGCAAAAAACAATGAGTCGAGCGCGTGGGATGGTTCGAGGAAGGTTACAGGTCAGGTTTTTTTTGTCGCATTCCTGCGGAATGTGTAGGGATCAGAGCCGATTTGGCTGCGCGCTGAATAAATTATGAATAACTAAATAATGGAAGGTTATTATGGAACGATACGGAGAAAGCTATTAGGTTGACTGCAAATATACAATTGCGTTTGTTTGGTACGATTTGTTGAGTTTGATATCACGAGTCGGAATATCATTCTAGTGATCTTTGTCTAGCGCGCTAGCGGTCGGGAAGGCTTAAATTAATCGCAACAAGCTTTTATGGTCAGCGATCAACAGATTTTGTGTATCGGCAATACCGAATGACTTGAGTGATAACCTACGGTTGATCATAGTGAATATGCGTACACACAATTTGTAGAACGGCGGATCTGCATGGCATGGTTGAAATTAGACCCTGTGTAGTTAGTGATAAGAAGCTTCGCTTGGGCAGAGCGTGTTGGCAAAGGACGCCATTTTTTTTCAGACATGTGGGGTGTATAAATACGATTGCGGGGGAAGGGAAGCCATTCAGTCTGAGCGTTAAGCTACTGTGACAGTCGTCTATCAGCAGTTCTAAACAGTTTTGGTCTGCCGTTTTACGCGTCAGAACTGGGCGAATTGTGATTGCGTGTTTCAGTGGATTTTCGTGAGTGTCTGAAGCGCCGAGATATTCCTCGGTTCCTATCCTTTAAATCAACCTACCCTAAATTCCAAAATTATCCTTGGGTCGTTAGATAAGAACTTGTAGGATATTTATCTGAGTCTGAGTCTGGGCTTGGAGCGACCCTAAATTCCTTTTTCCTTCACCATAGGGTTCCTGGATTGGCTCTTAGGATATTCGCGGGCTAATCCTCTCCTCATTCCTTTCGAGTAGCGAGTTTTGAAATTCCCACACACACAGTCATTCAACATACAAGCACATTCAAATCTAACTCAACCATTTTCGAGTGGTGTCGATAATGGACGTGGTATAACACTAGGATTTTAGACTAGGCTAGACAAGAGTTTAGTTGCGGCTAAACCTAGGTTGGCATGGCATAGGGAGACTGTTTGATCGATGAGGTTCCGCGGATGGAAATAACAAATTCAGAACAAAGTTAAACCGGTGTCAACACAGATAACCTATCCTGTTGATGTTTTGACATTTGAGTGTTGTCGGGGACGCGCGAAGAGATCAAATTACAGTCTAAAGTTCATTGTTTAGGACCGGGTAGATTGTTTTGCTTTGCCTTGGGTCAGTTTGGATTCAAGTTGCATCTTTAAATTAAATGTAAATTTCGCTGGAGGTCTAATGTGTAGGCTGAGTCAAATATTTATGATTTGGCTTGGTCGAGGTCGTGCTGAGGTCAGTGGAATTCATAGATCGGTATTTATCAAACTATGCACTTCGCTATGGTGAGGGTTAGATCTCCTAAAGCGCTAATGACAACGTTTCGATAACATCCAGCTCAAATTGCGCAGAGTTGAAGGATTCAAAACGTTACGGACCTTTTGAGGTAACCGCTAGTTCAAACCCATTTCGGAAAATCAAATCGCAATTGTGTAAACCGGTCTATTCGGATCGTTATTGCCGTGAACTAAATATATAATAGGAACCACCACTAGCCGCTACTAGTGAGCACATGAAATATCATTGAGTACTCACGTCGTAAAACTACGACGGATATCTATACGATATCCCAAACAAATATTATAAATTGTGGTCGACCACTAAAAGAAGTTCCAAGCGCCCATATATACAAAAAAATAAATGGTACCATCACACAAAATACAACAACGATCGATCTGGCGCAATACACCGCTAACTGATGCGAAATACCGGCTTGCGGGCATATATGCTTTCTCTGTCTAACTTGAAACACTAACTTCCTGAACCAATCTTCGTTCGACTATTGTACGCCTAACGAACTTCTCAACGAACGAGAAATTCAGACTTATCATTCTTAACTTACAAATTTTACAGCTGAATCGGGACATCTCTTTTTGGGGTAGATAGAATAGACGATCATAGCTACTGATAGCGGTGGCTCGACCTTAGCCTTTAATGCCGTTACAGATTTTCTGGTGCCGAGACCGAAGGATATCCTAGATATTCTATAAGAATCAAGGTCTAACGCGTTACTTTTAAAAATAACACAACGTAGAAACGATTTTAAACAGTTCAGTTTTGTAAGTAAGAAATAAGCAACAACAAAAAAAAAGGGGCATTGTTTTCACAATTCTTCGGACGAGCTACGACGGTTTAGTGTTCAGGAAATGGGCCGGGCAAAAAAGAACGTTAGTCGGGTAGTACAAAACGATTCACTTTCGCAGACAAGTGAAATGGCGTCAGGACAGGTGACTCAATTGTTATCTGAAATAGTGAATAGATTAGACAGTTTGGAAAGGGGTTCTAGTGCGAGCAATGCTAGTAGGACTTCGAACAGACAGACGGACAGACAGGAACTAGAGACGTTTGAACAATCGGTGGAAAAACATCAAACATGCATAGTGAAAATGACACAGAAGTTGCCAACATTCGATGGGCGGAGTTCGGAAAATCCGTGATTTTCTTAACAGATTTAAAGGCTTATATTAAAGTCTCGGGAGATACTTCGAGGGCTTTGATATGGGTGACGGATAGTTTGGTAGGAATTGCAAAAGTTCGAATGAGCATATACAAAGACTCATGGCGAACCTATTCGGATTTTGAAAAAGATTTCAGAGAGGTATTCTGGGGTGATAATGAACAGGAATTAATTAAACAAAGATTCCTAACTGCGAAGTTCGATTCTAAGAAGGGTCAAAGTATGGAAGAATTCTTTGCCTCTCAATTGAATAGCATATATGAGCTTACGATACCGTTTATTGATACGGAGAAAATCAACACGATTTTCAGACAGTTGCCGCGTGATATTCAGGTAGCGTTTTTTGCTAGAAAGGAACCGATGACTATACGAGATGCGGTCGAGTTCCTTCGGCATTTAGAACGGAATGTCGATGAGTGCGTTGCAGAGTTCGGAGACAATGAATACGAACAACGTAAGGCGGAATAGCTACATGCGAGGGCCATATCGTGCTATGCGAGTAAATACGATACGATTTAACGCGGTGAGACGTAGGGATAATTATAACGCGGAAACAAAGGCACGAAACGAATTTGGGACGCGCGCTCGCGGTTATTTTCGCGGTAGAGGTAGACAGCCTCAGGCTAGTTTCAAGGCAATAGGGTTCCAAAGGGGCAATGATAGTTCAGATAATACAGGGGCAGGGCACAGTTCAAGTGACAGAAATAATGCGATAAGTTCGAATTCAAAAAACTAGTGGACTCGCGCGGTTCGTTCGCGCTCAGATATTTATTACGTTTTGGATGTACAGCCGATCAAATTGGAAAAAAGCATAGATTGTATGATCTGTGTAATTTGGATTCGAACGTGGGTATGAATGAATTTATTCAATTATTAGCGCATAAGGCGCACGCATATGCCGTGTGTTTAGATGAAAAATCGAGATCGAATTGTATAGGCCGCAATGACAGGCGTTTACATACGATATTCAGAGACGACGATTCGACTGAGTGTGGGCGCGATTTATGTAGTACCTTGACATTACCTGAGATAGATGTGCGTCTTGGGAATATTGTTGTAAGGAGTTTGATTGATTCGGGCAGCGAAATCAGTGTAATTAGTCGGAGAGTGTACGATGAAGTATGCAGGCAATTGGGAAAACCGACGGAAATACCGATCCCAAGTTTGAGAATCACAGGTGCGTTTGGAGTCAGTAAAGAAAAGGTTGATAAGTTAGTCACGTTACCATTAACAATAGGTGAATGCGTTATCGATACTCCAATGCTAGTATTAACAAGGGTGCCTAAAGATTTAATTTTAGGGTTTGATTTTATACAACAGACGCGAGCCAGTTTAATGTGTAAGGGAAATAAGAGGCTAATTATACGAAGCGCCGGGCGGATGTGTGAAATACCATTAGGTACTGGTCCTAATCAGGATTCTTGCTGTTGTACAATGGGAATTGCAGAACCAAGATACCAGTAGAAATATGATAGAGGAATATGTGAATAAATCATCAATACCTGTTGAACACAAAACAAAGTTATTGCCGGTGTTAAATAAACATGCAGAGTTGTTTAGCGATAGGGTAGGTCGGACAAATAAATATATACATGAGATAAAAATGAGAGATGAAACGCCTTTCGTAAAACGAAGCTATCCCATACCGTTCGCATATCGCGATAAAGTAACAAAACGATTGAAAGAAATGGAACAGATAGGTATTATTAGCAGGCAATCTACGGATTTCAGCAGTCCATTGACTTGTGCACTAAAGAAGTCAGGGGAGGTCCGTATATTGCTAGATGTGCGCCAATTAAACACGGGAATGGTTGGGGAAGTTGAAACTACACCTTTAATGAGTGAGATATTGCAATCGGGTCACCGGATAAATTACATAGGGGTTATTGATATCAAAGATGCGTATTTTTCTATACCATTATCAGACGAATCTAAACGATACACGGGTTTTGTATATCAAGGCAGAAGTTATGTTTACAACGTTTTACCTCAGGGGTTGAAAACCAGTGTGGGTTCATTTTCGAGGGCGATGGACTTAATCTTAGGGCCAGAGGTTAGGTCATATTGTTTAAATTTTGTTGACGATTTGGCGATTTTAACTGAGGGTGACTTCGATCAGCATTTGTCTCAAGTGGACACGGTTCTGAGTAAATTGAAAGACGCGGGCTTCACATGCAAACTAAAAAAATGCGAGTTCGCACAAAAAAAAGGTCAAGTTATTGGGGCATATTTTGTCTACACAAGGTTTGCAAATGGACCCGGACAAATGTCCTTGTACACCGGTGTTGGCGGAAAGGTTGGGTGAGAAAGTTTTCTCGGACCTTTATGGGCCATTGCCCGTAGGTAAATTCGGATATCAATATATATATGTGATTCAAGACGTGTACAGTAAAGTAATAAAATTGTATCCAATGCGAAAAGCTACAGGTAGGAGCGTGCTCCCTTGTACAAAGAGATTTCATAGGGAAACCTATTCCTATCGAAACTATAATTACGGACTCAGGACCACAGTTCATATCGAAAGTTTGGGAATTTGGTCTCAAACAGCTAGGGCTTCGGGTCACTCATAAGTCGGTGTATTGTCCAAATTCTAATAGCGTAGAAAGAGTGAATCGCGAGCTAGGTCGACTAATTAGAACTTATTGCGGCGGAAGTAATCGTAGTTGGGTCGACGTGTTACCGGACATTGAAAGTTGCTACAATAATATCGAACACACAAGCACAGGCTTTGCGCCTAATGAGTTAGCGTTTGGTAGGCGGGAACCGTTAACTATTGACAAGGAATTAGGCGATGAATGGTTATTAGGTCATAGTGTGCGAGATACGGAACAGGTGCGGAATGGAGCGATAGAAAACTCTAAAAGTTCTAGTGAACGTCGTAAGCGACAGGCAGACAAACGGCGTAAGTTAGAAGTCTATCGTACAGGTGATTATGTGAAACTTAAGACTTTTGTGCGTTCAAATAAAGAACATAAAATCATGCGGAAATTTTCATTGTTGTATAAAGGGCCTTATGTTATTTCGGCAGTGGTATATCCGAACTGTTATACTTTAGTAGATCCGGTTTCAAATGAGATATTGGGTAACTATAATACTATAAATATAGCTAGGTATTATGTGAGGACGAATAAGGGCGTAGATTAATAAGATAGTGTATAAATGTTATATAATTAAGCTGTAAGCTGTAAATTTGAGTAACTTCTTTGTAGATTTAAGGATCTTGCATGGTTTAGAAAGGAACAAAAACAAAAAAAAAATAAAAAAAAAAACAAAAAAAAATTGTATATATAGTAATACGAATTAGGATAACTTGCGGGTAAGCGAGGTTGTATAGTTGAATAGATAAATAAGATAAGACAGGAGAGAGCTCAATCGAGTTGTGTAAATATTATATACATAATAGTCAGATTCATCGGTCTGTGTGCATGATTTGAGATGTCCGTACATATAGAGTAGATATGGACAAAGCATGGGTAGCATAGTGGTAATGAGATCCTTGCGCCATGTTTAACTGAGATAAACAGTGTCTCAAGGTCTGGGAGGGGGCTGTAATGGTACACGAGAGTCAGTACATTTGATACTTCATTTTGCGTGACAGAGGGCTAGCCCATCGCCGCGCTGTTTTGAATACGAGAGTCGGTTCATATACCGGTTGGGGTTTTGAGTAGCTCAGGGTAAGTTAGCAAAAAACAATGAGTCGAGCGCGTGGGATGGTTCAAAGAAGGTTACAGGTCAGGTTTTTTTTGTCGCATTCCTGTGGAATGTGTAGAGATCAGAGCCGATTTGGCTGCGCGCTGAATAAATTATGAATAACTAAATAATGGAAGGTTATTATGGAACGATACGGAGAAAGCTATTATGTTGACTGCAAATATACAATTGCGTTAGTTTGGTACGATTTGGCGAGTTTGACATCACGAGTCTGAATATCATTCTAGTGATCTTTGTCTAGCGCGCTAGCGGTCGGGAAGGCTTAAATTAATCGCAACAAGCTTTTATGGTCAGCGATCAACAGATTTTGTGTATCGGCAATACCGAATGACTTGAATGATAACCTACGGTTGATCATAGTGAATATGCGTACACACAATTTGTAGAACGGCGGATCTGCATGGCATGGTTGAAATTAGACCCTGTGTAGTTAGTGATAAGAAGCTTCGCTTGGGCAGAGCGTGTTGGCAAAGGACGCCATTTTTTTCAGACATGTGGGGTCTATAAATACGATTGCGGGGGAAGGGAAGCCGTCACCGTCGCAGTACTCCTGGACATGGAGAAGGCGTTCGACAGAGTATGGCACGAGGGGTTGCTGTACAAGCTGTCGACGTCCCCAGCTCCACGACGAATCACCCGCGTCGTGGCCTCGTTCCTACGGAGTCGCCACTACAGAGCGGTGGTGGAAGACGCCGTGTCAGAAGCCCACCCCATCGAAGCCGGCGTCCCACAAGGTTCCTGTCTTTCACCCGCCTGCTACTCCCGATACACGGATGACATCCCAGTTGGCCCTGGTGTACAGCTGGCCCTCTTCGCTGACGACGCAGCATACTATGCGTCGTCCTACAAAGCACTCCACGCCGCCGTCAAAATGCAACGCACGCTGGACACCCTGCCTAAATGGCTGGCCAAATGGAGGCTCTCCGTCAACGTCGGGAAGACGCAGGCGATGATCATTGGCCAGAGCAACCTGCCACCACCACTCCAACTCCAAGGGAAGGACATTGGGTGGCTGCACCAAGTGAAGTATCTGGGGGTCACCATAGACCGCCGGCTCACGATGAAGACCCACGTCGACAACGTCGTAAACCAGGTCCGGGCTGCACGGGCAAAACTTCGTCCACTCCTGGACTCCGGCCTCCCCCTGCGGTCGAAGCTCGGGATCTATAAAACGTACATCAGGTCCCGCCTCACGTATGCCTCGCCGGCATGGTACGCCCTCTGCTCGGAGTCCAACAAGAAGAGACTCCGGGCCCAAGAAAACCTCTCCTTGCGTACCATCGTCGGCGCGCCTCGCTACGTGAGAAACGCAACGATCGCAAGGGACCTAGGATTGGAGACACTGGACAAGTTTGTCCAGAGGCTGGCAACGAACATGTTCGCACGAGCGGACGGCTCTCAACACCCGCTTGTGCGAGACCTGGCGCCATACCACGCCCGCCCGCCTGACCGTCGCCGCCTACCCCGAGACCTGGTTGCCGAGCCGGCAGCACCCCTGGATTGAGGCCACACAACCCGAAGAAGAACACCTCAGCCACCCAATGACCTGGCCGTAGTCACGGCCAGCGGAAGACTCCGCGGAAGGGGGCCATTGCCCCGGGACCGCAACCCCGCACCCTGGAAGGGGTGTGAGAAGATCACCAAGCGAAAAGGAAGCCATTCAGTCTGAGCGTTAAGCTACTGTGACAGTCGTCTATCAGCAGTTCTAAACAGTTTTGGTCTGCCGTTTTACGCGTCAGAACTGGGCGAATTATGATTGCGTGTTTCAGTGGATTTTCGTGAGTGTCTGAAGCGCCGAGATATACCTCGGTTCCTATCCTTTAAATCAACCTACCCCAAATTCCAAAATTATCCTTGGGTCGTTAGATAAGAACTTGTAGGATATTGATCTGTGTCTGAGTCTGGGCTTGGAGCGACCCTAAATTCCTTTTTCCTTCACCATAGGGTTCCTGGATTGGCTCTTAGGATATTCGCGGGCTAATCCTCTCCTCATTCCTTTCGAGTAGCGAGTTTTGAAATTCCCACACACACAGTCATTCAACATACAAGCACATTCAAATCAAACTCAACCATTTTCGAGTGGTGTCGATAATGGACGTAGTATAACACTAGGATTTTAGACTAGGCTAGACAGGAGTTTAGTTGCGGCTAAACCTAGGTTGGCAGGGCATAGGGAGACTGTTTGATCGATGAGGTTCCGCGGATGGAAATAACAAATTCAGAACAAAGTTAAACCGGTGTCAACACAGATAACCTAACCTGTTGATGTTTTGACATTTGAGTGTTGTCGGGGACGCGCGAAGAGATCAAATTACAGTCTAAAGTTCATTGTTTAGGACCGGGTAGATTGTTTTGCTTTGCCTTGGGTCAGTTTGGATTCAAGTTGCATCTTTAAATTAAATGTAAATTTCGCTGGAGGTCTAATGTGTAGGCTGAGTCAAATATTTATGATTTGGCTTGGTCGAGGTCGTGCTGAGGTCAGTGGAATTCATAGATCGGTATTTATCGAACTATGCACTTAGCTATGGTGAGGGTTAGATCTCCTAAAGCGCTAATGACAACGTTTCGATAACATCCAGCTCAAATTGCGCAGAGTTGAAGGTTTCAAAACGTTACGGACCTTTTGAGGTAACCGCTAGTT
Source organism: Argyresthia goedartella (assembly GCA_949825045.1). Taxonomy (NCBI): domain Eukaryota; kingdom Metazoa; phylum Arthropoda; class Insecta; order Lepidoptera; family Argyresthiidae; genus Argyresthia; species Argyresthia goedartella. The sequence goes on along the minus strand of OX463831.1, from coordinate 7,650,061 downwards.
CAAACCCATTTCGGAAAATCAAATCGCAATTGTGTAAACCGGTCTATTCGGATCGTTATTGCCGTGAACTAAATATATATTTGGAACCACCACTAGCCGCTACTAGCGAGCACATGAAATATCATTGAGTACTCACGTCGTAAAACTACGACGGATATCTATACGATATCCCAAACAAATATTATAAATTGTGGTCGACCACTAAAAGAAGTTCCAAGCGCCCATATATACAAAAAAATAAATGGTACCATCACACAAAATACAACAACGATCGATCTGGCGCAATACACCGCTAACTGATGCGAAATACCGGCTTGCGGGCATATATGCTTTCTCTGTCTAACTTGAAACACTAACTTCCTGAACCAATCTTCGTTCGACTATTGTACGCCTAACGAACTTCTCAACGAACGAGAAATTCAGACTTATCATTCTTAACTTACAAATTTTACAGCTGAAGCGGGACATCTCTTTTGGGGTAGATAGAATAGACGATCATAGCTACTGATAGCGGTGGCTCGACCTTAGCCTTTAATGCCGTTACAGCTCTTGCGAGAGGACGTTTAGTATAATTGCGGGATCAATCGCGATCACCCCTAATTTTAAGTGAATAGACTAAGAACATTTGTAACTTTCTACATTAAAGTTGTGAATGGACATATCTCGTCTTTTTAAAATCCCCTCTGACGGCCAGTACACGTAATTGGCGCAGTCGGTAGTGGGTAGTTGGTCAGTGCGTGAACCTAACATCGAGGACCACACTGATAGGTGTCGTATCGGACGACACGGTGCAACTACGATCTACAACCTACGTACGTACAAGTGCCAAGAAGAGGATTTACCGAGCCGCCACATCCAGACATCGATGAGAAAGCTCCAAGACGAGATGCTGCTACTGTGAGTCATAGAATAGTTACGCAAATTCTATTGGTTGCTATTCCCTCACTCTCACAGTACCTATCCTAGTTCCTAGTTACCTAGTTTCTAATAATTATATCATATACCCAATATCGGTGTACCTCTTAGTTAAATCTATCTTATTAATTGTATACCTAATATCGGTGTACCTCTTAAGTAAATCTATCATAGTTATATCTAAAATCGATGTACCTAACTACCAAAATTTTTTACCCACGAGTAGGAAGGGTCTTAGACCCAGTAGTTGTAATGGGACACGAGAGTCAGTACATTTGATACTTCATTTTGCGTGACAGAGGGCTAGCCCATCGCCGCGCTGTTTTGAATACGAGAGTCGGTTCATATAGCGTTTGGGGTTTTGAGTAGCTCAGGGTAAGTTAGCAAAAAACAGTGAGCCGGGCGCGTGGGATGGTTCGAGGAAGGTTACAGGTCAGGTTTTTTTTTGTCGCATTCCTGCGGAATGTGTAGGGATCAGAGCCGATTTGGCTGCGCGCTGAATAAATTATGAATAACTAAATAATGGAAGGTTATTATGGAACGATACGGAGAAAGCTATTATGTTGACTGCAAATATACAATTGCGTTTGTTTGGTACGATTTGGCGAGTTTGACATCACGAGTCTGAATATCATTCTAGTGATCTTTGTCTAGCGCGCTAGCGGTCGGGAAGGCTTAAATTAATCGCAACAAGCTTTTATGGTCAGCGATCAACAGATTTTGTGTATCGGCAATACCGAATGGCTTGAGTGATAACCTACGGTTGATCATAGTGAATTTGCGTACACAAAGTTTGTAGAACGGCGGATCTGCATGGCATGTTTGGTTGAAATTGGACCCTGTGTAGTTAGAGATAAGAAGCTTCGCTTGGGAAGCGCGTGTTCTTAAAGGACGCCATTTTTTTCCAGACATGTGGGGTCTATAAATACGATAGCGGGGAAGGGGAGAGCATTCAGTCTGAGCGTTAAGCTACTGTGACAGTCGTCTATCAGCAGTTCTAAACAGTTTTGGTCTGCCGTTTTACGCGTCAGAACTGGGCGAATTGTGATTGCGAAGTTACAGTGGATTTTCGTGAGTGTCTGAAGCGCAGAGATATACCTCGGTTCCTATCCTTTAAATCAACCTACCCCAAATTCCAAAACTATCCTTGGGTCGTTAGATAAGAACTTGTAGGTAACTGATCTGAGTCTGAGTCTGGGCTTGGAGCGACCCTAAATTCCTTTTTCCTTCACCATAGGGTTCCTGGATTGGCTCTTAGAATATTCGCGGGCTAATCCTCTCCTCATTCCTTTCGAGTAGTGAGTTTTGAAATTCCCACACACACAGTCATTAAACATACAAGCACATTCAAATCAAACTCAACCATTTTTGAGTGGTGTCGATAATGGACGTGGTATAACACTAGGATTTTAGACTAGGCTAGACAGGAGTTTAGTTGCGGCTAAACCTAGGTTGGCAGGGCATAGGGAGACTGTTTGATCGATGAGGTTCCGCGGATGGAAATAACAAATTCAGAACAAAGTTAAACCGGTGTCAACACAGACAACCTATCCTGTTGATGTTTTGACATTTGAGTGTTGTCGGGGACGCGCGAAGAGATCAAATTACAGTCTAAAGTTCATTGTTTAGGACCGGGTAGATTGTTTTGCTTTGCCTTGGGTCAGTTTGGATTTGCAATGATACCCCACACGTTTACTATGAACGTGTCCAAAATCTACTCAATACCATCATGACCTATGTCGAACTGCATGACGAAGTTTCAACTACTGTGGAAGCGAAACGAACTTTGTATAAAAAGTTAGCGCTTCAGACATACCTGAAGGGTTTGAAAGAACCACTAGGCTCTCGAATTAGATGCATGCGACCCCCAACCTTAGAGAAAGCCCTGGAGTTTGCTCAAGAGGAATTAAACGTAATGTACCTACAGAACAAAGAACCGAGAAAATCCCCCCCCCGTGTATTCGCAAAATGCTTCCCGATCAAACCCAACTCAATTTCTGGTGCCCCGACCAGCGTTTGTTCCCCAAATGCCTCCGCCAAATGTGACTAGGCCCATTTGCAGCCTTCAACAGCCCAACACCCCGTATAGACCCCCGTATCAAGGACCATCAAGGACCCAACAAATGTTCGGTGCCCTGCCCCGTTCTGACATGTCCACCGGTTTTAAAATTCAACCGCAACCCCAGCCTATGAATTCATTCCCAAACCGACCAACACCAATGAGTGGTGTAAGTCACCCCGTTGCCCGGACTCTACCACCGATTTCTCGTAATGTAGCTCCTTATCAGCCGCAACGAGAAATGCACAGTAACGAAGCGTACGAGACATACGACCCTAACACTTACGATGACTATTACCAAGAGTACCCGGAGTACCCCGGCTTTGTATCGAATGACTGTGACAACCCCCAAATGACTGACCCACAACAGCTCGACTATGACCAGACTCAACAGACCGAGCAGGATTTTCCCCCGGATTCGAAGCCGAATGCCCCAGAATAGAATTAAATCTTCAGCATCGGAGACAACTCCCGTACATCCAGATTTTCAACCCCCCCCCTGAAACTACTCATTGACACAGGTGCAAACCAATCGTTTCTTAGCCCTGAAGCGGTTGAAAGATATTTTCCATATACGCCCCTGGACTATGACCCTTTTATAGTGACGAACATACACGCTACTACGTCAAATAACTACTCAATCAGAATTGCCTGCTTCCCCGAGTTCAATGACCGATTACCGATAAAATTATCTGTCTATAGATTCCATAACTATTTTGACGGCTTAATTGGATGCGATTTGTTGGAACAATGGAAGGCAAAAATAGATCTTGGAAAGAGAATATTCATCACTTAATTTGCAACAAATCCCATTCAGATGTATGAGTCGCCTCAGAATAAAACTCTATATGAGACTGTAGTACCTGCACAGTCCACTCGACTAGTTAGAGTGCCCACCAATGTACCCAACGGAGATATCTCCATAGACCAACAGACAATTTGTGGCTGTAATGTCAATGACTGTCTATCCAGATCCCAAAATAGCAAAGCGTATGTTGAGGTATCGAACCCGACTCACAATGACCTCATATTTTCACTCAAAAACCCCATTCGCGCACATGAGTTTAGCGAATCGACTTTACCACCAATGATGACTAATCGCACACAAGAAGTCTTATCGCGTCTACGTACTGAGCATTTAAACGTCGAAGAAAGAACTAAGTTAATGATGCTTTGTAAAGAATATGCCGACGTATTTTATATCGAAGACGAACCACTGACTTTTACGAACCAAGAGAAGCATATTAGTAGGACGACTGACGAAATTCCCGTGCACACTAAGACATACAGATACCCCCAAATTCACAAAAAGGAAGTTCAATCTCAGATTCAAAAAATGTTAGACCAGGGTATGATCAGACCCTCGAATTCCGCATGGAGTGTCCCTATTTGGATAGTACCAAAAAAGGTAGACGCCTCCGGTAAAACCAAGTGGAGACTAGTAGTTGACTTTAGAAAACTTAACGAAAAGACAATCGACGATAGGTACCCCATTCCCAACATAACCGACATCCTAGACAAGTTAGGAAATTGCCAGTACTTTTCTTGCCTAGACATGGCTAGCGGATTTTATCAATTGGATACCCACCCTGATAGTATTCATAAAACCGCGTTCAACGTAGATTGTGCCCCCGGACACTTCGAATTTTTACGCATACCTATGGGACTAAAGAACTCTCCCTCAACATTCCAGCGCGTAATGGACAACGTGCTTAGAGGCCTTCAAAATGTCATTTGCGTGGTGTACTTGGATGAGGTTTTAGTATTTTCAACGTCATTACAGGAACATATGGTAAATCTGCGTAAAATATTCCAGAGATTGCGAGAATCTAACTTCAAAATCCAGATGGACAAATCTGAATTTTTGAAGCATGAAACTCCCTACTTAGGTCACATTATCACCCCCGACGGAGTCAAGCCCAACCCTGATAAAATTGCAGCAATCAAAAACTACCCCATCCCCAGAACCCCGAAGCAGATAAAAGGTTTTCTAGGATTGTTCGGCTACTACAGACGATTTATACCAGACTTTGCTAAACTGACAAAACCTATGACAGTGTGCTTGAAAAAAGGTGCTAAAATAAACCTTACCCCCGACTACATAAAGTGCTTTGAACACTGTAAAACTCTATTGACGAATGACCCTATATTACGTTACCCCGACTTTACAAAAGACTTCATTTTGACAACTGACGCTTCGAACTTCGCCCTTGGTGCGATTCTCTCACAAGGATCGATAGGTACAGACCGACCCGTAGCATATGCGTCTAGGACCCTAAATAGTAGCGAAATTAACTACTCTACTATTGAGAAAGATATGCTTGCAATCGCATGGGCTACCAAGTATTTCAGACCATACCTTTTTGGACGGAAGTTCAAAATAGTAACTGACCACCAGCCCCTTCAATGGCTTATGAATTTAAAGGAGCCAAACTCTCGCCTCACCAGGTGGAGACTAAACTCGCAGACTACGACTTCACAGTCGTCTACAAAAAAGGCAAGAACAATACCAATGCCGATGCCCTATCGCGCGTCGAAATTCATAATGAAGAACTCGCTTCTAAGATAGTGAACATCTCTTCCTCAGGGTCATCAACCATTACTGCCCCCGATGACAGACCATTTCTCAGCCAGTCATCCACGGATACCGCACCCAGTGAAACACCACTGAATAGCCCCCTTCCACTCTTCACTGCACATTCAAACACAGATATACCAACCCCCGGAGACGCCCCCATTCACGTCAACTCACCCGCTGAAACAGTTCATACCAGTGTGGAGAATCCCATACTCAACTTGCCCATTTCAGATGAACCTCTGAATAAATTCCGTAAACAACTTGTGATAAAAATTGTCCCCACTTCCGCTTGCCAGCGCCCAAAAATAGTTAAACCTTTTGAGACCTTCCAAAGAACATACGTTGAAATTACATAGAGTAATTTTGAGGATAAGTTAATTGATGTCGTAAAAAGATACATCGACCCCAAGCTTCGAACAGCCATATTAGTACAACCCCCTGAAAAAATGTACGACATTGTCCCTGTCATACAGAGAACTTTCAAAAGTTCCTCTATGAACTTAGTTCTGGTGAAACATGAACTTGAAAATGTACCTGAATATTTGACCCAACAGCGCTTCATTCAAAATTATCATGAAGGAAAAACCAATCACCGTGGCATAAATGAAACATTCCTGTCGATACTTTTGGCCTAAGTTAAAAGAAAGCATTACAAAATTCATTAGCAACTGTAACATATGTAGTTCCGCGAAATACGACCGCAATCCATTGCGCCCTCAATTACAAATTGTCCCGCCACCGACAAAACCTTTCGAATTAGTACATGCAGATGTGTTAACCATTGAACAGGAAAAGTACTTCACCATCATAGATGCCTTCTCAAAATTTGCACAAGCCTATAAAATCCCGGATAGCACTGCCCCCAGCATAGTTAAAGCCCTATTAACTTTCAGCTCACATTATAGTTTTCCTATGACCTTAATAACGGACCAAGGAACCGAGTTCACAAATCAGGTCGTTTCAGAACTGTTAAAGTTACACAAAGTCCAACACCATACCACCGCAGCTCATGCCCCTAACGAAAATGGTATGATAGAACGATTTCATAGTACACTCCTAGAGCACCTTAGATTATTAAAAATTCAGCACAGAAATGAACCTGCCCAAAATCTTGTTCCATACGCCATTATAGCATACAATAGCTCTATACATGGTCTAACTAAATGCAGACCCTTTGATCTTGTAACTGGACATTTTGACCCCCGAGACCCGACCGACATGAACTTGACTGAAAGATTACTACAACAGTACCTACAGGAACATCGCAATAAAATGGATACAATCTACCATATCATACATGACTCATCAACAGCTGAACGTACCGCGCTGACGTCACAACGCAACGACAGTAGAGAACCCATTTTAAATTACAGACCAAACGAGGAAATATTCATACGGAACCCGGCAGCTGCTAGACAAAAACTCGCACCACGATTCACCCATGACAAAGTCGTCTCAAACTTACCCATTCATATTTACACCTCAAAGGAACGTGGACCCATAGCCAAAAATCGAATAAAGAGACCTTTAAAACATAGATCACTTTACTTGTTACAGGATCATTCTAACCCTGACCAGCCAGGCCCCAGCTCAAGACATCCGACTTGACAGATTGGACAATGGACCCGGTATTTTGCCCTTTGACCTAGGCCCTACCAAGATCATATCCCATCACCATACATTCCTACAAGATATAGACCTTGACCTATTACAGACACATCTGACTACTACAAAATCTCAACTAACTGCCGCAGCTAATAGTATCAATAACGAGAACTATAGTTTATTCAAATATCAAATCATTCACCTATTCCATAAAATAGATAAGATATCCTCGCAACTCGATACCTTCCTACCTAAGAGAGCTAAGCGTGGCCTATTCAACCCATTAGGTAGTTTTATCAAAAGTATAACTGGTAACCTCGACTACAGCGATGCTCTGAGGTATGAAAATATCCTTCAAAATTTACAGAAAAACGATCATGACTTATCTGAAAGTTTCAATAACCATATTTCCTTATAAAAGGCAATCACGATCCAACAAACTCAGATTTTAAATAACTTAACTACTAATCAGGCAAAGTTAGCGAAAGCGCTATCATATTTCATAAACGATTCCACCTCAGATAGAGTACAACTGGCTCACTATACCCAGCTGACTCAGTTATTCGCCTTGATCAGCGAAAACGTACAAGACTTAAGTATGGAGATAGATAAGTTAGAGAATATATTAGCTTTTAGTCGTACAGGCAACTTGCACCATTCTATTTTATCACTTAATGATATCACCTTTATGATAAGCAAATTAAACCTTTTGTATGAGCCTGAACAAATTTTAAAGTTAGATTTGAGATATTACTATGATTTGATTAGCTTAGGATGTTATTTTATAGATAAAAAGATCGTGATTGTCCTTAAATTCCCTCTAACTACTACATCATCCTATAAACTATACAGACTCTGCCCAGTACCTAATAAATTCCATAACGTCATCGTTCCCCCGTTCCCGTTCCTAGCAACCAACTCCAAGGAGTATGCGTACATAGAGGCAAAATGCCCGAAGGTCGACATCTGGTACATCTGCGAGCAACAGCTGAGCCACCAGATCTGCACGCAACGTGACTGTATCGACACCCTGATACACTTGCAAGAAATAGACGCAAAATGCAGTACTACTCCTATCTCTATGTCCAAGGAAGCGCTAACCGAGCTAGACAGTCAGCACTACATCATTTCGTTCCCGAAACCTACAAAAGTCGACATCTTCTGCGGACCACAGCAGCATCAGATCCTAGAAGGCAGTTTCTAGCAACACTTCCTAGAAATTTCAGTATTCGAGCACCGAAATTCACTATTGCCAACTTCAATGATTTTACTTCGTGGACAACGACGAACGAAGTTTACTTCGTGGACAACCTGTCGAAATCATCATATTCCCACAGTCAACTTCGCTGTCGAAACCATCTTCCGAGAATCGGCGACTTCAGTACCACCTGACCACAATCGACTTGAACAAATTGCACGATATCCAGAAACAAATTACAATGGAAATTCCGACGAAATCAATCACTTCGGACTTACTGACCACCTACCATACAACAATACCTATGTATGTACTGGTGACATTCTTCACAGTTGCACTGATTGCATTTTACCTGCGACATAAGAAGACAAAGAAGTTGAACTCATCCGCTGAACCCAATTTGGAACTATCACTTCTACCTGAGACTACTACTCGTACTTCAGCCAGGAACCTATCTCCGGAAGAGAAAAGAGCCGCAATATTCGCCGTAGACATAGGCAAATAGTTGCTCATCTTGGAGGGGAGGTGTTACGATGTCACCATCTACAATGAATCACCGACCAGATGGATCACCTCATACGAGATTGCGAAAGACATGGAACCTTCTAGAACATCGATTCCTAATTTCATGAGAAATCTGACAGTGCATTTCATTTCCATCTTGGGACCACCATCAGTTTTTCCCAGTGCCTTTTTGCTAGAATCGTTCTTGCGAGAGGACGTTTAGTATAATTGCGGGATCAATCGCGATCACCCCTAATTTTAAGTGAATAGACTAAGAACATTTGTAACTTTCTACATTAAAGTTGTGAATGGACATATCTCGTCTTTTTAAAATCCCCTCTGACGGCCAGTACACGTAATTAGCTCCTATGGATACGATGCTAATATTAAATTTAATAATATTGACATAAGATTAGTTTATTTCTATATTATACATAATAACAAAAAAATATGACGAATTTTAAAAAAATACATCCCCGTAGACTTTATTGGTGCTATCTTCTCTGACGGGCGTATTTCCGAAGCACTGGTAGAGTTTATGGAGTCTCCTTTTCCTGTACGAGATTCAGCCATGAATTACCCCTTGAAAAGGAAATTTACTTTTTCAAACTCAACAGTTTTTCAAACAAATCAGTCTTGTACTCATTAGTTTAGTTGATCATATTTGATTAATTTTGTCCGTGTATATGAGATTTAAGTAAATGTTTGACTTCTAAAAGTGCATTATTTTTGCCTAGTTCTACCAAGTAGCGATAGTAGCCGGCTCCTACAGTTTTAAGCTTCGATTCTTTTGTCCGTTTCCTATCAACATCGTGATCCAGGAACGCTTGTCTGGACGCCTGTTCGGTACGGTACGGTGGTACGGCGTCTCAATACGGATACAAGTACGCTCCAATCCAACACGAGTCGAAACGAAGGACGCAGCTGTAAGCTAACACGTCGTTTGAGACACGTAACATCCGATAATGTACTGAAGATAAATTACTTATCTCATGGTCAGCGCCGGATCCAAACCTGCGTCTCTTGCGTGAGAAGCAAGCGTGAATCCACTAGACAACGAAGTTCTCGTACGTACGTACGTATATAAGTTTATCAGTTTTATGGTGGGAGCATCTCTGTCTGTATTACCTCATATGGGAAAAAGATGTGTTGCTGTAGATGTTGTTTGTTCAACTGCCTCACAGCATAGTCAACACTTTGATGTATAAACCGCGGTCAGGGAAGTTACCACGACGTCTTAACTGATCCGTTATAGTAGTTTATGTGACTGCTACCTAATGGAGGGCATTAATACCCGAGAGTGGGTTTATGAAACGAGCCGAAGGCGAGTTTCATAATAACATCACTCGAGAGTTTCACAGACAAACTAGGGGCGGCACGCAGGCGGGCGTTGGCGTTCGAATATACATCTGAAAATTTGTACATTATGGTCATAATGTACAAATTTTCAGTTAAGAAATGAGTTTTTACCAAATAGTTTTACATTGTGCTGGTCTTAACGTGCGGTTTTAGATGCAATAAAGAAGGTTTATGATACGTGTGTAGATAAAATAAATAATATAATAATAATAATAATAGAGGACAATGTTTAATATTTATGCTTCGGAAACGCACCGGTTTTTGTTGCGCGAATCGATCGCGAGTAATCGGCACATCACTAGCGAAAACGGAACTAGCAGCTGTCACTCGTACCGGAACGAAATGTAAAATTGGAGGTTATCTTTACTTTTTCTCTTGTCTCGTCGGTGAGAACAAGATGTCTGCTCATAGCGTCGGGCTATTGATTGTTTCGGTGTAACAATTCTCTAATACAGGTGTCGGACCTGGTCGGACTGTAAATCTACCACATCGTCGGGAAATAAGTAGATTCGCGTCAGCGGTTAAGTGATCCGTTTAGATTGGACAACGTCGTATCGGTAGCGGCAACTCCACGGTCACGGCAGGCAGCACGCCGGCGACAGCGTCGGCAGCGACGATACTGGTTCGGTTCCATCTCCTATCCCAAAACTGTCTCCTCTCCCGCATTCCTGTCTCGAATCGAGCCTTCAATCTATCCTGTCTGCGGTGACAAGGTCAGAAAAATTTATTCACTTCTTTTCTCTCACGTGTTGGCAAAAGCACACCCCCTTCGGTGTGCATTTTGGTAGCAGGAGCGCGGTTTTCCTAGTGGGAAATCATCGATTCACGGTTGCCTTTGTCACATTGTAGTTGGGAGAAAAGAATATCTCAGATTGGCTCAAGTCGGCAATGAGTCTGTGGTCGGTATACCACGATTAAAGTTCATTTTCGGTAAGTGAAAGTATAAGTGCCAATTTAGTTAACAGTTGTTATAAATTTGTAGTCGGAAACTACTGTTGTTGCGCATAAAAGATTGAACAGTCATTCTGCGAAGCCTAGATTGTATTACTTGCGGTAGAACGTCGGGTTCTATAGTCCTACAGTGTTATTTCGGTTTACACAGCAGGGTCGGGCTATTTAAGGGGTAATAAGCTGATTTTGCTGACCTCAAAGGAAGTGTGGTTCATGTCGGAGGGGCCACTGCTAGAAAAATAGTTTTTTTTATAGTAACCTTTTGTGTGTTATTTGTATTGTACCACATGGTGGCATTCTCTAATTGATTTAGAGTGTATATTATAAGGTGTATGTCCACAGGGCGACCATATTAAATATTGTTTAGGATTTAATTGTTTTAGTAGTTGCCTTGGTTTTTACAACTTAGTTTTAATTTCTGTGCCCAGCGCTGACGGGAAAGTGCTGGTCTCTGGCTGTGCTTAGTTCGGTAGTGAAGCATAGGACCAGAGACAATTGAATTGGTAACCATGGCACCTTCACCCTTGACGGTACTGCGGTATGGCGTCCGTGAGGAGATGAGATGGCTCGCCGTTTGGGGCCGCACCCGCTGAGCGAGTGCTCACGCGCGTCCCCCTGTGAGTGCTGCGGTGGCAGGCACCACGTCGTGTTGTGCCTGAACCGGTCAGGACCTTCGGACGGTCACCAGGGCCGGACTATTTCGGTAAGGGAGTATCCACATTCCATTCGGGGAATTGGGAACACGGAAGTCGGTTCCGTTAAGGGAGTATGTCGGATTACTCTCCCGTCACGGGTGGATTCATCGGTGAATCTGACGGTCACGGCATTAGTCATGCCTAATGTGATGGGCTCACACCCTCACGTACGGTTGTCGCCCTCGGTGCGACAGTTGGTCGCTGGGTTGTCACTGGCTGACGCGGAGTTCGATATTCCGGGCCCAGAAGGCATTTTATTGGGTGTCGATGCCTTGGGATACCTGTTAGTGCCAGGTGTCCACGTGTTGCAGGCGACTGGTCTGGTTTCGGTCAACACCAGACTGGGCCATGCGGTAATGGGTCCGGTCATGCCGGCTGCCCCACGCCTAGCGACTCGTAGTCCCTTATTCGGTTCTGTACTCTCGGAGGTGATACAGAAGTTTTGGGAGGTGGAGGAACCACCTACGGTCCGCCGGTTGGACCCGGTTGAAGAAGAGTGTGAACAGTTTTATCGGAAAAATACTGGTCGCCTTCGGTCAGGTCGATTTCTCACACGTCTTCCATTTCGGAGTGATCGCTCGCCGCTGGGCAGTTCACACCATGCAGCCGAGACGCGGCTTCTGTCGATGGAACGACGCATGAAGCGTGACGGGATTTTCCGGCAGAAGTACGTCGACTTCATGCGGGAATACGAGTCGCTCGGCCACATGTCGGTTTCGGGTATCGACTGGAAGCGTGAAGACCACTGCTTCCTGCCCCATCACGCGGTCTTGAGGACCCCGGAGGGCAAAATACGGGTAGTGTTCGATGGATCGGCATCAACATCTAACGGCATGAACCTGAACCAGTGTTTGCATTCAGGGCCGAAGTTGAACCAGGACATCGCGGATGTTAACACACGGTTCCGTCGACACAATGTTGTGTTTGTAGCTGACATCCGGATGATGTTTAGACAGACGGTCATTCACCCTGACGATAGACGGTATCAGCTGATACTGTGGCGAGAGAGCCCAGATCAGCCCATCAGGGTGTACGAGCTGAACACCAACACGTACGGGCTACGGTCTAGTCCTTATTTGGCGATTCGCACTCTGCGGGAGTTAGCGGATCGAGAACGGTTAAATTTCCCTAGAGGAGCAGCGATCCTGGAGCAGGATCTCTACGTGGACGATATCTGTACCGGTGCAGATTCCGTAGAGGAGGCGCGCGCTCGACGGGACGAGCTAGTTGAGCTCTTACGGGGTGGAGGTTGCGAGCTCCGGAAATGGATGTCGAACTCTCCAGAGTTACTGACTGGTCTTCCGGATGACTACCAGTAGGATCCCCACATTTTTGAAAATTTGGAAAATCCAAATATGTTGTCGGTATTAGGCGTCCAGTACCAGCCGGTGTCAGACATGTTTTCGTATCGGGTCGAGTTGGACTCCCCGAAGGTCTGGACGAAACGGAACGTCCTCTCAACGGTGGCTAGGACATTTGATCCAAACGGGTGGATCACCCCGGTAACATTTCAGCTCAAGTGTTTTATGCAGCAATTGTGGTCTGCTGAGCTGAAAAGCTCAATGACCCGATCGGCGGGTCATTGAGCTCCGAGTGGGACTCGTTCTTTTCGACCCTCCCTGGCATCAATCGGATTTCACTGCCACGGAGGTTGGTCCCCACCAAACGATACACCGCCACCCTGCATGGGTTTTGCGATGCCTCGGAGAAGGGCTACGGAGCTGCGGTGTATCTGCGTACGGTCGACTCCTCGGGGGAGGTTGATGTGCGGTTGGTCACGGCCAAGAGCAAGGTGGCGCCGTTGCGCACTCGCCTGACCATTCCCAGGTTAGAGCTTTCGGGAGCGGCTCTCCTGACTCGTCTGCTCAACCACACGATGACGGTTCTTCGTGGGTCAATAGCGTTGGAAGATACGGTCTACGCTTGGACGGACAGCCAGATCGTGTTATGCTGGCTGAAGGCTTCAGTTCACAAGCTGGAGATTTTTGTGGCGAATCGGGTTTCGCAGATTTTGAATTCTGAGGTTCCCTTAATCTGGAGACATGTTCCAGGGGAAATGAACCCAGCAGAGTGTGCGTCTCGTGGGTGTCACGCTCCGGAGTTGGTTGGACATCCCTTGTGGTGGGGTCCAAAATGGTTGACTCAAGCCGAATCGGATTGGCCAATGAGTCCACGCGTTACCTCGGCGAACGGCGCCTTGACAGTCGGTGTCTGTACGACGCAATCAGAGCCGGAAGAGGAGTTCAGCCTGCTGGAACGGTACAGCTCGCTCGACAAGCTGGTCAATGTGACCGCCTGGATCTGCCGATTTGCGCGGAATTGTCGGAATTCTGAGGCGCAACGAGTGCGGACCCAGGTCCTGACACCACGGGAACGGAACCATGCGTTGTTCGCATTGGTACGGAACGTGCAGACGGTGCACTTTAAGTCCGAATTGGACATTCTGAGACGCGGACGCGTCCAACTGAAGGGAGCTGTGGCTCGGCTCAACCCGTTTATTGACCCTCAAGGATTGCTGAGGGTAGGAGGTCGGCTGCGGAATGCCAACCTGCCTTATGCGGCTCGCCACCCGTTGTTACTCCCTAGGAAAGGGAAGTTGGTCGAACTGTTGATACAGGATCGACACATTCGGAATGGGCATGTCGGATGCCACGCCTTGATGGCGTTTCTCCAGCGCGAGTTCTGGATTCTATCGGGAAGACGCTTAGTGCGTAGCGTCGTATTTCGGTGCCTGCCTTGTTATCGGGCCAAGGCAGGCATGCAGCCCCAGATGGGCGATTTGTCCTCGGATAGGGTTAACGAAATCCGGCCCTTTGCGGGTGTCGGAACGGATTTCGCGGGACCATTCATGGTCAAGTCTTCACAGCTACGGAACGCCAGATTAGTGAAGGCATACCTGTGCGTCTTCGTGTGCTTGGCCACGAAGGCAGTCCACTTGGAGGTGGTCAGTGACCTCACTACAGAGGCATTTATCGCATGTCTAGATCGGTTCGTCTCACGAAGGGGCCTCCCGACATTAATCCGTTCGGACAACGGCACAAATTTTGTCGGAGCCAGGCGATATCTGCAGGAGGTCACTCAATTCCTGAACGGTAACCAGGACGCCATCGGTACGGCTTGCTCCCGACGAGGGATTGAATGGGTTTTCAGTCCGCCGGGATGTCCTCATTGGGGAGGAATTTTTGAGGCTGCGGTTAAATCGGCTTAGTCGCACCTGACGAGGATCATCGGTGAGACCTCTTTACGCTTTGAAGAGCTTGCGACGCTGTTCTGTAAAATTGAAATGACACTGAACTCGCGTCCGTTGTGCCCGCTCAGTTCGGATCCAAATGATTTGGAAGCGTTGACGCCGGGTCACTTCCTGATAGGACAGCCCCTTAACGCCCTGCCAGAATACCCATTCGGTGATGTTAAGTTAAGTCGGTTAACTAGGTGGCAGATGTTGCAGCAGATGTCTCAAGATTTTTGGAAACGGTGGTCCCTTGAGTACTTGCACATCTTGCAGCAGCGCCTTAAGTGGACTGACCGGACGAGCCCCCCTCAAGTCGGTGATTTGGTGCTGATTAAGGATGCGAACCTGCCATCATTGAGATGGAGACGAGGACGGATCGTCAATTTGTACACGGGTCGGGATGGCACGCCTCGATCAGCAGAAGTCAAGGTGGGGGACTCGGTCCTCAAGAGAGCGGTCGCAACACTTTCTCGCCTTCCTATTGATTAGGGACAGGTTCGGGCCTGTCCGGGCGGGTGACTGTTTAATATTTATGCGTCGGAAACGCACCGGTTTTTGTTGCGCGAATCGATCGCGAGTAATCGGCACATCACTAGCGAAAACGGAACTAGCAGCTGTCACTCGTACCGGAACGAGATGTAAAATTTGAGGTTATCTTTACTTTTTCTCTTGTCTCGTCGGTGAGAACAAGATGTCTGCTCATAGCGTCGGGCTATTGATTGTTTCGGTGTAACAATTCTCTAATACAGGTGTCGGACCTGGTCGGACTGTAAATCTACCACATCGTCGGGAAATAAGTAGATTCGCGTCAGTGGTTAAGTGATCCGTGTAGATTGGACAACGTCGTATCGGTAGCGGCGTCTCCACGGTCACGGCAGGCAGCACGCCGGCGACAGCGTCGGCAGCGACGATACTGGTTCGGTTCCATCTCCTATCCCAAAACTGTCTCCTCTCCCGCATTCTTGTCTCGAACCGAGCCTTCAATCTATCCTGTCTGCGGTGACAAGGTCAGTAAAAATTCATTCACTTCTTTTCTCTCACGTGTTGGCAAAAGCACACCCACTTCGGATTCCACGCCGTTCGGTAGGCGTGGAAATTAAACAGACAATCTTACACAAATCGAACTAGGCCCGGCCCACATAGTAAGCTCAACGGCGCTTGTGTTATGGTTACTAGACGATGATAAATTTAAAAGAGATAAATACTTATGTAAATACACAGAAAACATCCAAGACTGAGAAACACATATTTATTTTCACCACACAATTATTTGCCCTTACCAGGATTCGAACCCAGGACCGTCAGCTTCGTAGGCAGACAATTAAAACAATTATTTTTATTTACCTTATATCAAGATATTAGGTAAATAAAGACTATTATCGCGTATTGGAATGTGAATTATTGCCATAGTGATGTCCTTGTTCTGAACCTAATCTGCCCCAACCCCCAGGGGCCCAATTCCGATACACAATGACAGCTCCATGACAATTACATGACGGTTACTGTCAACTTTAGATATGCAATATTTTTCATTTGGAGAATATTTTTTAAAGCAATTATGGTGAAAATTAAGTCAATTGGTAATAAATTAGTTAATCAACAAAGAGAACGGGATTACAAAATTTTCAGATATTGGATATCTAAAGTTGACCGTAATCGTCATGTAATTGTCATGGAGCTATTATCGTGTACCGGAATTAGATCTCTGGTGGCAGGTTTATACACAAAAGTATTGACAGTGCTAACAATGGGCAACACAAACTTTATGGCGATTGAGATGAATTTCAAAATAAGTACCTCACCATGGCAGAAATTTCCATTCCAATACGCCTTAACGAGCTCCATTTACCTGAAGCCATGACTTTTTTAAAACGCCCATGGTAATTTTGCAAATCAGTTTCGGTTCCTACTCTGAATCGGCTGGCGTTGTGGTAGCCCCCCTGATCTGGAAAAGCTACTTTGCTATACTAAACGTTAGTAGGAAGGCATAAATTATCAAACGAAAGGCTGAAAGGCGTACGCCCGTGAGCTTAAGTGCGTCTTATAGTGCAGACAGACGCCCACGCTCGATCATTTATTTTAACGACCTGCTGGCCTTCAGGCCACGTTCACAAAAATTAAAGAAATATATTTGACTTTTTCAATGGTAATTGCCAAAAAACAATTGCATATTGCACTTGCGTATACTGTATTTATCCGGTTAGGATAGGCTTACTTATTCTGTAACTCAAATCGACCGAAAACTGTAGAAGGTTGACAGATTCCCCATATACCAAACATCATTTTTACACTAACTACGTTGGATTTGATGTGGATTTGTATTAGGTTTATTACGTACCCCTAATAAATAAATTAATGTAGCCCATTAATGTCCTCACCAAGGGGCACAGGCCTTTACTCGGATACGAGCAAGATTGAGCCATACTCCCCCACGCTGGCTCAGTGCGGGTTGACGGAGGGGTTTTTACGACCACTACCACGTAGCGGTAATAGCCGGGAACTACAGCTTTACGTGTCATCAGAAACACTGAACGTCCCGTACTGTACTTAAGATAAAAAAAATCAAATGAAAATATCAAATATCATTTATTTCTCAGCAAGGAAATATACATAAATTAAGGTCGGAACAAAGGTTATAAATTTATTATAGAACAGAATTATAAATGCATGTAGATTTAGGTAGGGAGCCGAGCTGACGTCCTAGTTAGATTAGTAGGTAATCTGTGTTAAGGAATGTCAGGCCCTGAACCCCGTCTATCGTATCTTGAGGTGGATTAAATGATACTTGACCACCATTCAATATTTACAGAGTATAAATTCCGATAACCTAGAATAACTTATATATCACTAACTGTGTGCGAGAGTGTGTTGGAGGGTGCTTGTGAGGGTGTATGTGGGTTTGAGGGTGTTTGTGTATGTGTGTGTGTTTGTATGTGTGTGGGTCTGTGCTTGTCTGTAGTACAGGAGATTTGTCATTACAGAATCATCCATAGACCAACTTTTCAGTATCTTCATAGGATAGGTTAACAAATAGGCAGTAATTTTACAGGTGTATTCCACATGGGACAGCGAAAGCATTGGGATAGGAGCACTGATTTTAATGTAGAGAAATGGGTCGAGATAGAGGTAGAATCATTTGGTAATAGTGAAATTGAGGGTAGGTATTGGACTGACGCGGACTTTGCGTCGTTTTGTTATGTTTGTTATATTACCACGTTCAATGATTTTGTTTTGAGTAGCAATAGCATTAAGTATGAAAAGTTGTCGTACATTTATTACTTTACAGTCCTGGTAAAGTTGTTGAGAAGGATACATTTTGGATCGCCAAGTTGATATCTTTAGGATAGCTCGTTGGGCTACTTCAAGGAACTTTAATGTGGTTTTAGAAGCCTCGCCCCAAAAGACAATACAGAAGAAGATAATGGATTGACATAGGGAAAAGGGCAACTTGTCTAATTGTCTTGAATTTGCAATTTCCCAGTCAGCAGATTAATGTCCGTTTTAAAGTTTGAATGCTGATCTACTATTAAACCAAGGTATTTTATTGTGTTAGTGGAGGTATATGGGGATAGTTGCACTGATTCTGATTGGAACATGAATCAGCGTGTATAATTAATGTGCTTGGGGGTTGGGAATCCGATTTTAGAGAGAGAGTAGGTGATAGATTTTGTTTTTGTCATTTTCAATGTAAGGTTATATGCTCGGAGCCAGTGAAAAACTGCGTTAAAGCCATGCTGTGCGTGATATTGAAGTTGTGTCCAGGGAATGAGGGTAGTTAACACTGCCGACGTAAACACTAGCTCCGTATATATTTTAGAGTTTCGAACGTTTAAAGTGATTACAGTGCTACAAATTGTGTTTAATATTATACGTCATGTTCCAAATGACCGGACTAATATATAAATATCTCGGATCAAGCTGTATTTGAGGCGATACATTGAAGAACAACATCTGCCGAAAAAACCGTTAGAGTGACATTGAACGTTAGTCAGTGCAGTGAAATTATTTATTAGACAATTCAAACACAGAAAATATAAACAGTGAATTTCGTATGACAATGAACTGCAGACATTGAAGAAGATAATATTCAACTCTTAACCTAAAAGTTGAAATAAAGGTGAATCATCATTCCGCTATATTGATCGAGACTTATATAACTACTAACGCCATCTACCGGTAAGTAGCAACACTTTCTCACCAACTATCAATAGCAGCCATCAAGCGCACCTAAAAGCTTTCGCTACTCACCACTAGAGGGCTACAAAAGAGCGTTAGTTAAGCCAATAAATCTAAATAGATTCAGTAGAGCCCGCACACTTTGTAGAGCTGTTAATTACAAAATTTTTTTTTTTTTTTTTTTTGTATTTCTCTTCGTGGTGAGCGAGATCTATACTGAAAAAGATGAGTTTCTTTGCAAACATAACATTCAGAAAGCCGCGAACACGATCAGAGTCACAGTTGACCGATGAGGAACTAGATACCACCAAAGATCCCCTAGATGGCACCAGTAGTAGTTTGCCCGCAATCTCTGACGACGACGAGAACCAAGTCACGGAGCTTAAAAAACAAATTGAAGTTCTGAAACGAGAGCTAAAAACAGCTCATAAAGAGATAGAAAATTTGAATTTAGAAAATAGACGCTTACATAAAAATTTTGACGATTTGAAAAAAACAAATGAATTGTGCAAAAAGGTAACAGAAAGCCTAAAAAATGATTGTATAACTCCAAAAAGGAAAAAAAGCAAATCATCCAAATCTACTCCTCGGCGTCACGATACACCGACTACCTCAATTTCAAATGAACAACAAACGGTAGACCTCACGCAGTGGCCTATGCTAGGCGTTAACTCTAAAAATAAAATAAAAAAAGCCCTTAAAGAGCCAACAGGTCAACAAAATGAACATGTGAATTCAAAGTCTGCATTACAGCACGAAACAAGGGCGCCAAGCACGCATGAGGAAAAAATAAAACCATTAACAAGAAAAGTAACTATATTGAGCAGCAATTCACAAAATAGCGTCCTCACAATTGCGCAGGAAACCTTCGACAGAAATACTCAGCTGTGTCACTATTTGACTAGGAATGTCGGCATCAAAGTACTCCTTAAGGATATTGAAATAAAGCTGCAAGACCATACAAGTAAGGATTACTGCATCGTAATAATTGGAGAAACAGACTTCGTGGAAACCAATAACTACTTTGAAATTATAGAAAACATAAGATGCACACTCCTAAGAATACAACACACAAACATTATCCTCTGTTTGCCTGTATTTAAATTTGGTCCGAACCTCACCATGTTCAACTCCAGGATTGAGATGTTCAACAACCTACTCTGGTTAGATAATATGAGCCATAAGTATGCGCATATTCTGGACTCCAATGAAAACCTTACCTACGATCACGACATGTTCTCGGGGCGGCAGTTAGCGCTAAATAACATGGGAATGAAACAAATCTTTGCAGACCTTAAAGCACTATCAAACGTAATAAGCACTAAAGTAACACAGCAGCATGGTAACATCAACAATAGAGGAGAAAAGGATGGAAATCAGCAAGTAAATGCAGAGGAAAAAAAGGAGCTAGAGTTTTTTCGCCTATAACAGTATCTCTATCTTACATCAAAACATAGCTGGACTTATAAGTAAATCAGACTTGTTAAGTGTACATTTATCAAATTTAGATTCATTAGGAAAATGTATAGATGTAATTTGTTGCACAGAGCATTTTATAGAGTCAGGATATGAGGATCAACTATGCATACCCAACTATAACTTGGCATCATGTTACTCCAGACAAAATGTAAAAAGGGGAGGTGCATGTATACTTGTGAAGAACGGGATAAAATATAAAAGTGTAGAGCTGCAGGACATTTCTATTTCAAGTAATATGGAATGTTGTGCAGTAGAGCTGACAGACTACGCGTTTATAATACTATGTCTCTATAGAGTCCCAAAAATGCTAGCTACGGAATTAAAAATTTTCTTCACACAATTAAATAAGTTGCTGAAATTAATTAACAAAAAACGTGACAAGACAGTTGTACTCTGTGGTGACTTTAATATAGACATTTTGAAGCCAAATAAAACCTCTCAAAAATTTATCCATATTTTAACAAGTCACAACTTAACCTTAGCAATAAATGAGCCCACAAGACTACAAAGCAAAACATGCATTGACAATTTTGCTCACAATGATGCTACTTGCTGTCAGGCTGAGGTCATCGATTTAGGTTTGTCTGACCATACAGCTCAAATATTGAAATGCAATGTCAAAAAAACATGTAAACTGAAATTCTGGCGGATAAAACGGAGGGACTACTGTGACGAAAATCTAAAAAAATTCAAAGAGTACCTAAATCAATGGAAATTTACTGACTTATACACTACTGACGACCCAAATGAGGCATACAACCGATTTCTTGACATTTTTCTTTTGCTGTATGAGCTATGTTTCCCATTGAAATATATTAAAATCTCCTGCGAAAAGAGAATCAGATGGATATCAAAAGGTATAAAATTATGTACAAAAAGGCAAAGGACTCTGCTTTGGAACAATAGGATAAATCCAAGTGAAGTCAATAAATCTGCTCTAAAAACTTATACTCAAAGATTAAGAAAAATTATAAAGCTGACACAAAAATCTATAAACAGTCATTTAATTAGAACGTCAGTTAATAAGTCAAAAACAACTTGGAAAATTATTAACAGCACTAAACCTTATCAACCCAGGGAACCCATTAGAAAACTAAAGGACGATAATAATACATTGATTACAGACCCAATAAAAATTGCAAACACATTTAATGACCACTTCATAGACCAAATAACAACTCCACCTATGGACCTACATATGACATATAACCTAAAATTCAATTCTCAACCATCTTCATTATTTATATCACCTACAATTTCGTATGACATAATCAAAATAATAAAATCATTAAAAAATAAAACAAGCGTAGGCTATGATAACATTAGCACTAACGTGATAAAATACGTTAATGAAATAATTTCACCCCATCTAAGCCACATAATAAATCTATGCATTGTTAACGGGACTTTCCCTGCAAAATTGAAAACAACGATAATTAAGCCTATTTATAAAAAAGGCGATAAAAACTCGGTTCACAATTACAGACCAATTGCCTTAATTCCAATTATTTCCAAAATATTTGAAAATGTTATTTATAATTCGGTCTACAACTATCTCGATAAATATAATATATTAGTAGAGCAGCAAAAAGGATTCAGAAAAGGAAAAAGTATTAATCTCGCAATATACGACTTTCTTGCGGATATAATACGATGCGTAGATTCTAGAGTTCCAGTATCGGCTATTTACATGGACATGACAAAAGCATTCGACTACGTTAATCACAAAATTTTGCTACAAAAAATGGAATTCTATGGAGTGAGAGGTACAGCTTTAAAACTCATAAAATCATATTTAAACGGGCGAACACAACAAACTCAGCTCTCAAATATTTGCATAGAGACAAACAACGAAGTAACATATACTTCAAATGACCGCTTGTCTCTACATGGAGTCCCGCAAGGCAGTATACTCGGCCCATTGATTTTTTTGCTCTACATTAACGATTTGCCGCTGAATGTAAGCTACCCTATGACCCTCTTTGCTGACGACAGCACAGCGGTCATAAAAAAATCAGAAAATAAAAATTACGAACACGAAATAAATAAAACTCTCCAAGAAATAATGTCATGGCTAGAATCAAACTGTTTAAAGGCTAACTTAAGCAAAACTAAAATTATGCACTTTACACAAAAAACCAATCCACCTCCTGTAAACTTGGTATACAACAATGTAGCAATCCAGCAAGAACATGTCACCAAGTTTTTAGGTTTGACGATAGATCATAACTTAAGCTGGAAATACCAAGCCGAGGTAACGTGCAATAAGCTTAGTAAATCTGCCTACGCCTTATACAAGTTATCAAAAATTGTTAGTAGAGACGCCGTACTGTCAGCTTTCCACGGGTATGTAATGTCAACATTGCGGTTTGGAATTGTATTTTGGGGCAATTGCACTGAAGTAACTACAATATTTAAAGCCCAAAAAAGATGTCTGAGAGCGATTTGTCAGTTAAAATCTACCGAAACCTGTAAGCCATATTTTAAGGCACTGAAAATTCTTACACTTACCTGTCTATATGTATATGAAGTTGCTGTCTTTGTCAAAACAAACGAGTCGCTATTTCCAAAGGCGCATGAAAATAGCTCTAGAACAATACGGCATCCACATAAACTAAAAATTGAATCCTGTAAAACAGCCTTCAAACAAAAAAGCATTGTGGTCATGGGACCAAAAATATATAACAAGTTGCCAGATAATCTAAAATCGCTAAATACTATTCAATTTAAAAGAAAATTATATGACATGCTGACTAATAAATGCTATTATGACATGAAAGAGTTCTTTGAAGATAAATTGTAATTTAGATCAGATATTTATTAATTTAGTTTGTAATTATTGACACGCTGACATGTATATTTTTATCATTGACATTAATTTTGTATTTATTTAAATTGTTTTTTTAATATTAACTTAATCTTTTAATTTTTGACATTCTGTATTTAATTGTATTTTTATAAAATTATTTAAAAAGTTTTACTTGTGACATAAGATTTGTATGCCTATTTAGGTAGAGCACAAAAGAAGCTATATTTTTTCAACCATTACACCTGATGTACTTGTGTCTCACAAATCAATAAATGAATTATGAATTATGAATTATGAATTATGAATCTGCATGGATAGTGATTGCCGTACCATCGCCGTAGGTTACAATGCTGGCGTCATTAAAAGACAAGTTACAGAGATCATTTATGAACATAAGAAATAAAGTTGGGCTCAAAATACTGCCTTGGGGGATGCCGTAAGTCATTTGTGCTGAAGAAATCATCAATTTTAACCACCTGAGACCTGTTTGTAAGGGATGAGTGAAATAGGTCTAGTAGTTAGAATCTCACACCTATGGATTCGGGTTTGAGGGGTAGGGCAGGAGTGGGAACAGTATCAAAGTCCAAGGATAATGTGAGAACTTTTTTGTGATTATTTAATTTATTGAAGATGTTGTTGAGAAGAGTTTGGACAACATCTAAGGTGGAGATGTTTATCCTAAAACCAAATTGATTTTTTGAAAGGATTTCATGTTTTTCAATGTAATCTACAAGACGCGTATTTATTATTCCTTCGAAGATTTTAGAAAGTGACGTTAGAACAGCTATAGGCCTATAGTTATTTACAGAGTTCCTATCACCTCCCTTTAAAATAGGATGGATAATAACTTTTTTATATTTTTTTAGGAAAAATTCCTTTTTGAAGACATCGATTAAGGATGTGACTTAAGATAGGTGCGAGAATATTTTAATTTTCTTATGGTACATGATCAGGATTCGAACCTGAATCTCCTGTGTGAGAAGCAAGCGTGAAACTTATTAGACCTCGGAGCTCCTATAACACCACACACTTATAGCAAAATTGTATTTTTAGACTATAAAAAATCGATATTTTTCACTTAAGCCCTGTATAACAAACGTCAGGGTACAAAAAGCAACACATAATAGTTTCTAAAAATATGGAGTAAGGCCAAGCGCGTCTGAACTATTGCAGAAGCCACTTAATCACTGTCAGGTCGTGAGGGCAGCGAAGGGCTTTAGCCGGAGGGTAGGTTTGTCTAGATCTTTAGCTGGAAGTAGGTACTAGAAGCGGTTTTGAAATTGTATGGAGCCGAGGTTATTACCCTGAAAAACTGTTAAAGATTACTTAAATGATGGGACTGTATGGGGTTAATCTGGCTCAACACAGACCTTGCTGTTAATAATTTTGTAATTATTTATTCCTCCTTATTAATTATGATAATGACTAAATATTATATTTTGTATTAGTTAAACATAAGCAATTTTTAAAAAGAGATCTAAAAATCAATCTGTGGGAGTTTCTACGCCCTTCTTCTCCCACAGTGGTCCAATGTAGAGAAGTGGCAAAAAATGACGATTGCTAAGTATATGTAAATATCTACAGTAATAAATACATTTGGAATTTGGAATTTGGAAACTAACCTTAACATTATTTTATTTAGTATTTTAGTATTTTATTACAGCGAAGACGCAATGGGCTAAAAAAGAGTTTTGTAAATCTCTAGTTACGCAAAGTAGGATTATCAAAGTAGTTACCCTTTGGGAACAAGAAAGTCCCGTTTTTAAGGTTGATGTAAGTCACGTGTCCGTCTGTCCGTCCGTTGTCTCTCACACAGGTTTTACTGTCAAATTTTTACAGTATAAACATTTTGTTGACCCAAAGTCAAGCAAATTTTTTATTTTTATTGTCTTAGAAGTTCCATACGGCTAAAGAGGCGCGAAAATATATATTTGACCTATTTCAACTAGTAGATCGTTGTTTAGAATCTGTTAATTAGATAAATATTGTATTATTTGTTTCAAATAATATTGGTAAACAAAGGAATGAGAAGCTTTGGTGGCTTCGCATCCCTTGTCAGCTTTTTTTTACAAAATTAAAGAATTTGTTAACATTTCTGACCTTAAAATTTGGTGATATTTCTATTATTACGTATCTAAGTATATATTACAAATAAATACAATACAGGCCTTTTCTTTAAAATTGCCTTACGTTTAGGCCTCAACATTTGTTACGCAACCCTAAATGTGCGAAGTCCGACACGCACTTGGCCGGTATTTTTTGTTTTTTGCTTAAACGACAAAAACGACGTGTCATAGAAAATAATGACAGCAATTAAAAGTATTTTTTCTTAAGTCCATTGTACTCGTACACTCGTTGTAACGGTGATGGAAAACATCGTGAGGAAGCCTTCAATCTCCATAGATGCGGCGATGCGCTAACCCCCAGACATACTCATAATTCATAATTAATAATTTCTTTATTGCACATAAATAATATATAGACAACAAGACTTACATAGTGTACAAATGCGAGCTTATCTCTAATAAGAGATCTCTTTCTGCAAACCAAATTAGGATGGGAAAGGTCGATTGCTGAGTATAAGTTGAGTGTTCTTCAAAGTTTGAGCTGAAGCTGTGCATCTAGGCATATAACAATTAAGTATAATAAGGTTCAACGTCTACGCTCCACTAAAAGCTTCAATAAATTAGTTAACGGCGGCGCTGACACTAAACTTTATTACGTTAATATCACATCACGCAGTCACGAGCTTTTATAGAAAGCTGAATTGTGACAGATACTCGGACGTTAGTGCAGCTTTATTGATAGTATTATTTGACAGCTTTACGCCCACATCGATACGCGGCACATGACTGTAAAACACCGTTAATATTATCCGTTCAAGACGTCGTCATTTTGGATACTTAACTATTAAGGAAAATCACAATAAAAATAAATCTACAGGAATACATAAAAAGCGAATTTTTTCAGATGAGGTGGCAGAGGCACATCATACTGATGCAAAACTTTATACATAGGCATTTCTCAGATGGGCTGAGCGAGGCACAGGATAGAACCCGGGACCTCTCGCTCGGTAAGCAGGGCCACAACCGCTGGTACAAATTGGGTAAATCATCACCAAAAGTTGCAGCAGATATCAGGGCACAATACTGCGGTAGCTTAGGTGAAGGGTTAAGGGGGTGAGCGAAGCTAAGCCTCCTTTATCCTTCGTGTTAGGTTGAACATGTAATAACAACGAAAAAATAAAACACAAAACATAAAAAGAAATTTGGTGATCATTTATTCAAACACAATTTGGTGATCATTTACTTATTCTGGCAGTAATTTGGAATTTATGTAGTGAATTTTCGAATTTTTTGGTAATCGTTTAAGCACAAACCTAAATATTTCTTATTTTGAACCCCCAACGACCAAAATAGGGGTGTTATAAGTTTGAAGCGTCTGTCGGTGTGTCTGTCTGTCTGTCTGTCTGTATGATTAGTAGTAGCCGTCACTGGGAAGTTTCTAAGATATGATTTGTTTAAATCAATTCGGTAGTTGGAAAGATATAAGCTTCATAAGGAATAGCGTTCAAATGGGTGGACGGATTTTAATAAGTTTTTTTTGTAGTTGGTTTGACTTCACTGCGATAGTTTTTACATTTATTTTATTGACATCAGTTAAGCGGTTTTAAATCTAAGTTATTAGTCGGGGGTATTTTAAATGACAAAAATATAATAATAATAATATTAATAAGCGTATATTTCAGGTAAGGTCCCCCAATATATACCTTGGACACTATATACCTTGGACACTATTTACACAGATTGATCTAGCCCCAAACTAGGATTCCCTGTATCTTGGGTACTAGACAACGATACACATACTTATATAGATAAATATTATACTAACATAGATAGGGCGATCGGTTTCGGCTGGCAACCCCAGACCGAATAGCTGACGATGTAAACAGCTCTGTAGTTTTTATTTCAATTAAATAAGTCAAAATTGCTTTTCTGCACGAGTAAACTTAATTTAAGTAGTAATTAGTGATTAAATAATGTGTAGATAAGAAACAGCTGTGCAAACATACAAGCTTTGGAAAAAACAAGACCGATTGTACCGGCCGATTGAACTGTCAAAATCAGTTCAAATAGCAACGACGTAAACGGGGGAAGTATCGTTTTATTTCTGTATTTATATCAATAATCTCACCTTTCACACCCGTAACAGACTAATCAAACCTTCATATAAGTGAAACACTTGCCGTACACTCACTCAGGTACCGTTTTGTCTCTCTTTACTTGGCAAAAGCGGAAGCAAAGTTGAAGACGCAACATTCTGCCACATTCAACAAAAACACACACTTAACACCTTCATTGTGCAATAAACTCCCTAGTGTTCGCTAGTATTCCACCCGGTCATACACTGACACCTATTCGCGGTTTTTTTTCAGGCGAAAAAGGGTGCAATGCTGACCCGAAGCAAGATGAGCACACGCGATGTGGAGTTGAAGCTGAAAGCGACCTTGCTGGAGCTCAAGAAGAGCCAAGAGCTTTGTGAAATACTTCTACGAGAGCGAGATGAGTGTGAAGAGGAGATAGAAAAGCAAATTAAGAAAAATTCGGCGCTAAAAGAAGAGCTCAGTGAGTTGGACATCCAATGCCAGGATCTCAGTGCCCAGAGAGATGAACTACAACACCAAGTCGACTCATTTTACAAGTGTCATGATGTCCACCACGTAGCATTGCAACACATAAAATCACTTCAACAACAGCTTGCAGAGGCACACCACGAGATTCAAGTTTTCAACGAGCTGGAGGAACAGCGAGACAGTGCTACAACCAGGGCCTTATATAATGAGGTCATGAGCCAAACTGGCATACCAACTATTGACCTAACAGCTTGTGATCTCACGTGTGATAGTCCTAATAGATCGCTATCAGTAACCACTACGAGCTGTAGTAAAAATAAATTAAAGAAATATGTTAAATTGAATAATTATATAAAAAAAACACAAAAACTAGCTAATAGAAATAAAATATTTTGTAAAAATGTAAATTGTAGCAAGGAACGTGTCGAATTAATTAACGAAATCGATGATTGTAGATTATGTTTGGAAAAAACTACAGAAAAGTACGAATGTGACACACTGCGACTCCAGTCAGATATGCATATTTTAAACTCATCATTACAAAGTATTACACGTAAATATGAGTCAGCACAATACGAAATTAAGGAACATGTGTCGGCTATGGACAATTATAATATATATATATATATATAATTATGACACTTTCATATCTTTGACCGACAATCACATCTGTGATTGTAAACAAGCTCCAGCGGACTGTTCCGTGCCGACCGTGTGTCCCGCCGAGCAGCCGGCCGAACAGCTGATACTGACCCAGGCGCCGCCGTCAGTCGACTTGAGTACTAATAATAGTGTTATCAATAACGCCTCCTTCTCTCGGACAAAGGATACGTATATAATGTACAGCGATGAAATGGAAAAAATATGGGTTTACAACTTAGTCAGCGCGTGGGCCAGGCAATATTAAATAACTGTATGCCTGGCGCCACATATTCACAAATATTAAACAAAGTGTTGTCATCGCAGTTTTTAGAACCAACCACCCTAATTATTTTATTTGGTAGAAGGGAAAATGTATCTAAAAAACTAATTACTAAATACTTTTCCAAATTAAATTCTTTACAAAATATAGATGGAATAATCTTGTTTGCGTTTCCCTTCAGCCAATCTTTGACACAACATGAAAATCATATAAGACATGATTATAATACATTTATACACACATTGACATGTCGTCATACTGAAAAATTTCATTTCATAGACACCAATATTTGTATTGGAAAATATTTTTATTTGACTAAGGATAGGTATTACCTATCTAAGTTTTATACAAAACAGATAGCACAGTCACTATCTTATTTTATTTTGAACTCAGTCAAGTTTTTGACTAATGAAACGCCTGCTTCTATTGAGCAGTGTAATAATAATGACATGTACTCCTTGGAATCTGTTCCAAGCTCTTTAAATTAACCCATAGGACAACAGAGAGTAACTCTGGCAGTAATATTAATATTTGTATAAATATACCTTCATCTTGCCCATTAAATCAAGTTACTAGTAATGAAAAATGTAAAAGTAAGAATATTTTAAACGTGGTTCATCAAAATATACAGGGCATGTTAAGTAAAGAACTGGAAATTGAGTTATTCATGAACTGTAATAATATTGATATTTTATGTATAACAGAGCACTTTTTAAAGAGTTATCAGTTCATGTTCAACTTTAATAACCACCACGTTGCTAGTTCGTTCAACAGAAAAACAGCTGATCGCGGTGGCTCCTTAATACTTGTAAATAATAGTTTTAAATATAAGGAACGAGTTGACATAGTGAGCCTGTCTGTTGAGCGTACCATGGAAATAGCCTGTATTGAACTTGAACAACTTATTGTAATGAGCGTATACAGACCACCAGATTCATCCTTTGATTTATTCGAAAAGAAAATGGATGAAGTGTTGATTAAAATCAGCGATAAAAACAATTTTTTTATAATTTGTGGTGATTTTAATGTTAGTCTGTTAGAGGATAATAATATTTGTACTAGATTAAAATCTTTATTTTTATGTCACAACATGAACTATCTGTTTTTGGAGCCTACTAGAATTACTGCAACATCTGCTACCTGCATTGACAATATATCTACTAACATTACGCCCATTTTCAAATTGGTCATCAATAAATTAACCTCTGATCACTCTGGTCAGATAGGTATATTCCATATTAAAATAAAAAAGGACCAAAAAGAGGATATTACATGTGTGCCCGTTAGTGACACTCGGCTTGAACACTACAGGAATAATATTTTAGATAAACTATGGGAAATACCATACAGTGACGATCCAAATTTGTTGTACAACTCAGTATTTAACCTTGTCAAAAATGAATATGATACGGTATTTAAATCAAAAACTATAAAAGTTAATAACAAAGCTTTGTTTAGTGATTGGGCGACAGTTGGAATTCATAGGAGCAGACGAAGATTATATGAACTCTATGAAGAGAAATCATATAACAAAAATACGGCCTTTCTAGATTATGTTCGTAGTTATTCAAAAATGTTTAAACGCGTTTGTGCCGTAGCTAAATCTAATTTCATTAAAAACAAAATTGAATCTAGTAGCAATGTAATGAAAACGACTTGGCAAATTATAAACAAAGAGACTGGAAAGGCCAAAGCTACACATAATAACTTCAAGCTTAAGATAGATAATCAATTGCTAAGTACAGACCTAGAAGTAGCAAAAGCTTTCAAAAATTTCTTTACGGACATTCCAGTTTCAACAACCAAGTCTTTAAATTCATCTCCCGCTGCTGCTGAATCTATACTTAAACAAAACTTTGAGGAATGTAAAACAGATTTTAAATTTAGGCACGTAAATAATGAAGACATTGTAAAAGATTTTAAATCCCTGGAAATGAAAAAGACAGCTGACGCCCATGGTCTATCACTAAAAATTATTAGTTCCATTGTAGATTGTATTGCACCTCACCTTTGTTGTGTATTTAATCAATGTATAGATAATGGTGTGTTTCCTGACTTGATGAAACTAAGTAAAGTTATACCTTTATTCAAAGCTGGTAGTACATCAGACCCCACCAATTTTAGACCCATATCGATACTACCAACGCTTAGCAAAATATTTGAAAAACTCATACTTAATCAATTGCAAAGTCATTTTTATCTCAATAATTTAATTCATATTGCTCAGTTTGGTTTCACAAAGGGTCATTCAACAGCCGATGCTAGTGTTGAACTAATCGACAATATTTTTGATGCCTGGGAAGACGCAATGGGTACAATAGGTGTCTTCTGCGATCTATCCAAGGCTTTTGATTGCGTCCATCATGACGCTCTTGTCAGGAAGTTACGCCATTATGGTGTAAAAGATCAGGCACTTGGCCTTCTGGAGTCAAATCTAACAGATAGGGTTCAGATGGTCGATGTTAATGGGAAAAGATCACCTGGGTCTTCAATAAGTATGGGCGTACCGCAAGGTTCAATTCTTGGTCCTTTCTTGTTTTTAGTATATATTAATGATTTACCTTACCTTGTTAAAGCAAAACATGGGTTAGTATTGTTTGCCGATGATACTTCTTTGATATTTAATGTTAAAAGACAGCAATCAAATTATGACGAGGTAAACAATGCTATCTCTAGTATAGTGAACTGGTTTACTGTTAACAATTTATTACTTAATGAAAAGAAAACTAAATGTATTAAATTCGTGTTACCCAATGTGAACCCGGTAACTACAGACATATTTATAAAAGGACAGATATTGGACCTTGTGCAGTCGACTGTCTTTTTGGGCATTACTTTAGACGCCAAACTAAAATGGGATCCTCATATAAATAAATTGTCGAACAGACTGAGTTCGGCAGCGTTCGCAGTTAAAAAAATTAGAGCTCTTACCGACGTAGACACCGCTAGACTAGTCTACTTTAGTTACTTTCATAGTCTAATGACCTATGGTATTTTATTGTGGGGTCACGCTGCGAATGCTAATAGTATATTTATTCTGCAGAAACGGGATGTTCGTGCAATTTATAGATTAGGGCCTAGAGTGTCACTGAGGGAAAAGTTTAAAGAAATCAATATTCTGACATTTGTGTCTCAATATATCTATGACAATCTTGTGTATGTAAAAAGAAATATAACTAATTTTCAGAAGTACAGTGATATACACAATTTTTATACTAGAAATAAAGACAAGTTGGTTGCTTATGTAAGCCGACTACATAAAATTAGTAATTCTTTTAAAGGCAATTGTATACGCTATTACAATAAGGTCCCTACTGATATTAAAAACTTACCTTTAGACAAGTTTAAAATAATAATAAAACAGAAATTGTATAAAAAAGGTTACTATAGGATATCTGATTACTTAGAGGACAGATGTCCATGGGAATAGATTGTTTGAGTAACAGGCTGTTTCGATATATAATTAGCATTCATTTTGTAATTTGACAATATTTTATTTAAAAAAGGAAACGCAAAAGATGCGACGACTGTGGAGTTTCTTCGGTGAGCTCTTCTCCACAGATTCCGCCATTGTGTTAGTGAACTCACCCAAAAAAATATAATGACGGATCTAAGTGATGTAACAACATCCTATGGAAATAAATGATTTTTGATTTGATTTGATTTATAAACAACCATGACTAGGGTACAAACATCCGTTCTCCTCAAACAAATAATGGCCCCCACCGGGTCTCGAACCCATGACCCTTGGCTTCGTAGGCAGGGTCACTGCCGACTCGGCCATTCGGGTCGTATTTTTATTTATTTATTTTATTAAAATCAATTAATCGGTTCAAAATCTAAATAATGTGTCGGGGGTAATTTAAATGACAAAAATAAATTTATAATTATAATAATAAGTGTCTATTTCAGGTAAGGTACCCATAGTTAAATATTAAGCAGTACAATACATAGTCAGAATTAAAAACACAGATAAGAGTAAAAGTATTAAAATGAAAGTTAAAAGTAAATTTATGGCATTTCGAATTGCACTAACAATGATTGATTATAAATATATTATTAACCATTTCCAGATTTTAATACAAGATTTTAAAACTTAAAACTTAAAAAAACGTATTTTCGGTTGGCACTCATGCGGACAGATCATTTTATGAAGTTGTTGTGTTAGCTATAGAAGCATTCTACTCTTTAGATGAATTCTTTGTAAAATGCAAATAAGTTTTATTTTTATTATTTTGAATTAAATTTTATCTGACATTGTGCTTTATTATTTTGAATATTTTTTTTTATTACATTGTGTTAATTGACTTTGATATTATTTTAGTGTTTTGAAGTTAGTTATTATTATTATTTTGAATTCGTTGTTACATGTCGTTGTTTTATTAATATTTTAAATCAGATTTTGTTTGACATTATGTAATTATATTAAAGTATTATTTTATGCTTTGCGTGCCAATATTTGGCTAAATGTGCTGTTCTTATAATAATATAACAACCACTGTAACCACATTTATGCAATCAAACGAATCTGAATCTGAATCTGAATCAGTGTGGCTGGCTGTGTCACCGCAGCGCCCTCAATAAGTCGTCAATAGTACAAACGGGTGCGGGTCGGTCTATAATAGCCATGTGCTAATAACTGCTAATGGACGCCATTTCATTTTACGAGCTGTTCGCTGGGCGATAAAATCAATAGAGTGTAATTATTATGAGCAGTCGTTTGTGAGACAAGGACAATCAATTGGGTATAGCCTTTTAATGGCCATGTTAATTTCGAGAATGATCGAGAAGGCCATATTACACTGGCCTGTAAAACTAAGCACTACACTTTTATAATTTCATTTTTTTTTCTAAACTATAGAAGTTAGAGATTTGCAATGAAATAGTAGTTTATGTGACTGCTACATAATGGAGGGCATTAAATACTCGAGAGGGCGAGGCTATAATAATATTTCATAATAATATCACTCGAGAGTTTTAATGCCTAATTATGTACAGTTACATACACTAGTTTATCTACACACATATCATAAGCTCTCTTTGATGTGTTCAGGAACCGCATGTTTGACCGGCATTGTGACTCTGCAGTTATTTAGCTTGTCCTGTAGTACCAACGTGCCGCAGACGGGCGTCGGCGTTCGAAATTTGAATGTCAGTACCAACTTCACAGACAAACTAGGGGCGCACGCAGGCGGGCGTCGGCGTTCGAAATTTGAATGTCATAATATGCAGAAAAATTACACATTATGGTCATAAAGTGTAATTTTTCAGATAAGAAATGAGTTTTTACCAAGTAGTTTAACATTATGCTGATCGTAACGTGCGGTTTTTGTACGCAGTAAAGAGGGTTTATGATACGTGTGTAGATAAAGCATTTTATAGAAAAAATTATCAACTTTTATGAAAATAAAATATAGTACAAACTTAAACTCTTTTTTGAGTCCTTTTTATTTTGAAAGTATATCTTATTTACTTAAAAAGTTATTGCAATTTTAAAAGTGTGTTACTTAGTTTTTTAGAGTATTGTTTTGTAAAGTTACGCCAGACTCAGCGGTGGATATCACATGACACTGAAAAAAAAAACACTGTTCATTTGCTCGAAAAGCGCTTTTTCCAAGCAGTGCAGTAGCGCAACCTAAGACAAAGTACCTCTGTTTTTCGAAAACTAATGCGTCGGCTCCTAATATTCCCCTCCAATAAAGATTCACAAATGTGGCGTGCAGAGAATTTATTAAACAACAGTCAATCTGAAACTATAGAAGGCAGGCAGCTGCTCACGACCGAAGGAGCTACTTGGTACCTACAGCCCTTCACGTCCTCCCGGGTAGTGCGAAGGAGCAACAAATTAACACTAAAATATCCAGGGCCTCGAAAGAGAGCCTGTCCGAATACAGTGAAATCTGGAAAAACACGTGACATTGGCGAAATCAACCTAGATGTTAGACTGCCATTAATTAAGAAATAATAATAATAACTATGGAGAATACCATCTGAGTCAGATATTTGGGCGTGTTGATAGATGATCATCTATCGTTTAAGCCACATCTAGATCAATTGTTTACGCGTGAAGGAAGCTCATTAACATCTCGAAACCACTTCAAGGCATAGCCGTAGAGGCTGTACTAAAAATGGTGTATCCCGAGCATGCTGAGAGTGTCCTATCCTACTGTACACCTGTGTGGGGAGGTGTAGGCAAAACGTATCTGTTAAGGTTGAAAGGACCCAAAATTCACTTCTAAAGGTCATGTACAGGAAACCCTTCCGGTACCCTACAACTAGTAATAATAATATAATATAATAATAATACCTTGGACACTATTTACACACATTGATCTAGCCCCAAACTAGGATTCCCTGTATCTTGGGTACTAGACAACGATAAATACACATAGATAAATATTATACTTTGATAGATCATCAAACAAATATTTTCCCCCACTGAGACTCGAACCCGGGACCCTTAGCTTCGTAGGCAGGATCACTGCCGACCCGGCCATTCGGATTGTCTTTTCGAGGAATGCAAGTTTCTAACCGTATGCGTCGGTTGTACATAATTCAATCGCCATTAAAAATGCATTGAATGTAGGATTTACGGGAATTACTGCACGAAAGAATATTTGGAATACCTGTTCCCCTCGTCAGGACTGCTTTCTCCCAAGGTCTGCCTAGATTTCTCCATTCTTTTCTGTATAACAACACATCTCACAATTGTTATATAAATCTAAGCTACCATGTTAAGAATGTAATAAAAAGTTGGCTGTGCCAATGAAATGCGTATATGCGACCCTATGGCAACATTATTTTTATTTTATTTATGTAAGTTTACATCACAGGTCTTAGGACTCCCCTGTTAAGTTAACAAAAACCTGTGTTAGGGCAGGGGGGTCTCACTCAATAGTTTAGGTAGGTTGGACCGGTCAACCCACCCGACGAGAATTCAGTTATGTTGCCGCTCGCTTGACTGGCAGTCGCCTCGCGCGCTAACCGCTCCTCATAAGCAAATTTTCTGTGTTTTTTGCAACAATAATGACTTAAGTACTTTTAGGGAGTTTGAAGGTTGTTTCGAATTTTAATTGTTCACAAATAAAATTCGATTCCTTTTTAATTTAATACCTTTTTGTTTACCTAAAAAAACACTATAAAATTAATTACAATTACGTAAGTAAGAAGGTAGGTACCTAACTAGCCTTAGAATTTGCCAATAGCCTGAATAAGTATTTATGTAACACCTCTCTTACACAGAGTGGACTAAAATTCATAAACACAAATCGCACGTAGGTAACCCTAGCGTGATCAAGCGAGACAGGAGTTTACAGGACGACCTTGTTATGTCAGAGTAAAAGAAGCTCTCAGGCGTAGTGATGCAGCGCAACCTAGCCTGCACGGGCGGGACAATCGATTCTGTAGGTGCTTAGCGATTGTTGTACGTAGCGCAGGTGCGAGCTAGATTGCGCTTTATTGTCGCGCAGCGAGGGTAGCTATTTATTTAAGTGTATTTGCGCAGTGATCTTTCTGTACGTATTACTATTAAGTATTCTGTGGTTAGGGGAGACCGCCCCTACCACATTGGAACATTATCGACTTACTTAATAAACCAAGTAGGTAATAGTAATTAGGGCTCTAAGTTTGTACTATCTATGCGTATAGTTTGAATTATTATCATAGAATTCATTGTGCACGCAGATCTTACTCCGCTCAAACTGTAAGTTATCTGTATGTCTGTTTTTTGTGGTACGATAAAGAAAAATACAAATTAGAAACCAATAAATTAAACTGTATGTTCTTTACAAATAACTCAGTTAACTTGTGTGAAATTCTGAAATAAACTAGATATCAATTATAAATTGATCTCACATAACAACCAAGTATGTTTACGGGACGGACAATGAGACTAATAATAATAAATAACACAGGTGGGTAGGTATAATATAAAACAGCAAGAAACCGGCAGGTGGACGGCGGCGAGGGGTGGGGGGCGGTAGTTCGAGGACAGGCTACTCTGTAATACACGATTACCAGCTTTAGCGATGCGTAATTGAATGTGTAGATGAAGGCGCTTTGGTCATTTTCGCGGTTTGTAGGTTGGAGGATTCATTAGACCAAAGAAGAAGGGTCTTACAAAGATAAAAGTGGGTGCATAATGAGGTTTTCGAATAGGGTGTGAGAGAGAGAGTGAGGTTACCCCCTCCACGCAGCACTCAGAAACAGAGAAACTTGGCGTGTCCTGTACTCGTATGTAGCAGTGTCCGAAGCTGACGGCTAAAAGCATGTTAGCGAAGAGAGATATCGTAGGAAAGCATGGACCCCTCCTCGACAAAACTTTATGTGACTGTGTCAAAATAGGTTTAGCTTCAAATCAATGACAGATGTCAGACTATAATGAGTTTTGAAAGAAAGTAAGAAAGAAAGAAAGAAAATCATTTTTGCCAAACATTCGATTAAATAATAAACAAAAATAATATATAGTAATATTTGGCAAAAGGGCCAAGTTCAGCAATGCTGTGAGCATGAGCTGCACAGCGCTGGAGCACAGCAGGGCCCCTTTCTCAAAACATTTAGCATTAAGAAAAGTACTCCGAACAATTATAATAAATTGCAATTTCAAATGTTAACAAAAAACAAATAATTAAGTGATTCCATACATCATTTCTCAACAATATTTTTAAAGCATTGTCTAGAGTAGTTTATATAATTATCAAATCAAATAGCAGAACAATAGCAGAATAAAAAATGGAACGCAATAAACGTGCACGACATTATAAAATATATATATCCATAGACATGTACGTACGGGCTACTTAACTCGTAGTTAAAGGAAACTTGAAATAAAGTAAAAGAGCAATTTAAATTAAGTTGTAGATGTCAATCAAATAATATTCATAAAATAATAATAAATTCAATTTAGTTTGTGTACGTATCTGCTACGGCGACGTCGTAACGTATCCGCTACGGCGTAGCGTATATGCTACGGAGCGTAACGGATGCAGCACGGGACGACACATAATTTATTATGCAATCCAAATAATAAATAGGACCTCAGTGATGTCTTCTTCCATTAGTCTTAATATTATTTGTGAAAATATGTATGTGATCCCTTTGGCAAAAAGATTTTCACAGAATTCACAGGAGGATATCATAGAAAAGCGGATGTTTGAAATCTTTTTTGGCTTCAGCCTTTTTTGCGAACCCCCGGCAAACCAATAGCGGAGGTGCTCGGATAGTTCATTAAACTAGCGCTGTGGTTTTGTTAGTCCGGAAAAAACAAATAAACACAGCAACAGTTTTTTTTAACACGTTGATGATAAAAACAACAACATGGTCTAATGTATTTTTCCAAGTGAGGTGGCAGAGACACAGTTCTGCCCACGTTATTCAAGGCTCCATTTTGCCTTTCAGTTTCTCAGGGCACTGTACCCGAAGGGCGCCAAACGAGACCCTAGTGCTAAGCCTCCGCTGTATGTCTGTCTGTCCGTCTATCTTTCACTAGGCTCTATCTGATGAATATTAATAGTTGAAATTTCACAGAATGTGTATTTCCGTTTCCGCTATAGAAATAAATGATGAATTACACGAGGTTCTATAAATTGAAAGCGTTCCCCATACAAGAGACGTGTTTTAATATTCCTACATTACATGGCTTCACGCCTTTTCCTATACGGGGTGGCCGAGGCACAAATGTGCCCACTTTGAGCCAGTCATTCAATACTCCATTTTGCGTGACAGGTGGCTAGCCCATCGACGCAGCTATGGAGTAATGAAGGTTTCCTCACGATGTTTTTCCATCACCGGTAGAACGTCCGTACAATGTACTTAAGATAAATTAATTATCTTATTGGTACATGGTCAGGAATCGAACCTGCATCTCCTGTGTGAGAAGCAAGCGGGACACCCATTAGACCACGGAGCTCAATAAAATGAACAAACATTTAAATAATATAATAATAATAATAATAATAATACCTTTTACACCATTTACACACATTGATCTAGCCCCAAACTAGGATTTCCTGTATCTTGGGTACTAGACAACGATACACATACTTATATAGATAAATATTATATTTAGATAGATAAACAACCATGACTAGGGTACTAACATCCGTTCTCATCAAACAAATATTTGCCCCCACCGGGACTCGAACCCGGGACCCTTGGCTTCGTAGGCAGCGTCACTGCCGACTCGGCCATTCG
This sequence comes from Argyresthia goedartella, assembly GCA_949825045.1. NCBI lineage: Eukaryota > Metazoa > Arthropoda > Insecta > Lepidoptera > Argyresthiidae > Argyresthia > Argyresthia goedartella. Next base: position 7,610,755 of record OX463831.1, on the reverse strand, counting down.
GGTCGTCAATTGTACCGTCACGACTTTTCCCATACGTGTAGTGGCACCTCGAGCCATCTTCTTCTTCTTCTTGTTCTTCTTCAGCATGTTCTTGTCCACTGCTGGACATAGGCCTCCCCCATTGACCGCCAATTCGTATGCTCTGTGGTCATTCTCGTCCATAATCATAACAATCATTATTTATTCATAACAGCATGTTACATGCCAATTAAATAATATCTTATTAAACTACAATTACATTTAACATACATTAAATTATTACATTAATTACCATTGTCAGAATGAAAACATTATTATTGCACGATTGGTACCTAACCCAGTGAATTATGGGTATTAAGACACATTTGCCTCAACAAGGAATTCCTTCCCGAATAGTAAGCCTTCTTAATGGCCGAGTCGGCAGTGACCCTGCCTACGAAGCCGAGGGTCCCGGGTTCGAGTCCCGGTAGGGGCAAATATTTGTTTGAAGAGAACGGATGTTTGTACCCTAGTCATGGTTGTTTATCTATCTAAGTATAATATTTATCTATATAAGTATGTGTATCGTTGTCTAGTACCCAAGATACAGGGAATCCTAGTTTGGGGGCTAGTCAATGTGTGTAAATAGTGTCCAAGGTATTATTATTACTATTATTAATAAGAAATATTTTTAGTTTATGTATGAAAAGTTGATCTGAGTTGGTGTCTGTCATGGATTGTGGTAGTTTAACTTTAGATCCTATTACAAGGATAGTACTGCCTGTTTTTACCAGACGATGCTTTGGACATTGGATGTGGGTCATTCTCCTTGCACTGTACCTATATCCTCTCGCTGCGAGATCAAGGAATGCATCTTTATGGTGTCTAACATATTTAGTTACTTCAAATATTTATAGAGAAGGAACAGTTAGTATACCAAGTTTAATAAAAAGTTGCTTTCATCGGACCATCGTGCCGCAGGTCTTCCAACACTTCTCTTTCCTGTACGGAGCCTCCAGGACAGAACTTAAGAGCCTCATCTTCCGTCGTTTCTGCGACAGATGTGTCCTGCCAATTGCCATTTAACTCGCGCTACACATTTCCCTACATCGGTGACTTATGTGCGTTGGCGTACCGTGAGCCTACGTTTAGCAAAATAATCAATACTCCATTTATTCTTACCCCCGACGAAAAAAGAGGGGTCTTTTGTGTGACCCTCTAGCGCCCAAACGGGTAGACGGATTTTAAAGAGGTGGTGTTATAAATAATAGCAGATTTCCCTGCAACGGTTTCATATTAAAATCGGTTCTAAAGTCAACTAAAATGGTTCAAAAGTTATCAGCTTCACTAGGAAACAAGACAGCCAAATTTAAGACTTGTGTCGGGTGAGTTTTTGGTACTAACCCATGTTTCTTGTGTGCTTCGTGTTTGTAACTACCTATATGGATCCTTTTGTTCCGTACTAAACGTTTTGAATTTGAAATTGAATTGCCGCATCTCTGGAGATACGAAGGTTTCCCCACGGTGTGTTCCACCATCGTTAGAACGAGTCATAAGAGTCAGATGTTCGCTGTACGAGCTCAAACTTTACGAGAATAGCCTACAGGCAGCGTCGGGTCTCTGCAGTGCTATTTAAGCAGAATCGCCCTCCTGAAGGCAACTTATACAACTACTTCATGGCTTTACGATGCCGTCTACAAAGGGGAAATGGGAAGTAATGTTAAGTGTTTGTTGCCGAGTGACTAAGGCTTTGTGTTCGTATGCAAAAAATAATAATATAAAACATAAAAAAATGGAGTGTTTTTTCGAAATTATTCGCATACTGGCCGAAAATCACATAGGGCTATCGAAAATATACTTTTATATTTATTGTGTGCCGTCTGAATACAAAAAGATGGGAAAATCACTCACTTTAAATATCATACTAGGAAGGTTACTGTTACAAAGTGGTTACAAAGAAGGAAAGATAAAACAAAATCTCTTGATTCAAATCTTTCTAAAGTTGGAATCGGATGATTGATTCGGTACTCGAATACAATTGAATGCCTCGTGTTTAACTATTAGTTTAATATTATAGTATTGTTCAATTCACTTTTGTTGCAAATCATATTAATTTTCAGAGGAACATGCTAAATAAATCGCGGAAATGAACAAAAATAAATTTATTTGATTTCGCCGTTAGCGATTAGACGATGAGTAGAAAGTGGGATTATGTATCTTTTCTATGCGATGTCTATGTTTCTATAGTTCCATACCTTAAAGCAAAAATAAACCCTTATAGGATCACTTCGTTGTCTGCCTGTCCGTCTATCTGGCCTGTCGATACCCTTTTTCTCAGGAAGAAGTGGTGGCATCGGGTTGAAATTATCATCAAAGATTCAAGTTTGTAGTCCAGTTTTTTTAGTGAGGCTACAGCAGTATCCCACGGCTGGGCAAAGGCCTCCCGGCTCGAGCCCACACATCTCTGGTAGCCGCAAGATCGACTCACTCTGGTTGGAACTTGTCCAGATCGTCCCGCCGTCTTCTTCTGGGCCTTCCTCTATGCCGGTGTCCATCTGTAGGCACCCATTCAGTGGCTATCTTTCTAGTGTCTGTTATCTGTAGTCCCTTAAGGTTGTAAAATCAAGCTGCCAATCACTCTTTTGAGTGGGTTGAGAAAAAACGGGCGTATCTTTTGATACGCCCGTTTTTCCGCAAATGTGCTCGTTTTGATTGATACTCCTGAAGGGAATCATAATCTATAGATATTTCGCACGGGGCATGGACTTATACTTACCATAAGAAAAAGGAATAATCCCGAAACCGTACAATTTTTGCAGCGAAATACGATTTGCGTGGAACCCCCGGTACGCGAGACCGATTCGCACTTGTTCGTGATTTTTTTACCTGTAGATACGGTGCGTCGCAAAACCGTAACACCAATGGATAAAAATCGTTTGATGTTCCTATATCTATTCTGAGATCAACAAATGGATGTTAGTATTATACAAAAAGGGCAGAGCCTTTTTATTGAACACGAAAGCATTCCAGTGGTGCAGAATTGGGATATTAACCCATTTACGCCTCTATGTCGTGAACGACACCCTTTTTATAGGATTTGAACCTTAACTTAAAGTGTTAGAGTTCAATATTAAAAAGTCCTGTTACGTCTGGGTGAAATTCAAATGAAAAGATGGTCCGTGCCGTTTTTTTCCTTATACCTGAAAGGCCTCAACTATCGAACCGGCGTAGTATTGAAACATATAACATGTTCATACTAAGACGGATGTTGACGGATATTGTATTTTACATTGTAAGTACTTATATAAATTATTTACATACTATATATTATTATGTTAAGGTTTCGTAAATAATTAGAGGTATACCGTTTCATTGCGCACTAGGACTCTCCTGTTTGCACAATTTTTCCTGACCTGCCTAGGTTAGCTGGAAGAAATCTCTCGTTAGAGACATGCTCGCTAGGCTCGTAAAATGTTTTGTTACTTTACCATAATAATTTATGTGCAATAAAGAATATGCATATGAAATATCAACTTTAATGGGCGATTTTTCAATCCACCGATAAACAGACAGATGATAGCTTTATTTGGCAGTTTACAGCTACACATTATCTCAAATACTTACATCAGATTTACAGAAAGATAATCGTTATCTGAGGATTGATAAAGCCGTCAATAAATATAATATTTCATTCATCGGCTGCATTTTTCAAAGATAGTGAAAGGGAATAAGGCCTGGATTCCCAAGTGACTTCTCAAAATTTTAACGGATAAGTCATGCTCTTTCGCTCTGGAAATAACAGTGTCATTATTATATTTAAGCGGTACTTTATTTGTGCAGCAGTCCTTGTATATGACCACAAGGGTTATAAATGAGGGTCCATAGCCTCCGAAAACATGAGTACACCTTACACACACACATACATACACTACACTGATAAATACATTCATTTGTATAATATTGCACTAATCGGGTGCTATTTTGCATGTCACTAAAGTAGAATTTTTAATTTGAGGCCAGAAATGTAAACAATGAACTATCATTTTCCAGTACAAAATATATATATATATAATATGAAGGTCCAAGTCAGCGGTTATGTTCTAGAAAATGACTGTTGTTTGTTTACATTTCTGGTCTCAAATAAAAATTGCACTTAATGTGCTTAGGCGTGAAGTGACGATAAATGTTACCTAATCTATAATGTAACCAAAATAAATACGCAAAATAAAAGTATTCCTATTTGTAAATACAAACATACATATAACTTGCTCTGTATATCTATCTAATAAACGCTGTATAGCACTGAGGCATTCAATAATAAAGTCGATATCAGCCGTAGCAGTTTTTACAACAAAGCCAAGTGGTAATTAAAAGTTTAAGGAAACAAAAAGTGTAGCTCGATGAACAAAAAGTTGCACTTACAAAGTGGCAAACTCTTTTCAAGACCCCATCACAAGTTTAATCGAAAACACAAATCTACGGCAAAACAAAAACCTACGTAGTTTCCACCAAAATGGGAAGGTATCGAACATTTTTGTATGGAGACTGCCATACGTTCCGCCATTTTGAAAAAATCTTGATTTTGTAGCCAGAGATGAATGAAACGATAGAAATTAAATTGTGCAGTCCACCCTGTACTAACTTTCTTGCATGATGGTGTTGTTATTTAAATAATAGTTTGTGGATATTCGTGTGCAGGCGTTTAGGAGACGTTTTAAGAAGTTCTAAGATGAAGTATACAGGGTCTTAGGGACATCATTCTGAACAACTTTTACAATGGAACCGACGTGATCAGAGCTATTTTATTTTATTAACAACCCCAATTACAAAATTTCATCCAATTCGGTTCAGTGGTTTAAGCTTTAGAGCTGACAACGGAAAACAGCTATCCATACGTACATACGTACATACGCACACACACTCACACACACACACACATACATACACATTTTTTATTTCACTTTTTCCGATAGAGAACCTATCCCCATCAAAATCCCAATTGCGATTTTTTTACGATTACAATACTTCCTTGTTTTTTACTTCGTTCTACTCGAAAGAAAAAATATTACAAGCAAAGGTATGTGGTTATTATTTCCGTAAATGATAAACTTTGCGAGATTTTAGAGGTTAGAATGCGAAAAAAGGCGACATGAAAGACATTGATCATGAAGCTAGATGGGCATTGTCTGAGACTTGGGGACTGCAATCTTACAAAACTGGCTGGGCGACGTCATCGAGGGCGTCAACGGCACACGCCCTACAAGTCATACTGACGACTGTAGTTCTTGATTTTGCCACCGGGGTCGCTATTCTCTATCTCTGACATCTAGAAAATTCTATCGCAATCCCTGTCACATTGTCAATTTTAAATGATATTTGCTTTTTCAAATTTTTCCGATCAGAATGCGATTATTGGTGTCAGGAGCTGTCATTTAAAGCGCCTTTCAATATGGCAAGTCATATATCAAAATATGTCTCTATTACTGGATATGTCAAAAGTCATGTCTAGGGATGTATCAAAGGTGACGATGACGTTGCTACCCACTCCGTATGTTAAACTAGGTATACCTCGCGCCACGAATTAAGAGCGCTGGGCGACGTTGGCGGGAATTACTGCGCATATGTACGGGTATTGAAAAGTGACCACTGTGCATTCGAGGCCACCGCTCATAACTCGTGGCGCGACGTATATGTATTGTTATTTCTTTGTGTAATGGCCGAGTCGGCAGTGACCCTACGAAGCCAAGGGTCCTGGGATCGAGTCCCGGTGGGGGCAAATATTAGTTTGATGAGAACGGATGTTTATATCCTAGTCATGGTTGTTTATCTATCTAAGTATAATATTTATCTATATTACGCGTATAGTTGTCCAGTACCCAAGATACAGGGAATCCTAGTTTGGGACTAGGTCAATGTGTTTAAATAGTGTCCAAGGCATTATTATTATATTATTATAAAAATTATTACTTTCTTAATTATCACTGATTGCTTGATATGTTTACTTTTAATTTTGATTTGTCATTTTTAGTAATTAATTTATTTATGTTTTCCTTTCACACTTCACAAAGTCTAGTCTCTATTAAATATAGGTAACTTTTGTGCATAATTAGCACATAATTCATTATTCATTTGATATCACCTAATAAACTATCAATGGTTGGTATCGCCGATTATTTATTACAAAAATCGCTATGGTATCATATCGACTAAATTATGTATCGTTACATCTCTAGTCATATCTATGGATCTGTAAAGAAAAACTCAAATCCACATCAAAACCTTAGATCTAAAACTACGCCGATTCATTCAAAATGCCGCTTAAACCTTTTTGCGGCAAAGCAAGCAGAATTTTTCATTGGTTTTGAACTTTATCACCAAGCCAAAATGTTGAAAATTAGGTGGACTTATAAGGCTCTGCTTATAAAGGGTTTATTTAATGTGTGGGTATACTCATAGCCTAACTAGTATGGTCTAACGCTGAGCTGTGGCGGGATATCGGCAATACGTCATAATCATTGAAAATATGTATGTGTATATACCTCGCGAAACGCGTTAAGAGTGCTGGGCGACATTGGCTGGAATTACTGCGCATATGTACAGGTATTGAAAAGTGATTACTGCGCATTCAAGACCACCACTCATGACTCGTGGCGCGAGATATAGTAGAGAATGGAGTGACCCTTGAAATAATTGCTAACTTTCGCGGGTCTTAACTTGTCAGATTATTTCTTAGGTTAACATTACAGCTATCGCTATGTTTGGAAAATGTTGTAAGGTTCTTGCGTACATACATTATATTTTCGAAAATAAATTGACTAGTTACAGTTAGAAAGTCATTTTTAAAAAAAGTTCTTAGGGAGTCTGTGCTTTTAATAGTAGTTTATGTGACTGATACATAATGAAGGGCATGAAAATTCGAGTGTGGGTTTGATTCAACGAGCCGAAGGCGAGTTTCATAATAATACTCGAGATTTTTAATGCCCAATTATGTACAGTTACAAACACTAGTTTATCTAAACACATATCATAAGCTCTCTTTCATGTGTTCAGGAACCGCATGTGCGACCAGCATTGTAGCGTTGATAATTGCTCTGCACTTGTTTAGGTTGTTCAGTAGTACCAACTTCACAGACAAACTAGGGGCGGAATACGCAGGCGGTCGTCGGCGTTCGAAATTTAAATGTCATAATTTGTCGCAAATTGATACATTATGGTCGTAATGTATCAATATTCAGATAATAAATGAGTTGAATTAACATTATGCTGGTCCTAACGTACGGTTTTTGGACGCAGTAAAGAGGGTTTATGATACTTGTATAGATAAAATTATAAATGGTTCGAGTAGGTATTTTCTGTAGTATAAAAATAGGTTGAATAAAATAATATTCTATAGTATTTATACAGTTTATTTATTTGAGTATACTGGTTGTAAATACGTCTTTCTGTAGAAATAATCTCGACTTTGAGCAAAAGTTTTTATTCGACTTTAATATATTAGGTACCGTGAAATCAGGTAATAACCATAACCATCAAAAATAATATTTTTGAATTTCACTGTTAAACTTAGTTTTTCACTTTTTATGCATAACATAGTTGTAGTTAAATGAAGATTTTACTGGTTTCTGAAGCATAAGTTAAACTGATGAGAGTACGGGAGACAATATTTATCGAGTGCTAAGCAAGTTGAAGTTACGAGTAAGTTCCTTGGTGGAGTTATCGTTAAGTTTGATTAGTTTGCATAGAGCACGATCCTGATATTCATGTTATAACTCAACATGTTGATACGGCATCGAGTATTTGGGCATTTTTTATGGGCAATGATTGGCCTTTGGTCCCACACTAGGATATCCTGTGTCGTGGCAGTAAGAAACAATGACGTCACAAATATATAAACATCTAACTTTATTACAGTAACCACTATACGATGTTCAGTAAAGCTAATATATATATATATATACATATATATATATATATATATACACAGTCAGGTCATAAGTTCTGTCACACAATAAAAACTTTTGAATTAAGAACGCTGGCCACAAAAAAGTTTATTGAATTCAAATTTCGAATTTTTCATGAAAATAAAAATGTGTACTTTTTAGAATTGTCCTCATTTTTAAATATGGAGTGGACATTAAAGAAGACCGTGTCGCAGTTATTGCTTTGCATCGTTGCGGTTACGCGCCAATTCAGATTTACGACTTACTGAAAAATTTGAATATAACCAAAAGTTTCTGTTATCGTACCATAAAACGATACAATGAAGACTCTAGTGTAGATGACAGGTCAAGAAGTGGTCGCCCTCGCTCTGTTAGGACTCCAGCAGTGATAAAAGCTGTGAAGGCGCGAATTCAAAGAAATCCCATACGTAAGCAGAAACTGTTGGCCCTTCAGATGGGGTTAAGCAGGACCACGGTGAAAAGGGTGTTAAATGAAGACTTAGGGCTTAGGGCATATCGAAGAAAAACAGGACATCGTTTGGACGCTCGTTTAATGGACCTGAGACTGAAGAGATGCCGCGCTTTGTTGAAGCGGTACGCGGGAAAAAAGCATCGGGAAATTCTTTTTTCGGATGAAAAACTTTTCACCGTAGAAGAGAGCTACAACAAACAAAATGATAAGGTGTACGCACACAGCAGTGAAGAAGCGAGCAACCGTATTCCGCGTGTCCAACGAGGTCATTTTCCATCCTCGCTCATGGTTTGGTTGGGAGTCTCTTATTGGGGCTTAACTGAGGTACATTTTTGTGAGAAAGGCGTAAAAACGAATGCAGTTGTATATCAAAATACAGTCCTCAAGAACCTTGTGGAACCTGTTTCTCATACCATGTTTAATAACAGGCACTGGGTATTCCAACAAGATTCTGCGCCAGCTCATAGAGCGAAAAGCACACAAGACTGGCTGGCGGCGCGTGAAATCGACTTCATCCGGCACGAAGACTGGCCCTCCTCCAGTCCAGATTTGAGTCCGTTAGATTACAAGATATGGCAACACTTGGAGGAAAAGGCCTGCTCAAAGCCTCATCCTGATTTGGAGTCACTCAAGGCATCCTTGATTAAGGCAGCCGCCGATATTGACATGGACCTCGTTCGTGCTGCGATAGACGACTGGCCGCGCAGAATAAAGTCCTGTATTCAAAATCGCGGGGATCATGTTGAATAAACTTTATTACCATAAGAATCTATGTTTTATTAAGTTCATTTTGCTATATAAATGTTTATATAAATAATAAACATGTCTAAATTATTTCATATTGCACATGTGACAGAACTTATGACCTGACTATGTATATATACATGTGACAGAACTTATGACCTGACTATGTATATATACATAGTCAGGTCATAAGTTCTGTCACATGTGCAATATGAAATAATTTAGACATGTTTATTATTTATGTAAACATTTATATAGCAAAATGAACTTAATAAAACATAGATTCCTATGGTAATAAAGTTTATTCAACATGATCCCCGCGATTTTGAATACAGGCCTTTATTCTGCGCGGCCAGTCGTCTATCGCAGCACGAACGAGGTCCATGTCAATATCGGCGGCTGCCTTAATCAAGGATGCCTTGAGTGACTCCAAATCAGGATGAGGCTTTGAGCAGGCCTTTTCCTCCAAGTGTTGCCATATCTTGTAATCTAACGGACTCAAATCTGGACTGGAGGAGGGCCAGTCTTCGTGCCGGATGAAGTCGCTCGCTTCGCTCTATGAGCTGGCGCAGAATCTTGTTGGAATACCCAGTGCCTGTTATTAAACATGGTATGAGAAACAGGTTCCACGAGGTTTTTGAGGACTGTTTGATACACAACTGCATTCGTTTTTACGCCTTTCTCACAAATATGTACCTCAGTTAAGCCCCAATAAGAGACTCCCAACCAAACCATGAGCGAGGATGGAAAATGACCTCGTTGGACACGCGGAATACGGTTGCTCGCTTCTTCACTGCTGTGTGCGTACACCTTATCATTTTGTTTGTTGTAGCTCTCTTCCACGGTGAAAATTTTTTCATCCGAAAAAAGAATTTCCCGATGCTTTTTTCCCGCGTACCGCTTCAACAAAGCGCGGCATCTCTTCAGTCTCAGGTCCATTAAACGAGCGTCCAAACAATGTCCTGTTTTTCTTCGATATGCCCTAAGCCCTAAGTCTTCATTTAACACCCTTTTCACCGTGGTCCTGCTTAACCCCATCTGAAGGGCCAACAGTTTCTGCTTACGTATGGGATTTCTTTGAATTCGCGCCTTCACAGATTTTATCACTGCTGGAGTCCTAACAGAGCGAGGGCGACCACTTCTTGACCTGTCATCTACACTAGAATCTTCATTGTATCGTTTTATGGTACGATAAACGAATATTTTGTTTATATTCAAATTTTTCAGTAAGTCGAAAATCTGAATTGGCGCGTAACCGCAACGATGCAACGCAATAACTGCGACACGGTCTTCTTTAAGTGTCCACTCCATATTTAAAAATGAGGAAAATTCTAAAAAGTACACATTTTTATTTTCATGAAAAATTCGAAATTCGAATTCAATAAACTTTTTTGTGGCCAGCGTTCTAAATTCAAAAGTTTTATTGTGTGACAGAACTTATGACCTGACTGTGTATATATATATATATATATATATATATATATGGCGGCAAATCCACGCTAATCTGGAGATTTTGAAAGTGCCATTTGAGCAATTTAAATACGTAAATAATAAAAGGATATTACAATGTTCGAGATTACTTAAATGGGGTTAATCTAACTCAACACGATGTTAATAATTTAGCAATTATATGTTGCTGCTTATTATTTATAATAATTAATTACCTATATGTAATATTTGTTTTAGTTAAACGCAACTAAATATTAAAAGATATCTAAAAATCAATCGTTTCTTCATTCTTCGCCCTTCTCCCACAGTGGTCCAATGTGAAACGAAAAACCGGTCAATTGCGAGTCGAACTCGTGCAAGAAGGGTTATTATTAACACCACATTATTAACACCACACCATGTGTGGTGTGAATAATTTAGAATTTGCATAGCAAAATGTTGTTTACAAAGTTATTGGTGCGGCTACTTTCACACTCCATGTACGTAATCAGGTGCATTCAAAAGTTTGTGTACGGTATTGAAAGAATTGTTGTATGGGAGCCCCCTAAGTATTTATTTTATTCTATTTCTTAGTATTTGTTGTTATAGCGGCAACAGAAATACATCATCTGTGAAAATTTCAATTATCTCGGTTCATGAGATAGAGCCTGGTGACAGACGGACAGACATACAGACAGACAGACGGACAGCGTAGTCATAGTAATAGAACCGTTAAAACGACGCTTGCTCATAAATATTTCCAGTTATACAGAAATTTTGAGCTTGAGTTTGTTAAAACTCAAGCTCAAAATCATCAAACTCAATCAAACTGAGTAACTGGCTACCAGAACAGATACAATAATATGACACTGATACTACAGGCAAGAAGGCGAGGCCTCATTTCGATTGTGTGCGTGGACAGGGCCGGCCAATTGGGTTCTTGTCAAGAGTACACTACACTGACTCAAAAATAAAAACTTTTCAACAAAAAAATTAAACCGCCGAAAAAACTGAAAAGCAAAAAATTATAAATATTTTTTATTTAACCATAATAACTAAGTTTTTAAACTTATGTAAGTATACCTAAGTAATTTTGAGACGACGCCAAAAAAGCCAATTAATTATTTACGTAAAGCGTGATGCGCGGCGGCGGCGCGTATATTTACATTAGTTTATGAACTTATTTATGAATTTTTATATTTATGTTTGTATTTTTTTGAATGACGGATTTCAATATATTTTATATATATGTTTATATTATATTGAAATGATTTATGATATTTATGAATTTATAAGGTTTCAATTTTGCGGTATAAAGTTTTTTTTATAACATTTTCCTGCTATAATCTACTAATTACTAAATGCTTAATTTTTTATAATTTTTAAAATAGCTACCTACCTAACTTGAGCTATTAACTGTATATATATATATATATATATATATATATATATATAATAGGAGGAACTTTAAACAACATCGAGCATATAAAACGTTCAAGTTCAAGGTCAAGGTCAATGGACACGAGGTCGATATCTAACGTTTTAAAAAATGTGGTGGTCATACATTACAATCAGTGAGTGATCAATCAATTATCCCCTGTTTTCCTACCCTAAGGCATGTTTTTTTTTCCAAATTTATATGGGACCAATTTCGGGGTAATACCCTTTCCAATAAAAAAAAGAATCATAAAAAATCGTTCTACTCTTTAAAAAGTTATGGTGGACATACATAAAAAATATAAAAGACATACGCGTCGACTTGAGAACCTCGGTTAAAATCATGTTGGCAAAAATAATGCACTTTTACCAGTCAAACGCTTGAGTCTCATGATGCATGGAGAAAGATAAAAAATAAATCAAATAAAACACGTCGCAGACATCGTCGAAGTCTAATACGAATGGATGCACTCATACAAACACATTTCTCAGGTCTCGCCTTCTGGACTGTGACACTTGTACGCAACTGTGCCTCAGCCACTTAGTATAGGAAAATGGGTGACGGTATGCATAACATAGTTCTATACCCACCCACCCAAATACTAAAGACTAAAAAGTCTTTAGTATTTGGGTGGAAACCTAAACCTTTCTTTGATTTACCATTCTAGGCATAATTTCTGCCTCCTGACAGATAGCAAGAGTCCCAGGCCTTTTTATGGCCTAACATATCTAACTGACCTACGAAAACCAGACCAAGCCAGCACGAAATAAGGTACAAAGTATGGTGCGATGCCGAATTTGTTCTACCGAAAACCATTTGCAGTGAATCATGGCCGTCGGCCACATTATCGGCAACGACGAATGTTCGCCAAACACAAAGCGTCGCGGGTTTACCCATACGAGGTGGCGGACAGTTTTGACAGTTATAGAATACTGGTTGTAGATACAACATTCCTGCGCCGATACCGGTTGTAAACAGACGTGTGTTGATTCCACGCTCCGCTGTGTGTCATCGACTTTTCGAATTGGTTATTGAGTATCCTCATGTGTGTGATCTGTATACTCAGATCAGCGCGACCGCCGCACACAAGCTCAATGCTCAATAGGTTCAGTTCTCTCCAAGAAGTAGAGGAGAAATCCAATGGAATTTTTACTCAGGCGCGAAATCTATCAAGGCTCCCTCTACTGCAGGACCAGCCTAAGTCTCAATTGCTTTTGGAGCCCACTGAAACCGGCACCCCCAGGTCGCAAAGCCAAGGGCCTATCTCTCGATATCTGTGAGGGAATCACATTTTTTTTGCCCACGCAGTGAAAACTGGCCGCACCACATCACAGGCACTTCCGGTTGACAAAGGACTCGTGATAGCAATATACCCCGTTGCAGGCCACGAAGATGCCTTAAAATCTGCGGACGATACAAAACATGCCCTTAAAAGCTTCATTGACCCGGCCAAAATAAATGTGCAGCTTCAAGCAGTGCGAAAAGTGGGAAATGCCGCGATGGTCATTAAAATGACCAAAAAAGACACAGCGCGACTTAAAGTAGCACTACCACCAAGTCTCCGCGCAACTGAGCCACATCAGAAGACTCCCCAGGTGGCTTTTCTTAATATGGAAGGGGACCCGAACCCCGAAGCAACCATTGTCGCGCTACACGAACAAAATTTTGCTGTCGACCTTGATTGGCCTCTAGCTAAGCTGCAGAAAAATATGAAGCTGATGTTTAAGCGCTAGATAAGCGGCCGCACATTTTCTACATGGGTGTTTGAGTGCTCACCGGCTCTACGCGTAAACCTAGTCGGTCGTGGACGCATCTGCATAGGCTATGATCAATGATGATCAATATTGGAGATCACATAAACGTGACGTGCTGCTCCAAATGCCAACAATATGGCCACCCTGAGCAATGCGTCGTGTTAAGGAAACCACGTGCGGTAAAGGCGAAAACTTGTAATTGGCATGTTTATATCCTAACATTAAGTCTACGCAAAATTTTGAATATTTATATATGCTGTTAGTTTTCCTATGAAAATAAAATAAAATAAAAATAAATATGGCAAAGAAGGGCATTGCCGTGATACCTGAAAGGAGGAACAAGAACAATGTGCGAACTGCACTCGATTTGGCCGCAAAGAGGCGACAGACCACAGCAACGCCGCGCGCCAGTGCCCCATACGTAGTCATGCTGACCAGCGCCTACTAGGAAACACCAATTATGGCAGATAAGATCAACATCAGGGTGGGCCAGCTAAATCTGCAGAGGATGAAAGATGAAACTACCGAACTACGGACTACCTTAAAATGGAGCTTAAGTTTGATGTCGTCCTTTTCCAGGATCAATACAGGGGGATGCTAGACCTCGTGGAGTATGGGGACCGCCTCATGGCTGGAATATATGTCCCCTCCAGCTCTATTGGCATCTGCGTGCTCCACCATCTATGCACCACGCACTGCACTGTCGCCCACGACGTGGCGAGAGACATAGAGCTGCACGTAATCTCTGTCAACTGCCAATACGGACACGACATCGACATCCATCTCGCACACTTGGATAGTGTCATGGAAGCGCTCCATGGGACCAAGATAGTCGTGGGACTAGATTCTAACATTCACTCGCTTTTATGGTTCTGCGAGCACCGGCAATACTCTGGTGGCGGCCAGAACCAAATTCATCGACGCACCAACAGGGAAGGCTTCATCCAAGCGCGCGGCCTGACCATCCACAACGTCGAGGGACAGCCGCCGACTTTCAATGAGCCTAACGGCGAGTCCAACATCAACCTGACACTATCAACGCGTGGAGTGCGAATAAATGAATAAATGGAAGTCCATGAGGCAAAAAGTCTAAGTGACTATCAGCTAAACACTTTCAGCATATTCGGAGGCCGGGTCGAAAATCTGTACGAAAAGCCAGTTACAGAGCCTGCTGTGTTTAGGGACCGTGGGGTGGACTGGCCAAGATTCCAATCAGGGATTCATGAAAGAATGGGTAGACTGACTGACTGACATGAAAGAATGAGTTAGAAAACACCATCATTGAGAACAATGAGTTAAAAAGAACTGTAGACAAACTTACACAGGAAGTTGGAATCCTTAAAACCCTATGTACAAGCCCTCCATTAATGGCCCAAAACTCGTCTACACCCAGAAAAAACAGGATTTCTAATATTAGCCACAGATCCAAAACGCCCCAACATCCCGCGTCTGCACGAGACTATAACTTAGAAATAAAAATAAATAAATTAGAGAACCAGATTTTAGAATTACAAGAACAACTATCACAGGCCAACAAGGACATTATAGAGCTAAAAAACCTAATGAATAATTTAGAATTAAAACTGATTGAGAACTCGAACAACTCTACATTACCGAAGCCAACTCGCACTGTGAATTCTCAGACCAGAAATAAAATATGTGTCATTAGTACAAACAGAAGAAACAAAATTCTAAATATTGCAGAAAATACATTTGAACAGGAAAAATATGATCTCTGTCACTACCTAATGCCAAATCGTGATATAAAAAACCTACTAAAAGACATAGAGCTGAAGATAGTGGACTATACAATAAATGACTTCTGTATTATACTCCTGGGTGAAGACGATTTTAATAGCTCTAACAACTACAGAGAACTTGTTTTATCGATCCGAACAACATTACAAAGAATACAAAGTACCAACATTTTAATCTGTCTGCCAACATTCATCTGTGCAAGCAATGCCAATGTATTCAACTGGAGAGTGGAATATTTTAATAAACTACTAAATGATGATGTAATTAAATACGAGTACGCATATTTGATTGACTCAAACCGCAATCTGAAATACGATGAAACGACGTTCCATCCACGTAGGGGTACTATTAAAAACTTTGGCATGCGTATTATGTTTGAGGACATCTTTAAAAAGATTGTATAAATTAAGGACTGGAACTACAATATAGATACAGACATTGATAATTATGTAAACAATAATAGTCAGTCATTTTTTCGTCCCTCAACTATTAGATAACAATGTAAATCCAATACCATCCTCAAACACCATACCCAATGGCGAACCTAACCTTAATGTATTGTTCCAAAATATTCAAACTATTTCTAACAAATTACATCTTCTTGATGCACTCATCGAGGAAAAACCTAACCTACATGTCTTGTGCATATCTGAAACTTGGATAAGTAGCGAAAAGAAGAAATTACTAAAAATTCATAACTATAATTTAGGCGCGACATTCTGTCGTGAACAACATACAGGTGGGGGTGTTTGTATATTAATAAAAAATACATTTGAATATTTAGAACGTGTAGACATCTCATCTATGTCAATAGAAATGGTTTTCGAAATATGTGCAATTGAAATTCCCAAAATTAATTTATTAATTGTAAATCTGTATTGGCCTAGTAGTAGTCGAGAAGTTAACACATTTTACAGTTCTTTGGAAAAACTTTTAAGATATATCTATACCAAAGAAAATTCTAAAAACATAATGATAGCTGGTGACATGAATATAGATTTTGTAAATAAACACGAAAAAGTTAGGCTTTCAAATTTCATGTTAAGTTATAATTTTCATCAAAAAGTCACAAAGCCGACGAGAGTTACACCAACCAGTTCAAAATGCATAGACTTAATCTTTACAAACTTTAATAAAAAAGACTACCATGTCGATGTCCAAGAATTAGGACTTTCGTACCATAGAAGTGTCTTGTTTTCTACTCCTCTTAATATTCAAAACCCTAACCACTTTACATTGATCAAGCGTAATTTTAACGATTTCAATATAAATAGATTTAAAAACGAAATCTCAACAGTAGACTGGGAAAGTATATTAGTACCTGATAAAAATGTGAATGATAATCTTAATACATTTGATAATATTATACAGACAGCCCTAAATAAATGTATTCCTAAAGTATTAATAAAATATAAGCCAAACCAGAAAAATACTTACCTAACTAAGGGTATAAAAATATTATGTCGCAATAAAAGACAATCAAAACTATTAATATCACAGACTAATAATAAAGTTCTACGAAACTACTATAAAATGTACTGCAAATCTCTAAAAAGGATAGTTTGTAAATCTAAGAAACTTATCAACATATATAAATTTAATAGTTCAGTTAATAAAACCCAATGTATGTGGAAAATAATACACAATGTAACAAACAAATATAAAATTATACAAAATATAAGACTCAAATTTTCGAACAATACTTTATCTAACCCGAAAATAGTTGCAAATGAATTCAATAATCTATTTGCATCTATAGGAAAGTCACATAAATCTAGATCAGAGAAAAACAATCTTCCCGCAAGTAAAATAAAAAATTCTTTTTTCCTCACACCTGTTGAACCAAAAGAAACATTTAATATAATAAAAGGCCTTAAGAGTAAGAAGTCTTTTGGTATAGATGAAATTCCTCCGTTGCTGGTAAAACATTGCGCGGATATTTTGGCAGTACCCTTTTGTAAACTTATCAATCAATCTTTTACAGAAGGAATATTTCCTGAAGCCTTAAAAACATCTCTTATAAAACCTTAACATAAAAAAGGAAACGCCACTGACATTCATAATTATCGACCTATTGCTTTACTGCCTACTTCAGCAAAAATTTTTGAAACTGCTATGGCCATACGACTGAATAAATTCTATGAAAAATATAACATACTACATGATAACCAATACGGGTTCCGTAAAAATAGGTCTACTATATTGGCAATATATAACTAAGTGCAAAAAATTTTTGAATCAATAGATAATAAACGGTATGCTGTGGGTTTACTGCTCGATATGAGCAAAGCGTATGATAGAGTATGCTTTGAAACTCTATTAGAAAGACTATGCGACTCTGGGTATTAGAGGCTTAGCATACAGGTGGTTCAAGTCATACCTGCATAACCGTGTCCAATACATAGAGATTGAAAATACCAATTTTATCACAGGTAAAGTAGAATGCGTTAGATCAGATAGAGTCCTTTCTACTGGATCTATTCCCCAAGGTAGCGTCTTGGGATGTTTATTATTTCTTATTTATATAAATAATCTACCTAATCTAATTGATGACCCTTGCACCCTTTTCGCAGATGACATTTCCATATTATTTTCCTGCTCGAATACCACCGAATTAAACCAAAGCTTAGATATGACCTTAGATAAGATCACCGACTGGCTAGATGAATCAAATTTAGAACTCAACCTTAAAAAAACTAATATAATTCAATTCAAACCCTCACAAAAAGTCCCATAGAAATTTCATATTGCTATAAACAAATACCACTGGAGACTACAAAGACAGCAACCTTGTTGGGGATCGATCTAGACACAAACTTGAGCTGGAAACCTTACATACAGAGATTCCAAAACAAATTATCATCTTTTACTTATGCCCTCCATCAACTAAAAAGGGTAACTGATGTCAAAACTGCGCTCACAGCCTACTATGCATACGCACATTCCAGACTATCGTATGGTATTATATTATGGGGGAATTGTTCTGAAATAAAGGATATTATTATTCTACAAAAGAAATGTATTAGAATACTTACAAATATTGACCAAATGGTATCTTGTAGATCTTATTTTGTAAAACTCCAAATACTTACCTTAACTTCTATTTATATATTAGAATCTTGCAAATTTGTAAGAAAACATGGTAACTTATACTCCCCTCTAGAAAATAAAAATAAAAGGAATAATCGAGACCAAAATAAATTAAAGAAACCATTTTCAAAGTTAGAACTCGTGTCGTCTAGTCCCCATCATATGGCCATCAAAATATAGAATCACATACCAAATTACTTAAAAAACATAGAGAAAGAAACACTATTCATATTATACTATTATTATATATTATATATTATTATTTTTATTATTATTATTATATTACTACTATTATATTATATATTCATATACTTATTTAAAGAAGTTCCTCATTGAAAAATGCTATTATGATGTGAAAGAATTTTTCAATGATAAATTTAGGTAAACATTTCTAGTCGCTAATTACTTGTTTATTACATGTTATTACTAATTTAATGTTTATATAATTTACTCTTAATTTATTTACTTATTGTTAATAATAATAATCTCTACAATATTTTGTTAATTGTCTCTATACAATTTTGAACATAAATACATTTATGTAATTTTTCATTTTTTTTTTCAATTTTTCGTAAAATAGACAACTGGCTGTCCTTCGCATGTTGCTGTGCCCTAGCAGGGCGTCACAATGTACTAACTTTTATTTTACCACCTTGTGAAATTTTGTGACTTTGCAATAAACTATTATGAATTATGAATTATGACTGGATCTGAGGAAACCACCGGCTGAACTGAGTGCTGACTTCACTTCTATAATAGAACGAATGCCGAATGAATGAATGGGAACTAAAGGCTGCAAGAATAATAGAGGATATGAATGGTGGAATAAAAAGTTAGAGCGACTGCGAAGAAGGCTTATTCTTCTTCTACTTTTACAAGGGGGTTGTAGCACCTGCACCTGGCCCACTTGAGCGGGGCCTTTGTGCATGTCCCCCTCGCCTGCACATCTACTTCTGCGATCCCAACTCTTGCACCAGCTGGAGAAGGAGGCCTGGGTGTTCTAGGAGCTCGTGGGTGTTTGTTGTGTCCCCTAGGATAGCCATCCTGGTTTCTGTTGTGGATTGACATGCCAGTAGCATGTGCTCTACTGTTTCATCTACTTCCATGCACCCCCTGCATAGGGGGCTGTGCACTGCACCTGTAATTGTCAAGTGTTTGTTTAGTGTACAATGGCCTGTAATAAGACTTGTTAGTATTTTTATTTTACTGCGTGGAAGTCTCATTAGGTAATTCGTAAATTTATGGTTATACTTGTCTATAAAAAGTTTTGTGGTTTTTGCAGTCTTCTCTGCCAGACCATAATAGGTTTTGTTGCTGTACTGTGGCTGCTGACTGTGAAGAAGGCATAATAACCTTCCTAGAGCCTGGCAGAGTGTTCAAAAGAAGGCCGGATTGTTGGACGTAAGAATTTTCATGAGGCACTTACGAGCTACTGACAAGAGATGGTGGCGGCGGAAAGCAGATTCCTTATGGAGAAGGCTGAAACCGGCAACAAAGACACATGGGGACCAGCATATCGACTGGCCAATGGGCGCCGGTGTCCACCAACCCATATTATTAGCGGCACTGAGCTTGCTACCGGTTTCGCCGAGGACGTGCGGTTGGCAGTCCTCAGTAAAATTCTTGAGCGAATTATGCTGGCCTGTGCTCCGCAAATATCGAGGGGCATTTCAGGATTCTAGCACGACTTCTCTCCGGTTTGGTCGACTGTTACAGCCTTGAATAGCATTATAAATGTCGACAGGGACTCGAAAGCCAAGTACGTACAGGCGATATTTCTAGATAACTCGGGGCCTTTGATAACGCCTGGTGGCCGATGATTTTGCTGAAAGCGAAACGTGGAGGCCTACCCCCTAACATCTATAAGATGTTAGTGAATTACTTCACTAACTGCCGCGTAGGGCTATTCATCAATCCGCTGGTGGAATATAAGGTATCCAGTAATGGAGTGTCCTCAGAGATCCGTGGTGGGACCGACGCTATGGAATGTGCTGATGGACGACCTGCTGCGATTGCCATTGCCTGCATGCACTATGTTCACAGGCTACGCAGATGACGTGGCTATCCTAAGAGAGTCCAACTCACGATACTCAATCGCACGCTCGGCCTCTAGGGTGCTCGAAGGCGTCTCCGAATGGGGCGCCAGAAACTGCCTGAGCTATTCTCCGGCAAAATCACTCACTGTGACGATCAAAGGCAGGTTCAAGCGCCCGCCAACGGTCAAGATGAGGGACGACTATGTCAGGAGCGTTGTGCAAGCAAAAGTGCTGGGTTCTCGACGCCGGACTGACATTCGCTGTACATGCATCATACATAAGCTAGCGCGCGGCAAATTGATTCGGCAAACGGCCTTGTGTATCCGCATCTAGTTGGGGTGTACGTTATCGTGCTTTGCGCATATTCTTCACTGGCACCTACAACTCCACAGTGATGTATGCCGCGGATAACTGGTACAGGCGTGCGTCATTCCACACTGTGTTTGCCTCATTTCTGAGAACCTTCGATCGGCCTTGGTGCTGCTGACCAAAGTCTATCGTTCATGCAGTACAGCGGCCCTACTGGTACTGGCAGGCGTACTCCTGGCTGATCTGGACCTCATCCGCGCTTGGCGTAGTGATGAGGCGCAGGAAGGTTGCACTGAGATGGATATCAGAGCGATAAAACGCCAAACTCTGGGGGAGGTCGTTGCACAATGGCAGAGACGTTGGATGAATGAGACGAAAGGTAGAGAGCTATACCGTGGCAACTCGCCTTAAGGCCTCTTGGGTTGAGCCGGACTACCAAACTTATATTGTCGGGACACGGGTGCTTCAGGAAAAGATTGCATGAAATGACGTTATGCCCGATGAGAGTATGGTGCGGCATAGGAGATGAAGCTATGCATCATACTCTTTGGGAATGTCCACTAAACGACGACGAACGGAAGAGAATGTTAGACGGAATCACTCGAGCGGATGAAGGACCAGTCTACTACGAGGACCTCGTCTCGTCAAAGGCGAACTTCGACTACACCAGTTTGCGCACGCGTGGCATAAAAAGAGCTGTGACTGGGAATTCGGCTTAAATGTTAAATGACAAACATGCGGCATCGCCACCGAGCTCACACCGTTTGTGTTTGTCTCATCACCAGAAGGGTGCGTCGCTGTCATCTTTTCGCCCGCGCCCCAGAATGGGGAGAGGCGGGAAGAGGACAGGCGGACGGCAAAGAAGGCCGGTCCAGCCATGTGGGGGACGCACAGAAATAGCTGCGGGTTACAAGACCCCCATGCAAATCTAACCCGTTGGCTTGCTCCCCCGCGTTTGCCTTATTATGACATGAAGTCGGAATGAGGTTGGGTGGAGGTGGGATATTTCTAATAAATAAAACTTTGTCCTGTGACGTGTATTAATCTCTATTATATTCACGACGCGAACGTTCGCTGTACAACAATAATGTGGCCGAGAGGATAGTAGAAAGAGTTATACTGCGCGGAACGATAAAATATTCCGTTGAAACAGAAATGTAACGCATCACGCATAGGGGGACTTTTTGGCTGGATGTGAATATTTCTGTTTTAGGATTATTGGAAAATCCAGGGATATTGCAGTCGATGTAGCACGTTGTACTACCTGTGTACACTTTGACTTTGCCTTTCAAATTAGAGAGTACAGATCAGTTATACAAACTCTTTAGTTCCGCGTAGCAATAGTTCCATTGGCATTTTTGCCCGGATGGGATGAGCTTTCGGCCAACTGACTTACATACATTTTTCGCACTACCTGCTCGAAAATGCCATGATAGCTCAAAGCTTTAGCGGTGATATAATGAAATTCAGCACAACTTTAGTGCTATATTTCATTATATCTCAACCTAGATAACTCCAGGGTTTAAAGTGATTTTCACTTCTCATAGTTCTTATTTCTGTGGCCTTAAAATCTTATTTAGTGAAATACGCACGGCGCTCACAGCCCAGCTGCCCCGGGGAGGGGCGGGGGCGGGGTTGAAGGCGGAGTGCGGCGCCGAACTTATTCGAAAATCGGGCTGGCCACAGCGAGCTGTACTATAATGGAATGGAACACATTTTAAATAAAACAAATCCCGCAATTGTTGCATGACGCTGCAACTGGACAAATGTATCTAACATGCATTTTCACATTAATTTAATTAAATAAAATGCTGTTTTAGTAGCCTTGCTTTTTATATTTTCTCGGAGGAGTTGCGAAAAGTAGAGTATACTCCTCAGGGATAAAGATGTTTTGTATTGGGCACGCATGGATCCCTCACTGAACTCAGGACTCCGTCTTAACTCCTTCGCTTTGCTCGGGAATTAACTCATAACACCCTCGCTTCATATCCATCCCCTTGGTACATAATCTATTATTATGTATGTACTAAGGATTCGCAACCGGGTTCTGTGGTTTTGAGGCAGAATCTAGAATGTCTGGTTTGAATCCGGTGCTGACCATGTACCAGAGGTCCGTGGTCTACTGGTTTCCGGGTCGCTTCTCACGCAGGAGATGTGGGTTCGAAGGCGGTACCGACCATGTACATCATACGGACTTTCTAACGGGGCGCAGTCTCAAGACATGAACCATATAATTAGGAAGTCCCTTTACACAAAATATAATGGTGACTCAGGTAACCTCTGGGTTACTACATCGTCATAAACCGATTCAGATTAGGAACCTAAAATGATACGCAATTTTCGATGACCGTTTTGAAACAAGTCTTGGTATAAGGTAAATAAAGGTCATTATGGCGTATTGGAATGGTATTTCCATGTTGCCATGGTGACGTTCTGGTTTTGAACCTAATTTTAATCGCTTTAGAGTTTGTGGTATTACACCTCACACTTCCCAATCCAATGAAGTAACACAATGTGTTAGAAGCCTTTATACAATATAAACTTGTAATTGAATTATACGAAATGACTGTGAAATAACAAAGCGATATAGCGACTTAATAAAAACCGGTCATGTACGAGTCTATATCGCGCAAGACGGGTTCCGTACCACCGTACAATGGTAGGAATGGTGTGGAGTGAATGTTTGAATTTTACATAGCAAAATGTTGTTTAGAAAGTTATTGGTGCGGCTACTTTCACACTCCATGCAGTTAACCAGGTGCATTCATAAGTTTGTGTGTGGTATTGAATGAATTGTTGTATGGGAACCTGTTTTTAATTTTATTTTGTTTTTAGTATTTTTTGTTATAGCGACAACAGTAATACATCATCTGTGAAAATGTCATCTATCTAACTATCACGGTTCATGATAGCCTGGTGACAGACGGACGGACGGACGCACAGCGGAGGCTTAGTTATAGGGTCCCGTTTGGCACCTTTCGGATACGAAACCCTAATAAACGTTGGTGGTACTCATCTTCGAAGGAATATATTTTGATTCTTTTTGAGTTTTACCATGTTTAACTTACTTTTAAACATCGTTGGGAAACCTTCAACCTGGGGAGCACCTCCATAGCAGGGGATACAGTAGGCTTAATAGGTAGGTAGGCAAAAACAATTCAACCCCTAGATATAGCTTAACGCGCCATCCTTAAAGTGGAAACTAAACGCCCTATTCTATTCCCCACAGTTCAACTATACAGTCTTTGAAGGGTACTATCAGTCAGGCAATTATGCATTTTTAATACAATAATCTTGCAACACCACCATACGAACCTACTATAATACGACGTAATTGCAATGTCAGCTTCCCAAGATTAATTTTCACAAAACGCTTGTTCGATTCCAAATCGATATTCGATCGATGGTTTCTGAACGGCCATTTTGAATTTGACGTTAGCTGTCAACCTGGCAGTTTTGACAACTGACGGACGAAAGCCCTCGCAATGTAAACGCGTTTTGGTTAGGGTATTGAAATTAAATCGCAGGCCATCTGGAATGTATTCGGGTTTCCCTCAGGATTGTTAATATAGCTGAGTGTGTTATTGTTTCTCGAACCAGATAAAGTTCGCATTTTCGTGCCCGATTGTTTTTACCACGTAACATAACCTGTGTTGGAACACTGTGCTCATTGAAACTGGCCCGCCAGTCATACCTGGTTGGCTGAAGAACCTGTCTACCAAGAAGAGCCTAGGGTGCACCCGGGCCTTGCAGAGAGACAGGAGGTTGACGGGACCGAAGCACAGACCAGGTTAGATCGACCCCAATTAACTTCAGCTCGGTGAACCGCCGACGTTCACACTTCTCGGCAACTGATCGTTACGCTACCTCGTAGCTGATGGGCCCCTACGAGGTCATTAGGTGCTGAGAAGCCTGAACATTTTGGTAGCTAGAGCGTGGCTTCCTGAGATTTGCAGCCGTCAAGGGCTCCAGGAAGGCACGATTTGGGACTATCAATCTGTAGGTATAGGCGGTTATTAGGTAACTTGGTTGTTGTTCCTATATCCACATAGATTGGTAGTATTGTAAGCTATAGGTCTATTGCTGGTAGTAGATAGACAGATATTGAATTGAAAATTGCATTGAAGTACCAGTTAGTCAATCTATTAGTGGTCTAGTAATGCTATTGAATGAATGTTTTGGTTAACATAGGTAGTTACATCTATTGACAGCAGGCTATTACATTGTTTTCAGTTTATAGCAATTTATAACTTGAACTAATATTGACTATCTGTGTGTGTTATAATGATAAAGGGAAACCAAATTGTATTTACAGAATTTATATAGATATAAAACTCGGTTCCTATTGTTTAAGGAAAACAACATTGTTTAAGTTGTGGTTTAGGGTTCCCTCGTTTGGGTTGTAGACTGGAGGGTCCAATAAAATTGAGTTACTGCAAATTGTGAGTAAGTATCGTTCCGATCATGTCGTTATCTGAAATCCAGAAGGGTGTTTCTAAGGAACTCAGATGGTTTTCCTCCGCACACGGTCTGATAGACCGTTTAGATAGGCATGATGTGGTATTGGAGCGGTCTATGGACGTTAAGGAACGTTACAATAGGGTGCTCGAATTGTCCGCGCAGGCGGAATCAGTTGATGGTTGCGCACCTGACAGGCTGTCACGGTTGATAGGGGATGTCGACCAATGTATGGAGATGGCAGCTGCTATCACGCAGAAGGCTGCGGACATACGTAGACAGCGCGAGTCCAGCCATGGTGGTGACATTGAAGCACCTCTGCCGCTTCAGGGATCGGGGTCCAGGTTACCTGCCATAACTATGCCTACTTTTGACGGCGTGTCCGGTGAATGGATGAGCTTCATCAATCTGTTCGACAGTTTGGTGCACATGCGATCGGACATTACCAAGTCTGTCAAGATGGCTCAGCTGGTGGCAGCATTGAGGGGTGAGCCTAGGGAGCTGGTCGCTCATTTGACAGTTACGGAGGGTAACTATGAAACGGCCAGGCAATTGTTGGTCAGACGTTACCATAACAAACGGAGGTTGGCCGATGCCCAACTGAACCGTTTGTTTAGTATCCCGGTTGTGAACAAGGTCGGGGCCATACAGACGGAGGTTTTGAACCCATTGTTGTCCGTCACCAAGGCTCTAGAGAATCTTGGACTTCCGGTTGGTGAATGGTCGTACCTACAGTTGTACATTGTACTTTCCCGCCTACCCGCTGACGTGCAGACTCGTTTCGAACAGTCTCACGGGAGGTCGGCCGAGGACCTGCCCGCCTTCTCCGACTTGGTCGGATTCTTGGAAGAGGAGGCTCGACGGGCAGAGAATTTGGGGTTGACGGTCACCCATCCTTCGGAGCCACAGAGAGCTGCCGGGAGCGCTGTGAGTAGGGGCCCTCCGACGAGGAAGGACCGCACCAACCGGCAGTCGTATGGGACTGTGAGTGAATTGACCCCACATGGTGAGACCTGCCCATGTTGTAGGCAGATTGGCCATGCTGTGGCCAATTGAAATAAGTTCGGGGAACTTAGGGTTCAGGGACGGCGCCGGATGGCCAAGCAGCGGAGCTGGTGTTTCCTGTGCCTCGGGCCACACATGGCTAGGGACTGCACGCGCACACAAATGTGCGGATATTGTGGTGGGCCCCACAACAATCTGTTGTGCATGAACCGGTCCGGCCAACAGCCTCCACAGGGCCGTACCCAGTGTGACACGGCATGGGGCCCTGAGAATTCGTTTGCGACTCGGAGCGCAACTCAGGGGCCAACGTCCCCACGTGCACAGGGCAGTACCAGGGTGCAGGGCCGCACTCAGGACCATTACATGGGGGGCCCTGAGTTTTCGGTTGCGACTCAGCATCCGACCCAGCGGGACATTGGGTGTGTTGAGCAGGCCGTAACGGGCGGGTGTCATGGGACACCTTCGAGCTATGCGGGTGCGGTTCGGACGCCGCCTCAATTGTCGCCCCGCTCGTCGCCTCGTCCTCGTCGGTCACATGTGATGTCCCCCCCGCTCATGGAGCGGCCACGGTTGAATTCACGCCCACCCCCCTTTACGGGGAATCGTAGGTTGGGAATGGAACCGGCGCGTGGGCCATTTGTACAATGGGACCCTCTGGCGTATAGCTGCATACCTGATCGATTACAGGCACAGTGGGGCCCCGGGGGTCCTCGCTAGGAATTTGCGGCCCAACCATTTGTTGCCCCCCAACCGGAGACGGTGGTGTTACCGATCGCCTCTGTGCTTGTTTGGGATTTGGCGGGCAACCCAACATACGTTCGCGCCCTATTAGATTCTGGAGCTCAGGGCTGCATTGTATCGAATGATTTAGCAAAATGGTTGGGCCTCAAGGTAAATAGGTATAATAAATCAATACGGGGCGTGGGGAATGTTACGGTTACGAATGTAGTTGGTCAATCGGTGATCACGTTCTCTCCACGTTATGACATTTTGACAAAAACATCCGTGCAAGCTTTAGTAATGACGCATGTCATGGGCAGACACCCCTTGGTGAAGTTGAATCCGGCCGTTCGATTCCTGACATCAGGACTCAAGTTGGCGGATCCCGATTTTGACACTCCAGCCCCGGTCGACCTGCTACTGGGAGCAGACGTTCTGGGTAGGTTTCTGTTGTCGGATCGGCGAGTTCTTCAGCCGGACGGGTTGATTGCTGTGGATACTAAGTTTGGTCACGTGATCATGGGTCCGGCATTGCCAATGGTTAGGCCTGCCGAGTCAGATGGCATACTTATTGGCTCAGCGTTGTCAGACGTTATCCAACGTTTCTGGGAGATAGAGGAACCTCCCACCGTTCGTCGAGTCGACGCAGACGAAGAAGAGTGCGAGTTGTTTTACCAGAATAGTACTGGTCGCTTTCGTTCTGGTCGTTTTGTAACTCGACTGCCTTTCAGGGCCGATCGACCGCCACTAGGAGAATCTAGGAAGATGGCTGAGACGAGATTGATTTCGATGGAGCGTAGGATGACAAGGGACGCCGTATTTAAACAAAAATATGTTGATTTCATGAGGGAGTATGAGTCGTTAGGACACATGTCGGTATCGGGTGTGGACTGGAGATCTGAGGATCATTGTTTCCTTCCACACCATGCCGTCCTACGAACCCCTACCGGCAAGATTCGAGTTGTTTTTGATGGGTCAGCACCTACCTCGAACGGGATGTCCCTGAATCAGTGTCTACATTCGGGACCCAAGTTGAGTCGTGATATTTCGGATATTCTCACGAGCTTTCGGAGGCACCAGATTGTATTTGTCGCAGACATTCGGATGATGTTTAGGCAAACAGTAATTCATCCGGCTGACAGAAGGTATCAGTTGATACTGTGGCGTGAGTCCACGGCCGAGCCAGTCAAGGTCTATGAGTTGAACACGAACACGTATGGGTTACGGTCTAGCCCGTATTTGGCGATGCGTACCCTGCGGGAGTTGGCGTCGCGTGACCGTGTGAGCTATCCTAGAGCCGCCGCTATCCTGGAGCAAGATTTGTACGTCGATGACGTCTGCACAGGGGCAGCCAGTGTAGAGGAAGCTCTGGACCGATGTGACGAGCTCATTCAATTGCTGGAACGAGGCGGCTATGAACTACGCAAGTGGATGTCCAACTCCCCTGAGTTGATGGCTGGTCTCCCAGATGAGTTTCAACAAGACCCGCACGTTTTTGAGAATCCTGACAACCCTAACATGTTGTCAGTGCTTGGAATTCAGTACCGGCCCGTCCATGATGAGTTTACCTATCGGGTGGTTTTAGGAACACCGAAGGCCTGGACGAAGCGGTCAGTACTGTCAACGATTGCGAGAACGTTCGACCCGAATGGATGGATTTCTCCAGTCACCTTTGCTCTCAAATGTTTTATGCAAAGGCTATGGGCGGCTCAGTTGACCTGGGACACCCACCTCTCAGGTGATTTGTTGACTGATTGGACGCGAATGTTCACCTCGCTATCGGACATAAATAATGTATCGCTGCCGAGGAAATTGGTCCCTGCTGGGGATTACAGGGCAACCCTTCACGGGTTTTGTGATGCCTCTGAACGAGGGTTTGCGGCAGCGGTTTATTTGCGAACCGTCACCTCCACCGGGGAGGTCGACGCGCGTTTGGTTTTGGCAAAAAGCAAGGTAGCGCCTATTCGGACAAGGATGACGATTCCAAAACTGGAACTGTCCGGGGCTGCTCTTTTGACCAAACTTTTGAATCACACACTAACAGTGTTGCGTGGGTCAGTGGTTTTGGAGGATACGGTGTACGCGTGGACGGACAGCCAGATTGTTTCGTGCTGGCTGAAGGCTTCGGTCCATAACTTAGAGGTTTTTGTTGCGAACCGTGTCTCCCAGATTGTGTCGTCTGAGGTCCCACTGACCTGGAGACATGTACCAGGAGAATTGAACCCGTCTGATTGTGCATCCAGGGGATGTCGGGCTCCTGAACTCGTTAGACACCATTTGTGGTGGGGACCACCCTGGCTTGCCAAGAGAGAATCGGACTGGCCCCACAACCATGTAGTAGTATCTTCGGATCATGGCCCCAGAGCGGCCGTGCATGTTACCCAGAAGGCTGAGGACCCTGACGCCGGGTTTCTGCTGGACCGGTATAGCTCACTTGACAAGTTGATAAACGTGTCCACTTGGATTAGGAGATTCGCTCGAAATTGTCGTACTCCTCGCGATCAGCGAACGTTGAACCCTATTCTGACTCCGGCAGAGCGAAACGAGTCGCTATTGAATTTGGTCCGGTTGGTACAGTCCTCGAAGTTTGGGGCAGAATTAGAGATTATACGAAGTGGACGTTCGAAATTGAAGGGAGCCGTCGCGCGTCTCAACCCCTTTGTTGATTCGACCGGGTTACTTCGGGTAGGAGGAAGATTGCGCAATGCGAATCTGTCGTTTTCGGCTCGTCACCCACTTCTGCTCCCCAAGGGGGGACAGTTAGTTGAATTGCTGGTGTACCGGCACCAGGCCAAGGTCGGAGCCGCCGCTATCAGTAGCTATGATCGTCTATTCTATCTATCCCAAAATGAGAGGACCCGATTCGGCTGTAAGATTTGTAAGTTAGGAATGATAAGTCTGAATTCCTCGTTCGTTGAGAAATTCGTTAGGCGTACAATAGTCGAACGAAGTTTGGTTCAGGAAGTTACAGTTTCAAGATAGACAGAGAAAGCATATATGTCCGCGAGCCGGTAATTCACATCAGTCAGCGGTGTATTGCGCCAGAACGATCGTTGTTATATTTTATGTGATGGCACCATCTGGTTTTTGTATATATGAGCGCATTGGAACATGTTTGTTTTAGTGGTCGACCACAGTTTATAATATTTGTTTGTGATATCGTATAGATATCCGTCGTAGTTTTACGACGTGAGTACTCAATGATATTTCATGTGCTCGCTAGTAGCGGCTTGTGGTTGTTCCAATTATATATTTGGTTCACGGCAATAACGATCCGAAAAGACCGGTTTACACAATTGTGATTTGAGTTCCGAAATGGGTTCTGAACTAGCGGTTACCTCAAAAGGTCCGTAACGTTTTGAAACCTTCAACTCTGCGCAATTTGAGCTGGATGTTATCGAAACGCAAGCATTATTGTTTTAGGAGATCTAACCCACACCATAGCGAAGTGCATAGTTCGATAAATACCGAACTATGAATTCCACTAGCCGCAGCACGTCCTGGGCTGAGCCAAATCATATATACCGACTCAACTTACACATTAGACCTCCAGCGAAATTTACATTTAATTTAAAAATGCAACTTGAATCCAACCTGACTCAAGGCAATGCAAAACACCTACCCGGACCTAAACAATGAACTTTAGACTGTAAATTGATCTCTTCGCGCGTCCCCGACAACACTCAAATGTCAAAATATCAACAGGATATGTTATCTGTGTTGACACCGGTTTAACTTTGTTCTGAATTTGTTATTTCCATCCGCGGAACCTCATCGATCAAACAGTCTCCCTATGCCCTGCCAACCTAGGTTTAGCCGCAACTAAACTCCTGTCTAGCCTAGTCTAAAAACCTAGTGTTATACCACGTCCATTATCGACACCACTCGAAAATGGTTGAGTTTGATTTGAATGTGCTTGAATGTTTAACGACTGTGTGTGTGGGAATTTCAAAACTCGCTACTCGAAAGGAATGAGGAGAGGATTAACCCGCGAATATCCTAAGAGCCAATCCAGGAACCCTATGGTGAAGGAAAAAGGAATTTAGGGTCGCTCCAAGCCCAGACTCAGACTCAGATAAATTGACTTAAAAGTTCTTTTCTAACGACCCAAGGATAGTTTTGGAATTTGGGGTAGGTTGATATAAAGGTAGGAACCGAGGTATATCTCGGTGCTTCAGACACTCACGAAAACCCACTGAAAATCCGCAATCACAAATTCGTATAGTTCTGACGCGTAACACGGCAGACAAAACTGTTTAGAACTCGTGAAAGACGACTGTCACAGTAGCTAGACGCTGAGACTGAATGCCCTCCCCTCACATGCTCTGGTATTTATATGCGTCCTTTGCGAACACGCTCTGCCCAAGCGAAGCTTCTTATCACTAACTACACAGAGTCTATTTTCAACCATGCCATGCAGATCCGCCGTTCTACAAATTGTGTGTACGCATATTCACTATGATCAACCGTAGGTGATCACTCAAATCATTTGGTACTGCCGATACACAGAATCTGTTGATCGCTGACCAATAAAAGCTTGTTGCGATTAATAAAGTATACCCGACCGCTAGGGCGCGTAGCTAAGACCACCAGAACGATATTCAAACTAGCGGTGTCAGACCCTCCATATCATACCTCAATCGCAATTGTGTATTTGCAATCAACATAATAGCTTTCTCCGTTCCATAATAACCTTTCATTATTTAGTTATTCATAATTTTATTCAACGCGCAGCAAAATCGGCTCTGATCTCTACACATCTCGCAGGAATGCGACAAAAAAACTTGACCTGAACTGAAATTCCACGAATGACCCCACGCGTCTTTTTTTTGCAAACTTTGCCAGTAAGCTACGCAAAACCCCCAAACGTTATCTGAACCGATTCTCGTATTCAAAACAGCGCGGCGTTGGGCTAGCCCTCCATCACGCAGAATGAAGTATCAAATGTACCGACTCTCGTGTACCATTACAGCCCCCTCCCAGACCTTGAGACACTGTTTATCTCAGTTAACATGGCGCAAGGATCTCATTACCACTATGCTACCCATGCTTTGTACATATCTACTCTATATGTACGGACATCTCAAATCATGTACACAGACCGATGAATCTGTCAATTATGTATATAATATTTACACAACTCGATTGAGTTCTCTCCTGTCTTATCTTATTTATCTATCTAACTATACAACCTCGCTTACCCGCAATTTATCCTAATTCGTATTACTATATATATATACAAATTGTTTTTTTTTTTGGTTTTTTTTTTTTTTTTTTTTTTTTTGTTTCCAAACCATGCAAGATCCTTAAATCTACAAAGTAGTTACTCAAATTTACAGCTTACAGCTTAATTATATAACTTTTATACACTATCTTATTTATCTACGCCCTTATTCGTCCTCACATAATACCTGGCTATATTTATAGTATTGAAGTTACCCAATATCTCATTTGAACCCGGATCTAATAACGTATAACAGTTAGGATATACCACTGCCGAAATAACATAAGGCCCTTTATACAACAACGAAAATTTCCGCATGATTTTATGTTCTTTATTTGAACGCACAAAGGTCTTAAGTTTCACATAATCACCTATACGATAGACCTCTAACTTACGCCGTTTGTCCGCCTGTCGCTTACGTCGTTCACTAGAACCTTTAGAGTTTTCTATCGCTACATTTCGCACCTGTTCCGTATCCCGCACACTATGGCCTAATAACCATTCATCGCCTAATTCCTTGTCAATAGTTAACGGTTCCCGCTTACCAAACGCTAACTCATTAGGCGCAAAGCCTGTGCTTGTGTGTTCGATATTATTATAGCAATTCTGAATGTCCGGTAACACGTCGACCCAACTACGATTACTTCCGCTGCAATAAGTTCTAATCAGTCGACCTAGCTCGCGATTCACTCTTTCTACGCTATTAGAATTTGGACAATACACCGACGTATGAGTGACCCGAATCCCCAGCTGTTTGAGTCCAAATTCCCAAACTTTCGATATGAACTGTGGTCCTGAGTCCGTAATTATAGTTTCGATAGGTATTTCCCTATGAAATCTCTTTGTACAAGCGAGCACGCTCCTACCTGTCGCTTTTCGCATTGGATATAATTTTATTACTTTACTGTACACGTCTTGAATCACATATATATATTGATATCCGAATTTACCTACGGGCAATGGCCCATAAAGGTCCGAAAAAACTTTCTCACCCAACCTTTCCGCCAACACCGGTGTACAAGGACCAACGGTATTGTTAGTACTTGGTTTGACCTTTTGACATATGTCACAACTTCTTATCACCGCGCTTATCACCCTACTCATATGAAGAAAATAATATCTGTCCTTCATCAGTGCTAATATTTTATATCTGCCGTAGTGACCTATTTCTTCATGTATGTGTAAAATAAGTTCCTCCTGTAGTGATTTCGGAATTACTAGCAACTGTACGTTCCGCTTCGGCACGTGAAAATATAACGTATCACCTACTAGCTTATAATTTTCAAAACCTCTTGTCCCCGTATCTACTACATTACGTCTGATACAACCGCTAATTCGATTTAACCGCTCATCTTCGCTTTGTAATCTCGCAATGTCCCGTAAACTCGAAATAACACTTGCGGTATTCGATGCCTGAAACCAGAATATCCCCGGCTGAACATTTGTACTGTCAATCATACCTCCAGGTCCCGCTATTTGCCTACTTAGCGTGTCGGCAATTTGATTATCAGTCCCTCGCACAAATTCTATGTCGTAATCGAATTGCTCTAAAAACATAATCCACCTCGTTACGCGTGCACCCAATAAAGTCCACGACTTAATGAACGTCAAACTTTTATGATCAGTTCTAATAATAACTTTTTCTCCCCGCAAATATATCTCAAATCGCTTTAAAGTGTATATAACTGCATACATTTCCTGTTCACTGATAGCCCATCTCGTCTGAGCACCCTTAAATGCCTGCGAACAGAAACCTATAATTCGTTCCTGGCCCGAATCATCTAATTGATAAACATAGCCCCCAATTCCTATAGCGCTGGCGTCACATTGAACATAATATGTTTTTCCCGCCAATGGCTGACTCAAAATTATACTTTCTGTTCAGGCTTCTCGGCACCCAATGACCTCGCAGGGGCCCATCAGCTACGAGGTAGCGTAGCGATCAGATGCCAAGAAGCTGTGAACGTCGGCGATTCACCGAGCTATTAATTATGAATCTATCTGACCTGGTCTGTGCTTCGTTCCCGTCAAACTCCTGTCTCTCTGCAAGGCCCGGGTGCACCCTAGGCTCTTCTTGGTAGACAGGTTCTTCAGCCAACCAGGTATGGCTGGCAGGCCAGCTTCGACGAGCACAGTGTTCCAACACAGGTTATGTTACGTGGGAAAACCAATCGGCCACGTAAATGCGAACTTTATCTGGTTCGGGGAACCACAACACACTCAGCTATATAGACAATCCTGAGGGGAACCCGAATACATTCCAGATGGACTGCGATTTAATTTCAATGTCCTAATCAATACGCGTTACATTGCGAGGCTTTCGTCTGTCAGTTGTCAAAAACTGCAAGGTTGGCATCAACGTCAAATTCAAAATGGCCGTTCCGAAACCATCGATCGAATATCGATTTGGAATCGAACAATCACCCGCCCGGACAGGCACCCACCTGTCCCCTAATCTACGGGCAGCCGATACAACGTTGCTACCGCTCGTTTTAGAACCGAGCCTCCTACTAGAACCTCTGCAGACCGGGGGGTCCCGTCCTTGCCAGGGAACAAGTTAACAATGCGCCCCCTGCGCCAACGTAGTGGCGGTAGGTTAGCATCCTTAACCAGAACAAGGTCACCAACACTAGGGGGGCTGGTTTTGTCAGTCCACTTAAGGCGCTGTTGTAAGATATGCAGATACTCGAGCGACCAACGCTTCCAGAAATTCTGAGTAAACTGCTGCAACATCTGATACCTTGACAACCGATACAATTTCACTCCCTCGAAGGGGTGCTCGGGCAACGCGTTAAGTGGCTGTCCTATCAAGAAATGGCCTGGGGTCAGAGCCTCCAGGTCATTTGGATCCGAGCTGAGCGGACCCAACGGTCGCGATTTGAGAACGGCCTCGATCTTACAAAACAATGTCGCGAGCTCCTCAAAAGTCAGCGCGGTCTGACCTACTATACGCCCCAAGTGCGTCTTAGCTGACTTAACTACGGCCTCAAAAATCCCACCCCAGTGGGGGCAACTCGGTGGGCTGAAGGTCCACTGTATACCCCGACGGGAGAGGGCCGTTCCAATATCCACTTTATTTACATTCAAAAAGTTGACTATCTCTCGTAAGTATCGTTCCGCACCGACGTAGTTAGTGCCGTTATCAGAGCGGATCAAAGTTGGAAGTCCCCTTCGAGAAACAAACCTATCCAAACAAGCAATGAAAGCCTCTGTCGAGAGATCAGCAACGAGCTCGAGATGTACCGCCTTGGTGGATAAACAAACAAACACACATAGGTACGCCTTGTATTGCCCCTTCTGGGTAACATGCACGGCCGCTCTGGGGCCATGATCCGAAGATTCTACTACATGGCTGTGGGGCCAGTCCGATTCTCTCTGGCAAGCCAGGGTGGTCCCCACCACAAATGGTGTCTAACGAGTTCAGGAGCCCGACATCCCCTGGATGCACAATCAGACGGGTTCAATTCTCCTGGTACATGTCTCCAGGTCAGTGGGACCTCAGACGACACAATCTGGGAGACACAGTTCGCAACAAAAACCTCTAAGTTATGGACCGAAGCCTTCAGCCAGCACAAAACAATCTGGCTGTCCGTCCACGCGTACACCGTATCCTCCAAAACCACTGACCCACGCAACAATGTTAGAGTGTGATTCAAAAGTTTGGTCAAAAGAGCAGCCCCGGACAGTTCCAGTTTTGGAATCGTCATCCTTGTCCGAATAGGCGCTACCTTGCTTTTTGCCAAAACCAAACGCACGTCGACCTCCCCGGTGGAGGTGACGGTTCGCA
Organism: Argyresthia goedartella; assembly: GCA_949825045.1. Lineage (NCBI taxonomy): Eukaryota > Metazoa > Arthropoda > Insecta > Lepidoptera > Argyresthiidae > Argyresthia > Argyresthia goedartella. Next base: position 7,574,634 of record OX463831.1, on the reverse strand, counting down.
AATAAACCGCTGCCGCAAACCCTCGTTCAGAGGCATCACAAAACCCGTGAAGGGTTGCCCTGTAATCCCCAGCAGGGAACAATTTCCTCGGCAGCGATACATTATTTATGAGGCCCAACCATTTCGCTAAATCGTTCGATACAATGCAGCCCTGAGCTCCAGAATCTAATAGGGCGCGAACGTATGTTGGGTTGTCCGCCAAATCCCAAACAAGCACAGAGGCGATCGGTAACACCACCGTCTCCGGTTGGGGGGCAACAAATTGTTGGGCCGCAAATTCCTAGCGAGGGCCCCCGGGGCCCCACTCTGCCTGTAACCGATCGGGTAGGCAGCTATACGCCAGAGGGTCCCATTGTACAAATGGCCCACGCGCCGGTTCCATTGCCACCCTACGACGCCCCCCGAAGGGGGGTGGGCGTGAATTCAACCGTGGCCGCTCCATGAGCGGGGGGGACATCACATGCGACCGACGAGGACGAGGCGACGAGCGGGGCGACAACTGAGGCGGCGTCCGAACCGCATCCGCATAGCTCGAAGGTGTCCCATGCCACCCGCCCGTTACGGCCTGCTCAACATACCCAATGTCCCGCTGAGTCGGATGCTGAGTCGCAACCGAAAACTCAGGGCCCCCCATGTGATGACCCTGAGTGCGGCCCTGCACCCCTGGGTGGCTGCGCGCTTGTGGCCCCATTGCCCGCTGAGTCGGATGCTGAGTCGCAACCGAAAACTCAGGGCCCCCCATGTGATGACCCTGAGTGCGGCCCTGCACCCTAGTACTACCCTGTGCACGTGGGGACGTTGGCCCCTGAGTTGCGCTCCGAGTCGCAAACGAATTCTCAGGGCCCCATGCCGTATCACCCTGGGTACGGCCCTGTGGACGTGGGGACGTTGGCTCCTGAGTTGCGCTCCGAGTCGCAAACGAATTCTCAGGGCCCCATGCCGTGTCACCCTGGATACGGCCCTGTGGAGGCTGTTGGCCGGACCGGTTTATACACAACAGATTGTTGTGGGCCCCACCACAATATCCGCACAATTTTGTGCGCGTGCAGTCCATAGCCATGTGTGGCCCGAGGCACAGGAAACACCAGCTCCGCTGCTTGGCCATCCGGCGCCGTCCCTCAACCCTAAGTTCCCCGAACTTATTGCAATTGGCCACAGCATGGCCAATCTGCCTACAACATGGGCAGGTCTCACTATGTGGGGTCAATGCACTCACAGTCCCATACGACTGCCGGTTGGTGCGGTCCTTCCTCGTCGGAGAGCCCCTACTCACAGCGCTCCCGGCAGCTCTCTGTGGCTCCGAAGGATGGGTGACCGTCAACCCCAAATTCTCTGCCCGTCGAGCCTCCTCTTCCAAGAATCCGACCAAGTCGGAGAAGGCGGGCAGGTCCTCGGCCGACCTCCCGTGAGACTGTTCGAAACGAGTCTGCACGTCAGCGGGTAGGCGGGAAAGTACAATGTACAGCAGTAGGTACGACCATTCACCAACCGGAAGTCCAAGATTCTCTAGAGCCTTGGTGACGGACAACAATGGGTTCAAAACCTCCGTCTGTATGGCCCCGACCTTGTTCACAACCGGGATACTAAACAAACGGTTCAGTTGGGCATCGGCCAACCTCCGTTTGTTATGGTAACGTCTGACCAACAATTGTCTGGCCGTTTCATAGTTACCCTCCGTAACTGTCAAATGAGCGACCAGCTCCCTAGGCTCACCCCTCAATGCTGCCACCAGCTGAGCCATCTTGACAGACTTGGTAATGTCCGATCGCATGTGCACCAAACTGTCGAACAGATTGATGAAGCTCATCCATTCACCGGACACTCCGTCAAAAGTAGGCATAGTTATGGCAGGTAACCTGGACCCCGAACCCTGAAGCGGCAGAGGTGCTTCAATGTCACCACCATGGCTGGACTCGCGCTGTCTACGTATGTCCGCAGCCTTCTGCGTGATAGCAGCTGCCATCTCCATACATTGGTCGACATCCCCTAGCAACCGTGACAGCCTGTCAGGTGCGCAACCATCAACTGATTCCGCCTGTGCGGACAATTCGAGCACCCTGTTGTAACGTTCCTTAACGTCCATAGACCGCTCCAATACCACATCATGCCTATCTAAACGGTCTATCAGACCGTGTGCGGAGGAAAACCATCTGAGTTCCTTAGAAACACCCTTCTGGATTTCAGATAACGACATGATCGGAACGATACTTACTCACAATTTGCAGTAACTCAATTTTATTGGACCCTCCAGTCTATAACCCAAACGAGGGAACCCTAAACCACAACTTAAACAATGCTGTTTTCCTTAAACAATAGGAACCGAGTTTTATATCTATATAAATTCTGTAAATACAATTTAGTTTCCCTTTATCATTATAACACACACAGATAGTCAATATTAGTTCAAGTTATAAATTGCTATAAACTGAAAACAATGTAATAGCCTGCTATCAATAGATGTAACTACCTATGTTAACCAAACATTCATTAGCATTACTAGACAACTAATAGATTGACTAACTGGTACTTCAATGCAAATTTCAATTCACCTACAATGAACCTAAGTTGAGTACCTACTATTCTGAGTCACATCTCAGTACAACTGGTCATTTAGGGAAAACTGTAATATCTGTCTGTCTACTACCAGCAATAGACTTATAGCTTACAATACTACCAATCTATGTGGATACAGGAACAACACCAAGTTAGCTAATAACCGCCTATACCTACAGATTGATAGTCCCAAATCGTGGGTTCCTGGAGCCCTTGACGGCTGCAAATCTCAGGAAACCACGCTCTTGCTACCAAAATGTTCAGGCTTCTCGGCACCCAATGACCTCGCAGGGGCCCATCAGCTACGAGGTAGCGTAGCGATCAGATGCCAAGAAGCTGTGAACGTCGGCGATTCACCGAGCTATTAATTATGAATCTATCTGACCTGGTCTGTGCTTCGTTCCCGTCAAACTCCTGTCTCTCTGCAAGGCCCGGGTGCACCCTAGGCTCTTCTTGGTAGACAGGTTCTTCAGCCAACCAGGTATGGCTGGCAGGCCAGCTTCGACGAGCACAGTGTTCCAACACAGGTTATGTTACGTGGGAAAACCAATCGGCCACGTAAATGCGAACTTTATCTGGTTTGGGGAACCACAACACACTCAGCTATATAGACAATCCTGAGGGGAACCCGAATACATTCCAGATGGACTGCGATTTAATTTCAATGCCCTAATCAATACGCGTTACATTGCGAGGCTTTCGTCTGTCAGTTGTCAAAAACTGCAAGGTTGGCAGCAACGTCAAATTCAAAATGGCCGTTCCGAAACCATCGATCGAATATCGATTTGGAATCGAACACTTTCTAAGAATTGTTTTTTTATCTCGTCAAAAGCACTTTGCATCTGCGCATTCCAGACGAACTTGACTCCAGACCGTAATAAATTGTACAAGGGCTGTGTTAACGTTCCAAAATTTTTTATAAACCTCCGAAAGTAATTTATGAACCCCAAAAACGCCCTCAATTGCCTGACAGTTCTGGGTGACGGATATAATTTAAGTGTTTCAATTTTGTCCGGGTCCATCTGCAAACCTTGTGTAGACAAAATATGCCCCAATAACTTGACCTTTTTTTGTGCAAACTCGCATTTTTTTAGTTTGCATGTGAAGCCCGCGTCTTTCAATTTACTCAGAACCGTGTCCACTTGAGACAAATGCTGTTCGAAGTCACCCTCAGTTAAAATTGCCAAATCGTCAACAAAATTTAAACAATATGACCTAACCTCTGGCCCTAGAATTAAATCCATCGCCCTCGAAAATGAACCCACACTGGTTTTCAACCCCTGAGGTAAAACGTTGTAAACATAACTTCTGCCTTGATATACAAAACCCGTGTATCGTTTAGATTCGTCTGATAATGGTATAGAAAAATACGCATCTTTGATATCAATAACTCCTATGTCATTTATCCGGCGCCCGGATTGCAATATCTCACTCATTAAAGGTGTGGTTTCAACCTCCCCAACCATTCCCATGTTTAATTGTCGTGCATCTAGCAGAATACGGACCTCTCCTGATTTCTTTAATGTACAAGTCAATGGACTGCTGAAATCCGTAGATTGCCTGCTAATAATACCTATCAATTCCATTTCTTCCAAACGTTTTGTTACTTTATCGCGATATGCGAACGGTATGGGATAGCTTCGTTTTACGAAAGGCGTTTCATCTCTCATTTTTATCTCATGTATATATTTATTTGTCCGACCTATCCTATCGCTAAACAACTCTGCATGTTTATTTAACACCGGCAATAACTTTGTTTTGTGTTCTACAGGTATTGATGAATTATTCACATATTCCTCTATCATATTTCTACTGGTATCTTGGTTCTGTACTTCCATTGTACAACAGCAAAAATCCTGATTAGGGCCAGTACCTAATGGTATTTCACACATCCGCCCGGCGCTTCGTATAATTAGCCTCTTATTACCCTCACACATAAAAACTGGCTCGCGTCTGTTGTATAAAATCAAACCCCAAAATTAAATCTTTAGGCACCCTTGTTAATACTAGCATTGGAGTATCGATAACGCATTCACCTATTGTTAATGGTAACGTTACTAATTTATCAACCTTTTCCTTACTGACTCCAAACGCACCTGTGATTCTCAAACTTGGAATCGGTATTTCCGTCGGTTTTCCCAATTGTCTGCACACTTCTTCATACACTCTCCGACTTATTACACTGATTTCGCTCCCCGAATCAATCAAACTCCTTACAACAATATTCCCAATACGCACATCTATCTCAGGTAATGTCAAAGTACTACATAACTCGCGCCCACACTCAGTCGAATCGTGGTCTCTGAATATCGTATGTAAACGTCTGTCATTTCGATCTCTACAATTCGATCTAGATTTTTCATCTAAACACACGGCATATCCATGCGCTTTATGCGCTAATAATTGAATAAATTCATTCACACCCACGTTCGAATCCAAATTACACAAATCATACAATCTATGCTTTTTTCCAATTTGATCGGCTGTCCACCCAAACCGTAATAAATATCTGAGCGCGAACGACCCGCGCGAGTCCACTAGTTTTTTGAATTCTGACTTATCGCATTATTCCTGTCACTTGAACTTTGCCCTGCCTCTGTATCTCCTGAACTATCATTGCCCCTCTGGAACCCTATTGCCCTGAAACTAGACTGAGGCTGTCTCCCTCTACCGCGAAAATAACCGCGACCGCGCGTCCCAAATTCGTTTCGCGCCTTCGTTACCGCGTTATAATTATTCCTACGACTCACCGCGTTATAACGTAACGTATTTACCCGCATAGCTCGATATTGCCCACGCATGTAGCTATTCCGCCTTACATTATTCGTATCCATTGTCTCAGAACCATGTATCGCACTTAATCCCCCATCGACATTCCATTCTAAATGCCGAAGGAATTCGACCGCATCACGTATAGTCATTGACTACTTTCTAGCAAAAAACGCTACCTGAATATCACGCGGCAACTGTCTGAAAATCGTGTTGATTTTCTCCGTATCAGTAAACGGTATCGTAAGCTCATATATGCTATTCAATTGAGAGGCAAAGAATTCTTCCATACTTTGTCCTTTCTTAGAATCAAACTTCGCAGTTAGGAACCTTTGTTTAATTAATTCCTGTTCATTATCACCCCAGAATACCTCTCTGAAATCTTTTTCAAAATCCGAATAGGTTCGCCATGAGTCTCTGTATATGCTCATTCGAACTTTTGCAATTCTTACCAAACTATCCGTTGCCCATATCAAAGCCCTAGAACTATCTCCCGAGACTTTAATATAAGCCTTTAAATCTCTTAAGAAAATCATCGGATTTTCCGAACTCCGCCCATCGAATGTCGGCAACTTCTGTGTCATTTTCACAATGCATGATTGACGTTTTTCTACCGATTGTTCAAACGTCTCTAGTTCCTGTCTGTCAGTCTGTCTGTCCGAAGTCCTACTAGCATTGCTCGTGCTGGAACCCCGTTCCAAACTGTCTAATCTATTCACTATTTCAGATAACAATTGCGTCACCTGCCCTGACGCCATTTCACTTGTGTGCGAAAGTGAATTTTGTGCTACCCGACTATCGTTTTTTCTACGCCGGCCGGCCATCCTGAACACTAAACCGCCGTAGCTCGTCTGAAAACAATGCCCCTTTTTGCTTATTTCTTATTTACAAACTGAACTGTTTAAAATCGTTTCTACGTTGTGTTATTTTTAAAAGTAACGCGTTAGACCTTGATTCTTTTAGAATATCTAGGTATCAGACTATCTAGGATATCCTTTGGTCTCGGCACCAGAAATCTGTACCGGCAGCAAGCCAAGGTCGGAGCCGCCGCTATCAGTAGCTATGATCGTCTATTCTATCTATCCCAAAATGAGAGGACCCGATTCGGCTGTAAGATTTGTAAGTTAAGAATGATAAGTCTGAATTCCTCGTTCGTTGAGAAATTCGTTAGGCGTACAATAGTCGAACGAAGTTTGGTTCAGGAAGTTACAGTTTCAAGTTAGACAGAGAAAGCATATATGTCCGCGAGCCGGTAATTCACATCAGTCAGCGGTGTATTGCGCCAGAACGATCGTTGTTATATTTTATGTGATGGCACCATCTGGTTTTTGTATATATGAGCGCATTGGAACATGTTTGTTTTAGTGGTCGACCACAGTTTATAATATTTGTTTGTGATATCGTATAGATATCCGTCGTAGTTTTACGACGTGAGTACTCAATGATATTTCATGTGCTCGCTAGTAGCGGCTTGTGGTGGTTCCAATTATATATTTGGTTCACGGCAATAACGATCCGAAAAGACCGGTTTACACAATTGCGATTTGAGTTCCGAAATGGGTTCTGAACTAGCGGTTACCTCAAAAGGTCCGTAACGTTTTGAAACCTTCAACTCTGCGCAGTTTGAGCTGGATGTTATCGAAACGCAAGCATTATTGTTTTAGGAGATCTAACCCACACCATAGCGAAGTGCATAGTTCGATAAATACCGAACTATGAATTCCACTAGCCGCAGCACGTCCTGGGCTGAGCCAAATCATATATACCGACTCAACTTACACATTAGACCTCCAGCGAAATTTACATTTAATTTAAAAATGCAACTTGAATCCAACCTGACTCAAGGCAATGCAAAACACCTACCCGGACCTAAACAATGAACTTTAGACTGTAAATTGATCTCTTCGCGCGTCCCCGACAACACTCAAATGTCAAAATATCAACAGGATATGTTATCTGTGTTGACACCGGTTTAACTTTGTTCTGAATTTGTTATTTCCATCCGCGGAACCTCATCGATCAAACAGTCTCCCTATGCCCTGCCAACCTAGGTTTAGCTGCAACTAAACTCCTGTCTAGCCTAGTCTAAAAACCTAGTGTTATACCACGTCCATTATCGACACCACTCGAAAATGGTTGAGTTTGATTTGAATGTGCTTGAATGTTTAACGACTGTGTGTGTGGGAATTTCAAAACTCGCTACTCGAAAGGAATGAGGAGAGGATTAACCCGCGAATATCCTAAGAGCCAATCCAGGAACCCTATGGTGAAGGAAAAAGGAATTTAGGGTCGCTCCAAGCCCAGACTCAGACTCAGATAAATTGACTTAAAAGTTCTTTTCTAACGACCCAAGGATAGTTTTGGAATTTGGGGTAGGTTGATATAAAGGTCGGAACCGAGGTATATCTCGGTGCTTCAGACACTCACGAAAACCCACTGAAACTCCGCAATCACAAATTCGTATAGTTCTGACGCGTAACACGGCAGACAAAACTGTTTAGAACTCGTGAAAGACGACTGTCACAGTAGCTAGACGCTGAGACTGAATGCCCTCCCCTCACATGCTCTGGTATTTATATGCGTCCTTTGCGAACACGCTCTGCCCAAGCGAAGCTTCTTGAATATTATATATAATTCTTGAAGCTTCTTGAAGCGCAGTGAATATGCGTAATATTCACTATGATCAACCGTAGGTGATCACTCAAATCATTTGGTACTGCCGATACACAGAATCTGTTGATCGCTGACCAATAAAAGCTTGTTGCGATTAATTAAGCATACCCGACCGCTAGGGCGCGTAGCTAAGACCACCAGAACGATATTCAAACTAGCGGTGTCAGACCCTCCATATCATACCTCAATCGCAATTGTGTATTTGCAATCAACATAATAGCTTTCTCCGTTCCATAATAACCTTTCATTATTTAGTTATTCATAATTTTATTCAACGCGCAGCCAAATCGGCTCTGATCTCTACACATCTCGCAGGAATGCGACAAAAAAACTTGACCTGAACTGAAATTCCACGAATGAACCCACGCGTCTTTTTTTTGCAAACTTTGCCAGTAAGCTACGCAAAACCCCCAAACGTTATCTGAACCGATTCTCGTATTCAAAACAGCGCGGCGTTGGGCTAGCCCTCTATCACGCAGAATGAAGTATCAAATGTACCGACTCTCGTGTACCATTACACTGGTGACTGATCGTCATATTAAAAACGCGCATGCCGGCTGTAACGCGTTGTTGGCCACGCTCCAGCGGGAATTTTGGATCTTATCTGCCCGCCGTGTCATACGGAACATCGTGTTTCGGTGCATGCCTTGTTATCGACTTAAGGCTGCCACGATGCAACCTCTCATGGGGGACTTGCCCCCTGATCGTGTGAATGAGGTCAGACCGTTTTCAGGTGTTGGTACGGATTTTGCAGGACCGTTTATGGTGAAGAGTTCACGATTGCGTACCGCTAGGCAATACAAGGCGTACCTATGTGTGTTTGTTTGTTTATCCACCAAGGCGGTACATCTCGAGCTCGTTGCTGATCTCTCGACAGAGGCTTTCATTGCTTGTTTGGATAGGTTTGTTTCTCGAAGGGGACTTCCAACTTTGATCCGCTCTGATAACGGCACTAACTACATCGGTGCGGAACGATACTTATGAGAGATAGTCAACTTTTTGAATGTAAATAAAGTGGATATTGGAACGGCCCTCTCCCGTCGGGGTATACAGTGGACCTTCAGCCCACCGATTTGCCCCCACTGGGGTGGGATTTTTGAGGCCGTAGTTAAGTCAGCTAAGACGCACTTGGGGCGTATAGTAGGTCAGACCGCGCTGACTTTTGAGGAGCTCGCGACATTGTTTTGTAAGATCGAGGCCGTTCTCAATTCGCGACCGTTGTGTCCGCTCAGCTCGGATCCAAATGACCTGGAGGCTCTGACCCCAGGCCATTTCTTGATAGGTCAGCCACTTAACGCGTTGCCCGAGCACCCCTTCAAGGGAGTGAAATTGTATCGGTTGTCAAGGTATCAGATGTTGCAGCAGTTTACTCAGAATTTCTGGAAGCGTTGGTCGCTCGAGTATCTGTATATCTTACAACAGCGCCTTAAGTGGACTGACAAAACTAGCCCCCCTAGTGTTGGTGACCTCGTTCTGGTTAAGGATGCAAACCTTCCGCCACTACGTTGGCGCAGGGGGCGCATTGTTAACTTGTTCCCTGGCAAGGACGGGACCCCCCGGTCTGCAGAGGTTCTAGTAGGAGGCTCGGTTCTAAAACGAGCGGTAGCAACGTTGTCTCGGCTGCTCGTAGATTAGGGGACAGGTGGGTGCCTGTCCGGGCGGGTGATTGTTCGATTCCAAATCGATATTCGATCGATGGTTTCTGAACGGCCATTTTGAATTTGACGTTAGCTGTCAACCTGGCAGTTTTGACAACTGACGGACGAAAGCCCTCGCAATGTAAACGCGTTTTGGTTAGGGTATTGAAATTAAATCGCAGGCCATCTGGAATGTATTCGGGTTTCCCTCAGGATTGTTAATATAGCTGAGTGTGTTATTGTTTCTCGAACCAGATAAAGTTCGCATCTTCGTGCCCGATTGTTTTTACCACGTAACATAACCTGTGTTGGAACACTGTGCTCATTGAAACTGGCCCGCCAGTCATACCTGGTTGGCTGAAGAACCTGTCTACCAAGAAGAGCCTAGGGTGCACCCGGGCCTTGCAGAGAGACAGGAGGTTGACGGGACCGAAGCACAGACCAGGTTAGATCGACCCCAATTAACTTCAGCTCGGTGAAACGCCGACGTTCACACTTCTCGGCAACTGATCGTTACGCTACCTCGTAGCTGATGGGCCCCTACGAGGTCATTAGGTGCTGAGAAGCCTGAACATTTTTGGTAGCAGAGCGTGGTTTCGATCCACGGACCTCTGGGTTATGGGCCCAGCACGCTTCCACTGCGCACAAAAAATGGACCAATTAACCTTTATATTGGTCCATTTTAGTATAACTTGTTTAACAAGATTGATTATATTTATCCGCTTCTGCCTCATGTATGTAATCAAATATTAAGTAATTACTTAAGTAACTTAACTTATGATGACACTGAAAACCTTCTAAAACCATATTCTTGATATTTTTCCTACAAGTAGATAACGAAAACACAGACATATACACACACTTTCCTAACACACCACTCAACACACCCTCACACACAATTACACACTTACAGAACTTCACAAACACACACACGCACGCATACATACATACCCATACCCTCCTGCAGCCCAATGTACGTTTTAAAAGACACACACATATACTCTATATCCGCCCAGGACTGCTAAAACTTTCTGTAAAATATACGCCGAATGCCCCTTTAAACGGACATCAACTTTAGGCTAAAACAATGTTTAAATTTCGCGCGCTACCGCCATCGTGTTTTGCTATTTTTGTTGCTATGTTGTCAGCCTGTGATCATAGACAAGAAACGTCAAAGAGGAATTTGACAGATGAGAAAAAATTGGTGATCATGGCGCAGGCACGAAGAGGTGGTATGTTAAATCCATTTTAATCTCTTATTTCGTTATGGTTTTGATTAAAACTATTACTAATATCAATACCTTGGTGACTGTAGTTATGGAAAATACTTTTATTTCAAAAATAAAAGTTATAGTTGATTTTAAAAAGTGGGTTGTTCTTTTAAAAGGACACTGGGCCGCTCTAATATACAGAGGTCATTTACTCGTGTCCCTTTATAATGACATCGGGCTGATATCAGGTAATTCTTTGAATTTTTTGCAGGTTTAAATGATAGAGATATATCGGACATCTTAGAACATTCTGAAACTGAGGATTTTATTCCAAGTGACGACGATATTGATGACACTGAGTATAATGTACAAGATAGTGAAATCAGCAGCTCATCTTCATCTGATTCCGATGAAGATCAAGAGGAAATTGAATATGCTCCTACATTCACTACCTCCCGAGGACGATCCCTACTTCGAGGTCGTATTGCTGGCACTAGAAGGTCACGTTCAGGTTTTCGCGGCAGAGGTACTAGACTTGGAAATTACACCCGAGACCAAAGCTTACCTTCAGGATCTGGATCCACTGGTGACAAATGTTGGGACGTAACGGCATTTGTTCCACGAGAACTACAATTATCCGAGCCAGCGTACATTCCAATTGATAGCGAAGACTTTGACAATATTTCATATTTTCGCCAGTACATTGACGAAGAAATAATGAGTCTAATGGTTGAAAAAACAAATCAAACAGCGGTTTTAAAAACAGGTAAAAGCTTGGATCTTACTGTCAAAGAATGTCACATTTATTTTGGCATTAGCTTGGTTATGGCAACCATTAACTATCCATCTATTCGAATGTACTGGGAAACACAGTATCGCGTAGCTTTAATAGCCAATGCTATGACTCGGAATAGATTTCTTATGCTCCGTAACTCCATGAAATTGGTGTTCGATCCGGATGTCACAGCAGATGCTAAGTCAAAAGATAAGCTTTGGAAGGTACGCCCACTCATTGAAAAAGTGCAGACTGGTTGTCGTTCTCAGCTAAAAGAACAACGTCTGAGCATCGATGAAATGATCATACCTTTCACGGGTCACTGTGGCATCCGCATTTACTGCCCGGGTAAACCAAATCCGGTCGGGATAAAAGCCTTCGTACTTGCTAACCCCAATGGTATGATTTGCGATTTCAATGTCTACGAAGGCTCTACTACTTACCCTCAACTGGAAGCTGCTGATCTTGGATTAGGAGAGAAAGCTGTAGTAAGCCTGACGGAAACTCTTGTCCCTGGCCATATTTTGTACTGTGACAGATTCTTTACGAGTCAAAAACTTGTAGAGGAACTTGACAAAAGAGGGCTTGGTTGCACTGGAACTCTGATGAAAAACCGAATCCCAAAAGAGGTTAGAGGATTGCTCTTGAGTGACAAAGATATGAAGAAAAAAGGAAGAGGAGAATCTCAAGTTGTGACAAGACGGGACAAAAAAATGGCAGTAACAAAATGGTACGACAACAAGCCAGTTTTAATGCTGTCGTCAGTTGAGGCAAAAGATGACGAAGACACATGTCAAAGATGGTGCAAGAAGGAGAAAAAGTACATTACCATAAAGAGACCCAGATCTATACGTCAATATAACAAAAACATGGGAGGCGTAGATTTGGCAGATCGTCTGTTAGCGGTATGCCCGAATAGGTACCGAACCAATAAGTGGACTCAGAGATTTATCGCTCACATGATCGATCTTTCAGCCTCTAATTCATGGTTGTTGTACAAAAAAGATCGGAAATCAAAAGGAATCCGAAAGATAGACCAACTGAGAAAATTCAAGCTGGGCCTTGGAGAATCTTTGATATATTCCAACCAAATAGAGACTGAAGCTGAATCGGACATGGAAAATGTATCAGCTATAAACGATGCAACAGAATCTGGAGACGAAGTATCCTTAATCCCTCAGAAGAGACGCAAAACTGTTCCTGTACCCGTCCCACCGAAAATACAAAGAACAGCCCAAGCCAAACATTTGCCAATATTAAGCGATGTGCAAGGCAGGTGCAGAGCTTGTCATAAAAATAAGACTTACTTTCAGTGCTCAAGTTGTGGTGTACGATTGTGCCTTACAAGGAAAAGCAATTGTTATGTTAAGTTTCATAAAGATTAGCTAATGGCATGGTTATTCCTTAGATTCCTAAGAGTCAGAATTATTACCTTCCTAAGAGTGATCTCTCGAATTGTGATTTAGTTTATTAAGAAAATATGTCTAATATCTTTGTTAATATCATACACCTAAATTTAATAAAAGTTGATTCAAAAATAGCTTGCTTTTTTACAAAATAAACGCCCAATGTCTCTTATAACGGACACTGTTTTTTTAGCTAGTGAAATAATAAACGCCCAGTGTCCATTAAAAGGGACATACTATTTTCGAATAAATAATGCTTAAAACCTACTCTATAATGTAAATACATTTCCAAAAAAATGTTTAAAAAAATCCTACCCTACTTAATAGAAAAAAAAAGACGACTTAAGTCTTGGGCGTTTATCACATTGGAAATAATGTCATTTATAAAGGACACTCGGGCCATTATTTAGTAGTTCCAAATTATTTCCTGGGCTGCAGGAGGTACCACTTTGTTATATAATATGTAATACATTTAGCTAATCCTAATTTATAGGTACTTGCCACCTTTAAATGTATGTTATAGTAGTTTATGTGACTGATACATAATGGAGGGCATTAAAATTCTGAGTTTCGGCTCGAGAATTTTAATGCCTAATTATGTACAGTTACATACACTAGTTTATCTTCACACATATCATAAGCTCTCTTTGATGTGTTCAGGAACCACATGTTTGACCGGCATTGTGGCATTGAGTTGTATAGCTTGTTCTGTAGTACCAAATTCACAAACAAAGTAGGGGCGGCACGCAGGCGGGCGTCGGCGTTCGAAATTTGAATGTCATAATATGTAGAAAATTTACACATTATAGTCATAATGTTCAATATTCAGATAAGAAATGAGTTTTTACAAAGTAGTTTAACGTTATGCTGATCGTAACGTGCGGTTTTTGGACGCAGTAAAGAGGGTTTATGATACGTGTGTAGATAAACTTTATTATGCTTACCTATACTTACATTAGAGGCATGAGCCAGCTTTTCGTTAATACAGGCTATTAAAATAGCCGAGCAATCAGAGCAGTTGCATTTGCAACTTTTGTGACTCCGAAACCTGTGGCGTCATCCCGCCAGAACAAAAACTTTGTACATTTTCTTCTGGAGATTAAATCAATTTTTAAGGTTCCGTACCCAACGGGTAAGAACGGAACCCTATTACTAAGACTTCGCTGTCCGTCCGTCCGTCCGTCCGTCCGTCCGTCTGTCACCAGGCTGTATCTCAAGAACCTAGCTAGCTAGAGAGTTTAAATTTTCACAGATTATGTATTTCTGTTGCCGCTATAACAACAAATACTAAAAAACAGGATAAAATAAATATTTAAGGGGGCTCCCATACAACAATACCACATACAAACTTATGGATGCACCTGGTTACGTACATGGAGTGTGATAGTAACCGCACCAATAACTTTGTAAACAATATTTTGCTGTGTAAAATCCAAACTATTCACTCCACACCATCGCTTCCATTGAACGGTGGTACGGAACCCTTCGTGCGCGATTTAGACTCGCACTTGACCGGTTTTTACTTTTGATTTTGATTGACTGCACCAGAAGGAGGGTGACGTTGTCAAGGTAAATGATAATTCCTAGGAACACGCAGATGAAGTTGCGGGCTTCCGTTAGTATTACATATTCCTTGATATGTAAAATTACTCTTATAATTATGACAAGTGATCTTGTATCATGTTTCATATTGCTTACATTCAAGTAGATGTGCACAGGCCCTTAGCCAAGTTAAACTGAATTACAACTTGCTTGGCTTCCTCTCGTTATGACAATTGATTGCACAATTCTAGGAATACAACAAAATAGTTGGAAGGATTCATTCCAATTAAGTGAAGTACAGACTGATGGATTATTAAATGTAAGAAGAAGCTTTTTGACGTGATATCGTCTTTAAAATCGTTTTAGTCGGGTGACATGTTCAGAAACTTGTGTCACACCAAAACCTCACGAGCGCGATCGCAGGTAAAACGAGAGAGAGACGGACCGATCTCCCGTCTCATCTCGAGCGCTGCCAGTCATTCCGTGAAACTTGTCACGCGGAATCCTCACGAGCGGAGGCTGGCATAGCGTTCGAGTGAGTGGACCGATCTTCCGTCTCTCTCACTCTAGCGGCATACAAACCCTTTATCACGTAAACATCTCGATCGTAAACCTACTTTACAAACAACCATTTTTTTTTATAGTTTCAACTGTACATCAAGCTTTGCCGTATAATCTGCCCATTCAGAAACTGCAAAGTCTAACTAGAAGCTTAGTAAAAGAGTGCTTACTAGTGGGGCACAAAGATGGTCTCGTTTTTTGGTTTGTATCTCAAAAGGTAAAAAGGAATCCTTATAGGACCATTCGTGTGTCTGTCCGTCCGTCTATCGCAGGCTCTTTTCTCAGTAATTATAGGAGACAGTCTTGAAAATCTTCTGCAAAAATAATCATAATTTAACAACATAATTTAAGTCTTATCTGAAAATAATAATTGCCTACAAAAAAGGAGAGTAGGGTATCGTTCAAAAGAGCTCTTTATTAACTGAGCCCACTGCCTACGTTTCGCCTCGAGGGGTCAAGACCTTCAGTTCGTCACCTAACTGGTCCAAGCATGGTTCTGAATTCAAACTTTATGTTTCGACTGTTCCATCATCCACAACAAATTGGTGAACTAGTCTACTGATAACTGTAGTTGACAGATAACTTTCACTGTCACTTTTCCTTATTTTTGGTCGATTTGACATACAATACGTCAGACAGCGTCACGACTTATCCCATACTGGCTGGCAAAGGCACAATAGTGCCCACGTCGTTTAGCCAGTAGGTACTCAATCTTGTAATGAAATACAAATTAAATGAAAATCGTTATTATTCTTTCTTACGTCCTAATCATTGACATGGCCGTACCTCCCATAGTAGGGTGGACCATACACTAAAATGTTTATAGCTTTAAAGGATATTTCTTACAGTTTTGTTTAATAATTCTTTTTTTTCACAATAATACATTGAAAAACTGGTGTTATTTTTTAAACTTACGCCCAGCTCAGGGACGGTAGTTTACTTATCGCTTTTAGCAAAAATAGTTTTATTTTTCCGTCGTATACTTTTGATTCACAAATTGCCGGGTTTCTATTGGTCCTGAAAGAACCGCAAAGTGCGGATACCCCCCGGCCGGTCCACGAAGCGCGCTTGCACTGAGCTCCGACTGAAGAAGTAAGGTCACATTCAGGTATTTTTCACATTTCTTTTTCTAATTTACCTTTCTTCAGTATCGTTTAAATGTAAACTTCCCTGAGTCGGGCGTATCTTTACAAAACAACACCCTGTATATTCTTATATTTTTTGTTACAGACAGACATGTAAAAAAATAATTTACAGATTCTGTAATCTGAACATTCTGTAATTATTGTTTAACATAATATTCTCCAATGATCCATTAGCTACGCTATAAAGTCATTCAATCGCTTGTTTTTTAATTTGTGACTTCTACTGGAATTAATATTTATATTTTGTCTATGTAGTAAGTTATAAAAATCGGTCAAGTGCGGGTCGGACTAGAACACGAAGGGTGGCCAAGTTTTCGAGAACCATTGTACAAGAAAACTTACCGGTAAAAATAATAAAACAAAAACAAAACGAGAATAATATTAAATCCGAACGCGGTTCCGAACCCAGAACCCTAAAATTGCGAAACAGATACCAAACCAATTATGCCACTACAACCATGTGACATACCGCTAAATATACGATCGTATTTCAAAGGGAAATATTAAACCGCACATCAAAAATACTGATTTGTGCAGCAAATATCCCTTATATTTGCTGCGGCAGCTTCGTTGAAGGATAAAGGGGGTGAGCGAAGCGAAGCCCCTTTTATCCTTCGTGTTAGGTTCAACATGTAAGAACAACAACAAATACTTAGGGTTGGTTTTTAAACCGATATAGCTTTTTTTGAATAAAATGATATGCTTAATGGATAGCTGGCACTCGCTTTTCACACCAAAGTGCTTTTCTTTTTGCGCGGAAATGCATAGTTTTTCAAATCCACATTGAAGATTGGTGAATGAAAAGCATTTTACTACGAAAATCGGCGAAACGAAACGCAAAAGTACCATTCACAGACAAAAATAGTACAATTCACAGACAAAATTATGACGTTTTGTCTGTGGTATTGACGTTAATGTTCGTCTGTGGTCGAAAAATGATGCATCTTCATTCCGTTTCTCTCGTAGCTACGCGAATGTACTTTTCCGTGTTATTTCTGTTATTTACGACGACTTTGGCTATCCCTTTAGACTTGTCTTGTGTATCCTACAACCGACCGACCTCTGCTTGTATTTTGGACCCTTGCTCGCAATTACTATTGACCTCTGCTGTTACCCCGGACATCGATTTGCTGTTTGAAATGGAGGACGAACCATCGACGATAGGTGCTTCTCGACGGCGGCAGGTGCAAGATGGAGAGCAACCATCGACGAGTGGTGGAATTCGGCGTCGTTTGGAAGTAGAAGAAGCGCAATCATCAATGTCGGATTATAGTTCCGACGACGATGAATCGTTTGTTCGGCGAAATTTATACTCTGCTGAAGTAGCCGCCATGTGGAATATAGGGAAATTGATAGAAAAGTTGAACACCAGAGAAAAGTGTGTGGTCTTTGCTGAACAGCAAGGCCTGGTTGAAACATCAAGACTGTGCCGTACACACCGCACACCTATGAAAGTGGTGTACTACAAAAACAAGACAGTTGGCACGTTTATGTGTCAAAAGGGCAGCTGCAAGAATAAGAACTTCGTTTCCAGGACAATTGGAACCTGGTTCGAAAATGCTAAGCTAGAAATGCCTACAATGTTCTATCTTATGTATTGTTTTGCTCGAAAATTCGATACAATGACAGCCATTGTGGAAGATTTCACAAAACCGGAGCTGAGTGAAGCGGAGCGGAGCGAGGCGACCCCATCTAGTTTCACTAAACCGAATGTTTGTTTTAGGTCACTTTCTGTGTAAATACTAAAAATAGGTTGTGTTAGGTCACAACGTTATGAACGACCCGGAGCCGAGTGAAGCGGAGCGGAGTGAGGCGACCCCATCTAGTTTCACTTAACCGAAATGTTTGTTTTAGGTCACTTCCTGTGTAAATACTAAGGATAGGTCTATAAAATTGAATAGATTGGTGTCATAAATATGGTGTTTTTCTTCATTTTCCTATCAAATCAGATGAATCTAACCTCAAAACTTAAAAAAATCATATCTCAAAAAGTATACATTTCCGCACTTTAAAAACTATATGGGGGGGGGGGGGTAGGGGGACCCCCCACCCCCCTCTCCCCCCACCACCCTCCTTAGCTATATCGATTCAAAAAATTACCCAATACTTAAAACATACACTTCAGTAGTCATTAAATATTTAAAACATAAAAAGTGTTTTTGCTGATCCTTTTTTGCTGTGCAAATCAGTATTTTTCACAGCAAATTAGTACTAGCCTATTTGAATGATGTTTTGTTTGTTTGTTTGTTTGTTTGTTATATAACGGGTGGTCTTGTATGGGGGACTTATAAAATCTCATGTTGTTCATTATTTGTTGCTGCAGCGGCAACAGAAATACACATCCTGTGAAACTTTCCGCTATCTACCTATTACGGTTTCTGAGATACAGTTCGCTGACGGACGGACGGACGGACAGCCGAGGCTTAGTAATAGGGTCCCGTTTGGCACCCTTCGGGTACGGAACCCTGAAAACGAATGTTAATATTGTCTTTTGGCCTGATTTACTGGAATTCTCATAATTCTGTCGTTTCTTATGACAGGTAGGACCACGAGTTGATGATTTCTCCTGAGTATGCAAACAATTTTCTTATAGGCGCTACCAAGCGCCGATTTCTGAATGGAGATATTTACGAAGTTACAGAACGATACGTAAGTATTTGATTAGTGAAATTCTGATACAGAAATCGGAGGTTAGAGAAGTAAATTTGTTTCAAAGTCAAAGTCAAACTTCTTTATTACTGTAATTATTTACATAAACTTAGCAAATGTCATTTTTTGCGTCTCTCTACATTGGACCACTGTGGGAGAAGAGGGGCATAGAAACACCCACAGATTGATTTTTAGATCTCTTTTAAAAATTGGTTGTGCTTAACTAATAAAAATATAAAAAATTTAATTATTTTTATTAATAAGCAACAACAAATAATTACAAAATTATTAACAACAAGGTCTGTGTTGAGCCAGATTAACCCCATACAGTCCCATCATTTAAGTAATCTTGAACATTGTAATATCCATTTTTCGACAAAGACGCTTTAACATGGTTTTTAAATTGCTCAAATGGCAATTTCAAGATCTCCAGAGGTATCTTGTTGTAGTGTAATGCATTTGAAAGATTTGCTAACCTTCGTGAGTCTAAACCGGGGCGCAAGTAGTCTGTGATTATTTCTTAGGTTTACATTACAGCTATCGCTAAGTTTGGGAAATTTTGTAAGGTTCTTGCGTACATACATTATATTTTCGAAAATAAATTGACTAGCTACAGTTAGTATGTCAATTTCTTTAAAGAGCTCTCTTAAGGAGTCTGTGCGTTTTAAATTACAAATTGCTCGAATAGCTCTTTTCTGTAAAATATAAATAGTTTGAATATCCGCTGCTTTCCCCCACAACAAGATACCATAGGATATGACACTATGAAAGTAACTAAAATATACTAGTCTAGATGTAGCCACATCCGTGTTTTGTCTGATGTTCCTAACAGCGTAAGCCGCAGAACTTAATTTTACCAGCCAATTTTTCTATGTGGGGTCCCCACTGCAATTTGTTATCAATGGTTATTCCAAGAAACTTCGTGTCATTTACTAATTCTAGCGTATTGCTGTCCAACACTAAACTGGTCCCAACTTGCCTAACATTGGTAAGTGAGAATTTGATACATTTGGTTTTACCAGCATTTAACAATAAATTGTTTACTGTGAACCAATTCAAGGTTAAAGATAATACTCTATTGACATCATCAAAATCTTCTTTTTGTCTTTCAATTTTGAAGACCAGTGAAGTATCATCAGCAAACAACACTATGTTAGTCATTTTCTACACCATAAAAGGCAGATCGTTAAAAATTAAAGTTAAAATATTAAAATTATTTAATCTCTTTTTAAATATAGACTATGTACGACAGAGTATTAAAACTAGATTATCTCTTTATGAATAACATATAATTTTTTGAGACCTATTAATTTATTGTTTTTTTTTTTTGCTAAAGCTCTCTTCAGTGGTTTTGTGTGATCTTGGGCCTTAAGTAGTAATCCTTAAGTTTTACTACAAGGCAAGGCCGGCATTGAAGGTCTGTAATAGAAGTTGTGTATCAGCGAGCGAATCTCTGCTGCTAGCATTGATATGTGTGGTTTCCACTTGAGATTTTTATTACATTTACTCTATAGTGCTGTAAATTTGCAGTTAGTGATATCAAAGTTTGAAGCTCTCTTACATGGATGGGAAGTTTTAAATTAAGATCAGAGTTGATAGCTTTTGTTAAACTGAAACAGAAATATTTTGCTTTATTGGTGTTCATTGAAAGGAGACTATCCCCAAGCCAAGATGAAACCTGTTACATTCCATTTTGAGCAGCGAAACTAACCGACTTCCATGAAATGACGTGGAAGAATAGGACTTCATCGGCAAATTTGTTATATCGGTTTTATGCACTCTTTTATGTCACAGAGCTGGTTTATAAATACCAGAAATTGCGTGAAATTTATACAAGGGGATTATTAAACGGGAATTTATAAAAGATCGAATAAAAATATAATCGAGCAAATGATCACTGAGCGAATGACGATGAACAGCGAAAATACTTGAAATGAGCGAAAAAAACACTGAATTGAGCATTTTTTCTGATAATAATAAAATCCAGAACGAGCTTACAAGAAGTGGGTTTCAGATATTAAAATTCTAGCCTCGCGAACAAATTACTAAGCGACTAGAACTACAGAGAGGGCAACTTCAATAACGGAACACACAAAGCCAAATTTGGCTAGGGTAGGTTATTATGGCTAAATTTCAATTGGATTATAGGTTAGGGCAACCCCGGAGCGTAGCGGAGCGGGGCGGAGCGGAGCGTCAAATTATGACATTCAAATTTCGAACGCCGTCGCCCACCTACGTGCCGCCCCTAGTTTATCTGTGAAGTTGATACTACAGAACAAGCTAAACAACTGCAGAGCAATGATCAATGCCACAATGCCGGTCAAACATGCGGTTCCTGAACACATCAAAGAGAGCTTATGATATGTGTGTAGATAAACTAGGCATTAAAACTCTCGAGTGATATTAGGCATTAAAACTCTCGAGTGATATTATTATGAAACGAGCCGAAATTAATGCCCTCCATTATGTAGCAGTCACATAAACTACTATAATTCAATAGTTGTGTCACCTCCAGCATTGTTCCCATTGTAAGAATAAAAAAACATAATAACATTACCAGTAAATTGTCAGTCGAGCGCAAATAGTGTGCATATTTTATGGGAGCAGGCGTGATAATATTCTATACTATTTGCCTAGGACGACAGTTACGTTTATTCCAGTGGAGCCTTGCCAAATATTCACGCGATATTGTAGGGGCATTTAGGGCTCATAGACAAATAAATTTTAAGTTACTTCGGCACACAACGGCACGTAACTTGGAAATATTTTCACAACAAAAAAAAGTCAGACAATACTCAATAGTGGGTGGTAGTTTGGAAATAAATGATAAAGGCCAAACAACCTGAATGCTTAGAAAACTTGCCTTAGAATTAAAAAGATGCAAAGATGAAGATGAAGAAGATCACTAACACTATATTTTCTTCCATGTTCGACTTAAGTATATTGCATTTATTTATAATTCAATCTACTTGTATTGATATTTTGTATCTAAGTACATATTGGTAATTAGTTTGTTATTTTATTTAATTAACAGAATCGTGTTTTTAAATATATCCCGTGTTACCAAAAAAAATATTTATACAGCGTTTAACCTCAAAACAAACGTCAAATCCCATACACTTTTGTTTTTGAACAAGTGTTGAACGGTAGTTTTTTTTTTGTGGTAAAGCCAATCCTGTCCAAATGTTATATATAGCAAGGCATTTCTTCCAATTATCTCAAGATAAGCTCGCTTTTGTACATGCATTTTCCATTTTTATGTGTCTGTATTATTGGTTTGTGAAATAAATCATTCAAGGAAATTCCTATGATATTGTTTGTAATATTGACAATACAAGTTTGTAGTGTGTACGCGCCCCCGCTAAACTAACTCTTTCTATCCATCCGTGGTTTGCTGGAAGAAATATCTTGGCTCGCTTGATACATGTTTTTTGTATTATAAGCAATCTGTATATCTGATTTGTGTAGCACAATAAAGAAATTACGTAATCAAAAAAGTTTATTTTCTAGCTGACCAGACCGCGTCTTCTGAAAAGCCCGTGGGGCACAACGCGGCCCAGCATTGTGCTCCACGGGCTTTTCAGTATTTAGAACCGCTCGAAAAGCCAGAGCGCTACAGCGTGTTGCTGCGTTGTACATGTTTTGGGGTCATAGCTATGAATATAATATTAAAAAAGCGTTCATAAGCCAGAAGCGAGCGATAAGCACAATGGTCAGAATACCAAAGTGGGAAACGTGCAAAGAGCACTTTGTTAAATAAGGTATACTTACACTACCGTGTCTCTATATTCTTGTATAACTTGTGAACCTGGCAAAAAACTTGCCAAAGTACGAGTCGTCGATAGAAAAACATGCGCGTAACGAATCAAGACGCAAAGATGTAAAAATCGACCCACTATTTGCCAGACTGCAGGTTGCAAGTCACAGAGCAAGGTACCAGGCCGTTGTCTTGTACAAGATTCAAGATTCAAGATTCGTTTATTTGCTTATGAAATTAGGTAGACATATCAGATGTTAATAATATTAGAAGTTCCTTATTCAGCTATATTTATACAGCATGCAAATAGTAGTATATTTCGATTTGTGTATAGGACCTATCAAGCATACACAAACAATTTAATACTAAGACTTATAAATCAAAAACTCTGAAAGTGCATAAAAATTATGCTGTTGAAGCCATAGTAATAACTTTCTTTTAAAAATTATGAAAGGGAGACTTTTTATGTCGGTGGGCAATTTGTTGTATATTTTTACGCTCATTGCATAACAATTGTTTTGGTAAAGCGTTGTTCGTGGCTTATGTTCCAGTACTAACCTATCCGGATTTCTAGTATTCCTTGGAAACTGTTCTTTAGCAGTCGTGAACATATTCATGTTCTGTTTCACAAATTTTGCTACTTCAAATATATAGAGACACGGTAAAGTTAAAACGTTTAGTTTTTTGAACAGCGTTTTACATGATTCTTGGGGTTTTACTCCTAAGATTGCCCTGACGCATTTTTTTTGTATAACAAACGCTCTGTTGACATCTGTACTATTTCCCCATAAGATGATGCCGTACCTTAACACGGATTCCACGTATCCGTGGTAGGCAGCAAGTGTTGTTTGGAGGGTGGTAGTTTTTCTCAGCTTTGAGAGTGCAAATACAAATCTACTTATTTTATTGCAAACCTTGTCAATTTGCAGTTTCCAGTTAAGGTCTTTGTCAATTACAATACCGAGAAATGTCACACTATTTTCAAATTTTATTATTTGGCTATTATAGTTTATAGTGATATCACTGACATTGTTGAAATTCATTAACTTTGTCTTAGTCACATTAATTTTTAGATTATTATTATTTAACCAATCGTCTACTAACCCTATTGTTTTATGTATGTCATTTCTGTGTTTATCAATTAATTTATTATCCTTATTACCATTATTATAATTTGATTTGTTAAATATAATGTCATTATTATTATTGCTTACTATAATCGAAATGTCGTCCGCGAATAAGATGGATTGGTGTAATGTCACTTTTGGTATGTCATTTATATATATTAAGAACATAAGTGGGCCTAAAACACTTCCTTGAGGTACACCAAAATTATTATATTTATATTCAGACTCATATTTAATTTCTTTGTTATTGCTATTTAATCTATTTATGTGCACACTTTGTTTCCTATCACGAATATAGGTCTGTATCCATTGTAGGGGTGGTCCCCTTACGCCATATTGTTCTAGTTTATCTAACAAAATATCATGCGAGACAAAATCAAAAGCTTTCGTCATGTCGAAAAATAAAACAGATGTATTGTATTTAAGATCGAAGCCCTTCGCCACACTAGATACTAGATTGAATGCTGCTAGAATTGTAGATTTATCCTTTTGGAAACCGTATTGTTCCTTTGTAATTATTTTATGCTTCTCAAAGTAGTCATTAAGCCTAAATTGCATAGCTTTTTCAAATATTTTCGATAATATTGGTATCAGTGTAACTGGTCGATAGTTGCTGGCTTCTTCTGCATTCCCTTTCTTATACAGCGGTTTCACAATCGAAAGTTTTAGTTTTTCAGGAAATCGTCCTTCCTCAAACGAGATATTTATTAAATGGCATAAAATTGCACATAGTGAATTGCTACATGTCTTGATAACATCTGTTTTTATGTCATCGTACCCTGTTGCTTCAGTATTTTTTAGACCCATTATAATTTTCTTTATGTCTTGTTCCCTTACGGGAGTGATGAAAAAACTAGTTCCTGTACAATTGCGTTTATGTAAATAAATTTTATTTAGTTCAGAATTATTTTTGTTTGTCAAATTTATTAAATAATCATTAAATGTATTGGCTATGTCAAGAGGATTTATTAATAAATGATTATTGTCGTCTTTGATAGCATTTATGTTTTTATATTCTGTTTTATTTTGGCCAACTTCTTTTATTATTTTCCAAGAAGCTCTGCAAATGTTTTTACTCTCCAAAACCATTTTACTATTTTGGTTCCTTTGCGATTGTGAGATGCATTTTTTTAGTAGTTTCGTGTAGTTTCTATATTGCAGTTTATTTGCTTCTGTTTTGTTAACATAAAAATTATAGCGCAGAGATCTTTTCGTTTTGCAACATATCTTTAACCCCTTTGTTACCCATGCTCTTTTTGATATTGCATTTATCTTGCGTTCTATTTTCGGGAAGCATAGTTCATAGAACAAAGTGACAAACAAACCTATTGACTTAAAACTGATTGACAACATTACCAAATTTAAGAATGCGTTGCAGAAATACTTCCTGAATAAGTGCTTCTACACTTCATTAATAAATATGATCGGCATTAATATCTTAAGAAATTTTAGTTTATTTAGTATAGTAGTCTTATTGACATATTTACTCTATTTGGAAATTGCCTTTATATTTATATAATTTTTTTTGGAATTATTTATTATAGTATAGTATTATACTAATGTTTTTTTGTTTTAGTTTTAAGTATGATTCAAAAACGATTTAATAATCGTGAATGAATAAATAAAATTGAAATTGAAATTGATGAATTGTCAATGTGAGCGCTGGGAAACCCCGTGTGGTACAACGCAGAATCGCGCTGTAGCGATCTGGCTTTTCGGGAGGTTCAAAATTCTGAAAAGCTCGTGGGACGCAACGTGGGGGGCTTTTCAGAACAGACGTTTGCTGTGTCAAAAGTCACCAACGTCATCTGTTGACAGAGGCATGAACTGAACCAAAGATTTTTCGATTTATCGGCTGTTTCCTTTTAAAAAAGTTTATACAAATCTCGTCTAGGCTTACGAGTTCGCTGTTAGCGATTCACTTTCATATATATTCATATATACATAGATGAAATGCAAAAAACAGAATTAATAACTGCGTAGAAAGGATGAATGAAAGGAGATTGACTAAACAGATTTATATAGCGCGTATGAAAGGAGCCGTTGGACGGGGACGCCCAAGAAAGACGCCCTATAAAGACAAAATCGGCGATTTGTTAGTGAAGGGGCAAATACGAAGTACCCGTAACCGGCGAGCTTGCATGAAGAGACATAAGAATGTTGAGGAAGCTAAAGATGTATGCCAGGAGGTCTTTAGTCTCTGCCTACCCCTCTTCCGGGAAATAGGCGTGAGCATATGTATGTATGTAAATGTATATATGTAGACATGAGTTGCGAATCTCCGTTCCTGCAACCCCGAATGGGCAAATTGTATGAAAATGTATGGTGAAGGGAAACATAACGTTATTCTAACAAAATCGATTTTATATAGAAATAAGTAGAGAAGAAGGATAGACAATGTCAAAGAGAGAAGAACACCATGTATCATTACCCATCACAGGTCAAAGCCAATACAAAATAAACGAGTATAATTTTATACTTCGATAAAAATACCCTTAGAAATGCCGTTTTTATTACAGCCTATTTCTGAACATAAAATAAATATCAGTGCTCAGAGAAATGCTATTTTTCTACCAGCCCTTGTATATCTTTGGGTCTACAGAATAATTAAAGCAGGATCCGCCCTCTGATTAAATCTTCTGACAAAAAGTCTGACACAATGTGGCGGGGACGAGGAAACGACAAAAGAAACACAACCTCTAACTTGGTAATATCTGTATTAACGATAAATATAGATGCAAACTGAGTCTCGTC
Source organism: Argyresthia goedartella (assembly GCA_949825045.1). Lineage (NCBI taxonomy): Eukaryota > Metazoa > Arthropoda > Insecta > Lepidoptera > Argyresthiidae > Argyresthia > Argyresthia goedartella. Next base: position 7,548,075 of record OX463831.1, on the reverse strand, counting down.
GTAGAAAACGCATATTACAAGACTGGGTAATACATGGTGATACAGTGATACTATTATGTCAAACAGCGACGTTTAAAGCTTAAAAAAAACCTGACTTTAAAGTGCTACGAAAAAAAATTGGTTTTTTTCGAATCCATTTACTCCACCATGAAGTCATCTACAGATTTGATTTTGTTGATTAACGTTTATTGAGTATTTGATTAAGATTCTCACTAAAGGAAAACGCGATTGGATGAAATTTTCTCGATGGAATTTAGTTACGAAAACACCTCTAAAATGTTTTATTTTTTTCTGTAATTCTGAAATCAACTATTTTCATTGTGGAACTGCGTTCAAAATGTAGGTATTATGTATTCGCAAAATCTCTTAAAAAAACTTTTTAATAAAAAAGCGTAGTTTTTTTTTAAATTATTCTGTGGTTTAGCGCTACGTTTTTTCATTTTTTCCCGATTCCGTCCCACTCACACTGCAGGTCTGTCCGCCTGGAGTAACGGGGACCTTTGCACGGACGAGGTATCGCCTTAAACCCTATTTATTCCTTTCCGTTCTTCGAACCGAGGTTGGGTAGATCATCATCACAATTTTGCTTATGGCGTTATTCTACTTACAGTTGACAAACTGCACGAACAGTTATGCTTCAATTAAAAAAATACACCTCAATTCCTTAATTGAGTCGGGTCTGAAACCGTTTACTTTGATAGAGGGGTAAAAATAGAGATGGCGACTCCATTCCAAAACCTCCTGGTATGGGTCTGATCGGTGCTCGCATTAAAGTAGATTTATATTTTGTACCCCCGTAAATTGTACCCTCTTGGATATTTCTGCAATTGATCTTCCTCCATGTTTTATTGGATACAAGTTTGCTACAGAGGCAAGCCTTAACCCCTCCATTCTCTCCATCAGGGGAGGAATTTCACAATACCCCATCATAGTGTTTCTCTGCGCTACATATGGAACGCCTATACAAAGTACTACATGATTTATGATTCAAGATCCACTGGTTTAGGCTGTGCGTTCAGTTCAGTTCAGCTCAAAGATTTTTATTCATAATAGCACACAAATTGAGACTTAATTAACGTCATAGCGTTGTCAATCAGTCAGTCAGCGGCGTTGTGTTAAGTAGATCTGATGACCTCTGTGGCACAGCGGTTGTGGCTCTGCCTACCATGCGAGAGGTCCCGGGTTCGATCCCCGGCCGGGGGTAAAGAAAAATAAATGTAGGTGTTAAATGTTTGTATGTGGGTGACGTCGCTGTATGAGAGTACGCTAGTGTCAGCCAGAAGCAATGTAAATTTTTATGTTTGTTTAAAAAGATGTATCACATACAATACATACACAAATACATCAACACGCCGTTTCTATCGGTGGCAAATATCCATATTTTAACAGAGAAACTTTAGGTGTATTCTTGTACTACATCTTCTAGCATTTATTACCAGTCGTACCGAAAGAAACAGAATCATTTGGTTCAATTACTTAATTAGTATGCAGCTAGTAGTATAAACCAACAAATTCAGTTTGTTAGGGCGATTTGTACCAGACTTTTGAAAGCCGCTTAATACAGTTAAACATAAATACAACACGGATCAACGGATATTGGATGTCTCTCTCGGCTCAAGCCAAAACGAACGAGCGTAATTGTCTGAAATTCAAGAAAGTTGTCTAATTATCTGGTGTTGTCATTTCCCGAGGGAAAGAGACTGACAGACTGTGAGTGTCAGTCAAACTGAGTTGTCGGTTGCGCATCCGGGGGTCTGGGTCTAAGCTAGTTTGGTATCTTTACGCATCTTCCGAACTGCATTCTGTGAGGGTCACGACTTACGTGGCGAAATTGTTTTCGGTAACAACCACGAATACAAACTTTGGCGCGTGTTGTTAAGGGAGGATTTGGCTTGGCGTATAAGAGTGATACAAGTTAAGTATGGTATGAGGACGGGATCTTTTTCGTCATCTAATTTGGAAAGCTTTGTTGGGTGTAGAAAAACAATCGCTACTTACGCAAAGCTGGCGAACGATAATAGCAATTCACGGCAAATGTTGAACTTGCCGTGAATTAGTATGGGAAATATTAAACTGCACATCAAAAATACTGATTTGCACAGCAACTATAATTGCAAAATGCTGCGGTAGCTTAGGTGAAGGGTAAAGCCCCCTTTATACTTCGTGTTAGGTTGAACATGTAAGAACAACAAAAATAATAATAATAAAAAGTGTTTTTGTTGATCCTTTTTTGCTGTGGAAATCAGTATTTTTGATGTGCGATTAAATACTACATTTTAATAGAGGCACATGCGTTTTGCCCCATACTAGGAAACCCTGTGTCGTGGGAACCAGAAACAGTGACGTCACACACATATAAACATCCGAGACCTGCTGCCCCCTCATTTAGTAACTCAAACTATGGAAATGTGCCAGTTTTCCCATACCAAAGCAGTTACAGAGTGGTGGACAAAAAGAACGTCACGGCCAATGAGAAGATCACCTGGCACGTCATTTTACAGGTGACTTTATGCACACCCTGTAGATACAGGGTGTTGATGCGTAAAGTTCTGCCCGACTCAGGGGTGGATATTTACACGACACTGAAGCATCATATATTGTTAGGATACCTCGACCCACACAGGGAAGGCCATCCTTATAAAACCGATGCGTACTAGCGTGACTTATTTTGTTTCTGTAACTTAAGGCCCAGTTCTGGCTGTTGAGGTGAGGGGCGCCGCATTCGCCCGTCGTCTTCTGGCGGGGTAGCGGAACTGGCGGGGCAGCGGGCGGCGCGGAATAGGATCGGGCCGCCCGGAAAGGTTAAAGATTAGGCGTTTTTTCGAATTTACTGAAAAACGGAAATAAGCTTATTGATAAAATTTAAGGATTAATACGGAGCTCTAAAAGAGGAAAATTTAGGTATAAAATTATGAGAAAAATCAGTTATTAAAATTATTGTTTCTCCTTTTTAATATAGACTATGTTCAGGATTTTTTACGATCGAGGCAAATTAATCCAATCGCGTAACGACATACTATTTAAACTAGATTATCTCTTTCTGAATAACATTTTTTTTTCCAAAGCGCTCTTTAATGGTTTTGTGTGATCTTGGGCCTTAAATGCGTGCGGTAGGTCTGCGGGTAGCCGTTCGGTGCAAACAGGTACGGATTATACGTACTCTACATATAACTGTACTTAAGTTGTGTTGTATATGATTAAATATTATATGTCTTCTTATTATTGCATTAACTTTGACTATCGTACTTATTATAAACTTTGCGTATACTACACACGCCAACACATACACCAATATAAATTGAACTCGCCAATAAAACATTCTCAATAAGAACTTGGGTCTGTACAGGCAGGTCATGTAGTGTACAGAATTCCGCCGTGCCGCAACACAGTTACTACTAGCGCGGAGGGTAGCGGACTATATTCTGCTGGTTCTATTACCTATGTAACTTACACACCATTTTTATGGGATACCCAGAATATCATCTTGTGTATTTACTTATAGTTCTAAACATAGTTTTAGGGATGTGGTATGGTTAAAATAATATAGCTATGAATTAGCATAAAGTTAAATATATTAGTAACAATTTGTAAGTACCTACTTTGTAATCAGCATCGTCCACGATCTCTCTTAATAAACATTTCATTTCATTTCACCTCTGTATCTCTTATTAATTGCTCTAATTGATTTTAACTGTTGATTGTTAAATAGTTCTGTTCCTACGTTTTCAAGTTTGTTAAGTGTAAAGTGTGGTTCGTTTCTTGGTTACAAATAAATGTTTTTTTTTTTAATTGATATTTCACTTCTTTTCCTATAATAAATAAACATCAAAAAATACTTCAAAATCATACAGTTGTGGCCTTACTTCTATCGGGCACTTTTCGGACACGCCCGGCCGGCATAAGCGCGTGTTTGCCCGATACACGGCAATTTATGAATCAAAATGATGCGAAGGAAAAATGAAACTTAGTTTACGTATCGCTTATGGAGCGTAACTTTAAGGCCCAGTTCTAGCTGTTGAGGTGAGGGGCGCCGCATTCGCCCGTCGTCTTCCGGCGGGGTATACTCGGCGCCACGACTAAAGAGCTTTGTCCTTGAATGCGCAGTAGTCACTTTTCACAAGTGTTTGGCGCGGGGAAGTGAGGAGCGACGGGGGCGGTAGTCAGCGCCGGCACCTGATTCGTTGATCAGTCGCTTCCCGATGCCCGCACCGAAAGCACGTCTCGAAGCTTCTTGAGTACAGTCGCATACAATATTACCCAACGTTATCTTTCACCCCGGTCGAAAATGCCGAAAAATAAAGTACTGACTAGGCAAGCTAGAAAAATGGTTTATGATGTGAACTGTTATATCAAAAAAGAGTCTGATGAAATACTGATGAAGAAGTCTGATGAAAAACTTAATTGTGGTTTAATTGTTACAAATTATTAGTCAGCGGGAAGAAAAGAGTGTGCAGGACTATTACTACAAGTATCTATATTCACTAGGCCCTAGTGACTAGGGGCATTCTATGCTAGGGGGTTATTTATATATAGGTTTCAACCTTGACGTTAACAAATGTTGTCAATAGAGAGTACCTATAGTTTATTTGACACAAAGTCCATTATTTACATCGGCTAATATCCCAATCAACAAAATATCAAACAAAGAAAAAATAGAAGTGAAGAAAGTCCTGAACACTCATTCCTTCACACTAACCCTAAAAACGCACTTCGGAATTATGCCGCGACTGTACACATGCGCAGTAATCCCCGCCAGTTTCTCCGAGAGCTCTTTATTCGTGGCGCCGAGTGTAGCGGAACTGGCGCGGTAGCGGGCGGCGTGGAATAGCATCGGGCCGTCCGGAGAGGTTAAACATTAGGTGTTTTTTCAAATTTACTTAAAAACGGAAATATGCTGATTGATAAAATTTAAGGATTAATACGGAGCTATAAAAGAGGAAAATTTAGGTATAAAAATTATGAGAAAAATCTGTTATTTTATATTAAAATTATTGTTTCTCCTTTTTAATATAGACTATGTTCAGGATTTTTTACGATCGAGGCAAATTAATCCATTCGCGTGACGACATAGTATTTAAACTAGATTATCTCTTTGTGAATAACATATATTTTTTGAGACCTATGAATGTAGTGTTATTTTTATAATTTTTTTTTGCTAAAGCGCTCTTCAATGTTTTTATGTGATGCGGGTAGCCGTTCGGTGCAAACTGGTATGGATTAAACGTACTCTACATATAATTGTACTTAAGTTGAGTTGTATATGATTAAATATTATATGTCTTCTTATTATTGTATTAACTTTGACTATCGTACATATTATAAACTTTGCGTATACTACACACGCCATCACAAACACCAATATAAATTGAACTCGCCAGTAAAACATTCTCAATAAGAACTTGGGTATAGGCAGGTCATGTAGTGTACAGAATTCCGCCTTGCCGCAACACAGTTTCTACTAGCGCGGAGGGTAGCGGACTATATTCTGCTGGTTCTATTACCTATGTAACTTACACACCATTTTTATGGGATACCCAGAATATCATCTTGTGTATTTACTTATAGTTCTAAACATAGTTTTAGGGATGTGGTATGGTTAAAATAATATAGCTATGAATTAGCATAAATTTAAATATATTAGTACCACTTTGTAAGTACCTACTTTGTAATGAGCATCGTCCACGATCTCTCTTAATAAACATTTCAATTAATTTCACCTCTGTATCTCTTATTAATTGCTCTAATTGATTTTAAATGTTGATTGTTAAATAGTTCTGTTCCTTTGATGAATACGTTTTCAAGTTTGTTAAGTGTAAACTGTGATTCTTTTCTTGGTTTTTTCTGTGATTATTATAAATGTTTTTTTTTTTAATTTATATTTCACTTCTTTTCCTATAATATATAAACATCCAAAAATACTTCCAAATCGTACAGTTGTGGCCTTACTTCTACCGGGCGCTTTTTGGACCGGTCGGGCGTGTCCGAAAAGTGCCCGATTATAAAATCAGGCACTTTTCGGACACACGAAAATTTATGAACCAAAATGATGCAAAGGAAAAATGAAACTTCTTTTACGTATCGCTTATGGAGCGTAACTTTAAAAAGCAAAACCCTGTAAACATCATAGGGATGGGCATAGGCATCTTCATGCCCATGTCCATTAGTGAACATAGGCCTAGGCGGTAGAACATAGGCCTAGGCGGTAGGAGCTAAGCAGGTTGATGATAATACTATTAAACCAGCAATACTCGTATAAGTATGCATCTCTTTTGGGATCTCGGAATTTGCTTTAGAGCTTTATACATATGGGAAATATTAAACTGCACATCGATAATTCTGATTTATACAGCAAATATACTGATTTTCACAGCGAATATAGGGGCAAAATACTGCGGTAGCTTAGGTGAAGGGTAAAGGGGGTGAGCGAAGCGAAGCCCCCTTTATCCTTCGTATTAGGTTGAACATGTAAGAACAACAAAAATAAAACAAAAAAAGTATTTTTGCTGATCCTTTTTTGCTGTGATAATCAGTAATTTTGCTGTGCGATTAAATACTAGCCTTTATATATGTATTTATGTATGTACTTGTGCTATAAAATACGTTGAAAAAAATCAGAATGCATCCACACTCGCTACTTAGAAAGGTGCGAAGTACATCAGAATGTACATTGTTGTTCAAGCTTAACCTCCGGAGTAGACTCGTTAAAACTTTTAAGCGTATACTGCAGAAGACAACAGTAATTACCGGTGGTAAAACGTAATTGGGTGAACTAGTGTTGAACTTAGAAACCCAATTACTGTGATTGGATACTGTTGCAGTAACTGCAGAGATAATAAAAAGTAAATAATGGCATTTGATTCGAGCTTTTATTTATCCTGTTAATTGCGTTATTTTAATTGCGATTTGTTGTTTCATTGTAAGTTTAGGTTTAATTGAAACACGAGACATGAGCGTGTAGGAGGTGGAATATACTGAAGAGTGACGAATAAAATGCCGAATATTTATTCTATGAAGTAACTATAAGATCCTATCTATATGTAAAATCAAGGTATTTCAAATAAAATTAAAAAACTGGTCAAGTGCGAGTCAGACTCCCACATGAAGGGTTCAGTACCACCGTACAATGGTTGGGATGGTGTGGAGTGAATAGTTTCGATTTTATATAGCAAAATAATGTTTACAAAGTTATTGGTGCGGCTACTTTCACACTCCATGTGCGTACGTACATACGTAACCAGGTGCATTCATAAGTTTGTATGTTGTATTGAAAGAGTTGTTGTATGGGATGCCCCTTAAATATTTATATTACTCTGTTTTTTAGGGTTCCGTACCCGAAGGGTTCCAAACGGGAGCCTATTACTAAGACTCCGCTGTCCGTCCGTCCGTCTGTCACCAGGCTGTATCTCACGAACCGTGATAGTTAGACAATTGAAATTTTCACAGATGATGTATTTATGTTGCCGCTATAACAACAAATACTAAAAAACAGGATAAAAGAAATATTTAAGGGGGCTCCTATACAACAATTCTTTCAATACCACATACAAACTTATGGATGCACCTGGTTACGTACATGGAGTGTGAAAGTAACCGCACCAATAACTTTGTAAACAATATTTTGCATTCTTCTTCCATTGAGCGGTGGTACGGAACCCTTCGTGCTCGATTTAGACTCGCACTTGACCGGTTTTAGTATCTGTTGTTATAGCGGCGACAGAAATACATAAATGTGTTGAGCAGAATAACATCCTTCCTGTAGCTCAATCTGGATTCCTTAAAGGAGTGAGTACCAGCACTGCCCTGCTTGATGTTATTGACAATGTCTTGGTCGCACAGGATGCAGGACAAGCCACCCTGCTTACTTTGTTAGATTTTTCTCGGGCATTTGACTGCATCAGCATCCCTTTACCATTAAATACAATGTCATATTACGGATTCAGCCCTTCAACGATTTCTTGGTTTGAGAGTTATTTATCTGATAGATTCCAAGCAGTTCAAATCACCTTAAGCGATGGAAGTAATATCAGATCTCGCGCCGGACCCGTGAGCAGGGGAGTATCGCAGGGCACAATTTTAGGCCCAATTTCTATTCATTATTTATACTGCTGATATGATTAACCACATTAAACACTGTAAATATCATATTTATGCAGACGACGTGCAGATATACATTCCTGTAGATCCAAAAGATGTCTCGACTGCACTCAAGAAACTAAATGAAGATCTTGATAGAATTTCTCAGTGGTCAACTCGTAATGCGCTATTACTCAATCCAAGCAAATCACATTTCATGATTGCGTTTTCTTCCTTGGGAGTAAACTTATTGCTGAGTTCGTACCTTTTTTCAAAAAGATGTACACAATACACAATAACTTAGTCTTATTAAATTGTTATTGCTAGGTTAGACGTATACTAGTTATAAGTGTAATTTTATAAGCAATTTTGAAAATATTAAGGTCTGTTTTTCTAACTTTTATTTGCAGTGCAGTTTTTTTTGTTGTTATGTCATGTTACCATGTATTGTGTACAAAATTATGAAATAAATGTTTTTTTCTCTCTCTCTCTCTCTGTCTCTCTCTCTCTCTCTGATCATCAGTGAAAATTTCTACTGTCTGAAATTGAAGATCACCAAATCTAAGGTAACGCGCAAACGCAGCGTTTACTTTCGGAATTGGTCGAATTGCTTTAGTTGGTTTACACACATTGATATACATAATTTGTTTTATTCTAGTACACTTTATGTTATATCATATCAATGTAGAATTAGAAAAATTATATAGGGTGTTTCACGGGTATGGAGGAAAGGTGCCCTAAATATTATTATTTATTTTAATTTTATAACGAGCCTATTATGTCCTAATGTATGTATTCTCGGGGGAGCCTCACTCCTAGGGAACGCGTCCCCAGGTGGCGGATAGGGGGTGCTCGGCAGGTTGTTCTAGGACACCTGCAGGGCTGGAGGGAAATAAAATACCTCCCGCGGACCAACAGGCCCCTTGCCTAGGGTAACAGGTGAAGACCTCAACGGCAGCAGCGGCGGAGAAGGCGGGCTTTGGTACGGCAATGCTGGCGGAAGAGGCAACGAAGGGGGGGATTCCTCCCGCGTAGCGCGTGAAGACTGGTTCGGCGGCGATGGCAGCCCGAATGCTGATAAGCGACCGTGGTTTGGCGGAGACGGCGAGACAGGAAGGCAGCGTGTAATGCCCAGGGCGTCAGCAGAGGACAAGGCAACTGGCGGCCATACACTGCATCCAAACTCTTCTCTGGTCGTAGCGGTTCCCGTTCCATCGGATACAGGAGAGGGAGGACGAGAGAGTGCACCTGTGGTTGCGCGCCCACTTGTGCACTTAAATATGATCTGCGTATCGGACTGCTTTTGGACTTTAGTACACGGAGAATAAAAAGCCCTGCGGCGACTAATGGAGGTAGAGAGGTTCGGTTGTGATGCACACCGGGCTTTGTCTGACATTTGCACGTAGGCGGCTCAGAGAGAGTGGTCGCTTTTGCGCTGAGAGGGTTAACAGCGTGAGCTCGGCAGCACTCTAGGTGACCGAGCAGCCCTATTTAGGGAAGCACTGCTCGCCCCGAATGGGGGCGGGACTAGAAAAGGTGTCCCAAAAATTGCTTATCCCAAAAACAACAAGGAGTCAGTTACCACGGCTGTCTACGCATCCTTACCCACGTGGTCGAAAAAGAACGAGTAAAAATAATATGCCTAGAATATCTAAGATGACATTTACCGCATGGAACGTTAGAACCCTATTGGATCGCGATACCAACTTGTGTCCTGAGAGGAAAACAGCAATCGTGGCTCAGGAACTTCGTCGCTACAACGTGGACATAGCCGCACTTAGCGAAACCCACCTGGCCGACGAAGGGGAATTAGTTGAATACGGAGGCGGATACACCTTTTACTGGAAAGGGACTCCCACCTCTGAAACAAGGCGCTCCGGGGTAGGATTTGCGATCAAAACCTCCATCGCTAAGAACCTAAGCGAGTATCCTATATACACATCTGACCGTGTCATCACTTTGCGCCTTCACATGGACAATGAGAGGTTTTTAAATTTAATCAGTGTGTATGCACCAACAATGACGAATACCGATGATATCAAAGAAAAATTCTATGAAGAGCTATCAGATACCCTGGCGAAAATTGGTCCCACGGAAAAAATCTTGCTGTTGGGAGATTTCAACGCAAGGGTTGGACGTGACTTTGATGCTTGGCCTCGTGTTCTAGGACGGCATGGTATTGGTAACATGAACAGTAATGGCCAAATGTTACTAAGCCTCTGTGCGCAATTTGGCTTGGCTATAACCAATACCTACTTTCGACTCCCTTTAAAACATAAGGTTACATGGATGCATCCAAGGTCAAAACATTGGCACCTCATAGACTATGCCATTGTCAGACAAGCCGACATCTCACAAGTACTTGTTACTAGAGTTATGCGTGGTGCCGAATTCTGGACGGACCACAAATTAGTGGTAACGAAGATGAAACTGAATCTTCGCCCTCCGATCCGAAGCAACAAAGCTAAAACCCTCCGCCTTGATACAAATAAGATATCCAGCTTAGAAATCCAAGCAAATTACTCTCAGGCTTTAAATAGCGCAATCTCGACGCTGGATACAAAAGGTGCACTTCAGGTGACATGGGAACTCCTGTGTACGCAAGTAATCGATGCGGCCACTCAAACGTTAGGGAAAACAACCCGGACTAACGAAGACTGGTTTGACGAGAACGATCAAATGATCACTAAAGCGATTGCAAAACACCGCACTCTGTAACGTCGTCGGCGAGGCAGAAATTCACGGGAGACTTTGGAGGAGATAAAGAAAAGTAACGCGGCACTTCGAACCATTACACGCGAGGCGAAGGATCAGTGGTGAAAAAAGAAGGCTGACTACATCAACTGGCTTTCCCAGCACAATAGACTTGGTTTGTTTCATGCTAGGAAGCTAGTCGGAAGTGCGCCTCGTATAAATGTGCCATTGAAGTCTATGAACGGTACTCAGCGGTTTACTACGAAAAAAGACGTTCTTGATCGGTGGGCGCAGCACTTCAATCAATTGCTGAATGTAGACCGGGCAGCTGATCTGCAGCACATTAGAGGACTCCGAAAACTTCCCGAAGCAACTGAACTAAGTGAACCACCCACGCTTGATGAAGTAGTTGCAGCAATAAAAAATCAACCAAACAAGAAGGCGGTCAGAGTGGACGACATTCCTGGAGAACTTCTTAAGTACGGCGGAGAGAACCTACACAATACCCTCTGGAAATTATTTTCTCTGATGTGGAGTGAAGAACTTGTACCAAATAACTTCAAGATCTCGCGTATATGTACTCTGTACAAGAATAAAGGGGACCGCTCCGATTGTAACTCCTACCGTGGCATATCACTGCTCTGTATTCCTGGGAAAAATTTTGCTAAAGTCCTACTGAATAGGCTTATACCAATCTCTGAAAAAAATACTACCAGAAAGCCAGTTTGGTTTCAGGCCAGAACGAGGGACAAGTGAAGCTATCTTTAGTCTGCAGCAGCTACAAGAGAAAAGCAAAGAGCAAAGACAACCCCTCCACCTCTGCTTCGTAGATCTGGAGAAAGCATTCGACAGCGTTCCTCGCGAAGCCCTATGGCTAGTTCTAGAGAAGTATGGGTGCTCGGAAAAGTTTCTAAGGCTCATTCGTCTCCTCCACGATGACATGACCTGTTGCGTTTCAGCAAATGGCGAACAGACAGAGTTTTTTTCCGTTACCTGTGGAGTCAAACAAGGATGTGTTTTGGCACCCACTCTGTTTGCCTTGTATTTTGCCGTGGTGGTTAGAGAATCCCTGAAAGACACTTCAAAAGGCATTTATTATTTATAAGGCTTCCGGATGGATGGAAAGCTGTTCAACCTATCTATTCTTAGGGCGCACACTAAAGTCTCTCATTGTATCATCACCGAGATAATGTACGCTGACGACCTGTGTTTTGTGGCGGTTACCCCAGAAGGTCTACAAGAGCTGATGACTAAACTCGGTGAAGCTTGCTGTAGGTACGGGCTAAAAATTAGTGTTAATAAAACGGAAGTTATGTCCCTGGAAACACTTCAAACGCCCAGTCCTGCACTAAAAATAAGCCTAGGAGGAGATACTCTGAAGCAAGTAGAAAAATTCAGATACCTGGGAAGCACGATAACATCTCGTGGAGACCTAGACGCTGTGATCAACAGCAGAATCGGCGCTGATTCAGCGACTTTCGGGAAGCTGGAACAGAGGTTGTCCCGTTCACATGATATAAGTCGGAATACCAAGATCGCAGTGTACATGGCTACGGTGCTGCCAAATCTTCTGTACTCAGCGGAGACATGGTGTTTGTACCGGAGGCACATCCGGACGTTGGATAGGTTTCACCTCAAGTGTCTTCGTAATATCTTGCATATCAAATGGACTGATCGCATTCGCAACACAGAGGTGCTACGCAGAGCGAATTTTGGCGGTATTGAAGCCTATCTGATACGGCGGCAACTGCGCTGGTGCGGACACCTCTCCCGCATGCCCGACGAGAGGCTGGCTAAGCGCGTCTTTTATGCAGAGCTCCAAGAAGGCAAGCGCAAGCAAGGTGGCCAGTTTCTACGCTTTAAAGACGTGTTAAAGAGGCATATGAAGCGCTGCGACATAGACCCGGACACCTGGGAAGATCGTGCAGCCCAGCGACCAGAATGGAGGCATCTCGCACAAAAGAAGATTTTTGAATTCGAAGCACGGCGTCGCGCTGACCTGGACAAGAAGCGAGATGAAGCCACGGCTCGAACACCTGCAGCCATTAACTATAATTATGAGAACGGCACACTTAAATGTGCAACCTTTGGAAAAACGTTTAAAGCCAAGATTGGCTACGTCAGCCACATTCGGGCACACCAGCGATGCCCGCTTTAGGTCTTTGGCAGTCACCGTAGCCGTATCGGCTTGGAGGACATCATGTCCTACTGCTGGGCAAGACCTCTTTTCCTCTGACCCCCTTTTCCACTCCATCTGATCCTAAGCGGTCTTCCTTCAATCCTCATCCCATAGACCCAACTCATCACTCCCTCTCTTCCTGGGTCTACCACGTCTTCTCTTTGCATTTTCTGGAAGCCAGTCTGTGGCTGACTTAGCCCAACGATTCGGCAGCATTCGAGCAAAGTGACTGGCCCAGTCCGTCCAAAATTTAAAAGCATTGTATTATTGACAAGATAGTATTTGTGAACTACGCTGTCTCAGACAATAATTGTGCTTAATTTCTATCTAATAAATAAACTAAAAAATAATAAACTACATTTAAAATTCATATTTTCATTCTTTACAGGAGTACAGTCCTCACCCCCGTTATTTTCATTGATGACTGCCGTGGGGGAGAAAGTCGGCAATTGCAGAACGAGTTTGCGGCTCGGACTTCAATAATTCGAGTCAGGCATTATAATTTAATCAATAAAATATTTGTTCTCAACACTTTCTTTTTAGCTTTTAAGTTTGATTTCCCGCTAATGGTAGGTATTTTTCTTATGCTTCTTCATTCATTTTCACATGAGCGGCGGTTATGTTTTGATTAAGTAATATTTAAATTAACTATTAGGATTGGTCTCTAAAGTCAAAACCTTTTGTCAATCGTTTCGGTGGCACCATTTCGGTGGTGATTTTTAAAGCCGAACAGACGATGATCTCTACCTAATTCAATTTTAGATTTCCAACTAATTTAAAACTTGTCATGCTTACTCCTAGTAGGAGTAGCAGAGGTCCAGACTATTTATAGCCAGAGTCTTACGCTATTCTGGAAGGTTAATAGTTCTGATGTTACCTTCTACAGCCTAAACTCTAAGTCGACTTGTAAGTCTTCAGGTTATATGTTTACAGGTCAGTGAATGGAATAGGGAGTGCTCACCTGTCTAGTAATATAACAATAGTGGGTAAAAAGTCCCAAATATTATGAATAAATGTGGAGTTGATAATTTTGCCGAATGTATTTCTTGGATTTTTTTTAAGATGGCATCACACTGTTAAACTTCCATATATTCATAGATGACATAAATGTGTCGGAGGTGTTATATTATTTTGATTTATAATTTTGTTGATAATTAAATAAATAATAAATATAATAATAAAAAATAGAAAAATAAATGATAATTAAAAAATTATTTAGTTGATAATTTTGCCGAATGTATTTCTTTTTTTTTTTTTAAGATGGCATCACACTGTTAAACTTCCATATATTCATAGATGACATAAATGTGTCGGAGGTGTTATATTATTTTGATTTACTCAATTAGGGGTTTTGAATCAAAACCAGCAAGATCCACCACCAAAATAAAATGGTTATGGATTTTATTACCAATTACATTGAACTTTGAAGGGTATTTTAGATGGATTTAGATTTAGCTGCCTTTGGTACCCTGGTAAGCAGTTATCCTTTATATTTTGGTCGGTAAAATAAAGGGAACAAAAAACATAAAAGATCAACCTATTACGTAGTTTTTAAGGTTTGTGAATGTTAACCTTTTTACTACTTTACTTTTGGGAGGCATGAAAAACACCCCCGTATTCTCAGACAATTTTCCTGTTTACAAACTTGGGCACACCAAGGAGAATAGGGTAGAGGGGACTTACTGAAGAAATATCGCTTTGATATGCCGGACAGAGAAAATTACTTCTTTATAACATGCCGTACCGAAAATCATAATATATACAAGAGAACATTTACCGTGACACTACAAAAATATTAATCGTTGTGTAACCTCGAAACAAACGTCAAATCTTGTAGATTTTTGTCTTTAAACAAGTGTTGAACAGGAGGTTATATTTTTGTGGTAAGACCCATAGGCTTATGTTTAAACGATTACCAAAAACGCACCTATTTTACTACCAATATATTTGAAATGACTGCCAAAATCGATAAATGTCCACCAAATTGTGTTTGGATAAATGATTACCAAACTTCTTTTTATGTTTTGTGTACTTAAGTTTATGTTTTAAGTATTTTGTGTTGTTCTTACATGTTCAACCTAACACGAAGGATAAAGGGGGCTTCGTTCACCCCCTTTACCCTTCATCTAAGCTACCGCAGTATTTTGCCCTGATATTTTTTGCAACTTTTGGTGTTCATTTATCCATTTTGGGTAGGAAAATTTTTTTTTGGTGATCATTATATTTGTTGCCCTTATAATCCTTGTAAAAATGAATCGATGTACTTAACTCTTACTTAATCTCTAAAATGGCCCGACCAGTTTGAATAATTCCTATTCACATTTATTATCCTCAGTCAGGGGGTTTAGGTAAAAATAATAGTAGTTTATGTGACTGCTACATAATGGAGGGCATTAATACTCGAGAGAGGGTTTCATGATTATATCACTCGAGAGTTTTAATGCCTAATTATGTACAGTTATATACACTAGTTTATCTACACACATATCATAAGCTCTCTTTGATGTGTTCAGGAACCGCATGTTTCACCGGCATTGTGGCACTGATCATTGCTCTGCAGTTGTTTAGCTTGTTCTGTAGTACCAACTTCACAGACAAACTAGGGGCGCCACGAAAGGGGGCGTCAGCGTTCGAAATTTGAATGTCATAATTTGACAAATTTTGGTACATTATGGACATAATATATATATATATAAAAATAATGTACAGCTTCTTATCACTAAATAGCGTAGGTAGATGATTCAAACTCCTTGGTCATTGATTAATTAGGTAAAATATTTAACCTATTTGTTGGTTGTGGACTTTATGTTCCACGGCTATCCGATTCATAAAGTTACCACGCAAAGGATAGATGGCGTTAGTAGAGGATCATCTCTATCATGCCTACATGTAAATTACTGACGACTTTTATTTAACGTCAAACTATTTTACTACTAATTTTCTCGCCAACGCGACACTTTAGTGTGTGTACCATATTACTTCAAACTTATTACTACTTAGGAAATCCTAGTTTGGGGCTAGATCAATGTGTGTAAATGGTGTCCAAGTTATTATTATTATTATTATTGGTTTTAATTCAAAATTGATTCTTACGAACACCAATTTTTGAATGTCATTTGAATCCATATAATGCAGGAAAAACTACTACTGCTTCGGAAAGTGTTATGGCAGCGGAGAAAAAGCGGCGCAAGAAACTCGTACACTGCAACACGGCATACTTCTTTTTTACAAGCTTTTATTTAGTTTCACCTGTCCCGTTGTCTGTCTGTCTGTTTGTCTGTAATCAAATCTTGCAAGTTAAATTTGATCTACTTCCCGATTTCCGATTGAGCTGAAAATTTCCATGCATGTATAAATCTGATGACAATGCAATATTATTATGACATGGAGCTGATCTGATGATGGAGCTGGCAGGTGGCAATAGGAACTCCGTCATTTAACGACGTAACCTCATCAAGTTTGGGCTCGTTTAATTTGTCTTGACAAGTACTTTGACATTAGATGGTAACCAGGGTCTGATAATGGAGCTGGAAGGTGGCACATAGGAACTCCATAATTAAACGACGCAACCCCATCGAGTTTGGGCTCGTTTAATTTGTCTTGACGAGTACTTTGACACTAGATGGCAACCAGGGTCTGATGATGGAGCTGGAAGGTGGCCCATAGTTACTCCATAATTAAACGACGCAACCCCATCGAGTTTGGGCTCGTTTAATTTGTCTTGACGAGTACTTTGACACTAGATGGTAACCAGGGTCTGATGATGGAGCTGGAAGGTGGCCCATAGGAACTCCATAATTAAACGAAGCAACCCCATCGAGATTGGGCTAGTTTAATTTGTTTTGACGAGTTACTTTGATATTGATAGATGTCCGACCCCAAAGCCGAGTTATGTCTTTAGCAGGTCTTCAAATCGAAGAACTTGACTGCTCGAAGTTGACCTCGAAGAAACCTTGTAATGTTGATACATTAAAAGAAATGGATAGAATGAGAAACGTTACAAATAAATAACTGGTGATTACATAACTAATTTAAACATTATTTTACCTTACTATAAATATGTAAAAAAATAAATACATATATAAATAAATAAAATACATAAACTTTAAGTCCTCAATGCAGCACATATTATGTGAACGTACTACGGACTACATAATGGAAACATGCTACTACGTGCTACGAACTACTTCGTAGTAAATTTCGATTTAAAAATACTAAAAAGTTAAAATTAAAAATAATGAAAAAAAAGCTTTTTTAAAAACAAGCTTTTATAAAAAAATAACTAAAAAGTTTAAAATTAATTAACTCCAATAACAAATATATCCCTTTATTAGTTCATTGTAACATTTAATGATAATTAAGCTTCTTCGTCTACGACAAAATAATTACAGAACGTAATATATTATATACTTTTAACATGAAAACCTTGTTAAAAGTAAAAAACGGATAGAGTTTTTATCACAATCCAAATTTCATAAATAAAAGCTTGTTACATTTTGATGGTATGATTAAGAACATTTAGCACCTTCTGTTCCTCTCGCTCTCGCCTGTGCGCCTCGGCGGGGCCATTAATGGGCTACATTTATGAAGTCCGTCGAGTGGCAGGGTGCCCGACGTGTTGGCACCATTGCCTCGCTCTGCCGTACGTCGAGTGGCAGGGTGCCCAACGTGTTGGCACCATTGCCTCGCTCTGCCGTACTTGTATTTTAATGAGGGTAACACAACAATGCGTGGTCGAGACGAGGTATTTCTTTGTTACACGATGTAATGATGATTTTATTACGTAGATGTTGAAAAAAACAGGTTGATGTCATATATACCGACTACAGTAAGGCCTTTGATCGCATTGACCACAGAATATTGCTAAGGAAGCTTGGGGGTGTTGGTATCGGTGGCAGTTTGTTTGCATGGTTGAGTTCCTATGTATCTAACCGTTGTCAAGCTGTTGTATTAAACGGTTTTAAATCCTCCTGGGTGAAAATACCATCCGGTGTTCCCCAAGGATCATTGCTTGGCCCATTGCTATTTATTATATTTGTACAGGACATCGATTATTGCTTTATTAATTCTAATGTACTATTATTTGCCGATGATATGAAAATTTTTAGAGTAGTGAACAAGGCTTCGGATGCCATGCTGTTACAACAGGATTTAAACAGGCTCGACAACTACTGTCTGTTAAACAAGCTGGATCTGAACGTCTCCAAGTGCTTCTTTGTAACATTTACCCGCAAGCTTAGGCCTTTTGTATCAAACTACGATATAAAAAACCTGCCATTGACTAGGCTGTCTGAAGGTAAGGACCTAGGGGTAATTCATGATAGTAAACTAATGTTTAACCAGCATATTAATAGCATTGTCAGTAAAGCCTCGAAGGCCATGGGATTTGTTATGCGGTTGTCTAAGTCGTTCAATTGTATGAAAACCGTCAAAGTTCTTTACTGCGCTTATGTCCGTACTCACCTCGAATACGCATCTCAGATATGGAACCCTTGCTATGACACGTATAGTGGTAGACTTGAGCAAGTTCAGAGGAAGTTCACTCGGTATCTCGGTTTTAAGTTCAAGCTGCCTAAATTACAATATGAAAACCGATGTGCACGGCTCCATCTTCTTCCTCTTAACTTGCGCAGGGACATTGCTGATGTAGCATTCCTCATGAAGATAGCAAGAGGTACCGTTGACTGTCCTTGGCTACTAAGCAAATTGAATTTTAAGGTTCCTAACCGTAGTACTCGTAGACGCCCGTTGTTTCAGCTACCTTTGGTGCATAGCAATTACAGAGCTAATTCCTTTCTTGTCAGAGCCTGCTCGACTTTCAACCGTCTTTTTGACTCTGGCATTGATCAAGATATGGACATAGATATTTTCAATAGCAGTGTTCAATCACTAGGAAAAAATACTATTAAGAAATTTTTAGCGTCTCTTAAGAGTGAAGGATGACGTGTAGATGGTGGGTATGTAGGTGGTGGGTGCGTGAGCAGCGAGATCTTTTTTAGTTAATAAATTTTTGTGTGGCGAGGTATCACCTCAATTATGTTATTGTTATATATATATTTTTAACTATATGTGGTTGCTTATAATTAGCCTTTAGTTTATCATAGTTCAAAACTGTTTAATAATATAGCTGTAAGCTTCCCAGAAAAATAATAAAATAAAATAAAATAAAATAAAAAAAGTAAAAATGTTGGAGCTGCTGGAAATCCACGATCCAGATATTGGGCCTTATTGTACGTTATGATATAGGTATGTTTTATATAAATTTTTGACTATGTAGTCATATATCATATTTTTGCTTACCTTTACAAAACTATTTCATAATTTCATGAATTCAAACTACACTAGCCTGCAAAACTAAGTACTAAACATTTAAAATTTAAATTTTGTCTTAACTGTAGAAGTTAGAGATTTAAAATAAAAAAGTTTTATAGCAAACTTTCCTTAAAATAATACACTGACGAGCAATGAAAAAGTTCCAGTGGCATAGCACCAAATTACTTCTAAACGGGAAAGGCTAGCTTAATGACGCCGTATGCAAAATTGCAGTACATTTAACAGCGCATCAGAATATTACCAATTAAAAAAATATTTTTAATTTATGAAGCTAGGTTCTATGTCTTAGGAGATATTAAGGTGTTTGTCGGCATTTTGTGGGTGGAACTTTTTCCTTGCTCGTCAGTGTAGTACAAAATTAAAGGTTTTTTCGAGTACTTTTTTTTGAAAGTTTATCTTACGTATTTAAAAAGTTATTACAATTTTAAAAGTGTGATACTTAGTTTTGCAGGCCAGTGTATTTACCGCAAATACTAGTAGTAAACGCTTAACCTACATTGTACAGGTGTGGTGGCGGCGATGGGCTAGCCCCCTGCCACGCAAATCGGAGTATCGAATAACTGGTGTTTTGTACAATTACGATCTATTTCATTTAGCTAAACTTCAGTACTTGAACATTGGTATCTATAATGAATGTTATATATATAATCATTATCTACGCAACAAAAAGGGTGTATACAGGTGTATAAAGTGGTCATACAGGACCGCATTTTTCCAGAGAACATCGTTGAATGGAGTAAAATCCAATAATGCTGTGCATTCAAAAGCTTATTAATATCCCGAATCACTTTTGGTATATGTTTAAGCGAAATATTAAACTGCACATCAAAAATACTGATTTGCCCAGAAAATATTAGGGCGAAATACTGCGGTAGCTTAGGTGAAAAGTAAAGGAGGCGTGTGAAACGAAGCCTCCTTTATCCTTCGTATTAGGTTGAACATGCAAGAACAACAAAAAATACTTTAAACATAAACTTGAGTACACATAAAATATTTAAAACATAAAAAGTATTTATGCTGATCCTTTTTGCTGTGAAAATCAGTATTATTGATGTGCGACTAAATACTAGCCTATATTATAGTTATTATCTTAATACAAGGCCACAGTTACAAATGGTGATAACAGAGGAACACAATCGAACTATTTTGCAAATATTTTTCATTTACTTTATTCATTAAATCATAAACGTAAACATTAATAATAATAATAATACCTTGTCATTTACAAATGACACTTACATTGCTTCTGGGCCCACACTAGGATACCCTGTGTCGTGGAAACCAGAGACAACGACGTCACACTCATATAAATATCCACGAGCTCTGTTTTTTCTTTACCCCCAGCCGGGGATCGAACCCGGGACCTCTCGCATGGTAGGCAGAGCCACAACCGCTGCGCCACAGAGCACTTGCTCTTGCAAAATGCACTTGTTTTTATATCATTTTATAGAAATATCTCTTGTTATTTCTATTTCAGTAACCATAAATCGAAAATTCTCATTAAGTACGCGGTACGATACCCGTTGTAACGCGTAGCACATTTCGTAGCCGAGTGAACACTCGTAGCTCGTAGCACTTCGTAGCGGCCAGCTCGCGGCGGCGTAGAACATTTATTGCTTGCTGTTTATTTTTAACTCCAGTAAAGTAATTCCGGGCCTCAATTCTGGGACCTTATTAAATTCTTATTTTAAACAACGAAATCGTAGCGTTACGCCTTTTCCCATACGGGGTGGCAGAGGCACAATTTAGCCCACGATTTCCCAGTTATGCAAAACTCCATTTTGCGTGACAGGGGGCTAGCCCATCGCTGCAGCTATGGAGTAATGAAGGTTTCCTCGCAATGTTTTCTATCGCCGATAGAACTTAATTATGTACATACGATAAATGACTTATCTCATTGGTACATGGGCAGCAACGGGATTTAAACCTGCATCTCCTGAGTGAGAAGCAAGCGTGAATCTCACTACACACCGGAGCTCTCTCTATTATTATTATTTTTTAGGGTTCCGTACCCGAAGGGTTCCAAACGGGACCCTATTACTAAGACTCCGCTGTCCGTCCGTCCGTCCGTCCGTCCGTCTGTCACCAGGCTGTATCTCAAGAACCTAGCTAGCTAGAGAGTTGAAATTTTCACAGATTATGTATTTATGTTGCAGCTGTAACAACAAATACTAAAAAACAGGATAAAATAAATATTTAAGGGGGCTCCCATACAACAATTCTTTCAATACCACATACAAACTTATGGATGCACCTGGTTACGTACATGGAGTGTGAAAGTAACCGCACCAATAACTTTGTAAACAATATTTAGCTGTGTAAAATCCAAACTATTCACTCCACACCATCGCTTCCATTGAACGGTGGTACGGAACCCTTCGTGCGCGATTTAGACTCGCACTTGACCGGTTTTTAAAAGATAAATTTAAATTTATTTTATATAATGGATCCTTTCTATTATTGGGTATGCAGGAAGAAATCTTTTGTGAGAGATAAGCCTGCATTTGTAAATGTCTTCTCTTTAAACTTGTAATGTGAATATTCATTTGAAGGATTTTAGTTCCTATCTTACTTCTCGGATAATTTAATTAAATAAGCAACTTTATACCATATAGCAACATAATAATTACGTATTTTTATGATTCTTAAAGTATACATATAATATTTATTCACCAAAAACTATTCAATACAGGGAAATGTTAAACTGCACATCAAAAATATATATTTGCACAGCAAATATCAGGGCAAAATGGGTAGAAGGGTAAAGGGGGTGAGCGAAGCCTACTTTATCCTTTGTGTTAGGTTGAACATGTAAGAGCAACAAAATAGTAGTATATGTGACTGCTACATTATGGAGGGCATTAATACTCGAGTTTCATAATAATATCACGCGAGAGTTTTAATGCCTAATTATGTACAGTTACATACACTAGTTTATCTACACACATATCATAAGCTCTCTTTGATGTGTTCAGGAACCGCATGTTTGACCGGCATTGTGGCTCTGCAGTTGTTTAGCTTGTTCTGTAGTACCAACTTCACGCAGACGGGCGTCGGCGTTCGAAATTTGAATGTCAGTACCAACTTCAGAGACAAACTAGTGGCGGCACGCAGGCGGGCGTCGGCGTTCGAAATTTGAATGTCATAATATGTAGAAAAATTACACATTATGGTCATAATGTATAATTTTCAGATAAGAAATGAGTTTTTACCAAGTAGTTTAACATTATGATGATCGTTACGTGCGGTTTTTGTATGCAGTAAAGAGGGTTTATGATACGCGTGTAGATAATAGTAGTTTATGTGACTGATACATAATGGAGGGCATTAAAACTCGAGAGTGGGTTTATGAAAAGAACCCAGGGCGAGTTTCATAATAATATCACTTGAGAGTTACATACACTAGTTTATCTACACACATATCATAAGCTCTTTTTGATGTGTTCAGGAACCGCATATTTGACCGGCATTGTGGCATTGAGTTGTTTAGCTTGTTCTGTAGTACCAAATTGATAGACAAAGTAGGGGCGGCACGCAGGCGGGCGTCGGCGTTCGAAATTTGAATGTCATAATATGTAGAAAAATTACACATTATGGTCATATTGTTTAATTTTTCAGATAAGAAATGAGTTTCTACCAAGTAGTTTAACATTATGCTGATCGCAACGTGCGGTTTTTGTACGCAGTAAAGAGGATTTATGTAGATAAAATATATTCAGAGTATTACTGTCCCTGATGGTGCAGGAGAGAGAGAGAGAAGAGACAACTCCATTGACTACTCTGTTACTCAGTCAGTAACCTGAGTTACTAATCGGGTCAGTTCCTTTCTAGTACCTCCATTTGCATAAGGCCTTACTTATAACACGGTTAACTAGGGGTTACGGTTATCAGTATAATACTGTTTGTAGTATATATGTATATTACTCGCAGTATTTATTGAGTTTTATTGTACGCGCAGGCCTTCCCCCGCTCAACCATCACCTCTCCTACCATCTTGGTTTGCTGGAAGAAATCTCTTTTTTGAGATAAGCTCGCCTTTGTACATGTTTTTTCTATTATAAGTTATCTGTACGTCTGTTTTGTGTAGAACAATAAAGAAATTACAACAATTAAACAGAAACGTGAAGTCAAATTTTAGGGCGTTGTTAGAGACATTGTGATTGAGAATGATATATAAAAAGTACAGACTTGAATAGAAGTGCACTGAGTGTTAATTTCCTTGGTTCATTGTGAAATGAGTATGTTTTTCAATATGTTTTATCAAAACTCTACTTATTGAATAATGATAAAGAAGAATTAAAGCTGATCCGACAGAGAACTATAATAATACCTTGGACACTATTTACAACACATTGATCTAGCCCCAAACTAAGATTTCCTGTATCTTGGGTACTAGACAACGATACACATACTTATATAGAGAAATATTATACTTAGATAGATAAACAACCATGACTAGGGTACAAACATCCGTTCTCATCAAACAAACATTTGCCCCCACCGGGACTTGAGCCCGGGACCCTTGGTTTCGTAGGCAGCGTCACTGCCGACTCGGCCATTCGGGTCGTCAGGATTTCAACAAGTGTTCAACTGCAAGATTTTCATCAAGTCCATAACAACGCCCTAAAAGCTGACTACTCCATTTCGTTACACCCTGTACACCCAACCACACACAATTGTGGCTATGTTTCAAGAATGTTTGTAGAGTTCGTGTTAAAGTCTGAATAAAGGCAGTTAAGATACAAATGGAATGTGTACAGACAGGCAGCCGGGAAGGAGTGGGTGGAAGGCTCTGATGGAATTGCGGATAAATGTGAATATACCTTTAGGTTATCTTTCCGCCTACGCCGTTATATATTCCCGTGCGTGCATGTAGGCCTTCCCTAAACATGGACGCAATTCGGTATTGGACAAGATAGTACAATAAATGTGGAAACGTTTCTGAAGTTGAAACAATTCTGACAATATGGTTTGACGTTTAAAAAGCATGTTAAAGCGACTTTGTCGAAATAGGGATGTTACAATGTTCAAGATTACTTAAATGATGGGACTGTATGGGGTTAATCTAGCTCAACACAGACCTTGTTATTAATAATTTTGTTATTATTCATTATCGCTTATTAATCATAATAATGAAATTTTTAATATTTGTATTAGTTAAGCACAACCAATTTTTAAAGGAGATCTAAAAATCAATCTTTGGGTGTTTCGAGGCCCTACTTCTCCCACCGTGGTCCAATGTAGAGAAGTGGCAAAAAATGACGTTTGCTCAGTATATGTAAATATCTACAGTAATAATGAACTTTGACTTTGACTTTGACTTTGACGATATCAGAATTGTATAGTTTCAGTAGATAACAATGTAACATTGTGTCACGCCATTTCCCACAAGGGGTGGCAGAGGCACAATTGTGCCCACTTTTAGCCAAATATACCGCATTTTGCGTGACAGGAGGCTAGCCCAAAGCCGCAGCTACGGTATAATGCAGCTTTCCTCGAGATGTTCTCCATTGCCGTTAGTACGTCCTAATGTACATGTCACCGTAATATAGTAAAAACCGTTAGTTGATAAACTAACGTTTTTTTCTCTCGTTAGCAGGTCAACTATCGACAGATAGTAAACTGTAGCGTACTGCGTACTATATGACGCGTTAGTTGATCAACTAACGGTTAAAACCGTTGAATAGTAAACTGGTTTAAACTTGAATTACAAATGAAATATCAGGGCAAACACTGCAGTAGCTATGGCGAAGACTTGAGAGGACGAGCGCAGCGAAGCCCCCGAATAGACTTCGATTTGGGTTGACATTTACAAACAAAAGAAACGTAAATTCCAAACCTTGTCGGTCTGGTTTAGTATCTGTCGATAGTTGATCAACTAACGCGTTGGTTTATCAATTAATGGTTTTGACTATCTTATGGTGGCATAGATAAATTACTTATCTCATTTGTATGTGGTCAGCACCGGGAATCGAACCTGCATCTCCTGTGAGAAGCAAACGTGCAACCCAACAGACCACGGAGATCTTCCAGTATTATTAACTCAATCTTGTGTAAAAAAGACAGCCTTTAACTACGACGCCACAAGCCTCTGTTTCTTGGAAATCACGAAACGTTTTGACAGTCCATTACAAGTATATCTTTTGACTACCAGTGTACGAAGCATGAATAATTACGCGTCGACAAAGTATGCGAATCGAAACTGTCAGTGAAATAAGGTTCATTTTATCTGAACTGGAACACTTTTTCACTCTGGTACATATTATTCTTGCTTGAGCGCCAGGTCTAATAGCGTATTGAGCCTCTGCCACTCCGTATGGGGAAAGACGTGACGCTATGTAACATAATAACATGCACCGTGTTACACAAGTAAGTAAATATTAAATCAACACGGTACTCCATGTCTTAACTTAATTATTATCTTATAAGTGTAGCCCACCAATGTTCCCACCGAGGGGCATAGGCCTTTATCCGGATACGAGTGAGATTAAGGGCTGAACATAGGCCAATGGCATTGAGAATTAGACAAAGAAAACAAATACCCGTCGCATCGCGTCGAATCAGACTGACGCATGCTCCCGCGCAGAGCCCCGCGGGGCAGCCCGAGCTCCGAGACCGAGAAAATTATAGAAAATATTACTAAACTCCTGTAATAATAACATTAAAAATAAAATAAAAAAACCAAAAAAAACCCTTTTTTTTACCTATTTTTGCGTGTAAGTTTCATATAGGAAACTGATTTCGTGTCCGAGCGCTTGTTCATTTAGTTGAATAATAATGCATTGCGAAAAATATTTTTAAGTATATAACAGATATCCGGTAATTTTAAAAGTCCATTCTTATCTCTAATAGACCTTTATAATTTATCCTACATTTTTATGTTGTCTAGTTTAGCCTAGAATTGAAGCTAAAGATGCATTTCTGGCCATATTTAATCCTTTAAGCCATACACCACCAAGCTGGCTCAGTGTGGGTGGTAGCGATAGTAGCCGGGACCTACAGCTTAACGTGTCATTTGAAACACTGAATACTAAACTACTAAACCACTTATGATAAATTAATTATCTCATTGGTACTTGGTAAGCTTCTTAACCTGCTTCCCTGTGTGAAAATTATTACATAATATATATATGTATATATTTCTATGCGTGGTCTCATGGAAGAAATCTGTTTTAAGAGGAGAGCTCGCCTTTGTAATTGTGTTTTCTTTTAATTTAACTGCTTAAATATGTGTATACAATAAAGATTTATAAATTATTAAGGGCAATAACTATGCTGAATTTCTCAATATCGGTATTTCATGTTTCAACAGTTTCAGCAACTTTTTAATGTCAATTTATTTATTATAAGAAAGCACATACAATTATACGATCAAAATTGCGCAATTCTGAAAATAAAATCGTAAATCTCCTGTGAGAAAAGTTGTTTATTTATTTACAGAGACGTTAGAAGACAGATTATTTTTAAAAAAAGGTACAAAAAAGTAAAAACTATAAAACTGTTTCAATATTATGCACCGATATAAATTTAAAGGTGTTCTGATGAACGTAAATAACCAGTTTTGCAAGCTAAATCACATCTTGATTGCATAATTAGACTTAGAGATATCACTACATTCTATATATTATTTTGAACATTCAAGCTTGTGACTGACGTTATGCTGTTATTTTATTATTATTTTAATTTTTACTTTATTCACAAATAAAGCAAACATTAATAATGTAACTCTTAATTAAATTTATTATTTCATACAAATTTTAGAAATAAATAGAGACGCAGTTATTAAATTATATTATTGTTAAAAGTATTTAAAAATAATAATAGTTGAATATTGTTGGCTAGTCTTTGTTCATTGCTGTGGCAGTCATTTAGTCATCTCTAAAAATATCCACAACTGTCATCACAAGTGCATACTTACATACAGATGTAGTGAATAATCCTTTCCTATCGGCAAAACTCGGAACAACGATAACACCCGAATGGTGCCGATGTGTCTATGAATTACTGTATTATTAAATTACGTGTAGGCACAGGTGTAGGTATCAAATAAATCGCATACTTTATTTATCAATGTCAAATGTCAAATTGCCCGTTTGACGGGTACTGAGTGCGAGTGAGGTAGTAAGACAAAAACGAACATTTCCGAGAAAATACGAAAGGAAAGGATTATTCACTACATCTGTACATACTTTGATTGTCAATCGTTTATTGAATAGTACGTTTGTGAATTGGATAAAAAGGAAAGACGCCATTTTGACGCCAGCGATGTTTTTTGCCGAGATTTTTTTGTTAATTATTAAATAAACAAGTATTTGAGCAAGTGAATAGTGGTATTACTTAAATATAGTTTCACAGAACCGTCACGTTCTGTACAAATACTAAAGTTAGGTTTATTAGGTCACTACTTTATATTACAACCTGGCGCCGGGGCGTAGCGGAGCGGAACGAGGCAACCCCATGTAGTATAAAAAGGGGGTAAATTTATGATGAGCATATGAACACTTGGAGAAAAATTTGTAAATTTGGGATGAAGATGTATTTTTTTGGATGCAACTTTTATCAAATCAATATGAAAGTCAAAAAATCATATACTAAGCAAAGGTCATTTATTGCCTATTCTCTATATTGGACCACTGTGGGAGAAGTAAGGCGAAGAAACTCCCACATTTGATTGATTTGATTATTAGATCTCTTTTACAAATAGGATGTGTACTTCTACAAATATTACAATATTAATTGTTATCAATAATTACAAAGTTATTAACAGCCGTAAACAGTTAAACACAATAGAGTAGGCAAGAAACGACTCTAGATGGATAAGTCGAAAGCAGAAAGTTTGACTTCGGAATTTTGTTTGGACTAGTTAAGAGACAAAAATGCTAAAGTCCTGACAAAGCCAATTGTAAGTGACTATTTTTTGACCTAAATAAAATAGAACATTTTCAAATCCAATTTAGCGTTTGGAACTTCATAATAAAGCCCTGAATGGGACTTCGATGTTTCGTGAAGGCACGCTTATTTGCTGCCGGGCTGCTCTTTTGACCTGTGAAAGGAAGTTGGGTATTCATCGAATACGATTCATGGCTCATTTACCTGGGACATCGGTAGCATCCTATTGAGCGAAAGTAGATTATTTTAATGAATGAATGAGCCAAGGATTCATTCATCTATTCAATCATGAATATGTATAATCTACCTTGAGTTTGTATTATAATTTGATCTGATACGGTATTTTCATCGCGTTATTTGTGTATACTTTATTTAGATATAACAGTACAGAGACACAAGAGTACGGCGGGGCGCTAGCGTAGGATCAGAACATTGATTTGCCAGATAAATAGTTTGTTCAAACGTTGGCGACATCATCCTCAAATGCCGACATGAGACTGGTGCAAGGGGAAGAGTTCATAGCAGGACTTACGTAGTAACTATTTAGTAATCTGTGGCAGGACTGTAAAAGCTATCGCGGCATTAGTCTTCTCAGCATCGTTGATAAATTCAAGCCAAAATATTAACTGGGTTCATAATTTATTATTTCTTTATTGCACACAAATCATACAAAAAACAAGAGTTACATAAAAAAGTGTACAAAAACGAGCTTATCTCTAATAAGAGATCTCTTCCAGCAAACCAGGTTAACATCGGAAAAAATGCTGGTTGAGCAGGGGTAGACCTATACGTACAATATATAAAATAATAAATAAAATAAATTATATAATAACTATAATAATATACTAAATACTTATAATATACTACAACTACTATTTTATACACTATACTAATACATACTTACATGCATACTACCTATAACTCTAAAGGGAGAGGTAATGCTTCTTCACACGACTTTTAAAGATATTCAGAGTAGGACTGTCCCTGATGGTGCAGGGGAGTGCATTCCTCAACCGAATGGCCCGGGCTCTTAACCCGTTCTCATAGAAGGCGGTGTTATGCTGTGGAGTTGTCAGCATGGAAACTGCGTGAGTTCTCCGAGGTCTGCTGGAAGAAAGAAATTGAAAACTGTCTCGTAGGAAAGTTGGGTAGCGTGTACTACGTAAAATGTTGTAAAGGAAATTGAGGATATGTGTATCCCGACGAAGACGAATCGGCAGCCACTTCAACTCCCTGCGATGTTGTGACACATGGTCGTATTTGCGCAGCCCGAAGATAAACCGAATCCCGAGATTTTGAAGTCATTCGAGTTTGTTCAGTAGTTCTCGTTAGCACTAACCCAGCAGACATCAGCGTAATCGATGAGAGGTAGAATGAGAAATTGAGCAAGAGTAATTTTGGTATGTCGAGGCAAAAAGTACT
This sequence comes from Argyresthia goedartella, assembly GCA_949825045.1. Classification (NCBI taxonomy): domain Eukaryota; kingdom Metazoa; phylum Arthropoda; class Insecta; order Lepidoptera; family Argyresthiidae; genus Argyresthia; species Argyresthia goedartella. The sequence continues at coordinate 7,518,485 of OX463831.1, read as the reverse complement.
GAAGTCTCCTGAGAGAGTGAAGGGTAAAAAATACTCGGCGACTTAACTCATTGACATGCGATGACCAGGACAACAGTTGTCGAATGGTTTTTAACTTTATCGCTATATACGATTGTGGTACCATTAAAAGTGACAGGTGGAATGGCAAGTTGCTGCAAGAAGTTGAAACAGTGAGACTCTAACCTGACCAAAAGAGATTGTTGGCAGGCTCAAGATACATTTATTAATCACAGGGTCGTGAGTCGAATATTGGTGATATAGTTGAAACGCTGGATAGGGACTCGCCGGGAATTTTGTAGATTTCAGCTCCTTGGTAGACTCAATCCGACTGGTCCACTTCTCCAGACGTCAACAAGTGATTATGCGGTTAGCGCCAGGAGGATATTATTCCTCGGCGTGGAACCGATTCAGAGCTCCGTTAGCGCCAGGAGGATATTACTCCTCAGCGTGGAACCGATTCAGAGCTCCGTTAGCGCCAGGAGGATATTACTCCTCAGCGTGGAACCGATTCAGAGCTCCGTTAGCGCCAGGAGGATATTACTCCTCAGCGTGGAACCGTTTCAGAGCTCCGTTAGCGCCAGGAGGATATTACTCCTCAGCGTGGAACCCTGGAAAGAGACCAGTGTGAATGATAGGAATACAAAAGCGCTACAGCGCCCAGCTATCAGGCGACGGCTCCCCACACGGAGACTTCCGACGAGGGCCCTAGGGTAATTAGGATCTAAGAGTGCCGCAGTCCAATAAACACTGTATAGAAAAGGGAAATACATAGAGAGTATAAAATACACGAAAATAAGAAAGACTAACTACGAACCAATGCTTACCCATGGATTGGGGATAGTAGGGAAGTTTCATATCAACTACTGCACTTTACAGCAACTAAACATTCAGCTCCATTACAGTACTAAAGGGACTAGCCCATCGCCGCAACTAAAGGCGTGACTTAAAAATTATTGATGCAGAAGATACAACCTCACGTTTCAGAGCTCAAACAATGTCTGCCTAAAAAAACAATCAGCTGCCAGACGAGATTCCAGACCCGAATTTCCGAATTTTTATAGTTTTACTTTTAATCTGGCTAATCCGCCAGTAGCCAATATGGTCAAAGAGGTAGTACGTTACATACCCGTCTTGTTTGGGTAGGATTTTACCTGATAAAATCCGCTAAGATACTAACTAAACTAAACTAACTTACCAAATTAACTACTTAAGATAAAATTCTCTAAAGCTCGCCATCTACAATGTCAGAGAAATATATAACTAACAGTCTAGCTCAACTACATACCAACATCACACATTCGTACCAACAATCAGACATCAGAATTCATACTAAGTTCATACAAGAGTTCACACTAACATCGTGTAAACACAGCCTTACACACAGGGTGCCATTATTATAGCCAAATGCACACCCAGACTAACTGTCAGAAGTTGAAAAATAAGCAAGATCCCTTGAACTAAAATAAGAACCTTAGTACATAAACGCCCCGATAGCTTAGCTACTATCGTAACGCAGAATAACACCATGAGGGACAGCTCCCTCAAGTGTTCAAGACTTCCTGCACCGTTAGTGGGTACAGAAAATAATAATAGAGTAGAATATCTATTCTACAACAAAGAGTAAAAAAGTAGAGAATTATAGTTCAAGAGGCCATAAGCTAAAGTAACAGACATTGCAGAGTAACGTTACACAATAAATAACTTTTACATAGCTGTAGATATAGATGGTTTTTAGAATACAAGGGTCAAAATACTTATTACATACATAAAGCTACTATTGAATAAGACAGAACGCTGTCGCAGCCTATCTTCAGACAGAAGGTGCTCTCAGACAGTCACAGATCGCTCGGTACAAGTACAGATATTTTATAGGAAACGTCATGTTTACTACCTATCTAGTAAACTGTACAAGTTTACATGAAAGTAAGCAGAGTACACGACTAACGCCCGGTTTCTGGTACAAAATCAAGCCATTGATCTACCGTTTTGACAGCTGAAATTGATAAAGGACTGTCAACAACAGATTAAATGTACGAGAAATCGGCCGTTAAACACTAACCTTATTTATTATTTAATAGTCCGAAAAGTTTCCCTACTAAAATCTTCACAATTTATTAATTTATTTTTCGTACTGAGAATTTGGAGGAAAATATTTATCAACAATTATAATATGACAACAGCCGTCAGACTGCGACCATAAATAATGTAGAAATGAGGTAGGTACCCAGATAAACGATCAAATATACTCCTGTCAGACAAAAATAAACACAACAAAATATACAAGCTACGAAAGAAATCTAGCGTTCTACGGCGCTCTTATGGCCTAACTACTCTGACCAGACATAAAACTCTATCACCAATATTCCCTTAATCCGGGCGCCATTGAAACAGTGAGACTCTAACCTGACCAAAAGAGATTGTTGGCAGGCTCAAGATACATTTATTAATCACAGGGTCGTGAGTCGAATATTGGTGATATAGTTGAAACGCTGGATAGGGACTCGCCGGGAATTTGTAGATTTCAGCTCCTTGGTAGACTCAATCCGACTGGTCCACTTCTCCAGACGTCAACAAGTGATTATGTGGTTAGCGCCAGGAGGATATTATTCCTCGGCGTGGAACCGATTCAGAGCTCCGTTAGCGCCAGGAGGATATTACTCCTCAGCGTGGAACCGATTCAGAGCTCCGTTAGCGCCAGGAGGATATTACTCCTCAGCGTGGAACCGTTTCAGAGCTCCGTTAGCGCCAGGAGGATATTACTCCTCAGCGTGGAACCCTGGAAAGAGACCAGTGTGAATGATAGGAATACAAAAGCGCTACAGCGCCCAGCTATCAGGCGACGGCTCCCCACACGGAGACTTCCGACGAGGGCCCTAGGGTAATTAGGATCTAAGAGTGCCGCAGTCCAATAGACACTGTATAGAAAAGGGAAATACATAGAGAGTATAAAATACACGAAAATAAGAAAGACTAACTACGAACCAATGCTTACCCATGGATTGGGGATAGTAGGGAAGTTTCATATCAACTACTGCACTTGACAGCAACTAAACATTCAGCTCCATTACAGTACTAAAGGGACTAGCCCATCGCCGCAACTAAAGGCGTGACTTAAAAATTATTGATGCAGAAGATACAACCTCACGTTTCAGAGCTCAAACAATGTCTGCCTAAAAAAACAATCAGCTGCCAGACGAGATTCCAGACCCGAATTTCCGAATTTTTATAGTTTTACTTTTAATCTGGCTAATCCGCCAGTAGCCAATATGGTCAATGAGGTAGTACGTTACAAAGTTAAGGGAATGTCTGGTATCTATGATCATGCCCTGGGACTTGCTCGGGTTGACCAGGAGTCCGAAGGCTGAAGCCCAACTTCAAGATCAGCGTTGAGTGCCTCCACAGCAGAGTGTGCATCGTTAAGAGAGAAGTGGCGATAAATCTGGAGATCATCAGCGTAAAGATGATATGAGGAGGACAGGACGTCCGAGATGGAGTTAATAAAGATCGAAAATAGAATAGGAGAAAGAATACCACCTTGAGGGATGCCTGTAAAGAGGTCACACTATTCAGTAAATATCTATTCCAACCTGATACGCTGTTGCTGATCCCTCAAATAAGAGTCGAACCAGCTGGCAGAGACCGGCTTCCACGACTAAGTATTTAAATTCGTCACCTTTGTCTGCTGTTGCAATATTAAAAGATAATGTCTCAGAGTGTGCTTCATACTTGAATTTTAAGCACGTCACAAGTTCAGATGTCGTAAAGGCATTTAAATTGATAAATGTTAAGAAAACGAATGATCTTTGGGGACTCTCTGTTCACGTCGTTAAATCTCTGATCGAATTAATTGCACCTGACCTAGCGGTCATTTTCAACAATTGTATAGACTGCGGTGAATTTCCTGATTTAATGAAACAAAGTAAGATAATTCCCCTCTTCAAAGCAGGTAGTACTCAAGACCCCACCAATTTCAGACCTATATCAATACTACCAACTTTTAGTAAAATTTTTGAGAAATTAATCTTATCACAGCTATTACATCATTTTGAATCAAATAAGCTAATGCATAGCAAACAGTTTGGATTCACTCGCGGTCGTTCAACAACAGATGCCGGAATTCAGTTCATTGAAAGTATTTTTGATGCCTGGGAAGAGTCACAAGATGCCCTAGGCATTTTTTGTGACTTATCTAAGGCTTTTGATTGCGTTTGTCATGAAACATTGATCAGGAAATTACATCATTATGGAGTTAGAGACACGTCATTGAATTTGTTAAAATCTTATCTGAACGGAAGAATACAAAGGGTAGACGTAAACGGAGAACGATCACCAGGATCATTGGTTTCTTTGGGCGTGCCACAGGGCTCAATATTGGGACCCTTCCTATTCCTCATCTATATAAACGACTTACCCTATCTAGGAAGGGACTGTCATGATATGGTACTGTTTGCTGATGACACCTCACTTATTTTTAAAACAAAGCGAAACCAACACGCTACTGATGATCACGTGAACAATACCATATCAAGAGTGGTAAATTGGTTTAATGTTAATAATTTGCTATTAAATGAGAAAAAGACTAAATGTGTTAAGTTTCTTACTACTAACGTTAAAAATAATCAGACATGTATAACAATTAAAAATGAGGAATTGGAATTGGTAACCAGCACAGTGTTTCTAGGTATAACGTTGGATTCCAAACTCCAATGGGGTCCACATATTGATAAGCTATCGAACAGACTGAGCTCTGCAGCTTTTGCATGCAGGAAAATCCGTCACTTGACAGATTTAAAAACAGCCAGATTAGTTTATTTTAGTTATTTTCATAGTATTATGTCCTACGGTATTCTGCTCTGGGGCAGTGCTGCTGACATAAATACTATTTTTGTGCTGCAAAAGCGGGCTGTTCGTGCGATTTATAAAATGAATAATAGAGATTCTCTCAGAAATAAGTTTAAAGAAGTAAATATATTGACAGTCCATAGTCAATATATTTACGAGAATATTATGTATGTCCATAAGAACATTGTTAACTTTCGAAGAAACTGTGATATACATAACTTTAATACTAGAAACAAGGACAAACTTGCAGTGCCCACTACTCGGCTCCATAAAATAAAAAACTCGTTCAAGGGTAATTGTGTAAGATTTTACAATAAACTCCCAAGCACTTTGACAGATCTATCAATTAATAAGTTCAAGAAATACATCAAGCAAAGGCTTATTTCTAAAGCTTACTACAGTATTAAAGAGTACATAGACGATAAAAATGCTTGGGACTGAATTGTTCTAATTAATTGTGAGCATCCTCACTGCCAGAGTTTCTTTTACTGGACACTTGGAGGCCTTTTACACCTCCAAAGATAAATTTAATTATACAACTCTTGACTGTGGGGACCATTTACATCTCCTATTATCATTGTATTATTGACTAAAGAGACTATACATCTCTGTTATTTATATTTTAATTATTTTATTATGACATTTGAGACTCTTTACATCTCTCAGAAACAATAATTAAGTACTTTTTTTTTTCTGATAATATGATAATAATACCAAATGTTCTGTAAAAAATGAAATGAAATGACATGTGAAAGTGCCCTTGTGGCCTATTTACAGAATAAACGTTTTGAGTTTTGAGTTTTTTGAGAGAAGGAGGAGACTTTCAGAGATCTGAGAAGCTCAATGAGAATGTCAAAAGATACGCAGTTGAAGGCACTACTGAAGTCAAGTAAAGCCAGCACGGAAAGCTGTTTGCGGTCCATGGCTACCTGGATGTCATCTGTGACTTTCAGGAGAGCCGTGACGGTGCTATGACCCGGTCTGAATCCTGACTGGTACATGTTCAGCAGATTGTTTGAGTGAAGGTAATAAGAGAGTTGGGTATGGACAATGAATTCAAGGACTTTGGAGAGGATGGGTAGGATTGAAATAGGTCGAAACTCTTTAAAAGAGGTAAGACTGGAAGTTTTAGGGAGCGGGATGACTAATGCTTTTTTCCACATGGTGGGGAAGATATCATTCGATAGGGAAAAATTTATAACATGTGTAATAGCTGGCAGTAGTTCATCCAGTATTGTTAAAAGCATTTTAAGGCAGATTTTATCATCACCTACGGCTTTCGAGCTGACTGCTAGTACCGCCTAGTTCTTGACCGCATAGATTCCAACATTATTCAAGTTGAATGGTGTGGTGTAGGGTAAGGACTTAGAGCGCAGGCTCTGAAGAGTGGCTTGTTTAACTGTGGGATCCATCACAACAGGTGGGACAGAAAGGAATTCGACTATAAACTTGAGTTTGGTAGAACGGGAGTCGTTTTTGAGGAGACAGGTATTGAAATCACCTAGAATGAGGGTATAGTTGTACAGAGATGAGAGTTCATTAAGGAGGGATTCTAATGTATCGAAGTAGTCGATGCGAAGAGAGGGGCTATAAAGAATACCGAGGAGGACCTTACTATGCTGAAGAGTTATTTCGAGAAAGAGATTTTCAGCAGACTCGGAGTATTGGCTAGGGGACGCGCTGATCACCTTGCACGGGATTTCCACTCGCAGATAGATAGCGACGCCCCCATCGGCTTTCCCGACTCTGTCCTTCCTGTAAAGCCTGTATCCTGGAATGAAGTACGAAGAAGATGACAGCGATGGCTCTAGGAACGACACAGAGACAAGAATGCCGTCCACTCATTGGTCACTAAAAGCCTTGAGCAGGTCCGGATAACTGGAGTGAATACTTTGAGCATTGATATGCATGATGTTTAGGTTTTCCTCTACACCACCGAAAACATTCCTAATGTTAGCAGAAAGGGGTTCCTCCGAAGCTGAGATGTTATGGTTATGAATAAAGCGGAAGAAAAAATATGGGATGTGCAAGGTGCGGAGCCAGAGAAGCTGCGCTGCGCGCGCGGGGTCTCATCGGCCCACCAACACCCAACTGCTAGGCAAAAACAGCGAGACACCTATCTACATCAATGAAAATGTCACAAAAGAAACGAGCGTTTTATTTTGGCTAACTAAGGCCCAGCTGAACCCTACATTCAAATATATTTGGATAAGAAATGGTCCTAGTAAAACCAAGACGATAAAAAACCCTACCAGTTCCGAGAGGAAAGTGATATATCTCTCTGTACATCAAAGGCTGAAAGATTTACTTAACTACCTACACTTATCAATAGTCCACCTGGTGATTGTGTATCGACCCCCTAAGACGATCAAGAATATGTTTATGGAGGAAATAAACAATATTCTTAAGGACATCCCCAGCGGTCTAGATATGGTGCTGATGGGCGACATCAACGTGAACATGCACGGCTGCACGAACTCCACTACCAGGAGGTACAAGATATGATGTGCGGTCTTATGCTTTGCAGTGTGCGTACGACGACGTGACGCAAGAGAAAGTCGTTGAAGATCGCGTTGTGGTGTCCTGTGTGGGTGCGGCTGTGGTAAAATATCAGATATTAATTTACTGGAGTGCATTTGAGGCCCATGGTACAAGAACAAGAACTATTTGGCTAAATCGTGTGGTTCAGCAAAAGCTGGGATGAACTTATTAGTATAAATGGACCTTTTTTAATGTACGAAACAATCTGTAATATTTTTGGTGGTATCTATGAGATCTCTAAAGCAGAAGTAAAAGTTGGTGCAAAAAACAATCTTGGATCACAGTAAATTTGGAAAGAATGATAGAACAACGGACTGAACTTTCAGACGATGGAAATCAAAATCTAACTCCTATACTTATGTCATTTGGTATACTACATAACCTGTAGAAATATTTCGGGTAATGGATGTCTGATTTTTTATTTTTTTTTAAATACCACCCCTCGTGACGTCACTTGCTTACAGTTTTGGAACGGTTGTACAGTCAGCATCAGTACGCTTAGCATTGTACTCTTCACTTTCTCTCGACGTCGAAAGAGAGCTTGCCATGTCGATAATTTGGTCGTCCGTCTCCCTCTCCCACGTCGCGGCGAGAGCGAGACACGCCGAGAGATCTCGGACTCGATAGAGAAAATGACATTTGTTCATAGACAAGGGCCTTTCTCGAGCGTGGCATACTAAGCGTACAGATATATGTGAGTACGCAAGCTACTCAAATAGTTCTTCACATTAACAAACAATCATAAACATCGTAAGTAAAACACAGTGAAAGTGTCAAAATAATCTCAGCATCAATACTAGCAAAGAAGCTGTTGACACAATGTTGACAGTTTGGTTTTGTATATATTTCTGGTTGTTTAGGTGTGTAGATCTATTTGAGTAGCTTGCGTGTTCATATCTACTAAACACCCTCAGAATTAACTTGGATGTTGACATAAATTTGACACGTTGGCTGTGTAGATATTTCTGATTTTTTAAGATGTGTAGATGATGCTGACTGTACTTAAAGCTGGTGGTTTACGATTATAAAACTAAAAAAACTATAATATCAATATTTGTTTACGTCCCGACTGACATCTGTGTTATAGGATAGGAGAGCTGTTGAAACTTGGCAGTTTTAGAAATAGCCATCTCAAGGGCGAAGGGAATTAGAACAATCTACTCTAAGAGCCAAATGGAGTACATTATGTTTTTCTCGGATATTTCAGTAATCCTGTTACATTTTTTGTTGGGAATAAAGGAATTTAGTTGGAACTCAATTATCTCGAAGTAGTTTTCTCAGTTTGGTACCTTTGTTTTTTTTACATGGCCCAGTGTCTTTTTGTATTGTCTCCTTATTAGATACAGGGGGGTTACCACAACGTCTTATGCCGATTCAGATTAGGAACCTAATTTGATCCGCAAAATTACCGTGACCGTCTTAAAACAAGTCTTGATATTAGGTAAATAAAGCCCATTATGGCGAACTGGAATGGAAATGGTTGCCATAGTGATGTTCATGTTTTGAACCTAATTTGAATCGGAAAAAGATTGTGGTAACCCCACAGGTCTAACAGTACTGTCCACATTATCGAAAACATTTTGTATGATTTTTATATGAAAGAACCAACTCTTGACATTATTTCAGAAGCCATGTAATTAGGAGTGTTCGGCGAGTAGGTATTAAATTGGTTACTTCTGCTTATATATGGCGACCCGAAAGGCCGAGTCGGCAGTGACCTTGCCTACGAAGACAAGGGTCCCGGGTTCGAGTCCCGGTGGGGGCAAATATTTGTTCGATGAGAACGGATGTTTGTACCCTAGTAATGGTTGCTTATCTATCTAAGTATACTATTTATCTATATAAGTATGTGTATCGTTGTCTAATACCCAAGAAATAGGGACTCCTAGTTTGGAGCTAGATCAATGTGTGTAAAGTGTCCAAGGTATTATTATTATTATATTATTATTATTATTATTATCTAGATAAGATCTACTAGTAACTTATAGTTTTCATATTGATCTTCCAATTTTCTAATTTCATTTTTAAATAGATGCTAGTTTAGGTAACTGTAATTTCGAACATTTAACAATAATAATATATTTTCAGCAAAATTGTGTAATGTATTATACAGGGTGATCAATCCATATGGTAAGTAGGGAGAAGTCAGAAACTATGAGAGATAGCGACATCTGTTCTTAGGAACCATTTCTTCGATTTTAGATTAAATAATAATGGCATTTTTTTATCTCTGATACATAACCGGGAACTGACCCTAGTCGAAGTCTCTGTAAGCAATGATATTTTGCTGTAAAAATGGTTGTTTTGACTGAAATTTATTGATATATCATTTAGAATTGCATATTATAGTTAGTACATTATTATTATTAGATAAAGATTTTATTATTTTCAACGCAATGAATATTGTACAGAAATAAATTAAAGTGAAACTGAAACTGAATGTTAGGTAAAAATTCTGCAATTTTTTTTTTGTTATCATAAGTAACAAGGAATACATTTTTTATATTGTTGAAGTAATTAAAAGAAAAAGCCAACAATAAGGTAATTATTTTATTTCAGTAAATGTCACTGATCGATGTGATTGATAGTGATGACCGATTCATATTAATGACGACATTTTGGGAATTATTTAAATTGTGGGTATTTCTGTCTAATGTTGACTAATGATTTCATAGCCAAATTTGGTCCTTACACTTTCAAAATAAATTATACAAACAAATACTACACGCGATTACATATAGAATATTGACCAGGTTCAATTTCTGGTTAAGTATGAAAAAGGTTTGAAATGGCAATATTATTCAATCTAAAATCGACGCCATGGTTCCTAAGAACAGATGTCGCTATCTCTCATAGTTTCTGACTTCTCCCTACTGACCCATATGGATTGATCAGCCTGTATAAGTTAGTAAGCAAAACATAAGAATCTCTGTCGAGATGTCTGAGAGAGAGAATGTCTGTCAGTCCTATTGAATAACGTCATTTTTTGAAATTCTATTTTTCATACTGTCCAAGTTTTTCAGAATTTGTGAATAGTCCACGCACTCATTCGTCCCAAAAAATATGAACAGTTGTCTTCTTTGGCTCGGTACCAAGCAGGGTAGGAGAAGAACAGATGTTTCCCACTAAAATGTAATAATAATAATAATACCATGGACACTATTCACACACATTGATCTAGCCCCAAACTAGGATTCCCTGTATCTTGGGTACTAGACAACGATAGACATACTTATAAAGATAAATATTATACTTAGATAGATAAACAAACATGACTAGGGTACAAACATCCATTCTCATCAAATAAATATTTGCCCCCACCGGGACTCGAACCCAAGCTACCCTGACTACGAAGCCAAGTGTCCCTGGCTTCGTAGGCAGGGTCACTGCCGACTCGGCCATTCGGGTCGTCCTTGTATTCGTCCACAGGTGTTGTTTTGGCGAGTTATTTAAGTATTTTGGTTACCAGTGTTTTTTGGCTTCGGAGTGTGGGTTAAACTAGGTGTAAGCCTGTTATTCGTTTGAACTGCCTCCTCTGTGTTGATTATGCTTTGGTTCAGTTTCTGTTTGTCAATAATTTCTCTTGAATGGGTACTACTGAATCTTGATGGCGTTGTCTTACTTATGGTTGTTAAGTGTGTTGTTCTACTTTCAAACAATTAATTTCATCTTTTAATTTAGTATTTTCAGGTAAAATATTTTTTATTTCGTGTTCAGTCGCTTATAATTTGCTGTCCAGTTCCAATACACGTTTTTCTAACTCTTTTTGCATATACTATTGTCCTTTCAAGGCAGATTCCATTACATTGATACATACAGAGGCTTTTGAAATTACTACTTTAATCAACATTCTCCTCCATAATCAAGCCAGATAGTTCGTGGAAGGAATTACGTACTGCAACCATTGGCCTCTATATTTTCAGTGAGTGATGCTATCAGTCGAAATATCGGTGTTTTCAAAATGTGTGCAGGCATTGTTTTGATTACACGGTACGTATCTCCAGGTTTTTTTGTCCTTAATAAGTAGATATAATTTATAGGATATGGGGTAACAGACTTAATGGTATACCTCTTTGCGGGAAGAACAAGTTAATTATTTTTTTCTTTTATTGCACTTTTACATTTGTCACAGTACAATGTATCATATTCCTTAACTAATTTTGAAGTGCCCATCATAATTAGCAACTAATAAAAAAAAATAAGCTCAAAAGAAATAAAAAAACCGGTCAAGTGCGAGTCTAAATCGCGCACGAAGGGTTCCGTACCACCGTTCAATGGAAGCGATGGTGTGGAGTGAATATTTTGGATTTTACACAGCAAAATATTGTTTACAAAGTTATTGGTGCGGTTACTTTCACACTCCATGTACGTAACCAGGTGCATCCATAAGTTTGTATGTGGTATTGTTGTATGGGAGCCCCCTTAAATATTAATTTTATCCTGTTTTTTAGTATTTGTTGTTATAGCGGCAATAGAAATACATAATATGTGAAAATTTCAACCCTCTAGCTAGCTAGGTTCTTGAGATACAGCCTGGTGACAGACGGACGGACGGACGGACGGACAGCGAAGTCTTAGTAATAGGGTCCCGTTTGGAACCCTTCGGGTACGGAACCCTAAAAAGAGTCTTTCTTAGTCATTTGTGGCCTGATCGGATGATGGTACGGGTCACAACGTCACAAGACATTTTGAAGAATGCCCTATTAATCACTAGGTACTGTGGTAAATCTAGGAGAGCTCCGCAGGAGATGCAGGTTCGAATCCGGCACTGACCATGTTCCAATGAGATAATTAATTTATCTAAATTATGTAATTTATGTAAATTATCGAACGTTCCGTAATTCGGATGACACGTTAAGATGTACCTAGATCCCGGCTAATATCGCTATTTGGTAGTAGTAGTCGTAAAAACCCTCCATCAACCCGCACTGAGCCAGCGTGATTGAGAATGGTTCAATCATACTCTTACCCTGGTTTAGGCCTGTGCCACTCGGTGGCTAATATTAATAGGCTACATTTACAATCACTAGGTACAAGAAATATTCATGCATTTCTTTTCGAACATCAGAACAAGCAGCACAGCAGGAACACCCCGGAAAGCACATCAAAAGGCGATCGGAACTCAGCCAAACGAATAGGAAAATCGTACAGGAATGAGCGCAAGAGGGAATATCATTACGAAAGGAATCGAATCTTATTTCGCTTTGGTCATTGAAATATAAACCAAATAGAAAGAAGGCTATTTGCAACGAAATATATGTAACGCTACTTTATACATTGTTTTATGTTGTCACAAAACTTACATACTGAATACTACGTTCCAAAATAATGTTCGGGTGAAATTCAGTATTTTGTTAACGACAGAATGCAATGATGTCCCGTGTAATGAGTTTGAAGATGTCGCTGTTGTCTGACAAACTATCGCCCGGTTTCTGGAAGAGCGATCAAATGTGACAGACTTTTAATCCCATGTCAAACTTATTTCGGCCAATCACGTGCCGCTATTATGCATCAATCTTCAACTAACAGCCTGTTACATTTGACCACTCTTTCAGAAACTGGGGTCTACTGCGAGTCATACTTAATTTGTAGAGTTGATAAATAAGTGAGTGAAAGTTCTACATTTGATTTTCCTAATGCTAATACTTTAAATGCTATTAAAATTAGCACACAAAAATGTAGGAAAATCCAGTAGCACTACTCTACCAAGTCAGTTAACTGAACTAGACGTCTGTAAGCCAGCTTCCGTGTCATGTCACACTGGAATATGCCTGGCAACCTTCAACTTAGCTTGGGTGGAGTAGTAAGTACCTATCTATAGTTGAGCATTTCGTTAATCTAAGGCTTTGGTAAATGAGCCAGTGGTATCACGTTTTCTGACCGAATGTAGAAATGATGTTCATTTCGCGTGACCAGACATATGTTACTTACTGTGGAATGGTTTTTGTTATTTTCGTCCTCTGTAGCTAAGCGATAGAGGTTCTGTATCAGGCGATAATAACGGTCACGGGTTGACTTGAAGTCCATCACGACCAATTCCTATTTCGTCAGCTTTTGATTAATGTGCCAATTCGGCCAGTCTCTACTATGACAGATTCCCATATTGAACACTTCGCAGTTTAGCCACTTCTCAATATGACAACTTCCCAATTTGATTAATCAGTTGTGATGTAGGTCTTCGAACCCTTTAAGACAAATTGCATTATTATTTCGTTGGTACATGGCCATCAACAAGCCTACCTAAGTTCTTTGAATCTTTGCTATATTTAAAGTAAAATGCAGGAATGATAAAAAGTGCAGTATGCAAGAAGCTTTTCTTTAAAAGACTTTCAAGACTCCTCGGTCGAGGGCTAATTTAATTAAAAATACATTTGTAAAAGGCTTCTGCAACTGGATTTCTCGTGAAAGAGCAAAAGCATCTTTTGAATAGCGAGTTTATGTACAAAATAACTTACAAATAGGTAAACGTGTAGAGAGTATTTAATTACTCGCTCGAGCGTCGTCGGTGCAACTGTTTCTATGCCACCCCTGTGCTTAGGGTTCCGTACACAAAGAATGCCCAATGGGACCCTGTTACTAATAATGAATGGCGTGTATTTAAACGCTTAACAAATAATCCCCAATTTTTTGATCAAAATATGTCAAAACTGCAACAAAAATACTGACTGCACCTCAGAATTTACACACAAATCAAAATCAATTTTGCAAACTGTTTAACCACTCACGTAAAAAAAACTATTACACTAAGTAATTATTTGATATCTGAATGTAATTCAACCATTATTTTATTAAATACAAATTACTTGAACCAAGCACCTATTTAATTTTTGGGGCCCATAAGTTCTAATAATAAAACACCATTTTATGGATAATTATTATCTAATAAATCAATCAAAAAATTATATAAATGCAAACATAATAAAAAAAAAACGACAAATCAGATTTTGAAACAAGTATTCTTTTGCAATTTCAAAATAAAAAACAAAATTTAATCGGGTAGTATTTTAATCGCACATCAAATATGTCCCATTTGCACACCAAAAATATTCCACAAAAACACTTATGTTCCTTATGCTTCTACATGTTCAAACATTTTATGTTTCACGACACGAACTTCTCACATGCTACCGCAACACTTCGCCCTGATATTTGCTGTGGAAATCAGTATTTTGATGTGCGTTTTAATATTTCCCAATTCAATCTAATTAAAGCCTGAAACTTTTCATTGTATTATCAAGGCAGGTCTTGCTTTAGCTAGGCGTCCCCGTTTTCGCTTTATACAAATAGGATGTTTTATATATAATTTTCATTTTAATTTCAGTGGTAAGTTTTTTAGGTACACTACACTGCACACTAAAAATTTTACCCGTGCATTCAAAATTTATAATTTAATAATTGAATTTGTTTTTAGTAACATATTTTACTGTTCTCTTTGTGTATATACTTATTTAACCTCCTCAGTATAATGTCATGATGTTTAGATTAAGGAATTTAAATCCATTATTGGCTTAAGTTAAGGTTTAATTTGCTGTTTAATCATGCATATATTTAGCTGTGGAGTTTTTAAGACAATAAAATAAATAAATAAATAAGGTATAAGAATAATACAATTGCTAAATATAATTAGTAAAAAAAACATTCATTAGTGTGGTGCAGCTAAAGACAAGAATTTTATAAATTCTGTTATTTGGATGGAGAATTTTGAGTGCAAGTCGGTATTTTAGTTTGACTAAGAATATTTTTGTATGGAAAACGGAATTTGTGTTCGACAAGCCAGATATTTGGTTGTGAACTGTGTAAGAAAGATTAGCTTGATTTGTAAAAAAATATGAATTTGTTTTTGGAGCTTGTATTGTTAATCAAATGGTTTATTTGTAGAGTAGTCAGTTGTTTATTATACGGTAGGTAAATAAGTGCAGATAATTCGTTTGCATAATTTTCTTTTGAGCTACTGTTAAATATTTCCCATTGAATTTCACGAGGTTGTAAAAATAATAGGGAGGTGCTTTTATGTGCTTTTTCATATATTTTGGAAGGAACCCTTAGTATGTGAGTCCCTCTCCAACTTATCCGGTTTCCTATTTGTTTTTCTTTTCTACTACATACCATACTGTGTAATGGTCTTGGTCCTTTCTTGTTTTTAGTATATATTAATGATTTACCTTACCTTGTTAAAGCAAAACATGGGTTAGTATTGTTTGCCGATGATACTTCTTTGATATTTAAAGTTAAAAGACAGCAATCAAATTATGACGAGGTAAACAATGCTATCTCTAGTATAGTGAACTGGTTTACTGTTAACAATTTATTACTTAATGAAAAGAAAACTAAATGTATTAAATTCGTGTTACCCAATGTGAACCCGGTAACTACAGACATATTTATAAAAGGACAGAGATTGGACCTTGTGCAGTCGACTGTCTTTTTGGGCATTACTTTAGACGCCAAACTACAATGGGATCCTCATATAAATAAATTGTCGAACAGACTGAGTTCGGCAGCGTTCGCAGTTAAAAAAATTAGAGCTCTTACCGACGTAGACTAGTCTACTTTAGTTACTTTCATAGTCTAATGACCTATGGTATTTTATTGTGGGGTCACGCTGCGAATGCTAATAGTATATTTATTCTGCAGAAACGGGCTGTTCGTGCAATTTATAGATTAGGGCCTAGAGTGTCACTGAGGGAAAAGTTTAAAGAAATCAATATTCTGACATTTGTGTCTCAATATATCTATGACAATCTTGTGTATGTAAAAAGAAATATAACTAATTTTCAGAAGTACAGTGATATACACAATTTTAATACTAGAAATAAAGACAAGTTGGTTGCTTATGTAAGCCGACTACATAAAATTAGTAATTCTTTTAAAGGCAATTGTATACGCTATTACAATAAGGTCCCTACTGATATTAAAAACTTACCTTTAGACAAGTTTAAAATAATAATAAAACTGAAATTGTATAAAAAAGGTTACTATAGGATATCTGATTACTTAGAGGACAGATGTCCATGGGAATAGATTGTTTGAGTAACAGGCTGTTTCGATATATAATTAGCATTCATTTTGTAATTTGACAATATTTTATTTAAAAAAGGAAACGCAAAAGATGCGACGACTGTGGAGTTTCTTCGGTGAGCTCTTCTCCACAGATTCCGCCATTGTGTTAGTGAACTCACCCAAAAAAATGTAATGACGGATCTAAGTGATGTAACAACATCCTATGGAAATAAATGATTTTTGATTTGATTTGATTTGATTTAATACTTCTGTTGTGTACGAATCGTCGGTAAAGAAGTGATAGACCTGCCGCGACGCCATTTATGTATGTGTATTTTGTGTACAGTGTTTTATACAGGGTTCAAAAGTATCCCATATCAGCTCACCAAATATTGGGCGTCAGCGAGCGTAGAAGGTACCTACTGCTTCCTCGCTCACTCGCTACGTAACTGCGCTCGCTGTCTCGCTCTTTCGCGTCGGCGAAACATCGTCGCGAAAGATACGTCAAAGCGGGAATACGAATCAAAACGTAAGTGACGGCTTTAATTACTACCACGTAAGAAAAAAATAAAGCGCAAACAGTGCGCTCAGCTCAAATTAGACCACTCAAACCACATTATTTAAAAACAAAACGCTATTTTGTCAAAAAATACTTTCAAGAAGAGTTAACGAAAACATAATATCCACATTTTGAATGTAATTCCGCATTTAAATTAGTTAGGATTTCAGAATTACAGGAAAATTCAAACAAACTAGAGGTATTTTCGTAATTAATTTCTCTATCGAGAAATTTATATCATGCGTTTTCCTTCAGTGAGAATCTGAATAAAAAACTCAATAAGCATTTACTCAAAAACCAAAATCCGTTTTTTTAGTAAAGTAAATCGATTTGAAAAAATCACATTTATTTTTTGATAAAACGGTCAATGTTGTTTCATAGGATTTGAACCTTTTCTTAAAGTGTTAAAGTTCAAAATCGTGATCCAATTAAAAAAAAATCCTAATCATCTGGGTAATACACACACGTGTGCAAATAACGATAAACATATCAGCAGGCGTGTGGCCGAGAAAGTTCAGAATGTAAACTGCTTCATGTTATGAAAATAAATATAAACTAATTCTGCTTTTACTACTAGGGCGGGTAAACTAAGGACCTGTTTCACAATATCCGCATAAAGCCTTCTGTGACAGATAATTGTACGTAAAATCATGATTTATCTTTTATCTGTCACATATCCTGACATTGTGAAAAGGCCATCAGTTTGTATTGAAGAATGTTATTTAATAATAATGCTTTATAGGGAAATGAGACCGAGAGATGTAAAACCTCAGCTAGGGTAGCTGAAAGTTTTATTTGTAACAATATAATACCTATATCTATGTATAGTTTTAAAGTATTTATCAATAAAATAAATGTGTATATTATTTAATGGTTCCTGAATATATCTTGATGAATTAGACTACCGTTATTTCAGACTTAGAATGAAGCGTAATACGTTTGTTAACAGAAATATGGACTAAATTTATAAAGACATAAACATGAGCAGACTGATTTAAACTTATACAATACGGGGTGACAGAGGCACTGTGCCCACGTTTAGATAGTTATTGAGGCATCGCAATTTTCAACTTTATGCCATGGTAACAAAATTCAAAACCTACAACGGGTTTTCATCCGTCGGCCGGACGACCACGCTTGAAGGGTTACACAACACTCCATATACTTTTATTCTACGTAATTATGGATTGTTAAGCTTCAGAACGTAAAACCAACCACGTTTAATTAAACTTCAAACATTAAAGTAATTAAAAGGCCCTTCATTATCACAAACCACGATAGCCTGTTCCATTTCATCATTTCTGGCGTTAATTTGGTGCGAAAAACCCAAAAATGCGCACCCGACAATGGGTCTATCGAGCTTATCTGCGGCACCCTAAATCGTACCCTACGGAGCCTCACGACGTCGTTATCCCGGCAACTTGGGATTACAGGCGACTATTTCGTTATATTTTTCCGGGATATTTCACTCACTGGCGTAATACTTGTGCGAGGATACTGCAAGCCAAGATCGAAAGATAAGCTGATAACTGGAGATATATATGTCACCGGAAGATAGTCAAAAACGTTAGTTGATAAACTAACGCGGTAGTTGATCAACTATCGACAAATAGTAAACCAGACCGACAGGGTTTAGAATTTACGTTTATTTTGTTCTTACATTTCAACCTAACACGAATACTATTCGGGGGCTTCGCTGCGCTCGCCTCCTCTCGTCTTCCCCTAAGCTACCGCAGTGTTTGCCCTGGTATTTAGTTTGCAATTCAAGTTTAAAGCAGTTTACTATTTAACTGTTTTAACCGTTAATACATCAACTAACGCGTCATATAGTAAGCAGTATGTAAAATGTATTTTTTTCTCGTAACCTACGAGAAAAAAACGTTAGTTTATCAACTAACGGTTTTGACTATCTTACGGTGACATATACACAGTGGAACAAAGAGATACGTATATACAATGGCAGGAAATGCTACAAAATAAATGGCAACATTAGTGACTTATCGGCGGACTACTGCATGTCTGCGTGTTCTATAATACAAACCTAATATTACAAATAAAAACACGCAGTAGTATGCAAATGTTGCCATCACACAAACAAATGTTTCCGAGCATTTCCTGCCTGGGTAAACCTATAAAGTATACCATACTACAAAATTTAACATAGCATGAGCGTCACGGTCAGCCAGCTATTTAATGGTTACCTGATAGGGGGCTAGCCCATCTCGCCGCAGCTGTGGATATTTCATATTTGAGGAATTTAACGAATTCAAAATGGATATTCACAAGAAAACGTGATTAGAAGAACTTAGAAATATCTAACTAATATTATAAATGTGAAAGTAGCGATGTTTGGATGTTTGGATGTTTGTGTGTTTGTGCCTCAATCACGCTAAAACGGCTGAACGGATTTGAATGAAATTTAACAAGCGGGACCTACAGCTTAACGTGTCATCCGAAAGACTGAACGTCCGATAATGTACCTAAGATAAATGAATTATGTCATTGGTACATGGTCAGGATTCGAACCTGAATCTCCCGTGTGAGAAGCAATCATGAAACCCATCAGATCACGGAGTTCTTACTAGAAGAACTTATTTTTCACTTAACCTACCACACACAAGTCCACGCGCCAAATTTGATTGCAAGGGCTTATTTATGCGAATAGCGAGACATGGACGGCTGAGTGGCTAAACAAACTCAGCGTCACGTTTTTTCACATTCGGAGATCATGCCATCAGTCAACTGTAGCCAGTTATTCAATAGTACATTTTTCGGGCACAAAACTTCATTACTTTCTTTCCACATGTTAGATTACCTCAGCGTAGTCTTTTAGGCTATTCATTTTGAAGAAACTATTTTTTCAAGACTTTTTCTGCTATTTGATTTACTATTTAAAACTAAATAGTTAATTATATGTATGTACTCTCAGTAAGCTAAAGTCTTCTTTAGAACGTATCTTAAAAGCAAATTTGTCATTTCTACAATCTCCGAAAACCATCTTCAGACAGAGAAATAAAATAAAGGCGAGTAGATAAAGCAGGGCTTTTAAAGCTTCTCAAGCTATCACTCTTCAAAGAGTTCTTCAAATGAATGAAGAGGGCGTTTAACTCTGAAAAAAATACTAAGCTTTTGTGGGTTTTCTTTTATTAATTTATTTTTGTCCCCTTTTGACACTTTCTTTACATTGAGTAAGAGGTTTTTTTAAGGTATCGTATAACAATATCTCAAATTTCGTCTTGCACATACTTAAATGTATTTTTTATATCACTAGCTGTCCGTGGCGCGGCTTCGCAAGGCGTTTTTCGTATTTTAATAGTTCTCCGTCATAATACTATTCGTTTATCATTTTAGAGGCACCTTCATAGGTTTCTCAAATCCATATCGACAATATGGGCTTGTTGTTGAGCTTAACTAAGCTCTCCCGATCTGGGGAACCGCATCAGACCTCAGCCTAATAAAACTCTTTGCTTACAAACTTTATGCATCAAACTGTCATCACATCGAAATTTGCGGAAGTTTCATACAAACTTCCATCCCCTAGTTTAAAAGGTTTGGGGGGTAAAAATTCCAATTATTTTTTTTGTGTAATAATTCTAGCTCACATACCAAATTGCAGCTTTGTAGTACTTGAACAAGTACCCTAAGTATTTTGATGATCATCAGTGAGTGAGTGACGAAATCGGGGTATTTTAGATATCAATAAAATCTATAGTATAAGAGCTAAGCTATTAAAAATTTCTATGTATATTAAGACTACTTCTAACATCATATCTCGAGAATTTTGTTTAACTGCTATAATCCAAACCCAAGTTGTGAGGGTTCGAAAATACGACGTAGCGCTTCTCGTCTTGGCGGGGGCACTACCTTGCATCCAGATATAGCATACAACAAAAAAAAAAACAATATTGCAATGCTACAGTCAACCAAAAATCAGACTTGTATTTATAACGACCACACAACGAAAACATTACGAAAACGTTAACAAATATTTATGCAAAATGGCGCTCTCGTTTAGTTTTTTCGAGCGCCGCACTAAATAAAGGCACTGGCAAAACCGCTAAACAACCTACAAAAATAATGTTTTGAATTAGCAAATGAAGTATGGTTAATATTATAAGTCAAGGAAATTACGATATAAGAATAAAAGGAATATGATCGATTTACGATTACGATTTACAAAAACGATTTCGCCTAAGATGGTTTATTAAATAACAAAAATATTCATTCTTTGTTCTTACTTTACATCTGAATAAACGTTATCATAATAATAATAATTCAGTTCCACATTTTGCGTAATTGCGTGGCAAGCCTATCTCAGTAAACTATTTGTAAAACGGCAACCACCACATAATACTATTTGCTCGGAATGACCTATTCAAATAGCTCGTTTACTTTACATATTTGTTTGCACTCTATTGGTCGGTAAACATTTATCACGACAAAATAACGTAACATATTTATCTGTTTGAATAAAATGAAATCTAGAATTACTAAAATAAAACTCAATTTGGCCTATGTTACGCTGGTATGCTATAACGTCTCTATTATAACCTTCCATATCAAGTGCACTATTTTTATGTGATTCATGTGTACATTTGTTGGCAATAAATAAATTATGAATTATGAATCCTGCCGTTTTTAATGGTTTAGAAAAGTAATTATGTGCCTGAATACAAATATTTTGTTTGTTTTTTTACATACGACTATTTGGTACTGTTCGCATCGTACCAAATTCTCATTTTACACTGAATGAAATCTCTTTTAGATATAAGTTCGCCTTTGTGAAATATTAGCTTACCATTGTTATCTATATGTCTTTTATGTGTATACAATTACGAAAGTATATTAATATAAATCTAAACAGTTACTTACAGGGATAAACATTGCTTCTGGCCCCACCCTAGGATACCCTGTGTCGTGGGAACCAGGAACATCGACATCACACATATAAACATCCAAGACCTGTTTTTTTTTTCTCGAACCCGAGACCTCTCGCATGGTAGGAAGAGGTCGTCATATACCATCAATCCTATAAAACTGGTCAGACTCCAGCTATCATAATCCGCGATCACATTAATAACTGTCAAAGACAAACACAGCCGACAGCTGCAGAGGAAAATCCTCTTACGAGCTGCGGTTTTAATCGCATGTGGGGTTGAAACTTCTTCGCCATCTCTCTGTCGCAGTTAGTTCGTTAAATCAGACACTTAACGAACTCTCTACACCGTTAAATCAAGTTCCGTCAGACAAGTGAGTGAACGAAACGTTTAACGAATTCTCTAAACGTTCCTAGGCAACAAGACATATACAATATAAATACACTTATATGTTTTAAGTCTTTTTTGTTATTCTTACATGTTCAACCTAATACCCTAAGCAACTGCAGTGTTTTTTCCTGATATAAGTTAAGCAAATCAGTAGTAAAAAGATAGACCCTGAAAGTAATCAACTGTTGTCATGACGCCATCTTATTTTACATTATTTAACCAAAACGCCGGCTTCCGGTAAGACAGATTGTTAAACATTTTCGATGATGCTTTATTTAAATCAAAATGCTAAACGTCGGTATTTAACTAACGGTCTAGAGAGTTAGTTAAGTGTCTGATTTGACCAACTAACTGCGACATCCCTACAGCTTTCGAAAATTAATAACTGGGAAAGTTGCTGGAAAATTATTTCAATCCCGCTTCCAGAAACTCTAGGTGGAAAGGAGTATATGGTTTGCGTTTCGATTGACTTGCCTGGCTTGGGTGTGAGACGGCTGTCCAGCACATTGATGGACTATTGAAATCGGAAGCTATCTTGATGACTGTTTTCCCAATTGCTGGATCGGAAGAGACGGCCCTATTCCTTGGCCTGCTCGTTCACCAGACCTGACCCCAATGTACTATTATGTGTGGGGCAGACCCAAAGAACTGTTCTATTCCAACGGAGTCATCAACACAAAAGAAGAGTCGATTTCAAAAATAAGATTGGCTTTCGACACAGTGAAAGATGAAATGATGCTCAAAATCACGACTTCAGTGTAGGAAGCAGGAATAATTACGCGTCGAAAAAGTAAGCGAATCGAAGTTTCAGTGACTCTTATGTACAAAGACATAAGGTTAATTTTATCTGAACTCGAACAATTTTTCACTCTGGTAATTATTCCTGCTTGAGCCACAGAAGTCCGAAGACGGGCTCGTGTCTGTGTGAGGAACCAAGGATCTCATTTCGATTATGAATAACATAAATTTAATTAATTAAAAAGACTGTCTAAAAAGTCTATTTTTCTCCCTCAAACTGGTTAGTAGGTCATAACTTCAAGAATGTGTAAGGTATCTACGTCATATATAACTTAAATGAAAGATCATTAACTAAGAATGTTTTAATAAAGATTTGCACATAAAAAGCTTTTACATGTTTTCGTTAAATTAGGTCCGAAAAACTTATTTTATTGATGGTTGAAATTTGCCGCGCTCTTCAATGGTGTGTAAAAACCAAGTTTGACGTAGCAGATGCACAAATCAAGATTTATTAGAATGCTTATTAAGTTATTTATTAGAATCAATTGTTAAATAATCCAATTAGAATAGTTTCGCAATGATAATCACTTTGAAGAAAATTTCCAGATTTTCACAGAAAAATCTGGAATATTTCTTCAAAAACACTAAATCATCAATAAAAATTTAACGGTAAGACTTCATCATACGTATATTTGGCTCAAATGGCTCTAAATAGTCTGTACTAACTTCAGTTTAAGTCTTTGCATCGATCTACCGGACACCCTGTATATATAGAAGGTAGAAGAGAAGAAATTTATAGATTAGATATAGATACATAATTCTCTCTCTTTAGGTACCTACAAGTATATAATGTACAGATATCGTAAATGGTCTTCCACCTGTAAGTATTTTGTACTTTTACCGGTGGAGTAACTTTTTCCATGTCCATTTGAGTGCCACGTCAATGTTTTTGGAACCAGTTATTCAATTGTGTTTTCTGCTTGGTGCGTGGTGGTATACCCCATCGCCGGCAAGTATAATTTATCTAAAGTCGAATGCTAACCATCAGTTAAGGGCACAGCCGTTTGCGAGAGAAGGCTTCTATCACTAAACGAGAGTTGGTGGAACCGACTCGTAAACTTTAGTTTAATTGCGCGTGAATCCTGGATTGTTAGCGGGCTGCGCCGAGCTAGGTTCAGGATGGAGTCAGATAACCCAAGTTTCAGTTATCAGTTCTAGTACTTCTTTGAAATGTATTTTTATCTTCTGTACATCCGAGATCTATAAAACCAAAATACACGAGTATATTTTTATCGTTTTTGGGGCTCTAGTTTATTTATATATTTTTTATTTATTTATTAGGTATGTAAAACAAATGACAATCACTTAATAATATACAAAAAAAACAAATTCAACATTCAGTACTAGACTGTCATCCAAAGTATACACCCACTTGAGAACATTCACATAAACAGCTAAAAACTAAACACAATTTAAAAACATCTTGTTAACATATTTAGCATAACCAAAATTCTACTTTGAAATAAAAATTACTATAAACTTAGCTTAACATGACTAGAGAAGAGATCAACATGACTGCAGTGCTATAAGAGATTTCGTTTTAAAGGAATATAAACTATCATTGTACATATCTAAGTCTTTTTTAAACACTTTATTAAAAAGGCGACACATGCGTACTAGTGGATTATAAAAAGAGGTATTATTTTTAAATACCCTTAAGACAAATGTGACGGGATGGCGAGGATTACTTCGATTACTGAAATTAAGGGCGGCAAGGAGAGATGGGGATTCAATTGTAGAATGAACAATCTTATGCAGAAATCCTAGATCTTAATGTGGTCTTCTAACTGATAAGGGTAAGACGTTGAACAATTTTAAACGGTTTTCATAATTTGGTAAATTACGTCCATAACCAATTCTATAACATAGTATTTTTAGACCTTTCCTTTGAACCTTCTTTATGCTATTAGAGTGAAGTTTGTAGTGGGGAGACCACACTGTGTTTGTGTCTAAATAGTTTTTTTATATATTATATATAGCCTCGGTTGTGTCCCAATGCTGGGCAAAGGTCTCCCCTATTTTGGAACACTCTTTCCTGTCCAGTGCCGCCTCCGCCCAGTTCGGCAGAAACCTATCAATATCGTCCCGCTATCGTCGTATAAATAGTAAATAACATAAAATGAGATGATATTATTTTTTTAGATTATTCACTAGCACCCGCTTTATTCCCTCGAGGGTACCTATTTAAAATTTATATGCACCTTGTCTTCACAACATCGCACTGAGCCAGCGTGGGGGAATATGGCTCAATCTTTCTCATATCCGGGTAAAGGCCCCTCGGCAGAGACAAATGGTCTATTTTTTAATTTATGTGTTGTGAAAAACAAAGCTTCCAAATAGCTGGCTAGAGGGCGTTTTGCATTTGCGGCGGTAATGCTGTGACATGTGATTTAGTGTTTCCTCGGTTTGTGGGAAACTTTTAACGGTTTTACCACATCATGCATTATGATAGGATATCTATAAAGTCAATTTAGCTAATAGGATTGGAACATAGTGGGGATACCATTCTAAAAGTCGGAATGACGGATATCTATTGATGTACTATTTTTATCATATAACCTACGTGTATTTCGGGTAAGGGATTTTTTAATTTGATTGAGGCAACACTAACGTCGCGGTCCGAAATGGTGAAAGATTGTTAGCGCAAGGGGGCCTTACACAATTCAGATTACGATACAAATACGACATGTCAAATGTACTCTTCGGTAGATCCGCAAAGATCGACGCCATCTGGCGAGCTGCTGTGATAACTGAGCTGTCAGGAAACCCACAATGGAGACGAAAACAATGACCTTTTTATACGCTAAAATCCAAGCCTAACTCACTAACGAAATTATAATTCATATACACGCTGACAAATGTTACCCTGCTTCTGCAGGGTACAATATTTTGCTTACTCTAGAACGCAACCAACTTCACACAGCTAGTTGTCACGTACGCTGAATTTATAGTAGACGTTTTAGGAAGTCCGTAGCTAACTTCGCTCAACTCGTAACTTAGACTTAGTAGGAAACGATAAACTCAACACATAAATTCAGGTAGGGCTATATGGTAGTTGGGGTTGAGTTGTTTTTGTAAATATCTATTTAGCGATACGTCTTTTACCAAATGGGGTGGCTGAGTTTTACACCCACACCTAATCATAACGCCCTTTCTCTCAGAAGAGTTATCTTATTAGAGATAAGCTTACGACCCGAATCGCCGAGTCGGGCAGTGACCCTGCCTACGAATCCAAGGGTCCCGGTTTCAAGTCCCGGTGGGGGCAAATATTTGTTTGATGAAAACGGATGTTTGTACCCTGGTCTTGGTTATTTACCGATCTAAGTATATTATTTATCTATATAAGTATGTGTATAGTTGTTTAGTACCCAAGATACAGGGAATCCTAGTTTGGGGCTAGATCAATTTGTGTAAATAGTTTCCAAGGTACATTATTATTATATTATATCTTTTGACGCTATTTTCATATACCAATTTGTTTTTCTTTGTACTTTTATTTGTGTGTAATAAATAAATAATGAAATTATTAGTATAATTATTAATACTACAGATGATGTGGTCCGAGCCATTTCGGTCACGGCGACCGCTTTACCTTGTCTGTACTAATAGTACTATACATTAAAATGTATTGTGTAAATATGAATGCATAAAGGAAAGGCGGAAATACACATACATCGCTTCTGGCCCCACGCTATGATTACCTGTGTTTTGGGAACGGATACAGTGCTATCACAGTCACATAAAAACGGTCAAGTGCGAGTCTAACTCGCGCACGAAGGATTCCGTACCACTGTACAATGATATGGTTGGAGTGGAGTGAATAGCTTGGATTTTACATAGCAAAATAATAATAATAAATCATAAATATTAGAGGACAATTTTACTCAAATCGAACTAGGCCCATAGTAAGCTCATCAAGCCATCATATGGGTACTAATCGACGATATATTTAATAGAGATAAATACTTAAGTAAATACATAGAAAACATTCACGACTAAGAAACAAGTATTCATGCTCATCACACAAATATTTGCCCTTACCGGGATTCGGACCCAGGACCATCAGATTCGTAGGCAGGATCACTACCCGCTAGGCTAAACCGGTCGTCAAATGTAAATAACATTAGTTTAAAAAAGTTATTGGTGCGGCTACTTTCACAATCCATGTACGTAATCAGGTGCATTCATAAGTTTGTATGTGGTATTTGAACGAATTGTTATATGGGATCCCCTAAAATATTTATTTTATTCTGTTTTTTAGTATTTGTTGTTATAGCGGCAAAAGAAATACATCATCTGTGTGCTTAGTGGGAGTTGCATAGAGCCAATCGAATGACTTTACAATCGCGTTAATCGACCATTCACTGTGAAAAGTGACAATCGAGTATTTGCGAGTGTGACTCCGAATGAGTCGCATTCGATTATCACTATTCGATTGATGTTTACTCATCGTGAGTTGCGTTATTTTTTAGTTTAAGTTGGTAGCTCTGTAGTGACAAAAGAAACAACCAACCAAAACACAAACACCTTTTTGACCGTATTTGCCGATTAAAAAGGTGCCTATCATATTTTGACGGGCTTTAATACTACGCGATTTCCACATGTTTGTAAACATACAGTCTTGCATATTTTGGTCTTGTGATTTTGATTGCCGGATTTACAAAAATACCGAAAGTCCACAATGAAAAGAAGTGCGCAAAAATTTGAAATGCTTGTAACATATATGGAGCAGTAAGTGTGCCTAATGTGCTGTATTATTTGGTGTAATTTGTTGAACCTAAGCTATATCGTGATTTATCTTTACATCTTTGACTACCCGAATGGCTGAGTTGGCAGTGACGCTGCCTACGAAACTAAGGGTCCCGGGTTCGAGTCACGGTGGGGGCAAATATTTGTTTGACGAGAACGAATGTTTGTGCCCTCGTCATGGTTGTTTAACTATCTATGTTATACTATTTATCTATATAAGTATGTGTATCGTTGTCTAGTACCCAAGATACAGGGAATCCTAGTTTGGAGCTAGATCAATGTGTGTAAATGGTGTCCAAGGTATTATTATTATTATTATTATTATTATCTGCCAGAGGGTCGCTGGCAGCACGAGCTTTGCAACGATCGTGGTTCATCACATGGATTATTTGAAGTTCGTCTTGGGCTCGAGCTGTCTCCAGCATCCTCCAAGAAAAAATCGACGCGCTGACATGTGATTTTACAATATAATAATAATAAATAATATTTATTATTATAATACCTTGGACACTATTTTCACACATTGATCTAGCCCCAAACTAGGATTCCCTGTATCTTGGGTACTAGACAACGATACACATACTTATACAGATAAATATTATAATTAGATAGATAAACAACCATGACTAGGGTACAAACATTCGTTGTTATCAAACAAATATTTGCCCCCACCGGGACTCGAACCCAGGACCCTCAGCTTAGTAGGCAGGGTCACTGCCGACTCGGCCATTCGGGTCGCGAGTTACAGTTTACACTGTTCGTTTTAGGTTAATTGAGATGCTCTCACCTTCAAATCCAAAGTGAGAACTTTACTTTGCGAACGTGAGCGATTCACCATTCGAACTGTCGAAATGATGACGTATATATAAATCGCACTCGCAAAATCTGTGTAAACGCGTTCACTTCTCGATCGTCACCGATAAATCGAACGCATTCGATCGTGACAAAAAGTGACAATAGTGCTTTGTAAACTCGCACTCAGAATTTTTATTTCAAATCATTGCCGCTAGGAGGCGCTGATTCAATGCCCTACAAAACTGAGTTCGCGTAAACGCGTTCGATGAGTTAGAAAAACTCCCACTAAGCACACTGAGAAAATAACATCTGTCTTACTATCACGGTTCATGAGATAAAGCCGTGTGCTTAGTGGGAGTTGCAGAGAGCCAATCGAATGACTTTACAATCGCGTTAATCGACCATTCACTGTGAAAAGTGACAATCGAGTATTTGCGAGTGTGACTCCGAATGAGTCGCATTCGATTATCACTATTCGATTGATGTTTACTCATCGTGAGTTGCGTTATTTTTTAGTTTAAGTTGGTAGCTCTGTAGTGACAAAAGAAACAACCAACCATAACACAAACACCTTTTTGACCGTATTTGCCGATTAAAAAGGTGCCTATCATATTTTGACGGGCTTTAATACTACGCGATTTCCACATGTTTGTAAACATACAGTCTTGCATATTTTGGTCTTGTGATTTTGATTGGCGGATTTACAAAAATACCGAAAGTCCACAATGAAAAGAAGTGCGCAAAAATTTGAAATGCTTGTAACATATATGGAGCAGTAAGTGTGCCTAATGTGCTGTATTATTTGGTGTAATTTGTTGAACCTAAGCTATATCGTGATTTATCTTTACATCTTTGACTACCCGAATGGCTGAGTTGGCAGTGACGCTGCCTACGAAACTAAGGGTCCCGGGTTCGAGTCCCGGTGGGGGCAAATATTTGTTTGACGAGAACGAATGTTTGTGCCCTCGTCATGGTTGTTTAACTATCTATGTTATACTATTTATCTATATAAGTATGTGTATCGTTGTCTAGTACCCAAGATACAGGGAATCCTAGTTTGGAGCTAGATCAATGTGTGTAAATGGTGTCCAAGGTATTATTATTATTATTATTATTATTATCTGCCAGAGGGTCGCTGGCAGCACGAGCTTTGCAACGATCGTGGTTCATCACATGGATTATTTGAAGTTCATCTTGGGCTCGAGCTGTCTCCAGCATCCTCCAAGAAAAAATCGACGCGCTGACATGTGATTTTACAATATAATAATAATAAATAATATTTATTATTATAATACCTTGGACACTATTTTCAAACATTGATCTAGCCCCAAACTAGGATTCCCTGTATCTTGGGTACTAGACAACGATACACATACTTATACAGATAAATATTATAATTAGATAGATAAACAACCATGACTAGGGTACAAACATTCGTTGTTATCAAACAAATATTTGCCCCCACCGGGACTCGAACCCAGGACCCTCAGCTTAGTAGGCAGGGTCACTGCCGACTCGGCCATTCGGGTCGCGAGTTACAGTTTACACTGTTCGTTTTAGGTTAATTGAGATGCTCTCACCTTCAAATCCAAAGTGAGAACTTTACTTTGCGAACGTGAGCGATTCACCATTCGAACTGTCGAAATGATGACGTATATATAAATCGCACTCGCAAAATCTGTGTAAACGCGTTCACTTCTCGATCGTCACCGATAAATCGAACGCATTCGATCGTGACAAAAAGTGACAATAGTGCTTTGTAAACTCGCACTCAGAATTTTTATTTCAAATCATTGCCGCTAGGAGGCGCTGATTCAATGCCCTACAAAACTGAGTTCGCGTAAACGCGTTCGATGAGTTAGAAAAACTCCCACTAAGCACACTGAGTTCGCGTAAACGCGTTCGATGAGTTAGAAAAACTCCCACTAAGCACACTGAGTTCGCGTAAACGCGTTCGATGAGTTAGAAAAACTCCTACTAAGCACTCAGGTGACAGACGGACGGACGGACAGAGGAGGCTTAGTAATAGGGTCCCGTTTGGCACCCTTCGGGTACGAACCCTTAAAACCAAGACGAGTACATTTTATTTATCACCTACCCGACCTGATTCAGAAAACCAGAATCATTCGCTCGTGAGGTAAAACCTCAAACTCTACGTCACGTCACACAGTAGTTCAAACTTTGAAGTAATACTGATATTTACTGACTGCACACCAGACATTCATTGAAAACTTTTAAGCACATTATCAGTAGCAATATTAAACACTCACACAAATAAGAATCTTTGCTTCATTGTCGATTCAGAAACTTCGGCATAAAATCTCATTTATGGAACTGTCAGTTTCCGAATAGAAAAATAGATCTAAAAATTGTTACACTTATTTTATCGGTACCTGCCAAGCATGTTACATGTTTTCTATTCAGGCCGGTATAGTTTGAAAGTTGATTCCGGTAAATTTTTGCTCGTACATAAACATTTGCCTGCTTGAGATGTGTGCTCGAAACTTGGGATAGTTTTCGTAAAAGCAACTTTATAGAAGAGGAAAGAATATAGAAGAGGAAATAATATTTCGGGATTCGAACGCTCTTCAGTTAGTGCAAAGTTGTGTACCGATCTTAGTTCTGACAGGATATTTTGCTCGGAACGTCGATGGAAAGGATTTGGAAGTTTAGAAACGCGATTCCTGCGTTCCGAGACTGTTGGATTTCTAAGAATTCATGCTTTGAATTCGAGAAATTCAAAGCCAGCCTGCCAATAAATCCATTGTTCTGCCTCGTGTACACGTCATTCATTTGAGGCCAACGGCATGGCAGTCTGGGTCCATTGTCTGCTGGTAGGTACAGTACAACTTGCAATACAATCAAAACCACCTACTTATAGTAGGGGTCGCCAAGAGAGGATTTCGTGAGTACCTCGAGCGCGATTAGGATATGTAACACCCTCCTTACACCCTGTTTAGTAAGTCCACCAGATCTAAGCTTTCCATCTAGAGATAGTATGAAAAGGACAAAACATGACGTATGAAAAGGACAAAACATTGTATAAGTTAAACTGAATAACTTTTTTATTAGTAAGGCCGAAAAAACCTTAGCCTGTAAGTCTTACATTCTCTACTCATACTCTAACCGGACTTTCTGCGTACATCCCACATTGTAAGGGATAAAAAGCAGTACTCATAATAATAAATAATAATAGAAACACAAGTATAAGAAGTAATAACAATGTTAATGATGATTAATCTGTGGATTCTAGAGGAGTCAACAACTAACTAACTAACGGACTAAGTTGACAGCTTTTCCGGTTGTCTTAAGCTCTATTTGCAATGTTTTAATAGTGTGGTTTTGACGTAAATTTCAACCTAATGATTTCCAAACTTGCGTCAGGAATTACTCTTGTGCGTGATAGTCTATAGTACGTCTGGAATATATTGTAGCTTTATCTTAGGCCGGTAATCAGAATCAAGACCCTAAATCATTACGCTCACAATTACCACCACATCTCGTCCTCTTGGCATAACGTGATTACGACCTTTGATACACATGGTCTGCTACCGTATTATGGACCTTACATTTGCACAGCTAGGAACCATTATTCCGTGCTGTGGCAGCGTAATTTGGTGATAATATGTGAATTCTGCTCAATGGATCCCCTTCCAATCAGGAGACCCTGATTCAATGTCGGAGTCAAACGATATATTTAAATACATGCGTCACGGCTTTTCCCAAACGGTCTGACAGAAACAGGTTTAACCAGTTCTTCAATACATAGATAGCGTGACTAGGGGCTAGTCCATAACCGAATGGAGATATGAAGGTTTCCTCACAATGTTTGACGACCTCTGTGGCGCTACCGTTGTGGCTCTGCCTACAGATACAGAAAAACACCCCAGGTCTTAGATGTTTATTTCATAATTTCATAATTTCTTTATTGCACACAACTAATATATGGACAACAAGACTTACATAAAAATAGTGTACAAAGGCGAGCTTATCTCTAATAAGAGATCTCTTCCAGCAAACCAAATTAGGATAGGAATGGTCGATTGCTGAGCAGGGGTGACAATGTGTACAACATTATAATTTAGTACATATCTAAATAACTAACATATGGTTAGATATATATTATATCTAAATAACTAATATAAAACAATATTAACTAAATATACGAGATCTTACATAAATATCATATAATATACTCGTACATGCTAAACATAAATCTATATAAATATATATAATTTTTAAATAAATATACTAATAAATAAATACATACTACCTATATTTCTAAAGAGGAAGGTAATGCTTCTTCACGCGACTTTTAAATATATTAAGAGAAGGACTGTCCCTGATAGTGCAGGGGAGTGCATTCCACAATTGAATGGCCCGGAATCTAAACCCATGCTCATAGGACGCGGTGTTATGCTGTGGGGTTGTGAGCATTGAAAGCGCGTGAGTTCTCCGAGGCCTGCTGGAAGAAAGAAATGGGAAACGGTCTCGTAAGAAGGTTGGATAGCGTGGATTGCGATTATGTGACTCTGACTCTGACTCTGACTCTGTGTGTGTGACCTCGCTGTTTCTGGTTACCACGACACAGGGCATATAGAATGGGGCCAGAAGCAATGTATGTGCCTATGTTTTGCGTCCGCATGATGTCATCATCGTTATACTCAGCCCTCATGAACCCACCACTGGGCACAGGCCCTTCTCTATAGCGGCAATCCGTACGATCCTGTGCCGACCTAATCCATTGAGATCCTGCTGACTTGATGACACCATCGGAGCATTAGGCAGGTATGATGTACTTACAAAAAATGTATTGTACCTCATTGATACTTGATCAGCAGCGAAATTTGCTATTGCGTATCCGCAGCTCTTAAAATACGAAACCACAATTATTAATCAGTGAGAAGGGCACTAAGAATAGTTATATGTGCAACAAGAGTGCAAAGTTGATTTTTTCTGCGAGTGCTTGTTTGACTCCCGAGGAAGCGAAGGATTCCATGTTGGAATCACGAGCGTTGCGATTGTACGTTAGAATCCTGAGTGAGTGAGGGACTCAAGGGCGCAAATAACTTTGGTCTCATGTTGAACATACAACTTTTCATCTCAGCAATGAGAACATACCTAATAAGTGAATAAAAAATACAACATTGAAAAATCTAATAATATTTATTGTAATTTTTCATGACAAACTCCGACTCATTTGCACTAAGGAATATTTCTCGAATTGTATTATTTATCAATTAGAATGGCAAAGATATATAATGAAATAAGCTCAATTATTTGGAATTTAATAGCACTCATACCGCAATCGAGTTAAAAATCGATAGCAGTATCTGTTACATTGGCGAAATCGCAAACAGCCAAAGAACATCGAGAACCGCGGGCCGCCCGGAGACGTTTAAAATTAGATGTTTTTTTAGAATTTACTGAAAAAACGGAAATAATTTTATTGATAAAATTTAAGGATTGATACGGAGCTCTAAAAGAGGAAAATTTAGGGATACAAATTTAGAGATAAATCAGATAATTTACATTAAAATTATTGTATCTCCTTTTTAATATAGACTATGTTCAGGATTTTTTACGATCGAGGCAAATTGATCCAATCGCGTAACGACATAGTATTTAAGCTAGATTATATCTTTGTGAATAACATATATATTTTGAGACCTATGAATTTAATGTTTTTTTTTTGCCAAAGTGCTCTTCAGTGTTTTTGTGTGATCTTGGGCCTTAAGCGAAATTCACACCTCATGTGACACACAACACTTAACCCGGTATAATGATTCCACTTCAGACACAATTCACTTTGCTAATGCATTTTAAACAGGTTAAATATGTGGTCAGGTTTGGACCTCTGTTGACATTTCAAAGGTAGTTAGAAAAGAAAAAAATACAACGTAATTGAAGGTAACTGAAGACACGTCGTAAGTTCCTGAATCAGGTATTTCAGGTTGAGATCGTATCGGAATTGATGCGTTACCACATAACGATCTCCTTTTTGAGAAGAGCTGTGCTATTAACGTTTCACCATACAAGCAGATACTCATGTTTAACAGTAGATATATACTTACAGTGCATTTCTTTTTAGAGGTCTTGTTTCCTGGTATATGAATTTTTAGTAGGTACTTGATGTTGTCTTTATTACCTAAAACTTAAGAAAACCACCTCAATAATCAGTAAACGATTATAATGTAATGAGATAAACTTTTTTTTTCTTTTCATGGTTCCGTGCTCGCAGGTTGCCAGACGGGACCCTATAACTAAGCTTCAGCTGTCCGTCTGTCCGAATGTCCGTCTATCCGTCCATTCGTCAGCGGGATATATGTACGAACCGTAATAGGTAGAAAGTTTAAATTTCCACAGAATGTGTGTTTATGTTGTCGCTACAGCAACAAATAATAAACTACACGAGATTTATTAAATAAAGCATATCATGATTCAAATATGATCGTTGATTTCGCGGCTTATTGCATGGTTGCGGTGGCGCAATTGGTTTGATATCGGTTTCGCAATCTCTGGTTTTTCGGTTCTAACCCATTTTCGGACATAATATTATTCTCTTTTTGTTTTGTTTTATTATTTTTGGTGGTTATGTTTTCTTGTACGATGGTACGGAACCCTTTGTGTGCGAGTCTGATCCGCACTTGACCGATTTTTTTAAACTAGCTGGTAAAAGTTTCTACAGAGCAGGATATAAATAATAGAACTAATAATTAGAAAGCTTCTGGCAATAATCCAAGCCTGTTCTCAATACTGGCCTAAACTCCTACCAGTAAATGTACCTTGTACAGCGAATGGGAGTTTTTCTAAGGGCCGGAAGAAATAAAGCAAGCGAGCACTAATCACTACATAAGTCAACTTTGACAAATCATGGATTTTAATTGGAGAGTCAAAGTTGGACCTAGATTAGTGATAACTGGCTTTCTACCGTATTCTTTTTGTGTGGAGTGTTAAAGTTGGAGCTAGATTAGTGATAACAGGCTTTCTAGCGTATAATTTTATGTGGAGAGTATAAGTTGGACCTAGATTAGTGATAAATGGCTTTCTACCCTATTATTTTATGTGGAGAGTCTAAGTTGGACTTAGATTAGTGATAACTGGCTTTCTACCGTATTATTTTATGTGGAGAGTCAAAGTTGGGCCTAGATTAGTGATAACTGGCTTTCTACCATATTATTTTATGTGGAGAGTCAAAGTTGGGCCTAGGTTAGTGATAACTGGCTTACTACCGTATTATTTTATGTGTAGTGTCAAAGTGGGACCTAGATTAGTGATAACTGGCTTTCTACCGTATTGAGAGTCAAAGTTGGGCCTAGATTAGTGATAACAGGCTTTCTACCGTATAATTTTATGTGGAGAGTATAAGTTGGACCTAGATTAGTGATAACTGGCTTTCTACCGTATAATTTATGTGGAGAGTATAAGTTGGACCTAGATTAGTGAAAACTGGCTTTCTACCGTATTATTTTATGTGGAGAGTCAAAGTTGGACCTAGATTAGTGATAACTGGCCTTCTACCGTATTATTTTATGTGGAGAGTCTAAGTTGGACTTAGATTAGTGATAACTGGCTTTCTACCGTATTATTTTATGTGGAGAGTCAAAATTGGGCCTAGATTAGTGATAACTGGCTTTCTACCGTATTATTTTATGTGTAGAGTCAAAGTTGGACCTAGATTAGTGATAACTGGCCTTCTACCGTATTATTTTATGTGGAGAGTCAAAGTTGGGCCTAGATTAGTGATAACTGGCTTTCTACCGTATAATTTTATGTGGAGAGTATAAGTTGGACCTAGATTAGTGATAACTGGCTTTCTACCGTATTATTTTATGTGGAGAGTCAAAGTTGGACCAGGATTAGTGATGACTGGCCTTCTACCGTATTATTTTATGTGGAGAGTCTAAGTTGGACTTAGATTAGTGATAACTGGCTTTCTACCGTATTATTTTATGTGGAGAGTCAAAGTTGGGCCTAGATTAGTGATAACTGGCTTTCGACCGTATAATTTTATGTGGAGAGTATAAGTTGGACCTAGATTAGTGATAACTGGCTTTCTACCGTATTATTTTATGTGGAGAGTCAAAGTTGGACCTAGATTAGTGATAACTGGCCTTCTACCGTATTATTTTATGTGGAGAGTCTAAGTTGGACTTAGATTAGTGATAACTGGCTTTCTACCGTATTATTTTATGTGGAGAGTCAAAGTTGGGCCTAGATTAGTGATAACTGGCTTTCTACCGTATTATTTTATGTGGAGAGTCAAAGTTGGACCTAGATTAGTGATAACTGGCCTTCTACCGTATTATTTTATGTGGAGAGTCAAAGTTGGACCTAGATTAGTGATAACTGGCCTTCTACCGTATTATTTTATGTGGAGAGTCAAAGTTGGGCCTAGATTAGTGATAACTGGCTTTCTACCGTATTATTTTATGTGGAGAGTCAAAGTTGGGCCTAGATTAGTGATAATTGGCTTTCTACCGTATTATTTTATGTGGAGTGTCAAAGTGGGATCTAGATTAGTGATAACTGGCTTTCTACCGTATATTTTTATGTGGAAATTCTAAGTTCGGCCCAGATTAGTGATAACTGGCTTTCTACCGAATAATTTTATGTGGAGTGTCTAAGTTGGACCTAGATTAGTAATAACTGGCCTTCTACCGTATTTTTTATGTGGAGAGTCAAAGTTGGGCCTAGATTAGTGATAACCAGGCTTTCTACCGTATTATTTTATGTGGAGAGTCAAAGTTCGGCCTAGATTAGTGATAACTGGCTTTCAAACGTATTGAGAGTCAAAGTTGGGCCTAGATTAGTGATAACTGGCTTTTTACCATATTATTTTATGTGGAGTGTCAAAGTGGGATCTAAATTAGTGATAACTGGCTTTCTACCGTATATTTTTATGTGGAGATTCTAAGTTCGGCCTAGATTAGTGATAACTGGCTTTCTACCGTATTTTTTTATGTGGAGAGTCAAAGTTGGGCCTAGTTTAGTGATAACTGGCTCTCTACCGTTTTATTATATGTGGAGAGTCAATGTTGGGCCTAGATTAGTGATAACTGGCTTTTTACCGTGTTCTTTTTATGTGGAGAGTCAAAATTGGGCCTAGATTAGCTATAACTGGCTTTTTACCGTGTTCTTTCATATGGAGAGTCAATGTTGTGCCTAGATTAGTGATAACTGGCTTTCTACCGTATTATTTTTATGTGGAGAGTCAAAGTTGGGCCTAGATTAATGATAACTGCTTTCTTCCGTATTATTTTTATGTGGAGAGTCAAAGTTGGGCCTAGATTAGTGATAACTGGCTTTCTACCGTATTCTTTTTATGTGGAGTGTCAAAGTTAGATCTAGATGAGTGATAACTGGCTTTTTACCGTATTCTTTTTATTTGGAGATTCAAATTTAGAACTAGATTAGTAATAGTTGGCCTTCTACCTTATTATTTTTATGTGGAGAGTCAACGTTGGACCTACATTTGTGGTAACTGGCTTTCTACCATGTAATTTTTATCTTTCGGGCCCCATTATTACTCGATAGAGGACCTCTGTGGTGTTGCGGTCCTGGGTTCGAAATCCAGCTACGGAAGAAAAAAAAAATCGCTAGGTGTTGTATGTTTATATGTGAATGACGTTTCTGTTTCTGGATCCCACGACACAGGAAATCTAAATGTGTTTAATTAATGTGCCTGTATATAAATGTTATGTTATGTTATATTATAGCATACGGCATAGTTACACCTTACCAATTAAATGACTTCTCAGTTCGGTGGGATCTAATTTACATAAACATAAACATTTACTTAAAGGCACATATATTGCTTCTGGCCCCACACTAGGATGCCCTGTGACGCGGGAATCAGAAACTGCGACATCACACACATAAAAAAATCCAAGACCTGTTTTTTTTACCCCCAGCCGGGGATCGAACCCGGGATCTCTCGCATGGTAAGCAGAGCCAATACCGCTGCGCCACAGAGGTCGTTAATACAACATGTCAAATAAAAATGTCAATATACAATACTTTCCAATGGAGTGTGTATGCATGAAATACTTTTACATTAACTATTTTGGGAACGCTAGCAAAGACCTCGAATTTCAAGATTGTCTGACGTCCTTCTTCGCGATACACGACGACATCTTAATTATGCATGCATGCTAAGTACGACAGACCGGCGCATACCACAACTTATCATGCATGCAAACGAAAAACTAGCAGTTGAGCTGGATGCTAAGGAGTTAAACACGGACGGTCTTACTACAGAACATAGTCTAGCTAAGCTGTTTTATCTGCCAACAAACGTCAAAAGCAGTTTTTTAAATCAGTTTTCTTTACTTTTTTGTAGTAAGACAGATAGGTAGGAACCTCTGTATTCTTAATAAATGGTGACCAGACTTACAGAATCACGCAAGAATACTACAGCCGGAAAATATGCGATTATGAAACTTTGCTATCATTTAAGTTCTTTTATAGTTGCACCTCCGTATCACTTTTAATTTGTATGTATGCTGCTTTGATGGAATAAACGTTAATTTATCTATCTATCTATGCAATGGAAGAGTAAGGCCCACTTCGAACGCGAATCAACTCTATTTCTGGATAACTTTGACAACTCCGTAAAAAATATGGTGTTCGTTCGAAGTAGTTAGCCTACAGATCATCGACTGAGCGTCCCATTATACATAACCCATTTATTCACTGAAGTGAAGAATTTCGATGAAATATATCTCGCTTTTACGGGACCCTAATTAAACATTCCGCCGAATCTTAACAATTAAATCACTATGTTTTGAAACTTAATAACAAGACTAAATTGAAAATAGCTAGAATGTGGGACTAAAGGGAGCGACTTGTACCTTACTTTAACAAGCCGCTAAATACAGTTTTAAAACAACTTTTATGTTCAGCACGGTCAAGTTTCGTAGTCAATTGTATTAATCCGGCTGTCTGGTGCAGGTCAGCCGTAGAAACTTAATAATCCCTAGATGACAAGACTAAATTGAAGATAGCTAGAAAGTAAAGAGATTCAACAGTGATTTAGTCTTCACCTACCCATTGTCGCAAAACCGCCTGACATTGCAAACTGTGTGGCCTCAGCTTAAGCACAAAACACAAAGCTACAGAAGATAGACTTCATACAATGCGCGCTCAGCTCAAGTAACGCACACATTCGTTCACAGACAAAATAAATATAGTTTAAAAAACAAAAAAAGACGCTTTTAAAGCACTTCGAAATAAAAAGTTAAAAATGATTTTTAATATAACCTTAAAACAATAATGAATAAAGAATACTATTATTATTGTGAAACAAAAAGCGTCGGGCGCTCGATGTACGAAAGATATGGAACAAAGCGCCCGACGTTTTTTTGTTTCACAATAATAATAGTATTTTTTATTCATTATTGTTTTAAGGTTATATTAAAAAAAAAAAACTTTTTAGTTCGAAGTGCTTTAAAAGCGTGTTTTTTATTTTTTTAAACTATATTTCTTTTTTCTTTTTTAGTTCGAGTTTAGTTCGATTCACTTGCTCTCACACAGAGGTTGTGTGAGAAATTAATTAATCCTGGCGATCCTAATCAGGATAATGAGATAAACTTATGAAATCATTCAATTCAATTCACTGATTCTTGATAAGTGTACAAAGTTTGAATTGAATCTGTCCGTTTCAAGTGGGTCAAAATCGAGTCCGCTTTGCCGACACCGTGTTTATTCTCCGAGAGATGTAAAAAAGGCGTTTCAAAACATACTCAAATAAAGTAAATCTTTTTAATTTGAAATTAAATCCTAACTTAAATACAAAGAGACTAGAGATGATTCTGTCTAACGTGATATTATTTAACACTTCCTGTGACGTCAAAGGCACACACGCTATACTGAACCTCTTGAATACCACCGGCGTTGGCTAACGCCACTTTTCCGGTATAGGTTTGAAATTTTATTACAATGGTAAAAGGTTCAAAATTGCGACCCGTCACGACTACCCTCGGTTTTCGAGAGGTTAATGCCCATGTAGGCGTTGGTCGAGCGCGGATTGTACAAAACCCAACTTCTGTTCCTAGTCTGTGTGCCTTGTGGCCTTAGCATAAGCAGACTCGCTTATCGGCCCGCCTTTGCTGCGACAGTTAGATTTATGTGCAAACTTTATCTCATCCTGTCTGCGACCGGCCGGCTCGAAGATTAGGGGACGGCCGTTCTCAAACTGTGGCGAGGCAAGAAAATGAACAAAGTCAAATTCAAAAGTTTTTTATTTTTTTATTTTATTTTATTAATGAACAAAAATCACACAGCCATTCTTACAGCTAGTCGGAAACATTAACTTAAAATAAGGCCAATCACGGATTTCACTATGTAGATAGATAGATAGATAGATAAACGTTTATTGCATCAAAGCAGCACACATACAAATTAAAAGTGATACGGAGGTGCAACTATAAAATAACTTAAATGAAAGCAAAGTTATAAAAAAAAAATCATAAGATTATTACTAAAACAATAAAACAAAAAGAAGAATATAGGTCGGTATGTAGGCACGCTTCATTGACGCGAAAAGGTCAAAGCTCAGTGTTTATTGCTCGTTAAGAGCAGCACTGGTTTTCAGCCCTCACCTAGGAGACGCGGAGACTCAGCAGTTACATCCGAATGAATGTGAATGAAAACAATAATAAAAAAGTTTCAGAAATAGATATATCCTTACAAGTGTTTAAAGATGTGGAAATAAATAAATACATTGCACATAAATATGTTTCAAAACTTTCATGAGTAGGATAGTACAAAATATACATGAAGATTAAATAAATAGGCATATAAGCATATTATGCCACGTGAGTAGTGAGTAGCAGAATGGGTATAGTGTGAATATGTTTACTAAAATCATAAGATATCTAACTAAAAAATATATGAAAATGGCAGAGGTAGCCCGACTATCCAATGTTGGAAAGAGAAATTCCTAGTTTTTGCTTTTGAATCAGGTGCGACTTCATATGTGTTTTGAAGGTGTATTTGGAGGTTAGATTTCTTATGGGCGGCGGAATATAATTCCAACATTTGGTAGCTTGGAAGCGGAAGCTACCTCTAAATGCCACCGTGCGATGAATATGACCTTCAAGAGGTGCTCGAATATCCCTCATGCCATATCTGGAGTGAGATGTTGTCACCTTTAATTTTAGGTACAGGTACTCAGGTTTTTTAAACTTGATGACATCAAACACTACACTTGAAAGGTGTAAGTGCTTACGCAGTTCCATTTTGAGCATTCCAGCAGAGTTTAAGTATGGGGTGATATGACTACGAGGTGGTACATCAAAGCAAAACCTACAACAGGCATTTTGTATGCGCTGCACTAAACGCTGAGTCTTCAATAGAAGACGCGGACCATAAACTATATCTCCGTAGTTGAGTCGAGATAAAATCAGTGACTCGCACAGAATAATACGTTCCCTTTCGCAGATAAGGTTACGGATTTTGTACAAAACCCTTAAACGATACATACAACTCTTCACTAAATTCAAGACATGAGTTTCAAATCGTAGGTAAGTGTCAAATATAATTCCCAGATTCCTGGCCTCGTCGACGCGCTCTAGAGTCTGGCCTTCAAGGATTAGCTGATATGTACACAGTTTACAATAATTAAGTGACGGTTATGAAGTTGAGCTAAAAGAGCAACAATTACAAGAACAATGTGTCAAAAAACAGTGATTGTGTGTGGATGTGGTAAGTATTTGTGTTGTGTGCGAGGGTGTCTGTGTGTGTGTGTATGAGGGTGTGTGTGTGTGTGTGTGTATGTGTAGTGGAGTAAACAAAACAAAATACATAGATAAATGACTATACTTAATAAAAAAGCGCGCGCTGTAAGTTTTACTGTAAACATTTACAATTGTGCTATTGCGTCATTTTTTGTGTCTTTTCTACGCTGGTTCACTATGGTAGAAGAAGGGCAAAAAAAATCCCAACGTAGATTCCAAACGAACAACATAAACAGTCATCGCTTATTTATACGAACCCGTTCCCATCCGGCAAAAATGTTAATTCAAATATGGGTTTTAGGTAGTGCTTTGTTGATATATTTTACTATATTGGCATAACCAGGTCGGTGACAGTCCGCAATTTACCTGCGAAGGTAGAAGTATATATGCATCTGCATTTTCGCGACAGATTCAGAGGATCGCCGAGCGCTAGCTACCCGGATAGAACGTCACGTACGGCCGCCCCGCGCTGCCTTCGGTCGCCCCGCCTCGCGTTTTTCCTAGTTACCTGCTTTAAAATGAAGCCGGAGAGATATTGCGTCGCATTTGGCTGCCTAAAAAATAATAAGCATACGAACCTTACGTGTTTCACACGTCTTAAGGACATCGAAAGGTAAAGAAATGTACTTACTACCGAAAATTAGTTTTAAGTACCAAATGTAAAATTTTTGTAACTAATATTTAATTTCTATTTAGTTTCGTACACATTAATGGATTAATAGTGTAAGCCTATCTACTTAGTTAACTATACATATGAAGTCATTGTAAAGTAGTTTTCTGACCACTTAGTAAGTACATATATAAAATTATAAATGTCATTATTCTCAAATGGAGAATAAATGTATTTATCTACACACGTATCATAAACCCTCTTTACTGCGTTCAAAAACCGCACGTTACGATCAGCATTATATTAAACTACTTCGTTAAAACTCGTTTCGTATCTGGAAAACTACACATTATGGTCATTATGTGTAGTTTTTCTAGATATAATGACATTCAAATTTCGAACGCCGACGCCCGCCTGCATGCCCCTAGTTTGTCTGTGAAGTTGGTACTAACATTCAAATTTCGAACGCCGACGCCCGAAGTTGGTGCTACAGAACAAGCTAAACAACTGCAGAGCCATAATGCCGGTCAAACATGCGGTTTCTGAACACATCAAAGAGAGCTTATGATATGTGTGTAGATAAACTAGTGTATGTAACTGTACATAATTAGGCATTAAAACTCTCGAGTGATATTATTATGACACTCGTCTTCGGCTCGTTTCATAAACCCACTCTCGAGTATTAATGCCCTCCATTATGTAGCAGTCACATAAACTACTATTAATTAGTTCGTAGCTGGTAAGTACTTATATTATATTCAAATTAATTATTCGTCACAAGAGGACGTTACATAT
The DNA here is from genome assembly GCA_949825045.1 of Argyresthia goedartella. Classification (NCBI taxonomy): domain Eukaryota; kingdom Metazoa; phylum Arthropoda; class Insecta; order Lepidoptera; family Argyresthiidae; genus Argyresthia; species Argyresthia goedartella. Next base: position 7,474,790 of record OX463831.1, on the reverse strand, counting down.
GCCGCATCGGAAGAGATAAAGTTACAGGATAGAAAGAAAGGCAACTTAAAGGTGAATATCCGATGTTCAAGCGCCGCACTGTGCAGGATGAATTACACTTTATTGCGTTGTAGCAAGAGTCGCTACTTAGTTGATAGTTTTTTCGGAGAGTCCAATCTGTTCCTAACTCTTTATTAATCTGTGACATAACTAGCAAATAGCTCACTGTAAGCAAGCTTACCGCATACGTACCACTCGATAGCATATCTACAGAGCACATCCTAAAATCCATATTTGAATTAATATTTTTACCGAGTGGGAGCGGGGTTGAATAAATCAGCGATGACCTTAGCGCATGAGCGATGACCTTAGCGCAATCTTTTCAGGCGCTTCAGTTCAAAAGATTTTTATTCATAATAGCACAATAATTGAGACTTTATGAACGTCAACACATAATCAAGCAAGCATAAAAAAACATAAATTAGGTGCCTAATTATTAGTACATAATATATAGGGTGCAATAAACTGGTTTAATGCGGGGTTACAGGGGTCCGTGCTTAGCCAGTAATTGGGAGTTTTAAATTTTTTAACGGTATCTGCACGAAACAATAGTAAACATACATATACACAAAATAAAAGCGACCATATATTTATCATATTTTGCATTCTTGTTAAATCGTGAGACGCCATAGTTAGTTTTGAGGGAAACTAACTAAATATTGTTTTGATGTATACCTCCAAATTTTCGACTGTTGGGAAAATGCTTATACAGGGTGTCACAGAAAGGTTAAGTACTCATAGGTAAAGGTATACCTTCTGATGGATTTTATTGTCTTTTTATTTTATTGGGCTAGCCCCTTTTCACTTAAAATTGAGTATTGAATAGCTGGCTAAACGTAGGCACAATTGTGCCTCTGCCACCCCCAGGTGGGTTGCGTTTTATTGGTACCCTTATTTCTAAAATGATCCAATCGCAGAAAAAGGTTGGAAGGCGCTGTAAATGGTAGTGGACTATTACGTTTTTCACGGACCAATTTCGTCCAACTGGGTATGTGTGTCGAGAAGTGAGCATTCTATTCATACCATTTCATTTGGTCTTTGCTATTTCACTGCATATGAAAATTAAAAATACAATTTAGCCTCCTCGGCGCACACAGACCACAAAACGAAGCTCTTGTGGCGACCACTGCCCACAAGTATCTGAAGCGCGCTTCAGCCACTTGTGGTCAGTGGTCCCTACATGTGATCGGTGGCCGCCGTTTTGTGGTCCGTGTTTACCGAGGCTAATTTAAACGTTTAAGGTGCTACGAAAAAAAATTGGATTTTTTTCGAATCCATTTACTCCACCATGAAGTCATCTACAGATTTGATTTTTGGACGTTTATTGAGTATTTGATTAAGATTCTCACTAAAGTAAAATGCGTTGGGAGGAAATTTTCTCGATAGAATTGAATTACGAAAATACCTCTAAATTGTTTTATTTTTTCCTGTAATTCTGAAATCCTAACTAATTTTACTGTGGAACTGCGTTCGAAATGTAGATATTATGTATTTGTAAAATCTCCTTAAAAAACTTTTTAACGAAATAGCGTAATTTATTTTTAAACATTTTTTCTGTGGCTTAGCGCTACGTTATGACACTTTCCCTCCCACACTGCGGGTCTTTCCGCCTGGAGTAACGGGGACCTTTGCACGGACGAGGTATCGCCTCAAACACATAGAGTACCAATTAAGAAAAGGGCAATCAATAAAAAAAGCACAACGAAAAAAATAATACAAAGATGGTGCATTGGTCGGTACGGGAATACCGACCAATGCACCATCCGATCCGACAACCGATCGCAAAACTTGGTCGCAGGGCTACCTAGGTATACTCACTCACCCCACAGAGTGAGTATACCTAGGTAGCCCTGCGACCAAGTTTTGCGATCGGTTGTCGGCTGGCTGCCCACTAAGCGGGTGAGTTACTGTGGGGTACAAGTTCGGCAACCATGTTCATTTAATGGGATGGCATCTAATCCCCATTGGAGTTGACAGGAGTTTCAGTACGCTAATGAGTTTATCGAAGAGCCTTATACCCGTGTTATCCTGAGTGAGTCAGAAGATTTCTTATTTCTTATCTCAATCTCTGCATTTCTCCGGAATAAACCTTGATCAATGACTAAGCATAATACACGGCTGCCAAAAAAGAGAAAATGTCACGTAAATTCAGGGGGGGGGAGGTCAATTTGTTATCAATACCCAGAGGCAGAGTGCCATTTGAAACAATGAACAGACTCTGTCAATAATTCCGAATATGGAGCACATTCGCCAACTGGCATCAGGCAATTATAACTCCATAAGGAATTAGTAATTTCCATATTTGTGATTTGTGGAAGAGGAATTCGGGCTCGATTCTGCTGTTACGAGTAATGGTGTTGTGAATTGTGATGTTATGAAATAAGCTCGCTTTTTTACAGTTAGCATTAGATTTATTATATGAGCAGCAACCTACTTAAATAGATCTACTCATCCTAAGCAACCAGAAATATCAACACAACCAAAGGGTCAAAATCATGAGACATCATACGACACACAGACAATATGTTATTGTCTGTGTGTCGTACCATTAACCTGCTCAATATTATCCAGGGCGGGTGGATGCTCAGTGTGGAGCTGGATTATGGGATTTCAGTATTTCCTGCGGACGTGAAGACAGTTTTCATTTAATAGAATTAAAAAATATATATCTTACCGTGACTATCTACAATTTAAAAACTTTCGAAGTCATAATAATAATTCTTTATTGCACAGAAAACACAATGGAAAAAATACAACGAACAATATGCAAAGGTGAGCTTATTTCTAAAAAGAAATTTCTTACAGCTAACCTGTGAGGAAAGGAAAAAATATTTATAGAGAGGTAGTCCTAGTGTACAATTAAGATTTAAAAGAAAGAAATTAAGTCAATATACTATCAGATAAATCACAATACATCCTACACATACTATAAAATAAATTAATAGAATACAATAAATACATAGATACACATACATACTATAAGATACCCACTATGCGGAAGAGAGGAGATGCTGTTTCAACTTTTTCTTAAAAGAGAACAAGGATGTGCAATCCCTAATAGCGCAAGGAAGTGCATTCCACAAACGTATTGCCCTTAACCTAAACGAGTGCTCGTAAGCAACAGTGTTGTGCTGAGGAATTGACAAAAGTGACACCGTGTGAGATCTCCGAAGTCTATCCCCAGAGAAAAGAAACTCAAAATGTTCACGAAGATATGCGGGATAGCGCGGATTTCTCAAAATATTGAAGAGGAAGGAGAGAATGTGCATATCACGACGAAGTCGGATCGGGAGCCAGCCTAATTCCCTGCGATATTGGGACACGTGATCGCACTTGCGGAGACCGAAGATAAACCGAATCCCGAGATTTTGAATTCGCTCGAGTTTGTTCAGTAGATCTTCGTTCGTGCTGGCCCAGCAAACATCGGCGTAGTCAATTAAAGGCAGAAGAAGGGTCTGAACTAGCATGATTTTAGTCTGCCTAGGCAAGAAGTACTGCAAACGCCGAAGGGAATGAAAGAATGCAAAGACTCGTCTGCTGACCTCACAAACGTGGGGCGACCACGATAAAAGAGTATCAAAAACAACCCCAAGATTTTTGGCTTTCTTGCTGTACTTGACAATGGTACCGTCATAAAGCACGGGAGCAACTGACCTATGCTGCAACAAATTAAGTAAGTGCCGTGTACCCAGTATCATCGCCTGAGACTTATCCGGGTTGACTAATAGCCCATACGAAAGGGCCATTTCCTGATGTTGTCGAGGTCAGCATTCAAAGCCTCTACAGTCGAAGTCAGATCACACAGGGGAAAATGCCGATAAATTTGAAGGTCATCTGCATACGAGGAAGACAATACATCCGAGATGGAATGGATGAAAACTGAGAAAAGAAGAGGAGAAAGGATGCCATCCTGCGGAACACCAGTAGAGAGCTTGCACCATTCCGTAGTAACTTCTTCAGACTTGATGCGCTGCTGGCGGTCTCTCAGGTAGGAGTCAAACCAGCGAGCCGAGTGTGAAGAGACATTGAGTGTTTTTATGATTTCAACAAGTATATCGAAGTCGACGCAGTTGAAGGCGCTGCTAAAGTCAAGGAGAGTCAGGACTGTGAGCTGCTTCTTATCCATTGCCAGTTGGATATCGTCAGTTACCTTGAGCAGTGCGGTGGTGGTGCTATGCCCTGGCCTAAAACCAGACTGAAAAAGGTTCAGTAAATCCATGGAGGAAAGGTACGAGGACAGCTGGGAGTGGACAATTGATTCAAGGACTTTGGAAAGGATTGGTAGGATGGAAATGGGACGGAACTCTTTGAAGGAGGACGAGTTAGAAGTTTTAGGCAGGGGTATCACTAATGCTCTTTTCCACTGGCTTGGGAAGCAGTACTCGCTCAGCGACGCGTTAATTATATGCGTCATGGGTGGTAAAACATTATCGAGTACACTGAATAGCATCTGAGAGCAGATATTGTCATCACCTACAGCCTTGGACGAGATTTCAAGAATAGCTTTCTTTACTGCGCCAACTCCGACAGACCTGAGGTTGAAAGGTAAGCAACTGGATGTCGTTCTGGTACGCAAGTTACGAAGGGTAGCATCCTTGATACAGGGGTCCATCACGACAGGGGAGACAGCAAAGAATTTGTTGAGACCATTGAGGTCGACACTACCGGCAACTGCGTCCTGGGACTTACCAACACCAAGGGTCTTCAGGAACTTCCAAACCTGTGCAGGAGAGTAACTCTCGATACTCTCGTAGATGTGGCGGCGTTTGGCATCTCGACAAAGACGGGTGCACCGATTACGGAGACGTTTGTATATAAGGAGATTATCGTCCGTCGGATCCTTCTTATATCTACATTTGGCACGGTTTCTCTGGGCCATCAGACCCTTGATGGTGTCGGTAAGCCAAGGCGCAGGGAGATGTTTGACCCTAACCTTTTTGACAGGAGCATGTTTGTCGAAAAAACTTAAGACAATCGAGTTGAAATGCTGGACTTTGTCATCAACGGTCTCACTACAGACGACAGGAGACCAGTCTATAGAAGCGGCGTCAGACTTAAGGGAGCTGAGATCCATACCTTTGAAACTGCGAATATCCAGGAATTTTGCTGCGCGCTTGGGAGGCCTTAACTTGAACGAGAGATAAATCAAATCGTGAAAGGAGAAGGGGGCATTAAGTTGGCCATGCGTAGCAACCTTGGATATGTTAGAAACAATCATAAGATCTAGAAGAGAGGGGGTGCAGTGGGGCTGGAAGTGAGTTGCACTCAAGGGAAGAATATTTTTTAGGGAGCTGATGATAGACTGGAGTTTGGCTGAGCGAACATCATTTTTAAGTAAACAGGTATTGAAATCACCTAGGATAACTGTGTCACAGTAAAGAGGAGATAGATCATTAAGAATGCTTTCAAAAGGATCAAAGTAGTCGATGAGTAGAGAGGGGCTATAGAAGACACCCAGAAGGACCTTATTGTGATGCAGGCATAACTCGAGAAAGAGGTGTTCAGCGGATCCAGAGTACAGACTAGGTGAGTGGCTGATGACTTTGCAAGAAATGTTGGAACGAAGGTAAATAGCAACACCGCCACCAGCCTTACCTGTCCTATCATTCCGATAGAGCCTGTACCCCGGCAGAGCATACAAGGTAGATGGAAGAGAGGGTTTAAGAAATGATTCGGAGATCAGAATACCATGAATGCTCTGATCGCTGAAGGAGTCGATAAGGTCGGCATGACTGGAATGAATGCTCTGAGCATTTATGTGAACGACATTGAAGTTCCTACCGAGGTTGGAAAACACACGTTTGAGGGCAATAGGCAAAACGTCGTTCGTGGACGGCAATCCACTTCCCACGCTATCGGAATCTTCACTATCGGAGCAGGAGAAGTAACTATCACTAAAGTCGTAGGTATTCATATAAGTAAATATCATATAATAAATAAATAATAAAATAAATACAATTAAACCTACTAAAATCACAAAAAATTAAAAGTATCTAAATTCTCAACAATCTAAAAAACAGAAAGCCCGAACCCAGCCATACCCTGGGTTTACATGAGTACAGTATGGAAATAAATACGATATAACAATAGAAACGTTGGCGGGCAGCACAAACAAAAAATAAAATAAAGAGACAGCAAAATAAATCTAAATTCGAACATAAAATGATTACCGTTCGTACCTGTGGTTCGTACCGTCTGGTTGCCCGTCCGTTCCATCCGGCAGTTTGTCCGTCCATACAATAAAAAAAAAAAGATCACAGAACACAAATCGTAATGTCACTATGCTTGACTTGACAATCTTGACATGACATACGAAAATGGTTTGGCGAGCTAAAAAGTGAATCATATCTACCCTTTACGTAAAATAACAATAAGTTACAGGAAATAACCCGACCAAATCACGCGACATAGATTGCACTGCACACGAGTACAACAACACAATAACATTCCACTACTTCTTCTTATTTCCTGCCTTCGTCTGGCCGGCGGCGGCACGCCTAGCGCTGATTTCTCGCTGCTTGCTTGCCGCGGGTGCCGCACAACCTGTCAGCGCAGCCACAGGCACTAGCTCAGCCGGTTTTGGAGTCGAGTCGGCGACCTTTTGCCCAGAAGTCATCTTTCTTTCTTGTTTATTTGTTGTTGAAACTTATGATTTTTTAAGAAAGGCTAATTATCTAAGGACACAGGAAAACATGTTTTATAAAATTTGTATAAAAATAATAAAAATTATATGAATTTAGTGGAAGATTTTGAGTATTTTTCTTCATAACCTTTAATTATCTTATCTTAACCACTGAACAACCAAGAGCCAAATTTTAAGCAAAAATACTACGACCCCATGGTATGTGGACCCCATGTATTCTCAATTTTCGCTCCATACTCCAAACAACCTGCATATTAGGGACCGACCTTGATCTGGTGTTTGAAAAATAAAAATATACAAACAGATTCTGCCGCATATTTCGCCCCCAAAAACCCCTACATAGCAAATTTTCTATGAAAACTTTTAGAACTTTCTAGAACCTATGTATCAGCAGAATAATCCAACCAGCTGCAACCTCGAAAACTAATGCACAAAACGCGAAAGCAATCTGTTTGGAAACGGCAAATGGTTGGGCAACGCGCAACGGTGGGGTGAATTGCATTAGAGCGTTAATGGAAAACACGTAACGTTGATGTATCTGTACATGTGGCGATGCTGTGCTAACGTTGAATTTAGATATAGAATTTATCAGTTCCATCTCCTCTTTTGCATGTCTTATGAGCCGAATGCACGTAGGTTAACTTTGGCTATGGGAAATTGATAAATTTGTATGGAGTTATTCAGAGAATACTGTTGATTCGCGTTTGGAGTAATCATCCTGTAGTATAGTAACACTAGTAGCCCTGTGGGCAGTTGACCTCGCTAACAGTGGGGACTGTGAACCAATTTATAGGTAAGTATTTTAGATTCAATTAAAATCAAGTAGTAAAGTAGCCGCACCAATAACTTTGTAAATTACGTTTTGCGATTTAAAATACAATCTATTGACTTTTCACGAAAATCGTTATAGTCTATTTCACTCACTCTCATGGTCTGTATAGATCCTCTTTACTAATCCGGCTCCTACTTCGAGGAGTCCAAACTTGGTATGTTTTGAAAATATTTCTTATTTGATAACCCACAGGAGAGGTTTCAGAAAAAAAAACCCATACAAAAAATTGATGACGTCATAACTATAAATACATGGTAAGGGAAGGATTTCGTGTTTTTTAAAGTAAGGCTTACGACTATCAATCGATGAAAAACGACGGGACATCTGTGCTATTTCCCCAAAGAATAACGCCATAGCTTAACCATGAGTAAGCATATGCATAATATGTGAGTTGTTCATTTTCAGTTCTAAATTTTTATTTTCTCTCGTTGTTTTTTATTTATTCCGTCATTTATAATACTCCACATAGTTTTTATTACATTACCAGATGTTTTAAATTCTGTTTTTATAAATTAGTCTTTTAGATGTGATTACCTTCAGTAGTTTTTGATATTTCCTATAATAATCAGAAAAGTTTTTTATTCTTTAAAAACACTAAAGTTTTTAAAAACACTTTTAGTGATTTTAAAAATAGTTTATTTTTTCAGGATAGTTTAGTACCTGTAGTAAGCCAATTCTTTCTCAAGTTGTTTTTTATTTTTCTTTTAGGTATTATTCTATTTAAAGTTTTTATAAGTAGAAATAAATTATAATTTTGATTTACAGTATTATTTTCTTTCAGTATGTATATGATTCCAATCAATTTGACTAATTTCTGTTTAAATAAGTTTAAGTACTCGCTTCATTGTAAACCGTGTCGACTTTCACGTGATAGTGGGAGGTTTCAAGTGTAGAGTTGTAGATAGGTGATTCGTTAAGCCGTAATCTTCTACTGATAATATTATTTTATCATCAAAGTGTGTGAATATTAAATCTAGGTACGTTGATGATGTTGGAGTAATATATGTAGGTTCCTTTACACGTTAACATAAACATCCTTCAAAAAAGTTCTAAAAGTAACAAATTCCCAGAATTTATATCGGAATTTATTCTTACACAATGTGTAGGTTCCTTTACACGTTGTGTTAGAATAAATTCCGACATAAATTCTAGGAATTTGTTACTTTTAGAACTTTTTTGAAGGATGTTTATGTTGCAGTCGCCGCCTAATATTACTTTATGTAGATTTAGAATATTTATTTTGTATGAATTTTAATATTATTTTTTAAACGGTCTTAGAATATGTTTTCATCTCTTGTATTCCAGTACATAGTCATTAATAAAATATTTTCTTTGGGAAGATAAGTTGCACATGCTTCTATCACATATTGTATAGAAAGTTCGCTGATATGTTGGATTTCTTCGCTCTTAATTTGGTCTTGGAGTAGGATATAGACATCGCCTCCTGTTCGTTTCTCTCGACAACAGGAAGCTTTGCGATTTTATAACCGTTGATAGATATCAGGTCCTGTTTATGTTGGGTTAGCCATGATTCCGAGATACATAAGGTTTTATAAATCGGGTTCTGATCGTTGAAGCTTTCCAATTATACAGACTTTGGAGATTTTGCTATAATACATTAAAATGGTCTAGTTTTTCGAAAAGAATGACTATGGCTATAGCTGTTTCGGTATTCTGTGGTTGTTGAAGTTTGTTGGTTTGTATTTGTTGTTCTTTATTTTTCAGTGTAGATATTTTGCCTTCTATATATAGTTAATTATTTCTTATTACCGTGTTTAACCCTTCTTAACGAGACGTTAGTATTTCTTGTCGCATTTTATTTCTTTCTTCGCGTGCCTTTTCATCTAAGAACTCGGTCACCGATCCAGTTCCTTGAAAATAATGGGTGTTTTCTATTAAATATTTTGTCATTTTTTTCCTTATCAATTCAATAACCAGCGGTGTGTTATAATTTCTGTTCATTTTCCGACTCTATATGTGTCTTTAGTGTAGCCTGTCAGGTCTAGATGTAAGATTTCCCAAAATAAATTGATAATTTTCTTCTCTACATCATTGTCATGCTCTATAAAATTTTCTGGTAGGCAGTGTTCTGTTAATCTTCTTCTTCATGTTTTCATGTGCTGTTGGTACCGTGGATATTGATCTATGGTGGGATAGATTAGTTTCCAGTTCTTTAATTTCTTGTTGCCGGGTTTCATTATTTTTTTCCAGGGTTTCTATTTTTTATATATTTTGCCTTATTTATAATCTCTCCTTTTCTCAGAGCGTTTTGTTCTAATAGCGTGTCCATTTTTTCTTTAAATTCCTGTTTGATTTTAGTAAATATTTTATTTATTTCTACTTGGAGTTATTTTGGAGTTCCAAGATAATAGACTTATTATTTTCTTTTAATTGTGAGTTTACAATTTCTTTCAGGTTTTCCAGTGTTAATTCTATTTGGTTATGGGTGTTTAGGGTGTCGTCTTTTGGTAGTGTATCTCTTAGAGTACTCAATTGTTCAGAGCTTGTTGATTCATTATGTATTATAGCTAGATTTCTTGTTATGTTATTTTGAGATATATTTAGTCGTTTTTGGGGATTTTCTAAGTCTTGTGTAATGGGTCTAATTGGATGGTTTAAATTGCCATCATTTGGTGACTTGGACAGGCATAACGGGCATGACCATCACTTTTTTTGTTCAGTATCCATTATATTATAAAAACTTGCTTCTGAAACTCCAGCGCATTGTAAGTCATATTTTTGGGTTTTGATTTGAGGAACCGTCTATAAGGGAGTATTTGATTACATCTTGCGCACTTTTCTTCCATCTAGTGATATTGATAGGAAGCACCGAATCTGTTCCTTTAGTCGGAATAAATAAAAATTAAAAATGTCTGTTGTAAATGTCTCGAAATCAGGAACAAAAACAAAAAGAAATTTGCCGCCGCGAGGAACTGAAACCGGATCTTGTGTGTGGTAAGCAGCGGATCACTTTGTCGCCTGGCACCAACTGCCTGTAACGGTGTCGCGAAATTGTATTAATACTAGTGAGGCGATCACGTGACCTTGCAGCAATGATAGACAGACGGAGGTGATCGATGGTCGCCTTTAGTGGACTTGGCACTGACACAGTCAAAGTAGGTAACAAATAAGCTCATATACCTCACGCCACGAGTTATGAACGGTGGCCTTGGCGCAGTAGTCACTTTTCAATACCTGAGGGGTAACCACAACGTCTCACGCCGATTCAGATTAGGTAACTAATTTGATCCACAAAATTACCGTGACCGTCTTAAAGCAAGTCTTGGTATTAGGTAAATAAAGGTATTAGGTAAAATTTCGGGGCTTCCTGGTACAGGTATTTTTTACTTAAAAGGAAGCCCTAATCAACTTGTAATCTAAAATTAAGTTTGTTGGTGAATAAAGCTTTTTGTATTTTTGTATATTTTGTAAAGCCCATAATGGGGAATTGTAATGAAAATGGTTGCCATTTCCATTTAGGTTCTTGTTTTGAACCTAATTTGAATCTGAAAAAGATTGTGGTAACCCCCCTGTACATATGCGCAGTAATTCCGCCAACGTCGCCCAGCGCTCATAATACGTGGCGCGAGGTATAGTTTGTTATGAAGTAATTTAGTAAAGTTGTAGCAAGTTTGTAACATGTTATCTTTATCAATTGTGTTTATAATTATCATTTTCAAGCAATTGTCCACTGATATTTACTGTTGCACTGTTTATTTTATTTGTTTGTTTAATGCCATTTTATCACTTAAAGTCACCGAAACAGAAACGTTTCTATATAGTTTTTCGCTTTGTCCTTACAATAACACTGAACTTAGTTGTTATTTCTCATTGTTTATATTTTTTATTTAATTCACTCACATAGCGATAATTTTTGCGATATTTACGTAGCAGCGCCCTCTCGCGAATACTGCGACACAAGTGCATAGTGCTGTGTAAGCATCCAAATTCATATATATGTATAAATGTACAGAAATTCGTATTAAACGATCCCTCCATTTTTTATTAAATTATATTATTAAATATATTAAATTCATATATAAATGTACAGAAATGCGTAATAATAATAATACCTTGGACACTATTTAGATACATTGATCTAGCCCCAAACTAGGATTCCCTGTATCTTGGGTACTAGACAACGATACACATACTTATAAAGATAAATATTATACTTAGATAGATAAACAACAATGACTAGGGTACAAACATCCGTTCTCATCAAACAAATATTTGCCCCCACCGGGACTCGAACCCGAGAACCTTGGCTTCGTAGGCAGGGTTACTACTCGGCCATTCGGGTCGTCGATTGTAATAACGATTGTATTTCATGGTACGTTTTTACGCTTCTCTTCTCGTCGCCGATTCCGTGCACCCCTCGCACCACCATCAGATCCTCACATATTTCAAGCCTGAGGCCCTGTTTCACAACTTCCAGCTAAGCCCTATGTGACAGATAAATAATGATATCACGATTATCTGTCACATTACACTAAGTTCGCGCTATTCGCTTAGGCCTTCATACTGCACTTCAGCCGCGCGACACGGTGGCACACTTGATTCATTTCGAAAATTAATTCCAACGAGGAAACATGATTGTTTGTCGGACGGAAATGTAATTACTTAAATAACATATGGGTGCATATGTGCGTTTGCACCTCTTTGTCAGTCTCGCGTAGAGATTTAAGGCCGGTATTAAAACTATTTATTATTTAACTAATAGTTTTAATACCGACTGACTGATGGTGTTTACCATCTGTGCACATTTAACCGCACACGTGCGGGCAAACCCGTTTTGGTCGGGGGTTTGGGTTAGATGAATCTTTTGTCATAACTATTTGAGTTTAAATTAAATTAGCATTGTTAGTTTCTTGCGAATTTTTAAATAGTTCTGCAGATGGATTTCCCGATGATATTTTCTATGGGAATCGAAAAAAAAATCTATTTATATAATCATAATGGTTCTGAAACTTATATTGTTCTCGGTTTGGATATAATTTCTAACTCGGTCAAATGTATGAAAATATATTTTTTTATAAGTTAAACTATAAAATATTTTAAATGGAAATTTTAGAGCAAAACATATTTTATTTGTTTTAGATAACTAACTACCTACCTAATTTCAATTCTCAGTTTGGATATAATTTCTAAGTACTCGGTCAAATGTATGAAAAAAAATATATTCATAGATAGTAAAACAATGAAATATTTTAAATGGAAATTTTAGAGGAATACATATTTTATTTGTTTTGGAAAATCATCATCATATTAGGTAGGTAACCTACCTAATATGATGATGATTTCCATGTTAATTATAGCCGCGCGACTTCAGCGTGGCTGTCGCGCGACTAGAGTTGTAAAAGAGCCGTTAAACCCAAAAGTGTATGGTTAAATGCTCGCTACTATGCCTATTGGGCAGTTAAATCGGTTAGTTATATATATATATATATATATATATATATATAAATCCCGCAACCTATTTGGCGTCCTTTTACTTTGCATTATTATGGCATCCACCAGATGACGTTGACTTATTGAAACTTTTTGAATGTATACTGATACATTGAACCTATCTGACGACAGCAACCATCTTTTTTTTATTATAAACTCTAAAATGTTGATATACAAATATATGTATATTGCCAATCACTATGCAACCAATCTCAACTCCCTTCCATAATAACATCAAAAGGACATCCGCCGTAAATTTTAAAATAATTTTTACATTATCGACTATATAACGTCCACGTGTTTATGCGACGTTGCCAAACTTCCAATAACTGCAAGCATACAAATTTAAGAGACGCTTTACTACAAGAGACAACGGTCTGATTTGCTTGCAAAGCTTAGAATGCAAAAACAATCCCAGAAACATGTGTTCGACGGACAGAAACAGAATCCCATTAAAAGCACCATATCGAATGAAAGACTATGCGGGCAGTGTGGGGTGCTCTAGAAGACAGCAAGCTGGATAGATATTACGAGCCGAGCAGACGGCGTAGGCGGATGAAGGAGCCAAAACAACAAAACAATATGAAAATAACATTATTTATTGATGTTATAAGATCACTGAACTGTTAAACCTAAACAGTGAAATAGAAAAATAAACGTAGGTATTATTTAAACAAGTCCCATACATGTTTTGAAAGATTTTTGGCTCCTTTGTCCCTAAAAATTTAAAACATTTAAAAAATCTACCATATTCGGACGCAAAACCAAATACGGTGTGAATTTTTTATCCCATCTGGCATCCGTATATGTGTCTCAAAAATATGCAGCCTGGAATTAACGAACACATATTTATTACTAAGTTAGTAACATTATTTTTATAACGGAACCACAACTAATGCGCTACAAAAAATAACACAAAGATTATTGTTTACTGAAATATTAAAACAAACACATATATGGGCGCTAAACTAAACACGATATCTACGATTTTGATATATCTGGCGTCCGCATATATGTATAAATCTTTTAAATAAATAGTCCTTCTAGAATTAATTAATTCACATTTGTCACAAAGTGACAGTAAGCACAACAAAAGCATAATTAGGGCACTACAAAACATTACACAAAGGTTATTTTTTACTGAAATAACAAACAAAAAACATATATGAATGCCAAACTAAACACAGTATGAATAATTTTCAAATATCTGGCGTCCCAATATATATCTGTTGTTGTTTCATTCATTCTGGGTAGGCATAAAGCTTATCATCGTTTTTGTTTACTCTTGACTTCATAAGTCTTCTATAAATTCTTGCATAGCCTTGACAAATTATTACCACTACTCATTGAAATGTGAGGGTAGCTAACACATTTTAATACACAAGAGAGATTACGAGGATCAATAAATCCGGATCGTTCAGTAGAGCCTTCTATTACTTCTCACTTTTACCAAATTACCTTCCTTGCCACATTATCATACTTTTCCGTCACATTACCACAGTAAACGAATTAAGAAAATTAACAAAGAATGTCAAAACTATATCTGCATTAAAAATATGTACAGTAAAGTACGGTCGCATGAATTAAGAATTTTGCACATTGACTCCTAGCTACTTGTATCTTTCACTCGCGCGTAAATGATATCGTCTTCATGCTCACAATTGAACTGTGCGAGCGCCACTCCAATATAATTTACGCGTGAGCGAGAGAGACCAGTAGCTAGGGGTAGATGTACGAAATTCCTTCTGCTCGGCGACCGTACTTTAGTAGAGAATTTAGGATGTGATTCGGCTACTGTCGGATAAAATCAGAACAATTCGTGTTACAGAAAAATTGTGGTAAATTATAATATTTTTTAAATTAAAAGTGCTGTTGACTTCATCAGCAGAAGTAATACAATGGTGTTTCTGACTCATTCTCACCAAATTAAAGAAATACATATTAGACACTTTCCAAAGATAAAACGATGACTGAAATTAATTTTACCTCACAAAGAAAACAATGATAATCCACATACCATTTTTTAATGAAAAAATGGCTTAAGAAAGCTGAGAAGAGTACGGGTGAACTATTAATTAATAATTTCATTCAGCGGACGATCTCCCATAGATATTGAAAAATATTGTGGTCTAAAGGAGAATACAGCCCTGTCTAGTCAGAGATAGAAGAATATTGTCATTACGACAAATCTCATTACTGTGATATATTAGTTTTCCATTGCATTCCTTTTGTGCCTTTTCTATGTCTTCCACTGATCCTGGCCGAATTTGCCTCTTGCCACCATTAACAAAAATGAATTGGATTGAAATTGTTATTATGATGTTCCAATGAAACCTACTATAACAATCACAAAATGATCATTATATATTGAGGTAACGCTTATTTTAACTTGATTCTCAACTTTGGCTTATCTTTTCTTTTATCCGCAAAAATAGTAAACCTTAAAAAAACGGATTTCTGCGGAAAATCAAGATTTGATAGCTTAGGCATTTTTCAAAATTTTATTTTCCAGGCTATTATTGTGGAAGTGTATTGATTTTAGTGTGACAATGCGCTAAGGCAGACAATTTAGTAAAAGTGAAAAGTAATGGAAGGCGAATGAATGATGCGGATTGATTGTTCCTCGTAATTCCCTAGAGCATTGAAATGTGTGAACGACCTTCACATTTCAATGAGCTGTAGCAGTAGTTATGTACGAGCTTATATTTGTTTTGACATATAAGTAATGACTAATAATATATCTGATGAAATAGATAGTAATCAAAATGTAAGCTGCACAAAACCAAACGTTTAAGAGAGCTGCAAAAGTGATATAAGCTCTCAGTATAATTTAAAACAAATGACATTTAATATTCGTAGCATTAACAGAAACTTTGATGATGTTATTTATCATTGCACTGAAACGAATGGATATTAATATGGACTTCATGGTATTTAACCAAATAACATTTGAACAGTAATTCTTTTATAAGGCAAATAGAGAGTTACGTCAATTTAACTCCACCAAATACATAAATAAAGCTGGTGAAGGACGGTAGGAATTGCTGACGTATGAACCTGACGTAAAAGATGTTAATGGCGTGGTTGTAGACATCAAAAATGGGCCCAAGGTCATCGGGACCTATCGCACACTCTCAATATGCAACGTTGACGATGAACGTTGGCTTCATCTTATCCGTAGACATTCTACTTGAGTCGTTAAAGATAAACTCTTTCATCATATTTGCAGGGGACATAAATATCAACATAATGCCATATGAAGATGATAGCCGCAAAATATAAAACCTGTGTCGCCTAGACGAGCATGGACAGGGGCTGGAATAATCCAGCCAATACAAAACCAACTAGGATGGAAAACTGCCTCGATCACATATTTAAAAGGACTAGGTATGGGGCGGAATCCGCGATATTTATTGACCAGCATTACCAATCATGATATTGCCATGGTTTTAAGCACACCAAAGCATCGTGAGTATGAAATCGTCACGAAAAAAAAGTAAACTATGATGCAGTCAGAAATTACCTGGGACTGGAAGACTGGAAAGCAGTCATTAACACTGAAAGCCGTAGAGATTTTCACATCAATTCTCCAAACATAGATGTTGCGAAAAATACTTCATAGATGAATTAGTAGATCGAAACTCAACTTGAAGCCTTGAATTACGCCCGGTCTCCTAAGATAAGCTGTACTTGGAACAAATAAAGGATAGCAATAACAATTTACTCAGGGTCACTTACTAAAGGTACTAAAAACGATCTGTAACACCGACTCAAAACAACTCACGAAGCTAAAGAGCTAGAAGACAGCCAGGGCAATCCCAAACAGTTATGGAAACCTATCAGATAATATGCTTCCAAACGCCTATACAAAAGAATTCACTGGAACTGCTCGACATTAAAAATAGTGTCAAGGCCTTTCTCAACAAATACATTGCTAAACCACATGACCCTAAACAACACTCTTTCTTTACTCTACAGACGACACAGCGGTGATCCAACTCCTGACAACTTCAATAACTTGCTCATCAAAGTCATAGCCCATAAAATAGTAAAGGCGCTCTCACAAATTTTCAACTTGAGTCTTGTGATTATTAATATGCAAATTCAAATTCTTAATAAAATTAATCCATATGATAGGATATCACAACCTAAAATATATCTTAAATAAAAAAATCCACTGGCGTATTTCTGGAAGCATGGAAAATAGCCAACGTGTCACTTTTTCATAAAGGTGGATCTAAAACCGATGTGAGGCACTAAGTACCAATCTCGCTCCTGAACACAATGTCGAAGATGCTTGAGAAGTTGGTAAACAACCGCCTTATCGACTACCTAGAGAAGCTGAGATTACTAGCTGGTAGACAATTTGGTTTCCGCAGAAACAAATCGACTGGAGATGCTACCACTCTACTCACTAACCTAGTAGCTTCGCATATAGACTTAGGTGAGAGATATCTTAGTATTTTCTGGCCTAGTGAAGGCGTTCAACACTATCTCCATACCAATCCTGTTACAAAAGTAGAACGATTAGGCATTGGAGGGTTAACACTAAAGTGGTTGAGGAGTTACCTATTGGAAAGGAGACAGTGTCTTAGGATCAAGCCCAGCTCAGAGACGAAGGACGCAGCATCCTGGGTCCCACGTTTTTCGTTATTTATATAAATAACCTTCTACATCTTCGCGTCCTGGATGCCTAGATCTTTTGGTATGCCAATGGCAAAGCCATTCTGTTCCATGGAAAATCCTGGAATAGTGTTTACAGAACAGCCGAGTCAGGGTTAAGACAGGTGGTGATAAAAAATTAAAACATGAATCTTTTGAGACACTCGGCGAACAAAATCCCACTTATTTCAATTTATACAGCTTTGTGTCAAACCAGTGGCGGTTTTCCAGGGGAGGCAACTTAGGCTGCGCCTCACCTCTCACTATGCACCCTACCTACCACCTACATCAAAATACAAATACATAAATACACTTAGTGTACGGTACAATATTTTTTGATTAATTAATCTATAGTATAAAAACTAGCCTACTTCAAAATTGGATATCCTGCCGAAATTCCCGCGATCATCGCTGCACCGAAAACCATTTTTATTTTACCCACCCGCGGCGCGACCTTCTGTACGTAGCCCATAGCACACAATTTGCTTTGGCTATTTGGACTGCTGTAGCTTGTTTGTAAAATTGTCTAGTGCCTCTATAGCATTAGGCAACAGAGATTTTACAAATTTAACGGGACGAATTAGGAGAAGGAATCAGAGTCGTTTTTTGATGAGTCCTGGTTAATCATTATATTGGTACGAGGGGCAGAGAGGCGCCTTCAGTCCAGCGTTTCAAAATGACTTAAAGAATGGTAGGAAAACGTTCATCCGTTCATTTCAAAGCTGGTGGTATGATCGTTATATTTGGCTATGCGGAAGTACCTAATTGCAAAAATTGTATTGCTGGCCGTGCGTTCTTTTGAGCCGTCAAAAATCTACATTTTCATTTAATGGATATTCGGATTTAAAAAATATATAGCGGGCTCTAAAAATTCACGATGAATCACAAGAACACTTTTAAAATTTCAAAGCGCTCAAAATGTTAGAGAAAAATGTTTCCATCTTGGATGCAATTGACATGTTACGTTTCATGAAATCGAATAATATTGACGAAGTTGACGAAATTTAACTCTCACGTTGCTGGTGACCAGTGTTTCAGTAGAACGTCATTTTTCATGCCTAAAACGAATAAAGACCTATTTGCGAAATTCTAATGGACAAGAGAGACTTTCTGATCTAGCATTGCTATCAATAGAAAAAGAGCTTCTACGTAATTTAACAACTCAAAACGAAACTTTTTACGACCGGGTAATTGATACATTTGCAGAAAAAAAACAACGCAATATTGAATTAAAATTAAAAATCTGATAGTTTCAATTGCAATCCACAATCCGCCTTTAAGAACTATCTATGTTTAAAATATCTCAATTATTATTTTTATTTAAGAACTTACTAAATATATCTATGCATATTTGTGGATTTTTATATATTTGTAATCTCGATGATGACATGACAAAATTATCTATCATAATGACTGTGATATGAATGACAAAATGTCTGACTGAGAGATTTTTATCTAATAAGTATGCTGACTATACACTTACACATACATCGTCACTTAAGTTATTAGACGTTAAGATCGGTGAAAATAGAACGTTTATTTTTAATATCTTAAACTTTCCATAGTACGGAGCCCTATGTCCGTAAGTATGATCCGCACTTGGCCATTTTTTCTATTGGGCGGCGCGGCGCCTCAGTAAGTATTGAGGGCCAAAGCCGCCACTGTGTCAAACATGCCTAAATAACATGCATATGTAGTGGCTTGACCAGGGATAGCGCTTCACCATCTAGCGCGACACTTTCTTTCGTGTCACTGCCAAGGCATTGTATAAGTAGCTGTATTATAACTCTGCAGTGGAGGGCTTGGAAAGCCAAACTGGTTGCGAATTAAGTACGTACGGGTTGCGTAATTTATAGGCACAAAGGTACAAGTAAAATTATCTTTTTTTTCTAGAGATCTCGAACCTTCTTTCGACAACGATGAAATAGTCCTTTTACGGCGATATTTATTTTTCTCCATCTACTTTTTTTCAAGTTTTCTTAGCTTCCTTGAGATAACACTTCTGTTTTCATAATCTTTTCGTTGCGGCATGGCGAAGTTTTAACTTACTTTTTAGAAATCGAAAGATGCTTGCTGAGTGATCGAAACTAAAAATGTGAATGCCGAACGACCGATGTCGGAGGCGCAGGAGGAAACGAAAAGAAAACACCATTACCCTCAAATACAGTGTTGAGTAATGACCGCTGGATGCGCTACTACATAGTATTATCTCTTTTTTTAGGTTACTCAATTCTTCAGATGGAGCCTTCGTATAATAATGATAGAACTTCACGTACGGGTACTTACCAGGACCATATTTGCACGCCGTATCCCTGATTTTTCCTTTCCATCTACTTAACAGGATCCAAAATACCCATAATTTCGCATACAATCCCTTTTAGGAAACAAAATAAGAGTTTGAAAGAGTTTGTGTTGTCGCTGAACTCAATTTGAAATAATTTTCTATTATTTAATTACGCATGTTTGAGCTGCAATAATTATATTACCTACTTTTTTCCCTGCCTTCTATGTACCTATATAATAAACCGTCTTGTTTGTATAACTTTTAATGAATTATAAAGTATCCCATAGGACAGGCCCTGAGTAGTTTGGGTTCCACCATTTATTATCTAATTATAAAACATCTTATTCATGATCAAATGTTAAGTTAAATGTTCCTAGGTTACTTAATTCTTTCACACATTAAATAGTGTCTAAAGGGAGAGGCAGATGGGCCTTAAAACACAGGTTTATTAAACTTAGTTTAAGGTTCCAATGTAGCTTTCATCTGTATATTACTTTGGTGAATAAATTTCATTTTCATTTTAATTTTCATCTAGACATTGTATATAGTATCTAAACATGTATTTCTTTATGTTTTTTCACAATTACTTCCAAGGCAAATAAATTATTATGAACGCAAACTTCGAAATCAAGGAACACTTCAATCATATTAAACTGTGGAGTATGTAGGTACGTAACTCCACACGCTCCGATAAAAAAATCAGTATGGACGAAGTTTGGCAACGTCTCATTCTTCGAGCGGACGTCAAATGCGGCCTATCATGAAAGTGTTTCTTGCGACTCTAGCGCCACTGTAATTTGATGGGGAAAATAGCAGAGCTATAGAAATGTACAGTCAAGGCATACTAAGGACAAAATGACGTCCGAGTAAAAAAAAAATCTTAACGTTTCTGTGATGTGCTTCAACAGTAGAAGCGATTTAGACCTATTGCCGATGTGACGTCCGTATACCGGACGCCGAAAGCAGGTGGACGCCACATCATATGCAAAAAAGGCCATAGTGGACGCCAAATAAATACCAAGATATATATATATATATATATATATATATATATAACTAACCTATTATAATAAGACGATATATATATATATCGGCAGTTAAGTCGGTTATATATATATATATATATATATATATATTTAACTTTCCAATAGGCATAGTAGCGAGCATTTAACCGTACACTTTTGGGTTTAACGGCTATAGTACAACTCTAGTCGCGCGACAGCCACGCTGCAGTCGCGCGGCTATAATTACCATGAAATCATCCGCTTCTAAGCAGCGCGGCAGTCATGCGACTATCGCGCTGCGTAGTGTGGAGGAGCACTAAAAACTTAGTTGTAGTTCCCGCCCAAGTAGTTAATGCAACTTAAGTTTAACTAATTAAGTCATAACATTGAATAGTCCAAGTAAACCTTGGTTTATTAGATTCTGAGCTTCCGCGGTCACTTGCCTGATGATAAGTTTCTCGTAATTTTCAATCGCAACTTCAGACGACGTATAGCAGATGCGAGGGAACGACACAGCGAGAGAGAATATTATTCACTTGGTCGAATGCTCAAAGAAGGCTCATACATGCAATACAAAAGTCATCTCCGACCAACTCATATTCAACATAACTTCCTATCAACAGTACGGAACTTTCAAATCAATTCAAATGTCTGTATTACTGTAGATATTTACAAATACTTAGCAAACGTCATTTTTTGCCTCTACATTGGACAACTGTGGGAGAAGAAAGGCGTAGAAACTGCCACAGATTGATTTTTAGGGTTCCGTACCCGAAGGGTTCCAAACGGGACCCTATTACTAAGACTCCGCTGTCCGTCCGTCCGTCCGTCCGTCCGTCTGTCACCAGGCTGTATCTCAAGAACCTAGCTAGCTAGAGAGTTGAAATTTTCACAGATTATGTATTTATATTGCCGCTATAACAACAAATACTAAAAAACAGGATAAAAGAAATATTTAAGGGGGCTCCCATACAACAATTCTATCAATACCACATACAAACTTATGGATGCACCTGGTTACGTACATGGAGTGTGAAAGTAACCGCACCAATAACTTTGTAAACAATATTTTGCTGTGTAAAATCCAAACTATTCATTCCACACCATCGCTTCCATTGAACGGTGGTACGGAACCCTTCGTGCGCGATTTAGACTCGCACTTGACCGGTTTTTAGATCTCTTTTAAAAATTGCGTGTGCTCAACTAATACAAGTTTAGTTTGGTTATTAGCGTCTTCCTCACAAAGGCAGCAGCCTGGGCAGCCATTGGACAGATCTCTTTTCTCTGTTCAACAGATCTAGTCGCCTCTATTTCTAAATAGACGTAATTCTACCATAGACAAGGCGTGTCTTTGACAGATACATAAGATCTGCCTTTTTCCTGAATAAGGGAAGGAAGTAATTGAGGGTTACCGCATTCACCTCTCGAAGGGTAAGCCCAATTGAATTGCGCCAAGAGAGTTCTAATCCCGACTGAGAGGTAAAATACCTCATGAATGTTAGTGTGACGTCACCTCTGGTTCCTACGATCCTAGTGTGTGGCCAAATATAATGACGACCCAAATGGCCGAGTCGGCAGTGACCCTGCTTACGAAGCCAAGGGTCCCGGGTTCGATTCCCGGTGGGGGTAAATATTTGTTTGACGAGAACGGATGTTTGTACCCAAGTCATGGTTGTTTATCTATCTAAGGATAATATTTTTCTATATAAGTATGTGTATCGTTGTCTAGTACCCAAGATACAGGGAATCCTAGTTTGGGGCTAGATCAATGTGTGTCAATAGTGTCATAGGTATTATTATTATTATTATTATTATTATTAATGTTAGTAGTCCGTGTAAACATAGCGTCATGCCTTGTTCCCATTCGACGACCTCTGTTGCGCAGCGGTTGTGGCTCTGTTTACCATGCGAGAGGTTTCGGGTACGATCCCCGGCTGGGGGTAGAAAAAATATATCCCAGGTCTTGGATGTTTGTATGTGTGTGACGTCACTGTTTCTGGTACCCAAGACACAGGGTATCCTAATGTGGGGCCAGAAGCAATGTATGTGCCTGTATGTAAATGTTTATGTTGTTAATTGTTTATTCAAGGTTGCAGAGGCATTATCTCACCAACGTTTAGTCGCTATTAAATAGTCCATTGTGTGCGACAGGGGCTAATCCATCACCGTAGCTTTCAAGATTTTAAGGTTTCCATCATCGTTAGAACATCCGTATAGTATCATGGGTATATGACCAATTGGCCATCAAAGGATTCGAACCAGCTTCTCCTTCGTGAGAAGCGAGCGTTATACTCTGAGTTCTTGAAATTTGAGTCCCTGTAAATGTTTATGTAATCGCCATTTCCCAACGATAAAACAACGTCTTCGCTTTCAAGAGCTTGTACTTCATATAAAGCACTTCGGCAATAAATTCAAGGCGTCAATTCCAACAATTGTTTGAAATTCCGCACGAAGCGGTGAGGCACTTAACTTCTTCCAAACGGTCTATTCCCGTTTCATATTCAACCATTGCAAATTGTTGGATGAATTGGGAATGAAGGATACATCGGTGATGCTCGTAGAGGTCCTCACATATGAAATTGGCGTTACGCCGTACTGGCCACTTTGATCTCAAATACCTCCTCCAGCGTTAGGAATTCCAAATTAAAATTTATATAGCTATTTACTCATGTATTTGTGTTTCTAAAATTATAATTCATTTGTTTTTTCCTCAATTTTTTTTTTCTTGTGTCACTCAGCTTACAAAATGGAAAACTTGAAATATCGCGTTATTTACGAGTATGAGTTCTACCGTGGCACCAGTGCTGCAGAAACGGCTCGAGGGATTAATGATGTGTAGGCGACGGTGTCGTAATAGAAAACACAGTGCGTTTTTGGTTCTAACGTTTTCGTTCTCGAAATTTCGACCTGCAGATCAAGCCCCGTGGACGGCCGGAGGCCAAAGTTGATAATGAAGAATTGAAGGCTATTGTGGAAGCGGATCCATCGCAAACCACGTCCGAGTAAGCTGCAGGCTGCGGTGTTAGTGATAAAACTGTTTTAATCCACTTGAAGCAAATTGGGAAGGTGGAAAAGCTTGAAAGGTGGGTACCTCACGGACTGAGTGAAGCAAATCAACAAACGCGCGTTGACTGCTGCGTTGCATTACTCACCCAGCACAGTAATGAAAGGATAATAAATCGAATCATTACCTGTGATGAAAAGTGGATCCTGTACGATAATCGGAAGCGCTCATCGCAATGGCTGAACCCTGCCGAACCAGCCAAACCATGCCCTAAGCGAAAATTGACTTCAAAAAACTTACTTGTGAGCGTTTGGTGGACTAGTGCTGGTGTCGTTCACTACAGCTTTCTTAAATCTGGCCAGACGATTACGGCAGATGTCTATTGTCAGCAACTGCGAATCATGATGGAAAAGCTAGCTGCTAAACAACCGAGGCTGGTCAATCGCTCTAGGCCACTGCTGCTTCATGATAACGCTAGACCACACACTGCACAACAGACGGCTACCATATTAGAGGACCTTCAATTGGAATGTATAAGACATCCACCGTACTCTCCGGACCTTGCTCCAACAGATTACAATTTTTTTCGAAATTTGGATAACTTCTTGAAAGGGAAAAAATTCTACTCCGATGGGGCAGTCCAAACCGCCTCCAAAGATTTAATAGATTCCCGCCCGATTGTATTTTTTTAGTAAAGGGATCGAAGAAATACCTATGAGATAGCAATGGTACATACTTTGATTAAATAAATATATCATATTAAAAAAAAAACGACTATGTTCCTCCCATGCAAAACGCCAATTTCATATGATAACTAATATATGACTGAAATGTATTTTTTTCTGAATCTTTGTCATCCTGACATTTTATCTAAGCCATACTTTTATTATTTAGTCCCCATTTTTTGTATTAAGTTGGAAATAAAAATGCTCAATGCTCAACTCAATAAATCCGGTTAGTTCACATAATTACCGGTAAGTATTCATACTAACCACAGATTTTGGTGAATGTAATAAACATAGCCAAAATCAGTCTGATTAACTACTTTAACCGGTTATTGTTAATTCACCAAATATCACCAAGAGGGTTTTGTGATAGTAATAAGACACCCTCATCTTGCGTGATATTATATTATTATGATACGAGCCGAAGGCGTGTAAACTGTTTTAATGCCCTTCATTATGTACCAGTCACATAAACTATTATTATCAAATACGGTTGATTAAAGATAAAATAAAACGATGTGATAAATCTTGCTGAATTTATTATCTATTATTTATTATTTATTATCGATATTGGTAAGAATGAATAATAGCCGGTTAGTATGCGTAATTAATAACCAAATCATCATCTTGACCGTAGCATATACACGAATACCCTGAGTCAACTTATGTTCAGTTTAACAGATAAAAATGACAACAATGTTATATTGACATATTTATACAACATATTTATATCCGACTTTGGTCAGACAAAAGGTAGTCTTTATCTTGCTATAGCTTTATCCTAATTAGTCCGAAAGATGGTACTAGAGTTGTATTTAGTAGTAATACAAATATTGATACAAATGATACTGGTCTATAAAAAATGCCATTTCAACAAATTTTAATGGTAAGCACTACTTAAAGTTTACACATCAAAACATGCATCAAAGAACTTGTTTTCGAATTATTTCTTATTTATTCTGACACCGATGATATTTGAATAAGAGAACACTGGTTAAAATAAAAAATTATACCTTTTGACAATAATTAAAAATGACATTGTCAGTTGCAACAATAAAAAGCCTGCTGATATAGGTGGTTCTTTATATTTAAGTAAAACAGCGGAAGGATGTTCCTGCACTTATTGTAGAAAGACAAATAGAGCTACAGATGTAGTGAATAATCCTTTCCTTTCGTATTTTCTCGGAAATGTTCGTTTTTGTCTTACTATTTCACTCGCACTCAGTACCCATCGAGGCAACGTAGGGAACGGTCGCATTGCAAGAGGAAGTATCTACACTGGACAGCAAATAAACCGAGCCACCCGCTACCTACCTACAGAAAGTGCGTTTCATGGTGATTAAAATGAAAGGAAACTCATTGGGTTTAATCAATATTTCAGTGTTTATTAAGGATTTTACAAAGAAGAGTCGTTTTCCAGTCGTGACAATCGTTAGTAATGATAAAGTGAAAAAAAAATTAAAGCCAAAAACAAAGATAAAATCAAAAAAAAGTTTTTGATCAATATTCCGTATTCCCTCCCCTTGCTCGGATAACTGCCAGCATCCTTGTATTCATCGACCTTACGAGCCTGACGATAAAATCTTGAGGAATTGTATTCCACTCCTCTTCAATTGCGATTCGCAGCTCTGGAAGCCTTGTTGGAGCAGGTACCCGGGCTCGAACCCGACGTTTCAGCTCATCCCATAAGTGTTCTATCGGATTCAAGTCCGGGCTTCGAGCTGGCCAGTCCATCGTACGAATGCTGACGTCGCGTAGATACTGGGTCACCACATGAGCAACATGAGGCCGTGCATTATCATGCATCAATTGCATATCCTGTCCGATATATCCTGCGTAAGGTACCACATGGTCTGCGAGGATTTCAGTAATGTAGCGATGAGAAGTCAGTCCACGTGTACGGCCCGTCGGTTCGATGAAAACTAACGCCGTATGTGCTGTTAACGAGATGCCGCCCCAGACCATTACAGATCCTCCTCCATAAGCAACAGTTTCCTCGATGCAACACTGAGAATAACGTTCTCCAGGGTGACGATATACTCTCTGACGTCGATCACTTCCATGTAGACTCACCCTGGTCTCATCAGTGAAGAGTACATTACTCCACTGCTCTAATGTCCAATCCCTATGCTCTCGAGCAAATTCAAGTCGTGCTCGACGGTGTGCTACCGTTAATGCTGGGCCTGTTGCAGCTCTTTTTGGGGTCAGGTTCCGTTCAGCAAGTCTCCTTCTGACGGTATCTGAACTTATGACCACTTGGCGTTCGTCACGCAGACTTTGTTGGACTTGAATTGCGTTGAGGTGGCGATTTCGCAGAACAGTAAGGTGGATATAACGATCATCTGCTGCTGATGTAGCCCTAGGTCTGCCCGTACCTGGACGGCGATCGAATGCTCCAGTCTCTAGGTATCGTCTGTAAACTCGTTGCACCGAAGATCTGCTGATTCGAAGCCTTCGAGCGACTTCACGTTGCGCAATGCCTGCTTGAAGTAATGCTACAGCTTGAGCTGCTTCCTGAGGTGTTGTATCCATTATTAATCGAAAAAAGTAGCAAAAACACACGCGTCTGAGCAAACGATGGGAAAAAACTAAAGAAATGATAAGAAATATCCGACTACCCTCATTGTAGAGAAAAAGAACGCTAATTTCAAACTCTGGTGAAAACAGAGCAAATCGTTAGCATTGTGTTTGTTGCTTGATTACAATGTGAGTTGACGGTACTTTCGAATTAATTTGTAGTCATTTTAATCACCATGAAACGCACTTTTTGTAGGTATAACTTTGATAGTTGTAAGTTTTATACTTTTTGAGAAAATCGAATCAGAGTTCCTAGGTAGCGGGTGGCTCGGTTTATTTGCTGACCAGTGTATATAGAGTAGATAATACCAAAGAAATATTTTGTTGATATTTATGTTAGATTTTGTGATAAACTTCATGGACTCGTGTATTAATGCAGGCCACCTATATATTTTTTTTAACTTTACATTTCACTCTTGTCTGTCATTTTTGTAAATAATTAACATTGATTTTATTCTATCCACATTAACAATTTATAACAGACATGCCGAAAGCACTAAGAAAAGGGAAACGTTTAGATCGGCAAGCCTGCGAAGTTATTTTCAATATTTATTTATATTAATTTCTCTGCTGGTTTGTTTTGTTTTATGTTGAGGTGTCGTTTTTGTTATGTCATAGTATTTTTAATTAATTACAAAAATTTTTTGTTATAAAAAAGGTCTGCAAAATCCTACAGTAGTTTTGACTTATAGTTAGACTTTTGGGGTTCCAATCCTTATAGAATCATTAGATCATCCCAACCGGAATTTGGTTTTTATCAGTGCGTTTTATTGAAATAAAACGTCCTCAGTAACTAGTTATATTTTTGTTTACCTAACGAATTCTTTATATGATAGAATCGTGGTGGTTTTAACATCTCAGTGTAATATACGTCAAACGGGCAATTTGACATTTGACTTTGATAAATAAAGTATGCGATTTATTTGATACCTACACGTAATTTAATAATACAGTAATTCATAGACACATCGGCACCATTCGGGTGTTATCGTTGTTCCGAGTTTTGCCGATAGGAAAGGATTATTCACTACATCGTATCTTGTGTTAAGTTAGATAGTTGTTTGTGTCTACAAACCTCCCAAGGATGAAAAAGTCCATAAAAATTTCAAAATATCTGGGAAAATTATGTATAACAGAAAAATGGTTATTATTTCTGGCGATTTTAATGTAGATTTACTTGTGGATATCTCACCGTAAGATTGTCAAAACCGTTAGTTGATAAACTAATGTTTTTTCTCGTTAGTTGGTCAACTATCGACCGATAGTAAACTGTAGCGTACTGCTTACTATATGACGCGTTAGTTGATAAACTTGATAACAAGACAAAAGGAAAATATTTTTCTATACGTTAGGACACAAAAACAATCTAATTACAATATTGTGCGCTTAACGCGCACAACGACCCTCTAGCCCTCTCCGCTCCACGTTTGACAGCTAAGGATGTGACATTTCGTCTTACGGACTAGTGATGTGATCGATCGAACTGAACAGAGCAATATTTAGTTTTAAGAATATGAATTCTTAACAGTAGGCCATGTTGGGACCGCGTCTGTCCCAGACACTCTATAGTAAATACTTGGTTGTTCAGTACAACAGATCTCACAGAATCGTTTACTTTAGTTTGATTCAATTCAACGGATCATATTTTTACACAAAGAAATACATAGCCTGACTAGAAATATGACTGTCCCAAACACACAACCATGATGAATACTATGAGTAACCCCCACTAGCAGATCAAGATTGTCAAATAAAATCAATACATCTGACCATTTTCTACAAAAAGTCTTACAAACCTAACTGTACTGCACTTTGAATAGGCTAAAATATTGAAGTACATATTTCATTTTATCGTAGTATCTCGGAGTCAGCCCAAAATAACTGAGGGCTTCACACTTGTCCCTTTAGGCTACTGCTTGGTCCGGGACGCCGCTATTTTGTCACGGACCGATCACCACTGCTCAGCTTGGACAAGTCTCAGCTGCTAGGCTCGAAGGGGCCACTGCTGCTAGGCTCGGTGGAACGACTTCTGCTAGGCTCGCAGCAACCACTGCTGCTAGGCTCGGAGCGACCACTGCTGCTTAGCTCGTACAGAGATAGGTTACCTCAGCTTAGCTAGGACAGGTTACCCTGCTTAGCTCGGAGAGCTCACAGCTGCTAAGCTCGGAGAGCTCACAGCTGCTTAGCCATCGCTCCATTGTCGTCTGCCCTGCCATACATAAAACAATGTCGGCATATTCTTCATTAGAAAAACTAGCCATAACGGGAAGCTTTTGACCCAGAGCCCAGAACACATTGAAGAAAATCCAAGACGTAAAGAAACAATGTGTGAAATAGCAATTAACATTTAAACAATAAAAGGAAAATAATAATAAAATAAAGAGGTTTAATTTAGTTCAATTCAATTATTTTCAATTTCGTAGGCTGTTTAGTGCATAGGAGATGCATTAGGCGGTGAGAAGTGACGCGAGAAGTGAAAAGAAGCTATCTTGACGACAGTTTTCCCAATTGCTGGATTGGCAGAGACGGCCATATTCCTTGGTCTGCTCGTTCACCAGACCTGACCCCAATGGACTATTTTGTGTGGGGCAGACCCAAAGAACTGGTCTATTTCAACGTAGTTATCAACAAAAGAAGAGTCGATTTCAAAAATAAGATTGGCTTTCGACACCATGAAAGATGAAATGATGCTCAAAATCACAACCACAAAGTCCGAAGACGGGCTCGTGTCTGTGTGGGGAACCAAGGATCTCATTTCGAGCATGAATAGCATAAATTTAATTCATTAAAAAGACTGTCTAAAAACTCTAATTTTCTCCCTCAAACTGGTTAGTAGGTCATAACTTCAAGAATGTGTAAGGTACGTCAATAATATCTTAAATGAAAGATCATTAACTAAGAATGTTTTAATAATGATTTTCACATAAGAAGCTTCCACATGTTTTTGATAACTTAGGTCCTAAAAACTTATTTTATTGATTAAAAATTTGCCGTTCTCTTCAATGGTCTGTAAACACAAATTCTGACGTAGCAGATGGACAAATAAAAATTTATTGGAATTTATTATAATGAATGAATGAGAATTAAGTGATTTATAAGAATCAATTGTGAAATAATCGAATTATTGTTTAATTTTGCACTCAACCGTTAAAATCTGGAAATTTTCTTCAAAAACACTAAATCATCAATAAAAATTTAACGGTAAGACTTCGCCATAGATATGTTTGGCTCAAATGGTTCTAAATGGTCTGTACTAACTTTGGTTTAAGTCTTTGCATCGATCTATCGGACACCCTGTATACCGGACACCCAGTAATAGACATTTTTTTTGATTGAAACAAATCCTATGTTTAAAAGAGATCTAAACATTAATCTGTGGGTGTATCTTGGCCCTTCTGCTCCCACAGATTTTTTAATTTATAATTTTTGCACGACGTATTTTTTTACAGTAATGTGTACCGCGCTAAAATGTCGCCACTCATGAGGTCACGTCGTTCATATTGGTGGTGGAGATGGCTTACAGCCAGCTCATAACGCAAATAGCACGTTTACGATGCGCTTTGATAGTCAAATCGTAGTGATTCGACCTCTTGGGTCAAAAGCACTTAACACAGTATGACTATCTATGCCGATAGAATACCTGTTATGGCATCTGACATCATGATATCAGACGACTACCCGCCGACGGTCAGACTGTATAGGGCTTTGGAGAGGGAAGAGGACAACTTGGAGAGCTTACTGCAGTGCCAGAAAAATTGCGATTGTGAAGTGAGTATCAACCAGTATTGCCATAAGTGGTTGAAATGAGTGACAGAATGAATGAGTGAATGAATGACTAGGGTCGCTCCTCCGAACACAAGCTGGGAGAGTTGCTCCGCTGCACGCTTTGCTTCATGAGCGACTACCCGCCGACAGTAATCAGACAGTATACGGTGGTCAGACAGTATACGGGTTGTGGCTCTGCCTACCATGCGAGAGGTCCCGGGTTTGATCACATGTTTATTTTGACTTTAATTGTTTATGCAATGTTCTGATTGGTGAAAATTTCTAAAGCGGTTGAAACTAGATAGGCTGCTGGTGTTTCGATCAACTTCAGAGTATTTATAGCTGCGGCTATGGGCTAGCCCCCTGTCGCGCAAGTTAGCGTAAAGAGTTACTGGCTTAGGGCTGGGTACCTAACCAGTGGAACTCAGAAATTCACTTTAAGGGTGTTCCCTGAACTGAAATACTGATAATCTCTCTTCACCAATCTATAGAGGCCTAAATCACAGATAGGGCCGGGTTTGTAGACCCCTGTCCCAGAAAGGTGCATCAGGTAAGGGGAAGTGACGTTCGGGACGCGCGGGGGGCTGCGCATGGCCTGCGGCCGGCCGGCTACGCGCATATCCTGAGCTTTGATTGGCTCGCCAGTCGTACTGTGTCTCTCGCGTCGATTCGACGTTCCACAGGCATCCAAAGTACAGTCGCATAATAAATTGTTGTTGTCAATTGTTATTTTTCATGTACAAGCTTTTTACAGACTTAATGGAAGGCTTAGTAAATAAATAACTATTAGAGGACAATCTTATACAAATCGAACAAGGCCCATAGAAAGCTCAACAAGGCTTGTGTTATGAGTACTAGACAACGATATATTTATTAAAGTTAAATACTTAAGTAAATACATAGAAAACATCCAACACTAAGAAACAAATATTCATGCTCATCACTCAAATATTGCCCTTACCGGGATTCGAACCCACGACCGTCAGCCTTAATTAATCATGATTAACTTATCGAGACTGGAGGATGTGTCGCGCGGTATCGGTCTCTCGTGTATTGCGGTGGGAAAACTCTTGATTAGAACTTACATTATTAACTGAATGTTATAAATTTATTGCAGGCATGAAACATACCTACCTCACGGCCCTGCTTCGGCTTTGACGGCCCGAATGGCCAAGTCGGCAGTGACCCTGCCTACGAAGCCAAGGGTCCCGGGTTCGAGTCCCGGTGGGGGCAAACATTTGTTTGATGAGAACGAATTTTTGTAGCCTAGTCATGGTTGTTTATGTATCTAAGTATAATATTTATCTATATAAGTATGTGTATCGTTGTCTAGTACCCAAGATACAGGGAATCCTAGTTTGGGGCTAGATCAATGTGTGTAAATAGTGTCCAAGGTATTATTATTATTATTATTATTATTGCCTCACAAGAATGATTATTTTTAATAACAAGTTCGTGCGCGACAGTACCTATGCGCCGCTACCCTCTCCAGGCGGCATTCAGCGGACGGAAAAATTCACGAAGGCTTTACAGAGCACATTCACTTATTTTTTTAAAAACAATAAATAAAAACCGTTCCGAAATTGTAAAAAAATATATTGTGAAAAACATATTTGGTGATAATTTCGGGAGAATTGACTCGACAAAAATAATCAAATTAAGTCTATACCACCAATCCCTGCTGACCCCTGGCTTTCAGCATACTAACCACTTGAGACCTTCATCATGGTGTATTAAATTCTATAGGAAGTTACTGCTTAAGAATCAATCAATTACGCAATATGGTATACTCACTTGAGGTATCTTCACATCATGATAATTTATGGGATCAACAAGTTAGTTTAAAGAAACAACTGCTTTCATACTCATATTTTGCGTAACTTGAGATTTACAATCGGCTGTTTTGGCCTACTGCGGCGTCTTAACATGTGCACAAATGGGCCTTTGCCACACCATATGAGAAAAGGCGGGCTGCTATAATGTACTGCTTTTTTACAGATTAAAAAAAACTACTAAAACATTAGCACGTGGTTTGACCCAACGTCACCTTATTACAATTAGTGGATGCGTAAACATAACAGAGTTTTTCAGTACATAACATGACTATTAGATACTAAATTTTATATAAACTAGGTACTAGTATCATTATTACTAACAATATTAGGCTTTGATTTAGCTCCTTACATAATTATAGATAAGACATATGATTTGAAAAGGCAACAAATATAATGATCACCAAAATATTTTTTTCCTACCCAAAATGGATAAATGAACACCAAAAGTTGCAAAAAATATCAGGGCACAATACTGCGGTAGCTTAGGTGAAGGGTAAAGGGGGTGAGCGAAGCGATGCCCCCTTTATCCTTCGTGTTAGGTTGAACATGTAAGAACAACAATTGGTGATGATTTATCCAAACACAATTTGGTGGACATTTATCCATTCTGGCAGTCATTTCGAATTTATTGGTAGTAAAATAGGTGCGTTTTTGTTAATCGTTTATACAGAAGCCATTTGAAAATGTTTTTGGTATGGGGTAAGTTGGGAAATGGGTCGAGTTGGGCATAATCCGAAACTAACATCAATCTCGACAGCCGAGCGAACACTTGGAAACAAAATGTGTTTGTGATATATTCAGTGGATACTTTCAGATACCCACTTTGGAGTTGGAGGTATTGTTTTGGAATACTGCAGCAAAACAAACTAAAAACAAACACAGCATCACAATACCAACGTTTAGCCATATGTATTAGTCCAGAGTGACAGGGGGTTAGCCCATCGCAGCAGCTACGGATATTTGGCGGTCTCCTCAAGATGTTTTCCATCACCGTCCGTACAATGTATTGAAGATAAATTACTTATCTTGTCGTATCTTGGTCAGCGTCGGGATTCAAATCCGCATTCCCTGCGTGACATAAACACTAGCATACAGGCACATACATTGCCTCTGGCCCCACACTAGGATACACAGTGTCGTGGGAATCAGAAATAGCGACTTCACACGCATAAAAACATCCAAGACCTTGGGATAGGCGAGCCCGTCTCTTATTTATTTATTTAATTTATCATTAGCGCCTTGTTGCCCTATGGAAATCTCGTCCCATGTTGCTTCTTGTCTGATTGGCCAGCCGCACAATGGTCCAATAAAACGTACAGGACCCAAACAGTTAGGGGACCCCTGACGCCCATGATGTGTTCGGACGGTGTAGGATGTTGTCACTTCCGTGGCATTGACACGGAAATATTTCTATCGTAATATCGCGAGAGTTCAGACTGGAACAATACATGGACTGAGAAAAACATGGAATCTGCTTTATTGCAAAGGATAAGCCGTGATAGCTGTGTGTTCGTGGCTCTTGCATTACTATTTTATTAGAACTCTGATGCTAAAAAAACTCAGCACGCGTTGCCTTTTCCCACATTGGTTGGCAGAAGTACAAATGTACACACAGCGCCTCTGGCTAGCCCTTTTATAAATACTGATGATTTTTAATGTGCGTATTTTGTTGTGTCTTTCATAAAAAATCAACTGCATTTTGTTATCTGTGAAACATAATCAAATAAATTAAACATAACATAACACAGCGCCACGCCTTTTCCCAATCGGGGAAGCAGAGGCACAATTGTGCACCCTTTAACTAGCCCATCGCCGCAGCTATGGTGTCATAACGGTTTCCTCACGATGTTTTCCAACACCGTCAGTATGTCCGTATGATGTACTTAAGATAAATTACTTATCTCATAAGGACAGCAACGGGATTCTAACCTGCACCTCCTGCGTGTGGAAACCCCCTCGCATTCGCACGCTCGAGCGGAACAATAACCCTAGCCATTTGTGCCAGAGTAGGCAGTTATAATTCTAACAGGTGCCTTGGTACTTTTTTTTAGTGAGCCTATAGCAGTATCCCTTTGCTGGGTATAGGCCTTCCCGGCTCGAGCCCACACATCTCTGGTAGCCGCAAGATCGACCCACTCTGGTTGGAACTTGGCCAGATCATCCCGCCGTCTTCTTCTGGGCCTTCCTCTACGCCGGTGTCCATCTGTACGCACCCATTCAGCGGCTATCTTTGCCCATCTGTCTGGGTGCACACGACACACATGGCCGCCACAATTCCATTTTAGTTTGGCTGTCTGCATGTCTACATCGACTATGCCAGTTTTAGAGCGCAGTAGGGTGCGATCTGATGCAGTCAGTTCGTTGCACACCCAAGATGCTGCGCTCCATCGCAGGTTGGCAATCCTTGAGCTTGGACTTTTGCTCAATCACTCATCCTCAACTACAAATCACTCTTGCTCAATCTCTCATCCTACCACTCATCGATTACGCTGATGTCTGCTGGGTCAGTGCTAATGAAGAACTACTGAACAAACTCGAACGACTTCAAAATCTCGGGATTCGGTTTATCTTCGGGCTGCACAAATACGACCATGTGTCACAACATCGCAGGGAGTTGAAGTGGCTGCCGATTCGTCTTCGTCGGGATTCACACATCCTCAATTTCCTCTACAACATTTTCCGTAATCCACGCAACCCAACTTTCCTGCGAGACAGTTTTCAATTTCTCTCTTCCAGAAGACCTCGGGGAACTGACGCAGTTTCTATGTTCACATCTCCACAGCATAACACCGCTTTCTATGAGAACGGGTTTAGAGCCCGGGCCATTCGGTTGTGGAATGGACTCCCCTGCACCATCAGGGACAGTCCTACTCTGAATATCTTTAAAAGTCGTATGAAGAAGCATTACCTCTCCCTTTAGAGATAAAGGTAGAATGCATGAACGTATGTATGTATAATTGACATGTAATGAAATTTATGAATAAACATCTTATATCTTATATCTTATGTATTAGTATAGTGTATAAAATAGTAGTTGTTATATTATATTATAAGTATTTAGTATATTATTATAGTTATTATATAATTTATTTTATTTATTACTTTATATATTGTACACATAAATCTACCCCTGCTCAACCATCAACTTTTCCCATGTTAACCTGGTTTCCTGGAAGAGATCTCTTATTAGAGATAAGCTCGCCTTTGTACACTTTTTATTTAACTCTTGTTTTTTGTATGATTTGTGTGCAATAAAGAAATTATGAATTATGACTTTTGATGTTCGGTCAAGGACCACGTTTGTGCGCCGTAGGTTAGGATGGGCAGGATGCACATGTCGACGAGTTTGCGTTTCAGGGTCAACGGCAGGATGCCCTCATTAGCTCCTTCATGGACCAGAAGCTCTTCCAGGCGTTCGAAACACGACGTTCGATTTCCTTGTCCTTGGTAACATACTCATTCTTATTATATTATATTATGAGAGCTCTTTAAAAGTAAATCGCTGAAATACCAAGCGCTCAAGGAGCAGTTGTACTGTCAGCAAAACGGATCTCTCGCTAGAGCCGCACAGCTCGCTGACTCAGCCAGAAATAAATTGTCAGTCGCTTGTTATATAAGTCATTACGATATTTCATTCTGCTTTGAAGATTGCCTTTTGTTATCTTGTGAATTTCCTGACCAGCCGCTTTATTCAGTTACTCAAATCAACAGCCAATCCAATGTTGTTAGTGTCAAATTGACTTGTAGTGTATGGGAAAACTTTCACATTTCTACAGTTTTCCATCGATTTGAGTTACCTACCGAATAAACATAAACAAACATTTCCATACAGGCATATAAGGGGAGCCTATCCTTCTGTAATTGTGAATATCGTGCCCGTAGTATGAAGTAGACGTATATTATGTATTAATTAAAATTTGCTGTCAACACGTTTTAAGCCTGCTGTCAACTGCTGCCTGCCTGCAAGTACCTGGGTCACGTGGTCAACGAGCGTCTGCAGGATGATGCAGATTTTAATAATAAAAGGAGGGCGTCGGCACTCCTATGTGATATGCTATCCCGTAGATTTGCACAGTGTACCAGGAAGGTAAAGATTACCCTCTTTAAGGCATTCTGCCAATACCTGTACACCTATGGCTTATAGAGAAATATAAGCAGCGTGGCCTCAGTTTCGAGTACAATATAATGATCTTTTCAGGATGGTGCTGGGGCTGCCGCGCTTCAGCAGCACGTCTGGTATGTTTGCCGAAGCCTGGGTTGATGACGCAGTCGCGGTCGCGTGGCATCTCCAATTTATTGCACAGAACTCGTGGCAGCTCCAGCAGTATCTTGAGGCTATTAAATGATAGGATAGTCAGGCCGTTTTTGAGGCATCACTTTATGTTCCATGACAAATAATGCATTAGTTAAATAATAACCATACTATTTTATTAAGATAGTCGAAGCCCTTACTGACAATTTATGTTTTTTTTTATCTGAAATAAATAATAATATTAATAATCTGAATTTTAGAGATCACGGGACATGGGCCCAACAAGAAGAGGCCTCTTTCAGACAATTTATTCAAAGCAAATATTGAATGTGATGCACAAGTCTATTGGATAATTAATAGAGTTTTTTCAATGGAACAGTAAGTCCAGGAGAGTACGGAAATCTGCCTGAATCAAGTCTCATTAATAATCAAAAATAGGCAGGTGGTGACTCGCCGTCCCCAAAATGATAACAAGGCGGCAACAATGGTGAGGAGAGGTAAAACGGGACTTTGGACAACGATCATTTGCACCCTCAAAGTCCCATCACGTACGCCCACTCACCATCTTAAGTTTCACATTCACTCTTCAAGTTCACATTAGATAAGCCGTTGTACCTCTAACGATTCCTCTCTGGCCGGTCGGCTAAGGAAAGACAGAGCTGAGTGAGGCACTCTTGGGATTCACTCCGGCCGTAGATGGCCGGAGACGAGGGCCCTCGCTAGGACGAGGACGAGGATCCTCGCTGGATCGGGTCCTTGGTGTCGGTACTCGCTAACAGCTACCATACGGTTCCGCTCTTTTTTGCAGGCTTGTGTGGGGACAGGGGTCCAACATGGTTCTTCAAGACACATATGAGATGTGGTGCGTCCATTGGGTTTGTCTTCGAATAACACTCACAGTCCTCGAACACACCTACACTCCTCGAATACTAATATTAATATTAGTATATACATATATTTAACTGAGGAGATGTCTCTTTTTTTTTCTTTTAACATAACTTTTTGACTAAGTATTTCAAAAATATGAAAAAAGATTAAAATCCTTACGAAAAGTTCTTTCATTTGACGTCTCTCACGGTACAGTTTGAAAAACTATTTTTAAATGTTCTGATTGGTCCCCTAATATTTTTTCAATATTTTCCTGTAATATTAAGTAAAGAACTTTATTAAGTTTTTTTTTTAACAATTTTATGACTAACTGTTTTGGAGATAGGGGGGAGTAAAATAGTCTTTTGTTTGTTCTTAAATTACTTTATTTCTTTAATGACTTTTTAAGTAAGTGTTTCAAATTAATGTAAAATATGTATTTGAAATCC
Source organism: Argyresthia goedartella (assembly GCA_949825045.1). Taxonomy (NCBI): domain Eukaryota; kingdom Metazoa; phylum Arthropoda; class Insecta; order Lepidoptera; family Argyresthiidae; genus Argyresthia; species Argyresthia goedartella. The sequence continues at coordinate 7,436,401 of OX463831.1, read as the reverse complement.
TTGCAACAATTGACAAGTTACACGATATAATTTTAAAATTTTTATGCCCCTCTATTGTTGTGCCCTTTCATATTTAACCTCTTAAAACCGAGGATAGTTGGGACGAGTCGCGATTTTGTACCTTATTCTGTGGTAATAAAATTTGAAACTTATTACGGAAAAGTGGCGTTATCTAACGCCGGTGGTATTCAAGAGGTTAAACCATACATATATCTCAAAAATTGTCGTAATAATTGTGATAATTAAGTAAAGACCTATATTATGTTATTTTTTAATAAGGATTAGTAGATTAAAAAACAACAGGGCTGTTGGCGTGGAATGTAAAAGCAGCGGATATTCAAACTATTTTTATTTTACAGAAAAGAGCTATTCAAGCAATTTATAATTTAAAACGCACAGACTCCTTAAGACAGCTTTTTAAAGAAATTTATGTATGGGGATGTATGGGTTTGGTCTGGCTTTGGAATTTAGAATTAGAATTACCTTTTTTCTTAAATATTTTTTTAATTAACTATTTCGAAAATATAAAAAAAAAATATTTGAAATTCTCGTTACAAGCCCTTTTATTTGAGTCACTCGAAACAGTTTGAAAAGTTATTTTTTTCTTTATATCTGATTTGCCTCACAAATGTGCCCATTAATTTAAAAATAAATTCGTTAGTGGACGAAGATAGCCACTAAATGGGTGCCTACAGACGGACACCGGCGCAGAGGTAGATCCAGAAGGAGATGGCGGGACGACCTGGATATGTTCCAATTAGAGTGGGTCAATGCAGCTTTGTCCAAAGATATGTGGACTCGAAACTTGAAGGCCTTTGCCCAGCAGTGGGACACAGTATAGGCTAGATAAAGAAAACGTTGGTGTTTGGGCACATAAATACTAAGTATACCAAATTTCGATCTAATCGGTCCAGAATTCGGTCGTTTAACCTCTTGAATACCACAGGCGTTAGCTAACGCGACTTTTCCGTTATAGGTTTTCAATTTTATTACCATGGCCTAAGGTTTAAAATCGCGACCAGTCCCAACTACCCTCGGTTTTTTACACACGGACGGCCAGATACACAATGTTGCTATAATGGTTCCATTTTTTCAAGGTACGAAAGCCTAAAAAAGTGATTTGTACGGAACCCTCGGTGCGCAAGTCCGACTCGCACTTGGGCGGTTTTTCCTTGAAAAGACAAAATGGAATTCGACGTTTAGCTTTTTAATTAAAATAGCTTTTGCAATATTCAATATTCGCGAATTAATATTCATCAATTGTAAGTCGCTTAATCTTTGCAAGCGACATCGTTTTGAACCGGCAGAGAGATGCTTTTGTATAATTTAATTTTGATAGAAGATGCGTTACGCCCTTAAATAAACGTTTCTGAAATAAATCTACGAAAATGTACGAAAACATTTTACGTGTTTTTAGGGTTTTGTAACTTACAAAGAAAAGAGGTACACTTATAGGATCACTTTGTTGTCTGTCTGTCTTTCTATAATAATAACAATACCTTGGACACTATTTACACACATTGATCTAGCCCCAAACTAGGATTCCCTGTATCTTGGGTACTAGACAACGATACACATACTTATATAGATAAATATTATACTTAGATAGATACACAACCATGACTAGGGTACAAACATCCGTTCTCATCAAACAAATATTTGTCCCCACCGGGACTCGAGCCCGGTACCCTTGGCTTCATAGGCAGGGTCACTGCCGACTCGGCCATTCGGTTAGTCTATCAAGAACCTTTTCTCATAAACGCGTGGAAGCATCAAGTTGAGTACTTAGGTCTGTGGTCCCCTGAAGTTGTGAAAAAATCAACTTATAGGTCAACACAATCAAAAGTTACCGCAATTTAAGTTACAATTTTGCTTGATCCTCGCAATCAAGACCTAAGGGTAATTCCCAATGACTTAGAATTATCAAATTTGGCAAGAAGGAAGGTCTTATTCTTAAAGCACCTGGGAAAAATCCATCCATCATTAAAATGCTACGATGTGTGCAGAAACATCGGTGTGCGAGTCCAAATCGCACTTGGCGGTTTTTTTTTTAATATCTGTATAACTGCGGGGCTGGGTTCCAAATGCTTTTGTCAGGATAAAATGGAACCTTACAGAAAAAGAAAAGATCTCTGAATGAATGACAGATCGTAGAATCAACGTGTTATAAAGTATAAATATAATTTCACCCCGTATGTTTATTTGTGAAATAACATGGTCCTAAATCTGTCTGCCTACGTCAGTATCCGTTTATAAACTCCAAAGGGCAGAGTGTCCATAAATATTCATGAATTAGCTCAGTTTGTCTAACGGCTGACGGATAAAAAGGGCTTATTTTGAAGGCAGACTTTAGCCCCTTTAATCCCCTAATATTGGGGAGAGTATCACGTAACTTGACGTAACAAGCATACTCATGACCGTCGGACAAAATGCTTTTCTGATATTATCTCTGAAACACGCTTTGTATTCTTTAGGATGGGAGGTCAGGGCATAGCGCATAACTTAGCGCATAGCGGGAACCACAAGCTAATTAATATTTTAACTACCGCGTCTAAAATGACAGTGCTTTGGGGGAAACAGAAGTGGACGATTCGGAGTATATAAATCTGAAAACATTCATAAAAACAAAATGAAAAAGGAAACGACCTATAATGCCTATAAAGTAATTGTAACAAAGCACACTATTGAAAGGGAGCGCAGAGCATTGGCAGTCAGAGGTAATAAATATGCTGGCCCGTAGGTTTGCAAAATATTCGAGTCAGGTGAAAGTAACTTTGTTTAAGTCGTACTGTCAGACATTCTAGACCTGCAGCCTATCTAACCTAACCTAGGTTAGCTATAAGCTGAAGACTTACAATGCCCTGCGAATCCAATATAATAACATCTTCAGGATGTTATTGGGGCTGCCTTGGTTCTGCAGTGCCTCAACAATGTTTGCTGAGGCGTGAACAGATGTTTTTTACGAGATCATGAGGATGCGCAATGTTTCAATTATCGGCAGAGCCTGGGACAGATCAATAATACCTTCAGCTTACGCCATCTACAATAATAATACCTTGGACACTATTTACATACATTGATCTAGCCCCAAACTAGGATGCCCTGTATCTTGGGTATCTAGACAACGATACACATACTCATATAGATAAATATTATACTTATATAGATAAACAACCATGAATAGGGTACATACATCCGTTCTCATCAAACAAATGTATGCCCCCACCGGGACTCGAACCCGGGACCCTTGGCTTCATAGGCAGAGTCACTGCCGACTCGGCCATTCGGGTCTTCGAATGAGATCCTAGGCTGTTTTAGATAAGGTTTAACTGCCCTATGTACCAACTGGGTAGTCAAGCTTATCTCAAGCAACAAATAGTTTTGTTGTTTTTCCTTTATGCTGTTTACTAACCATAGTTTTTTGTGTGTCACTAACAATGGATCATTGTTATCTGAAAATAAATTGCTATATGTTTTATGCACTATATTTCTGTACTTTCGGGGATATACATGTTTTTGTGATTTGTATTTGTATAACTTAAGGGCTGAACATAGGCCAAGGCATTGAGAATTAGACAAAGAAAACAAATACCCGTCGCATCGCGTCGAAGCAGACTGACGCATGCTCCCGCGCAGAACCCCGCGGGGCACCTCGAGCTCCGAGACCGAGAAAATTATAGAAAATATTACTAAACTCCTGTAATAATAACATTAAAAATAAAATAAAACAACCAAAAATTTTCCCTTTTTTTACCTATTTTTGGATGTAAGTTTCATATAGTAAACTGATTTCGTCTCCGAGCGCTTGTTCATTTAGTTGAATCATAATGCATTGCGAAAAATATTTTAACTATTAAATATAACAGATATCCGGTAATTTTAAAAGTCCATTCTTATCTCTAATAGACCTTTTATAACATATATTTATCCTACATTTTTATGTTGTCTAGTTTAGCCTAGAATTGAAGCTAAATATGCATTTCTGGCCATATTTAATCCCTTAAGATTCGTTGTCATTACGGCTGAAGGTCAGCGGCCGACTGATTCGCTCCGTTTGACACATCGCTATAGTTAGCGTTGGTGGGAAATAAAGCTAGTTAGAGCTTTATTTATCGCGACCTTGCCTATTTTTGCGATGATCTGAATGGTACGTTTTGTGAATGAATTGAAATTCCTAGACGTCAGAACTACATGATAAGGGTACTGTGTTTCACTTCCACACCTCGCCTACACTGCGGCGTCTCAAAATATAGAAACATGACGGTTTGCGTGAACGGTACCGTAATGAGGAGAAAGCGTTAGTAGGTTCCTGAGGCAGTGGACCTGCGCGGGAGTGGTTTACATTACTATAGTACCGCGCAGAAGGTTTGCCGAAGTTAGAGGTCTGTACATAGTCATCGGCAAACCTGTACCCGACACGTGATGTTCCGACGCCATATAGAAGTCTATTTTATTGGCTCACCGGTCCCGCACGGCTACCACTACCTACTCATCTATTTAGTTGTGTGAAATCTTTAGATCTTCTCCTCTGGAGATCTTGAAATTGCCATTTGAGCAATTTAAAAACAATGTTAAAGCGACTTTGTCGAAAAAGGGATATTACAAGTTGCATTTGCAGTGACCCTGCCTACGAAGCCAAGGGCCCCGGGTTCGAGTCCCGGTGGGGGCAAATATTTGTTTGATGAGAACGGATGTTTGTACCTTAGTCATGGCTGTTTATCTATCTAAGTAAAATATTTATCTATATAAGTATGTGTATCTTTGTCTAGTACCCAAGATGCAGGGAATCCTAGTTTGGGGTTAGATCAATGTGTGTAAATAGTGTCCAAGGTAATATTATTATTATATATTACAATGTTCAAGATTACTTAAATAACGGGACTGTATGTTAATCTGGCTCAACAACCTTGCTGTTAATAATTTTGTAATGATTTATTCCTGCTTATTAATTATGATAATGATATATATATTTATATTAGTTAAGCACAAGCAATTTTTAAAAAAGATCTAAATATCCGTCTGTGGGAGTTTCTACGCCCTTCTTCTCCTGCAGTGGTCTAATGTAGAGAAGTGGCAAAAAATTACCATTGCTAAGTATATGTAAATATCTACAGTAATAAAGACATTGGGAATTTGGAATGTGCTTCTTTTATCGGTGACATCGGCAACTTGATTAGTGGTGGTTTAAATTTTTGACATTTAAATAAATTTCATTACATATGTAGCGCATTTCGTAAAAACCAATGAATATTAATTTAATTAAAATATCCTTAAATGAAATTATAGAAATTGCAAATACTACGTTTTAGGATATTTTTTTGCGAAAGAACCAAACCAATAATCCGTAAAGATCCTAAGCAATAACATATTTTGGTTGAAACACTACTATTTTGGATTTTTGATTTTTGTATAGTTTCCATTGTTATTGATGTCTTCAAACTCTAGGTTTGAAGGAAAAAGGATGACTTTATAACATTGTTTTCATTGAATAACACTTTAAAGATGGGCATTTGACAAAAACCTTGGTCTGAAGCTAGTTGTTATGTACAGATTGGTGATGCAACTAAGTAAAACAATCGTATGGTTGGATCGATGCAACTAAGTAAACCTGGGGATGTTTTTGGTTTTTATCGATCGATCAGCCGGGGATCGAACCCAGGACCTCTCGAACGGCAGGCAGAGCTACAACCACAGCGCCACGGAGTTCGTCATTATTAATAATAATTAGAGGTTTTATTTATAATATATAATATGTCAAGACCACGTCGTGCGTGTGTTACTGCAAGGGAGTTGGAATGTCCTGTAGCTAAAAGTAAATTCCTTCTAAATTAGTTTTCCGTTCGTGCGGCTCAAATGTGGAACCACGTGCCAGCTTCCATAAGGGATAGTGAATTCCCAAATTCTTTCAGAGCAAGATTGAAGGAACTACCTTTCTCAAGTATAAGTGTATTTTTATATAAGTAGGAATTGTTTATGTAGTTTCTTGTTTTGATTATAGTGTATGAAATATAATGTATTCATGTGTATTGTATATTTTTTTATAAAGATTGCAAAACCCGCTGTATTTATCTACACATGCTCACTGGGTTGGCTGGAAGAGATTTCTTTTAGAAATAAGCCGGCCTTTGTACATCAGTTTTTAACATTTACACCTGTCATACAAATATTGAGTTCATTAAAGGTTTAATAAATATTTTTGTACAAGTTAAACAAAACCTGTTTAAAAGTGATCTTAAAATCAATCTGTGGGAGTTTCTTCCCGTCTACTCCCACAGTTAAATGTAACTCTTATTGTATTTACATTTTTTTAGAAACTTGGTAGATGTGAGCGCAAGTATGCATCATCTGCGTCCCTGTAAAGCAAAAGGCTTAAAAAGATGGTTTTGTTTGGTTTCGTTACGTCGATTCCCTTCTGGACAATAAAATCAACAACCCACGAGACCGAAGGAGAATAAAATAAACTAGAGGTATTGCATTGACATAAACTGATAAAGTCATCGCATGGTTTCTTCGCGTGTGAGCGAGGTCCCCCTCTCTCCTCTCGCTCTTATATGCGTCTCTCTTGTACTTATGCGCCGCTACCTCCTAGAGCATTCAGGCACAAGCAAAATTGGCGACAGTTGTAAGTAAGATTTTACAAAGTTGAGAAAAGCTTCTGTCGCAGTAGATACGAGTATGTAGAAAGCTCGGTTCCATACGAGTTAGCTTTAAAGGCCGAGGCATCATAGCTTTTTGTGTGCCACAAACATAAGCTCATCACATAACAAACGTATTGGTCTTCTTCTTATCATGCCTCTCTACTGTTGGAGATTATTGTCCATATAAGAATAATAATAATAATAATAATAATACCTTGGCCACTATTTACACACATTGATATAACCCCAAACTTGGATTTCCTGTATCTTGGGTACTAGACAGCGATACACATACTTATATAGATAAATAGTATAACATAGATAGTTAAATAACCATGACTAGGGTACAAACATCCGTTCTCATCGTACAAATATTTGCCCCCACCGGGACTCGAACCCGGGACCTTTGGCTTCGTAGGTAGGGTCACTGCCGACTCGGCCATTCGGGTCGTCATATATACCATAACATTTACATACAGGCACGTACATTGTTTCAGGTCCTACTCAAGGATACGCTGTGTCGTGGAAGCCAGAAACAGTGACGTCACAAACATATAAATCATCCAAGACCTGGGGATATTTTTCTTCCTCCCCAGACGGAATTCGAACCCGGTACTTCTCGCTTGAGAAGCACAGCCTCTACCACAATACAAAAGAGATCATCATAATACATAATTTCTTTATTGCACGCAGATCATACAAAAAAACTTATCTCTAATAAGAGATCTCTTCCAGCAAACCAGGTTAACATGGGAAAAGTTGATGGTTGAGCAGGGGTACACCCATGTGTACAATATATAAAATAATAAATAAAATAAATTATATAATACGAGTAACTATAATAATATACTAAATACTTATAACATACTACAACTACTATTGTATATACTACACTAATAAATACTTACATGCATACTACCTATAACTCTAAAGGGAGAGGTAAAGGCTTCTTCACACGACTTTTGAAGATATTCAGAGTAGATCATCATTCTTCGTTCATCCCGATCATCCCGTACTCTTCCCAGTTCTTCCCCCAGCGCCGACCCCCTACTCCTCATGCTGCCAGCGCGCCTTTGTCCCTCTTTCTTATCATCGCAATGAATATGTATTGTATACTCAGTAAAAGCCGTTGAACACGGCGGATTCTCAACGCAATTACGAGTACTAAGGCACATAATCTTCGTGTTTGTCGCGATATAAACGCACATAATCTGCCAATACCACAGATATCGATATCTATGGCCAATACGCTCCAATAACGCGCGGAGGATGCGCGTATCAACATCGCGCGTGTGCTGCGCATCAACAATACTCTAATATGCTTATCGAAAACTGTAACTAGAAGTCTGTTTTGTCTATAATAAAGATATTTCGAATTACGTGCTTAAACTGTTTTATCTATACACGTATCATCAACCCTCTTTACTGCGTCCAAAAATCGCACGTTATAATAACGTTGAAAAAAATTATTTTCTTATCCGAATATTGATACATTATGACTTTAATGTAACAATATTACAACATATTATAACATTAAAATTTCGAACGCCGTCGCCCGCCCGAGTGCCGCCCCTAGTTTGTATGTGAAGTTGGTACTACTGAACAAGCTAAACAAGTGCAGAGGTTCCTGAACACATCAAAGAGAGCTTTTGATATGTGTGTAGATGAACTAGTGTACATAATTAGGCATTAAAACTCTCGCGTGATATTATGAGGAAACTCGCCTTCGGCTCGTTTCATAAGCCCACACTCGAGTTTTGATGCCTTTCATTATATGTCAGTCACTTAAATTACTATAACTAAATTAAAGGAAGATATGTAAACAAACATCAACATTAACATTTATATACAGGCACATGCATTGCTTCTGGCCCCACAATAGGATACCCTATGTCGTGGGAACCAGGAACCAGTGACTTCTCACACATATAAACATCCAAGAACTGGGGTTTTTTATTTCTTTTACCAACCGGAAATCGAACACGGGACCTCTCGTATGGTAGGCAAAGCGACAACCGCTGCACCACAGAGGTCGTGTGTGTGTGGGAAATGTATTTTATTTCTTTAAAATGTACTCTTATAACTCGTACCATACCCCGCGCTCTAGTTTTGCTACAGATGGCTGACAACGCCGCCAGGTAACTTCCAGGCGCGATCCCCACAGGAAGAAGCTGTTACGATTTTATTTTGCTGAATTACCTTACCAGCGGCTCTCTGTTAAAGGGCGGCAACAAGTACGGCTAAGTACGGCATAAAATACGGCATGCAAATGGCATACAACATAGCGTCAAGCCTTTCCCTTTCCAGGGTGGCAGAGGCATGATCATAACCACTTTTAGCCAGCCTTCCGGAACTTTTGACTACCTGAATGGCCTAGTCGGCAGTGACCCTGCCTTCGAAGCCAAGGGCCCCGGGTTCGAGTCCCGGTGGGGGCACACATTTGTTTGATGAGAACGGATGTTTGTACCCTAGTCATGGTTGTTTATCTATCTAAGTATAACATGTATCTATATAAGTATGTGTATCGTTGTCTAGTACACAAGATACAGGGAATACTAGTTTGAGGCTGGATCAATGTGTGTAAATAGTATCCAAGGTATTATTATTATTTGTTTCTTAGTTTTTTATTCACTACTCTTCTAGGAGGTTACAGTTAGCCCTGAGCACGGGCCGTAGCTAAGTGCTAAGGATCTATGAGTTTCCTAAAAAAACTATTATTATTATTTTATGGCCTGCCCAGAACTACAGAACTCTACATTAATATGGGCATCGAAGATTTTGGTAAGAAGGGGAGAATAAGGCACAATCCAACTGTTATCCTCCTGGACAACCTAACCACCACGAACTGTAAGATTAGCTGTGAGACCACCTTTATGAGGAGCTCTTCGCTGGTAAAGGGGGTATCCATCTTCGCTGGTGAGCGTGTCCCTCAGTACCGCCCGCGGGTACCTTTTGGTTCACTTTTCGTACGTCATGCACGGAGACAGCATATTTAGTGCATCGCATGGATCATGGATCATATTTTTTACAACGGTGTCATGTAGTTTATTTGGCTTGGACGCAATTTCTCTTTAAGCCACAATAAGAGGTGTACATGGGGCAGACCTCACTTTTGCCACTCAATAGAATACATGACTGCATTCCTCCATATATTCTTCCTTTTATTAGTATAGCGACTAACTTCTGTACTTTTATTATGTCATGTCTATCAGTTGATTTTTGGCCGGGCATCAGTACAGCGATAATCTCTGCTCATGCCGGGTTGCATGCTAGTGTGACAAATAGATTAGGGCGCCCATAGTCCCGTAAGTATGCAAACGCATCTTGCATATAATCATGGAGATATCTTGGGCTGTTCACAACTGAAGAGGGGAGTATAACGATTTGCCCAACATCACTGACATTAACTTGCGAAGTCTTGCAAAGGGATGTAGTTTTCTGCACGCAACTTGCTTTGGTTTAAGGAAATGTACCTCAAATGCTCACTTCCAATTATTACATACACGTCAACTAAGAACTGGTGCAGAAGTTGCTTGCAGCGCAGCAGCAGATTAAAGTCATTGTTAAGCACCATAACATGATAAGCATAGAAGTCCATGTTTTTCCATCCATAGAAACTTTTTTGTTAGGTATTGGTTGTCTAGTCTGCGGTTTCGTCTTTGGTATCTCAAGATTATACCCTTCCTGGCCTTTCCAAAATATAATGGTTTTTGTAGAGCATCGCAGAACCTATGCGTATCGGCAATGCGAGATAGCTGTTCATCGTGCGCGCGCAGCACAATGTCCCTGCCGGCGGTTGAATAACTAAAAAGTTCAAAATGGCGATGACTTTTTTAAAATCTGACTACAGAATCATGATTGGACTCCAACCGGATACCCAGATATCGTTTTTGAAGCAAATCGGACCAGTTACTAAAATGTTCAAAATGGCGGCCACTTTTTCAAAATATGACTTTAGAATCATGATTAGACTTCAACCGGATACTCAGATATCGATTTTGAAGCAAATCGGACTAGTAACGAAAAATTTCAAAATGGTGGCAACTTTTTCAAAATCAGACTTCAGAATTGTGGTGGGGCTCCAACGGGATCCTCAGATATCGATTTCGAAGCAATTCAGAACAGTAACTAAAAACAGCAAAATGGCGGCGACATTTTTAAAATCTGACTTCAGAATCATGATTGGATCCCAACCGGATCCCCAAATATCGATTTTGAAGCAAGTCGGACCAGTAACTAAAATGTTCAAAATGGCGGCCATACACAACTTCATCCCCCATTTCATTCCTTCGAGAGTGGAATTTCCAAGAACGCTGAGACGTATTCATTAAATTGAATCTTCAGTCTAAACACAAAAATTGAAGATCCGGTTCTACGGACTTTCATACAAAAAAATACCCCCTATTTTACCCCCTTAGGGTTAGAATTTCCAAAAATCCTTCCTTCATCCTTTTCTTCATTATAATTGGAACATCTATGCAAATTTTCAGCTTTATTGATTCAAGGGCAAACCAAAGGCTGGGCGTTAATGAGTATCATAAACCGAGAAAACATTACCTTCCTTGTGATGCAGTCGGATAAAAAGTATTCCATATGTTAATCTAGCTCATAAACTATCTCTGTGATAAATTTCATTCAAATCCGTTCAGTCGTTTTAGCGTGATTGAGGCACAAACACACAAACATCCAAACATCTAAACATCCAAACATCCTAACATCGCTACTTTCACATTTATAATATTAGTTAGATGCTGCCCGTTTCCCAAATGTTTTCCATCAACGTTAGAACGTCCTTAACATGTACTATAATAACTTATCTCCTTGATATATGGTCAGCACTGGATTCAAACCCGCATCTCCTGCGTGAGGAGCGGGCGTTAGACCACGGAGGTCTATAACGATAATATCCAAATTCTTTTCTCCTTACAATCCAAGGTGTATTAAAAATAACCAACAACCAGAAATCAAGAAGGAAGAATAAAAAGCACGATACAATGTTTGTGGCTGTACGAGTATATCTTTCATTTACATCTATCTTCTTCTATATATACAAAAATGTAAATGTAGCTGGCAGTCAAAATTGACTCTGCAAAATAAAAAAAATTATTTTTTTTTTTATTCGAATTAAGATCATTTTTTGACGTCAAAGCTAATACGGAAGGCACGTTCACTACCAGTGTATGCACGCTGGTACTTTTCCTCTAAATATATAAATAATTATACATAAGTTATAATTACAATATATTCCGCTGATTTGGAACAACAGTTGACCAGGCATTTTCATCATCTAAGTAATAATTTATCGTATAGTAAGTCTGCTTTGTTGAAGTCTCTACTCTGAGTAACAAGCGCGATGTCATCGGTATTTATGAATTTAATACCTTTAGTTTGAGGGATGTCATGGATAAAAAGGTTAAAAAGTTTAGGGGCGAGCACTGACCCTTGTGGCAATCCGTCTTCAAGTATTCTAGTGCGGCTTTTGGCGCTTCTCATGTGGACTTCGAATTGGCGTTCGCTCAGCATGTTTGAGATAAGGTTTGTTATCTCTCTACTTGGGATTGCGGTCAATATTTTGTAGATAAGGTCTTGTCTCCAGACAGTGTCGTAGGCCGCGGTCAGGTCTATGAATACTGCGGTGGACTTGAGCTGCTTTTGAAAACCGGTCTCAATACAGCTGGTGAGTGATAGTATCTGGTCTGTACAGTTTCTACCTCTTTGGAAAGCGGCTTGCTCTGGCGGAGTGACTGCTTCAATATATGGTTCAATCATGGATTTTGAATTATATTAAAATGACATGAGGTTCAAAAACGCGATGCCTCCCACCCAGGTCCAGGGCTCGAAAGGCAAAGCGACACTTTGTTTGAGAATCAGTATTAGGCCATTAAATAATTGAAGAAAATAGATGCGGTAAGAAAAGTCAAAACCCTCCTGTGATTTATATTCCATAACGCTTACTAAGTGAGGCGGTGAGACTAAGTTTCTTGGGCAAGCTTAGGATATGACTAGTAAGTTTAAACTTAGTCTAGAGCGATAGCAAATGGGTTGGCGCAACAGCTGCCGAGTTAAGTTGGCTGCCTCATTTGGGATACAAATCACAGATAACTTATATTGTAACTGGTATATTGGGTATAACTGAGGTGGGTAATGTGGCATATGCTCGACGGTCACACCGGGGAGATCCGGGTTCGAAACCCGGTGCAATAAGATAAGTAATTTACATAAGTACACTAAACGGACGTACCAACGATGATGGTAAAAACTATAAATACATTTTTAAAACACCCCTGGTTAAGCTACTTACTTTTGAACTGCTGAACTGATTGTAATAAAACATATCTAAGAACCATTGCAGAGAAGTTTACTACCAACCAAAAAAACGCATTAAAATCCGTTTACACGTTTGACCGCTAGTTGAGCTGATAACTTTCGAACTACTGAACCGATTTAGTAAAAAAAAACATTGCAGATAGTTTACAACCAATAACAGAAAACCGCATTGAAATCCTTCCCCCCTTTTGACAGCTAGAGTGCTATAGACAGACATAAAGACATCGACAGACGCTTCAAACTTTCTTTTTTTGGTCGTCCGGGTTTAAAATACCACATGGTGCGGAATAAAATAAGCTTATAATAGACATATTGTCATGAAATTTAACCAATCCATGATATGGTCATGATAAAATGTTTGTCCTCATCACGAAGCGAAGCCCCTTTTATCCTTCATGATAGGTTGAACATGTTAGAACAACAAAATCCAACGCGCGTTTTGTATTTTGTGTTACTCGAATTTCAAGATGCTGTTTTTTGGGGTTCCGCACCCAACGGGTAAGAACGGAACCCTATTACTAAGACTTCGCTGTCCGTCCGTCTGTCACCAGGCTGTATCTCAAGAACCTAGCTAGCTAGAGAGTTGAAATTTTCACAGATTATGTATTTCTGTTGCCGCTATAACAACAAATACTAAAAATCAGGATAAAAGAAATATTTAAGGGGGCTCCCATTCAACAATTCTTTCAATACCACATACAAACTTATGGATGCACCTGGTTACGTACATGGAGAGTGAAAGTAACCGCACCAATAACTTTGTAAACAATATTTTGCTGTGTAAAATCCAAACTATTCACTCCACACCATCGCTTCCATTGAACGGTGGTACGGAACCCTCCGTGCGCGATTTAGACTCGCACTTGACCGGTTTTTTATTTATTTTTTTCGTCGCGCATTCAGTTATTTTGCCAGACGAAGCCAGTATTTCTAGTCGCGTTTATTTTGTCGGTATTCAGTAATTAAGTCAGACGTCTAAATACTACCCCTTTCCAAATTCAGAAAAAGCTATGTTACTAGCTGATGCCCACAACTTCATGTGCGTGTTCCTAGCAATTATCATTTAACGAGATAACGTTATTCTAGCTCGTAAACTATCTCTGTGCAAAATGTCATTCATATCCGTTTAGCGTGATTGAGGCACAAACACACAATCATTCAAACATCCAAACATCGCTACGTTCACATTTATAGTTTTAGTTAGATGAAGAAATTCCTTTCCTCAGTGTTAGGAAACATCATAATGTCAATCGAAATTATTTGAAAATAAAACCAAACAGGTGATTTTCACCTAAAATAAATTATATCTAGAAAAATGCTAGTTCTTGCGTAAAAATGGGAATTCAGTCATTCTTAAAACGTAGGGTTTGAAACTATAGAAATAATCAGTGTTTTTGTTTAAATAAATAAAAAACACACAGTTTTCGCTCTGTTCTGCATTAGCGACCCACGTAATAGCCATGTTGCAGTGTGAGCTGATATGAAATTAATTTTAATATGGTTATGTTCAAATTTTCAACTACCACGAATCGAGGTGCTAACTTCACCGACACATGGGTCTTAATGAGATATAATGGTAAACCTTAATCCCCACCCACAACTCTGGGCATGCCTAATAAGCTCTTTGATCATACACTTCGATTGGCTTAACAGAATTTATGAGCGAGCTCTTCAACTCGCCTAAGTTTAATTGCGTTTCTGAAACACGATTAGAGTATTATCAATTTACGAGTAATACCACGAAATAATTAGGTTCCATGGAATCCTTTGTAAAGTTATCGAATTTATACAAGGGTTATTGGTGTGTGGACTTTGTTGAAACGAAGCGGCAGGGGCTCACTTATAAAATATGAAGACCTCTGTGGCGCAGCGGCAGCGGTTGTGGCTCCGTCTACCATGCGAGAGGTCCCGGGTTTGATCCCCGGCTGGGGGTAAAGAACGAAAATCCCCAGGTCTTAGATGTTAAATTATGTGTGACGTCGCTGTGTTTGGTTCCCACGACTCAGGGTATCCTAGTGTGAGGCCAGAAGCAATGTATGTGCCTGTATGTAAATAAAATAAAAAACGAGAACAATTTATATGACCACAAAATATTTTTTTCCTACCCAAAATGGGTAAATCACCAAAAGTTGCAGAAAATATCAGGGCGAAATACTGCGGTAGCTTAGGTGAAGGGTGAAGGGGGTGAGCGAAGCGAAGCCCCCTTTATCCTTCGTGTTAGGTTGAACATGTAAGAACAACAAAAAATACTTAAAACGTAAACTTAATTACATTAATATAAAAAAACAATTAAAATAAGTTTGGTGATCATTTATACAAACACAATTTGGTGGTCGTTTACTAATTCTGGCGGTCGTTTCGAATTTATTGGCAGTAATATAGGTGCGTTTTTGGTGATCGGTTAAACATAAGCCAAAAATAAATCTAGTTCAGTAAAAACACTTATTTGATGTATTTACTTGTATTTCTGCACGTAGGCCTACTTGCCACAGCTATTTAATTTATTTTTTCAGTCCTGGATTTTCTGGAAGCAATCTCTTATTAGAGGTAAACTTGCCTTTTGAAATAAATTATATGTATGCGAAAAATGTGAAAATATAACTTAAGAAGGCTTAATTTTCAAGATGAATATTATTTATGTAATGCAGACTTTCTACAGGGAATTTATTCAACAATATAGTTAACAAGCCATATATGGTAATTGCCTATTAGTTATGTGAAATTGAGCAGTATTACCGCGACGCGTTTCGTGAGTATCGCTTTCCCTCGTAATTTTGAACCCTCGTAATATGGCGAATATCTAAATAAACATACAAAACTATTGATTCAATATGAAGATAAACTCTTCTTTTATATAGTTTTAAAGATTAATCGATCGACTTCATAGATTTTCAATACAAATACGACCATTACACAATTGTAAAAAGAGCTTTACAATGAAACACGTGTCATTGCGTCGTCAATACAAAATAAATCATAATATTATTATATGTCTGTGATGGTAACCTATTGAATTTGGCCACGCCAGATGCATGATGTTTTTAGGGTTCCGTACCCGAAGGGTTCCAAACGGGACCCTATTACTAAGACTCCGCTGTCAGTCCGTCCGTCCGTCCGTCCGTCTGTCACCAGGCTGTATCTCAAGAACCTAGCTAGCTAGAGAGTTGAAATTTTCACAGATTATGTATTTATGTTGCCGCTATAACAACAAATACTAAAAAACAGGATAAAAGAAATATTTAAGGGGGCTCCCATACAACAATTCTTTCAATACCACATACAAACTTATGGATGCACCTGGTTACGTAAATGAAGTGTGAAAGTAACCGCACCAATAACTTTGTAAACAATATTTTGCTGTGTAAAATCCAAACTATTCACTCCACATCATCGCTTCCATTGAACGGTGGTACGGAACCCTTCGTGCGCGATTTAGACTCGCACTTGACCAGTTTTTTGTATTATCCTTAATTTTTTGAGACGAGATTTGGAGAGGAATCTGTCCAACCGCGAGGTTTGTATGTCGAAATCGGCACCGCGGATCGGCCGAAGTGTGTTGAACAATATTTCGCGTGTAATCAAAAGGTGTCCCACTCTCGTATCGTGAGGGTTAGGCACTCCCTCAGGGCTGATTAGCCGTGGATATTAGCCTGTGAATTTGCAGGGAAGCGCCTAAGAATCGTTTAGAATAAGGAATAGATATTGATTGACCTGACGGTGAATCTAAGATTAGCTTGGAGCGGAGCAGCTGGGGATTATCTCAGGTGCGCCTGAGACTCGTAGCTTGTCGAAGGACAGGTCGTAGGTCAACGGAAGACCCCATCAGGTAACCAAGCATGACGTAACGCTGTCATTTAGAGACCAGATTCAGATTATTATTTTTATTGAATATAAATAAATAAATAATCTTATTCAACGTCAAAGTTATACTTACTTATAACTACAAGTATTTTTTTTTATATAAAAAAAGAATTCACCTTTCGGGAAGGTGGGCCTCAGGGTTAAGAAGAAACGGCAAGAAACTCCCCCATACCTTCTTTTTAAAAAAGTGAATTCACAACGGGTATATTATACTGGTTTCGGTCTAAGGAAATTCGCCGGCGAGTGATAGACTTGATCCATCGCCCCTCGTCGAATTTCTGTGCGCTGAGATGGTATGGACCATGCAGTTTTGACATCTAAGCATTCCTTAATACTATAATAGGACTTTCTTATCAGCCCATTATTAACATAGTTTTTGAACCTCTTTTCAGGGAGGATCAATGATTCCTGTGGTGTTTTATTTTAGAAGCGAAGCCCCATGAATGATGTGCCTACGTTACTTAGTCTAAATAATGGTAGTGCGAACCTATTTCTATTTATAGTGTTAGTTGTAGGGCAATCACCTACAGTTTTAAATAAAGCTCCGTTTCTTCTTACATGCATGATATTTTCGTATATATATTGACAGGTTAGTTTATTAATTTCTTTGAATTTTTCTCTTAATGATTCTCTAGCATCTAATTGATATATCTCCCTGATCGCCCTTTTTTGTAAAACAAATATCGTAGTTATATCTGCTTCTCTCCCCCAGAGCAGTATTCCATAAGACATAATACTGTGAATACAGACTCACAACAGAGAGCCAGTTCTAGCTGTCTCATGGGCCCGCAGCAACTTCTGTCCTGAAGGGATATCTAGCAACTTATTTTAGTCTGTGGAAAGAGTTGAACAAAACGCGCGGTTGAGGAGGTGCAGCAGGGTGTGGAGAGGTGACAGGGTGACAGGGTGACAAGAGATATGAAATATGATCTAAAGCGCAGGAATAAGACACATGTTAATACTGGTTTTCTACTATTTTAATTAAATTAGTAATTAGAAAACCTATGTAACTTATCGATGGCTAAAAGTGGTGCCATTTTTTCTAGCGGACATCAACTCAACCATGAAATATCGATTCTAGCGAGGATTTCAATGATACGAGTCAGGCAACTGCCATTTTCGCCGAGGCTTTTCTCAAAAAATGTATGGAAATAAATGAAAATTCGAGCTTTTCAGTTCGTTTTCCCACCAATGGTAGCTATTTTTGTCATATGCCCTTTTTTTGGGGCAAAAGTAACTTGATGGTATAGTACGATTATTTTTCTTTTCCGCTCGACACTTCTCGGTTTTACTCGCCGAAACACACGATGAAGACAAAAGGTAACAGATTTAAACTTTAGTTTATGAGAGCAAAGAGTTTTATTCATCCACGGGTTTTGACTTTGAGTCTTTGACAATTAAGGCATTTGTCATCATATAATCAACAAAGTAGGTTCATTTTTATTTGGCATTGTAGTTTTATATAGGAAATTATTAATAAATTGCCATGGGACAACAAAGAGCAATCCTATTGCATCTGCCAGTAATATTAATGACAGCTTTATAATCAATTTGTCTGATCCAGACAGTGAAAGTGATTGTGCAAGTGACACATGTAATTTGTGATATATAATTTTAGGTTATAGGCTACTCTACCAAATGTGACTTGTTTTTTTTTTCTGCAATAAGGTAAGTAGTATTGTGATGAATATGCAGCAATGTATATTTTCTTCCGATTTGTGCCGATAATAGCCGAGAAGTGTCGAGCGGTACATAAATAATGATAATCTTGTACGGCCTTTTGCTTTAGCCTTTTTCCCGATATTTGTTTCCAAAGCAATAAAAATTATAAAACGAAAATAGTGCATATTCATGTTCGAAATGTTCATAAAACTTCATTTTCATACGTCTTTACTAGCGCTTTTTCTTTTCGACCTGAATCTCGAAACAGGACGCTTCGCTCGCTCGGTCAACTAGCTATTAGAATTTAACAAATGAGGTATCGTTAGAAACATCTTGAGAGTTTGCTGGACATAGGCTTTGTGACGCCACACTGAATTCAATATGACATCCGCTAGAGGTGCATTTAGTCGAATCGTTAGAAGCATATTGACCTTCGGATGGTTAAAGGTTTCTTTCGTGCGCGATAATTTAGTACCTAGATGTATTTTTTTTAATTGTTGCCTTTTATTTTTATTTCTTAAGATTGCGGCTTCAATTACAGACACGATGTTTTTTTTTTACCTTTCATCCTTTTTCTTTATTAGGGTTCCGTGCCGGTACGTCGTCCGTTGCGCGTACGCTCTACGATAAATAATACGGAATATTCAGTTTGACCTGCTTATGGCGAGCTTTAAAAAAAGAAATAAACACTAATATATTTATTGTTATAAATGTTCATCCTATTAATCTATTAATTAATCTTAGATTTATATTTATCAACCTCATCATACGGATTCTGTGGTGTGAAAAGTGTGAATCAAGAGCGTGACAGAAGCCTCCAGAAGATAACAAAATCGGATAGCAATGACGGACACCAACCCACGAGATACAATTTTCAACTCATTACTTTTAATATTTATCAAATCCGCGTATCAAACACAAAAACAAAAACACAAACATGTATGTTACTTATTCCCTCAGGAAGAAGTCTTGCTGCGGGCCCTTGAGACAGCTAGAACTGGCTCTCTATCATGAGGGTCTCTAGCTGACGACGTTACGCCGTGCTTGGGTACCTGACGGGGTCTTCCGTAAACCTACGACCTGGGTTCCGACGAGTGGCGAGTCTAAGGCGCGCCTGAGATGTTCTCCAGCTGCCCCTCTGCAACCCAACCTGGAGGTCACCGTCAGGTCAATCAATGTCTATTCCTTATTCTAAATGATGCGTGGGCGCTTCCCCGTAAAGCGCACTATTCACACGCTAATGTCCCACAGCTAATCAGCCCAGAGAGAGTACCGAATCCTCGAGATACGGGAGTGAGATACCTTTTGATTATATGAAAAATGTTGTTCAATACACTTCGGCCGATGGGCGGTTGCTGATTTCGACAAACAAATCCCCTCAGTTGGAACTCTCGGCTCAAAAAACGAAGGATAATACAAAAAAGTCACGCATCTGGCGTGGCTAAATTCAACAGGATCTACATGTTTTCCTGTCTGTCACTAGTGAAAGCTAAGTTCCGATCATCGTTCATAGACAAAAAAGGTTGCGTTCCGAATGCACTTTAACTATCATGACGAGATTGCGATTGGATACGTTCGGTTCTAAACAATGTTTACACAGGCACATACATTGCTTCTGACCCCACACAACGATACCCTGTGTCGTGGAAACCAGAAACAGCGACATCACACACATAACATAACATGACGACCCGAATGGCCGAGTTGGCAGTGACCTTGCCTACGAAGCCTTGTATATTTGTATAATGAGAACGGATGTTTGTACCCTAGTCATGGTTGTTTATCTATCTAAGTATAATGTTTATCTATATAAGTATATGTATCGTTGTCTAGTACCCAAGATACAGGGCATCCTAGTTTGGGGCTAGATCAATGTGTGTAAATAGTGTCCAAGGTATTATTATTATTATAACAACACCCAAGACCTGGGGATTTTGTTTTTCTTATCCCCAGCCGGGGGTCGTACCCGGGACCTCTCGCATGGTAGGCAGAGCCACAACCGCAGAGCGCCACAAAAGTCGTCATCGGTCGTATCACGGGTGAGACGTGCGTCTCAGGACAAGGAGTCTTACAATTCTCATGCTGGCTCTTAAATAGAGTGCAACTGGATGCTGTGGGGCAAAACAAAGGCGTCACTCCTTTCCCCAGATGAGCGTCTCTGTGGCAGAGGCTCAAAGTCGCTCACCTTTACCCAGATATTTACTACTCCATTTTTCGTGACAGGTGGCCAGACTATCGCCGCTATGGTGCCGAATGAAAATGCATAAATATTTAATGGTCTATCCGCAGACTAAAATATCTACCTTTACGATTTTTTAATTTAAGTTAAGAAAGTGGCTGGGTAATATTTGCTTTATGACGTATCGGAATTATATAATATGACATCCAAACTTATTAAATTAATGTAAAATTATTCTTATGATTATTGTGAAGTTATTGTTAGGAATTATATATAAAATTGGGTCTAGGCTTAGTTTACTAACCTTACATACCGTGTTACCTAAACTTGGAGAAAATTCGGGGGTGGTAATGGACAATGCACCATATCATTCAAGGCTTCTTGAAAATACCCCTACTACTGCGTGGAAAAAGGAGATATACAAAACTCGCTTATTACATAGAATTTATATTTTACAAAATGAAATGAAAACAGAATTTCTGAAAAAGGTTAAAAGCATTAAAGATAATTTCAAAAGTTATGCAGTGGCTGAGCTCGCAAAAAATGTAAGGTAGAGGTCTTATCATTGCGAGCTTAATCCAATTGAACTTGTTTGGGTCGATGTTAAGGGATATGTTGCTCGCCACAACACAAAATTTAAATTTGAGGAGTTGAAGTCGTTGCTCCAACAAGGCCAGCAGCAGGTTACTATTGAAGGGTGGAAGCTTTGTTTGGAGCAAGTCATCAAGGGAGAAAATAACTTTTATGGTAAAATTGACAGACAACATGGTAGACAGTTTTTTTATCCATGTAACTTATTCTGAAACAGAATACTCGGAATTCTCTGACGACAGTAATTAGATAATGTGTTAACATAATTACATCTCTGAGTAAAAATTTAAGTCATTACAAAAATGTTTTATTTTCTTTGATCCAAAGGTTGCCCCTGAATGTGTGTTTCCAAATTTTCTAGCTTGTCGTGACGGGATACATTACTTACTTATAAGACCTATGGCTGTACCACATCACCGCAAAGAAATGATTTCTTTTTCCATTTCTATAATCATTAACATTTATTATACAGGCAAATACATTGTTTCTGGCCCCCCACTAGGAAACCCTGTATCGTGGAGACCAGAGACAGTGACGTCATATACACAAATACACATCCAAGACTGTGCTTTGTGAGGCATAGCCATGAAGATTCAAATATTATCCCTTATTTACTTGCTGCGGCTTGCCTCGTATAATTGAGTATTGATGAGTATTAGCTAAACGTGAAGCAACTGTGCCTCCAAACCACCTCTCATGGCAAAAGCCGTAAATATACTTATCTTTGTTTTAAAAATATTTCACAGCAAAGGTGATGAAAATAAATGTAGCCGATGTTAAGAATTTTATCTGAAAGAGCTCGCTTGGTACGTGTGAAAATGTCTGAGGTTTATTTGAAATTTCATTTCCATTTCTCACTATGTTTGTTAGATTTTCTCATGATTACGTATTGCTTTTAGGGTTCCGTACCTTAAAAAGGAATAAATTATTATTGAAAAACATTAAAAAAAGCTTTTATTGAAATGCTCTAAAAATAAGAAAACAAACTTTAAATTGAATCAAACCCGTCAATTAATTACATCACACAATTTATTATGATATATAAGTTTGGTAGCCTCTCGCATGGTAGGCAGCAGACAGTTCAACCCTCGACTGTGTTTAAAGAAAAAAAATCCTTAAATATGAGTAGGATGCCGCTGTTTCTGGTACCCACGACACAGAGTAGTGTGGGGCCAGAAGCAGTGAATGTGCCTTTATATAAATGTTTATGTTTTTACTTAGTTAAAAAGTTAAAAATACTTTTCTCCGAAACCGCTCATTATAAAATTAGGAAAAAGAACTTTATTCATGTATTTACCTAAATATTACAGGAAATGTATGGTTTTAATAGGTGTGGGGGGAGCAATTGAAGCAAAATCAGTTTTTGCTGTTCGGTGGTAAGGAACCTTTCGTGCGCGAGCCCAACTCGCACTTGGCCTTTTTTCCTGCTCTAGAAACTCTAGCTAATTTCATAGTTTTCTTTTATATTTGAAACAAAACCTCTGATGAGAGAAATTAGAACAGCTCTCTGGATTTCTGTGCGGCTGTTCTCGTGAAATTTTGTAAGATTAATGGACTTTTTTGGCGATTTAGTTCTTGGTTGTTGTTTTTTATTGGCGGATTTTTGGCGTTGTAAATGTAAAAGAACCACTTCATCCCAAACAGCTCGTCAAATGTGGTTCGTTGGATTTGTAGATATCTTGAGAGTGACATATAGGCTTTATAATTTCAATAAAAAGTCGATAGGTTGGATTTTAGATGATGAATGCAGTTTTTTTATTACCCACGTCGGAACGGAGATGGTATATGCGTTTGGGGTGAGAGGATGTTTGTGCAAACTAATGTTGGCATTTTTTCAAAAACTACTAGTCCGATTTTGATGCAGTTTTCAGTTATGTGTACGAGTTTGATTGGTGCATGTTCTTAGATAGGTGTTACTGTGACAACTTACCAGGGGGTGCTACAGTAAACATTTATTTGTGCAAATTCACAACTATGAGTCCGATTTTGATGCCGTTTTCATATATGTTTTTTTGTAATGGGTTTGTGGTTGATTAGTGAGGGTTCATAAATAGGTGTTACGGTAGGAACTCACTAGGGGGCACTGCAGTGATATAGTTTATATTAGCACCAAATATTAAAGAAACTAGATGGAACATTCTTGATAACATTACATTGAGGCCTCATTTGTGCGCTGCGTTACGCCGCGTCGTCGAGTTTCCATACTTTTGACAGTGGCATGTTTTTTATATATGGCGCTAGCTTTTTTAGTTTTCCGACCTACACCCATTTTTGTTGCTACATTGTGCAACTTGACAAATTATACAAATGCAATCTAGCAAATAGCATTAACAAATAAACAAGAACAATAATAGAACTTGAAAAAAAGATAATACCTATAGGAAAAACCTAAAAGTAAGAAAATATGGAGAGATATCCATATTTACTTACTTAGCCTACTACTTATTTTAATTAACCTAATAAATTCAAGACGAAGTACGAAAAATATTAATCTAAAAATCAGAACCAAAAATCAATACTCGTGAATTAAGAGCTAATGATGTAATGTGGAGGGATATTCCAATTAACCTAGCCTAACCTACTTACTTATTCAAATGAAAATAAACATTTAAGAAATTGCTACAACTATTACAAACACAACCAAAACTATTACGAATACAACCAAATTTAACAATAATTTGGTAACACCGAAACCATAGCACGTATTATAAATATAAATATGAAGTACAATTTACTTAATACCTATGCTTGCTCTCTAAACAGTTGAAATAAAAAAACAAATTTTTGTTTTTTTCCAGGCGAGCGTCTGTTTCCATATCAGTGAGTATACCCCATATATATTCAAGGCAGGCACCAAAACATACTTGAAAGTCGCCAGTCACATTATACGGTACTCCTTTGAATAAAGTGGATAGGTTCAAGTATCTGGGCGACTGGGTCTCTGAGGACCTCAAAGACAACCTCGACATGGAGAGGGCACGCAGAGCGCTGGCTGTTCGCTGCAACATGTTGGCCCGCAGGTTTGCACATTGCAGTAAAGAAGCTAAACGGACGTTCTTCGGAGCACATTGCCAGTCCTTCTATACCTGCAGCCTGTGGGTCAATTACACGCAGAGGACACACAGCGCTCTGCGGGTTCAGTATAACAACGCGTTCAGAGTGGAGATGGGGCTGCCGCGGCATTGCAGCGCCTCAGGAATGTTTGCGGAGCCAATGATTGACGGATACCACACAATCATTAGAAAACGCTGCGCCTCGTTAAAGGCCCTGTGGTAGTCCCAACTCCATTCTGTCTGTGCACGTTTGCCAACAGATGGGATTCACCGCTGCTGGGGCACTGGGAACGTCTGCATACCTGTATTTCCTGGTAGTGTGGAATCCCTTTCCATATTCAATTTTTTTATTTAATCTATGTTGTATTGCAATTATTTTATTTAAATACAATTTATTTTAATTTAATAAACCATTATACTGAACTGTCCCTGAAGCGCAAACTCGTCGACATGTGCATCCTGCCCATTCTAACCTACGGGGCACAAACTTGGTCGTTGACCGAGCAACAGAAGTCAAAACTCAAGGTTTGCCAGCGAGCGATGGAGCGCAGTGTTTTAGGTGTAAAACGAATAGACCGCGTTAAGAACACCGTACTGCGCTCCATAACTGGCATCGCAGATGTGGGTGTGCAGACCGCCAAACTGAAGTGGAGCTGGGTAGGCCATGTGTGTCGAATGCACCCAGATAGGTGGGCGAGGACAGCCACTGAATGGGTGCCTATAAACGGACACCGGCGCAGAGGAAGGCCCAGAAGGAGATGGCGGGACGACCTGGAAACGTTTGAACCAGAGTGGGTCAATCTAGCTCTGACTAGAGTTAAAAGAATAATAAATATAATTATGTTTTATTATAATTACAACGTGGTTATTAATTTATGGTGATATTTCTTCACAAGTAATCATTGCATTCGATTCCACCACAGATATCGAGAGATAGGCCCATGGCGCTAAGCTTGTATCGGAACAAGTGTCGCCGAAAACTAAGAACACGCATACATTTACACCACTCGTACATCAATCCCTCCGCTTTTATTGGTCAGTGCAATGTCATGCAGCTATCGTCCGAACACACCCACACTACCGCAGGTATACTAGCTAGTCGAGCTAGTGTTGGGACAATGCAAGGACAGCGTGTATCATCGATCGATTATAATTTATAGACACTGGTATAGACAGTCGTATACAATGCCGGGTTCTATAAATAAAATAGTGAATTTTTTGTAAATACGACATATTTATACCCTTTGCCTCTCTTCTTTTTTTCAACAGAATCCTTACAGCTAGAAAGAGAGGCAACGAGGTTTCTGAAGGTAGAATAACTGTGAACTCTTCGGACCTGACTGAAAGCACCGGAATTTCTGATCAATACTTATAACACCCCATTATCCTTCGTCGGGCGAGGTTTTAAACAAACTTAAAATCTAAACTGCCTGTTTGACAATCATTGGAATAACTAACAATAAACTTACGTATTATGAGCAATAAAATAACTCTATTATTACATTAACTATATTAGTAATTGCGGAATGATAAAATCTATCGATTCAAAAACATAATTCTCCTATCACTATCCCCATCACTATATGTCGTCTCTGTGTGCATGTAACAGTTCGCCTCCGTACCACGATGCATCTTTGCTTTCGTACTTAGATAAGTGTGAAATATTCATTGCCTTTTTTTTTTTTTTTCTTGGAGGGTAGTCCTAACTACAAGTCATATTTAGTAGCTCCCTAATTTTAAATTTATTAAAAATACAATAAGTAATCTGTATGAATATTTATTAATAGAATACTGACCTTGACTCTCACCAATCACATTTTCAATTATTTATCTTACATTAACGCTTAAATAACACAAACATCCTTGCAACAATGGATCTGCATGCTGAGCTGGCAAAAAACATGGAAAACATTGTTAAGTCCTTCGGAGAGCGGATGGAAAGATATGAAAATGAGCTGCATGCAGCTACACCTGCTCCTGCCCCGAAGAACATGGCTAGACTGGCAAGTGAGTTTTCAAATTTCAAAGTCCTCATATGGAAGTGCCTTGCCATGCTAAAATCACAGTTGGCGCTCTTGACACTGGGATTGGACCGGCATGAGACAGCCTCCAGGCGGAAGGTGCTGCTGGTGCATGGTGTGCCTGAAGTAGCTGATGAAGAGCCAGGAGCTGTTTTGAGGTTATTACTCACTGACCAACTTAAGGTGTCGGACGAGTGCATTGGTGCTGTCAGTGTGGTCCACCGGCTAGGTGCTAAGGGGGCGAAAACCAGACCCCTGCTTGTTCGCTTCTCAACAGTGGCAGCCCGTAGCAAGGTGTGGGGACTGAAAAAGGCGCTCAAGGGTTCGGGCACAACTGTGACCGAATTTCTGACAAAAACGCGCCACCAAGTCTTCGCAGCGGTGCGCAGGCACTTCGGGATGAGCAGCGTCTGGACCTCCGAAGGCAGGATCATCGTTGCGCTGCCAGACAAGTCACGTCACAAAGTTGAGTGCATGGGTGACCTACAGCCGCTGACGTCTAGGTATCCGAGTAAGGACGTCCTGCCGCCATCATCCGACACGGCAAAGAAACCTGCAGCGAGCGTGAACTCCAGCGCCATCAAGACCGTCACGACCAGGAAGGGTGCTCAAGCTAAGTGAGGTGGTCGCATCTTCACAAGACCACTTATATCACAGGTATCATTCCACGAGGCGACTATTTTATCCGACAATTGTGAGGTAGTCCGCAATATCCATTGTCCAACCAATCCATTTCTATCGGTGTGTGTAAAAATTTTGTTTCGACACTCTGACCAAACGTAGTGCTTACTTTATCTGTGGTTTTTATTTCATCAGCTGTCATCTGTCAATTTGAAGCAAAGACGTGCGGCTCGTGGTTTGTGTCTTTTCATTTTCGGATGTACGGACCGGACGGCCGCGGCCATTGGTTGCGTTTCGGTTCCATTCTTGGTCTTGTTTGTTTGTTAAATAAATATATATATTTTTGCCATGCTGTGTTCGTGATAAGTAGAAGTCAGAATCCAGAACTTATATGTGTGATTTAAATCTCTGTATTCGTCTATCTGTAGTAGTTATTGTTATTTGTTACTTGTGAGATGATATAACAAACAATCTCTTTCCTCAATCCTAGGGTGGGTCTGGGTCTAAGCATGAAGCTTATTGATTAGAAATTTTAATTAGTTTACTTTTGATTTTAGAATATTTATAACTTAATAGGTACATATAATATTTTATATTGATAAGTATATTTATATATATGGATATTCTACCTGATCTTATTAATCAAAGTTTCCTTTCGTGTTCTTCTAGCGACGATGATTTTTTGAGTGCGGAAAGCAATGACTCCTCTATAGAGGAACCCCTATCTGTAAAAATTAAGACTGTCTTTGGTGGTGTGGAGAAAAATCTAAACATCGTACATATAAATGCACAAAGCATCCATTGCAGCTATCCGGACCTGCTCGATGCTTTTAGTGAACAATGCGTGGACGGCATTCTTGTCTCCGAGTCGTTCCTCAAGCCCTCGCTGCCATCCTCATTGTATTCCCTTCCAGGTTACAGGCTGTACAGGAACGACAGAGTAGGGAAGGCCGATGGGGGCGTCGCTATCTATCTACGTGCGGAAATTCCGTGCAAGGTGATCAGTGCGTCCCCTAGTCAATACTCCGAGTCTGCTGAACATCTCTTTCTCGAAATCATTCTTCACCACAACAAGGTCCTCCTCGGTGTTCTTTATAGTCCCTCTCTTCGCATCGATTATTTCGATTCCTTTGAATCACTCCTCAATGAACTGACACCACTTTATAATGATCCCCTCATTCTTGGTGATTTCAACACCTGTCTCCTTAAACACAATCCACGGTCTGCCAGACTCAAGTCCATGGTTGACTCCTTTAATCTGCATATTCTGCCGCTTGATGCCACCCATTTCCAACCTCGTTGCTCCCCCTCGCTTCTTGACATTATGATCATTTCCAATTTGGACAAGGTCGCAATACACGGTCAGCTAAATTCTCCTTTCTCTTATCATGACCTCATTTATCTTTCTTATAAGATAAGGCCCCTCAAGAGCAGAGCGAAACTCCTTTATATCCGGAACTTTAAGGATATCAACCATGAGTCCCTTTTGTCTGATGCCATGTCGATTGACTGGTCCCCTGTCACTACCAGTAAGACTGTTGATAATAAAATCGCCAATTTTAATTCTATAGTCCTGGGTCTCTATGACAAGCACGCACCTTCAAAAAAAGTGAGGGTTAAACACCACCCTGCCCCTTGGCTAACAGACACTATTAAGTGCCTAATGGCCAAGAGGAATAGAGCCAAGTGTAGATACCGCAAGAATCCGACAGATGATAATTTCCTCTCTTACAAATGTCTTCGCAACCGTTGCAACCGTCTCTGTCGCGATGCTAAACGTCGGCACATACACGAATGCATTGAGAACTACACTCCAGCTCAGGTGTGGAAATTCCTGAGAACGCTTGGTGTAGGTAAGGCCCTCAATCTCAACGGTCTCAACCAGTTTCTTTCTGCCCCGCCTGTTGTGATGGATCCCACTGTCAAACAAGCCACGCTTCAGAGCCTGCGCTCTAAGTCCTTACCCAATACCACACCATTCAACAAGAGTAATGTTGGAATCGATGCGGTCAAGAAGGCGCTATTGGCAGTCAATTCGAAAGCTGTAGGCGATGACAAAATTTGCCTTAAAATGCTACTGACAATCCTTGACGAACTATTACCAGCAATAACACACGTTATAAACTTTTCTTTAGCTAATGGTGTCTTCCCCACAGTGTGGAAGAAAGCACTAGTCATCCCACTACCCAAAACCTCCAGTCCCACCTCCTTTAAAGAGTACCGTCCCATTTCAATCCTGCCCATCCTCTCCAAAGTCCTTGAGACCATTGTCCATAACCAGCTTTCCTACTACCTCTCCTCAAACAATCTGCTAAACACGTTCCAGTCAGGATTCCGACCGGGTCATAGCACCGTCACGGCTCTGCTGAAAGTCACAGATGACATCCAGCTAGCCATGGACCGCAAACAGCTTTCCGTGTTGGCTTTACTTGATTTCAGTAGTGCCTTTAACAGCGTAGATTTCGACATTCTCGTAGAGCTTCTCAGATTCCTGAACGTCTCTTCCTTCTCTGCCAGCTGGTTCGACTCTTATTTGAGGGATCGGCAACAGCGAATCAGGACGGAAGAGACATCCACTTAATGGTGTGACCTCCTGTCAGGCGTCCCTCAAGGTGGTATTCTTTCTCCTCTTCTATTCTCGATTTTCATAAACTCCATCTCGGACATCCTGTCTTCTTCATATCATCTTTATGCTGATGATCTCCAGATTTATCGCCACTTCTCTCATAACGATGTAAACTCTGCTGTGGAGGCATTGAACGCTGATCTGGAGGGGGTGAGAAGCTGGGCTTCATCCTTCGGACTCCTGGTTAACCCGAGCAAGTCCCAGGCCATGATTATAGGCACCAGACAATCTCTTAACTTGTTGCAGCAACAGCCCATTCCACCTGTCACTTTTAATGGTACCACAATCGTGTATAGCGATAAAGCTAAAAACCTGGGTCTTATCTTCGACAACCAGCTGTCCTGGTCATCGCATGTCAATGAGGTCAGTCGAAGAGTATTTGCTACTTTTCACTCTCTCAGGAAACTTCAGTACTTTTTGCCTCGACAGACCAAAATCACTCTCGCTCAGTCGCTCCTTCTACCTCTCATCGATTATGCTGATGTCTGCTGGGTCAGTGCTAACGAAGAATTACTGAACAAACTCGAACGACTTCAAAATCTCGGGATTCGGTTTATCTTTGGGCTGCGCAAATACGACCATGTATCACAGCATCGCAAAGAGCTGAAGTGGCTGCCAATACGTCTTCGTCGGGATTCTCACATCCTCAACATCCTCTACAACATTTTACGCAATCCACGCTATCCAACCTTCTTACGAGACCGTTTTCCATTTCTTTCTTCCAGCAGGCCTCGGAGAACTCACGCGCTTTCGATGCTCACAACCCCACAGCATAACACCGCGTCCTATGAGCATGGGTTTAGATTTCGGGCCATTCAATTGTGGAATGCACTCCCCTGCACTATCAGAGACAGTCCTTCTCTTAATATATTTAAAAGTCGCGTGAAGAAGCATTACCTTTCTCTTTAGAAATATAGGTAGTATGTATGTATTTATTAGTATATTTATTTAAAAATTATATATATTTATATAGTATTTATGTTTAGCATGTACGAGTATATTATATGATATTTATGTAAGCCCTCGTATATTTAGTTAATATTATTTTATATTAGTTATTTAGATATAATATATATCTAACCATATGTTAGTTATTTAGATATGTACTAAATTATAATGTTGTACACATTGTCACCCCTGCTCAGCAATCGACCATTCCTATCCTTATTTGGTTTGCTGGAAGAGATCTCTTATTAGAGATAAGCTCGCCTTTGTACACTATTTTTATGTACGTCTTGTTGTCCATATATTAGTTGTGTGCAATAAAGAAATTATTATTATTATTATTATGCGTGTTAGCTTGGCAATAAGTAGTGAAATTAAGATACAAAACAAGCAATGTATAGTAAACTTAGCGAGAACAACATGACATTGTCACTTTAATGTCAATTCGTGACGAATTTTCCGCGAATGATTTATTTTCGTAATAACGTTTATTTCTTGTGTTTTAAGAAGAAATACTAGTTGGAATGAGACTTACAAGTGATATGTGACACCGGCGTTCTTGGAGTTCACAATCTCGCTTCTATTTTTGCACGTGAGTATTGCACAGGTCGGCATTTTCGAAAAACAACGGATATGAATTCGTCACTGCGGTCGCCCGGTGACTACCGAGAATTTTTAATATCTAACCTGTCGGAGCTACATTTGTTCGCACGTGCCACGCCCCTCAACCTGTCTCTCGATATCTGTGGATTCTACTAATCAGCTTTCGATGTTGAGAGTAACATCCCTAGTGTTTAAAAAGAAAAAGCGTTAACTGACGCAACATTGTAACGACGTTCAGTTGTTTAGATCAGAAATTGTTTATCATGTTTAGAATAGTTTAGCATATCGTAAAATTACTCGTATCTGTCATTATTACAATAAATATGTAATCGTAATTGAAAAAAGTTACGCAATTGTGCAGTTCTAACAAAACACAAAATATATTATTTTATGCCCGCCGTTACAAGGTAACGTTGTTGAATTTTTATCAGACGTCAAATGTTACCTATTAAAATGACCCGACTGTAGTACAATTATATTATATTATAATAACAAAAACCAGACTGCATTTTCTTTCAATTCCACACACAGACTAGGAAAGTAGCCACACCAATAACTTTGTAACCCGACATCTCCGCCATTTTGAAATACATCCAAAAACATAATCGACAAAAAAAACAGAATTATCGAACCTGTTACAAAATTTCGTGAGCATTGGTTGAGAAATTCCGGAAATCCGGACATAGGGAAGCACTTTTGCCCAAGCTGAAACGGAGATGCTTCGCTTGCACGGTAAATGAGATCAGTAATTTATCTTAAGTACATTATACCGACGTTCTAATCGGTGATGAAAAACATCGTGAGGAAACCTTCATTAGGTGCGGCGATGGGCTAGTCCCCTTTCACGCAAAATGGAGTGTTCAATAACTGGCTAAACTTGGGCACAGCTGTCTCTCTGCCACCCCGTATGGGAAAAGGCGTGACGCTATGTCATATTATGTATTGGAACTGGTCAAAATTAATAACTTGAAGAACTTACAGCTATAACCCATATTTTAAAGGTAGGTATTACCTTTTAGCCTCTGCCTGCATATATATTTTTAGTATGCAGGCCGCAACAATTCGTTGGGCCAGCCTACATACTAATTTAGTAAATAGTCCGGCCCAGCTAATTGGGTTTCGGACTGTACTTGTTAATACCATATAAAACGATGTTAAAGTCTACAAAGACAGAAAGTTTAATAACTTCATCGTACACACAAGACAAACATTCAAGTAAATTATTAGAAAAAGACATGTGCAAAGGCGAGCTAATCTCTAACAAAAGACTTCTTCCGGCAAACCATAGGTAGATGGAAAGGAAAGGTGGATAGTTGAGCAGGGGAAGAACTGCGCATACAATAAAATTCTAGTTCCAGCAAGGGCTGTTAATGTGGTGTCTATGGTTGCATTTGAATAAAATGCCGAAGTGGACTCTTGCGCGGAAACGCTTAAAAGCTATTTGCCATTGACCCAGCGGAAAGTCCGTAAGCTCAAACTTAAGACGCTGCGGGTATTATCAAAACTTTTATAGAAGACACTTCCATACACACATTTACAAATAGCGTCACGCCTTTTCCCAAACGGGGTGGCAGAGGCATAATTGTGCCCGCTTTGAGCCAGTTATTCAATACTGCATTTTGCGTGACAGGGGGCTAGCCAATCGCCGCAGCTATGAAGTAATGAAGGTTTTCTATCACCGTTAGAACGTCCGTATAATTTACTTAAGATTAATTAATATTCTCATTGGTACATGGTCAGGAATCGAACCTGAATCTACTGTGTGAGAAGCAAACATGAAACCCATTAGACCACGGAGCTCTAAGACACTTCCAAAATCACGAAAAAATATATGTTATCAAGACCTTTTCTTTTTAATGCGTATGAATAAAACCTTATATGCCTACGTCTTCTTCTTCACTTCATATCGCGGTCAGCGAATTCTATAGAAATCCTCATATCAATTAAAAACTCAGAGTGATGCGAACAAAGTCAAAGTCAAAGTCAAAGTACTTTATTACTGAAGATATTTACATATACTTAGCAAACGTCAATTTTGCCTCTTCTCTACATTGGACCACTGTGGGAGAGAAGGGCGTAGAAACTCCCACAGATTGATTTTTAGATCTCTTTTAAAAATAGGTTGTGCTTAACTATTACAAATATGAAAAATTTAATTATTATGATTAATAAGCAGGAATAAATAATTACAAAATTATTAACAGCAAAGCCTGTGTTGAGCTAGATTAACCCCATACAGTCCTGTCATTTAAGTAATCTTGAACATAACGATATAGCATTCCTCTTTGATCGGCTATTTTAGACGGAACTTCTACAGAGTTCGCATTTCCATTGCAGTTATAGGTTAGTCCTACTCTTTGTGTCACTGTGAGTACTTCCACAGTTCGGATAGTGCCTTCGATAGAAAAATACTGATTTGCACAGCAAATATCAGGGTCAAATGCTGCGGTAGCTTAGCTGAAGGGTAAGGGGGGTGAGCGAAGCGAAGGCCCCTTTATCCTTCGTGTTAGGTTTAACATGTAAGAACATCAAAAAGTACTTAAAACATAAACTTAAGTAAACATAAAATATTTAAAACATAAAAAGTGTTTTTGTTGATCCTTTTTTGCTGTGCAAATCAGTATTTTTGATGTGCGATTAAATACTAGGCGACAGAATTTAATTTTGTCTCGCTTGCTTCTTCACTATGCGGCTATCGACTTCTATAAGCATTCGTGACACAATTGCATTAATTAATAGTACCTGCAACTGGACCCGAATTCTCTAACATTTCAATTTTTCCCATCACGTTCTATCTGTTGGGCCTTAGCGTCACGCCTTTTCCCATACGGGGTTCCTCAGTTCCACCGGTGAACCTACGTTTAGCGAGTAAATTAATACTCACTTTTGCATAGTGCGCCGGGGCTATGGACATATGAATATTTCCTTACGATGACCATCGATCCCCTTCAGAAGGTCCACATTAAGGCTCTTTATAAAAAAAAAGCTCTGTCGACTACATGCCCATCAAATGGCTTGGTACTAAACTCCAAAACCAATGAAAAATTCTGAATGTCATGCCCGTTAGAGGATCAAAAGGAAATACTTTAATGGTACGTGAATTGTCAGCACCGAGATCCGAATATGCAACTCCTGCATGACTAGCGAGGACACTATCAGGAAGTATCATTACCGAGACAACGTTACCCTCCTTCTGGTGCAGTCGGATATAAAGTATCCTATATTTTAATCAAGCTCACAAACTATCTCTTTGCTAAATTTCATTCAAATCCTTTCAGCCGTTTAAGCGTGATTGAGACACAAACACACAAACATCCAAACATCCATACAACCAAACATCCAAACAACGCTACTTTCACATTTGTAATATTAGCTGGATTTTAGTCTTTTAGGGTTAGTATGGCAATAGCGGTCATTGACTTCTGTCTTCCACACTTCTCTCCCCAACTCCTAAGTTACAGGTAATACTAGTTTAGGAGTTGGATGTTTATTAAGTTGTATCTAACATACCTATTACTAGACCTAAGACTGTCTCATACAATTTATGTATATAGGTTAAAATGAATAAATTGAAATTGAAAATTGAAAAAAAAAACTGTATACTTCTGATTTGGTAACCGTTAATTACTTATTACGTGTAACCATAGACTTAGGATTTTCGCTGCACCTTAGATCCATCCTAAATCTATGCGTGTAACGTTCGTAATGACTATCGTTTAGCTTATCATGGTAGCGGTCGCCGATCGTCACCATGGTTAGCATGTATTAACTAAAATTCAATCTGTGGGGGTTTCTACGCCCTTCTTCTCCCACAGTGGTCCATCGTAGAGACGAGGGAATAAATGACGTTTGCTAAGTATATGTTTATATCTACAGTAATAAATAAATTTGACTTCGACTTTGATTCGGTTCGTAGCAGCAGTCGGGTCAATGACCGCTATCGCAAACCTAACTCTTATGTAGCTGCACACGGCAGCACAGCTTTGCAATGCCTTTCCGGCTTGGGAAAAGAAGGGAGTTCTCAATTCGGTTGTATTTTTTTCATTTTTTTTAATGTTTTTTACCTCAAAGCTGGTACTATTGTAATGGTACACGAGAGTCAGTACATTTGATACTTCATTTTGCGTGATAGAGGGCTGGCCCATCGCCGCGCTGTTTTGAATACGAGAATCGGTTCATATAACGTTTGGGGTTTTTGCGTAGCTCAGGGCAAGTTAGCAAAAAACAATGAGCCGACGCGTGGGATGGTTCGAGGAAGGTTACAGGTCAGGTTTTTTTTGTCGCATTCCTGCGAGATGTGTAGGGATCAGAGCCGATTTGGCTGCGCGCTGAATAAAATTATGAATAACTAAATAATGAAAGGTTATTATGGAAAGATACGGAGAAAGCTATTATGTTGATTGCAAATATACAATTGCGATTGAGGTATGAGATGGAGAGTCTGACACGACTAGTATGAATAGCATTCTAGTGGTCTTTGCTTCGCGCTAGCGGTCAGGAAGGCTTAATTAATCGCAACAAGCTTTATGGTCAGCGATCAACAGATTTTGTGTATCGGCCATACCGAATGACTTGAGTGATAACCTACGGTTGATCACAGTGAATATGCGTACACACAATTTGTAGAACGGCGGATCTGCATGGCATGGTTGAAATTAGACCCTGTGTAGTTAGTGATAAGAAGCTTCGCTTGGGCAGAGCGTGTTCGCAAAGGACGCCATTTTTTCTTTCAGACATGTGGGGTGTATAAATACGATTGCGGGGGAAGGGAGAGCATTCAGTCTCAGCGTCTAGCTACTGTGACAGTCGTCTTTCACGAGTTCTAAACAGTTTTTGTCTGCCGTGTTACGCGTCAGAACTATACGAATTGTGATTGCGAAGTTTCAGTGGTTTTTTGTGAGTGTCTGAAGCGCCGAGATATACCTCGGTTCCTATCCTTTATATCAACCTACCCCAAATTCCAAAACTATCCTTGGGTCGTTAGATAAGAACTTGTAGGTTAACTGATCTGAGTCTGAGTCTGGGCTTGGAGCGACCCTAAATTCCTTTTTCCTTCACCATAGGGTTCCTGGATTGGCTCTTAGGATATTCACGGGCTAATCCTCTCCTCATTCCTTTCGAGTAGCGAGTTTTGAAATTCCCACACACACAGTCATTAAACATACAAGCACATTCAAATCAAACTCAACCATTTTCGAGTGGTGTCGATAATGGACGTGGTATAACACTAGGTTTTTAGACTAGGCTAGACAGGAGTTTAGTTGCGGCTAAACCTAGGTTGGCAGGGCATAGGGAGACTGTTTGATCGATGAGGTTCCGCGGATGGAAATAACAAATTCAGAACAAAGTTAAACCGGTGTCAACACAGATAACCTATCCTGTTGATATTTTGACATTTGAGTGTTGTTGGGGACGCGCGAAGAGATCAAATTACAGTCTAAAGTTCATTGTTTAGTACCGGGTAGGTGTTTTGCTTTGCCTTGGGTCAGATTGGATTCAAGTTGCATCTTTAAATTAAATGTAAATTTCGCTGGAGGTCTAATGTTTAGGCTGAGTCAAATATATATGATTAGGCTCAGTCGAGGACGTGCTGTGGCTAGTGGAATTCATAGATCGGAATTTACCGAAGTATGCATTTCGCTATGGTGTGGGTTAGATCTCCTAAAGCGCTAATGACTACGTTTCGATAACATCCAGCTCAAATTGCGCAGAGTTGAAGGTTTCAAAACGTTACGGACCTTTTGAGGTAACCGCTAGTTCAGAACCCATTTCGGAAAATCAAATCGCAATTGTGTAAACCGGTCTTTTCGGATCGTTATTGCCGTGAACTAATTATATAATTGGAACCACCACAAGCCGCTACTAGCGAGCACATGAAATATCATTGAGTACTCACGTCGTAAAACTACGACGGATATCTATACGATATCACAAACAAATATTATAAATTGTGGTCGACCACTAAAAGAAGTTCCAAGCGCCCATATATACAAAAACCAAATGGTACCATCACACATAAAATATAACAACGATCGATCTGGCGCAATACACCACTGACTGATGCGAATTACCTGCTCGCGGACATATATGCTTTCTCTGTCTAACTGGAAACTGTAACTTCCTGAACCAAACTTCGTTCGACTATTGTACGCCTAACGAACTTCACAACGAACGAGAAATTCAGACTTATCATTCTTAACTTACAAATCTTACAGCTGAATCGGGACATCTCATTTTGTGGTAGATAGAATAGACGATCATAGCTACTGATAGCGGTGGCTCGACCTTAGCCTTTGTGCCGTTACAGATTTGCTGGTGCCGAGACCGAAGGTATCCTAGATAGTCTGATACCTAGATATTCAAAAAGAATCAAGGTCTAACGCGTTACTTTTAAAAATAACACAACGTAGAAACGATTTTAAACAGTTCAGTTTTGTAAATAAGAAATAAGCAAAAAAGGGGCATTGTTTTCATAAAGCGGTTTAGTGTTCAGGAATAATGGCCGGCCGGCTTAGAAAAAACGCTAGGCGTGTTTCACTTTCGCAAACAAGTGAAATGGCGTCAGGACAGGTGACGCAATTGTTCGGACAGACAGACTGACAGACAGGAACTAGAGACGTTTGAACAATCGGTAGAAAAACGTCAATCATGCATAGTGAAAATGACACAGAAGTTGCCGACATTCGATGGGCGGAGTGCGGAAAATCCGATGATTTTCTTAAGAGATTTAAAGGCTTATATTAAAGTCTCGGGAGATAGTTCGAGGGCTTTGATATGGGCAACGGATAGTTTGGTAGGAATTGCAAAAGTTCGAATGAGCATATACAGAGACTCATGGCGAACCTATTCTGATTTTGAAAAGGATTTCAGAGAGGTATTCTGGGGTGATAATGAACAGGAATTAATTAAACAAAGATTCCTAACTGCGAAGTTTGATTCTAAGAAAGGTCAAAGTATGGAAGAATTCTTTGCCTCTCAATTGAATAGCATGTATGAGCTTACGATACCGTTTACTGATACGGAGAAAATCAACACGATTTTCAGACAGTTGCCGCGTGATATTCAGGTAGCGTTTTTTGCTAGAAAGGAACCGATGACTATACGAGATGCGGTCGAGTTCCTTCGGCATTTAGAACGGAATGTCGATGGGGGATTAAGTGCGTTGCATGGTTCGGAGACAATGAATACGAATAACGTAAGGCGGAATAGCTACATGCGTGGGCAATATCGTGCTATGCGGGTAAATACGATACGTTATAACGCGGTGAGTCGTAGGAATAATTATAACGCGGGAACGAAGGCGCGAAACGAATTTGGGACGCGCGCTCGCGGTTATTTTCGCGGTAGAGGTAGACAGCCTCAGGCTAGTTTCAAGGCAATAGGGTTCCAAAGGGGCAATGATGTTTCAGATAATACAGAGGCAGGGCAAAGTTCAAGTGACAGGAATAATGCGATAAATCTGAATTCAAAAAACTAGTGGACTCGCGCGGGTCGTTCGCGCTCAGATATTTATTACGGTTTGGGTGGACAGCCGATCAAATTGGAAAAAAGCATAGACTGTATGATTTGTGTAATTTGGATTCGAACGTGGGTGTGAATGAATTTATTCAATTATTAGCGCATAAAGCGCACGGATATGCCGTGTGTTTAGATGAAAAATCTAGATCGAATTGTAGAGATCGAAATGACAGACGTTTACATACGATATTCAGAGACGACGATTCGACTGAGTGTGGGCGCGATTTATGTAGTACCTTGACATTACCTGAGATAGATGTGCGTATTGGGAATATTGTTGTAAGGAGTTTGATTGATTCGGGCAGCGAAATCAGTGTAATTAGTCGGAGAGTGTAAGATGAGGTGTGCATGCAATTGGGAAAACCGACGGAAATACCGATTCCAAGTTTGAGAATCACAGGTGCATTTGGGGTCAGTAAGGAAAAGGTTGATAAATTAGTTACGTTGCCATTAACAATAGGTGAATGCGTTATCGATACTCCAATGCTAGTATTAACAAGGGTGCCTAAAGATTTAATTTTAGGGTTTGATTTTATACAACAGACGCGAGCCAGTTTAATGTGTGAGGGTAATAAGAGGCTAATTATACGAAGCGCCGGGCGGATGTGTGAAATACCATTAGGTACTGGTCCTAATCAGGATTCTTGCTGTTGTACAATGGAAGTACAGAACCAAGATACCAGTAGAAATATGATAGAGGAATATGTGAATAATTCATCAATACCTGTTGAACACAAAACAAAGTTATTGCCGATGTTAAATAAACATGCAGAGTTGTTTAGCGATAGGGTAGGTCAGACAAATAAATATATACATGAGATAAAAATGAGAGATGAAACGCCTTTCGTAAAACGAAGCTATCCCATACCGTTCGCATATCGCGATAAAGTAACAAAACGATTGGAAGAAATGGAACGGATAGGTATTATTAGCAGGCAATCTACGGATTTCAGCAGTCCATTGACTTGTGCACTAAAGAAATCAGGGGAGGTCCGTATATTGCTAGATGCACGACAATTAAACACGGGAATGGTTGGGGAAGTTGAAACTACACCTTTAATGAGTGAGATATTGCAGTCGGGTCACCGGATAAATTACATAGCGATTCTCGATATTAAAGATGCGTATTTTTCTATACCATTATCAGACGAATCTAAACGATACACGGGTTTTGTATATCAAGGCAGAAGTTATGTTTACAACGTTTTACCTCAGGGGTTGAAAACCAGTGTGGTTTCATTTTCGAGGGCGATGGACTTAATCCTAGGGCCAGAGGTTAGGTCATATTGTTTAAATTTAATTGATGATTTGGCGATTTTAGCTGAGGGTGACATCGATCAGCATTTGTCTCAAGTGGACACGGTTCTGAGTAAATTAAAAGACGCGGGCTTCACATGCAAACTAAAAAAATGCGAGTTCACACAAAAAAAGGTCAAGTTATTGGGGCATATTTTGTCTACACAAGGTTTGCAAATGGACCCGGACAAAATTGAAACACTTAAATTATATCCGTCACCGAGAACTGTCAGGCAATTGAGGGCATTTTTGGGGTTCATAAATTACTTTCGGAGGTTTATAAAAAATTTTGGAACGTTAACACAGCCCTTGTACAATTTATTACGGTCTGGAGTCAAGTTCGTCTGGAGGTGCAAAGTGCTTTTGACGAAATAAAAAAATAATTCTTAGAAAGTATAATTTTGAGTCAGCCATTGGCGGGAAAAACATATTATGTTCAATGTGACGCCAGCGCTATAGGAATTGGGGGCTATGTTTATCAATTAGATGATTCGGGCCAGGAACGAATTAAAGGGTTCTGTTCGCATGCATTTAAGGGGGCTCAGACTAGATGGTCGGTCAGTCAACAGGAAATGTATGCAGTTATATACACTTTAAAGCGATTTGAGATATATTTGCGGGGAGAAAAAGTTATTATTAGAACTGATCATAAAAGTTTGACGTTCATTAAGTCGTGGACTTTATTGGGGTACGCGTAACTAGGTGGGTTATGTTTTTAGAGCAATTCGATTACGACATAGAATTTGTGCGAGGGACTGATAATCAAATTGCCGACACGCTAAGCAGGCAAATAACGGGACCTGGAGGTATGATTGACAGTACAAATGTTCAGCCGGGGATATTCTGGTTTCAGGCATCGAATACCGCAAGTGTTATTTCGAGTTTACGGGACATTGCGAGATTATAAAGCGAAGATGAGCGGTTAAATCGAATTAGCGGTTGTATCAGACGTAGTGTGGTAGATACGGGAACGAGAGGGTTTGAAAATTACAAGCTAGTAGGTGATACGTTATATTTTCACGTGCCGAAGCGGAACGTACAGTTGCTAGTAATTCCGAAATCACTACAGGAGGAACTAATTTTACACATACATGAA
Source organism: Argyresthia goedartella (assembly GCA_949825045.1). NCBI lineage: Eukaryota > Metazoa > Arthropoda > Insecta > Lepidoptera > Argyresthiidae > Argyresthia > Argyresthia goedartella. The sequence continues at coordinate 7,395,364 of OX463831.1, read as the reverse complement.
GAAATAGGTCACTACGGTAGATATAAAATATTAACACTGATGAAGGACAGATATTATTTTCTTCATATGAGTAGGGTGATTAGCACGGAGATAAGAAGTTGTGACATATGTCAAAAGGTCAAACCAAGTACTAACAATACCGTTGGTCCTTGTACACCGGTGTTGGCGGAAAGGTTGGGTGAGAAAGTTTTCTCGGACCTTTATGGGCCATTGCCCGTAGGTAAATTCGGATATCAATATATATATGTGATTCAAGACGTGTACAGTAAGGTAATAAAATTGATTCCAATGCGAAAAGCTACAGGTAGGAGCGTGCTCGCTTGTACAAAGAGATTTCATAGGGAAATACCTATCGAATCTATAATTACGGACTCAGGACCACAGTTCATATCGAAAGTTTGGGAATTTGGACTCAAACAGCTAGGGATTCGGGTCACTCATACGTCGGTGTATTGTCCAAATTCTAATAGCGTAGAAAGAGTGAATCGCGAGCTAGGTCGACTGATTAGAACTTATTGCGGCGGAAGTAATCGTAGTTGGGTCGACGTGTTACCGGACATTCAGAATTGCTATAATAATATCGAACACACAAGCACAGGCTTTGCGCCTAATGAGTTAGCGTTTGGTAGGCGGGAACCGTTAACTATTGACAAGGAATTAGGCGATGAATGGTTATTAGGTCATAGTGTGCGAGATACGGAACAGGTGCGAAATGTAGCGATAGAAAACTCTAAAAGTTCTAGTGAACGACGTAAGCGACAGGCAGACAACGGCGTAAGTTAGAAGTCTATCGTATAGGTGATTATGTGAAACTTAAGACTTTTGTGCGTTCAAATAAAGAACATAAAATCATGCGGAAATTTTCATTGTTGTATAAAGGGCCTTATGTTATTTCGGCAGTGGTATATCCGAACTGTTATACTTTAGTAGATCCGGTTTCAAATGAGATATTGGGTAACTTCAATACTATAAATATAGCCAGGTATTATGTGAGGACGAATAAGGGCGTAGATAAATAAGATAGTGGATAAAAGTTATATAATTAAGCTGTAAGCTGTAAATTTGAGTAACTACTTTGTAGATTTAAGGATCTGGCATGGTTTAGAAAGGAACAAAAACAAAAAAAAAAACAAAAAAAAAATTGTATATATATAGTAATACGAATTAGGATAAGTTGCGGGTAAGCGAGGTTGTATAGTTAGATAGATAAATAAGATAAGACAGGAGAGAGCTCAATCGAGTTGTGTAAATATTATATACATAATTGACAGATTCATCGGTCTGTCTACATGATTTGAGATGCCCGTACATATAGAGTAGATATGGACAAAGCATGGGTAGCATAGTGGTAATGAGATCCTTGCGCCATGTTTAACTGAGATAAACAGTGTCTCAAGGTCTGGGAGGGGGCTGTAATGGTACACGAGAGTTAGTACATTTGATACTTCATTTTGCGTGATAGAGGGCTGGCCCATCGCCACGCTGTTTTGAATACGAGAATCGGTTCATATAACGTTTGGGGTTTTTGCGTAGCTCAGGGCAAGTTAGCAAAAAACAATGAGCCGACGCGTGGGATGGTTCGAGGAAGGTTACAGGTCAGGTTTTTTTTGTCGCATTCCTGCGAGATGTGTAGGGATCAGAGCTGATTTGGCTGCGCGCTGAATAAAATTATGAATAACTAAATAATGAAAGGTTATTATGGAACGATACGGAGAAAGCTATTATGTTGATTGCAAATATACAATTGCGATTGAGGTATGAGATGGAGAGTCTGACACGACTAGTATGAATAGCATTCTAGTGGTCTTTGCTTCGCGCTAGCGGTCGGGAAGGCTTAATTAATCGCAACAAGCTTTATGGTCAGCGATCAACAGATTTTGTGTATCGGCCATACCGAATGACTTGAGTGATAACCTACGGTTGATCACAGTGAATATGCGTACACACAATTTGTAGAACGGCGGATCTGCATGGCATGGTTGAAATTAGACCCTGTGTAGTTAGTGATAAGAAGCTTCGCTTGGGCGAAAAGAAAAAATGGCGTCCTTTGCGAACACGCTCTGTGTTCGCAAAGGACGCCATTTTTTCTTTCAGACATGTGGGGTGTATAAATACAATTGCGGGGGAAGGGAGAGCATTCAGTCTCAGCGTCTAGCTACTGTGACAGTCGTCTTTCACGAGTCCTAAACAGTTTTTGTCTGCCGTGTTACGCGTCAGAACTATACGAATTGTGATTGCGAAGTTTCAGTGATTTTTTGTGTGTGTCTGAAGCGCCGAGATATACCTCGGTTCCTATCCGTTATATCAACCTACCCCAAATTCCAAAACTATCCTTGGGTCGTTAGATAAGAACTTGTAGGTTAACTGATCTGAGTCTGAGTCTGGGCTTGGAGCGACCCTAAATTCCTTTTTCCTTCACCATAGGGTTCCTGGATTGGCTCTTAGGATATTCGTGGGCTAATCCTCTCCTCATTCCTTTCGAGTAGCGAGTTTTGAAATTCCCACACACACAGTCATTAAACATACAAGCACATTCAAATCAAACTCAACCATTTTCGAGTGGTGTCGATAATGGACGTGGTATAACAGTAGGTTTTTAGACTAGGCTAGACAGGAGTTTAGTTGCGGCTAAACCTAGGTTGGCAGGGCATAGGGAGACTGTTTGATCGATGAGGTTCCGCGGATGGAAATAACAAATTCTGAACAAAGTTAAACCGGTGTCAACACAGATAACCTATCCTGTTGATATTTTGACATTTGAGTGTTGTCGGGGACGCGCGAAGAGATCAAATTACAGTCTAAAGTTCATTGTTTAGGACCGGGTAGGTGTTTTGCTTTGCCTTGGGTCAGATTGGATTCAAGTTGCATCTTTAAATTAAATGTAAATTTCGCTGGAGGTCTAATGTGTAGGCTGAGTCAAATATATATGATTAGGCTCAGTCGAGGACGTGCTGTGGCTAGTGGAATTCATAGATCGGAATTTACCGAAGTATGCACTTCGCTATGGTGTGGGTTAGATCTCCTATAGCGCTAATGACTACGTTTCGATAACATCCAGCTCAAATTGCGCAGAGTTGAAGGTTTCAAAACGTTACGGACCTTTTGAGGTAACCGCTAGTTCAGAACCCATTTCGGAAAATCAAATCGCAATTGTGTAAACCGGTCTTTTCGGATCGTTATTGCCGTGAACTAATTATATAATTGGAACCACCACAAGCCGCTACTAGCGAGCACATGAAATATCATTGAGTACTCACGTCGTAAAACTACGACCGATATCTATACGATATCACAAACAAATATTATAAATTGTGGTCGACCACTAAAAGAAGTTCCAAGCGCCCATATATACAAAAAGCAAATGGTACCATCACACATAAAATATAACAACGATCGATCTGGCGCAATACACCGCTGACTGATGCGAATTACCGGCTCGCGGACATATATGCTTTCTCTGTCTAACTGGAAACTGTAATTTCCTGAACCAAACTTCGTTCGACTATTGTACGCCTAACGAACTTCACAACGAACGAGAAATTCAGACTTATCATTCTTAACTTACAAATCTTACAGCTGAATCGGGACATCTCATTTTGGGGTAGATAGAATAGACGATCATAGCTACTGATAGCGGTGGCTCGACCTTAGCCTTTGTGCCGTTACACTATTTATGAACCGATTTCAAAATTCATCTTTTTATTTGTAAGGGTGAACTTTCAGTTTGGTCCCAATTAAAAAATATATAAATCGGTCAAGTACAAGAATTTTGATATCATCCAGGTACACGAAATTGCGTATTATTGCTTTAGGTGCTTGCGTGTGACTTATCAGTGGTTTTTAAGGTCATTGTCAAAAGATGAATTCTGTAATAAGCATGTTTGTTCTCTAAAGCAAAAAAAACCGGAATTTCGATATCATCCAGATAAACGAAATTGCGTATTATTGCTTTACGTGCTTGCGTGTGACTTATCAGTGGTTTTTAAGGTCATCAAAAGATGAATTCTGTATATAATTACCTACCGTATATTCGTTTATGTCAGACAGACAGCATTTCGACCGGAGAGGCAGAAATGGGGCTTGGTATATTTTAAGTTTGTAACTTGGTTAATTGTTTGTGGTATTTACGTTCCTTATCATGAAATGAGTTGCAAACCGGCATTTTTCAATTATGTACCATATTCGTATTATACTTAGTAGACTCGTTTTCGTGTGTATTATATAGGCGGCATTCGCATCCCTACCAAGGAACAAGAAAAAGTACTTGAAGTAGTTTTTTTTAATTTTTGTTCTTTCCGTGTCTCTGTTATTCTGTAACTGTCTGTAAGTGATATTCAGTTAGCTTTGAATATGGTACCAATAATTGTTATAGAATTAGAATTAGACATTTCTTATAAGAAAAGTAAAGTTTGCCTATTCAGCAGCGGCTTAAACCGCTGTAACCGGCAAAATGTAATTGTAAAACTAAAATGTTTTATGGCTAGACCGTTCCCTTGGGTGGGGCAAGCATATCAATGAGATCTGTCAAAAGACAGCCAAGTTATAAAAACTTTTCAAGGTATTAGCAGGGTCGAATTGGGATGTCAAACCCAAAAATTTAAGGCAACTGTACATTTAAATCATACGCATTAGACTAGACAACAGTAGTTTCTATACGATAATTCTGCTAAATGTCTTCTCTTTAAACTTGACAAAATTCAAAATCAAGCTATGCGTGTCATTGCTGGATTGATTAAATTAACTCCCATCCATTCTACGGAAAGCGAGCTTTGTCTTGAACCTTTTGGCTTTGGTACAAATCAATGTATAGTATCAATATTGACATATTAGATACACTTACTGGGTTAATAAGAGGAAACCACTCCTGGCACATGAGTCACTTAAAAACCTTTCTATGCATTCATCTAATATTATGGTAATGTTCTCTTTGGATACCTGGGTGAGCAACATAATATCCGACATTATAAGCGCTACTAATACTAATACTAATACCTTGGACACTATTTACACACATTAATCTAGCCCCAAACTAGGATTCCCAGTATCTTGGGAACAAGACCACGATACATATACTTATATAGATACATATTATACTTAGATAGATAAACTACCATGACTAGGGTACAAACATCCGTTCTCATCAAACAAGTATTTGCCCCCACCGGGACTCAAAACCGGGACCCTTGGCTTCGTACGCAGAGTCACTGTCGACTCGGCCATTCGGTTCATGTAATATAGATGGTGTAAAAAAAAAGAGTGAGATGGACATTATTATGCTAAAAGAATGCTGTGACGGGATGATTGGGATTAAGTATTAAGGCCCCTGAAAAATATACACCGATGGCTCGAAGGATGGTACTGGAACAGGAGCTGCATACTTTGACGAACAAACCGGCCTCTACAAACTTTTTAAAGTTGCTGACAATTTATCTATCATATTTGTAGAGCTAATCAAAATTGCAGAAGCTTTATCATATTTTAATACTCTCCATGGCCACATATTCGTAATATTAACTGCTTCCAAGAAAGCCCTGCAATACATTAGCAAATGCTGCTCCAAATTTCGAGAGGTTCCCATTGCCTATACTATTATCAGAATGTTTATGCATCTGAAGAAGTCTGGCAAGACAATTTGCAGTGGATACCGTCCCATGTAGGTGTTGCAGGTAATGAAGAAGTGGACAGGCTCGCTAAGTCCGCAAGTTTGGTTGGAGACGCATACTTTCTAGAGCCATTTTTTACTGACCTGTTTCCCGCAGTGATATTGCAATGCGTTACATTATGGAAAGGATACTTCAACGAAAGATCACTGACCGCAGGCATCTGGTATAAAACTGTCCAGCCTGAACCTCCTCGGTACCCTTGGTTCCCTTCTAGTGCGAGATTTAAAAGAAGTGACATCGTACTTGCTCTAAGGCTTCGCTCCGGACACATTCCTCTGAACAAATTTGGATATTTAATGGGGAAAGTAGGATCCCCAAATTGCAATGAGTGTGGGACGTCTGAGGACGTCGTCCATGTGCTGACGGAGTGTGTCCGGAACGAGGCCTTTAGGATGCAGTTAATCAGTCACAACTATAAGTTTTTCTTGGGTGTGGGTGGATGTAACAGCATTCTGGCTTTCCCAACCTCCAGGGAAGCCAGAATGCTGTATAAATTAGCAAAAATTTACATTAGAAATAGGTAGGTAGGTACATGTATTTATTTTGTTTGTCTATTTTCTGTCCTATAGAGCGACATTGTCATGTAATGTATTTAATGTACAAAGTTCTTTAAATAAAGATAAAAAAAACTTGTTAAATTATTAATAAACCAGCTGTTGCCCGCAACCTCAACTGCGTCTTCGCAAAAATTATCATTTACCGAGATAACGCTACCCTTCTTCTGGTGCAGTCGGATTAAAAAGTATCCTACATGCTTATCCAGTTTATAAACCATTCCTGAGATTAATTTCATTCAAATCCGTTCAGCCGTTTTGGCGTAATTGAGGCACAAACACGCAAGAATCAAAACATCCCAACATCGCTACTTTCACATTCATAATATTAGTTGCATCAAGAAGACTGAACTTCCCATCTGATTTTGCGATTATCCGTTTGTTCCTTTGAATGAAAACTGAGGAGTATAAAACAAAGTAGGATTTATGTAAACTGTTAACGCCATTTTCGAGTTTTAGCGAGACTAGAGCCGGGACGTTTATACGTATAACTCTTATATGTATAGATAAGGCACACTCATATATCGATGCTTATTTAAACGCTGCTTAGATATTCGTAGAACCGCGTGGTTCATGGCATCCAATTGACATCACCGTAGGCAGGTGGTGCACTTAACGAAATTCCTGCATAAAAGCATCGCCTTAACTACAACTCGCCTATCGCCTTAAATGCAGAAAGGTAAGGGGCCGTAGCCGTGGGGCTAAGAGAAAATAAGATTTATTAAAGTATGGGTACACTTTAAATGATCACCGAAATGTTTTTTGTACCTAAGACTAAAAAACCAGTCAAGTGCGAGTCTAACTCGCGCACGAAGGGTTCCGTACCACCGTACAATGGAAGGGATAGTGTGGAGTGAATAGTTTGGATTCTACACAGCAAAATGTTGTTTACAAAGTTATTGGTGCGGCTACTTTCACACTCAATGTACGTAACCATTCATTCAGAAGTTTACAAAGTTATTGGTGCGGCTACTTTCACACTCCATGTATGTATCCAGCTGCATTTATAAATTTTTATGTGGTATTGAAGGAATTGTTGTAATGGGAGCCCCCTTAAATATTTATTTTATTCTGTGTTTTAGTATTAGTACACCAAGTAAAATATATGAACTCCATATAAACTAAATGTGCTTAAAAATGGTTCCAAAATAAACAAACACTCATCAGAATAATTACACATTTTGAATTGAAAATCTTTTAGCTTGCCAAAATGGATAAATAATCACCAAAAGTTGCTTTACTAAAAGAGTAACACCATTACCGCAAACAAATATATATATTGGTAAATATTAAACTGCACATCAACAATACTGATTTGCTCAGCAAATATAAGGGAAAAATACTGTATATTACTGTAATAGTAGCTCAAGTGAAGGGTTAAGGGGGTGAGCGAAGTGAAGCCCTCTTTATCCTTCGTGTTAGATTGAACATTTAAGAACAACATAAATTACTTAAAACATAAACTTAAGTACACCAACCTTTAGAACCTGTTTAGACCAACATTTTAAAGTATTATATCAAAATCGACCCAGGAAGGGCTGGAGTGACGAACTGAGGTACTAAAACAACAACTGGTGGGAGGTAGCCCAGGGCTGTGAAGAGTGGAGGAGGGGATAAGAGACCTTTGCCCAGCAGTGGGATGATGTATCCTAATAATATCGAAAACTACTGAAGAAAACTGTTATCACATCTAAAAGACTAAACTGTAGAAACAGAATGAAAAATCTGGTAATGTAATAAAAACTATGTGGATGTTATAAATAAGCGAACAGTTAAAAACAACGAAAGAAACAACAAATTTTGAACTGAAAATTACCAACTATATAATCAATGATCCAGAACAGATTACGAGTATTTTTAACCACTACTTTGCGTCTATAGGAGAGGAGAGTGTAACTCAAACCTCGCCAAATACTAACAATGCTAAAAGCAATAAGCCCCGCGGCCGCCTACCACTCTATCCCTGCGAAAATAAGGTATTTCTTAGCTTAGTACAATACAAGCAGTATTCACTATTCTAAAAAATCTTAAGAATAAAAGAAGTTGCAGAGTAAACGAGATCCCACAGTCTACTTAAAACATGTGCAGAACAATTGACATTTCCCTTTTTTTTACTTATTAACCAATTCAAACTCAAAAGTACTTTATTACTGTAGATATTTACATATACTTAGCAAACGTCATTTTTTGCCTCTTCTCTACATTGGACCACTGTGGGAGAAGCAGGGCGTAGAAAACTCCCACAGATTGATTTTTAGATCTCTTAATGAATCATTTAATGAAGGTGTTTTCCCCGACCTACTCAAAATATCCTTAATAAAACCCAAACATAAGAAAAAATCCAAATATGATCCCAGTAACTATCGCACTATTGTTCTCTTACCCCTCTGCCTCAAAAAAATTTGAAAAAGATTTTTGTAATAAAATCGCCTTCTGTGAAAAATATAAACTCTTTGATAACTCTCAAAATGGTTTCCGGAAGAACACAACGAATACTTTAGCTGTTTATAAATATATACAAGAGGCCCTAAAAATGATCAATGATTAAAAATAAGCAATAGGTATATTTCTTAACATGACGAAGGCATATGATAGAGTCCAATTTCAGATATTAATCCAAATAATGAACGAACCATGTATATTATTCGTGGACGATATTTCCATACTTACACCATGCCAAAACTGGCAAAATAATCTGAACTCTATCCTTGACAAAACTGATAAATGACTACGTGACCACAACCTAGAGATAAATTATAATATGACAAAATTAATGACATTTCATTCCCATCAAAATCCAGCGTTAGTCATCAATTTCATATATAATAACATTAAAATAGAATCAGTTAACGAATTTACATTACTCGGCTTGAATATTAATCGTATTAATTGGAAAAATCAAATAAACAAACTGAAACTAAAATTATCACGTTTTGCTTATGCACTTCGGGAAGTCATAATTTCTACGGATTTAAAAACCGCACTATTCACGTATTTTGTATATGCTTACGCATGGTTATCCTTTGGGGAAATATCACGGATGTACCGTCGCTTTTCACCCTTCAAAAAAGACTTATAAGTATATTGGTCAATATAAAATCGACTGATAGTTATAGACATATATACATAAAATATGTAAATTTATTCGAAAATACCCTGAATTTTACACCAGACGCGTCAATATACCATCCAACCGTTCGCTAAGACCTACACGATAAAATAAGTTAATATTACTCATTTCCAACTTTAAATTATATTCATCAGTAACTTTACTAATGTCAATAAAAAGATATAATAATCTGCCAGAAACTCTATTAAATAAACCGAAAGATGAATTAAAACAAATTTTATACAATAAATGCTATTATAAATTTAATGAGCACTTAAATGACAAATTTAAATAAACAATTAATTCATTTCTAGGATTATTTTAAATGACTGAGATTACTTTCCACTGAATTTTAGTAAATGTTATACTTAATTATAAATTAACAAAATTTGTTTTTCTCTCTTCTATTGAAATGCCTTTTTGTCAAAAATACACATGTTTCTCTATAACATCCTATGTAACATCAATTTTATGGAATGCAATAAATATATTGAGTATTGAGTACATATATAGTAGTTTATGTGACTGCTGCATAATGGAGGGCATTAAAACTCGAGAGTGGGGTTATGAAACGAGCCGAAGGCGAGTTTCATAATAATATCACTCGAGAGTTTTAATGCCTAATTATGTACAGTTACATACACTAGTTTATCTACACATATATCATAAGCTCTCTTTGATGTGTTCAGGAACCGCATGTTTGACCGGCATTGTGGTTCTGCAATTGTTTAGCTTGTTCTTTAGTACCAACTTTACGCAGACGGGCGTCGGCGTTCGAAATTTGAATGTCAGTACCAACTTCACAGACAAACTAGGGACGGCACGCGGGTGGGCGTTGGCGTTCGAAATTTGAATGTCATTATATGTAGAAAAACTACACATAATGACCATAATGTGTAGTTTTCCAGATACGAAACGAGTTTTTACCAAGTAGTTTAACATAATGCTGATCGTAACGTCCGGTTTTTGAACGCAGTAAAGAGGGTTTATGATACGTGTGTAGATAAAATATATAATATATATAAAATATATAAATATAAAAATAAAAGTACAATAGTAGTTTATGTGACTGCTACATAATGGAGGGCATGAATACTCGAGAGTGGGTTTATAATAATATAACAATATATATATTATTAATAATATAACTCGAGAGTTTTAATGCCTAATTATGTACAGTTACATACCCTTATTCATCTACACACATATCATAAGCTCTCTTTGATGTGTTCAGGAACCGCATGTTTGACCTGCATTGTAGCTCTGCAGTTGTTTAGCTTGTTCTGTAGTACCAACTTCACAGATAAACTAGGCACGCAGGCGGGCGTCGGCGTTCGAAATTTGAATGTTTTAATATGTAGAAAAATTACACATTATGGTCATAATGTGTCATTTTTCAGATAAGAAATGAGTTTTTACCAAGAAGTTTAACATTATGCTGATCGTAACGTGTGGTTTTTGTACGCAGTAAAGAGGGTTTCTGATATGTGTGTAGAAAAAAGTGTTTTTGTTGATCCGTTTTTGCTGTCCAAATCAGTATTTTTGATGTGCGATTAAACGCTACCTTTTCTTTTTCCTACCATTGATTAATTTTATTACCTACTTTAGTGTTTTATGCAGTATAACTTATTTTAATCAAATCATAATACAATAAACAAATAGCATGTGTTTGGGATACGCAATATTATAATTGGTATTAAAAATAAATTGCACCATTGACGATTAGCTTTTTGTCCCAGCAAAGATTACAATTTTTTTTATATATTTTTTTTTTTTATATTTTTATAGTACAATATAAAAAGAAAAATAGCTTCATTTCTACAGTGTTTAATAATTCATGAAAAACAATTTGGTGAGCTTTTATCAATTCTGGCAGTAATTTCGAATTTATTGATGATAAAATAGGTGCGTTATTGGTAATCGTTTAAACACAAGCCTTAAAGTATAATGAATATGTCAAAATTACGTCATAATGTATATGTCACCGTAACATTGCCAAAACCGTTAGTTGATAAACTAACGCGTCAGTTGATCAACTATCGACAGATAGTAAACCAGGCCGACAGGGTTTAGAATTTACGTTTCTTTTGTTCTGACCAGAGTGGTGGATTGTGACTCATTCTTACTCGTACCCGGGCAATGGCCTGTGTCCCTAGGTGCGTATATTGATGGGCTTTATTCGTTCACTTTAATTTAATTTAAGGTCCAGGTTAGCTATTGGATACAAGTGGGCCTTACTTACTTTAATTAGCTTTAGTTAAAGAGTATGTCGTAAACACTCACACGTACATAATATTTTTACCCCATTTCCCAAACGGGTCAGAGTCAGAGTCAGAGTAATTTTTTTATTGAATATAAATAAATAAATTATCTTATTCAACGTCAAAGTTATACTTACTTATAACTACAAGTATATATTTTTTTTATACTAAAAAAAAAAACAACGTTTCGGAAGGTGAGCCTCGGGGTTAAGAAGAAACGGCAAGAAACTCCCCCATACCTTTTTTTTTAAAAGTGACTTTACAACAGGTACTGGTTTCGGTCTAAGGAAATTCGCCGGCGAGTGATAGACTTGATCCATCGCCCCTCGTCGAATTGCTGTGCGCTGAGATGGTATGGACCATGCAGTTTTGTCATCTAAGTATTCCTTAATACTATATAGGACTTTCTTATCAGCTCATTTTTACATAGTTTTAGAACCTCTTTTCAGGAAGGATCAATGATTACTGTGGTATTTTATTGTAGAAGCGCATACAGTGCCCCATGAATGATGTGCCTACTTTACTTAGTCTAAATAATGGTAGTGGTTAGCACTACCATTATTTCTATTTCTAGTGTTAATTGTATGGCTATCACCTACAATTTTAAATAAAGCTATGTTTTTTCTTACATGCATGATATTCTCGTATATATATTGACAGGTAACCGTAAGTATATTAATTTCCTTGAATTTTTCTCTTAATGATTCTCTAGCATCTAATTTATATATCGCCCTGATCACCCTTTTTTGTAAGACAAATATCGCATTTATATCTGCTGCTCTCCCCCAGAGCAATATTCCATAAGACATAATACTGTGAAAATAACTAAAGTAAACCAATCTGGCAGTTTCAACATCTGTAAGATATCTGATTTGTCCATCCTCAAAAGCGGCTGAGCTAAGTCTTCGTGCGAGATTAGTTATGTGAGGACCCCATTGAAGTTTCGAATCTATAGTGATTCCGAGAAAGATTGTGTCCTCAACGAGGTCCAATCTTTCAGATCCTATTCTTACACTGCTTTCAACCTGTCGTACATTAGGCAAACAAAATTTGATACATTTAGTCTTCTTTGAGTTTGCAAAGGCACAGGCACACAATCTACGCCATACAATTCCTTTTTGACGTAAGACTCCTTCGATTCTTCATCTTTTCTTCATCGCGTAACCAATATGGTCTATGCTGGGAAATCGCCACTAAGCCTCGGCTCACACAGACCACAAAACATCGCCACAAACGGCGGCCCACTCGTGGCGACCACTGGCCTGATGCGCGCTTCAGCCACTTGTGGTCAGTCGTTGATGGCAGCCATTTTGCTTACCCCATTACTTGCAGTGTCTTCCGGGTTGACTGATGCCCTTGGCTGAGTTTTGTGAAATCGTTATGTGGTCCTCGTGCGCAGAGGCTAAAAACTGATGAAAATGACGTATCGTGGATTTTTCAACAAAGCCCTACGCGATTTGTATAGTTCGCGTCAGGCTGCAATGGCAATAGGGGAAAGAGGAAGTTGCGGAGGGAATGACGTCACGCCCACACCCGCAAAGACACTGCATTACCTTTGTCGTAGTGCTTGTTTCATTGTACTTGCTCTGGTGTTATGATGGCGTCAGTTGCCTCTGCATCATGTATATAAAAAAAAAACAATGCCCCCAAGTTCACAAGCACTTAAACTCGCAAGCAAAATGCTGAAAAATGGTGACATGGAAAAGTTTCGAAAACTAGTTTAGAATCTACAAAATTAATAATGGGTGACGGATATGAGATTAGAACAACAGATTGATGATTTTACCATAGAAGTCGGAGAAACTGCTGACGAAGATTCCGTAAGTGCTTTAAGCGATGATTTGATTTCAGGGGGTTACCACAACGTCTTATGCCGATTCAGATTAGGAACCTAATTTGATCCGCAAAATTACCGTGACCGTCTTAAAACAAGTCTTGGTATTAGGTAAATAAAGCCGATTATGTCGAATTGGAATGGAAATGGTTGCCATGGTGATGTTCTTGTTTTGAACCTAATTTGAATCGGGAAGAGATTGTGGTGACCCCCCAGGTTCATTTGATTATGATTGTGATAAATACATTATTAGTTTATATAAAAAGGTGAGCATATTCAACCTTCATTTTGTCGTGTACCTTTTTGGTAATTATTGACGACATTCTTAATTAATGGTGCCAAAAAACTCTTCTCTTTTCCCCACACCTCCACGGTCGCCAGAAATCTCCTGAGTAATAAAAAAAATAAAAAGTTAAGCATCCCCCAGGTATAAAATGTCGCTGAATTTTTAATATCTTTCCATGAATGTTATAACCAGACATATTACCACTTAGTGAACGTGACTAGACATATATAAAAAAATACCTCTTCAATATAATACTTTATGATATACTTTTATAGGGTTGTGCAGTAAAATATCAAGGAAAAGAAAATGTTGTTTAAATTAATTACTACTTGATAGATACATACTAACGATATAAGAGTATCTAAAATCATCGTGTATTCAGCATACATGATGGATATGGTGTATAAGAATGTTGTAGTCATATTTTAGGGTGTCGTTAAGGACATGATTCTGACAATATTTTGGACCGGGCGATCAGCTGATTTGTACGGATACTCTGATCAAATCGATTTCCTAGTGAATTTGTTCATCAACTTTTTATACAATAACTTGACTCACATATGAGCCGCTCGGGTGGAATCCAAACATTAAAATTTATGTACAAACTCTCAAACTCAAACTCAAAAGTACTTTATTACTGTAGATATTTACATATGCTTAGCAAACGTCATTTTTTGCCTCTTCTCTACATTGGACCATTTAGATCTCTCTTAAAAATAGGTTGTGCTTAACTAATACAATTAGGATTTATTTTTATTTAATAAGCTGGAATAAATAATTACAAAATTATTAACAGCAAGGTCTGTGTTGAGCCAAATTAACCCCATACAGTCCTGTCATTTAAGTAATCTTGAACATTGTAATATCCCTTTTTCGACAAAGTCGCTTTAACATGCTTTTTAAATTGCTCAAATGGCAATTTCAAAATCTCCAGAGGTATCTTATTGTAGTAGAGAATGCACTGACCCTTGAAACACATGCACATACATTACATGCACATACATTGCTTCTGGCCCCACCCCTCTAGGATACCCTGTGTCGTGGGAACCAGAAAGAGTGACGTCACGCACATATAAACATCCAAGACCTGGAATGTGTGTATTTAGATATCATTCCCTCGCTTTAGATTATTTTTGCTATTGAGCTAATTCATATTACATTTTTATTTACCTCTCTAAACTGCATTGTTTATAATTGTTAGTCAGGAAATGCTTATTTACGGGTAGAATTTGTAATTGATATTCAGTGTTTGATGTTAACCTCTCAAAAACGGGGACGGTCCGCGATTTTGAACCTTTTGCCATGGTAATATAAAACCTATAACTGAAAAGTGGCATTAGGTAAGCGCCGGTGGTATTCAAGAGGTTAAGACCCTCAATCCAAATGGAGGGAAGACGTTTTCACAGATATTGTATAGAATCTAGATAGAGTAGGAGTTAGTCATTGAAATTACAGAGTTCTCTTGAAGTCACTATAGTTATCTTTTGAACAGGTGACTGAAGTGTCTAGAAGTGTTTAACCCTCAATTACTTAAGGGTTAAACACTTCTAGAATTAGAAAGTGCAATTTTGAATCACGGAAATATATATGTATTGAATTTAAAAGTAAGTTTGACAAATTAATTTAGTTTGGCTAATTATCAGAATTCCATTATTTAGAACTAAACATATAGTAAGTGGCATGCAGAAAAGTTTTTTGAATACTCTAAGATTAAGTTACTACTATTATACTCAGAAGATGTAATCTATACAGATAGTGATTATTTGAACTTACTTTAAAATCTCAGACAAGTTTCTTAATCAAAAGATAAGATATTATCTATCCGAATGTAATACTCGTTAATTTTATCAGACAAGACTGCCCATACAATGTCGGACCAATCTGTTCAAGATAATGTGGAGCTGTCGTTTGTAATCTATGACACAAGTCACCGATTGACAGCAATCAACAATCACGCACTCAAGTTGCATCTTGAGATCTATCTTGTGTAGGTAGCTTGATTTATTAATATCTAGTCACCTAGGTGACATCCCTTACCTAAACATGCACTTGAGTGAGGTCTATGAATCAATAGAGCATCTCAAGTCCGTGTTTTGACAGCCAAGTGACAAGTCTTAAGGGCTGAGTTCTGTTCATTAATACGAGCCGTAGAGCCTGTTTCAAAATGACCCAAAAAACCCCAGCTGTCTGTCACATATGACTTTTTCTTACATTATGAAATTCCGTACATTAGAAACGCGGCAAAAGTTATCAAAAAATAAAATCATTATTAATTCTTGCTAGCTCATCGCTTGACATAACTCTTAAACTCGTATTATGAAATGATACTTTCTGAAATGTCCACCAACCCACTGAACTTATTGTACCTTGCAATGTAACATTACGGAAAAATGTAAATAATGATATTTAAGACGGTTGGTTACCTCCGTTTGTTAAAATAAATACAATTAAAATAAAACTATTCCAGACTGGAAATTCTGAATAGTATGAAAGCAACATCTCAAGTCCGAGTTTTTGAGAGCTCTCAGAATTGAGAGGATTTCATTTTATTAGCTTCGAAACATATGACATACTCGGAAGGAGGGAGTTGGACTCAACATACCTGAGCAAAGCCACAGTAACTAAGCAACTTTTGTCGATAACTTTCACAATGATTCTCATGGATAACTATTGCCGACTGTCGCCGGCATAGTGTGGTTATTGTGATATATTTATACAAACACCACGATTTTGCAAATCTGGTTCGGTCTAGCTATACGGGAGTCTCAAGAAGGGTACTTTAAAGCTTCATAATAAGGCTTCTTCTTGTTAGCTAATATTACAGTCTCGTTAGTGGAACTAATGAACTTGAGTACTTTTGAGCTCAGAGAGAGAGATGTAGGTACTTCGAGTTGAGAATAAAATTAGTACTGGAAGCGACTTCCCGAATTCACTACAGAAAAGGTTTGTCAGCTGTTGTAGGGGTAGAGAAAGAATAGAAGAGAATACAACAGAACAGAGCAGAACAGAACAGAACAGCATGGAACGGATCTAAACAGAACGGAACGGAACGGCGTCAATGGAATGGAACAGGACAGAACAGTAGAGAATACGATACGGAACAGAAAGGAACGGATCGGAAACGGAACGGATCAGAACGGAATAGAACGGAACAGAACAGAACAGAGCATAACGTAGCAGAGCAGAACAGACCAGTATAAAACAGAAGAGAACAGAACAGATCAGGACAGAAAATAACAGTACAGAACAAAATATATCAGAACTGCAGCTCTCCCTTGTACACGTATTTACATTTTGATGTAATATGTATTGTCTGATTTAGTGCAATCTATATAGGTATATAAATTCAATGTCCTGACTTATTGACTGATTGACTGGCTGATATATCAAAGCAAAGCCTAAACCCACTGGTCTTAAAGATATGAAAATTTGTACTGGGGTTCCTTATACAGCGAAATTAGCACTAAGCAGGAATTTAGCGATAATCATCCCTTGTAAGGGGTTGAAGTTTGTATGAAAATAAAAAGACTTCTTATGACTTATGAAGCTGAAATTTTGCAGGTAGGTAGGTTAGACGTAAGAGACGTAAACCAAGCAAGTGATTTTTCAAATTTCCCCCCGTCGTGGGGAGGATGGGGGATTAACTTTGTATCGACATAAACAAACTTGACCTATGAAGATGTTTTACCTCGGCAGTTAGCTAGTTTGTAGATGTGAGACGTCAGTTCAGTATAGTGTTTTTCGAAATTTACCCCCATAAGGGGGAAAAGGGAGGGTTTGAGTTTATATGAAAATCAGAAACTTCTTGACCTATGAAATAGTTAATTTGGCAGAGAGAAATTTGAACAATGCAGGCTTTCGTTCAGTAAGAGATTTTTAAAACACTGCCCCCCACAACTTGTAAAATGGTGGGAGAATGGCGCTGTCAGCTAGTTTGGCTCGTACATGAGGAATTTTCAACAGTGTATCAGGTCGGAGGTGACATCCACTAAATGGTGTGAACTCCTTTCGCAGGCATCTATCAAATTGGTATTCCTTCTTCTCTAATATTCTTCTATTTTAATTAACTCCATCATGGACGTTCTGTCCTTCTATATATCATCTTTATGCTGATGATCTCCAGATTTACCGCCATTTCTCTCACAACACCTGCAGCCTAGGGGCCAGAACGCAGAAAGCACATAATGCCCTTTGTGTCCAGTACAACAATGCTTTCAGGGTACTACTGAGCCTGCCCCGATCCTGTAGCGCATCAACAATATTAGCGAAGGCCCACGTAGACGGCTTTCATGCCATACTGCGCTACAAAACGGCCTCCACGTGGCTGTGGAGCCACTGAACGTTGTTCTGGAAGGTGTGAGTAGGTAGGCTTCATTCTTCGGACTCATGGTTAACCCGAGCAGGTCCCAAGCCATGATTATAGGTACCGGACAATCTCTCAACTTGTTGCAGCAACAGCCCATTCTACCTATTAATGGTATATAGGGATATAACTAAATACCTGTGTCTTATCTTCGATAAACAGCTGTCCTGGTCATCGCATGTCAATGAGGTCAGTTGAAGAGTATTTGCTACTTTTCACTCTCTCCGGAGACTTCAGTACTTTTTGCCTCGACAAAACAAAATCACTCTCGCTCAGTCTCGCCTTCTACCCCTCATCAGATATGCTGATGTCTGCTGGGTCAGTGCTTACGAAGAATTACTGAACTAAGTGTTTCAGGGAGTCCTTTGCGCAAGGCGCCTTATCTACTTGCCTTGCTCTGGAGGTCAAACTCACGAAAAATCTCCAGGTTTCTCCTTCCTCGGACATGAAACCTGAAAACTGGGTTTAGTTATGGAATATCCACCGAGGGCGGAATCTTGCGCGAGGTCGTGAATGCATTAAGTATAGATACGCGACGCTGCGGACGAGATCCACTTGTCCATCGTATTGTATTGTATATGTATTGTATTACATAGCTTATCCTTGTAGTCGGAATCTGCTTGATGCTCAACAAGACAAGGCATGACCGTCAAAAATATCCTTTTTTGCGCCTCCTTCTGCTTGATCAAACCATGGAATATAACTGATTGCGAATGATTGCGATCCAAGGACTTGGCGCACTCTAGTTTAATGAGCCCAGTATAGAACATTAAAACTTTGTAACTCGGGCGAACGGAAAATACCTAACCTGACTCCAGTTACATCAATTAAAGTAGATAGGTCCTATCGAATTGGACATATCGAATTGGATTGGATTTACTTATGATTTTCTCGGTGTGACATTCGGATGAGTGCAATGTTTGGACTTTCGAGGGTAGTTACAAACACCTACTCATGAATATCATTTCCTTATCGGGAGCCTATCATATTCAATGTCAGAATCAAACATATCATCATATTGCGAGATTGTGTGAGTTACTAAACATTGCATCACTCGATCTGTTTACCAAACTAACATGCATTTCTGAGATGTTACTAGCTGAATCTTGGAAAGATTTTTCAGTTTATTTATTTATTTTAAACTAGTGCTGAACAGTAGTTTATTTTTTTGTGGTAAGGGTTTAATCTAACTCAACACAGAACTCGCTGTTAATAATTATGTAATAATTTGTTCCTGCTTTTAATTTATAATAATTAATGTTGCAATATTTGTATGAGTTATAACTCAACATTTTTTTTAAAGAGATCTAAATATCAATCTGCGGGGCTTTCTCCGCCCCTCTTTCTGTTGGGTCCAATGTAGAGAAAATGCAAAAAAAATACGTTTACTTAGTATATGGTAATATCTACAGTAATAAATAAATTTTGACTTTGACTACGACGCGTGCATAAATAAATAAAAACGTGTAGCCGCTACTCAATTATACTTTCACGTATACACGTGCACACGCAAAGTTATGGTGGACTGTACACTTGTACGTCGGCAGAGATGGCGTCTCCATTCCAATATCTCCTTGACTTTGAGTTGGGAATGGACTGGAATGGGACAAAGTTATATCTTTGTTCAATTACACCATGCTGTGTGCGAATGACAAAGGATTTCATGAATGTGTATGTTTTGTGTGCAATTCACTTACTGCTTTCTGTAAACACTTTACTCTCTAGAGTAAAGCAGTAATTCTATGGAATCAGTGTATGGGAATCACAGACAAATGAATAATGTTTTTAAACTTGTATCACATGATACCGTTTCTTGTTAAACTGTTGTTGACTCATATCAGGTAATGATGTTCCGCTATTTCAAATTAAGGACTCCCCTGCCATGGCATTTTTTGGAAATTTTATTACCATGGCATAAGGTCCAAAGTCGCGAAGGCTCGCGCGTAGACGCGGTTATGGAGCGATTAATCGCTTGTTGTCTATATTTGACCATTCCTTCAGAAACTGAGGGTTATGCTAATAAAGGTGCCCTGAAATTAAAATTGTAACAACTATTCGTAGTACTGAGAGAGGCTTAGTAGGGCGCACTACAGGATATACCTACTACATCCAGCAGCGGACTGATATAGACTGAAATAATGATGACCATATAGGGCTAAATACAAGAAACAGAAGCGACTTATAAAAAACCCGTGAATGGTATCTTTTCGCGTATTTCTTTGCAAAAAGAGCGCCGTTTTTTCGTGATCTCTCCCCGATTCCCTCATTCTTTTGTTTTATTCCGGTCCGATTCCTCCACGATCTTAATTATCCTTAGCCAGGACCATTTCATTTGCATATAATTTGGAGGAGCCGCTTTGCAACTGCCTTCGGATTCGATAACGTCTTCGTTGTACGTACTTATGTATACTTGAAGTGATATGACCTGATTTTGTGAATAAAGAGGTCGGTGGACAAGGATAAAAATGTTTGATGTAGAACTACTAAGGGACTTAGTATTAAAATGTTTTTGTATTTATTCATTTATATTATACATATTATTATTTTTAGTATTATGTGGATATTGGTAAGTAGTTTATTATTGTTGAATGTTGTGCATATAGGTCAACCTGTAGTTTCTTTTCATCCTCTCCATTCTAGGTTTGCTAGAAGAAATCTCTTGTTAGAGATAGATAAGCTCGCCCTTGTTCATATTTTTTCCATTTTATTTTTGTATTTATTGTCCAGTTCCGCATGCCCATTGCGGCAGCTATGCAACAACAACATGACAAGCCTTTGCTCGGGTAAGAACACCCTCAGTACAATAGATTTTCCGTAGGTTTTTCACGCTATTACATGCTATTATCACGGCATAAGGTTGAAATTAGCGATGACTTTGTCAGGGCTACTTGGTTTATGGTTTTTATGGTTTAAGATATTTATTTCTCAAAAAGAACACAAATTCACTTACTTGAGAAACAATAGTTACTAAACTAAATAATATCAAACCGACAGGCGCAAAATAAAAATTAAACAGGGTAGTCCAAAAGACTTTGCCTTTACATCCCCGTGTCATGGATAGTTTCGTCCCAAGGTCGTTTCAGTGGGTATGGGAAAAAGCTGACAATAATGTATTCTATCTGTTTGTCGCGGAGATATGACAAAGTTAGGGACCAAAGTTATTTGAGCAAATCCCGGGAAAAGATAATGACATAATTTTAAATGGCTTGTGTTTAAACGATTACCGAAAAATTCGAAGATTTCCTACCAAAAATTCGAAATGACTGCCAAAATGGATGGATGTCCACCAAATTGTGTTTGGATAAATGATCGACAAACTTCTTTTTATGTTTTGTGTAGTTTAGTTTATGTTTTAAGTATTTTTTGTTGTTCTTACATGTTCAACCTAACACGAAGGATAAAGGGGGCTTTGCTTCGCTCGCCCCATTTACCCTTCACTTAAGCTACCGCAGCATTTTGCCCTGATATTTTCTGCAACTTTTGGTGGTCATTTAGCCCATTTTGGGTAGGAAAAAAATATTTTAGTGGTCATTATATTTGTTGCCATTTTAAAATATCCCTAAACGGATCTAGGGATTTGACCCAATGCCTGAACTAAATCTAAATGTCGATAAAATAATCCCACCTACCTACTAAGCGTTGGCGTGAGATTGCAGGACAATTATCTTTATTTAGAGGTCACGGGTATAAGAAGCATTCTTGCGAAAGGTCTAAAATACGATGCAAAACAAACAAATGTGCCCGCAAGAAAAGCAGAGTTCTGTGCTACTCAAGATCACAAGCCACAAATCTGCTACGTGTTATAATAAATAAACTTTAAAAAAATTACTCATACACGATATTCTCCTGGCTTAAATATTAAAGTATTGCTTGTGACTAACATTTATTTTTATTTTCCTCATTAATTATTAATTTTATCTACACATTATTGTAAGACGACGATCTCTGTGGCGCTGCAGTTGTGGCTCTGCCGGCTTAACTGAAATCATTCAACATTAAACCCAACAAAAACTAAACTAAAACAATAAATGCGCGATTCGTCGCATTTAATCGTTGTTCAAATTGACAAAAAAAAGCTCGATTTGTGGGTAAACTACTTATTCATGGCAATACTAGACAAAAATAAAAATAAACAATTGTCACCGGCGGTCAGGTCACTCACGCCACAGAACACAATAAAAACCTTTCGTTCTGTGTTTGCCGTTTCGATAATTCGTGAATATGTTTGTTTTCTACTTTGGCTTGTTATAATGGACCCCGATTCCGCGTTTGTTGATGTGTTATTGTTATTGAAATGTTATTTTATTTGAACATAACCTCTCAGTAGACATACAGGAAAAACTCACAAAACAGGCTTATAGATTACTGTTATTGGTTTCTTACCAACCTGTACTACAAAACCTAATAGTTAGTTTCGATTCAAATGCCTGTTCACGTTTAGCCGAAACGCCCATACAAAGTGGACAATGTCCTTTATACTCTTTGCAAATACGCAAAGATCACTACCGACTAACTTTTCCATTCAACTTCACATTTTCCGAAATGAAAATAATATATGATGTAATTGCTGTTATCTTGAAAGAACTAAAACTATAAAATATTTAGGAGTAGTATTAGATCAAAAAATTACCTGGTGTCCATATATAAGTCTTTTGGCACCGCGAACGAGGAAACTTATTTAAATTTAAATAAAACTAAGACACGTCGCTGACTACGACCTGATCTTACACTAGCGGAGTCTATTTTCTGTCTGCCTATCATTCGAGAGGTCCCGGGTCCGATCCCCGGCTGGGATGTTTATATGTGTGTGACGTCGCTGTTGCTGGTTCCCACGACACAGGGTATCCTAGTGTGTGGCCACAGGCAATGTATATGTAATATAAATGTTTAAGTTTATTTACCCTCTATAATGCGTTAAAAAATTACGTCCAGCTTAAAGTTACACTGTTTTGTTATAACCTTGAATTGGTTCACAGTTAATAATTTAATGTTTCACGCCGGTAAATTTAAGTATATTAAATTCTCACTTTCAAATGTCAGGTATGTTGAGACCAATTTATTGTTAGGCACCAATAAGTTAAAAATTAAAAAATGATACGAAGTTTCTTGGAATAACCATTGATAGTAAATTGCAGTGGGGACCCCACATAGATAAATTAGCTGGTGGATTAGGTTCTGTGGCTTAAGCTGTTAGGAACATCAGACAAAACACGAATGTGGCTACAGCTAGGTTAGTCTATTTAAGTTACTTTCATAGTGTCGTATCTTGGTGTGGGGGAATGCAGTGGATTTTCAAACTATATTATTCATACAGAAGAGCTATTCGAGAATTTTATAGTTTAAAACATACAGACTCCCTAAGCAAACTTTAAAAAAAATACATACTAACTGTAGCCAGTCAATTTACTTTCTAAAATATAATGTAATTTTTCCAAATTTAGCAAAAGCTATAATGTTAACAAAATAAATATCACAGACTAGTTGCACCCCAGTTGAGACTCGCATAAGTTATCAATTCTT
This sequence comes from Argyresthia goedartella, assembly GCA_949825045.1. Lineage (NCBI taxonomy): Eukaryota > Metazoa > Arthropoda > Insecta > Lepidoptera > Argyresthiidae > Argyresthia > Argyresthia goedartella. The sequence goes on along the minus strand of OX463831.1, from coordinate 7,371,774 downwards.
TCAAGGGTCAGTGCATTCTCTGCTACAACAAAATACCTCTGGAGAAAATGACACACGGTGTTAATCTAATTAAACACAGAAATCGCATAATAATGTTGTAATTATTTACTAGCTAATAATAATAATAATAATATAATAATAATACCTTGGACACTATTTACACACATTGATCTATCCCCAAACTAGGATTCCATGTATCTTGGGTACAAGACAACGATACACTTACTTGTATAGATAAATATTATACAGAGATAGATAAACAACCATGACTAGGGTACAAATATCATCATCAAACAAATATTTGCCCCCACCGGGACTCGAACCCGGGACCCTTGGCTTCGTGGGCAGGGTCACTGCCGATTCGGGTCGTCATGCCCGCAACTTCATCTGCGTGTTCCTAGAAAGTATCATTTACCGAGATGATGTAGCCCTCCTTCTGGTGCAGTCGGATTAAAAATGTCCTATATGTTACTGTAGCTCATAAACTATCTCTGTCACAATTTCATTTAAATCCGTTCAGCCGTTTTAGCGTGGTTGAGGCACATGCAGTTGTTTACGGATATTTTAAAATTATGTCATTTGCAAATCTTTTAGGGAACTGATCAAGTCCCTTATTTAATCCTATCCTTGCGACATGTAATTAATGTAGCTCATTAATGTCCCCATCGGGCACAGGCATTACCCGAATACGAGTAAGATTAAGCCATACTCCAACACGCTGGCTCAGTGCGGGTTGATGGAGGGGCTTTGCGACAGCTACGACAATAGCCATATAACAATAAAATCTGATAAAAAACTTAATGTAATATTATTTTTCGAATGAGTAATTATTAATCCTATAATGACAAAGAACTAAGCACAAAACTCAATATCCGTAATTAAAGTTCTTTTCCGATAATATCAGGAGAGTCCAGGTTCACCGATAAACAAATAAAAAAAAACTGCTAAGAAAATGGCCTTATACATATACAAATACAAAAATGTTTATTTGTGCATCATTTTTTGTAACTAGGTTTTATATTATTTACAGTGTTTCAAATAATGGTATCCAGTAGTACTGGGTGTACAAATTATATAGTGTATCTTATTATATGTATAAAATCTTAAATCTAAATTTAATCTAAACATATTTAGAGTAGTAGACATAATTACAACTTAAATCCCTATCGGTATAAGTATAAAGTACCTATTAATTGATATCATAATATGTACATTTTATGTTTTAAGATTTTAGTAACCGGTTTAAAAAAAAATGTAAATCCAAAGTTTAATTTGGCAATAGGTTAAATATTTTTATCTACACACGTATCATAAACTCTCTTTACTGCACCCAAAAACCGCACGTTACGATTTCTTATCTAAATATTGAACATTATGCCCATAATGTGTAAATTTTCCACATATTATGACATTCAGTTTCGAACGCCGACGCCCGCCTGCGTGCCGCCCCTACTTTTGTGTGAAGGTGGTACTACAGAACAAGCTAAACAACTCAATGCCGGTCAAAAATGCGGTTCCTGAACACATCAAAGAGAGCTTATGATATGTGTGTAGATAAACTAGTGTATGTAACTGTACATAATTACGCATTAAACTCTCGAGTGATATTATTATGAAACTCACCTTCCTCTCGAGTTTTAATGCCCTCCATTATGTTACAATCACATTGTTTAATATTAATGCTTCGGAACGCACCGGTTTTTTGTTGCGCGGATCGACCGCGAGTGATCGGTACATCACTAGCTAGCTGTCACTTTGCACATGGTAAAATTGTCTACCACAGGTATCGGGGCCTGGTCGGAATGTTAATTGTAATAATCTCGGAATAATCGTCAAGAAATAAGTAGATTTCACGTCATCGTAGTGAGTGCTTCGTGCTGTGAAAGGTTGAAGTGGTTCGGTCACCAATTCGTCGTGTTCGGATAGCGACCCTTGTAGTCGGCGGCATCACGACGGCATCAGCAGCGGCCTACGACGCGAGTAAGATTCGACTCCCATCACCTCCCACCCTCGTGTTCCTCATCCCGTACTCCCGCCTCGAATTGAGCTTTCGAATGCCGGTCCATGGCGTCAAGGTCAGTACTGCTTGTGACATTCCACTGAAAAACAACCCTACCAAGATTCCACCCCTTTCGGTTAAGGCGTGGATTTAACATTTTGGTAGCAGAGGCGCGGTTTCCTAGTAGGACATCGATTCACGGACGGTTGTAGGGTTGTTTTTTTGTAGTGGGATAGGGTACCTCAGATTGGTCGGCAATCATTTTGTGAGTGAGTCTTGTGGTCGGTATACCACAATTTAGGTTCATTTTCGGTTAGTGAACGTATAATTGACGATTTAGTTAATGATTATTATAAAATTGTAGTCGGAAACTACTGTTTGTGCGCATAAAGGATTGAACGGTCATTCCGCGAAGTAACTATATTGTATTACTTGTGGTAGAACGTCGGGTTCTATAGTACTGCAGTGTTATTTCGGTTTACAGAGCAGGGTCAGGCTATTTAAGGACTATTAAGCTGATTTTGCTGACCTCAGTAGAAGTGTGGGTCATATCGGAGGGGCCACTTCTAGAAGGTTCACGGCTACCTACATTATATTAAAAATAGCTTTTTTTCTTATAATAAATTTTTGTGTGTTATTTTTTATTGTGCTTTATGGTGGCATTCTCTAATTGATTTAGAGTGTATAGTTTTATGGTGTATTTCCACAGGGCGACCATATTAAATATTTTTAGGATTTCATTGTTTTAGTGGTTGCCTTAGTTTTGACAACTTAGTTTTAATTTCTGTGCCCAGTGCTGACGGGCAAGTGCTGGTCTCTGGCTATACTTAGTTCGGTAGTGAAGTATAGGACCAGAATCTATTAAATCGGTCAACATGGCACCTTCACCCTTGACGGTACTGCGGAATGGTGTCCGGGAGGAAATGAGATGGCTCGCCCATACTCATCAGTATGTGGAGCGATCGGACATGGATAATGTCCTGCTCAAGCGTGTGGAGGACGCAATGACACGCGTCGGGAAGGTGTGTCGGTTGGCTGCGGAGGCAGAAGCTTTCGAGCTTACTGATGAAGCTTCGGTGGCTACAGTGAAACAGCTCTGCGCGGATGCTGACCAAGCGATGGAATGCTTGGGTGACATCGAGCGTCGCGCGGAGAAAATTAAGCGGTCGCAAAGGAATGACCGTGGGGAGGGTAACGGAGACCTACCCCCGAAGGGTGTTGTTGGACGGCTGCCACACCTGGAGCTTCCGGCCTTCAGTGGGGCAATTGATGAGTGGCCGGCCTTCATCAATTTATTTGATAGTTTGGTCCACGGTCGGGACGACCTGGACAACGCCTACAAGTTGGCCCAACTATTGACGGCTCTGCGGGGTGAACCAAAGGAGTTGGTCGGTCACCTAACGGTCACGGCGGTCAATTATGAGATAGCAAGGTCCATATTGTTTGACCGCTACCAACACAAACGGCGGTTGGTTGATGCGCAGCTGGGGAAGCTGTTTAGCATCCCTAGAGTAACCCAGGATGTTGAAATCCGAGTACAGGTGCTCAACCCTGTGCTGGTGGCCACTAAGGCCCTTCAGAACCTTGGTCTTCCGGTGGACCAATGGTCATATATCATTCTATATATGGTTTTGTCACGGTTGCCTGCAGCTGTTCAAAGTCGGTTTGAACAGCTGCATCGGGGCAGTAGCACGGAACTGCCCACACTTGTCTAATTGACAGATTTTTTGGAGGGTGAATGCAGGCAATGTGACACACTGGACACGGAGGCAAGTGTGCAGCGCCAACCCGCGCGGATGCGGGAGGGGCCTCGCCCCCCGCCCCCACGGGGGGGTGGGAGGTCGAAACAATTTGGCGTTTTGAATGCCGCGCCGTCGGGTGACGGCTGTGTGCAATGCGACAGTGCCGGTCATGACGTGACCAGTTGCGCCAAATTTAAGGCGCTCGGGGTAGCTGCCCGCAGGAAGATTGTCTTCCGTCACCGATTGTGTTTCGGTTGTTTGGGGCAGCACACGCTGAGCGAGTGCTCGCGCGCGTTCCCCTGTGAGTGCTGTGGTGGCAAGCACCACATAGTGTTGTGCCTGAATCGGTCAGGCCCTTCGGACGGTCACCAGGGCCGGACTCAGGTTGGTCGGCCACAGGGCCCAACCAGGGCCGGACCCAGTCCCCCTCCGGGCAACGGGAGTCACCAACGGGGTGACTGGGTTACCCGCGGACGGGACCCCCCCCCCCGAGGGGAAGGGGGCAGCGCGGGGAGTAACATGCGGAATAGCCGAGGTTCGAACGCCACTGTCCACGGTCAGCGAGGACTTCGGGCCGCTGGCTCACCGCGTGTTACGGGCGGGTGTCAGATGGCACCTATGAGTGGCGCGAAGGCTGGGAGCCCACCACCTTCTGCGCCACCCTGCCCGTCGTTCTGGGAGGCGAACAGTCGGATGTCACCTCCATTCCTAGAGCACCCCATGTTGGATCCGCTCTCCCCCATTCATCCACAGTGCGCACCGGGCACACCGTACACCGTCCGGTATGATCGGATACCGGGATAGCGAGGGGCCTATTATACGGGTTGGGACCCCTTGATGCACATACGGTCTGATATGCCGGTTGCATATCAGCAGCCGAGTTACTCCAAGGCCGACAAGGGTCTCAGCGGGTTCGGATCCCGCGGAGGTTCCCGCTAGGGACACGCCGCCCACTTACAGGGTGCCGCCATTCAGACGGTCATGCTCCCCACCGCCTCTGTGATAGCGTGGAGTTCGGACGGCAAATCATGTGTGGCACGAGCACTATTGTACTCGGGGGCCCAGGGGTGCTTAGTCTCGTGCAACCTTGTAAGACGGCTGGGCATTTCGGTAAGGGAGTATCCACATTCCATTCGGGGAATTGGGAACACGGAAGTCGGTTCCGTTAAGGGAGTATGTCGGATTACTCTCTCGTCACGGGTGGATTCATCGGTGAATCTGACGGTCACGGCATTAGTCATGCCTAACGTGATGGGCTCACACCCCCACGTACGGTTGTCGCCCTCGGTGCGACAGTTGGTCGCTGGGTTGTCACTCGCTGACCCGGAGTTCGATATTCCGGGCCCAGTAGACATTTTATTGGGTGTCGATGCCTTGGGATACCTGTTAGTGCCAGGTGTCCACGTGTTGCAGGCGACTGGTCTGGTTTCGGTCAACACCAGACTGGGCCATGCGGTAATGGGTCCTGTCATGCCGGCTGCCCCACGCCTAGCGACTGGGAGTCCTTTATTTGGTTCTGTACTCTCGGAGGTGATACCAGAAGTTTTGGGAGGTGGAGGAACCACCTACGGTCCGCCGGTTGGACCCGGTTGAAGAAGAGTGTGAACAGTTTTATCGGAACAATACTGGTCGCCTACGGTCAGGTCGATTTCTCACACGTCTTCCATTCCGGAGTGATTGCCCATCGCTGGGCAGTTCACACCATACAGCCGAGACGCGGCTTCTGTCGATGGAACGACGCATAAAGCGTGACGGGATTGTCCGGCAGAAGTACGTCGACTTCATGCGGGAATACGAGTCGCTCGGCCACATGTCGGTTTCGGATATCGACTGGAAGCGTGAAGACCACTGCTTCCTGCCTCATCACGCGGTCTTGAGGACCCCGGAGGGCAAAATACGGGTAGTGTTCGATGGATCGGCATCAACATCTAACGGCATAAACCTGAACCAGTGTTTGCATTCAGGGCCGAAGTTGAACCATGACATCGCGGATGTTATCACACGGTTCCGTCGACACAATGTTGTGTTTGTAGCTGACATCCGGATGATGTTTAGGCAGACGGTCATTCACCCTGACGATAGACGGTATCAGCTGATACTGTGGCGAGAGAGCCCAGATCAGCCCATCAAGGTGTACGAGCTGAACACCAACACGTACGGGCTACGGTCTAGTCCTTATTTGGCGATTCGCACTCTGCGGTTAAATTTCCCTAGAGGAGCAGCGATCCTGGAGCAGGATCTCTACGTGGACGATATCTGTACCGGTGCAGATTCCGTAGAGGAGGCGCTCGCTCGACGGGACGAGCTAGTTGAGCTCTTACGGGGTGGAGGTTACGAGCTCCGGAAATGGATTTCGAACTCTCCAGAGTTACTGTCTGGTCTTCCGGATGACTACCAGCAGGATCCCCACATTTTCGAAAATCTGGAAAATCCGAATATGTTGTCGGTATTAGACGTCCAGTACCAGCCGGTGTCAAACATGTTTTCGTATCGGGTCGAGTTGGACTCCCCGAAGGTGTGGACGAAACGGAACGTCCTTTCAACGGTGGCTAGGACATTTGATCCAAACGGGTGGATCACCCCGGTAACATTTCAGCTCAAGTGTTTTATGCAGCAATTGTGGTCTGCTGAGCTGAAATGGGACGACCCGATTGGCGGGTCATTGAGCTCAGAGTGGGAATCGTTCTTTTCGACCCTCCCTGGTATCAATCGGATTTCACTGCCACGGAGGATGGTCCCCACCAAACGATACACCGCCACCGTGCATGGGTTTTGCGATGCCTCGGAGAAGGGCTACGAAGCTGCGGTGTATCTGCGTACGATCGACTCCTCGGAGGAGATTGATGTGCGGTTGGTCATGGCCAAGAGCAAGGTTGCGCCGTTGCGCACTCGCCTGACCATTCCCAAATTAGAGCTTTCAGGAGGGGCTCTCCTGACTCGTCTGCTCAACCACACCATGACGGTTCTTCGTGGGTCAATAGCGTTAGAAGATACGGTCTACGCTTGGACGGACAGCCAGATCATGTTATGCTGGCTGAAGGCTTCAATTCACAAGCTGGAGATTTTTGTGGCGAATCGGGTTTCGCAGATTTTGAATTCGGAGGTTCCCTTAATCTGGAGACATGTTCCAGGGGAAATGAACCCAGCAGACTGTGCGTCTCGTGGGTGTCACGCTCCGGAGTTAGTTGGACATCCCTTTTGGTGGGGTCCAAAATGGTTGACTCAAGCCGAATCGGATTGGCCAATGAGTCCACGCGTTACCTCGGCGAACGGCGCCTTGACAGTCGGTGTCTGTACGACGCAACCAGAGCGGGAAGAGGAGTTCAGCCTGCTGGAACGGTACAGCTCGCTCGACAAGCTGGTCAATGTGACCGCCTCGATCTTCCAATTTGTGCGGAATTGTCGCAATTCTGAGGCGCAACGGGTGCGGACACAGGTCCTGACACCACGGGAACGGAACCATGCGTTGTTTGCATTAGTACGGAAAGTGCAGACGGTGCAATTTAAGTCCGAACTGGACATTCTGAGACGCGGACGCGTCCAACTGAAGGGAGCTGTGGCTCGGCTCAACCCGTTTATTGACCCTCAAGGATTGCTGAGGGTAGGAGGTCGGCTGCGGAATGCCAACCTGCCTTATGCGGCTCGCCACCCGTTGGTACTCCCTAGGAAAGGGAAGTTGGTCGAACTGTTGATACAGGATCGACACATTCGGAATGGGCTTGTTGGATACCACGCCTTGATGGCGTTTCTCCAGCGCGAGTTCTGGATTCTATCGGGAAGACGCTTAGTGCGGAGCGTCGTTTTTCGGTGCCTGCCTTGTTATCGGGCCAAGGCGGCTATGATGCAGCCCCAGATGGGCGATTTGCCCTCGGATAGGGTTAACGAAATCCGGCCCTTTGCGGGTGTCGGAACGGATTTCGCGGGACCATTCATGGTCAAATCTTCACAGCTGCGGAACGCCAGATTAGTGAAGGCATACCTGTGCGTCTTCGTGTACTTGGCCACGAAGGCAGTCCACTTGGAGGTGGTCAGTGACCTCACTACGGAGGCATTTATCGCATGTCTGGATCGGTTCGTCTCACGAAGGGGCCTCCCGACATTAATCCGTTTGGACAACGGCACAAATTTTGTCGGAGCCAGGCGATATCTGCAGGAGGTCACTCAATTCCTGAACGGTTACCAGGACGCCATCGATACGGCTTGCTCCCGACGAGGGATTGAATGGGTTTTCAGTCCGCCGGGATGTCCTCATTGGGGAGGAATTTTTGAGTCTGCGGTTAAATCGGCTAAGTCGCACCTGACGAGGATCATCGGTGAGACCTCTCTACGCTTTGAAGAGCTTGTGACGCTGTTCTGTAAAATTGAAATGACACTGAACTCGCGTCCGTTGTGCCCGCTCAGTTCGGATCCAAATGATTTGGAAGCGTTGACGCCGGGTCACTTCCTGATAGGTCAGCCCCTTAACGCCCTGCCTGAATACCCATTCGGTGATGTTAAGTTAAGTCGATTAACTAGGTGGCAGATGTTGCAGCAGATGGCTCAAGATTTTTGGAAACGGTGGTCCCTTGAGTACTTGCACATCTTGCAGCAGCGCCTTAAGTGGACTGACCGGACGAGCCCCCCTCAAGTCGGTGATTTGGTGCTGATTAAGGATGCGAACCTGCCATCATTGAGATGGAGACGAGGACGGATCGTCAATTTGTACACGGGTCGGGATGGCACGCCTCGATCAGCAGAAGAAGTCAAGGTGGGGGACTCGGTCCTCAAGAGAGCGGTCGCAACACTTTCTCGCCTTCCTATTCATTAGGGACAGGTTCGGGCCTGTCCGGGCGGGTGACTGTTTAATATTTATGCTTCGGAACGCACCGGTTTTTGTTGCGCGGATCGACCGCGAGTGATCGGTACATCACTAGCTAGCTGTCACTTTGCACATGGTAAAATTGTCTACCACAGGTATCGGGGCCTGGTCGGAATGTTAATTGTAATAATCCCAGAATAATCGTCAAGAAATAAGTAGATTTCACGTCATCGTAGTGAGTGCTTCGTGCTGTGAAAGGTTGAAGTGGTTCGGTCACCAATTCGTCGCGTTCGGATAGCGACCCTTGTAGTCGGCGGCATCACGACGGCATCAGCAGCGGCCTACGACGCGAGTAAGATTCGACTCCCATCACCTCCCACCCTCGTGTTCCTCATCCCGTACTCCCGCCTCGAATTGAGCTTTCGAATGCCGGTCCATGGAGTCAAGGTCTGCTTGTGACATTCCACTGAAAAACCACCCTACCAAGATTCCACCCCTTTCGTTTAAGGCGTGGATTTAACACACATAAACTACTATTATCTACGCACGCATTTTGAACCTTACGGTAGTAAAATTTTAAACCTATAACGGAAAAGTGGCGTAATCTAACGCCGGTGGTATTCAAGAGGTTAAGATATTATAGGCAGAAGAGCTACTGGTCGGTATTCAGTGACGTCTTTTTTATCTCCAGATTTGTAAATAGGTTTTAAAACAGAAGCTTTAGTCGATCTGGATAAGTGCCTTGTTCAAAGCACATATTTACAACGAACGATAGTGGCGCTGCCACGATGTGGGAGGTATTTTGGTGCTGATTTCGTCATATCCTACTCTATTTGTATTATTAGGACCTTTTATTAGATAATAGACTTCCGAAACATCTGTTTGTACCATGAATATTGATTTTTGGTTAGGTTTGGTTAGATCTGAAGTTAGGTATCTTGCGACTTATCTCTTGTATGGTTACTACTTTGATTTCTTAAAAACCGTTTGTTTTATTATTTGTATAGAAATACACCCTCTCTGACAATTTCAGCTCTCTACCTATTCCGGTAGATCCTGTAGAACCCGGTGACAGTCGGACATACGAACGGACAGACCACCGGAGGCTTAGTAATAGGGTCCCGTTTGGCACCCTTCGGGTACGAAACCCTAAAAATGTATCACAAAATGTGTGGGTAAATTGGTAAATCTCGCAAACGGCTGAACCGCGCATCCAATTCGAAATTTGAATTTAGTTTTTTCTTCCAAAACTCAAAACTGCCATCCTTAAAACCTGTTCCGAAAAAAACAGAGATCCTCCATGGGCGGCTAGTTGAGTATAAAAATCATGAGCTCTCTTATACCCATTGTCGGCAGAGCTTATCACTCCTTTGATTAACACCAAAACTTAATCCTTAGTGGTTTACCCGGCCGTAGGATTTAAATCTTGGTCGTAGGTCCAAATTACCATAATGCGTCCATTAGCATTTCATGTTATGCATATTGAAGGGATAAGTGAGGCCCTCGTAATGTGTCCTGAAACAACAGTTCCTAGGCCCTTGTCCTCTAACTACGGAACTGAGTCCAATTCCAGAGGTGCCACAAAATGCAGCATCACGCCTTTTCCCTTAAGGGGTGGCAGTGGTACAATTGTGCCCATGTTTTACAAGTTATTCCATTCTCAATTTCTTGTGATAGGTGGCTGACCCAGGTTTTCTCAAGATGTCTTTCATCACCGTTAGAACGTACATATGATGCACTTAAGATAAATTAATTATTTATTTGTCAAATTTCGTAAGTAAAATATTACAGAAATAGTTCTAATGCGTTATATACCCACCGAAGAAGATACCATTGTAAAAAATATGTGATAAGAAATTAAATTACGAATGATTCATTTCACTTCAATCGGTATGTCAACTAAATATTAAATTCAGATTACAATAATTCAAATTACAAATAAGACAACACAATTTAAACATAGTCAATTAATTCTAAATGTCAGCTATAAAATAAAACTTAAATTTAAATATTTAAAATTACAAATTAAACAAAACCCAAACCCCAAAACCTTCTCGCAAAATATATCATTGGTTAGCTGTCAGCACCGGATTAGAACCTGCATCTCCTGGGTGAGAAGCGAGCGTTAGAGCACGGTGCTCTTTTTGATATTTGAGTATGAGCCAGTTCACATGTCGGAATCCGGAAAAGTGTGGGATGCATATGTCGCAGTTAGTTGGTTAAATCAGAAATTTAACTAACTCCCTAGACCGTTAATTAAATGCCGACGTTTACCCAAGTCACTAGTATTATGATTTAAATAAAGCATCGTCGAAAACCTTTAACAATCTGCCTTACCGAAAGCCAGCGTGTTGGAAAACAAGATGGCGTCACGACAACAGCTGATTTGTACAGTTTATATCAGGGAAAAACTTTGCGGTAGCTTAGGTGAAGGGTAAAGGGGGTGGGGGTGAGCGAAGCGAAGCCCCCTTTATCCTTCGTGTTTGGTGGAATGTGTAAGAACAACAAAAATACTTAAAACATAAACTTGAGTAAACATAAAAAAAATAAAATATATTGTATATTTCTTGTTGCAGGAACGTTAAGACAACTCGTCAAACGTTGCATTCACTCACTTGTCTGACGGATTTTAGTGACTTGGTTAAACGTTGGCATTTAATTAACGGTCTAGAGAGTTAGATAAGTGTCTGATTTAACCAACTGACTGCGACACATACATATATTAGATCTGTTAACTTATCCAGTCGCCTAATGTGAGAAGCGCTATTGAAATATAAATGCCAATATGAAAAGTGTGAACTGGCTCTTGGCTAACAACTGGAAAACATCATCTGAATTCATAAATGCAACAGAATGACAAAGTTACAATATTATGCTAACGAAATTGACTACAATTAGATTTGTAAATAAACATTATTTGACTGTGAAAGCTTTGTTCGGCTTTGTTTGCGAATTCAATTTCCTGTAATAAAGAAAAACAACAGTTGTTATTTAGCAATTCAATTTTGTTCCAGCGTTGGATTGCAACAATTGGGACGAAAATATCAATTTGGATATGTCGTATATAATTATTGATTCTTCTCAATTGATTCTTCCGATTCTCCCAACTTTGTAAAATCTATGTTTATAATCCTGACTTTTTTAAGTTTTATTACTTGGGTTTAACTGGCATCGCTGATGTGGGTGCACAGACCGCTAAGCTAAAGTGGAACTGGGCCGGCCACGTAAGTCGCATGCACCCAGATAGATGGGCGAAAATCGCCACTAACTGGGTGCCACAGGACGGATACCGGCGTAGAGGCAGGCCTAAACGGAGATGGCGGGACGACCTCGACAAGTATTTGCCGGGGTGGCCGGAGGTGGCACAGACCAGGGAAGTGTGGACGAAAAAGGGGGAGGCCTTTGCCCAGCAGTGGGACACCTTAATGGCTAAATAAAAAAAATAAAAAACTTGGGTTTGGATGAAGACCCAGGTGTCACTTCAAGTGCACACAAGAGCAAGTGGTGTTAACTTGTAATTTATTTATTTACTTAGCAACCCTGCTGCATCCTAGAATAAGCTTATATGTAATTGGTGCATAGATTGTTAGTAGGCATAAAAAAAATTGTTCATTAAAATTCTACAACCATGGCCATTTTATGAAATTGACAGTTACAACGATTTAGAGAATATACTCGGTGGTACATAAAAAAGTCAAATTTAATTAAATTTAGCAATAATGTTTCATGAGGTTTTCCCTCCTTATTCAAAAAAACGAACTGTTGAATTACTGTCTCAAAGTGGAGACAACTGTGCATCTGCCGACCCGTACGGTAAAAGCCGTGAATCAATGTTTATACAATATCTACCAGACTTTCTAACGTTTTAAGATCGCAATATCAGAGTTAAATTCTTGTTCACACAAACCCGAGCGAGACCCGCGGCCGCCGTTTCCGGCAGCTTATTTCCGCCGGAAGTAAGAAGCCTCGCCCCACTTCCGGTCTGCGGGATCCGCAAAATATCTCTATCAATGGCCTATTTCTTAATGCGACAAGATACAATTTTACAAGTCTAAACTAGCAACGTCACGACCTCGGCGGCGTTGCGAAGAAAAAAATCCCCATGTCTTGGATGCTTTCTATATGTGGGTTGTCACTATTTCTGGTTCCCACGACCTAAGATTGCTATAGGCCTATTTCGATACTGCCATCTCTTTCTAAGATCCTAGAATGTATCATTAATTCACGACTGACTCACTTCTTAGAAAAATATTCAATTTTATCGAACAATCAGTTCGGTTTTCGTTCTGGCAGATCCACATCTGATGCAGTCCATGAGCTCACAAGCTATGTTGCTGAAAACCTTGATGATAAAAGGAGGTGTCTGGGTATCTTTCTTGATCTGGCCAAGGCATTTGACACGGTCTCCGTTGACCTTCTTATAACAAAACTAGAAAAAATAGGTATCAGAGGCATACAGCTTGAGCTTTTTAGGAGCTACTTAAGCAATAGGCTGCAATGTGTAAAAATAGGTGAACACACAAGTTCCACTCAATCAGTCCATTGGGGTGTCCCTCAGGGCAGCATACTTGGACCTACTCTATTCACAATCTACTTAAATGAGCTCTGTTGTCTTGAGTTGCCCCAATGCAAAATTGTGGCATATGCCGATGATACCGCATTACTTTTCTCGGGTTCATGTTGGGAAGAGGTAAATTCCTGTGCACAAGCTGGCCTCAATGAAGTCGTAGATTGGCTACAACAAAATATTTTAACTTTGAATACTGCAAAAACCAAATACATTACCTTCTCGATTAATAACTCAACCCAACCAACAAATGATTTCAGGTTAGTTTCTCATGAGTGTGCTGATTCTATTGCTGGCTTCTGCGGCTGTGGACCCTTAGAACGGACATCCTCAATGAGATATCTAGGTATCATGCTCGATTCTAACCTAAATTTTCAAATTCACATTCAAATGCTCAGCTCCAAGGTTAGGAAACTGACTTATATCTTTAAGGGTCTTAGACATGTGGCTGAACCGCTTCTGATGAAAAGGATATATGTGGCATTATGTGAATCACTCTTACGATACTGCATCTCCAGTTGGGGAGGTACTCATAGGAGTACACTTTTGCAACTTGAGCGGGCTCAAAGAGCGGTCTTGAAGGTGTGTACATTTAAACCATATTGTTTCCCTACAACTGAATTGTACAGCTTCTGTGATGTCCTCTCGGTTAGACAGCTGTTTATACATAGCATTGTTCTGAAACAACACAAAAACAATTCCCCACATCAAAATAACTCACGTACTAAAAGAAGAAGAGATAAAGTATTTCACATAGTATTAGTACGAACCAAATTTATGCAGCGATTTTTTAAAATTCTGGGACCCTATATTTATAATAATCTGAGTAAGCACATTGACCTTTGGTCTAATAACACATTTGATAATAATAAAAACGTACGTCTTTGGTTGCGCACACAAACATATGATGACTGCGAAAAACTTATGATCGTCTAACACAAGTCCAATTATATTTATATCAAAATAATAGTCACATTACATAACTCTCACAGGCACTACACACCTCATTACTTCCAATCACACACTCACCACACTCCCCATATTCTCTCCCACTAACATAAATCACCAACACTACACACCAAACTATTACGTTTTTGCTGATCTTATATTTTTAAATGTCAGAAGTTATATTTTTATTTAAAATTTCACATTGTTTATACACTATGTAGTATTTAAATCTGAGGCATTTATTCTTGTGGGAAGTAGCAGCAACTTATCCTAAAACACAGGGTTTTACCCTATTTTAGGGAGTAGCGACACATCCCTTGTTTACCCTGCTTAACAAGCTTGTAATGTACATTTATTTCTGTAAATAAACGATTATTATTATTATTATTATTATTATTATAAGATATCTAACTGTGGGTCAGGAGCAATATGTGTGCCTGTATATAAATGTTTATATTTATATTTTATGTAACATATGTGACTTGTACCAAATTGCCAGCAGTTGCCAGTTTACACTGACGTATATTAGGGGCAACAATAAAAATGAAAACCATATTTTGTTCTGTTTTACTTTAGCTAACAACTATGTCAACAAATATGATCGCCTCTTATCACCAAACTATGTATATATGGTGGCAAGCGACGCTCGTCATGCAGTTGCTATTGCGAGACGTTTCATAATCCTAACAATTAACCTACACTTTTGCTCGTAGACCCTGAAAAATGCAACGCGTTTTTCAACCTTATGCCATGCTTATTGAAGCGTGCAATACATATGAATTTGAGTTTGGACTGAGAGTGTCGTTACCTGAGTGAAAGGGCTTTTGTTTTAAGCAACAACAAAAAATCGTAAATTGTAGCGTTATGAAATCCCCACTAAAGATCTCTCTCGTTTGTTGAAATAGCACATTTCAGCTGATCTTTTCGCCGGCGAATATGATTTGTGGCGTTGACACTTCAATGAATCGTTTGTTCAGTGTCATTTTCTTATCAAAACGGATCGTCCCCTTTGTTTTGTTCTCAGCGGGTTCTTATGGTGATAATATTTTTAATACATTGGCCATCGGTTAGCCCCCTGGCACATATCTAAACAATTGATAAACTGGCCAAACAGTAACGTGCCTCTGCCATCCGGCATGAGAAGAGGTTGGTGATTGCCTTGCATGATTCAGAATTTGTCAAAGATTGTGTTATTTGGTGATGTATCAACATTATATTTAAAGTAGATCATCATGTGCAGAACTACGACGAAGTAAATAAGGCTCTTGGACAACTCCATGATTGGTTTAATTTCAACATTTCGCATTAATGCTAAAAATACCTAAATGCATTAAATTCACTTTGCCTATTGTTACTTCCTTAGCAAATTATGTTATATTAAATAAAGAGTCTACTGATAGTAAAGTTTTCCTGGGGATAACACTTGACTCGAAACTACAATGGAGCCCTCACATTACATCTTTATCGGGAAAACTGAGTTCAGCTGCATACGCTGTGAGACAAATCAGACAGATGACGGATGTAGCTACGGCGAGACTTGTTTACTTTAGTTATTTCTACAGCATTATGTCCCATGGAATTTTGCTGTGGCGCCGAGCTGCTGATATTGACTCAATTTTTGTTCTACAAAAAAGGGCTATTAGAGAAATTCATAAAATCCGCAGACACGACTCCCTGAGGGAACTGTTCAAAGAAATTAGCATTATGACTGTACCGTGTCGATATATTTATGAAAATATCATGTTCATTAGGAAGATCATAAATAGCTTCACTAAAAATGTTGACAGGCACAATACTATAATACATTTGTTATAGTATTGTATACTTACACCTAAGTATATAATACTATAGCAAAATACCTGAAGAGATATTAAATTTGTCAGAGAAGTTTAAAAGCATTGATAAAAAAATGTTATAAAGCTTAATTAAGAGATGATACCATTAATTAGTAAGAGCTATGGAGCTCTGATAATCCAGCGCAGCACACGTTTGTAACACAAGACCCATTTTCGAAAAAAAAAGCAAACTAGGCATAGAAGGACGTGTTGCAGTGCACGAGTTTCTTCCGCCGCTTAATCTCCTCTCCTTCTCATTCTCCTTCATCTCCTCCGTAACACGTTTCGAAGTGGTAGTAGTCTCTCTTGCATTATATAGATTCAAATGACAGTCAAAAACTGTTCGTAAGAATCTATAGTTGAAGTTGAAGTATTATGGTTGCCTTTTTTGTTCAATATTAATTAGATTTGGACCCATTCTCATAATGCCAAAAAACTAGCGAATCAAACCGACAACTTGAGACCAACAGCAGTGATGTTATTGTAAAGCTAGTAAAGAGCAAAAAGATAACTTGGTGCTTAATGGGTGTCGGTCTTAGCCTCTTAGTGAGGGGATATTGCTTTAAAACATTGATAAATCACACACTCACACAAATGATACACTCTTCAAATATTTGTGTAATATAATACTATAGCAAAATACCTGAAGAGACATTAAATTTGTCAGAGAAGAAATTTAAAAGCATTGATAAAAAATGTTATAAACCTTAATTAAGGTAAGATGATACCGTTAATGAGAAAGAGGTATGGAGCTCTGATAATCCAGCGCAGCACACGTTTGTAACACAAGACCCATTTTCAAAAAAAAAAAAAAATAGGCATAGAAGGACGTGTTGCAGTGCACGAGTTTCTTCCACCGCTTCATCTCCTCTCCTTCTCATTCTCCTTCATCTCCTCCGTAACACGTTCCGAAGTGGTAGTAGTCTCTCTTGCATTATATAGATTCAAATGACAATCAAAAACTGTTCGTAAGAATCTATAGTTGAAGTTGAAGTATTATGGTTGCCTTTTTTGTTCAATATTAATAAGATTTGGACCGATTCTCATAATGCAAAAAAACTAGCGAATCAAACTGACAACTTGAGACCAACAGCAGTGATGTTATCATTCGTAAAGCTAGTAAAGAGCAAAAAGATAACTTGGTGCTTAATGGGTGTCGGTCTTAGCCTCTTAGTGAGGGGATATTGCTTTAAAACATTGATAAATCACAGAAGCACACAAATGATACACTCTTCGCTAGTGTTTAAAAAGTGGATTTCACGTAATTTTAGGTTGTCTGTCATATCACTCCTACGATTTTATGAACTATAATTAAACGGCTAGTATTTAATCGCACATCAAAAATACTGATTTTCACAGCAAAAATACTTTTTACGTTTTAAACATTTTTGTTGTTCTTATATGTTCAACCTAATACAAAGGATAAAGGGGGCTTCACTTCGCTCACCCCCTTTACCCTTGACCTTAGCTACCGCAGTATTTTGCCTTGATATTTCCTGTGAAAATCAATACATTTGCTGGGCAAATCAGTATTTTAATGAGCAGTTTAATATTTTCCTAATTAAACACTACGTAATAGAAGGCTGTTCCAACGCCACAACTCGTTGTTGACGTTGCCGGAAAGCCGACCTATAAAAGCCTAAACAAGGGTTTTTGGGTTCTAACAAACATTAAGTAGGATTATTTAGGATCGAGTTAAAATCCCACAAACCCTGGGACACATCGGAACATCTGGGACCGAGAGGAAATCTTTTTGCAATATTTTTTAACCGGTTAAGTTTTGGACAGCTAAATGAAATTGGTTTAAGTTTGGCATAGTTTTAATTTAAGGTATTAGTTCGCACCCGGCAGCAACTGCAGGCGACGTGTCGCGGGAGTGTGAGCGGGACGGTGAGCGTGACAGCGGCAGGTACGTACTACGCACGCTGTATCGATCTCTCGCTAGGTTCTTCTTCTTATTTTAATTTGGCGTGCCAGCTCTTTATAGGTTAATTTTGCCAGTGTAAAATTTGAAATACCTGTCAGATTTGAAATACCTCAATTCGATACTCAAGCTGAACCTATTTCAATCAATACGTTTGACAATAATTGTATATTTCCACCTTTTGTATTTTATTACCAGCTTTTATTTAGTTTCACTTGTCCCGTTGTCTGTCTGTCTGTCTGTCTGTCTGTATGTAATAAAATCTTGCAAGTTAAATTTGATCCACTTCCCAGGGCCAGGGATCCAGTAACCAGGGCCTGATGATGGAACGACAAATTAGAAAGACAAATAGAGGTATCCTGTGTTGAGTTGGATAGCCATATTATTTTTTGTGTCTACAGACCTCCGAGAGATGAAAACGGCCATGGCAATTTTGAAATGTTCGAGAAAATTATGGAGGATGCCCTCATTATACTTTGTAATAGCAGAAAAAAGTGAATTATTTGTGGCGATTTTAATGTAGATTTGCTTGTAGACACAACATTGAAACAACGATTAATAACTCTGTTCAAATCATTTAATTTATGTCATATATTTCTAGAGCCGAATAGAATTACACTTACCAGCCAAACTTGCTTAGATAACGTATTTTGTGACTGTGCATTCACAAGTAAAGATGTAATTAACTGCTTACCCTCCGATCACAGTGGTCAAACAGTTTCATTCCCAATTGCCAGTAAAAATAGGACTAATCCATCATTTTATAGGCCTATTTCATCCAATAGACTAGAGACGTATATGAAAAAGTTAGATATAAATTTGCCAGTACCGGATTTTGATGAACAGAACCCAAACAAAATCTACTCAGACTTCTTCAGCATTATTCAGACAGAATTCAATAAAGTTTTTAAATTAAAGAAAGTCAGTGACTACAACGGTAAATCTTAATTTAATGACTGGGCAACGTTTGGAATTCGTCAAAGTAGAGTTATCTTATATGACCTTTATGAACAAAAAACCTATAACTTTGACCGAAAATTTCATGACTACGTTAAAAAATATTCCAAAACTTTCAAGTTGGTTTGTAGAACTGCAAAAACTTTACACATTAATAGAAAAATTCAAAATTCAAATAATAGAATGAAAACAGTTTGGCAAATAATAAACCGCGAAACTGGCAAAGTTATACCAAGGGACAATGATTTCTGCCTAAAGATAGGTGATGATGTTGTTAAATCCAGCGCTGATGTTGCTCGAGCTTTTGAAACATTCTTCACCAATGTACCCTTACTCACAACAGACCGTCTAAATTCATCTCCATATGAAGCAGAGACTTTATTAAAAAATAACACTAGCGTCAGTAATGTATATTTAAAATTTCATCAGGTATATCCCCAGGACATTGTCAAAACGTTTAAATTACTTAACTTAAAAAATACGGAAGACCTGTGGGGTATATCAGTCAAAGTCATTGATTCAGTAATTCTAGTTATAGCCCCACACTTATGTAGCTTATACATAGTCAGGTCATAAGTTCTGTCACATGTGCAATATGAAATCATTTAGACATGTTTATTATTTATGTAAACATTTATATAGCAAAATGAACTTAATAAAACATAGATTCTTATGGTAATAAAGTTTATTCAAAATGACCCCCGCGATTTTGAATACAGGCCTTTATTCTGCGCGGCCAGTCGTCTATCGCAGCACCAACAAGGTCCATGTCAATATCGGCGGCTGCCTTAATCAAGGATGCCTTGAGTGACTCCAAATCAGGATGAGGCTTTGAGCAGGCCTTTTCCTCCAAGTGTTGTCATATTTTGTAATCTAACGGACTCAAATCTGGACTGGAGGAGGGCCAGTCTTCGTGCCGGATGAAGTCAATTTCAAGCGCCGCCAGCCAGTCTCGTGTGCTTTTCGCTCTATGAGCTGGCGCAGAATCTTGTTGGAATACCCAGTGCCTGTTTTTAAACATGGTATGAGAAACAGGTTCCACAAGGTTCTTGAGGACTGTATTTTGATACATAACTGCATTCGATTTTACGCCTTTCTCAAAAAAATGTACCTCAGTTAAGCCCCAATAAGAGACTCCCAACCAAACCATGAGAGAGGATGGAAAATGAACTCGTTGGACACGCGGAATACGGTTGCTCGCTTCTTCACTGCTGTGTGCTTACACCTTATCATTTTGTTTGTTGTAGCTCTCTTCCACGGTGAAAATTTTTTCATCCGAAAAAATAATTTCCCGATGCTTTTTCCCGCGTACTGCTTCAACAAAGCGCGGCATCTCTTCAGTCTCAGGTCCATTAAATGAGCGTCCAAACGATGTCCTGTTTTTCTTCGATATGCCCTAAGCCCTAAGTCTTCAGTTAACACCCTTTTCACCGTGGTCCTGCTTAAACCCATCTGAAGGGCCAACAGTTTCTGCTTACGTATGGCATTTCTTTGAATTCGCACCTTACCAGCTTTTATCACTGCTGGAGTCCTAACAGAGCGAGGGCGACCACTTCTTGACCTGTCATCTACACTAGAGTCTTCATTGTATCGTTTTATGGTACGATAAACGAATCTTTTGGTTATATTCAAATTTTTCAGTAAGTCGAATATCTGAATTGGCGCGTAACCGCAACGATGCAACGCAATAACTGCGACACGGTCTTCTTTAATTGTCCACTCTATAATTAAAAATGAGGAAAATTCTAAAAAGTACACATTTTTATTTTCATGAAAATTCGAAATTCTAATTCAATAAACTTTTTTGTGGCCAGCGTTCTAAATTCAAAAGTTGTTATTGTGTGACAGAACTTATGACCTGACTGTGTATATTCAATAAATGTGTTGACGATGGGGCTTTCCCAGACCTCATGAAACACAGTAAACTAATACCTCTGTTCAAGTCGGGAGATAAGGGTGATCCTTCAAATTTCAGACCAATATCTGTTCTTCCAACACTAAGTAAAATATTTGAAAAGATTATACTTAATCAAATGCTCTCACACTTCAACCGTACAAAACAACTCCACGCCAAACAATACGGTTTCACTAGGGGTAAATCGACTACGGATGTAGGTATTACCCTTATATCTCATATTTATTCTGCATGGGAGGCCGCACAGGATGCTATTGGAGTTTTTTGCGACCTGTCGAAGGCATTTGATTGTGTTGATCATAATACGCTATTAATTAAATTAAATCATTACGGAGTTAGAAACAAAGCGTTGGATCTACTAAGATCATAACTTAGCAATAGAATTCAAAAGGCAGAAGTTAACGGCGTAAAATCTGATGGATCGGGTGTTAAAATAGGCGTTCCACAAGGTTCCATATTAGGCCCTTTCTTATTCCTGGTATATATTAATGATCTGCCTTTCATGGTGGAGAAAATAACTGACATAGTGTTGTTTGCTGATGATACTTCACTGGTCTTCAAAAGTGAAAGACAAAAAGGAGAATTTGATGATGTTAATGGTGTATTGTCTTTAACGTTGAATTGGTTCACAGTTAATAATTTATTGTTAAACGCTGGTAAAACCAAGTGTATCAAATTCTCCCTTCCAAATGTCAGGCAAGTTGAGACCAGTTTAGTGTTAGACAACAGCACGTTAGAATTAGGAAATGATACGAAGTTTCTTGGAATAACCATTGATAGCAAATTGCAGTGGGGACCCCACATAGATAAATTGGCTGGTAAATTAAGTTCTACGGCTTGCGCTGTTAGGAACATTAGACAAAGCACGGATGTGACTACATCTAGGCTAGTATATTTTAGTTACTTTCATAGTGTGATGTCCTATGGTATATTGTTGTGGGGGAAAGCAGTGGAAATTCAAACTATTTTTATTTTACAGAAAAGATCTATTCGAGCAATTTATAATTTAAAACGAACAGACTCCTTAAGAGAGCTTTTTAAATAAATTGATATACGAACAATAGCTAGTCAATTTATTTTCGAAAATATAATGTATGTACGCAAGAACCTTACAACATTTTCCAAACTTAGCGATAGCTGTAATGTTTACCTAAGAAATAATCACAGACTATGTGCGCCCCATTTTAGACTCGCGAAGGTTAGCAATTCTTTCAAGGGTCAGTGCATTCTCTGTCCGTCGTCAGTGCATTCATTACTCCGTCCTGAACAATATGGTTTCCGTAAAGGTTCATCAACGATTCATGCTTGTTTTGACTTAGTACGTTTAGCAACTCAAAACTTAAATAAAAATATACCAACAATAGCTTTGTTTCTTGATATGAGCAAAGCATTTGATTTTGTTAACCATTCATTTCTCTTAGAAAAACTAAATTCTTTCGGAATTCGAGGCGTAGCGCTAAACTGGCTAAGAAGCTTTCTGGAAAATAGACAACAATGCACTGAAACAAGCAAAATTCAGGAAAACAACGGCATCGCCACAAAGCAAATTTATAGATCCCATTTTAAGATAAAAAATCGGTTCGGCAGCAAGTACCGTACAAGCAACTTCTCTTGAGAAGAATTCTTTTTTTTAATGTTTCGATACCTAGAAAATCATTTGAGAATTATTACTGGAATATCTAGCGACGTTCCTACGATTTTATCGAATTTAAAGAATTTTCACGAAAAAGATGACGTCATAGTGGGTCCGCCATTTTGAATTTTAAAAAACTGATGAAAGATTCGAAACCAGCACCCTCAAAAACCCACATCTACCCCTCAATACTTGGAATTACATACAAAATTAACGTTGCGTGTTCAAAAAAGTCAGTTTTTTACAAATAAAAAACGAACCGCTGGACCGATTTTTTCTAGACTCCTTTCAGATCTAAGTCATGACGTGGCGTATCGATTGATATGGTCATCAAAGCGATTCGGTCCAGTAGTTATTGAGAAAACGAATTCCATAATTTTGATCACGTACATACGTACGTACACACACACACACACACACACACACACACAGACATCACTCTAAAAATGATTGCAAATGATTCTCCAGGTCTTAAAACGTAAAGAAAACACAAAATTACCTATTTCAATTTTCAGACCTATTATAATAACTTCTCAAGAGAAGTTAATAACTCAGGAGTACCACAAGGAAGTGTCTTAGGACCATTACTGTTCCTACTATATGTTAATGATCTCCCAAAATCCACCCCACATGACTGCTTGCAATTTGCTGATGACACCACGTTAACAATACAGTGCAAAAAACCAGATAACTCTGAAAACGTAATTAATACTGCACTTGGGGATATTATAAAGTGGCTACAATCATATAATTTACAAATTAATATTAACAAAACCAAATTTATGCAATTTCTCTCCTATAATTCAAATGCGCATCCTATTTCTATTGTATATAATAATGAAACAATCTCCGAAGTTGACAATTTTAAATTCCTAGGCATCACAATCGACAAAAATCTAAATTGGAAAAAACACGTAGAATCGGTATGTAACAAAATAAATCGCTTTGTGTACGCTTTGTACCAACTGAGGCAAACTGTCCCTATCGAAGCCGCTCTAATGGCCAACCACGGTTACGTCTCCTCTGTACTCAGCTATGGTCTGATCCTGTGGGGAAATTCGGTGGAGGTGGAAAGGGCTTTCAAAATTCAAAAAAGTGCATAAGAGCGATCTGTAAGGTTAAATTCGATCAAACATGTAAACCAATTTTTAAAAAACCTAATATTTTACCTCTACCATGTGCATACATTAGAGATGTTTGTGTTTTTGTTGCCTCTCATCGAGAAAACTGGAGATCCAGAAATGAAGGACAACAGAGACAAATAAGAGCAAAATACACGAACCTACTATATCAACCTCCTGGATTTAAGGACATTTATAGGAAGAATATATACAATATGTGTATTATTTTGTTTAACAAGCTGCTTGATGACTTTAAAGTACTGACTAGCAAGTCCTTAAAAAATAATCTTACTAAGTGGCTACAACAACACTGTTTTTATAGCATTAAAGAATATTTAGAATATAGAAACTAAACATTTATAAATATAAGATTTTACAAACGGACATTTTAAATTTGAATTATATAACTAAATCAGAATTAAATTAAAACGATTTACTATAATATTGCGCTATTTCATAAATTATAACTATAACTATTTTGCATGCTTATACATAAGCTGAAAACACTGCACATACTTTAAATTTAAGATCATCTTATTACTGTTTTCTGGCAAATAAAAATCATTTCATTTCATTTCATTTCATTTCATTTCTCTACTACAATAAGATACCTCTGGATATTTTGAAATTGCCATTTGAGCAATTTAAAAAGCATGTTAAAGCGACTTTGTCGAAAAAGGGATATTACAATGTTCAAGATTACTTAAATGACAGGACTGTATGGGGTTAATCTGGCTCAACACAGACCTTGCTGTTAATAATTTTGTAATTATATATTCCAGCTTATTAAATAAAAATAAATCATAATTGTATTAGTTAAGCACAACCTATTTTTAAAAGAGATCTAAAAATCAATCTGTGGGAGTTTCTACGCCCTTCTTCTCCCACAGTGGTCCAATGTAGAGAAGAGGCAAAAAATGACGTTTGCTAAGTATATGTAAATATTTACAGTAATAAAGTACTTTTGAGTTTGAGTTTGAACTGGAATGTGGCCATAGGAACTCCGTCATTAAACGAAGCAACCCCATCGAGTTTAGGCTAGTTTGACTCGTCTTGACGATTACTTTGATATTATATGGTAACCAGGGTCTGATGATGGAGCTGGAAGGTGGCCATAGGAACTCCGTCATTAAACGAAGCAACCCCATCGAGTTTAGGCTAGTTTGATTCGTCTTGACGAGTACTTTGATATTAGATGGTAACCAAGGTCTGATGATGGAGCTGGGAGGTGGCCATAGGAACTCCATAATTAAACGACGCAACCGTGAAGCAACCCCATCGAGTTTGGGTTAGTTTGATTCTTCTTGATGACTACTTTGATACAGATGGTAATCAGAGTCTGATGATGGAGCTGGAAGGTGGATGGATGGCAGGAATGTGTATCGTGGTAGTACTCAAGATACAGGGAATCCTAGTTTGGGGCTAGATCAATGAGTGTAAATAGTGTCCAAGGTATTATTATTATTATTATAGGAACATAGGAACGGAAACACGCTACTACGCGCTACGAACTACGTCGTAGTAAATCTCGATTTAAAAATACAAAAAAAACTACACGCTTTTATTTATAAAATTGGAACTGTGATAAAAACGGGATGATTTAATAATTAAGGGTTTTAATGTTAAAAATATACAATTATGTACGGTATGTAATTATTTTGTCGTAGACGAAGAAGCTTAATTATCGTTAAAGGTTACAATGAACTTATAAAGTAATATATTTGTTAGTGGAGTTAATTTATTTTAAACTTATTAGTTCATTTTTAATAAAAGCTTGTTTTAAAAAAAATACTTTCTCTCTCTCTATTCGGTCAGGTTATCTGTCGAAAACCTGGAAATGATCGTCTTGACATTAATTTGTTGCTTATTAGCACTACCCGGGAGGACGTGAAGGGCTGTAGGAACCAAGTATTTCCTACGGACGCGAGCAACTGTCTCCCTAGATAACTATGCCACTGTATTGCTCACGTGTTTACGCAAAACGCCGCCTGCATTTTTATGTAATTTTGATTGTTTATGTGAAATTGACGTTTATTTATTTATTTAATTTATGACATATTAAAAATAACAGAGTTACATGTTTGAACACCACTTAAACCACTGAGGTTTGTGTGTGGCGCTATCTATACTTTATTCAGTATTATTAGAATACTATATCTAAAGTAATGTCAGCTATATTCAATTTAAGTTTAAAAAAGAGTGTGCAGTTCTCAAATAGCATTTATAATTTTTAGAGAAAGTATGTTTTCAGTTTCTTTTTAATATTTGTCTGCGTGATTGAGTTCCTAATATGCGTAGGTAGGTTATTGATTAAGCGCTTAATCATGTAGGAGCTTGTTCGCTCACCGTAAGTATTTTATGCGCGTTAGTATTATGGAAAAACTTAAGGGTGTAAGGCCCCTTATTTGCAAACTCACACTTTGTGCCGGTCGACTATGTTAGTCATATTTTCAGATAAGATTTAAGATTTAAGATAAGTTGACGACCGTCACAGATAAGGTATATTTATATTCATCAAGCACTATGTCTTATGCACGTCATTAATAACATGTACCAACCTAGTATATAAGCTAGGATTCCCTATAATAAAGTAGTCTAGTATAGTCTCGTATTTGCGCGCATCTCAAGCCTTTTACTTTACTCCCGAAGATGTCGCTCTCCTTATAATTGCCTCTGGCAAACACTTCCAGTATATGTCATTTTGTCAGAAAATGGGTTGGTTTTGCTGTAGAGTTGAGTTGCGGGAGGGAACAGTTGGCCTGTGATTACATCATAATCCTTTAGTACAATATCTAGTGAAATGGGGATTATAAGGGACCAAACCTAAACCTTTGAGGACGAGGGTGAAGCAACTTTATACATTGATGCAAAGAAATGCGCAATATACGCTATTTTTCAAATAGCATGTTGTTAAAACCCGAACAAACAGAGTAGTGTTATTATTTAAAAGCCTGTCTGTCTGTGGGTGTGTCTGTCCGTTTTGTGACAAATTTGAACAAAACAACATTTTAGACTTTAAGGGTCTTCAACACATTTTTTAGGCAAAATTGTATGGGATTTGACGTTTTTTTAAATTTTAACTATGTTAAATATTTTTTTAAGTAAGTACCTATATTATGTTAAGATTTGAGAAATTTGTAGGGGTTGTTTTAAATTTTAAATTTTAAATTGGATCCTGATACGAATCCGCTCACGAGCGGATTTTTGCACTTCAGTCATACTAAATCTTATCATCACTTTTTTTTTTGAATCGAACGATAAAAAATTTTTCTTTTGAAAATATTGCAGGAATATGTTAACCAGAAAAACAGGTTAACAATAGGTTGTTAGAATAGACGATTGAAATGCTTTTAGCTACTTAATCAGGTAAAACCAGGACAAAACTGCAAACCATGGAAACAAAACTATATATGCAAAAACATTCCGAAAGCAATATTTTTTATGTCCCAATTACAACAACAACAACACACTAATAACACAAACGTCTGTGTTACATCGAAAACATTACGTTTTATAGATACTCCGTTACAGCATATGCAATGGGAGGATCGAGTAATGCGGTATGACAAAGAAAATACGTAAAAAATCGGTCAAGTGCTAGTCTGACCCGCACACGATGGATTCCGTACCATCGTACAAAATAACTTAAGGACAAAAAAAATACGAATTGTGTCCGATACCACAGTCCCTTACTAAATGCGTATCTGCCGTCAAATTAATTGCGTTTTTAGGGTTCCGTACCCAACGGGTAATAACGGAACCCTATTGCTAAGACTTCGCTGTCCATCTGTCACCAGGCTGTATCTCAAGAACCTAGCTAGCTAGAGAGTTGAAATTTTCACAGATTATGTATTTCTGTTGCCGCTATAACAAAAAATACTAAAAAACAGGATAAAAGGTTGGTTACGTACATGGAGTGTGAAAGTAACCGCACCAATAACTTTGTAAACAATATTTTGCGGTGTAAAATCCAAACTATTCACTCCACACCATCGCTTCCATCGAACGGTGGTACGGAACCCTTCGTGCGCGAATTAGACTCGCACTTGACCGGTTTTTTAATATCATCACGTCTTTTTAAAGGGAATTGAAATACCTCTTTTGTATGGGAACCCCCTTCATTTAATAAAATATCGTATAGTTCATTATATGTTACTGAAGCCGCAACAGAAATACAAATTCTGTAAAAATGTCAACTCACCACCTATTAGGGTTCATAAGATACAACCCGCTGACGGTTAGACGGACAGACGGATGAACGGACAGCGGAAGCTTAGTAATAGGGTCTCGTTCGGCAACCTTCGGGTACGGAACCCAGGGAAACAAACATCTTGATAGAATTTTTCCCGGGACTGGATTAGGTTAGGGCCCGGAATTTCTGTGATAAAATAAATATACTTATATACTTTTGAAGTTATCTTTAGCCTTAGTTAAATGGAGTTCACACTTTTCCCACACCCCATGTGATAGCAGAGCCAGATCATAATATAAATAAGAAATAGTAAGTTCACTAGGCCCCTGTTCGCATGATAACTACCTACTCTTGCTCAAACGGCTAGGGTTGTCGCTTAGCGCCGCGGGTCGCGGTGCGGATTTGTTGCGTCGTCGCTTGTCGCTCGCTGCACGGTAAAACAAGTACCTACTTACAGGTGATGCCCCGTATTCTGCCCAAAAAAATATCTGCTTGAAAATTAAGTTGCAAGATTCCACCCGACCAAACATACCTACATAGGACAACATACATTGCAAGTTAAGCCAGATTGTGCCCGCGTGAGTGAACCTATTTGTTACAAATCCCCCAAGTAACAAAAGAGATAACACCAAATCGGATTAGGCGGTGCTAGCACTCGTTTCACTTGCCCGTGTCCTTGAGACCGAATGGGTACGGTGGGCCACAGTGGGTCAGAGAGACCCTTGTAATCCTCAGGGAGCGAGAGATTGCTGGGTTTGATAGGTTAGGAGAGAGTTGAGAGTGGATGTGGCGTTGGGTTTCAAGAATGATCTTGATAGTTTTTTTTGGTTTTTAAACAAACATACGGTCACATACCCACTGGAGCAAGCCGCAATTTTATACCTGAGGCGCATAAGACATAAGACATCTTTTATTGGTAATACATCATTACGTGTCAAACAAAAGTCATGGAACATTTGTCGCATCATTAATATAATCGTTGTCATTACTCGTAAGAGTATAATGTAATTTTCATTGTATAAATAAAAGAATATTTACTTATGTACGTAGTTCCTTAAAATTTATGAATTCTTCATAGGAGTAGAACGACTTCTTGACAAGCCACAATTTTAATTTTAATTTGAAGTTTGGGAAGCTCGGGGCTTTAGTAACGTCGTCTGGTGTCAAGTTGTACACCTTCGGACCCATCGCCTGTATTGTTTTGGCCATTTTTTCTAATTTATCAGGGACATTGGCCAGTTTTTCTGCACCTCTTGTAGCGTGACTGTTATGGTCACCACGTTTAGGTAGACTATCAACATTGATCCTCACATGTGAAGCAACTTGAAAAATGAGTAGGGACGGCAATGTCTTATTCCAAGCGCCATAGAGTGCGGTCTGGCGGATGTGTCCTGGGCCACACGTGCAATCAGTTGTAGGGCTCGTTTCTGAAGTCTGAAGATACGCTCCCAATCAGCAGCGCGCCCCCAGAACTCGATCCCGTATAATAGGACTGACTGCACTGTGGCGAAGTCGCAGGTCCGGACCGCTTCTTTAAGAAGTGTTGACGATGCCGATAACCGTATCCAGTAAGATCCCGTTGACTTGATAATATCGTTGGGCTATCGGTCAGCATTAAGCCAAAACTTCTGTATGGCTCAACTCTGTTGGGTGCCCGATAGTACACAGGCTTTGGCCATCAGCCATGCGCATACCGATGGAACGAAATCTGAGTTTGCCTCAACATCTAATGTTGTAAAGAAACTTAGGCTCTAGGTAATTTTCTGTCCGAAAACTAAAGTTAAGTTTTGTTAGGTCACAACTTTATAACACAAACTGGAGCCGAGGGAAGCGTAGCGAAGTGAGGAGTGATAGAGTTTCACAGAACCGGATGGGTTGCTATATGATATATTTAAACACGTAAAGTACACTTAAATTAGAGTTGACAGGTACACAGATTTTGTTCATGTTAAAATTCCGAAAGAGCAAAAAAGAGAGGACACGAATTGTGGGGGTGAACACCTTCACCCTCTGGCTTTACGATATCGAGCAGGATGATGCCATACAGTCGAGTAATTTTATGTGTTTGAGATAAACTAATTGATAAAGTTTTTAACACGCTTTTATTAGGTTCACCTGTAACTAAGTAACTTTATAAACAAAGTTGAATTTGACCCACTTCCCAGTTTCCGATTGAGCTAAAATTTAAATTAATTATGTGAGTTTGGTGTCAATACAATATTATGATTGTTTAATATTTATGCGTCGGAAACGCACCGGTTTTTGTTGCGCGAATCGATCGCGAGTAATCGAGACATCACTAGCGAAAACGGACTAGCAGCTGTCACTCGTACCGGAACGAGATGTAAAATTGGAGGTTATCTTTACTTTTTCTCTTGCCTCATCGGAAGAATAACATGGCGGCTCGGGCCCCGTGGCATTGATGGTATTTCGGTGTACCAATTATCATACAGGCATCGGGCCTGGTCGGAGTGTAAATCTACCTCATAGCGTCGGGCTATTGATTGTAATTAGATTCGCGTCAGCGGTCAAGTGATTTGTGTTGTGAAGCACATAGTCGTATCGGCGGCGACTCCACTTGCCGCCAGCAGCGCGCGGCGACGGCGTCGGACAGCGACGGCAAGGATTCAATCCATATCCTATCCCAACTGTGCCCCCTTTCCCGAATTCCTGTCTCGAATCGAGCCTTCGATCTCCTGTCTACGGTGACAAGGTCAGTAACAAATTCATCAATTCTTTTCTCTCACGTGCGGCCAAAGGCACATCCCCCTCAGGATTCCACGCCGTTCGGTAGGCGTGGGAAATTAAACATTTTGGTAGCAGAAGCGCGGTTTCCTAGTGGGAAATCATCGATTCACGGTAGGGTTGCCTTTGTCACATTGTAGTTGGGAGAAAAGAATATCCCAGATTGGCTCAAGTCGGCAATGAGTCTGTGGTCGGTATACCACGATTAAAGTTCATTTTCGGTAAGTGAAAGTATAAGTGCCAATTTAGTTAACAGTTGTTATAAATTTGTAGTCGGAAACTACTGTTTGTGCGCATAAAGGATTGAACAGTCATTCTGCGAAGCCTAGATTGTATTACTTGCGATAGAACGTCGGGTTCTATAGTCCTACAGTGTTATTTCGGTTTACACAGCAGGGTCGGGCTATTTAAGGGGTATTAAGCTGATTTTGCTGACCTCAAAGGAAGTGTGGTTCCTATCGGAGGGGCCACTGCTAGAAAAATAGTTTTTTTTATAATAACCTTTTGTGTGTTATTTGTATTGTACCACATGGTGGCATTCTCTAATTGATTTAGAGTGTATATTATAAGGTGTATGTCCACAGGGCGACCATATTAAATATTGTTTATGATTTAATTGTTTAGTGGTTGCCTTGGGTTTTACAACTTAGTTTTAATTTCTGTGCCCAGCGCTGACGGGAAAGTGCTGGTATCTGGCTGTGCTTAGTTCGACAGTGAAGCATAGGACCAGGAACAATTAAATCGGTAACCATGGCACCTTCGCCCTTGACGGTACTGCGATATGGTGTCCGTGAGGAGATGAGATGGCTCGCCCATACTCACAAGTATGTGGAGCGACCCGACATGGACGATGTCCTGCTCAAGCGTGTGGAGGACGCAATGACACGCGTCGGGAAGGTGTGTCGGCTGGCTGCCGAGGCTGAAGCCCTCGGGCTTATGGATGAGGCCTCGGTGGCTGCAGTGAGGCAGCTCTGCGCGGATGCTGACCAAGCGATGGAGTGCTTGGGCGACATCGAGCGTCGCGCCGAAAAAATTAAGCGGTCGCGTTGGGATGACCGCGGGGAGGGTAGCGGAGACCCCCCCCCCTAAGGGTGTGGTTGGACGGCTTCCACACCTGGAGATTCCGGCCTTCGGTGGGGCAATTGATGAGTGGCCGGCATTCATCAATTTGTTCGATAGCCTGGTCCACGGTCGGGACGACCTGGACAGGGCCTACAAGTTGGCCCAGCTATTGATGGCACTGCGGGGTGAACCGAAGGAGTTGGTCGGTCACCTAACGGTTACGGCGGGCAATTATGAGATTGCCCGGGTCATATTGTTTGACCGCTACCAGCACAAACGGCGGTTGGTTGATGCGCAGCTGGGGAAGCTGTTTAGCATACCAAGAGTAACCCGGGATGTTGACATCCGGGTACAGGTGCTCAACCCTGTACTGGTGGCCACTAAGGCCCTTCAGAACCTTGGTCTGCCGGTAGACCAATGGTCATATATTGTGTTATATATGGTTTTGTCACGGTTGCCTGCAGCTGTTCAAAGTCGGTTTGAACAGCTGCATGGGGGCAGTAGCTCGGAACTGCCCACGCTCGTCCAATTAACGGAGTTTTTGGAGGGTGAATGCAGGCGATGCGACATCATGGATTCGGAGGCCAATGTGCAGCGCCAACCCGCGCGGATGCGGGAGGGGCCGCGCCCCCCACCCCCACGGGGGGGTGGTCGGTCAAAATAATTTGGCGTTTTGAGTGCCGCGCCGTCGGGTGACGGCTGTGTGCACTGCGACAGTGCCGGTCATGAGGTGACCAGTTGCGCCAACTTTAAGGCACTCGGTGTGGCTGCCCGCAGGAAGGTGGTCTTCCGCCACCGATTGTGTTTCGGTTGTTTGGGGCCGCACCCGCTGAGCGAGTGCTCACGGGCGTTCCCCTGTGAGGGCTGCGGTGGCAGGCACCACGTCGTGTTGTGCCTGAACCGGTCAGGCCCATCGGACGGTCACCAGGGCCGGACTCAGGTTGGTCGGTCATAGGGCCCAACCAGGGCCGGACCCAGTCCCCCTCCGGGCAACGGGAGTCACCAACGGGGTGACTGGGGTACCCGCGGACGGGACCCCCCCCGAGGGGAAGGGGGCAGCGCGGGGGGTAACAGGCGGGACAGCCGGGGTTCGGTCGCCGCTGTCCAGGGTCAGCGAGGACTTCGGGCCGCTGGCTCACCGCGTGTTACGGGCGGGTGTCAGATGGCACCTATGAGTGGCGCGAAGGCTGGGAGCCCACCACCTTCTGCGCCACCTTGCCCGTCGCTCTGGGAGGCGAACAGTCGGATGTCGCCCCCATTCCTAGAGCGCCCCAGGTTGGATCCGCTCTCCCCTCTCCATCCACATCCTCCTCCATCACAGTCCGGTATGGTCGGGTACCGGGACAGCGAGGGGCCTATTATGCGGGTTGGGACCCCCTGATGTACATACGATCTGATATGCCACCGGTGGCATATCAGCAGCCGAGTTACCAGGCCGACGGGGGTCCCAGAGGGTTCGGATCCCGCGGAGGTTCCCGCTAGGGACACGCCGCCCACTTACAAGGTGCCGCCACTCCACAGACGGTCATGCTCCCCACCGCCTCGTGGAGTTCGGACGGCAAATCTTGTGTAGCACGAGCACTATTGGACTCGGGGGCCCAGGGGTGCTTAGTCTCGTGCAACCTTGTAAGACGGTTGGGCATTTCGGTAAGGGAGTACCCACATTCCATTCGGGGAATTGGGAACACGGAAGTCGGTTCCGTTAAGGGAGTATGTCGGATTACTCTCTCGTCACGGGTGGATTCATCGGTGAATCTGACGGTCACGGCATTAGTCATGCCTAATGTGATGGACTCACACCCTCACGTACGGTTGTCGCCCTCGGTGCGACAGTTGGTCGCTGGTCTGTCACTGGCAGACCCGGAGTTCGATATTCCGGGCCCAGTAGACATTTTATTGGGTGTCGATGCCTTGGGATACCTGTTAGTGCCAGGTGTCCACGTGTTGCAGGCGACTGGTCTGGTTTCGGTCAACACCAGACTGGGCCATGCGGTAATGGGTCCGGTCATGCCGGCTGCCCCACGCCTAGCGACTTGTAGTCCCTTATTCGGTTCTGTACTCTCGGAGGTGATACAGAAGTTTTGGGAGATGGAGGAACCACCTACGGTACGCCGGTTGGACCCGGTTGAAGAAGAGTTTGAACAGTTTTATCGGAACAATACTGGTCGCCTTCGGTCAGGTCGATTTCTCACACGTCTTCCATTTCGGAGTGATGGCCCACCGCTGGGCAGTTCACACCATGCAGCCGAGACGCGGCTTCTGTCGATGGAACGACGCATGAAGCGTGACGGGATTTTCCGGCAGAAGTACGTCGACTTCATGCGGGAATACGAGTCGCTCGGCCACATGTCGGTTTCGGATATCGACTGGAAGCGTGAAAACCACTGCTTCCTGCCTCATCACGCGGTCTTGAGGACCCCGGAGGGCAAAATACGGGTAGTGTTCGATGGATCGGCATCAACATCTAACGGCATGAACCTGAACCAGTGTTTGCATTCAGGGCCGAAGTTGAATCATGACATCGCGGATGTTATCAAACGGTTCCGTCGACACAATGTTGTGTTTGTAGCTGACATCCGGATGATGTTTAGACAGACGGTCATTCACCCTGACGATAGACGGTATCAGCTGATACTGTGGCGAGAGAGCCCAGATCAGCCCATCAGGGTGTACGAGCTGAACACCAACACGTACGGGCTACGGTCTAGTCCTTATTTGGCGATTCGCACTCTTCGGGAGTTAGCGGATCGAGAACGGTTAAATTTCCCTAGAGGAGCAGCGATCCTGGAGCAGGACCTCTACGTGGACGATATCTGTACCGGTGCAGATTCCGTGGAGGAGGCGCTCGCTCGACGGGACGAGCTAGTTGAGCTCTTACGGGGTGGAGGTTACGAGCTCCGGAAATGGATGTCGAACTCTCCAGAGTTACTGACTGGTCTTCCGGATGACTACCAGCAGGATCCCCACATTTTTGAAAATTTGGAAAATCCAAATATGTTGTCGGTATTAGGCGTCCAGTACCAGCCGGTGTCAGACATGTTCTCGTATCGGGTCGAGTTGGACTCCCCAAAGGTCTGGACGAAACGGAATGTCCTCTCAACGGTGGCTAGGACATTTGATCCAAACGGGTGGATCACCCCGGTAACATTTCAGCTCAAGTGTTTTATGCAGCAATTGTGGTCTGCTGAGCTGAAATGGGACGACCCGATCGGCGGGTCACTGAGCTCAGAGTGGGAATCGTTCTTTTCGACCCTCCCTGGCATCCATCGGATTTCACTGCCACGGAGGTTGGTCCCCACCAAACGATACACCGCCACCCTGCATGGGTTTTGCGATGCCTCGGAGAAGGGCTACGGAGCTGCGGTGTATCTGCGTACGGTCGACTCCTCGGGGGAGGTTGATGTGCGGTTGGTCATGGCCAAGAGCAAGGTTGCGCCGTTGCGCACTCGCCTGACCATTCCCAAGTTAGAGCTTTCGGGAGCGGCTCTCCTGACTCGTCTGCTCAACCACACGATGACGGTTTTTCGTGGGTCAATAGCGTTGGAAGATACGGTCTACGCTTGGACGGACAGCCAGATCGTGTTATGCTGGCTGAAGGCTTCAGTTCACAAGGAGATTTTTGTGGCGAATCGGGTTTCGCAGATTTTGACTTCGGAGGTTCCCTTAATCTGGAGACATGTTCCAGGGGAAATGAACCCAGCAGACTGTGCGTCTCGTGGGTGTCATGCTCCGGAGTTGGTTGGACATCCCTTGTGGTGGGGTCCAAAATGGTTGACTCAAGCCGAATCGGATTGGCCAATGAGTCCACGCGTTACCACGGCGAACGGCGCCTTGACAGTCGGTGTCTGTACGACGCAACCAGAGCCGGAAGAGGAGTTCAGCCTGCTGGAACGGTACAGCTCGCTCGACAAGCTGGTCAATGTGACCGCCTGGATCTGCCGATTTGCGCGGAATTGTCGGAATTCTGAGGCGCAACGAGTGCGGACACAGGTCCTGACACCACGGGAACGGAACCATGCGTTGTTCGCATTGGTACGGAACGTGCAGACGGTGCACTTTAAGTCCGAATTGGACATTCTGAGACGCGGACGCGTCCAACTGAAGGGAGCTGTGACTCGGCTCAACCCGTTCATTGACCCTCAAGGATTGCTGAGGGTAGGAGGTCGGCTGCGGAATGCCAACCTGCCTTATGCGGCTCGCCACCCGTTGTTACTCCCTCGGAAAGGGAAGTTGGTCGAACTGTTGATACAGGATCGACACATTCGGAATGGGCATGTCGGATGCCACGCCTTGATGGCGTTTCTCCAGCGCGAGTTCTGGATTCTATCGGGAAGACGCTTAGTGCGTAGCGTCGTATTTCGGTGCCTGCCTTGTTATCGGGCCAAGGCGGCTACGATGCAGCCCCAGATGGGCGATTTGCCCTCGGATGGGGTTAACGAAATCCGGCCCTTTGCGAGTGTCGGAACGGATTTCGCGGGACCATTCATGGTCAAGTCTTCACAGCTACGGAACGCCAGATTAGTGAAGGCATACCTGTGCGTCTTCGTGTGCTTGGCCACGAAGGCAGTCCACTTGGAGGTGGTCAGTGACCTCACCACAGAGGCATTTATCGCTTGTCTAGATCGGTTCGTCTCACGAAGGGGCCTCCCGACATTAATCCGTTCGGACAACGGCACAAATTTTGTCGGAGCCAGGCGATATCTGCAGGAGGTCACTCAATTCCTGAACGGTAACCAGGACGCCATCGGTACGGCTTGCTCCCGACGAGGGATTCAATGGGTTTTCAGTCCGCCGGGATGTCCTCATTGGGGAGGAATTTTTGAGGCTGCGGTTAAATCGGCTAAGTCGCACCTGACGAGGATCATCGGTGAGACCTCTCTACGCTTTGAAGAGCTTGCGACGCTGTTCTGTAAAATTGAAATGACACTGAACTCGCGTCCGTTGTGCCCGCTCATTTCGGATCCAAATGATTTGGAAGCGTTGACGCCGGGTCACTTCCTGATAAGTCAGCCCCTTAACGCCATGCCCTGAATACCCGTTCGGTGATGTTAAGTTAAGTCGGTTAACTAGGTGGCAGATGTTGCAGCAGATGACTCAAGATTTTTGGAAACGGTGGTCCCTTGAGTACTTGCACATCTTGCAGCAGCGCCTTAAGTGGACTGACCGGACGAGCCCCCCTCAAGTCGGTGATTTGGTGCTGATTAAGGATGCGAACCTGCCATCATTGAGATGGAGACGAGGACGGATCGTCAATTTGTACACGGGTCGGGATGGCACGCCTCGATCAGCAGAAGTCAGGGTGGGGGACTCGGTCCTCAAGAGAGCGGTCGCAACACTTTCTCGCCTTCCTATTGATTAGGGACAGGTTCGGGCCTGTCCGGGCGGGTGACTGTTTAATATTTATGCGTCGGAAACGCACCGGTTTTTGTTCCGCGAATCGATCGCGAGTAATCGAGACATCACTAGCGAAAACGGACTAGCAGCTGTCACTCGTACCGGAACGAGATGTAAAATTGGAGGTTATCTTTACTTTTTCTCTTGTCTCATCGGGAGAATAACATGGCGGCTCGGGCCCCGTGGCATCGGGCCTGGTCGGAGTGTAAATCTACCTCATAGCGTCGGGCTATTGATTGTAATTAGATTCGCGTCAGCGGTCAAGTGATTTGTGTTGTGAAGCACATAGTCGTATCGGCGGCGACTCCACGTGCCGCCAGCAGCGCGCCGGCGATGGCGTCGGACAGCGACGGCAAGGATTCAATCCATATTCTATCCCAACTGTGCCCCCTTTCCCGAATTCCTGTCTCGAATCGAGCCTTCGATCTCCTGTCTACGGTGACAAGGTCAGTAACAAATTCATCAATTCTTTTCTCCCACGTGCGGCCAAAGGCACATCCCCCTCAGGACTCCACGCCGTTCGGTAGGCGTGGGAAATTAAACAATGATACTATCGAGCTGATCTGATGATGGAGCCAGATGGTGGTCACAGGAACTCTGTAATAAAATAACGAAGTCCTACCGAGTTTCGGCTCTTTAGAATCGAGTTTTTAAGTTGGTGATTTTTAATATCTGTCACGGCAAAACCACGACGAGATTAACTTCAAAGGTTTCACAATGAAATTGCAGCTAAAGCCTTTAAATTTACCCGTCGAAGTAAGAATGCCATATCCAGAAAACTCACGCATTTCTTGCATCAATTGTGACGAATCAATATCAGAAGTCTTGGTCCGTCTTTATTTGATCTGTCGCGGATATTATTGGCGTGCTCTCATCACATCTACTGTGGGACACTGTTTCGTTCGACTTTCACTTTGAATCCGAATTGATCAGAGCAACTTTATTTTTCACTCCTCTGTGCAAATCAGCTGACCGCCCGGCCCAAATTGTATGGAGCCTATTAATTGGCCTATCAACAGCTCCGGGGTTATCTATTGTTTGCGGGATATTCTGTTAATTTATATCAAGGAATTCTCAGGATGCTGGAAACTTTTCACTGATGATTCTTCATTTTGTAACACGGCTAAACTGTGAGATTACTGCTAAGTGTTCAAGTTATAATTTGCTGAACATGGATATGGAGTGTGCGTCTGGCTCTGGTAAATTCAATTCAATTCAATTCAAGTCTTTATTTGTCAGCAAACACGGTACATGTAGGTTTTATATAATACATAAATACGGACAAGCGTGTAGCACCATTATGTGGTATACAAATATAATGATTTAAAATTAGAAGCTATATTATTTACAAAATTATTATACAATGTCAAGAATTTAAGATGTCATTATTGGATTTGAAATTCATTATGGTTTAAAGAAATCATTTATACTGTATATACATTTTTTAACCAACCAGTTAGAAAGCGCTTTGTCGAATCTATTTTCTGGGAGAGAACTTATGTCATTCGGCAGGGAATTAAATATTTTTATTGCCATGTAATGACTATTTCGTCTAACAAGCTCGAGTCTAACTTTAGGATAGGTTAACGTTTTATGCCTCACTGTTCTTTTATTTTCATTATTATGCATTTAAAATAGCTCCAGGTTTCTCTTAACAAATTTACAGACTTCAAGAATATAAATGCCGTAAAAAGTGAGAATTTTATATTTCTGAAAGATCGGTCGGCATGATTCTCTCCAAGACATGCCTTATATAGCCCTAAGACATTTTTTTTCTGCAACAAAAGCTCTGTGGCTTTCTGTAGAATTTCCCCACAGAACTACACCATATCGCAAAGTAGCGCAGACATAGCTGTGATATACTAGAAGCGCAGTTTCTACTGACGTAATTTGCCCTATTTTTCTTATAGCGAATACGAATTTATTTATTTTATTGCATACTGCTTCGACTTGTGGTTTCCAAGTGCATTGTTCATCAAGGACAATGCCTAAAAATTTTGTTTGATTTACTTCTTGTATTTTATTATTATTTATTGCTATATTTAGTTTAGCTTTCTGGTTTTTCTTTGTTGTAAATTGAATGTACTTTGTTTTATCTGAATTTATAATTAGATTGTTACTCTTAAGCCACATTAGAGCATTATCTAAGGTTTGGTTTATGTCAGTTTCAAAAGTGTCAATATTTTCTCCCTTTACAATAATTGTAGTGTCGTCAGCAAACATTACGCTATCACATTTTAGCGTGTTAGGTAGGTCATTAACGTACACTAAAAACAAGAGCGGTCCGAGGATACTTCCTTGTGGAACACCACATGATATCATCTCTGGTGAAGAGTCAAAAGATTTCACCGTGTTCGTTTCGTCTACAAATTTGGTTATCCGAGTTATTTGAGAACGTTGAGTTAAATAGCTTTTGTAGAAATTCAGTGCCGTACCTCTTATACCAATGTTTTCGAGCTTATTTAGAAGAATACGGTGGTCAACAAAATCGAAGGCCTTGCTTAAATCAAGAAATAATGCTACCATTGGGAAACTGTCATTGAGGTCCATTATGACTTGTTTCATCAAGTTAAAACTGGCTAGCGTTGTTGACTTGTTTCTTCTGAATCCGTTTTGTTCTATTGTCAAAATATTATATTTTTCCAGAAAGTCCATTGTTCTCTTATATACTGTCTTTTCGACTACTTTTGAGAAAATTGGTATCAGAGTTATTGGTCGGTAGTTATTTAGTTCTTGTCTGTCGCCTTTTTTGTGCACAGGCAATACAATTGAAAATTTTAATTTTTCTGGAAAGCATCCTTGCTCCAAGCACAGGTTTATTATATGAGATAGGGGACTTGATATATGTCGTGCGATAATCTTAAGTAATTTAGTATTTATGTTATCAATACCAACAGAGTTTGTATTGCGAAGAGATAGAATTATTTTGAAGATTTCGGAAGGGTCTGTGGGCTGGAAAAATATAGTGTAAATATTATTTCTGGAAGGATTTGAGTCCAATTTGTTATTTTGAGGTTCTATTGAGTTTTTAACTGTGTCTGTAAAAAAATTATTAAAATCTGTTGCTATTTCATTACCATCGCTGTGTATAGTTTCCTTTATTTTTATACTTTGTATATCCTTTCTGTTCTTTTTGTTGCCCAAATTACTATTTATAATATTCCAAGTAGCCTTACAAGCATTTTTTGCGTTTTGTATGTATGTTCTGTTTTTATGTAGTCTTATAGAGTTAATACATTGTCTTAGTAGTTTTGAGTACGTCTTAAATTTCTCCTTATTTTCGTCAGTTTTGTTCATATAATAACCTAGTCTAAGTTTTCGTTTTGTCTGGCAACACCTTTTTAAACCCTTCGTAATCCATGTTTTCTTATTTTTGTATTTTTTATTAGTATTTTTGGAAAACATAGCTCATAGAATAGGCATATTAAACTATGAAATAAATTAAAGGCTTCATTTGCGTTATTTATACTCAGGACGTCTGAAAAAGATAGGCTCTCTATGCATTCCACAAACTTATTGATGTTTTCTTGTTTATAATCAGGTATTTGTTCAAACCAGTGGTCTGTAGAACCAGTCTCACAGGGAACCTTAGTAAAATGTAGTGTCTGTGCTGTGTCATGATCTGAGAGGCCTAATCCATGAAGTTTTCCTTCAGAACCATTTATGTTACTAATAATGTTGTCTATACATTTATTTTGACGTGTGGGCTCTTGAATGTGATATATGAGACCAAAGTGTAAGAGCAAGTTTTTTAACCTTATCGTATGTTTATTATCGTTTAAAAAATCTATATTGAAATCCCCGCATATCACTATTTTATTTTTAGTTACGTTTAATCGTTCGAGCATCGATTCAAACCGCTGGAAAAATATTTCGATATTTGAATTTGGTGTTCTGTATAGGCATATTAATATTAGTTTTATGGATTCTATTGAGACACCACATACCTCGAAATGATTTTCTTCTGTTAGATCTTTGATCGTAGTTAGTTCTACACAATGTATGTCCTGCCTACAGAGTATGCATGTACCGCCACGTTTCTTAAGTTTTCTTGAAAAGGATGCACTCAGATTGTAATTTTCTACATTAAGGTTACCTTCTTCACCTTCTTTAATAAAAGTTTCACTAAGGCAGATCACGTCTATAGGCATCTCAGAGTCGAGGAACTCTGAGATAACGATTTCTAATTCATCTACCTTGCTCAAAATACTGGCAATGTTCTGGTGGAAAATTATATGTGACGACTGTTTAACTTTATTTTTCTTGATCTTTTTACCACGACCCGGTTTTATGTTGTTCACGAAAAAACGTTGCATTGTCTTTAATTTTGTCATTGCTGTTTAATTTTTTTTCCGTAACTGGAAAGTAGTAGGGGATCGTCCCTTTCTTAGCCGCTTTATGTGCTTCTGTATCCAGTATTCTTGTGGTCAGCAAACTCCTCAAGCCCTCAAAACTGAGGAATTTATTATAGTAATCAGCCAAATCTATTTCATAATTAATCCCATTACATAGCGCTTTCTTTTGGTTTCTTAAGTCGTAGTTATTAGGAATTTCTATAAACCTACAATTTGCAAAGTTTTGACAAATCACTTTTAGCTCGTGCTTAAGCTTTTCTTCACGAAGATAATCACTGTTCAACGGCTCCAGCACAAATGTAGGAGATCTTGCTAATGTCTTCAGAACAGCGCCTAATTCGATAAGCATTTTTGTGGGGTTTGTATCGTGCTGACCAACACATAAAATCACCTTGTCCTCGTTGCTAGGTTCGTACAGCTTACATGCGGTCAATATTTCTTCTGTGGAGGCATTCGGTTTTGTGAATGATGTTATGGCGTATTGTTCGTTTGTCTTGTTTGACTGTCTTAATCGGTGTAATCCTGCCGCCAATCCCACACACTGTTGTCCTCCAATAATTACAATTTTTTTTGTTGTTGTGCCTTAAATTTAGTTCATTCGTATTTTCAACCTTTTCCCAGTTATTCTCGTTGACTTGCGTTTTAGCATCACATTTAGGAAGCGCTTTGCTATCTTTGGTGTCATTTCCCATAAATACATAACTTAACTCAGGTATCAAGGTCATCCGTCAAAACAGGCTATGTCATTAAACCTACCGAGTCAAAACAGGCTATGTCATCAAACCTGGGTTACCAGTGAGGTCAGAAAATATGGTCCAAGTCGACGTCCATGGAAAACCAATCTAGGTATTAACTCACCCACTACCAGCATAATAGGCCTGTACAATCACTGATTGATTGAATTTCAAAGTTGTTAATTAATATTAAATATACAAAGTACACATCCTAAACACAGTCGACGGTATACAAACAGATTATGAACTTTGACACAATAAGACCTTTAGGAAAACTTATAAAATAATTAAGTACTGCTTTTCAAAAAAACATAATGACTTACTAATCATTATATTGATACTATTATTCCCTTCTGGACGACAACTCCCTGCGTGTAGCCGTGGCGCTTCGTCTGGGTTGCGATATCTGCGAACCGCACCACTGTGTTTGCGGTGCGTCGGTAGATTCGCGGGGACGTCATGGGCTACACTGTGCTAGAAGTGCAGGGAGACTCTCTCGCCACCACTCGATCAACGACATCGTCCGGAGGGCTCTCGTCTCTGCTGATATTCCATCAGTTCTCGAACCACCGGGTTTGAGTCGCAGCGACGGGAAGCGTCCGGACTGTCTCACCTTGATACCGTGGGAGAGAGGTCGTTGCCTTTTGTGGGATGCTACTTGTGTGTGCACGTTCGCGGCATCCCACATTGGCTCCACCATGGTGACACCTGGGGCTGCAGCGGAGTCGGCGGCGCGGCAGAAATGCCTAAAATACGCACAGCTGATGGGGAGCTACCTGTTTGTTCCTTTGGCCGTCGAGACCACGGGTATTTGGGGTGCTCAGGGCAGGATGTTTGTCAAGGACATTGGGCGACGCTTGAGGGACCGAGGTTTTGACAATCGTTCCGGAGCGTTCCTGATCCAAAGGATCTCACTCGCCGTGCAGCGCGGTAATGCTGCCAGTGTGATGGGTACCTTTGGGTCGGGCATGTCCTGGGGCGGTTTATTTGTTTAGTATTTTGTTTCTTATTATGTTCAGTTTTTGTGTGTGTGTAGTTTTTAATTATTTGGAAATTCTTAGCTTATTGACGACGCACTTTGCGGATTTTTATTAAGTAGCTATAGTTATCATTTAGTGCCAATATAATTAGTAATAAATAAATAAATAAATAAATCTAATACGTAATCATAAACATTAACTATTATACTAAAGTCTAACTTTTTATCAGCTGCAGTAAACTGACGTATCTAAATGTCATTCCGTAAAATAATGTTAATAGCCTAATCTTAATAGGGATGTGATTCA
Source organism: Argyresthia goedartella (assembly GCA_949825045.1). NCBI lineage: Eukaryota > Metazoa > Arthropoda > Insecta > Lepidoptera > Argyresthiidae > Argyresthia > Argyresthia goedartella. The sequence continues at coordinate 7,328,567 of OX463831.1, read as the reverse complement.
GTTCACAGAAGATCTAATCGTTCCATAACTGACTCATAATGATCATACTTAATTCTATTTATTATTCATGTAAACAAAAGGTTGTATAAAAATTGATCCTTTTACACATATACAGGTTATGGCTAAAGAAAACGCTCTCTCAAGTTGGTAGTACTGGTTTTTAGTTACGGTGCTACGATGACGCTTGGCCGCCATTTTGTTTCGTTTGTCATTCGCACATTCGGCTTCTATCTTCTGTTTTGAGTGCACGAATAACTTTGCTTTCTCCACTGCGCGTTGGTTTTGTTATCATTATTGTTAAATTTATGTTATGTTGTGTTTGTTTTTCATTACCTGTTTTCGTTAATCGTGTTAGTTTTTTTTGTTTGATACATCGAAAACATGGATGCTCTGCCGAGCACATCGCAAGATGGAGACACATTTTTATCTCCTAAGAAAAAAAGGCCACGTGTAGCTCTAAGTGATCATTCATTCATTTATTGAATGATTCACTCACTCATTTAGCTACTTCCCTATTTATTTTTCTTCAAAAAAACGGCAACCCACAAAACGTCATTTTACTGCAGCTGATAAAAAGTTAGACTTTAGTGGTTCTGTGAGAACAGTAGACCTAGCGAGCTCTTCGACATACATACATATATAATTAATCATATTGTCACGACTGACGGACAAAAGGCTTTATTATAATGATAATAAAGCCTTTTAAATTAAAATATAATTTCAGGTGCTTTAATTTTACAATTTCCGTGCAGACTTTTGAGCAAAGTAGGGGTATAAGTTTTGGCGATTACTCGCGTTTCCTTGGTCCTAGGAGGTCAAATCTATTTTCTAAGTGTCTATATCTCGTGATGGCGGAGAGAACTGTGTAGTCTAATTATTCGCAAGCTCACTCCAATGGTTGCACATACACGTTCTAACCTAACCCAACCTACCGAGCTAAATCTATTGTCACCCTACTTTTCGATATGCCGAGTTATAGGCTGGCAGATCGTCGAACGTTGGTCTTGATTTGGCGGGTTTAACATGGCAGATTAAGAAATGCCGCCATATCAAGATATGCCGAGGCACATCTTTATGTGCAGAATTTGACGATCGGCTGCCGACATCGATATAATTTGAATCCCGCCACCGAGCACGCCCTATACTGGAAATCAAGTGGAAGTCAAATGTTTGGATGACTTGGAGTTTGGTTTACGTACAAAGTTTTAGTTTGTTTTAGAATTAAATCTTTGATATTTGGTAGTTTAATTCGTGATTGAAGTGACATTAAATTCGTATAGAAAATAAATTTTAAGTGTTTTATTTTGGCCTATTTGAAGCTTTTTATAGTTGGACTCAAAAGTATTACTCCAAACTGGCGAAGCAAAGCGTTATGCAGGGCCAAACAAGAGTGCAATATATACGGACTTTTGTCGTTGAGCTTAAATTGCTTTTTCTGTTAAGAACGGGACTGAGTGCATTAAAAGCTTGAGTGCATTTAAGGCAGAGCTTATTTATACGCTGAGACCAGTTAATCTTATCGTCGATTAGGACTCCAAGATATTGACTGACTTCTGTTATATAGATGGTCATCTATTATGAGTTTCTTGTTAGGTTGTGTCCGCTTTTGGGCAAACATGATAGCGTCCGTCTTGGTTGAATTTAGTTTTAGCTTCCATTTACGGGACTGCTCAGACAATAAGCAGCGTCAGCGAAGCAGGCTGATTGTGTACGAGTCTGTTTAGGCATATAGTTAAGATATAATATGAAGAGTATAGGACCGAGGATAGAACCTTCTGGACCCCCTGCGGGAATGGGATGCATGTCGGATGTCTTATCGTCTGTATGTACCCTGAAGATGTACGCCGATGACTTAAAGCTTGTGTTAGATTCCTTCGTGCCAGACGATGTCAAAAGCTTTCTCAATATCCAGGAGAAACTTTCCTGTAGAGTTGTTGGTATTTATATTATGCACAATATGCTCACATACTCTGGCAAGTTGTTCAGAATCCATCCTGCTCGTTTTTAAGTTTATGGTTGATGCACTTATTGAGACGATCTCCGATGGAACGCTCCAGCAATTTACCGAGAGTTGGTAACAACCTGACGGGCGGTAATTTGATCTATCACTTTCGCAGATTTCCAGGATTCGAGCCATTAAAGATTTTATTGAGGAGGACTTCACATCTCTGCGGAATATTTTTTACGATTGCGTTATGAATTGTTTCAACTCCAGGATATTGACGAACCTTTATCAACTCAAAAAGATTTACGAACCGTATGTGCTTCCAAATTATTAAGGAAAGACTGAATTTTGTAAGGCGGTTATAGAATGGTTGTTTAAGCTGTTTATTAAGGAGGTAACATCATTGACTACGCGATTATCTGCAATAGACTAGTCCAGAGCATTTTTTTGTAAAAGGCTTCAGCCAGCTCGTTGTATTGTTCCTGGGTGTTATTTGTTAAAGAGCCTTCTTTTTTGGTCTGTGGAGGGATGGTCGCTTGTTTTATTTTCAATAACTTAACAACCCTCCAGAAATCAGCACTAGGGTTATCCACGTTAGAGGGCTCTACTCTGCACCATAGAATTTCATGATAGCAATTTTTATTATATTTTGTAGATCAATTATGTTCCGCCTCATCTCTTTGTGAATGGCAATATCGAGATGGCGCTCCTCCAATAGTCAATAGTCAAAGTACTTTATTACTGTAGATATTTACATATACTTAGCAAACGTCATTTTTTGCCTTTTCTCTACATTGGACCACTGTGGGAGAAGAAGGGCGTAGAAACTCCCACAGATTTATTTTTAGATCTCTTTTAAAAATAGGTTGTGCTTAACTAATACAAATATGAAAATTTAATTGTTATGATTAATAAGCAGGAATAAATAATTACAAAATTATTAACAGCAAGGTATGTGTTGAGCCAGATTAACCCCATACAGTCCTGTCATTTAAGTAATCTTGAACATTGTAATATCCCTTTTTCGACAAAGTCGCTTTAACATGCTTTTTAACCTTCGGCATACAAGGTGGGGTTTTGTAACTTGCCCTACAACGTGGGGTGTGACATACCCTAATAAAACCGCGCATTGCAGTCATCACGAGGTGGTTGCATGAAAAATATTACAATAAACTGTTTTTTTACATCATTAGGAAGGACAAGTAATAAAAATTATATTTATATTTAGTTATTATTTATTAGTTATCAAGGAACAAAAATCAGTCTATTCTGTACCACTAAGTTTAACACACAGTCGACATGAAGGGCCTTTTTTCAAATTATTTTTAAATTTTGCTCTGAAATACTTCAAAAATCAACTTAATAAACTCTCAATGAGCTAACATAAAACATAAAACCTCAAGAATAATAAAAATCTCTTCATCTTCAGTCTTCATCTTTGGAACAGTTTTCGCAAAGAAACTTGCAATGTTCGAGGCACAGCGGTATGGCACATTTCTCGCATATATATTTTGTTTTGCGGTCTTTCTTCCTAGGACATTTAGAACATCTTTGCACAGCATTAGTCTTTTTTGGCGGAGTGCATGATGGTTGGCCTAGATGTTCTCCTAGTCTTTTTCGCAGTTCTGTAGATAATCTTTCGTTCTCCGATCTTTTTCTCTGGTGATCTTCTAGTAAGGCAAAACCCAATTTTTTCAGAAAGTTTCGTCTGTAGTTAGTTTTTTTTGTCTGTATATTATTGTTTGACAGATAGACTATCATCGCGTTTATACCTGCATGATTCACCAAAGCAAAAAATAGAGTGAGTGGCCACCGGTACGAGTTTCGGCAAACGTCATATGTTCTTGAAAGTTTGTCAACTACGTCTACACAAATTTTGTCGCATTATAAAATGTGATGATTTCTGGTTTTTGTTTCGCTCCAGTTTCTTCGTCTATGTTTTGGTCATGGTGTAGTGTTGACAACAAATAAACATTTTTTTTGGTTTTGGCACGTAGGAAACCAAAGTCGTTGTCTTTTGGAATCCGAACACAGAAGTGTGCTCCTCGCGTCTTGTCTTGAATTCAGCGGGAAGACAGGTTTTATTTGCGCGTAAAGTCCCGACAATTGTGAGCTTGTGCTTCTCAAGTAAATTCTCTGCAGTCTCCAAACTGGTGAAGAAAGTGTCCATCGTTATATTGCGTGAGGTACCCGATACGCATTGCACCATCCTGTCGACCAAATCATATGGCTTGTTGCTTACAAAGTAAGGACTACCATCGGGTTGTTTTCCACAATAGATTTCCATGTTCATCGTATAGAACGTTTAGCTATCTACAAGAGCAAATATTTTAATACCATACTTCGCTGGCTTCGATGGTATATATTGTCTGAAACCACATCTTCCTTTGAACGCAACAAGCTCTTCGTCTAAAGTGAGATATTCATGTGGTGAATACGCATCTTGGCAATTAGTAACAAAACATTCGAACACATGTCGAATAGGTGCCAGTTTATCCATCTCAGCTCTATTTGTCCTTGTCAACATGTCATCGAACCTCAGGTGATTGAGTAAGAAAGTGAATCTATTTCGTGTCATAGTAAGTCGAAAAATTTCGATACCTGTGCCATCTGTCGCCCACAAGTCTTCTAAATTTTCTCTTCCTGCTCGAAATACGCCAGCCAGTGTCAGTAGTCCAATAAATGCCTTAAGCTCTTCAAGTGACGTTTCAGATCTCGCGGAATCAACAGCCTCATCGGTTTTCTGTGACAATAGTAAATTCGTTCGAATCCTGTCATTTGTATGTATCAAAATTGTGTACATAATACTCTCTGATAAAAATAGTTCAAAGCAGTCTAAGAGAGATTTCTTATAGCTTGCGTGTGACTTGACTCCCGGTGATGCTGTTATAATGTTCTCATTTCTGGTACGAACATTTGTTCTAGGTGGATTTTTCTGCCACTTTGTCCCATCTTTACCAATAAAATAGTCTCTAGAAGACGACGACGACGACTGGCTTTGAGTATCACTGTTTTGGTTCGAAGAGGTATTCTCATTCGACGATTCTGTTTGAATTAAATGTGCCAGCGGTATTTCTTCTGACGCACTGGATGCGGGCCTTTCAGCTTCGATTTCTGCAGATGATATTTCTATTTCGCGTGATGATGTTCTTGTTCGCTCTCGTATACAAGGCGACCGCCTTCCTGCTTTACGAGATGCCTGTCTCTGTCGAGAACGTGACTGTCTCTGTGAATGCTCCTTTGTAAGTGGCTGGTTGACATTGACATTTTCAGCATCAGCCTCACTTCCGTGATCTGAAGCTATACTCAGGTGATCGGACTCACAATCATTTTCACACGGAATAATGTCATCGCAATCAGTGTCGTCTTCTTCTAATAAATATTGTTGAATTAGCTCGTCTCTAATAAAAGCCATTATTTTTTACCTAAAACAATAAAATGTGCAAAGTTAAACTTAATAAACATTTTTCTAATACGGAAAAATAGCAACAAGACACTTACCTATAAATCTGCGTCCCGTACAAGGTGGGGTATGAGAAACCCAAAACACGTCTAGCTCCCAAGAGCGCAAGCATACCACTGAGGTATTCACACCTATCAAAGCGGCAACGTGGCTAACTCAGCTACTATAAGCGGCAACGTCGCAAGGTCATTTAAAAAAAAGTTGTAACGGTTTTTAACTGTCTGGGGTGTATTAAACCCCACCTTGTATGCCGAAGGTTAAATTGCTCAAATGGCAATTTCAAAATCTCCAGAGGTATCTTATTGTAGTAGAGAATGCACTGACCCTTGAAAGAATTGCTAACCTTCGCGAGTCTAAAACGGGGCGCACATAGTCTGTGATTATTTCTAAGGTTAACATTACAGCTGTCGCTAAGTTTGGAAAATGTTGTAAGGTTCTTGCGTACATACATTATATTTTCGAAAATAAATTGACTAGCTACTGTTAGTATGTCAATTTCTTTAAAAAGCTCTCTTAAGGAATCTGTTCGTTTTAAATTATAAATTGCTCGATTAGCTCTTTTCTGTAAAATAAAAATAGTTTGAATATTCGCTGCTTTCCCCCACAACAAGATACCATAGGACATCACACTATGAAAGTAACTAAAATATACTAGCCTAGATGTAGCCACATCCGTGCTTTGTCTGATGTTCCTAACAGCGTAACCCGCAGAACTTAATTTACCACCCAATTTATCTATGTGGGGTCCCCACTGCAATTTGCTATCAATGGTTATTCCAAGAAACTTCGTATCATTTACCAATTCTAACGTGATGTTGTCTAACACCAAACTGGTCTCAACTTGCCTGACATTTGGAAGTGAGAATTTGATACACTTGGTTTTACCAGCGTTTAACAATAAATTATTAACTGTGAACCAATTCAAGGTTAAAGACAATACACCACCTTATTTCGAATTGGGCCATCCCAACGGACAGGTACTTAAAAAAAATCTACCGTTGCGTCCGTTTCTATTTTCATCTCCAAACTTCTACCAAACTTTCGGTTAATCTTTCACGCTATGGTAGAAAAAATAATTTTGGGAATGGCAGCCCCATATCTGTCAGTTGCCAAAAAAATGTCGGCAAATCGGCGCACCGCAAGACCATTCCAGGTAATTTACTTGAAAAAATATATTTTTGTTTATGTGGCCTAATTTTTCTGTCTGTTTTATGAGAATTACATTACTAACATTCAAATAATACAAATTTCATTGATTTTGCTTGTGTCATTCGCCGTAAATAACTTTATTTTCTGTTGTCCGGCACACCGGACCTTGTCGAATCACCTGTAATTATCGTGTTATTTACCTTGTCCGTCACACCGGACCTTGTCGAAACACATGTAATTATTGTGTCATTAGCCTTGTCCGTCACACCGGACTCTGTCGAAACATATAGTAAAGTCGTGATATTTTTGTTGTACGTGGTGACGGACATTGTCGAATAGTTATACATGTGTACAACACTTACCTGCACCTGATTACCTGCACCTACTTACTGCATCTATTTACATGCACCTACTTACCTGCACTTACTTGCATGCACCTACTTACCTGCAACTACTTACCTGCACTGCACCTACTTAAGGCCTGTTTACATTGGTCTAGGACAGTGGACAGTGGGTAGTTACTATCCTAAATATTCGCCACTGTCCACTGTCCTTACCAACCTGCACCTACTTACTGCATCTATTTACATGCACCTACTTACCTGCACTTACTTGCACGCACCTACTTACCTGCACTGCACCTACTTAAGGCCTGTTTACATTGGTCTAGGACAGTGGACAGAGGGTAGTTACTATCCTAAATATTCGCCACTGTCCACTGTCCTTACCACTGTCCTAGACCAATGTAAACAGTCACTTCGCCACTGTCCTTACCACTGTCCTAGACCAATGTAGACCGGCCATTACCTGCACTGCACCTACTTACCTGCACCGATTTACTTACCTGTGCCCCTTATCTCACTCCTAGGCATGAAATTCTAGAATAACTCGTAGTAGTCTGCAAATATTGCCATCATTTATTTTCTAGCATTTCTTGCCAAGGCATACCCATTTTGTGATAGTGGTTTGCTTAGATTTTTCTTTTTCTGCGCTTCAGTCTTACCTGCATAAACGCACAAATAGGATATTGGCACTCGTTCCAAAAGAACGTGCACCATCGGAATCAGGCAATAGTTCTGTTCGATTCCAAATCGATATTCGATCGATGGTTTCTGAACGGCCATTTTGAATTTGACGTTAACTGCCAACCTGGCAGTTTTGGCAACTGACAGACGAAAGCCCTCGCAATGTAAACGCGTTTTGGTTAGGGTATTGAAATTAAATCGCAGGCCATCTGGAATGTATTCGGGTTTCCCTCAGGATTGTCTATATAGCTGAGTGTGTTGTGGTTCCCCGAACCAGATAAAGTTCGCATTTACGTGGCCGATTGGTTTTTACCACGTAACATAACCTGTGTTGGAACACTGTGCTCATTGAAGCTGGCCCGCCAGTCATAGGAGGTTGGCTGAAGAACCTGTCTACCAAGAAGAGCCTAGGGTGCACCCGGGCCTTGCAGAGAGACAGGAGGTTGACGGGACCGAAGCACAGACCAGGTGAGATCGACCCCAATTACTTCAGCTCGGTGAATCGCCGACGTTCACACTTCTTGGCAACTGATCGTTACGCTACCTCGTAGCTGATGGGCCCCTACGAGGTCATTAGGTGCTGAGAAGCCTGAACATTTTGGTAGCTAGAGCGTGGCTTCCTGAGATTTGCAGCCGTCAAGGGCTCCAGGAAGGCACGATTTGGGACTATCAATCTGTAGGTATAGGCGGTTATTAGGTAACTTGATTGTGTTCCTATATCCACATAGATTGGTAGTATTGTAAGCTATAGGTCTATTGCTGGTAGTAGATAGACAGATATTGAATTGAATTACCAGTTAGTCAATCTATTAGTGGTTGTATTTACAGAATTTATATAGATATAAAACTCGGTTCCTATTGTTTAAGGAAAACAACATTGTTTAAGTTGTGGTTTAGGATTCCCTCGTTTGGGTTGTAGACTGGAGGGTCCAATAAAATTGAGTTACTGCAAATTGTGACTAAGTATCGTTCCGATCATGTCGTTATCTGAAATCCAGAAGGGTGTTTCTAAGGAGCTCAGATGGTTTTCCTCCGCACACGGTCTGATAGACCGTTTAGATAGGCATGATGTGGTATTGGAGCGGTCTATGGACGTTAAGGAACGTTACAATAGGGTGCTCGAATTGTCCGCGCAGGCGGAATCAGTTGATGGTTGCGCACCTGACAGGCTGTCACGGTTGATAGGGGATGTCGACCAATGTATGGAGATGGCAGCTGCTATCACGCAGAAGGCTGCGGACATACGTAGACAGCGCGAGTCCAGCCATGGTGGTGACATTGAAGCACCTCTGCCGCTTCAGGGTTCGGGGTCCAGGTTACCTGCCATAACTATGCCTACTTTTGACGGAGTGTCCGGTGAATGGATGAGCTTCATCAATCTGTTCGACAGTTTGGTGCACATGCGATCGGACATTACCAAGTCTGTCAAGATGGCTCAGCTGGTGGCAGCATTGAGGGGTGAGCCTAGGGAGCTGGTCGCTCATTTGACAGTTACGGAGGGTAACTATGAAACGGCCAGACAATTGTTGGTCAGACGTTACCATAACAAACGGAGGTTGGCCGATGCCCAACTGAACCGTTTGTTTAGTATCCCGGTTGTGAACAAGGTCGGGGCCATACAGACGGAGGTTTTGAACCCATTGTTGTCCGTCACCAAGGCTCTAGAGAATCTTGGACTTCCGGTTGGTGAATGGTCGTACCTACTGTTGTACATTGTACTTTCCCGCCTACCCGCTGACGTGCAGACTCGTTTCGAACAGTCTCACGGGAGGTCGGCCGAGGACCTGCCCGCCTTCTCCGACTTGGTCGGATTCTTGGAAGAGGAGGCTCGACGGGCAGAGAATTTGGGGTTGACGGTCACCCATCCTTCGGAGCCACAGAGAGCTGCCGGGAGCGCTGTGAGTAGGGGCCCTCCGACGAGGAAGGATCGCACCAACCGGCAGTCGTATGGGACTGTGAGCGAATTGACCCCACATGGTGAGACCTGCCCATGTTGTAGGCAGATTGGCCATGCTGTGGCCAATTGCAATAAGTTCGGGGAACTTAGGGTTCAGGGACGGCGCCGGATGGCCAAGCAGCGGAGCTGGTGTTTCCTGTGCCTCGGGCCACACATGGCTAAGGACTGCACGCGCACAAAAATGTGCGGATATTGTGGTTGGGCCCACAACAATCTGTTGTGCATGAACCGGTCCGGCCAACAGCCTCCACAGGGCCGTATCCAGGGTGACACGGCATGGGGCCCTGAGAATTCGTTTGCGACTCGGAGCGCAACTCAGGGGCCAACGTCCCCACGTCCACAGGGCCGTACCCAGGGTGACATGGCATGGGGCCCTGAGAATTCATTTGCGACTCGGAGCGCAACTCAGGGGCCAACGTCCCCACGTGCACAGGGCAGTACCAGGGTGCAGGGCCGCACTCAGGACCATTACATGGGGGGCCCTGAGTTTTCGGTTGCGACTCAGCATCCGACCCAGCGGGACATTGGGTGTGTTGAGCAGGCCGTAACGGGCGGGTGTCATGGGACACCTTCGAGCTATGCGGGTGCGGTTCGGACGCCGCCTCAGTTGTCGCCCCGCTCGTTGCCTCGTCCTCGTCGGTCACATGTGATGTCCCCCCCGCTCATGGAGCGGCCACGGTTGAATTCACGCCCACCCCCCTTTACGGGGAATCGTAGGTTGGGAATGGAACCGGCGCGTGGGCCATTTGTACAATGGGACCCTCTGGCGTATAGCTGCATACCTGATCGGTTACAGGCACAGTGGGGCCCCGGGGGTCCTCGCTAGGAATTTGCGGCCCAACCATTTGTTGCCCCCCAACCGGAGACGGTGGTGTTACCGATCGCCTCCGTGCTTGTTTGGGATTTGGCGGGCAACCCAACATACGTTCGCGCCCTATTAGATTCTGGAGCTCAGGGCTGCATTGTATCGAATGATTTAGCAAAATGGTTGGGCCTCAAGGTAAATAGGTATAATAAATCAATACGGGGCGTGGGGAATGTTACGGTTACGAATGTAGTTGGTCAATCGGTGATCACGTTCTCTCCACGTTATGACATTTTGACAAAAACATCCGTGCAAGCTTTAGTAATGACGCATGTCATGGGCAGACACCCCTTGGTGAAGTTGAATCCGGCCGTTCGATTCCTGACATCAGGACTCAAGTTGGCGGATCCCAATTTTGACACTCCAGCCCCGGTCGACCTGCTACTGGGAGCAGACGTTCTGGGTAGGTTTCTGTTGACGGATCGGCGAGTTCTTCAGCCGGACGGGTTGATTGCTGTGGATACTAAGTTTGGTCACGTGATCATGGGTCCGGCATTGCCAATGGTTAGGCCTGCCGAGTCAGATGGCATACTTATTGGCTCAGCGTTGTCAGACGCTATCCAACGTTTCTGGGAGATAGAAGAACCTCCCACCGTTCGTCGAGTCGACGCAGACGAAGAAGAGTGCGAGTTGTTTTACCAGAATAGTACTGGTCGCCTTCGTTCTGGTCGTTTTGTAACTCGACTGCCTTTCAGGGCCGATCGACCGCCACTAGGAGAACTGAGACAAGATTGATGTCGATGGAGCGTAGGATGTCAAGGGACGCCGTATTTAAACAAAAATACGTTGATTTCATGAGGGAGTATGAGTCGTTAGGACACATGTCGGTATCGGGTGTGGACTGGAGATCTGAGGATCATTGTTTCCTTCCACACCATGCCATCCTACGAACCCCAACCGGCAAGATTCGAGTTGTTTTTGATGGGTCAGCACCTACCTCGAACGGGATGTCCCTGAATCAGTGTCTACATTCGGGACCCAAGTTGAGTCGTGATATGCCTTGCATGCCTTGTTATCGACTTAAGGCTGCCACGATGCAACCTCTCATGGGGGACTTGCCCCCTGATCGTGTGAATGAGGTCAGACCGTTTTCAGTTGTTGGTACGGATTTTGCAGGACCGTTTATGGTGAAGAGTTCACGATTGCGTACCGCTAAGCAATACAAGGCGTACCTATGTGTGTTCGTTTGTTTATCCACCAAGGCGGTACATCTCGAGCTCGTTGCTGATCTCTCGACAGAGGCTTTCATTGCTTGTTTGGATAGGTTTGTTTCTCGAAGGGGACTTCCAACTTTGATCCGCTCTGATAACGGCACTAACTACATAGGTGCGGAACGATACTTACGAGAGATAGTCAACTTTTTGAATGTAAATAAGGTGGATATTGGAACGGCCCTCTCCCGTCGGGGTATACAGTGGACCTTCAGCCCACCGATTTGCCCCCACTGGGGTGGGATTTTTGAGGCCGTAGTTAAGTCAGCTAAGACGCACTTGGGGCGTATAGTAGGTCAGACCGCGCTGACTTTTGAGGAGCTCGCGACATTATTTTGTAAGATCGAGGCCGTTCTCAATTCGCGACCGTTGTGTCCGCTCAGCTCGGATCCAAATGACCTGGAGGCTCTGACCCCAGGCCATTTCTTGATAGGACAGCCACTTAACGCGTTGCCCGAGCACCCCTTCGAGGGAGTGAAATTGTATCGGTTGTCAAGGTATCAGATGTTGCAGCAGTTTACTCAGAATTTCTGGAAGCGTTGGTCGCTCGAGTATCTGCATATCTTACAACAGCGCCTTAAGTGGACTGACAAAACTAGCCCCCCTAGTGTTGGTGACCTCGTACTGGTTAAGGATGCTAACCTACCGCCACTACGTTGGCGCAGGGGGCGTATTGTTAACTTGTTCCCTGGCAAGGACGGGACCCCCCGGTCTGCAGAGGTTCTAGTAGGAGGCTCGGTTCTAAAACGAGCGGTAGCAACGTTGTCTCGGCTGCCCGTAGATTAGGGGACAGGTGGGTGCCTGTCCGGGCGGGTGATTGTTCGATTCCAAATCGATATTCGATCGATGGTTTCTGAACGGCCATTTTGAATTTGACGTTAACTGCCAACCTGGCAGTTTTGACAACTGACAGACGAAAGCCCTCGCAATGTAAACGCGTTTTGGTTAGGGTATTGAAATTAAATCGCAGGCCATCTGGAATGTATTCGGGTTTCCCTCAGGATTGTCTATATAGCTGAGTGTGTTGTGGTTCCCCGAACCAGATAAAGTTCGCATTTACGTGGCCGATTGGTTTTTACCACGTAACATAACCTGTGTTGGAACACTGTGCTCATTGAAGCTGACCCGCCAGTCACAGGAGGTTGGCTGAAGAACCTGTCTACCAAGAAGAGCCTAGGGTGCACCCGGGCCTTGCAGAGAGACAGGAGGTTGACGGGACCGAAGCACAGACCAGGTTAGATCGACCCCAATTACTTCAGCTCGGTGAATCGCCGACGTTCACACTTCTTGGCAACTGATCGTTACGCTACCTCGTAGCTGATGGGCCCCTACGAGGTCATTAGGTGCTGAGAAGCCTGAACAAGTTCCGACGCTGAAGATAAGCTTGAATCACCCTCTCTTCTGCCTTCTAACTCCAGTTCACCTGCACCGTCCATTGCATCTTCGCTTGAGCGCTTAGATCTCTTAGATAGCCCCGATGAAGATCATGCTGAAATAAATGTGCAACCCGACGACGACCTTTATCCGACACCTTTGACTCCGATTTTACAAAACGTATTCCCAGATCTGTCGCAGGAACCCCATTACTCAAACTTACCGTCTATATCGTCGTTGCCCTCATTGCCCACGCCTGTAAACAGAAATAGAAGACTCAGGGGACCATCTGTAGCAACAAAAAAGAAACCGAAGAAGATCTAAAAGTTCTCCCTGAAGTATACATGGAAACAAAGTACCTTTTTGTACAGAGCTCAAATAGAAGATACCGTAGCAACTGAAGAGCCTCCCGAAATCCGGACACCTCTAGATTACTTTGCGATGTTTTTCTTTAAAGATGTCATAGCAAATGTTGTGCAGGAAACGAACACATATTCTGTGCAAAAAACAGGCCGCTCCATAAATTTGACTGAGGACGAGTTCTGCGATGTACTTGCAATTCAGATTCTGATGGGAATAGTTTCGATATCGTCATATTTAGACTATTGGAGCATAAAATACAGGTATGACAAAATTGCAAGTATCATGCCTCTCAAGAGGTATGAAACAATTCGCCAAAATATACATTTTGCGGACAATAACTTCGATGACTCAGACCGGTTTTACAAGGTTCGGTCATTAATTGAAGGATTACGACAAAACTGTCTTGCTCAGGAAAGCGGAACAGGTGAAAACACTTACAGCGTAGACGAAATGATGATACCTTATAAAGGAAGCAAAGCAGGAAAAAGACGCCAGTATATGAAAGATAAGCCAACCAAATGGGGCTTCAAAATGTACGTGCGAGCTGGAACTTCAGGCTTGATCTACGAGTTTCTGCCATACGGTGGCGATGATACATTCAGGTATCACAAGTTCTCTGATGAATAGCAAACGCTAGGATTTGGTGCATCAGTTGTACTTGCACTTTGCCAGACAATCCGGAAGAAACCAGCAACGGTTTGTTTCGACAATTTCTTCACGTCACCTGAACTTGTTTACATGCTGCGTGAAAGTCATGGAATCTTTTCCGTAGGCACTATCAAAAACAAACGACTAAGAGGAGCTGAAGAGAAAATAATTAGTGAAAAGGCACTGAATAAGCGTCAAATCAGGCGCGCTGGTCCGACTAAAGCCAAGAAATAAACATCTTTTCCGTACTCGCTATCACAATTTGGACGGGTAATACTCATTTTCCCAACAAGGTAGTTATTTTATTCATTTATTTTTGTTCACCTTCAATAATGTATGTAATTATTTTTCGGTTTCTGTTTCATGCTCCTGTCTGAAGTCAACATTCATTCAATTCATGTTTGTCATTGTGTCAATTATGTCATCCTTTTATTCCAACACTGCCCCAACGTTCATCCAACGTTGAGCTGTTGTTGCTGTATTGTCGGACGGAACGCAGGGCGTGTTCCATATAAATTAATGTTAATTCTATACAAAAATAATGTTAGTGTTCCATATTACCTAAATGCTCTGTGTATTAGTGATTGTTCCACAATGTGTCCCGTTTTCGTGAAATTAGTCCATTTATGTGTATTATTCTTCCTCAATGTTTAGGATGAATTATTTTTCTGAATTTTCCCCCGAAAAGCCCAGTGTATGTACGACTGGGTTCAGGCTATTTATTTATATTAATTTGAATATTTTTTTTTTTATAGTAATATCGATTATTGGGTTTATTTATTATATATATATATATATTTGTATTCATTTTATTAGTATATTTATTTTAGACTATGGATACCTACAACTTTAGTAATAGTTTCTTCTCATCTTGTGATAACGATATTTCTGTTAGCGCGGGAAGTGTTGGGTCAACAGCGGATGATTCGCTGTCATATAACTTGAAACGGGTGTTTTCAAACCTTGGTGCAAACTTCAACGTTGTTCATATTAATGCTCAAAGCATTCATACCAGCTATGCTGACCTTCTTGTAGTTTCTAGTGATCTGAACATACATGGCATTCTTGTTTCGGAATCTTTTCTCAAGCCATCTCTTTCTTCTGCCATGTATGCTCTGCCAGGGTTCAGTCTCTACCGGAACGACAGGATAGGCAAGGCTGATGGCGGTGTTGCTATCTACCTACGTTCTGACATCCCATGCAAAGTCATCAGCCAGTCGCCAAGCCTGTACTCTGGTTCTGCTGAACACCTGTTCCTGGAGATATTCTTGCGTCACAACAAAGTCCTCCTGGGTGTCTATTATAGCCCCTCTCTTCGAATCGACTATTTTAACTCTTTTGAAACCCTTCTCAGTGACTTGACTCCTCTTTATAGCGACACCCTAATTCTCGGCGACTTCAACACTTGCCTTCTCAAGAATAACGGTCGCTCAGCGAAGCTGAATTCTCTTGTAAGTTCATT
This sequence comes from Argyresthia goedartella, assembly GCA_949825045.1. Taxonomy (NCBI): domain Eukaryota; kingdom Metazoa; phylum Arthropoda; class Insecta; order Lepidoptera; family Argyresthiidae; genus Argyresthia; species Argyresthia goedartella. Next base: position 7,313,105 of record OX463831.1, on the reverse strand, counting down.
TAACATGCATATCCTTCCTCTAGAGGCCACTCACTTTCAACCACACTGCACCCCCTCTCTTCTAGATCTAATGATAACTTCTGACATGTCTAAGGTTGCTGCGCATGGCCAACTTAACGCCCCTTTCTCCTATCACAATCTTATTTACCTCTCTTATAAGATAAAGCCTCCCAAGCGTGCAGCTAAATTCCTTGACATTCGTAGCTTCAAGGGCATGGATATAACCTCCCTTAATTCAGACGCCTCCTCTGTCGACTGGTCGCCTGTCTACGGTAGTGAGACCATTGATGACAAAGTACGGAACTTCAACTCTATTGTCCTGAGCTTGTTTGATAAGCATGCTCCGGTCAAGAGGGTTAAAGTGAAGCATCTTCCTGCACCGTGGCTTACTGACACCATTAAGGGTCTTATGGCTAAGAGAAACCGTGCCAAGTCTAGATATAAGAGGGATCCGACTGACGAGAATCTTTTAATTTTCAAACGCCTCCGTAATCGTTGCACTCGCCTGTGTCGTGATTCTAAACGCCGTCATATCTACGAATGTATCGAGAGCTATACTCCAGCACAGGTCTGGAAGTTCCTGAAGACCCTTGGTGTTGGTAAGTCACAGGAATTGGCAGCCGGAAATGTCGATCTCCGGGGTCTCAATAGTTTCTTTGCAACTCCCCCTGTCGCGATAGACTCCCTCGTCAAGGATGCAACCCTTCGTAACCTGCGGTCCAAGGCATCATCCCTCACCTCAGCATTTAATTTCATCCCTGTCGGAATCGGCGCAGTAAGGAGGGCAATACTGGCAATCTCGTCGAAGGCCATAGGTGAGGACAAGATATGTTCGCAGATGATAACAACTATCATTGATGTACTGTTACCTCTCATCACCCACATAATTAATGTGTCGCTTGACCAATGTTGCTACCCCAGCCAGTGGAAATTGGCACTTGTGATTCCCCTCCCCAAAACGTCTAATCCCGCCTTCTTTAAAGATTTCCGTCCCATTTCTATTCTGCCTATCCTCTCCAAAGTCCTGGAATCAATTGTCCACTCCCAACTCTCCTCCTACCTTTCCTCAAAAATGTTACTGAATCCCCACCAATCAGGTTTCAGGCCGGGTCACAGCACTACCACAGCACTGCTCAAAGTCACTGACGACATTCAATTAGCTATGGATCAAAAGCAGCTTACGGTCCTTACACTGCTTGATTTCAGTAGCGCCTTTAACTGCGTCGATTTCGATATACTAGTCGAAATTTTAAAGTCACTTAATGTCTCCTCGCACTCTGCTCGCTGGTTTGACTCCTACCTGAGAGACCGCCAGCAACGCATTAAGTCTGAGGAGATCTCAACGGACTGGTGTGATCTCTCCGCAGGTGTTCCGCAGGGAGGCATCCTTTCTCCTCTCCTCTTCTCGGTATTCATTAACTCCATCTCTGACGTTCTTACCTCTTCTTATCATCTGTACGCAGATGACCTTCAAATATATCGGCACTTCTCTCCGTGTGATGTGAATCTGACAGTAGAGGCGTTGAATGCTGATCTCGATAACATCAGGAAATGGGCTACCTCTTATGGTCTGCTTGTCAACCCGGGCAAATCGCAGGCCATGATTTTGGGTACTCGTCACTCTCATAACCTAGTTCAGAAAATGCCCGTCGACCCTATAGTGTATGATGGTAACATAATCTCATACAGCGAGAAGGCCAAGAATCTTGGGGTTGTATTTGATAAATTGTTGTCCTGGTCGCCCCATGTTTGTGAGGTCAGCAGACGAGTCTTTGCGTCATTTCACTCCCTACGGAGATTGCAGCACTTCCTGCCACAGCAGACTAAAATCACCCTTGCCCAGTCCCTCCTACTACCTTTAATCGACTATGCAGATGTTTGCTGGATCGGTGCGAACGAAGAACAACTGAACAAACTCGAACGACTTCAAAACCTCGGGATTCGGTTTGTCTTCGGGCTGCGCAAGTATGACCATGTCTCACAGTATCGCAAGGAGTTGGGGTGGCTTCCGATCCGCCTTCGTCGTGATATGCACGTTCTCTCCTATCTGTTCAACATTTTGCGAAACCCCCGCTACCCCTCATATCTTCGAGAACGTTTCGAGTTTATTTCCTCCAGGCATAGCAACCGGAGATCCCACACGATGTCTCTTCTCTCTACTCCTCGGCATAACACTGCCGCTTACAAACACTCGTTTAGGTTAACGGCGATCCGACTGTGGAACGCACTTCCCTGCGCTATTAGAGATAGTCCCTCAATTTTCACTTTTAAGACAAGATTGAAAGAGCATTTCCTTTCTCTTTCGTGATAGGTACTTTTATATATGTATATATAAGTAGTATATGTTTGATATATATAAAAATTTTTGCTTTTGTATCTTATTTAGTATATATCATGTATTAAATTATTATGTTTTAGTTGTAAACAATTAGATGTACAGTTTTATTGCGCACTAGGACTCTCCTGTTGCACAATTTTTCCTGTCCTACCTAGGTTTGCTGGTAGAAATCTCTCTTTAGAGATAAGCTCGCCTTTGCTCATAAAATGTTTTGTTACCTTACTATTTCTATAAGATTTCTGTGCAATAAAGAATATGAATATGAAAGAATATGAATAAGAAACAAAGAGGAGCTTATAGTCAAACAGTGTGCAATAAAAACAAGTTGTCAGTAGTGAGGTGGCACGACAACAAAGCTGTTACTTTAATCAGTTCCTATACTGACGTTGAACCGGTTCATAGGATCAAAAGATACTGTAAGGATGCCAAGAAAAAAATTGATGTCGATTATCCTAATATTGTGAAGGAGTACAATAAGAATATGGGGGGAGTCGACTTGGCTGACATGCTGATCGCCTTGTACAGAAGTCCTTTCAGGAGTAAGCGCTGGTACATGGTTATGTTCGCACAAATGATTGATATCTGTGTAAACAACGCATGGATCCTATATCGTAAACATAAAGGCTCTAACACCAAATGCATGCGGCTGAAAGATTTTCGGTTCGAAATATACCGTGGTTTAGTCAGCACAAACAGACGTGCTAACTTTGAAAAAAACGGAACCAAGCACGATCAGGCATGTTTGTAAACTAAGACCGCCTGACAGTTCGCGTTACGATGGACTTAGTCACTTTCCGTCAGTGAAGGACGAAGGTCGTTGTATGAACTGCAATAAAAAAACTATGGTTTACTACATGAAATGCGACACACACCTTTGTTTTGTGACGGGAAAGACTCACCGAAACTGTTTTTTGAGTTTCCATGTCAAGTAATGCACGAGGAATGCTCGCATGTTCTTTTAATTTAGTTCGTTTTTTATTTGTGTATCTTTGATTAAAATTAAAGCCTCATTTGACTACTAACATTGTTTCATTTATAATATACAGCTTCAAACAGACACTGACATCATTCGCTAAAGTCCGCTAGGGCGGACACATAATTTCATCACTTTTTTCTCTCAGATTCGACAGTGTCCGTTACGGCGGACACCAATTTTTTCAAGAGGGGGGGGGACTTAGATTTTATTTTTTATTTTTTGTGGACTCTGAAAGATCAAGGAAACAAGATAATTAAATAAAGTTTGTCTTATTTTACTACCGCCTCCTCCGTCGAAATAAGGGTTAACATCATCAAAATCTCCTTTTTGTCTTTCAATTTTGAAGACCATTGAAGTATCATCAGCAAACAACACTATGTCAGTTAATTTCTCCACCATGAAAGGCAGATCATTAATATATACCAGGAATAAGAAAGGGCCTAATATGGAACCTTGTGGAACGCCAATTATAACACCCGATCCATCAGATTTTACGCCGTTAACTTCTGCCTTTTGAATTCTATTGCTTAGGTATGATCTTAGTAGATCCAACGCTTTATTTCTAACTCCGTAATGATTTAATTTAATTAATAGCGTATTATGATCAACACAATCAAACGCCTTCGACAGGTCGCAAAAAACTCCGATAGCATCCTGTGCGGCCTCATATGCAGAATAAATATGAGATACAAGAGTAATACCTGCATCCGTAGTCGATTTACCCCTAGTGAAACCATATTGTTTAGCGTGGAGTTGTTTTGTACGGTTGAAGTGTGAGAGCATTTGGTTGAGTATAATCTTTTCAAATATTTTACTTAGTGTTGGAAGAACAGATATTGGTCTGAAATTTGAAGGATCGCCCTTATCTCCCGATTTGAACAGCGGTATAAGTTTACTGTGTTTCATGAGGTCTGGAAAAGCCCCATCGTCAACACATTTATTGAATATATAAGCTAAGTGTGGGGCTATAACTAGAATTACTGAACCAATGACTTTGACTGATATACCCCACAGGTCTTCCGTATTTTTTAAGTTAAGTAATTTAAACGTTTTGACAATGTCCTGGGGATATACATGATGAAATTTTAAATATACATTACTGACGCTAGTGTTATTTTTTAATAAAGTCTCTGCTTCAAATGTAGATGAATTTAGACGGTCCGTTGTGAGTACCGGTACATTGGTGAAGAATGTTTCAAAAGCTCGAGCAACATCAGCGTTGGATTTAACAACATCATCACCTATCTTTAGGCAGAAATCACTGTCCCTTGGTATAACTTTGCCAGTTTCGCGGTTTATTATTTGCCAAACTGTTTTTATTCTATTATTTGAATTTTGAATTTTTCTATTAATGTGTAAAGTTTTTGCAGTTCTACAAACCAACTTGAAAGTTTTGGAATATTTTTTAACATAGTCATGAAATTTTCGATCAAAGTTATAGGTTTTTTGATCATAAAGGTCATACAAGATAACTCTACTTTTACGAATTCCAAACGTTGCCCAGTCATTAAATTTTGATTTACCGTTGTAGTCACTGACTTTCTTTAATTTGAAATCTTTATTGAATTCTGTCTGAATAATGTTGAAGAAGTCTGAGTAGATTTTGTTTGGGTTCTGTTCATTAAAATCCGGTACTGGCAAATTTATATCTAAGTTTTTCGTATATGTCTCTAGTCTATGGGATGTAATAGGCCTATAAAATGATGGACCAGTCTTATCCTTAATAGTAATTGGGAATGAAACTGTTTGACCACTGTGATCGGAAGGTAAGCAGTTAATTACACTTTTACTTGTGAATGCACAGTCACAAAAAACGTTATCTAAGCAAGTTTGGCTGGTAAGTGTAATTCTAGTCGGCTCTAGAAATACATGACATAAATTAAATGATTTGAACAGAGTTATTAATCGTCGCTTCAGTGTTGTATCTACAAGCAGATCTACATTAAGATCGCCACAAATAATTAACTTTTTTCTGTTATTACAAAGTTTAATGAGGGCTTCCTCCATAATTTTCTCAAATATTTCGAAATTGCCATGGCCTTTTTCATCCCTCGGTGGCCTGTAGACACAAACAATTATATGGCTATCTAACTCAACACAGGATACCTCTATTTGTCTTTCAACAGTAAGTGCAAGAATATCTTTCCGTTGTTTCACCTTAATATTATTTTTCACTAAGATTAAAGAACCACATCTATCAGCAGTCTTTCTATTGTAACAACTGACAATTTTGTAATTATTTATGTTAAAAGACATCATATTTTCCTTCAACCAGTGTTCAGTAACACAAATAATATCAATGTCAGAATTTTTTAGAAATAATTCTAATACAAGTTCTTTGCCAGGTAGCCCCTGGATGTTTTGATGGGCAATATTTAACTGGGGCTTACATTTTGACATATTTAGTGGCTCTTGTATGCTAGAGATTTCCTCTATTGTCTTATGAACTAATTTAAATTACTTGGAACAGATTCCAATGTTGCATGCAAAGTATAATTAACAGGTGAATGTATAATTAACAGGCAAAGTATAATTAACCTCCTGACTGCGTAGACGATTTTTCTTTCCAATTGATTGTTATATGAAACGAGGGAGTGTTTTAGGCTTACTGACAGAAGTTGATATAGGCACATATTTATCCCTAGCGGTGATTAGGACGTTAGAAAGAGTAGTAACTGCATTATAGACTGCTTCTATTAAGTTATAGGTAATGATAGGAGGTAAATATTTTGTTTATTTTTTTTTTTTAAATGCAGCTCAATCAGCCACAGCATACCTAAAGATGATGCGTTAGTTCGAGTGTAGGTTCCATCCAGTGTTAATAAGACAAGGAAATGATCAGCGGATAGCGGGGTTAGAATTCCTACATCGTTGTTGTCGTGTACATCATGGTCGATGATCATTTCGGATTTTGTGTGCTGGTTTTCCGGCCGCTACTAGATCAAAGTATTTTTTTAGCATGTGCTTAAAAAGTGTCTTCCTGCTGCCGTTTGAGGCGCTCATACACTAGTGTGGTTACCTTGGGTTAAAGTTACCCGCCAGTATCACACGAGGCCCCAAACTTAAGAGTCAATCCTAATCTAATAATAATAATAAATAATACTAGACCTGATACACTAATCGAAACGCCTACTTGCTACTACTACTGCTTCTATGTTTTTTTTGTGACAGGTAGTTTCAACGCTGAGTTAAAAATATCGCACTTCACTAGAAGCGCTACGCCTTGTCAACCGCCATTTATATGTTTGTCTTGACGATAATCCTGGGCTATTGAGGGAAAGCATTTGCAGCTAACCTAGTTTCCGAAATTGCAATCGGTCAGCAAGTAGTACGTGTGATGACAAGTCAACCAATTCGCCAATTTTAGTACGGATACCATCGGCATTCCAGTGTATGATGCGTAATTTACTTTTATTTGACATATTTAGCTAAGTTAGAAACAATGAGAGTAACTTTAACTATCATGATTTCGCAGGATACAAATTCCCGTTTGACGAGCTTAATGATGGACGAGATTAGTAGCATTTCCGATATGACAGGATCGTCTGGTTCTTGTTTCTCTGGGCGCTGGTAGATATCTACGGGAATATTAATTTTAGTTGTAGATGTCTACTTTTACGATTTCTGACCACTAGTGATACGGCCCAAGATCTTCCATCATTTGGTCAAGTTGGAACGTTCCTTTGGGTCTTATGTCGAAGAGTTTTTTAGTGTCAATTTGTTGAAGATACTTGATTCGTTTGTTGTACTGGCGATAATTTGCTAAATGGGTCTCATTACAATTGCAACACAGTGCTGGAGTTGTGCGGTCCTTCTTTGGGCATTCTTTGGTCGCGTTAGGTTCCATGCATTTACCAGTCTCTCCAGTAGGTTGCAGTTTCTTGATGCATGACCAAATCTTTGGCATCGATAACGAACCGTCAAGTCCAAATCACGGTGGGCTTTTCGAGACGGCAGTCAAATCGGCAAAAACTCAAGCTCGGCGCGTGCTCGGTGAAACTCGGTTAACCTTTGAAGAACTTGCTACTTTCTTTGCTAAGGTAGAAGCGGTTATGAATTCTCGGCCTCTATGTCCACTTAGTACGGATCCAACTGATTATGAAGTATTAACCCCGGGCCACTTCTTGATCGGCCAACCGTTGGTTTCTCTTCCGGAATATCCATATGAAGAGGTTAAAATGACTCGGTTATCACGGTATGAACAAATCCAAAAGATGTCTCAACATTTTTGGTCGCGATGGAGAACGGAATATCTTCATACGTTGCAACAACGGTATAAATGGACTGATCATACGGATCCACCGAAGTTGGATGATTTGGTTTTAATTAAGGGGGATAACTATCCTGCTTTACAATGGCGGCGCGGTCGGTTAGTTAGGTTATTACCCGGAAAAGACGGTGTTTTTCGGGTTGCGGAAGTAAGGACTCAGAATGGGACACTTCTTCGGCCCATTTCTAAGTTGTGTCGGTTAACCTTAGAGGTATAGGAATCAAGGGGGCCTTGGTTAGGGGGGGGGTATGGTCGGGCGTTGTGGTTCTGATTCTTGATGTATTGGTTTCCCTGCCTGGCTGTGTGCGCCTACGGTGGCGCTAGTGTATGCATGAGCGTACACCCTCGCTCGGTCGCCGGACTCGGAACGCGATTCATTGCGGTCCCGGAAAATAATTCAAATTAATCGGTTTTATGGACTCTCGGACTCTGTGCTTCTGTTACAACAATTGTGCAGTGTGTATGCAACTCTCAGTGCAAGGTTTGCACTGAGGATCGGCGGTTTGTGGCCCTTGGAGGGTCGCAGGTCACAGTCCACGCGGCGCCAGCACGTGGTGTCGAGGACATTTTGCTTCGCGAGGAACGGCGGATACTAATTAAAGGCGGCAGAATATCGTGGCTAAGGTAAGGTTCCAATCCAGCATTGATCAGATCAGCAACGCCTGACAATTGACATAGAACAAATCAAAAACGGGCTCCACTGGGTTGTCGAAGGCTTTGCGCGAGCAGTAAGCTGGTGTTAACTGAGTGGCGACTCCTGAATCCGTGTTGCGAGTCGCTCAGACTGATTTTGCCGTGTATGATCGACTCCAACAGTTTTGCCAATGAACTCAGGATCGCTATAGGTCGATATTGTTCAACAGAGGCGGTGTCACTTGTCTTGGGGGTAGGACTGACTCGAGAAAGCTTCCAGCTGGTGGGGTACTTACCTTGCTGAAGAGCAAGATTGAATATTTGCCCCAATGGTAAAACCAGTTGATTGCTGTAGGCCTTCAAGGAGTAAGGAGGGACCAATATATGGATCAATATACTTACATAATTCTAGTATGGTAAGAGAAAGATAGTATTATTTTAAGCGATTTAAAAAAAAAAAGTGACGGGCTCTCTATTGACACTCTTTAAGGTTGCGCGCGGTCCGACTCTGGAACGCACTTCCTTGAACAATAAGAGAGAGTCCCACTCTTTTCTCATTTAAGAAACGTATTAAAGAGCACTAACTCTCTCTATGGTAAAAGTTATTGTATGTATATTATCATATGTTAAGTTTATGTAGTATAAATCGGTTATTATTTTGTATTTACGGTCTGTATTTTATAGGTATTTAATTTATTCCTAGACATTTTATTTATAGTATTTATTGTGCATTGCCTACCCTTTTATGATACTATTTCATATAATGCCTTGGTTTGCTGGAAGAAATCTCTTTTTAGAGTTAGCTCGTCTTTGTGCATGTATTTTCTTTTAATGTTACTTCTTAAATATTTGAATTTGATTATGAATAATGAATACTGAAAAACAGAATAAAATAAATATTTAAGGGGGCTCCCATACAACAATTATTTCAATACCACATACAAACTAATAAATGCACCTACCTGGTTACGTACATGGAGTGTGGAAGTAGCCGCACGAATAACTTTGTAAACAACATTTTGCTCTGTAAAATCCAAACTATTCACTCCACACCATCCCAACCATTGTACGGTGGTACGGAACCCTTCGAGCGCGAGTTAGATTCGCACTTGGCCGGTTTTTATTAAAAACTGTTAAAAGAGTAATTTTATTCACGAGTTGTATGAAACTCTAGCCTGTAAATAAAACAAAAAATTAAGTTTATAAAATAAAACTGCTGGAAATATACAAATCTGATATTGCCAATTTTTTTTTAAATATGTTCAGCTTGAGACACGTTTCTAGATTTATTACTTATGTAACAAAATTATTATTTTTAGCGATTCCATTTTGTACATATACGTAAGTAGAAGTAGAAGTAAATTTGAATCATCTGTTGGTGAACCAAAATAAATAAATAAGTCTATTTTGTAAGTGGCAACAGATGATGACGTCACTTGAAATATCCCAGTGCCATATTTGACAGACCTTATGTTGAACCTAATGAGAAAACAGTCCTTCGTTTATATGTCTATCTGTTATTCACTTATAGGCAAAATCATTAACAAACAAAAGTCGATAAGTAACACTATACAAACTTTATCATGTTACCAAGTGTGAAGTTATTTGAATATCAAAAGGGCTCGTTAATTACACCGTCGGTTATGCAAAGCCTGTCAAATGAGAAATTTAGAAACCTATTCTAGAACTTCTCGTAATCTTAATACTCAATACAGGGCAAGCAATAGATGTAAGGCCACAATTTAATGTTTTTTAGGTATTTTGGCCTATTTTGTATTATATACAAAAATACTATCTATATATATATATATATATATTAATATTATATGCAGTGTTACCAGCAGCTGGGCTTTTAATTAAGTACGTTAAAATAACGTAAGCCTGAAACGTAACGATAACATTAATTTAATTAATACATTAAATTTCAGAGTTTGTTAACTTTCTAACAAAATTTTAACTGCCCGCAATGTAAACCACGGTAATTTGACAAGTTACTATCAACACGACAGTTGACAGATATACTTTGATTTTTGCACTAGTTGTCCCCCGTACCACGAAATGCCTTGTACCAAGTAATTCAACGACATGAGTTACGACTATTAGGCAATACGTCTACTACATTTAAGCTGCAAATTTAGAAAGTTTAATTGTGGAGTTAATTAACATAATTATGATTTACTAATACGTGCAAACGATTGTTAACGGAGCATGTTATTATCAGTTTTAATAAATGCCCACATGCCGGTAACAGACTGTATAATGGGCGTTCGAAATTCGAATATTTTAAGAAACTTAAATTTGTGTAATTTTATTTATTTTCAAAAATGAAGTGGACGCGAGAAGACAATAGATTCGCGATAATTGCATTGCATCGCTGCGGTCACGCGCCAACTGAGATCGTCTGCTGAAAAAATGTATAGTAACATTGAGGGTCGTTTATCGTAACGTCAAACGATTCAGGGAACATTCGAGATTAGAAGATAAGCAGAAGAGCGGTCGACTTCGTACTGTTCGGGCTCCAGCAGTGATTAGCAGTTAAGGCACGAATACAAAGACATCCTGTTTGGAAGCAAAAACTGTTGGCACCCCAGATGAGGTTAGGTAGAACCACAGTTCTACTTAACCTCATCAAAAGGATATTGAATAAAGACCTTGGAATAGGAGCTTACCGAAAAAAAAACACATTAGCTTAACCAACGACTGAAGAAAATCAGGCTCGATAGATGCCGAGACTTGCTAAAGCGATACGCGGGAAAAAATACCGTGAAATTCATTTTTCAGGCGACAAAAATTTTGATGTCTAGGAAGCTTTAACAAATATTTAATGATAGAGTTTATGCGCATAACAGTGAAGAAGCGAACAGGCGCATCCCGCGTATTCGACATGGTCAATTGGTCACCATCCTTCGTCATTCATGGTTTGGCTTGGGGTTTCCTATTCGTGCCCAACTAACGCGTATTTTTGTAAAAAAAGGATTTAAAACACGTGCGCTCGTGTACCAAAACATAGTCCTAACGAACCTCGTGGAACTTCCTTCACAGACAATGTTAATAAACAGACACTGGGTATTCCAGCGGGACTCTGCGCTAGCTAAAGGAAAACATCACTCAAAATTGGCTCGCCTCCCGTGGAATCAACTTTATGAGACACGAAGACTGACCCTCCTCGGTTCCATGCTTGAATCTATTGGATTATAAAATATGTCAGTACTTAGAGGAGAAGGTCTGCGCTAAACCTCATTGCAATTTGGAGTGTCTCAACCTCAGCATCACGATTTTCGGAATAAACCTCGCGTAGTGGCTTAGTTAACAAATTTTTCCCAAAATTGGTTCAATAGCTTATTTGTCCAGTGTTGCTGGAGGTTAGCCAGGATATAACACAGGAAGCAACAGATAAGTGTAGTTTATTTTAGGGGGTTATTAGGGATATTCTGAACCACTTTTACTTTGAAACCGATTTGATCAGAGAAACTTTATTATTCACTTATTCATACATTTTGTTCCGGGCAGTCAGAGCGGGTGAAGAAAAAGTTGCGGTATCAAATCGGTTTCAGTGAAAGTTATTTAGAATGATCTTCCTACAACCCCCTAAAATATGAATACACCTTACCATTGTACCCAAGTATCGTTGCCTTGTTAATTTATTATGCGCATTATTTACCATCGGACACCGGACCAAATGGAATAGTAAAACATTTATACGGCTTAGTTTGGATTACATCCTGTATATAATCAAGCTTGCTCTATCTTACCTCTCATCAGAATATTGGTTTCTCGTAGACGTAATTGGTTTAGGTCTAACGAACTCTACGGACGTAAGAACGCTCACAAACGGATTCGGGTAACCCGGTCATGTACCCGGTTACAACTAAAATTCGACTATACTTTGTCCACTCTATTAATGGTTTTTTGACTGCTCAAAACCTACACTTTTTTGACCTTTGTAAAGAAAAATATTGCTTATTATGTGCGCAATAAGGAAATATCAAAAGATCTTTAATAGAGTGGACAAAGTATATTCAAGATTTCCGCTGTTAGTATCTAAAATCTGCAAGTAACCTGGGTTATTTGAACATAAACATAAAATATATTTATATAAACATACAAGACCTGATGTTTTCCTTCTACCCCAGCTGGGATTCAAACCCGAGGCCTTGGAAGGCAGAACCGATGTGCCACAGAGATCGACAAATGTCTTTATGTCCACATTACAGTTCACTTGCAAGGGATCATGTTTTTCTTAAATTTATATAGTCAGTTAACTACAATGAATTCAGAGAGCCAGTGAAATAAAGAACTTATGAACAAGTTACTATTGTAATAAATAATTTTCAGCCGTGAAATAACGCCTCAGCGATACACAATTTATTCTATTTCTCGAGAACTTGTTATGTTGGTGTCTTAAATTAATCTCATAATCTATATCACTTCAACTAGCAGTTTCGTTTTTGTTTTCGTTGCCCTCGTTTGTGACGGTTGGCAACATCGTGTAGTGGTATTGATCTGTGGGATAACGATTTCGTAAAGTCGTCACTCAACACAGCCTTTTTCTTCTTATATTAAGCTGGCGGCTTCGTATTTTATTACTTTACATAACCTAAATAATAACCTACGTGGCTCTAATCACAGCAACGGTAAGTACTTAACCCTTTCGCTCTTCAAAGCCGTGTTGTGTGTCGAGTGTTTAGCTAAAAGTAATGTTCATATTTCAGCTTTATTGAATACCAGCTGAGTGCGCTAGGAAACCCTTGTGCCTCATCCTACACGGATCTTTCAGCGTTTTGAAGTCGACATTGGTTACAGCAGACTGTCAGCAAGGCCATTTTCCTACAAAAGGTCATTTTAAAATAAAACCGGAAAACCGGTTAAGAGCGAGTAGGACGTCGGACCAGCACACGTAGGGTTCCATACCATTGTACACAGATAAACGTAAACCGACAGTATTTTGTACAACTATAATTCTTAATGACTTTAATTCTTATTTATACAATATTAAATACAAGGTAGGACTACATTCAAGGCCGTACATCGAAACTTTGAAGAAGAGTTTTGTGTATGTAGTATGTAAGTATTGAACTATGTATTCAGGTTAATGAAACTTTTTGCTCTTTGAAACTTCAAGGGGATAGAAATTGAGTAACTTATTTACAGAAATGAAATGAAATATGATAAAAAACTTAATATATTTTATTATAATTTGAATGATTAATTATTAATCTTATAATGACAAGTAACTAAGTATGAAACTTAAAACCCGCAATTAAAGATCTTATCTGATAAGATCGGGAGAGTCCAGGTTCACCGATAAACAAATAAAACAAAATGGCTAAGAAAATGGCCAAACAAATGATGTATATGTATGTATGGATCCTACTTACTAATTTTATTTCTTAAAAACCGTATGTTTTATTGTTGTTGTTATAGCGGCAATAGAAACACACCCTGTGTGAAAATTTCAGCACTCTACCTATTCCGGTTTTGATAGAGCCCGGTGACAGCTACGCAAACGGACTGACGGACAGCGGAGGCTAAGAAATAGGGTCCCGTTTGGCACCCTTTGGTTACGGAACCCTAAAAATGGCAAATCTGGTAAAATATATTTTTGCAACACTTGAAATGGACCACCCATGTTATTATTATTATTATTATGTATTTAGCTCAGATAACAGGATCCATATACATACATAATTACAACTAAATTAACATTTTTACCCAATGGTGGGTGAATGGGCCATCCCATCTCTCAGAAAACACTTTTAGAATGCCGTTGCTACTGACGCGCATTCTGCTCAGCAATGACGCAGCTCTTTTTCTCATGATCGCTTGGAAGTCATCAGTGCGCGCGTCTGCAAACATTGCTGAAGCACTGCAGAAGCGCGGCAGCCACAACAGCATCCTAAAGGAGTTATTATATTGGACGCGCTGTAAGTCTTCTGTGAATATCTGACCCACAGACTGCTGGTGTAAAAAGATTGACAATATGCTCTAAAAAGAGTTATCTTTACCTGTGTTGAGCACCGAGCAAATCTACGAGCCAGCATATTACTTCTGACTGTCAACGCCCTACGCTCCCTCTCTATATCAAACTCATCTTGTAAATATTCGTTTACAACATGTTATGCATGTTTACAGGTCCGGAATCGGTTACCCGTTATCCGAGTATTATCCGGTTACAACTCGGGTAGTCGTGTCTTAAGATCACTAGATCTAGATGTTAGCCGTCTAGGTTTATTTACTAAACAACATTAGCTTGCATACCCTAGCCAGTCCATGGTGAGTTAAAATAAGGTATGGCCTTTAGGAACAAGGAATTTAGTATGATTCAATTGAATTAAAAAACAACCACAGCGTCACGTCTTTTCCCTTACAGGGTGGGTGTCTGCTATTATGTGTAGCCAGTACCTCAAAACTCGAATATGCGTGACAAGGAATGCATAATAACCGTTGACGATGATTTTGATGATCTCTGCCCCCGAACCCTTTGACATTTCCTTCGTGCCGCTTCCTCGCCAGCAAATGTTAACAGCTCCAATTTCTCTATTTGGCCAGCAGCAGCCATTGTTGCTGTTTCATTAGGGGTGCTCCGCCCCCTCAACCCCCATCTTTTACTCCATACTGATTAAGTATACGACAGAGGAAAGGATTAACAGCTCTTATTTTCCTAATTGTACAGCAGCAGTCGTTGTTCCCATTTCAATTGAGATGAATGATATGGAAACGAATTCCCTTCTGCATATAAGCCCAATGATCCACCGCTTTATCTTGTTTTATACCGTGAAATCACCGATGTTATTATGCGGGAAAAGACGATGTTCGTGAAACTTGGACATAGCGTTTTTGGTGAGATGTGACCTACCTAAATCATAATAATAATAATACTAAACAGTTAGCAAAACGCAATTGAGTAATTTCAGAAATAAACTAGCATCTAACAATCTTTAAATGACGATAAAAAGTCACACGTCCGATTTGAATGTATCAATGCCTAAAATGTTTTCTATTGATGATCTTTCTACTGAAAATCGGTTAAGTAGTTTTTACGTAGTTCTTGAACAGACAGACAGAAAATAATTCTAAAACTCGCTGTGTTAATCCAAATTAACATGGTATTATATTTGTAATGGGTCGATGCTAATAACGACCGATCAATTGTCATCACTACACTATCCGTTATGCCTATATTGTCACTTCACAACTCCTTTTTATTTTTTTCTTTCTCTTGCTCATTACGCCTTAATAGCAATCGGTCGTGTTTTTGTTGTAATCTCAGTTTGCCAGCACACGGCGCGTAATTTCATTTATTTCATGTGTCATACTTGTACAGTACCCTTATTTCGATAAAGTAAAATCACCAAAGTGACAACCCGAATGGCCGAGTCGGCAGTGACCCTGCCTACGAAGCCAAGGGTCCCGGGTTCGAGTCCCGGAGGGGGCAAATATTTGTTTGACGAGAACCGATGTTTGTACCCTAGTCGTGGTTGTTTATCTATCTAAGTATAATAATTATCTATATAAGTATGTGTATCGTTGTCTAGTACCCAAAATACTGGGAATCCTACTTTGGGGCTGGATCAATGTGTGTAAATAGTGTCCAAGGTATTATTTATTTATTAAACTAAGGTCAACGTTTCAATTCACCCAGCTGCAGGTCGGGACCTAGCTGGTAGCTCAGGTCTGGCTGGCACTGGGAACCTTCATCAGCCGCAGCGGTCGTCATGGTCATCGGAGCGGAGAGATCCGCGTGCAGCGCCCTGCTGGGAGACGGCAGTTGGTGCCACGAGGCGACACCTACTCCTGGACCTAACACATCGAGTACTCATGGTGGCCTATTCGGGGAAGGGCTGCCAAACCACGAACACGTGGTGATTTGTGTTCTATGGCTGTTTTAGTGACCACTTTGATTTTTTTAAAACACCGGTTCTAAATATTCCCCATTCATATTAATACATCCTTTATCGCGGTAATTAATATACATCCATCGTACGCGAGACATGTTGGGGAAGAAACAATCTATTGGTTTGATATGCCAGGACTCTGCTTAACTTTATACTAACATTCTCCAAGTAAATACAATCTTTAATGCACTCAAATAATAAAAAATAAGAAGTAACACATAAAATTGTACACAAAGGCAAGTTTATCGCCCACGAGAGATCTCATCCAGCCAACCAAGTTCTATGAGATATTTAACTGCCGTTCGTCACATCTAATGAGTAAACATTTCTTGATAGTTGTGCGGTTTGTTTAGACTAAAACAACATGGTTTAAGCCACTCCACACAAGCGCTTGTTGACACACTTCAAATTGGAAAAGCTTATACTGTAGGGACGTAGCAAATACTTCTTAAGGTGGCGCAGCAGGACAAAACAGACTTTTTGAAATCACACGTTACGCAAAATAGGAGTATTAAAGCAGTTGTTGAGCTTGAACTTGAGAAAACTTGAGCTCCGTGGTCTAATGGGTTTCACGCTTGCTTCTCACACTGGAGAAGCAGGTTCGAATACTGACCATGTACCAATGAAATAGTTAATGCATCTTTAGTACAGTATCGGATGGTCAGAATTTCGAATGAGACGTTAAGCTGTAGTTACCGTCTACTATCACTATGTGGTAGTGTTCGTAAAACCCCTCCATCAACCCGCATTGACCCGGCGGCGTGGTGGATTAAATCCTCGTTATTTTTCGAAGAGTCGCGATTTGGAACTTTATGCCATGGTTATCAAATTTAAAACCTATAACGGGTTTTTGGATACTACAGTACCCAAATGTGCTCAAGTGGTTATGGCTTAATCTTACTCGTATCCGGGTAAAGGCCTGTGCCCCTTGGTGGGGACATTATTTTGCTACATTTATAAAGCAGTTGTTTCTAAATAGCTTGTTGATATAAATAAATCAACTACGTAAAAGTTTGATTATTTTTACTCCATAGAAAAGTCTTCCGATGTCACAATAAAAAAATCTGTTTATTGATTGTGACTTCGGGAGACTTTTATTATTATTTTAACAATTTTACACCGGATATGAATGTATGTTAAATTGTTATAAAAAACAGGTTGTATGGTTCTGTTCGGTTCCGTAGCCGAAAGGTGCCAAACCTATTACTAAGCCTCCGCTGTCTGTCCGTCCGTCAGTCAGCGGCGTGTATAGGTATCATGCACCGTAATGGGTTTACCTATTACGGTTTCTCTGTGAAAATTTCAACTCTCTAGAGTTATAATTCTGACAAAATTTGTATTTCTGTTGCCGCTGCAACAACAAATGAATCACATACCTACAAGCGCCCACGACACAGGCTGCGCCTAGTGTGGGAGCTACCGTAAAAACTACTGTACAATTGTGTTTTTGGATAATAAACATTTTGACATGAGATTAAAGAAATTAAAGGGGTTCCCGTTGCAAGGGACGTGTATTATTTTAACATCACCCGCGATATAAAAAACCATAACATGATTCAAATATGATCGTAGATTTCGCGGTTTATCTCATTGGAGGCTCAATGTTTTTGATTTCGGTTTCGCAATCTCTGGGTTCTGGGTTGGATTCACGTTCGGACATAATATTATTCTCTTTTTGGTTTTTTTTTTATTATTTTTATTTAAGTTTTCTTGAACGATGAAAGCTTCATGTGCCAGTCACCGATTTTTAACGAGAACAATTTAAATGACCACCAAAATATTTTTTTCCTCCCCAAAATGGGCAAATGATCACCAAAAGTTGCAGGAAATATCAGAGCAAAATACTGCGGTGGCTTAGGTGAAACTTAAAACATAAACTTAAGTACACAAAACATGAAAAGAAGTTTGGTGATCCTTTATCCAAACACAATTTGGTATTGGTAGTAAAATAGGTGCGTTTTTGTTGATCGTTTAAACGTTGTTTAAACATAAGCCTTTTTTAACATTTGTAGTCTATTGTTTTAAAAGTAAATTCTATGTTACGCTGTCAGGGTGCCCAGCCTTAATAACTTTGTCGTGTTCTTTTAGTCTAAAATGAGTCGAAGCGCCAATTTTGAGCTGCAAATGTGCCGTCAGAGACTAAATAAATAGTTACTTGAATTACTTGTTTCCCCGGGTCATGGATGTTTCTATGGTATCCTAGTGTGAGACCAAAAGCATGTTTATGTTTAGTGAATTTTCCCATTCTGCTGCTCAGGGTAGAAGTGTAGGGGACCTATAAAGAAAGGTTATACTTTATATAGGAGCCCTTTTGCACCGAGGCGCGACTCAGGACGCTGCACTCTTTCCGGCGCTTCCACTCGTTGCTGGAAGCCGCCCCCTAGTGCGGTTTTGCTGATGCTGATGCTGATGTTTGGAAAATTGTAAGGGAAGAATATTTGGCGATATATGAGCGTGAGGAATAATCTATCCACTCATATGAATTAGTTTCTAATAATCCAACCCATGTTAGCCCACCGCATTATTTCTCATATGGTTTATATAACTTACTATACCTGCCTTTATAAAGTTTAGATGTACTGATATGCACTTAGAACATTATTTTATTGCTAGCAATAATATTGTACTAGTGTAATTAGTCTACAATAGGTTTGGTTTAGCCTCGAAATAAGTTTACGTGTATTGGGGCTAAATTGAAATATTTATAAATAAATAAATATAATAAATTTCAGGGGTTGTTATGGACAACAATTTGAATAACTTTCACTATGAAACTGATTGGATCAGAGCAAAGATATGAACTAAACACCATAAAATAAAACACCATTAAATCGTCTTTTGTGCCTGTGCCACCCCTTATGAGAAACGGCGTGACGCTATTAAAATATGTTTTGATAATCCGTCTAACAATAACGGTCTTGAAAGCTCATTTGAATAAACTATCTAATGATCGCAAAGGAAATGAGACAACTTCAAAGGATCCCAATTAAATTCTGTTGATGGCTTTCTGTCGTATGGATTTCAATTTTAGGGGTACGATTCTACTACTCGTAATTAATGTTATTTATTTATTTCTTACATAAGTGTATACTTTTAGTATACGTAGGAATATAAGTAAAGCTATTAAATTCAGTATACTTGATGCCATACTATGGGCAGATATAGTGGTCCAAGGCCCGAGGTAGAACGCGAGTGTTTGCTCAAAGTTGATATTCCAAAGAATTCAAAGTTAACTCGAGATTCATCATCCGCCTGTCAGGGAACTCACCTCATCTCAAACCTCACTATGGCACCGGATCATCTGGCCGACTGATATTTGGCCTCCTCTTGGCCACCACTCGGTCACCGATCTGGTCCATTTGTTCTGACACGTGGCAAAGCGAGCAGAGAAGCGGCAGGCCGTTTAACGACGCCAGCCACCTTGGTTCGGCGTCCGATTTCTGTATTCGAGATTTGTACTGAACTAACTCGCATTTTATCTTTCGGCCTCAAAAAGCTAGATTTTACAGGTATCAGCTCTGGGATACACAACACACGCTTGGCTCAAATGGCTTTCTTCTGGCCCTTTTAAGAATGGTATCCAAGGTGTATGAAGCTGAAATATTTTCATGGATAAAGATGCAGATTACTCCATATAACATTATCAGAATTTTCATATGGCAAAGGAAGCCAGTAAAGTCTTTTCGGCTTATAACGAGACGGGGAATGATTAGTCGTATGCTGCGGCTTTGAAAGATCTAAGGGGATAAGTAGGGGAATTGATTTTGCGGAACACATAATGCAATATGAGGGGATAGGAAGGTAACTGTGATACTACAAAAAATATGGCAACAAATATATTGTATAACAATATAGGTTTTGATCCCAAATATGTTAAGTTTTCTCAAAACTTAAAAGTGCCCCCATGTTGTTTCACAGAACTGTTTTGGATGCTATAGGTCACTTTCTATCTGAAAACCTAAGTGAGGTTTGCTAGGTCACAAATTTATAATACAACTTGGAGGGGTATCGAAGCGGAGCAGAGCGAGGCGAATCCATCGACTAGTAGTATTAGTATAAATTAGGGTGAAAATTTTGGTGTTTTTTTTTTATTTGGGAATTAAGTGTTTTTTTTTGGATTAAACTTTTTACTCAATTTGCCAAAATATATTATACAAAATAAACGTCAAGTCCCATACATCGTTGTCTTTAATAATTTTTGATTGTGTTTATTTTTTTCTAGAAAGATACTAAACATTTAAGATGATATTATATAGGTTGTTATAGAAGCTAAGAAGATGATATGAACTCGGTCACGTCCGGCAATGTTCACATGAAAGTGCGCCTTATGGGTGCGCAGGAGAGGATCAGTCTTCTGCTACTTAATGCTACAATTGCACTAATATTATTTCGCTATCACATCCAGTCAGCCGTCCCAAAAATGTTTCTAATTTCGCACGCAAATTTTGGCGGCGGCCTACTCCATATAAAGTTAATTGCTGGCCAAATACTCATGCCAGTATAAAATGAAATGCATGGTTAGAAAGCTGAAGAAATACAGAACTAGTATTATAAATAAGAAATTAACTGTTTGATGAACAAAGCGCCGAGAAGTATAAAAAATTTGCCATTCCTGTTTTTTTTACTGTTTGTTTCCAGGAAATATATTTGTTGCAAATTGAAAAAAATATACTTGGATCTTGAAGGAAATATCATTACGATCAATTTGATTCGCAATTATCCTAGACTTAAAAACAATTTCTTTGGCGAAAACTCGCTCAAAATATCTAACAATAACAAAATACTATAAAATACGACATTCATGTTTTCAAATAGTGTTGCCATGTATGGACACAAAAAAGTTCCTAAGTATACCTAGCATATTGACAAAGAGAATGAGTATACATAGCATGAAAATTTCGCTTCTTTTTATTGTTTATGATCGAAAATTAACATATGATAAGGTTGATTAATTGCCAAATTAACATTCTGTCTGTTGTGGGACGTTGGACGGTTAAGTGGGTAATTACTGGCGCTACCGACATGACTGAAGTTATATATTAGGTATACTTAGGAAGGGGTCCCGGGTTCGAGTCCCGGTGGGGGCAAATATTTGTTTGAGGAGAACGGATGTTTGTACCCTAGTCATGGTTGTTTATCTATCTAAGTAAAATATTTATCTATATAAGTATGTGTGTGTTGTCTGTTGTACCCAAGATACAGGGAATCCTAGTTGGGGGCTAGATCAATGTGTGTAAATGCTGTCCAAAGTATTATTATTATTATTATTATTATTATTATTATTATATATTTTTGATCTATGATTGTTTACTGTAGGCTGCGCTGTTTGTCTACCTGACGCCAGGTTTGTTGCCTGAGTGCCGCCTGGAGGGGTAGTGGCACATGGGAATAAGAGAGATACGTACTTGGGCGAGAGACAAAGTGGCCTCGCCGAGGCGCCAAGAAACCTTTCGATATCTGTAGGTACCCATAATGACAAATCATCTCTGTCAATACGAGGTAACAATTTTACTACCCCACTGCGCCAAAAGGAAGGTAATAGATTTGAAGAGATCGTGAATATGACAAGAGATATGACATATGCTATATAATTTTAGAGAAAAAATATAGTTTACAAAGTTATTGGTGCGGCTACTTTCATAACCCTTGTAAGTAACTAGTTGCATTCATAAGTTTGTAATGTAATGAGTATGTAATGTAATGTTTTTAATTTATTTTATTATTTTCTCAGTCACCAGACTTACTTTAGAATACCGGGAGGATTTGATCATTGCATAAGATATTTATCGAAGTGAGATACATTTTAACGACAAAACCGCGCAGCAGTGGACAATGCACGGACTGGCCCGGCGCTGAGCGACTACCCTAGCCGTTACAGAGTAAGCAGTTTTCATTCGAGCGCGGGGGCTTGTTTCTTTACTTATTGTATTTATTCCATGACTCGGTGGTCTTGTCGTTTTACGCTCGCCACTTATGCAGGGTATGTGGGTTCAAATCTAGTGCTGACCAGGTTATAATTTATTAATATTTTGAGCCTATCGTGTCCCATCATCATCATGCTCAGCCCACATAAATCCACTGCTGTGTGTCGGCCTCTTCTCTATAGCGCCAACCCCCACGGCCGTGTGTCAACCGCGTCCATTAAGATCCTGTCGACTTCAGTACATCGTCAGACCATCAGGCAGGTGGTATGCCCACTGGCCTTGTCGCTTCCCTTGGCCACCACTCTGTGACTGCGCTGGTCCACCATCCATCATCCCGTCTAGCCAAGTGTTCAGCCGATCTCCATCTCAGTCCCGTTATCCGCTTACCTAGATCATCGACTTTCGTCTTCAGTCTAATTTCGACGATTGGCACGCGGTCAACGAGAGAGATACTTAACATGGGACGGTTCATTGCTCGTTGGGACACCTTGATTTTCTGCTTAATATGCTTAGTGAGCATCCATTTTTCGGCTCCATAGGTGAGGATAGAAAAGCCGCGTAGGTTATACACGTCGTATCCTACAACTTGACAAAAGACTCTGACAGTGTACCTATCACAACACTGTTTTAAGTAGATACATTATAAGTAGGTATTAACGTTGATGACAAAAATCTTGAGGAAATTAGGAAACCTTCAATCTCCATTACTGCGGCGATGGGATTGCCCCCGGTCATGGAAAATGGAGTGTTGAATATTTTACTAAACGTGGATACAACTGTGCCTCTGACACCGCGTATGGGAAAAGACGTGACGTGACGTACTCCACTATGACACTATGACACTCCACTCATATTTCCACTATGAAATTGATGACGTGATAAAAGCGTGGATACAAAACCGACAACACAAAGTTTGATGGACCGATGGATTCTCAAAGTCATGCTGTTGCTGTCTCTTACTAGAGAAATGACAGCGCAAGTGTAAGGGACACTTTATTTGAGCAGGGCCATGATAATTGCTATTATATTAGTTATTCACCACAGAGAAAATGAACACAAAATATCAAATAATGGAATCTATCAAAGTTGACCATCGTCAACGCGTCATTATCATTAAGCTTTCATTGTATATGTACTTACTTACTTCTTACTTTCTGCGGCGGCGCTACAAAGCTTTGTGGGTCTTGGCCTCCTTCATGATATTTTTCCATTTGTCTCAGTCCCGTGCCTCTATCCTCCAGGATCTTCTTCGACGTTGTCGATCCATAAAGATAAGATAAAGATAAAGATTTATTTATTTGCTAAAACATGTGTCAGTCAAGATACATAAGCATGCATTTTGGATAATAAATAAGAAAAATTCGGATCAACATGTTCTACTGTTATCAGCGTACAAATTTGAGTGGCGGTAAGTCAGGACACGGTTTCAACCATTCTGATGTTAAAAAAAAAAACTAACATTAATTTAACTTGCATTATAAAAATTCAATTATTAACATTTCAATTACATCAAGAATATTTAAATAATTACAGTGGTCAATGTAATTAGAATTTGTCATTGAGAATGTCATTTATAAATTTCATCAATAATATTTTAATAATAACAGCGGTCACTACTTTAACTGGAATTTATCATTGAGGAAGTCATTTACACTATAATAACATTTATCAACTAACAATGATTTGAGCTTATTTTTAAATAGGGAAGTATTTAATTGTTTATAGCATTTTGGTATTTTATTGAATATGATAGGCGCCATACATAGGATGTTTTTGCTCAATAGCGCCGTTTTACAGGAAAAAAGGCGCAGTCTTTCTGTGTCGCGTCTATCACGAGTTACTGTTTCAGATAAACGTGGGAATAAATGAGGGTTGGTCTTCACAAAAGTAGCTACTTCTATTATGTATAATGACGGAAGTGCCAGAATTCGGTGCTTAGTAAATAAAGGCTTACATGTCTCGGTTGTCCTAATATGAAACATAGCACGTATACACCGTTTCTGCATTTTAAATGCTACTTCTTTATTAGTCGAATTACCCCAAAATATGATTCCGAATCTAAGAGCAGATTCTACAAGCCCGTAATACGCCGTGAGTAACACATCTGTACTGACTACTGGAGATAATTTATGTAAAACATATGCTGAAGTACTAATTTTTTTAGTTAATTGATTTATGTGTTCTTTCCAGTTTAATTAATTGTCAAACCCAAAAATTTTGCAGTTTCAACCTGATTTATCGTATTATTTTTAAAAATTAATTTAATGTCATTGTTTTTAATTCTTTGGCTGAAGTGCATAATATTCGTTTTCTTTAGATTTATTTTTAAATTATTGTTGTCGAGCCAATTTATTATCGAAGTCAAGGAATTGTTTATATCTAATTCATAATTATCGTCTTTATATTTAATAGTCACTGTGCTGTCATCGGCGAATAGGGATATTGGATTATTAGTCGATTTTGGTATGTCATTTATATATATAATAAATAAAAGGGGGCCCAGTACACTTCCCTGTGGCACACCGTGAGTAATTTTACGCGAATTGGACCTGTATGACACTTCATTCTTTGTTTTGCAGTTCAGCCTTGATATCTCCGTTATTTGGTGTCTATCTGTCAAATATGATTGTATTAGATCTAAAACATTACCTCTAATTCCGTACGCTTCAAGTTTTTTCGTTAGGATATTGTGGTCCACATAGTCAAATGCTTGTGTCATATCACAATAAATCGCACTGACTGGAGATATCTTGTCCATTTGACACATAACATTTTTTAGGAAGTCGTACACTGCCATATTGATTGTTTTATTTCGACGGAAGCCTTTTTGTTCGTGGCATAAAATATTATTCTTTTCTAGATAGTTGTTTATTTCCTTGTAGTAATATTTTTCAAATATTTTAGAAATTATTGAGATTAAGGCAATTGGCCTGTAAAACTCCATTAGTTCTTTGTTTTCTTTCTTGAATAGGGGTTTAACAAGCGTTAGTTTCAAATCCTTTGGGAAAATGCCCATTAATATACTTTGATTAACTATATGGCTTAGTGGGTGGCATATATATTTATTTGCAGCCTTAATTATTCTTGTTGAAATGTCATCCACACCCACACTATTTGTGTTTCTAAGGTTATTTATGATTTTATAAATATCGAAGGGTGTACTTGGAGCCATAAACATCGAGTTCATTTGGTGATTAATATTACATGTCACTTTATTTCCAGCGCCTAACACTGGTTTAATTTTATCAATAAAAAAGTTATTAAATGCTGTGGCTATGGCTGCAGGATTTGTTATATAAGTGTCATTAACTTTTATTTTTGCAATGGTTTCTTTGGGTATTTTAGGTCTTGATTGACTGATTATTTGCCACATTGTTTTCGTCTTGTTCACAGACGATTTTATTTTATGATTGTTTTGAGCACGTTTTGTAAGGTTTATAATCTTTTTTAATAATTTCGTGTAGTTGACAAGATTTAATTTATTCATTGTATTTGGTTGTAAGCGAAATTTCCAAAGTAAATCTTTTTTCTTTTTGCTGCATATTTTGATACCTCGTGAGATCCATTTTGGCTTAGTACATACTTTTATTATGGTCTGTTTTCGTGGAAAGCACAAATTATAAAAGAAATTGAAATTCTCTATAAAGTTTCTGTAGGCCGATGTTGGATCAGCAGTGTCGTAAACGTCAGAAAACGATAAGTTTTTTACGAACCCTACAATTTTTTTTATATTTTCATTTCTGAAGTCTCGTCTCATTTGGCGCCAGAATTTTAATTTTAAAGTTTTTTTGACTGGAAATTTTATTATTTGGGCAGTGTGATCCGATAAACCGCATTCCAACACTTCAGTTTTACATGTTTTATTATAATTATGTGCAAAGTTATCTATGCAGGTTTTACTAGCTGGGCGAGTGGGCTGTCTAAGCGCTAATTTCATATTATAATTCAAAAGTAAACACTCTAGATCCAGAGTAGTGTTATTATCCTTAAGTATGTCGATATTAAAGTCTCCGGCTAATATTGTAGGACTTCAGCTTAGAAATGTAGTGGAGCACTTTGTCAAGTCTTTCAAAAAATGTGTTCAAATTATTTTGTTTCGGAATTCTATACACACAAATAATAACAATTTTAAAGTCAATTAGTTCCACTGCACAACACTCGAGTATGTTAATTAAAGACATTTTTTTAATATCTGGTAGGTCTTTGCATTTGTACTGATTGTTCACCAGAATACATGATCCGCCTCGTTTATTGTCATTTCTGCTAAAGCATGCTGCCAGAGTGTAGTTTGGAAGATTTAGGAATGACTCCTGTCCTGCCATCATAAAATGCTCCGTTATACATATCACATCTGTGTTTATATTTTTGTCTGCTAGTTCATCTAAATTGATCACGAGTAAATCTGCTTTATTTAATAGTCCGGCTATATTCTGATGTAGAATATTAAGATACCTAGTCTCGAAAAAAAATTGTGTCATTATCTATTGGGTCATAATCCTTGTCTTGTAGGTCAAAATTAGTTGTTGATCCCATTTCAATAAACTTTTTTATGTCGTTGATGATTTGTCGTATACCGTATTTATTTAGCTTGCCCGTGAAGCTAGAGAACATGTCCAATGATAAATTCTTGTTTGTGTCTAAGAACCAGCAGTGTTTGTGTGTTTCAACATCAAGATATAATAGATTTATAAATTGCTCAGCTCTGTAGTTGAACATTAAAGCTCCACAGATATAGGTCGGCGGGCAAATGATTACATTTGTGTGTGTGATTTTTTTTAAGGTATTTCTCAGCAATTGTATCACACTGATGTAGTTTTGGTTCATTTTGATGTCCGATTCTCCCAGCAAAATTATACAGAAGTCTTCTTTCGTGAGTTTACATACTTTTGTCTCTATTCCCATCAGAAGTTCATTAATTTGTGCTGCAGGTTTCGAAAAATGACAGAAAGTAAACTTTTTCGCAAATGTGTCTTCAAGATTTTGTAGTACATTGTTATTTCTGCCGCTAATTACACATAGATGGGGTTTTCTTTGTTGGTCTGTTTTAGGTTGTTTTTCCATATGCTGCGTTTTCTGAGTATGCATTAGAGAATTTAAGTTAGTATTAGATATTTTCCTAGTTATCCGAGCTTTGGATGCTGTATTTTTTTTATGTAGTTGTTTTTTCCCCGATACTTCGCTATTTGTTGCTGTTAATTTAGTTTCATCTATTTCTGGATGGAGCTTTTTATGTGAACATAATTGAGCATTTGAATGGCTCTTAGTTCTTAAAGGGGTCTTTTGCGATTTTGGTGATGATGTAACCGTTTTTAGTAGTTGATTTTGTCTAATTAAATCATCATTTTTTGTTTGCAACTTAGTATTTTCTATGTTTAAGGCAGCTATTTCCTCGTGTGCACTTTGCAACTCAAGAGTTAAGTTTTCAATCTTCTCTCTCATTTGCTTCAACTGTTCGCTGGCATCGTCGTCGTCCGATATGTTTGGCAAGCTATTTGTTGTGTCGTCCAACGTCCGTTCCCTGATGTGACTGTTGTTAACGTCAGACTCTGAATTGTTACGTGGGCGTCGAAATGTGATGTTTTCGAGAAAGTTCTGCATTTTTTCTTGCGCCTGTGGCTTGGAGGAGTTTATTATTTGAATATCAAGAAACAAAAATTATTTATTTAACTTGGTCTCGAACCCGGGTTACTTCGCTTAGCGACGACGTATTGAGTCAGCCCGCTAGCCGATCGAGCCACTGCGGATGTTATTGGGTGTCGCCAATTTGAGCATCTAGTGTTGCCTGAGAAAAGACAGCTTTTCAAGGTGTGTCATCGAACTCGTATTGCAGTCACAACAAACAGCAGTTTAACCGTCACTTCAAGACCATAATTTGGATAAACCACCACTTTTTCACTTCACATTTGTATGATTAATGACTAATTTTAATTCACTTCAGTTTAAGTTTTAGATTATCAACTTTGTTTGTAAAAAAAAGCACGATTTTTACGTTGTTTTGATTAAAATTTTGACTAGCTATGCGTAAGCGTGTCTATTACTCGCGCCAGACGGAACGTCACTGATACATATCTTCTTTGGTCTTCCTCGGGGACGTTTCTGTTGAGGTGCCCAGCCCCAGCCAGTCAAGACTTTTGCTGCTCTGTTCTCTCTCATCCTCTCAATGTGACCCGCCCACCTTAGATGCTGCAACTTACAGAACCTGACCAATGTCTCCTTGTGGATGAGTCCTTCAAGTTCATGGTTAATTCTGGTCCGGAACATTCTCTCTTCAAGTCGGACCGGGCCAAAGACCTTTCTCAGCACTTCCTCTCGCACACAGACAGTCTCTGTTCCTCCGCCAGCGTCAGACTCCAGGTTTCACACGCGTAGGTCGCCACTGGTCTGATGACAGTCTTGTAGAGAACGATCTTGGTTTTTGTACTCAGCAGCTTCGATGGGAGCAGTTTCTTGCATGAGTTGAAGCACCTGCTGCCTGCTACAATACGTGCGTTGATTTCCTCACTGACTGGTACTGCAAATTAAGGATGGATCCGAGGTACTTGAAGCTCTGCACCTCCTTGATGATGTTATTGCCAACAGTTATCTTCTGGGCCGGGCCGGGTTGTCACGTTGTTGCATAATATTAGGTCTTGGAAGCATTTACGTGAAGCCGATACTCGGCTGCCTGTTCCAGGTTCGAACAATGGCGGATCATGTTATTCTTAGATCGGCTGGTTGCTGCCAGTTGACTCGTGTTGTAGTCTATGAGGCCATCCATACCGAGTTTTCGGGTTACAGCTTCAATCATCAGATTAAAGACGATGGCCGATAGTGCATCTTCTTGCTTGACGCCAGTGAGAATGCAGACAGAAAATATTAAATTTGAATGGCGACGACAAATTTAGAGAGACTTATTCTTGCTTCTACCATTCATACCAACTTGCTTGGTACTCGTAGAAGCAGCATCGCGTGGAGGATTTTTGGTCTGTTCACGCCGTCGAATGCCTGTTGAAAGTTCACGAACACGTGGTGAAGATTAAGGTTGTATTCATAGGCCTTCTCCAGCAGCTGACGCATCAGGTGTGTTAAGTCAGTCGTGGAGCGACAGGATCTAAATCCGAATTAATATTTGCCTTGAATTTCTCACCATATCTCCTTAATCTCAGGTAGACTATTTCTAAGAGTATCTTATATGCCCATTTTGAAGATAGGTACAATAATACCTAAATACCATTCTTGGGGCATCCTTTTCTCCTTCCAAATAGTTTCATAGGTGAAAGAAAGTTGCTAGTGCCCGCCCTTTTTCAGGAGTTCTTTAGTGATTTTATCTAACCCGGGTGCTTGTTATTCTTGAGATATTTAATGCAGCCTCTTACTTCTGTCAGTATAGATGGAACTAACTCCTCTTCGACGTCGAAGTAGGCGGGGATGTGCCGAAGTAATGACTAAGTAGTGGTCCAAGTCACAGTTTGTTCCTCTATAGGTTCTGACATATTGAATATTTGATATAATTCTTTTACAGCTGAGCACCTGATCAATTTGGTTACATTGGTTTTTTTCATGTTCCTTTATGTATATCTTAAAGCGGAATAGGGCTAAAAGACAGTACAAAAAGGACCCTACAGCCGAGCACCTTGCTATTTTCAAATGCCTTCGAAACCGATGTAACCACATTTGTCGTTATGCCAAGCGACATTCCTCCCAGGTGTGGAAATTCCTCAAGTCGCTTCGTGTCGGCAAGTCTCAGAATCAGTTGGTTGACAATGTTGATCTCAACGGCCTCAACAAATTATTATCAGTCCCCCCTATCGTCATTGAATCCACTGTAAAGGATGCCACTCTGCGCTGCCTGCGCTCGAGGTCTGCCTCCACCCCCATTCCATTTGACTTCAGTCTTGTCGGAATTGATGCAGTTAAAAAAGCAATGCTCTCTATTTCCTCCAAAGCTGTAGGAGATGATAATATATGCACTAAAATGATCATTAGTGTACTTGACCAGCTACTTCCAGCTATCACACATATAATAATCCACTCTCTCTCCAGTTGTTCCTTCCCTAATGTGTGGAAAAAAGCATTAGTTATTCCTTTACCCAAAACATCAAATCCCTCCTCCTTTAAAGAGTTTTGTCCGATATCCATCCTGCCAATCCTCTCCAAAGTCCTAGAATCCATTATCCATTCGCAGTTCTCCTCCTACCTTTCCTCTAACAACTTGTTGAATCGATTCCAGTCCAGATTTAGGCCGGGTCACAGTACCGTCACGGCCTTACTCAAAGTCACCGACGACATTCAGCAAGCAATGGATCGGAAACAGCTTACGGTAATAGCATTGCTCGAATTCAGCAGCGCCTTTAATTGCGTCGATTTCGACATTCTCGTTAAGATAATGAAGTCCTTGAACGTGTCCTCCGTCTCTGCTAACTGGTTCGACTCTTATCTGAGAGGTCACCAGCAGCGTATAAAGTCGGACACGACTTCAATGCAGTGGTGTGATCTCTTTGCGTGAGTCCCCCAGGGTGGTATACTCTCCCCTCTTCTTTTCTTTATCTTCATTAATTCCATCTCAGATGTCCTCTCCTCATCATACCATCATTACGCCGACAATCTCCAGATATACCGCCATTTCCCCCCCTATGATATGGCACCAGCTGTAGAGGTATTAAATGCCAATCTCGAGAAGGTCAGGGTTTAGGTCTCGTCTCATGGTCTCCTTGTCAACCCTACTAAGTCACAGGCTATGATTATTGGTTCCAGGTACTCCCTTAACTTGATACAGCATATTTCTATTGCTCCTGTAACCTATGCTGGAACCGTAATCTCATACAGCACGAAAGATAGAGAAACGAGAGTTCCACAAAATATTATAGAGGAAACACAGGATATGAGAGTCCCGTCGAAGCCGAATCGGTAGCCACATCAACTAACTGCAATACTGATACGTACGCAGTCCGAAGATCAGCTAAATCCCGAGATTTTGAAGTCGTTTGAGTTTGTTTAGTTTTTCTTCCTTTGCGCTGACTCAGCAAACATCAGCATAATCAGTGAGTAGAAGAAGAAGGGACTGAGCAAGACTCATTTCGGTCTGCCGAGGCAGAATATTCTGAAGTCTCCTGAGAGAGTAAAAAATTTGCGTAAACTCGCCTGCCAACCTCATTAACATGCATTGCCCAGGACAATTGGTCATCTAAGATGACACCCAGGTTTTTAGATTTATCGCTGTACATGATTACAGTAGTACCGTTATAAGTTACAGAAGGGACAGACATTCCTGCAACGTGTTTAATAAGTGTCTGGATTTTACAATCATGCCCTGGGACTTATTCGGATTAACCAGCAACCCAAATGACGACGCCCGTCCACTAATAACCAACCAAGTCAGCGTTCAACGCCTCCACAGCGGTATTTACATCGTCAGGAGAGAAGTGACGATATATTTGAAGGTCATTGCGTAGAGATGATAGGGAGAAGAAAGGACATCTGATATGGAATTAATAAATATTGAGAATAGAAAAGGAGAGAGAATGCCATCTTGGGGACACCGGAGGAGAGGTTACACCACTCCGTATAAACCTGTACTGTTTTCGGTCTCTTAGGGAAGAGTCAAACCAGCTGGTAGAGAGGCAGGAGACATTTAGAGATTTGAGAAGTTCAAAGAGAATGTCGTAGTCAACACAGTTAAAAGCACTGCTGAAGTCCAGCAGAGCCAGCACCGTGAGCTGCCTTTGAACCATGGCTACCTGAATATCATCGCTCACTTTTAATAGAGCCGTAACAGTACTAAGACCATTTTAATACAATTCAAAACCTTTAACGGGAAAATGACACCTTCTGGCGTTATGAGAGCTAAAGGGTACACGTACAGAAAACTCTGACAAATAATCCTACGGCATTGTTACGCTTTGGCTATTCAAGTTTCGAAGTGTGAATCCCCCCAAGAGTTTCGGGGGTAATGCTACTAATTTCATATCACGCGCCTATCACACGCTCCTGCTATATGGGAGAGCGTGTGATGTGCGTGTGATAGGCATTTGATATGATTGTGAGACGCTTGTCAAATAGCATTACCTGTGGTCTACCGTATTTGTTTATAGAAATTATCAATGTTTGTTGTTTGTGATGTCGTCTCTAGATTATGTCAGTCAAAAGCAGTCTGATTTCACCGCTCTTATAGTTGGCAGCTGGGTGGCCGACTGAGAATGTAACTGGGAATGTTTCGATTATTATCAAACCACCCACTAATATATCCCCATAACCGCGGCGATGGGCTAGCCGCCATTATCGCCTATCGGATAACTGACCAAACGTGGGCACATTGTCAAAGAAACCTTATCAAAACATTGGCATTTATTTGCATTATAGGTGGTTGAGGGTGTTATGTATATTTATAGGAACTTAACTACCTACATATTTATCCAACGTGTGAATTTTTTCGAAAATTCCTATAAAATAGAATTATACAGAGTAGAACATATTTATAGGTAGTTTAGGAAACGAATGATTCTAGAAGGAAAAGTCTAGTTGCGCCCCTTTTTAGACTCGCGAAAGTTAGCAATTTTTTCAAGGGCATTATCTACGACAACAAGATACCTCTAAAGATTTTGAAATTGCAATTTGAGCAATTTAAAAACCACGTATAAACTTACTTTATCTAAAAAGGGATATTACAATGTTTAAGATTACATACATGACAACATAACTCGCTATTAATAATTTTGTAATTATTTACTCCTGCTTATTAATTATGATAATTAATATTGTAATATTTGTACAAGTTGAACACAACCAAATTTTAAAAGATATCTAAAAATCTGTCTGTGGGAGGTGCTTGGCTTTCCTTCTCCCACAGTGGTCCAATGTAGAGAAGGGGCAAAAATTAGTTTTGTTAAGTAAATGTAAATATCTACAGTAATAAAGAAGTTTTGACTTTGAGGGCGAAGAAACTCCCACAGATTGATTTTTGTGTTTGACTTATACAAATATTACAATATTAATTATCATAATTAATAAGCAGGAATAAATAATTACAAAATTATTAATAGCGAGATTTGGGTTTGAATTAGATTTACCCCATACATTCCCGTGATTTAGGTGATCTTGATCTTTTTTGACAAAGTCGCTTTTACATGGGAATGACAGACGCCCTATTTGTCAGACGACAAATAGGGCGTGAGGTCATGCATTTTTTTATTTATAATTTTCAAGTAGGCCCGTTACGCGCTAGGTCTCTACTCATTTAGGGACGCACTCCCAGCTGACATTTTAATCTCGAGACTACAGTATAGTGCAGGCAGGGGCACCAACAAAGCCGAGCCTTTCAGTCGGGCGCTCGTATTCATAAACTTGTTCCAGATTCGGGAGCTGACGAAGCATAATAAGGAATAGAAACGCCCTTCGAATCACCCCTTTCTCGGTTCCACCGTTCGGGGCCCACTTTTTTTTATGTAGCCTGTTTTGTGTCCCACTCCTGGGCAAAGCCTTCCTTTCTTAAACCACGTATTCCTGTCCTGTGCTGCGCCGGCCAGTCTGGCAGGAACTTGACCAGGTCATTCCGCCATCGACGTCTCGGCCTACCCCTATAAACATACATAAACAGGGCCGTAAATGAATAATGATTATCGATAGATGTACTATATGGGCGAAAAGAGTAGACTACAAAAACACCAAATTATTTCTTAAGGAATATAATCATAAATTCACAAACTATGTAATATGACTACCACACAGTAAAATAAAAATACTAACTGGTCTGATTACAGGCCACTGTACACTTAACAATCACTTGAAAATTACAGGTACAACAGACAGCTCCCTATGCAGGGGATGCATGGAAGTGGATGAGACCGTGGAGCACATACTGCTTGCATGCCCATCCACCATTGAAACCAGGATGGCAATTCTGGGTGAAACGACAACGCCCTCGGAGCTCCTAGAACATCCCGGCCTCCTACTCCAGCTTGTGCAGGAGTTGGGATGGCTGAATTAGAGGAGTGGGTGAGAGGAATACGCAAAAAGGCCCGCTCAAGTGGGCCAGGTGCAGCAACTACCACCCGCTGAAGAAGCAGAAGAAGAGAGGGATATAAATTGCTTCTGAACGCCGCACTAGATTACCCAGTGTCTGGATACCAAACTTAGTCTGAAACTCTGATTCTTGTTTTGGGGGGACTAGGTAATTTACAAAGAAATAGAGATGTAAATTGAAAACTAATTCTCTTCGCAAACGCACATCAAGACTAGGCAAAACAATGATCTTCTAAGTATGGATAATTGTATATCCAAAAAAAATGTTGACTAAAAATATTTAGCGATAGCAGAGCAATAAGCGCAAGGACGCCGTCTCCATTCGAAATCATTCTTGGGAGCAGATGGTGACAAAATGCTGTCTGGGTTGCTCCGAAACAGAAAGCTATATTTACATTTCTGCAATGTAAATCAAGGTAAATGCAATGTAAATTACATCAAACAACTGACAACAAATTGTGTAGTTATGTCTCAAAATAACATAACATAGCGTCATCTTTATCTATGCTAAGTGGCAGAGGCACAATTATGCCCACTTTGAGCCAGTTATTCAATATTCCATTTTGCGTTACAGGGGGAGTAATGAAGGTTTCTTCACGATGTTTTCCATCACCGTTAGAACGTCCGTAACTTATCTCATCGAGCACCGGGATTTTAACCTGCATCTCCTCGTGAGAAGCAGGTGCGAAAGCCGCTAAACCACGGAGATCTACAAATAAATGTTAGTTAATCAATCGTTAATTAAGATGATGGGAATTGTGAAATGCCTTTGAAGGATTATTTCCCATAAGCGGAGACACAATCCAGAAAAAATAAATGCTATGAAGACATCCATGTCCTTCAATGATAGGGTTAAAAAAACATTATAATCTCAATGGTAACGTTATGAAGAAAAAAAAATTATGTTTTTCAGCTAAAACATGGTCTCTTGGGATCTTAAAGGAATTTTGAAAAGGTTCTTTCATCAAAAATAGGGTTTCATAATATCTTAAAATGTAGTATTTAAAATTTTAGAAATAATTATAATCACAGTTTTCGCACAGTTCTCAGGGACTGACGTAGCAGGCATGTTGCAGTGTGAGCTTTTATGAACTATATTTTAATGGCTAGTATTTAATCGCACATCAAAAATACTGATTTGCACAGCAAAAAAGGATGAGCAAAACACTTTTTATGTTTTAAATATTTTATGTGTACTCAAGTTTATGTTTTAAATATTTTTTGTTGTTCTTGCATGTTCAACCTAACATGAAGGATAAAGTGGGCTTCGTTTCGCTCACCCGCTTTACACTTCACCTAAGCTACCGCAGCAATTTGCTCTGTTATTTGCTCTGCAAATCAGTATTTTTTATGTGCAGTTTAATATTTCCCTATTTTAATATGGTTTAGTGCATAAACTACCACGATTCAAATTGTAAATTTTACAGATACACGAGCCGTCTTGGTCCACCGACACTAACCACATGAGGGAGATGATTTCTTCCAGCAAACCAAGTTTTGCCATAATATTTGTAACTGGCTTTGACGGATATTTAACTATCTCTAAGCGATTTCGCCCATTTAAGTCCCCACCGAGGATCAAAGGCGTTTACCCGGAATCTGGTAAGGTTGAGCCCTACCCCACCACGCTGGCTCAGTGCGAGAGTGAGGGGTGAGGAGTGAGCTAGTGAGCTTTCTATCTGCCAAAATTCCAAATGTCTTTATTACCGTAGATATTTACATATACTTAGCAATCGTCATTTTTTGCCACTGCTCTACATTGGACCACAGTGGGAAAAGAAGGGCGTAGAAACTCCCACAGCTTGATTTTCAGATCTCTTTTAAAAATTGCTTGTGCTTAACTAGTACAAATATTATATCATTATCATAATTAATAAGCAGGAAAAAATAAGTACAAAATTATTAACAGCAAGGTCTATGTTGAGCCAGATTAACCCCATAAAGTCCCGTCATTTAAGTAATCTTGAACATCGTAATATCCATTTTTTGACAAAGTCGCTTTAACACGGTTTTAAATTGCTCAAATGGCAATTTCAAGATCTCCAGAGGTATCTTGTTGTAGTAGAGAATGCATTGACCCTTGAAGGAATTGCTAACCTTCGCTAGTCTAAACCGGGGCGCAAGTAGTCTGTGATTATTTCTTAGGTTAACATTAGACTGCTCCTAGATCAGAGATGTAATGACGAAACCGTCATTGTCAACCGTCAGCTATTTAGCTGAGATTACTCAGAGCTGAGATCGGTTTATTAAGGGGCCTCAGATTATCGTGGAAATCAACCTCTGATTGGAGGAAGAGATTGACTGCTGTCAGTTCAATGGCCCGTTAATTTGAAAAGCAGTTTCAGAATACTTACTATAAGGGAAGTGACGAGTGCTGTTGTAACTGACGTATTGATTAAAACCACATGGCAACGGAGAGTGGAATTAATTTCTATAATGATAGCAATCCAATCACTATTCAATTTAGCGTGGACAAGAGTGAGATGTCCCATTAACGGATCGCTGAGCGGGTGATTATGTTCGAATATTATCAATCTATCGGGTTCCATGAAGCTTCTGTGGCCTAGTAGTCGTACAGCTTTGTCAGGGGCCCTAATATGGCACCTTGGTAACTTCAGACTGTCGGATGCTGTCGGTTTGGTTACGTCAATCCGCACTGAGTCAGCGTGGTGGAGTTATGGCCCGTGTCCCTCGGTGGGGACATCAATGACACATTTATAAAAGGGTTCCGTATCCAAAAGAGGACCATAGAGTCAATCTGTGTGTCAACGCATTTTTAGCCAGGATTCATTTTGACGATTGTATTCTTCCTTCTTAAGTCAGAAGAAACGTTTCAATTGTGTCTTATTAATGTTGTATAGAGCTATAGTCAATAAACATTGTAGCTATTAATGTCGTCCTATTCTATAAAACAAATATGTGCATATTTCAAATAAATACAAAGAGGTATTCACTAAAAATACGACTGAAAGTGCATTCGAAAATAGTTTAGACGGACGGTTAGATTGACAGTTGACGCAAGCCCCGGTTTTTTGGCAAAAAGACTAGGCACAATTACTAGTACCACATGTAGTACCTTGGACACCATTTACACACATTGATCTTATTCAATCATTGATGTATGAAGGCACATACAATGTTTCTGACCCCACGCTAGGACGGCCTGTGTCATGAGGTCTAGGGGGCTTATTCGCTAACTCCGTGATCATCACGAATTATGATCCATATAAATTAAGAAGTTATTGGTGTCGTTCATTTAATTCGTGTAACAAGGATATAAAAATAAGTTGGTTAATATTAGCCGACTTATTTTGATATCCTTTTTGCGAATAAGCCCGCAGAACAGCCATATCACATACGCATACACATTTCAAGACCCGGGGATTTTTTTTCTCCCTAGCCAGGATTCGAAGGGGCGAACCGTAAGGCTCCCAGGCTTTGGAGGCAGAAGCAGAACCTCGAACTGCAACGCTAGAGAGTATGTAAAGTATGTTAGATTACGATAAACAATTTGATAAAACCTTATTCATACATGTCACCGGAAGAGTTTAGAATTTACGTTTTTTTTTTTCTTACATGTCAACCTAACACGGCGACTATTTGGGGGCGAGCGCAGCGAAGTCTTCACCGCAGTGTTTGCCCTGGTATTTCGTTTACAATTCAATTTAAACCAGTTTACTATTTAACGCTTTTTACCGTTAGTTGATCAACTTACGCATCATAGACTACATACGACAGGGGACCAGTCTATAGAGGCGGCATCAGACTCAAGGGAGCTGAGATTCATACCCTTGAAACTGCGAATATCCAGGAATTTCCCTGCGCACTTAATGCATGCGCGGGAGGCCTTAACTTGAACGAGAGATAAATCAAATCATAAAAGTAGAAGGGGGCGTTAATTTGGCCATGCGTAGCAACCTTGGATATGTTAGAAACAATCATAAGACACAAAAGAGAGGGGGTGCAGTGGGGCTGGAAGTGAGTTGCCTTCAGGGGAAGAACATTTAAATTTAGGGAGCTTACGAAAGACTGGAGTTTGGCAGAGCGAACATCATTTTTAAGTAAACAGGTATTGAAATCATCTAGGATAAGGGTGTCACTGTAAAGGGGAGATAGAACATTAAGGATGATTTCAAAAGAGTCAAAGTAGTCGATGAGGAGAGAGGGGCTATAGAAGACACCCAGAAGGACCTTAGTGTGATGCAGGCATAACTCAAGAAAAAAGTGTTCAGCGGATCCAGAGTATAGACTAGGTGAGTGGCTGATGACTTTGCAAGAATTGTCGGAACGAAGATAAATAGCAATACCGCAACCAGTCTTGCCCGTCCTATCGTTCCGATAGAGCCTGTACCCCGGCAGAGCATACAAGGTAGAAGGAAGAGAGGGTTTGAGAAAGGATTGGGAGATCAGAATACCATGAATGCTCTGATCGCTGAAGGAGTCGAGAAGGTCGACATGACTGGAATGAATGCTCTGAGCATTTATGTAAACGACGTTGAAGCTCCTACTGAGGTTGGAAAACACACGTTTAAGGGCAATAGGCAAAACGTCGTCCGTAGACGGCAATCCACTTCTTACGCTATCGGAAGCTTCACTTTCGGAGTAGGAGAAGTAACTATTACTAAATATGAAGGTATCCATATAAGTAATTATAATATAATAAATAGATATGTAATAAAATAAATACAATAAAACCTACTAAAAACACAAAAATAAAAAAGTCAACAATCTAAAAAACAGAAAGCCCCAAACCCAGCCAAACCCTGGGTTTACATAAGTATAGTACATAAGGAAATACATTTTACAACATAACAAATAATAGAATGAGACGTGGGTGGGCAGCACAAACAAAAAATAAATGAAGAAACAGCAAAGTGCTATAGCGGTAACAAAAATACATCATCTGTGAAAATTTCACTGTCTTACTATCACGGTTCGTGAGCCTGGTGACAGACGGACGAACGGACGAACGGACAGCAGTGGCTTAGTAATAGGGTCCCGCTTGGCACGCTTCGGGTACAGGACCCTAAAAAACAATGAGATAACTATACCAGAAGATATACATGTTGACCTACAGCAAGGATTGCTAACTTCTGATAAATATTGTGAATAATTTTTAGCCAAAATAATAATATGAAAGTCGTCCATTAGAAGACTCAAAACTAATCTAACAGAAAATATACTAAAAGCATGCTATGCCCACCAATAGTAGGCCGAAGTAATGTCAAAGTATGAAGTCATTACATTAGGAAACAGAAAAATTGCGAATCGAAGGGATACCCTGTTTTTACCTCGGAAGTGTATTAAAAATGTCGTTAAAACTCGTCTGCATTGATCATTCAACTTATCCTACTGCCGAATACCGCCCCGCGATTAATATCCAACTTAACGAAAATATATAATTTTAAAACTACCAAACTAACGGCAAATTAACGGCTATACGTGGGCATAACTGAGCCTCTACCAACCCGTGTGGGAAAAGGCGTGACACTATGTTTTGTTTCTGATAAGACGCCATTTTAAAGTCAGATTAACTCCTCAAGGACCCGATGAGGCGTTAATTGATTAACGACTTACGGTCGGGTGTGTTACAAAATTCCCATAAAGTCGGGTCCACAACAGATGACAATAAATAATAGTGGATTATGCACCAAGGGGATAAAGCACTGTTTTATGTCATGGGCGCAATATTGAATCCTGAACGTAACGAGGGATTCCAGATTTATCCCCCGAGCGAAGTGAGGATGATATAAGGTAAATTCCGAGCGAAGTGAGGGAATTAAGATGGAGTACTTAGTGGCGTGAGAGATTCAAGCGTGCCCCAGCCAAAACAGCTTTATCCCCGAGGAGTATATTCTACTTTTCGCACCTCCTTCCAGAAAATATAAAAAGCAAGGTTTCTAAAAACGGTATTTTATTCAAGTAAATTGATATGAAAATTTATGTTTGATACACAAGTCCAGTTTCAGCGTCTTGAACAATCGCGGGTTTTGTTTTATTTAAAAGTGGTCCCATTCAGCTCGGCGTGGCCAGCTCGACCAGTGGTTTAACTTGACAAGACCTGGAGCTGGTTATGCGACATCGTGATTTTGAATCTGCCTGGTAGTAAAAAAAGCTTTAACGGGAAAATGGAACCTTTACCTTGCAAATGAAATTAGATGTAAGACATATGAAATAAATAAAATAATTATAATAATAAGAAGGACAGAGCCAACAGGTGCAATTTTTTGTGTTCCGTACCCGAAGGGTGCCAAACGGGACCCTATTACTAAGACTCCAATGTCCGTCCGTCTGTCTGTCCGTCTGTCACCAGGCAGGCAGTTGACGTTTTCACAAATGATGTATTTCTGTTGCCGCTATAACAACAAATACTAAAAAATAGAATAAAATTGATAACGGCAACAAGTAGATGCTTGCAATATTCCCAGAATGAAGTTATATGTATATCCACTTTAAAAATAAATAATTAAATAAAAATAAAACAAATATTTAAGGGGGGCTCCCGAACAACAGCCATGATTTTTTGCCGTTTTTGTAGAAAATGGTACGAAACCCTTCGTGTGCGAGACCGACTCGCACTTGGCCGTTTTTTTGGTGTTTTTTTTTAATAATTTGTCTGAAAGGGGTCCATGTCTCCACACAAGACTACAAGAAACGAAC
Source organism: Argyresthia goedartella (assembly GCA_949825045.1). Lineage (NCBI taxonomy): Eukaryota > Metazoa > Arthropoda > Insecta > Lepidoptera > Argyresthiidae > Argyresthia > Argyresthia goedartella. The sequence goes on along the minus strand of OX463831.1, from coordinate 7,272,412 downwards.
GACACCATATGGTCCCGTGATCTCTAAAAATGAGATACAAATAATAATAATACGACTCTGTTCGTATTAGTGCAGACGTGGCTTTACATTCCTAATTAATGTTCAGTCAGAGAGTTACCTAAAGGGTTTAAGTTTGATTTATTAGTTCGTGAATAAACAATTTATGTTAAAAAAAATAAACAAAAATAGCGTCACATATAACATTTTCCCATACAAGGTATAAAGAATAAGATAAGATAAGAAATAATTTAATTTATGTTTCCGTCATAGTTGCGACTACGTTCGCCAGCTGTCTAAGCTAAACGCGGGTTCAATGCCTTATTTTGCTTGGAGCTAGGCCATCGCCGCTGGCGATGGAGATATGAAAGTTTCCTCATGATGGTTTCCATCACAAATATCCAAGAAACACATAATTAAGAAGGTATAATAAAATAAATAAATACAGCCCATCAATTTCCCCACCGAGGGGCCCTTTACACGGATACGAGGGGTGTCGGGCTACTGGCTAAGCCGACTGTCTGATGTTTTCAACCTGCGCTATTAGGGCCTCTGACACAGCTTTACGTCTACTATCACCGTGTAGCGATAGTAGTCGGCACCTACAGTTTAACGTGTCATCCGAAACACGGAAGCGCCCGGCACAAATGCCACATAGAAACAGACACCCATCCAGTGCCCGTCTCAGCCAGATGTTGCTATCCGCTCGATCGTTTCCGTGCCACTAGGCCACGGACGCTTTTTAGGATTCCGTACCCGAAGGGTGCTAAACGAGACCCTATTACTAAGCCTCCGCTGTCCGTCCGTCCGTTCGTTCGTACGTCTGTCAGCAGGCTGTATCTCATGAACCGTGATAGTTAGATAGATTAAATTTTCACATATAATGTATTTCTGTTGCCGCTATAACAACAAATATTAAAAAAACAGAATAAAATAAATATTTAAGGGCCACCCGTAGAACAATTCTTTCAATACCACATACAAACTTATAAATGCGCCTGGTTACGTATATAGAGTGTGAAAGTAGCCGCACCAATAAATTTGTAAAGAACATTTTGCTATGAAAAATCCAAACTATTCACTGCACACCATCCCTACCATTATTTTGTAGAGTATTATTTTGTAGCGCAAACATTGTATATCCAAAATCTTATAACTGTTTTTCTTGAAACCTTCTCCAAGTACTAAAAAAATACTCGGAACTGTCAGTAAATTTTGATCAATAGTGTTAATTAGGGCGGATTTACACTCTACATTATTTGTAATATTGCTAATTAGAGAGAGGTGTGTGAGTAATACACATTTAAATGCCTTGATGTTTATTTATTACATTATATAGTAGGCATTGCCATTATGACTGTTATATATAAATATGGAGTCCGTGGTCAAATTGACATGTTTGTGTGTTGTATCTATACATCCTTATGGTTAATAATTACTACTTGTTGGAGACAGGCTGGAACCTCAGGGAGGTTCCAGCCTGTCTCCATCCACTGCGCGACTAAGGTCTTTCCCAAGGTTCGCCACTGATGTAAGTACTTCTATTCTGGGATAAACCTAATTAATAACATAATATATTAAAACAACTGAGGGTCTGATAATATTATAGTATAACATCTATGGTACACTATGAGCTAATTATAAGCAACAACATTTAAGCCACCGCCTACATTACCATCACTTTTAAACCAGCCTATCGATAGTTTTGCTCAATGGTTGAACACTGCTGCAGAAGACATCTAAATCGTGATCCTTAGCAATGCCCGAGTCAAAGAGAAGATTAAAAGTTGAGCGGGCTCTTCTTCTCGAGTCGATGGACATCTCAGATGGACAGCCCAGAAGGCCGCAACGGCAACAACTCGCTGAGAAGCCTTGCGCAGCTCCTCGTCCGTGCAGGATATTGGGCACGCAGGGCACCCCGTCATGTGCGCCATAGTCCTTCTAGGTTAGCCCTAGACCTCCTAGTCCTAGCTGAGCAGGCTCTGACAAGATATTGAAGAATTTGCTTTATAGTTGTAATGGACCAAGGATAGCTAAATTAACGGACGTCTACGAGTACTGAGTTATTTCGACAACTTTCTCGTCTTCTGTTTTGCGATAGGTACGACCATTGATCTCAAACTCTTAGGTTGCGACGACTCAGGCTATTTTTTCGGACCTAATACTTCGTTCCTATAGGTTGCCTTTTTTTGGTTTACCGAGCGTTTACCTTTTACCGAGCGTAATCAACTGAAATCATGGGGAAAAATCATCATCTTTGCGTCGTTAAAATTCGGTAAAAAGTGGTACGCTCTAGTGATGAACCTTGAAGGTTACCCGCTGGTCCCGCGCGAAAACCAGCGCCTAAAGTATTCCGCACCATGTCGCACTTAAATCAAGTGGTTTCAGCGCATGGTTACTGTGTTAACTAATGTAATTAATTTATTTATTGAATAAACAAAGTTAAAATAAAAATAAAAACTCGGGTTGCTATTGGATGCTCCACGTACATGTGCCAATAAAGCCTTGGAGGTTGGATCGGTAGCCCGCAGCTGATTCCGTTGCTGGTGGTGTTGAATTGTTATTTATTCGGCATAGGTGACAATATTCCCTTCCTCAAGGGAATATTGTCACCTATGCCGATGACACTGTCCCACTATTCACACGAAAAATTTGGGAGACTGTTTTTGGCAGTGCTCTGCGGGATTTTGATAGATTGGCTTCATAACAATGTTTTAACTCTAAACCCAGAAAACACTAGTATATTTCTTTCTCAATTATAAATCCTACCCAACCTCCATATTCAGACTCTTAGCACCAAAATACGTAAATTCATCTACATTGTTAAAGGTTTGAGACATGTGGCTAAACCTGATCTTCTCAAAAATATCTATATTACCCTATGTGAATCTCTGCTGCGATATTGCATCACATGTTGGGGTGGTGCACATAAAACAACGATGCTCATCCTAGAACGTGCCCAAAGAGCTGTGCTGAAGGTGTGCACCTTTAAACCCTTTCTTTTCCCTACCTATGAACTGTATAGTTATTGTGAGGTTCTGACAGTCAGACGACTTTTTATTCTAAGTTTAATTGTAATGCAACATAAAAATCTTGACTTTAAAACTATCTCCAAACGCCGTAAAGACATTGTTTGTGATTCAGTAACCGTTCACAGTTGTTTTATGAATATATTTGCCATATTTCTGGGAGCCTTCCTATATAACAAAATAAACAAAATTCTATTTACCCTACTAACCTGTTTCATTGTAAATATAAGGTATCTAAATGGCTGCGATCTAAAAACTATGAAGAAACCGAAAACATTCTTAACCGTAAATCCGTAAAATAACTTGCTTAATTTCTGGTCATGTATAATTAATGAAGAGCGCCCTACTCATCCCAAAACATACGGTTCACCCTTCTTTGGGGAGTAGAGACTCATCATTTTGTTATATGTAAGAATGTATTATAATAACAAGACAGCTGTACACGTATTACTGAATAAGCGATTATTATTATTATATTATTATTCGATTATAAGAGGCGGCAATCGAGTTCAATCGATCAAAATCCATTCTTAGTGAGTACTTTATGAATCTGCTTTTACAAATCATTATTTGATTACGAAGGATAGTGTATAAGTGGGTGAATTTTTGAAATTCCGATTTTCACGTCAGTTCTGTGGAATTTTTTGTTTCTTGTAAAAGATGGAAAATTAACAAAGATTATGAAAGACTAAAGCCTTAAAAACTGAACTATCGATGAGAAACACACAAAATACGACCGAGCAGCTGAATACCTAAGAGCCTCGTTCACCCCACTAGTTATTTCTTGCGATGGAGCCCTAGGAACTGAATATAACAGTTTAAAAAAAAAACGCATCAAAGCTTAACGAGAAATGGGGAAAAGCTTATTCTCAAAAAGTGTACTGGATGAAAGTGAAAATGCAAATCTCAGTTATAAGAGCAGTTTCCATGAGAGTAAGAGGCACGAGAAAACATGTCAGGGCTTTTCAATGCGAAGATGGAGCAGGAATACTTTGGTGACAGCTTGATCTCCTAAAACAGAAATACCTACATAGGTTTTATTAATTTTACTTATGTGCACTTTACAAATTATAGGTGTGTTATATGTAACTGTACATAATTAGGCACAAAAATGTATGTAGATGTGAAACTTTGAAATATACCTTATTTGTCTCAATCGATGAGGCGTCAATTACAAGCGAATACTTTGGCAAAAATTTAACATCAAAAATATTTTTTTATCACACCTGCTCTGAAAATACATACTAATTATACCAATTAGAGGGAAGAAACGCCTTTATCCCGCCCTTCAAATCCTTTCATCCCATGGTATGGAAGTTTGTATGAAAGTCCTTCCGACCCAAGGGTGGGAAGTATGTATGAAATTCCATTACATACCCGGTTATTTTTTTTTATTTGTCAGCAGTCATACTGCAAAGAGACTTTTCAACACACCTGCTCGTAAAGTAGGTCTTATTACAGCGTATTTACACTGATAATGCAGAATATTACCCATGCCGTGCCTTTTACATTACATTATCGCACTAGTGCCTTTTCATTACATATCTTTTTAAATATTAGCAAGAAGTATTAATGTTTCGAAAACAGCTAAGTAGTTATTTGCGTAAATATAAAATTCAATTCAAAATGTGATAAATAATTAAAAAATTTCATGAAACTGCTTGTTAGCTTGTTGGTATTTATATTTTGACGGTGTATTTTTACCTATAAATACCCAATTTCAAAATTTATAAATATGTGGCTGATTAGCTACTTTGCCGGTGCCCTTATCTCAGACTTGCGCGCGCATGCAGCGCTGAGCGCGCGAAAAAATAAAATTATGGCCGCCATCTTTTAAATGGGTTTCTGTTTGTTTGTTAAGTTTATTCACAGTATTGCATTTCGTTAGTTTTATTTACTTTTCCTCGCAAGTGTGTTGAAAAACGTCGTATGAAACACGTGAGCATTGGTCATTACACTTCTCGTCTCCAATAAGCCTTCGCCTTCGGCTCAGGCTTAAAAACCGACTCGAGTGTAATGACCAACATACCACACTTGTATCATAATGTACTATTGGCACGGAACTGACGGCCATGCCAAATCTATGCCACAGAACTGACGAAAGGTCTACTTTCCCATACATGGATATATTATTTATTACGTATTTCTGGCAGTGACTGATGGATCAAAAGATCACCATGACAATTATTTATACTAATGCTGATATATATATTGATAAAATGAAGCAATGAAATTAAATTAATTTTCTTTATAAGTAATTGTTGTTATCAAAAAAAAACAACTCAAAACAAAAACCATTATAACATTATCCATTATACATCTGATATGAACATGAATATTTTAAAATAAAACGATGTAATTAAATTATTTTTCTTCATAATTGTAATAATTAACAAAAATCAACTCAAAACCAAAATATTGTAATATTATCTATTATAGCGTTCATTATAAATCTGATATGAATAAATAATTATAAAAAAATGTGATATACCTACAACACAACATTTGTTCAAAATAATAAACATTAACCCCATTAATAATTAACAGCTTTGAGGGTGAGTGCGGGTGGTAAAGCGGATCAGAACATTTAGCTGTGTATTGTGTAGCTCTGTCCCCCCCCCGCGCCTTTATACACATTCGACAGTTTTTAATTAGTAAGCAAGGATATTATTAATGTATTTGACACAGAACTAAACAAAATACGCTGACAAGAGATAACTAGTACACATAAATACAGCTGTGTGCTGTGTGTTCCTGGGCAGTTCTCCTCATGAGTCAGAGACTTCTCGCTGTCGTGTCGCCTTCCCTTCCCCACCCCTCCAGCCAATTCAGCTCATACTAAGGAAGAATCTCGGAATACCTACTTCCTGGATTCTTCCTTAGTATGAGCTGAATTGGCTGAAGGGGTGGGGAAGGGAAGTTGATACGAAAGTGAGAAGTCTTTGACTCATGAGGAGAACTGCCCTCCTATTCAGACTACTACTTTGGAATAGTGACTATTTAATAAATAAAAATTAAGTTTAACCAGCCTCAGAATCATCACAGCCTTTCCTACGTCAACCATAAAGGTCATAGCACACTTACACGACCCTGCTCCAACACCGTTCCCACTCAACACTGCCCTAAACTAAGGCGACTGCTGGCGGTCCACTCGTCGACAGCTAGCAGGCGCCCAGCTGTCCACGCATCGACAGCTAGCAAACGCCCAGCTGTCCACTCGCCGACCGCTCTCGCTTTTCACGATAGGCACAGTTGAGTTGAGAGGCGCCGGCGCGCGGTTGCAAAGCAGTCAGCGCGCGGCGACTCCTCGTCTACAACGTACGGCCAGTGAGGCGTCAACTACCGAGCAGTCTGATGGCGGGAAGCTTGCTGACACCCAGCTGTCTGCTAATTTATGATGTCAATTTAAACTATATCTTAAGGCCACGACTTAAAGCCCATATTTGAATGATATTTTATTAGTCGGGTGGTAGCAGGGTCGTGTAAGTAGTCTATGAACTTAACTCACAGCTTATAGACCTATCTAAACCTACCCAAATAATACCACTTAAATACACACTATTAAGTATCAATAATCAGTCGAAATGCGCTATCACAGACATGCTTAATTTATCAAGATAATTCAAACAAAACGTGCTTAGCTAATTATAAAGTGAGATCAGTGATTCAATTATAGTTTTTACATACATTTTACCTCAGACTATCAAGAAAATATTATATTCATCCGAGTCAGTGTCTTCACAATTTTCTTCATCTACACACGTATCATAAACTCTCTTTACTGCGTATAAAAACCGCACGTTACGATCAGCATAATGTTAAACTACTTGGTAAAAACTCATTTATTGTCTGAAAAATTACACATTATGACCATAATGTGTAATTTTTCTACATATTGTGAAGTTGGTACTGACATTCAAATTTCGAACGCCGATGCCCGCCTGCGTGAAGTTGGTACTACAGAACAAGCTAAACAATTGCAGTGCCGCAATGCCGGTCGAACATGCGGTTACTGAACACATCAAAGAGAGCTTATGATATGTGTGTAGATAAACTAGTGTATGTATGTCGGGGTGCGTCCGGCGAGTTACACGGGCGGCGGGGTAATGCTACTCACGCGGCGTGAGTTATCCGCCGCCCGTGTACTGCCGTCACCCACACATGCGCATGAGTATGCTCAACTGGAAATTGTTCATGTCGTGGTGCCCAAGTCGTCGGTTCGTGCTAATAAAGATCTACTTAGTATTTGTATCTATTTACCAGGCTCTGGCGCTAAACATGACGCACTTTTGGTCAACCTTTCCGCATATATTCGCCACTGCTGTCCGGATAATGACTACCTACTGCTGGGTGATTTTAACTTACCAGACATATCATGGAGACCACGTACCGCTGGTTATGGTCTCACTCCGTATGGTACCATTAGAGAAAGTCAGCAGCGGTTTATTGACGATATTTTTCTTTCCGACCTGACCCAATATAGTAATGTGCTGAATGGAAATAACAGGCTCTTGGACTTATTTTTTAGTAACACTGATGCTACTGTGGTGCGTGCGAGTGACCCTTTCACTCGCGAAGATATGCCTCATCATCCCGCCCTCGACATCGAGCTCCCAAACGTTGGCATACCATTGTTACGCTCTCACCTCATTAAAATGTATAGATTTAAAAAGGCTGATTACACAGCGATCCGCAACGAGCTTGCCACTAAAGATTGGTCTACTATTTTAAACAAATGTACACTTACTGAAGCCATGGATACTTTTTACAAAATTTTGAATACGCTTATAGATAAATATGTTCCATATACTTATGGAAATCCCGAGGGCTATCCGGTCTGGTATTCCAAATCGCTTATTAATATAGTTGCAGAAAAAGACAAATTTCACAATAAATGGAAAAGATTTGGTAACCCTCTCGACTACGACTCTTTTTCGTTGCTGAAGAAGCGGCACAAGAAGCTTCAGCGACAATGTTGGAATAATTTTGTTCTAAAAACCAATGAGTCTTTAGTCCGCAACCCCAAACTGTTTTGGCGCTTCGCTAAGGACATGCGCCGTGATCATGGTTTCCCGGCGCAGATCTCGTATGGCGCCGAAACGGCTAACAGTGCTCAGGAGGCTTGTGAGATCTTTCTAGAATATTTTTTGTCTGTGTATGTGGACTCCAACCACCGCTCTTCACCACCTTCTGGCGGCACAAATGATCTGAGCTGTGTGGGTGCCATTGAATTAACGAGCAATCTTGTCCTTAAGTATCTCAAAAACATTGACAATAATAAGGGCGCAGGGCACGACCGGATCACACCGATTTTCATTAGAAATGGTGCCGATTAACTCGCCGTCCCTTTGTGTATGCTGTTCCGGAGGTCACTAGACGAGAGGTCTTTCCCCGTACGTTGGAAAATGGCTTATATTGTACCCATACACAATGGTGGTCCAAAAACCAAAGCAGAACAATATCGCCCGGTCTCAATACTGCCAGTTTTTAGTAAACTGCTGGAACTTATAGTCCATGATCAGGTGTATCCCATTTTGACGCGTAGTATTCCTCCAGCCCAGCATGGCTTTATGCGTAAAAGATCTACTACATCCAATTTGGCAGAATTCGTAGGATCAGTGACCGGTTTTATGGATAACGGCTACCATTTTACTCTAAGTGTTTCGATCGGCTGAGGCATGACATCATCCTTTTTAAGCTGGAACAAGTCGGTGTACATGGAGATCTGCTCAGATGGTTTGAGTCTTACCTTCGTAACCGTAGTCAAGCTGTCCAAATTGGCTGCCATTGCTCGCGATTTGCTCCAATCCCCTCAGGCGTTCCTCAAGGATCCCATCTGGGGCCACTTCTATTCAATGTCTGTCTGTATGATATAGCATCGTGTTTTAGATCCGCCAGTTGCCTTATGTATGCTGACGATACCAAGATATTTATGCCCGTATCAAGTTCCTCAGATTGCCACAGATTGCAGGAAGATCTGGACCGTCTTTGCGAGTACTGTAGTCTCAACAGCTTAGATCGAAATCCCAAAAAGTGTCAAAATAATCACGTTTACTAGAAAAACATCTAATCTAACACACCAATATATTCTAAATGACCACCCCATTGAACGTGTCTCCAAGGTTAGGGATCTTGGGGTCATAATGGACTCTAAACTTTTATTCATACCTCATTATGAACATATTATAGCGAAAGCTTTTAAAATGCTTGGATTCGTAAATCGTGTGACGAGGCCGCTACGTTCACCACTTGCTTTTAAATTACTTTATTTCGCCTACGTTCGCAGTGTGCTGGAATATGCGTCGCCGGTATGGTCACCATCCTACCAGTCGCATAAAATCAGAATTGAGTCGGTTCAGAAAGCGTTCATGAGGCAACTGTAGATTAGATATGACGGGTCTTCGGTGGACTATGATGAGGGCCTTACTCGACATTCTATGGCTTCCCTGGAGAGCAGGAGGATGCTGGCAGATCAGAAACTTTTTCATGACGTCATCAACAACAGACTGGACAATGAGTGGCTGGTGAGGTCAGTGCTGCTGCGCATCGCCCCGGGGCGCGATCGCGTCGCCACACTCCGGTGCTGCTTGGGTACGAGCGCGCGCGCACCAACTATGCCTCCAATTCTCCGCTAAATAGGAGCATTGATATGTACGAGAAACACTTTGCGGGGCCGATGTCTTTTACCTGATCCGGACTCAATTTATATCACAGGTTTGTGCGAAGATAAGGTCAATCAAATTAGATAATTGATCATCAAAAATAAACAACAATCAATAACATTTATTCAAGGAAATTGAACTCTCTCATTTGACATAGAAACACCTCATATCCACACACATATTACATACCCTCTCTCTCTCTCACATACACATACACACACATACACATATACAAACGCACGCACGCACAAACACATACCTAATAAGGTAAGGTAGGTATAATGTAAAATTACCTTTTATACATATGTTTTATGATCTAAAAATCCTCATCATAATTTATAAAGGATATGTTTCGTAATTGGCATTACCCATTTATATCAGTGTTATTTTTATCGAATTAATTACTTATGCTGTGAAACATCAACAAACAAATAAATAAATAAATGTAACTGTACATAATTAGGCATTAAACTCTCGAGTGATATTATTATGAAACTCGCCTTCGGCTTGTTTCATAAACTCACTCTCAAGTTTTAATGCCCTCCATTTTGTAGCAGTCACATAAACTACTATTATCAGCGATAGTTGAAAAGAAAACGTTTGCCGTTTCTGGAGTCACATCTACATATTATATCCGATGAGGTCAGTTTTACCCAAAAACTGTCATCTGACTGAATCGGATCGGAGTATTCATCTGCATTTTTGGAAAAATTACCGGTATCCTACATGGAATCTTTGTTTTGTTTTACAGTAAATTGTGCGTTGTGATCAAATCTTATATTCGATAGAATTTTTACTTTACTGATACTCTTGCCTTCGGTTGAGCCTGATGACTTTTTTAATAATGACTTATTGAGGGTTTTTGACTTATGAGACAAGTTCCGGTCATATTGTTTTTGCAACCCAATATCAAAAAATCCTACATGGCGTCCGTGTTCACATTGATCTGAAGAAATAGCGCATTTTCCTAAAGTACAACTTAGCTTTCTTACGGCCAAAATGTGCTTATTTCTTGCTTCCCATGAAACTTGATGCACCTGCATAGTGCCCATAAACTTTGTAAGGGTAGGAATCAGCAACTTTTTGATGAATATTGCACTCCTCAACTACTTCGACAATGACTCCTGGAACGCTTGTCTTCATGCGGTATAACAGAGTTTCCAAATCTGGCACGTCATGTCCCCTTGCCACAATTGAATCTGCTGTTCGTTTGAGGACCCCGCCGGCACCATCCGGAGCTCCTTTTCCGTGACCGGCCTCTGAGTAGTTCCATGTTATGAATCTTAATCCTGAGTAATGCCAGTGGAGTTTGGAAATAACGTAAAACATTTTACGATTTATGTATTGGCCTGAAGGAGAATCTGATATGAAGTGAAAGACTTCTACTTCTGGAGCATTGTGATGAAGCTCAACACAGGCATCAAATGTTCCCATATGGAAACAGCATCATGACGAAGGCTCATGGTGCAGAATGATTGAGTCTTCATAGCCCCGTTGAAAAAGAAGTAAATCACGACTGTGTGCAAGGTGATTTGCTGTCGGCTTCCACCGAAATGTAATGCCTGAATCTCATTGCAGTATTTTATGCCATAGTTCTCACTAAAATCACAATATGCTATAGCTTCGTTCTCTTTTAATTCCTTCTTTATTTTTTTTACATGAGCTCTTTGCGAGACAATGTTTGAGCAATGGAGCAGGTACGGTTTCAGCATATTTTCAAACTCTTCTATGACATCTTTAGGTTTTGTAATTTGTTTATCTTTAACGGACTGCATTGAATATTTTGTCTCTCCATTTTTCTCATATTGTTTTTTTTACATTCTTCCATTTCCAATAGTGTATATCCCAGCGTTCTTGAATTCCTGGTATGTTAGTGAGTTATTCTGGCAGACACTGCATTTCCTACTCAGGCATTGAGGATCCATTGGACTGCAGCACAAATAAACCAGAACATCTCTTGATGTTTTTTCCCTTATAATATTGTTTCTCTTCAGGGCTGTTACTATCAAATCTATGTTTTCATGGATTTTGCACAAGAATGTGTCTCTTATTTTAAGATTTGGTGTTAGAACCCAAAATGGTTTCATTTTCCAAAAGTGGAAATAACTGACTTTGAATCTTGGGTACATTTCCCTGAATTTTGAGTGTAAGTTTTTGATGGACTCCGTCATGTATCTCTTTTGCTTTCTCACTTTATTTTTCGTCACGTACTCATTCATTCCTGGACACATCCGGCTGTTGTCATCGTCTAAATAGAAGTTATGTATAGTCTCCTCCATTGTCAGTCTACGTAACTTTGCTTTGCTGTTCTGCAACTCTTCAGGCTGTTGCTCATTTTTTTCTTCGACTCTATGACTTGAACTTGCTGCATTGGTACTGTCATGTCTCTCCCACTTGTGGTACTGTTTCAGTCTGTAAACCTGCTTTTTGTAATTGCGATTAATTTTGCTTAGTTCTTGAATCCGTTTGTGAAGTAGATTACAATCTTTATTCATTTTATATCTTAGTTTTCTGTGTGATGTTGAGGGTGACTGTCTGGAAGGTGTTGCGGTCGGAGATTGATCAGTACTTATGTTCAAAAAACTTGATATGCTGGACCTCGATGACGTGCGTGAGGATGGACTTACACGCCCAGCGTCCATGGTAAGTCTTCTAGCTGCTCTTATACGCTGATTCGATGATTTTATTTTGGGAGTTGAGAAACGTGATTTTGAACTCCTAGTGTCACTTTTTGATCTGGGTTCTGACCGGGGTTGGTCGGGACATTTCGCATTGACGTTAACGGAAGGTACAACTGGCACAGTGACACGTGGTCCTTTAATGGATATCAGGGGGTCAAGCGTTTCTTCAACTGGTGGAATGTCAATCAACTGCTCTACTTGACATTTCTTCGCCCTATACTTCCTAGAATAAATCTTGTTTCTTTCTCTTCGGTCATTTTGTATTTTCCTAATTTTGCAATTCTTTCACTGGCAGAATTAGACCATCTTTTTTATTTTTGTACTACCTTTCTCTGTCTGCCTTTTTCACTTTTTCATATTCTTCAGTATCCGATTTAATTCTAGCCCTCCTTTCTCTTTCTGCCAATTTCTTTTTTTCCAGCCTTTCTTCTCTTGTACATTTTGCTTTGGCCATATTTCATATTCTACAACAAAATATTGTTCACGTTAAACTCACTGTGAGGGTAATTTATTGTATATTTCAGGACATCAGATTTGTTATGTGTAATCAATTCATTACCGGATAAAGGGCGTGAACTATTACGCAAAGGGGAATACTCACCGATGTATGGAAAAAAAATCGAAACCAGATGCAGATTAAATAAACCTCGAAATGATGTGTGTCATTAGTATCAAATAGCGCACATACAAAAACTGTATATTTAGTTAATTAATATTTATTTTATTAATTATTTTACACTAATGTTTATACAATGTGAAACAAAAATTTAAAAAATTATATTAAAAGAAGATTTTTGTTTTATTTATCACATCCCAGCCGGTGTTCAAATCCGGGACTTCTCGAATGGTAGAGAGAGAAACAACATCTACGGCGCTGCGGCTGTGGCTCTTTTTACAATGCGTGAGGGCCAAGGATGGAGATAAATTAAACAAAAATCATCTTTTGATTCTTTTTTACATATCTGTATCATATTTCATAATTATTATATTCAGTGTTTGTATGAGCTCCTGCGAAACTTAAATAGGCAAAAAGATAACATAAATTTAGATATTGCTTTTCATAAAACTACCTCTGATAAATAATATGATAAAATGATGTAAAAATTAAGTGTTGAGACCCATCTGAGCTTTTGCCACTCCGTTTAGGAAATGTTTTGTAAGGATTTCGTTTAATAAAACCTTCCAGTTATTTCCGTGGCACGACCATCAGTTCTGTGGTAAAAATGACCACGGAAATGATGTCACAGAACTGACGGCAAAATAGTGTTTTGATCTCAATTACTAAACTTCTATCTGAATTACAAAAAATCATTTTAAAATTAAAGCTCCGTCGTTTTTACCACCTAGAAAACGGAATGACACAATGCAAGTCGTATTATAAGTACTTAAAAAATGAGCCACGGAAATAACACGATCGGCGTACCAAAGTACATCGCGTGAAAAATATACCTCGTTTGACTGCCAAAAAGAATATTCTCAACGTCCACTTCCTGTGCATTCGCACGCACAACTAACCTGTTTTAACATGCGTAAGCGACAGGACGCTAGTTGTGTGCCTAATGAGATAGCAATACTTATTGGGAGGCAGGAGGAGCACGGCTCAGAGTGGGACAAACATGTCGTGACCTCTTGTTTAACAAAATACTATATACGTAATTGCTTTTATTGTTTGAAGGTGTGCCTGGAGTGATATCCTTTCCGATTAGGTATAAATCGTTTTCATACTGAGTTTGGTCACAAATTTATCAAAGCTTGTTTGACCCGAAACGCGCGGGAGACAAGCCTCCCAGCGCTAGTAGTTGGTGATTTTCAACTTTCTTACGTGAATTTCTCAGGTTTTAGGTATGCCAATACACTATGTTTTTAGTTTTTATATCATAGTACGGTGTCTCGAAAAATAATACAGTGTAAATTAGGACATTCCTTCATTCGTTTTGTTGTTATAAGACGTGGACAGCCAAAAAAGTCAAATTAAATATTCACCCAATTTTGTACATGTCCTGAACCTACGATATCTACTAATGTTATTGCTTACATTGATATACATAAATCATTTACTGCAAGTACTAAAATATTTAAAAACATTTTTCTTGACTTGAATTACTTCTATGTAACACGAAACTTGTTTACTTTAAAAATTAATAACAGTCTAGATTTTTTGAAGTAAAAAACAGTGCAAAATCACAACGTGTTGGGTATTTGCGGTTGGTAATTTCTACCACCCAGCAGCGCTTTTGGAGCCGGTTATCGCAGGGGCCAAGCGCTTTGCCAGGGGGCAAACGCTGAATTGACCATAGCAAGCAAGTTATTGAACGTTATTACTTTTTTGTTACAGACTGTGCCGGTCGACTATGTTAGTAATATTTCCACGTAATGTTAAGATAAGTTGACGACCGTCACACATAAGGTATATTTATATTCATCACGCACTATGTCTTATGCACGTCATTAATAACATGTACCAACCTAGTATATAAGCTAGGATTTCCTATAATAAATTAGACTAGTATAGTCTGGTATTTGCGCGCATCTCAAGCCTTTTACTTTACTCCCGAAGATGTCGCTCTCCTTATGATTGCCTCTGGTAAAGTGGTGACCCCGACTTCTGAACATCAGCAACCTTCGGTAATAGCAGCATGGACCCAGCCGCGAAGAAAACTCCGAGTGGTGCCACCTTAGAAGTGCAAGCAAGAAGCACTTCGTCCAAGATTGCCGAGCCCCGACTTCGACAACCAAGACGACATCAGGCAAGCCATGACCGGACCAGATTTGAAAACGGACCAGAAGCCAAATAATTTCAACTGAAGATTTCCCGCGTCGAACTCAAGATCCCGCAAGAATAATGAACCGATAGGCAGCCGACTGCTGATTTATCAAAATGGAGCTCGCACTAGCAGAAACGAACGCGTCGGCAAATTCATTCACAGCAAGCAGCTTTTCAAGTTCAAGACATAGGAAGCCGTTCCAGCCCCCAGAAGAGTATTGAAACATCATCGATATACCCAATTCAACGAATATTGAAATCATCCAGCAAGAACATCGCACGAAGAATAAAATAATCAAATCACTGAAGAGATATATATATATATAAACGATTGGTGGACAAGATGTGCCCTATGTTGCCAAATCCCAAGGTTTTTAGGCACACAAATTTCATCAATCTACAACTTAATATTCACTCAAGAGTGAAGAGCACGCACGTACATATGACGTACGAGATCATTGACTACCTACAGCCAAGGTTACAGATTTAATGCTGACGGTGATTCAGCACAATCATCTTTGTGTAGGTACGGTCGCAATTATAAACAAACAGTGATTACAACTTCAACGACGTGCGATGTAAATTGACTCATCGATTCCTGAAAAACATGGGCGGCTGCAGCATCAGACGACTCTCCTGCGGATCTTTTCCAGTTATAGGTTAGGTTAGTTTACTAACCGCGAAGCCCCATTTTCCTAGTGTTTTTCTGTTTTATAGTTTTTAGTTTATTTTATGTAGTGTGCGTTCAGATACAAGGCTCGCCTGTAGGTAAATATAAATTAATTCTCTAAACTTACGTAGAATTCACAAAACCGTAGTTCCTTTATTTTTCTAATTCGTGTAAGATTTTCCTTTAGATTAAGTTGAAGTATGCGCTATTACTATCTGATTTACGTTTATTAAAATACTACTAGTTATTATTGCAGTCGATATAAGTTTGTTATAGTATCTAACTTAGATTTTTTCCATTGTTATAAGTACATTCATTTTTTTCCCTAAAGGGGGGAGTATCTGTGCCGGTCGACTATGTTAGTAATATTTCCACGTAATGTTAAGATAAGTTGACGACCGTCACAGATAAGGTATATTTATATTCATCACGCACTATGTTTAATATTTATGCTTCGGAAGCACCGGTTTTTTGTTGCGCGGATCGACTGCGAGTAATCGGGACATCACTAAGCGGAAACGGACCGCAGCTGTCACTCGTACCAACGAGAGGAAAAAATTGGAGGTTATCTTTTCTCATCGGGAGAACAAGAGGTCTGCTCAGGCATTGTGCCATTGATGGTATTTCGGTCTACCAATTACCAAATACAGGCGTCGGGCCTGGTCGGAGTGTTAATCATCTACATCGTCGGGAAATAAGTAGATTCGCGTCAGCGGTCAAGTGATCCGTGTGGATTGGACATAGTCGTATCGGTAGCGGCGACTCCACGTGACGGCACGCAGCACGCCGGCGACAGCGTCGGCAGCGACAGTGAGATTCACTCCATATCCTATCCCAAACTGTGCCCTTTTCCCGAATTCCCGTCTCGAATCGAGCTTTCGATTTCCTGTCTACGGAGACAAAGGTCAGTAACAATCATTCAACTCACTTTTCTCTCACGTGCTGGCAAAGGCCCACCCCCTCAGGATTCCACGCCGTTCGGTAGGCGTGGAAATTAATCATTTTGGTAGCAAGCGCGGTTTTCCTAGTGGGAAATCATCGATTCACGGTTGTAGGGTTGCCTTTTGCCACATTGTAGTTGGGAGAAAATAATATAATAGATTGGCCGGCAATCTGTTTGTGAGTGAGTCTGTGGTCGGTACACCACAATTAAAGTTCATTTTCGGTTAGTCGGAAACTATAATTTGTAGTCGGAAACTACTGTTGTTAAATTGATAAAAGATTGAACAGTCATTCTGCGAAGTAACTAGATTGTATTACTTGCGGTAGAACGTCGGGTTCTATAGTACTGCAGTGTCATTTCGGTTTACACAGTGGGGTCGGGCTATTTAAGGGGTATTAAGCTGATTTTGCTGACCTCAAAAGAAGTGTGGGTCATATCGGAGGGGCCACTGCTAGAAAAATAGTTTTTTTTTATAATAACCTTTTGTGTGTTATTTGTATTGTACCACATGGTGGCATTCTCTTATTGATTTAGAGTGTATATTATAAGGTGTATGTCCACAGGGCGACCATATTAAATATTGTTTAGGATTTAATTGTTTTAGTAGTTGCCTTGGTTTTTACAACTTAGTTTTAATTTCTGTGCCCAGCGCTGACGGGAAAGTGCTGGTCTCTGGCTGTGCTTAGTTCGGTAGTGAAGCATAGGACCAGAAACAATTGAATTGGTAACCATGGCACCTTCATCCTTGACGGTACTGCGGTATGGCGTCCGTGAGGAGATGAGATTTGACGACCCGAATGGCCGACTCGGCAGTGACCCTGCCTACGAAGCCAAGGGTCCCGGGTTCGAGTCCCGGTGGGGCAAATATTTGTTTGATGAGAACGGATGTTTGTACCCCATAGTCATGGTTGTTTATCTTTATAAGTATAATATTTATCTATATAAGTATGTGTATCGTTGTCTAGTACCCAAGATACAGGGAATCCTAGTTTGGGGCTAGATCAATGTGTGTAAATAGTGTCCAAGGTATTATTATGAGATGGCTCGCCCATACTCACAAGTATGTGGAGCGACCTGACATGGACGATGTCCTGCTCAAGCGTGTGGAGGACGCAATGACACGCGTCGGGAAGGTGTGTCGGCTGGCCGCGGAGGCTGAGGCCCTCGGGCTTACGGATGAGGCTTCGGTGGCCGCAGTGAAGCAGCTCTGCGCGGATGCTGACCAAGCGATGGAGTGCTTGGGCGACATCGAGCGTCGCGCCGAAAAAATTAAGCGGTCGCGTCGGGATGACCGCGGGGAGGGTAGCGGAGACCCGCCCCCTAAGGGTGTTGTTGGACGGCTGCCACACCTGGAGATTCCGGCCTTCGGTGGGGCAATGGATGAGTGGCCGGCATTCATCAATTTATTCGATAGCCTGGTCCACGGTCGGGACGACCTGGACAACGCCTACAAGTTGGCCCAACTATTGATGGCACTGCGGGGTGAACCGAAGGAGTTGGTCGGTCACCTAACGGTTACGGCGGGTAATTATGAGATTGCCCGGGTCATATTGTTTGACCGCTACCAACACAAACGGCGGTTGGTTGATGCGCAGCTGGGGAAGCTGTTCAGCATCCCAAGAGTAACCCGGGATGTTGACATCCGGGTACAGGTGCTCAACCCTGTGCTGGTGGCCACTAAGGCCCTTCAGAACCTTGGTCTGCCGGTAGACCAATGGTCATATATCGTATTATATATGGTTTTGTCACGGTTGCCTGCAGCTGTTCAAAGTCGGTTTGAACAGCTGCATGGGGGCAGTAGCTCGGAACTGCCCACGCTCGTCCAATTAACGGATTTCTTGGAGGGTCAATGCAGGCGATGCGATACCATGAATTCGGAGGCCAGTGTGCAGCGCCAACCCGCGCGGCTGCGGGAGGGGCCGCGCCCCCCACCCCCACGGGGGGCTGGGCGGTCAAAACAATTTGGCGTTTTGAGTGCCGCGCCGTAGGGTGACGGCTGTGGGCACTGCGACAGTGCCGGTCATGAAGTGACCAGTTGCACCAACTTCAAGGCGCTCGGTGTGGCTGCCCGCAGGAAGGTGGTCTTCCGCCACCGATTGTGTTTCGGTTGTTTGGGGCCGCACCCGCTGAGCGAGTGCTCACGCGCGTCCCCCTGTGGGTGCTGCGGTGGCAAGCACCACATCGTGTTGTACCTGCACCGGTCAGGCCCTTCGGATGGTCACCAGGGCCGGACTCAGGCTGGTCGGTCACAGGGCCCAACCAGGGCCGGACCCAGTCCCCCTCCGGGCAACGGGAGTCACCAACGGGGTGACTGGGGTACCCGCGGACGGGACCCCCCCCGAGGGGAAGGGGGCAGCGCGGGGGGTAACAGGCGGGATAGCCGGGGTTCGGTCGCCGCTGTCCAGGGTCAGCGAGGACTTCGGGCCGCTGGCTCACCGCCTGTTACGGGCGGGTGTCAGATGGCACCTATGAGTGGCGCGAAGGCTGGGAGCCCACCACCTTCTGCGCCACCCTGCCCGTCGCTCTGGGAGGCGAACAGGGAGGCGAACAGTCGGATGTCGCCCCCATTCCTAGAGCGCCCCAGGTTGGATCCGCTCTCCCCCCTCCATCCACGGTGGCCACCTGGCACACTGTTCACAGTCCGGTATGGTCGGGTACCGGGAGAGCGAGGGGCCTATTATGCGGGTTGGGACCCCCTGATGTACATGCGGTCTGATATGCCACCGGTGGCATATCAGCAGCCGAGTTACCAGGCCGACGGGGGTCCCAGCGGGTTCGGATCCCGCGGAGGTTCCCGCTAGGGACACGCCGCCCACTTACAGGGTGCCGCCACTCCACAGACGGTCATGCTCCCCACCGCCTCGGTGATAGCGTGGAGTTCGGACGGCAAATCTTGTGTGGCACGAGCACTATTGGACTCGGGGGCCCAGGGGTGCTTAGTCTCGTGCAACCTTGTAAGACGGTTGGGCATTTCGGTAAGGGAGTATCCACATTCCATTCGGGAAATTGGGAACACGGAAGTCGGTTCCGTTAAGGGAGTATGTCGGATTACTCTCTCGTCACGGGTGGATTCATCGGTGAACCTGATGGTCACGGCATTAGTCATGCCTAATGTGATGGGCTCACACCCTCACGTACGGTTGTCGCCCTCGATGCGACAGTTGGTCGCTGGGTTGTCACTGGCTGACCCGGAGTTCGATATTCCGGGCCCAGTAGACATTTTATTGGGTGTCGATGCCTTGGGATACCTGTTAGTGCCAGGTGTCCACGTGTTTCAGGCGACTGGTCTGGTTTCGGTCAACACCAGACTGGGCCATGCGGTAATGGGTCCGGTCATGCCGGCTGCCCCACGCCTAGCGACTCGTAGTCCCTTATTCGGTTCTGTACTCTCGGAGGTGATACAGAAGTTTTGGGAGGTGGAGGAACCACCTACGGTCCGCCGGTTGGACCCGGTTGAAGAAGAGTGTGAACAGTTTTATCGGAACAATACTGGTCGCCTTCGGTCAGGTCGATTTCTCACACGTCTTCCATTCCGGAGTGATCGCCCACCGCTGGGCAGTTCACACCATGCAGCCGAGACGCGGCTTCTGTCGATGGAACGACGCATGAAGCGTGACGGGATTTTCCGGCAGAAGTACGTCGATTTCATGCGGGAATACGAGTCGCTCGGCCACATGTCGGTTTCGGGTATCGACTGGAAGCGTGAAGACCACTGCTTCCTGCCCCATCACGCGGCCTTGAGCTCCCCGGAGGGCAAAATACGGGTAGTGTTCGATGGATCGGCATCAACATCTAACGGCATGAACCTGAACCAGTGTTTGCATTCAGGGCCGAAGTTGAACCATGACGTCGCGGATGTTATCACACGGTTCCGTCGACACAATGTTGTGTTTGTAGCTGACATCCGGATGATGTTTAGACAGACGGTCATTCACCCTGACGATAGACGGTATCAGCTGATACTGTGGCGAGAGAGCCCAGATCAGCCCATCAGGGTGTACGAGCTGAACACCAACACGTACGGGCTACGGTCTAGTCCTTATTTGGCGATTCGCACTCTGCGGGAGTTAGCGGATCGAGAACGGTTAAACTTCCCTAGAGGAGCAGCGATCCTGGAGCAGGACCTCTACGTGGACGATATCTGTACCGGTGCAGATTCCGTAGAGGAGGCGCTCGCTCGACGGGACGAGCTAGTTGAGCTCTTACGGGGTGGAGGTTACGAGCTCCGGAAATGGATGTCGAACTCTCCAGAGTTACTGACTGGTCTTCCGGATGACTACCAGCAGGATCCCCACATTTTTGAAAATTTGGAAAACCCCAATATGTTGTCGGTATTAGGCGTCCAGTACCAGCCGGTGTCAGACATGTTTTCGTATCGGGTCGAGTTGGACTCCCCGAAGGTCTGGACGAAACGGAACGTCCTTTCAACGGTGGCTAGGACATTTGATCCAAACGGGTGTAGCACCCCGGTAACATTTCAGCTCAAGTGTTTTATGCAGCAATTGTGGTCTGCTGAGCTGAACTGGGACGACCCGATCGGCGGTTCATTGAGCTCAGAGTGGGACTCGTTCTTTTCGACCCTCCCTGGCATCAATCGGATTTTACTGCCTCGGAGGTTGGTCCCCACCAAACGATACACCGCCACCCTGCATGGATTTTGCGATGCCTCGGAGAAGGGCTATGGAGCTGCGGTGTATCTGCGTACGGTCGACTCCTCGGGGGAGGTTGATGTGCGGTTGGTCATGGCCAAGAGCACGTCTTATGCACGTCATTAATAACATGTACCAACCTAGTATATAAGCTAGGATTTCCTATAGTAAATTAGTCTAGTACGGTCTGGTATTTGCGCGCATCTCAAGCCTTTTACTTTACTCCCGAAGATGTCGCTCTCCTTATAATTGCCTCTGGCAAACAGACCTAGTAATACTCTTTGGTTATTAATCTATCCCAGAACCCTAAATGAAAGCCATGGCAAATCAAAGTAATCTGTCCAGCTTTCAGATTTATTTTATTATAGCCACGTTAAATTAAAAACTAAACGTTAAACATTACAAAAATAACAATAGACGAATTTTAAAATTGAACCTACGGCAACCGGACAAGAACTGGCGCATTTCAAGCTTCAGTAACTCTATTGTGAAATCAAGCTGTATTTGTGAAATCAATCTCCAGCTTTTAAATTGATGTTTTAGCTGTTCGCCAGCTTCAAATTGACGATAAACATTCAGAACGCGATAATTCCACACGAGCTGTCATAAACCTCTCAAAAACCGAGGGAAGTTGGGACGGGTCGCGATTTTGAACCTTATGCCATGGTAATAAAATGTAAAAACGGAAATGTAACGGAAATGGAATGTAAAATGTAACGGAAAGTAGCGTTATCTTACGCCGATAGTATTCAAGAGGTTAAAGCGAATGTAGCAATCGGGATATGTCAAAAGACAGTTTAGTCAGTTATATTGTGTTCATACCTTCATTTAACTTTGACGTTTCCTTATTGCTTAACCTGTTTGCCGTACACCCGGTTAATCCCCACTTTCTATTATTCTCGAGGCGTCATGGCGGCGGCGTGCGGAAATTATGTGCCGATGTTTATTAAATGATGGATGGCATCTAAAGTGTTAAGTTGGAAGCTTTGAAATAACAGGTGAAGACATATTTATTGACGCCTTTATCTGATTTTATGACCTAATACCCCATTCAGTTATGGATTACATATTTGTAGGCAGTCAAATTAAAGCCGTGAGAAAAAATTAATGTTTCATGGTACCTAGTATTTGGTTTTTATTTCTAACACGGAGGATAATTATGTATCAAATTTACGCCATTAATTTTTCCAGATATATAATTCATCAATCTTTACATTATTTAACTTGAGCTCCCTTACCTGTCATCACTAACAAAAATTGAGTCAAAGATTTTGCGAAATCGCCATCGTTTGCGTGGAGGAATTGAATTTACATATTTATGGTGGCTTTATAAAAATATGAATGCCCATGCTATAACTATGCTCCAACATAATTTCTAATAGTTTTTTTTAGCAATAATAAGTTGCCTTAAGCAATGCAATGCATGCAAGCTACACACTCAATTTCTTGTGATATCTAATCCAAAACAAAACAAGGCAAATCTTTGATGGGCACATTATTTTCACTTCATATTTCATTTTCGGCACAACGCTAGATAATATCAAATAGAGGATGGATGAATAGAAGAAAATTATTTATTACTCTTCTTATCGCGAAATACGGTCACAATTAATTATTTTCTTCAAGCTTCAATACGCCCTCACCAAAACAATGGCCGCCATAATTACCACTTGGAAATAAATAATGTCAATGTAATAAATATTGTAGCTCTGATAAGTACCAAATACACATACATACGACACTTAAAATTTACCATTTTATATTCACAGTTTTATTATACAACGATAGAACGTAACCTAATCGAGCACTTTTGAAACCTCGATTTCGCGCGCTTGCAGTCGTCTTTTTAGGGCTTACGCGAATATGCGTAGATGTCATATTTCGCCTTTTTTGGGGCTAACGCGTGCAAGCAGGTTTTTCATTGCACTTGTCAAAAAATAAGGGGTTTGAGCTGTCAATAGCTAAGCCATTCACTAAATAGACTTTAGTTAGGTTTGACATCTTCAGTTATCTGGGAATTTTCGTCTCGACTTTAATTGTGAATCACAAATACTTTCCCCAATTTTTCCTCTTTCCCGATGCCAAAGGATCTATCCCAGTCGATACCGCTTAATTCGGATAAGTGCCACTAACTAATTACAAGTCCCCATCGATCCACAGCACTTGCAGCCTTATCGCTCGGGGAAGACGTCTGAAAATGGTTTGGCGGTATTTTTTCGCGAAAAGCCAATACTTTCTGGGTTAAATATGGGCTGGGCGGGTAAGCAGTTTTGCCACTGTCATGCGGGAGTAGTGACCGCGAGAAACGCGGGCTATGACCTACTGGGAAATAAGTTGAAAGTACGGATGGAGTATACTGTTGAGGTTGGTGAGAAGAAAAATAAATTGGGAACGTCATTGTTCCCAATTTATTTTTCTTCTTTACTCGAATGGCCGAGTCGTCATTGTTCCCATTGCATTGCAGTGACCCTTCCTAAGAACCCAAGGGTTCCGGGTTCGAGTCCCGGTGGGGGCAAATATTTGTTTGATGAGAACGGATGTTTGTACCCTAGTCATGGTTGTTTATTTATCTAAGTATAATATTTATCTACATAAATATGTGTATCGTAGTCTAGTACCCAAGATACAGGGAATCCTGGTTTGGGCTAGATCAATGTGTGTAAATAGTGTCCAATGTATTGTATAAAAATATATACATATTTACAGCAAGACACTAACGCGTAGAGCTGTCCTAATCCATCCTTCGTCATTTTCATTCATCTGATATGCAAACTCAAGGTTGGAACAAAAATAAGTAGTAATATTATAAGGGGTTGATCAGATCAACTTTACTTTTACTTAGTACAGAGACCTACGGAGGGCAGGTCTGATCAAATCGGTTTTATAGTGAAATTGTACATTATAATGTCCGTCACAAGTTTAAAAAACAACCCCTAAAATATGAAAATAGAAATAAACTATAGACTAGTTTTACAATAGTAATTTCATAGCAACTGAAGTACTATTTTTAATTTGAGGCCAGAAATGTAAACAAACAACTGTCATTTTCTAGAAAAAAGCCGTTGACTTTGACATTCATATTATATCTTTTGTACTGGAAAATGACAGTTCATTGTTAACATTTTTAGCCTCAAATAAAAAATTCTACTTTAATTAAATATCATTCTGTATACGATAGACACAGTACCAGAACCCCAGCGTTTATTCTGTTATTTCCCTTACTGTAGGGATGGTTCAATTAAGCCTAGTGGCATTTCACCTGTAATGGCTGAAAGCGAATAAAACGCGTTCAATTGAATTGATATATTATTATCGACAGGAAGAAAGAAACTCGCGGAATTGGGGAAACTTTATCGTAACGAGCTTACCCTTTGATTAAATCGAAGTCCTCTGTGGTTTTAAGGTCGACGCTCGGCTTCCCAAGCAGGTGGTCCTGGGTTCGCAGCCCGGCTAGGGAATTAAAAAAAACTCCAAGACTTGGATGTTTACCTGTTTGTGACCTATGGTATCTTAGTGTGGGGCCAAAAGTAATGTATGTGCCTGTATGGAAATTCAAGTGTAAAAAGAAGCTACCTTTTTTCTCAATTCTCTATACTTACAATACATTTTCACAGCTGCGTTGATGGGCTAGCCCTCTGTCAGACCGACCTTCGTACTAATTTAGTATGTGATCAGGCACAATTCGGAATTTAACTGTATGTTACAATATGACATCACTGTAGTCATTTAATTGACTTGCATTTGTTGAACTAAAATCATCGTTATTGCAATGAACAGTATGACGTGATGAATGAATTGTGTGGGCGTTTTCAAAGCTGACGCATCGCGACATCAGATCTACATCAGATTCAGGGTGCGGCGAGAATGAGACACCTCGGACCACACTCTTATGACCCATTGAACCAGGGGTCCATAAACATTAGGCTCTACGTGACGTGAAATCAACTGATTGATCGAAAAAGAAGCTAGAATGTTATGAATTTGAATGTGGCCAACGAAAATTACAGTGAATGCAATTAAATAATTTAAAAAATCCTGCGTTTTCAGTTTTTTGATATCATAAAAATTTACGGAATTGTTAAAGCTCATAGTTCAACTCCCCGCGAAACGCATTTGTCAACTGAGCGTAGCATGTAGGATCAGCGATGACGCCACTTTACTAGTCAGGTGATCGAATCGGTCGGGCCCATTCGGCTCAAGCGCGCCATATTATGAACAACTCGCATAACACACGAATAAAAACTAAACTCACCAAGAAATATTGCATTTTGCCCATGTGCAGTACCTAACTCGAGTGCGTAAACACCAAATAAGTTATTTTTTGTATGCAATTATGCCTTCAAATAATAATGAAGTGGATGAACGCCGTATAGAGAGCAGATCCTATTGGAAATAAAAGTAGTGCTTACTGTTGTGAAGATACTTTTGACAAGTTTTACCCCCTTTTTTAGATGTTTTACCAAGACTTGTAATACATATACCTACTATACATATACATACTATATACATATATTACTTTTATAATTTCTTCCATAGTCGTACACAAACTGTATTTTGCATTTTAGCCAGCAACTGACTTCATGCTTATACATATTGTTTTTATCGACCTACCTACATAATACACTAGACTAATTTTGTGCTACATACAAACCTTAGTGGCTTAAGTAGTGCATTAAGTTAAATAAGTATTTAAAACTCTGTAAGTTGATAAAGAAATAAATAAATAAATAAAAACTTCTTGAAGTTTGAAGTCTTGAATAAGCAAGAGTTTGATTGCTCATTGCGTGTTTCAAAAGCCAGACTGAGAGGTGAACCAAGCCTTTGAACCTTATACCAGATACTAGAAAGCAGTTTAGTTTGTTGGGGATATATTTTTTTCATAATTTTCTACCCCCTCACACCCCCGACCCCTTGAAGTTTATCGGTGAACAAGTGGAATTATAATAAAAATAAATTACCTGACTGCATTTTCTTTCAATAACACAAAAAACTTAAGAACGCACCTGGTAACCTTCTTAAAAAAAAACAGAAACGACAAAAAATCCATACAACTATCGAAGCTGCCTCCTTGTTTAGTAACTCAAATCGACCAAAAACTGTGGAAATTTCACAGTTTTCCCATACACTTATTGTTAATTTGACAGCAACTGCGTTGGATTGACGTGGATTTTAGTAACAGAATAAGGGAGCTCACAAAATTTTGCGAGAATTGGTTGAGAAATACGATCTGTAGAGGAGACCACCCGAAAATCCTGACATATCAAAGCATTTTTGCCCAAGCTGATCAGAGACGCTTCGCTCGCTCGGCCAGTAACAATCCGTTAAAATAGGATCTGTCTGCAGCTCCGTGTAACATTTGGTTCGGTTTGAACAACATTCTATCGTACGTGGATACCGTGGATCAATGAAATCGTTGACCTAAAACTTGTACCTTCTGTCAGTGTGTATAAAAAGAAAGTGCCAATACAATTCTCGATTGAAATTGATGTCTTACCTTCTTTCTTTATCTTCAACCTCCCCTTTTATACCTCCCAAAGGGCCATAAGAACACATCTTTATGGGTCAGAGCGCGCTATTATTCGACAAATGAGAGTACAATGTCGCATTCAGCGGTGCAATATAAGTTGATGTAGCATAACCATTGAACCAAACAGGGCCTTGTGTAGAATTACACAAACAAGCATTTACATACAGGCACAAACATTGCTTCTGCGTCGTGGGAACCAGAAACAGCGACATCACACACATATTAACATCCAAGATCTGGGGTTTTTTTTCAAACAAAGAGTTATCACATTTTCCCGTTCGGGGTAACAGAGGCACACACGTTCAGCCAACGTATAGATGAGATATTATACTAAATAATTTATACAGAATCCTGTTCTGGGCTTTGTCTTTTGTCCCATACCAACGCCACGCCCGGTAATCTTTCACAGCGACTATCTGTTCCGCATAAGTACACGCCGTTCACGCAGCCATTACTGACTTTTGGGGTGCATTAATGTGCTCAGGACAGGGTCAGTATTCTGCTATTTATTGCTACAATTTCAGTTACATTATTCCGCTATAACTTATTGGCATAGTTACTACGACTTTAGGTACTGTACAAGCATGCACATCGTTGGTATTCACTGTACTTTTATAACCTAGATAATTATTGTAAATTAAGCATAACACGTAGTTTACCTTTCTAGGCTAAAGACTAGTCTGAGTTAGTTGCAATAAAGCACTCGGTACAATTACCAGTTAACGTCTTTCCTTCGGAACCTACAACATACATCCTACAACAACACGTTACGAGCTAAGGCTCGTACATTTGGTCCTTCGAGCAAAGTTGATTGTGGTTACGGTTATTCCTACTCACTACGGGATAATACGTGATTGGAGTCAGCGTATCGGCGCCGTTGGAAACACAGGACGTTGTAAAACCACAAACATCCGTCCGGGGGTCAACTTCGGCGGGAACAAACAGCCGTCTGGAGCCAGGAGGCGCCAGCGGGAACAAACATCCGTCCGGGGGTCAACTTCGGCGGGAACAAACAGCCGTCTGGAGCCAGGAGGCGCCAGCGGGTACAAACATCCGTCCGGGGGTCAACTTCAGCGGGAACAAACATCCGTCCGGGGGTCAACTTCGGCGGGAACAAACAGCCTTCTGGAGCCAGGAGGCGCCAGCGGGTACAAACATCCGTCTGGAGGTCATCTGCGACGGGAACAAACAGCCGTCCGGGGTCAGCAGACTTGGGCATAACAAAACAACAAAATGGCAGACAAATTGGGAGATGTGCTGAAACAACAGGCGGTCATCATTGATCAAATCAAGGGCATAGGCGACAATTTCAACAAAGATGGACCATCAAGGAAGAACAAGGAGTACCTGAGGGTCCGTTTGGAGCGGTTACAACTAAACTGGGAGCAATTTGAGCTCAATCATTCGCGCCTGATGAGCAAGGAAGATAAAACATCTGAGTACTTCACCGACAACGTCTACGAGAAAGCTAAAGCGAGCTACCTGTCCATCAAGCAAGCAATTTCGGGATACGAGCAAAGGATGCGTCAACAAGAGGTGCAAGAGCAAGTTCAGGATTACAACACCGACCCCAAGGCTACACAATCAGCTACATCATCGGCTTCACATTCCGGAACAAAGGTGTTGGAGCTTCTGGGCGAGCAACGATCAAACATCAAAGCTTTAGAACGAACCATAAGAAATGTGAACATCGACTATATCTCGGAAAAATGGCAGTTAGAAGACAAACTGAAGACTATATCAACTCGCTGGCAAACTTTCGACAATATGTACTGGAAGCTGGATAACCTGCTTGATGACACAACAGAGTACGAAATGGAGTATAATAGGCTGGAAAAGTTATTCGACGAGGCAAAATCGCTCATCAACGGAAAAATGGGAAATATTCAACATAGGGAACAATCGACACCGAAAATAGAAATCCCGACATTCGACGGGAATTACTCCAAATGGACTACATTCAAAGATTTGTTCACGGAGACTGTGCACAACAACAAAAACATATCGCCGGCCCAGAAAATGCAACATTTAAAAACAAAACTTAAGGGGGAAGCAGAACGCCTGGTACAGCATTTACACGTTAGCGCCAACAACTATAAAGACTGTTGGGAAATATTGGAACATCGTTACGACAATCTTCGTCTCCTCTTCGGATACTATGCGAACTTATTGCTCAACCAACCTAACATACAACAAGCAACCGCGACCCAGGTGAAAAGACTACACGACACGACGTTGGAGAACATCAATGCTATTGCAAACTTAAACATTGATACTAGCGGATGGGAACCATTGGTGGTGCATATCCTTCAACAAAAACTGGATCCCGAGACCCTGCAGTCGTATATCGAATCGCTAGAATCACCTCGGGAACTGCCAAAACTCGATAGCTTTTTGGGCTACCTCGAACACAAATTCATCTCATTGGAGTCCAGCAACAGTAAAGCTCCAGGGAACAACTACAACAACAAGGAACAGAACAAGAATTCGTCAAACAACAACCCTCCCCTTTTCAAGTCGGTTAATAAAAAGGGGGCAGCCAGTTCAACGTTCAAACCACGAACCTATTATACAGCAAAGAGAACGTGCCCGCGCTGTAATGGAGAACATGGATTATACGCGTGCCAAGAGTTTTTGCACCTTGAACCTTTGGCTAAATTACGAGAAGTTGAAAAACTGAGAGTATGCAGCAACTGCCTGTTTGGACACAACGGGGATATTTGCAGATCAAACAAAAAATGTAAAGAGTGCAATGGGTCGCACAGCACATTGCTGCACGAGGCAATATCTAGGCCAAGCAAGTCAGCAAGCCAGCAAGTGAACCGGCACAGCACGCACGTATCGAGTACGGAAACAAACGAAGTACTGTTGGCCACAGCAAAACTTATGGTGCAAGCCAACGACGGAACTTATGTAACGCTGAGAGCTTTACTCGACCAAGGTTCTCAGATAACAATGATAACAGAGGACGCTGTGCAACGGCTACAACTCAAGAGGATCAAAAACAATGCTGATGTAACTGGGTTGGGAACAACACCCAACAAATGCAAGGGAGAAATCCATCTCGATTGCAAAGCTCTACACAACGACTACAACTTCGTCATGGGTGCCTTAATTATGAGGCGACTGACCAACAAGCTGCCTAACAGATCGTTCGATGTGGACTCTTGGAAGCATTTACAACATTTGAAGTTGGCGGACCCAGAGTTCAACATAACAGGAGAGATCGATATTTTATTGGGCGCTGATATTTATCCGGAATTGATAATGGAAGGCCTGATTAAAACAAACAATCAAGCAATTATTGCGCAACAAACACGGTTGGGATGGGTGATATGCGGAAAATTCTCCCAAAGGACTTTCAACTGTCATGTCACCATCAACAATATGGAAGATATCAGCAAATTTTGGGAACAGGAGGAGATAGCAAGCAACCAAGTTGAAACTAGCTCGGAAGACTTCTGCGAAAAAATGTATGCGGAAACAACAGAGCGACTTCTTGACGGACGATACCAGATTCGCCTCCCGATGAAGAAGGACTTCAAGAACAAGCTGGGACTATCAAAACCACAAGCTATTGCACAGTATAAACAATTAGTGCGCAAGCTTAACAAAAACAAAGAATTTTCCCAACGCTACAATGACTTCATGGCCGAATATGAACAATTGGGTCATATGGAGATATCAAATAAACAAGAACAGCTTCAATATTATCTACCGCACCACGGAATCTTGAGAATGGAAGCGGTCACAACAAAGCTAAGAGTAGTATTTAACGCCTCGGCAAAAACAACAAGCGGATTCAGTCTCAATGACTTGATGGAAACAGGACCTAATCTTCAAGCGGACCTTCAAGGACTATTACTACAGTGGCGACAGTACAAATACGTCTACTCAGCAGATATTGAGAAGATGTACAGATTCATCGTCGTACATCCGGAAGATAGGCCACTCCAGAAAATAATTTGGCAGGATTCATCAAAGAAAATGAGAGAATTCGAATTGAAAACAATAACATACGGGACTAAGGCCGCGCCTTACTTAGCCCAGAAAACGTTGAAGCAGCTCGCCTCGGACGAAGGCGATAAGCTTCCTCAAGCAAAAAGCGTCCTTCAGAACAACTTCTACATGGACGATGCACTCTTCGGAAAACATACAACAGAACAAGCAAGGTTAACAAGAGACCAGCTCATAACGCTCCTCAACAAAGGCGGGTTCAACCTCCGGAAATGGTCAAGCAATGACCCATCTTTAGTTGCCGATCTACCCGAAGAGATGAGAAACCCCCGAAACTTCAACTTCAGCGAAAAGGAAACATCAAAAACACTTGGGTTGGGATGGAACCCGAAGAACGATCAATTTATGTTCACATCAACATTAGAACAAACAACAAACTATGTCAAAACAAAAAGGCATATGTTAAGTGACGTCGCTAAGCTATTTGACCCACTTGGCTGGCTGTCGCCAGTTACGATTAAAGCAAAAATCATGTTTCAACAAGTATGGCTGTCTAAGATTTCCTGGGACGACGAATTGCCGGAGGATATCCAAAAGGAGTGGACAACTATAAGGAAGGATCTTCAAAACATACAACATTTTACAATACCGAGATGGTTGGGAATTGAAGAAACAAACTGCAACATCGAATTACATGCATTTTGCGATGCGTCAGAAAAAGCATACGCCTGCGTCGTTTACTCGAAGGTTACGTTGTCTACCGGCGATGAGAAAATAACACTTGTCGCAGCGAAAACTAAAGTAGCGCCCATAAATAAACAAATAACGCTACCAAGATTGGAGTTGGGTGGTGCATTATTACTAGCCCGACTGGTGGACAAAATAAAACACAGATTTGCTGAAAATCACAACATGAAGATATTTGCATGGACGGACTCAATGGTCGTGCTGGGATGGCTGCAAGGAGATGAACATCGCTGGAAACCCTATGTGGGAAACCGGGTTCAGGAGATCAAGAGTGTCGTCCCGGCTCAACAATGGAAACACGTGAAATCAAAGCAAAATCCAGCGGACTGTGCTTCCAGAGGACTCCTTCCGTCACAACTGCGGGGGTTCAACCTTTGGTGGGAAGGGCCTCATTGGCTTCGAAACAACGACGCAACACAAATGGCTACGGAACCTTCAAGTTATTCAACAAACGAAGAAATAAAGATTCAAGCTTATCCAGCACAACAAACAGAAATGGGGGTCATCGCCAGCGTCATCGAAAAATGCAGTTCATTGTCAAGGGCTACGCGCATACTAGCGTGGGTGTCACGTTTCATAACAACGGCACGCGACCCGGCGACAAGGGGCAACTCCAAACACCTATCGTTGCAGGAAATACGACGCGCGCTACAGCGAATAGTAAAACAAGAACAAAATACGTATTTTAAATCCGCAATTAAAGATTTAAAATCAAAGGGAACTGTCAGATCCAACAGTAACATTATCAAGCTGAATCCTATCTTGGATGAAGAGGAGAACCTACGTGTCGGAGGCAGGCTGAAGAACTCAGAGTTGGGGTACACGACAAAACATCCAATAATTCTGCCATCAAACAGCAGACTGACACAGTTATTAATCGAACAAGCTCATCAACAAACATTACACGGAGGTTCCCGGCTCACGTTAAATTACCTGAGACAGCGTTATTGGATCATCAGCGGCAACAAAACAGTAAAACAAAGATTGAGACTATGCGTGCCGTGTACAAGATTCAAACCGCAAAAACAAAACCAGAGGATGGGAGACTTACCAAAAGCCAGAATAACACCATCGAGACCGTTTTACAACTGCGGCGTGGACTTCGCAGGCCCAGTAGATGTCAAGGCCAATAAAGGAAGAGGAGTCCGAACATCCAAGGGCTACATCGCCGTGTTTATCTGCATGGCAACAAAGGCCATTCATCTGGAACTGGTCTCGGATCTGAGCACCCAAGCCTTTATTTTGGCATTGAAAAGGGTGGTCAGTAGAAGGGGTCTGATAAAAAACATATGGAGTGACAACGGAACAAACCTCCTGGGAAGCAGCAGAGAACTTAAGAAACAGTTCAAGGAACAATCAACATTTAATGAAGACTTCGTGAACAAGACAAATGAGTTGGAAATCCAGTGGCATTTCATCGCACCGGCCTGGCCAACTGCGGGCGGGTTGTGGGAATCCGCTGTCAAATCCATGAAGTATCACCTGAAAAGAGTGATAGGGGAGCAAAAACTCACATATGAAGAGTTTTACAGCCTTCTAACATGCATAGAAGCTTGTCTCAACTCGAGGCCGCTGCTACAGCTGACCGAAGACACAGAGGATCGGGAATTTGTCCTAACTCCGGGTCACTTCTTAATCGGCGAACCTCTATTAGCAATACCAGAAGAAGATCTGAAAGGCGAAGTCAGTCTGCGAAATCGGTGGAAGTTAACCACGAAGATGTACCAGGACTTCTGGAAGAAATGGTCATCAGACTATCTACAACACTTACAAACGAGGAGTAAGTGGAACAACAAAACAGAAAACCTTGCAGTGGGGGACGTCGTCGTTGTAAAAGAGGACAATCTTCCTCCGGGAAAATGGGCTCTAGGCCGAATACTAGAAGTACATCCGGGCAAGGACGACCTGGTGAGGGTGGTATCTCTCAAGACAGAAAAGGGATCTCTGAAGAGACCAATAACAAGACTCATCAGACTCCCCACCGAAGGCGAAGAAAAACAAAAACAAACACAACAAACAAACAGCACACCCGGCAAGAATAAACGCACATCGATGATGAACTACATAACTATGTTCATCGTATTTATGTGTATGGTCTGCGGCTCGCAACAACAGTTTTTCGGCATGTCATCATTTGAAAAAGGAAGACAAATATATTATGACTACTTGGGAAATCTGAACACGGTTCACGACAGTTGGACAATCCTGGCGTACTACAATATGTCTACCTACTGGAAGGGGTTCAAGGATATCCAAGGATACGTCGACCATGTAGAAAACGCCTGCCAGAACTTCGCCTATCAAGTGGTCTGCGGGAGTATCGTGTCGGAGCTACGACAAGAAATTGAGGAGCTTCAGAGCAACAACTTAGGCTTACAGTCCCGACAAAGTGGGGGAAACAGGACGAAGAGAGGCTTCTTCAATGGCGTAGGACAACTTGCACACAGCCTATTTGGAGTTCTAGACGAAGATTTCGCGGTGCAATATCACCAAGAGATAAACAACGTCAGAGACAATGAACAATATTTGCTGAAGCTGTTCAAGAATCAGACCTCTATTGTCGAAGTACAAAACAGCATCATAAGCAGGAATGAAGCAACAATGAACAAACAACTCGGGCTCATGCGAAGCCACATCAAGAGAGCCGATGAACATATGCGGGAGTTACAACAAGACACAAAACAAAATGCCATGATGGTCTACTTTAACGCAGTCGCACTGCAAGCCAATATTATCCTGAGCAAACTCAGGAGAATACAACAAGGAGTCCTCGAGGTTATTCAAGACGTCTATCGAGGCCAAATGAACAACAAGATAATATCCCAAGAACAAATTTTGAAGGAGATGAGCGTTATCGCCTCTCGACTTCCGGGACATTTGGCATTGCCGGTGGACAACGCCCACGAAGAAATAAGGGAGGTCTTCAAATTGATCCACGTCAAAGCACGAGCGACTCAAGAATATCTTATTATGGAAATGAAGTTGCCGCTTATAAATGACAATCAGCTACAACTATACAGAGTTATACCTATACCGCTGATTACAAACAAACAGACCAGATCTGTGGTAACTACGTCTGAATACATCGCTATCAACATGCTGAAGGATATCTATGTAAACTTGAGCAAAGAAGATTTACAACAGTGCACTATTTTGAAGCAAACTAAGTACATTTGCACTTTCAACAATCCCGTCTACAGTATGCGACAACATAACAAGCCATGTGAAATAAAACTGCTAACGAATGATAACAGCACACAATGCAATGCGCTCAGTTCGACGTGCGCTAACAAATGGATCGCATTACATCGCCACAATGTCTGGCTCTACGTCTGCTGCGAAGAATGCCACCTACGCATTATTTGCAAGGAACATATGATGTCTAAGGTCACGAGCGGAACGGGAATCATCAACATGGCTCAAGGATGTTCGTTGAAGAAAGACGAAAGTACGATCTACACGGACACCGAGTACCAAAACAAACTCTTCATTAACACAAGGATTGCAGTACCTACACTGGACACCATCAACAACATGACAAAGTTAACAGCCACAGAGGACCGGGAAGATGTTGTCACCGAAGATCATTCAAATGCACTTCGGAGACTCGAGAATCAGTTGGAGGAACTCAAGAAAAATTCTGAGTTACCGCAAACATTGTCGGAGCATGACGTGCATCAGTACGCTGTTTCCTACATAACATTGACGGTGCTGATACTCGGAACGGTCATTGGCTGCCTAGCCTGGATCGCCGCGCGTCGTCGTCGTGATGCTGAGAGTCGTCAGGACAAACGTGTCGCCGCCACCGCCGCCGTTATCACGTCCCGAGCCGTCACCGCCGCCAGTGCTGCCACAGCCACTGCACCAGCCGAGGGGGACACCAAGACCGGAAGGAGATCGCGAACGGAACATATCTACGCAAGACCGACCCAGAAGACTAAAATGTTTAACGTTTAAATTAAAATATTTAAGATACTGTAATAACATAATATTAACAATTTAGCAAACCATTAGGGGATAACAATAACAGAAAGGTTTATAGTGATAGGCAGGGTAGTTACCCTTTATTTTCCCTGTTGGTTGATTTGGCAGCATGTACAAGCATGCACATCGTTGGTATTCACTGTACTTTTATAACCTAGATAATTATTGTAAATTAAGCATAACACGTAGTTTACCTTTCTAGGCTAAAGACTAGTCTGAGTTAGTTGCAATAAAGCACTCGGTACAATTACCAGTTAACGTCTTTCCTTCGGAACCTACAACATACATCCTACAACAACACGTTACGAGCTAAGGCTCGTACAGGTACTAAAATTATAAACTGTGTAAATTTTATAACTGTGATTGCTTTTTTACTGTAGGCTGTTTTGTAGGTAGGTCTTCGTTTTCGTAGACTTGTAGTTTCTGAATGTTGGCTTGGAACTCGGTCCAAAGTTTGCCCAATATTATTCAAATGCTCGTGTAGGTAATCGCTCGTCTTTTGGACCTGGGAATCCTTTCCGAAGTTCCTGTTTATTAACTTGATACTTTCAAGTATTTCTCGTCGAAGTTGTACCAGACTCTCCATAATGCTCAAAAGCATTGAAATTGCATGTGGTTCCTGATTAGATAATGCTTTGCTTGTGTTTTAGTTCTCTGTTGCGAAGGTCGAGTATTGTGAGCAGAAACTCGCACTTGTGCTTGATAATGATGAATGCTGTATGCTGGTGTCCCACTTGTGTGCCAGGTTGCCGTTGTATGTCCTGGCAATGTGTGTAGAACTGTCACTGATGTGCTGGTTGCTGAGTCTTAATATGAATGATGAATTACAGGGCGCGAGAGGTCCTTGTTTTAGATTCGATTTCGTTGCACAATATATGTAGGTAACGTTGGTTATTAGATTGATTCCAAACTCAACGGCTGCTGTTTTGAGAATGCCTTTTATTGTAAACTTTCTCTAATAAGTCGGTTCTCTAATTATCGGTATCTCGGTTGGCCTAATTAAGCATCTACAAACTATGCATAATGTAATGCCTAACGTGCGAGTGCTGACATAGCTCGTGCAGATATAATATATAAAATTTTATATCACAGAATCCCCCTTAATTCTACTTTATTTTAACTTTGTCATGTTATATTTTTATCTTTTGGGACTTCTACAATCCTCGGTTTCACCTAGTCTCGGTGCAAACAAAATAGTTCATCAAGTTCCTAATCGATGTAAAAAAATCATCAATTTCGCTGACAGGTGGTAGAAATAGGAACAATAAACTGATTTCTTGACAATATTCTTCAACCACAGACTATATAGGGCTTCAACCATGGGTAGGAGTAAACCAATTTCTGAAGAGGTCCGAAAATCATTATTTCTAATACTAATAAAGGGAAGTAAACGTCCTAAATATCCAAAGAACTGTTACTTCCAAGGTCTAACATCCAATCAATCATCCAGAATTTTAAACAACACAATCAGTAGCATGTTTGGAAAAAACCGGCTGTCCTGGCATCACAAGGGATGCAGAGAAAAGGGTACTGAAAAAAAAATGTCGTGCCCTAGCAGGAGACTGTGCAACGTCAGGATGATCCAGAAAGATGTTTGAGTGACACTTGCAAAAGAGTCCTCAAGAAGATGGGGTATGCACATATAGCAAAAGAAGCCTTTACTGACTGATTAAAATTCGCTCATGAACATCAGAACTGGAGTTCAGATGGCGTCAGATAATATAGAGTGATGAATCGATTTAATTTTTTAATTTAATTTTATTTTAGTTTATTTATCCACTTAATAATAATAATAATACCTTGGACACTATTTACACACATTGATCTAGCCCCAAACTAGGATTCCCTGTATCTTGGGTACTAGACAACGATACACATACTTATATAGATAAATATTATACTTAGATAGATAAACAACCATGACTAGGGTACAAACATCCGTTCTCATCAAACAAATATTTGCCCCCACCGGGACTCGAACCCGGGACCCTTGGCTTCGTAGGCAGGGTCACTGCCGACTCGGCTATTCGGGTCGTCTTCACTTTTCATCTTTCACTTTAAATCTATGATAACAGTTTGACCTAATGCGATAGATTAGTTTATTTAACTATCTTCTACTTTTACCTATAGTGCGCGCGCTCTTCACAGCCAGCACCTGCGGCCGCTGCCTTCGCCTGATGTACTCGTCAGGCACATACACTTTCAAAGCCAAAAATAAATAGGGTGGGATACATTGAGGGGTACATGGGATATACTCCATACTGCCTGAGGTACAGGAATCTCACAAAATTATTCTGAATACGCTCCAACATGAGGTTATATTTAGCCTCACGTGGAGCCCAGATGACAGCATTACACTCTAACTGACTTCTAACCAACGCATTATACAATCTTATGATAGTTCGAATGTTCGTGAACTTATGTACCCTACGGAGTACGAATCCAAGATTTCTAAAAGCCTCTTTGCAGACACTAGTAATGTGATTGCTGAAGTTGAGGTTAGACCTAATTTGCACACCAAGATCCCTGACCTGCGTCACTTTTTTTAGCACCGCTCCCTCCATCTGGTAGCTGTATTGGAGGGGAGCTTGCGCCCTGGAGAACGTTATTGCTACACATTTAGTTGTATTAAGTTGTAGCCTGTTCTCCTGGCTCCTCGCTACCACCCTGTCGATGTCACGCTATAGCTTTTCGCAGTCAGTTGGGTATAAAAAGCTTCAAATCATCCGCGAAGAGCAGACAGCTTGCATCCCTAACTACCCTCGGTAAGTCATTGATCATAATGAGGAACTCAAGGAACTCAATTTGTTGGCAACTGTTGGCAATGAACGAAATAAAATCATCAAAAATATGATATGGGGGGGGTTGCAGGTCAGCACAGGGCTTAGGTCGGCAGCGCAATTTTTCAAGGGAAATGTTGATGCTATAATGTACTTAGGATTTTTGGAAACGATTTTATTTGGCCATTTAGAGTTTGCAACATCAAAATACCTATTTTTATTTTTAAACAAGATGGAGTTTCATGTCACACTGCAAAGAGAACGAAAGCATGGCTCAATTCTTAGCAAGCCTATGATGATTTGGCCAACAAGTAGCGCAAACTTGTCCCCGATCGAAACTTTATGGTGGAAAATAAAGAAGAGATTGAAGAAATATTCATCAAGATCAGAAAAATATTTTTAAACAGAAGCTTCAGGCAGTTTGGGATTCCATCACCCCTGAAGAGAGCGTAGAAGCGGTCGCGTCAATGCAACTGCGGATAAAAGCAGTTGTTGAGAGCAGACGAGACATTACAAGGTGGTAGACGAACTGTTTTGCGTGCGTGGTTAGGGTGGATGAACAAATTTGCTTTTTAAGCAGTCATGAAATTAGTATTTTTTATGTTGAATTATTTCAGAAGTTATACTAAGTTATATGGAAGAAGAAAGTATATTTTAAACTTGAACAAATGTATTATTCAGATTTTAGTTATTTAACCCTTCCAGCGCGTTTTTTTTAAATGAGGCGATCTTAAAGCTTATGACGTTGTATTTAAATTCATCAGCCATCCGTAGGCCGGACGAGCACGCTTTAATGGTTAACCACATACCGTCCCATGTCTTGCCGGCAAGACATTTTCCCGTCATAGGTTTTGAATTTTATTAGCATGGCATAATGTTCAAAATGGCGATGTCTCAAACTGGATTGAGTCGGTCAGAGCTTAAATGGATTATCGATTATCTTAATTTAAGACTCCGTAATAAATTATAACACATTTTACCCCTCTACAGAGGAAGTGAGACGAGTAGGCGCATTTCAGCTCGTGTAAGATTATTTTGAGAAGTTTCGGCAGCAGTTGACGACAGGCTTAAAACGTGTCGGCAGCAGCCGACGCGCAATAAACCGCGTTGGCAGCGGTCAACAGCAGTCGACAGCTTAAAACGTTTCTACAGCAAAATGAGATGCGATTACACGCGCAGTATGCCGTCGGCGCGTCGAATTTTGCTGAGACAAGTTTTATGCCTGCTTTCCACTGCTGCCGACGCGCAAAGGTGATGTAGACTGTTACCAACCTGCTACTGTGCCTGCCTACCTGCTAAAATCTAATACTTGATTTTGCGTGACAGAGGATATGAAGATTTCCTCACGTTGTTTTCTATCACTCTTAGAACGTCCAAATACTGTGTGTGATCTATCTCGGTACATGATCAGCACAGGATTCGAACCCGCATCTCCTAAAGTTAAATTGATTAAATTCACATTTCACGTAAATTGACTCTCCAGTGCGCAGTGAACCGATTGAGTAGCCTCGGCGAAAGGTTCAATGGGGGCTGAATCGAGTGGTCCAATTAGGCATTGAGTAGGTACAGTCTGCAGCGCCTGCGAGGCAGGGTCGGCAAATTAAAGCACTACACATAGGGCTACTAACACGTACAGACTATTAGTGACTGCAGTTGACTACCGGTTAAGCCTAGCGGTAGGGACCCTGCCTACGAAGCTGACGGTCCTGGGTTCGAATCCCGGTAAGGGCAATTTTTTGTGTGATGAGCATGAATATTTTTTTGATGTATTTACATAATTATGTATCTCTATTAAATATATCGTCGTCTAATACCCATAACACAAGCCTTATTGAGCTTACTATGGACCTAGTTCGTAAGTGTAAGATTGTCCTCTAATATTTATTATTATTATTATGAACTCACGATTTCTTAGTTCGTCAGATTTTTTACAACTTCATCCTCAGCCTGTCTGAGAAATTCAGAGAACCCACTTATGGGTATTATACGCCTCCTTACGTTAATGCCATCCTACCCGTGTCTATTATTTTCCTACTAATGGGATACGTTCAGAGGCTTTTTTTCAAAATCCAACAGATGGCGTTGTACGGATATTTTTTTCCTTTAGCGGACACCTAACAAACAAAAAAGTATGGCAATTTGAATATAAAGTGTCCGGTTAACGAGACAATTAGAAGTATGAATATTTGAATGAAGTATGAAATTTGAATATAAGAATGATGAATATTTGAGAACAATGATTCTTTAATTCCGTAGGATGAATCTTTTGGGTACCATAAAACCTTTATTTTTTCTTTATGATCTAGCCATACTTACCACATTCACCATGCTCCAAAGGAAAACTATTACCGTCTACACTACAACGTCATTTGTTGTATTAAAAAAAGCCTGCCTGAAAAGCCCACTGAATTAAAGAAATCGTGAACTTTCGTGAATTAAAAAAATCGAGAAAATTCAATCCTACGCAAACTATACCGAAAAATTGGCTTTACATTAAAAATATCAATTTACCTCACAATTTTCTTTGTTATACTGATAACTTTCGAATCACTGAACCTTTTTTAGTAAAACATCTCTAAGAACCATCGCCGTGAAGTATCCGTTTACCCGTTTGACCGCTGAGGTGCCACAAAGAGACACACAGACAAGCAAAGAAAACGAATTGACAGACAGACAGATGCTTCAAACTTATATCACCCCTCTTTGCGTCGGGGGTTACAAAAATAGTGTTCAAAGCGATAATATAATAAAACAATCCTTGAAATTGAAGGTATTATCACGAATTGTCACCTCCATCTCTAAGTCATATCCGCTCTTATTACGTGCGCTATAACAACTCAAATTGACTGAATGTCCGTACTTTGCCAAGAACGCTACAGCGAGAATTTCGTCAAGTGCCGTTTGCAAATTCGACAGCAGTTGGAAGTTTAATGATAATGAAACTACAAAAGGCTTTGCAACTATGCCACTAAAGCTCGAATGCACAAGAGAAAACTGCTAGTTAAACTGACACTCAAAGCCGTGGTTCATAACGGAAACAACGGCTACAATTTGGTGTATTTGAGTAACCGTTTTTGTTTACGGCCATTCTTAATGATAACAATAATTCATAAAAATATGAGATAGTAGTAGTTTATCTACACACGTATCATAAACCCTCTTTACTGCGTACAAAAACCGCACGTTACGATCAGCATAATATTAAACTACTTGGTAAAAACTCGTTTCGTATCTGGAAAACCACACATTATGGTCATTATGTGTAGTTTTTCTACATATGTACATACATACATACAATGAAATTCAAATTTCGAACGCCGACGCCCGCCTGCATGCCGCCCTTAGTTTGTCTGTGAAGTTGGTACTAACATTCAAATTTCGAACGCCGACGCCCGAAGTTGGTGCTACAGAACAAGCTAAACAACTGCAGAGCCACAATGCCGGTCAAACATGCGGTTCCTGAACACCTCAAAGAGAGCTTATGATGTGTGTGTAGATAAACTAGTGTATGTAACTGTACATAATTAGGCATTAAAACTCTCGAGTGATATTATTATGAAACTCGCCTTCGGCTCGTTTCATAAACCCACTCTCGAGTATTAACGCCCTCCATTATGTAGCAGTCACATAAACTACTATTATGTGACTGATACATAATGGAGGGCATTAAATCTCGAGAGTGAGTTATGTACCTAATTATGTACAGTTACATACACTAGTTTATCTACACACATATCATAAGCTTTCTTTGATGTGTTCAGGAACCGCATGTTCGACCGGCATTGTGGCATTGAGGTGTTTAGCTTGTTCTGTATGTGGTACCAACTTCACAGACAAAGTAGGGGCGGCACGCAGGCGGGCGTCAGCGTTCGAAATTGGAATGTCATAATGTGTAGAAAATTTACACATGTTCAATATTCAGATAAGAAATGAGTTTTTACAAAGTAGTTTAACATTATGCTGATCGTAACGTGCGGTTTTTGGACGCAATAAAGAGGGTTATGATACGTGTGTAGATAAAAGTCTACAAAGGCGCGTGTTTAGAACCGAACGGTACCTTATCGCAATTACGTCACGATTAGCGCTAGTAGTATAAATCGGAACTCATTTATGCGTGTATATGTTATGGATCCAGCTATCAGCCGTAAGAGGTGTAAATGGGCTTAAATGTACAATATGGACCGTCGATTTGGGACTTTGTGACTTTTTGTGGATAGGTATCGATATATGAAGTAATTATGCAAAGCTTCAACTTGCGGAGTTTCTTAGTTTTTAGAAATTCATGATTGAAAATCAGAAATTTTAGCCAGATAGCACTTTTTTGCGTTTTTATACTGTCTGTCAGTTACTGGGTTCATAAAGCCACACGTAATGTATCTAATTATAATTTATTTAAAATAAACTTTTTTTTTTGGTTTTTCCTCTTTTTTACTTTCGGGTTGAAGGAAGTGAAAATTAAGGAAGTTTTGTAATCGTAAAAAAAATCGATTTTGTTGGGGATAGGTTCTCTATCGTTAACTTAGTCCGAAAAAGTGAAAAAAAATGTGTGTGTATGTGTTTGTCCGTGTGTATTTCCGTTGTCAGCTCTAGAGCCTAAACC
Source organism: Argyresthia goedartella (assembly GCA_949825045.1). NCBI lineage: Eukaryota > Metazoa > Arthropoda > Insecta > Lepidoptera > Argyresthiidae > Argyresthia > Argyresthia goedartella. Next base: position 7,229,422 of record OX463831.1, on the reverse strand, counting down.
ACTGAACTGAATCGGATGAAATTTTGTATATAGAAGTACTTTTTTTTTGTTTTTGGATAACTTGATTATTTAAGGTACCTGTCATACAAATCAAACATATTTATTGAGTTTATTAAAAAATGGGACTTACTATTTATTCAAACTTCTCGTCATAGTATCTCTTAATATCATTTATAATATCGCATACTCAGTTATTACCGCAAAATTCTTAAAATGGTAACTCCCATACAATATGCACACAGTGCGGGGCATGGTTAAAGTAGAAAGGAGTTGTTTTGTATGGTGGTGTGGTTGTTAGGGACATCAATTTGAACAACTTTTAGTATGGGGCCGACTTGATGGGAGCAACTTTATTTCCAACTTCACCAACTCAGGTGAGCACTAGACCCGAAATGTACAATAGTCAATAGTCAATAGTCAAAGTACTTTATTACTGTAGATATTTACATATACTTAGCAAACGTCATTTTTTGCCTCTTCTCTACATTGGACCACTGTGGGAGAAGAAGGGCGTAGAAACTCCCACAGATTTATTTTTAGATCTCTTTTAAAAATAGGTTGTGCTTAACTAATACAAATATGAAAAACTGATGTACTGAGATAAGAAAAATAAAGTTCCTCTGATCAAGTCGGTTCCAAAGTAAAAGTTGTTCAGAATGATGTCCCTAAGAACCACCTTTCGGCTTGTAACTCCCTTTCTGTTAGACCCTGTATGCTTTGTCTTAGAACTTCTTAAAACGTCTCCTAAAGGACATCTCCTTGTATAATGTCATCCATAGTATCGATAATTTCCTGACGTTTCTTGACGAACTGATTTCTTGACAATTTCGTGACGGGACACTTTTTTGAGAATGAGTCTTATAAATGAAATTGGTGCTGAAACTTCGTAGTAATGGCACGCCGCCGCCATCGATGGCCGACCGGTCAGCCCAGCGGGTAGTGACCCTGCCTACGAAGCTGACGGTCATGGGTTCGAATCCCGGTAAGGGTGAATATTTTTGTGATGAGCATGAATATTTGTTTCTTAGTCTTGGATATTTTCTATTTATTTACATAGGCGTTAGAGAGAATAAGAGCTTAGCATGGACCTAGTTCGATGTGTGTAAGATTGTCCTCTCTTTATTTCTTTTAATTTTAATTTTATTTACCTTGTAATCTAAATGACTTTCAGATCAGAGCATCAAACGATGACTGACCAGTCATCGTTTGATGCTCTTACAGTCAAGATCATTTTTACGTACTCCTTTCTGAAATAACAATACGTGTGTCTACCATGGCGTCTTCGAAGCCCCAGGTTTCATTTTCCGCTGCGAGGCACACAAGCAGCGAATCGAATCCCAGTGGCGGGGCTTAAAAAAAGGGAAGAACATAATGAGAGAGATTTTACGTTTTGGTTGTTCGAGAACTCCTGGAGGAGGAAAATTGGAATTAATAATTTAGATCCTTTTGAGGAATGTATATAAATAAGATTAGTAATAAATAATAAAATACCAAAAAAAATATTAAAGAAGTTTTGGTTTATCTACACACGTATCATAAACCCTCATAAACTACTTGGTAAAAACTCATTTCTTATCTGAAAAATTACATATTATGACCATAATGTGTAATTTTTCATATTATGACATTCAAATTTCGAACGCCGACGCCCGCCTGCGTGCCGCCCCTAGTTTGTCTGTGAAGTTGGTACTGACATTCATATTTCGAACGCCAACGCCCGTCCGCGTGCCGCCCCTAGTTTGTCTGTGAAGTTGGTACTACAGAACAAGCTAAACAACTGCAGAACCACAATGCCGGTCAAACATGCGGTTCCTGAACACATCAAAGAGAGCTTACGATATGTGTGTAGATAAACTAGTGTATGTAACTGCACATAATTAGGCATTTACTGTACAAACTACTATTAAGTATAAGAATTCGTTGTAATTAGTTTAACTTTACTTGATATAAAACGTAACGAAACGAAAGACAGCCTTTTGATTAAATGAAATTGGTTGCTATAGGTCACTTTCTGTCTGAATACTAAAGTAAGGTTGTGTTGGGTTAGGTTAGGTTATCACGTTTAGAAATGAAATTGGTGTTGAAACTAGCCGAAGAGGATGTTTGTTAAACGTCCTTTTCGGCTAGAAAGAGTGTACTTTAAGACGTGGATAATTGACCGAGCGAGCGAAGCGAAATGCAGGTTTCAAAGTTATTAGTGTGGCTACTTTACTACTTGATTTTGATTGAATCTAAAATACTTACCTACTAGTGGCCCTGTGGGCAGTATACCTCACTAACAGGGGGGACTATGATGATAGAGTATGAATTTTTAGGCCACATGTCGGTATCTAAGGTAGATTGGAGATCGGAGGATCATTGTTTCCTTCCACACCATGCTGTGCTGCGAACACCTACCGGCAAGATTCGAGTTGTTTTTCTGTTGGATTTGGAGTTGGATCGTCTACCACCTCAAACGGAATGTCCCTAAATCAATGCCTACATGCAGGACCCAAGTTAAATCATAACATTTCGGATTTACTCACGAGCTTCCGTAGACACCAGATTGTTTTTGTCGCGGACATTCGGATGATTGATGATGCTAAGGCAAACGGTGATTTATCCAGCTGATAGGAAATATCAGTTGATACTATGGCGCGAGTCCGCATCCAGTCAAGATCTATGAGCTGAATACGAATACGTACGGGTTAAGGTCTAGCCCTTATTTGGCAATTTGTACACTGCGGGAGTTGGCGTCACCTGACCGTCTGAATCACCCTAGGGCCGCTGCCATCCTGAAGCAGGATTTGTACGTTTTCCAGAGGCAATTATAAGGAGAGCGACATCTTCGGGAGTAAAGTAAAAGGCTTGAGATGCGCGCAAATACTAGACTAATTTATTATAGGAAATACTTTAAGCTTATATACAACTTACTACAAAACTACGTGATGAATATAAATATACCTTATGTGTGACGGTCGTCAACTTATCATAAAATTACGTGGAAATATGACTAACATAGTCGACCGGCACAGGTACTCCCCCCTTTAGGGAAAAAATAAATGAATGTACTTATAACAATGAACAAAAATCTAAGTTAGAATCAAACAATAACCTTAAATGAATCAAAATAACTTTAAAAATGTGTATACCATAACAAACTTATATCAACTGCAATAATAACTAGCAGGATTTTAATAAACATAAATTAGATAGTAATTGTGCATACTTCTACTTAATCTAAAGCTAAATCTTACACGAATTAGAAAAATAAAGGAACTACGGTTAAGTGAATTCTACATAAGTTTAAAGAATTACTTAATATTTACCTACAGGCTAGTCTTGTATCTAGCCGCACACTACCTAAAATAAACTAAAAACTGGACAACAGAAAAACACTAGGAAAATGGGGATTCGCAGTTAGTAAACTAACCTAACCTATAACCTGGAAAAGATGCGCAGGAGAGTCGTCTGATGCTGCAGCCGCCCATGTTTTTCAGGAATCGATGAGTCAATTTACATCGCACGTCGTTGAAGTTGTAATCACTGTTTGTTTATAATTGCGACCGTACCTACACAAGGATGATTGTGCTGAATCAGCGTCAGCATTAAATCTGTAACCTTGGCTGTAGGCAGTCAATGATCTCGTACGTCATATCTACGTGCGTGCTCTTCACTCTTGAGTGAATATTAAGTTGTCGATTGATGAAATTTGTGTGCCTACAAACCTTGGGATTTGGCAACATAGGGCACATCTTGTACACCAATCGTGTATATAAATATATCTCTCTCTCTCTTTCTCTTCAGTGATTTGATTATTCTTCGTGCGTTGTTCTTCCTGGATGATTTCAATATTCGTTGAATTAGGTATATCGATGATGTTTCAATACTCTTCTGGGGGCTGGAACGGCTTCCTATGTCTTGAACTTGAAAAGCTGCTTGATGTGACTGAATTTGCCGACGCGTTCGTTTCTGCTGGTGCGAGCTCCATTTTGATAAATCAGCAGTCAGCTGACTATCGGTTCATTGTTCTTGCGGTATCTTGAGTTCGATGCGGGAAATCTTCAGTTGAAATTATTTATCTTTTGGCTTCTGGTCCGTTTTCAAATCTGGTCCGGTCATGGCTTGCTTGATGTCGTCTTGGTTTGGGTGGGGTCTTGATTATGGAGTTCTGCATCGTGGTTTGAAATAGGTCTGCAATCCGAAGTCGGAGCTCGGCGATCTTGATCGAAGTGCTTCTTGCTTGCACTTCTAAGGCGGCAGCACACGGAGTTTTCTTCGCGGCTGGGTTCATGCTGCTATTACCGAAGGTTGCTGATGTTCATCACGTCGGGGTCGCCACTTTGCCAGAGGCAATTATAAGGAGAGCGACATCTTCGGGAGTAAAGTAAAAGGTTTGAGATGCGCGCAAATACTAGACTAATTTATTAAAGGAAATACTATAAGCTTATATACAACTTACTACAAAACTACGTGATGAATATAAATGTACCTTATCTGTGACGGTCGTCAACTTATCTTAACATTACGTGGAAATATGACTAACATAGTCGACCGGCACAGTACGTAGAAGACTTCTGCACCGAGGCAGCTAGTGTAGAGGAAGCCCTTGATCGCCGTGATGAACTCATTCAGCTCCTGGAACGAGGCGGCTATGAATTACGCAAGTGGATGCCAATCTGTCCGCCTCTGCCCACCATCTGAGAAAACGCGTTATATTCTGTTTTGTGTCTCTGCCACTTCATCTGTGTATACGAACGTCGAAGATTACTATGGGTTGAAGCATAGGAGAACCATACAAGAACATATGCTTTGTGTTAGTTAAGGATGGCCTCGCAAGGAGAAAATTAGGCTTATAAAGGAAATATAGGTAGTAGGTATTAGTTTATAACTTAAACAAAAATAGCGTTGTTCTGAACAGGTAACTATAGGTGAGTTTGCGCATAGGTCAACTTAAAGCGCATGAGGTATACCGGTTTTATATTAGTTAGGTCGATTTGGTAGACGGCGACTTAAGCATAACCTCGAGTTAACTTTGAAAACTCCATACAAACTTATATGCAGTTGTCAAAGTTTACTCGAGTTTATGCTTGACTCGCCGCCTAGCGACCTTACTCGGTACCTAGAGTCCCCGCCACCACTCAAGTCCGATAGCTGGAATGTAGAACTGAGTAAAATCATCAGAAAATCAAGCGAGTTGGATTCGTCGACAAGATAACTCGCTAGAAAACACGTCCCTTGTATGGCGAGCACCCTTTAAATTAAAAACCACGCGTGGTTCATTATTTCTCATTTTAAAATTGTTTTGATCGAACAATTTTACTTCCGCGGCTAATCAATCGATTGCCCCAAACGAAGCATAGGACAGTTTAAATTCGTTTATGCCATTTTGCTGCTTTGTGTGTAAATCAGTGGACGTTAAAGTCCAATTTTAATGATATATTGACACATTCCGGGTATCTTTGTGAATTATGGACATCGTAGTAGCGAAACGGGCGCCATCAAAGGGGCAGTTATTGCTTACCCATTAAGTGATACTATTGTACACATTGACTTTCGTAAATGGATTATTGAAACACTGGCTAAACGGCGAGGGCAGGTTTAGTTCTTTTTTTTGGATTCCGTACCTTAAAAGGAAAAAAGGAACCCTTATATCACTTTGTTGTCCGTCTGTCTGTCCGTCCATATGTCATAACGCTTTTTTTTTTGGGGTGCGAGCAGTATCTTATTAAAATTGATATCAATTACTCACGTCTATGAACCTCCAAAGGTTCATAGACGTGAGTAATTTGCTATGAAAAATTCAAACTTTTAGATCAAAATGACCATGTTTAGTTAATAGTTTGGGTTACGTACCTTAAAATGAAAAAAGAAACCATTGGATGGACATATATATGTCCATCAATCGCAGTGACCATATGGTCACAACCCTGTCACAACAAATGGTCACAACCCTTTTTTTTTGGGATGCGTGCAGGTATCTTATTAAAATTGATATCAATTACTCACGTCTGTGAATCCTTGGAGCTATGAAAATTTCAAACTTCTAGGTCCACGCAATCAAAAATATGGCCGTTTACACCCCAAATTTGCTGTACTTGCTGAATGTGCTTGATACTCGCAAGGGAATTATAACCTATAGGGTATTTCCGGTTGATCTAGGATTACGAAATTTGGCAAAAATCACGGTCTCACAGCACAGGTAAAGGAAAAATCAGAAAAATGTAAATTTCAGTCTGCCTGCCTAAACGTCTGTCAAGGCCCTAATTTTCAGGATTACGTGAAAATATCAAGTGGAAACCAATAACAGGTCTGTAGTGTTTAGAAGTTGTGAAAAATTAAATAGATTCTTACGAATACTTTTTGAATGTCACTTGAATCTATACATAGTCAGGTCATAAGTTCTGTCACATGTGCAATATGAAATAATTTAGACATGTTTATTATTTATGTAAACATTTATATAGCAAAATGAACTTAATAAAACAAAGATTCTTATGGTAATAAAGTTTATTCAAAATGACCCCCGCGATTTTGAATACAGGCCTTTATTCTGCGCGGCTAGTCGTCTATCGCAGCACGAACGAGGTCCATGTCAATATCGGCGGCTGCCTTAATCAAGGATGCCTTGAGTGACTCCAAATCAGGATGAGGCTTTGAGCAGGCCTTTTCCTCCAAGTGTTGCCATATCTTGTAATCTAACGGACTCAAATCTGGACTGGAGGAGGGCCAGTTTTCGTGCCGGATGAAGTCGATTTCACGCGCCGCCAGCCAGTCTTGTGTGCTTTTCGCTCTATGAGCTGGCGCAGAATCTTGTTGGAATACCCAGTGCCTCTTATTAAACATGGTATGAGAAACAGGTTCCACAAGGTTCTTGAGGACTGTATTTTGATACACAACTGCATTCGTTTTTACGCCTTTCTCACAAAAATGTAACTCAGTTAAGCCCCAATAAGAGACTCCCAACCAAACCATGAGCGAGGATGGAAAATGACCTCGTTGGACACGCGGAATACGGTTGCTCGCTTATTCACTGCTGTGTGCGTACACCTTATCATTTTGTTTGTTGTAGCTCTCTTCCACGGTGAAAATTTTTTCATCCGAAAAAAGAATTTCCCGATGCTCTTCAGTCTCAGGTCCATTAAACGAGCGTCCAAACGATGTCCTGTTTTTCTTCGATATGCCCTAAGCCCTAAGTCTTCATTTAACACCCTTTTCACCGTGGTCCTGCTTAACCCCATCTGAAGGGCCAACAGTTTCTGCTTACGTATGGGATTTCTTTGAATTCGCGCCTTCACAGCTTTTATCACTGCTGGAGTCCTACCAGAGCGAGGGCGACCACTTCTTGACCTGTCATCTACACTAGAGTCTTCATTGTATCGTTTTATGGTACGATAAACGAATCTGTGGTAGGTTGGTCACAACTCGGGCTTAGACATAAATTAAACGTCCGAATGTTCCAACAATCACTTTTAATTTGCACGAACACGGTACAAAGATAGAAGGAGAAAGTTTTTAATTTTGCTATAGAACACCCGAAAACACAGAGGAGTAAGTCTCAAGCAGCACAAGCACAAAGCACAATAATTAAATGATAATATGAGGGCAAGCGTATAGCGGGATCGAGTACGATAATTTGCATCGAGCGACGTGCGCACAGCGGCGAGGCGTTATGAGTACTGGTGCAGGCGCCGGGCCCGCCATCGGCTGCCGCCGTCGTCCACGCAGATAACGGGATTCTCGCATCGCCGCATCTTATATGAAAATAGGTTTGCTTGTCCGCTTGTACAAAATGTTAATTTAAATATTAAGTTTAGTTAGTCAGCTAGTATTAATGGTACATATTTGAGTGCGCGTTGTAAATACCTAATTATAGATTTGGTTATATAATAATAAGTTTTAGAATTAAGTTTAGTTTTATGTTTTATATTAAGTTAACAATAATTTTATATTTAATCAATAAAACTTATTTAATAATTATTATAGCTAAGAGTAGGTGTTAAGTACACTACATCACCCCTCTCCAGAGACCGTCAAGGGCGATAATAGTCGGGAAAATGAACATGGCGTCCTGACCGCGACATTTTAATCTTGTCACTTTTGGCACTTGGTAATGCCTGGTGATCCTTGGGTGGCTTCGAGTGATGGAAATTTGTGTTGTTTGGTGATGTGTGATGTGGGGTGTCTGGGTCACGCAGTATAAAGGCCGGCTTAAGGCGGTCTATCGATACTGAAACCAATTTACCGTTTAAAATTATTTTGAAGACCTTATCACCTCTGGCAATAACCTCGTAAGGTCAGGTGTACGCAGGTTTTAGAGATCCTCCTATAGTGTCGTCCCGGAGAAAAACGTAGGCTGAAGAAGATGGGTCTTTGAAGACGAACGTGGTACGCCTACCACTCTGCCGTGCGGCTGGTGATGGGCATAAGTCCCTCACAAAACCTCGCAGGCGTGACATATAATCCGTCACGTCAATGGTCTCGTTATATACCATACCATAAAGAAGTTCAGCCGTGGAAGCCTGAATGTCTTCTTTGTAGGCGCTACGTACTCCCAGCAAAACGATTGGAAGTGTTTCCACCCAGCTGCTACCCCCGTACGGATACCCCGTATTCGGGGTATGGGTTTGGACAGAAGTTTGAGAAACAAGAGGGGGTTCCATGACAGTCGGTTCAGCAGGAAGGTCCAGTGATGGAGAGTGATTTGCAGTTGAAGGTGGAGCCAAGGATCCGAACTGTTTAGAAATATCGTCAAATTTCAACTTCAAAGTATCGAAACTAGCTTTAGAGTCTGGATATAAGTCCGTATCACGTGGCAAGTTATGGCAGCCTTAAGTTGCCTGTGGAATCTATCCACAAGGCCGTTACAGGCTGGATGGTACGCTGTCGTCCTACGGTGTTGGAACCCGGCGATGGCTGATAAATGCTGGAATAGGGCCGACTCAAACTGACGTCCTCTATCCGTCACTATGTCAGTTGGACAACCAAATCGGGATATCCAGCCGCTCAGCAATGCCCGTGCCACCGTCTTGGCCGTCATGTCTGCCAACGGTATTGCTTCTGGCTATCGCGTGAACCTGTCGACGGCTGTGAGGCAATATCGGAACCCTTGGCACAATGGTAAGGAGCCTATCAGGTCTATGTGAACAAATGAAAGTCTGGCCCTGGGTAGTTAAAAGCTACCTAATGGGGCAAAGACATGGCGAGTTACCTTAGAGCGTTGGCAAGCTAGGCAGGTACGAACCCACTCGCGGCAGTCTTTCTTGACTCCTGGCCAGACGTAACGCTCGGCAACCAATCTGGCGGTGTCATTGGCGCCGGGGTGGCTTAAGGAGTGAAGACTGTCGAACACTGCCTTGCGTAGCTCCTGAGGTACATACGGCCTCTCGGTAGTGCCGCTCACGTCGCAGTATAGGTAATTTTGTGAACCGGGGATTTTTACCTCGTCCTGCCGCAGTGCCGATCCTGCTTCTCGTAGGTGTTGTAGTTCCTGGTCAGCCTGTTGTGCAGAAGCAATTCTCTCAGCAGTTACTGGTTGTGAGATCTCCTCTATGCGAGAAAGTGCATCCGCCACGATGTTATCTTTACCTGATATGTGCCTGATATCAGTCGTAAACTGGGCTATCAGGTCTAGATGCCTAAACTGTCGTGGTGAACATTTCTCTTTACGAGAGTGGAAGACAAAAGTCAGTGGCTTGTGATCGGTGTAGATCGTAAAGTCACGAGCCTCCACCATATGCCGGAAATACTTCACACTCTCGTAAATCGCTAGAAGTTCGCGATCATAGGGTGAATATTTTACCTGCGCTGGACTCAGCTTTCGTGAGAAGAATGCCAACGGCTGCCACTCGTTCTGCCTCAACTGCTGGAGTACTGCCCCGATGGCAATGTCGGACGCGTCTGTCACCAAAGCGAGCTTCGTGTGGCAGTCTGGGTGGGCCAGCATAGTGGCCTGGCAAAGACTCTCCTTACAGGCCTGAAACGCATCCGCCTCCTGCGTAGAAAAATAAACGGGATGGGAACCTTTTACTGATCCTACCAGCAGGGCGTTTAGGGGTGCCTGATGCTTAGCCGCGCCTGGAAGGAACCTGCGGTAAAAATTGATCATCCCCAGAAAACGTCTCTTTCACTGTCTTTGGCGTAGGGAAGCTCTGTATAGCCTCGACCTTGGAAGGCAGTGGTGTGGTTCCTTCGGCTGTTATACGGTACCCGAGGAAAGTAACCTCAGATACGCCGAAGACACACTTTGCTGGGTTCACCACCATGCCGAAATCTTCGAACCTGCGGAACAGCTGATGTAGGTGTTGCTCATGTGTCTCCCGATCCTGTGAAAAGACTAAAAAATCGTCGAGGTAAGCATATACAAAGTCTAGACCCCTGACAATCTCGTCGATGAAGCGCTGAAACGTTTGACCGGCATTACGAAGTCCGAACGTCATGTAAGGGAATTCGTAAAGGCCGAAGGGCGTCGTAATGGCGGTCTTCGCGATGTCGTCTGATTTCAGGGGAATCTGGTTGTACGCCTTGACCAGGTCAATGGTCGAAAAAATTGTGCAACCGGAAAGGCTATGTGCAAAGTCCTGGATGTGACGGATTGGGTACATGTCCGGAATGGTTCTCGCGTTCAGCATGCGATAATCACCACACGGACGCCATCCATCATTCTTTTTCGGGGCCAGGTGGAGTGGAGAAGACCAAGGGGACTCGGATGGCCGGCAGGTGCCGCTCTTCAACATAGCGTCAAACTCTGCCTTGGCTATCTTCAATTTCTCCGGCGCTAGGCGACGAGGTGTACTCGATACAGGTGGCCCAGGTGTAGTACGTATGTGGTGTACCGTACTATGTGTAGGAGTGTGGTGTATACCATGTGGGCGTGTTATTTCGGGATAGTGTCCTAGTATGGTGTGATATGTAGAATCACCAGACATTACCCTTACCGAAGTGAAGTCCACCGATTTTCGCGCAAGCAACGCCGGGGTCGCAAGCGATGTCGTGCCGTCGATGAGCCGTTGATTCCTCACGTCGACGACGAGACCATAACGCGATAAAAAATCCACACCTATTATCGCCCTCGTCACATCTGCAACAATAAATTGCCAAGCAAAGTCACGGCGCAAGCCTAGGTTTAAAATAAAATGTACGTAACCGTACGTGTTAATTTTTGTACCGTTCGCTGCGCTTAAAACTAATTCTGTTTTTACGCATCGTGTTTTTAATTGTGAACGAGGAAACACACAAAGGTCACTACCGGTGTCTACTAAAAACTGTGTTTTTGAACGCTGGTCTGTTATAATAAGGCGACCTGTGCTCGGGCAATCGTCGGCCGCCATTACAGATTGCCCCGGCCGTTTCCCGCGAAATCACAGGGCTGCACGCACCGAGTAGCCTTGTCCCCGAACTTATGGTGGTACCAGCACGTTGGAAACTTTCTATAATTGGAGTTTGACCTTCGTGCTGATGATGAGCGTCCACGTCCATTTTGTCTACGAGGCGTCTTGGATCGCCCGTGCTCGCACGACATTCTATCCACCTTTAGCATTAATGTCTGCATCTGCTGGGATAACGCCGCTACCTCCTGGCTCAGGGAATGTGGTGCTGATGATGACGTTGTTGCTGCTGCCATCGATGCTGCTGCTATTTGCGGTTGGTGTGGGACGACTTCGTGGATGCTGTCGGCCAGCTCGGCTACTTCGTCCAACGGTAGCCTAGATTGGGATGCGATGATGGTCTGCGTACTAGTGGGTAGCCTACTGGTCCATATGGAACGCATGAAGTCTTCAGGCACGCCCGCGCCAGCCAGACTCTTCAAATGCCGCAGGAACTGCGTCGGCTTCCTATCTCCCAACTCTTCCTTGGTAAGGAGTTGGTGGATCCTCTTTTCCCGTGAAACTGACAACCGCTTGACGAGCTCTGTTTTTAATTGTTGGTACTTATCTGCCGCTGCCGATGAAGTAATAATATCCTCCACGATTGATGCCGTGGCAGAATCTAACTGGGCCAAAGCGTAGTAAAATTTAGTGGTATCCGTTGTTATATTGGCCAACACAAATTGACTCTCTAGCTGCATAAACCACAGCGCTGGTTTATCGGGGTTAAATGGGGGTACCCGCACTCCAACTCTGCTTATTTCGGGCTCGTTGTCTGGCATGATGTGTTCTTTCTCGGGGTCACCACTGTGGTAGGTTGGTCACAACTCGGGCTTAGACATAAATTAAACGTCGGAATGTTCCAACAATCACTTTTAATTTGCACGAACACGGTACAAAGATAAAAGGAGAAAGTTTATAATTTTGCTATAGAACACCCGAAAGCACAGAGGAGAAAGTCTCAAGCAGTACAAGCACAAAGCACAATAATTAAATGATAATATGAGCGCAAGCGTATAGCGGGAGCAAGTACGATAATTTGCATCGAGCGACGTGCGCACAGCGGCGAGGCGTTATGAGTCATCGGCTGCCGCCGTCGTCCACGCAGATAACGGGATTCTCGCATCGCCGCATCTAATATGAAAATAGGTTTGCTTGTCCGCTTGTACAAAATGTTAATTTAAATATTAAGTTTAGTTATTCAGCTAGTATTAATGATACATATTTGAGTGCGCGTTGTAAATACCTAATTATAGATTTGGTTATATAATAATAAGTTTTAGAATTAAGTTTAGTTTTATGTGTTATATTAAGTTAACAATAATTTTATATTTAATCAATAAAACTTATTTAATAATTATTATAGCTAAGAGTAGGTGTTAAGTACACTACAAATCTTTTGTTTATATTCAAATTTTTCAGTAAGTCGAAAATCTGAATGGGCGCATAACCGCAACGATGCAACGCAATAACTGCGACACGATATTCTTTAAGTGTCCAATCCATATTTAAAAATGAGGAAAATTATAAAAAGTACACATTTTTATTTTCATGAAAAATTCGAAATTCGAATTCAATAAACTTTTTTTTGGCCTGCGTTCTAAATTCAAAAGTTTTTATTGTGTGACAGAACTTATGACCTGACTGTGTATAATGCAAGAAAATCTACTACCGCTTCGAAAAGTGTAATGGCAGCGGAGAAGAAGCGGCGCAAGAAACTCGTACACTGCAACACGGCCTACTTTTCTTTTCTGTTTTTTTTAATAGGTCTTGTGTTACAATCTTTTGCGTGGTTCCTGTGCTGCGCTGGAAAATCAGAGCTCCATACTTCTTTGTCATTAATGTAATCATCTAACCTATCGTGTGCTTTTTTATATATATTTATATTTATAACATAATGTTTTTTTTACAATGCCTTTAAATTCCTTCTCTGACTTTAATTTCTCTTTCCGTATTTTGTTATAGTATTTTATACTTAGACCTCAGAACAAATAAAGCAATAGAAGAAATAATGATCACGTGACAGCGTACTACCCCAATTGTCAAAGTTGTTTTTATTTTTTTTATATGCTAACTGAATAACCATCAAATTGGGATGGTCACCGTAGCTTACAAAGCGTCAGCACTTGGAATCTTTTCAAATTTTGACGGGTCGCCATTTGAGTCAGATCGTGGTCAGATCGTAGAGAAGAAAGATGGCGCTTTCAAGTAAACATTGAGCTTCGTATCATTATTCAATATTAATTTACCACCTTTGATTATACTATTAATATACAGTGATATCGGTACATAGCAAACCGATTACGTTGTGGTATTGTTATCAAGTGAAAAAACACAGTGTTAGCAAATATATTGTGATATCAATATGTGACTTTCTAAAGATCACCAAAACAGTGAAATACTCTCAAAAAATCATCTTGTGCCGAGATAATTATAAGAATCAGTGAAAACAGTAAAAATAAACACCAGTGCCATTCATAAACATTGACTAAATCAACAATAAATCGCATCCGATACACAAAGACATAACGGGATTATAACCGACAAGTGACACTAGCGCGTCTAATTGGAACTAGCAGGCCATACAACACCTAGGGAAGGACAGTCCTACTACCGAAAGTTCATCATTACGGTATGTGATACAACGCCCTGATCATAGATGTCGCTACGCTTGTAAGTGCCGATCGCCGAAGCTATTAAGAAATTTTGCAGCTCTCTGTAACATCTACGATGGCGTATGCGTAGCACACGCGCCTCAAACCCGAGAGTCCCAGGTTCGATTCCCGCCCAAGAAATTTTGAGATTAACATTTTGTCATCTGTAAGAAGCAATGGCAGCTAATGACGCCTCACTCAACCACTACGTAAATACACAAAGGAGGAAGAACTTACGAACAAGCATGAGTATGAGTACGCTCGACTTATCCCACAAAAGTACGTTCCACAACTCCACACTTCTTGATAACTCGGTGAGTACTAGCTTACCAAACGTGTCAATGAGCGACACATCAGGTACAACAGAGCTGAAAAACCAAGTACAGCAATTAAAAATAGATTTAGATATCGCAAATGAAGAAATTTCAAACTTAATAATGGAGCTCTCTAACCAGAAACTTCAAAACGAACAACTCAAAAAGAAGATCGAGGCATTTAAAAAAGTTACCAGCACAGATCTACTTAATGGAAACACAAACACACCGAGAAGGTCCTCAATGCCTTTTCCGTTCAAACCAACCTTCAGAACTATAGTCAAACCAATACAGTCGAGTTTAACACGTGGTCTCAATAAACAATATTCACAGCCCGTATGAAGAGAACTTGAGAAATTATTCGAAGAGCTGACAGAAGGGAATGCACATCAAATCAAAACTCAGGAAAAGACAGAAAATATGATATTTAAAACACACACAACACAGAATAGGCGAACCAATGATATCACGGCCAAACCTGCAAAAAAAAAAGATATTTATTTTAGCAGATCAACAAGGACGGGACCTTCGAGGTCTTCTACAAGAACTGGTTGGGCAAAAGTACCTGGTTACCTGCTTCAGTAAACCAGGAGCAGCACTAGAAGATGTTTTAAAATCTGAAAGAGAAGAAGTTTTGAAAATGACCAAAGAAGACTTCGTAGTAGTACTTGGAGGGACGAATGACACGAATCCCTACAGATTCCAATTCGTACTTCAATGTTGGATAAATGTGGCTAGCAAAACAAACATTATTACATGTGAAGTTCCGTACAATAGGTATTTAAACAAGAGGAAGTTGAACCATGAAATGAAGTTCATAAGTAGTCAACACGGAAACATTTCATTTGTCCATACTAATACGAACTATCGTCAATATGGGACAAGCCAAAACATGTTAGAATATAAATTGTTTAAATCAATATCAAGAGAAATACAGAGAGTAGGGTCCAAAGATGAATTGACAACAGTAAATGTAATTTTAAATTGTAACACAAAATCAGACCAGTCGACGCAGACAGTGGAGACAGTTGTAAATATTAATGATAATGTACAAATTAATGATGAGGTAAATGTCAATAATGAGGTAGTTGAAAGAGTTGATGAATGTTATAACGGAAATTATGATGAAAGGGACAGAATTGTATGCAGACAAAATGATTATAATAAGGATGTTTTTCGTTTATAATAGTATATTTATAATGCATCAAAATATAAACGGCTTGATTTCAAAATCAGATGAGTTAATGGCTCATCTTGAAGAATTAAGAAGTATCGGTAAAGATGTTGACGTTATATGTGTAACAGAGCATAACATGATAGAAAGTGACTGTAATCAACTAACCATCCCCAACTTCAAACTAGCTTCCTGCTTTAGTAGAAATCAACGTAATGGTGGATCATGCGTACTGCTAAAAGACATCCATGATTTTAAAGAATTATCTGAATTGAAGTTTAACGTGCCGAATGTACTCGAATGCAGTGGTATCGAAATATCTGAACATAAAATTCTTGTCATATGCATCTATAGAGTGCCTTTATATGATGTGACAATTTGAGCTTCCAAATGTGAGTATGCAAAACCTATATTATCTCGTGTAAAACAACAGTGAGATGTAAAAATATCAATGAAAATAAACTTCCCCGACGGTTCATTATCCAAGATTGCCGTAAACATTGGGTTTAGATCAAAACTAGGCACTAAAATAATATAAATAAACAAATCCATTTGTAGGTTACACTAGTGATATGAAAAACATTGTCGATGAAATGTTCGTCACAGTTGTAATATTGTCATTTATCGACACAGTAGTTAATCGTCACAGTACTATACATATACATTGTTTTTCTGTTCAAGTTTTCCCAAAACCGAAATCCGGACGCAATGGTTTGCCGCTATTATCAGAAATGATAAGCAGCACAATAAAAACTGGAAACTGTGATCAAGACACTTTAGACCCGAGGGCTTCTTGCGAGGGAACTTATTGTGCGCATGACTCAAGGAAAATGCAGTGCCTATTTTAAATTTACCTAATGCTGTTGTGTTTTTTTTTTTGTTTAAATAGCTCATTATGAAAATCAATGAAAAAAATATATTAAAAATATTTTTCTGTAGTAGCAGCGCTTGTATTTAATTAATTTAAAAAACGATTGGATGACATTTACAAAAAATGGATGTGCGATCCCTTACAATTTGTTTTACCAAGCGTCGAGCAAGCTCCGTTTTGTTGTGTTTTATTGGTCAAGGTTTTAGGTACATATTAAATATGACTAATGTAAGTAAACCTTTTTTGACGCCCTAAATAAGTCACTTTAGGAGCGTCTTCAGGACCTCACACGACACTGGCCCAACTAGTGAGCACAAAAACGGCTCCCCCATTTCATTATTATTTAGTGTAACATTTTTATTTTGTCTACATTTCTATCGACATCGATGGAGCGGCATCCCTAGTGGCCAGCGTATGACAGAAGGGGTAGTACGCACTATGGAAACGCTTTGCTGATAAACGTAATGCCGTCTCTTTTTTTTCACTGGAAGTTTGGTTAATGAAAGCTGGACAGCATTACCGTAGGAATATTTGTGATTGCGTGCTACAGTGGATTTTCGTGTGCGTCTGAAGCGCCGAGATATACCTCGGTTCCTATCCTTTAAATCAACCTACCCCAAATTCCAAAACTATCCTTGGGTCGTTAGATAAGAACTTGTAGGTAATTCGATCTAAGTCTGAGTCTGGGCTTGGAGCGACCCTAATTTCCTTTTTCCTTCACCATAGGGTTCCTGGATTAGCTCTTAGGATATTCGCGAGTTAATCATCTCCTCATTCCCTTCGTGTAGCGAGTTTTGAAATTCCCACACACACAAGTCGTTAAACATACAAACACATTCAAATCATACACAACCAACTTCGAGTGGTGTCGATGATGGACGTGGTATAACACTAGGATTTTAGACTAGGCTAGACAGGAGTTTAGTTGAGGCTAAACCTAGGATGTCAAGGCATAGGGAGACTGTTTGATCGATGGGGTTCCGCGGATGAAAATAACAAATTCAGAACAAAGTATAAACGTTGTCAACTCAGATAACCTATCCTGTTGATATCTTTGACATTTGAGTGTTGTCGGGGACGCGCGAAGAGATCAAATTACAGTCTAAAGTTCATTGTTTAGGGACGGGTGGATAATTTTGCCTTGCCTTGGATCGTTTTGATTCAAGTTGCATCTTTAAATTAAATGTCAATTTCGCTGGAGATCTAACGTGTAGATTGTGTCACGCATTTATTTTGCTGGGCTCAGTCGAGGCGAGTTGAGGTTAACGAGATACTTAAATCGGTATTTTCTGAAGTACGTAACTCGTTGTGGAGAGGGTTAGATCTCCAAAAGCACTAAAGAAAACGTTTCGATAACATCCAGCTCGAATTGCGCTTCAATTGAGTTGAAGGTTTCAAAACGTTACGGACCTTTTGAGGAAACCGCTAGTTCAGACCCATTTCGGAAAATCAAATCGCAATTGTGTAAACCCGATCTATTTGGATCATTATTGCCGTGAACTAATTATATAATTGGAGCCACTAAAGCCGCTACTAGCGAGCACATGAAATATCATTGAGTACTCACGTCGTAACACTACGACGAATAACCATACGAGATCCCAAAAAAATATTATAAATTGTGGTCGACCACGCGAAAGAAGCTCCAAGCGCCCATATATACAAAAAATAAATGGTACCATTACACAAAATATAACAAAGATCGATCTGGCGCAAAACACCGCTAACTGATGCGAAATACCGGCTTGCGGGCATACATGCTTTCTCTGTTTAACTTGAAACTCTAACTTCCTGAAACAATCTTCCGTTCGACTATTGTACGCCTAACGAACTTTTCAACGAACGAGAAATTCAGACTTATCATTCTTGACTTGACATTTTTCACAGCTGAATCGGGACATCTAAATTGGGGGTAGATAGAATAGACGATCATAGCTTCTGATAGCGGTGGCTCGACCTTAGCTATTTATGCCGTTACAATATGGTGCTTATAAATCTACAATTGAGCTACACACATTGACTGTCATCCCCCATAGGTCTTCAGTGCTCTTA
Organism: Argyresthia goedartella; assembly: GCA_949825045.1. Classification (NCBI taxonomy): domain Eukaryota; kingdom Metazoa; phylum Arthropoda; class Insecta; order Lepidoptera; family Argyresthiidae; genus Argyresthia; species Argyresthia goedartella. The sequence goes on along the minus strand of OX463831.1, from coordinate 7,211,012 downwards.
ACTTTAATGTCTTTAAATTCTTAATAATATACTGGAGACTGACATGACTAAATTAAAATTAAATTCTGCAGGCGTCCACGTTTTCCTTTAGCAATGCAGCTGAAAAGGATGGTGAAGATTTTAGTGGTTCAGAAGTTTTGAAGGGTATATTAGTAAAAAAGTTCTCGAATTCCTGAGCTACTTCTGAATTTGCACTAATAATACTGCGATCTCTCTTAAGTGAAAAGTTATACTCGCGTGGCTTTGTACTACTTGTTTCGCTATTTATAACTTCATACGGTTTTATTTTATCGTTGGCAGATTAAATTTTACTACTCATAAAATTTGCTTTGTCTTTAAGACACACTATCTTGGAATATTTGGAGTAATCTTTGAGGTATTCTTTAAATCTGTCACTGTTTGTTTCTTTGTTCATAAAGCTCAAAAAGTTTATCTCTGCTAATCCGCAAACCTGTGGTCGCCCCATTGAACTTAAATCTAGTATTAATTTATTTTGTATCAATTTTGAATATAAACTTAAATTCGTCGCTTACCAAAGAAAAAAAGTCTTGATATAAATTAATCGGGTCGTTAAAATTATAATCGTGGACAGGCAATTTATCAAGTAGAACATTTTGGTACTTTTCCAACCGACTGATAGTGATGAGTCTGGTTTCTATTTTTATTTTCTGAATATGATTAAGGAATGAAAATTTAACACTTTCCACTCTATGATCTGATTGAAGCGAGTGAATAATACTTTTTTCTACAGGGTCACAATCACAGAACACATTATCAAGACAAATAACAGTAATTGAGGTAACTCGTGTTTTTTCGAAAAATACATTATTTAGATTTAATGATTTAAAAAGCCCTAATATCTTATTGCTTAATGAATCATCTTCTAGAATGTCTACATTGAAGTCTCCAACAACTATATTATTATTTTTTGGTTTTAGTAATAACTAATTTTAGAACATCTTCCATCACTAATTGTAAAGTAGAATAGTTTTGAGAATTGGATGGCCTATATACAAATACTATAATATGTCTGTCCAGCTCCAACTTTCACTATGAAATCAATTATTATTTCATACGCTAACAATGTAGCTTCGCGTTGTTTTGTCTTATTCGACAGGTACATAGTATCCTGAGTCAAAGTAAAGTTAGGCATAAATATATTCATGTCGAAATATAATACAGCATCACTATGATGATTGATGACACGTTATATTGTATAGGGGCGTGTTCATTCTATGCACGCATTTATTTTGTCGCTCAGATAAATTAGAACAATACATCACTGTTTCTAGTTCCCACGACATCGACAAAGGCTATCCTAGTGTGGGGCTAGAAGCAAGGTTTGTGCATGTATACCAGGTGCAACAGAAAGTTGTAATCATGTTTTATTAGGGACATCATTCTGATCAAATTTCACTAAGAAACCAACTTTATTTCGGAGACTGGATTCCCGTGACGAACGAACTTTTTCTATATAAATGACATACTCGTACATACATAATAGGTCTCTACAGGTGTGTAAGGAACCCTTTGTGCGCGAGTCCGACTCGCACTTGACCGTTTATTTAGACGTATGGTTTACGGCCCCGGGTTCACGACTTTGGGCGACTTGCACCAGCGTACTAAACGGTCAAATTGCGTATAGTCAAGCACGGCAAGGTTATTACCAGCCAGGTTCCCACGTTGTATTTCAGTTGTGTTTGAACTGTATTTCGATAGTCTGGTGCAAGTCGGCCTTCGATTTAGTTCAAATTTTAAATGTTATTTATTAGCGACCCCTACTAACAAGTGGCGAGCGTTCAGACGCTAGTAGACCACACGGTCTACTGGTCTCACGATTGCTCCTCACGCAGAAGATTAGGTTTTTTTTAAGGTTTAGATTCCTGGCCATTCAATTGTGGAATGCACTGCCCTGCACCATCAGGGACAGTCCTTCTCTTAACCCAGATATTACTACCGATCGTTAAAACGATCAATTTTGTTTCATAGGATTTGAACCGTATCTTAAAGTGTTAAAGTTCAAAATCGCGATCCAATTTTCAAAAATCCAGTAACATCTGGGTTGATATATTTCAAAGTCGCGTGAAGAAGCATTACCTTTCTCTTTAGAAATACGGGTAGTTTGTATGTATTTATTAGTATATATATATATATATATATATATATATATATATATATATATTTAAATATATATCCCTTTATATAGTATTTTTGTAAGCACTCATATATTTAGTTAATATTGTTTTATATTAGTTATTGATATTATATATTAGTTATTTAGATATGTACTAGGTAAATTATATTGTTGTACACAGGGTCTACCCCTGCTCAGCAATCGGCCTTTCCCATCCTAATTTGGTTTGCTAGAAGAGATCTCTTATTAGAGATAAGCTCGCCTTTGTACACTATTTTTATGTTAGTATTGTTGTCTATATATTAGTTGTGTTCAATAAAGAAATTATGAAAGGTTCGAATGCGGTGGAGATAATAATTAATCTAAGGTACGTTATGGGACGTTTCGTGTTTCAGATGACACATTAAGCTGTAGGTCCCGGCTACTATCGCTATTGGTAGTGGAGCCAGTTTGGTGGAGAATGGCTTAATTAAGCTCTAATCCGGGTAAAGGCCCCTCGGTGTAGACATTAATGCTACATTTGTTAGTACAGTACGGTTACTTTAACTTAACTCCTCGTTTTTAGTCGCTGAAAGTGAGCAAGGTATCCTGGAAACTTAAAATTTGGCGCAAAAGTGTATCTTGTGAAAAAATCTGAAAACAGTTAATTGATCTTCTATATAAAAAAACACTTATTTTTTAACCAAATTATCCAGATTCTGTCCGACTCTCAAACCTAGATTCCGGGCTCAAAACGTTGAAACATCCACGGATGTATCTAGTCAAAAACCGAGGGTAGTTGGGACTGGTCGCGAATTTGAACACTATGCCATGGTAATACAATTTATAACCTATAATGTCAACACTAGAAGTAGAAATAAACTAGCTATACCTACTACTAGGCTCCATAAGGTTAATGTATCTTTTAAAGGGCAATGTATTCGCTTTTACCACTAAATCCCAACTGAGTTACAAGAATTGTCTGTAAATAAATTTAAAAATTTTGTTAAAAATCACTAATGTGAAAAGGCTTACTACAAAATATCAGATTATGTAGAAGACAAGAAAGCTTGGGACGGTGTTTGCGCCAATTCTGTAAAAAATAACGTATAAAGCTGGAGGTTTCTAGTCGCCTCTTTGGCTCCAGCATCTAAAACATTGAGGTGACGGAATTCAAATTGAGTTCTATATTTCCCAATATCTTATATATGTGTAAGTTTAAGATTTGACATTCTCCAAATGTAACTTATGTGTTTCTTATGGAAATAAACTCTTTTTGAATTTTGTATTTTTGAATATAGTGGAAAAGTGGCGTTGGAGGAGTGGAGAAGTGACGTCATTGTTTTTGGGTCCTACGACTCCAGGGAAGAATATTGTAATTCAATCCAATCCAATGCAATTAGGAGAGTTCTGAGAGTTAATTGAATACAAAAACAAAGCTTACAAAAAGCTCAGTAGAGGGCGTGAGAGAATTTGCGTTTGTTCTCTGCGGTCCGGAATTATGAAAATGTGTTAGCGGCTTAGCGCGAGCTTGAAAAGTCACGGTCAATTTTCACTCTTTGGCGACTGTGGTTGTGTCTCTACCTACCATGCGAGAGGTCCCCGGTTCGATCCCCGGCTGGTGACAAAGAAATGAAATCCCCAGGTCTTGGGTATTTATATGTAGGTGATCCTATTTCCCACGACACGGGGTTTCCCCCTCGGGCACACTTGGGTACTGTAGTACCCAAGTACCCGTTATAGGTTCAAACCGCGACTCCTAAAAAAAAGCAAAAAAAACGAAGGGTATATAAATGTTTTTTTTCGTAGATAGCAGCGCGCGGCCTATTCAACTGCCGTAAACTCAACGACGCCATCTGGTGAGCTTGTTTGATAACTGTGATCTCGGAAAACCCCTAATTGGTTTATTTTATGGGGGCGTGACTATCCATTTGCCAGCCCTTATTGCCTATTTACATAAGCGTCCATGTAAATAGGCAAAAATAATGCACATTGACATTGCCAGAGGCAATTATAATGGAGAGCGACATCTTCGGGAGTAAAGTAAAAGGCTTGAGATGCGCGCAAATACCAGACTATACTAGACTCGACTAATTTATTAAAGGGAATCCTAGCTTATATACTAGGTTGGTACATGTTATTAATGACGTGCATAAGAAATAGTGCGTGATGAATATAAATATACCTTATCTGTGACGGTCGTCAACTTATCTTAACATTACGTGAAAATATGACTAACATAGTCGACCGGCACAGATACTCCCCCCTTTAGGGAAAAAAATAAATGAATGTTCTAATAACAATGGAAAAAATCTAAGTTAGATAACATAACAAACTTATATCAACTGCAATAATAACTAGTAGTATTTTAATAAACATAAAACCAGATCTTAATTGTGCATACTTTAACTTTATCTATTTTTATATATAAGGAAAGTCATTGTTAAATAAAACTAGATAGTAATAGCGCATACTTCAACTTAAAAGGTAAATCTTACACGAATTAAAAAATAAAGGAACTACGGTTATGTGAATTCTACATAAGTTTAAAGAATTACTTAATATTTACCTACAGGCGAGTCTTGTGTCTGGCCGCACACTACATAAAATAAACTAAAAACTGGAAAACAGAAAAACACTAGGAATATGGGGCTTCACGGTTAGTAAACTAACCTAACCTATAACTGGAAAAGTTCCGCAGGAGAGTCGTCTGATGCTGCAGCCGCCTATGTTTTTCAGGAATCGATGAGTCAATTTACATCGCACGTCGTTGAAGTTGTAATCACTATTTGTTTATAATTGCAACTGTACCTACACAAGGATGATTGTGCTGAATCAGCGTCAGCATTAAATCTGTAACCTTGGCTGTAGGCAGTCAATGATCTCGTACGTCATGTGTACGTGCGTGCTCTTCACTCATGAGTGAATATTAAGTTGTCGATTGATGAAATTTATGTGCCTAAAAACCTTGGGATTTGGCAATATAGGGCACATCTTGTACACCAATCATTTATATATATATATATATATATATATATAAATGATTGGTGTACAAGATGTATATATATATATATATATTAAGTTGTCGATTGATGAAATTTATGTGCCTAAAAACCTTGGGATTTGGCAATATAGGGCAAATCTTGTACACCAATCGTTTATATATATATATATATATATATATATATATATATATATATATCTCTCTCACTCTCTTCAGTGATTTGATTATTCTTCGTGCGATGTTCTTCCTGGATTTGGCAATATAGGGCACATCTTGTACACCAATAGTTTATATATATATATATATATATATATATATATATATATATATTATGTTATCGATTGATGAAATTTATGTGCCTAAAAACCTTGGGATTTGGCAATATAGGGCACATCTTGTACACCAATCGTTTTTATATATATATATATATATATATATATATATATATATATATCTCTCTCTCTTCAGTGATTTGATTATTCTTCGTGCGATGTTCTTCCTGGATGATTTCAATATTTGTTGAATTAGGTATATAGATGATGTTTCAATACTCTTCTGGGGGCTGGAACGGCTTCCTATGTCTTGAACTTGAAAAGCTGCTTGCTGTGAATGAATTTGCCGACGCGTTCGTTTCTGCTGGTTCGAGCTCCATTTTGATAAATCAGCAGTCGGCTGACTATCGGTTAATTTTTCTTGCGGTATCTTGAGTTCGATGCGGGAAATCTTCAGTTGAAATTATTTATCTTCTGGTCCGTTTTCAAATCTGGTCCGGTTATGGCTTGATTGATGTCGTCTTGGTTGCCGAAGTCAGGGCTCGGCGATCTTGGACGAAGTGCTTCTTGCTTGCACTTCTAAGGTAGCAGCACACGGAGCTTTCTTCGCGGCTGGGTCCATGCTGCTATTACCGAAGGTTGCTGATGTTCAGAAGTCGGGTCACCACTTTGCCAGAGGCAGTTATAATGGAGAGCGACATCTTCGGGAGTAAAGTAAAAAGCTTGAGATGCGCGCAAATACCAGACTATACTAGACTCGACTAATTTATTATAGGGAATCCTAGCTTATATACTAGGTTGGTACATGTTATTAATGACGTGCATAAGACACAGTGCGTGATGAATATAAATATACCTTATCTGTGACGGTCGTCAACTTATCTTAACATTACGTGAAAATATGACTGACATAGTCGACCGGCACAGACAATGACGACCCGAATGGCCGAGTCGGCAGTGACCTTGCCTACGATGCCAAGGGCCCCGGATTCGAGTCCCGGTGCAGGCAAATATTTGTTTGATGAGAACGGATGTTTGTACCCTAGTCATGGTTGTTTATCTATCTAAGTATTATATTTATCTATATAAGTATGCCTATCGCTGTCTCGTACCCAAGATACAGGGAATCCTAGTTTGGGGCTAATTCAATGTATGTAAATAGTGCCCAAGGTATTATTGTTTATATTATTATTATAAACACTTAGTTATTCATGGAGAAAAAAAATAAAAAATTTGAACTGAGAAAAGGCTTTACCTTACAATAATGTTTTGTTTCATATGCAAATGTTACCGCCGTTGTTTAGCGCCAATAATAAAGATAAGAACAGAAACGTGGTAATACTCTAATGGGCTGTTCCACAGTTAATTTTATGGTATGGATAAACTCTTTCTGCCAGGTGGAACGTGTTTTCCACGTACAATATGGACGATTTATCTGGCTGATATGATAAGGTTTATCCGTAACATAACATAACTTGTGAAACACGCCCTAAGTATCCTTCAAATAACAGTAATTCTTATGTCTCGGTCAAAATTATCAACACTCAATAGACAGACGTCACGATTTTTCACATACGGTTGACGAACGACACTTGCGTATAGCCAGCAATTACATTTTCCGTTTTGTATGATAGCGGCTAAACATTGTAACTGACCAGTGAAAGCAAGATTTTGAGTGTCTGTCAAAACTTTGAGTGGTCGTTTGTGCATCCGAACTAAGGCCCAGGCCACACAGAAAGACGTATGACGCGGACGCGTTGCAGACAGGGCGCAGCATTTTTTTTTTGTTGGAGGGGAAAAAAATGGGATTACCTATGCCCAGGAGTCAGACCTCCCTGCTATATCCGGGATCAGCATATATATATATATATATATATATAGCATCAGCTCGTGTAGTAGACGGACTACAAATAACCCCTTATATATTACCGTTATCTATGTTTGATTTGACGACCCGAATGGCCGAGTCGGCAGTGACCCTGCCTACGAAGTCAAGGGTCCCGGGTTCGAGTCCCGGTGGGGGCAAATATTTGTTTGATGAGAACGGATGTTTGTACCCTAGTCATGGTTGTTTATGTATCTAAGTATAATATTTATCTACATAAGTATGTGTATCGTTGTCTAGTACCCAAGATACAGGGAATCCTAGTTTGGGGCTAGATCAATGTGTGTCAATAGTGTCCAAGGTATTATTATTATTATTATTATTTTACTGTGAGCCATGGTAACTGTGAGCCATGGGGGCGCAGGCGGGGCGCCGACGCTACTTGTTAAGACCTACAGAAAAGACGGGGCACGAATAATACAGGATCTTGAGGACAACACCCCCCCGATCCCCACGCCCCGACCGCACCACCAGGTCGCGTCCAAGCTTCATCTGCGTTGTGTCTGTGCCCCGTCTGTTCTTAACCGCGACAATTCTATAGATTTTTTATGAAAAAAAAAATAAAAGATGCAATGTCTGCGGCGTGTCCGCGTCTTATGGGTTTTCTGTGTGGCTTGGGCCTAAAAGGACTACTAGCTGATTTACAGTGATATAAACATCACGCACAAGGAAAATTAAATAAACATTAAATTATTTATTTCCGTTAACCTTTTACGATGCCCAACAATAACGTATAGTATAATTATACGACTACAAAGGTATTGTATTAGTCATAATGTTGTATTAGTCATAATGTTGCGTAAAACAAACATCAATCAATTTGATATGCCGTTGGTGTAAACACACATAACCACTCGTTTGTAGGAAGATCAAAAAATGACCCGCGTATTTGAACCTTGCTTTGCTTGGTAATAAAGTTCAAAACCTATGAAAAATAATCAACAGACATTGAACTCAAACAATATGTGATGAGGGTGTATTGTAATGAATTGATGGGTATAACCATTCCCCAAAATATGGTCACCTAATTAAATGACATTCTGTATATTAATAAACAGTCCTAATCTGAATATCTTTAAAAGTCGTGTGAAGGAGCATAACCTCTCCCTTCAGAGTTATAGGCAGTATGCATGTAAGTATGTATTAGTATAGTGTATAAAATAGTATTTGTAGTATATTATAAGTATTTAGTATATTATTATAGTTATTATTTAATTTATTTAATTTATTATATTATATATTGTACACATAGGTCTACCCCTGCTCAACCATCAACTTTTCCCTTGTTTGCCTGGTTTGCTGGAAGAGATCTCTTATTAGAGATAAGCTCGCCTTTGTACACTTTTTTGTGTAACTCTTGTTTTTTGTATGATTTGTGTGCAATAAAGAAATTATGATTATGAAATAATAATAATAATATTAATACCTTGGACACTTTTTACACACATTGATCTTGCCCCAAACTAGTATTCCCTGTATCTTGTGTACTAGACAATGATACACATACTTATATAGACAAATATAATTCTAAATCTGCGATTTTTTATTTGAGGCCAGAAATTTAAACAAACAACCGTTATTTTCTAGAACAAAACCGTTGACTTTGACATCCATATTATACTTTTTGTACTGGAAAATGACAGTTGTTTGTGTACATTTCTGGCCTAAAATTAAAAATCCTAGTTTAGATAGATAAACACAACCATGACTAGGGTACAAAAAACTATTCTCATCAAACAAATATGCAACCCACCACCGGGACTCGAACCCGGGACCCCTGGTTTCTTAGGCAGGGTCACTGCCGACTCGGCCTTCCGGGTACTTGCAATGTATAACAAAATTCGCCTACCCCTGATTACATGTTGCTATCATTGTCCAAAATATGGCTAGCAAATCAAAGGTCATCCTGCATAGTCCGTTCACTATTCTCAGATTTTGTCGACTTATTTTTAATCTCTCACCGACCCTGTTTGAGGCATCGCGATTTCCAACCTCATGCCATGGTAATATAATTCTAAATCTATAACGGGAAAATGTCTTGCCGGCAAGGCATAGGTCGGTGTGTTGTTAAGACATCTATGCCGGTCTCTAGTTAAAGAATATTCTTACTAATAGCATCACCTATTAAACAATAGTATGTTTTCCTTGAATGTGAGCGCGCTTGTAGGCACAGGTACCAACCTTTACAGGCTGTTGCATAAATGGTAGAGGAATCTCATGAGGTTATTGTCGTCGCTATGAAATAAACGCGGTAAATGGCAACACTTTGGTAAACAAAACAAATGGAATCATATCTATTTAGGTAGACGTATTTATGATATATTATAGTTTGTATACGTGCATGTTGGTATATTGTTTTTTATATAGTTGAGGTATACTAGGTTGACGACCTCTGTGGCGTTGTGGTTGTGGCTCTGCCTACCATGGAGAGGTCCCAGGTTCGATCCCCGGCTAGGGATATAAAAAAAAAACTCCAGATCTTGGATGTTTATATGTCTTTGACGTCGCTGTTTCAATTTCCCACGACACGGGGTATCCTTGTGTGAGGCCAGAAGCAACGTAAATGTTTATGTTTATGTTTGTGTATTTTATTTATTATTTATATGTTATTTCTACATATTTATACAGTTGTATTGCGCACTAGGACTGTTCTGTTGCATAAACTCTCCTGTCATGCCTAGGTTCCCTGGAAGAAATCTCTCTAAATAGAAATAAGCTCGTCTTTGCTTATAACATTTCTTGTAACTGTCTGTACCTTTATATTTCGTTTGTGCAATAAAGAGTATGAATACGAAATGGCTAAGTAACTTAACCTTCAGGGTTCCGTTCCCGAAGGGTGCCAAACGGGACCCTATTGCTAAGCATCCTCTGTCCGTCTGTCCGTCCGTCTGTCACCGGGCTCTACCGGATCAACCGAAATAGGTGGTGAGCTGAAATTTTCACAGATGGTGTATTTTTATTGCCGCTATAACAACAAATATGGAAACATACGAGTTTGTAAGAATGAAAAGTAGCACCCATATAAGATACTATTTGCATGCCGATTTTCTCAGCCATTTTGTTTTATTTGTTTATCGGTGAACTGAACTGGACTCTCCCGATCTTTTCGGAAAAGATATATAATTACGGGTATCGAGTTTTGTGCTTAGTTATTTGTCTATATACGATTAATAACTGCTTATTCGAATTATAATAAACAATATTCAGTTTTTCATCATATTTGATTTTATTTCTGTAAATAAGTTATTCAATTTATAACCAGTTCCGGTTTCAAGGAGCAAAGAGTTTCATTAACGTTCAATACCTACATACAACATACACAAATCTTATTTTCAATGTTTCGATGTAAGGTCTGTATTTAATATGTTATTATTTTATTATATATATTTTACATTTTTCCGTGTACAATGGGATAAGAGTTACGTTTATTTAGGTATGCAACGCTTCTCTTGCGGGTCCGACGTCCTACTCGACCTTTTCCGGGTTTATTAACCTAGTTTAAGGTTTAGTTAATATATATTGTTAATGTAGGTCAAAATAGTTAAGTATTGTAAAAATAAACATACAGTTATTGCGCGAAAAACTTTTGGCGGGAACCCAAAAACTATTTCCCCCCGAAAGCGTGCACAAAATGGACGACGAATACCGTAAGTTTTTCACGCGCAAATCGTTTGGATACGCTTTTGTGTATTAAAATGTTGTGCAGTATGTGTTTTGATTGTTTCCAGTTTTGCTTATGCCTACTTATAACCTAACCTATAAGTGGGATTATATGTATAGTATTAATAATAATATTGCTGTTGACAAAAGTAAGCGCAAATGAACCTCTGTCACCCCGTACGGAATAAGAGGTGACGCTGTGTTTGATTGAGTGTTAAATCCAAACCTAATTACAGTTACAACAAGGGGTTTGTCCAGAGTAGCAGCTGTAGAGATATTAAGGTTTCCTCACTCGTTATGTTTAAAATAATTGACCAAGTTAAAAACTTAAAAAAAAAAACTACTTCAAGGACCATTTCTTCCTACCCGGTCTCGGGGTGCTAATGTCGCCTGTATATACGACAACAAAATTAAAATATAATCAAGTTAAAATGATAGATTTTCTGTCAGTGAATTCCACACTTATTGACCGAGCGAGCGAAGCGACGAAGCGTCTCCGTTTCAGGATTGGGTAAAAATGCTTTCGTATGTTTGTTTGTCTGTCTGTTCACCCCTACAGGTCGCATTTTTGAACCGACTCCCGTGAAATTTTGTGAGCAGGTTGGATAATTAAATGTTTTTTTTGTCGATTCAGTTTTTTAATTTTTTTTTAAATGGCGGAGATATGGCGTTTTCAAATTTTAAAACTCGCTACAATCCAAACAGCTCAACGGATATTAACAAATGAGGTGTCGTTAGACTCGTGGAGACCGTGAAAGTGACACAGACTATATAATTTTAGTAAAAAGTCAGTAGATTGTATTTTAGATAACAAAATGTAACTTTACAAAGTTATTGGTGCGGCTATTTTCATACTCCATGTACGTAACCAGGAACATTCATAAGATTGTATGAGTTATTATAACAGGCCATTGTACATTAAACAAACACTTGAAATTTATAGGTGCAACCGACAGCCCCCGTAACCAAGTGCATTCATAAGTTTGTATGTTAGCAGTTCAGCTTTCCACCGACATGCTCGCGGGGTCTACAGCTCACAGAGCCACTGGTCACACGATGGTATTCGATTTCTTTAACCTTACCACTCGTCACTTCTCGGCTTTAATTTTAATTTTATCGTAAATCGATTAACTGTTTTCCGAAATTTCCCTTAAAATATAAACTTATATTAAGTATACCATTTCACAAGTAATCTTCATGATACACCTCTGTGCCGAATTTCAAGTCAGACCTGGCAAAGACTAGTTAAGTCTGATGGCTACCAACAAGTTTGGAAGATCGAAAGCGTACAATGACCGCAAACACCACTGAAAAAAAGAAAAGAATCATATTTTTCCCATCTATCGCCGTGGCCGTGCAGATACGAAGATTTCGATGTTTTCTGTCGCGTAAGAAGGTTTGTATAACGTCACAGACCTATAATAAACGTTCTCTGTGGCTTATACAATAGTTCGCTTACCGGGAGGAAAAGGCAAGCCTGAAGCATCGATGCCTCATTAAATTCGCGCGTTTTCAGCAGCACTGGAGTTTTTCCCGCGCTTTCCGAGCCAAGCTCAGCCGGGCAGCCCAGTTGCTCTCGAACCTGCAAGCGGCACGGGCGTGTCTCTGCGCTCGTCGTATGCTCATAGCGTAAAATTAAGAATCATCATCTCGCGCGTGTATATTTGCTGTGGCACTATTTTTATCACTGCCTCTAATTTTGAAGTAGTTTGTATGAGTGTCGCGCGTCTCAGCGCGTTTTAGCTTTTTTTATAAGTGTTTTTTTTTTGTGGAGTGATGTGTGAGTGTGTCGAGAAATAGAGATTTGTGCCCTCTTTTTTGGAATGGAGTTTTTTATTAGTGAAGTGATGACGCTTTAATCGATGCATTTGCGGAATGGATTGGATGGCTGATTGGTCGTAGAGGTACGTATGAAATCATTTAACCTAATTGTTATGTGCAGCGAATAAAGTACCTACTCAGTATACGTATCTAGTTGTGTAGTTACTTTGTAAGACATCTACATACCTCAGTCTGATTATATTCGTTCAGTCGGCGAATTCGGCTGAAAGAAATCACCATGAAAAGAAGCAGAAATTCTGAAAAGGATGCGTAAAAAAAGTAATTTATGCTGATTAGTCAATTTGTCTTTATGAAGTTAATTTCGACGTTTTCATGGTTTTGATGACCTGAAAAGTTTTTTCTGACAAAGAGGCGGATTTCGGCTCGTGGTAATTTATCTTGCTAGGTATTTTTTGTGATTTGTGTTTTAAGTACGGTCTACCTAATTGTTGTTACATTGCACGGGGTTACATTGTAACTATCTTCCTATCTTAATAAGCAGCTCTATATGAAATTGGCATTAGCGTCACTCCATTTCCCACCTGGGTTGGCAGAGATTTTCGTTTAAACATAAACATTAAAAATATTTCTATACAGGCACATACATCAGAAACAGCGACATCGCACACATATAAACATCCAAGACCTGGGGATTTTTTTTTTCATCCCTAGCCGGGGATCGAACCCAGCGCCCAGCAGAGCCACAACCACAGCGCCACAGAGTTCGTGGCATGGCAACTATTGTTTAGAAAATACCGTTTGACAGACAACATAGTCGGTATTTATTACGTATTTCTCCTTAAAGGGTCATAGGTAGAAGCAGAGTCCTTCCCGAGTTTGGACAGATTTAAATACCTACTCAATTTACGTCGCAGGGACCTTCGCGGCAACTTCGGGGAATGATCGTTTGTAATCTTGAAAATGTTTTCTATCTAACCCAGTGCCGAACTCTGAATTGAAGGGCTTTAGGGTTTTTCTTACATTTTGTGTGCCGATGTGGTTTTGTGATACGGGTCGCACGTAACGTACCTACCTAGGTAGGATAATATGAAATTGTCCCGTGGATTGCAATCTTTACGAGATACGCTCGCCTTTTTATATAGTATATTTTTTTAGAATGCAATGAAAAACACTAATTTCGTTCAGTTGAAAGAAGTCAAAGTCATAGTTTTTTATTACTGTAGATATTTCCATATCATTAGCAAATGTAATTTTTTGCCTCTTCTCTAGATTGCGCCACTGTGGGAGAAGAAGGGCGTAGAAACTCCCACAGATTGATTTTTAGATCTCTTTTAAAATTGGTTGTGCTTAACTATATGACAAATATGAAACATTTAATTATTATGATTACTAAGCAGGAATAAATAATTACAAAATTATTGACAGCAAGGTCTGTGTTGAGCTAGATTAACCCCATACAGTCCCATCATTTAAGTAATCTTGAACATTGTAATATCCCTCTTTCAACAAAGTAGCTTTAACATGCTTTTTAAATTGCTCAAATCGCAATTTCAAAATCTCCTGAGGTATCTTATTGTAGTAGAGAATGCACTGACCCTTGAAAGAATTGCTAACATTCGCGAGACAGGGGCGCAACTAATCTGTGATTATCTCTTAGGTAAACAAAACAGCTATCATATAAGTTTGGAAAATGTTGTAAAGTTCTTGAGTAAGTACATACAATATAATTTCGAAAATAAATTGACTTGCTACAGTTTGTATGTCAATTTTTAAAAAGCTTTCTTAAGGAGTCTGTTCGTTTTAAACTGTAAATTGTTCGAATAGGTCTTTTCTGTAAAATAAAAATAGTTTGAATGCGGATATTCAAATTGCTTTCCCCCACAACAAGATACCATAGGACATGACACTATGCAAGTAACTTTCCCTAACGTAGACGTTTTCCATCAAAACCTACGGCTCTGTGTCCCGCCCGGCACATTTCCACGCGAATTTAATTTCACATTTACTATTGACACAAACTTCCACAAAGCAGTATGTGAGGGACAAAACAAAGCCTCCTGACTTTGCCCTGGAACTAAGACTGATATAAGCTTGACATGACGGACTTTGACTCAGACGACAAGAAGACTTGTGTAATATCAGACTATTGGGAAATAAACCCGTCATCAGACATATGGTGTTCTTTATTTCCCAATAATCGAGTTATTTGTTATGATAATAACTTCGCTTGTTTACTTTAGACTGTCCAAAAAAAATAGGAACACATTTACTCTATTAAGTCTACTGCAGTGATGCGGATTTCGAAGTATGTCGGCAGTCATGTCATGCTGCCGTATGCCTAATTTCAGTGTCGTATAAATAAAACGACAGCTATCGTGTGGCAAACAAGTATTGTGATATAAGATTTATTAAGGCTTATGTTTAAACGATTACCAAAAACGCACCTATTTTACTACCAATAAATTCGAAATGACTGCCAGAATGGATGAATGTCCACCAAATTGTGTTTGGATAAATGATCACCAAACTTCTTTTTATGTTTTGTGTACTTAAGTTTATGTTTTAAGTATTTTTTGTTGTTCTTACATGTTCAACCTAACACGAAGGTAAAGGGGGCTTCGCTTCGCTCACCCCCTTTACCCTTCACCTAAGCTACCGCAGTATTTTTGTAGGAAAAAAATATTTTGGTGATCATTATATTTGTTGCCATTTAGGTCCTCTTTCTATTCGCCTCTTTCCCTCCAACATCTAAAACATTGAGGTGACGGAATTCTAATGCTATATTTCACTATACCTTATATATGTGTTAGTTTAAGATTAGACTCTCTCTCTCGACTACCCGAGAGGCCCTCCATTCTGTAAGTCACGTGTTCGACTCGGAAATGAATTATAAAATTAAATATTTATATATTCGGTGTTTTTCATGCCCACGCTATAAAAGTTATATATTATGTAGGTACTAAAGGGCTCGTAGCTCTATTCCTTCTAAGTGAAATCAATCCCGATAGCTTAATAAAATATGGTTTGAAGGCTATTCGCCAAGTTCAAAATGGCGCTGACGATCAGAACGCGATTATGTCACAAGAACATCGGCGAATTTTTATATCATATATCCAAAGCGTTCATGAACACCACCTGTGTCAAAGAAAATCTATTTTCTACATTAAAAATTTCGTAGTTAACCTTGGCTAGCGAAAGCGGTGAACCCAGTAATTTTTATTGCGGCAACACTGCCGAAAATTTCATTATGGTGTTCGTTGACATAGTCTTTCTTACCGCCGCCGATCCCAATAATATATCTCTATCCGTGATCTGTAGACTACGCGTTACCTTTGACAGTTGCGCTATGGGATTTATGTCAAATTTGACACTAGCAGTCTCAAATCTGCAGATTATGTACAAAAGATAGGTTATTGGGATCGACCGTTGTCTGTATACTTGCCCCCAGAACGTCATTCGTATGATAAACAACATTACAAACCATCTTTCATGATTTTTCAACAAATCTAAATATAACACGTAGTAAACCGCTAATTTGTGACTCGGACTGCACCATACAATAAAAAGTGGGTCAAGAGTAGTTCTACTTATTCTTTATAAGTAGTCTTAAAGGAGCTATCACACCGGAATTTGCTGTAAACTGATGATGAAAAAAATAAGAATAAATAAATATATGTAATTTAATTTCGACATATAGGTACCGAGCAATGGTCAATGTGTGGTCACGTGTGGTCAATTTTTACCTTGAAAGTGTAAGCATTCTGATATTTCTACGGATGTTTCGTGATAGGTTATGTTAACTTCTGGTATAATAGCTGCCATATCGTTCTAACTATAGCTGTCATATTCCGACCGCAGAATTTTGATTGTTTCGTTGTATTATACAGAATGACATTTAATTTAATAAGCAGACCATATTTTGGGGATTGTTAATAACCATCAATATGAACAACTTTCCCCAAGAAACATATGGCCGCAAAAGAGAAAAATATTTCGTCCCTCAGTACATTGACCCGATCAGCTGATAACAAATTATATCATTTCTCATAATGATGGGTACTATCATTCCCCAAAATAAGGACAGCTAATTAAATGTCATCTTGTCATCTTCATCATCAAATGTCGACCCGAATGGCCGAGTCGGCAGTGACTCTGCCTACGAAGCCAAGAGTCCCGGGTTCGAGTCCCGGTGGGGGCAATATTTGTTTGATGAGAACGGATGGTTGTACCCTAGTCATTGTTGTTTATCTATCTAAGTATAATATTTATCTATAAGTATTTTTATCGTTGTCTAGTACCCAAGATACAGGGAATCCTAGTTTGGGGCTAGATCAATGTGTGTAAATGGTGTCCAAGATATTATTAATATTATTATTATTATCTTGTGTAGTGGGTTAATTTGGTTCGATGCATGGTGGTTTGGTTTCGCTGTATTATATTAGAGTGTGTTGGTTTGGTTCATGAGATTTCTATTCTGAATAAATGCCCGCAGCAAATATGCCAATCCACTAATGAATAAATGTCTTTGTCTTATTAATTTCTGATCTATTATGGAGTAGGTATAAGCAGAGGCAATCGATGGAAATATTATAATGATGGCTAATTGTATAGCGTAGACCAGAAATTAAAGAAAACTAAACACAGAGCTGACTGACTAGTGGAGAGGAACTCACTAGAATAAGAAGAAGATGATGCCGATACTGATAGTTCGTAGAGCTACATATAGCTGCGCTCGCCCCCTCTGGTCTTCACCTAAGCTACCGCAGTGTTTGCCCTGGTATTTCATTTACAATTCAAGTTTAAGGCGATACCTCGTCCGTGCAAAGGTCCCCGTTACTCCAGGCGGAAAGACCCGCAGTGTGAGAGGGACGGAATCGGGAAAAAATGAAAAACTAAACCACAGCATAATTGTTTAAAAATAAACTATGCTATTTTGTTAAAAAGTTTTTTGAGGAGATTTTGTGAATACATAATATCTACATTTTGAACGCAGTTCCACAATGAAATTAGTTAGGATTTCAGAATTACAGGAAAAAATAATATAATTTAGAGGTGTTTTCGTAATTTAATTCTATCGACAAAATTTCATCCAATCGCGTTTTTGTTTTGGTGAAAATCTTAATCAAATACTCAATAAACGTTTACCCAAAAATCTAATCTGTAGATGACTTCATGGTGGAGTAAATGGATTCGAAAAAAAACCCCATTTTATTGTCGTAGCACCTTAAACCAGTTTACTATTTAACGGTTTTAACCGTTGGTTGATCAATTTACGCGTCATATAGTAAGCAGTACGCTACAGTTTACTATATGTCGATAGTTGACCAACTTACGAAAAAAAGCGTCAGTTAATCAAGTTTTGACTATCTTACGGTGACATATACACTGGTCAAGTAAAGTGTAAAGAAGACAGTGACAGTGGACAGAGCAGAACACCCTCCTAGAAGGGAGGTATACATCGATAGGAAAGAAGCGAGACACCTTGGCTTTCAAGTTGCCTGGCGTGTGGATCCAAATAGAATCGCTTTAAATTTTTGTGGCAAGTGCTTCCCCCGCGCGCCCGCTCAACCCCTAGCGCAACCACCCCCCGGGTTCCAAGACCACAACAGTGCAGTTTGTCAGTGAATATATAACTCACGAATATATATGGAACTGCAAATACTCGAACATAATACTAGGAATCATCAAAGAGCGAGTTGGTTTTGATACTCTAAAAAAATTAGATATAATTCACAAACTATTTCAAGTTCAAGCTACCATTTAGTAGTAATTTAATGCCTCTGATTTTATTTTAGCCAGGATTGCACTTTTCAGAACTGTATCTATTTTTTTACTACTTATTAATCTTTTCTGGATAACCAATTAAATAATTCCTCAATCATACGCATTAAATCACGATATTGCTTGCAATCTTCACTAGCTGGTTCGTTGAGTAACTAGCAATCAATTTGCGCTCCCATATTTGTTTTGGTGTATTCATTTAGTATAACACTTCTTCTTCTATTTGCTCCATAACAATCGAGAGAATTTTAAGCAAAATTGCAAGAATTTTTTGAAGTTGCGCGTCTAATTTAAATGAGAAATGCCTGTATGCAGTGTAAACAGCGACTCTCTGAAATTTGTCTGGTGCTCGCCACAATCCACTGTCCTTGGACGGAGTACAGAACATATTTGCACTAAAATGCACACTTGATAACGAAGAAATTAAAATATCAATTTTAATAAAATTACTATAGGTAACATTTTACTAAATTTGGAAACAAAATAATTGCGCTGAAAAGCACAGTTTTTAAGAGAGAGTATCGCAGAAATAAATACAATTAAATTGATTCGTAAATGATCGCAGTGCTAGACGTGTTATCGAGACAAATGTTGCATTTTCGGACTTTCATACAAACTTGCAACCCCTATTTTACCCGCTTAGGAGTAGAATAAAAAAAAAGCTGAGATATATGTTCATTAATTTTCAATCGTCATTTAAACACAAAATTTGATGATCCTTACTTCAAAACTTTAACATGTTACCCCCTTAGGGGTGGAATTTTTGACACCCGCCCTTATTCCTTGTCTACATTAGAAATTAAACCTGTATACAAAATTTCAGTTTCTAGGTTGTAGGTTTTGGGCTGGGCGTTGATGAGTCAGTGAGTGAGTCAGGCCTTCTCTTTATATATATACAGATGTCGCAGATCAGAAAGTAAAAACTAAACTAGTTGGTCACACGCTTTATAGGGTTGGTATATAACATAAATTGAAACAAAATAAATTGACACCTTGCAGGACTGCCCTTATGAACAAAAAATCAATCATGTAGGGCGATTGACATATGTAAATGTTACACATTCACTCATGATAAAAGTATATACATTCACTTATGATAAAAGTATATATAAAAGTATAGTCGGTGTTCGAAAACGTGCAAATTAATTAAATTGAAAAAAATAATTGAATGTATAAATATTGAAAGGAATATAGGTTTGTCAAGAGTTACTGAATCGAGGTACCAGGGCATACAACTGTCATATAAAAGTTGTAATAACACTCTGACAACGTAAAGCCAGATTCACTATCTCGTAAATAGCCGCATTAAAAGATACCTAACTAAAAAAGTTACATAATTCTGAGTTGAGGCGTTATTCTATTGGCCATCAACACTTTGCTATAAAAGAATATATTGTTTTTCGAGTTAGTAATGGGCAAATAACAGCGCGATTATGACACTAAAGCGGCAATTTATTTGAGCAGCAGACTGGGCATTCGGCGAAAAGAACTTCAATTTGGTGAGGCTTTATTGACGATTTTCGAACCCCCATGGTGAACCCCCATTTCATGAGATTTGGGTCGGCACATGTGAGATTTTTGAAATTTTGTAATTGGTAAATAAATCTTAATTTGCTTCATAATTTTACCAAATACTAGTATTTAGGATTGATGAGACCGTAATCTATAATCACAATTATCAAATACCATCATAAAGAAGAAAAAAAGGAAAATACTATAGTTACCTTTGTAAAGTCAAATGTAGGACTAGATTAGACTAGTATTTAATATATATTACTTCGTACTCTAGACATATTTTAGTCAACACAACCTTCATTTACTTTATTTAACCCAATTTTCTCGTAATTTTACACAGTTAAAAAATACGTGATATTTGCCGAAGTCTTATTGGAGTAAATGTATTGGAATAGTATTTTACATTCACCGTAACAGCTGTAGTACTCTTTGCGACTTCGTAGCCTACTTAACTGACTGTCAAGGAAATCATACATAAGCCAATACTCCCACGGGAAATGCTCAATTTTCTCAAATATAAATAGAACTGGCTAGATGTCTATAGTTCTTGCAAGACACTAATGCGCGCGGGTTTTATATTTGGCTGGGCGTTTGCAAGGTGAATAAATTGCAGTTTACTCAACAAAGCTGCTGTAGCTCTAAATGGCCATAGCTGCCTATTGGCTCGACCTTTGTAGCGTATTGTGAATGACCGTCTCATATTGGGCACATATGTGCCTCTTCCACCCCGGTTGCGAAAAAGCGAGACGCTAGCCAGAAGCTCGATTCAGTATCTTTGTACATATCCTGATTCCTTTAATATTCAAATCACAATCGCTTTAAATGACACCACGTTCTGATTGGTCTACGTCAATTTCGTCGTCGTCGTTGACAGCTTTCAAAGTATCGATTTGATAGCCTTTTCACCGATACAGCGCCGGTGTCCGAATAGAGAATATCACTAAGTCAATACTTGAGAATCAATATGTCCCGTTCTTTTTTGAGACGTCTGCAGATACTTAAGCACTTAATTTGATTGATTGATTGATTAATTTGATGAAATTCTTAATTGAGAAATCGGAGTACAGTAGCCTTATTTTGTGTCTCAGACATTTTGGAACTTTCATACGCAATTCGATTCTTGAGGGGTCGCGATTTCGAACAATTCAAAACCTATAAAAAGATTACGGGTACCTATTTCTTGTCCCCAAGTTGCTTTTTTTTAATTTAGAGGTCTAATTCGATTTTATTGCTGTGAAGTGTCCAAGACTCGTTATCAAAGTGGACTAAAAGTACAGTCTGGAATTAAGAACTGCTGAATAATTACGAAACGAAAACGTTAGCGAGCTGAACTGTCTGTGACTCAGAATAACTAGATAATTTCATCAGGATTCGCATACTTTTTAATGGTACCCGTAGGGTGTCAAACGGGACCCTATTACTAAGCCTCCGCTGTCATCCATTCGTCCGTCCGTCCATCTGTCACCAGACTGTATCTCATGAACCGTGATAGTAAGACAGTTGACATTTTCACAGATGATATATATCTGTTGCCGCTATGACTACAAATACACTAAAAACCAGAATAAGATAAATATTTAAGGGGGCTCCCATACAAAAATTCTTACAATACCACATACAAACTTATGAATGCACCTGGTCACGTACATGTTGAAAAGTAGTCGCACCAATAACTTTGTAAACAACATTTTCCTATGTAAAATCAAACTATTCACTCCACACCATCCCTACCATTATACGATGGTACGGAACCCTTTGTGTGCGAGTTCGACTCGCACTTGACCGGTTTTTTACTCCGGTATCGTTGATTTCAGGATAACTACCGCTTATGTATCATACTGACCATGTTGTCTCCCGAGCGAGAGATAGTGACAGCATTTGAGTGATCCTTAAACTTTGAGTTGTTTGGGCCTATGTTGCATGTGCAGTATTACACGAATAACCAGTATGTATGTACTCCTTGAGATCTAGTAATTTCTACGGAGTCCCTTTTAATTATAATAATAATAATAATAACTAGTGGCCCTGTGGGCACTAGACCTCGCTAACAGCTAACAGGGGGGACTGTGAACAAATTTATAGGTAAGTATTTTAGATTCAATCAAAATCAAGTAGTAAAGTAGCCGCACCAATAACTTTCTAAACTACATTTTGCGATTTAAAATAAAATCTATTGACTTTTCACTAAAATTGTTATAGTCTATTTCACTCACTCTCATGGTCTGTATAGATCCTCTTTACTAATCCGTCTCTTACTTCGAGGAGTGCAAACTTGGTATGTATTGAAAGTATTTCTTGGATTTTTAGAAAACAGGCGGCCGAAATGTAATTGTGTAGGTGTGTGTTGTGGTGTTTGGTGTGTATATTTTTAGAACCGGCTCATGAAGCCCTTTAATTTCACAACCCACACGATAGGTTTCAGAAAAAAAAAAAAAAAACATACAAAACATTAATGACGTCATAATTCCTCCCACCCCCCCCCCCCCCCCCAGGGCAAAATCGTGAAAAGCTCTCGACAAAAAAAACTTTTAATTCAAGGAACACGTGTGCCGAGTTTTGTGAGTATCGCTTGAAAACTGTGGCCCCTAGACCGGAACTGACAGACACGAGACTTAGAGACAGACGAAAGCAAAATCGGAATCCTATCTTGTCGACTCCATGTCGCCCTTCGCTCGCTCGGTCAATATTTTTTTTATTTGAACACGAGTGGTGTACATTGTGTATCTTAGATATAAGAACTTACATGGCAGGTGGTTTTATGTTAAAGTTAAAGCTTGAACACAATCATTTTGTACATGAACGTTACAAGATACATTATGACCACTAGCGATTAAACTAGGCCGAGGCTGAGACTTAATCGCTAATTCCTTCCATTTGGCTTTATGATAATGTTATTAATTTAGTATCGCCATCCGCGAATTCGACAAATGAATCAATCAGAACACGATTATTGAACGAGCGAACGAAGCGGCGAAGTGTCTCCGTTTCAGGATTGGGCAAAAATGCTTTCGTATGTCCGGATGTTCTCCACTTCAGGTCATATTTCTCAACTGATTCTCGTAAATTTTTGTGAGCGGTTTTGATAATTAATAGTAGCTTATGTGACTGCTGCATAATGGAGGGCATTAAACTCGAGAGTTTTATCTAACAGAAAAGAGCTCTTCGAGCAATTTTGTAATTTAAAACGCACAGAATCAGAAGGAGTTTTTTTTTTTTATTTGCGACCATATGTTTCTTGGGGAAAGTTGTTCACCATCATTTCCCAAAGTATTGATCGCTATTTTACAGTCACCTTATATATTGCCTAGGTATTATATAGAATACCAGTATTATACAGATTGCCAGTAACATTGGCAGTACTAATACTTCTAATGTCCTTGAGATACAGGTTACTTACCTGGTTTAGAAGTTTAGAAGGTTAGAAGTTCAAAATATATTAATGTCATCGTGTACATCTTCGATAACAACTTCGCTGTATTTAATGTTCAACTAGTAGGCTCGCCTAAGGATTATCCTTCGTGTAATTGACAGACGTCACCTAAACCCAGCAAATTCAGTTCATTCAATTTAGGCGTAACTTCAAGACGTGATAACTGTCATGAACATTATGTAATCATAAATAAGAGTCAAGTTTTATCAAACACACAAAATGATATGTAACTGTCATGCCTATTAGCATTTTGCGAGGCTTATTCTGAAATTGCTATTGTGGGAAAACAGCGTGTTATTTTCATTACTTTTTTTGTATTTTTTTTTTATTTTCCCGCGAGCTGGGCACGGGAAAGTGTTAGGCAGAAAATTATTTTACTTCATCTTAACAGTTATCATATTTTATTTTATTTATTTAAAAAACTTGTGTTTTTGTTTGCTCAAAATGACAAGACATTAAATTTATTTTATTTTAATGACTATTATACATGTGCCCAAGTTGTGTGGTACCAAGAAACCTATTTTCGTAACAGATGAAATAAAAATGTTAGGTCTCCTATAGTAACTTTTGATCAGCTGATCTGGTCAATGTCCATCTAACATTTCCCATGATGTAATTCTTATTAAAAAAAATACTCCATATTATTAATTATTATATTTCATGGAAAAATATATATCTTTTATCAATATGGCGGATGAAAAATCGGACGTACATTACACATACAAACTTATGGATGCACCAGGTTACGTACATGGAGTGTGAAAGTAACCGCACCAATAACTTTGTAAACAATATTTTGCTGTGTAAAATCCAAACTATTCACTCCACACCATCGCTTCCATTGAACGGTGGTACGGAACCCTTCGTGCGCGATTTAGACTCGCACTTGACCGGTTTTTATTATGTTATATCAGTCTCACAAAGGTTACGCAAATGATGAATAGACATATTAACATATTTACATGAATAGTTAGTTGGCCCATTTGAAAGGGTTAGCAAATTGTAAGACATCGATTTCGGTTATGCTTTTTAGGGTTCCATACCCAAAGGTTAAACGGGACCCTATTACTAAGACAACTCTGTCCGTCCGTCTGTCATCAGGCTGTATCTCATGAACCGTGATAGTTAGACGGTTGAAATTTAAACAGATGATATATTTCTGTTGCCACTATAACAACAAATACTATAAAATAGATTAAAATAAATATTTTAGGGGGCTCCCTTACAACAATTATTTCAATATCACATACAAACTTATTAATGCACCTGGTTACGTACATGGAGTGTTAAAGTAGCTACACCAATAACTTTGTAAACAACAATTTGCTATGTAAATTCTAAACTATTCTCTCTACACCATCCCTACCATTGCATGGTGGTACGGAACCCTTCGTGCGCGAGTTTGACTCGCACTTGACCGGTTTTATATGTTTTAAACCAGTTTCCTAGCCGAGAATCAAACCTGCTGTTGTAGAGCCCTGTCACCCTGCATTATTATATTACACTAAGCTATTAAGAATCAATTTCTAGGAAGCACTGTCATGACGTTTTATATTAAAAATTATTGGATATTTATTTTATTCTGCATTCGTTGTATTTTTTTAAGGTATTCTATTATATTAGGATAAACTATTCCGCTTCGTAAAGCTGGGACTTTTGGGTGAAGAAAGAAAAGAAACAGTAAGAAAACTCAAGCAAACCAAATACTTTTGCGAGTTTAGTAAGTAATAATCAATTATGTAACATTTGAGTATTCAAAAATATAAAAGTAATTTTATTTTTAAGCATTATTGTGATATAATGTGTAAGAATTTCAGTGTAAGGTCATTATGTAATTTGGTATAAGTTAAATGTGTTTATGGCTACAAAGATTAAGCTATTCCTATAACAATGTACGCATTTAGAAAATGGTAATTTTAGGTTGATGTTATTACGTAAGTTGGATAAAAGCTACAAAAACCTAGAATGAATTGATTGTAGTGAACTCCGCTACAACGAGTTTAAATTTTCATTTTGAACATTAACATTATTGTAAACTCAGAGAGCTCTGTGGTCTAATGGGTTTTACGCTTGTTTCTCACACAGGAGATGCAGGTTCGATTCCTGACAGTGTACCAATGAGATAATTCATTTATCTTAAGTACATTATACGTACGTTCTAACGGTGAAGGAAATAATCGTGAGGAAACCTTCATTACTCCATAGCTGCGGCGATGGGCTAGCCCCCTGTCACGCAAATGGTGTACTGAATAACTGGCTCAAAGTAGGCACAATTGTGCCTCTGCCACCCGTATTGGAAAAAGCGTGACGCTATGTATGTAGGTATGTAGACTCACTAAAATTGTTATTAAATTATAAAGCAGGATTTTTTATATTACAATGCTGGGGTAATTATACAGGGGTGCAATGCCGTCTCACACTGTTTAAATACGAAAAGAGTTAGCAAATAAGGACGGTAATGAAATTTATGGAAATTACGCCTTGAAAAAATTAAGTTGGTGTTTAATTTTCTATAAAGCTTTTTGGTTTTTTGGATTGCGCAGTGACGTCATAATTGTTTCATTAGCTGGGCTTTTTAATTTAGTTTTTTATCAGACAGATTGTACCTGACCATTTTTTATAGTGTTCATACTTTAAATTTTATTAAAATAAATTTGAAACAAATAATACATAAAACATAAACATTTACCAACAGGCATATGCATTTCTTCTTTACCCACACTAGGATACCCTATGTCGTGGGAACCAGAAACAGTGACGTCACACACATAAAAACATCCAAGACCTGGGTTTTTTTTCTGCAGCCTTAGTTTATTTTTTATTTGTGTATTTTATATGAATAATTTAAATATGTATTGCCGTGATACGTATATCTCCTCCTAATCTACACATCGTTAATTGGCTGATAAATAATAAACTCATAGGCAGCATTACGCAAATATTATAAATCTACACACAATCCTACGCCTATCGAAATTACATATAAATAAACTCTTTGCTATAAAATCTAAGTAAGTAAGAGTTTATATTGATATGGAACGGAATCGTAAAACAGCAATAAAAACCAAACCTATTGAGAATTCTTATCACTCAGCTCAATTAGTGTGTTTGGAATGTGTATTTCTGATGCTTCTACAGCATCCAATAATAAAAGTACGCTATTTAAAAAAAAACAGGGGTTTCCCAGAGACCTGTTGTTTTCGCGTTTTTTTTCTTTCACGATGGTGCTGTAACCTTCCTGTACGAGTCCGTGTCACATTTGACCGAATTTATTTCAATCTCGCGTCATGTTTGAGATTCCATAGGTATTTTGTATACAAAGTCATCGTTGACATCAAGATTAGAGCTTGGTTCGTCCTTTTTTTTTCCACAATTCTGTTCTAGGTAACCATACACTTTTGACCACAAATGTGTTTTGTAGTTTGTCATAACTTGTTGTCAACCGGGGACCCGAGTATCTTATGAAACACGTATAGCAATAGTGTATCGATTGCGTCCGAGGGCTCAAAATGCCTTATTTGGCAGTCAGTCTCCAAATAACTAGAGGTTCTGTGAGCAGCAGACATTAATTTATTTATTTATTTATTTATTTATTAACATAATTTATTTATGCCTTTGACAGCCGAGGCCAAATCGACATAAATTACAGATACACAGTCAGGTCATAAGTTCTGTAACACAATAAAAACTTTTGAATTTAGAACGCTGGCCACAAAAAAGTTTATTGAATTCGAATTTCGAATTATTCATGAAAATAAAAATGTGTACTTTTTAGAATTTTCCTCATTTTTAAATATGAAGTGGACACTTAAAGAAGACCGTGTCGCAGTTATTGCGTTCCATCGTTGCGGTTACGCGCCAATTCAGATTTTCGACTTACTGATTTTTTTTAATATAACCAAAAGATTCGTATATCGTACCATAAAACGATACCATGAAGACTCTAGTGTAGATGACAGGTCAAGAAGTGGTCGCCCTCGCTCTGTTAGGACTCCAGCAGTGATAAAAGCTGTGAAGGCGCGAATTCAAAGAAATCCCATACGTAAGCAGAAACTGTTGGCCCTTCAGATGGGGTTAAGCAGGACCACGGTGAAAAGGGTGTTAAAGGAAGACTTAGGGCTTAGGGCATATCGAAGAAAAACAGGACATCGTTTGGACGCTCGTTTAATGGACCTGAGACTGAAGAGATGCCGCGCTTTGTTGAAGCGGTACGCGGGAAAAAAGCATCGGGAAATTCTTTTTTCGGATGAAAAAATTTTCACCGTGGAAGAGAGCTACAATAAACAAAATGATAAGGTGTACGCACACAGCAGTGAAGAAGCGAGCAACCGTATTCCGCGTGTCCAACGAGGTCATTTTCCATCCTCGCTCATGGTTTGGTTGGGAGTCTCTTATTGGGGCTTAACTGAGGTACATTTTTGTGAGAAAGGCGTAAAAACGAATGCAGTTGTGTATCAAAATACAGTCCTCAAGAACCTTGTGGAACCTGTTTCTCATACCATGTTTAATAACAGGCACTGGGTATTCCAACAAGATTCTGCGCCAGCTCATAGAGCGAAAAGCACACAAGACTGGCTGGCGGCGCGTGAAATCGACTTCATCCGGCACGAAGACTGGCCCTCCTCCAGTCCAGATTTGAGTCCGTTAGATTACAAGATATGGCAACACTTGGAAGAAAAGGCCTGCTCAAAGCCTCATCCTGATTTGGAGTCACTCAAGGCATCTTGAGGAAGGACCTCGTTCGTGCTGCGATAGACGACTGGCCGCGCAGAATAAAGGCCTGTATTCAAAATCGCGGGGGTCATTTTGAATAAACTTTATAACCATAAGAATCTATGTTTTATTAAGTTCATTTTGCTATATAAATGTTTACATAAATAATAAACATGTCTAAATTATTTCATATTGCACATGTGACAGAACTTATGACCTGACTATGTATATACCTAGACAATAGATTAATTACATTCCTTACACTTACATATAGGATTCACAATAATTTATATTAATTAGATTCAATATTCAAAAATAACAATAAAATAAAATATTTACAATCCAAATTAAAATTCACAATATGTCATAAATCATAAATCAATTAAATTAATTAATAAAAAACCAAATTCAATATTATAATTTGACATTACTGTAATTCCATCATCTCGCAGAACCTGCCACACATTAGCACAATTTTCCTCCATGCATCACAAAACAGATCGTTCAGTGGTGCTACCGCCAACAGAGCATTCAGGCTGTACCGCGCCCGGACAAGCAAGACTGCCGGCGCGCCACCGTGCAGTGCGAGCCGCCCGCTAGCAGCTGGTGGACTAAAATTTTAATTTAATCAAGGAACCACCAGTTCCTTGATTTAATTAAATTACTTATTATATATTAATAATATAAAAAAAAAATGCCACACAATGCCAATTTTCGTCAAAATCGGTTGGAAAATGCGACCTGTAGGCGAGAACAGACAGACGGACAAAAGCATTTTAGCTCGCTTGGCTCGCTGGGTCAATGAAACGATTTTTTACTTAAATAAGTTTTGAGTACCAAATATATTATAAATGATCGCCGAATTCAGTACCCTCAAATAAATAGTTTTACAGAACCGTATTGGTTTCACCACCACTTTCTGTCTCAATACTAAAGTTAGATTTGTTAGGACACAACTGTATAATACAACCTGGAGCCGAAGCGAAGCGGAGCGGAGCGAGGCGACCCCATTAATTTTATTATAAATTGTTGATGACCATTAAGTTAATATGGGATGAAAATGATAGTTTTTAATGTAAATAGTCAAACATAAGCCACACAAAATAGCCGCCGCTGTAAACTAGGTTTCAAAAGAGATTCGGGCTCCTGTTATTGCCTATTTTACGACTGTAGGCTACGTACGATCACTACACTGTGGTGTAGTATATCTTTATTGCCTTGCACACTTTGCTGATGTTATTACGCTATTCAAATTGCGACGTGCCTCTCATTTACTCGTAGATAGAATCCGCATTTTTACTTCACTACGCTAAGTCAATGAGATGGGTAATTATGTTAGCAGTCTATCAGTCAGCTCACCTTGACTGTGAAGAAGAAAATAAGTTACTTGGGACATGTGCTTAGGCCCGAACGATACCGACTCGTATCGTAATCGGCAAGGTAGAATGTAAGAGACGCGCTGGCGGAAGGAGGAAGTCGTGGATCAGGGAATGAACGGGAGTGGCCAGCGAAGAACAGCTCATGTGCTGGCAATGAACAGAGAGGAGTACAACCTCCAGTAGTAGAGATGCACTATAAGAAGATCAGCCAGTTACACAAATGATGTTTAAAGTTTAAAGCCTGGCAAATCGCTAATAGCGTATCAGTTCTATATTGTTTATTTTAAATTGTTAAACGTGGATCTTATTTCTGAGTCCATTGTGGTCCTGACAGTTCACGTCTTGACGAGACGCCCATTAGCGTTTTGAGGGACTTTAAAATTTAAAGATCCATCGTAGCGTCTAAACTAATAAGCAGTCCGGGAGATATAGTAACTCCAGAGCTCCATCGAGCCAAATAGACGCCTATCAAGCAAATATGAGTTAGTTCATCTGCCGTCTTATGGCAAACACGACTTGCTTAACCTTTCAAAAACCGAGGGTAGTTGGAACGGGTCGCGAATTTGAACCTTATACCATGGTAATAACGTTTGTAACCTATAACGAAAAAGTGGCGTTATCTAACGCCAGTGGTATTCAAGAGGTTATGGCATGAGGTGAGGGCGGGGCCGAGCAGCGCCGTACTTCATACAAAAGTCCAACAAATATTGAGTTAAGGCTAAATTCTTGATTCCATTTATACAAACAAAATGTTATATGTTTTTTTTTTATAATAATACTTTGGACACTATTTCCACTATATATCTAGCCCCAAACTAGGATTCCCTGTATCTTGGGTACTAGACAACGATACACATACTTAAAAATATTATACTTAGATAGATAAACAACCATGACTAGGGTACAAACATCCGTTGTCATCAAACAAATGTTTGCCCCCATCGGGACTCGAACCCGGGACCCTTGGATTCGTAGGCAGGGTCACTGCCGACTCGGTCATTCGGGTCGTGTAGAAGATACCAATAATTTTTTTCATCCCTACTCCCATAAAATAATGTTTTTTGCGACTTGATAGAAAAATAGGCTACGGTCTATTTTAAATCATATTAGCCTTAGGTCGTGCATATTTCTAAAAAGACGTCTAGAACTCAGAATATCCTTTGAATACAAATCCAAGTACCTTTCAGAGTATCAACGCATAAAATCTTCCACAAGATAGCCATTCGGTACAGCCTTCTCCACCGGAGCAATCCAATATTTCGTTAATGTTTTTCTTTTAGTGAGATATAAATCCCCTTTGTTCTTTCACTGAATAAAGTCCTAATAATATGCTAGTTTGGCTTTGGCTTTGGTCAGTTGAATAACACTGGAAATAAATCTTTATGTCACGCAGAAAAGAAAATACAGTTGGCCTACTGGCCAATGTAATATAATAGTAGTTTATGTGACTGCTACATAATGGAGGGCATTAATACTCGAGAGTGGGTTTATGACACTACATCATACACTAGTTTATCTACACACAAATCATAAGCTCTCTTTTATGTGTTCAGGAACCGCATGTTTGACCGGCAATGTGGCATTGATCATTGCTCTGCAGTTGTTTAGCTTGTTCTGTAGTACCAACTTCACAGAAAAACTAGGGGCGGCACGCAGGCGGGCGTCGCGTTCGAAATTTTAATGTCATAATTTGACAAATCTTTGTACATTTTGGTCATAATGTACAAATTTTCAGATAAGAACTGAGTTTTTACCAAATAGTTACATTATGCTGGTCTTAACGTGCGGTTTTTAGACGCAGTAA
Source organism: Argyresthia goedartella (assembly GCA_949825045.1). Lineage (NCBI taxonomy): Eukaryota > Metazoa > Arthropoda > Insecta > Lepidoptera > Argyresthiidae > Argyresthia > Argyresthia goedartella. Next base: position 7,179,674 of record OX463831.1, on the reverse strand, counting down.
AGAGGGTTTATGATACGTGTGTACATAAAAGTTGTAAAAATAATAATGTTAATATAAAAGAAGCCCATTAATGACCTTACCGAGGGGCTTACTCGGATGATAAAGAAATACTCATAGCGGCTTGATGGAGGGGTGTCGGGTTTGTGGCCAACCCATCTGTCAGACGTTATGAAGCTGCCCTATTAGGGCCTCTGACACAGCTTTACGACTACTATCACCAAGCAGCGATAGTAGCTGGGACCTACAGATTAACGTGTGAGATTTCCCCATGGTTTTTCCCGTCACCGATAGACCATATTACTAAAGTAGCATGGTCACTTGGTCGATAATATTGGATTTCATTTCCCCTTGATGAGAATCATCAATCAACGCAAATAGATTTTTCTTCGATTTGCCGCAAAGCAGAGCATCATTTCTTACTACTATTAAACAGTCGTTTAGTATTTCTTACTACTGTTAAACAGTACACAGATCCTATCAAATCCACAGACTGCTACTTAAATTAAGCGCCGCTTAAATGTCATACTGACTTGTTCCGTATTCAGTCTGTAAGTTTGAAAAAATACCCACAATAATTTCCCCTCCGTGGGGCACAGGCATTTACCCGGATACGAGTAAGGAGAAGCCATACTTCCACCACGCTGGCTCTGTGCGGATTGATGGAGGTGTTTTACGACCACTACCACGTAGCGATAGCAGCCGGGACCTACAGCTTAACGTGTCTTCCGAAATACTGAACGTCCCATTATGTACCTAAGATAAATTAATTATCTCATTGGTGGTCATGATTCAGGACAACGGAGCTCACGTGTAGTTAATTAACCAAAATCGGTTCATCCTTTTAGAAGCTACGATATCACAGATACCTACTTTGCAGCATTGAGCATCAAAAACAACAACTAATTCATAATTATTAACTGTATATAATTATTAAATATAATTATTTATTGAACATAGCGTCACGCCTTTTCCAATACTGGGTGGCAGAGGCACAATTGTGCCCACGTTGAGCCAGTTATTCCATACTCCACAGGTGGCTAGCCCATCACCGCAGCTCTAGAGATTGAAGGTTCCCTGACGATCCTTTTCTATCACCGTTACGTACGTATATGTTCTTGAGATACATTACTCTCATTAATCTCATTGGTACATGGGCAGCACGGATTCGGACCCCCATCTCCTGCGTGAGAAGCGAGCATGGTACCACTAGGCCACGGAGCAGTTTTTGGGTAAGTTTTCCAACAGTGACAGTTTCGTACGAGGTTGGGGGGGGGGGGGGGGGGGGCAGGGGGGGAGGGTAGTTAACCCCTCTTGTAAAATATCCAGTCTAGAAAATGTATGGTTTTTTTGTTATGAATTTTCAAAAATCCATTTTGAGGTTATTTTTTACTATAGGATTTTTACAAAAAGTCATTGTATGTAGTATTGATGTTCGAAATCGCCTTAGCTCCGGCTACTAGGGCTCATAAAAAAGGCAAGTATTTAATTGCACATCAAAAATACTGATTTACACAGCAAAAAAGGATCAGCAAAAACTTATTATGTTTTAAGTATTTTTGTTGTTCTTACATGTTCAACCTAATACGAAGAATAAAGGGGGCTTCGCTTCGCTCACCCCCTTTACCCTTCACCTGAGCTACCGCAGTATTTTGCCCAATAGCACAAATTAAGCAAGAGAGAACATTCACGCAACTCGAAGAAAAACGGAATGACTTGACACACACACACTAACCCAGCAACATTTTTTTTACGTTCAAACATCGACGTTATGTTCCGTTCCACACATTCTAAGTCTAACTGACATTCATCTTAGCCCAAATTTTACGAAAAACGTTTCGTTTCTCCTGATAATATTCGTAAGTTTAATTAATTCATAATTAATTAAATACTTAACTCCTAATATTAAAAACTGGATAAATGGTTCAAGGTAATCCCCATCTACGCCCTAGTAATCAATTTTACCAAGTATCAAACTGTCACTGTTGGAAAACCAACCCCAGTTTTTGATATAGCCATTAGTAATCTTATCTTATCAAATAAGTACATAGTTCAGCCCCGAAAAGTATTCAAAAGACATCCAATTCACATACGGATTACGACTTATCAGATTTGATCCGACTTTTCCAAACGTACAATATTACGCTAAAGTTCTTGCAAATCAGCAACGCGTGTAGACTTTGATATTGGTTACTGGTAAGACGTGTAATACAACTGTAATGCAACTTCGGCCCTGGCCACTAACTTTTGAGGAACACTCAACTCTACTTTGTCAACTGGTCTTCGACACTTAACAGCAATACATAAGAATAAGAGGCCTCACTCAGTTAGCGAATGAGCCCGCAGGTCTTGGACATCGCTGTTTCTGGTTCCCACGACTCAGGCAGTGTATGTGCCTGTATGTAAATGTTTATTTTTATGTTCTTGATTAAATCGAACAAATAAAAGATATGTTTAAAATAGTCGCGTTCTAATCGGTTGATCTGTCAGTTTTAAAGGGGTTCAGCTCGGAATTCCTAGATGTCAGGGTACATGTTGAGGCTACTGAACGTGAAATCATTTAAAGCGATTGTCATTTGAATAAGAAAGGAATCGGGATATGTCAAACCGAGCCTTATCATGCTTATGTCACCGTAAGATTGTCAAAACCGTTAGTTGATAAACTAACGTTTTTATTTCTCGTCAGTTGGTCCACTAACGATAGATAGTAAACTGTAGCGTACTGCTTACTATATGACGCATTATTTGATAAACTAACGGTTAAAACCGTAATAGTAAACTGGTTTAAACTTGAATTGCAAACGAAATTCCAGGGCAAACACTGCGGTAGCTTAGGTGAAGACTAGAGAAGGCGAGCGCAGCGAATCCCCCGAATAGTCTTCGTATTAGGTTGACATATAAGAACAAAATAAACGTAAATTCAAAACCCTGTTGGTCTGGTTTGCTATCTGTCGATAAACGGTTTTGGCTATCTTACGGTGACATATACAAATAAACAAACACACAAACATTTATGTTTATACATTGCTTCTGGCCCCACACTAGGATACCCTGTGCCGTGGGAACCAGAAAAACATCCAAGACATGGGAATTTTTCTTTTCCTTATCCCCAGCCGGGAATCGAACCCAGGGCCTCTCGCACGGTAGGCAGAGCCACAACCGCAGCGCCACAGAGGTCGTCAGTGTCATATTGTCATCTAGATCTAAGAATTGCAATAGCTTTTGAAAGATTATTCAATCAGAACAGTGCATGAACAAGCAAAGTCCAAATAAAAATCTGTTACAACATAGTACATTTCCCACGAGTTCGAAAAGGCATATATTTACGAACCGAGAAGTTTACGGCACGAGTTGGCGGCGCGGTCGTAGCGAGGTTCGTAAAAAGCCTTTTCGACCGAGTAAGGCATATAATTTTTCGACCTGAGAACCCAAAACCAAGCGGCGTAGGTGCTATTTTTAGCTCAGAAGTAGGAAAATAAAAATTCACATTCAAAAAACGAATTCGAGAACGGTTATTAGAACAGCAAAAGCAGAATACCTGAAGCTGCCATGACGAAGCAGAATACCTGAAGCTGCCATGACGAAGCAGAATACCTGAAGCTGCCATGACGAAGCAGAATACCTGAAGCTGCCATGACGAAGCGCTGCGCAACGCGTCTACCTGCTTTTATCATCTTCCCTATGTACAATGTGTGTATATTATTTAATACATATATATGCATATACGATATTTAAGTAATTAATTTTTCATAAGTCAAATAATTTAGTAATTAATATAGCAGATAACATTTAATTAGGCATGCTGTCAGGTCATCTTAAGGTTAAATCACTAGTTAAATATGTAAAACCATTATTCCAAGACATGATTTTACTGTTATGTTCTGCAATAAAATAAAAATTAAATAAATAAATATAATTGAATCCAAATAAATAGTCATTAATCCATTATACAATTCTTATTCACAATTCATTTCCTCACCGACATTTATTTGTTTTATTTATGTTTATTTTGGATCATATCTTGTTTAATAATTTAGGTCAGCTAGTTTACACTTGCCACCTGGTGACATTAACGAGTTTAAACCAACATATACTTTCTGGGTCCTAGACTGAAAACCAGCGTCACAGGCCTTCCTGTGACATTATGGTGAGTCTGAGCTCCTTTGCTAGCGCGGCATGTACACATGGCAGTGAAACCACTCACAACTTTATGTGGATATCTGTATGGAGAATAGGAATGGTATGAATGATATTATTATTCTTCGTTTGTAACATATCACATAACATAGTGTCACGCCTTTTCCCATAAGGGGTGGCAGAGGCACAATTGTGCCCACTTTGAGCCAGTTATTCGATACTCCATTTTGCGTGACAGGGGGCTTGCCCATCGCCGCAGCTATGGAGTAATGAAGGTTTCCTCACGATATTTTCCATCACCGTTAGAACGTCCGTATAATGTATTTAAGATAAATTAATTATCTCATTGATACATGGTCAGGAATCGAACCTGCATCTCCTGTGTGAAAAACAAGCGTAAAACCCATTAGACCACAGAGCTCTCTGAGTTTACAATAATGTTAATGTTCAAAATGAAAATTTAAACTCGTTGTAGCGGAGCTCACTACAATCAATTCATTCTAGGTTTTTGTAGTTTTTATCCAACTTACGTAATAACATCAACCTAAAATTACCATTTTCTAAATGCGTACATTGTTATAGGAATAGCTTAATCTTTGTAGCCATAAGCACATTTAACTTATACCAAATTACATAATGACCTTACACTGAAATTCTTACACATTCTATCACAATAATGCTTAAAAATAAAATAACTATTATATTTTTGAATACTCAAATGTTACATAATTGATTATTACTTACTAAACTCGCAAAAGTATTTGGTTTGCTTGAGTTTTCTTACTGTTTCTTTTATTTCTTCACCCAAAAGTCCCAGCTTTACGAAGCGGAATAGTTTATCCTAATATAATAGAATACCTTAAAAAAATACAACGAATGCAGAATAAAATAAATATCCAATAATTTTTAATATAAAACGTCATGACAGTGCTTCCTAGAAATTGATTCTTAATAGCTTAGTGTAATATAATAATGCAGGGTGACAGGGCTCTACAACAGCAGGTTTGATTCTCGGCTAGGAAACTGGTTTAAAACATATAAAACCGGTCAAGTGCGAGTCAAACTCGCGCACGAAGGGTTCCGTACCACCATGCAATGGTAGGGATGGTGTAGAGAGAATAGTTTAGAATTTACATAGCAAATTGTTGTTTACAAAGTTATTGGTGTAGCTACTTTCACACTCCATGTACGTAACCAGGTGCATTAATAAGTTTGTATGTGATATTGAAATAATTGTTGTAAGGGAACCCCCTAAAATATTTATTTTAATATTTTTTATAGTATTTGTTGTAATAGTGGCAACAGAAATATATCATCTGTTTAAATTTCAACCGTCTAACTATCACGGTTCATGAGATACAGCCTGATGACAGACGGACGGACGGACAGAGTTGTCTTAGTAATAGGGTCCCGTTTAACCTTTGGGTATGGAACCCTAAAAAGCATAATCGAAATCGATGTCTTACAATTTGCTAACCCTTTCAAATGGGCCAATTAACTATTCATGTAAATATGTAAATATGTCTATTCATCATTTGCGTAACCTTTGTGAGACTGAAATAACATAATAAAAACCGGTCAAGTGCGAGTCTAAATCGCGCACGAAGGGTTCCGTACCACCGTTCAATGGAAGCGATGGTGTGGAGTGAATAGTTTGGATTTTACACAGCAAAATATTGTTTACAAAGTTATTGGTGCGGTTACTTTCACACTCCATGTACGTAACCAGGTGCATCCATAAGTTTGTATGTGGTATTGAAAGAATTGTTGTATGGGAACCCCCTTAAATATTTTTTTTTATCCTGTTATTTAGTATTTGTTGTTATAGCGGCAACAGCAATACATAATCTGTGAAAATTTCAACTCTCTAGCTAGCTAGGTTCTTGAGATACAGCCTGGTGACAGACGGACGGACGGACGGACAGCGAAGTCTTAGTAATAGGGTCCCGTTTGGAACCCTTCAGGTACGGAACCCTAAAAAGGCCGCTAAACACTACATTTTACTTTGCAAATCTACATTGTTTGACTGTTTTTGAATTGTACTACTAAGAACTACTTTCTACTCTCATTTCAAACCATCTTTGGCCATATTCCCGAGCAGTGGCGTGAAAAGGAAGTTTGTGTTTTTGTTTCATTATTTTCCACCTCCTCATGCCCGCGACACGCCTTGAAGTTAATCGGATAAACAAGTGGAATTATTATAAAAACAAATAACCTGACTACATTTTCTTTCTATACCACATACAAACTTCTGAATGCACGTCGGAACCACCGTACCCTGGCCATGGGTACGGTGGGTCTTTTAAAGTTAAACGATACCACCGAGTGTAGTGACCCTAGTGAGAGTAGTACTACTACATAATAAATCTACATAAGTAATAAAAACGCATATTCCAGTATGCGATGCCATGATTTGATGCGATGTTACATAATTTTTAAAGGCTTGTTTTTCAACTATTACGAAAAACGAGCCTTTTTACTACCAATAAATTCGAAATTAATTTTATTTTGTAATTTCACACACAATTTATATACTGTTCTTGAATAAATACTTATGACAACTAGATTCGCGACCTGAAATTCGGAATTTTGAATATTCACTAGAATGAAATAGCCTTAGAATTTCGTTACCTTCAAAACCCAGGCCAAAGATAGGCTTAAAGATTATTTCAGCCTTTCTTTGCACAGTAGCCAGAATCGTTTCAAGAAACACGAATTCCCCGCACGCCTAGATTTATCTGAAATCGCACATAAATATCTTGAAGCCTTTCAGTTTCAGACTGAAAAAAGTTTACGTTTGATTCCCGAAAGCTTTCACATCCTTTGTCTCGCTCGGTAAAAGGAGAAGTTACGAAACAAAAGCGGACTATTTCCTTGCAACTTTACTGCTGATTCTATCACAAAGAGGGCCTTGAATTGCTATACACGACAGAACAATACCGATCAAGACACACGGTAGTGTGTCAGCCAAGTTAAAGGAGAATTTAGTGTGTCAGCCAAGTTAAAGGAGAATTACTGGCGACGCACCACCCATGTTTTATTTACATGATATTGTATCCCGCAACTGGTACACCTCATAAACAACTAGCAGCTGCTTCAGCCTAAAATTGGCCAGTCCATCCAAACAATATCTGTCTTCCCACATAGCGTCACGCTTTTTCCCATACGGGGCAGAGGCACGTTTAGCCAAACACCATTAAGCGTGACAGGGGGCTAGCCTATCGCTGCAGCTTGCATGCCTCACGAAGTTTCCCTTCACCGTAAGAACATCTGTATACTTTAGATTAATTACATATATTAGGTATATGGTCAGCACTGGATTAGAACCCACATCTCTAGCGTGAGAAGCGAGTGTAAAACCACGCTCTATTGGCCATTATATTTAACACACTGTTGTCAATAACATTGATGCCCCTAACCTATTTTTAACATTATGGCTTGGTAAGAGTTGAAAGCCTATGACAAAATCTAGGACACATTCAATTAGTCCTTATGCGAGCGAATGTGTATCTCGCAGTTAGTTGGTTAAATCAAACACTTAACTAATACACCCTAGACCGTTAATTAAACACCGACGTTTAACCAAGTCGCTCAAATTCCGCCTGACAAGTGAGTGAACGAAACGTTTAACGAGTTGTCGAAACGTTCCTAGGCATTAAGACACATACAATATTATATTAAACACCTATGTACACATAAAAAATGTTTAATGTGTTCTTAAGTTTATGTTCTAGGTATTTTTTATTTTCTTACATGTTCAGGGGGCTTTGCTTCGCTCACCCCCTTTACCCTTCACCTAAGTTACCGCAATGTTTTTCCCTGTTAAAAGCTGTGTAAATAAGTAGTGGAAAGAAAGACTCTGAATGTAATCAGCTGTTGTCGTGACGCCATCTTTTTTTACATTATTATACCGGCTTTCGGTAAGACAGATTGTTAAACGTCTTCGACGATGCTTTATTTAAATCAAAATTCTAGTGACTTATTTAACGTCGGTCTTTAAGGGCTGAACATAGGCCAATGGCATTGAGAATTAGACAAAGAAAACAAATACCCGTCGCATCGCGTCGAAGCAGACTGACGCATGCTCCCGCGCAGAGCCCCGCGGGGCAGGCCGAGCTCCGAGACCGAGAAAATTATAGAAAATATTACTAAACTCCTGTAATAATAACATTAAAAATAAAATAAAACAACCAAAAATTTACCCTTTTTTTACCAATTTTTGCGTGTAAGTTTCATATAGGAAACAGATTTCGTCTCCGAGCGCTTTTTCATTTAGTTGAATAATAATGCATTGCGAAAAATATTTTTAAGTATTAAATATAACAGATATCCGGTAATTTTAAAAGTCCATTCTTATCTCTAATAGACCTTTTATAATTTATCCTACATTTTTATGTTGTCTAGTTTAGCCTAGAATTTAAGCTAAAGATGCATTTCTGGCCATATTTAATCCCTTAATTAACGGTCTAGGGTGTTAGTTAAGTGTCTGATTTAACCAACCAACTGCGACACGTACACGACTTCACTTTTGTGTTAAAATTGCGAGCCTGGCTCTCCCCTGGCCATGTATAGCTCTCAGTATTCGGATCTGTTCAAGCCGTAGATCTTCTTTGATTCTTTTCTATTAGATCAGGGTCTTCTGAGAGGAAACGTGTGGTCCTCGAATCTCAAAAGGAAATCCTTTTATCTAGTGAATTGACTGTAACGTTGTAGTTTCTCGATGAGTAAAAACAATATTTTTTACGAACTGAGAATTAAAAACATTGACGTCATGAAATATTAAAAATGGTCCTATTTTTATAACTGTCCTACTTTGGTGTTATTGATAATTCTTTTCATGCTTAGTATTATTATTACTAGTGGTTTTGTGAGAACAGTAGACCCCGCTTCAATTAAAAAAAAAAACTGTCCATATTAAGGCTACAGCAACCTTCCTCCCTCCACTCCCCCTTTTGTATTTTTTTCGCAATATCTTGTGTAGTCCTTAATGTGCCTCTCACAAAATAAATCAATCAGTTAATCAAATGTTTTTATTACTGTAGATATTTACATATATGGGTACTTAGGAATTGTCATTATTTGCCATTCTCTACAATGGACTAATGTGGGAGAAGAAGGGCATAAAAACTCCCACAGATTGATTTTTAGATCTCTTTAAAAAATTGGTTGTGGTTAACTAATACTAATTATTATAATTAATAAGCAGGAATAAATAATTACAAATTTATTAACAACATGGTCATGGTAGATTAACCCCTTACAGTCCCTTCATTTAAGGGCTGAACAAGGGCCAATGGCATTGAGAATTAGACAAAGAAAACAAATACCCGTCGCATCGCGTAGAAGCAGACTGACGCATGCTCCCGCGCAGAGCCCCGCGGGGCAGCCCGAGCTCCGGGACCAAGAAAATTATAGAAAATATTACTAAACTCCTGTAATAATAGTATTAAAATAAAATAAAACAACAAATTTTTTTCCCTTTTTTACCTATTTTTGCGTGTAAGTTTCATATAGGAAACTTATTTCGTCTCCGAGCGCTTTTATATTTAGTTGAATAATAATGCATTGCGAAAAATATTTTTAAGTATTAAATATAACAGATATCCGGTAATTTTAAAAGTCCATTCTTATCTCTAAGACCTTTTATAACAAACATTTATCCTACATTTTTATGTTGTCTGGTTTAGCCTAGAATTTAAGCTAAAGATGCATTTCTTTGTTCGCGCCCCCTGGCGTTGGCCATATTTAATCCCTTAAGTCATCTTGAACATTGTAATATCCCTTTTTCGACAAAGTCGCTTTAACATGCTTTTTTTTAAATTTGCTATTATATTTGATAAATAACGCGACAGCAAACTTCCCCTCTTATTTTATTTGTATTTTTTTTATTAAAACAAGGAACTTGTGTGCCAATTTTCGTCAAAATCGTTTGGAAAAGGCGACCTGTAGGCGAGAACAGATAGTCGGACAAAATATTTTTTGGCCAACAATCTCGAATCTCGAAACAACGAAGCTTTTTGGTCAATTATTCGGACAGTCGGACAGGTATTTAATTACCTACTGCAGCGTGAACTCGCAGACGTCGTTTTAAGACTCCTTTGTAATGCTAATTTTTATTTAGATTTTATTGGGATACAGGCTGGTTGATGTTTTATAAGTTTATGCGAAATTGAAAGTTCGATTTATTCTAGATTCTTATTGGTAGTTGTCTGTTTTGGCCGGACTGGAAAAATTCATTTTCATTGAGCTGTTCGAGTCGAAGGCATTTTGTGGCACATTTTTTTCGTTTAGCCAGTTTCATTCACGTTAAGGCGATACCTCGTCCGTGCAAAGGTCCCCGTTACTCCAGGCGGAAAGACCCGCAGTGTGAGAGGGACGGAATCGGAAAAAAATGAAAAACCGTAGCGCTAAACAACAGAATAATTGTTTAAAAATAAACTACTCTATTTTGTTAAAAAGTTTTTTCAGGAGATTTTGCGAATACATAATATCTACATTTTGAACGCAGTTCCACAATGAAATTAGTTAGGATTTCAGAATTACAGGAAAAAATAATATAATTTAGAGGTGTTTTCGTAATTAAATTCTATCGAGAAAATTTCATCCAATCGCGTTTTTGTTTTGGTGAAAATCTTAATCAAATACTCAATAAACGTTTACCCTAAAATCAAATCTGTAGATGACTTCATGGTGGAGTAAATGGATTCGAAAAAAACCCCATTTTATTTTCGTAGCATCTTAAGTGTTGTCGTGTGATCCTGTGCCATGGGCAGTTTTTTTGGAATTGTGGCCTCAGGAATAATGGTCTGTCCTTATCGTCAAGAATTGACGCCGGCCTTAGCGACTGCTGGCGTTTTCTTATTACGATATTTCATCTGAAGTCAAAGGCCAGACGTTGGAAGCGATCTGGGTATATATTTGGTGTTTATATTCCGTGGTGGCATTTTGTTGCGTTAGCGTTATTCTGGTACTTATCATTATTTCTTATTTGAGCCATAACCCCAATATTTGAAACCGACTCCGCGGACGCGTACTCCACAGAGTACAATATTATGCGTAGTCCTCGCCAAGGCGTGCTTTGGAGCGTACGTGAACGAGGAAGTTGGACGCCGGCTTCAGGAAATCCCATATTTTTGACCCAAACCATATTTTAGTTTATTTGAACTGTGGTATGTATATTAATTTAAATTTTGTTTCTTAGCGCGGCTTCTCTCTTTGGACTACATTCAATCTTTGAACAGGATTATGTCGTCTGTTCATCATTATACCATCTAAATTCTTAAAGGCATTTGCACGCCACCGTTAAAGATATTTTCGGCATACTTATTGGGCAATCATTCATATAACCCCTCATCCATTCCATACGCACTTCATATCCTCCTCATACAATCATTCCATTTTCACGTCGAGTCCTGGTAAAGGTGCGCATACAGCGTCAAAAGCGCGTTACGAAGATATTGATTTCGTTTTAAACGAACCAGCAAATTCAGTGGTCTTTTGCAACATAGACAAGTTCAGTTTGTTATTTTTTTTCTGGTTCAATTTTCGGTCCTGGACATCTTGTCCGATACACGGTAATCATTTAATATTTTGTTATAAACTTTTGATTTTATTATTAAAACAAATTAAACGTGTTTTGTTAGTGAATGCCTTTACTTAATTTATCACTAGGATATTATACTGTATTCGGAACACCTCTCTGATGATGTCTAATGTTTGGTTCCAAACAGCACAGGCATTTCAATATAAGTACAATAATTTCACAGAAATATAACATGCAATCAAAATGTAAATTAAGTCTACCTTGTTACAATTCCACCGGGTGATTTAGTCTATGTGGTTGCTCTCCTGCCTAAACGCGTTAGGCGTCTCGTAGTTGAGAGGGATTTCAATCCTACAGTATGATGGACCGAGTGTTAATTTAATAGTTACCTTCGTATATTTAAACAGATGTATAGGTAAGTCGAACTTGACAAGGTGGAGTTTGCTATTGTGTGTGACATAGTGAATGTGGCTTTAACTGCACATGTTATGGAATAACGATCTTTCGTAGTTTGATGGTAGTTGGTTATTCGATACTATATTGTCATGGGTTAAGTTAGAGTCAATTTCCAGCAAATTTATCCTTTAGTACCCTATCTGAAACTAGATGGGGTTAGAGTAATATATTACTCGAACCTAAACGTTTTTAACTTTTATTTTAAATAGTCATGGCCCATAATACAACCCGGTCAAGGGATTTATTAGAGTTCCGTACCGGAAGGGTGCCAAACGGGACCCTATCACTAAGCCTCCGCTGTCCGTCCGTCCGTCCGTCTGTCACCGGGCTCTACCGGATCAACCGAAACAGTTGAAACTTTCACAGATGATGTACTTCTGTTGCCGCTATAACAACAAATACTAAAAACTATAATAAAATAAATATTTAAGGGGGCTACCATACAACAATTATTTGAATACCACATACAAACTTATGAAAGCACCTGGTTACTTACATGGAGTGTGAAAGTAGCCGCACCAATAACTTTGTAAACAACATTTTGCTATGTAAAATCCAAACTATTCACTCCACACCATCCCTAATATTGTACGGTGGTACGGAGCCCTTCATGCGCGAGTTTGATTCGCACTTGACCGTTTTTTAAACACAGATAATATTTTTACATCATATTAAAATGTGTTTTTTTTTTGAATAAAAATGTAGGAAAAAGTAAAAACTATTAAAATGAACGAAAATCCAACCTATATAAAAAGTGACTCGTAAAAATACAGGTGAAACAAATAGCCTGAAATGCGTCAAACAATATCTACCTAATATAGGGACTTTTAACATCAATCACTGGCATTCATCAACATTTTTTATTTGCGGTTTCATTAACCCCGACAAAGCCAGGGTTGTCACTCGAAATTGAAAATCACAAGGGTTGTGGTGACGGGAAATCAGAGCACGAAGCGTGGCCCACACTCCTGATTATGTTATTTTTTGCGACAATGTTACTTTGTGGTTGACTTGGCTGCCTTTTCTAGCTCTAGACCATTCTGGAAAACTCCTTAAAGTCATTGAGCGAATAGTGATGACTGGCGTTGGAAGTAGTGGGTCAGATTCAAAATTTTTGGCTTTTGGCCCAAAACTATAGATAGATAGAGTCGTGAGTCAAAATAAGATACGTCACAGACGTATAAATATTAATCTAAAAACAAACTGTGGGAGTTTCTACGCCCTTCTTCTCCCACAGTGGTCCAATGTAGAGAAGTGGCAAAAAATTACCATTGCTAAGTATATGTAAATATCAACAGTAATAAGGACATTTGGAATTTGAAATTAATGCACCGTATTGTTTTCTTCTCCCATGTGAGACAGACCCTCGATCGCTGTGCGACTGAGATATAACAATGGATTATACACCAAGGGGATCCACGGTCGCGGGCGTGATATTGAATTCTGAACGTAACGAAGGACTCCAGATTTAACTCACGAGCGCAGCGAGGGTTTTATGAGTTAATTCTTGACCGAAGCGAGGAAATTAAGACTGAATCCTGAGTGCAGTGAGGGGTTCAAGCGCGCCGAAGACAAAAATAGCTTTAAACCCCAGTAGTATATAATTTTAAAGTGAAATTGATGTTTGATACATTAGTCAAGTTGTGGAAAGATAATATCATTTTACCTTTCTTTATTATAGAATCCTTGCATTTTCGCTTCGCAAAACTCTAGACTTTGTTTTATTTAAAATGTGGTCCATTCCACTTTGCCGTGGCTAGCTCGATTTTCGAATAAGTTCGATTTACAAATGAGTTCGGTGCGGCTACGCGTCCCAGCCGCCCCGAGGGCGAGCACTACGTATATTGTTGTTTATTTTTCACGAAGAACTATGACAATTAAAAGTCCTTATGTCAGTCAATAAAGAATTATGCATTATTTACCAGTGGTTATAATGAAATTCAGTACAACATTACGACCCGGCGAAAGCCAAAGGCTATAAGACTTGTTTTACGTCAGTTTTTCATGATATAGTTTGACATATCGAGCAGGTGGAGTGATAAGCCATTTCCCAAAAGGGCTTGGCTGAGGTAGTTATTGTTCCATAATCCGGCAGTGTTAGTTAGTCCGCTGTCGCGTCTCGTCCCCAATGGCTTGTCTCCTATCGATTGTGTTGTTTTATTCATAGAGAGCGGAGTCAACTGGCCGTGCAAACCTTCATTTGTGGAAACACCTCGCAGCGTCCGCAGGGACCGGAGTGCCACAGGGATTTATCGCGGGCCAATTGTAAGATTCAAATTGTGACGATGCCAGGGCAATTGTAAGGACCCGAGTGGCCGAGTCGGCAGTGACCCTGCCTACCAAGCCAAAGGTCCCGGGTTCGAGTCCCGGTGGGGGCAAATATTTGTTTGATCAGAACGGATGTTTGTACCCTAGTCATGGTTGTTTATCTATCTAAGTATAATATTTATCTATATATGTATGTGTATCGTTGTCTAGTACCCAAGATACAGGGAACTAGTTTGGGGCTAGATCAATTTGTGTAAATAGTGTCAAGGTATTATTATAAAATTACAGACAGGCATAGACATTTTGCAAATGAATGACGCGGTGGTGGTGTAGTGCGTGGGCGCATCTGTGCCTCTGCTGCCTCGTATGAGAAAAGGCGTGACGCTATTTGTTTGTTATATAGAGTGTTGATTTGTAAACATACAGGCACATGTATTGCTTCTGGCCCCACACTGGGATACCCTGTGTTGTGGGAACCAGAAACAGCGACGTCACACACATATAAATATCCAAGACCTGGGCTTTCTTTTTTCTTTACCCGCAGCCGGGGATCGAACCCGGGACCTCTCGCATGGTAGGCAGAGCCACAACCGTTAAATGGGTGTTTATTTACATGACATTGAAGCAAAAAAATATATGTAGAAAGGTGGACCGGCCGGGCGTGACCGCACGTTGAGGTAATTTCAGGATAAACTGAACACGGCAATTTTGGAATCAAAATTATGCGAGCGAAAAATATGATATTTTTTTGGTTACAAGCGATAATGAAACGGATTATGTTTAAACGATCACTCAACCTATTTTACCAATAAATTCGAAACGACCGCCAGAATTAGTAAACGACCACCAAATTGTGCTTAGAACATAATACATAAACTTAAATACACAAAACATAAAAAGAAGTTTGGTGATCATTTATCCAAACAAAATTTGGTGATCTTTTACTCATTCTGGCAATCGTTTCGAATATATTGATAGTAATATTGCTGCGTTTTTGGTGATCGTTTAAAGATAAGCCATAGTTAACCATAATCCAAACGTCATAAATTTGTATTCTCACGGGCGGCTCAATCTGAAGACTTTATTCGTAAGAATACAAACGACTGCTATCCTCACTTAGAATCTGCTCAGAAAACCCAAAAAGACAGCACAAAGTAAAGGAAACCTCTGCGTAGATAAAAAGGGTCTCTGCTGATTGGATTCGTTCCCGATTTCGTTTCACAATCACAAAAGTAACTTAATCAATAGCTCTATTTTCTGTCTCTGACACTGTAGTGGTTACGCGTTAGTATTGCGACAGCGGTCATTGACTCGTATATTCCCATTTAGTTGGACAGTTCAGTTGACTGATCTAGTGGGTTTTTCTTATTAGTTTAATTGAAAATATAACAAATTTTTGCCTTGTTTCACTTTTTAAGGGGGAATATTAAACTGCACATCAAAAATACTGATTTGCCCAGCAAATATCAGGGCAAAATGCTGCGGTAACTTAGGTGAAGGGTAAAGGGGGTGAGCGAAGCGAAGCCCCCTTTATACCTCGTGTTAGGTTGAACATGTAAAGTGTGCAAGTAAGTGCAACATAAAAAGTGTTTTTGTTGATCCGTTTTTGCTGTGAAAATCAGTATTTTTGATGTGCGATTAAATACTAGCCCCTTTTAAGTACACTATCTACCACTGCTATTGGTGCGTGACAATTCGTGATGTCAAACGCATTGTCCCAGTGGAGGGGCATAACTTCACATAAATTAACAGCTTTATCTTTTTGACGTGATAACGTCTTTAAAATCGTTTTAGTCGGGTGACATGTTCAGAAACTTGTATCACACCAAAACCTCACGAGCGCGATCGCAGGTATAACGAGAGAGAGACGGACCGATCTCCCGTCTCATCTCGAGCGCTGCCAGTAATTCCGTGAAACTTGTCACGCGGAATCCTCACGAGCGGAGGCTGGCATAGCGTTCGAGTGAGTGGACCGATCTTCCGTCTCTCTCACTCTAGCGGCATACAAACGAATGGTATCACGTAAACATCTCGATCGTAAACCTACTTTACAAACAACCAATTTTTTGACAGGTGTCATGATTTTGGCAGGTGTAAATGCTTTTGACAGGTTTCACTACTTTTAACAGGGGTCACGAACTGCCCAACTGAACAAGCGAACTCCATCACATATGGTATCCATGGTAACAGTCGGTAACTATGGTAACGGTGGGAAACTATGGTAACGGGCGGCGAGCGCAACCAATTTGATATTTAACTCATTAACTTTCATTGGGGCGTTTTGACCTCAGATGAACTGTTTTTAAGTTAAAAAGCAATATATGACAAAAAAAAATAAGATTAAAAACCCCTTTTTTCGGAGCTCATATCCTAGGCAACGAGTGCTAATAGGTAAAAAGTGTATATTCATCAAATTGGAATTTTCTCAGCTTTCATTATGTTCGAGTTCATAGTACAACGAATTTCGTAATGGGTCGTTTTTGAGATGTAAGCAAAAAACCAAAAAAAGTACCTTACGATGTTTGCCATCAGCCAACACAATCACAATTTGATCTGAGTTAATTATCAACTTTGTGGCCTAGTGGATTTACGCCTGCTTCTCATGCAGAAGATGCTCCTTAGAATCCGGTGCTGACCACAAATGAGATAAAATAAAGAAATGAAGCCTGTTAATGTCCCCATCGAGGGGCACGGGTATTTACCCGGATAAATAAATAAATAAATATTAAAAGTCAAGCTCAAACGAATCGAACTAGGCCCTACTAATCACAATAAGGCTTGTGTAATGGGTAGTAGACGACGATATATTTAATAGAGATAAATACTTATGTAAATACACAGAGAACATCCGAGACTAAGAAATAAATATGCATGCTCATCACACAAATATTTGCCCTTACCGGGATCCGAACCCAGGTCCATCAGCTTCGTAGGCAGCGTCACTACCCGCTAGGCTAAACCGGTCCTCACCGGATAAGAGTAAGAGTGTGCTATACGCCACCACGATGGCTCAGTGCGGGGTGTCGGGTTAGTGGCCAACCCGACTATCAGAAGCCATCAAGCTGCCCTAATAAGGCCTTTGACACAGGTTTACGACTACTACCACGGAATAGCGATAATAGCCGGGACCAACAGCTTAACGTGTCTTCCGCAACACGGAAGCGCCCGAAATATGCCCTATAAAAACGCACACCCATCCAGTGCTGATCTCGGCCAAATGTTGCTCACCACACGACCGTTTCCGATGTGTGAACACCGCTAGAGGTCGGACACTTCTACGTGATGGAAAATATCATGAGGAACGTTTCATGTATGCATAATAGAGTATTAAAAGATTGAAAGATATCCACTGAAGGCTTTATTCAGTGTCTGAGAGTAGACTTTGCAACTTCATCTTTGTAGTTGGGTAAACCGATCAAAATCAAATCAAAATGTTTATTATCCAAAAACACAATTGTACAGTAGTTTTTACGGTAGCTCCCACACTAGGCGCAGCCCGTGTCGTGGGCGCTTGTAGGCAGAATTACCATTTGATTGGTAGTTTGTTTAAATTCGCACACAATTTTATAAAACAAAAGCAATTAAACTTACACTTACGAGAAATACAATTTTATAAAAAAATAACACTTATGAAAAAGAGAAAAAAATATTAAAAGTAGTCAGTTACTGTTCTTACGCCTATTTTGTGATATCATAATATTTTTTTAATAACATTAAAGTAAACGATCTTGTGATGAGAGATTGGGTTCGAAATAGCTAGCCAACTATGAAATTATTAGTACTTTGTGGAATTTCCAGTACGATTTTGCCTTGATCAAGGTCCAGTTTTTGCATTTTTAAAGGTTTTCGAAACTTGTTACCGTACAACGTGATATTATGTACCAAAATCCCGTTCTCTTCGCTTATCAACCTTGCGCTTAAACCAAAATGTGCGCTTCGCATTTTCTCCAATATCTAGTTTGATTCTCACCGACTCAATTCTGTATCGTCATCATATCCACGTATTGAATGACAAATTGCCTGTCCATGAAACTCAGACGCATCCACGATTTCGATTACAGCGTCAGGAATTGTCGGTAATTTGAAATGTTCAGCTCTCGAGTGCAGGCAGCGATATGGACCCCACATTTATGGTTTGAATAACTCGTCTGTTAAATGCGTTATCAGCAAAATTAGCGTCGGCAAGTTGTAATTCGGTGAAATGAGTCATCCACTAAACGACTGTCTCAGGTATTGTAAAAATAATAATAATACCTTGGACAATATTTACACACATTGATCTAGCCCCAAACTAGGATTCCCTGTATCTTGGGTACTAGACAACGATACACATACTTACATACTTAGATAGATAAACAACCATGACTAGGGTACAAACATCCGTTCTCATCGAACAAATATTTGCCCCCAGCGGGACTCGAACCCGGGACCCTTGGCTTCGTAGACAGTGTCACTGCCGACTCGGCCATTCGGGTCGTCAAAAAAATCAACTCAATTCGTGGTGGATGAAATGTTGCACAAAATTCGAAACCTACAACGCCATGTAGAAAAGCCATTTTGCCAACCACTGTGGCGTTGGCGTTTGAAGCTCTGCCCCCTAAGCTAAAGGTCCCTGGTATGAATCCCGGCTGGTGACGAAGAAAAACAATCCTCAGGTCCTGGATATTTGAATGTGTGCGACGACGCTGTTTCTGGTTCCCACAACACAGACATTGAATCGATATATATTAAATAACAAATTACAATCCAATATAAGATACATTTACAGAGGTATCCTAGTGTGGCTGTACCTATATAAATAATATATAATATAATATAAAGTTTATAAAAATACGGATCTATTACTGACCATCATCTAACAGAACATCCTTGGTTTATCGTAATATATCATATCCTGCACCACAGGACGTTGTTATTTTAATTATTTGATGTTATTGGACTTCATAAATAACAATTTTGCGACTCAATTTGGGTGCAATTAGTTTTGAGGTTATCAATTAAGACTTTTAATTGGTGATGTCATTATTTTAATTGCTTAATTATCTTCATCCGTCAAGTGCAACCATTTGAATAGGCGCTTTGAAAACAAGTGTCTTTTATCCTACAGTCTTCCCAAAATAAAAGACACGGTGGCCCAAACTATATTCAACCTTATTACGTCAGTGACACGGACGCTGTCACCGGGCCTTTTATTTTGTGAAGACTTTAGTAGAACGTATTTTTTACTTGATACGGCACTTTGCAAGGTTTTTAAGAACAGCGTTCTTAATATAATTTAGTCTATGTGTAGACAATACTACTAAAAATATTAGTAGTTTATGTGACTGATACATTATGCCTAATTATGTACAGTTACATACATTAGTTTATCTACACACATGTCATAAGCTATCTTTGATGTGTTCAGGAACCGCACTTTCGACCGGAATGGTGGCATTGATAATTGCTCTGCACTTGTTTAGCTTGTTCAGTAGTACCAACTTCACAGACAAACTAGAGACGGTACGGCGGTTCGAAATTTGAATATCATCAATCATTTGTCGATAATTGATACATTATGGTCATAATGTTCAATATTCAGATAAGAAATGAGTTTTTACAAAGTAGTTTAACATTATGCTGATCGTAAAGTGCGTTTTTTGGACGCAGTAAAGAGGGTTTATGATACGTGTGTAAATAAAATAATTACTAGTACTAATTGACTAGAGATAAAAAATACCCTGATCCGTTCTTCGATCAGAGGGGTTACCACAATCTTTATAGCCATTCAGATTAGGTTCAAAACAAGGACATCACCATGGCAGCAATTTCCATGCCAATGCGCCATAATTGGCTTTATTTATCTGTACCAAGACTTGTTTTAAGACGGTCGTGGTAATTTGCGGATCAGTTTGGGTTCCTAAGCTGAATCGACATAAGACGTTGTGGCAATCCCCGTGGAGGGAGATTATATGGTAGGTAATGTAAATATTGATATATTGCACTAGGGTTGCCTTCCGAAATCCGGCGCCGAAGCTGTTAAATATGATGATGTGTGTCAGCGCCATACATTGACGAAATACTGGTAAATAAATAAACTAGTGGTTCTGTGAGAACAGCGGACCTCGCGAGCCCTTCGACATACATACATACTTAAACATATTGTCATGACTGACGGACAAAAGGCTTTATTAAAATGCGATACAAGTCTATGTTGCGCAACCATTTAACGAAGAAAGTCCAGTTTTAAATATAATTTCTCGTGCTTGAATTTTCAAATGCAGACTTTTGAGCAAAACATGTGTATGATATGACGATTACTTGCCTTTCTTATGTCAAATCTGACGTCTTAGGGATACGTCTCGTGAAGGCGGAGAGAACTGTGCAGGTATAAATTAGGTATAATTTTTCTGAAAAAAAAATCCAAAACTGAAATCCGGAAAATATAACGAATACGTTTGCTAATACTAACTCCCCCCACCCCCTTTTTCGCCATCCACTTCCCCCATAATACCCCCAAGCCCTTGAAGTTTATCGGAAGAACAACTGGAATTATTATAAATAAAATAACATGACTGCATTTTCTTCTTTCTAAAATAAACTGGATGCTTCGTCGCTCGGTTAATAAATGTAGCCAATTAAAGTCCCCACCGAGGGGCTCAGGCGCAGCCCGCCAGCTCAGTGCGGGTTGTTGGAGGGGTTTTACGACGATAGTAGCTGGGCCCTACAGCTCAAAGTGTCAGTAAAAGTGAAATCAAATTTTCATGAGTGGAATGTTGAGGAAAACATCCTCAGAATAAATGGTCATATTGTAACGAATATAATGAGCCCAAACTCAATGGCTTTATACTAGTAAGTGTCTCCGGGTTCCGTCACCCATCTTCGAGCTCTTTCATCAGACCAGGGGGTTACCACAATCTTTTAGCAATTCAGATTAGGTACAAAACAAGAACATCACCACGGCAACCATTTCCATTCGAATATGCCATAATGGGCTTTATTTACCAAGACTTGTTTTAAGACGGTCATGGCAATTTTGCGGAACAGTTTAGGTTCCTAAACTAAAACGGCTTACGATTTGGTGATTCCCCAGGTAGATGGTACCATATTGATTGATCGATATTCATTTATTTGCATATGAACACACAAACAAATCATATAAGCATTAAACAAAAATTGCTTTAAACATTCAGACACAAATCAAAATACACTCATAAACAGTTTAATTAAATAACACAGAAATTTTTACATGTAGGTAATAGATACCAAGGTACCATATTGATGTATTATCATATTTATCATTTATACTACATACTTACCAACTTTCGTGGTGATAGAATATCTATTAGTGGGCTAAATAAAATAAATACTTACAGTTTCTATTATTTGACAGCATCAGCACCAGATTTAGATAGGCAACCCAGGTGAATCTTACTCTTGATCGAATATCGGACGAGGGTTCTTTTTCACCTTAGAATCATGGACTTTGAGGCCAGCTGTTTTATTCACCAGACCAAATCGATCAACAACTGTATAAATATGCCAGTTTTAACACTTATTTTCTATTCATTATAAAGCGTCCTTTTGCTTTGAACTGGGGTTAGATCATTATCATTATCATACTGATTTATTTATAAATGGACAGATTCCTAAAAGGACAGATTTCTAAAAAGACGGATTCGTAAATGAAACGAAGTACAGTAAATATGAGGAGTTTATTTGTGCTATTTTTATTTATGAAATAGGTGCCCGACACCCCTCCAACCCATACTGAGCCAGTGTGGTGGAGTATGGCTCAACCTAACACGAATCCGGGTAAAGGCTTGGGATCCTTAGTGGGCACATTAATAATAATAATAATAATAATAATAATCGTTTATTGCAGGCATAAAAGCCCATAGAATAAATTACACATTATGTCAACAATAAAATAAAATTAAAATTCAAATAAATCATTACAAAATAAAAATGTCAAAAAATTTAAAAATAAAAACACACACACGGCAGGGGAAGAAGGACGAGTGCCTAGGCTACCCACTAACGTGTAGCCTCACCCAGTGAGCCAGCAGCGGCGAGTCCCACCGTCCAGCCAACGTGCGAAGAATGGAGTTGGAGCTGCCGCGTACGCGCGCTAATAGCGAGGCCCTGCGTTTCCTAATGATCGCGGCAAAGCTAATGGGCTACATTCATTGTTATGAAATTAAATATATGAATGAATCACTTTTAACTCTTCTAGGATACGACGAATAGAGTGTACATTAGGCACTTGATCTAATTGTTATCTGTGTAAGACTGTACTTTTCTGTCCTTATAGTAATTTGTCCTTTTGGGTGCCTGCCCTTATAGGAATATCATCTGATGACCCACTGAGCATAAACCTCTTCCAACTTCGATTCCGTGGCAATGCCATCCAGTGACATCTCAAACAAAAACAAATATTCAGGCTTCTAGGCAGAACAAGTCGAATCATTATAAAATTAACTAACCCGACTGCATTATCGTTCAATATCACATACTAACTTTTGAATGAACTTGAATACGTACAAGTACATAGAGTACATACTACAATTCAATATTAACCAATTCATATTGATTTTTAGGGTTCCGTACCCGAAGGATGCCAAACGGGACCCTATAGTTATAGTCATAGTTTGTCGCGGGCCACTTTTCCGCAACTCGACGTCTTAAATTTGCGCCTATTTTGCGTGACGTGGGTTGGGGGCATTACTCCTGCCAACCCAGCTCTTGTAGGAAGCCTAGCAGACCCTTAATGTTGCCGACAACTTCCTAGAGCGACCTCGGCGTCCTAAGGTGTGTTGCCCGGTAGATGGCCACGCCGGAACATTCCAGCAGGACGTGGGTGGCTGTCTCCTCGACCTCCATGCAGGCTCTGCAAAGGGGGCTGTCCGTAACACACCTAGAGTGTGTAAGTGTTTATTTAGCAAAGCGTGTCCAGTTATCGCTCCGGTTACCAAGCGACGTTGGGGCCTCTTGAGCTTCAGAAGCTTACGCGAGAATCCGGGTCTGATCATCGGGAGGGCCTGTCTGGCTTGCTTGCAGGTATCCAAGGTTGACCAATAATGTTGGTGTGTTACCTTTTTGTGTTGTCGTAGGTTTTTCCTCAACCAGATGAATGGCAATGGTATTATGGGTTCTGGTCCCTCCAGCGTCTGTTCCGAACCCAACCTTGCCAGTGCATCGGCTGCGTCATTGCCGGGCGAGCCACTGTGTCCCTTTATCCATTGCAGGGTGACAATACTGTGGTTGCATACCTCTGACAGAGCTTGGTGACACTCGTATATAAGCCCAGAACTGATGGTGTTGCTTTGTAGGGCTTGCAGAACTGCTTTGATGTCGGATAGTATGCGGATAGGGAAACCCGAAAACGGGACCCTAATACTAAACGTCCGCTGTATCTCATGAACTGTGATAGTAAGACTGATGACATTTTCACATATGATGTATTTCTGTTGCCGCTATAACAACAAACACTAAAAACAGAATAAAATAAATATTTAAGGGGGCTCCGATACAACAATTCTTTCAATACCACATACAAATATGAATGCACCTGTTTACGTGTGTGAGTATGAAAATAGCCGCACCAATAACTTTGTAAACAACATTTTGCCATGTAAAATCCAGACTATTCACTCCACACCATCCCTATCATTGTAAGGTGGTACGCAACCCTTCGTGCGTGAGTTAGACTCGCACTTGACCGGTTTTTATTAAAAAAATATGGCCTATGTCACTCCAGTTGTCCAATTGGAGACAAATCCAACGACAACTCATTTATTTAAATGAGTTGTCGTTGGTGTCGTTTGGGTTGAAGCGCGTGCTAACGAAATGGTGATACATACATACAAACATACATACATACGCTCGAAAAGTGTGCCCTGCTTCTTGTGCAATTGGGTAAAAACATAAAATACAGGAGGCTCGAAGATTCCCTGAATGGCGTCTCGGAGGATGGTACGGTTTGTTCACTACCTTAAAAATAAACATAAACATTTATATACAGGCACATAAATTGCTTCTGATCCCACACTAGGATACCCAGTGTCGTGGGAACCAGAAACACATATAAACATACAAGACCAGTTTTATTTTATTTATCCCCAGCCAGGGATCGAACCCGGGACCTCTCGCATTGTAGGCAGAGGTCGTTGCTCCCTGATCATCAGAAAACCATTATCATCCTTAGAAAATAAAGGTGTTCTATCTCAACGCCGTATTACCATGTCCTTGCGTTTATCGGTCACTAATTTTCTCAACGCACACAAAGACTAATTCCTTCGCAACACATAAAGGCCTCTACACACCAGTCCGGCGGCTTTACCCGGCGGGTTGACGTCATTGTACGGTTTAGTATAGGATTATTGCGGAACAAGCGCGGTGGCCTAATCCGCCGGGGCCAGCGGCTGGTATGCAGGGGCCTTACTCTCACAGCTGTACCTACAATCGAAGTAAAATTTGCACAAAACGTTGTCTGTCGACTCTGGGCAAACCAAACAAATTCTGTAGTCTCACAAGACAATAGGCGGTATTTTAACTGGATAATGAGCATCACACGTCCATATTTGGAAGTCCCATATTAACTGAAGGCCACGCTGCCTGCCTGCCTCTTTCGTCATGGTAGCGTAATAGTGAGGAGTATTAGCATTACTATTGAGATGTCTGGTGGCCACGGTTTCGGAGACTACAGGACTTTAGTGCGACGACTTAACAGTGGTAGCTCCATCCTCTAACTGTGAAGGCGTACACCATCCTTCATAATTGTCATTTTGCAGGATGGTAGATGAATGAACTAAATTGCAAGTTTAACTGTTTATATTTAAAAATTGCAATCAAATTCCAAGTCGCAATAACCACGCGATCGAGAATCGAGAGTGGTATGTTAGAAATAGGCAACGAGCTCGATTCTTTTTCTCTTCTATACCTTATTCCAATCACTTTGAAATTCACCAATCACAATCGCATTAAATGGCAGCTTATGTAAAATAAGATAGACCTCGCAAGACTGTTGATGGAAAACTGAACTTGTGAAAGTGAAAGTAACCGTACCAATAAATTTGTAAATTACATTTTACTATCATAAATACAACGTGTTATTTTTTAACAAACTTATGCAGCCATGTCACTCTCGTGGTCTCCATAAATGCAACGATACCTCATTTGGTAAAGTCCGTCAAGGCGTTTGGGATTATATATTTTTTTTTCATTTTCAACCCCCATAATTCCGCCATTTAAAAAAAAACAGAAACTGAATCTACAAAAAAAAAAATTCTAATTAAAAATAAACAAAAAAAAAACGAAAAATATATTCACATTTTTTTTACGCCAGGCGCATGAGAATTTCTACCAGTAAGATTCGCGTATCAAACTCATGTCGTCTCCTGTGTGCTGAAGGCCTGACGTCCTGTCACTATCGCTCGAAAATTAACACCCTGCCAGTAAAACATTATTTAAGCCATAGTCACAGGGCTTGGTTTAGGCCACAACCTTGGATAGATTACGGGACCAAATTTGCCCTTAAAAGTATTAACAGACGTCCGAATATGGTGCGGCCGAACCACCGTACTGTGCGGTGTGGTTTGCGCAACAGACGAGAACACAGCTTATCGCACTCTTCAGTCGCTTTTGAGCGTAATAGAAGACGGTCGTCCGACATGCCTCTCACTTAAAAAACAAACCAAAATCGCGATATTTGTGGCTGTCCTCGCTACCTCATATCATAACCATTACTTATAAAACGAAACAAAAGAAAAGAATGGGCGAAATTCTGCCCTGAAAACACACAATATATATTTTTTTAATGTATCGCGATTTTGAAAGTTATGCCATTGTGTTAGAGTTAATCATCATCAGCCTGTCAGAGGAACCACTGTTGAGTATAGGCCTCCTCATGAACATGCCATTCAGGTGGTTTCCATTAGTAGAGTTCACAACCTATGAAAAGCAAAAGCTTTTTCGGTTCTCTGCCAGCCAGCAGGAGAACTCGATGTGTAAACTTTTGTATATACCTTCGAATGAGTCCTGATTATTTGCCAAGCTGTTGGATCTCGTGGAACCATTTATCACTAGATCTGATACTAAACCGCTAAACCGTACGGTGCGTCGCCTAACGACCGAACTTAGTGCTGAGCACACGATGTTCAATGTGCAAGCAAACGGACCAACCGCACCGATATTAATTGACCGAGCGAGCGAAGTGTCCAGTTTCAACATTGGCTGAAAATGCTTTTGTCCGGACGTCTGTTGTCGCCTACAAGTCGCATTTTTCAACCTGCGAAAAAAAAGAGGAAAAGTTGGAGTAGAGGGAGAAGCATTTCGGGGTATTTTCGACCCCCCTGCAATTATGCTGTAGATAAAGCTAGACACCTGAATTTTCTGTGACTAATAGGCCACAATTTAAATAGGCGAATTTCCAAAATTAAGTTAATTTGACCCATTTCCAAGTTCCAATAGGTTGGAAACGACAGCAGTGCAAAGTTCCGTCATTTTGTCACTGACTCATCATCGATCATCACAATTCTAATGTTTATATGACTCGCAAGGTCTTCTGTTCTCACGGAACCACTAGTATTAATAATATGCGGCGGACCGTTCGCCACACAATCGAATATGGTACAGAGCGCACCAAGGTCGCGGTGCGGAGCGCACCAAGTTCGCGGTGCGGAGCGCACCAAGGTCGTGGTGCGGAGCGCACCAAGGTCGAGGTGCGGAGCGCACCAAGGTCGCGGTGCGGAGTGCACCATATCCGATCGTCAGTTAATGCCTTAAGATGTCGCGCAACGGTCAATCTACGTGACGCTGCAACGTTGCACATAGTCGCGAAACATGCCCCACTATATTTAATGTTACGCGGGAAATATTGTTTGCTTCCACTCCGAGAGCGAGATTATAATAATATAATAAAGTTGTGTTTATTCCCTAATAATAAATTACAAATACATTTTTACATTTTCGATTATATAAATATGGATTAATTATTATTGAATTATAAATTAATTGATAGCATGCATAATATTAAGGACCTCACTACTGAGTAAAGGCCTCCTCCACACGCGAGAGCGAGAGTAGTGTCTCTCATATAGTTGCCTTGTGTCTCGGGACATCCCACGTAGGTGTTGAGGGTCACATTCCTCAACATGATGATCTGAGGAAAAATTCCCAGTGTATCCAAGGCTTAATTCAAAATGTAATGTTGTGTATTTTCCCAAAAAAGTCTCAGCTGCAAAAAGTGTGGTCACCCGACCCATCTCGCACAGTGACAAGTACGACAGCCAAAACCACGACGAGACAATAATTTCATACAAAATCATGAAACGTGTGAGACATTGAAACATTACAACTCTAACTTGTTATTACTATACGGATGATATAACTCGACACGTCGTTGCATTGGATAACCTTAAAGCGCCCTAATGAAATCATCATTCGAGGTGCCTAGTTAAACCGTCCGTGTAATAACCAACATGGCCAAGCGATTTTGTACTCTACTACCAGAGTTATAAACCCTTTGTGATTCCAAGAGTGTTATCACTTTGGCTTTTGCTTTATTGCTCCCACGTGTTTATGACAGGCGTGATAAAAAGGGTTTATTACACGTTTGGGTTTTCGTATGAAAAACTAAGTTTTCGTAAAACATTTACTTGTTTGTTTTCCCTCGTGAGTTTAAATGGTTTACAGGTTATGCGGCCAAATCTAAAATACTAACTTCATCCAGAGCACACACACACACACACACACACACACACACACACACACACACACACACACACACACACACACACACACACACGCTGTGTAAATCAACGACGTTCCCTGTGAGAAACGAGCGCCGGGCCTTCGAATCCCAACTGGGGAAGAAGATAAAAGGACCCCAGGTCTTGGATGTTTATATGTGTGTGACGTGGCTGTTTCTGGTTCCCACGACACAGGGTATCCTAGTGGGGGGCCAGAAGCAATGTATTTACCTGTGTATAATATTAGTTTATGTGACTGCTACATAATGGAACGCGAGTTTCATAATAATATCACTCGAGAGTTTTAATGCCTATTTATGTACAGTTACATACACTAGTTTATCTACACACATATCATAAGCTCTCTTTGATGTGTTCAGGAACCGCATATTTGACCGGCATTGTGGCTCTGCAGTTGTTTAGCTTGTTCTGTAGTACCAACTTCACAGACAAACTAGGGGCGGCACGCAGTCGGGCGTCGGCGTTCGAAATTTGAACGTCATAATATGTAGCAAAACTACACATTAAGGTCATAATGTGTAATTTTTCAGATAAGAAATGAGTTTTTACCAAGTAGTTTAACATTATGCTGATCGTAACGTGCGGTTTTTGTACGCATCAAAGAGGGTTTATGATACGTGTGTAGATAAATGTTATTTAAGGCGCTACCTCGTCCGTGCCTTTGCTACCGTTACTACAGGCGGAAAGACCCGCAGTGTGAGAGGGACGGAATCGGGAAAATTTAAAAAAGTAGCGCTAAACCACGGAAAAATTATTAAAAATAAACTACGCTATTTTGTTAAAAAGTTTTTTAAGGAGATTTTGCGAATACATAATATTTACATTTTGAACGCAGTTCCACAATTAAATTAGTTAGGATTTCAGAATTACAGGGAAAAAAATAGAGGTGTTTTCGTAATTAAATTCTATCGAGAAAATTTCATCCAATCGCGTTTCCCTTTAGTGAAAATCTTAATAAAATACTCAATAAACGTGGTGGAGTAAATGGATTCGAAAAAATCCCAATTTTTTTTCGTATAACCTTAACTTACACTCCATTATTTTCTGTTCCGCTAACTTTACCGGTGTTTGTAGTTTTTTTAAATAAGAATTCTTTTGTTTTCAGTCGGAGATCAAAGCGGTTTGAGATACTGGTCAATGAACTCGCACCAACAGAGCAATCGTAAGGTGAGTTGTAATTAAAAATAATTAGTTTAATGGCCTGTTTCTAGATAAGCCCTAAGATCTAAGACAAATAAATCGTGATTCTACTATACAAACATTATTTATTTATTTATTTGATTTATTTCCAGCTCTTTATCTATTATGATTTATCTGTCACATGGGTTATTTTAAATAGGCCCTAACTCGAGTTAATTATACGTATAAGTTTTCCTATTTATGCTTTATTGATATAAGTTCTGACAGGTGATACAGCCGTGAGTTGTTTGTATATGTCATCGTACGATAGTCAAAACCGTTAGTTGATAAACTAACGCGTTAGTTGATTAACTATCGTCAGATAGTCAACCAGACCGACAGGGTTAAGAATTTACTTTTCTTTTGTTCTTACATGTCAACCTAACATAAGCTACCGCAGTGAATGCCCTGTTATTTCGTTTGCAATTCAAGTTTAAACCAGTTTACTATTTAACGGTTTTAACCGTTAGTTTATCAACTAACTCGTCATATAGTAAGCAGTACGCTACAGTTTACTATCTATCGATAGTTGACCAGCTAACAAGAAAAAAACGTTAGTATAACAACTATCGGTTTTGACAATTACGGTGACATATATAATACAAAAAGTAAAACCTATGAAGTATTGTATTTTTCCCAGTTTACGCCACAAAGCACGTTTCGGCTTTTCTTGAAAAGAAAGAATCTGCAGCATTCGTATTCAGAAATTCCAAGGACTTTCCAGGAATTTCGAATTGGCTTTCACGGAGAAATGCGATTTCAAAAGGTTTCTGAAAATATATGGTTTCTGAAAACATATGGTTTAAATCGTCCCATCGTGAGTACATAAGTGAAATTTAATGTAAAAATACAGTGTGATGTACTCAAATGGAATAGGGAATCTACATTTGAAATTAAATGTAATATTGATGAAAATCCAAATATTATGTATGTGCAAAAATGCAACCTACCTGATACTACCACGTGCTAAGCTTCAACTTTATAAGTCAAGTATTTTTTAATTATGGTACTTCAAACCCCAATGCCCATTTAACACGTCCATTGCCGACCTGAAAAGCTGGATTTCGTGAGATGGCCAAACTATTATTTTTCTTTCAATATTGTTGTAATGTACTAAAATAACTTTGTATAGTGTCTTTAATTTAAAAATATTATCTAAGTAGGTTTTACATGACGTAAATATTTATCACGCGATAACGCGTTTTCGGCCATACATAATCAATTATTGCCCATATGGCCTATAACCCGATTTCGCGTGATGTGGAGTTTAAGCTTATAAGTTATACTAATGGATCAAAACAGAAATTAAAATACATAATATTTATTCATTATATTTTTATTAGCAGTCTTTCAACATAATTATGTTAATTACTCATAGATTTTAGCATTTTAGGAAAATAAACATTTATAGGAACTAAAGTTACATAATAATTTTAGTTTCATAATGGCATAACTTTCCACAAAATAATGATACACTAGAAATTGTAAATTTACTTGGGAGTACAATAATGTAAGTCAAAGAAGCAATCAAAACATAGAGGAGGATTACCAGGACAGTTCTTGCATTCCATGGTAGTGTTTACTCTTTTTTTGTTTTTATAACAGTTTCTGCAATCCTTTCTCGCTACGGCGTTTGTAGTTTTACCAGTGGCTAATGATCGTGGTATGACTTTTTCAATTTTAGTCAGCCTATGTTGCTGAATATTCGCGTCTCCATGTCTCTGCAATGTGTTTTGCAGTTGAGCTGTATTTATTTCAGGCAAAAACGATTCAATAACTTTTTCTCTAAAATCATATAGTGGTAGACTTCTTTGGTTGGAATATTTATTATATAGCATCCGGGCATTTATCAAACTCATCATCAGCGTGTGAACAAAAATTTTCATGTACCATCTAAGTGTCTTCCTTTCACAAGGATAATAACTAAGCATTTGGTCTTGAAGATCGACACCTGACATGTTGTGATTGTAATTGATAATAGCAGTCGGCTTCATTGTAACGATGCCGCGCTTATTGGACACTTCTTGCATTTCATTTGAAAATTCGGTGGACAAATAATGAATTTCCCTTTTATCTTTCCACTTGCCTATATGGACACCATTACGATAGCATGATATATTTTCACCTTTTTTTAGCTTTTTAGACATGACCTCAGATGGATTTTGTTTGCGTTTTTTGTTTAGGGTGCCGGTGCAATAAGTATCATTTTTCAATAGATCGACAGCCAAATCGTAGCTGTTATAGTAATTGTCCATATACACTGCATGGCCGGCATTCAATTTGCCTTCTAATAATTTTTTTACAATTTTTTCTGTGTGTCCTTTGCCGGCAGTCTCATCCAACGTACTGGTATAAACATGAACTTTTAAAATGGTACCATTGGGTTCGGCAAGTATGTAAAGTTTTATTCCATATTTGTGCCTTTTATTCTTTATGTATTGTCGAAAAATTAGTCTACCACGCCACAAAACCATCGATTCATCCAACGACAAATGTTTAGTGGGGTAGTAAATAGATTCCATCGTATTATTGAAGTTTTCTATTATCAGCCTGCATTTTCCCATGCGGTCATCATCATTTTCTTGCTCAGCAAAATGCAGGCATCTTAAAATAAGCTGGAACCTATTTCTTGACATATATTGAGCGAAAACAGATTTGTATAATCGGTGAACTTTCCAGTAATCAACCAAACGATTCATTTTCGCCGTACCTGTGTGGTATAGTAAGCCAATAAAAATTTTCAATTCTTCGATGGTTAGTTGTTTCCAGTTAGAAATTCGGGATTTGCGCTGATGAGTGGAACTCTTCCAGGTTTCTGCGAATTTATTTGTACAATCGACGATTTTTTGTAGGTAATCGTCACTAAGAAATAAATCAAGGTACCCTCTAGGATTATCCGGCGGTAATATCAATAACTCATTTGTCCTAGTAAAAGGAATCTCTTTTCTCATCGAACTACTGTCAGTAGTACTCCATCGCGTCGTGGATGCCGCTCTCGATGGTTGATCAGGCAGGCTTTGAGCAACCGGTGAAGCAGATTGTGCAGATGGTGGCGGAGATATAGGAGAAGAAAGAGAAGGAATTGATTGTTGAACAGAAGGAGCAGATATCTGTGGTTCACTTACAACTTCATTGGAACGTTCCACCTCCAAGTCCGGAATTCCATCATCTTCCGATTCTGAACTACTTTCGCTATCTTCACTAGGATTATAGTCAATTTCATTCACATCACTCCCTGCATAAATGTCTTCGTCCGAATCTCGTAATAAATCTTCCAATTCAGCACTTCTAAGTCTTTTTTTTGCACGATTTGGCAAGGTAGTGGTTCTTTTTGAGGGTCCTGGTTCATTATTCATTATTGAAAACAAAATAATGTACGTAATTTAAACGAAAACAAGTTAGAAATTGCAAAAAAACTAATAATATCAACAAAAACGCTCCCACTCAAACGCCGGCGTTTCGTGAACTACCCGACAAAAACAATATGACTCACCCGCAGGCCACGCCCACCACTCGAAAGGTAATTCCCTTACCTGCTGGCCAAAATAAATTCCACGCGCCTTTACGCTGTGGCCGCTATTCCACAGCTCATACAAATCCATTAGAAAGAAACACGCGATAACGCGTGATCGGCCATCGGGTAGGCAGGCCGGATCACGCGTTATCGCGTGATCGGCAATGGATGTGTTAAGGGATGAATTTCGGCAAATCCCTTCTTAGTGCTTCTTTACGGTTTAAGATGAATTTCTATACACACATTTATATATATATACATATACAGTGGGTTACCAGCAGCTGGGCTTTTAATTAAGGACGTTAAAATAACGTGTGTCTGTAACGTAACCATAACATTAATTTAATTAATTAATTAAAAGAGATGTATTTTTTCGTTACTGATTTTTGAACCATAATCATATGCGGTTTTTCTGGTAGGGAAACGAGTATAAATAAAGCTTACGCAATTATTTATTTTATTAAACCCGCCATTCTTTATTAATTTTGAAAAAATGATTTGTATGGGTAGGATTTATAACCTGCATCCTTTGCTTAACTTTGCAGCAACAAAAAAACTGTCATTCAATCAGTTGTCATTTTTGACACTTTCCCCATGTTCCGAATCACACCATAATCGATTACAGCGTCTACGATGCTATCGTTTTGTATCGCCAAAGCTAAATCGGAACGGCTTCGTAGATGATTGTGGCGTGACTCGGAACAGGGGGTTGTTGACATTGACGTGACAGAACAGTGTTGCCATAATAAATTATTGTTCTGGGTGGCAGTTTTATTTAAAATAATAATTATTTTAAAATCACAAAAATAAAAAACGGCGGTTTTAAAAAATGATCACGATATGTATTTAGAACCTTTAAATTATATTCTTTCATATAAATACGGTTTTAACTTGGTTCATGACTATTTCGAATAAAGTACGAACTCTCTTGGAAAAAGTACACATCTCCTTTCAGAGTTTGTTAACTTTCTAACAAAATTTTAATTGCCCGCAATGTAACGCACGGTAATTTGACAAGTTACTATCAACACGACAGTTGACAGATATACTTTGATTTTTGCACTAGTTGTCCCCCGTACCACGACATTCCTTGTACCAAGTAATTCAACGACATGAGTTACGACTATTAGGCAATACGTCTACTACATTTAAGCTGCTTTAGAAAGTTTAATTGTGGAGTTAATTAACATAACTATGATTTACTAATACGTGCAAACGATTGTTAACGGAGCATGTTATTATCAGTTTTAATAAATGCCCACATGCCGGTAACAGACTGTATATATGTGTATAAGCGTGTCTACGACCAGCGGTTTAAGCCGTGCGTTAATATGTGAGTCAGTCAGGACTTTGAATTTTACAAGTGAAGACAAACGCAATGTACTTAACCCCTTAATGCATTGTAACCCATTATGGTTTCCTAGGTTTTGAACTTTATTTCCAAGCAATAAGGTTGAAAATCGCGATCCATTTCGGGTACGGCCATGCATGAAGGGGTTAAATAATAATGTTAATCTACAAATGGAGACCAACACAATGTATATCACAACATATGTAAGTATCTAACGAACTAACAATATCCAAATAGTCAAAGATTAACCGTCATTATCAAACGACCTAGACACTAAAACCGACCAAAACTATCAAATAACGATTAACAAAAAATACAGAAACTATCATATTACCAAATTACGTTCAACACGACAGAGCAATTAGGAGACTGCAGGCAAATATCACTCGTATTCAAAAGTAGTTTAGCAATAGTTTCGTGAAAAAGGGGAAATAGACAAGTGTCGAGGTCAAAAGTATTGTATACAGGTCCGGATGGCGCCATAATTATAAGTATATGACATGCCGAATGGCCGAGCCGGCAGTGACCCTGCCTACGAAGCCAAGGGTCCCGGGTTCGAGTCCCGGTGGGGGCAAATATTTGTTTGATGAGAACGGATGTTTGTACCCTAGTCATGGTTGTTTATCTAAGTATAATATTTATCTATTAAAGTATGTGTATCGTTGTCTAGTACCCAAGATACAGGGAATCCTAGTTTGGGGCTAGATCAATGTGTGTAAATAGTGTCCAAGGTATTATTATTATTATTATTATTATTATTATTATTATTATTATTATTATTATTATTATTATTATTATGTAGTAGCGACTGGGCGCTCGTTCCAAGTGAGTCAACACACCATGCCGAAATTACGCGACTGAAGTTCGGCGTGATTACGTCTGCAATGACGACCCGAAAGGCCGAGTCGGCAGTGACCCTGCCTACGAATCCAAGGGTCCCGGTTCGAGTCCCGGTGGGGGCAAATATTTGTTTGATGAGAACGGATGTTTGTACCCTAGTCATGGTTGTTTATCTATCTAAGTATAATATTTATCTATATAAGTATGTGTATCGTTGTCTAGTACCCAAGATACAGGAAATCTTAGTTTGGGGCTGGATCAATGAGTGTAAATAGTGTCCAAGGTATTATTATTATATTTAATTTCAATTACCAGCAACACACTTGCCGAAATTATTTCGCGTTTTGGAGCACGGCCGAACTCCCGTCTCGTCAAATTTAAAAGGTTATTGACCTTGACCTTTAAAAAAAAGTAGCCCATTAAGGGATGAACAAGGGCCAATGGCATTGAGAATTAGACAAAGAAAACAAATACCCGTCGCATCGCGTCGAAGCAGACTGACGCATGCTCCCGCGCAGAGCCCCGCGGGGCAGCCCGAGCTCCGAGACCAAGAAAATTATAGAATATATTACTAAACTCCTGTAATAATAATATTAAAAAAAAATAAAACAACTAAAATTTTTCCCTTTTTTACCTATTTTTGCGTGTAAGTTTCAAATAGGAAACTTATTTCGTCTCCGAGCGCTTGTTCATTTAGTTGAATAATGCATTGCGAAAATATTTTTGAGTATTAAATATAACAGATATTAGGCTAATAGACCTTTTAAAACATATATTTATCCTACATTTTAAGTTGTCTAGTTTAGCCTAGAATTGGAGCTAAAAATGCATTTGTTTGATCGTGCCCCCTGGCGCTGGCCATATTTAATCCCTTAATGTCCTCACAGAGGGGCAGCAGCTTTTACCCGGATACGAGTAAAATTAAGCTTGACCTTTATGCTTAAAATAAAATACAGTCACAGCAAAAGCACTCTAGTCTATATCAGAATAGATCAATGGTACTTACAGTTGAAAAAAGATAACAGGGGCCCAATTCCGGTACACGATAATAACTCAATGATAATTACATGACAATTACGGTCAACTTTAGATATCCAATATCTGTCATTGTGTACAGGAATCCTAGCCCTGGTTGCTTGACGGGTGCCAGTCTTCGCCTGTATTACTAATAAAAAAAGTTATTCACGATTTAACTTATTCAGTGTTTTGTCCTTTTCATACGTCGAGTAAATGTCAAATGTCAAAGCAAGACAAAACACTTTGTAAGTTAATCCGTGCATAACTTCTTTTATCTACACACCTATCATAAACCCTCTTTACTGCGTTCAAAAACCGCACGTTACGATCAGCATTATGTTAAACTACTTGGTAAAAACTCGTTTCGTATCTGGAAAACTACACATAATGGTCATTATGTGTATTTTTCTACATATATTGACATTCAAATTTCGAACGCCGACGCCCACCCGCGTGCCGTCCCTAGTTTGTCTGTGAAGTTGGTACTGACATTCAAATTTCGAACGCCGACCCCTGCCTGCGTGAAGTTGGTACTAAAGAACAAGCTAAACAATTGCAGAACCACAATGCCGGTCAAACATGCGGTTCCTGAACACATCAAAGAGAGCTTATGATATGTGTGTAGATAAACTAGTGTATGTAACTGTACATAATTAGGCATTAAAACTCTCGAGTGATATTATTATGAAACTCGCCTTCGGCTCGTTTCATAAACCCACTCTCGAGTTTTCATGCCCTCCATTATGCAGCAGTCACATAAACTACTATTATTAGTAAGGCCGTGATTAAAACATCGAATAATCAATATAATCGATTCACTACCTCTACCTCTGCCACCCCATAATGGAAAAAGCTATCGTGATGTTATTATCTCGATTTTTGATTTTGTTTTGTCCCGGCTGGGACTCGAAAGGACCTCTTGCTTGAAAGGCAGACCCTCTACCGCTTCGCCACAGAAAATTTTAATTTAATAGAGTGGGTGTGTGTTACCTTGGGCGTCGAACGCAATCTTCTCCTAAATCGGAAAAAAAACGGTAAATTTTTCGCCTATATTTAAGATTTTGGCGATTTAAGCCCTAAATCGCTGATTTTAATATATCACAGTCGTTAAAGAAAATATACAAAAGATTTTTTTCTATAATTCTTGTCACAACCTAACTTTTGCGAAATCAATAGTTTTAGCGTACGAGCGCCGCCGAAGACTACTTCAACATGCGTTTTTGGCCAAAAATTCATTTCCACGCAAACACGGTGTAGAAGTGGCGCATTTTTAAGCTTCCATAGCTGAAAGGTGCTCTATTACTAGGCCACCGCTCTGTCCGTCTGTCCACCCTGTGGTCCGTCCGTTCATCCGTCATTCTGTTCGTTCGTCCATTCTCCCGTCTGTCAACGGGCTATATCTCAAGAACCATAATAGGTAGTTTTTTTGCCGCTTTAGTTATCAATTATGGACCATACGCATTTTTTAAATTGAAGGGGTGCCAATATAAGAGATGCGTTTTTTCATCTTTCTTTTACGCGTTTTTTTTTTTTCAGGATATAACGATTTTCTTATTTTTTCCTTTCCTTTCGCTATGTGATCTTCCTTCTTGCTAAATTTCATTATTCTAGGTCCATGGAAAAACATCTTTCGGATACATTTTGATTCCCTAGGGAGTGTCTAAATATGCGGCAATATTGAGACTTATCTTTTGATTCCGTGGACTTAAAAATTTAAGTTTTTTACTGTTTTTTGGAACTGTAGCCATCAACAGGAAAAACGTGCAGACGGACGGACAGACAAACAGACGGACAACGAAGTGATCATAAAAGGGTTCGTTTTTTTGCTTTGTGGTACCCCGTTTCACTTAACGGCCAAAACGCATGTTGAAGTAGATTTTTCGGCGTTCCTTAGCAAAAACTATTGACTTCACAAAAATAGGTGGGTCCAAAAATAATAGGAATTTTTCTCTTATTTATTTTCTTCGAACACCGTCCTATCGTTAATCTTGTCCTTTTGCCTTAAATCGTAAAAAAAATAAAATGAGTGCGAATTTTTCGTGGTTTCCTGAAATATGACAAGATTGGATGATTGGGATGGGATTGTTCGTTGGACCCACATCCTAACCGTCAGCGAAAAATGAGAACTACCGGATTTGACTTAAGGTTCAATATGCCAGTATCTTTAACTTTACTGGATTACATGAATATAAAGTTCACACAGCTCACACTGCAACATGGCGTTTCGTCATTCGATCCGGCATTACAGTTCGAAAATTGTGCCTTTTGTTAGTGTTCCGTACCCGAAGGGTGCCAAACGGGACCCTATTACTAAGCCTCCGCTGTCCGTCCGTCCGTCAGTCTGTCACCAGGCTATATCTCGTGAACCGTGATAGTTAGACAGTTGAAATTTTCACAGATGATGTATTTCTGTTGCCGCTATAAAAACAAATACTGAAAAACAGAATAAAATAAATATTTAAGGGGGCTCCCACACAACAATTATTTCAATTCAAACTTATGAATGTAACTGGTTACTTACATGAAGTATGAAAGTAGTAGCACCAATATCTTTGTAAACAAAATTTTGCTATGTAATAATAAATAATCCAAAATATTTACTCCACACCATCCCTACCATTGTACGGTGGTACGGAACCCTTCGTGTGCGAGTAAGACTCGCACTTGACCGGTTTTTTAATTTATTTTCAAAAACACTGATTTTTCTATAATTTTGAACACTGCGTTTTAAGATATTTTTAACACTTATTTTCTGTCGCAAGAACCCATATCAATATTCCTTTTGGGAATACACTCATACAATTTCCACACAGCGGGGAACCGCGCCGCATCTTGTGGCCCGACCCTCAAGTTAAACTAAGTTAAACTGAAGCAAGCTTTTAAAAGCCTTTTTTTAGCGCCATAGGGCGCTGATTTTGAGGAAAACAAAAGGGTATGAAAGAGGGTACAAATAATCCGCTTACCTTGCAGCCAAAGTTTGGGAACCGAGAGTGGTTTTAGCTTCCTACAAAGGAAAAGGCTGAAAAAAATAATAATATCATCTTATCATATATTAAAAGATGGCTGGGGAGGATGATAAAATCCCAGGGTCTTGGTTGTTTAAATATTTGTGACGTCTATGTGGCTGGTTCCCGCGACAGAGTATTGTGCTGTGGAGTCAGAATCACTTTTGTATGTAAATATCCGTTCTATGTGGAATGAGGGTTTTCGATACTTTTTCTGCCACCAGGCGGCGCCTCGTAGGCGTCAGGTCTAAACAGCTGTCAGATAGTACAAAGTCAGAAAACCCTCGAGGGTTTTCGATACTTTTTCTGCCACCAGGCGGCGCCTCGTAGGCGTCAGGTCTAAACAGCTGTCAGATAGTACAAAGTCAGAAAACCCTCATTTGTTTCGAACGCTTACGTGTTTCAAATGACAAGTTAAGCTGTAGGTCCCGGCTACTATCGCTAATCGGTGGTAGTGGTCGTGAACTGTGCGAGAGGCCCTAATAGCGTAGCTAATAGCGTGGTGGAGTATGGCTCAATCTCACTTGTATCCGGGTAAAGGCCTCTGTCCCTCGGTGGGGACATAAATGGGCTACATTTATTATTTGGTTACATATATA
The DNA here is from genome assembly GCA_949825045.1 of Argyresthia goedartella. Lineage (NCBI taxonomy): Eukaryota > Metazoa > Arthropoda > Insecta > Lepidoptera > Argyresthiidae > Argyresthia > Argyresthia goedartella. Next base: position 7,140,017 of record OX463831.1, on the reverse strand, counting down.
TAATAATAATAATAATAATATAATAATACCTTAGACACTATTTACACACATTGATCTAGCCCCAAACTAGGATTTCCTGTATCTTGGGTACTAGACAACGATACACATACTTATATAGATAAATATTATACTTAGATAGATAAACCACCATGACTAGGGTACAAACATCCGTTCTCATCAAACAAATATTTGCCCCCACCGGGACTCGAACCCGGGACCCTTGGCTTCGTAGGCAGGGTCGCTGCCGACTTTGTCTTTGTGTTTGTGTTTTCAAGGCAAATACAGTTTTTATAAGTTACTTTCTATCTATATAGTTAGTATCTATGCATTTATTGTATTCTATTTATTTATTTTATTGTAAGTATGTAGTATTGTATAGTAAGTGTAAGATCTATTGTGATTTATCTGATAGTATATTGATTTTATTTTTTTCTTTTAACTATTAATTGAACACTAGGACTACCTCTCTATATTTTATTTTTCTTCTTTGTTCACGGTTAGCTGTAAGAAAATTAGCTCACCTTTGCATACTGTTCGTGTTATATTTTCCAATGTGTTTTCTGTGCAATAAAGAATTATTATTATTATTAGTATTATTCTTATTATAAGTTTAGCAAACGAGCCCACTAAAAGCAAGGCAACTGTTTGCCGCGCGTTTATTTTCTCTATAAGTGTCACAGAGCATATACTAGTCAGGCAGTCGGCCAACTCATCAACAGAATTACAGCAGAACAGAACTACAGTCAAGTTCGCGGTGACGAAAATAAAGACGCGGAACTGTGCCAATTTAGATTGTGCACTCAGTGAATGAACTTCAGCTGATGCATGAACTCAAGATAGCGTCACGCGTAAGCCCATACGCCTTGGCAGAGGCATAAATGTGCCCATTTCAGCTTCAGTTATTTTAGAGTCCGTTTTGCGCGGCCATAATAGTAGTTTATATGACTGATACACAATGGAAGGCATTAAAACACGAGAATTATCACTCGAGAGTTTTAATGCCTAATTATGTACAGTTACATACACTAGTTTATCTACACATATGTCAAAAGCTCTCTTTGATGTGTTTAGGAACACACTTATATAGATTTTTCAGTAGAACCAAATTCACATACTAGGGGCGGCTAGCAGGCGGGCGTCGTCGGCGTTCGAAATTTGAATGTCATAATTTGTCGAAAATTTATACATTGTATTTATGTATATATTTATTGCACATAAAACGACATAAGATATAATAAAACAGAAAGGACATCTACAAAGGCATGCTTATCTCTAAATAGAGATCTCGTCCAGCAAACACAAGGTTGATATGAATAATTTAATATACAGGATAGACATATCTACTCTGATAAGATACATACATATATTACTGAACTATTGAACGAACTGCATACACTACATACACAATACGTAAATATTATATAAAAATATAAATACACATAATAGTAGTTTATCTACACACGTATCATAAACCCTCTTTACTGCGTTCAAAAACCGCACGTTACGATGAGCATTATGTTAAACTACTTGGTAAAAACTCGTTTCGTATCTGGAAAACTACACATTATGGTCGTTATGTGTAGTTTTTCTACATATAATGACATTCAAATTTCGAACGCCGACGCCCACCAGCAGTCACATAAACTACTATTATGTGACTGCTGCATAATGCCTAATTATGTACAGTTACATACACTCATATCATAAGCTCTCTTTGATGTGTTCAGGAACCGCATGTTTGACCGGCATTTTGGCTCTGCAATTGTTTAGCTTGTTCTGTAGTACCAACTTCACGCAGGCGGGCGTCGGCGTTCGAAATTTGAATGTCAGTACCAACTTCACAAACAAACTAGGGACGGCACGCAGGCAGGCGTCGGCGTTCGAAATTTGAATGTCATTATATGTAGAAAAACTACACATAATGACCATAATGTGTAGTTTTCCAGATACGAAACGAGTTTTTACCAAGTAGTTTAACATATTGCTGATCGTAACGTGCGGTTTTTGAACGCAGTAAAGAGGGTTTATGATACGTGTGTAGATAAAGAAACTAATATATACAAAGCTCAAATCTAGGATAGAGAAAGATAATACTCCTTCAAACAATTCTTGAAGACGGGGAGAGACGGACTATCTTTGATAGTGCAGGGAAGTGAGTTCCAAAGAGTGATCGTCCGCAATCGAAAACAGTGCTTGTATGCGACGGTATTGTGATGAGGTATAGAGAGCAGGGAAACCGTCTGAGTTCTACGTGGTCGGAATATTGATACATTATGGTCATAATGTATCAATATTCAGATAAGAAAAGAGTTTTTACCAAGTAGTATAACATTATGCTGGTCGTAACGTGCGGTTTTTGGACGCAGTGAAGAGGGTTTATGATACGTGTGTAGATAAAATAATTTGTAATGCGAAGCGTCCGTGGCCATTCGCACATCGGAAACGATCTTGCGGGTCATCAACATCTGGCAGAGACGTGCACTGGATGGGTGTCGGTTCTTAGTGGCATTTGTTTCGGACGCTTCCGTGTGTCCCGGCTACTATCGCTACTCGGTGGAGTAGTCGTAAAGCTGTGTCAGAGACTCTAATAGGGCAGCTTGATAACGTCTAACAGTCGGGTTGGCCACTAACCGGACACCCCTCTATCAAACCCGCGTGGTGGAGTATGGCTCAATCTTACCCGTATCCGGGTAAAGGCCCGTGCCCCTCGATGGGGACATTAAAGGGCTAATTTTGTTTATATTATAAATAGTAGTTTATGTGACTGCTGCAAAATGGAGGGCATTAAAACTCGAGAGTGGGTTTATGAAACGAGCCGAAGGCGAGTTTCATAATAATATCACTCGAGAGTTTTAATGCCTAATTATGTACAGTTACATACACTAGTTTATCTACACACATATCATAAGCTCTCTTTGATGTGTTCAGGAACCGCATGTTTGACCGGCATTGTGGTTCTGCAATTGTTTAGCTTGTTCTTTAGTACCAACTTTACGCAGACGGGCGTCGGCGTTCGAAATTTGAATGTCAGTACCAACTTCACAGAAAAACTAGGGACGGCACGCGGGTGGGCGTCGGCGTTCGAAATTTGAATGTCGTTATATGTAGAAAAACTACACATAATGACCATAATGTGTAGTTTTCCAGATACGAAACGAGTTTTTACCAAGTAGTTTAACATATTGCTGATCGTAACGTGCGGTTTTTGAACGCAGTAAAGAGGGTTTATGATACGTGTGTAGATAAAGTATATTAATAAAGAGCTCCGTGGTGTAATGGGTTTCACGCTTGCTTCTCACACAAATTCCAAATGTCTTTATTACCATAGATATTTACACATACTTAGCAATCGTCATTTTTTGCCACTTCTCTATATTGGACCACTGTGGGAGAAGAAGGGCGTAGACACTCCCACAGACTGATTTTTAGATCTCTTTTAAAAATTGCTTGTGCTTAACTAATACAAATATATATATATATATATATATATATATATATATATATATATATATATATATATATATCATTATCATAATTAATAAGCAGCAATAAATAATTACAAAATTATTAAGAGCAAGGTCTGTGTTGAGCCAGATTAACCCCATACAGTCCCGTCATTTTAAGTAATCTTGAACACTGTAATATCCCTTTTTCGACAAAGTCGCTTTGACATGGTTTTTAAATTGCTCGAATGGCAATTTCAAGATCTCCAGAGGTATCTTGTTGTAGTGGAGAATGCATTGACCCTTGAAAGAATTGCTAACCTTCGCACAGGGTTGCAGGTTCGATTCGTGACCATGTAACAATGAGATAATTAATTTATCAAGTACATTATACGGATATTCTAACATTGATGGAAAATATCGTAAGGAAACCTTCATTAGCTGCGGCGATGGGCTAACCCCTGTCACGCAAAAAATGGAGTATTGAAAAACTGGCTCACAGTGGGCACAATTGTGCCTCTGTCATCCCGTATGGGAATAGGCGTGACGCTATGTTATTGTTTATTATAATAATGTAGATAACAAGTGTTAGAATGACACTCGGGGAAATTCCCAAGGCATCAATGCTGACGAACTTAGGTAACTACTTGAAATCCGACTTTTGCAGCCTAATCATAAAAATTATTTTCAGTCACTTTTTTATGCGAAATATTAAACTGACATCAATAATACTGATTTGCACAGCAAATATACTGATTTTCACAGCAAATATCAGGGCAAAATACTGCGGTAGCTTAGGTAAAGGGTAAAGGGGGTGAGCGAAGCGATTCCTTCGTCTTAGGTGGAACATGTAAGAACAACAAAAATACTTAAAACAAAAAAGTATTTTTGCTGATCCTTATTGCTGTGAAAATCAGTATTTTTGCTGTACTATTAAATACTAGCCCTTTTTTATTAGAACCCAGCGAGACCGACTGGCTGTTAAGATTGTTTACATTCATAATAGATTTTTGATCGAGAGTTACATCTCGATTGGATCTGATGATGAGATCCTGGAGATATGGAGGGAACTCGTCAAGTAGTTCAGGCAGACCTGCAGCTATGTTTGTATATTTCATAGTACTCGTGCATTTACCTTCGGGAAGAGTGTATTTACCCACCTACTTGGCTTTCTACTAGCTATCCATCGATAATGTATCTTTTCCGACTTCTGAGCTAAAAATAGCACCTTCGCCGCTTGATTTTGGGTTCTCAGGCGGAATAATTCGATTCCTAACTCGTTCGAAAAGGCTTTCCACGAACCTCGCTACGACCCTCGCCTTCGGCTTTCTCGGTTCGTATATATAAGCCTTTTCGAACTTGAACTGCAAAACTAACGCCCGGTTTCCTGGGCGCTGGTTAAGTTAACATATTGGTTAAACTGGTGTCATCCAATCACGTGCCGCTATTTTGAATATTAGCGGCACGTGATTGGCTGAAATCAGTTTAACCAATTTGTCAACTTAATCAGCGCCCAGGAAACCGGACGGTATCACACTTTTAAAATTGCAATAACTTTTTAACAAGATATTCTTTCGAAGTAAAAAGAGCTAGAGAAAGAGTTTAAAATCTTTACTATAGTTTCAAAGAAAGCTCATAAAATTTTCTATACAACGTTTTTTGTTTCAAATCTCTAACTTCTATAGTTAAGATACTTTATAACTAAGCAAGAAGGTTCAAATCAGCCGAGCTGTCATGGCGGCGAAAATTATAAAATGCATCGCGAATTGCAACCGTCGGCCATGGTAATAAGCGGGAATGATAATGATCGTCGCTGGTTACAATAAAATATATGTTTACAAACATCTTGCTTGACAAAACCGATATTGGTAAAACAATTTACATAGAGATCTGGTTTTGATTTATTTAATACTTATATTTAGTAGGTTCCTAATAGAGTGATTTCATAATCCACTGAATAAATTATTCATTTGATCTTGCTCATTGCGGATAAAAACTAGTGAGTACAGCTCACAGATCCACTAGTTTTTATCGGGCCTCGCGAGCCTGATGGTGAAAAGCTGAACTTCTAAAACATATTCTTCATACATATCTAACATACATATTCATAACAAACTCATGAATTCACCTGGTTCCCTACATGGAGTATGAAAGTAGCCGCACCAATAACTTAGTAAACTACATATTGCGATCTTAAATCCAACGTCAAATCCAAATCAGCCTCCAGAAATCCAACAACTCATTTGTTGAAATCCGTCAGGCTGTTTGGGAATAAGTTTTTTTACAATTTCAACCCCAAAAAAATCCGACATCTGAATTAACAACAAAAATACATATTTATCGAATCCGTTTAGGCATGCGACCTGTAGGGGAGAACAACCGGAAATCCGGACAGACGGACATTCGAAAGCATTTTGCCGAAGCTGAACGGAGACGCTTTGCTCGCTTCGTTCGCTCGTTCAGTAAATGAAGCCCATTGATGTCCCCACCGAGGGGCATGGGCCTATACCCGGATACGAGTAAGGTTGAGCCATTGTGAATACTCTTGTTGAAATGTATTCGAAATATCTTAAAACTGTACATTTGCTAATCAACAAAAACTCCATTTCAATAAAAATATGCCTATCCACTCAGCCGTGGGACCATCTACAGATGATTGATTATTTTTCATAGGTTTTGAACTTTGGTACCAGGCGATAAAGTTAAAAATCGCGGGCCATTTTTCGGGCTCCGTATCCAAAGGGTGCCAGACGGGACCCTATTATTAAGACTCCGCAGTCCGTCCGTCCGTCCGTCTGTCACCAGGCTGTATCTCATGAACGGTGATAGTTAGAAACTTTGTAAACAACATTTTGCTATGTAAAATCCAAACTACTCACTCCACACTTTCCCTACCATTGTACGGTGGTACGTAACCCTCCGTGCGCGTGTTAGACTCGCCCATGACTGGTTTTTGATCTACCCACAGACGAGTGGCTTTGTCAAAATCGAGAATGCCACGGGTTACAGCATGTAGGCGACTTTCAAGATAGCTTGAAATCCATTTATCAATACCTAACTCCAACAGATGGCCTCACAATTCTTGTTTGCGCTCTATGAGCTTGATCAATATTGGCTCAGCTCTCTATACGGTGACCTAACTTGGCTGGGTCAAGTGTTAACGTCTAGATTTTATATTTATTTCGTCTACCAGATGTACTCTTGCTTCTGTTAGATCAATATTTCGGGGCATGTCACTTAATATTTTCAATCGATTTAACAGAAATTTGGATTTCTACATTTTGCTGCAATATCGCGTGATTCTTGATTGTTTAAATTCATTGTGCTGCAGTCTATTTTTATTAGCTTATTACTCGAACATCGATACATCGACATTTTATTTTCTATTGTCTGTTCTTCGATTGACTTTGTAAAGCCTATACAAAGTATTACTAAGTAACGGAGGCAATTATGTAAAAACACGAATACATAAATAGTAATATCTGTGAATTAGCTAGATAAGATATAAACTGATGTTCCCAATTCCACAAAAATGTAATACCCCTTTTATTACGCACTGTAGGCGTGGTATTAAAAAAAATGTTGCCCAAACATTGTTATCGTCATCTTGTCCTGGTACCTTTTGTTCATTCTTCCGTTTCCCCTTTTGGCGCCATTTGAAGACTTCTTTCGACAGGTGTACGTCGGTGCTCCTCGTCACGTGACCGACGCCACTTCCTGGTAATCACCTTCTGAAAAGTGATTCTACAATTCCGCTATAGTGATCTTTGTCTCAAGCGTTCCCGAGTTGTTAATCGAACAGCATTATATTTGTTGCTCTTATATAATATAAAGGCAACAAATATAATGATCACCAAAATTTTTTTTTCTAACCCAAAATGGGTAAATGATCACCGAAAGTTGCAGAAAATACCAGGGCAAAATATTGCGGTAGCTTAGATGAAGGATAAAGGGGGTGGGCGAAGCGAAGCCCCCTTTATCCTTCGTGTTAGGTTGAACATGTAAGAACAACGAAAAAACCTTAAAAAATAAACTACATACACAAAAAACATAAAAATAAGTTTAGTGATCATTTATCCAAACACAATTTGGTGATCATTTACTAATTCTGGCAGTCACATCGAATTTATTGGTAGGAAATTTTCGATTTTTTTGGTAATCGTTTAAACACAATCCTTATATGAATATGCTCATAGTATCTATTATAATTATTTGTATAATACATTTAAAATGCTTTTTATATATAGGTCTTAAAACGCACATAGATGTTGATTTTCACACATTTTCCGTGAGTATTGTCCATGTGATTAGAGATGCATAGCATATGCAAAAATGCTTTCATGTTTGTGCTGTGATGCCACTAAACAACAAAGTTTATTCGCATATAACGCAGAAGAAGTAAAAAGCAGTAAATTTTACTTCAAATTATGAGCCTTTCCTTTCCTAGGTCTTATAAGAATGAAAATAAACCAATTCAATTTCGTGCTAATGGAAGCCTTGTCTTAATAGGACGACACCATTAAGACTAGGTTCATTATAACAAGTTCCAATTTTGGCCACTTCCTATATTGTCAAGGTACTATTTGACCATAGCCTATATAACCCCAAGCCTCGCCCTAATGTCATATCAAGCCCTTACTATCGAAAAGTCTGATCGACATTTTATTGCAGTTTTTAGTAAAAAGTTGACTCATAATGGCAAAATAAAGCATTGGTGGGGCGGGGTAGGCGATATTATCGTAGTGCTTAAATAATGTCATCAATATATCAGGAAAGGATATTGAGCTCGACAGTTTAACACAGAAACAAAAGTACGGGTACAGGACCCTACTGAGAGTTGTTGAAAGAAATGAAAGAAAGAAAAAAAAGTGGCCCAGGCCCCAGCGAACTGGCTAATCGTGGGCACAATTGTGCCTCTGCCACCCTGTCTGGGAACAGGCGTGACGCTATTACAAAAATCATAATCGTAGACCGAGTGCGAATACTGAAGCCTACTTCCACAGCGGCACAAACGTCCAACAACGCAAGCACAGTACAGGCAATGCCGCAGTGGGAGTGAAGTGACCGTGGAGAGTCTTTGTGTGGAGCCAGCGGAAACGCAGAGGGTGTGACCGGGATAGTCAGAAAACAGCGATTTTTAGGACATTTCTTCTTAAAAAATAAAATAAATAGGCAATAAATATAATGATCACCAAAAATATTTTTTTCCTACCCAAAATGGATAAATGAATACCAAAAGTTGCAAAAAATCAGGGAAAAATACTGCGGTAGGTGAAGGGTAAAGGGGGTGAGCGAAGCGAAGCCTCCTTTATCCTTCATGTCAGGTTGAACATGTAAGAACAACAAAAAATACTTAAAACATAAACTTAAGTACACAAAACATAAAAAGAAGTTTGGTGATCATTTATCCAAACTCAATTTGGTGGACATTTATCCATTGTGGCAGTCATTTCGAATTTATTGGTAGTAAAATATGTGCGTTTTTGGTAATCGTTTAAATATAAGCCAAATAAATATATCCCATTTGACGAACCGAATGGACGAGTCGGCAGTGTCCCTGCCTACGAAGTCAAGGGTCCCGGGTTCGAGTCCCGGTGGGGGCAGATATTTGTTTGATGAGAACGGATATTTGTACCCTAGTCATGGTTGTTTATCTATCTAAGTATAATATTTATCTATATAAGTATGTGTATCGTTGTCTAGTGCCCAAGATACAGGGAATCCTAGTTTGGGGCTAGATCAATGTGTGTATGGTGTCCAGGTATTATTATTTCATTAATGTCCCGACCGAGGAGAACATGCCTTTACGCGGATATGAGTAAAATTATGCCATGATGGAGGGGTTTTACGACCTCTACCACGTAGCGGTAGTAGCCGGGACCTACAGCTTAACGTGTCATCCGAAACACTGAACGTCTGATAATGTACTAAGGATAAATTAATTATCTCATTGGTACATGGTCAGGGGCCCAATTCCGGTACACAATGGCAGCTCAATGACAATTACATGACGATTACGGTCAACTTTAGATATCTGTTGTATCTGATTGTGGAGCTGTTATTGTGTACCAGAATTGGGCCCCAGGTTTCGAACCTGCATCTCCTGTGTGAGAAGCAAGCGTGAAGCCCATTAGACCACGGAGACGACGACACTGGTGACTATTCCGGTCCTGTGCCTCCCGCAACCACTGCCTACCTTGCCTAGTTATCCACTCAGCTGTGGGGCCATCGACAGATGATTGATTATTTTGTATCGGTCTTATACTTTATTACCAGGCATTAAAGTTCCAAATCGCGGGCCATTTATTAATCTATCCACAGACGAGTGGCTACGGCGATGATGTCATCCGTCCATCTGGCCGTTGGTCTGCCTATTGGATGTCCTGCGATAATCCTATGATAAAAAACGGTCAAGTGCGAGTCTAACTCGCGCATGAAGGGTTCCGTGCCACCGTACAATGGCAGGGATAGTGTGGAATTAATAGTTTGGATTTTACATAGCAAAATGTTGTTTACAAAGTTATTGGTGCGGCTACTTTCACACTCCATGTACGTAACCATTCATTCAGAAGTTTTTATGTGGTATTGAAAGAGTTGTTGTATGGGAACCCCCTTAAATATTTATTTTATTTTGTTTTTTTAGTATTTGTTGTTATAGCGGCAACAGAAATACATCATCTGTTAAAATTTCAACCGCCTAACTATTACGGTACGTGAGATACAGTCAGACGGACTGACAGACGGACGGACGGACAGCGGAGGCTAAGTAATTGGGTCCCGTTTGGCACCCTTCGGGTACGGAATCCTAAAAATTATTTAGTACTGAAACATCTGCGGGAGAGATTAGATAAATTAAGAACATTTTGGCATTGCCAAGCTCATATTAAATTTACTTCGTGTGAATCAGAGAGTACCTACGTCGTCGTCGTATGTCACCGCTATTTTCTTCGACCTTTCGACCTAAAAATTAATTTACTCATTTGTTCAAGAGTTTTTATGACCAACCTACTAATTAAGGCAGAAATACAATGATAATCATTTGTTCTATCAAAACCTTTAGAAGATTTTGTGGCACGATATATTTTTTAAACCTTACCAATTTTTAGTTTTGCACGTTTTGAATTGGTCGCTTTAATACTTCTCTTATCGCCTTTGATTTTATCGCAACATTACTTAAATCTAGTACCTGTCGTCATGAATCTCTGGATAGCGTAAATTCTGCGTTAGATCTTTGTTGCTTACCCATCAAGAGGATACTGAAAGTCAATGCTGTAAAAATATATCGACCTGTTCAATAGAGGATGTTAGGTCGATCACTTTATTCAGAAAGTTCTAGGTCACGTTATATAATATATATGTATGCTACGGTCAAGATAATGATTCGGATATTATACATGCGAACGGGCTATTATTTATACTTACCAATATCGATGGTTAATGTAATTAATACAGCAAGATATATCAAAGTAACAGGGTTAGTAGAAAAAAATATATTTTACCCCTATCTAATAAACATTCTGTGCAATACTGTGCATTGGTGCGATACAGTGATTCGGTTATTTTGCATACGAACCAGCTAATATTTATACTTACCAATATCGATGGTTAATGTAATTAATACAGCAAGATTTATCACATTAACTAAAATATTTTAACCCTATCTATTAAACATCCTGTCCGATACTTATGCATTAAAGCCAGATTATATTAAGAAGAATTTAACAATCCTCCTGAGAGACCGCCAGCAGCGCATTAAGTCTGAGGAGATCTCCACGGACTGGTGTGAGCTCTCCACGGGTGTCCCGCAGGGTGGTATCCTTTCTCCTCTCCTCTTCTCAGTATTCATAAACTCCATATCTGACGTTCTTAGTTCTTCTTATCATCTCTACGCAGATGACCTCCAAATATATCGGCACTTCTCTCCGTGTGATGTGAAACAGACAGTAGAGGCGTTGAATGCTGACCTCGACAACATCAGGAAATGGGCTATTTCATATGGGCTGCAAGTCAACCCGGGAAAATCTCAAGCCATGATTATGGGTACACGGCATTCGCTTAACTTGCTACAGAATTCGCCCGTCGATCCTGTATTGTATGATGGTAACATAATTAATTACAGTGAGAAAGCTAAGAATCTTGGGGTTATATTTGACAACTTGCTGTCCTGGTCGCCCCATGTTTGTGAGGTCAGCAGACGAGTCTTTGCGTCATTTCACTCCCTCCGAAGATTGCAGTACTTCCTGCCACGGCTGACTAAAATCACTCTTGCTCAGTCCCTTCTACTACCTTTAATAGACTATGCGGATGTTTGTTGGGCCAGCGCGAACGAAGAACAACTGAACAAACTCGAACGACTTCAAAATCTCGGGATTCGGTTTATCTACGGGTTGCGCAAGTATGACCATGTCTCCCAGTATCGTAAGGAGCTGGAGTGGCTTCCGATCCGTCTTCGCCGTGACATGCACATTCTCTCCTATCTGTTCAATATTTTGCGAAATCCCCGATACCCCACATATCTACGCCAACGTTTTGACTTTCTTTTCCCCAGGCATAGCAATCCGAGATCCCACACGGTGTCTCTCCTTTCAACTCCTCGGCATAACACTGCCGCTTACGAACACTCGTTTAGGTTAAGGGCAATCCGACTGTGGAACGCACTTCCCTGCGCTATTAGGGAAAGTCCCTCAATTTTCACTTTTAAGACAAGATTGAAAGTGCATTTCCTTTCTCTTCCGTAAATGGTACCATATTTATGTAGGTATATGTATGATTTATCATAGTTTATGTATGTTCATGCTATACATTTTATTTTAAGTAGTGGAAGTATATATATATATATATATATATATTTATTTTATATTTGGTATAGTTTATATATATTTTGAAAGTAATTTGCGTCCGTATGTATAGTGTTATTGCGAACTAGGACTTTCCTGTATAATTAACTCTCCTGTCCTGCCTAGGTTTGCTGGAAGAAATCTCTTTTTAGAGATAAGCTCGCCTTTGCTTATTACATTACTTTTAATTGTCTGTAACTTTATACTATCTATGCAATAAAGAATAAAGAATAAAGTAAAGAACAATTTGTTTTATTTTATCTTTAATTAGCAATATTTTATTAATAAAATAAAAGTGTCTTATTACTTTCACAAAACTCTCTTGGTGAGTATTAATAATAACCGGCTAAAGTAGAAAATAGGACTGAATATGGCTCTATTTATTACATTCAACAAAATCTGTGGTTAGTATGAATACTTAGTAATTATGTATTATAATCGGATTTATTGAGTTTGCCATAACATATACATATAGATGCCACCGTAAGATAGTCAAAACCGTTAGTTGATAAACTAACGTGTTAGCTGATCAACTATCGATAGATAATAAACCAGACCGACAGGGTTTAGAATTTACGTTTATTTTGTTCTTCATGTTAACCTATCACGAAAACTATTCGGGGGCTTCGCTGCGTCCCCTCTGTCTTCAACTAGTTTGCCCTGGTATTTCGTTTGCAATTCAAGTTTAAACCAGTTTACTATTAAACGGTTTTATTATCAACTAACGCGTCATATAGTAAGCAGTACAGTTGTTGATAGTGGACCAACTAATAAGAAAAAAAACGTTAGTTTATCTACTAACGATTTTGACTATCTTACGGTGACATGTATATGTCGCAGCCATATCGTAGAACGTGCCGTATTACAAAAAGGCGCGCCGGATAGAATAACGTCACTTTTTTGTGATGCGGCTACTTCACGAAGAGTCGGATTCTAGTGGCGATACGTTCTACGAAGCGTTTAGCTCTATTTTCACCAAGAAGCAATGAAGGATGACTATAAATGATGACTATACTCCGGTATCGATGGTGCAGTAGGGCGCTGGACTTCCTTATATATAATAATTATAAATATATAAATAATTTTAAAATATAGCTATGTTGATACTTTTGTCCTATCTTAGTGAAAGGCTATAGGCTCCGTTATCAGTAGGTTGGTTAGTTAGTTACGTAAGATAGGATATTTACTGAAAAACATTGGTAAATATTGTTCAAATTACATAAACGGTAGGATCATGAGGGGATTTTCCCTTAGAATGAAATAATAACCAATATACTTCACACCATATTTTGTACCCCAATAAAATTACTTGGGTCTCCGACAAATACCAGTGTCGCGTACCCATTTTGGTGTGCGAAGTAACCTAAAAACTCTATCATCTGTCGAAGGCTGTTTTACATTTCCAGACTATTCAATATAGAAGTTTAGAAGCTGACGATTGAACTTATCTTTGAATTCACTATATTCATGAATGGTTCCAACGTTTGCATTTCTAAATTCAATACAAATTTCACTTTATTGTGACATCATTGTCGATTGCGACGCCATTTTTGTTGTTATGAACATGCATCACTACTTGTGGCGATAAATGGAACTAAAACTTTGTTTGTTTGTATGTGGGCGCCACGTCACTAAGCCTTTGACGAACGCGAAGTGCTCATATAATGCAGCGTACTCCATTTCAGCCGAATTGCAATCCGACTCAACGTCAGCCGCTTAATAAAACAGCGACGTTATTCAATCCGGCGCGCCTATATGTAACACGGCGAGTTCTACGATATGGCTGCGACATATACATATACAGACATATATGTATAGGTACATTCACTTTGGTCCCACACTTAAACCATAAATGCGTTATAATGAAATGAGATAACATATATGTACAATGGCATTGAACTTCATTACCACGAAACTTTACACCATGGTAACTAGAAACAGTTAGGATTTCCGCCTTTGCGATTCTGTTTGTGGTTACCATGTAAGTTCTCTTAGCGTGAGGCCAAAAGCTATGTTTGTGCCTCTGTGTAGTAAAAAAAAAGTAAACGAAACTCGCTATCTCTCATGTCTAGCACCACGCCGCGGTCTGACACGGTTTTTAGGGCACACTGATTACGTTTTGAACGCTACTCCCGCAGAACTCAACGCAAGTGTATCCTCCAACAAAAGTTTTAGAGCAAACAATAAAGGATATGACTAGTGGCATTGCGCTAACTCACTTTGCAGAATGCAGAACTCAACAGCATGTATGTTGCTCTCAATGTAGGGTATGTATCTACAGTTGGCAATTCGCTAATTAAAAAATAAAACTAACATTTAAGCGTTTTCCAATACGGGGTGGCAGAGATACAGTCGCGCCCACGTTTATGTTACGAATTAGCGAGATGTATTAGCACAATAGGCTCTTGTGATATATTGAAGTGAGTTAGCGCAAATTTTAGTGGAGTAGTTAATAACTGGTCAAACGCAATTATGTCTCAGCCATACCATTTAGGAAGAAGGTGAATTTTTAATTAATGAGATCGTTGTGCGTTTACTGCGAAAGATTGTGGTGCGAAAAAACACTGAGTTAACTCATTACGCCGGCACAGAACAACATTTTACCAAAATTCATTTTTGGTTCGCAACCATATACTAAAAGCATGTTTTGTCTCCGCGATTGTTATGTTCCGGTAATTTTAACTGTTTGAGAGCATGTCTATCATTTGTGTTTAATGGTTTTTGCATGGTCTCTTTGTTTTGTTTGACAATGGCATTTAAGTGGTAGGTAGTTGTTTGTTTAGGTAGATAACTCCTTTTTAAACACTAATAACGTATAAGGACCAGAATTTGAGGTTCTCGGTTAGCACAAAACAGACCATAATATAGAAAAAAATAGAACTTTGATCAACAAAAAACACAGCCTAACATTGTTGAACTATGGAAAATATAAGTGAACTTTAAACTTGTAAGTAATAGTGACACTAACAACTCATTCGTGCCATTCTGTTCACTATTCATTGCACTTTCCACGCATTGCACTAGTTTACGCATAATCTCACTCAGGTCATTAGCTATTAGTATCTAAACATAAAACTGACGTCAAGATTATGACTTTGAGATGAACAACATGCAAGTATAGGACGTAGCGAAATTTGAGGCAAAACATCGAGTGATGTCTCTATATTTTGTACGAGTATGTGTGGTGCCCTCTCTGGGGGGGGGGGGGGGGGGGGAAGTAAAAACTGTTGGCTCTCCAGTTGAGGTAAAGTAGAACTACAGTTAAAAGTAAATTGAAAGAAGACCTTGGAAAACTGCACATTTGCTTAACTCACGACTGAAGAAAATCAGGCTCGATAGATCCCGAGTCTTGCTAAAGCAAAACGTAGAAAAAAATATTGCTATATCCTTTTTTTGGACGAAAACGTTTTTGATTTCGAAGAAAGCTTTGTCTTTGTTCGTAACAGTGAATAAGCGAGCAGACGCATCCCACGTGTTGAGCGTGGTCTCCATCTTTCGTCATTCATGGTTTTGGCCTGTGGTTTCAGCTCAGGGTTTCCTATTCGGGCTCAACTGAGTTGATTTTCTTGTGAAAACGGAATTAAAACAAGTGCACTCGTGTACCACAACCCAGTCCTAACAAACCTCGTGAAACATCTTTCACAGATAATGTTCAAAAACAAACACTGGGTATTCCAGCAGGATTCTGCTCACTCAAAATTAGCTCTCCTCCCGTGGATTCGATTTTATCAGACGCGAAAATTGGCCCTCCTCGAGTCCAGACTGGAATCCACTGGACTATAAATCGGGTGTTAAAATTGGCGTTCCACAAGGTTCCATATTAGGCCCTTTCTTATTCCTGGTATATATTAATGATCTGCCTTTCATGGTGGAGAAATTAACTGACATAGTGTTGTTTGCTGATGATATTTCAATGGTCTTCAAAATTGAAAGACAAAAAGGAGATTTTGATGATGTTAATGGTGTATTGTCTTTAACCTTGAATTGGTTCACAGTTAATAATTTATTGTTAAACGCTGGTAAAACCAAGTGTATCAAATTCTCACTTCCAAATGTCAGGCAAGTTGAGACCAGTTTGGTGTTCGACAGCAGCACGTTAGAATTGGTAAATGATACGAAGTTTCTTGGAATAACCATTGATAGCAAATTGCAGTGGGGACCCCACATAGATAAATTGGCTGGTAAATTAAGTTCTGCGGCTTACGCTGTTAGGAACATCAGACAAAGCACGGATGTGGCTACTACTAGGCTAGTATATTTTAGTTACTTTCATAGTGTGATGTCCTATGGTATCTTGTTGTGGGGGAAAGCAGCGGATATTCAAACTATTTTTATTTTACAGAAAAGAGCGATTCGAGCAATTTATAATTTAAAACGAACAGACTCCTTAAGAGAGCTTTTTAAAGAAATTGACATACTAACAGTAGCTAGTCAATTTATTTTCGAAACTATAATGTATGTACGCAAGAACCTTATAACATTTTCCAAACTTAGCGACAGCTGTAATGTTAACCTAAGAAATAATCACAGACTATGTGCGCCTCGTTTTAGACTCGCGAAGGTTAGCAATTCTTCCAAGGGTCAGTGCATTCTCTACTACAATAAGATACCTCTGGAGATTTTGAAATTGCCATTTGAGCAATTTAAAAAGCATGTTAAAGCGACTTTGTCGAAAAAGGGATATTACAATGTTCAAGATTACTTAAATGACAGGACTGTATGGGGTTACTCTGGCTCAACACAGACCTTGCTGTTAATAATTTTGTAATTATTTATTCCTGCTTATTAATCATAACAATTAAATTTTTCATATTTGTATTAGTTAAGCACAACCTATTTTTAAAAGAGATCTTAAAATAAATCTGTGGGAGTTTCTACGCCCTTCTTCTCCCACAGTGGTCCAATGTAGAGAAGAGGCAAAAAATGACGTTTGCTAAGTATATGTAAATATCTACAGTAATAAAGTACTTTGACTATTGACTATTGACTATTGACTATAAAATATGGCAGTACTTAGAGGAGAAGGTCTGCACTAAACCTCATTGCAATTTGGAGTCTCTCAAAGCATTCCTGATTATAGCAGTGGCCAATATTGACATAGATGTCGTGCGTGCTTCTATCGATGACTGGCCGTGCAGATTAAAGACTTGCATCGAAAATGAGGAGGTCATTTTGAATAGTTTAAATGTCATTTAAATCTGTGTTTTGTAACCTTTCGTTTTGACATATAAATATTTGTAATAAAGTGATTTTTGTGTCATTTATTTCATATATTGTACTTATCGAAACTTATGGCCCGACCTAGTATATTTAAAGGGGTTGTTATGGAACCCATTCTGAGCAACTTTATCTGTGTCACCGATTTGATCAGAGCAACTTTTAATTTTCACTTCCCCATGTAAATAAGATAGTCTCATTCGAGAACAGGCAGATCAAAGAAATTGATAGACGCATTTTGAACGCCTGGAAGAGCTGGTCCATGAACGAGCTGATGAAGGGCAGCCTTCCGCTGACTCTCAAATGGAAGCTCGTCGACATGTGTATCATGCCTATCCTTAACTGCGGCGCCAAGACGAATATCTAAAGTCCTAACTCCAGGTTTGTCTCAGGGTTATGGAGCGCAGTATGATAGGAGTCAAACTGACGGACTTTGACAGAAAAACCACACTGCGCTGGTATCATAGACGTGAGTATACAGAGCGCCAAACTCAAGTGGATTTGAGCCGGACATGTCCGTCATATGGACCCCGATAGGTGGGCAAAGATCGCTACTGATTGGGTACCTCAAGACGAAGGCCGCCAAAGAGGTAGGCCCAGGAGGAGGTGGCGCGAGGATCTGAAGAGGTATCTCACTGATTGGCAAGAGAAGGCAAAAGATAGGTAGGTGTGGACTAAAAGTAGGGGAGGTCTTTGCACAGCAGTGGGAAACACCACAGGCTACATAATAAAATGCAAATCAGCAGACCGCCCGGGCCAGAATGTATGGAGATAAGAAAAATAAAGTTGCTGTGATCTAACCAATAAGAATTTCAACCATTATACATTTCGACAATTATATGTTTTCAACATTAAGTATTTATCAAATTATTTATCAAAAGATAACACAAAAAACACCACGTAGTAAATGTTTTTACAAAGAATTGTTTTCGTGAAGTTCATTCCTTTCTGATCATTTCATAAAATAATTGACTATATCATGAAATTTCATCAAATGATCAATCCATGGCTGGCTATTTCATGAAATGATTAAATTCTACGACATCTTCAAAGTTAATGGACTTAGAACATTATAGAAAACTACTTTTTATATTTTTATAAATTATTTGACATATATTTTGAACATATATATTTTATCCTATCCGTATAGGGTGGAAGAGACGCATTATCCCACCACACAGGGTGGAAACCACAGATATCGAGAGATAGGCCCTTGGCGCTAAGCTTGTATCGGAACCAGTGTCACCGAAAACTAAGAACACGCATACATTTACACCACTCGTACATCAATCCCTCCGCTTTTATTGGTCAGTGCAATGTCATGCACCTATCGTCCGAACACAACCACACTACCGCAGGTATACTAGTTAGTCGAGCTTGTGTTGGGACAGTGCAAGGACAGCGTGTATCATCGATCGATTATAATTTATAGACACTGGTATAGACAGACGTATACAAAGCTGGGTTCTATAAATAAAATAGTAATTTATTTGTAAATACGACATATTTATACGACATACGAGACCCCTTTGCCTCTCTTCTTTTTTTCAACATAATCATTACAGCTAGAAAGAGAGGCAAAGAGGTTTCTGAAGGTAGAATAACTGTGAACTCTTCGGACCTGACTGAAAGCATCGGAATTTCCGATCAATACATATAACACACCATAATCCTTCGTCGGGCGAGGTTTTAAACAAACTTAAAATCTAAACTGCCTGTTTGGCAATCATTGGAATAACTAACAATAAACTTACGTATTATGAGCAATAAAATAACTATATTAGTAATTGCGGAATGATAAAATCTATCGATTCAATAACATGATTCTCCTATCACTATCCCCATCACTATATGTCGTCTCTGAGTGCGTGTAACAGTTCGCCTCCGTATCACGATGCATTTTTGCTTTCGTACTTAGATAAGTGTGAAATATTCATTGCGTGTTAGCTTGGCAATAAGTTGTGAAATTAAGATACAAAACAAGCAATGTATAGTATACTTAGCGAGAACAACATGACATTGTCACTTAAATGTCAATTCGTGACGAATTTTCCGCGAATGATTTATTTTCGTAATAATGTTTATTTCACATCTCTCAGAAACAATAATTAAGTACTTTTTTTTTTTCTGATAATATGATAATAATACCAAATGTTCTGTAAAAAATGAAATGAAATGACATGTGAAAGTGCCCTTGTGGCCTATTTACAGAATAAACGTTTTGAGTTTTGAGTTTTTGAGTTTTTTCTTCTGATTTAAGAAGAAATAATAGTTGGAATGAGACTTACAAGTGATATGTGACACCGGCGTTCTTGAAGTTCACAATCTCGCTTCTTTTTGCACGTGAGTATTGCACAGCTCGGCATTTTCGAAAAACAACGGAAATGAATTCGTCACTGCGGTCGCCCGGTGACTACCGAGAATTTTTAATATCTAACCTGTCGGAGCTACATTTGTTCGCACGTGCCACGCCCCTCAACCTATCTCTCGATATCTGTGGTGGATACCAACTAGTGTGGGGCCAGAATACTTTTATGTATTTATTTAGTTCGCCCCATGTTTCAATTTTAGAAATTTTCCCATTGTTTTGTCGCCGCCACTCTAGCCAAAATTAGGAGAAATGTGTCTAGTCAATAAAAGTTACCGAAAGTAGAAATTGGACTAGACGACATAACTATTTGATATTCTTGTGCTGGTGTTCACCGAAAGAAAAAGTTATGTTAATTGTGTTAGCCTTTTGGGAGTCCAAGGTCACTGTCATCTTGTTACGTGAAAGTTATTCTTTCGTAGTTGGGAGTAGGAGATTAAGACATACCTATACACATTTTAAGTGTTTATATACATAGCTACATTTTTTTTATATTACATAGCTATAGGACGTCATTGGGACACCAACTTGATCAGAGCAACTTTATTTTACTTCTCTATACAAATCAGCTGACCGCCGCCGCCGGCCCGGCCCAAAATATATGGAGACGAGAATAATTAAGTTGTTCTGATCAAGTCGGTTTCATAATAAAAAAGTTTGTCAGCATATCTTTTAACAACGCGTTAAATCTTTATTTACACGCGTATCATAAACCCTCTTAACTGCGTCCTAAAACCGCACGTTACGACCACCATAATGTTATACTACTTGGTAAAAGCTCATTTATTATCTGAATATTGATATATTAAGACATGACCATAATGTATGAATTTTCGACAAATTATGACATTCAAATTTCAAACGCCGACGCCCACTTGTGTGCCGCCCCTAGTTTGTCTGTGAAGTTGGTACTACTGAACAATGTAAACAAGTGCAGAGCAATTCAATGCCACAATGCCGGTCAAATTTGCGGTTCCTGAACACACCAAAGAGAGCTTATGATATGTGTTTAGAATAACTTGTGTATGTAACTTTACATAATTAGAAGGCGAGTTTCATAATAATATCACTCGAGAGTTTTAATGACCTCCATTATGTATCAGTCACATAAACTAGTATGATACACCTTACTGTCACATTCTGTATACGATTTTTAATCGAATAATAATTCAGTTGTTAAAGGTTTATGTCATACCTTCGCCTTCTGTTAAAGTTGGAAAAATAAATTAAAACTATATCAATTCCCCATCATAAAACTTTAGAATAACAGTCTTACTAAGAGGGCAAAGCCAGTTTGTACACCCGTAAGAAAATATTATGGTAATGTTTTCGTTCAGCCACATTTCAAGTTAGGTTATTAGAAACAATTGTAACATATCGACACAATTAGCGAACAATCGAAGAGTCTAGTCACGCAGCCGATGTGATAAGGCAGGTTGTTATTATGTTTACGAGCACTAAACCGTAACAATAACTTACAAGATTACAAGCCCGTGCGGTTTCTACGCACAATGGAGCATACCCGGATGCAAAGCCGACAACTCAACATGTCACGGGCAATCAACATGAGAAGCTGTCACTATCTCCCGCTCGGTGCTGCGGCGGCACCTTAGAGGCAGTGATGCCAACTTCGCAACTTTATAGCTAGATCTAGCTATTATTTGATGAGAGACAGCTACAATTCAATGAAACTTGTAGCTAAACTTTTTAGCTACTTTTCCTAGCTACTTTTCATTTCGTCATGAGACGTGAGGCAATCAATGGTCTGCTATTGTAGGTACAGCAGCCTTATGGCGTAAGTTGTCTGAGCTATGAACTTCTTAGAGACTTTTATGTTTGACACCTTGCACCAGCTTCATCTGTCAAATTGGTATCACGCAAGTAGCATCATAATGGATGCCAAACCCAAGCCCAAAAATTGAATGAAGCCTAGAAGCCTTCGGTGATACCCCGCAATCGAACACACGCTATGAACTTCAGAGAGTTAAGCCATAAGGCTGCAGGTCGGCGTTGGCCGGGAATTCCCCGTTTCCTGCTGCGCTACTGTGTACTGAGTACTTAGTAAACCACAATATAAGTACTCTTGCTTTAACTTGCCTTTCACTGTCACATTCTAATGCAGAGGTAGAGAGGTTATTCTCTCAAATGAATTTTCTAAAAATAAAGAAAGAAACCGAATGAGTTTGATAACTCTGAACTCAATCCGTGGCATTAGAGACTCCCTCAGGAAAAGTGATAAATGCTGCTATAACTCTGTTTTGCTTAAAGATCAAGATGTACTGCATGAAATGGGCACCGTTAAAAATATTCGAAATCAACGGAAGATACTGAACCCCAGCCATCGACATCTACCTCTTTAATTGATTGTTTTTTTAATGAAAATAAATATTTTTTCCAGAAATTATTTTATTGTATCTGCCTACCTACTTTATGTAACATTTAGCTATTCTAGCAACTTTTTGGGGTAAAAAAAACAGGCAAACTAGCAACATTTTGAAAAATGTCTAGCAACTGCGTAGAGGGTCTCAAATGGCGCAAATACGCCACACTCGGTGACGCGTATTTGTTTATGCCGTTCGGCTTCGAGAGCCTCGGGCTGGAGGGGCCAGTCCCTCGATGAGTCAGGGGACCGCAAAGTTGACACCTACCTCGATCAACGCATTAGCATTTCGGTATAGGGTTGCGATGTCAGCGTCTTGGGCACCTTCACGAAATTCCTAAGGGGAAATATTGATATTATTACATCAATAATACTGATTTGCACAGCAAATATACCGATTTTCACAGCAAATATCAGGGCAAAATACTGCGGTAGCTTAGGTGAAGGGCCTTTATCCTTCGATTTGGTTGAACATTTAAGAACAACAAAAATACTTAAAACATAAAAAGTGTTGTTGCTGATCCTTTTCTGCTGTGAAAATCAGTATTTTTGATGTGCGATTTAATACTAGCTTTTATAAATTAGAGTAAATTTCGTATTAGTTTATATTATGTATTATAATTAAATAATCTAGAGAATTTTAATAACAAATTAAACTAACTTTTAATTAACTAAACATAACAAGTGGCTCTGTAAGCTGTAGACTTCGCGAGTGACACCTTTGAGTAATCTAACTAATATTATAAATATGAAAGTAGCGATGTTAATATGTTTGGATGTTTGTGTGTTTGTGCCTCAATCACGCTAAAACCGCTGAACGTATTTGAATGAAATTTAGCACAGAGGTAGTTTATGAGCTAGATTAACATATAGTATACTTTTTATCTGACTGCACCAGAAGGAACATGCAAATGAAGTTGCGGGCATCAGCTAGTAATGTATAAATACTAGAGACGCTGGCTCGAACAAAATATGTGCCCGGCCTCTTGACGAGAGCGGGCGTGTCAGTTGTCATAGATAAAAATCTTTGCGCTCAGATGCGACATGCCGAAGACGTACAGTCGCCTTTGCCCAAAAGTATACCTATCGAGGGAATCCTGCCTATGTTGCATACTTATAAGCGCAGGCGACCTATTATGTGTATTTGGGAATAAAATAAAAGAGAATATGCACATATCCAATATTTTAATGGTTTTTTTTTGGTTGTGATGTTGTTAGTCAGTTTATAAATAAATTGACAGTTCTTTAAATTTCCGTCAGATAAACATGAGCTATATTTCCGTGCAAGGGTCTACCTGACATTGCTATAAAATGTATCCTTATCATCTTGGCCTTGCTGGAAGAAATCTCTTGTTAGAGATAAGCTTGCCTTTGTAAATGTCTTTTCCATCAATTTGTAATGTGAATTTTCATGTGCAATAAAAATTTAAAAATATGTGACATGTATAACACATTGGTATTCGGAAATGACACATATGCATGTAAAAATCTTGTTACTCTTTGATTTTCAAGAGAAGACATGGCTGTCGTTTTTTTTGATTTTTATAATTCACAAAATATTATTGAATACGTACTTTACTGATAATACAGGGTAATTAACATGAAAAGTTATTCCTTGGCTTTTTTGGTGCATGCATGACGGCATTATTTAGTGACTTACTCTCGTATCAAAAGCGTCACGGCTCGGCAAGCGCTTGGCACAGACTGAATTGGTGTTGAGTGAATTAGCTCTACTTATAGCTGCAAGAAAGTCAGTTTGCGCGCCTACTCTAGTATTTATACATTATTACCCAATGAGTGACACTTTCTTTTAATAACACGTACAAACGTATGAATGCTTCTAGTTACGTACATGGAGTATGAAAGTAGCCGCACTAATTACTTTGTTAACTACAAAATAATTACCGATATATACTACATGAACTTTAAATATAATAATATAAATACACTAACTTTTACGAAAGAGAGAGGTAGTGCTCTTTAATACGTAATGTAAATTTAACAATGAAAAATCCAATTTACTAATGTAATTGAGAATCTGAAATGCTACATTATAGTCAGACGCAATCGCAGGGAACTGAGTATCGCTCGCTCGCACTTGACCACATTCTTAGCTCCTCAGAGGACAATGACCCCTCACCGGCCAGCCAAGGCCAAGGGTATGTTTTAATGGCTTATTAATGAACAACTACGAAGGCTAACTGCAAAAACTAAGTAACTAACGTAACATATCCTCCTAAGGCCCCGGGTTCCTAAAATCTCTCAGGAACTTAGAACCACTGTGCAATTTTTTGCACATAATAAATATTTGCTGTCAGACCCAGAGCAACATTACCATATTACGTCAAAATTAGGACCTTTTTATGTCCATTACTATTTTAGCATATGCATTTAATATGTATGGAACCTTTTAGCGTAGGTAAGATTAACCTATCTTTTGTACAAAAAAATGTACTTTGGGTCTGAGTTACAATTCTATTAGCCCATCTTTTGTACAAAATTTTGTACAATGGTTCTAGCTAACAATGAAATATTTAACTTTATAGAAAGTAAAACAATAATAAAATGAAAGGCAAAAGAATATAACAACTAGTATAATGAAATATTTAATAAGAAAAATAAATCACTCATCCCACCCATGAAATTGTGAGTAACAATTGCGGGCGGATGTCAAGCACAAGGCCATTTTGCACTGTCTACATTTTGCTGTTGTTCTTTTATCGCAGCCTGGTAGTCGGCATCTGTTTGGCACACCAACAAAGATAGGCATATGCGATGCCTTATGCAGTCTTCGAATTTTGGATGGAAGAGGGACTGTTGCTGGTCTGCCTCTTTTACGTGTTTCTTGATCGGTGTCGTTGCCATCTTCAAGTGGCTGTTGGTCTGCTTCAGAGAAGTTTGTTTCGATCATATTCTCAGCTAATTGCATTTTCCATTGACGTAATGATTGAATTCTTTTCAATTGTATCCCCTTCTTTAATTGGGCATTACGATATTTAATCCACGAAATGGACGCAGCCATATCAATCATGTGAGAAATGAAGCGTATGGTCCATTTCTTGGTCCTAGCTCGTGATGGACAAACTGCCAACATAGGGTCGGCCAAATCTACCCCACCCATGTTGCTAATGTACATTTTGACTACAGCAGGTCTCTTTATGGTTATGTACTGCTTCTATGTCCTACACCATCGGCGACAGTCATCTTGAGGCTCACTGCCATAAATGGTAGACATTAATATCACCGGTTTATTGTCATACCACTTTGTAACTGCGACAGTATCGTCAGAGTTCACGAAGGTGGTAGTGCATCCTCTTCCTGTTCTTTTCATTTCCAAGTCTTGTGGCAAATTATCTTTCAATGTACGAGGAATCCTATTTTGCATGATAGTGCCCGCGCATTTGTAACCCCGTTTATTCAATTCTTGAGCTAATTTTAGCGATTTAAAATATCGGTCAAAGTAAAGTATGTGTCCAGGAACTAATGATCGTGTTAATTTTAAAACAGCACTTTCTCCAAGGCCGAAGCCAGCACTTTTTTCATCTTGAAAAGTGGTATCACCTTCATATACAACGAAGTCACATACTTTGCCATCTGGATTTGCAAGAACGAAGGCTTTTAACCCTACAGGGTTGGGTTTGTTAGGGAAATACTGTTTAATGCCACAGCTGCCCGAAAAGGGAATAATCATTTCATCAATTGAAATGTGCTGACTTTTAACTTGTTTCTGACATCCTTGTTCAATTTTTTTAATGATAGGCCTTACTTTCCATATCCTGTCTTTAGTTTTTTCTTCTTGTGTAACATCAGGATCAAACACAAGTTTCAACGATGTTCTCAGCTGGAAAAATCGCATACGCGCCATAGCATCTGCAATTTTGCGGTCTTCAGCCCAACCTGTTGACTTTTCACTAACATTATAGTAGCCTGCTACTCTCACGGTCTCTACCACAGAGCTTTGAATATTAGAGAGAGGGCAAGCCGCCGCGTAACGGCTGACCGTTGTATGCCCAGTGTGCATACAGTGCATTCAGTTGCTCTCAGCGAGAATTCCCGAGTGTACGCGCCGATTGCCTTAAAAAACTGACAACACTTAGCTTTATTTTATGTCCTATGTGAAAATCGCAGTGATTTGACAAATTTCCATAACAAGGGTATAACATTTCACAGATACTGAAAATACAATATTTCTTCAATAAAACAACACGATGAACAAAATATTCCGAGGAAGTATTGCTATAGAGTCGCATCCAGATTCCGTCTCTCTCATACTCATTAGCGTTACCTACTAGCGAGAGAGACAGGAAATAAATTTAATGTCCATGTCGCTATGTGTGCTGTGTGCGTGCTTTATGAAACAATGTGCGCCTCATGCGCACGTTACGTATACAGACACGTAACTGCTTTGCCTATATTTACCAATACGATAAATGAGTAAGTGGTTATTATGTGTGCGTGTTCGTTGTGTTTATTTAATGATACGTTGTGTGCGTGAATTCAGCTTGCGACAATCGGTTTGCATACAAAATAGGCTGAACGCCCTATCTCCTATGTTGAGATATATGTGGTCACTAAAAAACCCAACGAAAACTCATTTGTTAAAATCCGTAAAGCTGTATGGACTGCAGCGGTTTTTTTTAAATTTTAAAACCCCTACATCTCCGCCATTTTGAAAAACTTATTAAATCCGAATCGACAAAACAGATCTATTTAATTATCGACCCTGCTCACAAAAACTCACGAGAATCAGTTGAGAAATGCGGCCTGTAGAAGAAAACATCCGCACACATATCCGGCCATACGAAATCATTTTTGCCCAATCCTGAAACAAAGACGCTTGATATATAATACTATATACTGAACCTTTACATACTCGTTATACCTCTATCAATCAGACATAAACTTTGTACCTTTCTTGTTTACATATACATCAGCTAATAGTTTTGTTTATATCCTGTTTTCGCTCTACATCATTGTTTGAGTTCTCATGACGATTAGTTTGTTTGACTCTCCAAAGCTCGCAAGCAAACTTGTAAACAAATTTAATATTTAGGTTAGTTTCCAATAGCGAGTAGACAATCTAATTCTAACTCTTGTCATAGTTGTTACTCAGTATCTCTTAATCTGTATAAAATAAATATTAAAAAAAAAAATTTAGTCGTTTGCTACGTCGCTATGTTTGAACGGGCTATGTCATTCGGACTCCTGCTGGGACGCAGAGAACCTAAGAAGGAACTGTTACTTTTCATAGGATGTTCCAAATGACTGCAATGACATTTTTATTATTGAATAATTATTATTATTATTGACATTTATTGAACTGACATGTAAGATACTATAAATTGTTACGATTTAAATGGAAGGGTACATATGTTATTTCTATATTTGTATGTGTACAACGAATTGGACATAGTCTGTAATGTTGTGCATTTAACTGTATTAATAAATAAATAAATGTGAACTCCTATACCATGGCATAAGGTTAAAAATCGCGATGCATAAAAAAAAGTGGGAATCACGAATATCTCACTCATTATATTTATAATGAGTGAGACGTGACGTCACTTCTAGTTCATCCTTACAACTTTACATAGTCGTACGACCGTTGTCGTCCGGCCGATGTCAGTTGGTCTCCCAACTGCCATAAGTCTCTAGACTTGCTACAGTAACCTAAAAACTCATTACCTTAATGGCATCAAGAAAAAAAGGAACAAATAAACTGTAGGAATTAGAACACAGGGTATTACAGTAAGGTGTATTCATGTTTGAAAGGTTAATGACAGGAAAAGTATTTCTGGCTAATTGTCACTCAATCAATAAAGAGCCATGCGTCAGTTCGGGCCCATTTTTCCAACATTGTCGAACTTTAATAAATATCTTTTGTGGTAAATTTTAATATTTAGGTTATAGTATTTATTTATTTATTTATTATGTTTACCAACAGATGATACACCCTAGACATAAGTCTACAGACATGTAAAGTTTTAAAAAGAAGTATGGGTACACCATGTATGCATGCACAAGTTACATGAAAAGTGGACGCTAAACTAGGTAATTCTATATTAATGCTACTAGAATAAACTTTAACTAAGTAAAATTTTTATAAAACTTTGAAATTAAACAAAAACATCTAAGCAACTTTAGGTATCTTAAATCTAAATAACTGTTTACGAAAACTAAAAAAACTAAACTTGATCAAATGAATGTCTTCAATACCAAATAGAATATTAAGTTGATTACAAATGCGATTACACTAAAAGATCCGACATTAGTCCTACTATTAATAAGGGCGAATGGTCTATAATATTTCAGCCTAGATCCGCAGCGAGGAACAGTGAAATTAATACTAGACAGTAATTTTGAGCAATCTATGAGTCCAGAAACGATCTTGAGCAGGAGAAGTTGGTCAAAAATCCACCTTCTGCTCTCAAGGGAATACATAGAATAGAGCCTTTTTTCGTAAGAAGTTAGGTCAAATCTTTTTACGTTTGCAACTAAACATAAACATAAACATAAACATTTAACATAAACATTTACATACAGGCACATACATTGCTTCTGGCCCCACACTAGGATACCCTGTGTCGTGGTAACCAGAAACAGCGACGTCACACACATATAAACATCCAAGACCTGGGGATTGTTTTTTTTTTTTTTTTTTTTTTTTTTTTTTTTTTTTTTTTTTTTTTTTTCATTACCCCCAGCCGGGGATCGAACCCGGGACCTCTCGCATGGTAGGCAGAGCCACAACCGCTGCGCCACAGAGGCCGTCAAACTAGAAGATAAAGAAAGCGTATCTGGACTCTTTCAACTCTATCTATTGAAGGTTCCATACATTTGCACAGTATTCAAAGTTACTACGAACTAAGGCACATTAAAGCACTTTCATTGAAGTAATACATTTTTTTTATGTTTTTTTAGTTTCAGAGTATTTTTTTTAACGAATATAAATAAATAAATTATCTTATTCAACGTCAAAATTATACGTACTTATAACTACAAGTCATTTTTTTTTATATAAAAAAAGACCACCGTTTCGGAAGGTGGGCCTCGGGGTTAAGAAGAAACGGCAAGAAACTCCCCCATACCTTTTTTTTTTAAATTGACTTTACAACAGGTACTGGTTTCGGTCTAAGGAAATTCGCCGGCGAGTGATAGACTTGATCTATCGCCCCTCGTCGAATTTTTGTGTGTTGAGATGGTATACAATTGCGCTAAAACCCAATATTTTTAGAGATTTAGTAACAATGGCATCGATATGACTGTTGAAACTAAGTTTCGAATCAAGAATGACACCGAGGTCTCTGATAGACTCCACCTCCACCAATAATTAACTTTCCGTCGATATGGTAAGATGAGACAAAGGGACGTTTCTTTCTACAAAATTGTATATGTTTGCATTTACTGCTGTTGAGAGGCAGCTTGTTATCATCTGACCATTTAGTATGACAATTAAGCGGCACTTTAGTTTTACAGCAGCTTGTACTCGACAGTGTTAAGCATTCGTGGAACCAATATCTTTTAATCAATAAAAGTATATTACGAGGGTGCTGAGAGTAATGTCTGGCTGGCATGACAGGATAAAGGTTTCAAAATTTTACTTCGGTTAATTACCTAATAGGCCGCTTTGTCACGAAATATGTATTTTTAAATTATCTTATTAGCTTATTTATATATCATATGGCTGAAGTCGTCAAGTCTTTCATGTCTAAATGGCTGAAGTTCTCAAAACTGTATAGTTTTGAGAACTTCAGCCATTCAGCTGCTTCGTCAGTGGGGTCTCTATCACAATTGCTCCATGCTCTGAACATCCGCCCCACAATTATAGCCAGGTAATGTTCTCCAGCCACAGCAATGCATGTATTCTCATGTGCAGCCATGCGGGGTTCTGAGGCAGCTTAGTCACCATGCCTAACGGGTAAGGAAACCGTAAGGTTTCTACGTTGAGTCAAAGTTGGCAGAGCACATTTGTCCAGGTCCGGAGGTGGATTGCAAGTCCAATTCTGTTACCAGGTATCCGTGATGTTGAAGTTGGTCTGGATGAGGCTCCTTGCCATAATTTAGGGCGGATGGCGAGATTTCAAGCTGTGTCTGGGTGGATGGAATAACTTTTCACGTACTGGCAGATTAGGCATTCCCTGAATTTTCCCGGAGTTTGCTGTAGTAAACGTACTCGTCATAGCGGATTTCAGTTTCTAATTTTATTTCGGAAAATGTACACCTAATCAGACTACACAGTTCTCTCCGCCTTCACGAGACGAACCCGTAGACACCAAATTTGGCCTCCTAGGATCAAGCAAACGCGAATAATCGCCAAAAATTAAAACCCTATTTTGCTCAAAAGTCTGCATAGTAATTGGAAAATTCAAGCACCTGTAATTTAATTTCAAATTGGACTTTCTTCGTTAAATTGTTGCGCAAAATAAACTTGTATCGCATTATAATAAAGCCTTTTGTCGGTCTCAGTCGTGACAATATGTTTAAATATATATATGTCGAAGGGCTCGCGAGGTCTACTGTTCTCACAGAACCAATAGTATTAATTTCTTTTTGTTTTATTATTTTTAGCGCTTATGTTTTCTTGTCCTATGGTACGGAACTAATCGAGTGTAAGTCCGGCCCACACTTGACCGATTTCTTCTCAAATGTGTGATTTCTATAAATCAGCGCTATATCGAGTGTCCCCCCATGGTATCGTGGAAAGGGGTAATGCAATTAGTGAACTGTTATATTAATTATACTACGAGCAGTTATAACAATATTGTTTTCACACAAAGAACGTACGTAGCACATAGTTGGTGTATCACACATACTCCAATCTGTAGGTATTCTCAGCATCCTCATTGACTGTAACTACAAATGATTGTCTTGTTCAGATATCTACGGCCGGCGCGACTCATTGATTGATGGCTGTAATGCTTGCCATACAATACCGAACCGGTCCAAATATGTTACGGGAAATGGAGTGCAACGGCTAGACGTGGTGAGTGACACGTGTCGACGATGCGTGTGACTGAGAGCTCCGGGGCTTGAAGCGCTGAACTCTTCTTTCACATTTATCGCTGACACGTGGCACCAACACAAACGCATTTTTTAGCTTAAACCAAAAGCGTGATATTATATGTTTTGATACGGAAGAGTATATTTTCGTTATTTCCTCTGCCCTAAGTCAACGTTGAGGATTTATCTCATTATGGCTCATACTAATTGGCCGACTATTTTGTTCATGAATTTGACACGCTGTCAACTAGACATGTGTCTAATTTGTAAGCAGGCGAAGCAGTCGGCCGCTCACTGGCTGAGCAATAAGAACATAGCCTCACGTGTCAGCGTAGTTTCAAAAATGCACTTGACGTTAAAAAAATAGGAAAATATTAGACTGCTCATCAAAAATACTGCTTTGCATAGCAAATATACTGATTTTCACAGCAAATATCAGGGCAAAATACTGCGGTAGCTTAGGTGAAGGGTAAAGGGGGTGAGCGAAGCGAAGCCCCCTTTACCCTTCGTATTAGGTTGAACATGTAAGAACAACAAAAATACTTTAAACATAAAAAGTGTTTTTCTAATCCTTTTTGCTGTGAAAATCAGTATTTTTTATTTGTGATTAAATTCTTGCCGAAAAAAATATAATTGTTTAATTACGAGTAAATATAGAGAAAAATAAATAAAATAAAAATAGAGAGTAGTATTATCTCCGTATAATTGACGTTATCTGGGGCTTGTGGCTTGTGGGAGCTTGGAGAACTTTGACAAGAATGTTAGTCAAAAATTTGTTAGCTACATAATGCTTTTTTGCGAGTAAGTCCTGGGCTCGCTTGTGTATGGACAGTATATTGCTGAATGTTGCCATTGGAAGTTGCCTCTGAATTGCTGACGGACCCCTTGTAACTGGCGACCATTCGGACAGTCAACCCACATTGGCAAAATAAACCTTACGACTACGAGACAGAGCTTAAGTTTCATTGTGCGAGTGTTACTGTGTTCAATATTCAATCGGCGACGATGTGATTGATGTGATGCTTCTCTAGGGTTATCGGAAGGTCATCAATAGTCTTTGTGCCTCTGCCACAGCTTTTGGAACAGGGCAATATGTATGTGGGACATTTCCAAGACCGAACCTCATCGCCCTAAGCCAGAAGTCCCGCCTTCGAATCCCATCCCAACATAATACAGTTACACCTTTTTAATCTGTCGCCACCCATGAGCATCCAGAATTTTTCATTGATTTTCTCTTTTAAGTCCAAGGCCATAAGGTTGAAAGTTTGGTGGTGAACAGCGTTTGATGAAGATAAATGTTTAATACGGTATTGACAAGGTAGTCCAATAAATCTAGAAACGTGTCTCAAGCTGAACCTGTTTCAACAAACACGTTTGGGTTTTCTTACATAACACGCCATCAGCTGATCTAACATAAGTATGTAATTATTGCTATGAGAAAATAGTTCGTATTGAATATTCCCCGAAAATCCTGTCAGCTCATTAAAAATGGGAAATATTAAACTGCACATCAGTAATACTTGAACATGTAAGAACAACAAAAATACCTAAAACATAAAAACTGCTTTTGCTGATCCGTTTTTGCTGTGAAAATCAGTATTTTTGATGTGCGATTAAATACTAGCCATTAAAAAGCACCCCGTAAAATAAATCAATAGAAAGCTATTAGGAAGAACACAAAAGGAATGTTCGGAGAATTATGATTCGAAAATAATTGTTTTGACTTTCACAATATTTGTTGCTATCAACAAATTGGAAATTGATGCCGCTTGGGGATGAAAGAAGGAACACAATAAAATGTTGGAAAATTGTATTTTCAAACTCGAGAAAAACCAATGGGCCACGTTGTTAAAAAAATTACGTACTACTTTTATTTTATTTTATGAAATTTAAGCCTATTTCAAGAAACTAATTTATGTTTATTTAATAATTGACGCGAGCGAGCGAAGGGCTCCATTTCGACAAAATAGGAGGCCGATTTTGCTTTCGTCTGTCTCTATGTCTGTGTCTGTCAGTTGCGGTCTAAGGGCCAAAGTTTTCAAGCGAACCTCACAAAACTTGGCAAACGTGTTCCTTGATTTTTTTATTTTTTTTTGTCGAGAGCTTCTCTCGATTTTCCCCTTGGGGGGGAGTTATAACGTCATAAATTTTTTGTATGGTTGTTTTTTTCTGAAACCTATCGTGTGGGGTATCAAATTAAAGGGCTTCATGAGCCGGTTGTAAAAATATACCACACAATTACATTTCGAAAGCCTGTTTTCTAAAAATCCAAGAAATATTTTCAACATACCAAGTTTGGACTCCTCGAAGTAGGAGACGGAGTAGTAAAGTGGATCTATATAGACCATGAGAGTGAAAAGTCAATAGATTGTATTTTAAATCACGAGAAATTTGGCGTTGGCGAGAAAATTAGTTATTAAATAGTTGGTAGTTTAATAAAAGTCGTAAGTAATTCACGGGTAGGTATGAAAGAGAGTTCCTCTACTAATTCCATCTATCCTTTGTGTAATAACTTTATGAATCTCAGAGCTGCGAAACGGAAAGTCCGCTACCAACAAAAAGGTTTAATGCATTACCTAATAAATTAATGACAAAGGAGTTTGAATAATCTATGGCTACCTACGCCATCTAGCGATAGGAAACTGAGACTTCCCCACTTCCCATACAAAACATTATTTGATTTTTTGCCGTTTTTCTGCGTTTTCCCTTATTTTCGTTTTACCTGAACCTCCTGCGGACTGAGGATAATAAATGTGAATAGTAATTATTCAAATTGGTCGGCCATTTTAGAGATTCATTAAGACTAACGAACAGCGATTAATTTTTAGGGTTCCGTACCCGAAGAGTTCCAAACGGGACCCTATTACTAAGACTCCGCTCTCCGTCTGTATCTCTGTCCGTTTGTCACCAGGCTGTATCTCATGAACCGTGATAGTTAGACAGTTGAAATTTTCACAGATGATGCATTTCTGTTGCCGCTAAAACATACTTAATAAAAAACAGAAAAAAGCGGGCCTCCCTTAGAAAAAACGGGACTTTTTTGCTCGTTTTTGCTCGATATTGATAACGACAACAGGCAGACACTTGAATTATTTACAGAATATTTAGTTATATATTCACTTTAAAAATAAATTGTTAAATTAAAATAAAACAAATATTTAAGGGGGCTCCCATACAACAGACATTATTTTTTTGTCGTTTTTATAGATGTACGGAACACTTCGTGCGCGAGTTCGACTCGTCCTTGGCCGGTTTTTTAATGATTATAGATTATTCTATTCGAGATTTATTTTAATTTTACCGTGATTGTTTTTTATATTTATTTTTATTAAGAAATTCAGTAGCTAATCTATTTCAGGAATACTCCTCTGTTTCGTAAAGCCGTGGGCTTTAGGTCGAGAAAGAAGTAGCAATAAAACTCAGTCCAGCCCAATAATTTTTGCGAGTTTATCGAGTAATTCATTTTATTTTAAGAATTTTTGATGCTTATAGTAGTTTATGTGACTGCTGCATAATGGAGACACTCGAGAGTGGGTTTCGCCTTCAACTCGCCTTCGGCTCGTTTCATAATAATATCACTCGAGAGTTTTAATGCCTAATTATGTACAGTTACATACACTAGTTTATCTACACACATATCATAAGCTCTCTTTGATGTGTTCAGGAATCGCATGTTTGACCGGCATTGTGGTTCTGCAATTGTTTAGCTTGTTCTTTAGTACCAACTTCACGCAGACGGGTGTCGGCGTTCGAAATTTGAATGTCAGTACCAACTTCACAGACAAACTAGGGACGGCACGCGGGTGGGCGTCGGCGTTCGAAATTTGAATGTCATTATATGTAGAAAAACTACACATAATGACCATAATGTGTAGTTTTCCAGATACGAAACGAGTTTTTACCAAGTAGTTTAACATAATGCTGATCGTATATAACGTGCGGTTTTTGAACGCAGTAAAGAGGGTTTATGATACGTGTGTAGATAAAAGTCTTTATGTCATTTGGTAACAAGTAATTTATTTTATCTACACACGTATCATCATAAACCCTTTTTACTGCGTCTAAAAACCGCACGTTATGACCAGCATAATGATATACTACGTGGTAAAAAGCACAGAGCTTTTGAGATATCTGTGGTAAACACTCATTTCTTATCTGAATTTTGATACATTATGACCATAATGTATCAATATTTCGACATATTATGACATACAAATTTCAAAAGCGGACGCCCGCCTGCGTGCCGCCCCTAGTTTATGAAGTTGGTACTACTCAACAAGCTAAACCAGTGCAGAGCAATGATCAAGGCCACAATTCCGGTCGAACATGCGGTTCCTTAACACATCAAAGAGAGCTTATGATATGTGTCTAGATAAACTATAACTGTACATAATTAGGCATTAAAACTCTCAATTACGAAAACTCTATTGTTATGAAACTCGCTTTCATAATCCCACTCTCGAGTTTTAGTGCCCTTCATTATGTATCAGTCATCTAATAGTAGTTTATGTGACTGACACATAATGCAGGACTCTTTCGCCTTCAGATGTGTTCAGGAACTGCATGTTCCACCGGCATTGTGGCATTGATAATGTGGCTCTGCACTAGTTTAGCTTCTTCGGTTGTACCAACTTCACAGAAAAAACTAGGGGCGGCACGCAGGCGGGCGTCGGCGTTTGAAATTTGAATGTCACAATATATTGAAAATTTATACATTATGGTTAATTCAGATAAGAAATGAGTTTTTTCCAAGTAGTATAACATAAACCTCATCTGGTCTTAACGTGCGGTTCTGGACGCAGTAAAGAGGGTCTATGAGGTTTATGATACGTGTGTAGATAAACTACTAAAGCTACATACAAAACACCATTCTTGCGCATTATGGAAATGATTATATGAGGTGGTGTTCATTACGTTAGTATCATGAATTATTAGTATAGCGCTCAGCAAAACGATTGTTAAATAAAAATAATAACTTTCTTCATTTGAAAAATGAGATACATAGAATTAATTAGACGAACACAAAATATAAAGTTGCGTGGCATGGGATTTTCTCATTCGGTCTCGCTTCCTTATAGTGTCGGTAATCGATGCCCTCCGGCGGTAATATGTGGCCAGGATTTTCTGCTTGAGGTCCAGCGGGACCCGAAGTTTGATAGACAGCAGACAGATGGGTCTTTCTGACTCCACTACCTCTATCTGTGCCTTCGACTCCTCGCGACCAGACGGCGGATTTTTCTTCAGCCTTTCCAGGATGTGACGCCCAACGTCCTCGTCAACATTATTTATAATGTTTCTATATAAACATTAAACAATCTGCAAGTTCCCGGCGGTTAAATTCTAGCAATAGCGCATATGCATTTTTACTGATGTACACATATTTATTAAAAGCGGTCAAGGGCGAGTCGAACTCGCGTACGAAGGGTTCCGTATCACCGTATAATGGTAGGGATGCAAAATGTTGTTTACAAAGTTATTGGTGCGGCTTCTTTCACACTCCATGTACAGGTGCATTCTTGTAATACTTCTTGTAATACTTTATTGCACAAAAAAGTGATAACAAACAAATTTAAAGTAAAGAACATGTACAAAGGCGAGCTTATCTCTAACAAGAGATTTCTTCCTCCTTACTCTGGAGATCTTGAAATTGCCATTTGAGCAATTTAAAATCCATGTTAAAGCGACTTTGTCGAAAAAGGGATTCTCCACTCATACTCTAAGGGACATAGTGTTATTAGTAATTGCTCACCTTTTAGCACTGTAGATAATATTATAAATCAAATTTTGAATGACAGCACTATCACAGCCAGTGCCACACTGATAATTTTCATGGGCAATAGGGGAGATGTGAACAAAAATAATTTAATAAAATTTTATGAAACATTTACCGGTCTTAGTGTGAAAAAAATTATATTGTTCACATTTCCCTACTGCAACCAATTGACACAAAATGAAAATGTATATAGACATAATATGAATATAACTATGTACAATTTATGTACATATAATAATAAGTTTGATATTATTGACACTAACAATTATGTTAGTAATTATTTTACTATGACTAAAGGTACATTTTACCTTTCAAATTATTGTAAACGACAAATAGCTATGTCACTATTATATTTATATGACATTACAGCCAAAAATTTGGCTTCTAACTCTGCTTTTACTGAGCAGCCTAATATGAATCTGGTATCAGACCAGAATAACAGGATGCATTTAAATTAGTTCATAAGACAACAGAGGACCCAGGCTCTGGCAACATATGTTCTAGTATATTAGAAAACCCTAAAAATAAGGGAAGCTCACATGCTAAGTATATAAGCCTGGTTCATCAGAATATTCAATGTATTAGAGGCAAAGATATACAAATAGAGTTATTTTTAAATTGTAATAAAATTGACATTTTGTGCATAACAGAGCACTGGTTAACTATTAATGAAATTATGTTTAGCTTTAAAGATCACCAGGTTGGTAGTTCGTTCACCAGACTTAATTCAATACATGGTGGGGCATTAATCATACTAAACAATCATATGAAATTCAAGGAACGTAAGGACATTATTTCCTTATCTGTTGAACGAACT
This sequence comes from Argyresthia goedartella, assembly GCA_949825045.1. Classification (NCBI taxonomy): domain Eukaryota; kingdom Metazoa; phylum Arthropoda; class Insecta; order Lepidoptera; family Argyresthiidae; genus Argyresthia; species Argyresthia goedartella. Next base: position 7,102,182 of record OX463831.1, on the reverse strand, counting down.
ATAGAACTTGCAGCTGTGGAATTAGAACAGTTCATCGTTATATGTGTCTATAGGCCACCCTTGAGCGACTTTGAAATGTTCGAGAAAATAATGGAATCCGTCCTAACTATTTCATCACACAGTACGAAACGATTAATTATATGTGGTGACTTTAATGTTAATCTGTTAGAAAGAACTACTCTCAGCGTTAGATTGATAAATCTTTTCTCATCATTTAGGCTTAGCCATTTATTTATGGAGCCAACAAGAGTGACTGCTACTAGTGCTACATGCATTGACAACATTTTTACTGATGTTATTCCAATCAGTAAAAGTCTTATCAGTGAATTGGATTCAGATCATTTAGGTCAATTATTTCAATTTGATTCTATTAGAGAACCTGTCATTAAAAAGAAAATTTCGTTTGTGCCAATAACTGCTGACCGGTTAGAAAGAATGAGATACTCTTTAGCCCAGGAACTACCGTTTTTGGCTGCTGAACAGTCTCCTAATATAATGTATAACTTATTCTTTGAAACCTTTATGAAACAGTACAGCGCGATATTCACTTCAAAATCGGTTGTGGTTAGTGGTTCAAACGACTTTAGTACGTGGGCTACTGCAGAGTTGCATAAACGCAGGCAAGCATTGTATGCATTGTATGAGGAACGACGGTTCAACATGAGTGACGAATTTAAAGAACAAGTCAAACAGTTCTCCAAACAATTTAAATTAGACTGTCATACAGCTAAACGTAATTTTCTGAGTAGTAAAATTAAGAATAGTTCCGATGTTATAAAAACGACTTGGAAAATAATTAATGAGGAGGCCGGTCGTAGTAAAAAAGCGAGTCACGATTACGAACTAAAAATCAATGGACAGCTTACGAGTTCTAGCTTAGAAGTTGCAACTGAATTTGAATCGTTTTTTACTAATGCACCGGCTTCCACGACTAAGTATTTAAATTCGTCACCTTTGTCTGCTGTTGCAATATTAAAAGATAATGTCTCAGAGTGTGCTTCATACTTGAATTTTAAGCACGTCACAAGTTCAGGTGTCGTAAAGGCATTTAAATTGATAAATGTTAAGAAAACGAATGATCTTTGGGGACTCTCTGTTCACGTCGTTAAATCCCTAATCGAATTAATTGCACCTGACCTAGCGGTCATTTTCAACAATTGTATAGACTGCGGTGAATTTCCTGATTTAATGAAACAAAGTAAGATAATTCCCCTCTTCAAAGCAGGTAGTACTCAAGACCCCACCAATTTCAGACCTATATCAATACTACCAACTTTTAGTAAAATTTTTGAGAAATTAATCTTATCACAGCTATTACATCATTTTGAATCAAGTAAGCTAATGCATAACAAACAGTTTGGATTCACTCGCGGTCGTTCAACAACAGATGCCGGAATTCAGTTCATTGAAAGTATTTTTGATGCCTGGGAAGAGTCACAAGATGCCCTAGGCATTTTTTGTGACTTATCTAAGGCTTTTGATTGCGTTTGTCATGAAACATTGATCAGGAAATTATATCATTATGGAGTTAGAGACACGTCATTGAATTTGTTAAAATCTTATTTGAACGGAAGAATACAAAGGGTAGACGTAAACGGAGAACGATCACCAGGATCATTGGTTTCTTTGGGCGTGCCACAGGGCTCAATATTGGGACCCTTCCTATTCCTCATCTATATAAACGACTTACCCTATCTAGGAAGGGACTGTCATGATATGGTACTGTTTGCTGATGACACCTCACTTATTTTTAAAACAAAGCGAAACCAACACGCTAATGATGATCACGTGAACAATACCATATCAAGAGTGGTAAATTGGTTTAATGTTAATAATTTGCTATTAAATGAGAAAAAGACTAAATGTGTTAAGTTTCTTACTACTAACGGTAAAAATAATCAGACATGTATAACAATTAAAAATGAGGAATTGGAATTGGTAACCAGCACAGTGTTTCTAGGTATAACGTTGGATTACAAACTCCAATGGGGTCCACATATTGATAAGCTATCGAACAGACTGAGCTCTGCAGCTTTTGCATGCAGGAAAATCCGTCACTTGACAGATTTAAAAACAGCCAGATTAGTTTATTTTAGTTATTTTCATAGTATTATGTCCTACGGTATTCTGCTCTGGGGCAGTGCTGCTGACATAAATACTATTTTTGTGCTGCAGAAGCGGGCTGTTCGTGCGATTTATAAAATTAATAATAGAGATTCTCTTAGAAATAAGTTTAAAGAAGTAAATATATTGACAGTCCATAGTCAATATATTTACGAGAATATTATGTATGTCCATAAGAACATTGTTAACTTTCGAAGAAACTGTGATATACATAACTTTAATACTAGAAACAAGGACAAACTTGCAGTGCCCACTACTCGGCTCCATAAAATAAAAAACTCGTTCAAGGGTAATTGTGTAAGATTTTACAATAAACTCCCAAGCACTTTGACAGATCTATCAATTAATAAGTTCAAGAAACACATCAAGCAAAGGCTTATTTCTAAAGCTTACTACAGTATTAAAGAGTACATAGACGATAAAAATGCTTGGGACTGAATTGTTCTAATTAATTGTGAGCATCCTCACTGCCAGAGTTTCTTTTACTGGACACTTGGAGGCCTTTTACACCTCCAAAGATTAATTTAATTATACAACTCTTGACTGTAGGGACCATTTACATCTCCTATCATCATTGTATTATTCACTAAAGAGACTATACATCTCTGTTATTTATATTGTAATTATTTTATTATGACATTTGAGACTTTTTACATCTCTCAGAAACAATAATTAAGTACTTTTTTTTCTGATAATATGATACAAATAATAATACCAAATGTTCTGTAAAAAATGAAATGAAATGACATGTGAAAGTGCCCTTGTGGCCTATTTACAGAATAAACGTTTTGAGTTTTTTTTTTTTTTTTTTGAGTTTGGATATTACAATGTTCAAGATTACTTAAATGATGGGTCTGTATGGGGTTAATCTGGCTCAACACAGACCTTGCTGTTAATAATTTTGTAATTATTTATTCCTGCTTATTAATTATGATAATGACTAAATATTATATTTTGTATTATTTAAGAATAAGCAATTTTTAAAAAGAGATCTAAAAATCAATCTGTGGGAGTTTCTACGCCCTTCTTCTCACACAGTGGTCCAATGTAGAGAAGTGGCAAAAAATGCTAAGTATATGTAAATATCTACAGTAATAAAGACATTTGGAATTTGAATTTGGAATTTCCAGCAAACCTAGAGTGGGGATGAAAAAAAGAAATTTAAGGTAGAACTATATGCACAACAATAAAAATGTTCATAAAAATAATAATTTCATAAGTTTGTATGTGGTTTTCAGATAAATAAATGATTTTATTGTGTTTTTTCATATTTGTTGTGCGGCAACAGAAATACATCATATGTGAAAATTTCAACTGTCTAACTATCACGGTTCATGAGATTCAGCCTGGTGACAGACGGATGGACGGACGGCCGAGTCTTATAATAGGGTCCCGTTTTACCCTTTGGGTACGGAACCCTAAAAAAACAGGTATTGTTTGAATATATTCATTTCACTTAATTAATGTTTCTTCATTTCACAAACATTCCGAGCATTGTGCTGCTAATTTAATGTTCCCTGGTATTTGTTGTCAAGTTTATTTTCGCATTGACAATATGATACTGCTAATTACAACAAAATTGACAAAGGGAAGATATAATCAGCTGCTAGCGCAATTTTCTGTTATTAAATTTGGAAAATATTTGATTAAATAATATTTTTATTACACGTGGAGCGTGGTTAATGACCCTTAGATATATATACAAAATAAAAAAAATATAATAGTAGTTTATGTGACTGCTACATAATGGAGGGCATTAATACTCGAGAGTGGGTCTATGAAACGAGCCGAAGGCGAGTTTCATAATAATATCACTCGAGAGTTTTAATGCCTAATTATATACAGTTACATACACTAGTTTATCTACACACATATCATAAGCTCTATTTTATGTGTTCCGGAACAGCATGTTTGACCGGTATTGTGGCATTGATCATTGCACTGCAGTTGTTTAGCTTGTTCTGTAGTACCAACTTCACAGACAAACTAGGGGCGGCACGCAGGCGGGCGTCGGCGTTCGAAATTTGAATGTCATAATTTGACAAATTTTTGTACATTATGGTCATAATGTACAAATTTTCAGAAAAGAAATGAGTTTTTACCAAATAGTTTTACATTATGCTGGTCTTAACGTGCGGTTTTTAGACACAGTGAAGAGGGTTTCTGATATGTGTGTAGATAAACATTTATATATAGACCCATAAATTGCTTCTGGCCCCACGCTGGGATACTTTATATCGTGAGAACCAGAAACAGCGTGGTCACAGTCATATAAACATCCATCCTGGGTTTTTTTTATCTTTCTCCCCAGCTGGGATTCGAAGCCAAGACCTCTCTGTTGGGAAGCAGAGCCTCGTACCGCAAGGCCACAGAGGGCGAGTTTGACACCTTGAGAGGGCGATTTCCCAAAATCTCTTGACGTCGAACAACTTTCAGGTTACTAAATACAAAATCATAAGTTCAAAGTAACAAAAAAAAAACATTGATGCATCGATCCTATTTGCGAGAGTTTAGTCAGATCACAATTGCAAATGTAAAAACAATTTCCTTGACAGAAATTAATCACAAAGTTGTCACTTGCATTCAAGAAGAATTTATTTTGTGATCGAATTTTTATTGTTAGTCAAGAATTTCGCGTATAAATTTCGAAAATTAATTTACTATTCAAAAGTTATGTCCATAAAATATCATAATCGGTCAAGTGCGGGTCGGACTCGTACAAGAAGGGTTCCGTACGGCCGTACAAGAAAACTTAGCCACTAAAAATAATAGAACTTCAAACTTCAAACTTATATTTTTTTATTCAAAATAGATTCTTACGAACACTTTTTGAACGTAATTTGAATCTTTATAATGCAAGAAAAACTACTACCGCTTCGGAAAGTGTTATGGCAGCGGAGAAGAAGCGGCGCAAGAAACTCTTACACTGCAACACGGCCTACTTTTATTTTCTGTTTCCTTTTTTTTTTCAACAAAATCAAAAACCACGTTTGATTAACATTATGTCCGAACGAGGTTTGAACGCAGAAGCCTAAGATTGCGAAACCGATATCAAACTAATTGCGCTATCACAACCATGTGATAAGTCGCGAAAGCAACAATCATATTTGAATCATGTTATGGTTTGTTATATCACGTGTGGTGTTAAAACACGTCTCTGGTATGGGGAACCTTTTTGATTTATACAGAGTATCCCACAATACAGTGTATCCTTGTGTGGGACCAGACGCAATGTATGTGCCTATATGTAAATGTTAATGTTATGTATATATTACGGTTTATTAGATATATCCCGCTGACAGACTGATGCACAGCAGACGCTTAGTAATAGACTCTATGGTAATAGGGTCCCGTTTAGCACCCTTCGGTTGCGGAACCCTAAACATGTGCTATTAACCTTACTTTACTTTATTGCACAAAAACAGTAGATACAGATACATTAAAATGGAAAAAAATGGAAACAAGGTATACACAGTCGAGCTTATCTCTAAAAAGGGATTTCTTCCAGCAAACCTAGAATGGACAGGGTACATTAAAGAACAGGTAGACCTACATATGTGCACAACATTAAGTAATTGAAATAATACTTATGAATTTATATGTCACCGGAAGATAATTAAAACCGTAACATTGTAAGTTGATAAACTAACGCGGTAGTTGATCAACTATCGACAGATAGTAAACCAGACCGGCAGGGTTTCGAATTTACGTTTCTTTTGTTCTTACATGTCAACCTAACACGAAGACTATTCGGGGGTTTCGCTGCGCTCGCCCCCTCTAGTCTTGACCTAAGCTACCGCAGTGTTTGCCCTGGTATATCGTTTGCAATTCAAGTTTAAACCAGTTTACTATTTAACGGTTTTAACTGTTAGTTGATCAACTACCGCGACATTCAGTACGCAGTACGCAACAGTTTACTATCTGTCAATAGTTGACCAACTAACGAGAAAATACCTTTTGTTGATCAACTGACGGTTTTGACTAGCTTACGGTGAAAGAAGTCAAAGTCAAAGTCAAAGTACTTTATTACTGTAGATATTTACATATACTTAGCAAACGTCATTTTTTGCTCTTCTCTACATTGGACCACTGTGGGAGAAGGAGGGCATAGAAACTCTCACAGATTGATTTTTAGATCTCTTTTAAAAATAGGTTGTGCTTAACTAATACAATTATGTTTTTTTTTTATTTAATAAGCAGGCAATAATAAATATAATTACAAGATTATTAACAGCGAGGTCTGTGTTGAACTAGATTAACCCCATAGAGTCATGTCATTTAAGTAATCTCGAACATTGTAATATCCCTTTTTCGACAAAGTCGCTTTAACATGCTTTTAAAATTCACCGATACAACGTGATCCCCTTCGTGTCATCTCCAATACGTGATATTGGCGGAATTACTGTAGGGATCCACAGTAGAAGCCATCAAACCAAAAAAAAATGAAATTGAATTGCTTTTTAAATTGCTCAAATGACAATTTCAAAATCTCCAGAGGTATCTTATTATAGTAGAGAATGCACTGACCCTTGAAAGAATTGCTAACCTTCGCGAGTCTCAATCGGGGCGCACACAGTCAGTGATTATTTCTTAGGTTAACATTGCAGCTATCGCTAAGTTTGGTAAATGTTGTAAGGTTTTTGCGTACATACATTATATTTTCGAAAATAAATTGACTAGCTACAGTTAGTATGTCCATTTCTTTAAAAAGCTCTCTTAAGGAGTCTGATCGTTTTAAATTATAAATTGCTCGAATAGCTCTTTTCTGTAAAATAAAAATAGTTTGAATATCCGCTGCTTTCCCCCACAACAAGATACCATAGGACATGACACTATGAAGGTAACTAAAATATACTAGCCTAGATGTAGCCAAATCCGTGCTTTGTCTGACATATACATGAATACATAGTATCATGCGGATGTTTGTTGGGCCAGCGCGAACGAAGAACAACTGAACAAACTCGAACGACTTCAAAATCTCGGGATTCGGTTTATCTACGGGTTGCGCAAGTATGACCATGTCTCCCAGTATCGCAAGGAGCTGGAGTGGCTACCGATCCGTCTTCGCCGTGACATGCACATTCTCTCCTATCTGTTCAATATTTTGCGAAATCCCCGATACCCCACATATCTACGCCAACGTTTTGACTTTCTTTTCCCCAGGGATAGCAATCCGAGATCCCACACGGTGTCTCTCCTTTCAACTCCTCGGCATAACACTGCCGAGTACGAACACTCGTTTAGGTTAAGGGCAATCCGACTGTGGAACGCACTTCCCTGCGCTATTAGGGAAAGTCCCTCAATTTTCACTTTTAAGAAAAGATTGAAAGTGCATTTCCTTTCTCTTCCGTAAATGGTACCATATTTATGTTGGTATATGTATGATTTATTATAGTTTATGTATGTTCATGCTATACATTGTATTTTATGTAGTGGAAGTATATATATATTTTTTTTATTTTATATTTGGTATAGTTTATATATATTTTGAAAGTAATTTGCGTCCGTCCGTATTATACATACGGACGTTATTGCGAACTAGGACTTTCCTGTATAATTAACTCTCCTGTCCTGCCTAGGTTTGCTGGAAGAAATCTCTTTTTAGAGATAAGCTCGCCTTTGCTTATTACATTACTTTTAATTGTCTGTAACTTTATATTATCTATGCAATAAAGAATAAAAGAATAAAGAAATTAATATCAATACAAATAGATAAAATTATACCAAAATATATACTTCAATACAATATACTTATACAAATATATTATGGAAGAGAAAGATAGTGTTCTTTTAAGCGACTTAAGAAAATATCAAGTGACGGGCTCTCTGATGTTTACTCCGTGCAACCGTATATCTTCCGTCTCATGTTGCACATGCTTTAAAGCATGTTTTGTTTCAAATCAAATCCTCTTAACGACCAAGCAAAACAAAGCATCACGGCTTTTCCCTTACGGGGTAACATAGGCACAGTTGTGCCCTGATTTAGAAAGTCATTCGATGTTCCATTTGCCTGCCAAGGGTATAGGCAAAGAATACTTAGTAGTACTTCGTACAGAAAGATCACTCCGCAAATACACTTAAATAAATAGCTACTCTCGCTGCGCGGCAATAAAGCGCAATCTAGCTCGCACCTGCGCTACTTACCTAACAATAATCGCTAAGCACCTACAGAATCGGTTGCCCCGCCCGTGCAGGCTAGATTGCGCCGCATTACTACGCCTGAGATCTTCTTTTACTCTGAAATCACAAGGTCGACTTGTAAACTCCTGTCTCGCTTGATCACGGTAGGGTTACCTACGTGCGATTTGTGTTTGTGAATTTTAGTCCACTTGTAAGAGAGGTGATATTAGTACTAACTCAGGCTATTGACGAATTTTAAGGCTAGGTACCTACTTATGTAATTTTAATCTGTTTTATACTGGGTCTAAAGTGTTTACTTTTAGGTAAACAAAGAGTTGTCAATTAAAAAGGAATCTACTTTTATTTGTGAACAATTCCTTAAGACACCTTAAAATGTTAGGTAGGTACTTAAGTCATTTTTGTTGCAAACATCACAGAAAAGTTGCTTCTAAGGAGCGGCTAGCGCGCGACGCGACTGCGAGCCAATCGAGCGGCAACCTAACTGAAATGAAATCCCGAACGTCGGGTTGGCCGGTCGAACGCACCTAAACTGTTGAGTGAGACCCCCCTGGTACAACGTAGTATAGGCCTTCGCCGCAGTTATGGATATCAACAGACTATTACAGAATGAAGAAGAACATGGTGCTTGACGGGTGTTTGCCTTATTCTGTTAGCTGTTAGGGAATATTGCTAAAAAAACATCGCTCAATCAAATGAATCATACACTTACCAAACATTTGTGACTCTGATCCAACAAATTTAGATGGATTTTTCACATTCTTTTTTTCATTTCGATTCTTTCCTATTATTTTGGTAACACCCCTAGTGTTAATAAAACCGGTCAAATAATACCTTAATACCTTGGACACTATTTACACCCATTGATCTAGCCCCAAACTAGGATTCCCTTTATCTCGGGTACTAGACAACGATTCACATACTTATATAGATAAATATAATACTTAGATAGATAAACAACCATGACTAAGGTACAAACATCCGTTTTCATCAAACAAATATTTGCCCCCACCGGGACTCGAACCCGGGACCCTTGGCTTCGTAGGCAGCGTCACTGCCGACTCGGCCATTCGGGTCGTCAAATGCGAGAAGGTAGAACGTCGGACCCGCACACGAAGGGTTCCATACCATTTTATACGGGAAATACGTAAAACGTACGTACGTCTTTTGTACGAGTATACCTTTTTTTTTATAATCAAATATTAAATACTAGGTAGTACTACATTCAAGGTCGTATATCGAAACATGGAAAAAAGAGTTTTATGTATGTAGTATGTAAGTATTGAACTTTGTACTCAGGTTAACGAAACTCTTTGATCTTTGAAATCGGAAGTGGATAGAACTTATTTACAGAAATAAATCAAATATAATAAAAAACTTCATAATATTCATTATTATGAGATCAATCGTATAGTGTCAAATAACTAAGCAAAAAACTCAATACCTGAATTTAAAGACATTTTCCGATAAGATCGGGAAAGTCCAGTTTTAACCGATAAACAAATAAAACAAAATGGCTAAGAAAATGGCCATAACAATGATTTTCTTTTAATTTTTCTAAACCGGTATGTTTCATTATTTGTTCAGTAGAAATACACCTTCAGTGAAAATTTCAGCCCTCTAAATTTTTCGATTGATCCTGTAGAGCACGGTGACAGACGGACATTCGGACAGACAGCGGAGGCTTAGTAATAGGGTCCCGTTTGACTCCCCTCGGGGACGGAACCTTGAAAAGCGGATTTTATGAAGTTTTCGGTTACCTGTTATATCACTCCTTTTCAATTTTAAGTCATTTTAATATGATGTTTATCAACTAAACACTCCAGTTTTCCAATTTCAAATTATCCCTTTCAATTTTAGTAAACTTTAAAAAAATAAATATAATAATAACAACTTGAACACTATTTACACACATTGATCTAGCTCCAAACTAGGATTCCCTGTATCTTTGGTACTAGACAACGATACACATACTAATATAGATAAATATTAACTTAGATAGATAAACAACCATGACTAGGGTACAAACATCCGTTCTCATCAAACAAATATTTGCCCCAACCGGGACTCGAACCCGGTTCCCTTGCCTTCGTAGGCAGGGTAACTGCCGGCTCGGCCATTCGGGTCGTCTCAAAAACTATTTAGCAAGTAATCTCAAGAACCGTATATTTATATGGCTTTATAAGTTGTGTACAAGTTGGGTGGCACAGGAAATTTCCATATTGCTCGGAACTTTGCTTCTAAGGAGGTTGCTCTGCTCATTTCATGCAACGTGCTTTAATAATTCCCCCTTGGAATAATTTATGTGCAAATTTTGCGCGTTTATGAGGATACCGTTTATTTAATGTGCGTTGCGGTTTTTACAGGCGTTTCAAAGAAGCATACATATATACCATACATATAATACTCCATTTTTGGTCACAAGGAGCTAGCCCATCGGCGCAGCTACAGAAATTACAGTACTTCCTGCCGCGGCAGGCTAGAATCATCCTTGCTCAGACCCTTCTACTCCCATTCATTGACTACTCGGATGTTTGCTGGGTCGCTGCCAACGAAGAACTACTGAATAAACTTAATAATAATAATAATTTTAATAATTTATTCAGGTGTAAGACATGTAGGTACATAGTTATATGGCTCCCTGTCTCCTAAACTAGGTTCATCACCTGTATTTCAGGGGGCAGGCCTCTTCCATTATTTGATCCTTTACCTTAATAAACTACTGTTTATCTTCTATACTAATAAGGTAATTAATAAATCTCAAAGATAATTTACAAAATGGGTAATAGAATATGTATGTAAAGTGTAAATGTGATTGTGTGTGAGGAGAAGGATTGGGAAAGAATGAGGGATGTGGGTTATGTGAGTATGTTTCATTGAGGTTTCGTTACCAAGTTAATCTATAGGTATGAGACTATATGAAGTTTCTGTTAGGTACACAAAATAATTAAAAAAATAGTTGGGATTAGCGGTGGAATTTTTGATTTGGGATGTTTAAGAAACTATGTGTAGAAGAGCCTCAGTATCCTCATAGGATATTTTTTTTAGCCACGTGGAGATTGTTGTCTTGCAGGCCACATATTTCAAAGAGTAAATTTTTAGTAGCTTATTAGCTTTATTATATAGAAAAAGCCCGAGGAAAGGGAAAAATCTTTGGACAAAAGCTGTTTTAAACGGCGTCTCGTACGGGAAAACATAATCCCTTCTTTTTAAAAGACCTAATGAGGGATCGTAATTGAGTTGGTTATGTTTTTTAAGGATGCACTGTTGTATGAATAACTGTCGTACACTGAGAACCCCGCACAACTCGAATAGTTCCTTTGTAGGGAACATAAACGGCCGAAATTTCGATACTTTAAGGACAGACCTTTGCGCCCTCTCGAGACCTAACAATGTAGTCTTGTGCGTTCCACCCCAAACCGTGATGCAATAAAGCAAGAGTGATTGACAGAGTGCATAGTAGACTGACTTTAGGAGGTTGGGATCTGCAACATGACGCAGCTTTCTGAAGACATAAATCAATTTTCGAACTCTACTAGTTATATTGGCCACATGAGAACCAAAATTAAGGTTTTGGTCAATAATTATACCCAGGTATCTAATAGATTCTGTTTTCGCTAGTATTGTGCAGAGACAGTTTGCACTGAGGTTATTCAAGCATGAATGAGCTTTAAGGAGGAAATTCGAATCCGGCTGAGTTTTGTTTCTCATTGTAAACGTCATATATTTAGTCTTATCCGCATTCAATGTTAGGATGTTTAGATTCAGCCACTGCGATACAACGTCGAACCCCCCCTGTGCAAGGACAAATACCTCATCCCAGGTGTTGGAGGAAAAGCACAGTGCTGTGTCATCGGCAAACGAGACAATTCTGCCCCCCGCTAGCTCAAGCTTTGTCAGCTCATTGATGTATACAAGAAAGAGCGTGGGTCCCAGTATACTACCCTGTGGAATGCCGTAAGTTATAGGTAAGTCTTCGCTTGTATAGTTATTAATTTTGACAAATTGAGTACGGTCAGATAGGTAGTCCTTAATAAGGTCCAGCTGGAGACCCCTGACTCCCAGTTTTTCCAGTTTCTTAAGTAGGAGCGGGATGGAGACCGTGTCAAAGGCCTTGGCGAGGTCTAGAAATATACAAAGACACTTTTTACCTACATCCAGATTTTGCGTTATGTGGTCGGTAAGGTCGTGCACAGCATCTGCTGTCGATTTATTAAAACGAAAACCATATTGGTGTTCGGATAGAAGTTTATTTTTCTCCAAATAATTAACTAGCCTTTTGTTTATGAGTCGCTCTAGTATTTTGGATAATATAGGCAAAATTGATATTGGTCGATAGTTATTAACACAGCCTACATCACCACTCTTATGAATTGGGCGTATTAAGGATCTTTTGAAGACTACAGGAAAGACACCTCTAGATAGGCAAAGTCTACAAATGTGAGTAATAGAGGGAACCAAAATGTGTCTATATTTCTTCAGGAAGGATGAAGAGATAGAGTCCCATCCCACTTCAACGACTTCAGAACCTCGGGATTCGGTTTATCTTCGGTATGCGCAGGTATGACCATGTCTTTGAGCTGGTGGTGGCTTCCGATTCATCTTCGTCGTGATATGCACATTAGAGACGACCCGAATGGCCGAGTCGGCAGTGACCCTGCCTACGAATCCAAGGGTCCCGGGTTCGAGACCCGGTGGGGGCAAATATTTGTTTCATGAGAACGGATGTTAGTACCCTAGTCGTGGTTTTTTATCTATCTAAGTATAATATTTATCTATATAAGTATGTGCATCGTTGACTAGTACCCAAGATACAGGGAATCCTAGTTTGGGGCTAGATCAATGTGTGTAAATAGTGTTCAAGGTTCAAGGTTCAAGGGACAGAAATGGCAGATCGCAGTCTCTTCTCGCAACTCCTCAGCACAACACTGTTGCATATGAACACTCGTTCAGCTTAAGGGCAATCCGACTGTGGAACGCACTTTCTTGCGCTATTATTACGCATAAACCATCCATTTTTACTTTCAAAAAAAGATTGAAATAGCATCTGCTTTCTCTTCCGTGTTAAGTTAAAGTATTTTATATGTTCGTACATGTACGTTGAATATTTATTTATTGTAATATACTCTTTTATTTTTATCAGATTGTATACATTAGGCACTTATTTAAATTATTGGGCACCAGACTGCCCTTACTAGCAACAGACTTTCCTGTCCTGCCTATAATGCTATTTTTAATTTGAGGCCAGGAATGTAAACGAACAACTGTCATTCATTTTCTAGAACAAAAACTTTCACATACTGGAAAATGAGAGTTGTTTGTTTATATTCCTGGCCTCAAATTAAAAACCATAGTGTGGGTTTGCTGGAAGAAATATATTTTTAGAGATAATTTAATGATTATTAATTGTATTCATGCCTATTACCATGCAATAAAGTATATCGAAGATATTGAAGATGATTTTGACAAGACCCAAGATCTTTTAAAAAAAAAAAAACAAACAAACCATTCTTTCTCATCGCCGCTAATCAAAGTTAATCAATGACAAGGACATTAATCTTAAAAGAGACATCACAAACACATCATTGATCAAGACAGTACTCTAGAGTTTTTTTCATTACCGATTCGATCGTAAAACCTCTTGAGAATGAAATCACTCGCTGTCTTCATGAGTATTGGAGAACAATTACTTTGTCGACTTTAATGGAATGTATGGAATTGCGAATTGATTGTTTACTTAACAAAATTTAAATTGATTTATCGAGCAAGTGAAGTGATATTTTTCCAGTGACGAAAACTCTTTATTAAAATACGATTACAATATGATTTTGATTATGTCATGTTAAGGTAGGTTTAAAAATGAATCATGTGCTTTTTAGGGTTCCGTACCCAAAGAGTAAAACGGGACCCTACTACTAAGAATCCGCTATCCGTCCGTCCGTCTGTCACGAGGCTGTATCAAACAATTTATGTATCTGTAAAAAACATACAAACTTATGAATGCCCCTGGTTACGTACATGGAGTGTGAAAGTAGCCGCACCAAAAACTTTGTAAACAACATTTTGCTATGTAAAAGCCAAACTATTCCCTCTACACTATCCCTACCATTGTGCGGTGGTACGGGACCCTCTGTGCGCGAGTTCGACTCGCACTTGACCGGTTTTTGATATACCGCAGTCGGGTTTTTTACGTCATTTATTTCCTGCTTCTTAGCACAAAATTACGAAAAATATTTAGAAGCATAGTTTCAAATATTCATATTTTGTGCAAGATCAGTATATATTTCCGTAATCGCCTTTTAAAGCCCTTTATTTTGATATACTTTTCATACCCCACCCTATTTTGTTCTTTTAAATGCTATTTATCGAATGCCATCAAGACGAATCTAATGACGTATCATTCATTAAAATCGGTTAAGCCGTTGAGAAGTTACGGGCGGACACAAGAACAGGCATACAAACATAAATACAGAACCCTCCTCATTAGCGCTTCGCCGCAGTCGGGTAAAATTGCTTGGCATGGTACCTATTTGTTACATAAAACTACGACAAAATCTACGCGGGTAAAACCGCGGCTTGGGCTACTAATGCAAATAAATTTCCCAATATACTTAATTGCACGGTAAATGAGTACAAACAAATGAATACTTATGCGCAATCCAGCAAATCTAGGCAGGACAGGAAAGTCTATTGCTAATAAGATCAGTCTGGTGCACAATAGATTAAATAACTACCTACTAACTAATACAATATATATATAAGTATAATAAAAGTCATATAATACATTATAGTACATATATTAACATAATACATACATACTTAAACTTAATACGCAAGAGACAAGAGAAGCAGTTTCAATCTTTTCTTGAAAATAAAAATGGATGGACTATCCCTAACAGCGCAGGGAAGTGCGTTCCAAATGTCTTATTCTTATTCTTATTCTCAAAATAACACATAACACAAACATCATCGTATAAATTGTGTATTAATTTAAGTTCACCAATGAAGAAGTTACGCATAACTTAATTTGTAAATTACGCTTGTCTGCCCCCAAAGCTGAGACGAAATAAACTTTTAGACTTCAAACCATTCGAACTTTGAACCTGCAACCTTTACCCAAAACCAAAGTGACCCTAAATTATATCGAAATTTACACTTTAAAGTATGATAAGGGCACGCTAGCAATTATGAACAGATGTGCAGGTTATGTATTAAGTAAGAATTGTTTTTAGGCTACTACCACTGCGTTACTCAAAATGTTCTCAGACTTTAGCTCTGTGTATGAAATTAACTCAATTTAATTTCAGGTAACAATACCATAAATAGAAACATAGTACGTACATATAAATAAAGAAATATATATCAAGAGTGTTTTTTTTTTTTTAATCTTGTACACTATTTACACACATTGATCTAGCCCCAAACTAGGATTCCCTTTATCTTGGGTACTAGACAACGATTCACATACTTATGTAGATAAATATTATACTTAGATAGATAAACAACCATGACTAGGGTACAAACATTCGTTCTCATCGAACAAATATTTGCCCCCACCGGGACTCGAACCCGGGACCCTTGGCTTCGTAGGCAGGGTCACTGCCGACTCGGCCATTCGGGTCGTCAAATTATGATATGAATGCGATGTGACGTTTGCCCGCAAAGTCGCGACGGAAAACGTCACATCGCTTGCGTTTTCTTAGCGGGTCAATGAACTTTATTGCACGGTTATCTGGCAGACATACATACATAAGTAATATACATTACGATTAAAATCAGTTAAAGATTCGGCTTTTCTCGGATATCATCGCCTAAATCAGGAGACGGAAATGACACGCAATACATTACCGCGATTTATTTTAGGTAGCATTCAATTTGAAGTATCATAAACGCAATGTATAACACCTGCCAAGATGATATTACCAACAGGTAGACCTAAGAAATAAGAGAGAGGGAGAGATTCAATTTCCGAGGTTGGCCGAATGGTTAACTGATATTATCTACACACGTATCATAAACCCTCTTTACTGCGTACAAAAACCGCACGTTACGATCAGCATAATGTTAAACTATTTGGTAAAAACTAATTTCTTATCTGAAAAATTACACATAATGACCATAATGTGTAATTTTTCTACATATTATGACATTAAAATTTCGATTTCCGACGCCCACCTGCTTGCCGCCCCTAGTTTCTCTGTGAAGTTGGTACTGACATTCAAATTTCGAACGCCGACGCCCGCCTGCGTGAAGTTGGTACTACAGAACAAGCTAAACAACTGCAGAGCCACAATGCCGGTTAAACATGCGGTTCCTGAACACATCAAAGAGAGCTTATGATATGTGTGTAGATAAACTAGTGTATGTAACTGTACATAATTAGGCATTAAAACTCTCGAGTGATATTATTATAACACTCTCGAGTATTAATGCCCTCCATTATGTAGCAGTCACATAAACTACTATTAATCGTATTGTAACATTATATAAAAAAATGCAAAATATTATCTAGCCTGGCTAGGGATTTTCTTCTCCGGTCTTGCTACTTACTCTATAGCGTCGGTAAACGATGCCCTGCGGCCTTTAAGTAATATTTGCCTAGGAACGGGAACTTCTTGAGTTTGATGAAGTCCTTGGGTCTTTCTGACTCTAAACAAACAAACATTTACGTAAAGACACTTACATTGCTTCTGGCCTCACACTAGGATACCCTGGATCGTGGGAACCAGAAACAGCGCCGTCACACAAATATAAACATCCAAGACCTGTTTTTTTTTGTCTTTGACCGGCCGGGGATCGAACTCGGGACCTCTCGCATGGTAGCCATAACCGCTGCGTCACACAGGGTGTCAAGAAACTCCAGAGACAACATGGCGGATTTTCTTTAGCCTTTCCAGGATAAATAAAGATATATTCTATCACTGCTTACCCGCTCAACCGCTCTTTTCTCGACGGGGTGACAAAAAGCAAAGATTTGCATGTTTTAAAAATAAATACCATTACAAATGTGTACCTACAGTTTTTAATGTGGGTACGCGTTTGGCCTATGGGTCCTTGATTATTATCCAAAGGCCCATTCGCATCCTTACGTCAACCCAGAGCTATTTAATGGCTTGTGTTTAAACGATTAACAAAAAATTCGAAAATTAACTACCAATAAATTCGAAATGACTGCCAGAATTAGTAAATGATCACCAAATTGTGTTTGGATAAATGATCACCGAACTTCTTTTTATGTTTTGTGCATTTAAGTTTATGTTTTAAGTATTTTTTATTGTTCTTACATGTTCAACCTAACACGAAGGTTAAAGTAGGCTTTGCTTCGCTCACCCCTTTTACCCTTCACCTTAGCTACCGCAGTATTTTGCCCTAATATTTTCTGCAACTTGTGGTGATAATTTACCCATTTTGGGTAAAAAAATAATAATTGCTGATCATTATGTCTGTTGCCCTAGTTAATTTCCGTCTGTTTGGTCCAATTAAGTTCAAGTATCGAGAAAATAAAACGGAGAAAGCATTTCTTTCGTTATTAAAAAAATATGTCGCTGATTGCTGGTTCTTCGTTTTTATTTTCATTTCCAAGCCGGGGTGTGTAGTCAACTGCCAGTGAGATGCTGGTTGGAAATAAACTTTTTTCTTTTCTCGGTCAATAGCTGAAGCATTGCGTTTCCTAGGCTGAGACGAGAAAAAAATATTCTAATGTGAATAGGCTGCAGCCTTATCGAGAAATGAGAGCGTCAGTAAAACAAGGTGTATACGAGGAAAATGAGGCTTGATATTGACCTATTAGCCCTAGCCTTTACTCCCTGTTGTATAGGACTTTCGTTCGAAATCTCTTTTAAATTGAAAAATTTACCAAACAGAACACCATAATAAACCGACTTCAAAAAAGGTGTTCTCAATTCGGTTGAGTTTTTTTTATTCATGTTTATACCTCAAAAGTGGTACTATTTATGTACCGATGTCGAAAATACTTTTTTATTGAAAAGGGTGACCCTCCAGTTTGGTTTAATTTTTTGAAAATTAGAAATCATTCCAGTAGTTTGGTTTCTAAGGCAAAAAGACTGGAATTATGATATCATCTAGGTAAACGAAAATATTGCTTACTGTGGTATAACAGTGGTGTTAAAGGTCATTGTTATAAGATAAATTCAATATTTATGGCCCGTAAATTCATTTATCTACACACGTATCATAAACCCTCTTTATTGCGTACAAAAACCGCACGTTACGATCAGCATAATGTTAAACTTTTGGTAAAAACTCATTTCTCATCTGAAAAATTACACATTATGACCATAATGTGTAATTTTTCTACATATTATGACATTCAAATTTCGAACGCCGACGCCCGCCTGCGTGCCGCTCCTAGTTTGTCTGTGAAATTGGTACTGACATTCAAATTTCGAACGCCGACGCCCGCCTGCGTGAAGTTCGTACTACAGAACAACCTAACAACTGCAGAGCCACAATGCCGGTCAAACATGCGGTTCCTGAACACATCATAGAGAGCTTATGATATGTGTGTAGATAACTGTACATAATTAGGCATTAAAACTCTCGAGTGATATTATTATGAAACTCACCTGTCTCGAGTTTTAATGCCCTCCATTATGTATCAGTCACATAAAATACTATAACATGAAATTAGGTGCATTATGGCATATTATATCTTATGTGCCGTATATTCGTATTATACTAAGCATAAAGTTTTCTTAATATCATTTTCATGTCACGACATTCGCATACCGACCGGGCAGGAAGCAAAAGGACTTGAAGTCGATTTTTGTTAAAGTTTTTAACTTTTGATTGGTCATTTGAAAGGGATTCTGACAGAATTCCCCAGATGTCAGAATAACTTATTAAGCCTACTGGCAAGTGCAGGAAGATATGTGACCTCTGTAGCGCTGCGGTTATGGCTGTGCCTACCATGCGGGAGGTTCTAGGTTCGATGCCCGGCTGGGGGGATAAAAGAGAAAGAAAATCCCCAGGACCCTTGGATGTTTACATGTGTGTGATGTCGCTGTTTTTGGTTCCACACGATACAGGGTATCCTATTTATGGTCAGAAGCAATTTATGTGACTGTATATAAATGTTTATTTTTATATAAAGTATGTATGTAGTATTATATTAGGTGATTGGGGTGGTTGCGACGATGGGCTATGGTTTTAACTCCCTACGAAAAATAAGGGATGTTATAAAAGTTTGGCACCGTCGTAGCGCAGAAACGAGTGGGCGGATTTTAAAAGTTTTGTTATATTATACTTAACTGTGATGGTTTTTATTTGTGTTTTATTGAAATCGGTTTTATGGTTTGACAGATGTCAGCTTAACAAGGAAACAAGTAAACCAAAATGGCAATTTACAATGTATTAAGGGTTAATAGACCTATACGGTATATTCTTAGGAGACAGTGGAGCTACTAAATTCAGTCATAGGGATGTGCCGATACAATCCGGTTTTTGAAAATTTTGATCGAAACCTTACGATCCTCTGGCGGATTAATCCGAAAATATGAGAAATTTGATCATGATGATCGTATCGCATATTTACTCAATTTTCTTTAATGATTCTGTTTATTTCTTGAATTTCTCAATGATGTATCTGATTGTAGGGAAGAAATTCATCTTAAAAAAATATTATTATTGTTCTAATATGGCTAAAGCGAATAACTCTTGAAGCCAATACTTTGTCACAAATATAGTAAGATGATTACTCCGTTAATTATTATAACATTTATATTTAAAAAAATCTCCTAGAATTTGTCCTATATTTTTTTAATAAATACATTATTAATGGTCTTCCATGGCTTTAAATATTTAAATTGGCTAATTATGTAGCTTCTAAAAAGCTAATAACTCTTGGAGAATATTTTTTTCACAAATAAAATTGATATAATTATTATTATATTTTCATTGGATTTTTTAATGGTTTTTGATAAGAGGATCGTTACGTAGGCATCCGCTCCAATCCGCGGTTCGGATCGAGCTGTTACGATCCGGTCCTATCCGAGAAATTAGATCGTAGCTATCGGAACGCACTTCCATTATCTGTGGGTCAAGTTAAGAACCAGTTCTTCTTTCCAGAAGCCCAATACTTGAGGCCGTGATTAGCATAAAACTGATCTTTAGTCTGTGTCCAATTGGCAACAATGTCTAATGATGATGGATGAACAAACGGATTGTTTCAGAGAGCGCCGTCAATCATCGATTGGATCTCGTTTTAATCAAAAACTTTCTTCAACTCCAAACCCATGTTTGAACAATAATCAATCCCTTCGGACGAATACTTCCAACTTTCTTTGGTGCTGATGAGTTTTAGTTCATTAAATTTTGAAACATTTTATATGGATCAGAAGTGCGTTGGAGGCAGGCCGTTGGAAGTAATTTGGCCCATTGAAATAGTGGTGAGCTGTTCAGAAAAGTTCAGTAAAGAACAAATTAGGAAATATATATATATATATAATATAAAAAGGCAAGCTTATATTTTGCATTTATGAAGTCTCACATAACATGAACTTAGGATAAAAATAGAAATGCTGATAACTGTTAAAAATAAAAATAGTAATAAATTATGAAGCTTATATCTTACAAGAGAATTCTTTCAGAAAACCTTGGCCGGATAACTTTATATGTAATTAAAATAGCATCGGCTGTATACAAAATTAGTAATTAATTGTCACTCTGTGTTACTCGTTACGAACAATTATTATTTGTATTATTTTTGGGCATTATTTTTCATTTCAATGTTTACTTATTTCGTTTTGAACTCTTTTGAAAGAAATATTTTAAGTCTATACTAAAAGATCCGTTAAATAATATCATAATTCAAGTCCCCAGTTTCAAAAAAGAAACACCTTCGACATATTTATGAAACCTTACGGCTTACATTTGGTTGACTTGTTTCCTATTTAGGCTGATAACTTTAGAACCGTTGCACCGATTTTTATAAAATATATCTAACAATCATAGCAGTGAACGAAACTATCAATAGCAAAAAACTGCATCAAAATCTGTCTTCCGGTTTGTCAGCTGTTATTAGTCTAGCTGATAACTTTCAACTGATTTTTATAAAACAAATCTATCTATGAACCATCGCAAGGAAGTCTGCTACCATTGACGGAAAATCGCATTAAAATCCGTCCACCCGTTTCACCGCTAGTGTGCCACAAACAGACACACCAACAGAACTTCAAACTTTTAGCACACCCCTCTTTTGGTCGTCAGGGCTTAGGTCGTGTAGATATTATATCTACAGGGTGTAACAGAAAGATGTTGTCATATTTGAAGGGGTTGATAGGGACATCATACTGATCAACTTTCTCTATGAAACCTATTTGATAACAGCAACTTAATTTTTCACTTTTCCATACAAATCAGCTGACCGCCCGGGCCAAAACGTATGGAGGAATGGAAAATTAAGTTCATATGATCAAATCGGTGTTATAGTAAAAGTTGTACAGAATGAGGTCCCCCTATAAACCTCTTAAAATATGACTACAACTTTTTGTTACATCCTGTAAATTACATGATTATCTAAAAAAATGCTACTTGTCTTATTTTGTATCGAAAAAAACAGTAATAATTCACTTTAAAAACATAAACACTATCTAAAGCAGTTGGGGGATAAAACACAGTCGCACCCTTCTCAATGTGACCCCACAATGTCTGTCGATGTATCGTATATTCTATTTTGATACGAACCACACAATTGTGTCAATCTCTATCAACCGTGAAGTTAGGTTATAGGTCGGCATTCTCATAAATACTGAACCCGCAAGGCCCACGAAGGTCCTTAAAAGGAGGTCGAGGCGTGGGAGAAAAAACAAATTAAACTTTCTGAAAGTTTATTTTAGAAAAACTCACAATAGAGAGCGGCGATGGAGTGGCCTTATTTCACGCTTTTCTGGACGCGCAAGAAGGTCTGTATTACGTTAAAAGCATAGGAATGACAAAAAATGTGCTGATTAGATCTATAATATGCTCTTTTAAAACGGCTAGTATTTAATGGCACAACAAAAATACTGATTTTTTACAGTAAAAAAGTATCAGCAAAAACATTTTTTAAGTATTTTTGTTGTTCTTACATGTTCAACCTAATACGAAGGATAAAGGGGGCTTCGCTTCGCTCATCCCCTTAACCCTTCACCTAAGTTACCGCAGTATTTTGCCCTGATATTTGCTGTGAAAATCAGTATATTTGCTGTGAAAATCAGTATTTTGATGTGCAGATTAATATTTCCCTTTTTAAAATCCCACTTCGAATTGTGTCTGCTGAGAATAAAGCGTTTAAGTGCTCGCGCTCTTCACATTGTAGTTCTTCTAAATCTGTATTAATTTATGTGACTTCATTAACTATTTTCATTCGATCATTCAAATATATTTCCCTCATTGCTCTAGCATTACATGTATAAATCTTTGTCATCAATTCATTACTTCTCTCTCTTGCACTTTAACTTTCGTTTGAATAATTTGACGACCTCTGTGGCGCAGCGGTTGTGGCTCTGCCTACCATGCGAGAGGTCCCGGGTTCGATCCCCGGCTGGGGTAAAGAAAAAAATCCCAGGTCTTGGATGTTTATATGTGTGTGACGTCTGTGGTTTCTGGTTCCCAAGACCACCCACCAGTGTTGGGCCAGCAACAATTTATGTGCTTGTATGTAAAAGTTTATATGAGGTGTGTTGCAAACAGTTACAAAAAAGGAGCAAAAAAAATCAAAATTGCATAAAACGGATAGGTATACCAGCGCCCTGTGTGGTATAAGTGACTTCCTCCCCCCTTACCCCATAGGCCTTTAGGGCTGTCATTTGTAAATGTCAGCCTATAACCTCGTGACGTCACAAACATTCAGTTCGATGATTGACTCGCTTTGAAGTCGTGTATCGACCTGTAGTGACTTCATTATACGCAGAGGAGAACAATATCATACGTAGAGAGGAAACCTTCATTCTACACAGCTGTGGCGATAGGCTATCCGCTAGTATCGCGTGGGCTAACTGCCTCTACCACTTCATTATGACGTTAAATTATTATAGACGGCCTCTGTGGCGCAGCGGTTGTGGCTCTGCCTACCATGCGAGAGGTCCCGGGTTCGATCCCCGGCTGGGGGTAATGAAAAAAAAAAAAAAAAACAATCCCCAGGTCTTGGATGTTTATATGTGTGTGACGTCGCTGTTTCTGGTTACCACGACACAGGGTATCCTAGTGTGGGGCCAGAAGCAATGTATGTGCCTGTATGTAAATGTTTTATAAATGTTTATATTATTTGGGTTCAAAATCTTTATCCCCAGATGTTGAATGTATATTATTATAAAACCTTTACTGTACTCAATATTTGTAGATCAGGTTTATAAACGACATCTCTTCCAGCCAACCCAGTGAGGATGCCTAGATAAATAAAGCGGATTTTCTAATATTGATATTAAAACAAATATAATAACATCAATATTTATATGTCTGTGATAAAGCTATTTCTGGTTACCACGACATACGGTATCCTAGTGCGGGGCTGGAAGTATGTGCCTGTACAAAAAAAAATACAAAAGACATCGGGACCTTTCTCACCCGCTATGCGAAATTCAGCAAAGACGAATGAAACTTATAGTAGTTTTTAGATAACCTCACATATTTTATAATGGTTTAGTTTTTTTTTAAATAAACTAATGGGAATGTTGAGAAAATGATGTAAATATTTTTTAATTTTTATATTTTTTTGATACCTACATCGTTATTGAGATTATTGTCATGATTTTATACAAAATGATAGTTAAGGGAGTAAATGTAATCATACTTTTATTATTATTATAAGAAATAATCAGCTTTGCATAGTGTTATATATTTTACTATGATATAAAACTGATAAATGGAGTCACTTTTTGAATTAAAAAATATTTCATATTACCAGACCCCACAGTAATGCTCTGTAAACCAGTAGATGTAGACACGGGCTTTGATAGTAGTTTATCTACACACGTATCATAAACCCTCTTTACTGCGTAAAAAAACCGCACGTTACGATCAGCATAATGTTAAACTATTTGGTAAAAACTCATTTCTTATCTGAAAAATGACACATTGTGACCTTAATGTGTAATTTTTCTACATATTATGACATTCAAATTTCGAACGCTGACGCCCGCCTTCGTGCCGCCCCTAGTTTGTCTGTGATGTTGGTACTACAAAACAAGCTAAACAACTGCATAGCCACAATGCCTGACCGGCATTGTGGCTATGGTGGTATGTAACTGTAGATAATTAGGCATTAAATCTCTCGAGTGATATTATTATGAAACTCGCCTTCGCCTCGTTTCATAAACCCACTCTCGAGTATTAATGCCCTCCATTATGTAGCACTCATATAAACTACTATTATGTGACTGAATGATGATGAATGATGTAATGGAGGGCATTAAAACTCGAGAGTCGGTTTATAAAACGAGGCGAAGGCAAGTTTTATAATAATATCACTCGAGAGGTTTAATGCCTAATTATGTACAGTTACATACACTAGTTTATCTACACACATATCATAAGCTCTCTTTGATGTGTTCAGGAACCGCACGTTCGACCGCCATTGTGGAATTGATAATTACTGTGCACTTGTTTAGCTTGTTCTGTATGTAGTACCAACTTCACAGACAAACTAGGGGCGGCACGCAGGCGGGCGTCGGCGTTCAGAATTTGAATGTCATAATATGTAGAAAATTTACACATTATGGTCATAATGTATCAATATTCAGATAACAAATGAGTTTTTACCAAGTAGTTTAACATTATGCTAATCGTAACGTGCGGTTTTTGGACGCAGTAAAGAGGGTTTGTGATGCTTGTGTAGATAAAATAAGGTATGATTGAACAGTGTTTGCTGTGGGTATTTTGTCCATAGTAGGGGTCCCAATGTCTTTTACACAGTTTGACACTTTCAACTAAAATACGAGAAGAGGTGACTTTCATAATGGCATTCAAAACAGTTTAGTACTCAAACGAGCGTTAATTAAACGAGTTAAGCATGAATAAATACTGAAACAGAATACAGAATGAATGACAGAAGAATCCAATAGCGTTCCCAGACAGAATGTACATAAAACTGTTTATATAACTGAATTTGCATTCAATTCGGAATCTTATTGAAAATACACAGCTACATACGAGATCCGTTTTGATAAGAATGGCTGCGTTTACTTCAACTACACTTCAAGTGTTGATTCAGGCTCGTGATTTGGAAAAAAACCGGCCAACTGCGAGTCGGACTCGCACACAAAGGGTTCCGAATCATTATCTATTAAAACGGCAAAAAAAACACGTTTGTTGTATGGGAGCCCTCTTTAAATATTTTTTTTTATTTTAATTTATATATTTATTTTTAAAGTGAATATATAACTAAATATTCTGTGAATATTTTAAGCGTCCTACCTGTTGCCGTTATCAATATCGAGCAAATACGAGAAAAAAACCTTTCTTGTATGGGAGCCCCCCTTAAATATTGGTTTTATTTTCATTTATTTATTTATTTTTAAAGTGAATATATAACTAAATATTCTGTGAATATTTCAAGCATCTACCTGTTGCCGTTATCGATATCGAGCAAATGCGAGAGAGAAAAAAACGGTTGTTGTATGGGAGCCCCCTTCACTATTAATTTTATTCTGTTTTTAGTATTTGTTGTTATGGAGGCAACAGAAATACATCATCTTTGAATATTGAACTGTCTAACTATCACGGTTCATGAGATACAGCCTGGTGACATACGGA
Source organism: Argyresthia goedartella (assembly GCA_949825045.1). Lineage (NCBI taxonomy): Eukaryota > Metazoa > Arthropoda > Insecta > Lepidoptera > Argyresthiidae > Argyresthia > Argyresthia goedartella. The sequence goes on along the minus strand of OX463831.1, from coordinate 7,076,169 downwards.
CGGACGGACGGCGGAGGCTTAGTAATCGGGTCCCGTTTGATCGGTTACGGAACCCTAAAAATTAGAAACTCAATTCTTGGTGGCTGAAATTTAGGACACAAAAATGAAAATTAAATAATGATACTTCAATCGCCGCGACAGTCGATCGCGAAATATGTGTGTTTTTTATTTAATTCTTCAAAACCATTGACTATTTCTTAATTTCAAAAACATCTTTTTAAGATATTTTCCACACCTATTGATTGACGCAAGAACCATATTAATATTCTTTTTAGATCCTAAGAAACAGCTAGTTTTAGCTGAAAAAAAAAACAATTCTATTTTATTTTATATATATATTTATATTTAAGAAAAGGAATGTTTTCATAACATATACTTTTCTGGGATATGTAAAGCGTCTTCTTTAGGAGAAAGAGCTTCAAAGTTGGACTGAATTTGACGTTTCCTAGCGTCTTAAGAATAGATAAAACGTTAGAACGTATATCTTGGTTGGAACTACGATCGAACCACAGAGCATTGAATATTAGAGAGAGGGCAAGCCGCCGCGTAACGGCTGACCTTTGTATGCCCAGTGTGCATACAGTGCATTCAGTTGCTGCTTAGTTAATAAGATGGTTGAGTTATTGTTAATAATGAAATATACATATTTTCATGCTTTTTAGGGTTCCGTACCCGAAGGGTTCCAAACGGCACCCTATTACTAAGACTCCGCTGTCCGTCCGTCCGTCTGTCACCAGGCTGTATCTCACGAACCGTGATAGTTAGACAGTTGAAATTTTCACAGATGATGTATTTATGTTGCCGCTATAACAACAAATACTAAAAAACAGGATAAAAGAAATATTTAAGGGGGCTCCCATACAACAATACCACATACAAACTTATGGATGCACCTGGTTACGTACATGGAGTATGAAAGTAACCGCACCAATAACTTCGTAAACAATATTTTGCTGTGTAAAATCCAAACTATTCACTCCACACCATCGCTTCCATTGAACGGTGGTACGGAACCCTGGGTGCGCGATTTAGACTCGCACTTGACCGGTTTTTGTTGATTTTATCAGAGGCATATTTGCGGTCATGTTTTGGCCATAGTATATAAACATATAATAATATCATTTACATGCCCGTACGTAAACCGCGGAAACCAGAAACAACGATGTCACAAACATGTAAATAAACATAAACATAAACACATTTACATACAGGCACATACATTGCTTCTGGCCCCACACTGGGATACCCTGTGTCGTGGGAACCAGAAACAGCGACGTCGCACACATATAAACCTCCAAGACCTGGAGTTTTTTTTCTCTACCCCCGGGGATTGAACCCGGGACCTCTCGCATGGTAGGCAGAGCCACAACCACTGCGCCACAGAGATTGTCAAATATCGAATAAATGTTTTTTTTTTCTAATTCGCCAGCCGGGATTCGAACCCGGGACCTCTCGCTACACTACAGAGGTCGCCAGAAGTTTTGCGTGACAAAGGGACAAGCCCATCGCCGCAGATTTGAATATGAGCCTGTAGACTCACGGCTGATTAATTACACAGACTGCCGCTTTAATAAAGTGCCACTCAAATGCCATACTGACATTTCCCGAGTGACCGTCAATATGTAAGTGTCCGTCAAACTTTGAGTGCTATTTGAGCATCCCGACTAAAAAGTATTATTTATTCCTTTGTTAATTGAAATTCCTGCAATCTCCATTAATTTTCCACTAATTAATCCTTTCAAAAACTCGTCTCACCCCTTTCTCTGGTGCGGACTTGACAATATTATGCTAATTTCCAGCAAAGATGAATGATTCCCTTAAAGTTTCCGTCGAAATTGCTTTTGCTTTAAGATTTATATTAGTTCTGAGGAGACGCTCCTGTGACTTTTTATCTTACGAACTAAGTTTCCGAACATTGATCGTTCGGTTCGAGAAGAAATAATAACTTCAGAAATCGGAACTTTGTCGGACAAATCTCCGGTCTATGTAGACGATGACAAAGTAGGCGATGAGAGATAATTGCACATTTTTAAGTTATTTTTGTTATTTATATAATTTTTATTTGAATAATGAGTAGCGTGGGCTGCTGTTCTAGAGAGCTGAGCCGACGTATTGGCATGGCCAAAAGCACGATGTCCAACCTGGAGAAGATCTGATGATGATCAGAAGATGAGCTGAAGCTTCCACTCACAATGTAAAATGGGTTCTGGCAAAATTACCAGCGTTGCAGTTTTCTGCAATAAAAGCTGAGCCAGGGTCTTCACTAGAATATGCACATGTATAGTTTCTTTTTATCTTTTATATCTTAAGTTTTGTTAGAATCTGTATTGCGTGTACTAGTGTATATTCTTACAGTGAATAATCTATCTTTCTATCTGGAAGAACAGGAGTATTCGCCGTATAACGAAAGTTCCTGGCCTTGGTATTCTCCATCTTCATGTATGGTGCAGAAACCTGGTGCCCAAAGAGCCGGGTACGCAGCAGAATCGACGCGTTCGAAATGTGGTGCTGGAGACTCATCAGAATTCCGTGGACCGCCACGAGAACTAACGTGTCCATTCTGAGTGAACTGGAGATCACGAAACATCTCTCGACAATTTGCCGGGAAAGAACCCTGAACCCTCACCAACGGGAGAAGCTCTTCATGATGGGTCAAGTGGAAGGCAAACGCGCCAGAGGACGTGCTCCAACTAGATGGTCCGACCAGATTAGAGAGGCGACAGGGAGTACTCTACACAACGCGTACCATACTACGCAGAACCGTCAGCAATGGAGGTGAGACGGTCACGATCCCCAGCATTGAGGGACCGATAAAGAAGAAGAAAGAAGTCATTTTGTTGTCTACAATTCATAAATGATGTTTTTAAATTACATAGGTCATGTTGAAATGAAGAATGAAATTGACTAAACAGATTTTTACAGCGGGAAAGGAGCCTTTGGACGGGGACGCCCAAGAAGGTACTATAAAAACCAAATCGGCGATTTGTTAGTGAAGGGGCAAATACGAAGTACCCGTAACCGGCGAGCTTGCATGAAGAGACTTATGGATGTTGAGGAAGAGAGAGATGTATGCCAGGATCGTAGCAGGAGGTCTTTAGTCTCTGCCTACCCCTCTTCCGGGAAATAGGCGTGAGCATATGTATGTATGCATGTATGTATAGTTATGATTCCGGCTGGATAGATAGGTTTCATTGTTTTGAACTTTATTGCCGAGTAATAAGGATGAAAATCGCGACCCATTTCAGGTAAGGCCATGCGTTGAGGGGTTAAGATTGTTACCACTTATGGAAATAACTATATAGTTCTTCCAACTTTACTTCGTTTTTAACCCAGATCTAACCAGTTTTTTTAACTTTAATGCTTAGTGTTAAGGTTCAAGTCCTGTAAAAAAAAAAATGTCATATACGACAGAGTAGACGTAAGTGGGTTAAGGAGATCAAACATTGCAGTCATTTGTCCCGGTCTCTGTAGCGAAGAAAGCGGTCGAAGCCACTTTTCTTTCTTTATTAAAAAGTTAAAATTCAAAAATTCTTCAACCCCTTTGATATTTTTTAATAACAAAACACCCCAGGCGCCAGCACTTCGCAATGAAGCCCTAGTCTAGCCGTTGATTACCTTTGCGCCATAGAAAAAAAACGAAACAAAATACCTACAGCCTGAAAACTGGGACATTCCGCGAACAATGCTCCACTACCAAGAGTTGCTGAGAAATTGCGCTGGCTTATAGTGCTTGCTAGAGTGTTTTTTACCCGACGATTCGGGTAGTAAGGTACAGACTGACCTATACTCGGGAAAACGAGCGCTCGAATAAACCCAATATAACTTATAAATAACCATTTGAAGCGACTTGTTTTTGACAGGCATTTTTATTAAAAGGCTAGTTATATTACACTTTGTTCTGCTTGTATATGTCGCAGTTGGTTGGTTAAATCAGACATTTAACTAACTCTCTAGACCGTTAATTGAATGCCGACGTTTAACCAAGTTACTGGCGTTTTGATTTAAATAAAGCATCGTCGAAAACGTTTAATCTGTCTTACCGAAACTCGGCGTGTTGGGAAACAAGATGGCGTCACGACAACAGCTGATTTGCACAATTTATATTAGCGCAAAACATTGCGATAGTTTAGGTGAAGGGTAAAGGGGTGAGGGAAGCGAAGCACTCTTTATCCTTCGTGTTAGGTTGAACTTGTAAGAACAACAAAAAATACTTAAAACATTAACTTACGTAAACATAAAAATATTTATATTGTATATGTCTTGTTGCCTAGGAACGTCTAGACAACTCGTTGAACATTCCGTTCACTCACTTTACTGATGCGATTTTTGTGACTTGGTTTAACGTCGGCATTTAATTAACGGTGTAGAGGGTTAGTTAAGTGTCTGATTTAACCAACTAACTGCGACCTATACATTATGTACCTGACAACACCCCATCTTAGAAAATATGTGATTTTATGTTTTGAGAAATAAAACTAAATCTTTTGATAAAAGTTAAGACTGTATAACTGTGATTTCCCTTCCTAGACAAATGCCATTTGAGAGTCGAACCACTAGGAAAAGAGAGTCCGTGCATTTCAATCGGTAACAACTTATTTTTTCTGCCAAGCTCGTGGAATATACTTGGTTTGGCAGAGTGGTAAGGCCCAGTTCTGGCTGTTGAGGTGAGGGGCGCCGCATTCGCCCATCGTCATCTGGCGGGGTAGCGGAACTGGCGGGGTAGCGGGCGGCGCGGAATAGCGTCGGGCCGCCCGAATTCTTTAAACAGGCTTGTGTTTAAACGATTACCAACAACGCACCTATTTTACATACAATAAATTCTAAATGACTGCCAGAATGGATAAATGTCCACCAAATTGTGTTTGGATAAATGATCACCAATCTTCTTTTTATGTTTTGTGTACTTAAGTTTATGTTTTAAGTATTTTTTGTTGTTCTTACATGTTCAACCTAACACGCTTCGCTCACCCCCTTTACCCTTCACCTTAGCTACCGCAGTATTTTGCCCTGATATTTTTTGCAACTTTTGGTGTTCATTTATCCATTTTGGGTAGGAAAAAAATATTTTGGTGGTCATTATATTTGTTGCCCTTTAAAAATTAGGTGTTTTTTCGAATTTACTGAAAAACGGAAATAAGCTAATGGATAAAAATTTGGATTAATACAGAGCTCGAAAAGAGGAAAATATAGGTATAAAAATTATGAGAAAAATCAGTAATTTTATATTAAAATTATTTTACATTTTTTTTGTCAAAGCTCTCAGTAGTTTTGTGTGATCTTGGGCCTTAAACCAGGTCCTCTTGAGCGCCAATATCCCAATGTATAAGTGGGGAATACAAAATTTATATATAGATAACCTGTTCCAACACCCTTGACGAGATAGGCTGATGTGGGAATCCCACGGTGGGATTCAATCAAAAGCTTGACTTGGTATGTAAGTTTATTTAAATATTCAATATTCATAGCTATCTAGTACCCAAATATTACCTAAAAGTTCTCCTTTAGAGTTGGTAGTTTATCTTTTACAATTTACAATAAAAACTAGACAATACTCAGGACTTGACTAACACACCAGTAGTTGTGACAATCCGGGAAAATACATGAATAAGGTAACCTTCTAAAAGTAGTGGAGTACGATCTGTTGTGAGTATGTGGAGAAAGTCCGGCGTCCCTGGGACCGCACTGACAGTACTTTCAACGCCGATCTCGGAAGCCAAGGGATACGCGAAATGGCCATCTTGACACATCCGTTCTAAAACGTTTCGTTTTTCCGAGCTGCCTCCTGCGAGTACTCGTCTCAAGACTTTGGAATTAGTTATTTCCTAACTTTATATTGAATCGCCTCCCAATTCAATATCTACGGCCTAAAGAGGATAAATCTGTCTAAACTCTTTCGAAAATAATTAATCAAAACCATTGAATTTATAGCAAAAGCTCAGAAGCGAAATGTCAATTATTTGAACTACCTGCGTGAAACAGAACGCGTCGCAAGTGGGCACGTTCCGAAAAAGCCGAATCGCTGAGTTCATGTAATGTAATGCAATGATGAGTTCAAAATAAAAATATGGCAGCACAAAATTGTGTGCGTTACAAAATCAAGCCGTCGGCGATCCCACAGTTCCCAATATGGTTATTCGTTACCGGACTAAAAAGAACGGAAAGAACCTACTCGGATATTCGAACAATTACCTCGATACCCGTTTAAACTTTGTTTGAGCTCTACTATTAAAAGGATTTTAAAAAAAATCTTTTAGTAAACTAAGTGCGTGGACCGTGTATTTCATATCCTTTAAATAATACTAGTGGCCCCGTGGGCAGTAGACCTCGTTAACAGGGGGGACTGTGAACCAATTTATAGGTAAGTATTTTAGATTCAATCAAAATCAAGTAGTAAAGTAGCCGCACCAATAACTTTGTAAACTACATTTTGCGATTTAAAATAAAATCTTTAGACTTTTCACTAAAATAGTTATAGTATATTTCACTCACTTTCATGGTCTGTATAGATCCTCTTTACTAATCCGTTGCCTACTTCGAGGAGTCCAAACTTGGTATGTTTTGAAAGTATTTCTTGGATTTTTAGAATACAGACGGCCGAAAGGTAATGATGTAGTATATTTTTAGAACCGACTCATGAAGCCTTTTAATTTAATACCCCACACGATAGGTTTCAGAAAAAAAAAAAAAACTTTACAAAAAATTTATGACGTCATAACTACCCCCCCCCCCACCCCCCGAGGGGAAAATAGCGAAAAGCTCTCGACAAAAAAGCAAAATCGGCCTCCTATCTTATCGAAATGGAGCCCTTCAATCAAATGGACTCTGAGTAACAGGGAGAACACGAAATCTTGAAATAGTTTGTGTGGTGCCAACGGGACTTATAAACTAGTGAACATAACAACATTGTGCGTTAGCGTCACTTCTTTTCCCATACGGGGTGGCCGAGGCACAGTTGTGCCAAATTTGAGCCAATTTGAATAACTATTCAATACTCCATTTTACGTGACAAGTGGCTAGCCCATCGCCGCAGCTACGGTGATATTTAGGTTTACGTTGTAGTGCTAATTTGTGTGTTAATGAAGTAACGATACCGATTACAATTAGTCGTAAGAAACGTTGAAAAGCTGCACAAATACAAGTAAAACAATTTGAAAACTTGAAACACTGTTTTGTAATTAATAGATCTTGTAAAGACGAATCAAATGAGCCCAAACTGGATCGGATTTCCAGTTAGCATCACAAAGTTTCCTTCCCACCTTCGAACTCCATCAACAGACCAGCTCGATGGTGCCATATTATTGCACTAAACTGGACAAGTTGAAGATAGAAGACGTTGGCGTTACCATCCTTATATTCATCATCACTTATATGATTGTGCTATGCCTTTACATCGTTATTTATTATGTGTTAGCTATATTTTCCTTCTCTAATAAAAATGCAAATGTTCCTAATCTGTAACTTCTCAAAATGGAATAACATTTAATACATCTCCTATAATCAGTCTGCTTAGATTTCCGCATTGTAACAATAATCTTAACTGTGCTTAATGTTGTCGTGACGATACCGGCTTTGCCTAGTGTGGGGTCACTGTTACTACTATTAACTTACACAAAGATGGACAGTCTTGTAATTATGCTTAATCGTAACTGCTACTCATGTTAATGTGTATAATTTTTTTAAGTAATACATTTATTTGCATTTGTATTTTTGTATTGCATCATCATATCATAGCACAAAACATCTCAGTTACAGCTGGACATAATAATAAGGTTGTAGATAAAACGCAATTTGCTAAGATAAAGAAAACGAATTGACGAGCTTTCCCCGCATTTCATAGTTATTTCACATTTGTAAACCGACTGTGACTAACCGGGCGCATTATTTTAACGAAGAAAATAATAGAGCCACCAGAGCCCTTGTTATAGTTAGAATGATTTATTCGAACAATAATTTCACCTTTTGTGCAAGTTATAAAGCTTAGATTCTGTGATTGTTGATTTGTATAATTAAACATAAACGTTGCTTCTCACTGCCACGCTAGGTCGTGTGTCGTGGCAACCAAAAACAGCGACGTCACACACATAAAAACATCCCAGACCTGTTTTTAAGGATTCCATAACCGAATGGTGCAAAACGGGACCCTATTACTAAGCCTTTGGTATTCGTCCGTCCGTCCGTCTGTCGCCAGGCTGTATCTCATGAATCGTGATAGTTAGACATTTGAAATTTTCACAGAAGATGTGTTTCTGTTATCGTTAAAACAACATATACTAAAAAACAGAATAAAATAAATATTTAAGGGGGCTCCCATACAACAAACTTTTTTTTCTCATATTTGCTCGATGTTGATAAAGTAACAGGTTGGCGCTTGAAATATCCACAGAATAAATTAAAATAAAATAAAATGTATTTAAGGGGGGCTCCCATACAACAAACTTTTTTTGCCGTTTTAATAGAAAATGGTACGTAACCCATCGTGGGCGAGTCCGACTCGCACTTGGCCGTTTTTTTTTGTGCTTCGTCTATCTTGAATTCTCGCGAATTATTCGAGTTATTGGCGAAAGGCGTCTGTTCTGTAATCATGAAAATGGCGTCCCTTGTTAGTAATTTTGTCTCTCGGAAATTCCCCTAATGAATTTTGACATCATAAATCGTTGGGGGGTGAAATGAGGAAAATATATTAGTCGATCAACTACATCTACACCTAGCTAAGTAAGTTCCTACAGTAGTGTGTCGGTGTAAGTGGGATAAACGCCCAGGAAATTAATAATAATAATTATACCTCGGCCACTATTTACACTCATTGATCTAGCCCCGAACTAGGATTCCCTGTATCTTGGGTACTAGACAACGATACACATACTTAAATAGATAAATATTATACTTATATAGATACATATTATACTTAGATAGATAAACATTCATGACTAGGGCAGAAACATCCGTTCTCATCAAACAAATATTTACCGCCACCGGGACTCGAACCCGGGACCCTTGGTTTCATGGGCAGGGTCACTGCCGATTCGGCCATTCTGGTCGTATTTTAGATTTTTTGATAATTTGGAGTGTTACCTCGGAATGTGCACTTCCTATGGTTCAATCAATTTTCAAAATCGTTGTCCCTTCGCTACTTGCCGTTGTATAGACATACATACATAACAGACATACATACATACATACATTCATACAGCTCAAACACATAACCCTCCTCTTTTCCTCTTCGCTCCAGTCGGGTAAAATACCCCTCCCTGACCGTTCCATCATTTTTCCAGGCTTAACTTATCCATATTAAAGTATTAACTTTGTTCACAGGTAAGTAAAGTATAGACGTCTTGAAAGTACCTACAGAAGTTCAAAGAGACGTAAGTAGCTAGATCAATAAGTTTAATATCTTGGAATCCTTCGCTTGAAGCCTTGACTTGTAAACCAAGAGACGCACTCAATAATTCAGGTGTTTTTTGACGACCATTTGGAGAACAAACATCAATATGAACGGCTATCCCTAAGACACCAATGGCCGCAAACGATTTTGTATGTTTGGGGAAATATCACTCGGTCGCAGCTTATAACTCCGCAACAGAACACAGCCGCATATGAACATGGGTTCAGACTTCAAGCTATCAGGCTCTGGAACAAACTTTCTAGCGCCATCAGAGACCGCCCGTCACTTAATAGTTTTAAAAGTCGCTTAAAAGAACACTATCTTTCTCTTCCATTATAGTTTTATGTTAGTATATTGTATTGCTGTATATATTGTAGCATAAAGTTATCTATTTGTACTTACTTATAAATATATTGGTAAGTAGTTCATAATTTTAATTATTTAACTATGTGTACAGCGACATAGGAAATAATAATAATAATACCTTCGACTGATTTTAGCTTGACGTGACGGACTTTGGCTGAGACCACAACAAGACCTGTAACTCAAAGCCTGTAAGAGAGTACCAGACAGCCGATTGAAAATAAAATCCTCCAACAGACCCTCCCATGATAATAATAATAATACCTTGGACACACACTTTACACATTAATCTATCCCCAAACTAGGATTCCCTGTATCGTGGGTACTAGACAACGATACACATACTTATATAGCTCAATATTATATAGATAGATAAACAAGCATGACTAGGGTACAAACATCCGTTCTCATGAAACAAATATTTGCCCCCACCCGGACTCTAACCCGGGACCCTTGGATTCGTAGGCAGGGTCACTGCCGGTTCGGCCATTTGGGTCGTCAGGTCAAACTGTTAATTGATGTGTCCTGTCCATTCTAGGTTTGCTGGAATAAATTTCTTTTTAGAGATAAGCTCGCTTTTGTACCCGTAGTTTCCATCTTCTGTTTTTGTGCAATAAAGTATAAGGTGCTATCATTCCCCGAAATTCTACCAGTTACACAATCTTCGGAAGCACTCGCTAGAGAGACAGATCCTCGAACTGCAATGCCTCAAAGGTCGTATATAATATTAAAGCCACTTCTCGAAATATCATCGAGTAACGAATTTAATTTTCGGCCTCCTGCCTGTGAAGAAAGCCAGACCCAATTAAAGTCTAGAATCTTGATTAGACTTTAGATCAGATTAGAAAGATAACTTTTGCACATTAATGCACCCAGACAGGTGGGCGGAGATAGCGACTGGATGGGTGTCTACAGACCGACACCGGCGCAGAAGAAGGCCTAGAAGGAGCTGGCGGGAAGACCTGGACATGTTCCAACCAGAATGGGTCAATCTAGCTTTGTCTAGAGATGTGTGGGCTCGAAATGGGGAGGCCTTTGCACAGCAGTGGGACACAGTACAGGCTACGTAAAAAAAAAATTGCATAAGCGCACACACACACAAAACATTGAAGATACTTAGCACTAAACTAAAATAACATATAAACATTCAGACACAAATAGAAAATACAGTTAAATTTAATTCACACTAAGAAAGGTAAGACATAGGTAGCGAAGTGCTTATATCGCTCTAGAACTGGGTGGTGTGGCATCTGCAATAAGGTTCTGACTCAGCATGTGCCTGAGAAGTAGACTCCTCGGGCGCTGATCTTCCGTCAGTACCGGAACAAGGGAGACGGAGTGCTGAACAGAAAGCATTAACAAGAAGGTACCTAAATAATTTGTTAAATTTGTTGTACCTAAAAAATTAAACTATAATACGTATTGTAGGCTAATGTTTAAAATATACAAGGATAGGTAAGAGGTAATAGTGATATTAAGACCTATCGACAATATAAACACGTCTTTTGCCTGTCAATTGATAGGTATATTACAATAGGTCAAGATACTTTACTATTTGTGGTATAATAACTAAAATGCCCACTTTAACTAGACCTTCAGCTAACAAGGGCATTTGTGAATTCCACTTGTCTGAATGGGAACTATTTTTAGATGGATATTATGTACAGTAGTATCTAGTTCTACTACTAATAAAGTTGTATTCCTTTGGTAGAGTTTATCTTATGAACTTACGATGAAAAGGCCTGGGGTATATACTTTATTGTGCGATAATTACAAAGAAATTATTATCTAAGTAACGGCATGGAAACAGAATAACGAATGGCCGAGTCGGCAGTGACCCTGCCTACGAAGCCAAGGGTCCCGGGTTCGAGTCCCGGTGGGGGCAAATATTTGTTTGATGAGAACGGTTGTTTGTACCCTAGTCATGGTTGTTTGTCTATGTATCTAAGTCTAATACTTATCTACATAAGCATGTGTATCGTTGTCTAGTACCCAAGATACAGGGAATCCTAGCTTGGGGCTAGATAAATGTGTGTAAATAGTATCCAAGGTATTATTATTATTATTATTATAATACAGATAAAACAAGATGCTGATTTAAGTGATCTTCAAAATCGATAATCGACTCTAAAATTAAATACAGCAGAGTTGCAGTCGTGTCAATGGAATCGTATAAATTTAGGCATTTGGCATTACATTTTTGTTCTGTCAACGTATGTATAAATCGCCGTTTCTCGTGTTTTGCTACTATTGTTGTGAGTTACTATACAGAGCCTATTACTAGATTATTACAAATACATTTCTAGGGAAAATATGAATGAAACGTTGCATTTCTAACTGTTACGGCGCATAATGTCATATTGCGGTCGCATTGTGAAATTACAGACTAATGCAATGGGGTAATTTTGTGAACTGGCTAGCTGGCATTCAGTTATGGAAGTACACATTTACACAAGCTTATACAAACGTTTGTATTCAGCCACATTGCCTTCGGCTCTGATATTCTCGTTTGACCTACAATAGTAACTTAAACAATTTTAGCGCCCAAAGCTAGACCATAGACAAACATAAACAACACATAAACATACAGGCACATACATTGCTTCTGGCCCCACACTAGGATACCCTGTGTCGTGAGAACCAGAAACAGCACCGTCACACAGTAAACAGCCAAGACCAGGGGTTTTTTTTCTTTGTCCCAGCCGGGAATCGAACCCGGGACCTCTCGCATGGTAGGAACAGCCATAACCGCTGCGCCACAAAGATCGTCGATATAGCAACACTCACGAAACTCCTTGCTACTATCCAATCCAGTTGCTATAGGATAGGACCTTTTGGAATGGAGCGGCGTATGACGTCAATTGACGCGCCGCCTTTCAGTACCGTCAGCAACGCTGTGGGGAAAGCACGTTACGTGAAGTATTTCTTATTAAATTATATTTGATGGTACTTTTGTGACAAAAATGAGTGCTAAAAGAAGATTCAATGATTCAATGTTATATGCAACGATTAACAGTTTTTTTATTGTTATAGGTGATGATACTGATTCTGTAATTTCATAAGAAGAAAGCTCAGAGAGTGAAGGAGATGCTATGAGTGGAGTAGAAGAATTAGAAAATTAGCTTTAGTAGTATTATTAATCTGACTGTTTTTCTGACCCTACAAGTCGTCACTGTCGCGTACCGCAACTCCAAAAGGTCTTATCCTAATAGCAACTGGATTGGATAATACTAAACTTTTTTTTGAAGGAGGACATTAATATCGCTTGGCACCGTGTATTGCGATAGTCTTTTAAGCATATAAGACCGATCCCAAGGTAATGATTACGGGAAATATATTCTTGTCTTCTTTTTTTTGGTTAAATATACACTCTGTTATAACGTTTATAAAATAGATCACAAATGTTAGCAATGTCAGTACCGCAAAAATTAGAAAGAAGAAGGAATTTTTTGCTTGAAACGATGAAATAACGTGTGAACAACTATGGACGATTTTACTTTTTAGGCATTTTTCTATCTTAAACGAGTTAATTTATGTTTTCATTGCAGATTGAAATTGGCATTTTATTATTTTGACATCCTACTTTTAGTTTTATCCAACATCATTGAGTTGTAGGTCATTTAAATTTCAAAACAATTATTGACTTAAAATTCTGCCATAAATTATACTATGTTATAACTTTCTGGTAACACCGGCAGCTTAGACAAATAACCCAATGATAAAAAAAACAATATTTTATAAAAAAAAAAAACAGATTTCACTTCTCTTCTAGAATTTAATTTATTTTTCAATAATTTTCAATCTCGAGAATGTTCCTAGATGAATAATTTCCGTCAGCCAATCCTCGACGTTTCGTTACACCCAAATTAATGGCGGCAGGCAAACCAGAAAATTAAAACGATAATTAAATTAAATAGACGAGTGGATTGATACTTCACACGGAATGTGTAAAGTGGTACAGGGCTGGTGTGATCATCTCTGTTATTTTAAAATTTTTGCACAGCAACACTGACTAACTCAAATCCAACGTAAGTTGGTGTTAAAGTGACGTATAGTTTCGTGAAAACTGGCACTTTTCTGGGATCTGCGAAAAAGGGAATAAGCCATAGTCTATTCGTATTTTTTCTGAGTATCGTTATATAGATAGCACAAAACATTTACGACCTTACTAATAAAAAAAGTTATTCACGGTTTAATTTATGCAGTGTTTTGTCCTTTTCATACGTCGACTAAATGTCAAATGTCAAAGCAAGACAAAAGACTGTATGAGTAAAACCGTGAATAACTTCTTTATTAATAAGGCCGTTGGGGTCTTACCACAAAAAAATTAACTCCTGTTCAACAGTTGATTAAAAACAAAAAATTATTAAATTTCACATTTGTTTTGAGGTTAAACTATATGGAGCATTTTTTGTAGAAACACGGATAGTCAATAGTCAAAGTACTTTATTACTGTAGATATTTACATATACTAAGCAAACGTCATTTTTTGCCTCTTCTCTACATTGGACCACTGTGGGAGAAGAAGGGCGTAGAAACTCCCACAGATTTATTTTTAGATCTCTTTTAAAAATAGGTTGTGCTTAACTAATACAAATATGAAAATTTAATTGTTATGATTAATAAGCAGGAATAAATAATTACAAAATTATTAACAGCAAGGTCTGTGTTGAGCCAGATTAACCCCATACAGTCCTGTCATTTAAGTAATCTTGAACATTGTAATATCCCTTTTTCGACAAAGTCGCTTTAACATGCTTTTTAAATTGCTCAAATGGCAATTTCAAAATCTCCAGAGGTATCTTATTGTAGTAGAGAATGCACTGACCCTTGAAAGAATTGCTAACCTTCGCGAGTCTAAAACGGGGCGCACATAGTCTGTGATTATTTCTTAGGTTAACATTACAGCTGTCGCTAAGTTTGGAAAATGTTGTAAGGTTCTTGCGTACATACATTATATTTTCGAAAATAAATTGACTAGCTACTGTTAGTATGTCAATTTCTTTAAAAAGCTCTCTTAAGGAGTCTGTTCGTTTTAAATTATAAATTGCTCGAATAGCTCTTTTCTGTAAAATAAAAATAGTTTGAATATCCGCTGCTTTCCCCCACAACAAGATACCATAGGACATCACACTATGAAAGTAACTAAAATATACTAGCCTAGATGTAGCCACATCCGTGCTTTGTCTGATGTTCCTAACAGCGTAAGCTGCAGAACTTAACTTACCAGCCAATTTATCTATGTGGGGTCCCCACTGCAATTTGCTATCAATGGTTATTCCAAGAAACTTCGTATTATTTACTAATTCTAACGTGCTGTTGTCTAACACCAAACTGGTCTCAACTTGCCTGACAGTTGGAAGTGAGAATTTGATACACTTGGTTTTACCAGCGTTTAACAATAAATTATTAACTGTGAACCAATTCAAGGTAAAAGACAATACACCATTAACATCATCAAAATCTCCTTTTTGTCTTTCAATTTTGAAGACCATTGAAGTATCATCAGCAAACAACACTATGTCAGTTAATTTCTCCACCATGAAAGGCAGATCATTAATATATACCAGGAATAAGAAAGGGCCTAATATGGAACCTTGTGGAACGCCAATTTTAACACCCGATCCATCAGATTTTACGCCGTTAACTTTTGCCTTTTGAATTAATAATAATAATAATACCTTGGACACTATTTACACACATTGATCTAGCCCCAAACTAGGATTCCCTGTATCTTGGGTACTAGACAACGATACACATACTTATATAGATAAATATTATACTTAGATAGATAAACAACCATGACTAGGGTACAAACATCCGTTCTCATCAAACAAATATTTGCCCCCACCGGGACTCGAACCCGGGACCCTTGGCTTCGTAGGCAGGGTCACTGCCTATTTTATTGCTTAGGTATGATCTTAGTAGATCCAACGCTTTATTTCTAACTCCGTAATGATTTATTTTAATTAATAGCGTATTATGATCAACACAATCAAACGCCTTCGAGAGGTCGCAAAAAACTCCGATAGCATCCTGTGCGGCCTCCCATGCAGAATAAATATGAGATACAAGGGTAATACCTGCATCCGTAGTCGATTTACCCCTAGTGAAACCATATTGTTTAGCGTGGAGTTGTTTTGTACGGTTGAAGTGTGAGAGCATTGGATTGAGTATAATCTTTTCAAATATTTTACTTAGTGTTGGAAGAACAGATATTGGTCTGATATTTGAAGGATCGCCCTTATCTCCCGTTTTGAACAGCGGTATAAGTTTACTGTGTTTCATGAGGTCTGGAAAAGCCCCATCGTCAACACATTTATTGAATATATAAGCTAAGTGTGGGGCTATAACTAGAATTACTGAACCAATGACTTTGACTGATATACCCCACAGGTCTTCCGTATTTTTTAAGTTAAGTAATTTAAACGTTTTGACAATGTCCTGGGGATATACATGATGAAATTTTAAATATACATTACTGACGCTAGTGTTATTTTTTAATAAAGTCTCTGCTTCAAGTGGAGATGAATTTAGACGGTCCGTTGTGAGTACGGGTACATTGGTGAAGAATGTTTCAAAAGTTCGAGCAACATCAGCGTTGGATTTAATAACATCATCACCTATCTTTAGGCAGAAATCACTGTCCCTTGGTATAACTTTGCCAGTTTCGCGGTTTATTATTTGCCAAACTGTTTTCATTCTATTATTTGAATTTTGAATTTTTCTATTAATGTGTAAAGTTTTTGCAGTTCTACAAACCAACTTGAAAGTTTTGGAATATTTTTTAACATAGTCATGAAATTTTCGATCAAAGTTATAGGTTTTTTGATCAAAAAGGTCATACAAGATAACTCTACTTTTACGAATTCCAAACGTTGCCCAGTCATTAAATTTAGATTTACCGTTGTAGTCACTGACTTTCTTAAATTTGAAAACTTTATTGAATTCTGTCTGAATAATGTTGAAGAAGTCTGAGTAGATTTTGTTTGGGTTCTGTTCATTAAAATCCGGTACTGGCAGACTACAGACTATTATAAAACTAGAGTATGTATAACAATTGTATCCTATTTATTATTTCAAGTCAATGAAATCATAAATAGAGTCTGATTTCTTTTGTTGTTCTATTACACAATGGTCCATTATGAATAGCTATGAAATAATTTATTTCAACTCGTAAATAAATTTATTTCAGTTTGAATGTTTTATCAAGCCAATGTTTCAAGAGTCTAGATTCTAGGTCAAGAGAAAGCTTTACGTGAAATTCGCTAGAAAATATTTGAACACTCTGCAAAAATGACGTGGATACTCTGTAACATGAGACGAGTCGTGCGTGGAAAGACTAAGTATGTAATTTCAGTGTAAAAGCTATAAGAGGCTGTAAAGAATGCGTGCACGTAAACACTGCACTACAACAGCTCTAATATTGTAAACGCGAAAGTTTGTCAATATGTATGGATGTTTGTTACTCTTTTACGCAAAAACTACTAAAAGGATTTTATTGAAATTTTATATTAATGTAGCTTATACATCAGAATAACACATAGGCTATAATTTAATAAGATATTGAGTGAATTGTCCAAAATATAGTGATAAGTTAGAAGGAAAAAATAAGTAAGTAGGAAAAAACTCTGCCATAAATACAATAATAATTGATACCTTATTTCTAATGCACATTTGGTCGTAACAAATGGATCCTTATCAAAATAAATACTTTTATCGATTCTGGTATTTAAGGTAAATAAACTTTGTCTTTCACACTACAACATCTGGACAAATATTTTAATAGTTATGACGATGTGATTTTGTTTTTGCGTGACGATGTGATTTTGTTTAAAGCTCTAAGCACAGTCGTTACCATCCTTTACTGGAAGCCATTCAGGGCATTTTTGAGCCCCCGTTAACTTTATTGTGGATAAAGTTAGAAGCCTTTTTTAAGGCAAAGAGAGCTCATCATACTTAGGTATATACATAAATTACATTTAATTTAAACCAGTAGATTTAAAAATACGGCAAGTCAAAGTTCCTTAATTCTGTCACTGACTGACTCACTCAACGATCATCAATATTTCTCTAATAACGGCGCTCTAACGTTATTGCATTCAATCGAGGTGCAAACTTGGGTTGATCAGATAGTACATTGGCCTCGAGATGTCTCGCGTGAGAGTGTAGAGCGGCGATAACGACCAACAATTTTATAACCTACGAATCTTCGCGGCAATTCGACGCTTTGATAGGTTATAGGACAATATTATTTATTTTGCAATAAAATTTTGGGTGGTGCTAGTTAAAAATAAAAATAACATGTAAAAGCATAGTTGCGCCTATGTTAACAACATGATTTAATATTCTTGTAAATAAAAAAGTAAATATCTATGGTACATATTTTTCAACAGAAAATCAGTTACGTAGATAGATAGATAAATAAGCGTTTATTTAAGTTTTACAGTTCAGAGCAACCAATCTACTTGTTATTATTAAGCCTTTGAGTTATTATTAAGCCACAATTTTAAGCAGTCGGGTAAAAGAAAATGGCTTGTATTTAATCGCACATCACATTTACTGATTTGCACAGCAAAAAATGATCAACAAAAACAATTTTTATGTATTAAATATTTTATCTACACACGTATCATAAACCCTCTTTACTGCGTCCAAAAACCGCACTAAACGATCAGCATAATGTTAAACTACTTTGTAAAAACTCATTTCTTATCTGAATATTGAACATTATGATCATAATGTGCAAATGTTCGACATATTATGACATCCAAATTTCGAATGACGACGCCCGCCTGCGTGCCGCCCCTACTATGTCTGTGAAGTTGGTACTACTGAACAAGCTAAACAAGTGCTGAGCAATCATCAATGCCACCATGCCGGTCAAAGATGCGGTTCCTGAACACAATAAAGAGAGCTTATGATATGTGTTTAGATATACTAGTGTCTACTTAATTAGGCATTAAAACTCTCGAGTGATATTATTATGAAACTTGCCTTCAGCTCGTTTCATAAACCTACTCTCGAGTATTAATGCTCTCCATTATGTAGCAGTCACATAAACTACTATTATGTGTACTTAAGTTTATGTTTTAAGTATTTTATCTACACACATATCATAAACCCTCTTTACTGCGTACAAAAACCGCACGTTAGGATCAGCATAATGTTAAACTACTTTCATATTATGACATTCAAATTTCGAACGCCGACGCCCACCTGCGTGCCGCCCCTAGTTTGTCTGTGAAGTTGGTACTGACATTCAAATTTCGAACGCCGACGCCCACCTGCGTGAAGTTGGTACTACAGAACAAGCTAAACAACTGCAGAGCCACAATGCCTTTCAAACATGCGGATCCTGAACACAACAAAGAGAGCTTATGATATGTGTGTAGATAAACTAGTGTATGTAACTGTACATAATTAGGCATTAAAACTCTCGAGTGATATTATTATGAAACTCGCCTTCGGCTCGTTTCATAAACCCACTCTCGAGTATTAATGCCCTCCATTATGTAGCAGTCACATAAACTACTATTTTGTTCTTCTTACATATTCAACCTAAGACACCCCTTTACCCTTCACCTAAGCTACCGCAGCATTTTGCCCTGATATTTGCTGTGCAAATCAGTATTTTTGAAGTGCAGTTTAATATTTCCCAAAGAAAATGTATCTGTAGGAAAGATCTTCCTTACGACATTACAAAAGCCACCTACCATAGTATTGTGTATAGTCTATTCGCTGTCGCGTACAATACAGTACAGTAAACGAATGAGTGTTTTTCTCGCAGGTTCTCTTACTACAAACAGGGCTGTTTAATAAACGACATGTCATTCCGTAATTCCTGTTTGCTGAGATGAAATTAAATGGGACTGGCAAATGGTTTCATGTTGATGTGGCCTAATTTTTGAGCCGGAAATTATGCAGGGTAACTTATCTTGGTTACTTTAATTAGCTGACCTTTTTTTTTAGCTCGGACACTATTTTCACACATTGATCTAGCCCCAAACTAGGATTACCTGTATCTTGGGTACTAGACAACGATACACGCACTTATATAGATAAATATTATACTTAGATAGATAAACCACCATGACTAGGGTACAAACATCAGTTTTCATCAAACAAATATTTGCCCCCACCGGGACGCGTCTTCTGAAAAGCCTACGGGCTTTTCAGAATTTCGAAACGCTTGAAAAGCCAGAGTGCTACAGCGCTACGCTGCGTTGTACCACACGGGGTTTTCCAGCGCTAACATTGACAATTCATCGTCTGAATAGCCCGTGGGGTATAACGCTGCGACCCATGCATGCACTAGGCGTGAAAGAGAAAGTGGATTAGCGCACCAAGCGCTTGCGGTGCAAGGTCACAACTTCTCACCGGTGATTTGTGGTCATTTTGTTTTGATGCAGTTATTGCTAGTATCGTAACAGAGATGTGCGAAACAATAAACAACCTGTTATTATTCTCGGATGAGGATTTTGAGTTGAATAGATTTGACGATGACAATATTGGAGAACAAATTTTCTCTTGCGGGTTGCGGTGGAAACTGAAAAGCGAATGTTACTGGTTGTAATATACCGGTCAACACCTGGACCTGGATAGGAGGCATCGCGATCTCGAACCTCGTGTTACAGGCACATACATTGATTCTGGCCCCACACTAAGATACACTGTGCCGTGGGAACCAAAAACATCGACGTCACACACATCTTAATATCCAAGACCTGGTTTTTTTTTATGTATCCCCACCCAGCCGGGGGTCGAACCCGGGACCTCTCGCATGGTAGGCAGAGCCACAACTGCAGCGCCACTGAGGTCATCAAATTATTCGAAGAAGTTATTCAAACGAAATTTAAAGTCCAAGAGAGAGAAGTAATGAATTAATGAAAAAGATTTATATATATATAATGCTAGAGCAATGAGTGAAATATATTACTTTGAATGATCGAATGAAAATAGTGAATGAAGTCACATCAGTTGGTACAGATTTAGAAGTACTACAATGCGAAGAGCGCGAACATGTAAACGCTTCTCAACAGACATAATGCGAAGTGGGAGTTTTAGTAACTAATCGAAGGAGTTAAAGCGACCTAAGTTTAGTATGCCTCCTAGCGGCAACGTTGTGTATTAAAAGTTCTTAGTGCGAGTATCTCATTTAGCGAGACATCAACATTATGACAATTCGAATGGTGAAACTGTTCACACTCGCAAAGTAATGCTGCCCTTTAAACAATGCCTTACGCGTAGGATTTTATGCTTGGAGGATGCTGGAGACAGGTATGTGGCGATCAACCTCTTTGGTCTGACTTACGTTTTCGGGCGTTCGTCATTTACGTGTCTTGTAATGAGGTTTTGAAATGAAACCCAAACTTGTTTACAAACAGACGGACAGAGGAACGGACAGCGGAGGCTTAGTAATAGGGTCTTGTTTGGCACCCTTCGGATACGGAACCCTAAAAACTAACGCTTGTCACGGTGAGAAATAAATCGTAACACTCGACTATCACTAGCAGATAGTCGATTAAAACTCGATTAACGCGATCGTATAGTCATTCGATTGGCTCTGAGCACCTCCCAGTAGGCAATACAGCTCTAACAGTTGTAGTATAGAACGGAAATGAATTGAGACAGGACATGGACGTGACGTCATTGGAATGAGGACTATGGGGTATCGATTCCCCGCTAGGCGCGCTGGTGTAGCGGGAGGTCCCCCAATATGAAACCAACTGACAACCTCAACAACAACTATAACATAGGGTGGCAGAGGCACAATTGTGCCCACTTTGAGCACCCTTTTTTAAGGTGCTACAAAAAAAAATGTGGTTTTTTCGAAGCCATTTACTCCACCATGAAGTCATCTACAGATTATATTTTTGGGTTAACGTTTATTGAGTATTTGATTAAGATTTTCACTAAAGGAAAACGCCATTGGATGTATTTTTCTCGACAGAATTTAATTATGAAAACACCTCTAAATTGTATTGTTTTTTCCTGTAATTCCGAAATCCTAACTAATTTCATTGTTGAACTGTGTTCAATTTTTGCGAATACATAATATCTACATATTATGTATTCGCAAAATCTCCTCAAAAAACTTTTTAACAAAATAGCGTAGTTTATTTTTAAACAATTTTTCTGTGGTTAAACTTCGAACTCTTTTGGACCTAAAAAAAGCGGCTATGTTTTTTTTTTGGCATTTAACATACAATAAGCAACGATACTGTCACTGCCAATTCACACTCATTAGTGCGCCAAAAAGCAGTAATGGCATAAACAAAGTGAAAAGATTTTAAAGCGCCTTGTGCCATGACCCTATGTTGAATTGACTATATCATGAAATAGCCATCCATGGTTGAAATAAAACCTTCATTGATCGATGAAATATTTTAGGGTAAAACACTGTGGTAGCTTAGGTGAAGATTAAAGGGGTCGGGCGCAGCGAAGCCTGCGAATAGTTTTCGTATTAGTTCGACATGTATAACCAAAAAGAAACACCACGTATTACAGATGCTTTTTATAAAATTCGCTTCGCTTTCGTGAAATTCAAACCTTTCTCAACCAGTTCTTGAAATAAGTGACTATATCATGAAATGGTTGGACGATATAGCTACGATATTTACATGTCTGTGTTTGCCAATAAATAAATTAGGAATCGTAACTCTAGATCCTATTTTAAAAAAATAGGAAAAAGCTTGAAAACATATCACGCGTTCTAATACTGGTTTAATCCAACTAGGTACCTATTTCATTACTTTGCAGCACTATTTGCAGTATTTTTGGTATTTCAATCGTTACAATCAATTCGTGTCACAACTAGAGGTGTGCATAACTGCTAATTTTAAACAATTTATATAGTTGCTGTGCCATTTATTTTAGCAGTTTCATTTTTCATTTTAGCAGGCTATTCTGCTATTTGCTATATTGCTTAACTTGATTTATTGGTAGGTAACGAAAATTATATTCGCACTTGCCGTTGTAGCTTTTTCGTATTATTCACTGCACTTAATCCTATACACTAGTTCAAACTATACACATACTATACGATACACTAATCTCTAGCTAGAATAGTTGAGATCTAAATATATTACAACTCTTTTATTTATCGAGATAATTCAATCGCACGCTGCACAATTTACGTAATTACGCAACGGGAATCAGCGATGCACTAAAACCAATAAAACAAACCCCTGTTATGTGTTTGTTATATTGGTTCTAGCTTAAATTGGTGACAGATGTTGCGAACACGAAAACGACTGCGAACTGCGAAGTGGCAACGTAACGCTAAGCAAGCGCATTATAGAATTTTAGTATAAAGCAATTTGTTTAATTTGTCAATAGCAGTGCTATTAATTATTTTTCAATAGCATGCTATTTAATACGCTCTCATTGTAATCACCGCCTCTAGTCACAACTCACAACGGCTCGTTAATTCTCCAAACAGGCAATCTACCTTTCAACCGCTGGCAACAGATCACTGTGGCAAGCCTCGTTGCCGTGGCAACCCATAATGACCGCATCGGTCGCAAGCCGCCCCACCGCAGCGGCGACATCCCTAGCTTGAGCGATAAATAAGACGTCTTTGCACTTAGGGATGACAGTGTCGATACAACAATATCGACGAAATACAAACAGAAAATAATTTGTTTAGTTTTTCTCCCACAGTGGTCATGTAAAGGGGGCGAAAAATATATGTTTACTAAGTATATGTAAATATCCACAGTAATAAAAAATGTTGACTTTGACAGACTTTGATCGAATAAAGTGAAAGAGCGGAAGAGAGGCCTATGGCCAGCAGTTGGGAAATAACAGTGTCATAAAAATTACGTAAATGTATGTAAACTATTTTGATCAAAATCCTATTAATCATCTTATTAATCCACTCGAGTTCATAGGTGAATATATAGCCACAAACTAAACGGACTCTGTGAACGTAACGAGAACTTAACGTCACCAGTATGAAATAGTATTCGTTAGCCACAGGTGGCACATACCACAAATATTTAATAATAATAAAATAATTAAAAATGTGTTTTAATACTTTATTTTAAATTTATTTGAATGGCATATTGAAACCCGTTCTGAGGGTCCTATACCCTGCTGAGGGGTGACAAGATGAGACGATTATGATGATGTTACTTGTGTTTGTACATAGGTTATAGTTGAAATAAATAATATATTTTTTAAAGAAATTTTTTTTTTTTTCATTTGTTATTGTTTTTTTTTTCTATAACATTGTTTTTTAATTGAAATTGAAAAAAAACTTGTTCATTAGTACAAAGCTAGCCACTCCTTCACACGTCAAGTTATGGTTGAAGACCTACAGGGTCTATCCTAAAGCAGGCCATTTCAACCTGTCCGACACTTGACATTAACTAGACCACGTGACTTTTCAGCAAATGTCAAATAGCATAGGTACATCTTTGAAGCGTCTAGTTGAGTGATAAAGCGAATGCAACTGTCTAGGCGGGCTGGTCAGCTCTGTCTCATCCTAACCAAACATAACATAACATGCTGCATAACGAGTGCGGTTTTGAACCTTTGCCATTTTAATTAAATTAAATTTTAAAAAAATTAAAAAAACCTGTAACGACACAGTGGCACCACAGTGGCGTTATAGGTTTTGAACATACTCTTTTACAAGTCAAACACTTATAAATGGAGAAAAATAAAAAATAAAATAAAATATAATCAACTAACTAAATTAATGAGTTGAGGGCCTAGGAGTTATACAGCTGTCATCATAGCGTCTAGTCACAATATTGATTACATCTACACACTTACACACATACACATAGCATCACGCCTTTTCTCATATGGGGTGATAGAGGCTCAATTGTGCCCACTTTTAGCCAGTTATATAAACTCCATTTTTTTTCGTGAAACGAGGTTAACCCATCGCCGCAGCTATGGAATAATGAATGTTGACTCACAAAGTTTTCTGCCCATATAATGTTTAAGATAAATAACTTATCTCATTGGTACACGGTCAGCACCGGGATTCGAACCTGCATCTCCAACGTGAGAAGCAAGCGTGTACACGGAGCTCATTTTTTAGGGTTCCGTACCCGAAGGGTTCCAAACGGGACCCTATTACTAAGACTTCGCTGTCCGTCCGTCCGTCCGTCCGGCCGTCTGTCACCAGGCTGTATCTCAAGAAACTAGCTAGCTAGAGAGTTGAAATTTTCACAGATTATGTATTTCTGTTGCCGCTATAACAATAAATACTAAAAAACAGGATAAAATAAATATTTAAGGGGGCTCCCATACAACAATACCACATACAAACTTATGGATGCACCTGGTTACGTACATGGAGTGTGAAAGTAACCGCACCAATAACTTTGTAAACAATATTTTGCTGTGTAAAATCCAAACTATTCACTCCACACCATCGCTTCCATTGAACGGTGGTACGGAACCCTTCGTGCGCGATTTAGACTCGCACTTGACCGGTTTTTATTACATTACTTCGGGGCTGCATACAAAATTAAGTTCATAACGAAGTCAACAATGTCGATATATGTATAGACTTCCTTTCATCGATACTAACATCACTATTCAGATTCAGTCGACAACTCGGTAGTTTGTGGTGAAGCTGATATTTCATAGGAACAATTCGTGCTGGATTGACTGACCTAGAAATCCCGTTTCCTACCTTGATTATTTGGTGCTATTTTTTATAAGAGATTTTGAAAAACTGTTTCAAAATCCTCGTGTACATGTAATATTCACTACTTCGATCATATTTCAGCTATAAACATATATTTATGGAGACAATTAAAACATTTTAATTTTCAAATTACAACTTCCACCAAAAATGTAATGAATTTGTAGATGAGACCAAAGAGTTCCTTCCGTTTATCTCAGACAAGACAACAAAGAGAGGTAATCAGGACGTAATTTCCGCTCTGATGGTGTTCAACATAAGATGGCGGATATTGTTTTGTTTTATTTTATCAAAAGTATTATTAATCTAGCTCTTTTATGAAAATCAATCCTTTTTTTGTAATTAAGGGCTCAGGCTTGTTTACTTATATACATTTGTTAGGTGATTTTTAGTTACAGTTATAAGTTAACCGAATTGTTTGTATAAAGTAAACAAACAGTCACGCTTTTTTACCATACGGGGTAGCAAGGCACAGTTGTGCCTAGATTTAGCCAGTTATTCTAATATTTTTTTGCATTACAGGGGGCTAGCCCATCGCATGAATGGCTCAAAGTAAGTTTTTAAAGCACTTCGAGCAAAACTACATTGCTAACGCCTCCCTAATAGATTACGCATACAAACGAGTGAAAACGTACTAAAAAGACCATTTCATTCGCGCAACGAATTGCCATCTGCATTTTTCACAGTATACAGAGTGGGCTGTGCATACTAAGGCTGACAGAAACCTTTAGGTCCACTAGGACTACTTCCCGTTTCGTCAGTATTAAATTTTTGTGTTATTTCAACAAGTTTCTATCATGACGACTTCCAAAATCGACCTCTTTACAATGGCTTATGTTTAAACGATCACCAAAAACGCACCTATTTTACTTTCAATAAATTCGAATCGACCGCCAGAATTAGTAAACGACCACCAAATAGAGTTTGGATAAATGATCACCAAACTTCTTTTTATGTTTTGTGTACTTTATCATTTTAAGTATTTTTTGTTGTTCTTACATGTTCAACGAAGGATAAAGGGGGCTTCGCTTCGCTCACCCCCTTTACACTTCACCTAATCTATCACAGTATTTTGCCCTGATATTTTCTGCAACTTTTGGTGTTCTTTTAAAACACCAAAATATATTTTGGTGGACATTTAAATAAGGGCAATAAGGGCAGTTTTCGAATTGGGAAGTGGTCGAACTTGGAAGTGGTAAAATTGGGAAGTGGTCTAATTGTCTAATTGGGAAGTGGTAGAGTTGGGCAGTTTTCAAACTGGGAAGTGGTCCAATTGGGAAGTGGTCGAATTGGGAAGTCATCGAATTGGGAAGTGGTAAAAATGGTAAATGGTTAAATTGGGAAGTGGTTGAATTGGGAAATGAAGTCTTCTCCCACAATTGTCCAATGTAGAGAAGAGGCAAAAATAATCATTTGCTAAGTATATCTAAATATCTACAGTAATAAATAACTTTTACTTGACTTGACTTGACTTGACTACCAGCTGATGCCCGCAACTTTATCTCCGTGTTCATAGGAATTATCCTTTACCGAGATAACGTTACCCTTCTTCTGATGTAGTCGGATTAAAAGTATCCTATACGTTAATCTAGCTCATAAACCCTTTCTGTGCTAAATTTTATTCAAATCCGTTCAGCCGTTTTAGCATGATTGAGGCACAAATATCCAAACATCTAAACATCTTAACATCGCTACTTTCACATTTATAATATTAGTTGGATTATTTTATAATATTTTTTAGTTTATGATTGGTACAAAGTCAGCACTTTGAACCTGCATCTACTGCGTGAGAAGCTAACGTGTAACCACAAGACCACGGACCTTTTACTGAATTAAATAACGTCCTATTGCTACACTATACATCTATACATATACATGTATATAATATGAATCTCAAAATGATTGTTACGGCTGGGACGATTTGGATAAATATTCGTTAAAGTCTTGAGAGAGAAAAAAACGCAAAAAGAATAACCAAAAAATCAACCGTGTTGATTTTTTGGTTATTCTTTTTCAACAACTATAAAAAATTGTTACACATAGTTTAAGCTCAAAAAAAAACGTCAAATCTTATACATTGTGTTGAACAGGAGTTTATCTTTTTGTGGTTAGATCTCAAATGTTTAGAGATTTTCTATAAACATTCAAGATGTCGGCAGATGTCGGGGGTCGCGCATCCATTTTATTTTTGGTTTTGTTTTTCCTTTAAAACTCGAAGCGGCCAGTTATTTTGACTTAAAGTCGTCTGTCGGTTCAACTAGTAATGATAAAATGTGTAGGTAGGCCTTATTCGCCTATTCTTCTAATGATTACACACGACCATACCTAAAACAGCACTATGTATTCACACTAACAGCTCGGTAATGTATAATCTCGTTCAGGGAAAACTGCACAATTTCACACAAAATGTTCCCTTATTTTGCATATCACAAGAGTGGTGTCAGGGGTGTAGCTTACGTTGCCTGCTGTACTAAGTAATATAGGACGTGACTTGAATAAAAAGGAGATTATTTAAACACGTTTGTGCATGTGCCCTAATGATATGGGAGAATGAATATCACTTTATCTGAAGTGGGGAGGATAAGTGCGTATAATATAAATAAACCCATAGGATAAAGTTTACTGAAAGTGAAAAAGAGTAGAAAATTGCAAACGGGTTACCCCGATTCTGTATTGGATATGTCCCGATTGGTTCAAATTCAAATCACAATCTGTACAATGACAGGTGTCTCTAAGAAGTGATATGACAGATAACCTAAAACTTCATAAAGTCCACTTTTAAAACACTAGGGATGTTACCAAAACAATCGGATATAATCGAAACTGTGTATTCAGCGGAACTCATAGAAGAGTTGTCACCGTCATCACTGCTATTCGCGTTTATCGATTCATTTGATTAATCGATGTTTTTAAGCTAGAAATGACACCCGTCAAGCACTTAGTTAACTTTATAAGGTTTATAATCCCGATTCCGTCACCTCATAAAGTTAACAAAGTAAAAAACTTTTTAACAAAATAGCGTAGTTTATTTTTAAACAATTTTTCTGTGGTTTAGAACGCTAAACCACAGAAAAATTGTTTAAAAATAAACTACGCTATTTTATGTAATGTGGATATTATGTATTCGCAAAATCTCCTCAAAAAACTTTTTATCAAAATAGCGTAGTTTATTTTTAAAAAAATTTTCTGTGGTTTAGAACGCTAAACCACAGAAAAATTGTTTAAAAATAAACTTTTTTGTAAAAGTTTTTTGAGGAGATTTTGCGAATACATAATATCTACATATTATGTATTCGCAAAATCTCCTCAAAAAACTTTTTAACAAAATAGCGTAGTTTATTTTTAAACAATTTTTCTGTGGTTTAGCGTTCTAAACCACAGAAAATTTTTTTAAAAATAAACTACGCTATTTTGATAAAAAGTTTTTTGAGGAGATTTTGCGAATACATAATATCCACATTACATAAAATAGCGTAGTTTATTTTTAAACAATTTTTCTGTGGTTTAGCGTTCTAAACCACAGAAAAATTGTTTAAAAATAAACTACGCTATTTTGTTAAAAAGTTTTTTACTTTGTTAACTTTATGAGGTGACGGAATCGGGATTATAAACCTTATAAAGTTAACTAAGTGCTTGACGGGTGTCATTTCTAGCTTAAAAACATCGATTAATCAAATGAATCGATAAACGCGAATAGCAGTGATGACGGTGACAACTCTTCTATGAGTTCCGCTGAATACACAGTTTCGATTATATCCGATTGTTTTGGTAACATCCCTAGTGTTTTAAAAGTGGACTTTATGAAGTTTTAGGTTATCTGTCATATCACTTCTTAGAGACACCTGTCATTGTACAGATTGTGATTTGAATTTGAACCAATCGGGACATATCCAATACAGAATCGGGGTAACCCGTTTGCAATTTTCTACTCTTTTTCACTTTCAGTAAACTTTATCCTATGGGTTTATTTATATTATACGCACTTATCCTCCCCACTTCAGATAAAGTGATATTCATTCTCCCATATCATTAGGGCACATGCACAAACGTGTTTAAATAATCTCCTTTTTATTCAAGTCACGTCCTATATTACTTAGTACAGCAGGCAACGTAAGCTACACCCCTGACACCACTCTTGTGATATGCAAAATAAGGGAACATTTTGTGTGAAATTGTGCAGTTTTCCCTGAACGAGATTATACATTACCGAGCTGTTAGTGTGAATACATAGTGCTGTTTTAGGTATGGTCGTGTGTAATCATTAGAAGAATAGGCGAATAAGGCCTACCTACACATTTTATCATTACTAGTTGAACCGACAGACGACTTTAAGTCAAAATAACTGGCCGCTTCGAGTTTTAAAGGAAAAACAAAACCAAAAATAAAATGGATGCGCGACCCCCGACATCTGCCGACATCTTGAATGTTTATAGAAAATCTCTAAACATTTGAGATCTAACCACAAAAAGATAAACTCCTGTTCAACACAATGTATAAGATTTGACGTTTTTTTTTGAGCTTAAACTATGTGTAACAATTTTTTATAGTTGTTGAAAAAGAATAACCAAAAAATCAACACGGTTGATTTTTTGGTTATTCTTTTTGCGTTTTTTTCTCTCTCAAGACTTTAACGAATATTTATCCAAATCGTCCCAGCCGTAACAATCATTTTGAGATTCATATTATATACATGTATATGTATAGATGTATAGTGTAGCAATAGGACGTTATTTAATTCAGTAAAAGGTCCGTGGTCTTGTGGTTACACGTTAGCTTCTCACGCAGTAGATGCAGGTTCAAAGTGCTGACTTTGTACCAATCATAAACTAAAAAATATTATAAAATAATCCAACTAATATTATAAATGTGAAAGTAGCGATGTTAAGATGTTTAGATGTTTGGATATTTGTGCCTCAATCATGCTAAAACGGCTGAACGGATTTGAATAAAATTTAGCACAGAAAGGGTTTATGAGCTAGATTAACGTATAGGATACTTTTAATCCGACTACATCAGAAGAAGGGTAACGTTATCTCGGTAAAGGATAATTCCTATGAACACGGAGATAAAGTTGCGGGCATCAGCTGGTAGTCAAGTCAAGTCAAGTCAAGTAAAAGTTATTTATTACTGTAGATATTTAGATATACTTAGCAAATGATTATTTTTGCCTCTTCTCTACATTGGACAATTGTGGGAGAAGACTTCATTTCCCAATTCAACCACTTCCCAATTTAACCATTTACCATTTTTACCACTTCCCAATTCGATGACTTCCCAATTCGACCACTTCCCAATTGGACCACTTCCCAGTTTGAAAACTGCCCAACTCTACCACTTCCCAATTAGACAATTAGACCACTTCCCAATTTTACCACTTCCAAGTTCGACCACTTCCCAATTCGAAAACTGCCCTTATTGCCCTTATTTAAATGTCCACCAAAATATATTTTGGTGTTTTAAAAGAACACCAAAAGTTGCAGAAAATATCAGGGCAAAATACTGTGATAGATTAGGTGAAGTGTAAAGGGGGTGAGCGAAGCGAAGCCCCCTTTATCCTTCGTTGAACATGTAAGAACAACAAAAAATACTTAAAATGATAAAGTACACAAAACATAAAAAGAAGTTTGGTGATCATTTATCCAAACTCTATTTGGTGGTCGTTTACTAATTCTGGCGGTCGATTCGAATTTATTGAAAGTAAAATAGGTGCGTTTTTGGTGATCGTTTAAACATAAGCCATTGTAAAGAGGTCGATTTTGGAAGTCGTCATGATAGAAACTTGTTGAAATAACACAAAAATTTAATACTGACGAAACGGGAAGTAGTCCTAGTGGACCTAAAGGTTTCTGTCAGCCTTAGTATGCACAGCCCACTCTGTATACTGTGAAAAATGCAGATGGCAATTCGTTGCGCGAATGAAATGGTCTTTTTAGTACGTTTTCACTCGTTTGTATGCGTAATCTATTAGGGAGGCGTTAGCAATGTAGTTTTGCTCGAAGTGCTTTAAAAACTTACTTTGAGCCATTCAT
The DNA here is from genome assembly GCA_949825045.1 of Argyresthia goedartella. Taxonomy (NCBI): domain Eukaryota; kingdom Metazoa; phylum Arthropoda; class Insecta; order Lepidoptera; family Argyresthiidae; genus Argyresthia; species Argyresthia goedartella. The sequence goes on along the minus strand of OX463831.1, from coordinate 7,044,725 downwards.
GCGATGGGCTAGCCCCCTGTAATGCAAAAAAATATTAGAATAACTGGCTAAATCTAGGCACAACTGTGCCTTGCTACCCCGTATGGTAAAAAAGCGTGACTGTTTGTTTACTTTATACAAACAATTCGGTTAACTTATAACTGTAACTAAAAATCACCTAACAAATGTATATAAGTAAACAAGCCTGAGCCCTTAATTACAAAAAAAGGATTGATTTTCATAAAAGAGCTAGATTAATAATACTTTTGATAAAATAAAACAAAACAATATCCGCCATCTTATGTTGAACACCATCAGAGCGGAAATTACGTCCTGATTACCTCTCTTTGTTGTCTTGTCTGAGATAAACGGAAGGAACTCTTTGGTCTCATCTACAAATTCATTACATTTTTGGTGGAAGTTGTAATTTGAAAATTAAAATGTTTTAATTGTCTCCATAAATATATGTTTATAGCTGAAATATGATCGAAGTAGTGAATATTACATGTACACGAGGATTTTGAAACAGTTTTTCAAAATCTCTTATAAAAAATAGCACCAAATAATCAAGGTAGGAAACGGGATTTCTAGGTCAGTCAATCCAGCACGAATTGTTCCTATGAAATATCAGCTTCACCACAAACTACCGAGTTGTCGACTGAATCTGAATAGTGATGTTAGTATCGATGAAAGGAAGTCTATACATATATCGACATTGTTGACTTCGTTATGAACTTAATTTTGTATGCAGCCCCGAAGTAATGTAATAAAAACCGGTCAAGTGCGAGTCTAAATCGCGCACGAAGGGTTCCGTACCACCGTTCAATGGAAGCGATGGTGTGGAGTGAATAGTTTGGATTTTACACAGCAAAATATTGTTTACAAAGTTATTGGTGCGGTTACTTTCACACTCCATGTACGTAACCAGGTGCATCCATAAGTTTGTATGTGGTATTGTTGTATGGGAGCCCCCTTAAATATTTATTTTATCCTGTTTTTTAGTATTTATTGTTATAGCGGCAACAGAAATACATAATCTGTGAAAATTTCAACTCTCTAGCTAGCTAGTTTCTTGAGATACAGCCTGGTGACAGACGGCCGGACGGACGGACGGACGGACAGCGAAGTCTTAGTAATAGGGTCCCGTTTGGAACCCTTCGGGTACGGAACCCTAAAAAATGAGCTCCGTGTACACGCTTGCTTCTCACGTTGGAGATGCAGGTTCGAATCCCGGTGCTGACCGTGTACCAATGAGATAAGTTATTTATCTTAAACATTATATGGGCAGAAAACTTTGTGAGTCAACATTCATTATTCCATAGCTGCGGCGATGGGTTAACCTCGTTTCACGAAAAAAAATGGAGTTTATATAACTGGCTAAAAGTGGGCACAATTGAGCCTCTATCACCCCATATGAGAAAAGGCGTGATGCTATGTGTATGTGTGTAAGTGTGTAGATGTAATCAATATTGTGACTAGACGCTATGATGACAGCTGTATAACTCCTAGGCCCTCAACTCATTAATTTAGTTAGTTGATTATATTTTATTTTATTTTTTATTTTTCTCCATTTATAAGTGTTTGACTTGTAAAAGAGTATGTTCAAAACCTATAACGCCACTGTGGTGCCACTGTGTCGTTACAGGTTTTTTTAATTTTTTTAAAATTTAATTTAATTAAAATGGCAAAGGTTCAAAACCGCACTCGTTATGCAGCATGTTATGTTATGTTTGGTTAGGATGAGACAGAGCTGACCAGCCCGCCTAGACAGTTGCATTCGCTTTATCACTCAACTAGACGCTTCAAAGATGTACCTATGCTATTTGACATTTGCTGAAAAGTCACGTGGTCTAGTTAATGTCAAGTGTCGGACAGGTTGAAATGGCCTGCTTTAGGATAGACCCTGTAGGTCTTCAACCATAACTTGACGTGTGAAGGAGTGGCTAGCTTTGTACTAATGAACAAGTTTTTTTTCAATTTCAATTAAAAAACAATGTTATAGAAAAAAAAAACAATAACAAATGAAAAAAAAAAAAATTTCTTTAAAAAATATATTATTTATTTCAACTATAACCTATGTACAAACACAAGTAACATCATCATAATCGTCTCATCTTGTCACCCCTCAGCAGGGTATAGGACCCTCAGAACGGGTTTCAATATGCCATTCAAATAAATTTAAAATAAAGTATTAAAACACATTTTTAATTATTTTATTATTATTAAATATTTGTGGTATGTGCCACCTGTGGCTAACGAATACTATTTCATACTGGTGACGTTAAGTTCTCGTTACGTTCACAGAGTCCGTTTAGTTTGTGGCTATATATTCACCTATGAACTCGAGTGGATTAATAAGATGATTAATAGGATTTTGATCAAAATAGTTTACATACATTTACGTAATTTTTATGACACTGTTATTTCCCAACTGCTGGCCATAGGCCTCTCTTCCGCTCTTTCACTTTATTCGATCAAAGTCTGTCAAAGTCAACATTTTTTATTACTGTGGATATTTACATATACTTAGTAAACATATATTTTTCGCCCCCTTTACATGACCACTGTGGGAGAAAAACTAAACAAATTATTTTCTGTTTGTATTTCGTCGATATTGTTGTATCGACACTGTCATCCCTAAGTGCAAAGACGTCTTATTTATCGCTCAAGCTAGGGATGTCGCCGCTGCGGTGGGGCGGCTTGCGACCGATGCGGTCATTATGGGTTGCCACGGCAACGAGGCTTGCCACAGTGATCTGTTGCCAGCGGTTGAAAGGTAGATTGCCTGTTTGGAGAATTAACGAGCCGTTGTGAGTTGTGACTAGAGGCGGTGATTACAATGAGAGCGTATTAAATAGCATGCTATTGAAAAATAATTAATAGCACTGCTATTGACAAATTAAACAAATTGCTTTATACTAAAATTCTATAATGCGCTTGCTTAGCGTTACGTTGCCACTTCGCAGTTCGCAGTCGTTTTCGTGTTCGCAACATCTGTCACCAATTTAAGCTAGAACCAATATAACAAACACATAACAGGGGTTTGTTTTATTGGTTTTAGTGCATCGCTGATTCCCGTTGCGTAATTACGTAAATTGTGCAGCGTGCGATTGAATTATCTCGATAAATAAAAGAGTTGTAATATATTTAGATCTCAACTATTCTAGCTAGAGATTAGTGTATCGTATAGTATGTGTATAGTTTGAACTAGTGTATAGGATTAAGTGCAGTGAATAATACGAAAAAGCTACAACGGCAAGTGCGAATATAATTTTCGTTACCTACCAATAAATCAAGTTAAGCAATATAGCAAATAGCAGAATAGCCTGCTAAAATGAAAAATGAAACTGCTAAAATAAATGGCACAGCAACTATATAAATTGTTTAAAATTAGCAGTTATGCACACCTCTAGTTGTGACACGAATTGATTGTAACGATTGAAATACCAAAAATACTGCAAATAGTGCTGCAAAGTAATGAAATAGGTACCTAGTTGGATTAAACCAGTATTAGAACGCGTGATATGTTTTCAAGCTTTTTCCTATTTTTTTAAAATAGGATCTAGAGTTACGATTCCTAATTTATTTATTGGCAAACACAGACATGTAAATATCGTAGCTATATCGTCCAACCATTTCATGATATAGTCACTTATTTCAAGAACTGGTTGAGAAAGGTTTGAATTTCACGAAAGCGAAGCGAATTTTATAAAAAGCATCTGTAATACGTGGTGTTTCTTTTTGGTTATACATGTCGAACTAATACGAAAACTATTCGCAGGCTTCGCTGCGCCCGACCCCTTTAATCTTCACCTAAGCTACCACAGTGTTTTACCCTAAAATATTTCATCGATCAATGAAGGTTTTATTTCAACCATGGATGGCTATTTCATGATATAGTCAATTCAACATAGGGTCATGGCACAAGGCGCTTTAAAATCTTTTCACTTTGTTTATGCCATTACTGCTTTTTGGCGCACTAATGAGTGTGAATTGGCAGTGACAGTATCGTTGCTTATTGTATGTTAAATGCCAAAAAAAAAACATAGCCGCTTTTTTTAGGTCCAAAAGAGTTCGAAGTTCGGGAATGCATATCCTCACATTTATATCGATGTTGACATTTCATTATAATACAAGTAAATTCAAGAAAATATTGCTATTCGCTTGTCGCAGTGGTACCATGCGAGGGTGATTCATGAAATGTCAAGCTTGAAGAGAAAGTTCAGTTTTAAATGTCTTGTGCCGTGTTTGTGGTTTGGAGTGGGGAAAACTACCCTACGCCGAACATGTAAAAAAGGCGGCAGTGAGAACTAATAATTTTTCACTAAAAATAATAATTTTTCACTAAAAATAATAATTTTTCACTAAAAATAATAATTTTTCACTAAAAATAATAATTTTTCACTATTTAATACGAGAATTCTAGATTGCATAGAAAAATTGTCCAAATTAATGCAGTTCCTTATTTTATCAACCGGGATATGTAGGTAATAGAGCAAAGTAAAAATGTTAGTTAAAAAACCAGCCAAGTGCGAGCCTGACTCGCGTACAGAGGCTTTTAAGAACACATCGCGTTTATTTCTAATGGAGCTACAATTTTAAGGTTTTCGGATTTTTCCCTTTATTTGTGCCTTGATCCTTGATTTGTAATATACTTATTGTCAAATTTTATGATTCTAGGTCAACTGGACCCTTTAGTTAGGTATTTTGTTCCATTGCGAGTATCAGGCAAAGGCAGTAATTTTCCGGTTTAATGGAAGGTGGACCAAGGCTGCCACAGAGTGGCAGCAACGTCCAGGATAGAGAACAGTGGACAGACCACCGGCCCGATGGTCAGATGACATTGCTAAGGTGGCTGGAAAGCAGTGGACTAGACTGGCGGATGACCGTAGCGAATGGCATGCTTTGGGAGAGGCCTATGCCTAGCAGTGGAAGATAAGGGCTGATGAAGAAGAGGAAGATATCTGGCTCTGGAATAAACTTCCAAGCGCCATAAGAGACGGCCCGTCACTTTCTATTTTTAAAGTCGCTTAAAAGAACACTATCTTTCTCTTCCATACTAGACTTATGTAGGTATATTGCTTTGATCTTGATTTGTATTAATTGATATCGATGATATTTTGTAGTATAATCTTGTCTATTTGTATTGATATTATGTATTTATGTACATATTAGTAATTAGTTTATTATTTTGATATTTTAACGCGTTGCACATAGGACTAGCTGTTCATTCATGTATCCTGTCCATCCTGTAGGTTTGCTGGAAGAAATCTCTTTTTAGAGATAAGCTCGCTTTTGCACACCTAGTTTCTGTTTTTGTGCAATAAAGTATAAAGTAAGTATAGCAAAGTAAGTAAGAAGAAGAAGTGCCGTATTGAATGCATTGACCTAGAAGTTTGTTTTTTACAGCATTTATGGACTTGTGTAATCAATATCAATTTGAACCTGATTCCTTCACGCGTTCCTGAGTAAAAAGGGATTTGAAGACGGACGAACGGACAACGAAGTGACGCAACTCTGGCGCATGTAGCTATAGCACAACGTAAATCGGCTTTCACATCGGCATCGGCATAACCCTTAGTAGCTCATGAAAGTCCTCAAAAGAAACAAACTTCGACATCAACGCCATCAAAAGATGCCGCCCTTTAAACCGCCAAACTGCTGACTTTCCGTGATACTCGCGAGGGAATCACACCCAATAGGGAGGGTTCTTCCCGTAGACCTATACTCATGAAATGAGGCAAGAAACAAGATCTCAAGCACAAGAACAGGAAAAAATCTTAAATACCTACGTAAATTTGTAGTTCCATCACAGAAAAAAACGTGATTTGTTCGGAACACGCGAGTTAGACTCGCACTTGGCCGGTTCCCTTTTTGTTATAGGTCGCGCCACACGTTATGAGCGGAGACCTTGAATCCTTGAAGTAGTCCCTTTTCTATACTTGTACATATGCGCAGTAATTCCCGCCAACGCCGCCCAGCGCTCTGAATTCCTTGCGCGACTTATACTTGATTTTTTGGTCCATAAGTTTTCTTACGTTTTGTTTCGAGGTATCGAAACGATATTTTACTTCATAAGCAGCACAAATGTTTTTATTTCACTGAATGGCCGAATTGGTTATATGTATTTTCAAAATAACCAAGCAACGTTAAATGAAATAGTTAAGAAATAAAGTTTGCCTCTTTTTGAAGACCATCTGCTATTCTTTACTGAAGTCATATATAATTTGGGTGGTATTGTAGCAATTTTTTGAGAAAACTTAACTTTCAGCAAAATAAAAACGATAAATATAAAAAATACATATTCGTTGTAACGAATAGTTTTCGCGCACGCTGTAGCGTGCGCGAAAACTATAAGTGATATCGCTTTTGTAAGTGCCATAGGCTTTTTTGATACGGTTATACGTATACGGTTTGCTTTGAGACAGTGTTGGGGCTGCAGAGGCGTGACGCACATCTCGGAGAGAGGCGGATTCATAAATGTTAACTTCGATCGATAGATAAAGTTTTTGTTTAAATTCTTGTAACAATTTATATGATGTCTCAATCTGATATTTTCACGATTCAAGATTAATTAAGGCATTTATGTAAAAAAGATCACCAAAAAAGCACCTATTTTACTACCAATAAATTCGAAACAACCGCTTAAATTAGTAAGCGACCACCAAATTGTTTAAATAAATGATCCCCAAACTTCTCTTTATGTTTTGTGTACTTAATGTTTTAAGTATTTTTTGTTGTTCTTACAGTTGAACCTAACACGAAGGATAAAGGGGGCTTCGCTACCCTCACCCCCTTTACTCTTCTCCTAAGCTACCGCAGTATTTTGCCCTGATATTTTCTGCAACTTTTGGTGATAATTTACCCATTTTGGGTAGGACAAAATAATTTTGGTAATATTTGTTGCCATTGATAAACATAGGAAAGGCTTCGAACGTTTTTCTATTATGTAGCAGCGGAAGGTCAGCCAACACAAAGCTACATAAAAACATTAAAAAAAATGTCATATAATATAGTACGGCTTATGTTTAAACGATTACTAAATGTTGTTCTTACATGTTCAACCTAACACGTTTCGCTCACCCCCTTTACCCTTCACCTAAGGCTACCGCAGTATTTTGCCCTGATATTTTTTGCAACTTTTGGTGTTCATTTATCCATTTTGGGTAGGAAAAAAATATTTTGGTGATCATTATATTTGTTGCCATATAGTACCAACAACTGTCAAGTTCACGGGAAAATTGAAGAAAGTAAATATCGATAAATGGGAACAAGCGATTCGTTTTTAATAATCTACATTATAAATCCGACAACAACTTTGACAAGAATCTCCTGCTAGATTTATTAGAATTTTTAGATGATAATCCTAGGCGCTCGTTTTCTTGGTTATCAGTTACCAACCGGGGTATTCGGGAGAAAACAAACTTTGACAGTTACGAATCCGCTCTTAATGGACTAACAGAGCTTCGAAGCTCACTCTAGTTTTGTTTGCATACTTAACAAGTGTGTAAGTTTGTGTGTTAGCGAAAGACAAACATAATATCCCTGTGATTCCCATTCTGGCATCGTGCCATCACCACAACTGAAGAGGACAGACTATTTTTAGGAGCCTGAATAGTAGAAGTTCGGGGACTATCAAGGTTACTTAAGTTTCGAGGTTGAATGTTTCTCAAGGACTAATCTTATATCCTTTTTAATGTTTATCGATCTGTGTGTTTGTGCGACTTTCCTGGGCGAGTTATTTTTAATGCTTATCACAAATTTTTGAGATGACTGACTGACTGTTGCTGCTTCTTTCCGCAACTTGATACATATGTCCATTTTTAATGCAAATACAGCATATTTATTACGCCATACGGGCATATATAATTCGTCCAATCACAGTTCGTGATCTTACGAATCGTATGATAAAAAAACTTCATAAATGTGTGTTAAGTTTAATGAAGCAGCAAATTTGGAGCGGCGAAATAGTTTTTCAGGTGAGGAGTTTCTGATAACTAATAAAAAAGAGTTCTGAAAGCTGAGATAGATGACGTTGATTTGACATAGCTCTCATTTATGGGTCTTTGATAATGCTCACTACAGAGAAAAATAAGTCTTCTTCACTTTATCGCTCTGTGACTTCATCCTGTATCGACTCACGTCAAATCTGTGATTGTCGTCATGCTGTTTCTCCTGTGGTTACGCGAATGTTACATTCTTCTGTTCTCCTCTGTTTTGTGACTATAACGATGACCTCTGGGTTTCCTTCCTCGACTGACCTTTTCGAGTTCTCTGGACATTTGCTTACCATTAATATTGACGTCTGCCTATCCGCGCGCTTGCCTCTTATGTATTAGACCTTGATTTTGGCATGAGTTTATGAGGACTGTAAGACAGAATATTGAATGAATCCCGTCAGCACAGTATACATACTTTGCCGTTAGGCTGTTATTAGCAACCTAACTTTAATTAGGTGACTTACTTCGTGCAAAGTTATTTTCAACTTTTGTCGAGTTAAAAGCTTTGATCTTCAGTCGTTGATGGACTTCGCTGAGGAGTTGTTTTCCATGAAAATACTTTAGAACTAGATAGTTAACGACATCTTAGATAAATAGGTAATAAAATGATAAAACGACAGAAAGAATAGAAAGAATATGTGAAAGAAAAGTCTATGGTGAATATGAACAAAAGTAAACTTACCTGACTGTAAAAAGGATAATGGTGTACTAGAGGAATTATGAAATGACATGTGTTTAAACGATTACCTAAAACGCACCTATTTTACTACCAATAAATTCGAAATTACTGCCAGAATGGATAAATGTCCACCAAATTGTGTTTGGATAAATTATCACCAAACTTCTTTTTATGTTTTGTGTACTTAAGTTTATGTTTCAAGTATTTTTGCTGTTCTTACATGTTCAACCTAACACGAACGATAGAGGGGGCTTCGCTTCGCTCAACCCCTTTACCCTTCACCTAAGCTACCGCAGTATTTTTCCCTGATATTTTTTGCAACTTTTGGTGTTCATTTATCCATTTTGGGTAGGAAAAAAATATTTTGGTTATGTTTGTTGCCTTATTATATCAGTTGTCTTGAAGTGATCAGAGCATATTGTTACGAGCGTGGGGTTCGTATTTGATAGAAAAACACGAATTAATCCACTAATTAAAACACTCACTTTATTACCCAAATTAGGCACTTACAATTCACACGAACTGTACATAAAATCCACTAAAACACACGCACTATTTCACTAATTATGCACTCACTATTCACACGAAGAGTCTTTCTCTCCGATTATCCTTCTACTATGTTCCGAGTATAGCTATCTCTTTCTAGTAGTGCTATCTCTGTCACACACTTCTCGAATGTTCCGAGTATAGCTATCTCTTTCTAGTAGTGCTATCTCTGTCACTCCTACCGGATATTTCGCCATATAACGATTTGTGCTTCAGAGGCCCATAAGGGGTCCTGAAAACGCCTGAAAACGGGTTTTCAGGTTATGGCGTCATCTGATAGAGGGTGCCCTGAAACGGACTGAAAACATGTTTCAGGCGCCTGAAAACGACGGCAACTTGGGTGAAATTTCGATCTTTAGATATGTGATAGAGTAACTTCTGAAACGGCCTGAAATGACTTTTCAGCCTGCTGAAAACGCCTCTAAAGCACTGAAATTGACGTTTTAAGTTTTTGACCTAACCTACCGGCGTAACACTACCCCCTCCTAAGACATGCTCGTCCCGAGCATCATTATTTCCGTGGTATCTGGCTAGCCGGTCAACATGAACAATCTTGCTCGGACTACGAGGATTCCGCTGGATTCGATACGTGACGTCGTTTATTTTGGTGACTACCTTGTAAGGCCCTTCCCAATTCGGAGATAGTTTCGGGGACTTTCCTACTCGTCGCATAGGGTTATGTAGCCACACCAACGAACCTTCCTCAAAACCCACTTGATAAGACTTCCGGTCATATCGGGTTTTCATCTTTATGCTAGCGTGGAGCCCGTGTTCACGTACCAGGCTGTGAACATCATCAATCCGATCCCGCAAATCACTTGCATATTCCGTGATGGTCCTTGGTGTATCGGGCGGACGTCCAGTCAGGAGATCTGCAGGCAGACGGAGTTCTCTTCCAAAATTCACATACGATGGAGTAACCGCCGTACTTTCGTGAGTTGCCGACCTATAAGACAACATGAAGAGGGGGATATGCCGATCCCAATCTTTTTGATGGCTCTCAACGACCTTGGCTAGATGTCTCTCCAATGTCTGGTTAAATCTCTCAACCATTCCATCTGACTGTGGATGATACGCCGTAGTCCTCGTCTTATGAATTCCCATTATGCGACAAGTCTCCTGAAAGACCGCAGACTCGAAGTTTCTTCCTTGATCACTGTGGATTTCGAGTGGTACCCCAAACCGGCAGAATACTTCGTTCACTAACTTTTCAGCTATGGTTACCGCTTCTTGATTAGGAATGGCAAATACTTCAGGCCACTTCGTGAAGTAATCCATCACGACAAGAATGTACTTGTTTCCGGAGTCCGATGCTGGGAAAGGTCCTGCGACATCTAATGCAACCCTTTCCCAAGGAGCTCCTACGTTGTACAACTTGAGCGTTCCTCGGCTACGGGTATGCGGTCCCTTGACTGATGCACAGTTAGTGCATCGTTTACACCAATTTTCAACATCTTCTCGGCAGTGAATCCAATAAAAACGTTGCCGAATTTTCATTAGGGTCCTTTTTACTCCAAGGTGTCCACCGGACGTTCCATCGTGAAAGCTTCTCAAAACTTCTTTCACCCTTTTCTTTGGGACAACGACTTGCAGGTAAGCATCCTTCCCATTTGTTGATTCCCATTTTCTACATAGAACGCCATTATGCATAACCAAGCTATCCCATTGTGCCCAGTAGCTTTTTGTTACCGCACTCATAGGAGCTACATCACACCATCTTGGTTTAGGTGCGCCAGCATTAATCCAATCAAAAATGGGTCTCACGTCAGGGTCCTCTTGTTGCGCTTGCTGCATGATTTCATCACTCCACTCGTCGCTAACCGTATCAGTTCTCATCATTCGAACACATTCCTTGCCTTCTTGTCTTGAGCAATGTTTACAGTTGTCCGCACAAGGTCTACGTGATAGGGCGTCAGCATTTCCATGTGATTTCCCACTTCGGTGTTCGATGATGAAATCATACTCCTGCAGTTGTTCAATCCATCTCGCCACTTGTCCCTCGGGGTTTTTAAATTCTAGCAACCACTTTAAAGCAGCATGGTCAGTTCTGATACGAAACTTTTTGCCCAGCAGGTATTTGCTGAAATGCTGTAACGTCTTGACAACTGCTAGCAATTCCCTCCGAGTTACACAGTAATTCCTCTCTGGTTTTGAGAATGACTTACTGAAATATGCAATCACAACTTCGTTATCTCCTTTCTTTTGCGACAAGACACCTCCAATTCCAGTATTACTAGCATCTGTATCCACAATGAAATCCTCATCCGGGTCTGGATACCCCAATATTGGCGTTTCACAAAGTCTTCCTTTAAGCTCGTTGAAACTTGACTCACATTGTTCGTTCCAGTCAAATGATCGCTTTTCTTCCGTTAGTTGATGCAAAGGCTTTGCTATATCCGAGAAGTTCTTCACAAAACGTCTGTAGTATGAACAAAGCCCCAAAAAGGCACGTACTGCAGTCTTGTCTTTTGGTGTCGGCCAATCCTTCACAGCGCTAATCTTCTCAGGATCTGTCTGGATGCCGTCTTTCGAAATCACGTGTCCCAAGTAATTTACTTTACGTTTGAAAAACGAGCATTTCTTCGGACTGAGTTTCAGATTTGCCCCTCGTAGTTTGCCTAGCACCTGCTCCAATTTATTCAAGTGGTCGTTGAAGTCTCTACCAACGATAATGATGTCATCCAAATAGACCAAGCAAGTTTCTCCTAGAAGTCCAGCTAATATTTGTTCCATTAATCTCTCAAATGTGGCTGGTGCATTACACAGTCCAAATGGCATAACATTGAACTGCCAGAGTCCCTTGCCAGTAGAGAAGGCCGTTTTCTCCTTATCCTTATCCTTGATTTCGACTTGCCAATAGCCACTTTTCAGATCCAACGTTGAAAACCATTTCATTCCGTTCAATGTGTCTAAAGTGTCGTCGATTCGTGGAAGTGGATAACTGTCCTTCTTGGTTACATCATTAAGTCGACGGTAGTCAATACAGAATCTCATGGTGCCGTCCTTCTTCTTAACCAAAACTACGGGAGAACACCACGGGCTTGTTGAAGGTTCAATAACGCCGCTTCTTTGCATTTCCTCGATCATGCCCTCAACCTCCTTCTCCCGAGCTACTGGAACTCTCCGAGGGCGCTGTCGGATAGGCATAGTTTCCCCAGTGTCGATCTCATGCTGAACCACTCCAGTTCTTCCAATGTCATCATCATGCGAAGAAAAGACGTTGCGATATCGTAGCAGTAAGCTACGCGCCTTAAGGAATTCCTCCTCGGTAAGGTGCTCCCTGGAGTCATTTAGTAGTTTTTCAACATCTATTGAAGGCTTAACATGCCCAGGTTTCACGTTTACCTCAGATTCCCGGCAGCCTCTTACCCAAGAAATTTCTTGGCATGATCCGACCAGCGTTCCTTTATTGAGGACGCATTCCGTGTTGCTTGGATTAAGGATCCTTATAAATGCTGTAGATGCCGTGGTTACCAATGTACGGGCTGTTATCCACGGTTTATCAGCATCCAACCTCTCTACCACCACACAGCGGTGAGATTGCGGCCTTGTGGAGCTCGGCAATTTCACTGGAACTAAAACCTGTGACCTTGGTTGAAGAATGGTTCTCCTGGTACAGTAAACATTTCCATTTACTCCACCTTGTATAGGAATCTCATCAACTCCAAACTTTAGAACTCCAACCTTCAAGTCGATTTTACAGTCACGTCTCCTCATAAAATCCAATCCAATAATGCAGTCGTCGACGATGTTAGCAACGATCACTTTATGCCAGTATTCTTTTTCACCTATTTTCACAGCTAACTCTCGTTCTCCTTGGACGGAAATGTACTGGCCGGTAGCAGTTTGCAGCTGGAGATGCCTAGGTCGGACTAGATGATCTCTGGTCAGGTGTCTCAGTAGCCGAGAGCTAATCACAGTCCGAGAAGCTCCAGTGTCTATGGTAAGGAGACATGGTATTCCACAGATTTCTCCATTGACAACCAGACTATTCCCGTCGTTTGCCTGTGATATCATAATTGGGACATTTCGACCGCCAGCCAGCACTCGTCCCATAGTCCTGGCTTTTATTCGTTTCCCTGTTGGGGCTCTGACTCCACAGAGCCTATTTTCCTCGCCATTGGAGCGGGGTCTCTGTCCCTCCTAGTCCTTTTTGGACAGCCTGACTGCAGGTGACCACGTTCTCCACAATGGTAGCAACGTGGCCCAAATTCGCGGCGGGAATCTACTGGCTTCGTAGTCGACACTTCTCGCACCCTGAAAGGCCTGGATGAATCCTGTCGTACAGCTTCCACCTCGAGAGCGTGGGCTACTGCATCCTTTAGGCTGCCATGATGTCCCAATCGCACGGCTGCCCTCACTTCCAGATCCCGGATCCCATCGATGAAGGCCTGCACCAGCATACTGTCCACAAAGGATGCTGACGTACGTTGATAGGCCTTCCTAACCAACTTCTCGATTTCCAGGGCCCACTGTTGTAAGGACTCGTTACGTCCTTGTGTCCTGTCCTTTAACTGAGCTCGGAACACGTGCTCCAGGTGACTGTCACCGTATCGTGCCTCCAAGGCTTCTAGAAGGCGGTCGTACGTCCGGTCGTTTCCCAGAGCCTCTAGTATGGTAAGAGCCTCGTCGCGCAGCGCCAACGTCAGTGCTGTCCTGGCTTGCTCCTTACTCCAACCATTAGCCTGGGAAACAGACTCGAACTGCAGCTTATAGGCAGTCCACGATGAGCTACCGTCAAAGGGGGGCACTTTGAACCTGCCGCCTCCGGACACCGATGCGTTGGGTACATAGGTACTTGGACCATTAGCCACTTTGATCTCAAGTTTTTGGAGACGGCTCTCACAGGTCTCAATTTTTTTATCGACATCATGGACTCGACTCTCCAGTTTTTCATCCATATCGGCCAGTTTTTCCTGGACCTCGAACAACTCTCTCTTCCATTCGGTCGTGGACTCATGTACCTCACGAAGCATTCGTGCCTGTACCTCCTGGTGATCCTTTTGTTCCCTAAGCTCATTCTGGAGGATTAGAGTCTGTTCTTCCTGTTTCCTGGCCTGTTCCTCCTGTTTCCTGGCCCGTTCCTCCTGTTTTCGCGACTGTTCCTTTAGCTCTCTCGCTTGTTCCTTTAGGAGGACGAATATAACGTTGAGGTCTACTCCTTGTGCAGCTGGAGCAGGTGATTCCGACGTACCAGGCGTCGAGTCTCCAGACCCAGACGTTTGGCTTCGCGTCGTCACTCCTTTTGGCTCGGTTTCTCGTGGCATTAATGGCATTTTCTATCCCACTTCTGACACCAAATGTTACGAGCGTGGGGTTCGTATTTGATAGAAAAACACGAATTAATCCACTAATTAAAACACTCACTTTATTACCCAAATTAGGCACTTACAATTCACACGAACTGTACATAAAATCCACTAAAACACACGCACTATTTCACTAATTATGCACTCACTATTCACACGAAGAGTCTTTCTCTCCGATTATCCTTCTACTATGTTCCGAGTATAGCTATCTCTTTCTAGTAGTGCTATCTCTGTCACACACTTCTCGAATGTTCCGAGTATAGCTATCTCTTTCTAGTAGTGCTATCTCTGTCACTCCTACCGGATATTTCGCCATATAACGATTTGTGCTTCAGAGGCCCATAAGGGGTCCTGAAAACGCCTGAAAACGGGTTTTCAGGTTATGGCGTCATCTGATAGAGGGTGCCCTGAAACGGACTGAAAACATGTTTCAGGCGCCTGAAAACGACGGCAACTTGGGTGAAATTTCGATCTTTAGATATGTGATAGAGTAACTTCTGAAACGGCCTGAAATGACTTTTCAGCCTGCTGAAAACGCCTCTAAAGCACTGAAATTGACGTTTTAAGTTTTTGACCTAACCTACCGGCGTAACAATATTCTGGTATGCTTTCCGATGGCTAATCCAGGGTTCACTTGTTCAACTGCTTGAAACCATAGTAATCTTCGATGTTCATCTGAGTAACACTTCGTTTCACTGAATTTAATGACGCAAAGATGTTGAAATGTATTTCTCCGTGATTTCCGTAGATTTCGCACGGGACTTTAGTTTGAAAATCAAAGTTCACAATACAGGCAGGGCCCAATCGTAATTGCAAAGAGATGTCCATGGAGCATGCGAAGTCAGTCGAGGAAGGAAGTCACAATGGTGCAAATGAATAGCTAGGGTTATCTTAACCAAAGAGTTTGAGGTCAATGGTCGTAATAATCACAAAATATATAATACCAACTATGTGTTACATTGAGTGGTCAATTATTTTGTATGAATAAAATATTATAACAATTTTTGATCACAATAGGTAGGTAGATTATTTATGCACCATAATTATACGTAGTTAAAATATATGCCCGTATGGAATTTATACGCCTTATTTGTGTTGAAATTGGTTCTACATTCAAATATTTTTATTACTGTAGATATTTACATATACTTAGAAAACGTCATTTTTTGCCGCTTCTCTACATTGGACCACTGTGGGAGAAGATGGTCAACCCCTTACAGTTATTATAATTTAAATAATCTTGAACATTGTCATATCCCTTTTTTACCATACCAGCAGTTTCTGCTGCAGCCATAACATACCAGCAGTTTCTGCTGCAGCCATAACATACCAGCAGTTTCTGCTGCAGCCATAACATACCAGCAGTTTCTGCTGCAGCCATAACATACCAGCAGTTTCTGCTGCAGCCATAACATACCAGCAGTTTCTGCTGCAGCCATAACATACCAGCAGTTTCTGCTGCAGCCATAACATACCAGCAGTTTCTGCTGCAGCCATAACATACCAGCAGTTTCTGCTGCAGCCATAACAATAACCATTTATGGTGCTAGATATTATTGTCTAATTAATCATAATTTATCTAAAGACATATCATAAACCCTCTAGGATGCGTTCAAAAACCGCAAGTTACGACCAGCCTAAAGATCGACTGTTTTGTTAGAAAGCATTTATTATTGGTGAAAATGTTATAATTGCTTCATAATAACATCGAATTCGAAGTTTTTATTACATTAATTTCAAACATCTCTGACAAACAAAGCAAGCTTCATAATAACATTGAATTTGATGTTATTTATTACATTAAAACTTCGAACACCCTTGAAAAAGCAATTTGGTTTGACCATAATTCTAATATCAGTCGAAATGACGTTCTATTTGAAATTAAACGTCAATGCCGCAATGCCGGTCATAATATGCGGTTCCTGAACACATCATAGAAAGCTTATAATATGTGTGTAGATAAAGATAAGTACATATTTAACTGCATATAATTAGGCATTAAAACCCTCGTATGTTATTATTATGTAACTCGCCTATCGGCTCGTTTTTTAAACCCCAACTCGTATTTTAATGACTTTCATGATATATCAGTCACATTAATTAATATTATGGCGTTTTGATGTTATAGTATAATATTTTGTTGTTCGTCTAGAGCCAACGAGAATAGTTCTCAGCCAATATAATGAAGATTCATAAACACATCACCAAAAATTATATTCATGGAGATGGACTAGCAAATTGCCGATGCTGGAGGCGACACAACTAAACTCCTGCTCCTTGCAGTGCTTCTCCACAACTGGAGGTTGACGGTCAGCTCTCCATACTCCTCTCTGTTTTTAGCAAGGCGCATGAGCTGTTCTACGCTGGCCAACATAACAGCTACAAAACTAACTGAACAAATTAAAAAAGTGTGTTTGAAAATGGTATCAATGGTATTCCGCACAAGAGCTTTCGGATTTGGGATTGTGCAGTTTGATGCCTTAGTAAGTTGGTTTTGTTAGACACCTGAAAAATCGCACTGATTAACGTTTTAAATAACTGGCAAAACGTGTGATCTATTTACTGTGCGTCTGCCAGCTCATTTAACTGCATGTAGTTTTTGTTTGGCAATAATACTGGTTTTGTATGACTGCAAAGCGACAAAAATGAGCGCAACTAGAAATACTGGCCACATCTGACAAAATTACTGAATGGAGCGACTGGATATCTAAAAACTTGCAATAACAGCTCGAAAACCTTAATTCGAGTAACATAAAATACAAAACGGGCGTTGGATCTTGTTTTTCTCAATCTAACACGAAAGATAAAGGGCTCTACCCACTTCTTTGCCCAGATTGTCATTGTATGACTACATTCAGTAATGTAGTCGCTCAAATAAGTAATTTTGTCGCGCAATTCAGTATTTTTTACGCTTATTTCAGTAAATTCTCCCGCATGGTCATTCGCAACGTTTTATTATGCCCCTTAGTTTTATTTTATCCAACTCGCCAGTCCAGCCATCATTATGTAAGTGCCCATTCAAAATTATTAGATGCATTATAGATTGAACCATATCCGTTCAGTTTGAACTGAGCCATTTCGCTATTTGGCATTCTGACGATAATATGCAGAAGCACGTTTCATAATCTGGTAATTTGTCTGCAATCGGCGCATTCTAATCTTATTTTAGCGATTTGGCTAGGCGCGTGATGAGAATAATGTCATGCAAGTATCATCATTCTATAATTAGCTGGATAAAACGACGCCTCCTTTAACCGATGGAGTAAGGCTCGATTTTGATCGATTACCCCTCTACAGGGACTTGAGGGTAGCATCATTACCGGTAGCCCTTAAGTTCCCGTCGAGCAGTAGACTGTGCCTCAAACAAATGAAATATAAAAAAAAAAGTTAAAGCGGCAATAGAAATACTGTGAACATTTTAAATCTCCAATTATGTAACGTTCATCCGATGCTGTCTGCTGACAGAGCAGCCGCACGGACAGACGTAAGACGACAGAACACCTAAATGCCAAAAAGTCAACAGCAATGACAACTAATAAAGCAACATTTTATATAGATGCAGGAAATATCATCCAAAAGTTATTTGTGTCTCAAGGGAGCGAAATTATGTATTTACGGCGACGACGGTATTTTTTATCCAGAGTGAAGAAGTTAGAATCCTGAGCGTAACGAAGGATTCAAGCGTTAACGCCCATGACGAAAATAATTAGCAAATATCAGGGAAAAATTAGGTGAATTTATCCTTCGTGTTAGTTTGAACATGTAAGAACAACAAAAAATACTTAAAACATAAGTTTAAGTACACATAAAATATTTAAAACATTAAAAGTGTTTTTGATGATCCATTTTTGCTGTGAAAATCAGTATTTTTGATTCAAGCGTTAACGCTCATGACGAAAATAATGTTGCTCCTGACACATACAACTTTTCACACCGACTATGATCAAAATTGCCATAAAATGCTCTAAAAATAATGAAATAACTATACTTTGAATTATACTTTCAGCACTTCTACAATAATTGAACAACGAAAACTTTTTTTTTATAATGGTGGATTGTGAAGGATTAGGGAATGGTCACCACAGATAAAATGACCCTGTGCTTCTTTTACCAATGTGTAAAAATTATCGAATCGAATATTACAATGGTATCGGATATCAATATTCATTATATCACAATATCAGGCATCGATAGTTTTGATTTCAGTAAAACATGTTATTAAATGTGTCATTTTTTTTGTTACGAAAAATTCATAAATTTTCATTTAACTTTGTTAACAAGAGATTATTTAACAAGATCTTTGTTCAATTGGCACATTGCGTAAATGCTACATGCCAATGAATAAATTAAAAAAGTAGCTTAAACAGAAAAGTAGCATTTACCGAATGAAAGGTGTGAAAATATATTTTCAAAGATAAAGTGACATAACTCATCATCATATTTTCGCGTCAAGCCGTCAGTAGTTGTAAATGACATTAATTATAAGATTTAATTTAGAGTGTAGACTAAATAAGTTTGATCTTAAATGATGTCATATTTATTTTTCACATTGAGCAAACACAAAGAGCTCAGGCGATGGGCTAGCCTCCTGTAATGCAAAATCCAGAAGGTATGGGATAATACGTGACACTACGTATTGACTTGTTTTATTTTTTGGACATATCTATATTAATATAGTATTCTCCTAACGATGAAGGAATCTAAGGATTTTTGCTAGATCTATGCAAATTATTTTACTATAGTGAATTGGCAGACGGTCGGAGCCACTGTAGTCTTAGTAAAGTTTTACACTGGCACTTACTATACAAGAAATACAAAAAAAATACAAAAACTTTGATACAGTACACTTAAATACATTAAGCTTTAATGTCCCCACCGGAGGGGATACGAGTAAGATTAAGCCATATTCCACCACGCTGGCTCAATGCGGGTTGGTGGAGGGGCTTGACGACCACTACCACGTAGCGATAGTAGCCGGGACCTACAGCTTAACGTATCATCCGAAACACTGAACGTCCGATGATATACTTAAGATAAATTAATCTCATTGTTACATGGTCAGGATTCGAACCTGCATCTCCTGTGTGAGAAGCCAGCGTGAAACCCATTAGACCACGGAGCTCTGTCAATTTACTATGGTAAAATATCGCGGGGCGTGTATGCGGGGCATGGTTTCAGGACACTGTCTCTCATGCTGCAGCAACATGTTACGGGAAAGTCCCTCATTAATCTCCGGCTTCAAACAAACTTTGAGTTAACCGTTAATCTGTTCTCAACAAAAACCTGATTGACAGCTTAATGGGGAAGATTACGCAAAACTTTTTGGTTGAGGGGACTGTGTGTATCTGAGATTTGTCAAACATTTTCAACAGCAAAGTTCTCAGGATATTGTTAATTCGTGTCTCTGATTAACAAAACTCTTTGCCTAAACTTGCTTTACTTACTCTGTGATCCATCTGTAGCCTCATTTCGAAATTATATGCTTAAACTGGCTTTACTTACTTTATTTGTAAACTCGGATGTAACGGAACTCTTTGCTTACCCAAACTGTGTTGGTCTCAGACCACAGAACATTTAATAATAGGTTAAATGTTCTGTGTCTCAGACACTTAGCACCCTCTTTCGGCCGATCCCAATAACCTATCTCTATCCGTGATCTGCAGATTACGCGTTACATTTGACATTTGCGCTATGAGATTTATGTCAAATTTGACACTAGCTGTCTCAAATCTGCAGATTATGGATAGAAGATAGGTTATTGGGATCGGCCATACGTGTAACTAATTCGACAGTTTTCACCTCCATTAACAAAGTAACTTCACCCAATTTTCTCCACCTCAGATTCGGATGGCATTATTTCATTCAGTTCTCATCTGTTTCTATTTTGGAGCCAATCACCTTGGAAATGGTCCAAAACGACAAACACTGCGGCCACTGTCGCGTGAATTATATCTGTTTTATAAATTATAAATAACTTTGTATAAATATTGTCGGGCATAGTAAATTAGGTGTTGCTCCAGAATACTCAATAGGAACGGGAAGCAATAAGGAATCGTCTTCATGTTGTCTCTATCCCTTCCATGACCCTCAAGGCCCGGCAGATGGAACGCAAGTTAACTCAACTCAAGTCAACTTTGACATTTGATATAATTTTTATATGAGATATCATGTACAAATTCTATTGAATGTCAACGTTGACCTGAATTCAGTGCTAAACCGCGTTCTATCTGGCGGGCATCAGAGATCGCTATATTCGGGCTTACAATAAACATTTACATTTACATTTACATACAGGCACATACATTGCTTCTGGCCCCACACTAGGATACCCTGTGTCGTGGGAACCAAAAACAGTGACATCACACACATATAAACATCCAAGACCTGGGGATTGTTTTTTTTTTCTTTACCCCCAGCCGGGGATCGAACCCGAGACCTCTCGCATGGTAGGCTGAGCCACAAAGGTCGTCAATGACACAATGACATAGTTGTTGCTTATATGAAGAGACCCACCTGCCTATGATTGTAGCATGTAAGGTCCTTAGTAGAGACTGTTTTTCTGATAAAAAAAAACATAAGTACGTACAGATCAGTTAACTAAAGCTGGCACGTTCACAGTACTCAAACTAATGCAATTTCCCCGTAAAGTATGTTTAAAAATGTATGATTTTATTCTTATCTCGCAAAATGTAAACAATCACAATAATGCGCGTCGAGTGACACGTGACACTCTATATTTATAAGCAATAGAAAAAGCAAACAATAACTGTCTCCTTCATACTCATACGTTTGACCGCGCGCGAGGGAGACAATTCAGACTATTCTTGATGCCCCAGTGCAATATCACGCCGCGCGATTTTTCACAGACACTACATAAGCGCAACGTGCTAATGTGTTGACGTGCCATCTTTAGTTAACCGATCATTTGACGTCAAACAAATTAAGGTCACCTTTGTCTATGAAGTCAAAGTCTACATAATTAACACGACTTTTAAACTAAAAATAATTTCTTAGACGTAGACGACCTTAAGTTGCCTGGAATTAATTATTAAGTAAACAAATAATTGTTGGACCGAAGTTGGGCCTCTGTGTAGAATATCATCGTTTCACTTATTACACATCAGGACATTAGACGTATAGTTATTGTTATTTGTGAGTATAAGTGTTATTTGTATTTAAGTGGTCCTTTATTTGAACAGCGTTCTACGTATATTTATTCGGCCTAAGGGTAAAAGGGGGGATCATTTGAATGATTTCTAGTGAGCGGCGTTCGCTTGATCTTGTTATAGCAACTAATAACTTCAATGGTGTGGGAAGATTCACGAAATCTCTTTACTTAACTAAAATGATTAAACTTAAGGAAAGTTTAGGGGTCCATTATATAGAGTGGTCTTATACGGTATTGCAAGAATGTAACACAAGACGTTGATATAATTAAATAGTAGCTTTAACGGCTCCGTTAGTTCATTAGGGTTGATTGATTATATGGGTAGTTCTATCCATCTATGTTCTACATCCACATACATGCTTGTCAGGACTTTACCCTTGTATTCCTTTGGGATGGTATTGGCTTATAACACAAAACTTACATAATTGAAGAGAAACTTCAGTGTAGTGAACTTCTGAGACCTAAAAACATAAAAGGCCCATTTGAAATTTTTATTTTGTTTAGTATTAATTTTCAATAAAATATAGGAATTTAAAGAAATGTATAATAATAATAATATTGTCATTAGATTAGATAATTTTTAAATCGTACATTGTGGAATAAAAAAATATGACGCAAATTGAAAAAATTACATCCCCGTCGAGTTTCTTGGTGCTATCTTCTCTGACAAGCGTATTTCCAAAGCACTGGTAGAGTTAATGGAGTTTATTTTTCTTGTGCGAGATTCAGCCATGCATCAATACTTAAAGGGGAGATTTCCTTTTTCAAACTCAAACCATACTCAAACCATAATAATCAGTTATGTACTCATTAGTTATCATATGAGACTTAAGTAAGCGTTTGACTTGTAAAAGTGCATTATATTACCTACTTGCAATAAATTATTTGAGTTTTGACTTTTGATTTGTTTTTTATGTTTGTTACCTCAAAACTGGTATATTTATGAACCGATTTCATTTATTTAATTTTATTTAGAACGGTGACCTTCTAGTTTAGTCCCATTTTTTTAAATATGAAATTGGTCTAATATTTTGCTTTCTAAAGCAAAAATACTGGAATTATGATGTCATCCAGGTAAACGAAATTGCGTATTATTGCTTTACTGTGACTTATCAGTTGTGTTTAAAATTAGTGGCTAATAATTTTGGCCAAGGCTGTATTTTATTTATCATGGTTAACCTAACAGCTTTTAGTGTCGTATACAAGTAACATTATTTAACGTACGTCAATTGGTACTTTAGTATAAGGACAGTTAAATACAGATTGATAAGTTACATACGTAAAAGAGGGCTAAATTGATTTGATAAGTGGCAAACAAAAAAAAACTGCCATTGCTAGATAAAAATATGCAGCCAAATATTTATTTCTGAACTAACAGAAAATTAGCCCCTATAATTTCAATTAGCCCCGTTTTACCGACCGGTATGTATAAATATTAAGTTATACTGTCAACCATCCAACTGATATTATAAATGTGAAAGTAGAAATGTTTGTATGTTTGTGTGTTTATGCCTCAATCACGCTTAAGGCGATATCACGCGATACCTCGATCGTGCAAAGGTCCCCGTTACTCCAGGCGGAAAGGCCCGCAGTGTGAGTGTGACGCAATCGGGAAAAAATGGAAAAACGTAGCGCTAAACCACAGAATAATTGTTAAAAAATAAAATACGTTATTTTGTTAAAAAAAAATAAGGAGATTTTGCGAATACATAATATCTATATTTTTAAACGTAGCTCCACAATGAAATTAGTTAGGATTTCAGAATTACAGGAAAAAATCAAACAAATTTAGAGGTGTTTTCGTAATTAAATTCTATCGAGAAATTTTCATTTAATCGCGTTTTCCTTTAGTGAAATCTTAATCAAATACTCAATAAACGTTAACCCAAAAATCAAATCAGTAGATGACTTCATGGCGGAGTAAATGGATTCGAAAAAAGCCCAATTTTTGTTTCGTAGCACCATAAACGGCTGGACGGATTTGAATGAAATTTAGCACAGAGATTTTTTATGAGCTAGATTAACACATGGGATACTTTTCATCCGACTGCCCCAGAAGGAGGGTAACGTTAACTAGGAAAATGATACTTCCTAGCTACAAGCAGATGAAGTTGCGGGCATGATCTAGTCCTAAATAATTATTTATTGGTCCATATTTCATGAGGTAAGAGGGGGGAAAGAAAGAGGGGAAATAGGACAAGCGTCGAATGTCAAATATTTTATACAATGTTAAATTTAATAAGCTGACTTATTTTGGGGAATGATAGTACCCATAATTATGAACTACTTTCCCCAAGAAAAATATGGTCGCAAACGAAAAAAAAAAATGAGTCCCTCATAGTAACTTATGTAATCAGCTGATCGGTTCAATGTACTGAGGGACGAAATTTTATTTTCATTTGAGAACACAATGACATGTTTTATGGGGAAAGCTGTTCATGTGGTACTTTAATTTCCCAAAATATGGTCAGTTAATTATATGACATTTTTAAAAGCGATATAGCGGAACAGAGTCATTCTTGCAAGCTGTTGAGAGACAGATCTATACTTTTACATGTATTATTTTTATGTATTATTTACGTGATAGGTCAAATAAATCGATGGATGCAATTTTTTATTATAAAGCTTGGTGGGTAGAGTTGCTAGAGTTTATTGTGAATTAATGTAATATACAAGAATGGTGTAAGAGGGGTTTGTACCTAAATTCACAACAAACTACGCGCAAAACTTCCCATTTCTTCGCAAACCCTCACTTTATAATAAAAGAAACCGGTCCAGTTCGAGTCTAACTCGAGCACGAAGGGTTCCGTACCACCGTACAATGGGAGGGATGGTGTGGAGTAGATAGTTTGGATTTAACATAGCAACAAAGTTATTGGTGCGGCTACTTTCACTTTTGATGTACGTAACCAGGTGCATTCATAAGTTTGTATTATATCCAAGAGTTCTTGTATGGGAGCCCCCTTAAATATTTAAATATTTATTTCATTCTGTATTTTTTTGTATTTGTTGTTATAGAGCCAATAGAAATACATTATCTGTGAAAATTTGATCTGTCTAACTATCACGGTTCATGAGATCCTGGTGAGCTACGGACGGACGGACGGACGGACAGCGGAGGCTTAGCAATAGGGTCCTGTTTGGCCCCCTTCGGGTACACAACCCTAAAAACTATCGTATCACTGGAAACTACCTATAATGTTATGCTAATACCATCTACTAGTCTCCCACCACATAATAATAATATAATAATAATACCTTGGACACTATTTACACACATTGATCTAGCCCCAAACTAGAATTCCCTGTATCTTGGGTACTAGACAATGATACACACACTTATATAGATAAATATTATACTTAGATAGATAAAAAAAACCATGACTAGGGTACAAACATCCGTTCTTGTTCAACAAATATTTGCCCCCACCGGGACTCGAACCCGGGACCCTTGGCTTCGTAGGCAGGGTCACTGCCGACTCGGCCATTCGGGTCGTCAGGATAGAAGGAAGTCGTCAAACGTTATGACAGTCGTTTTCCAACATTCAAACGATATTTTTAGTAACGTGCGCATACAAAATGACACAGGAAATGTTATGTAGCAAATAATAATAATCATAAAGCAAAGTGACTAACAAGGTCTATAGACATACCGCCTTATTCATAAAACTTATTAAACCTATTATACCTAAAATGTGTTTTGTCCTTTTCTCACAAATACAAATTTCAAAGTGACAGACAGAGACAAACGAACTATAACGGCATTATAGTTAAAATAGGTTTATTAGACGTTTATGAATAAGGCGGATAGTTATTAGGTATATTAAAATCTGTTATGATGATTCAGATGATTCGGTTACGGTATGCAGTCCCCTACACCATCAGGGAGAGTCTAACTCTGAATATATTTACAATTCGCATGAAGGAGCAAACAACTCTCTCTTTAGAATTATGGGTAATAGGCATGTAAATATTTATCAATATATAGATAGAATATAATACTAGTATACTATAACTATTTAGTATGTTATAATAGTAATTATATAAATTATTTTATTAATATGTATTATATTGTCGTACACATAGGTTTACCCATGCTCAGCCTTCAACCTTTCCCATCTTAAACTGGTTTGCTGGAAGAGATCTATTATAAGGGATAAGCTCGTCTTTGTATACTATTTTTATGTAACTCTTGTTTTTCATATGAATAAAGAAATGATAAGATGACATGACAGCAAATAAACGAATGAAAAATGAATCGAAATGAAATCTCTACACATAAAAATATGAACTGCACATGTTTGTATGGACTTATCCCACACTAAGATATCCAGAGCAGTGGGAACCTGAAACAGCAACGTAAGAAACATAAAGATCCAAGACAGGTCATCTAATTTGTATGCAAATTTTCTGCGTTTCACAACTGTGTCATTTACAATAGTTCAATTAAGACCCGGATGCACAGCCGGGTGTACGTGTTAATGTTGCGACAGCAGTCATTGACCCTACTGCTACTGCGAACCGCATAAATGTCGCCGTTGTTTGGTTAAATCAGACACTTAACTAACTCTCTAGACCGTTAATTAAATACCGACATTTAACCAAGTCACTAGCTTTGATTTAAATAAAGCATCGTCGAAAACGTTTACCAACCTGTCTTACCGAAAGCCGGCGTGTTGGTAAATAAGATGGCGTCACGATAACAGCTGATTTGCACAGCTTATATCAGGGCAAACATTGCGGTAGCTTAGGTAAAGGGTAAAGGGGGTGAGCGAAACGAAGCCCCCCTTTATCCTTCGTGTTAGGTTGAACATGTAAGAACAACAAAAATACTTAAAACATAAACATAAGTACACATAAAAAAATATTCATATTGTATATGTCTTGTTGCCTAAGAACGTTGAGACAACTCGTTAAACGTTTCGTTCACTCACTTGTCTGACGGAATTTTAGTGACTTGGTTAAACGTCGGTATTTAATTAACGGTCCAGAGAGTTAGTTAAGTGTCTGATTTAACCAACTAACTGCGACATATACATAATAACGACCATGGTAACGAACGGCCACCGCTACCATGATACGCTAAAGATAGTAATTTCGAAAGTTGCACGCATATGTAAGTATCGGCAAACTAATTATGAACGTCCAGTGGTAGACATGGCGTCGATGACCGCTATTGCAACACTAACCCGAACAGCCTATATCTGTCTGAGTTTAAAGTCGTGCTGTCATCGTCTCTCCACTAGCTGAAAACACATTTAAGAGGCACTTAATTTGAGCAGCACTCTGGTTAATCGGCCTTCAATTGAAGAGTATTTTTGGAGCATCGTTCCCTAACGTGCCAAATAGGTCCTTTATAGACAAGAGTATCAGAGTTCAGACAGGAGATAATGACTTGAGGTTGCATGGACCGATACCTCTTTGCAGGAACTTGCAAGCTCATTTTAAAATTAAGTGTAAAAATAATTTTTTACAGCTCTAAAAAATAAATGTTTGACTCAGTCCCGATGAGCTCTCGCGTTAGTCGTGTAGTTGGAAAAATAATGTCACCCTGTCATCGTCTTAAGTCGGATGACACTTTTATAATTTAGGTTTTCGTATTTATGCACTTAATACTTACACAAAGCACGCAATTATTTTGTTTAATTATTTTTTTTTTCTCTCTTTACATATTTACATATTATTTAATAAAGTAGGTTATTTAACGCCCACCCATATATGATTTCCGCGCACGATATTTAGGTACCGACAGAATATCAGCGTTGCAGGACTTGCTGCAAGTCCTGCAACACATGCTGAGTCGGAACCCTTTCGCTGTTGCGGTACACAGCGCATGGGGTATTTTGGTCATTTTTGTATAATTTTTTCTCCGTGTACTTACAACCATGATTATTTAATTTAGTATTTTTATTTTCTCTGTGTAGATACTTATGCCTATATAGCCTAAACTTGTGTGATGTGTATTGTTACAGTCATTAAACTGATATTCAATTCAATTCAATTCAATTCAATTCAATTCAATTCAATTCAATTCTCGTTAGTTTTGGGACCAAAATCCTCTATGACTTATTTCTTACACACCACAAAATAAAAGAAGAGTTTCCCAACATATTTTGTTAGAAATCAATAGGAAGTCTTGTAGTACATGTAAAATAGTAGTTTAGGTGACTGCTACATAATGGAGTGCATTAATACTCGAGATTGGGTTTATGAAACGAGCCGAAGGTGAGTTTCAAAATAATATCACTCCAGAGTTTTAATGCCTAATTATGTGCAGTTACATACACTAGTTTATACACATATCATAAGCTCTCTTTGATGTGTTCAGGAACCGCATGTTTGACCGGCATTGTGGCATTGATCATAGCTTTGCAGTTGTTTAGCTTGTTATGTAGTACTAACTTTACAGACAAATTAGGGGCGGCACGCAGGCGGGCGTCGGCAATGAGTTTTTACCGAATAGTTTTACATTATGCTGGTCTTAACGTGAGGTTTTTAGATGCAGTAAAGAGGGTTTATGATACGTGTGTAGATAAATATAATTAGTAATTGCGACCGTCTTACTAAAAAATATTATTCTTGTTTTGTTTCAGATTTGCCAAGATGATCACGAGGTCGAGCTAGGTGAGGTTTGAATTTATTTTAATTAGGTATAATATATGCCGCCAATGCCTCCTACGAGAGGAGCGTAAACAAACAACATTAACAGGCACATACATTAATTCTGACCCCACACTAGGATACTATGTCGCGGGAACCAGGAACAGCGACATCACACACACACACACGAACGGCCAAGACTTGGGTTTTTATCCCCAGCCGGGCATCGAACCCGGGACCTCTCGCATGGTAGATAGCCACAGTCGTAAGATTGAGCCGTACCCCCCACGCTGCATTACTATTAGAATTTAATACATATTTTTCTCACGTTTAGCGGGATACATGACAAGAATCACCGCCCTGCACGTGTCCTCTGGGTAGTGCTAACGAGCATTCGTCCTCGAAGATGTTCTAATATCACATTTATGATATGATAAATTCACTTCACAGAAGAAGATAAAATCAGCCAAGTGCGAGTTGGACACGCACACGAAGGGTCCTGTATTATCATATACGAAAACTGAAGGACTAAAAATTGTGATAAAACAAAAAATTGTTTCGATATTAATTCCTAAACGAACTTGACGTCTAACCCATATATACGAATTTGACTGCTAGTCGAGTTCTATGAAATACTGGCATGTAACGTAGTCAAATGCTGTCTTTTTAACACAAAATGGAGTATATAAAATACAACTGCTGGAAATATACAATTTTGATATAGTCAAACGTCTTTGTTGAATAAGTTTCAGCTTGAGACACGTTTCTAGATTTATTGGAATATGTCAAATACCGTATTACGCCACCGACGATACGAGAGACCCGCAAAATTTTGATGATATTTCAATAGCGATGTTTTGGTGATTCGCAGGGGTAGTTACTAAAACCCGTTTCTTGTAAAATCTCGTGAAGTTCCTCAATTGTTGACTTACACGTTTTGTGAAAATTGCAACTCTCTCGCATAATACGGTTCATGAGATACAGCCCGGTGAGTGACAGACAGACGGACGGACAGCGGAAGCTTAACAGTAGGGTACCGTTTGACACCCTTCGGGAACGGAACCCTGACAGAAATTCACAACACAACTAAAAAACTATTCTATTTTGATCGCATTAATAACGCTATACCGAATTTATTCATCTTGTAGACGTAAAATATTATCATTCCCACCTAATAATATTGTCACCGGAATAATGTGATTATACCTCCCACGTAAAACACGAAAGTTCTCTGGCACACAGAAGTCAAGTGAATCACCAAAGGTGTTTGCCTTTTATCGTACCCGCTGGAAATCTTTATTGTAGCTCCATGGTCAAGTCGGTTCCGCGCTTGCTTCTCGCTCTGGGATGCAGGTTCGAATCCCAATGCCAATGAAATAAGAAATTTATCTTAAGTACATCTTATGGACGTTCTAAAGTTGATGGAAAACATCGTGATGTAACTGCGGCGGTGGGCTAGCACGCACCCCTGTCACGCAAAATGGAGTATCTATAAGTGGGCACAATTGTGCCTCCGCCACCACGTATGAAAAATTGCGTGACGTGATATGTAAATGCGTGAAATGTTTGTGGTAAAAGAGACACAAACAAAACACTTGAGCACATAATTGAGAAATGGTTTAATCAGATACCAATCCAATTAGACGACCTTTGTGGTACCACGTGGTACTGCCTACCATGCGAGAGGTCCCGGGTTCGATCCCCGGCTGGGGATAAATAAAGAAAAACCCCAGCGGGCTTATTATATATTTCGTGTAAAATGGATATCAAAATAAGTCGGATAATATTAACCGACTTATTTTGATATCCTTGTTATACGAAATAATCGAAGGACACCAATAACTTCTTAATTTATATGTATCATAATTCGTGATGATCACTGAGTTAGCGAATAAGCCCCCTGGTCTTGGAAGTTTATATGTGTGTGATTTCGCTGTTTCTGGTTCACACGACACATGGTATCCTGTGGCCAGAAGCAATTTATGAGCCTCTATATGTAAATGTTTATGTTGACTATAGGCATGTCAGACTTCTACCGTCTCATGTCACAACCAGTGAAACAAAACGTTCTTCAAGGCTTCAAGCTTCAATCAAGGCGTTTGTGACAGGAGACTGACTGACAGGCGTGTTGGCTTAGCTCACATAAATCTGAGCCGCATGATGTGCTGAGATCTGAGAAAATAATGTGAGAAAATAATTTGGTAGGTTTGTTTTTACCATGCTTCGGGAAACACTGACATGCCGAAAGATGGCGCTTGGGTGCTTTCGCGTCAAGGTTATTCATAAATTCATTCATGAACGTAACCGTAACCATACCGTAGAATTGGCTATATTATGAAATATCCGACCATGGTTGAATTAGAACTTTCACTGAACCAAGAAATAATTTAGGGCAAAACACTGTGGTAGCTTGAAGATAGTCTTCGTGTTAGTTCGACATGTATAACACAAAAAAGCCATGCCTTTTTAAAATACTCAATCCATGTGACAAAGACTTCGATAGCTTCGGAAGCAAAATAGTGAATCCAAGAAAACCACGTATCAAAGCAGCAAGCAAAAATATAATGACAATTATAAAAAATAAAAAAAAAAAACAAAAGAATAATTCATAGAAAATGACATAAATGGCATAAAGGTATAAAAAAGGTTGCATCTGCAACACTATGGTTTGTTATTTCATGAAACGATCAGATTCTATGATTTGTATGATATAGCTACGTCATATTCACAATAGGATTTAACTCCGGCGGAATTTCAGCTTCCTCATTGTTTCACTGTTTTTAGGGCCGCAAACAGTCAACAAGGAATTTCATATGACAGAATTATTAAGATATGCCTGGTCTCCAGGAAGTCATCGGCAACATTGAGGGTCTGCTAGGATTCCTACAGGAGCTGGGTTGGCAGGAGTAGTGCCCCCAACCCACGTCACGCAAAATAGGCGCAAATTTAAGACGTCGAGTTGCGGAAAAATGGCCCGCGTTAAACTACCCTCCTAAATGATGGCCTATTTAGTAGCTGAAGATTAAGACTAAAATAAAGATTTTATAAGTATTTAATTTATTCCTTTGCATTTTATTGTGCACTGCCTACCTACCTTTTTATAATAACATTTCCTTTAATGTCTTGTTTTTAGAGACAAGCTCGCCTTTGTACATACATTTTATTTGTCATGTAACTTATATTTGTCTGCAATAAAGAATTATGAAGTTATGGCGCCTCTGACGCTCCGTATGAGTAAAGGCGATACGTTATATAAAAAACACAAATACAGAGGAGGAAAGAAGAAAAAACCTCAGGTCTTCGATGTTTAAATATGTGAGACGATGCTTTTGACGACCCGAATGGCCGAGTCGGCAGTGACGCTGCCGACTCGGTCCCGGGTCCAAGGTTCGAATCCCGGTGGGGGCAAATATTTGTTTTTTTGAGAACCCTATGTTTGTACCCTAGTCATGGTTGTTTATCTATCTAAGTATTAATATTTATCTCTATAAAAATGTGTATCGTTGTCTAGTACCCAAGATACAGGGAATCCTAGTTTGGGGCTAGATCAATGTGTGTAAATGGTGTCCAAGGTATTATTATTATTATTGTTTCTGGTTCCACGACACAGGGTGTGGGGCGAGCAGCAGTGTATAAAAAAAAATTGGTTGTTCGTAAAGTAGGTTTACGATCGAGATGTTTACGTGATAAAGGGTTTGTATGCCGCTAGAGTGAGAGAGACGGAAGATCGGTCCACTCACTCGAACGCTATGCCAGCCTCCGCTCGTGAGGATTCCGCGTGACAAGTTTCACGGAATGACTGGCAGCGCTCGAGATGAGACGGGAGATCGGTCCGTCTCTCTCTCGTTATACCTGCGATCGCGCTCGTGAGGTTTTGGTGTGACACAAGTTTCTGAACATGTCACCCGACTAAAACGATTTTAAAGACGTTATCACGTCAAAAATGTTACTTTGTATAACTACGATTAAGTAACAAAGCAACACAAGAAATAAACTAACATTAGTGACAAAATAGACTATAATATAATCACAATAGGCTAGTTTATTATCAGACTAGACAGTCACGTGCCTGTTTTATTAATAGAATTATAATAGAACAGCTGGCTGTATCTCATGAACCGTGATAGTAAGGCAGTTGAAATTTTCACAGATGTTGTATTTATATTGCCGCTATAAGAACAAATACCAAAAAACAGGATAAAATAAATATTTAAGGGGGCTCCCATACAATAAACGTGTTTTTTTTTGCTTGATATTGATAATGGCAACAGAGACGCTTGCAATATTCACAGAAAATTTAGTTATATATTCACTTTAAAAGAAATAATTAAATCAAAATTTAATTAATATTTAAAGGGGGCTCCCATACAACAAATGTTTTTTTGCCGTTTTTATAGATAATTAGCTATTGCCCACGGCTTCGCCCGCATTATTTTAGTTTGTTTGTAGTCAATATATTTCGAACCAATTGAAAACTTTGAAAACTGAGGATTATATTTTTAGGTTGCTTTTCACGGTTGTTAAGACTTTTATCTACACACGTATCATAAACCCTCTTTACTGCGTACAAAAACCGCACGTTATATACGATCAGCATTAAAATACTTGGTAAAAACTCATTTATTTTCTGAAAAATTACACATTATGACCCATGTGTAATTTTTCTACATATTATGACATTCAAATTTCGAACGCCGACGCCCGCCTGCGTGCCACCCCTAGTTTGTCTGTGAAGTTGGTGCTACAGAACAAGCTAAACAACTGCAGAGCCACAATGCCGGTCAAACATGCGGTTTCTTAACACATCAAAGAGAGCTTATGATATGTGTGTAGATAAAATAGTGTATGTAACTGTACATAATTAGGCATTAAAACTCTCGAGTGATATTATTATGAAACTCGCCTTCAGCTCGTTTGATAAACCCACTCTCGAGTATTAATGCCCTCCATTATGTAGCAATCACATAAACTACTATTTCTTTTTCGATTTAAGTACCTCTTTATATAATACATTAGAGGTTCTGCCCTCAGATGTTAATACGGCCAGGCTCCAAGGTGAGCTCACTCTCGAGCAGGCCACGTTAAACTGGCCGAGCGAAAAGCAGTCTCTCCTAAGATCCATCCCTGCTGTTATCAGAGACTGACCCTAGACTTATTAATCGTCATTGCGAAACAGATCTTAAGAGGGAACTGTAGTCTTTTAAACTCAAATGGGTACTCCGTCTTTATAAAATCTGTTTAGTACTGCATAA
This sequence comes from Argyresthia goedartella, assembly GCA_949825045.1. Taxonomy (NCBI): domain Eukaryota; kingdom Metazoa; phylum Arthropoda; class Insecta; order Lepidoptera; family Argyresthiidae; genus Argyresthia; species Argyresthia goedartella. The sequence continues at coordinate 7,011,192 of OX463831.1, read as the reverse complement.
CCCCCTTTATGCGCCATTGCGCTTTCGTCCCAAATTTTAAGGTTCCATAGTGCACTACACCAGGTATCTATGTGCAAAATTTCTTTTTTTTTTTCTTTGAGACTTTGTATACACAACCCCCCTTTTCACCCTTTTGGGGACGGAATTTACAAAAAAGCTGCGACACTACTCAGTTATATTCAATCTTCAGCCTTAACAAAAAAATTCGATTACTATCCTGTCATCTACTATCATATATTGGGTACTTACCTATGAAATTGGCGAATATTTCTTCCAGATTCAGGAGTTCATAATTCGAGTTATTCAATAGCTATTTCCAGTCTTCTTTTATTGTTTTAAAATTTGCATCTTTGACCGGTATTTTGATAATTTACGAAGTTAAAAACTTGAAAAATCCGACTTCAAGTTCAAGCAATATTTCTTTCTCCTCGGTCAAGATGCGACTATCATATATGATAGTAATCGAAATAGAATACAATAAAATCGTTCTACGATCTGTAGTTGACAAAGATTATTGGAAATGACTCTAATTACGTTTATATTTAGAGTTGGGTTAGACATAATAATATAATTATAATAATAATTTATTCATTAACAATTTCACAAGATTTTACACTTGCTAAAGGACAAGGGATATTCACTACTCCCTAAAAAGGGCGAACCCTGAGGTATAGGATGAGCAGTAAGTAGCACTTCCCACCATTAGATGAGACTTTAAATACATCTTTAAAAAGGAACAAAGTAAACATGTCTATCAGTTACTGAAGTAAAATGATTTTAGGTATTATCAACGTAGACATGGCAGTTAGATAACAATGATTATAATCAAAGTAAAATGGATAAGTTGAAAATACGTTGGCTCTGGCCCCACACTAGGATAACCTGTGTCGTGAGAACCGGAAACAGAATAAGGAAACTGGCGAAACAAAAAACGAATGAGCGAATGAGCATTGTAAGTTTACCACAGAAATTACCTACCTAAAATGAGCGAAAGAAATATTGAATTACACGAAAAGCTACTAATTGTTTAATCTACTATTGGCTAATTTTCGTACTGTCAGTCAGGGCGAAATGTCAGATATAGGTGGTTGAAGGATAAAGGGGGTGAGCGAAGCGAAGCTTCTGTTTCCTTCGTGTTAGGTTGAATATTTAAGAACAACAAAATCCAATGCTCGTTTTGTATTGCATGTTACTTGGATTGCAGGTTATGTAAATGATAATAACTGTTACTGTTAATTGCAGGACTTCAAGTTACTGTTTTTTTAGATTTCTAGATCCTCTCAATTTTTTGACCACAACTATATTTCTAGTCGCGCTCAGTTTTTTGCGCAATTCACAAATTTTGCCCGAAAAATCTAGTATTTTTGCAACCAAATCCAATTACAACTCCAATCCAAATCCAATCCACGACTAACTTACATATACTCAGGATGAAAGTTTATACAGGCATATACATTATACACAGTCAGGGGGGCGATCGCGGTAAAAAATATCAACCGAACCATAGCTGAACCATAACCGAAACACGACTTTAAGGACTATTCGTATCGCGCTAATGTTTTGACAGATGTTTGAAACGAAGTTCGATTGGAATTGGACCATAACTGCTGTCAAACGAACGGTTTTGTTAAAGTTATTATGGAGCTACTTTTTCACGACCGTTGTAGAATTGTTGAGATGAAAAGTGGGTGAAAATCGTGAAATTGATGTATCTGGACTTTGGAAACGGCCTACGAGTGTGATGTAGCTATAGCGCGAGCCTAATCTAAAACAGGGAATCGGAGTTTATCAAGCGAAATTGTCTGTCGAAGGAGTTAGCTTGTGGACACATTAATTACCTACTCAGTTGACCCTTAATTTGCCACCAACCAGTGCTTTGGATGTGGACACGAAGGTTAGTAACACTATACAAAGTACTAGAATGTATCACATTTACTTTTGTTTGGACATGAACAATTTTTATTCCGTTTCCCAAAAACAGAACTAAGTGAGCTTAGTAACAGTGCTTACATTTTGTTTCAGGTACTGGTTGTTTAGCATTTTGCCACAGGCTCCTACCAGACGATTGGATGAGAAAGCAGGAAACATTGTGTTTACCATTCAAGTGTCTCCACAATTGTAAAACAAGTCACCTTAGCATTCAACAAGCCAGAAATCTTAATTTCCCTTTCAACTTCGTGATAGGGAGCAAATTAAAAGGAAGTAAGTAACTATATTTAACATCATTCCATTCAATTCAAATCAGATTACATTTACCTACGGCTGCGTATACGCCTCCTCTTTACCACACTATCTACTCTGGTCCTGAGCCTCCCGCAGCCACTGCTTGCCAGCCAGCGTCTCAGCGTCCATCTATCCGGTGGTCTGTGTTTCTGCCTCATACATCATACAATTCCTATTTATTAGTTTGCCTATCACAATTTATTTGAGATTATTACTTTTGGTTTGGTAATGAACAAAAAAAAGCATACCAAGATTGTGTGGCTTATAAGTTTTAATATATACTTTACTGCACAAAACAGAGAATCCAAAAAATATATAAAGGTAAAAACATGTACAAAGGCGAGCTTATCTCTAACAGGAAATGTCTCCCAGCAAACCTTGATTGGAGGGGTAAAAAAGAAACTACAGGTAGAGCTACATATGTGCACAACATTAAATACTTACCAATATCTACATAATACTAAAATATATATCATATACTAATATATCAAATACATACTAATACATGCTTATACTTAGATATATTGATGAGAAAGATATATACAAACAAATAATTTTAAAAAATGTAAGTTGACGGACTGTCTCTGATTTGATTTGAAGTTGTACTAATTTTAATATAGGTATAGGACAACTGTGGTGCTGCTACCATGTATGGTTGTTGCCCTGCCTACCATGAGAGAGGTCCTGGGTTCAATCCCCGGCTGGGGATAAAGAAAAGAAAACCCAGTCTTGTCATCATTGTTTCTGGTTCCCACAACCCAGGGTACGCTAGTGTGGGGCCAGGAGCACTGTATGTGCCTGTATGTAAATGTTTATGTATAAATGTTTATTATTTTCAGATTTTTCAAAAAGTACAGATTGCCAGGGTTTCTGGCTTGTCGAGATGGTACTCATATGTTTATAGTTACCCCTAATGAACATGAGGAGAGATACTATAACAAAAAAAGGTGACATTCTATGAATGATGTGATGGTAAGTCTATTGCGGGGAGCGCAATTGTTGATAGATTAAGGACTAAAATAAATGATATTTAACTAGGTAAATTTGTTTTATTCATGTCTTGGTACTTAAGTTATCTCACTTTAATTATTCTCACATTAGAGACCTTTGCCCAGCAATGGGATATTATATGTTAGTAATAATAATTAAATATTTTTCACACATCTTCTCTTTGTTGGGTACAAAACTGAAAAAAGAAATAATGTACAAGTTAGTAGAAATATTTTACATAAAACTATATTAGTATACTATACTTACATGATTGCATGAATTAATAAATTATAGCTAATATTTTCTAAAGCATATTTACAGGAAAAGTAAACATGGTTTAGAAAACTCGTGGGGAAAATGTCATTAAAATTATACTAAGGGCACTTTTAAAATAAAAATTTATATTAAGTAACAATTCAGGACATATTTCCTACATAACAATATCCTACCCAAACTGATAGTAAAGTATAGAATTACCTGCTTCGTCAATCTATTATTTCACAAATTCATTTGAAGGACTGCTATAGTATTAATACTATAGGGGTCTGAGCATTCTGCAGAGCAGCCTGGGAAGTCTGTGCAGCCTTTGCCCTAAGATGTTCAACTTTCAATCCCATCAGCCTTGATACGTCCAACATGCTTATGCTGGCTGGAATATTAATAAAACAATTTGCTGTACATTTTCCTTTAGAATATGAAAACAATTAACATTGTTATTCTTATTTATCTAAACTTCGTACACCTTACAAAAGCATTATATTCTGATAGGGAACAAGTTTAAGATAAAGAAAACTACATACCTTGGTTCATTCCTTTGCAGTCCTAACTGCTCTAAAGGGGTTGAGGATGTCTGCGCACTCCCCCCACGGGTCAGGTCAACGAACCTCTTCCCGAAGAATCGCTTCTGTCCACACCTGTGGACAGGTCATGGTCAGAGTGTCTATAAGACTCCAACCCAGGTCATAGGATGGCCCTTGCGGGCGGTGGTCTTCATGTGGCGCTGGTATGCAGTGGGTGATCGCCGGCTAGGCAACCAGGTCGCGTGGCAGGCGGCGGCGGTCGGGCTGGCGCGCGTGGTGCGGCGCCAGTTCGGCGATGTGCGGGTGTTGTGAAGCATCCGCACGCGCGAATATGCCCTTCGCCAGCCTCTGGACAAACTGGTCCACGGTTTCCCATCTTAGGTCCCTCTGGATTGTCGCGTTCCTCACGTAGCGGGGGGCGCCGACGATGGTACGCAGAGAGAGGTTCTCTTGGGCTCGGAATCTCCGTTTGTTCGTCTCCGAGCACAGGGCGTACCATGCTGGGGTCGCGTAGGTGAGGCGGGATCTCACGTAGGTCTTGTAGATCCCGAGCTTCGCCCTCAGAGGGAGGCTGGAGTACACTTATTTATAAAGCTACATATCTATCCACTTGAATCTTTTATCTGTAATTTTTCGTTCACCTAGTAAACACATCAAATTCCACGAATTCCCACCCAAGTGGTCAAAAATAGAGTAGTTAACAACAAAAAGGCGAAATCGACGGTCGATTATACACAATCGATGCTACATCTCTAATGTTTTGATTACGACAATGGTTCGGATAAGGTTCAGCTTCGGTCTCCACAAAAACTTTAGCGCGATACCGAATTTCATTGAACCGAACCAAAGTTGAATTACAACTGGAACTGAACCAGAACCATACCTTTGACGTTCGTTGACTATACAAAATAGCGCGATCGGCCCCCAGGTCATAAGTTCTGTCACACAATAAAAACTTTTGAATTTAGAACGCTGGCCACAAAAAAGTTTATTGAATGCGAATTTCGAATTTTTCATGAAAATAAAAATGTGTACTTTTTAGAATTTTCCTCATTTTTAAATATGGAGTGGACACTTAAAGAAGACCGTGTCGCAGTTATTGCGTTGCATCGTTGCGGTTACGCGCCAATTCAGATTTTCGACTTACTGAATTTTTTTAATATAACCAAAAGATTCGTTTATCGTACCATAAAATTATACAATGAAGACTCTAGTGTAGATGACAGGTCAAGAAGTGGTCGCCCTCGCTCTGTTAGGACTCCAGCAGTGATAAAAGCTGTGAAGGCGCGAATTCAAAGAAATCCCATACGTATGCAGAAACTGTTGGCCCTTCAGATCCACGGTGAAAAGGGTGTTAAATGAAGACTTAGGGCTTAGGGCATATCGAAGAAAAACAGGACATCGTTTGGACGCTCGTTTAATGGACCTGAGACTGAAGAGATGCCGCGCTTTGTTGAAGCGGTACGCGGGAAAAAAGCATCGGGAAATTCTTTTTTCGGATGAAAAAAATTTCACCGTTGAAGAGAGCTACAACAAACAAAATGATAAGGTGTACGCACACAGCAGTGAAGAAGCGAGCAACCGTATTCCGCGTGTCCAACGAGGTCATTTTCCATCCTCGCTCATGGTTTGGTTGGGAGTCTCTTATTGGGGCTTAACTGAGGTACATTTTTGTGAGAAAGGCGTAAAAACGAATGCAGTTGTGTATTAAAATACAGTCCTCAAGAACCTTGTGGAAACTGTTTCTCATACCATGTTTAATAATAGGCACTGGGTATTCCAACAAGATTCTGCGCCAGCTCATAGAGCGAAAAGCACACCAGACTGGCTGGCGGCGCGTGAAATCGACCTCATCCGGCACGAAGACTGGCCCTCCTCCAGTCTAGATTTGAGTCCGTTAGATTACAAGATATGGCAACACTTGGAGGAAAAGGCCTGCTCAAAGCCTCATCCTGATTTGGAGTCACTCAAGGCATCCTTGATTAAGGCAGCCGCCGATATTGACATGGACCTCGTTCGTGCTGCGATAGACGACTGGCCGCGCAGAATAAAGGCCTGTATTCAAAATCGCGGGGGTCATTTTGAATAAACTTTATTACCATAAGAATCTTTGTTTTATTAAGTTCATTTTACTATATAAATGTTTACATAAATAATAAACATGTCTAAATTATTTCATATTGCACATGTGACAGAACTTATGACCTGACTATGTAAATTGCTTCTGGCCCCACACTAGGATACCTTTTGTCGGGAGAACCAGATAAAGCGACGTCCCACACGTCAAATAAACATCCAAGACCGGGATTCTTTTTTCATCCTCCCCAACCGGGATTCGAACCCAGGACCTCTCGATGGGAGACCGGGCCTCGAACCGCTATGCCAAAGAGGTCTTCAAGATACAAGGTAGTATGTCAAAACATGACATAATATAACGTCACCCCTTTCCCCATACGGAATGGCAGACACCCAACGAATGATCACGTTTAGCCAGCAATTCGAATCTCTATTTTGCATTGCAGGTTGCAAGCAATCGCCGCAGTTATGGCTATCGTATTTTTACCAGTGCCTTTTTTGTAGTGTAAATGTAACTTTCGCAGTAAATCGAAGTATGGTTTAATGGTGTACTGTCCGTCAAAACAATGAAGTAATTACGTGGTACTAATGTGTCCTGTTATTCGTTTGGTACAAGAGTGATTTATGGCTTTCCGGTGTATCTTGAATGACAATTTGCATACACATGCAGTACGCGACGGTAACTCTAAAATAATACTCATCGCTTTGGAAAGAGAGGTACTGAGTGAGAGAACAGTGCTCTTTAAAGCCAAAAATATTTTTTTGAAATTATACTGACCTATGATGACACGTCGTAGAGCTGACGCGAAGTGTCATGCTGCTTGGAGGGGGTAGCAGCACATGGAAACAATCAATCAATCAATAAAAATGTCTTTATTATCGTAGTTATTTACATATACTTATGAAACGTAATTTTTTGCCACTTTTCTACATTCGACCATGTGGGAGAAGGAGAGGGGAGAAACTCCTAGAGATTACTTTTACAAATTGGATAAAAATCGGTTCGCGTTTACCTGCCACCGACGCAGGACGGTTCGCACACGCCAGTGAACTATCTTTTCACTTGTGATATCTATCCTGATTATGTAAAGTGCCCAATGATGGAATCGGACATTTTTCTCCAACACAAAGTTGCAATACGGCAATCTTGTCAATCGTTTCTGACTACAGGACAAAATGAACTCCCAAACGTTAACCAATTACCCTAGTTATGCTACTGTGACACAAAACACAATGTTGCATAAAATAGACCAGGCAATTATTATCGACGCATTAGAAAATGTGCAAATAAAAAAATATGCCCAAGCTTAAGGAACAATAATCGAACCATCCCAAATTCATTTCTTGTCGAGAATATCAAACAATATTTTTTTTATCTACATTTCCTCAAAATCAATCGCATATGGTATAATTGACAACAAAAATACGTCATAATTCAAAACCAAAAACTACCCATTCGATCGTTGATCAGTAGAACAGACGCATAATTATTTCTAATGTGTGCCCCAATATTCCGCACACCGAAATAGAAAAGAAACTCCACGAAATGCATATTACGCCGATGACGAAATGCATATTATGCTGGTGTCAATGAAACCGGCTACAACCACATTATCAGCTTCCGACGAAGACAAGTTTACGTAAGTCACGAGGACTTCACTCTAATTTCATAAAAAAATATCTATCGACTTTGAAGTTTTATTGGATACAATGACCGAATGCAAAATAGATGGTCACGAAGCTTCACAGTGCCCAGACAACTACGTCCAACGACCAAACAACATAGAAAACGGCTGCGGAGCCACACATTTTCAAACGCCTACATTCACCTACTGTATCTACGACTACTACCGACGTTATGGAGTCCGAGACAGCCAAAGAAAACACACCCGGCAACGTGGACATTAACGAACACTGTAAGAGCTCCTCCCAGTCTATCTCAGACGAAGTTTACAAATCGAAGAGTGAAAAGAAACTTAAAAGAATACCGCGATCTGGATCCTGTCGATTCGGACCACTTGGAAAGCCATGTAACCAACTCTCGTAAAACTTACCCATTATCTATAACAGAAGTTGGAGAATACTTCAAAAATACATATGGAGTTAAAAACATATCAGATTATTTAAAAATACTTTGTACAAAACTTAAATATGCAAAAACATACACACACACACACACAAACACACTAAGAAAATAAAGCGCCCCGGACCATATCAGATGCAAAGGTCCCCATCACGCTGGCGGCGTTTCCGCGCTGCACTGCGAGGGAGATCCTCTGCATAAGATAGGACCCGGAGCGGCGGTCATAGCCACGGTCCCTCAGGCGGCGCCCTATTTCCCTAATGAATGCCTTGCCCTGCACTCCCCAGACCCCGGTGGTTTCTATGGCAAGCGGGACGAATATATACTGGCCCAAAAGCACAGAGTACTTTTGGGTCTTCATCCTCGCTGCCTCTTCGGCTGCGGCCCCCGGGGTGGTCACGGTCGATGCCAGGTGGGACGGAGCGAATGTGCAGACACACGTTGCATCCCAAAGCAATGACCGTCCCCTCTCCCACGGGATCATGGTCAGGCCATCCGGGCGTTTCCCATCGGTACGGCACATCCCCGCGGGCTCCAATACACAAGGTATATTGGCTGTTACAAGAGCCCGCTTGACGATGTCATTGATAGAGGAGTGCCGGGAAAGCCTACCCGCGCTTCGAACGCAGTGAAGGCCGTGCCGACCATGAACGTCCACACCCGCACCACACACACAGGTATGAGACTGGCAGATGTCACAGCCAAGGCGCAAGGCCACAGCCACGCGCAACGTGTCATTGTCCAGAAATGTTCCTAGTTGTGGAGAAGGCAAGGCGTGGAGCCAGAGCCCTGACTCTGGCTGCGAAACTGCGCGCAGTCGTGCCAGCTCGACCCCCGAACTCTGGTCCAATAACTCGCTAAGCGTGACTCCACACGATAACTCATCCCAATTACGTTGTGAGCGCGGGTGCTGGGGCGGAGTGCTACCAGGACACCAATCATGCCATAACCCTAATGCCTCCTCCGCGAAGGGGATACGAAAACCATCACCATGGATATTTAAAATAAGAGTGACAAGGTCTCGCACCCCATGCGACGAAGACAAGAAGGCCGGCAGCTCGGTGTCGCGCAACCGTCGAATGCCTAAACCACCGTGCCTGATGGGCAAAGCTGCTTGGCACCACTGAGAGGAAGTCATTTCGATATTTATAATCGATTCTAATGAGGTCTTCAGTACGTTATCATACTCAGTGGATTCCTCCCTACAAAGCCACGTCGGAGCCGTACGCAACGTGTATGTAAGCCTGGGAATTGACAGACAACTCCTCAGGATTGTTAGTGCGACGTGGGCTGGGAGTTGTTGTAAGTGATCCTTGGATGCCAAGAGAGCTCTTGTTTTGGCCGATAAGACACCCGGGATACCCTCGGGGAAGACTGGTGCACCCAATAAAGTAAAGAAATTAGAAATTATCAGAAATTACTTACATTTATACAATAGAAATTGATGGTTTGATTGAAATGTTCACTGACTAGCTACCATGTTGCAGTGTTAAGAACAGACTCTCACGTCTCGTAAGTAAACTCAAAGAGCTTTCTCGCAAATAAAACTACAAACCAAATAAGTAAGTTACTTTTATGTAAGTACACAAATCACGCACGGTTGAAATTTAGTTAATGTACAGAGAAAAAGTTATTAATGTTTGAAAAGTAATAAAACTTCCTAAAAGAAATTTCTGGCAACAGTTTTGTGATAGCATAGACTGCAATATGCCGTGCCGTGAGATCTGGAGGAAACTCAGATGGCTTAAAGGTTACCGAAGTCCTAAAGAATACTTACCGGAAAGCGCCGCAGTCTCCTTTGTATCAGAACTCACTCCTGATAATATTTACTTCCAACCCCTACAGGTTAATATAAATGATTCCAGTCCGCTCTCTTTTACACTCTCAGAACTTAATTTAATTCTTAAAAGAGCAGATCTATACATCAGCTGGTTTAGATAACATTACTTACTCCATGATTAGCCAATAATGCAAAAGAACACATGTTACTCATTTTTAACTCCATCTCTAAAAAAGGTGAGATATCAGAACAATGGTGTAGGATCAAACTTATTGCCATTCCAAATAGAAATTCAGATACTTCTAAGTATTGTTCCATCTCACTTATTAAGTGTCTTTGTAAGACTTTTAACTTAATGATAACTCGTCGTCTTGAATACCATTTCGAAAGCAACAAATTATTTAATGATAGCTTTTTGGGTTTCCGTCGTGGACTCTCATGTCAGGACAATCTTAGTAGATTTATTGTAGACACCGAAACTGCTTTTGTCAACAAAAATGTGCTTACGGAGACATAAGTAACGCTTATAACAATGTGGCAATTAAACCTCTTATAACTTTTTTACTTGATGTTGGTATGGATCCGTTCCTATGTGTATACATATTTCTATATAAGAGATTTTTTAAAAGAAAGATATTTGATATACAGGCTTCGGGATGGGAGGGAAATAATAAGAATAAGTAGACAGGGTATAGCTCAGGGTGACCCAAATGTCACCTTTATTATTTAATATAGTCACAACTAATATATGCAACCAACTCATTAAGTCAGTTAAGGTCTCTCAATATGTCGATGACTCCGCTTTATATATTGTGTTAACCAAAATATTGATGTATGAATTAGTACTATCCAATCAAGTCTTAACAGTTTTATGTCTATGTTAGAAGAAACTGGTTCAGAAATATCGCTCTCAAAGACCAAACTTTGCATTTTAGAAAATACAAAGTTCCTCATATTAACATAAGAAAAACCACCTTGAAATTGAGGTTAGGTTATTCATTGTTCAAAGTTTTTAACTTGAATTGGACTCGTCTAGTTTTAGAAACTACCGAAAAATGTATTGCGTTCATTAACATCCTTAGTTCATTAAGCAATTTAAAGTGGGGTATTCATCTGATCCACCTAAGAAGACTGGATCGATCTAGATTCGATTACGGATGCATCATTTATGGCAACGCCAACTCTAGGCTCTTGCAAAGGTATGACGTCATCCAAAACCAATGTCTTCGCCTTTGTGGAAGTCTCATTCGAGGCACCCCAATTTTTGCAATGGAAAGCGAACTTTGTATCTTACCCTTAAATTTGAGAAAAACAAATAATTCCTGAAACTCTCTTCCAGAACATCCGACCCCTTGAGAAAACAGTTAGAAGTTTTAGACAACACATTAAATACAGGCCCTAGCTATTGGCGTAAAAACCAACTTCCTCTTTTGCTTGAAAGTTTCGGAAAGTACTCCAACCTACTTGTAATTTTTACGGATTCTAAGAGCAGTCTTCAACATTTAGTGGGAAGTGCTAAGAGCGATATCGTCGGTTGAGACGAAGCTTACATCATTACTAAATGTATCCATAGAATGATAAGTAACGGGGTTGAAGTTCGTTCACCGAGGCTCTTCGGAACGGCATACTTCTCAACACGGTACCGAACTACACTGATCATCTTCCAAAATTTAAAAGTCGACAACTACTTTAGATTTAAATTCTATTTCAGTGACTGCTCTTAAAACAAAGCCTTTTAGGAGGTTGTACCTAATTCGTAGAGAGACTAAGTTGCGTTATGCCTAAACGTCATACAAAACTAGCTTAATGACAATGATCGTGTAGGCCGATTCTACAGTAGGTCCTCTTCGTATTCAAGCTAAATTTTAATCTGCCTAAAATTTCGTCAGCCTAAATCGCGTATTGCCTAAACCTATTGACACACTATTTATTGACTCTTGATTTGGAGTGTTCTATGATATATATTATGATAAATAAGCATGTGGGTGTCATCCATTAATTTGTATCAATCAAATAACAAAATCAATCTGTCATTGCAGACATTGCATTTTATACGTATAAAATGAACTCTGAAGATGTCATTATATTAATTTTATTTATCCGTATGGTATTGCCTTTAAAATAAAGGATAGTTGTTTCAGTTAAAAATTAGTATGATGTGATTTTTTATGACTATAATGTATCATATGTCTACCTATTATGACATTCATATTTCGAACGACGCCGCCCCTAGTTTGTCTGTGAAGTTGGTGGGTACTACTGAACAAGCTAAACAAGTGTAGAGCAATGATCAATGCCACAATGCCGGTCGAACATGCGGTTTCTGAACACATCAAAGAGATCTTATGATATGTGTGAAGATAAATTAGTGTATGTAACTGTACATAATTAGGCATTATGTATCAGACACATAAACTACAAATTATATCGGTATAATTGTCACTTGTCAAATATTACCCTGGTTCAAATGGATATGATTTTTATTAGTGTTTTTTGGTGGTTTTATTTATTGCGGTGTGTCCGCATTTAGGGTTCTGCACTCCCTAGATTCTTAAATCTGCTGAATGTAGGTAGGCCTGAGAATATTTCAGAAAAAGGTATAATGCAAACATTTCTCAGAAGGTTGTAGGATCACAAAGCCTCAGAAGATTAGCATTTGATATATCTTGGTTAGCATACAACCACAGAGTAAGTAAAAGTTAGTTCATCAGAACATACAACATTCAAATGAGAATACATTTCTAAAATGGTTGTATAGAAAATATGTTTCCTCACAAAACAAATATGAACTCTCTATTATCTACTTTAAAGGTACCTATGTAGGAATTTGTATGATTTGTTATGGTTTATGCGTGCTATTCATTGCATTTTATGTAGTAGAAGTAAATATTTAAATTTTATTTCGTATAGTTTATATATATTTTGAAAGTAATTTTCGTACGTATCCATAGAGTTTTATTGCGAACTAGGACTTTCCTGTATCATTAACTCTCTTTAGAGAGAAGAAATCTCTTTTTAGAGATAAGCTCGCCTTTGCTTATAACATCTCTTTTAACTGTCTGTAACTTTATATTATCTCTGCAATAAAGAATATGAATATTAATCTATGTGCCTGCATCGTTATTTGACAAAGGATCAACATGTCTGAATCTCTTTGCCTTCCTCTCTTTAAACCTAAATCGCGGTCTAACTAGCTTTATGCCTACTTCGACTTATGACTAGTCATAACGCGATGTAGTTAATCTTCGCTTTAGGCCTACCCTTCTAGAACGTGTTATGAAGACGACCCTAACTGTACCCGATGTGAGAGGTAGGAGGATCTCCTTCACTTAGTTCTCAAGTGTTACATAAATGAACAACCAAGGCTGGACCTCCTAAAAGACACTCGGTGCTCCTTTTCCATAGAATTCTAAGCTTCACTGCCGAATATAGTGACAGATTCTTCAGTTTCATGATACACTAAAAGTTAAATACTCCCGTAACCCCTCGTCAGTGTATCATCCTGGAGCCGGATATAAAAAAATGCCTTCACAGTGCGCCTGTCCGGAGGCGGTTTGGCATCTAGTCAGTGAATCATCCCGGAGCCGGAATAAAGAGAAAAAAAAACATTATTTGGCGTTAAAGATATGTTGAAACACGGGGAAAACACCTTCATTAAATGATGGAGACAGTCTAAGGTCTAGTACCTATAACTACAATAAAATACAATGACATAAATCACCCAAACGCTTCGTCATAACCAAACTTAAGAAACAAAATACATATCTATAAAAATGAACCGCCCCAAGAAACACCCGCACCAAACATGCCCATTACACTGGCGTTAAATGCTTCGAGCTCTTAATGTCATATGTCAAAATGCACATGAAGGAACAGGCTAGCTAATGAATGAATAATTTTGATGTGATTGTGCACCCACCGCTCACAAATCGGCAATCGGCACTCCCGAAAACCCTGTCAGTGAATCGTCCCGGATCCGGTTGCACTGTGGTAAAAAAAATTGAGTCCACTGCAGAGAAGGTTTTTAGATTTATTAAACGTTATAATATTTTTTTTAAGTAACACCGTAAGCACTGTAACTTTGTTAGTTATTTTTATGCATACTTAATCGTAAGATGTATGGATTATAAAATATATAAGATTTAAAAAAATGGTTAAAAAATTAGAAACAGGTATAAATAATTACAAAATTTTAACAGCGAGTTCGATGTTGAGTTAGATTAACCCCATACTACTACCAACTACGTACTAAACCGGTTCATTACCGCGCTGCGCTGGTTTTGAACCTTATTCCATGGTTATAAAATTCAAACGTATAACGTCAAATGGCATTTCTAGAAATGCCATGGTAATTGAATTATTTAATCTGTCATTATTGCTTAGGTTAACATTACAGATATCGCTATCGCGAACAAGGAAGACGCATACATGGGCGAGAGAGAGATGGTGGCCTCGTTCGGACACCAAGAAACCATTCGATATCTGTACCTATATAACATCCATGAACGAGGACCTCTGTGGAATCGCTGTTTCTAGTCTACATAGACAGTTAATGAAATGTATTTGCTTGTATGTGTTAATGTATTTAAAATTTGGTAGCCTAAGATAAATTGACTGCTCAAAGGAAACAAATTTAGATGGTTGGTACGCGTTACTCAGGATTACGCTGGAACCAAATCTCAGACGTGGCTCAGTGCTAATCGTGTTCTGTACATTGAACTCCTTTTTCCAAAACCTTAAAACCTATTTAGATTCCACCTTTTTGTAGCCAAAGTACACACACAAAAAAATAAATCTCTCTGCAAGGTTCCAAATTCGAAATCCGTTTGAAAATGGCAATCAGACGATTCGAAGTTCGAATTGAATTCGAGTGACCATTTTTTTTTTTATTTCGCCAGGTCCAAACTCGTCTCTTATTCAGCCTGCGTACAGAGAGAGTATTTCATAATCCCCATTGGTTGTGTTTGAGGAATTTCATCAGAGTTCCGTCGACAATCGGATGCTAGGAAAGCGGAATGCAAAAATATGGGTATTGTAAGCTATAGGCGCTATAGCTTCTTAGCTATAGCTTGATTTTTCTTATTTGCGTGGAGAGGCACAGGTTTATACGCGTTTCTATAAAACTTTTTATAAGGTTCACATAAAACCTTCATCCTCAGCTGCGGCGATGGACTAACCCGCTGTCTCGCGTCTCGCAAGATGAAATACGGAATCTCTGGCTAAACGTGGGCTTAAAACTGTGCCCCTGCCACCTTGTATGGAGTATGGGAGTGACGTTATGTTGAATTTGTTTGTTTTTAAAACTCCGCATATAATTATTTTAAAAAATCGTCGACCATGCGAGAGGTCCCGGGTTCGAATCCCGGCTAGGGATACAGGTCTTGAATGTTTATATATGTGTGATGTCGCTGTTTCTGGTTACCATGACACAGGGTATTCTAGTGTGGGGCCAGAAGTAATGTATGTGCCTGTGTGTAGAGGTTTATGTTTAAAAATACAAAAAAGCTAATATTCGGTAGTATATCAATGCCGTCTAACAAAATCATTCAATAAAGAAAGATTCCACAACTGACTTTCATGGAACTAATATAACTGGAACTGCCTTTCGACCGATTCCTGAAAAAAGGAAAAAACTTTATTTGCATACCATGGTTATATTTGGCCTTATATATGTAATTTTAGTTTCACATGACACAACCATTAGAAACGAATTATTTAAAAGTCTGGCCAATCAACTGTTGAGAATTTATAGGCCTCCTCAAGGACACGCCATTAAATTCGGTCCTGCAACCCTCGTCCGTTGTTTTCCTGCTGTCCTTGCTATGTCATCGGACCATCTGGTAGGTGGTCTGCACAGCTCCAATACCTATTGGAGCCGAAGTAGTTTAGTCAGGGCAGCCATTTTGTACGATTTATCCTATTGAATTTCATGATACAAAATGTTACCTGGAAGTATAGATTACATCGTGGGGGAACTAAAATATTTTTTATTTTTTATTGTGTACCTTAATTCTTCGGTACATCTAGGAGTTAAAAAGTCAAATTGTGCATATGGCATCCCCGAGTTCAGCGCAATGACTGTAATTCTCATAGTCAAATACGCAGAAGGAATTTTGAAAACTTGTTCAACTTTGGGAGAAGGGTAGGCGGATAAATGGCGGCTCCATTGAAAATTGTTCTTCGCTGCTGTTATTTGAACGTGTTAATAAATATCTGGTAAACTGAACTTTATATTCACATGTTGCAAAATCTGTTGTTCGATTGAGTTGCCGGAGCATATCAGAAGAATGTCTATGCAATGGCCAACTTTAACTTAAAAAGGATGCATGTTTATTCATGGGGTATTGTGTAGTGCTGAATCAGGACCTAATACAGTCCAAAATAACTGTATGCAAATATAACACATGCATAGTTTCTGTTTGGAACCAAACGCAGTTCGATTATGTGATAGATTTATTAGTTAAGATTCGGAACGCATCGTGTTTGGCTATGATCCTTTGAAATATCACTTGAACAAACGAATAACCCCTTTATTGCAAGCCTGTCGATTTTGCCGAGAAATATTCGCGAGGGCTTTCCAAAATTCAAAATTCAAAAATAGTTTATTTCCATAAGAAACACTTAGGTAACATTTGGAGAATGTCAAATCTTAAACTAACAAATGTATAAGGTACAGGGAAATATAGAACTCAATTTGAATTCCGTCACCTCAATGTTTTAGATGCTGGAGGCAAATCCGGGAGTTTGGGAGAAATCGGTCTTCTAACCGCGAGTTGTGTTCGTTGACAGGCAGTGTCACTTGCCGGTCGCAGAGATGAAATGCCTTGGTGGATAGACGGACAAATAAGGTGCGTTCGGATTTCACCTTAACTAATAAATTGATCACAGAATCGAACTGCTTTTTGTTCCGAACAGTTTCTAACTATTTTATCGTAAGAATATACTTAAATAATCACGGAAAGAGATGTTACTGATGTGTCTTTTTGCAGCAGGTTAAGCCTTACCTACTTTTGTGTTTATGTGTATAGTCCACCAATAAGGAGGACGTTTTGGAACAGTCATCAGTCAGCCTTAGTTCCCACGACACAAGGTATCCGAGTGTGGGGCCAGAATCAATGTATGTGCCTTTATATAAATGTTTATGTTTATCTTATGATTATATACTTGCGTATTTTGCCGTTATTACCACAAGAGAAGCCAAAGTATTAATTGATTGCGAGCCGAGTCACAGATCGCTGAGTGAGTAGGCAGCTCAATACCTTCATCTCGTTCGGAACAGTAATTAATCTATCAACAGAACTTTGTAATGATGTTCCTGTTTCTGTTTTAATTGTTCCAACTGTCCTTTGTTGCTTTGTTTTAATAGTTAATTTATTTGTTTGTCGACGTGCGTAGTGATTTACGCTTCCGGTTATTCAAACGGTACATAATAGAGGCGTTCGCTTTGAATCGAGGACTACGATCGTCTCCTTCTGACCAACAGAATATTCAATGTGCTATCCTGCTCCCTTATTAGTTTACACAACTCTACCAACTTCCTCTGTATGGACTTCCTTTGACGACCTCTGTGGCGCTGTGGTCGTGGCTCTGTCCACCAAGCGAGAGGTCCTGGGTTTGATCTCCGGCTGGGAATAAAGAAAAAGCTATCCCCACGCCTTGGATGTTTATATGTGTGTCGTCGTATTATAGTGTGGGGCCAGAAGCAATGAACGTGCCTGTATGTAAATGTCAAAAAAAAAAGTAAATGTTAACTCTAGCCAAACAAATCATCATTGGGGAAAAATAAAGATTTGTTCTGATTAGTGAAACCAACTTTATTTTTAACCGACTTAAAAAAAGAAGATTCTCAGTTTGACCAGTCTGCTTGTATGTATTTATGATTGTCCGCGATTATCTCGCGTTAGGCTGAATCGATTTTGATGCGGTTTTTATAAAAGTATTTGTTACATTCTGGAGAAGGTTTTGGTCATTTAGAGGTCATTTGGGCCAAAATGTATGGACAGATACATATATATAAATAATAAGGTTGCTTCGAATTGGTTTCATCGGCGTTCCACAAGGTTCCATATTAGGCCCGTTCTTATTTTTAGTATCAATCTGCCTTTTATGGTGGAGAAATTGACTGACATAGTGTTGTAGGCAAACGTAACTTCACTGGTCTTCAAAATTTAAAGAGGGAAAGAAAATGTTGATGTAGTCATCAATGTATTGTCTTTTAACCCGGGATTGGTTTACAGTCAATTAAGTTGTTGTTAACGCTGATAAAACCGATTTTTCTCTTCCGAATGACAGGCGAGTTGAGACCAGTTTAGTGTTAGACATCATCAGGTTAGGATTAGTAAACACACGAATTTTCTTGGAATATCCATTGTTATAAATCTTGGGTATGGCAGAAGAAGCATGAAAGCCGAATAAACGCTGTAGAAATGAGGTCTTTGAGGATTATATGTGGAGTAACATTGAAAGATAGTTTGAAGAATTAAGTTATAAGGGAACGCTGTGGGTTGAAAGAAGATATAGTGACAAGGATAGAGAAAGGCCAGCTTAGATGGTATGGTCACGGTGAAAGGATGAATGAAAGGAGATTGACGAAACAGATTTATACAGCGGGTGTGAAAGTAGCCGTCGGGCGGGGACGCCCAAGAAGGTCCTATAAAGACCAAATCGGCGATTTGTTAGTGAAGGGGCAAATTCGAAGTACCCGTAACCGGCGAGCTTGCATGAAGAGACTTATGAATGTTGAGGAAGCGAGAGATATAAGGATTGTAGCAGGTGGAGGTCTTTGGACTCTGCCTACCTCTCTTCCGGGAAATAGGTGTGAGCATATGTATGTATGTAGAAATCCTTACTTACGCAGCTTGGGAGATTCTACATACTACACCATTTTGTTACATTCTGTATATCACTAGGAGAGGGGTGTTTGGTTGAATTTCCATCGTTCAGATATTTATTTGGGCTAATGGAATGTTAAAATATATTAACATTTTAACCCTTTGAGAGAAATTAGAAACGGTCACTGAACTCGGCTTATACAATCGGGGGATTAATTCACATTTTTTACAACCAATGACCCATGATGACGACCCCTGTCTGACCTCTGGCGATCACGGGGTCGAACCTTGCTGGAGAGGAAGAAGAAACCCCCAGGTCTTTGATGCTTATTTGTAAACTAGCTGATGCCCGCGACATCATCTGCATGTTTCTAGGAGTTATCGTTTACCGAGATAACGTTACCCTCCTTCTGTTGAAGACGGATAAAAAGTAATCTTAATGTTAATTAACTTCATAAACTATCTCTGTGCTTAATTTCATTCAAATCCTTTTGGCCGTTTTAGCGTAATTGAGGCACAAACACACAAACATCCAAACATCTAATCAACGAAATATATCTGCCTATATATAATGCCTATATATATATATATATATATATATATATTCATACCAAAGATATAATCTCATAGATTGATACGAACATCGTTCCGAACAAGATGCACTTAGTAAAAGGCTAGCTAATATTTAATCGCACATCAAAAATACTGATTTGCACAGCAAAAAAGGATTAGCAAAAACACGTTTTATGTTTTAAATAGTTTATGTGTACTTAAGTTTATGTTTTAAATATTTTTGTTGTTCTTGCATGTTCAACCTAACATAAAGAATAAAGGGGCCTTCGCTCACCCCCTTTACCCTTTAGCTAAGCTAGCGCAGTATTTTGCCCTGATATTTGCTGTGAAAATCAGTGTATTTGCTGTGCAAATCAGTATTATTGATGTGCAGTTTAATATTTCCCTACTAAGAAATAATAAAAAGTGCCACCTGCAATGAACTTTTGAGTTTCGGGGCCCTTGAAACATCCTTGCCGGCAAGACATTTTCCCGTTATTAATTTTGAATTTGATTAGCATGGCACGAGGTTCAAATCGCGATGCCTCAAAAAGGACCAGTTCGTTGAGAGATTAAGTCAAAATAACTATAGCTCTTTGCGTTGTTCCACGTGCTAACGAAATGGAACAATCACACCTAACTAAAAACTAGGAAACTAGCAAATCTTCTTATGTTAAACTTCCTTTGTAGCGAATTGCTTCTTTGTCAAATAAACACCATAATCTAGAAGGATTTAGAGCGGATAAAAAGGCCAGATATAATTGGAATCAGGTGCCTGGGCGACATTTTATCTTATAATTTTATAACTTGTTAGCCCGCCTGTTAGCTTAGCTAACTTGTTATTCAACCCGTGTAGGCTAACAGCGCCAAACGTGGTTTACGCTAGGGACACCACATGGCTTACACACTGACCAACTTCACCCACAACATGACGTCCTTTGCTTCTTGGGTTTTCTTAAAGAAATATCTTGTTAGAGATAAGCTTTGCCTTGTAAATATGCTCGGAATTATTATCGCATGTATTTAAATGTGCATTAAATACAAAGAACAATTTAAATGACCACCAAAATATTTTTTTCCTACCCAAAATGGGTAAATGGTCACCAAAAGTTGCAGGAAGTATCGGGGCAAAATACTGCGGTAGCTTAGGTAAAGGGTTAAGGGAGTGAGCAAACCGAAGCCCCCTTTATCCTTCGTGTTACGTTGAACATGTAACAACAACAAAAAATATTTGAAACATAAACTTAAGTACACAAAACACAAACAGAAGTTTGGTGATCATTTATCCAAACACGATTTGGTGATCGGTTACTAATTCTGGCAGTCGTTTTGAATTTATTGGGAGTAAAGTAGTTGCGTTTATGGTGATCGTTTAAACACAAGCCATAAATATATACGAAATGCGAAATATTCGTCTGTGGCCGAACGGTTTAGGCTATCTATCATCAAATATCTTGGGAAGAAGGTCCAAGTACAGGTGGATTGTCCTATAGCATTTCTGACTTTTGACCTTGCCTATCATTTCCGTGGATTTCATAATTTCTTCCCTCGCTTTTAATGTTTATAATGTAAAGCAATTTTCTCAGGTAAGAGAAATTATCGCCATAATGTACTCGTAACAACTGACTATCAGATGTTCTTTGGCACAACCTAGATAGCATTGTTCTGCTGATAGATAATGTAACTAAGTATTTTCTGCGCGTGGCGTAACCACGTTAAAATGCTTCATCGCGATGAGCCAATCCGCCAGATCCGTTCGGGGATCTATAGCAGATGTGCTGGGTATTCACCAGACCCAGGGTTCTGATTGTTTGCCACGTGAACGTTCCCCTGGGCTTCGCGTGTCTTGTTACAATTTGTCCTGTTTATTGGGGCGAAAAATTGAGTATTATTGTTTTTGTTCGGGCGGCTACAGTGTTTCTGTTTCACGAAGTGCACACACTAAAATATATTTTTTACGAGAACTATCACTAATGCCGCACTTTCAACTCAGATTTATCGCAAAACATTAACGTTAACGTAATTAATATCTTTACATAAACATACTTTTGCTTGTGATAGATAATTTACTTTGTCGATTGACACTGATTTTGTCTCTGGCAGCAAAAAAACGTTTGTTTTTTCAAAATGGCGGAACTTAGGTGGTTTACCTGAGTGTCAATGTTATGCAAAGGATAGTTATTAAGTTTTGACTCGCCTTACATGGCTCACCCGCTTTTGTGAGACGGTAACAATGTACCGCCTTTGATAGACATATACATCATTTATTAATAATATTCGTTACAGTCGTACAAGGAAAAATAAATGATGTATGAAATCTTAGTGAAGGATAATTGATTGATGATGAATACAGGATTCATAAAATTATTAAAATCTCTTAATCATCTTGTAACATAATTGATTAACTTCAATTCATTAAATTGTAAACTGAACAAATATATTAAAATGAATAAATTCCTCTATATATACTGGGTGGAATCATATATCAAAAACCGTAGCCAAATAATAGCGCTGAAAGGGCACTTATCGTCTCCAGCTGGAATCCCCTCTGGTATTCCGCAAGGATCTCTACTAGGGCCTTTATTCTTCATAATTTTTATCAATGACCTGGTGATAAAATTCAATAGTCCTTGCTTGTTATACGCTGACGACCTCAAAGTCTTTACACGTGTCCGTACACAACGCGACTGCACAACCCTTCAGGAAGACTTGAACACACTGCCCCACTGGTGCGCAGACAACCGCATGTTTTTGGCTGCTGACAAGTGCTTCGTAATTACGATGACCCGTAACCACAATCTTGTCCGGTCCGATTATACCATAGGGGATGTAACGCTGCAAAGAAAACACGAAGCCCGTGACTTAGGCGTTATTTTCGACGACAAACTAAGTCTTAATCAACACTGCTCAGCCCTAGTAAAAAAATGTAACCAACTTCTTGGATTCATTTCAAGAGTAACTAAGTCCTTTAAGAAATCAGAGAGTCTCATTCTGTTGTATAATGCCCTTGTCCGCTCCAGATTGGAATATGCGTCTGTCATTTGGTCACCATTTTACAAAACCCACATCGATCATGTTGAGTCAGTCCAGAAGCGCTTCCTACGCATGCTCTGCGCGCGTCTCGGTCTTCGTCGCGCGGTCAAGTCTTACGATAAAAGATGCGAACGTTTCTCACTGGAATCCTTAGAGTCGCGTCGTAGACTCCAGGATCTGATCCATCTTCATAAAATAATAAATGGAGCAATAGTAACTTCTACTCTCTCAGAAATCAACTTTCAAGTACCAAGCAGGTCAGTCAGAATACCGCGTCCTTTCTTCATCCCAACATGCAGGTCGAACATCAGCGCCAATAACCCCATGCTTCGAATGTGTCGTCGCTACAATGAAGTTGTGGCCACCGAAGATGATGTTCCTGACATCTACCACGTCTCGTTGCCTTGCTTTAAATATAAAATGCGCAAAATCCTTAAGCAGGTATGATAAATCATTGATTGTACCAGATATCGATCATCATTTATTTATGCTTTTAAATTGTTTTTTATTTAGTTTTTTTAGTTCGATTTCATCTCTTAAGTGTAGAAAAATAAATTAAGTTTTTCCAATAGTTAAGTAGGTAATCTTTCCATTGTATGTAGTTTTTGTTTAGTTAGTTCTAGATTTACCTTACACCATGCTGTGTACACATACTTTTGGCGCTGGAGACAGCCCCTTTTGTACTTGTTTTGTTGCTGTAATTTGATGTATTATCTCTAGTGCTGTTTTGTGTACCTAATATAATAAATAAATAATAAATAAATATAATGTAACATTTAAAGGAATGTCAAACAGATACTAGTTCTAATAATGGTATCATGGTTTTGATAAAAAACGGTCAGTCATTTTGTTTCGGAAATTCATCGTAGCTAGGGTTTTCTCGGTAAGACATCCTTTCAACCTTAGTTTAAAGGTGGGCATGTCACCGTAAGATAATCAAAACCGTTAGTTGATAAACTAACGTTTTTTTCTGTCGTTAGTTGGTCAACTTTCGACAGATAGTAAACTGTACCGTACTGCTTACTATATGACGCGTAAGTTGATAAACTAACGGTTAAAACCGTTAATTAGTAAACTGGTTTAAACTTGAATTTTAAACGAAATACCAGGGCAAACACTGCGGTAGCTTAGGTGAAGACTAGAGGGGGCGAGCGCTGCGAAGCCCCCGAATTGTCTTCGTGTTAGGTTGACATGTTATTAATAATAATACCTTGGACACCATTTACACACATTGATCTAGCCCCAAACTAGGATCCCCTGTATCTTGGGTACTAGACAACGATACACATACTTATATAGACATATATTATACTTAGATAGATAAACAACCATGACTAGGGTACAAACATTCGTTCTCATCAACCAAATATTTGCCCCCACCGGGACTCGAACCCGGGACCCTTGGTTTCGTAGGCAGCGTCACTGCCGACTCGGCCATTCGGGTCGTCAACATGTAAGAACAAAAGAAAGGTAAATTCTAAACCCTGTCGACCTGGTTTAATATCTGCCGATAGTTGATCAACTACTGCGTTAGTTTATCAACTAACGGTTTTGACTATCTTACGGTGACAGGCATACTCGGTGCACCAGTGATAGCTTCAGGTAACTTGTTGTAAGCTACCAAACCCATAATAGGCATTATCTTGCTTCTTTTAGCAAGCTTGTGCATTATTGTAGCCAGCTTGTTGGAGCTGCATGTCTCATATTGATGCCATGCTCCAAGTCTTCTGAATTGGTTTATATTCTCACGCACATATATGGCCACTTGGAAAATGAGAAGGGTAGGTAGTGTGAGAATACGTACATGTTTGAAGTGTGGTCTCGCAGATACGTCGGGAGGTACTCGGTGGGATTAAAGATTTTGTTATGTCGCTGCCCGAGATTTAGGGGTTAGTGAATAAGAGGCGTTGTGTCGTTATATGTTTAGTGCAAATCAGGTTCTGTATAATACAACTTTCATACTAATAAAATGATAATTATAATGTTTTTCTTCATACAATTTTACAGCACAATAAAAGACGTAATTATAAAATCTTGACAGCCAGACTGCGGTAAACCAAAAAGCATAAAACAAACTTAATGTAATTATTGAGATTCGATAAAATTACTACTGAACGATGTTTAATTTAATTTAATTGCACTTTTGCGGCTTCGCACATTAGTCACACCATGCGGGCGGCTGGAGCTGCGGCTGAGCTGGCGGAAGTGCGGAAGAGGGACAAGTATTCGGGCCTCTCAAATTATTTATTCGTTGCTCTTGCGGTGGCGGTTACTGGGTGTTGGTGCTCGGAGGCCAAAACCTTTTTTAGGGAAGTGGGGCGCCGCTTACAAGAGAGAGGTCTTGATCCTCGCTCCAGTTCATTTCTGGTGCAAAGGTTAGCCATAGCTATTCAGCGCGGCAATGCGGCTAGTGTTTTGGGCACATTAGCACCTGGAGTGGCGCGGGGCGGGTTATTAGATACTTAGTTTTTAATTTGACTTAGGTGGGACATTTTAGTTCATAATTTCTAGTGTTAATTGTATGGCTATTTGAAAGATATTTGCTATTTAATTGTAATTTTTATTTAATAAATCCAAAAATTTAACTTCTAGCGGAACCTACTCTATTTGGTTTAATGGGTCCCACGTGCATTAACATTTAATATTTTTTTATTTAGTTTTATGTACCTAATGACACTCGAGCCATCAATACGAATCTAATGACGTACCATTTATCAAAATCGGTTGAGCCATTCAGTGGTTTCGAGGAAACAGACGAACAGACATAGATACATACATTTATACTCACTGGTCAAACACATAACCCTTCTCTTTTTCGTTTCGCTGCAGTCAGGTCAAAAAAACAACACAAGAACTGCGCACACATAATCTTTTATGCGTTTGGATGGGGTCTAATGAAATAATGTCAGGTTTATGAGTTTAGTTGAAGACAGGGTCGACGACAAAGGATTATGTAAAGTTGTTTGGTTAATAATAAAAACTTATGACTGTAAATCCAGTTTTTGCTGGTTTTGCCTGAACGAATTACTGAATAGCGAGAAAAATGCGCGACTAGAAATCAAAAAACAGCAATTTTAGCATAAAATACAAAACAAGCGTTGGATTTTATTGTTCTTGCATGTTCAACCTACCTGACCCATACTTGTCCAGACAGTATTTTGAGCCAATAAGCGGTGGCTAAAGCATTCAGTTAATTAGTCGCGCAAATCAGTAATTTTGTCACGCAATTCAGTATTTTTCCGTTCATTTCAGGACATTCCACCGTTCAAGGTCATTGTATTATTTCCTAAGTTGTTTTCTTTGTTCTTATCATAAACATAATTGTGTATCGATAATCATAGGGAAAATATTCAGAATAATGAGTACAATCATTCCTTAACGTAACAATAAACTAAACTAAACTAAAACTAAACTTAAGTAATAATAAACAAAAATAAAAGTAAAATCGTAAGTAAACATAAATATTAAAATAAACAAAGGAGGTTTAAAATAAGATACGTTTTAAAACACATTCTAATCACCCTATGTAAGGAGCTGGGTCTGGTATTCCTTAATACAGATTATTACATAATCTAGCTAGGATACCAGCTGGTCTCACATACTAAATGTACTAAAAGGTCTACTATGTATTTGTTTGATTTTGTTTGTTTACTGTACATTTCTTTTTGAAATAAAATATATTTGATATTTAATATTTTAACGGTTTCTAAATAATTCCACAATTTGAAAAGTTAAAAAACCGACTCCAAGTTCAAGCCATACCTATTTCTTCCGCCCCGGCCAGGCTGCCTACACTTTTGCTAAAGGGAACCATAAAGCAAAACGTCATCTTTGTATATAATTTTTGTTTTTGTTCATTTCTTCATAAATATAAATATTTAAAAATAAAAAAAAATCGGGACCACCTCTAATTATGACCTACCAATCAATATACATATATGAATAAATAAAATAATATGAAAAAAAAACTACAAAAAAAATAATATATATAATAGTCATCAAAATCGATTCATAATTAACGAAATAATCGCGTTACAAACTTACAAAAAAACAGTCGAATTGAGAAACGCCTCCAGTAGTAATAAATCAACGTGTTAAATTACCCTTCATATTACTCGTAGAAGTTTCTAACATTAGAAGTGGTTATATCGAGCATTTCTAACCTACGTGGTTTTTGTGGGTACTATTAACCCCTGCCAAACGTCGAAATTCGAGGGAAAACGAAGGTCGCAGATGACGAGATTGAAGTGAAGATGGGCGGGACGCTTGGCTAGACGGGAAGACGGATGGTGGACCAAAGCAGTCACAGAGTGGTGGCCACGGGGAGCGACAAGGCCACTGGGCAGACCACCAGCCCGATGGTCCGACGATATCATCAAGTCGTCGGGATCCCACTGGGTGCGATTGGCACAGGACCGGGGAGATTGGCGCTTTAGAGAAAGGGGCCTATGCCCAGCAGTGGGTCGATGTGGGCTGAATATGATGATGATGATGATTAACCCTCTCAATAGCCATAAAAAATGGTTATAATAATAATAATAATAATAATAATAATAATAATAATAATAATAATAATAATAATAATAATAATAATAATAATAAACTTTATTCAAGACAGTGGGTGTACAATAATTTATAACAAATTATAGGCATATGGCAGGTGTCTGCTTCCATAGCTAGGCTAAAAATTAACCTGTGTTTATGGCACGCAGGCCCGTTCCTCTTCCGAGGTTAATAAGGAAAGGAAATGGTTACAAAACAATTTGAAATTTTAAATAGGGTAAAATAAAGCTTAAACTAACATGCAAATATGGATAACGTGTGTGTGTGTGTGTGTGGTGTGATGTGGGTGTGTTTGTGAGGGTGTGTGTGTGTGTGTGTGTGTGTGTGGTGTGTGTGTGTTTACAGTGTGTGTCTTCTGAAGGTGTATTACGCAGGTAAATGGGAATTTCTATACCCTTGAATTACCAAAAAGGGTGAGAGAAGATTCTCGGTTTCATCATAGGAAAGCGATTTTAGGTAATCAGTCAATTTTAGATTGCATTCATGGTATGATATGTGATGAATGGGTAAGATTTTGTTAATTTTGTTGTAAAGATAGGGACCCAGGTAGGCATTATGACGTTTAGTGAAGGTAAGCTTTGGGAAGGGGATATGACAGATTCTATCCTTACGACGTTTCGAGATCGGGTCGTAAGGTGTAATGTGGTGTTGAAGAAGGTTAGTCTTTAATATAAAAAGTTTACGGACCGTGAGAACGTCACATAGTTTATAGAGCTCGGCTGTGGGGAAGTGAATTGGACGTTTTGTTGCTACTTTAAGTACACCTCGTTGTGCAATTTCAAGGGATTGCAGAAAGGTTTTAGCTGCTCCACCCCAGCAGGGGATACAATATGTGAGAATGGACTGAACTAGGGCGTGATATGTCATTTTAATAATGTGGGAAGAAGCAACATTTCTGATTGATTTGAAAACATACATAAGTTTACGTAGCCTAGAAGTGAGAGTTTCAATGTGAGTTTTGAAGGTTAAATGTTTATCCAGGACAATGCCTAGATATTTTATGGTGTCGGTTTGAGCAATATAGGGACATACACAATTTGGACGGTTGGAAGGAAGATGACAGAGATGTGCTTTAATGATTAAATTTGTTCTTGGTTGGTTTACTGAGGTAACAGAAAAGGGTATGAATTTAGTTTTGGAGGTATTGAGAGTTAAGGAGTTAACTAAAAGCCAGTTATGTATGCTGTTAAAGCCCGTCTGGGCTATGATTTGTAGATCAGTCCAGGTATTGGCATCAAATAGGAGTACAGTGTCATCGGCATAAGTAATAATGGAACCGTTTGTGAGGGATATGTTACATAGGTCGTTGATAAAGACAAGAAAAAGGATCGGTCCTAGGATACTACCTTGAGGAACACCATAGGATATCTCTAGCTCATCACTAAGACATTCGCCTATTTTTACAGTCTGTAATCTCTCTGTAAGGTAGGAACGGAAAAGATCAAGTTGGGTGTCTCTGACTCCTATTGAGGAGAGCTTGTTGAGAAGAGCGGGGATAGGAACAGTATCAAAGGCCTTTGCCAAATCTAGAAATATAGCTAGTGTTTTTTTATTATTATTTAAATGATTGACTATTGTATTTGTTAATCGGAGAACAGCATCTGTAGTGGAGATGTGGCGACGAAAGCCAAATTGATGTGGGGAAATTAAGTTTTTATTTTCAAGATAGGGCAGAAATCTCCAATTTATCAGGCGTTCCAGAATTTTGGAAAGAGACGGAAGAACTGCTATTGGACCTTAGTTGTTAGGGGAGGACCTATCTCCGCTCTTGAAGATTGGATGGATGATAGCCTTTTTAAGAGCACTGGGAAAAACGCCATGTTCAAAGCAGAGATTGAAAATATGGCTGAGAATAGGAGCCAGTTGGTTTGAGTACCGTTTGAGGATTACAGACGAGATACCGTCCCAGCCGGTGGCAGCGTGTGGTTTTAAAGTCCGGATTGAGGTTATTATTTCATCTGGGTCGGTGTGGATGAGAGCAAAAGAGGAGGTTGTTGATGGATGAGATTGTGTTTGAGATATTCGCGCAGATTGGGAATTTTTAATTAAATCGTCCGCTAGGTTCTTTCCTATATTTACAAAAAAACTATTAACATTGTTACAGGAGACTTTCGGCGGTAAGGATGATAAAATTAACTGAGAGGGTATTGATTTGGGTTTAGTAGTATTTGATATTTTTTTAACAGTATTCCAAATAAGTTTTGAGTTTTTTCCAGCTTTTTGAAGTTCTGAGGATTCGAATTGTCTCTTAAGTTTCTTTAGTAATTTTGTACAAAAGTTTCGGTATCTTATATACGTTGTTTTGAAGACTTCATTATTCGGGTTTGTTTTTGATTGTCTGTGTAATCTATCACGATTACGGATACAACGTAGTAAACCGGGGGTAATCCAGGGTTTTTTAATTGTGTGCTTTCTGGGAATGTTTTTGGTGGTGGTATTTGTAGTTATGATATTAGATAGGGTGGATATTAGAACGTTTGTGGCGGTTTCGGGATCTAACATGGAAAATATAGGGGTAAGATCCGACTTTTCAAAATCTTTGTCTAAGTTATTGTAATTTATTGTTTAAGATAAAGTGGGTGATAAGTTTCTGGTGGGTTTTAGGTCCAAGGTAAATAAAATTGGACAGTGATCGGTTGGATTGGTATCAAGGATTATGGTTTGTGTAGGTAGACGTGATCTCAGTATAATGTGATCAAGACAGCTATTTTCTCGGGTGGGTAGGTCGTGTGCTGGGAGAAGACCGTGGTAGGCTAGTCGGTTTAAATAATTATGCGAGCTGGCATCGAGCGCCGCGGGTGTTATGTCTACATTTATATCGCCGGCAAGGATAACAGATCTAAAGTTGGACAGAGATGAGATTATTTTGTCGAGAGCATTAAGAAAATTGTCTATGTTAATAGCAGAGGGTGAACGATAAATACAAATAATCGCTGAGTCGGTTCCTATTTTTATTAATAGTCCAGAAGCCGTTCCACACAGATTTAGTTCTTCGGACGTATGGGGAAGGTTGGATTTTAAGTACACAACTACACTGTCGTTTTGATTAAGGTGTGTATTTGTTTGAACAGTAGTATAGTTATCGAGCGTGGGAATTATACTGTTTGATAAGCAGGATAGCCAACATTCAGTAAAAACCAGAATGTCACAGCTGATGTTTAACCTAGATTGGAGTGTTAAGAAGTTGGAAAAGTTACAGTTTATAGATCGTATATTAAGAGACAATAGCTTTAGGTTATTGTTATTAATAGGTATAACGGAGTGCGCTAATTCTGGTGTACATTGGTGCACGGTTGATAAATTGAATTGGTCCAGGTTGTGAAAGAAATCTGTTTGTTTATTAGCCATTTGAAAGGTAAGCATCTAAGACATGGTATTGTTTGGAAAGGTTGTATTTAGTGCTGTTGGGGATTTTGGGGAATTAAAGTTTCTAGAAAAATAACAAGTAATTGGGTTAAGAAAAGGTAAGTATTGCGGGGGAGTGAAAAAATAACAAATAAATAGGGGTTGCCTATTGTACAGGCTGGATTTAAATGCGTATACATTAGTGTTTGTGTGTTGTATTTGTTTTGGTAGGTGTGTGTTTGTATGAGGAGTTTGTATAATGGTGTGGTGAACTTAAAATTAGGGATGAAGTGTGAATTTATACAATTAGCAATGAGAAAAAATCCAATAATGGAGATATTTAAATTACGATGTAGCTTAAATAGTCATTCCGTATTTAGGTTAGTTAGCGAGTTTAGGTGTGTTTCACTTTTGATCTGAAAATACGGGGTGTCTATGTTTTCTTTAACAAATATTCTGTCATTTGTGGTCCAGCAGAAGTTGTAGTGGCTTTGTTTGATGAAGTTGCGGGTTAGGTAAAACAGCCGTTTTGATGCAGTGGTCAGAAGTTCATCAACGAAGATCGGTGAAGCTGTTTCGGTGAAGCCAAGATGAGTGCTGTTCAGTTTAAATTCTTTTTCTTTATTTTTGTTAATTTTTTTGGCCATGGCAAGGTACTGTGACTTAACCAGTGTGTTTGAAAATTCTACTGTGAGGGTTGAGGTTTTCTGTTCCTTTTTGGAGGGTCCTCTCGTCACGTCTCGAATATCGCTAGAGGAGTAGTGCAGATTCAAGGTTTTGGATAGTTGGGAAATTGTTTCGTACAGCATTGCCTTGGTTTCCTTACTTCTTTTTGGTACGGCTCGAATTTCGATGGAGGTTTTTGTGTTGTGTCGTTCAAAAGAAGTTATTTTCTCTTGGATTGTGGTCAGTTCAGCGGCCATAAATTTGCGGTCAGCTTCCAGGTTAGATATTTGGGCATCGATTGTAGAAATTTGGTCAGATAAGAAAGACATAGTTTTTTGGATTTCTGTGTTAGTCGTCTCAATGTTAGAAAAAGCCAAATTGTCATGGCGGCCAGCCATTACCGTTTTTTTTTCTCATATACTCATTTATGCGACCAATCAAGTGTGAGATACCAGAGAGAAGGTACGTTTATCCTCTATTTCCGGTCAGTATTGCCAGTAATAAAAAAGAATAGTGGGTAATAGTAATTATTTTATAACAATAAATATAAATATTATTCAAAGTCCATACTAGGTGTTCATGCGCGAGTGGACAGGTCTTTCTACCATAATTGGTTTTAAGTAATAAAAACAAAGAAGTATCTAACTAAGTGACTTGTTCGTTCCCACATAAAGTATTCGGTATACTTCATGTGGGATACCTCCTCTCCTTCAATATATATATATATATATATATATATATATATATATATATATATAAATATATATCAGCGTGACCACTCAAGCAGAGTGACCCAAATGGCCGTCCTTTTTTTGGTCAGAATTATTCCTCGCTGGTAGACGAAGATACGGAAACGATTGCATACATAGGACCACTACCACAGAAAAAGGAGTAGTGCCTAGCAGCCACAACAAGTGGAATCGCTATAAAAACAAATAACCTGACTGCATTTTCTTTTAATACCACATACAAACTTATGAATGCACCTGGTTAC
This sequence comes from Argyresthia goedartella, assembly GCA_949825045.1. Lineage (NCBI taxonomy): Eukaryota > Metazoa > Arthropoda > Insecta > Lepidoptera > Argyresthiidae > Argyresthia > Argyresthia goedartella. Next base: position 6,979,256 of record OX463831.1, on the reverse strand, counting down.
GTACAAGTTGTATGAAAAGGCTGCATCGATTGCTTGACCTATTGACTTTTTACTAAAATTCTATAACGTATGTTACTCTCACGACTGAGACGAATCTAACGACACCTTGTTTAATATATATTTTGTAATTTCGTAATTTCTTTATTGTACTAAACAAAACAGACATACAGATAACTTATGATAGAAAAAACATGTACAAAGGCGAGCTTATCTCTAAAAAGAGATTTCTTCCAGCAAACCATGTTGGATAGGAGACGGAGATGATAGGTATGGGAAAGAATTGCGCGTACAATTAAGACTATATTCTAATATAATACATATTACACATACATAAAACCCTATTGATAAGAAATATAGACTACATACACAGTTACATAAATACAGCATATCAATAAATATCTTACAAATATACTAATACTAATACATTATATAGCTAAATAGAAAGTGAAAGATAGTGCTTCTTTAGTCGGTTCTTAAAGATATTCAGTGATGGACTGTCCCTGATGGTGCAGGGAAGTTCATTCCACAGCCGTATAGCGCGGATTCTAAACCCGTGCTCGAAGGTTGCAGTGGAGCGTTGTGGGGCTTTAAGCATAGTAGCCATGTGAGTTCTCCGAGGCCTGCATGAAGAAAGAAATTCGAAGCGATCACGCAGGAAGTTAGGGTACCGAGGGTTCCACAAAATATTGTAGAGCAGGCATAGGATATGAGAGTCCCGTCGAAGACGAATCGGAAGCCAATTCAACTCCCTGCGATGTTGAGAAACGTGATCATATTTTCGCAGTCCGAAGATGAACCGAATCCCGAGGTTTTGAAGTCGTTCGAGTTTGTTCAGTTGCTCTTCATTTGCGCTTACCCAGCAAACATCAGCATAGTCAATGAGGGGAAGTAAAAGAGACTGGGCGAGAATAATTTTGGTCTGACGAGGAAGAAAGTTCTGAAGTCTCCTGAGAGAGTGAAAGGTAGCGTAAACTCGCCTGCTGACCTCGCTGATATGCGTTGACCAGTTTAACTGGTTATCGAAAACAACACCCAGGTTTTTCGCTGTGTCGCTATACATGATTACGGTACCGTTATAAGATACAGGAGGGACAGACTGTTGCTTCAACAAACATAGTGAGTGTCTGGTACCTATAATCATGGCCTGGGACTTGTTTGGGTTAACCAGTAGCCCAAATGACGAGGCCCATCCTCTAATACCCTCTAAGTCAGCGTTTAACGCCTCCACAGCGGAGTTTACATCCTCGGGAGAGAAGTGGCGATAGATTTGTAAGTCATCCGCGTAAAGATGATAAGAAGATGAGAGGGCATCGGAGATGGAGTTAATAAATATAGAAAATAGAAGAGGAGAGAGAATGCCACCTTGGGGGACACCGGAGGTGAGGTCACACCAATCCGTGCAAGTCGTCTCCGATTTGATACGCTGTTTACGGTCACGAAGGTATGAGTCGAACCAGCTGATAGAATGGGAAGAGAGATTAAGAGATTTGAGAAGTTCAACGAGAATGTCAAAGTCAACACAGTTAAAGGCACTGCTGAAGTCGAGCAGGGTAAGCAACGAAAGCTGCTTCTGATCCATGGCAACCTGAATATCATCCGTCACTTTAAGTAGAGCCGTAACTGTGCTGTGACCCGGTCTGAAGCCTGATTGAAAAGGATTTAATAGGTTGTTAGAGGATAGATATTGGGAGAACTGGGTATGGACAATGGATTCGAGGACTTTTGATAGGATCGGCAAGATGGAAATCGGGCGATATTCTTTGAAGCAGGTGGGATTGGATGATTTAGGGAGAGGGATAACTAGTGCATGTTTCCAAGCAGTAGGGAAGGAGCAGTTTGAAAGGGAAAAATTTTAAATGTGCGTTATGGGCGGAAGCAGGTCATCTAGGATAGTGAAGATCATTTTTAGGCAGATGTTGTCATGTCCGACTGCTTTGGAGCTAATCGCCAACAATGCCCTTTTAACTGTGTCAACTCCGACATATCTCATGTTGAAGGGAGTGGTGTTGGGAAGTGACCTAGAACGCAGGCTCCGAAGAGTGGCTTGCTTGACGGTAGAGTCCATCACAACGGGCGGTGCGGAGAGAAATTGATTAAGAGCGTTGAGATCGACATTACCTGAATGCGTGTCCTGGGCCTGGGACTTGCCAATACCAAGTGTCCTGAGAAATTTCCACACCTGAGCAGGAGTGTACCTTTCGATACACTCAAAGATGTGGCGGCGTTTGGCGTCGCGACAGAGACGATTGCAACGATTTCGAAGCGATTTGTAGGTGAGAAAATTGTCATCTGTCGGATCCTTTTTGTACCTGCACTTAGCCCGATCTCTCTTGGTCATAAGTCGCTTGATATCATCGTTTAGCCAGGGAGCAGGCAGGTGCTTCACTCTAACTTTTTTAATGGGAGCATGTTTGTCATAAAGTCCCAGGACAATTGTATTGAAGCTGTGAATTTTGTCATCAACGCTCTCGCTCAAGATGACAGGGGACCAATCGACCAGTGAAACATCAGACTTGAGGGAATCCAGGTTGATGGCTTTGAAGCTGCGAGTTTCAATAAATTTGGTTCTGCACTTAGGGGACCTAATTTTATATGAGACGTAAATGAGGTCGTGAAAAGAAAAAGGTGAGTTAAGTTGACCATGAGTGGCCACCTTATCCAGGTTGGAAATGATTATGATGTCAAGAAGAGAGGGCGAGCAATGTGGCTGGGAATGGGTGGCCGCAAGCGGCAAAATGTGCAGATTGTATGAATCTACTATTGACCTAAGCTTGGCTGAACGAGAATCATTTTTGAGGAGACAAGTGTTGAAATCCCCAAGAATGAGAGTGTCATCGTAAAGTGGGGTCAAATCATTAAGAATAGATTCAAAGGTGTCGAAATAATCAACACGGAGAGAGGGGCTATAAACAACACCAAGAAGCACCTTATTGTGATAAAGAAGAATTTCGAGGAAGAGATATTCGGCAGACTCGGAGTACTGGCTAGGGGATGCGCTGATCACCTTGCACGGAATATCCGCACGCAGGTAAACAGCAACACCTCCATCCGCTTTCCCGACTCTGTCATTCCTGTAGAGCCTGAAGCCTGGAAGAGAGTACATAGATGAGGAGAGTGAAGGCTTCAGGAATGACTCGGAGACAAGGATAGCGTCCACATGTTGGTCACTAAAAGCCTCGATAAGATCGGTGTAGCTCGTGTGAATGCTCTGAGCATTGATGTGCACAATGTTCAGATTCTTCCCAGACCCACCAAAGACAGTTCTGAGTTTGCCAGAAAGTGGTTCTTCCACACTGGAAATGTCACTTTCTGCACTTACAAATTCATCGCTAGACGCACACGACAAGAAGCTATCGTTATTGAGATTCATAATATGTAGATAAAATAATATACTATAATATAATATAAATATATAACTAGGTATAGGAATATACCTAGCAGAAAATATATAATTATTAAGGAATCAAAAGAAAAAAAAAAGACTAATATAAACCAATGGGGTGACCTAAACCCTCACCAGGCATGGATTGTTGTAAGAAATCAGAAAACCTACTATTACATTGTAAATAAACATCACACACACACACACACACACTTTACACAATAAGAAAGCAATAAACTATAGCGCTAACAATAGAATAAAATCCACAGCAAAAAGATAAGCGCAAGAGGGACCCCGACTTCAAAAGCCGCACAATGGCACTTAAAAAAAAAAAAAAAAAACTATCATACTGTGTCAATATGCAAGGCTGTATATATATACATAGTCAGGTCATAAGTTCTGTCACATGTGCAATATGAAATAATTTAGACATGTTTATTATTTATGTAAACATTTATATAGCAAAATTAACTTAATAAAACATAGATTCTTATGGTAATAAAGTTTATTCAAAATGACCCCCGCGATTTTGAATACAGGCCTTTATTCTGCGCGGCCAGTCGTCTATCGCAGCACGAACGAGGTCCATGTCAATATCGGCGGCTGCCTTAATCAAGGATGCCTTGAGTGACTCCAAATCAGGATGAGGCTTTGAGCAGGCCTTTTCCTCCAAGTGTTGCCATATCTTGTAATCTAACGGACTCAAATCTGGACTGGAGGAGGGCCAGTTTTCGTGCCGGATGAAGTCGATTTCACGCGCCGCCATCCAGTCTTGTGTGCTTTTCGCTCTATGAGCTGGCGCAGAATCTTGTTGGAATACCCAGTGCCTGTTATTAAACATGGTATGAGAAACAGGTTCCACAAGGTTCTTGAGGACTGTATTTTGATACACAACTGCATTCGTTTTTACGCCTTTCTCACAAAAATGTACCTCAGTTAAGCCTCAATAAGAGACTCCCAACCAAACCATGAGCGAGGATGGAAAATGACCTCGTTGGACACGCGGAATACGGTTGCTCGCTTCTTCACTGCTGTGTGCGTACACCTTATCATTTTGTTGGTTGTAGCTCTCTTCCACGGTGAAAATTTTTTCATCGGAAAAAAGAATTTCCCGATGCTTTTTTCCCGCGTACCGCTTCAACAAAGCGCGGCATCTCTTCAGTCTCAGGTCCATTAAACGAGCGTCCAAACGATGTCCTGTTTTTCTTCGATATGCCCTAAGCCCTAAGTCTTCATTTAACACCCTTTTCACCGTGGTCCTGCTTAACCCCATCTGAAGGGCCAACAGTTTCTGCTTACGTATGGGATTTCTTTGAATTCGCGCCTTCACAGCTTTTATTACTGCTGGAGTCCTAACAGAGCGAGGGCGACCACTTCTTGACCTGTCATCTACACTAGAGTCTTCATTATATAGTTTTATGGTACGATAAACGAATCTTTTGGTTAAATTCAATTTTTTCAGTAAGTCGAAAATCTGAATTGGCGCGTAACCGCAACGATGCAACGCAATAACTGCGACACGGTCTTCTTTAAGTGTCCACTCCATATTTAAAAATGAGGAAAATTCTAAAAAGTACACATTTTTATTTTCATGAAAAATTCGAAATTCGAATTCAATAAACATTTTTCTGGCCAGCGTTCTAAATTCAAACGTTTTTATTGTGTGACAGAACTTATGACCTGACTGTGTATATATATTTAGGTAGATTATAAGTAGTCGTGTAGTATTAGTATTTACCGCATTAGGTCTAAGCCTGTAATGGTAGATATTTATGATAAATAAATAAATAAAAAAAAATATAAAATAATAATTAAAATATGTCATGCCGTTTGGACTGTAGAGCGTGCTAACGAAATGTTTACACATACATACATACATAAGCTCGAAGACATTACCCTCTTTCTTGTGCTGTCGGGTAATAACATTGACAAATATATTATTATAAATTTACTAGCTTACCCGGTGAACTATGCACCTACCTATGTATAAAAATAAAGATAAAGATATTTATTGTTTGATGAAACATAGGTATGGTGGATGTTAATAAAATGTTGGCATATGTATCTCTATGATCTGCCGTAAGGCGTTCAAACATTGGTGCTTAATTGTATAAAATTAACAATAACATTAAAATTATATATACAGATTATACACGCATGCACACATATAAGAGGACACACAATAATTATTGTCATTAAATTTATAAAATGTCGGTAAGAAAATCATTTATTGAATAATATGCCTTGTTAATTAGAATTTTTTTAAGATTATATTTATACACATTTATATTGTTATTTGACCTCAATGTTAACGGTAGTTTGTTATATATTCTGGTGGCCATACCGAATATACTTTTATCGTAGTATGCTGTCTATCGCGGGTCAGCACTCAGTTTGTCCTGGTTGCGTTTGCTCTTCATATGATTAAAGAGATGCATATTGCACTTCACAAATACTGCTGTTTCAAATATATATAATGATGGGACTGTTAGTATTTCAAGACTAATGAAGTGGCCTCTGCAACTATCTGTACAAATTAGTTTACATATTGCACGTACACATTTCTTTTGGGCTCTAAATATTATATCTTTTTTTGTGGCATTTCCCCAGAACATTATTCCGTACCTTAATGATGACTCTACAAATCCATGATATGCTATTATAACAGCATCTTTATTTACTTGTTTAGATAGCATGTATAGAGCATATGAGAATTGACTCAGTTTACTACTCAAGACATCAATGTGTGTACTCCATGACATGTTGTTGTCAATGTGCAGTCCTAAGAATTTTGTGGTCTCAGTATCTTCTATTTGTTTACCCTCATAGTTAATGTTTAATGTCAATGGATTTTTATGTCCATTAGAAAATTTCATCAGTTTTGTTTTATTAATATTTATTAAAAGATTATTATTATTAAGCCATTCTATTAAATTTATTAGGGAATTATTAATGTCTGATTCATATGTATTTAGATTGTGTCCTATAAATGTTACGGTGCTGTCATCCGCGAAAAGATCTATCGGATGATTAACACATTTTGGGATGTCATTAATGTATACTAGGAACAACAGTGGGCCCAAAACACTCCCTTGCGGTACTCCACATTTTATGTCCCTAGAGTCAGATGAACATGTCATTTCCATTTGTGATTTTGTGCATATTTGAGCAATTTGGGTTAATTGTTTCCTAGTACTTAAGTAGGATTTAATCAGGTCATGTGCGTTACCTCGTACACCATATGCATACAATTTGTCTAATAATATTTTGTGGTCAACATAGTCAAACGCCTTGGTAAGGTCCATATATAATGATGTGACAGGTTTGCCACTATCAATGTTTGGCATGATCTTACTCAGGAAATCATAAATTGCCATGTTAATATTTTTAATTTTTCTGAAGCCCTTTTGCTCTTCAGCCAGTATTTTATGTTTTTCAAAATAGATATATAGCCTGCCATAAATAGCTTTCTCTAATATTTTGGAGAATATTGGTATCAGCACTATGGGTCTGTAGTTGCTCATGTCTTCCCTGTCGTCTTTTTTGAAAAGTGGTTTCACAATGGATGTCTTGAGGCGATTAGGAAAGACACCGTGTAGTAAAGAGAGGTTAGTCAGGTGGCTAAGAATTGGTGCGATTTCATTACTAACTGCTTTGATTATTTTGGTGTTGATACCATCAATACCCGTACTGTTTGTGTTCTTAAGTGATTTTATATATTTCTGAATTTCTGTGGTAGTAGTAGGAATCAGGAATATTGAATCACTTAGAAATGCTAGTCTCAGATCATTTTGTTTTGTGGTGGTAGGATTCAGTACCACTTGGTCAATAAAATTGTCATTAAATGCTTGTGCTATTTGTTTGGGTTCTGTCATGTTTAGTCCTTTACATTTTATTTTGTTTATGTTATTTTTTGGTATGTTATTTTTTGCTTTGTTTATTACACCCCATGTTGTTTTACAGATATTAGTGGAGGTTTTAATGGCATAATCGTTTTGCGATTTCTGTGTTTGATCTATAACTCTTTTTAACCGTTGTGTGTATAGTTTGAATGTGTTTTTATTTTCTAGTGTTGGGTTAAGCCTATAATTCCATAGGAGTTCACGCTTTCTTTTGCAACAATATTTGATGCCCTTAGTAATCCATTGTGCCTTGGTAGTCACGGATATCTTTCTCTTTTGGAAAGGGAAGCAAAGTTCATAGAACAGTACAAACATATCGTGACACGAGTTGAATGCTTTATCTAGATCCTGGCATTCAAATATATCCGAAAAGCTTAGCTGGGAAATGCACGTGACAAACTTATTTATGTTTACGTCACTGTAATCTCGTCTCATGATAAAATAGTGCTTTAAGATACAGGTCCTTTTGACCGGACATTTAAGGATTTGTGCAGAGTGATCCGACAGTGCAAGTTCTATGACTTCACCTACACTTTTTTGCACATTGTGAGCAAAATTATCTAAACATGTTCCACTTTCAAAACGAGTTGGCTCTTTGATTTGTAATTTAAGATTGTAGCCTAATAAAAGTTGCAAAAAGTTTCCGTAGTAGTAGTGTTCTTAAGGGTGTCGATGTTGAAGTCTCCTGCTATTACAACTTTTTTATTTCTGTAACATGTTTGACGTAAAATCTTGTCTAGCGTTGTGAAAAACTTCTCTAGATTAACGTTCCTATTTTTTTTGAGTTGGTATCCTGTATATACATATAATTATAATTTCGTGTTCTACCAATTCTATACAACAACATTCGATAATATTAGGTATGCTACATTTAAGTATTTCTTTTATTTCTTTAAATTTATGATATTTGCTAATTACTATGCAAGAGCCACCATTTCTATTATTTCTACAAAAGTATGATGCTAATGTATAGTTGGGTATTTTGAATTGGGCTGTATCAGAGGGTATCATATTATGCTCGGTAATACATATAGCATCCATCGGTTTATTGACCTTTATTAATTCCTCAAGTTGTACTGTAAGGTTGTCAGCTTTAGTAAGCAGACCGTTTATATTTTGATGGAGAATATGGAGGCTATTGTACACGAAAAAGATTATTTCTAGTATAATCTTGTGTCATAATCTCACTTACATTGTCCTTATTAATATTAGATTCCTTAATGTCAGTTTGTGTGATCATATCAATTCTATCATTGGCATTATTAATTAAATTATCATCTTTGTCATTAATCACATTATCATTATTATAATTATCAGTATTTATAGCAGTATCAATTTTATTTAGAAATATATCACTTTGATCTGGTTCAGTTTGTACTGATTTGTCTTCAACCTTCCTGCCATGTGTGCGCGCGTCGACTGAGTTTATGTATGCAGCTCTTTGCGCCATATAGTCCAGCTGTAGCAGTCTTCTCAGAACCAATCCACTCAGGTTCCTTATGAATGTAAATCCCCTTGGATGAAATCTGCTGTAGTTCATATCCAGGAACGATACATTTTTGTACTTGCTGCATATATATCGAAGTTCATAGTTAAGTTTGCGTTCTTGTAATTTACTATTATAGGGTATTTCGCAAACTATTATATTGACGGCTTTGTTCAGGTGTAGCCACACTATTAAGTTCGATGTGAACAGGAATGGATCAGATTCATTAATACCACCCATTAGTACTACAAAGTCGTCCTCGGTGAGTGTGGAAATTTCCAATTTTTCTGCAGTCGTTACGTCGCAGAGTCTTGCACTCTGCTTCCAGAAACTCGTAACTAGGTATTTGGAACCAACCAATGTTTGAAGAGCATTTCTAATAGGTACCTCTAGATTGTTGATCTCCGATCAATAAAATTCTCCGTCTGCTTGTTTCGGTATCATTGAGGTTCCTGCTTTGTAAGGATTTGTCATTTTCAGAATTTTCATTACCCAGGTTGTTTAATGTACTTGTAGGGTCTTCTTTATTTATTTTGTCTGATTTGTGATCTTTATATTGTTTAAGTAAACTCGTCTCTTTAATTTCCTTGTTATTTTTCTCTACCTCAGCTGCATCTGTGTGTGTCTCGTCTGATATTGATATGTGTGCTTCTACTTCTATTGGTCGCTGAGTCTGATCAGGAGACTGCATGTTTGGTGTGACGTTTTTCTTCTCTGTTTCATTTGAAGTGTTCTCAGGGTTGCAGTCATTCGAGCAACTTGGGAACGTCACTTTGCGGCTTTCAACCGTCGATATGGATGTCTTAGGTTTTCTTCCTTTTTCTAGCTGTTAATGGGGTCATGTTGGTGTCGGTGAATTGAAATGACTTGTAGGTGTCAATAAGTTTATGGCATCTTGCTAGCTCGTCTTTCAGCAGCTCGTTCTCGAGATTGAGATTATCTATTTCATTTTCTGCAATAACAAGGTCATGTCTTAACCTGTCTAGCTATTCCACCTCAGGGTTGTTCTGGCTATCATTAATTGTGGTTTGTGGCAGGCTCACATTAGAAGTCTCGAAAAGTGATGATGTTGAGAGATCACTGACGGAGTGTGACTTATATTGCTTTCTAATGGTAACATGGTCAGGTGATATTGACATAATTGCAGTGGTATGTGTCTGGTTTAAGTCAGTTTTTCAGAGTAACATAAGCTAAAAATAATAAAAAGACACTTGTCGCCGCGAGGATCGAACCCGGATCTCATGCGTGCAAAGCAGACAAAATAACAAAAAGCCAACAGTAGCGACGGGGATCGAACTCTGATCTCTTGCGTGTAAGTCAGCTACTTTCACCGTGCGGTACCACTCTCTTATGACGGTGGAGAGGGTGGTGTAAGAGGACTCCCGCGCACACACTACACTTCATCATTATTATCTCAGAGACAAATGCTGTTGTCGCTTCTGAATTGTATATTCTATGCTCGATCGGCGGGTGGTGATTACCGCGCGAGGATGACTCACCGCCACTGTTGCTGGCGACTGTTGGCTCGGTGCTGCATACGAAGATGATACTTATGGCGCTCGCGTAAACGCGAGAGTCGCTTGGCACCGCGCGTTCAGCTGAGCCATGCACTTAACGCGTGATTGTTGTATTCACCAGTTTCACACACTAATTATTGCTTCCCAGATATTAGTTTCGAGTTAATAATACGCACAAATTGTTGTTTGTAACTTTCACAGTAACTGTTAAACAATTGTTTTCAAAAATTGTCTGTTTTAAACATGTATAGGATTAAAATTACAGAGACACCTTTTAACGCAATATAACGGCTACTCGGCGCGTCAAAGACTGTATGTTTTATTGTAAAATAAGAGTATGGTACATACTATCTACCATACTCTTAGACACTATAGGGTATGTACTACATACCCTATAGTGTCGCGTTGGCGAGAAGATTAGTAATAAAATAGTTGTTCGTTAAATAAAAATCGTTAGTAATTTACATGTTGGTAAATGAAAAAGTTCCGCTACTAACGCCTTCTGTCCTTTGCATAGTAACTATATGCATGGACAGCTTTGCAACCTATAAGGTTAAAAATATTTGTTGGAGATCTAAGTTCCGACAGACCAAAGGTAACATATATATTGTTTTGTTCCTTACCTTAAAAGGAAAAAAATGGTTAAGTACGATTTGGTTCCGTACCACCGTACAATGGTAGGAATGGTGTGGAGTGAATAGTTTGGATTTTACATGGAAAAATATTTTTTACAAAGTCATTGGTGCGGGCTACTTTCACACTCATACACGTAACCGGGTGCATTCATAAGTTTGTATGTGGTATTGAAATAATTGTTGAATAGGAGCCCCCTTAAGTATTTATTTTATTCTGTTTTTTTTTTGGTATTTTTTGTTATAGCGTCAAAAGAAATACATCATCTGTGAAAATTTAATCTGTCTATAACTATCACGGTTCATGAGATACAGCCTGGTGATAGATAAACGGACGGACGGACAGTGGAGGCTTATTAATAGGGTCCCGTTTGGCTCCCTTTGGCTACGGAACCCTAAAAAAAGAACCCTAACAGGATCAATTCGTTCTGTCTGTCCATCTCTCTGTTAGTCAAGACCATTTTTCTCAGGAACGTGTAAAGATGTCAAGTTGTAATTAAGATAGATTACTCAGGTGTGTAAAGAAAAAAGTCAAAGTCAAAGTTCTTTATTACTGTTATTTATTACTTTATAACTTGTTACTTTTTTACATTATTGTTACTTTATTACTTTATTAATAGATATTGACTGTTTACCAATTGAGTAAAAAGTTTCATTAAAAAAAACACACTTTCACACAAAATTGAACTAAATTTTCACCAAAATTTTACACCCTATTATACTTAACTACAAGGGTTCGCCTCGCTCCGTTCCACTTCGCTTCCGCTCCTGGTTGTATCACAAAGTTGTGTGTGACCAAGCAAACCTCCGCAAAGTGCATCATCGATTAAAATCACCTAAATATTTAAGGGATCTGTAGATATTTACATATACTTAGCAAACGTCTTTTTTTGCCCCTTCTCTACATTGGACCACCGTGGGAGCGAAGAGGGGTTTAGAAACTCCCACAGATAGATTTTTTAAAAATCCGAAGACCGTAAAGTTTCTTCACAAAAAAATATGTGATGTTTGCGGAACCCTTGGAGCGCGAGTTTATTTTTCAAAGGGAAATATTAAACTGCACATCAAAAATACTGAGTTGCACATCACATATCAGAGCAAAATGCAGCCGTAGCTTAGGTGAAGGGTAAAGGGGGTGAGCGAAGCGAAGCCCCCTTTATCCTTCGTGTTCGGTTGAACACACATACAATATTTAAAACATAAGAGTATTTTTGTTGATCCCTTTTTGCTGTGCAGGTCAGTATTTTTGATGTGCGATTAAATACTAGTTAGTTAGCCTTTTTCAAAAAGCCGTCCTGCGATCGCGCGAACATTGCCGCAGTCTCTCCCACTATGACATATTACGCGTCGCAAGCACGCCCCAAGGGGCTTGTTCTACAAATGTGTGAAGTTTTTGCTGCAAAGCAAAAATGCGAGTGACTTGCTCGAGCGACTTTTAATTGCTTTGGCGAGTTATGGCCGAATAATGAATGGCTCTAAGCGGTCTATTGGGAAACTGTGGCTGAGCAGGTGCCAGAGTGAAGAGTTCCGATAAAATGAACCTGTTGTGCAAAAGAGTCACTGACAGGCGGCTCAAGCAGGAATAATTACCAGAGTGAAAAAGTGTGTGCTCTATTTTTGAATCACTCGCTTCTCCAAGCTTAGTTACGTCGAGTGATATGAACCAATAGTTGCGCTTTGCGAGCGCTCGCCACGACGCGAGTGATTCAAAAAAACCGGTCAAGTGCGAGTCTAAATCGCGCACGAAGGGTTCCGTACCACCGTTCAATGGAAGCGATGGTGTGGAGTGAATAGTTTGGATTTTACACAGCAAAATATTGTTTACAAAGTTATTGGTGCGGTTACTTTCACACTCCATGTACGTAACCAGGTGCATCCATAAGTTTGTATTTGGTATTGAAAGAATAGTTGTATGGGAGCCCCCTTAAATATTTCTTTTATCCTGTTTTTTAGTATTTGTTGTTATAGCGGCAACAGTAATACATAATCTGTGAAAATTTCTACTCTCTAGCTAGCTAGGTTCTTGAGATACAGCCTGGTGACAGACGGACGGACGGACGGACGGACGGACGGACGGACGGACAGCGAAGTTTTAGTAATAGGGTTCCGTTCTTACCCGTTGGGTACGGAACCCTAAAAATGGAGTTATTGTACGTAAGAGTCAGTGACAGTTCGATTCGCATACTTTTTCAATGCGTAATTATTTCACTGCAGTCTGAATTTTGCACTTAGTCGGGGGTTTGTTGAAAGCGAGCTCCGTGGTCTAGTGGCTTTTGCGCTTGCTTCTCACGTAGGAAATGCAGGTTCGTGGCCGGTGCTGATCAAGTATGGATACCAATGAGATTATAAGTTCATCTTATGTCCATATTACATCTTCGATATACCTTATTGCACAAAAACAGTTACTAGACAAAATAATTTCTTCCAGAAAACCTAGACTACTTGGTAGTTGTAGTCGTAAACTGCAAACTTCAAACTTATTTTTTTTATTCAAAATTGATTCTTACGAATACTTTTTGAAAGTCATTTGAATCCAATGCAAAAAAAATACTACCGCTCCGGAAAGTGTTATGGAAGCGGAGAAGCAGCGGCGGAAGAAACTCGCACAGCGACACGGCGTTACTACTTTTCTTTTCTGTTTCTTTTTTCTTTTCAAAAATAGGTCTTGTGTTACAATCGTGTACGTGGTTCTTGTGCTGCGATGAAAAATCAGAGCTCCATACCTGTTTGTCATTAGTGTAATCATCTAATCTATAATATGCTTTATAACAAAATGTTTTTTTTAACAATGCCTTTAAATGTCTTCTCTGACCGGGTTCGATGCCCGGCTGGGGGTAAAGAAAAAAAACCCAGGTCGTGGATGTTTATATGTTTGTGTCATCGCTGTTTCTGGTCACCACGATACAGGTTATCCTAGTGTGGGGCCAGAAGCAATGTATGTGATTGTGTGTAAATGTTTATGTTAAATATCTCTTCCGGTATTTACACATGGCCTCGAATAAGAACTGGAAAGGCCCAGTGTCTGGGAGTCGGATCTAGTTCCACAGTAAGGCTTCTGATTGTTTTTATTCTTTGTTTTTACGTTTTATGTACGTGTTAATTTTGAGTAAAATTTCATATGTTACTGTATATTTTGTATGGACCTAGAAGTTTGAAATAAAGCAATTGAATTGAATTTAGTTATAGTATTATATACTCGTAAAAACCCCTCATGAACCAGCGAGATGGTATCGCTTAATTTTCCGAATAAAGGCCTGTACCCTCCGGCGAGTATATTAATGGGCTTCACTTTTTAGTTTTCGAGTAGAAGCGTCCGAGGCCAAGCGGTATTCGCACATCGGAAACGATCGTGCGGGTAGCAACATCTGGCGGAGACGGGTACTGGATGGGTGTCCATCCGTATTTTGGGTGGCTCGTTAAGCTGTTATTCCCGGGTACCATCGCTACTCGGTGGTAGTAGACGTAAAGCTGTGTCAGAGGCCCTAATAGGGCAGCTTGATAACTTCTGACCATCGGGTTGGTCGTAAGCCCGACACTCCTCCATCAAGCTGCACTGAGCCAGCGAGGTGGTGTATGGCGCAGTCTTACTCATATCCGGGTTAATTAATCCGGCTCGTGCCACTCGGTAGGGACATTAACTTCTTGAATACCACTGGCGTTAGCTAACGTCACTTTTCCGTTACAGGTTTTAAATGTTATTACCATGGCGTAAGGTTTAAAATCGCGACCCGTCTAACTATCTTCGGTTTTTGAGAGGATAATGGGCAACATTCATTCATTCATTTATTATTTATATTATTTTTTAAACTTTTGCACATTTGCCGCAAATCATGACCAGCTTAAAGATAAAGTTACGTTAAGGGGCTTACCACAAAAAAATAAACTACTGTTCAACACGTTTGTTTTGAGTTTAAACGCTGTTTAATATTTTTTGTTGTAACACGGAAACTGTTTCGAACACATTTCTTTTTTGTGAATAATTTATTTTTTGATTCGTAATAACATCGAATTCGATGTTATTACGAAACGAAACCGACTTTTTGTAATTTTTTCCCGATTCCGTCCCTCTCACACTGCGGGTCATTCCGCTTGGAGTAACGGGGATCTTTGAGATATCCCCTTAAATTAAAGTGACAGCGTTAATCACTACCACATAAGAAAAAAAAACAGAGCACAAACAATGTGCTTGACTCAAACCACACCACTATACCACATAAAAATTGTTTAAAAATACACTACGCTATTTTGTCAAAAATATTTTCTAGGAGAGTTTACCAAAATATAATATCCTCATTTTGAATGCAATTCCGCAATTTAATTAGTTAGGATTTCAGGATTACAGAAAAAAAACAATTTACTGGTTTCGAAACTAAATTATCGAAGAAGAAGAAGAGGAAAACCTCAAGCCACCTGGATATTGAACGTCCAGAGAGACATGAAGGAGAAGGGCCTTCAAGCAGAAGACGCAAAAGTGGCGGCGCATGATTGGGAAAGCCGACCCCGTATAACGGGACAAAGGCGAGGAGAAAGAAGCAGAAGAAACTAAATACTATCGACAAAATTTCAACCAATCGCGTTTTCCTTCAGTGAGAATCTGAATAAAATACTCAATAAACAAAATCCGAAGATGTCCATATAGTGGAGTAAATGGATTCTAACAAATCCCCATTTTTTTCGGTATCGTATTAAAGAGGTCTCTTTTAGAAAAGTATTTTTGGGATCAAAAGGTTGAGGAGACCAAAACATGCCTAAGATGTTACTATCTTGTCCCCAACCTTTTCTGTTCCATTGTGTTTACCAAAGACGAGTGTAAAGGGTCCTTTACATAATATAACCGTTCTGTTTGTTCAAGTGTGCATTCCACGTTTTTACGCTCAACTTGCGTTGTTAGTTTCGATATGAATAAATCTATACTTACTTATACTTTATTGCACAAAATCAGTTATTATCTCTAAAAAGAGATTTATTCTCGCGAACCAAGGCTGGACAATTATTTGATTATTTGATATATTTTGGCTTTACCGATCAGGGAGCGTCCATTAATTGCGTGAGGTGTTTTTCGTTATTCGGATCCCAATTCCACTAGACGGAACAAGGATTTTAAATTTGAAGATGACAACAACCGATTTTTATTTTATACTTTTATTATCACTAACTTAATATATTATAAAGTGTTAAAAGGTTTACTACCTATTTTTAATTCTGTAATATTTATATTTTTAAATTCTGAGATTAGCGCGTAGTGCCAAAAGCATGCTGACAGACGCCATGGTGGCGGTTTAATAATAATCGTCTCTCCCAGCGCCATCTCTGGATAACGATGGGTTACTAGTACTAATTTGTATGAAATGAGCAACCTGTGATAAAACTCGATTTGCTTCATTATTTTTATTACTATTGTTATAGTATTGTAAGATTCATAGATGCCATTTTCCCGATGTAGGTTTTTAATTCTAATACCATGGCATAAGGTTCACAATCGCATTGCCTCAAAACAACCTGTCACTTTTAAAGGTTCAGACATCGAAACACCGAATAAACACACAATGGGGAAAAAAAAAGGCCAACTGCGAGTCGGACTCGCGCAGGAAGGATTCCGTACCATTATCAATAAAAACTGCAATAAAATCACATTTGTTGTATGGGCTCCCCTTAAGTATTAATTTTAATTTTTAATTTTATTGTTTATATTTAAAGTGAATAATATAAATCAATATTCTTTGAATATTTCAAGCGTTGCTGGAGCCATTATCAACATCGAGCAAAAACGAACTAAACAATCACGTTTTTTGTATGGGAGCCTCCATAAACTTTTATTTTATTCTGTATTTTAGTATGTGTTGTTATAGTGGCAACAGAATTACATCATCTGTGAAAATTTCAACTCTCCAACTATCACGGTTCATGAGATACAGCCTGGTGACAGACGGACGGACGGACGGGCGGACAGCGGAGTTTTACTAATAGGGTTTACCCTTGGACGTTACCCTTTGCGTACGGAACCCTAAAAACCGTCAAATTTGTTCCACATAGAGGGTAATAAGTGCATGTGGCAATCACAGAGTAATTAGGCAAAGAGTTTCGTTCATCTGAGATATTAATGAATCCATCAGATGGTACAATAACCACTGAGTGTAATTTAAGCAAGTTTAAGCAAAACATCTCGTTGATCAGAGAAATGGATTGTCAGTATCCGTATGAGTCTATTTTTAGCAATCACAAATACAAATACAAAAATTAGGGTTGTCAGTAAGTGGGTAGTAAACTTTACTCATAGTACGTTTTATTGTACGCGCAGGTCATTCCCTGCTTAACCATCACCTTTCCTAACCATCAAGGTTTGCTGGAAGAAATCTCTTGTTAGAGATAAGCTCGCCTCTGTACACGTTTTTTCTATTATGAGTTATCAGTTTCTCTGCTTTGTGTAGTACAAGTTTCCTGTTGCCAATGGTTCGCTTGTGGCAAACACGTTATGCGTAATCTTCGCCATTAAAATGTCCAAAATTTTTGGGTAAAATTCCGCCTATATTGTAAAATCAATTCTGCTTTCGCACCTCGAAAAGCGATAATTGAAAAGAGGCTTTCACGGTTCGGAGAGTAAGGCGATTTCGGAAAACACATTTTAAACGCATTACGTTGCTTGAAAAGTTCTCTCTCATTTTACATGAATGACTTTTGATAATATTTTAAGAATAACCTTATGATTATTTTGTTTATTTCAGGTATCCAGACAGAGACAGGAGCAAAGGTGACTAACTTTTTTTTTATATATTCACCCGAAACTCCAGTTTCCTAACCTAAAAAGGAACTTTTGCTTTTATAGGATGTGAACTCTAATACCATGGTATAAAGTTCAAAATTGCGATGCATAAAAAATGGCAGCGCATGTGTTAACAATCTCTTGGTCATTTGAATATCATTAACTTTGATTCAAATTCCCAAATAACCCATATTATGACTGCCACCTTTACTTTATACCGAGTATTAAACAAATCGGCAATGTGCGAGTTGGACTTTCGCACCGAGAGGGTTCCGCACAAATCGCATTTATTTATTTCAGTTTTTTTTTTCTTTACTGGTGCAAGAAGACCTTGCTTAGTGCAAAAAGACATTTCTAGGTCATATAGGTTTTAGTTCCCTTCAAACCTTAAATAATTTTTAGCAAAATTCCGACGCACGAATGATGCCGGAATCGTTATTAATTTCAACTTGATATCTCCACTCGTTCTTGAGAATAAGTCTTGACAGACGGACGGAAGTGATCCTATAAGAGTTCCTTTTTTACTTTTAGGGTACAAAACCCTAAAAATACAAAAAGAAAATAGAAGAGACAAAACAAAAATATTAAATACAGGTTCAGGACTTGTGGCCCCATACTAGTGTAAACCAGAAACAATGACGTCACAACGTTTATATGGTTTATGTCCCAGACCTTCGCTTTTTTTATATCCCCAACCAGGATTCAAACCCTTCATAATAGTAATCTACAAGACCTCTGGCGTGGCGGTTCGAGGCCCTGCCTCCCAACCGAGAAGTCCCTGCTTCGAATCCCGGCTGGGGAAAAAAAAAAAGGTCTTTGATGTTTATACGCTTTCTATCTGCTTCCCACGACTCAGGGTATCCTAGTGTGGGGCCGGAAGCACTGTCTGTGCTTATATACCTATATGTTAATTACTAAAAACGGAGCGTCCGTGGCCAAGCGGTATTCGCACATCGGAGACGATCGTGCGGGTAGCAACATCTGGCCGAGACGGACACTGGATGTGTGTCCGTTCTATGTGGCATTTGTTTCGGGCGCTTCTGTGTTTCGGATGACACGTTAAGCTGTAGGTCCCAGCTACCATCGCTACTCGGTGATGTAGGTCGTAAAGCTGTGTCAGAGGCCCTAATAAGGCAGCTTGATAACTTCTGACAGTCGGGTTGGCCCCATGCCCGACACTCCTCCATCAACCCGCACTGAGCCAGTCTGATGGAGTATGGCTCAATGTTACTCGTATCCGGGTAACAGCCCGTGCCCCTTGATTGGAACACTAATAGGCCATATTTATATATTTATCTACACACGTATCATAAACCCTCTTTACTGCGTACAAAAACCGCACGTTACGATCAGCATAATGTTAAACTATTTGGTAAAAACTCATTTCTTATCTGAAAAATTACACATTATGACCATAATGTCTAAATTTTCTACATATTATGACATTCAAACATCGAACGCCGACGCCCGCCTACTTGCCGCCCCTAGTTTGTCTGTGAAGTTGGTACTGACATTCAAATTTCGAACGCCGACGCCCGAAGTTGGTGCTACAGAACAAGCTAAACAACTGCAGAGCCACAATGCCGGTCAAACATGCGGTTCCTGTACACATCAAAGAGAGCTTATGATATGTGTGTAGATAAACTAGTGCATGTTACTGTACATAATTAGGCATTAAAACTCTCGAGTGATATTATTATGAAACTCGCCTTCGGCTCGTTTCGTAAACCCACTCTCGAGTATTAATACCCTCCATTATGTAACAGTCACATAAATTACTATTAACATAAACGATGCTAACTCAGTCGGGAGGCGCTAAACATTGATCTTGAGGGTGTAATATGTTGGGCTTCATCCTCCGGACTCCTGATCAACCCGAGCAAGTCCCAGCCCATGTTTATAGGCACCGGTCATTCTCCGAAGATTGCTGCAGCAACAGCCCATTCCACCCGTCACTATAAATGACAGACCAATGAGACGACTCGAATGGCCGAGTCGGCAGTGACCCTGCCTACGAAGACAAGGGTCCCGGGTTCGAGTCCCGATGGGGGCAAATAGTTGTTTGATGAGAACGGATGTTTGTACCCAATTATGGTTGTTTATCTATCTAAGTATAATATTTATCTATATAAGTATGTGTATCGTTGTCTAGTACCCAAGATACAGGGAATCCTAGTTTGGGGCTAGATCAATGTGTGTCAATAGTGTCCAGGTATAGTATAAGGTATTAAATGGTACCACAATCCTATTAAGCGATAAAGCTGAAAACCTGGGTCCTTTCTTCGACAACCAGCACCCGTACCTTGCCGACCCCGCGGGGTTGTTGACGCGGGAAAGTGAGAGACAGAGCTATACGCTATATAATGTCTCTCACCTTTCGCGATAATCCCCCCCCCCCCGGCGCTCGGCGTGCTACGGACGCTGAACGTTTTATAACACAATATAGCGTTATAAAATATAACGCTATATTGTGTTATAAAACGTTACACTCAATTCGTTTCGTTATTGTAACGTTATGATAACAAAACTGTAGGAGAAACATAACGAAATCAAAATAACGTTATGAATAAAGTTATTGCGCTGCTGCCGTACGCTATGCCTGCTGTGTGTTGTTTAGGTACCTACACTACTCACGCGCGCGATGTGTGAAAAAGATGCGACTATAACGACGGAGTGTGAGCGTAAAAGAGATGCCCTATAACGTTATGATAACGTTATGTAGTGCATAACGCTACTATATAACGTTATAGCCGTATAACGTTACGAAATTATAACGTTATAAGACACCTTCCATAGCGCTATGATGGATAACGTTTTGAGGATAATAACGTTATATGAAGGTCTGATGCTGATGTCCTGGTCTTCGCAAGTCAATTAGGTCAGTCGCCGAGTATTTGCTATTTTTCACTCTCTGAGGAGACTTCAGTACTTTTTGCCTCTAGCAAAATCGCTCTCGCCCAGTTCAAGTTCAAGTCCAAAGATTTATAACACAAAAATTTAAACTTAATGAACGTCATAACATAATCAAGAAAGCATAATATAAGTATAAAATAAGTAGGTGCCTAATAATTACATAGAACATAATACATAGGGTGCGTTAAACTGGTTTTGTGCCAAATGTCGGTGTCTTGTAAAAAGTCATTAATTTTGTAGTAGGCCTTAGTGCACAAAGTGTGCTTTATACATTTTTTGAATCGAGCTTCAGTCTCTCTTTCTACCCCTGATCGATCTACACTATTTTCATGTCACATGTCACTTTTGTTTTTTATGTAATTTGTGTGAAATAAACATAAATAGGTATAAAAACAGTATTTTGGCGCAATGCGGAGTCTAGTCGTGAAAACCGAACCTATGCAGGTGTTTGGGTTACAACGATCCACCATCCGTTGGATTACTTACTGGCTTAGGCTGAATTTCATCAACAACATTTTTTAAACCTTGTTGACAGCCGCTTAATATGGTTAAGACAACTTAAATGCAACACGGTCATGTTAGGTGGGTAACTGGCTGACAGGCAATAATCTTGGCGTGATTGACTACGTAAATTGGCCGTGTTGTACTTGAGTTTTTAAAATGTATTTAGCGGTTTTCAAGTCCGTTGCAAGTCGTTCTTAGTGTAGTTTTTGGGGTTCCTTGGAAAAACAAGGAACCCTTAGTGTCGTCAAGTCTGTCTGTCCGTCCGTATGTCACAGCAATTTTATGCAGAAAATATTAAGACTACATAATTCAAACTTGGTATGTAGATGTATTATATGAACCGCTTTACGATTTTTTAAAAAAAATGGAAAATTATATTAATTAAAGGGGGCTCCCCATACATGGAATTGAAATACATGCATACATGGATTTTTTTTTCATCAAAACCATATGTGTATGGTGTCTATAGATAAGTCTTTAAAAATGACGTCGAGGTTCTTGAAACCATTTTTCCTCAAAGTAAAACGTTAAAGAGACAGACCCTTCCAAAGTGGAAAAACTTTTAAGGTAAGAGAGTGAAAAATCTACAAAAATATATGCTGTGTATCTCAATACGGAATTTCAATAAAAAAATATTTGAACAAGAAAAAAATAAGCAGTTTTTAAGATATAAAACATTTATTAAAAACCGCAAAGATAACTTTGTCATTCATACAAACACCATGAAAAACAAAGTTACAACTCAAACATCCAGTCACATAACTACTTGCTACAACAGAACCCTTCATGGGTGAGTCCGACTCGCACTTGGCTACTTTTTAACACTTACCAGTTTATAATATTACCAATTTGCAAATATTTAATCACTGAAAGGTTGGTGTTTATTTGTGTTGAAAAAAATATAGCTGTAAAACTAAAAGCCACAAAACTTCGTAGCTAATAATAACATCTCGCCTGGCTAATACGCTATTAAATTTTTAACTGTCCGACCGAAATAATGAGATTTTATGTGCCAACGCACGTCATTGTAGATGATAATGATGCTACATATTATTAATAATAATTATGCTCTATGACTATTGTTCCCTGTAATTCGAGCCAGTAAGCAGGGTAATAAAGCTCTTGATTTTTTAACTCGCTTGTGCCTTTAAGGCCCAGTTCTGGCTGTTGAGGTGAGGGGCGCCGCATTCGCCCGTCGTCTTCCGGCGGGGTAGCGGAACTGGCGCGGTAGCGGGCGGCGCGGAATAGCATCGGGCCGCCCGGAGAGGTTAAAAATTAGGTGTTTTTTCGAATTTACTGAAAAATGGAAATAAGCTTATTGATAAAATTTAAGGATTAATACGGAGCTATAAAAGAGGATAATTTAGGTAAATAATAAATAAAAATTATGAGAAAAATCTGTTATTTTATATTAAAATTATTGTTTCTCCTTTTTAATATAGACTATGTTCAGGATTTTATACGATCGAGGCAAATTAATCCAATCGCGTAACGACATAGTATTTAAACTAGATTATCTCTTTGTGAATAACATATATTTTTTGAGACCTATGAATGTAATGGAAACAATTTTATATTTTTTTTTTGCCAAAACGCTCTTCGGTGGTTTTTTGTGATCTTGGGCCTTAAGCTCCGTGGTCGAATGTTTCACGCTTGCTTCTCACACAGGAGATGTAGGTTCGAAACCGGACCATGTACCAATACCTAGCGCGGAGGGTAGCGGACTATATTCTGCTGGTTCTATTACCTATGTAACTTACACACCATTTTTATGGGATACCAACAATATCATCTTGTGTATTTGGTTCATAGTTCTAAACATAACTTTAGGTATTTGGTATAGTGAATAATATAGCTATGAATTACCATAAAGTTAAATACAAAGTCAGGTCATAAGTTCTGTCACAAAATAAAAACTTTTGAATTTAGAACGCTGGCCACAAAAAAGTTTATTGAATTCGAATTTCGAATTTTTCATGAAAATAAAAATGTGTACATTTTAGAATTTTCCTCATTTTTAAATATGGAGTGTACACTTAAAGAAGACCGTGTCGCAGTTATTGCGTTGCATCGTTGCGGTTACGCGCCAATTCAGATTTTCGACTTACTGAAAAATTTTAATATAATCAAAAGATTCGTTTATCGTACCATAAAACGATACAATGAAGTCTCTAGTGTCGATGACAGGTCAAGAAGTGGTCGCCCTCGCTCAGTTAGGACTCCAGCAGTGATTAAAGCTGTGAAGGCGCGAATGCAAAGAAATCCCATACGTAAGCAGAAACTGTTGGCCCTTCAGATGGGGTTAAGCAGGACCACGGTGAAAAGGGTGTTAAATGAAGACTTAGGGCTTAGGGCATATCGAAGAAAAACAGGATATCGTTTGGACGCTCGTTTAATGGACCTGAGACTGAAGAGATGCCGCGCTTTGTTGAAGCGGTACGCGGGAAAAAATCATCATAATATTGATATTTTATGTATAACAGAGCACTTTTTAAAGAGTTATCAGTTCATGTTCAACTTTAATAATAACCACGTTGCTAGTTCGTTCAACAGAAAAACAGCTGATCGCGGTGGCTCCTTAATACTTGTAAATAATAGTTTTAAATATAAGGAACGAGTTGACATAGTGAGCCTGTCTGTTGAGCGTACCATGGAAATAGCCTGTATTGAACTTGAACAACTTATTGTAATGAGCGTATACAGACCACCAGATTCATCCTTTGATTTATTCGAAAAGAAAATGGATGAAGTGTTGATTAAAATCGGCGATAAAAACAAATTTTTTATAATTTGTGGTGATTTTAATGTTAATCTGTTAGAGGATAATAATATTTGTACTAGATTAAACTCTTTATTTTTATGTCACAACATGAACTATCTGTTTTTGGAGCCTACTAGAATTACTGCAACATCTGCTACCTGCATTGACAATATATTTACTAACATTACGCCCATTTTCAAATCGGTCATCAATAAATTAACCTCTGATCACTCTGGTCAGATAGGTATATTCAATATTAAAATAAAAAAGGACCAAAAAGAGGATATTACATGTGTGCCCGTTAGTGACACTCGGCTTGAACACTACAGGAAAAATATTTTAGATAAACTATGGGAAATACCATACAGTGACGATCCAAATTTGTTGTACAACTCAGTATTTAACCTTGTCAAAAATGAATATGATACGGTATTTAAATCAAAAACTACAAAAGTTAATAACAAAGCTTTGTTTAGTGATTGGGCGACAGTTGGAATTCATAGGAGCAGACGAAGATTATATGAACTCTATGAAGAGAAATCATATAACAAAAATACGGCCTTTCTAGATTATGTTCGTAGTTATTCAAAAATGTTTAAACGCGTTTGTGCCGTAGCTAAATCTAATTTCATTAAAAACAAAATTGAATCTAGTAGCAATGTAATGAAAACGACTTGGCAAATTATAAACAGAGAGACTGGAAAGGCCAAAGCTACACATAATAACTTCAAGCTTAAGATAGATAATCAATTGCTAAGTACAGACCTAGAAGTAGCAAAAGCTTTCGAAAATTTCTTTACGGACATTCCAGTTTCAACAACCAAGTCTTTAAATTCATATCCCGCTGCTGCTGAATCTATACTTAAACAAAACTTTGAGGAATGTAAAACAGATTTTAAATTTAGGCACGTAAATAATGAAGACATTGTAAAAGCGTTTAAATCCCTGGAAATGAAAAAGACAGCTGACGCCCATGGTCTATCAGTTAAAATGGTCTATCAGTAAAAATTATTAGTTCCATTGTAGATTGTATTGCACCTCACCTTTGTTGTATATTTAATCAATGTATAGATAATTGTGTGTTTCCTGACTTGATGAAACTAAGTAAAGTTATACCTTTATTCAAAGCTGGTAGTACATCAGACCCCACCAATTTTAGACCCATATCGATACTACCAACGCTTAGCAAAATATTTGAAAAACTCATACTTAATCAATTGCAAAGTCATTTTTATCTCAATAATTTAATTCATATTGCTCAGTTTGGTTTCACAAAGGGTCGGTCAACAGCCGATGCTGGTGTTGAACTAATCGACAAAATTTTTGATGCCTGGGAAGACGCAATGGATGCAATAGGTGTCTTCTGCGATCTATCCAAGGCTTTTGATTGCGTCCATCATGACACTCTTGTCAGGAAGTTACGCCATTATGGTGTAAAAGATCAGGCACTTGGCCTTCTGGAGTCATATCTAACAGATAGGGTTCAGATGGTCGATGTTAATGGGAAAAGATCACCTGGGTCTTCAATAAGTATGGGCGTACCGCAAGGTTCAATTCTTGGTCCTTTCTTGTTTTTAGTATATATTAATGATTTACCTTACCTTGTTAAAGCAAAACATGGGTTAGTATTGTTTGCCGATGATACTTCTTTGATATTTAAAGTTAAAAGACAGCAATCAAATTATGACGAGGTAAACAATGCTATCTCTAGTATAGTGAACTGGTTTACTGTTAACAATTTATTACTTAATGAAAAGAAAACTAAATGTATTAAATTCGTGTTACCCAATGTGAACCCGGTAACTACAGACATATTTATAAAAGGACAGAGATTGGACCTTGTGCAGTCGACTGTCTTTTTGGGCATTACTTTAGACGCCAAACTACAATGGGATCCTCATATAAATAAATTGTCGAACAGACTGAGTTCGGCAGCGTTCGCAGTTAAAAAAATTAGAGCTCTTACCGACGTAGACACCGCTAGACTAGTCTACTTTAGTTACTTTCATAGTCTAATGACCTATGGTATTTTATTGTGGGGTCACGCTGCGAATGCTAATAGTATATTTATTCTGCACGAACAGCCCGTTGGTGCAATTTATAGATTAGGGCCTAGAGTGTCACTGAGGGAAAAGTTTAAAGAAATCAATATTCTGACATTTGTGTCTCAATATATCTATGACAATCTTGTGTATGTAAAAAGAAATATAACTAATTTTCAGAAGAACAGTGATATACACAATTTTAATACTAGAAATAAAGACAAGTTGGTTGCTTATGTAAGCCGACTACATAAAATTAGTAATTCTTTTAAAGGCAATTGTATACGCTATTACAATAAGGTCCCTACTGATATTAAAAACTTACCTTTAGACAAGTTTAAAATAATAATAAAACAGAAATTGTATAAAAAAGGTTACTACAGGATATCTGATTACTTAGAGGACAGATGTCCATGGGAATAGATTGTTTGAGTAACAGGCTGTTTCGATATATAATTAGCATTCATTTTGTAATTTGACAATATTTTATTTAAAAAAGGAAACGCAAAAGATGCGACGACTGTGGAGTTTCTTCGGTGAGCTCTTCTCCACAGATTCCGCCATTGGGTTAGTGAACTCACCCAAAAAAATGTAATGACGGATCTAAGTGATGTAACAACATCCTATGGAAATAAATGATTTTTGATTTTGATTTTTGATTTTCAGGAAATTCTTTTTTCGGATGAAAAAATTTTCACCGTGGAAGAGAGCTACAACAAATAAAATGATAAGGTGTACGCACACAGCAGTGAAGAAGCGAGCAACCGTATTCCGCGTGTCCAACGAGGTCATTTTCCATCCTCGCTCATGGTTTGGTTGGGAGTCTCTTATTGGGGCTTAACTGAGGTACATTTTTGTGAGAAAGGCGTAAAAACGAATGCAGTTGTGTATCAAAATACACTCCTCAAGAACCTTGTGGAACCTGTCTCTCATACCATGTTTAATAACAGGCACTGGGTATTCCAACAAGATTCTGCGCCAGCTTATAGAGCGAAAAGCCCACAAGACTGGCTGGCGGCGCGTGAAATCTACTTCATCCGGCACGGAGACTGGCCCTCCTCCAGTCCAGATTTGAGTCCGTTAGATTACAAGATATGGCAACACTTGGAGGAAAAGGCCTGCTCAAAGCCTCATCCTGATTTGGAGTCACTCAAGGCATCCTTGATTAAGGCAGCCGCCGATATTGACATGGACCTCGTTCGTGCTGCGATAGACAACTGGCCGCGCAAAATAAGGGCCTGTATTCAAAATCGCGGGGTCATTTTGAATAAACTTTATTACCATAAGAATCTATGTTTTATTAAGTTCATTTTGCTATATAAATGTTTACATAAATAATAAACATGTCTAAATTATTTCATATTGCACATGTGACAGAACTTATGACCTGACTATGTATATTAGCACCATTTGTAAGTACCGTTTTCGTAACCAGCATCGTCCACGATCTGTTAATGAACATTTCATTACCAATGAGATAATTAATTTATCTTAAGTACAGTAACGGACGTTCAGTGTTTCGGACGCTACGTGGTAGTGGTCGTAAGTAACACCGCCCATAACCCGCACTGAGCCAGCGTGGTGGAGTATGGTTTAAGGTTACTCGTATCCAGGTAAAGGCCTGTGACCCTCGGTGGGAACATTAATAGGCTATATGTATATGTCCAATCCATTTTACGATCGCGTCACTAAATCTATCCTAGTGTATGGAGGGTTAAGTACCTTTTATCGCCGTGTGAACACAGTTTTCACGACTCAGATGCAGTTACTATAAAACTCATCACAATCCTCGTATCGCTCGTCTCAGTAGTGACATCTCACTCGGGACCCTTCAATTAGAAAAGGACGGCAGATCAATCGAGCGGTAATAATTCGTGTCGTTGCATACCTTGGTAGATGGTGCAGCGAAAATTATGCTCTTTGCCGACACACCGGGAATTTATGACTTCTGCTGGAATATGTCCGAGATATACAGGGTTAGTTAAAACAATACGGTATTTGACTGCTAGTCAAAATAGATACTTTAAAATTAGGAACTGTCAAAATGGTCATTTTGTTCACGAGTTCTATGAAATACGTCATAGTCAAATGCTTTTTTTAACACAAAATTAAGATCATGAAATACAACTGTTGGAAATATATATACAATTCTGATCTTGTCAAACGATATGTTGAAATAGGTTCAGCTTGAGACACGTTTCAAGGTTTATTGGACCACCTTGTCAAATACCGTATTGTGCATATTTTTGACTCACACATACATAGCGTCACTTCCTGTCCCATACACCAGAGGCCCAGTTACACCCACTTTTAGTCATTTTCAGACATTTTTTTTTTAAGTTAGTAATGTTAATCTGTGTTTCTTTTTTGCGTTTCAATAATTATGTGAAATAAAAGAAAGTAAGGGTTGAACTGAAAATTATGGAGAATAATGTTACGTTTCATTGTGATTCTCAATTAATTTTAAAGGTATCATTATAATCGCATTACGTATCGATGAAAGCCTTGGGACTGGTCTAATCGAACCACCCGGACATACACAGGCACATATATATGCAGGCATGTATATATCACCGTAAGATTGTCAAAACCGTTGATGAACTAACGTTTTTTTTCTCGTTAGTTGGTCAACTTTCGACAGATAATAAACTGTAGCGTACTTTTTACTATATGACGCGTTGGTTGATAAATTAACGGTTAAAACCGTTAAAATGAAACAGGTTAAAACTTGAATTGCAAACAAAAGACCTAGGAAAACACTGCGGTAGCAATAGTTTTCGTGTTAGGTTGACATGTAATAACAAAAGAAACGTAAATTCTAAACCCTGTCGGTCTGGTTTACTATCTGTCTATAGTTGATTAACTGAAGCGTTACTTTATCAACTAACGGTTTTGACTGTCTTCCGGTGTCATATACAATGCTTCTGACCCCACACTAAGGGTCACATCTTAGTGTCGTTGGAACCAGAAACAGCAATATCACAGTTAACATCCAAGACCTGTTTTTTTCTTTATCCCCAGTCGGGGATCGAACCCGGGACTTCTCGCATGGTAGGCAGAGCCACCGCTGCGCCACAGAGGTCGTCAGAGATAAGAGAACCTACAGCCGGAACATTTTTCACTAGTTTAACGTAACCCTGTACGATTGCATGCTGGCTTTGTGGATGAGTTATGCGATTCGATTTTTAATCAGTTTCCACTTCTGTTTACGCTAGTTCTGCGTCGTTTTTACCGGATCTTTTTTTCCGGTTTTAATCCTTTTTACCGGTTTTCGACCTCTAGTACTGTTTTTGCGATGATTGATGGTCGTTGTTCAGTTTCATGTCACGGAGTGCCCCAATGGAATTTGGGTTACCTTTGTGATTTATTTGAGTTTTTTGCTCACATCCAATCGTACTTATTACGTTTGTTAACCAAATATACAAAACGCCTGAACGGATTTGGATGAAATAATCGGGATGCACAGATAGTATTATTTTTAAAACGCAAATGAAAACAGCTATTATAAATAGGCAACAAATATAATGATCACAAAAATATATGGGTAAATGCTGCCCAAAATGGGTAAATGAACACCAAAAAGTTGTAGAAAATATAAGGGCAAAATACTGCGGTAGTTTAGGTTAAGGGTAAAAGGGGTGAGTGAAGCGAAGCCCCCTTTATCCTTCGTGTTAGATTGAACATTTAAGAATAACAAAAAATACTTAAAACATAAACTTAAGTACACAAAACATAAAGAAATTTGGTGATCCAAACACAATTTGGTGATCGTTTACTTATTCTGGCAGTCGTTTCAAATTTATTGTTAGTAAAATTTTTGGTGATCGTTTAAACATAAGCCTTATAAATATGTCCATAACCAAGGCTTATACAAAAATCGGTCAAGTAGAGGTTGGACTCGCATACCGAGGATTCCGTTCCATCGTACAAGACAACTTAAGAACAAAAAATGATAAACAAAAATAATAATAATAATTATAAACTAGGTTTCGAACCTAGCGACCACCCCCTACCCTACGGAAAGCGGATCTACGTCTAACCGAATGCGCCACCGAAACGATGTATAGATGACGCGAAATTATGGATTATATTTGGACGACGATGATTTGGTAATTTGCAGAGGCAGAGATATTAAAACACGTCTCATAAGTGGGACCCCCTTACATAATTTTTGTTTGCTGTAGCGTCAACAGAAATATTCTGTGAAAATTTTTACTCTCTGCCTATAAAGGTTCATCAGAACCCGTTGACGAACAGTTGGGCACCCTTCGGCTGCGGAACCCTAATAATAGTATCGCTCAGCGTAAAGGTTTGGCGGCAAATTCACGCTTCGTAATTTTCATTTACCACTTTTTTCTTATGAATGAAAATATCGTACAATACGATTATAGTACATTATGATACAAGTGTGGTATGTTGGTCATTACAGTCGAGTCGGTTTTTAAGCCTGAGCCGAAGGCGAAGTTTCATACGACGTTTTTCAACACACTTGCGAGGAAAAGTAAATAAAACTAACGAAATGCAATACTATGTGAATAAACTTAACAAACAGAAACCCATTTAAAAGATGGCGGCCGTAATTTAATTTTTAGCGCGCTTAGCGCTGCATGCGCGCGCAAGTCTGAGATAAGGGCACCGGCAAAGTAGCTAATCAGCCACAAATTTATAAATTTTGAAATTGGGTATTTATAGGTAAAAATACACCGTCAAAATATAAATACCAACAAGCTAACAAGCAGTTTCATGAATTTTTTTAATTATTTATCACATTTTGAATTGAATTTAATATTTACGCAAATAACTACTTAGCTGTTTTCGAAACATTAATACTTCTTGCTAATATTTAAAAAGATATGTAATGAAAAGGCACTAGTGCGATAATGTAATGTAAAAGGCACGGCATGGGTAATATTCTGCATTATCAGTGTAAATACGCTGTAATAAGACCTATTTTACGAGCAGGTGTGTTGAAAAAATCAGTTAACGATTCGGCCAACCTCGGAAATTGTCGTGAATCCCTCATCTCTCACTAGAGATGATATCCGAGAAAAGCCGAAACTTTGACTGATTTTAATCGTATTGAACTACCGATTTCCCAACACAGCTCAGCGGTTCACCACAAAAGTATGGATACAAAACTATGTCATAATTCAGATGAAAAAACTGCCCACCGTTTGAAACTAAAACAATGTATCGCACAACATGGCGGATGGGACAGGGAACATAAATCAACAGTAATTAATTAGACGTGCTCGCAACTTCAAACTGTTTGTGTTGTTTATATTTATTTACCAACTGCAACTCGCGGGGGATTACAGAATATAGGTTTGATAAATGATCTAACGATGAGAAGGTAATTTTGTCGTGGAAAATTGTTATGGCCGATGGAACACAGTGGTTCAAATATTAATAATAATACTTTGGATACAATTTACACACATTGATCTAGCCCCAAACTAGGATTCCCTGTATCTTGGGTACTAGACAATGATACACACACTTATATAGATAAATATTATACTTAGATAGATAAAAAACCATGACTAGGGTACAAACATCCGTTCTTGTTTAACAAATATTTGCCCCCACCGGGATTCGAATCCGGGTCCCTTGGCTTCGTAGGCAGGGTCACTGCCGACTCGGCCATTCGGGTCGTCAACAAAATGCTATAATAGAAATACACTTGAGACTGGCCTAACTATCCTCAAAAGAGGTTGGCACTCCAAATTAAAAGAGGAAGAAGATGACCACTGGGTGTTAATTAATTCACTATAATATTATAACTACTTGCCTATAAATTAAGTAGTTTGACCGGTAATTGGACACATACAATTAACGCCGTTGGACCTAGGTTATATAAGTCATATATTCAATAAAATCACGTCATTTCCCGCATAGAGTGACAAAAGCCCAGAACTCTCTACTTTTAGCCAGATAAATGATTTCTCGGACTACGCTGTCCCTTTTCAACCGACTTCAGAAAGGAGTCCCTTTTCAACTGACTTCAGAAAGGAGTCCCTTTTCAACCGCGTTCAGAAAGGAGTCCCTTTTCAACCGACTTCAGAAAGGAGCCCCTTTTCAACCGACTTCAGTTCTAAATTAAACAGTTTTTTATTTTTTTCTATTGTTTGTTACGCGATTATTCCGTCAATTATGAATCGATTTTGATGTACTGGGAGGGGTTATATTGCAGCCCATTTCCAGCAAAGTATTAAAGCTTAATGAGCTATTTTTGATATAAAATTTGTGGTACATTTAATATTGATTGCAGAATAATCGGTCAAGTGGACCCGCACGTTGGGTTCCTTACCATCGTACAAGAAAACTTGACCACTATTAATAATAAAACAATTACAAAAAGAGAGTAATATTATGTGCGAACGTGGATTATGATTCATAACCCTATGATTTGCGAAACCGATAACAAACCAATTTCGGTGCCATAACCATGTGATAAGCATTTGACAACCTTCGGTAAGGAACCCTGACAAAGTACTTCTTTGTGTAACTTTTTAGCTGTTATCTGTTATCTAATACATCAATAATTCCATGGAATAGCTTGTAAGAAAGTGATGAGAAAACTTGAAGTAATTTTTGATTGTATAATAGCAATTTTATAAAAAAAATATGGAGATGATAAGTTGACTAATTTCCTTGTTAGATCAACTACATGGCAACGAAAATGTAAGCCATTAATGTCTCCACCGAGAGGCACAGGCCTTTACCCGGATACGAGTAAGATTGTGCCATACTCCACCGCGTTGGCTCAGTGCGGGTTGGTGGAGGGGTGTCAGGCTAGAGGCCATCCCCACTGTCCGAAGCTTTCAAGCTGCCCTATTAGGGCCTCTCACACACTTATAAAATACGGTTTGAAATGTCAAGTAGTTAATTAGCATTTCAATTCAATCCACAACCGAATCGACGCAGACATAGGGCAACTTGGACCACTTTTGATAGCCGCTAAATACAGTTTAAGGCGCTTTTATGTAGGTACACAAAACTCTGCACTTCCTCCACTGTATCCCCGTTCACATAGATTGAAGCTACATCAGTGGTATTTATTATATAAATGATAATTTATTTTGAAAAAAATATTAATATTAAATTGCCTTTGCTATTTTACCAATTCAAATCTTATAATCGAATAACTATTATGATTTTGCATGTATGTACATAAGCTGAAAACACCTCACATATTGCAATGTTAAGATCCTATAATCTTCTGTTTTCTTGCAAATAAACTTCTTTTTATTTCAACGACCTAAACAAACAATCTTCATAACATATATTTTCGGGATTTAGAAAAGATGGACATTTGGCAATAAACAGATCGTCCTACACGGTCGAGTTACATAGTTAAGCATGGCCAGGCTATTGTCTGTCAGCCAGGTTCCACTTAAAATAGCCGTATTAAATGTATGTCATATTTATACTGAATTTATATAGAAATTATCAAAAGTCTGGTGCAAGTATTTTTATAGTTTTGTTGGTATATGGGTAAATTAACAATTTTCATCAGCCTTCTGTCGATTTGAGTTAGAGCAATAGCAGGCAGATTGTAAAGTCTAGTACAGTCTCATTCAGGCGATAAAGATTGAATTTGGAGCCGTACACAGTTCAAAACATTTCCGTTTCATATCTACTGAAATCAGTCTTTGACACTCCGCCGAGGCCATAGAATAGATTATTAACGTGAGATCTCGCAGATGTGAAACGGAGAAATCGATACTGACAAGTTATTTATGTGCGTTCAAATTAGTTTCAACTACGTACATAATAAGTATAATGATGGATTTATTACGAGTAAAAGGTGATTGAAAAGGGCGTTCTGAATATCGTATACAGTTAGAGCCTAAATACTCTTGTCTCAGGAAAAATAATGAATACCTAGGAATACTACTTAATAATGCTTAATAAAGTTTTTTTTCCTCATTTTAGGATTCTTTTATTAATTGGACGAAAATAAAAAAATATAAAATAAAAAGGAAGGAGATTTCTTAAATCTCTTGAAAAACGCAGGCCCTGGCCATAATGAAATGTTTCCAAAGAATACGCTATAATCAGTATAGTATCATTATTTGTCATAATTTTTTTCTTCTAAAATTAATGATTTTTCTTAATTTGCTGATTTCCCGGTAAATAATGAACTGATAATAATTATTTCGGTATGTACTTTTCAGTATCAATATTTGTTCAGAGCCCAAGGTTATCCTGTTTATGACTTATTCCTGAAGTATACAAATTTTCGATGAAATAAGAGGATACAAGAAGTAGCCTTAGGTTGGTGAGTACAAGTACTTTTATTTAGCGTACAGTTTCAGTTTATGAAACTGATACAAATACAGGTTGTAACAGAAAGTTGTTATCATTGAAAGGGTAATTACGGCCCTATCTTCTAAAAGGGGGTGCAGCGCCTGCACCTGGCACACTTGAGCGAGGCCTTTGTGCATGTCCCCTTCGCCTGCATATCTACTTCAGCCATCCCAACTCCTGCACCAGCTTGAGTAGAAGGCCTGGGTGTTCTAGGAGCTCGTGGGGTTTCTGTTGTGGATGGACATGCCAGAAGCTTGTGCTCTACTGTTTCATCCACTTCCATTACTGTACAATGGCCTGTAATATATTACGGTCATCATTCTGACCAACTCTAAGAAAGCAACCTTATTTTCCACAGCTTCATAGGCACTGCCATTACCGTGTTTATACATATTTGAAATCTGCAAATTCGTCCATCAAAACATAACCTTGTTCACAACAGCTGAACAAAAGTACCCAAGAAATACTAGGAAACCAAACAGACTAGTTCTTGATCACAAGCCACGAACCGCAAAATATCAAAATAATTGTTACGCAATGAGCGTCAAAATATATAACAAAGTACCAGATGACCTAAAACATCTACCAACAAATTTCTTCAAACATAAGCTCTTCTCGTGGTTACTGCAGCATAATTTGTATTCATTAAGTGAGTTTTTTATACTAAGAAATCAAAAGTAAATGACTAAAGCGTACTGTAAATAATAATAATAATTTTATAACTAAAATATTTGCATGCTATAATATATAGTTGATTAAGGAACAACATGATATTTAAGAACTCTTACCACCTAAATCATAAGCAAATAAATGAATCTGAATCTGAATCTGAATCTCATATCACTACACTTTTTGTAACATCCCGTAGGCACAATACTTCACTTAAATCAATACCGGTTGGCCCAGGTCCAAATATTAAAAAATGCGGTCAGAAGCTTGATGGTTCACTCATGGCAACCCACGCACAACAAATACATTGAGCACCTTCGAAGTCACATATGGCGGAGGAGATTCTACTTATTTTTGTGCCCCTCCACAATGCACACTTTCAGAGCAGTTTTTATTCGAAATCCAACAAATGGCGTTGTAGGTGACCTTAACTTTTTTACTTTGGCGCGAGATGAATGTGGTTATAGGTTCTAAGGTAGTGTCACGTTCGTGAGATAATAAGAATTTAAGAATCAATGTTCTCAAATATTTATGTATACTTCCAATTATCTCGCTAACGTGGCACTTTAGCTTAAATATAATAATAATAATAATAAATGTAGCCCATTAATGTCCCCACCGAGAGGCACAGGCACAGGATTAAGCCATACTTCACCACGCTGACTGAGTGCGGTTGATGGAGGAGTGTAGTAGCCGGGAGTATAGTAGGCGGGACCTACAGCTTTACGTGTCATCCGAAATACTGAACATCCGATATTCATAATTCATATTCATAATTATTTATTGCACACAAATGTTTAATAAGTTACATTAAAAGAAAAAGCATGTAAAAAGGCGAGCTTATCTCTAAAAAGATATTTCCTCCAGCAAACCAAGGCATCACAGGATATGGTATCATAAAAGGGTAGGCAGTACACAATAAATACTAAAATAAAATGCCTAGGAATAAATAAATTACCTATAAAATACAGATAGGAAATACAAAATAATTACCGATATAAACTTTACATATAATATAAATACAATAACTTTTACGAAAGAGAGAGGTAGTGCTCTATAATACGTTTCTTAAAAGAGAAAAGAGTGGGACTGTTTTGTTAGAAGTGCGTCCCAATATCGGACCGCCCGCAACCTGAAGAGATATTCTACTTAAGATAAATAAATTATTTAATCGGTACATGGTCAGGTTTTGAGTCTGCATCTCCTGTGCGAGAAACAAGTGTGAAACCCATTAGACCAAGGAGCTCTTATTAAATATTACCAAATGTTCTTTGTTTGTTTAAGAGACCTCTACCCTGTTAACTCATCATGCGCCAAAGGAAAAACCGGTCAAGTGCGAGTCTAAATCACGCACGAAGGGTTCCGTACCACCGTTGAATGGAAGCGATGGTGTGGAGTGAATAGTTTGGATTTTACACAGCAAAATATTGTTTACAAAGTTATTGGTGCGGTTACTTTTACACTCCATGTACGTTACCAGGTGCATCCATAAGTTTGTATGTGGTATTGTTGTATGGGAGCCCCCTTAAATATTTATTTTATCCTGTTTTTTAGTATTTGTTGTTATAGCGGCAACAGAAATACATAATCTGTGAAAATTTCAACTCTCTAGCTAGCTAGGTTCTTGAGATACAGCCTGGTGACAGACGGACGGACGGACGGACGGACGGACGGACGGACAGCGGATTCCAGCGGGTCCCGTTTGGAACCCTTCGGGTACGGAACCCTAAAAATGAAAGGAGTCATCTTCAACGCCATCTTATCGATTTTAAAAAAAACTGAATGTGTACCTACCCATCGTGGTGAGGCACAAAAAGAAGTACGTCTGTTTCACGTCACTTCGAAGGTGCTTTTGCTGTGCGTGGGTTACGATGAGTGAAACTTCGAGATTCTGACCGCATCCTGCCTGAGGATCCTCCAATGGAAGGAGGTTCCTCAGGCGGAGGAAGCCTCGAGACATACGCCGCTGCTGAGGAAGGCCCAGAGAAATATCCTCCAAAACGGCAGAAAAAGGCTAAAATATTGGAAGGCAAGTTCTAAGAGAGGGTAGACACTTGCCCAGCAGTGGGAAACACTACAGGCAGGCAGGCAATAAATAGTTCAGTAATATATGTATGTACTTTTATCAGAGCACATAGGTCTATCCTGTACATTAAATTATTCTTATAAACCTTTGGTTTGCTGGAAGAGATCTCTATTTAGAGATAAGCATACCTTTGTAGATGTTCTTTTTGTTTAATTATATCTTATATCGTTTTATGTGCGGTAAATATATATGAAATATACGAAATACATGCTACATTCTCTCCCACAGTGGTCCAATGTTGAGAAGAGGCAAAAAATGACGTTTGTTAAGTAAAAAAAAATCTTCAGTAAAAAAAAATAATTTAATTTGGCGGTCAGCTCTCCATATCCTTCCCTGTTCTTCACCGAGCGCCTCAGCTGTTCTAAAACCTTACAATCGAGTAGGTAGAGCAATGAATGAATACTTCCCCAGTGACTGCTAGTGACAGGATTGTGGAGTATATCAGTCGACTGATTAAGCCGACAACTGTCAGTAACAAGCTGCCCTTTCACACAAGTTTACATAAAGGTATTTAATCGCACAGCAAAAATACTGATTTTCACAGCAACAAATGAGCAGCAAAAATACTTTTTATGTTTAAAGTATTTTTGTTGTTCTTACATGTTCAACCTTATACGAAGATTAAAGGGGGCTTCGCTTCGCTCACCCCCCTCCTTACCTTACATTCCTTCCCCTTCACCTTAGCTACCGCAGTATTTTGCCCTGATATTTGCTGTGAAAATTAGTATATTTGCTGTGAAAATTAGTATACTTGCTGTACAAATCAGTATTATTGATGTGTACTTTAACATTTTCCTTACATAAATACGAGTATTACTTAAGTCGCCATGTGGACAGTGTTGTGTCAAATTACATAAAATTTTACGGATTAATATTTATTTATTTATTTATTGGCCAACAATACCTATCATCACAAGCTATCCTAATGCATCTTACAACATGCTCTCTTATTGCCATCCATCAGGCCAACATCTAAGATATGTGCTGACTATCTCGTTAGTCAGCATTGTATATATTTTAGATGTTGGCTGAATACAACGATTTCAATTCTCTGCTAGCCGGAAAATAAATAAAATCAAAAAACGGCCAATTGCGAGTTGGACTCGCGCACTAAGGGTCCCGTACCACCGTATAATGGTAGGGATGGTGTGGAGTGAATAGTTTGGATTTTACATAGCAAAATGTTGTTTACAAAGTTATTGGTGCGGCTACTTTCACACACTATGTACGTACCCAGGTGCGTTCAAAAGTTTGTATGTGGTATTGAAATAATTTTTGTATGGGAGCCCCCTAAAATATTTTTTTTAATCTGTTTTTCAGTATTTTTCTTATGCAACAGATATACATCATCTGTGAAAATTTAAACTGTCTTACTATCACGGTGCATGAGATACAGCCTGGTGACAGACGGATAGTCAGACAAACAAAAAAGAGTCTTAGTGATAGGGCCGCGTTTTCAACCTTTGGGTACGGAACCCTAAAAATAGTGACATAATAATTGAGGATTTTTTTTGGTTGTTCCGCCAATGCCCACAATAGAATCTTCCATACTCTAGATGACGTCTGTTAAAAAAGTTCCTTTTTAGGTTCTCTGCGACTCAGCAGGTTAACTTTCACCTCAGGTTAAAGAAATTCTTTTAAGAAAAATAAAAAACGGACAAGTGCGAGTTGGACTCGCGCACCGAGGGTGCCGCACATTTAATGAAGGAACTACATATTTAAGGTTTTTCAGATTTTACTCTTTACTTTTGCTGTAAGACCTTGGTTTATATAAATTTTCATTGCTAGGTCTATCTCAAAGGGAAATATCCTTTAGGTTTTGATTCCCTTTCGAGTATCAGGCTAATTAAGCTTAATTGTAACATTGACTGCGGTATTTTTTGATTGCATTGAACATTACGATTATTTTTTTTTACAACATCAAGAAACTAAGGACTTGAGTAATCGATAATAATTTCAAGTTGATATCTCCACGCGTTCATGAGAAAAGGAGTCTTGACATACGGACAGACAGACAGACAGAAATTTATAGTTTTTGTATTTTTTCCTTCATTTGTGCTAAGACCTTGCTTCGTACCAAATTTCAAGATTCCAGGTCAACGAGACGTACCCGCAAATGGGTTTTGATTCCCTTGCGAATATATGGCGGTACTTTTGATTGCGACGACCTATAAGATTTTTCATATGAGTGCTCGATATTGATTTTAACTTGATATCTCTTCGCGTTCCTGAGATAAAATATCTTGACGGACGGACGGACGGACGGCCGAACTCACGGATAACGAAGTGAGTCTATAAGGGTTACCTTTTTCCTTTTTCTCACAACCCAAAATGGTGGTCTCGAAACTCCGATAACCGTAAACACCAAAAACATTGAGATAAAAGCAAGAGTTTCAATTTGAATACTTTGTTCCCTATAATATGCCCATAAAACTGAGTAAAAGCGGAAAATCTCATTTGAGGGGTACAGTATGTATACTGTTCCTAAAATAGAATTATTTTATCGCTGTTCTTTGAGTGTTCTGTTCAGTGTGTCTGGTATTCCTCCGGGCATGGGAAACTGTTTGAGAATACACTAATTATAATAATAATACCTTGGACACTATTTACATATATTGATCTAGCCCCAAACTAGGATTCCCTGAATCTTGGGTACTAGACAACGATACACGTACTTATATAGATAAATATTATACTTAGCTAGATAAACAACCATTACTAGGGTACAAACATCCGTTCTCATCAAACAAATATTTGCGCACATAGAATATTTCTGGTTCTTGTAAATCTTCACAATGACCGGCGGGCTGCTCGTTCTAAATGTCTGAAGATTTAAATAATAAACCGACCTGATCAGACCTATCTCTGATCGGGTCGGTTTCCTAGTGAAAGGTGTTCAAAATTACTTAAACCCTACCCTTAAAATATAACTACACCTTTCTGTTATAACCTGTATATTGTTTCCTGTAAACAACCGACAATTATAAAACACACACTTACAAAAAACGCCATTTTAAATAAGTAATTGTGGTCTGTCTTTCGGGTTAGATTACCATGTGAATACCAGGTAGGTGGAAGTGAATAAAAAAACCGGTACAGTGTGACCCTAACTAGCGCACAAAGGGTTTCGTACCACCGTACAATGGAAGGGATAGTGTGGAGTGAATTTATAGTTTGGATTTCACATAGCAAAATGTTGTTTACGAAGTTATTGGTGAGGCTACTTTCACACTCTATGTAGGAAACCAGGTGCGTTCGTAAGTTTGTATGTGGTATTAAAAGAATTGTTGTATGGGAGCCTCCTTAAATATTTGTTTTATTCTCTTTTTTAGGGTTCCGTACCCGAAGGGTTCCAAACGGGACCCTATTACTAAGACTCCGCTGTCCGTCCGTCCGTCCGTCCGTCCGTCCGTCCGTCCGTCCGTCCGTCTGTCACCAGGCTGTATCTCAAGAACCTAGCTAGCTAGAGAGTTGAAATTTTCACAGACTATGTATTTCTGTTGCCGCTATAACAACAAATACTAAAAAACAGGATAAAAGAAATATTTAAGGGGGCTCCCATACAACAATTCTTTCAATACTACATACAAACTTATGGATGCACCTGGTTACGTACATGGAGTGTGAAAGTAACCACACCAATAACTTTGTAAACAATATTTTGCTATGTAAAATCCAAACTATTCACTCCACACCATCGCTTCCATTGAACGGTGGTACGGAACCCTTCGTGCGCGATTTAGACTCGCACTTGACCGTTTTTTTTGTATTTGTTTTCAGTCGACAGTTACAGTTTCAGTTGACAGTTTGGCGCGAAAACGGACCTACAGCGGAAGTGACGTAATTTGCGTTGTCAGTCGGGGACAGAGCTATGCGTCAATTTTGACAAATCCGTCATACGGGAACATTGTTTACATACAAGTGCTCCACTTTTAATTGCTTCATTCGTTAAATACAGTATATCAGTTACAAAAAACAGTAAATCTGCTACTATTAAGTGTCATTACGCGTATTAATTAGTTTACAGCGCTCAAGTAAAGTTTTAATCTATCAGTTATACCAAAACAAAACACCTAACGGCCAAAGTGAGTGTGTTACCAACCAAGCTGTCCCAGGGAAGTGGCACGAGAATCTAACCTGTGTACGACCCGCGTTAGGCTCACATCTGACTGCACGTCTAGCCCGTGACAGCTGACCGGTTCATTGCCTCCGAGCGTGTAGTGAGTGAGTCATACATAATCATAACTGCCATAGAACAACTAGCGAGTAGATTAACGCTTGCGTTCTTGTCTCTCAGAGACAAATAATTTTTGTGTAACACAATGAAGTGCGCTGGATGTCTTAAGGTGTTTAAAGCGGCAAACTGCATAAAGTGCACTGCAATAACATGCGATCGATCTTTCTGCTCACTGTGCGTCAACACATCTACCATGACTGCAGATCGAAAAAAACTGTGGAAATGCTTTGAATGCTGCACATCGGAGAAGAAGACAGACAACACTAGCACGCCACACCGCACGGATCTGGTAGTGCC
Organism: Argyresthia goedartella; assembly: GCA_949825045.1. Taxonomy (NCBI): domain Eukaryota; kingdom Metazoa; phylum Arthropoda; class Insecta; order Lepidoptera; family Argyresthiidae; genus Argyresthia; species Argyresthia goedartella. Next base: position 6,937,755 of record OX463831.1, on the reverse strand, counting down.
ACAGGACTCCCAACATGCTACAAAAGACTCCCTAACACCTACCCCGGAACGTGACGACTCTGCAATAAAAGACCTAACCAATGAAGTTCGCTGTCTAGTACAGGAGATATGCTCACTGAAAGGCAAACTAGAAGATGCCACCAAATCTTTAACAAGATGTCACGAACGACTGGATGAACTACATGCATCCATGGAAAAAAACGAATTGCGTCTTAAAATCCTAGAAGCACGTGACTCGGAGATTGCTCTTCTAAAGGCTGAGATATCAGAACTAAAGACGGACGTATCTCTCCACGCTCAACACCAGCTTAGGAACGAGATTGAAGTATGCGGAATTCACGAGCATCCAAACGAAAACCTGCACCACACGATCTTGGTAGCGGCCCGTTTAATGGGAATAGAAATGGAGAACAGAGACATTGATTGGGCTATGCGTGTCGGGCCAAAACGTAAAGCCCCGGCAAGTTCAAACAAGGAGAGTTCCAACCCAGCATCGACTGACTACGACAAAATGAAGGACCCCCCTGCTACCGCGAAACCTGCCGACAAACCCGCACTGCCCCGCCCGGTTGTTGTACGACTGCTACGAAAGTCAACCTGCGATCAATTCCTCTCCGCCGCTAAGACCAGACGCAACATAACTAGCGCGGACCTTGAGATAGCGGGACCACCACTGATAATCTTTTATAACGAACGCTTGACCAAAACAAACAGACAGTTATTTCGGAAGGCTAGGGATGCAACCAAATTACACAACTTCTTCTACTGCTGGTGTACCCAAGGCTCAATTTATATCCGCAAGCAAGACGGAAAACCCGCGATCCGCATACTGTCGCAACAACAACTCGATAGCATCACTGGATCGCTCCCCACCGCCGCCGCCGACACTACAACTGCACATGCATAAACCGGTTCCAGTGCACACCCTTCAACAATTGAGTGACTCCATTTATATAGTACTAAATAATTATCTATTTTCATTAATGATTCAAACATATAGCTTACAAAAACCTATTACAACAGCTAATCACTGTTCGACATATTATTCCCACAGTGTAAATCATAAGACTCTCACATTAAACATGGTAGTAACAAACCCACTCCGCCACTCAATTTTTACCATATCTGACTATGGATAAAGTCGAACTAGCAAATGATCTGGATAATACTCTTGTAATCAAGTGCCATTCATTAAATCTGCCTGAAGAATGTGAGAGCTTCTTTCACGATAACTCAAAACTGAAAATATTGACTTATAATATACGCAGTATATATTTGCATTTCGACGAATTTCCAGTTTTACTTAGGAGACTTAACATTGAGTTTGATATCATTATACTCACTGAGTGTTGGCTTCGCGAGAACACACTGGTGGGAACGTTAGATGGATACACAGTTTACAAATCTGCTAGATTCATTAACAAGTCTGGGGGTGTTGTTGTATATGTAAGGAATGTCCTTAGCGCATCTATGTCCGAACCTGAATTCATTGGCGCAAATTGCATTGTACTGGAACTGCCTGGGAACGCAACTGTCGTTGCAATCTACCGATCGCCCGCGGATACTCCTCTTATTTTTCTTGACTCTCGGCACGATCTTATTGTTAACATTAATAAGGACAAACATCCGGTAATTCTGGCAGGTGATGTCAATATAGATTTGCTTTCTGACGATGTAAGATATAAGCGATCGGAGTACTTTTGTGTGATGGCTGAGAGTGAATTACTACCAGCTATAACAGAGCCAACTCGGTTAACTGCTTGTTTGGACCATATATTCTTATCATCATTTCTTAAGGCACAGGCGATCGTTTGCAAAACAGATATAACCGATCACGACTTAGCAATGATAGAAATTGAGGCTGCTGTCAAATCTGACCCAGTACCCAGAACACGGTTGAAGGTAGACTATGAAGCAATCGAAATCGAAATAAAAAACATCGACTGGTCTGCGGTGATGACTGAAACATCGGTCGAGGTGGCCACCAAATCTTTTTCTAAAATCATCTCTGATATTGTTGCGAAAAACACAAAACATGGTAAAATAAGTAGACCCAAGTTTAATCTAAAACCATGGATAACACCAGGTTTAATGAAATGCATGAAAAATCGCGATGCATTGCATTACAAATTGCGAAAAAACCCCAACAACGATGTTTTGAAGGTGACTTATTCTCGTTATAGAAACTACTGCAATAATCTTTTATACAATCTAAAACGTGAATACGAGTCGAAAGCACTGGAAGAAAACAAAAATGACCCCAAGAAGCTCTGGAGTTGTATCAAAGACATATGTCACTCAAAAACAAAAAACCCTATAGGGTTTCAAAAGTTCAGTGGCTATAGCCACTGAACTTTTGAATATCTCCAATGATCCTATTTCCTCTCTGAGCAAATGTAATAAGTACTTTAGTAACGTAGGTAAACACTTAGCCACAAATATTTTAAACGATACCAATGAATCCGAAGAAAGTCTTGCATCAAAAACGTCAAATCAGCAACAAATGGTCACTCCATATTTTTACAACCGACTGATAGTGTAGAACTCACATGCATGATTCAACGTCTCTCCTCTAGTAGTGCACCAGGAATAGATGGTACTAGCAATAGCATCGTCAAGAGACTAAAATACTTTATGATAAAACCTCTGACCCATATAATTAATCTTAGTATGTCAACGGGTGAATTCCCAGAGCTCTGGAAAACAGCTTTGGTTTGCCCAATCCATAAAGCAGGGCCAAAAGATGAACCCTCTAATTACCGTCCGATCTCGTTACTTCCTACTTTCTCCAAATTACTGGAAAAGGTAGTTAACAAACGGCTAATTAGCTTTTTGGAACAAAACAGGTTGCTCTACCACCGTCAATTCGGTTTTAGGAAGGGTATCTCGACTGAGGACGCAGTAAGTTCACTAGTGAGACGTGTATGTACCTTGCTAGATGAAGGTAGACCCTGCATTGGTGTCTTCCCTGATCTGGCAAAGGCGTTTGATACGGTTTCTACACCCATACTGCTAAACAAACTACATAACATGGGGATTCGAGGTACTGTTCTTGCTTGGTTTAAAAGCTACCTCACAAATAGACTCCAATGTCTAAAAGTGGGCACACATATTAGCCCACTTGAACCCGTTAGCTTTGGTGTTCCACAGGGCAGTATCTTAGGCCCCACTCTTTTCTTAATGTACATTAATGACATATATAGTATAAATATACCCAAAGCTGACCTATTTTGCTATGCTGATGACACCGCCATAATTTTTAACGATACCTCCTGGAATAATGTCTTTGCTAGTGCTGAAAACGGTATGTCCAATGTAGCAACATGGTTACGAAAAAACTTACTCTGAACACTGCAAAAACTAAGTACCTGTGCTTTTATAAGACCGAGGCCTCCGGGCCACCAGCGTTGCCCAACATTAAAGTTCACAAATGCGGAAATATCTCTACCCAATGTCAATGTCCTGAGATACAAAATACTACATCGATTAAATACCTAGGCATAATACTTGACAAAAATCTGAACTTTAGAGACCATATAAAAGCATTGACAGCCAGAATCCGTAAAATTATTTACATCATGAAACAATTGCGAAACTGTGCCGACTATGGACTCCTAAAGGGAGTGTATACGGCTATATGAGGCTATCAGCGCAAAAGTGGTGTAACCCCAGATTTCGTCTTTTGAGATAATGAGGAGTTAAAATTTGGTTGAATTGTTTTTTAATTTAGTTTGATCTATGTTTTTTTTATAATTGTTTTTTAAATAATTTTATAAAAAGATCCCTTAAATCTACAATATTTGTGTACTTTTGTGATAATTAAGCTTAAAAATTACAAAAAAAAGTGGGTTACACCACTTCTGTATTTATCATATTTTGGTTCAATTTTAAATAATAAAAAGGTTACAATAAAGACAAGTTTAATACGAATATAATCAAAATAGTACCACATTTTTATACGTCCATGACAACAAGGTTTATTCTTCATCTGTCTCATCATAATACGCTTCATCTCGGACCATGTTTGAGCTATTTAGGTTATTATAAAAAGTGTGATGAACTGGTGGGATGAACTGCAACAATTCAAGAAGATCTTTCTTCTTTTTTTCAGCGATGGTTGGTTTTTCCAATGCATCGAGATGTGTTATAGTCACTGACTGCCGTTTTTTTACACTGACTTCATTGAAGAGGACTTCTTCATTATTCGAATATTTGTAGAAAATTGAAAATGGATAAAATTCATGGAATTTCAACCACTGAATTTTAAACCATTCTACCTTGCTGTTATCAAGCGAAATTTTTCTGTTAGTTATATATTTTCCAGTGATTTCGAGGAAAAAAAATCACTAGCTGTCATTCTTATTATTTTGAATGGTTGTGACTTTCGAGCTGTTTTAATTACTTCGAGCCAGTTCTCTGGAATGTATATTTCTTTGAAATATTTTTTATTCTTCTCTATAAGACCAAAATCTTGGTCGCATGGTAAGTATGAATGCCCACTGACCAAAAATTTATGATCTATTTGTTCAACAGTAAAGTCCGGATGAGATACCACATACTGACAAAACAACGACAACTTTATGTTTCTATTCTGTCCCCCGCATTGGTCAGAATACATGATTACTTTTTTAGTAGTCACATATTTTTTAAAAAAGTACAGCAAGCATGATCCAATTTCTTGCGGTCCTCTTGAAGCATCTGACTCATCCCAAACAAACATGTAGGCATCATATTCTGTCCCCATGTTGTGAATCCCAAAGCAAAAAGTCCAAAGCTGTCTTTTGTAATACACTATTCCAGTAGTCAACACGGGAGTAGGTAGGGTTTTCATTAAGTCAAAGGTGATTACAGTGATGTCAGTTGATGATTTTGACAAAGCCGTATCTTCTTGTAATCCCTCTCTGGCACTGTCTGCTTTCCTCTGGTGTAATTCTTGTTCACGTTGCAATTCTTGTTTTAGCTCTTCACTCTCAGCACATTTAATTTTGTTGTTGAAGAGATCACATTTCTTGCAAGAATCACTAATGGGTGCATGGAATCATAGATTAAAAAATTCATTAAAAACTTTACTGAATATGAATTTTGAAACAGCTTCAAGTTTATAAATATTTTCATAAATAGAATACATTCGTCCAAGGCTCAGGTCCGGTGAAAGAAATCTCCTATTCTCACTTTTATGTCTGGTATAATGAGACTCATAGACTGGAAACCGGCTAATGAATTCTTTTACCTCTGTGATCTTGTTGTCTGGTGTTTTGTTTACAGAACTCTGTCGACCTCTCTGATCAACAGGTGGAACAGTTTCCATACTTTTATGCTTCAGCACCCTAGTTACACGACCATCAGAAACTTGAAAAGTTTTTAGGAAGAATTTCTTACACACCTGAAATTCAACACCATCATTACCCAATAAATGATAAATGTTTGTTTTTTTCCTTCTTGATTCCTCTCTTCCTGTGTAACTTCTGCATTTGTTTGTCACTCTAACTAATGAAAACAGTAATGCATTCTGAGTATCAAAATTTGCCAATTCGTAAAAGCTTCTGAATATTTCCAGCTGTCGTTCCTCATTTATTTTTAGATGACATTTTTTAGGACAAGGACATTCGCCTGTTGTAGGTGTCTTCGCAGGAACAATGGTCTTTTTGTGGTTTTCATATTGTTCCCCTTTTGCTCGTTTCAATTTACGAATATTTCGCTGCCAAGTCTCTGACCTTTTCACACGCTTTCTACTTTTGAGGACAGGAGTTTCATTTATAGTTTCAGCTGCTGACGTGCTTATTTGATCTTCTGCCGTTGTCGAACTAGACATGCTTGGTAGTGGCAGTTGTAAAGCCGTGGCTGAACTGGTTCTGCTTTGTTGGACTTCTTCAGAATCATCGTTGCATGATGAGGGCGCAGGAGATGGTAGATATACAGGGCCAAAATCTTCAAAATCTCCAGTTGAACTGGTTCTGCTTTGTTGGACGTCTTCTTCAGAGTCATCGTTGCATGATGAGGGCGCAGGAGATGGTAGATATTCTGAGCCAGAATCTTCAAAATCTCCAACTGTAACCAGCATTGATTCGGTAAGCAAAACAGTTCCTACCTAAACGTTTGCAATAAATAATACATTTGAACTTACCTGAAGTCGTACCATCTCCTTCGTCCATGGTTTATTCACAATATAATAATTCGTTTGATGGGGTATTTCAGATAAAAAAACAATAAATCGTCGTTTTTAGCCTCTCAATTTTTGAATTATACCATACTGACAGGTCACAGTTTTGACGTAAGCCACAGACAAACACAGTGTTGCCCTAATGCAAAAGTGGTGTATTCAGCTTACACCACTCTTGCACTTTATTACTTGGCTGTAACGCCCGGTGCAAGAACAATGTTTCTAGCGCCATCTGTTTTTGGATACAAAAAGGTGGCTTACTCCAATATTGCACTGAAAGGTTATATTGTAAACAATGCATTTTACACCAGAATAGGAAACAACATAAATTGTGGGTTACACCACTTTTGCGCTGATAGCCTCATATGTGAGTCGATTCTTACCTACTGTATTTCGGTATGGGGTGGATGTAGTAAGACAATCTTAATAGACGCAGAGCGAGCTCAACGTTCGGTATTGAAAGTTATGTATAGGAAACCAAAAAACTACCCCACTGATCTAATACAAGGTGAAAATGATATACTTAGTATCCGTAGGCTGTTTATTCTGAGGTCTGTTATTTTAGTTCATAAAAATATAACCAACTCTCCTGTATACAACAAACTTCTAATGAAACGGACCTACAAGATTCCTATTAACACTGTCCACACTACCTTTGCGCAAAGATTCCCTGATTTTCTTCATCCTTACATGTACAACAAGGCCAACAGTTTTTGTAACTTTAGAAATTGTAGTAGTTTTGAAGTCAAACGTAAATGTCAAAAATGGCTTCTATCCCTCACATACGATACCACTGAAATGGTCTTAGGAGTCCTTCAATAGGAATTTTCGTCACTATGCAAATACTGTCGATATGTCCCACATGATTATATGCTGTAGTACTCTTAAGTTTTAAAATAATGTACTGTCTTTGTTTTGTTAGTCTGTGTTTTATCTTTTTGTTTATATTTTCGGTTATAATACCCACTCTTTCCTGTTGTTTTTGTGTCCTTAATAATTAAATTGTACCCACGCTGAACTCCCATCTCCTATCTGTGAATCATAATTATGGTACCCACTATACAGGCTCTGCCTAGTGTGGGGCCACAGTTAATCATACTTGTAGCGTTTAAGGTTTTTATTTCTTTATTAATGTTCTTTTGGAAACCTGCTTATTTTTATTTTTAAAATAAATATTTCTATTTCTATTTCTATTCTAATTTCCTTCTTCTTTTTTTGCATAGAAAAAGAAAGAGAGACTGAAGCATAACTCTGTCCCTTCCCTTACAGACAAAGCTGAGTCTGATGAGTGTTTTGAAAACTCGTTCCGTTTCACGTTTTTCTTAGGATTCCTTACCCAAAGGGTAAAAACGAGACCCTTTTATTAAGACTCCGCTGACCGTCTGTCTGTCTGCCTGTCCGTCCGTTACCAGACTGTATCTCAAGAATCGTGAAAATTAGACAAATGAAATTTACACAGATTATGTATTTCTGTTGCCGCTATAATAACAAATAATAAAAAACAGAATAAAATAATTATTTAAGGTATTTATGGGAGCGCCATACAACAATTGTTTCAATACCACATACAAACTTATAAAATCCTCATTTTTTATGTCACTATTTTTAGGATTCCATACCCAAAGTTTGAAAACGCGACTCTATCACTAAGACTCTGCTGTTTGTCTGTCTAACTGTCCGTCTGTCACCAGGCTGTATCTCATGCACCGTGATAGTAAGACAGTTTAAATTTTCACAGATGATGTATATCTGTTGCATAAGAAAAAATACTGAAAAACAGAATAAAATAAATATTTTAGGGGGCTCCCATGCAATAATTATTTCAATACCACATACAAACTTATGAATGCACCTGGTTACGTACATGGAGTGTCAAAGTAGCCGCACCAATAACTTTGTAAACAACATTTTGCTATGTAAAATCCAAACGATTCACTCCACACCAATTGTCAATTGTCAATTGTAAGACGGGCTGGTTTCCGCAACTCGACGACGAAAGCGCCTATTTTGCGTGCCAGCCAGCCACTCCAGCCACTCCACACCATCCCTACCATTGTACGGCGGTACGGAACCCGTTTTATGGTTTTTATGTTCATTGATAAAACTTTCAAAAGAGGGGCCTTTTTTGTTTTAGGTCTCAATATATTAAATGTGATAAATGTTCTCACTGAAGCTTCTCTATTGTTATTTTCAGAGTATTATATCTTAAAATAAAAAAAACGGTTTCTCGAAAGTCAACCAATCCAAATACATTGTCAGTGTCGTCGGCTGAATTAACCTAAATAGATATTAATTAAGGAATTGAGCTTGAGATAGTGACAGTTACCTTTAAAACCTAGAGCTTGCTTTGAGTATTCATCATTTGCCCAGGCCTGAGATTGTGAATATCCTATCGAAAGCCTACTTTCCATCTGTGTTTCCTGAACAAAAGCAGAGAGCGTCTGGATAATTTCCTTGGCGGGGCTAAACCACGTATTTTATCGTCGAAATGACACGCCAAGCTGTCCCTAATAGCATGGCGTGATTTCAGCCCCTGCTGTCTTATGAATCGAGCACGCACTATCTGTCCCAAATATTGATCGCAAATTCCGTACTGTGATTCTGCTAAACTAGCAAGAAAGTTTCATGTTGTGCATGTAAGAATGCATGATGGAAATACTGAATATAGTCCGATTATAATCTGACTATTGAGCATGAGCAGCGAGTAGGAGATTTCCGGGAAAATTTCCGTTCGCCCGGAATGTAAGGGCGGACTGTCTGAACGGATGATGGAAAACTTCCTTTACGCTGCGAATAGGCCATTATTGCATTCGACAAGGTCAAGACAAGAACTCTGTTAAAATTCCAAATGATTATGCAGTGGGTCTAGACCACGTGCAGACGTAATTAAATTCTAAAAGGGAGAAATCGAGTTAGTAGTAGCTACTAATGTTAGGTTAATATGACAATTCTGTAGATACATTTTATACTGGCTGCTCGTAGCGTGGTGGCATACCTTTTTCGAGAGAACTGGCTGTTTCGAATTTTAGGGGAATAAAAATATTCAAATTTCGAACTGGATATGCGACCCCATGTCGTCCGCGCTTTTTTGAGTTCTCATATAAAATCCCCACACTAAGAGATATTTTTTTTTGGCTGTTCCCTTTGTTTTCTTCAAATTCTTCTCTGAATCTTCAATGAACGGTTTATAAAAATACTCGTGCAGCACAATATACGTCATTGAAGTAGAACTCTTGCTCAGAGATTTTGTTATAGTCGGCAGAAGATAATAAACCTCCTTTTGGGTTTCACCGCAGTCGGGTAAAAATAAAAATCTAAGAATCGAAGAAATAAATAATCGGAAGTCGCGTCACGCTTGTTGCGTGATTTTGTTATTAATTCAACGAGAATTCGAGAAAATATAATAATTTTATTAATATTTTAACTTTTTCTGTCTTTAACGTTACTTGTTACGGCTTTTATTTGAATACAATCTTCTTCTCCTTCTTCATCTTCTTCAGATGTTCTTGTCCACTGCTGGACATATGCCTCCCCATTTGATCGCAAATTAGAATGCTCTGCGCCCATTCTTGTGAATGAGTTCGTTCCGCATAATGTAGCGACGGGATACTCCGAGCATCAACCTTTCCATTGCTCTTTGTGTGACTCTCAGTTTGTGCATCATGCCAACAGTGAGAGTCCATGTTTCACAAGCCCAAATCATCACCGGGAGAACACACTGAATGTAGACACTAGTCTTGAGTGTTTGAGGGATCTTAGAGTGGAAGACATCCTTGAGCTTTCCGAAGGCTGCCCACGCAAATTGTATTCTTCGGTCGATCTCTCGGGCCAGTGTCTCCCGTCCAAGTTTGATGATCTGCCCTGGGTAGTTGTTCTCCTCCACTTGTCCCCACACAGATCTTTATGAACCAAATCTAGCACTTTCTCAGTTCTATGGTTTGGTCATTGAAATGGTAATAAGTCTGTTTCCCTTCACAGCACACTTCATTTCACACATATCACATGATACTCCTTCCACAGCTCCATTTTTAATCTTCTGTTTTGCATCTGCATGTTTGCTCCCAACATCTTATCTTCTTTCATTGTATTCAGCTTATACATATATTTACCACTCCAACAAGCTCATTCTGTTGATTATAGATATGACAAACAGAGTTCGTGAACGACACTTTGTTTCCATTTTCTATCAACTGGCTCACTGATAACAGGTTTGTGGTTAGGTCAGGTTTGTACAAAACGTTGTTTACCGATATGTCAAATTTCTTGTTATTCACTTTTGTGGTGATTTGTGTATCCCCCGAACATTGAATAGGTATTGACATTTGTTTAGCAACAACAATCTCACTCATACCACTTACCGGTCGAACTTGCAATAAACTTTCTTTGCTTGATGGTTTGTGTGCACTCGCTCCTGAATCCATATACCAGTCTTCTTTATTGAATTCTGCGTCGAGAGTTTAAGAATGCCGCAATAAACGCGATTATTTGCTTCTTTCCTGGGCAATCCCTTTTATAATGGCCAATTTTATTGCACCTGTAGCATTGTATTGACATCTTCACTGTTGGAGTTGAAGCCGAAGTATTGCTTGACATTTGTGTTTTTTTTTCAATATGGCCAACATTATATTTTTATTTTGACCATAGAGCAACTTCCGTGTCAATGCTACCAACATCGCAACTCATATCAAGCAATTTTATTGAGATGACGTGAGAACAAACAGCAATTCCAGAATGTTAATGCGTGAATGCGTGAATATTCTGGAAGTCCTGCCAAAACTTGTCCCCTTAAATCGCTTTGCTGTGATTTTATATCAGTAGGTTGTAGAAAAAAGGATTGTGGATACGGCATCTCTATCAGGTTAATCTTCTAAGCGAGTTCTGCTTCATCTGTATTAAGCTTGTCCATTGTGTTATTAGTCTGTGATTGGCAAATATTAGTGAAGAATTGATTACAAATAATTAATTGAGTCTTCGACTGTAGCTTTGCTTTTTAGTAATGCAGTATTTAATTGCTTTTTAGTAATGCAGTAGAGAATATACATAGTTCTCTTTATTTATTTATATCACATATATTTTTGAATGCCTGCCACAACTTTTTCGGGTAGTCACTTCTATGAACTAGGGTATTGTTATTATGTTGGCATTTTCAACGTTTCAAGAGATCGTTGCAGATGTTCCGATTAATTTTATATGTTGTTTTTAGTGTGGTGTTGTTAGGTTTTTTGTGCGATTGTAGGTGTATCGCGTCTAGGTTTCTTATACAACTAATGAGGCCTTGTGTGATCCAGGGCTTCATGGTGTATTTTCGGCGACATACTGCTTTCCTGTGAAGTTGTGGTATCGTTGGAGTCAGAGATATATTTGTGAAGGTTTGTGTGCTCACTGATGGGTCAGCTTCATTTAGCACTCCAGACCAGTCCTCTTTGTCTATGTCGTTAGAAACAGCTTGGTAGTCAATCTTGGTAACTATTCTTTTTGTTGTTGTCTTTTTTACGAGAAAAAGACAGCCGATTTTTAATCTGTCAGCTGTTATTGTATTGTTACAGACAATTCCCTCACTTTTTGCATGTGAACGAACAAAAATATGGTCTGTGCAGTTGTTTTATTTAGTGGATTTGGTGATTATTGCTCTGAAGCCATTTTCAGACAAAGGTTGAGGTAGTCCGGGCAGTCATTTTAATCAAGGAGATTTATATTTATGTCACCCGCTAGAATAAGGTTTGGTATGTGGGTGTTTAACGATAATACAAGGTCCAGAGACTCAATGAATTTGGTAGGATCCCAGAAAAATGACGACCTGTATGTTGCAAAAACTGAGATAGAGTTAGAAAAGTCGATAATGAGGTTGTTGGATTCATCTATGTCTGGTTCTGCAACACCAACTTCCCAAACACCCCTGACAAACACAACCACTCCACCACATTTGTTAATGAAATTATGTGTTCTGTGGGCCGAGAAACCAGATAATGTTCTTAGTTACGTTTGACTTAATAAAATTATCAAGTCAAACGTAATATCGAGTCTCTCAAGTAGCACTAGAAACGAGTCAAAGTTCCTTTGCATGCTTCGTATATTGATGAAAAGCAGCGTAAAATGCGGGGAAAACTTTAGGGTCTTTTTTCATTTTTCTGGAAGTCTATTACATGGCACGAGATACTTAGTGAGTTATCTATATCAGTTTCAATATTTAGGAGGGCCGTTCAAACCGACTGATGTCCCTAAAGATACAGTTGGCAATAGACTAAACGTTTATTTTCTTAAAAAATGCTCCTACTGTTTAGTAGGAGATTTTTTTTATCTAGTATCCTATTGTTTGTGTTTACAAACAATAGGATACTAGGTAGAAACCCATATTACACCTCTGTGCTACTAGCTAAAGTTAGCAATATTATGATGTTAGTACATTATAACAATAAAAAGCATAGAAAGTCACCCGGATTACAATATTAGATGCCAAGTCATTATTTAAAGTAACCTACTTATAATTTTAAATAGCTTGCATATTTTTTGTTCCTTTGATTTCGCTGCCATTTTTTTATATCATTGTAGCAAAATTTCAAGGCTTATCTAAATTTATTGGTGCCAAAATATTAATACGTAGCCATTTTATGATATAATATGCCTAGTAAAAGTAGCTGTTTTATATTTTAGCTGCCCGGAAAATAATAAGCCTTTTGTGTCAAGTCGGTCACTGAAGTCGTACTGAGCATAAAGCCGTAGGTGTAAATATCGAATAGTCTGATCGCTTTTTAAGGTGATACCTCGTTCGTGCAAAGGTCCCCACTCCTCGTCACTCCACGCGGAAAGACCCGCGGTGTGAGAGGGACGGAATCAGGAAAAAATGAAAAACGTACCACAGAGTAATTGTTTAAAAATAAACTACGCTATTTTGTTAAAAAGTTTTGTAAAGAGATTTTGCGAATACATAATATCTACATTTTAAACGCAGTTCCACAATGAAATTACTCAGGATTTCAGAATTACAGGAAAAAATAAAACAATTTATCGGTGTTTTCGTTATAAAATTCTATCTAGAAAATTTCATCCAGTCGCGTTTTCCTTTAGTGAAAATCTTAATCAAATACTCAATAAACGTTAACCCAAAAATCCAATCTGTAGATGACGTCATGGTGGAGTAAACGGATTCGAAAAAAAACCCATTTTATTTTCGTAGCACCTTAAGGGCCAAAATCGAGAATCGTTTTCTTGAAGAAGATAGTGTAAATCGACCGTAGTAGCACTGTGAGAAGAATCTAGGTCAGAGCCGTTATGATTGTTATTTATTGAAGCCAATTTATTACAGTTCTTTCTTCTTTGAATTAGATCTCAATACATATTAATATTGTCTACAAAACGATATGCTTTAACAGATGTACTATGGATATAAAAAATAATTATTGAGGGTTCCGTATTCACCTTAAAAGGAAAAACAGATCCCTAATATCACTTCGATCACTTCGTTTTCAGTTTGACTGTTAAGACCCTTTTTCTCAGAAATTCTTTAAGGTGTCAAGATATCAATTACTCTGGCCTGTAGTCCCTTGGCTGTGAAAAAAAAGAAACAAGATGCGGTCGTGTATGCCGCAAAAGACCTGGCTTTTAACCTTAATATCAATTGATCTTAATCACAAAATGCCTATACGCTAATCAGCGAAACGTCGAGGCGCGTGACTCTAATGAACATTATGTACGGTACTTATAAATAAGTATTCAAAACAGAAACAGGCGTTTTATCGAAATATCTTAACTCTATGGAATTGCAACGCCATTAGCGGTTTAATGATAGTTTCTGTAACTGAATGTTAGATACAGAATGAGTTAGTAAAGCAAACAGATTTATTCATCCGAGAACATCTTAGCAAAATCGTTCTTGAAATCTGTATTGTAATATAATTTTTATGATTTTTAGTTTTCCCCCCCCTTTTTTATAATCTGATAAATTCAGCCCATTAATGTACTCAATAAGGGCACGGGGCTCTACCCGTTTATGAGTAAATCTGAGCCATACTCCACCACATTGGCTCAGTGCGGATTGGTTGAGGGGTGTCGGGCTAGTGGGCAACCCCACTATTCGAAGCTATCAAGCGGCCCTATTAGGGCCACTGACACAGCTTAACGAAGCAGCGGTAATAGTAAAGCTTAACGTGTCAATTGAAACAAGGAAGCGCCCGAGCGAAATGCCACATAAAAACGGACACCCATCCATTGACCGTCACGGCCAGATGTTGCTACCTACACGATCGAGAATAAACATAAACATTAAACATAAATGTTTACATAGACGCTTTCCCGGACGGTTTTTATTAAACATATTATAAGACTAGTTTTCATGTTAGAAATAACAACAACAATACAGCGTCACACCTTTTCCCATACGGGTTCGCATATGAACAGTTGCGCCCACGAAAGGCGGAATAATAAAACGAGTGTATAAAAAACAACGCTCAATTAGTTTTGAACGACCATGAACGGCGGAATTACCTGAAATGCGCGACGAAATTATTGGCTAAATAAAGTCTGGGTAAGATAGGTTGAACATGTAAAATAACAGAATCCAACGCTCGTTTTGTATTTAATGTTACTCGAATTCGAGTTTTCATGTTGCTGTTTCCAGATTTTGTGTGGCACAATTCAATATTTTTGTTAGAAAAACCAGTATTTCTTGTCGCGCAATTCTGCAACTTTGGCAGACAAAATCAGTGTTTTGTCAATCAAAATCTGGAATTATTTTCATACGTTTGAATATGAATCTACTCGGTTAAGTGGTATGCCTATATGTATCACCTACTTGTAGGTAGCTTGGCATACATTCGCTTCCTCAACATTCATAAGTCTCTTCATAGAAACTATTTCATGAAGAAACTTAACTCCCAATAACAAAGCAAGAATAAGGGCTGGTTTCACCTCGACCTCCATCGTTCAAGGGCGGAATGCCCTACCATTAGTATGCGAGCGCGCTCGGCGATTTATTAAGATATTCCACTTGCAAATAGAGATATGGAGAATCCGGAATAAGGTCGTGAATGTGTCCATGTGATAAAAGTTTAGATGGGTGTTTTGTCTATTGGAGGCTGCTTGAATAATTTGATACCGATAATTTATGCCATGATGATGATGAGAGTAAAATATTTTTGACCAAATGCACATGTTTTCAGGCGATCCTCACATAACTCGGCACACGTGTTCCTTGAATTAAAATACTTTTTTGTCGAGAGCTTTTCTCAATTTTCCCCTGGGGGGGGGGGGGGGGGGGGTTATGACGTCATTATTTTTTGTATGTTTTTTTTTTTTCTGAAACCTATCGTGTGAGGTATCAAATTAAAGGGCTTCATGAGCTGGTTCTAAATATATCTACACTATAATACTTTAGGCCGCCTGTTTTCTAAATATCCAAGAAATATTTTCAAAACATACCAAGTTTGGACTCCTCGAAGTAGGAGACGGATTAGAAAAGAGGATCTATACAGACCATGAGAGTGAGTGAAATAGACTATAACTATTTTCGTGAAAAGTCATTAGATTGTATTTTAAATCGCAAAACGTAGTTTACAAAGGTATTGGTGCGGCTACTTTACTACTTCATTTTGATTGAATCTAAAATACTTGCCTATAAATAAACATTGAGTTCTTGAGTTTCTGAATTTTGTGGTAGTGTGCCACAGTTTCGCTTTTGTGAAGCCAAGTATTAAATACATAATTTTGTATGACAAGGGGCTATTCCTTCGCCTTAGCTATCGAGACGTGAAGGTTTCCTTATGACGTTAATTCCCTGGTCACTTATTCGTAGCATCACGTCTAGTGTTTGTATCATCTGTGGTATAAGAGAGTTATTGTGGTAGGAAGAAGCGACGCGGAAATGAATACAATAGACTTCATTGAACATATATTATTACTATATATATATATATATACTTTGTATTGAAATTGATAGAGATTTTATTGTGATATCAATATCACAGATGTGAGCGGCGAGTAGTTATATAAACTAAAACTAGTGGCTCTGCGAGCTATAGAATTCGCGAGCGATATAGGAAATACGTGTATATATTTTTTATTATTTTCCACCCCCTCACACCCCCGACCCCTTGAAGTTTATCGGATGACCAAGTAACATTATAGTAATAATATAATAATAATAATTATTTATTTATAAAAATAATTTCATAATTAAATTACAGAACATTTTTCTTTTTTGTTAGACAATATTGTTGCATATAAGTAGGGAGGAGCGTATGTTACATAAGTATGGAAACTCTAATTTGGGGAGTAACGACTCTTATATTGTTTGTACCAATGTATGACAAAACTGTAGCAATATTACTGAATAAACATGAATAATAAATGAATAATAAATAAAAAAAAAAACAAAAAAAATAACTTTATTTTTGTTGTAATTTGGAAATATAGTGGTCTAATATGGGAATGAAAATATTGGTGTGATTGCTTGGAATGTTAATTTTGAAGTGACAAAGATAAATCTAAATACAAACATTGAATATTAGAAAATATGTCAGAAAGAATATGTCTGAGATTTATGAAGTAAACTTAAAAGAGTCTACACAACAATGATTATAGCAGTATCTACAACAGCCGCCCTTAATCGATGTTGTGCTCGACAAACAAAAAAAAACTTAAGTTTGTAGTCCTAAACCAACTATACACCTTTTGTGTGTAACAGGCCCAAGTAGCTTAGTTAGGACATCTGCAGGCATATCACTACTACATAAGTATTCGAGAACAACAATATTACAGGATACCTTTTCCCTGATAAAGTGAAATCTGGTATCTATATGCTTCGTCCTGTTGTGGTGTATTGGATTTCGAACGAGGTTGATGGCACTCTGGCTGTCAGAAGCTAACCTAACTGGGGTAAGTTTACCTGTTATTTCGTGAACGAACCGACGTAAATAACACGCTTCCTTTGTGGCGGACGCTAGCGCCATATATTCCGCTTCCGTGGACGACAGAGCGACAGTAGGTTGCTTCCTTGATTCCCAGGGTACTGGTCCTCCACTAAGCTTGAAGGTATAGCCAGTATATGACTTCCTATCAATCGGACAGTTTGCCCAGTCTGCATCACAATAGCCTCTTAAAGGTTCTTTACATCTTCTGTAAACCAAAGAGTAATTTAAAGTACCCTTCAGGTACTGTAGAACCCTTTTTGCAGCATTCCAATGTTCCTTAGTGAAACACGTATTGAACTGACTTAAATAGCTCGTTACATAAGCTATGTCCGGGCGAGAGTTCACTGTGAAGTACATAAGACATCCGAATGGCCGAGTCGGCAGTGACCCTGCCTACGAAACCAAGGGTCCCGGGTTCGAGTCCCGGTGGGGGCAAATATTTGTTTGATGAGAACGGATGTTTGTACCCTAGTCATGGTTGTTTATCTATCTAAGTATAATATTTATCTATATAAGTACGTGTATCGTTGTCTAGCACCCAAGATACAGGGAATCCTAGTTTGGGGCTAGATCAATGTGTGTAAATAGTGTCCAAGGTATTATTATTATTATTATTATTATTAGATTTTGGTAAGGATACTCACCAATTTCACCATCAGTTCTCTTTTCCATTGTTTTTTTTTGACCAAAGGAGTACTAACAGTCTTACATTCACGCATATTGAACTTATCTAGCAATGTTAAAATATAGTTTGACTGATTTATTTGGATGCTTTCAGAATCATATCTTATTTGTAATCCCAAATAAGACTTCAATATTCCCAGATCTTTGATTCCAAAAAATGTTGACAAATTTTTCTTGACAATGTCAAACGTCAAATCAGATTTATGAAAGACAATAATATCATCGACAAATATACCCAAGATTACGAGTTCTTGACCAAAAAGTTTAGTATACACGCAGGGCTCTGAAGGAGTTCCTATAAAACCTATTTTTAATAATGTGTCATTTAACTTTTTGTTCCAAGCTCGAGGGGCCTGCTTAAGGCCATAGAGGGATTTCTTCAGCAAACAAACCTTGTTTTCCTTGCCTTTTTGTATAAATCCAAAGGGTTGCTCCATAAAGACTTCTTCTTCCAAATCTCCATTTAAGAACGCTGTATCAACGTCTAGATGCTTCATGTTTAGACCCATCTCCGCAGCTAAAGCAAATAAGGTGCGAAGAGAAGAATGACGGATCACGGGCGCAAAAGTTTCGTCGTAGTCAATGTCTTTTACTTGATGAAAACCCTTGACGACTAGTCGCGCTTTATACTTCGTAATATTCAAAACTCAAAAAACTCAAAAACTCAAAACGTTTATTCTGTAAATAGGCCACAAGGGCACTTTCACATGTCATTTCATTTCATTTTTTACAGAACATTTGGTATTATTATTTGTATCATATTATCAGAAAAAAGTACTTAATTATTGTTTCTGAGAGATGTAAAAAGTCTCAAATGTCATAATAAAATAATTAAAATATAAATAACAGAGATGTATAGTCTCTTTAGTGAATAATACAATGATGATAGGAGATGTAAATGGTCCCCACAGTCAAGAGTTGTATAATTAAATTAATCTTTGGAGGTGTTAAAGGCCTCCAAGTGTCCAGTAAAAGAAACTCTGGCAGTGAGGATGCTCACAATTAATTAGAACAATTCAGTCCCAAGCATTTTTATCGTCTATGTACTCTTTAATACTGTAGTAAGCTTTAGAAATAAGCCTTTGCTTGATGTATTTCTTGAACTTATTAATTGATAGATCTGTCAAAGTGCTTGGGAGTTTATTGTAAAATCTTACACAATTACCCTTGAACGAGTTTTTTATTTTATGGAGCCGAGTAGTGGGCACTGCAAGTTTGTCCTTGTTTCTAGTATTAAAGTTATGTATATCACAGTTTCTTCGAAAGTTAACAATGTTCTTATGGACATACATAATATTCTCGTAAATATATTGACTATGGACTGTCAATATATTTACTTCTTTAAACTTATTTCTAAGAGAATCTCTATTATTCATTTTATAAATCGCACGAACAGCCCCCTTCTGCAGCACAAAAATAGTATTTATGTCAGCAGCACTGCCCCAGAGCAGAATACCGTAGGACATAATACTATGAAAATAACTAAAATAAACTAATCTGGCTGTTTTTAAATCTGTCAAGTGACGGATTTTCCTGCATGCAAAAGCTGCAGAGCTCAGTCTGTTCGATAGCTTATCAATATGTGGACCCCATTGGAGTTTGGAATCCAACGTTATACCTAGAAACACTGTGCTGGTTACCAATTCCAATTCCTCATTTTTAATTGTTATACATGTCTGATTATTTTTAACGTTAGTAGTAAGAAACTTAACACATTTAGTCTTTTTCTCATTTAATAGCAAATTATTAACATTAAACCAATTTACCACTCTTGATATGGTATTGTTCACGTGATCATCATTAGCGTGTTGGTTTCGCTTTGTTTTAAAAATAAGTGAGGTGTCATCAGCAAACAGTACCATATCATGACAGTCCCTTCCTAGATAGGGTAAGTCGTTTATATAGATGAGGAATAGGAAGGGTCCCAATATTGAGCCCTGTGGCACGCCCAAAGAAACCAATGATCCTGGTGATCGTTCTCCGTTTACGTCTACACTTTGTATTCTTCCGTTCAAATAAGATTTTAACAAATTCAATGACGTGTCTCTAACTCCATAATGATGTAATTTCCTGATCAATGTTTCATGACAAACGCAATCAAAAGCCTTTGATAAGTCACAAAAAATGCCTAGGGCATCTTGTGACTCTTCCCAGGCATCAAAAATACTTTCAATGAACTGAATTCCGGCATCTGTTGTTGAACGACCGCGAGTGAATCCAAACTGTTTGTTATGCATTAGCTTATTTGATTCAAAATGATGTAATAGCTGTGATAAGATTAATTTCTCAAAAATTTTACTAAAAGTTGGTAGTATTGATATAGGTCTGAAATTGGTGGGGTCTTGAGTACTACCTGCTTTGAAGAGGGGAATTATCTTACTTTGTTTCATCAAATCAGGAAATTCACCGCAGTCTATACAATTGTTGAAAATGACCGCTAGGTCAGGTGCAATTAATTCGATCAGGGATTTAACGACGTGAACAGAGAGTCCCCAAAGATCATTCGTTTTCTTAACATTTATCAATTTAAATGCCTTTACGACATCTGAACTTGTGACGTGCTTAAAATTCAAGTATGAAGCACACTCTGAGACATTATCTTTTAATATTGCAACAGCAGACAAAGGTGACGAATTTAAATACTTAGTCGTGGAAGCCGGTGCATTAGTAAAAAACGATTCAAATTCAGTTGCAACTTCTAAGCTAGAACTCGTAAGCTGTCCATTGATTTTTAGTTCGTAATCGTGACTCGCTTTTTTACTACGACCGGCCTCCTCATTAATTATTTTCCAAGTCGTTTTTATAACATCGGAACTATTCTTAATTTTACTACTCAGAAAATTACGTTTAGCTGTATGACAGTCTAATTTAAATTGTTTGGAGAACTGTTTGACTTGTTCTTTAAATTCGTCACTCATGTTGAACCGTCGTTCCTGATACAATGCATACAATGCTTGCCTGCGTTTATGCAACTCTGCAGTAGCCCACGTACTAAAGTCGTTTGAACCACTAACCACAACCGATTTTGAAGTGAATATCGCGCTGAACTGTTTCATAAAGGTTTCAAAGAATAAGTTATACATTATATTAGGAGACTGTTCAGCAGCCAAAAACGGTAGTTCCTGGGCTAAAGAGTATCTCATTCTTTCTAACCGGTCAGCAGTTATTGGCACAAACGAAATTTTCTTTTTAATGACAGGTTCTCTAATAGAATCAAATTGAAATAATTGACCTAAATGATCTGAATCCAATTCACTGATAACACTTTTACTGATTGGAATAACATCAGTAAAAATGTTGTCAATGCATGTAGCACTAGTAGCAGTCACTCTTGTTGGCTCCATAAATAAATGGCTAAGCCTAAATGATGAGAAAAGATTTATCAATCTAACGCTGAGAGTAGTTCTTTCTAACAGATTAACATTAAAGTCACCACATATAATTAATCGTTTCGTACTGTGTGATGAAATAGTTAGGACGGATTCCATTATTTTCTCGAACATTTCAAAGTCGCTCAAGGGTGGCCTATAGACACATATAACGATGAACTGTTCTAATTCCACAGCTGCAAGTTCTATAGTTCGTTCAACAGATAAGGAAACAATGTCCTTAGTTTCCTTGAATTTCATATGATTGTTTAGTATGATTAATGCCCCACCATGTATTGAATTAAGTCTGGTGAACGAACTACCAACCTGGTGATCTTTAAAGCTAAACATAATTTCATTAATAGTTAACCAGTGCTCTGTTATGCACAAAATGTCAATTTTATTACAATTTAAAAATTACTCTATTTGTAGATCTTTGCCTCTAATACATTGAATATTCTGATGAACCAGGCTTATATACTTAGCATGTGAGCTTCCCTTATTCTTAGGGTTTTCTAATATACTAGAACATATGTTGCCAGAGCCTGGGTCCTCTGTTGTCTTATGAACTAATTTAAATGCATCCTGTTATTCTGGTCTGATACCAGATTCATATTAGGCTGCTCAGTAAAAGCAGAGTTAGAAGCCAAATTTTTGGCTGTAATGTCATATAAATATAATAGTGACATAGCTATTTGTCGTTTACAATAATTTGAAAGGTAAAATTATTACATATATTCCCATACGCAACCTTTTTAATTCTATAAACCCATTTACAGGGTATAACCCTTTTGGTTGGTCGATCAACTAAGTCCCAAGTGTGAAGTTTGGTCAACGAGTTATACTCGTTTGCCATCGCGTGGTGCCATTTATCAGCATCCTCGGCATAAGTAGCTTTATAGTATGTCGTTGGATCGCTGGCATCAACCGATGATACATTATATGCCAGGAAATCAGGTGGTTTCCTATTTCTGCTCACGGGCAGGTTGTTCCTCGTCCAAACTTGCTGGCTCCACATCCTCAATAGGGGGACTTTGTTCTACAATAGTTTCCGATGCTTCCGCACTTTGTTGATTTACCGGTCGAGGTGATCCAGCTTCGGGAAGACCACCACTCTGAACACAGTCAAAGAATTGACAGTCTTCGGTCTCAGGATCTCTTTTTTCGATTAATAATATAGGGTCTGACTGCATTACAGGCTCCACTTGCCTCTGCTTTAACATCGTAAAGCTAGTTTCGAAAAAGGTTGCATCTCTGGACATAAACACATGTCGTGGGTTAGATGGATCCCTTAAAATATAGGTGTTAGGATTTTCAGCATAACCAACAAAAATTGCTTCCTTCGCCTTCAAATCTAACTTTTTCCTGTGACATGACGGTATATGGACAAGTGCTCTACATCCAAAAACTTTCAGATGACCAAGGTCACTTCTACGACTCCACCACCTGTCGAAAGGAATCTGCCCGCCTAAAGCTCGATGAGGGGACCTATTTTTTAGATATACGGCGACCTGGAAAGCATCTTCCCAGTATGCTGTGGGCAATGAGCTCTCAGCCAACAACGACCTCGCCTTTTCTACTATCGACTGATGAGTACGTTCGGCACATCCAACTTGTTGGGGACTGTACGGCGTGGTAGTTTGACGTTTAATTTCTTTAGATTCGAGGTAATCAACAAACTCTTTATTAACAAACTCTTTACCACCGTCGGTCCTCACGGATTTGATTTTCCTATCTAACTGATTCTCTACAAAGGTTTGAAAAAGACAGAATTTGTTTTTGACCTCTGTTTTGGAATGAATAAAGTAGGTAAACACGATCCTAGTATAATCGTCTACCAAAGTAAGCATATACTTATTTCCTTGAAAGGAGATTGTAGACAATGGTCCACATAGATCCATATGGATCAGTTCCAAAGAAGTAGTAGCCCTATTAAAAGCCACCTTCTTGAAAGGTTTCCTTGCTTCTTTACCTTCTACGCAAGCGATACAATTATTTTTATCTACTACTTTAAACTTTACGCCTACCTCGTGATTCTTCAGTTGATTCATGCCTATACGACACAAGTGTCCTAACCTCTTGTGCCAGAGTTGATAAGAATTAGTATCCTGACAGCCAGAGTGAACATCCTGTGTTAAATTTGCCGCAGTATCCGGAACGTCAACAATACCATCAAGGACGTATAATCCACCACAGGGCGAAGCATGAAGAACAGAATCACCTGTAAAACGAAAAGTATTATTTTTATAAAAGTTACATCCATTTTTATCAAAAACACATATAAAACCCTTATCAACAGCTTTCTTCACAGATAACAAGTTTGCCTTTAAATCTGGTACAAAGGCAACTTAATTTATCCTATTGACTACGTTTTTGGGTGTATTAATCGAAATATATCCAGTTCCGCAGCATTCAATATGTTCACCGTTAGCAACGGTAACATGACCTTTATCAGATATCGAAATATCTTGAAGCCAATCTCGTCTAGAAGTCATGTGTTTCGTACATCCTGAATCTACATACCAAAGTTCCTTGCTTGAGGTGCCTTAAGTATTTAAAGCTGTAAATCCGACATCACTGACGTTTTCTTTTACCACATTCGCTTTTACTTCTTTCTTCCTCAATGGACAGTCTGGCCTCTTATGTCCAGGTGCCTTGCATTCATAACATATTATCTTAGAATTCGATTTATTCTTGGACTTCTGCGTCTTTTTTATGAAAAACGGAATCTAAAGGTGAAGCTGCACTTTTGGACATTTCATTAAAATCAAAAATCAAAATCAAAAATCATTTATTTCCATAGGATGTTGTTACATCACTTAGATCCGTCATTACATTTTTTTGGGTGAGTTCACTAACCCAATGGCGGAATCTGTGGAGAAGAGCTCACCGAAGAAACTCCACAGTCGTCGCATCTTTTGCGTTTCCTTTTTTAAATAAAATATTGTCAAATTACAAAATGAATGCTAATTATATATCGAAACAGCCTGTTACTCAAACAATCTATTCCCATGGACATCTGTCCTCTAAGTAATCAGATATCCTGTAGTAACCTTTTTTATACAATTTCTGTTTTATTATTATTTTAAACTTGTCTAAAGGTAAGTTTTTAATATCAGTAGGGACCTTATTGTATTAGCGTATACAATTGCCTTTAAAAGAATTACTAATTTTATGTAGTCGGCTTACATAAGCAACCAACTTGTCTTTATTTCTAGTATTAAAATTGTGTATATCACTGTACTTCTGAAAATTAGTTATATTTCTTTTTACATACACAAGATTGTCATAGATATATTGAGACACAAATGTCAGAATATTGATTTCTTTAAACTTTTCCCTCAGTGACACTCTAGGCCCTAATCTATAAATTGCACGAACAGCCCGTTTCTGCAGAATAAATATACTATTAGCATTCGCAGCGTGACCCCACAATAAAATACCACAGGTCATTAGACTATGAAAGTAACTAAAGTAGACTAGTCTAGCGGTGTCTACGTCGGTAAGAACTCTAATTTTTTTAACTGCGAACGCTGCCGAACTCAGTCTGTTCGACAATTTATTTATATGAGGATCCCACTGTAGTTTGGCGTCTAAAGTAATGCCCAAAAAGACAGTCGACTGCACAAGGTCCAATCTCTGTCCTTTTATCAATATGTCTGTAGTTACCGGGTTCACATTGGGTAACACGAATTTAATACATTTAGTTTTCTTTTCATTAAGTAATAAATTGTTAACAGTAAACCAGTTCACTATACTAGAGATAGCATTGTTTACCTCGTCATAATTTGATTGCTGTCTTTTAACTTTAAATATCAAAGAAGTATCATCGGCAAACAATACTAACCCATGTTTTGCTTTAACAAGGTAAGGTAAATCATTAATATATACTAAAAACAAGAAAGGACCAAGAATTGAACCTTGCGGTACGCCCATACTTATTGAAGACCCAGGTGATCTTTTCCCATTAACATCGACCATCTGAACCCTATCTGTTAGATATGACTCCAGAAGGCCAAGTGCCTGATCTTTTACACCATAATGGCGTAACTTCCTGACAAGAGTGTCATGATGGACGCAATCAAAAGCCTTGGATAGATCGCACACCTATTGCATCCATTGCGTCTTCCCAGGCATCAAAAATATTGTCGATTAGTTCAACACCAGCATCGGCTGTTGAACGACCCTTTGTGAAACCAAACTGAGCAATATGAATTAAATTATTGAGATAAAAATGACTTTGCAATTGATTAAGTATGAGTTTTTCAAATATTTTGCTAAGCGTTGGTAGTATCGATATGGGTTTAAAATTGGTGGGGTCTGATGTACTACCAGCTTTGAATAAAGGTATAACTTTACTTAGTTTCATCAAGTCAGGAAACACACCACTATCTATACATTGATTAAATATACAACAAAGGTGAGGTGCAATACAATCTACAATGGAACTAATAATTTTTACTGATAGACCATGGGCGTCAGCTGTCTTTTTCATTTCCAGGGATTTAAACGCTTTTACAATGTCTTCATTAATTACGTGCCTAAATTTAAAATCTGTTTTACATTCCTCAAAGTTTTGTTTAAGTATAGATTCAGCAGCAGCGGGAGATGAATTTAAAGACTTGGTTGTTGAAACTGGAATGTCCGTAAAGAAATTTTCGAAAGCTTTTGCTACTTCTAGGTCTGTACTTAGCAATTGATTATCTATCTTAAGCTTGAAGTTATTATGTGTAGCTTTGGCCTTTCCAGTCTCTCTGTTTATAATTTGCCAAGTCGTTTTCATTACATTGCTACTAGATTCAATTTTGTTTTTAATGAAATTAGATTTAGCTACGGCACAAACGCGTTTAAACATTTTTGAATAACTACGAACATAATCTAGAAAGGCCGTATTTTTGTTATATGATTTCTCTTCATAGAGTTCATATAATCTTCGTCTGCTCCTATGAATTCCAACTGTCGCCCAATCACTAAACAAAGCTTTGTTATTAACTTTTATAGTTTTTGATTCAAATACCGTATCATATTCATTTTTGACAAGGTTAAATACTGAGTTGTACAACAAATTTGGATCGTCACTGTATGGTATTTCCCATAGTTTATCTAAAATATTATTCCTGTAGTGTTCAAGCCGAGTGTCACTAACGGGCACACATGTAATATCCTCTTTTTGGTCCTTTTTTATTTTAATATTGAATATACTTATCTGACCAGAGTGATCAGAGGTTAATTTATTGATGACCGATTTGAAAATGGGCGTAATGTTAGTAAATATATTGTCAATGCAGGTAGCAGATGTTGCAGTAATTCTAGTAGGCTCCAAAAACATTAAGTAGTTTTGTCTTGACTAAGTCGGTTGTCACATCTACGTTGCAATTTTCTAGTGCCATTATAAGGGGCTCATATTTTGGAGTGAGACCTCCTAAAAGTATAGCTGCAAGAGACGTGTCTTCTACTACCTTGTCAATGTCTGCCAAATCTTGTGCTGTTGACATGACAGCATTTATGTAAAGCTCTTTATTATCATAGTCTGACAGACTCAATCTGTATAGCTTTCTCTCTAAAGCTAATCTTCGTCCCATACCTTTATCTTCGAAGGCTTTTTCCAACGATCTCCAGGCTTCGGCTGCGGTTTTTGCACATCTTACGTGCGTTATTGCTGCACCGTCTATTGTAAGGCAGATCTTGGCCAGTGCTTTTGCTTCGTTTCTCTCTTTGACTGAGGTAGGGGTCGTGTCATCATTATGATAACCACATATAGTTACCCAAAGGTCCTCATGCAAAAGGTAGTTCCTCATCTTGAATTTCCACGTCGGATACCCGTCCTTATTGCGCAGGCAAAACGATGAGATTGAAGTTGAGAATGACGAATTTGACTTCGATAAACCATCCCCACTTTGTTGTGACATTTTTTATTATTTAGTCACACACAAAATACACAAATACACATTAACATTAACCATGTAACCATTTACCACAGCTCGTGCTGATAACGTGTTGTAAATTGGAAATATAGTGGTCTAATATGGGAATGAAAATATTGGTGTGATTGCTTGGAATGTTTATTTTGAAGTGACAAAGATAAATCTAAATACAAACATTGAATATTAGAAAATATTTCAGAAAGAATATATCTGAGATTTATGAAGTAAACTTAAAAGAGTCTACACAACAATGATTATAGCAGTATCAACAACAATTTTTAACATAATGCAATGTCTTAAAACTACAGTAACGCTAAAGCTTGTGGTAGTATATAATGTGTTATAATAAAAACAAATAAACATTAATACAGGCACATAGATTGCTTCTGGCCCCAAAGTAGGACACCATGTGGGAACCAGAAACAGCGACGAAATACACTTATAAACATCCAAGACCTGGGGATTTTTATTATTTCTGCCCAGCCGGGATTCGAACCCGGGGCCTGACGCTTGAGAGACTTGAACCACAAGGCCATAGAGGTCGTCAACCCAACTTCACAACCAAATACAAACTTATGAATACACCTGGTGGTGTATGAAAGTAGCTATACCGCACAAGATGTTCAAAATTGTAGAACAGTAGCTAATAGTAGTTTATGTGACTGCTACATAATGGAGGGCATTAATACTCGAGAGTGGGTTTATGAGTTTTACATACACTAGTTTATCTACACACATATGATACGCTCTCTTTGATGTGGTCAGGAACCGCATGTTCGACCGTCATTGTGGCATTGTTCATTGCTTTGCAGTTGTTTAGCTTGTTCGGTAGTACCAACTTCACAGACAAACTAGGGGCGGTACGCAGGCGGGAGTCGGCGTTCGAAATTTGAATGTCATAATTTGACAAATTTTTGTACATTATGGTCATAATGTATCAATATTCAGATAAGAAATGAGTTTTTACCAAGAAGTTTATCATTATGCTGGTCGTAACGTGTAGTTTTTGGACGAAGTAAAGAGGGTTTATGATACGTGTGTAGATAAAAGTGTATAAAAATAGATGTGATAGACAGATATAGACAGGCACAATGTCAACACTAGAAATAGGAATAAACTAGCTATACCTACTACTAGGCTCCCTAAGGTTAATGTATCTTTTAAAGGGCAATGTATTCGCTTTTACAACAAAATACCGACTGAGTTACAAGAATTGTCTGTATATAAATTTAAAAATGTTGTTAAAAATCACTTATGTAAAAAAGCTTACGACAAAATATCAGAGTAGAAGACAAAAAAGCTTGGGAAGGTGTTTGCTCCAATTCTGTAAAAAATAAAGTATAAAGCTGGAGGTTTCTAGTCGCCTCTTTGCCTCCAGCATCTAAAACATTGAGGTGAAGGAATTCAAATCCCTGTGCCTTATACATGTTTTAAAAATTAAATGAAATGTTTTTTAAATATGGCGCGGCGCTCTCATGACGAACTACATTTTTGTACCGCTGGCGGTTGAGACGACTGGGGGATGGGTGGCGCAGGGTAAATAGTTTATTAGGGAGTTGGGACGCCGCCTGAGGCACAATTTTTTGACTGCAGCTCTGGGGCATTTCTGATGCAGAAGATTTCACTGGCTGTCAAGCGTGGTAATGCTGCCAGCGTTATTGGAGCCGTTGGCACGGTAATGTCCCGGAGCGGTTTGTTCGGTTAAATTTAAGTTTTGACATTTTATAATTTTTGATTGATTGATTGATTTGAAGCGAGAGATGTATGCCAGGATCGTAGCAGGTGGTCTCTCTTCCGGGAAATAGGTGTGAGCATATGTGTTTATGTATAATTATTGATTGATGTTTAAATGTATGTATTATTAGTTATAAGTACTTCCTTTGAAAATGAGCTAGCTGCCTCAGAGTCTCTTGTACGTCCTTCTCTGAGAAGTATCTGCTATTGAAACGAACACCTAGTATTACATATAAATAAATTTATAGATTATAAATTGACTTGCAAGGGATTAAGATGTTACTTTTTCGATGTAACTTTAAACTAAATTTGGTAACTAGTTAAACATAAGCCTTATTGATATAACTGGCTAAACCAAACTGTGCCTTTGCCAATTCGTATCGGAAAAGGCGCAAAACTGTTTTTTTTTTTAAACAAATTCAAACACACTGTTCACATTTGTAGACGACTTTAGATTCAATATTTGTGTGTACAAATATTGAATCTAAAGTCGTCTACAATTCACTAAAATGTAAGCTTCTGTGACCGCGGCACAAAACTACTTTGTAACACACGAAAAGCTCCATTATCTATATCATGTTGCCGGAAAATCCGAGCTTCACGAGCTTTCAAAGACAACTTCAAAGCACTGGAACTTTTTGTGGCTGAAACTGGGACTTGTTACGCGAATAGGGGTCTGGCGATGTTCAGGGTGTAACGAAATGGTTGAGTCAACTTATAATGGTTGATATGGCTAATTTAAATAAGATTTCAGGAGCATTCGGTCTTAAGTTGGAAAAATAAAGTTTTGTAGCTAATATTACTGAGAGGAAGAGATGGAGTGATGGGTTGAGATCTTGGGACAAGAATTGGAGAAAGACCGCTCAGAATCGGATAGAGTGGAAGAGGGGGAGAGGTCTTTGCCCAGCATTATGGGCTTATAAAAAAATCTGTTTAGTATTATAGTATCTTTGCTAATATTTACAAGTTACGGCCCGGATACAAATGAAAATAAATATTTTATACAGGCACATACTTTGCTTCTGGCCCCACACTAGAACATCATGTGTCGTGGGAACCAGAAACAGCAAATTCACACATATAAACATCCAAGACTTGTTTTTTTTTCTTTATCCCCAGCCGGCGATCGAACCCAAGACCTCTTGTATGGTAGACGCCACAGAGGTCATCGTCGCACAACTGATAACTCAAAAACTGAGGGACACTCAAAATCAAACTGTCCTTGACACTAGGTCGAGTGCTGTCAGCGCCCGTACAGACCTTTCAGGTCCATTTGGACAACTTTCCCTTTCGAAAACATTTAATTTTCGCGCCAAACTTTCCACTTTCAAGGTGCTTAATAACAAGTTTCCATATTGACAACTTCCCAATTTGACCTCTTCCTATTTCAATAACTTCCCTTTTCGACAATATTTAATTTTTGCGTCAATTTAACAACTTCTTACTAAGCCAAGGTGCAAAATAACAAGTTTCCATTTTGACAACATTTCCACTGTGAGTCAAAGGCGAATCCATTTAACCTTTTAACTTTTCACTACTTTAGCCCTGTCACAATCGCGAGCTACTTGAGCAGTAGAGGACAATTGACAAAAACTGAGTTCTAGCAAACGTTTTATTGCTATATATTCGTGCAAATTAGCAGCATCATCCTCCTGGAACCATGGCGTATTTTACCTTCTATTTCCTTGAGTTGATCCCACAAATAACAAGAGTTAATAAATATAAGTAAAGTGTTGTCTGATTGGGAAATTGTCGAATTCTGAAGTTGTCCATTTGGGCAGTTGCCAATATGACAAGTTGTTGATTTGGGATGTTGTCCATTTGTAAAATTTTCAACATAGAAAGTTGTCATTATGAACCTTGTCATAATGGGAAGTTGTCGAAATTTACCTATATTTGTGCAAATTAGCAGCATCACCTCTCTGAAACCATGTTGTATCCAACATTCTCTCTCCTGGAGTTGAGCCCTCGAGTTACGAGGGTTAAATGTTGTCAAATGGGAAGTTGCCGAATCGGGAAGATGTCGATATGGGAAGTTGTAAATTTGGAAAGTTGTTAATACATAAATTTGAGATTATGAACCTTGTCATAATGGGAAGTTGTCGAAATAGACCTATATTTGTGCAAATTAGCAGCATCACCTCCCTGGAAACATGGCGTATCCAAAATTCTCTCTCCTTGAAATGAGCCCACAAGTAACAAGAGTTAAATGTAAGTAAAGTGTTGTCAAATTGGGAAGTTGCCAATACGGGAAGTTGTTAAATTGGGATGTTGTCCATTTGGAAAGTTATCAATATATAAAATTCTCATTATGCACCTTGTCATGATGGGAAGTTGTCAAAATAAACCCATATTTGTGCAAATTAGGAGCATGCCTCCCTGAAACCATTTAGTATCCAACATTTTCTCTCTTTGAGTTGAACTCTCGAGATACGAGTGTTAAATGTAACTATAAAATCTAAATGCATCACTATGGAAAGTTGTTGACTTGGTATGTTGTCTATTTATAAAGTTTTCAGTATAGAAACTTGTCATTATGAACCATGTCATAATTGGAAGTTGTCGAAATACACCTAAAGGCTATATTTGTGAAAAATCGCCTCACTGGAACCATGGCGTATCCAATATCTGCTTGAGTTGAGGCCTCGAGTCCCTCGTAACTCGAGGCCTCAACTCAAGCAGATATTGGATATGTAAGTAAAATCTTGTCACATTGAGAAGTTGCCAAAATGGCAATGTCAATATGAGAAGTTGTCGAACGGGGAATTTGTCAATATGGGAAGTTTCCAACGGGTCATTAAGAATATTAGGAATTTGTACGAATGAATGAATGAATACTTTATTACACAAAAAATGAGACAACACAAAGAAAAATATATATACAAGAGGCGCGCTTATCTCTATAAAAGAGCTTTCTACCAGCAAACCCAGCATTTGTCGAAATGACCGCGCTAAATATCTCTAACTCTAAATAAAATGTGACCACTCTCTCTCTTATCCCACCTTACCTTATTTTTGACTTATCTCCCTCTCATTCACACCTTCCGTTCAGAGACAGATATCGCAGGCGACTAGGCGCAGTCTATATACAATTTGATCGGCACTTTATTCAATCTGTCTGTGTATTTGGCGATAAGTAAGCCTCGAAAATAACATACTTCTGTATTCAGATATCTAAAAAAAATTCCTCCATTATTAGCCCAAAAAATTATACAGACCTAGCTTCCCTTAGGTTTTTCGCCTTCAATTTCTTAGATTACTTTTTTAATTGTGATCTCGGGAAAAATAAAAGTTAACTCAGGCCCAGATGTTCAAATGCCCAATCGAAGTTTAAGTAACGCTCGAAGTGAAGTTAGGTCTGTCTCTCGTTAGGAAATTGACTGCGGCATTGTGATATTTAAGACGAACTTAACTTGAATAGCAGTTTCAGAATTCGCCCATCAGCTACACTTGTAGGGTTGCCTCCATTTTTATTAAACCGATTGATGAAGGTATCCGTAAGGGTTTTCTTTTACGGTATATTAAAGAGGAAAGCTTTTGTTGGATTAGAGACAGAATCTTATACAGGCTGTATCCTTTCCGGTCATCAGACTAATATAATTTCACGTCATCATCATCATGACGACCCGAATGGCTGAGAAGGCAGTGACCCTGCCTACGAAGCCAAGGGTCCCGGGTTCGAGTCCCGGTGGGGGCAAATATTTGTTTGATGACAACGGATGTTTGTACCCTAGTCATGGTTGTTAGATAAACAAGTATAATATTTATCTATTTATGTATGTGTATCGTTGTCTAGTAACCAAGATACAGGGAATCCTAGTTTGGGTCTAGATCGATGTGTCTAAAAAGTGTCCAAGGTATTATTATTATGTTAATGGAGCATATGGCTTATTTCACTAGGGTTAGTTATAATACCTATTATTAGAGCTCGCCATTTTATCAGGGTTCCTTACCCGAAGGGTGCCAAACGGGACCCTTTTACTAAGCCTCGCTATCTGTCCGTCCGTCTGTCACCGGGTTCTACCGGATCAAGCGAAATAGGTAGAGAGCTGAAATTTTCATTTCTATTGCCGCTATAAAAACAAACAATGAAACATACGGGTTTTAAGAAATAAACGTATTATATATGTACAAGAGATTATTTGTTTGGGCATTTTCTTAGCCATTTTGTTTTGTTCTGGACTCTCCCGGATCGGAAAAGATCTTTAATTGCGGTTATTGGTTTTTGTGCTTAGTTATTTGTCATAATACGAATAATAATTGCTCATTCGAATTATGATATTAAGTTTTAAGACAAATTTCTGCAAATAACTTACTCAATTTCTATCCACTTTCGGTTTCAATGAGCAAAGAGTTTCGTTAACCTGAGTACATAGTTCAATACTTAAATACTACATACACAAAACTCTTTTTCAATATATCGATATACGGCATTGAATGTAGTTCTAATTTATTGTTATAACATTTTTTTTTATTTCTATAAATTAAAAAAGTATTCTCGTACAAAAGACTGTCGATTTACGTTTTTCCGTGTACAATAGTATGGAACCCTTCATGTGCGACGTCCTACTCGCATTTGACTGGTTTTCAACCTATCATCACGAATTACAGATTTGTTTTGAAGTACTGAGAGGGTAGATATTAATGATTTTCGCTATCAAATTAATTTTGAACGCTTTTTTATTTCCTGGAGCGTTTATTGGGAATATTGAAATACATACTTATTGCCCACGCCTTTATCCTAGAAGAGCGGTAGGCAGAGACTAAAGTAATGACCTTATTAAGACGCATGTACAAACATTAAATTGACGGGTAAGTTGGAAATTTGCCAATTCGGAAGCACAAATATATAAGCAATTGATTTAATCGGAAGATACATAAATCTTGTTGATTCGACGGAAAATCGTTTCGTCATCATGGATGCGAAGATTTCTTAAAAACACACGGACGTGTTTGATTTTCCCGAGGGCTTGATTCCTATAATAATACGCAGCCCTAATATCAGATAAGAAGGAGCTTCAAGAAAGTTTGTAGAGCCCAATATTCCGAGGGGGCGTGGAGGCCTTAATCTCTTGAATTTTATCCCAAACAATTTAAAAGTTCTATAGAATGTATCAATACATCTATATTGTTTAATACTTACCCTTTTGTTAGGGAATTATTACGTGTACTTTAAAATTACATAAAGAACCTATAAGTGCCTACAATTGTTTGCAATCAATGAAACGATGCCTACTTTTTGCAGCCTATAAATTAAATAGGCTGCAAAAAGTGTCTTAAAAACCTTATAAAAAGCGATACTTATACTATCAATCTGCTGAGTTTGATACAGCACAAAAACCAGCTGTGGTTTTTGTGCTGTTTCTTTGAAACTTATACCTACGGTGAAAGTGTAAGATAAGTTTGTCACTGTCAGAAGAATTTATCAAGTTTGTTTCTTATCTGCTAGACAGGGTGTAAAGGAAAAGTGATGTAATATTTTAACAAGTTTCTTAGTTACTTACTAACTTAATATTGTATTTCACAAAAACTGAAGATACAGATACTTAGATCAAAATGGAAACTACGTGAACACAGGCGAGCTTATCTTCAAAAACAGATTTCCTCCAGCAAACCTAGAATGGGCAGTATACATTAAAGAACAGGTAGACCTATGTGCACAACGTTCACTATTAAACCAATTTGGTGAGAGCATCTTTATTTTTCGCATCTCCTTACAAATTAGCTGACCGCCCCGGACCAAAACGTATATAAAGAAACGTTGTAAAAGTTGTTTAGAATGATGTCCCTAACAACTCCTTTAAATATGACTACACCTGTCTGCTACACTGGGTATAATATAGAGGTTTTATTTCACAAAAGATCCTTTGTTATATTTAGTGGAGCTGGCAATATTGGAATTCTCAGCTGCGGCGGCTGTGGGTGGATGGGTTGTTTTTCCGTTTTACAAATGACTCTTCATATTTTTTGAACGGCTATTCGCCTCGGATGAGTGTTCGTATAGGTCAAGTCAATATTTCCTAGAATGGATAGTCAGGGTTTATTTGGCTTGTGAAATGGGGATGCAAACACTCAAATAAATTCCACGCAGAGGTTGCTAAAAGTTTGTAGATAATAAACACAGAGCAAGTAAGTGAAGAGTTTCGTTCATCTGAGAAAAAAAGTTGCAAAGAGTTTTGTTATTTAGAGAAATTAATGAGATTACTTTCGGAGCTAATATTTATCCAAATTCAACAAATGGCGCTGTGAACTGAGTTATTTGTTTGTAGTGTACGTACTGAAGTAGGTTAGGCTTCTGGGTGCCTACTGGTTGTGACAAAAAGGTTGATTGTAAGGTCAACTACAGAGGAAATTCATGATGAGTGATGCTTAATCTATAGGGTGACCGTAATATATGATTGAAAGTGTTATGCTTTGTAAAATATTAAAGAAAAAGAAAAAAAAACATTAAAAAGGGTTTTATTTAAATGCTCTAAAAAGAAGAAAATAAACTATAATTTGAATTATACCCATAAATTTAATACATCACACAATCTATTTTGTTATAATAGCTTGCTGCGATATTTACATCTTCTGTCAATTCAATATAACGAGAATCTTTTGTCAATTCAATGACACATTTTGTAAAATAGATAGCTAACTGAACTATTTTATTTAACGATAGTCACAATATTTAAGTAAGCTTAGCTAGACATGTGTAGGGAATTAAAAATAAAATAAAAACATAAAAACAAACAACTACGCGAATAAACCACCGCGGGACATTGCCGAAGTTAAGGTTGCCATGACGCTTGCAGCATTTCCCCGCTGCACAGCCAGGGAGATCCTTTGCATCAGAAATGCCCCAGAGCGGTAGTCAAAACCTCTATCCCTTAGACGGCGCCCCAGATCCTTAACAAATATTTTCCCTTGTGTCCCCCAAACCCCAGTAGTCTCGAGCGCAAGAGGCACAAAGATGTAGTTTCCCATGAGTGCGGTATACTTAAGAGACTTCTGTCTTGCGGCAGACTCGGCAGCTGCACCAGCGCGGGCCGCCGTCGACCCGACGTGGGAGGCTGCAAAGGTGCAGATGCAGGTCGCATCCCATAGCAGGGAACGCCCTCTCTCCCAAGGTATCAGGGTCAAGCCGCCGGACGCTTCCCATCCGACCGGCACAAACCTGGCGGCTCCAACACACTAGGAACGTTAGCCGATAATAATAATAATCCTTTATTGCACAGAAAACACAGTGGAAATTATAACAGAAACAGTATGCAAAGGTGAGCTTATTTCTAAAAAGAAATTTCTTACAGCTAACCTGTGAAGAAAAGAGAAAAATAAAATATAGAGAGGTAGTCCTAGTGTACAATTAAGAGTTAAAAGAAATAAATAAAATAAATATACTATCAAATAAATCACAATACACCCTACGTAATTACTACAAAATAAGTAAATAGAATACAATAAATAAATAGATATACATAAATACTATGAGATACCCACTATTCGGAAGAGAGGAGATGCTGTTTCAATTTTTTCTTGAAAGTGACCAAGGATTTGCAATCCCTTATAGCGCAAGGAAGTGCATTCCACAAACGTATTGCCCTTAACCTAAACGAGTGCTCGTAAGCAACAGTGTTGTGCTGAGGAATTGACAAAAGTGATCTGAGTCTATCCCCCGAGAAAAGATACTCAAAACGTTCACGAAGATATGCAGGGTAGCACGGATTTCTCAAAATATTGAAGAGGAAGGAGAGAATGTGCATATCACGACGAAGTCGGATCGGGAGCCAGCCTAATTCCCTACGATATTGGGACACGTGGTCGTACTTACGAAGTCCGAAAATAAACCGAATCCCGAGATTTTGGAGTCGCTCGAGTTTGTTCAGTAGATCTTCGTTCGCACTGGCCCAGCAAACATCGGCGTAGTCTATTAAAGGCAGAAGAAGGGTCTGAGCTAGCATGATTTTAGTCTGCCTAGGCAGGAAGAACTGCAAACGCCGAAGAGAATGAAAGGATGCAAAGACTCGTCTGCTGACCTCACAAACATGGGGCGACCAGGATAATAGATTGTCAAAAACAACGCCAAGATTTTTGGCTTTCTCGCTATACTTGACAATGGTACCGTCAAATAGAACGGGATCAACGGACTTATTCTGCAACAAATCAAGTAAGTGCCGTGTACCTAGTATCATCACCTGAGACTTGTCCGGGTTGACTAATAGCCCATACGAAAGAGACCATTTCCTGATGTTGTCGAGGTCAGCATTCAAAGCCTCAACAGTCGAAGTCAGATCACACAGGGAAAAATGCCGATAAATTTGAAGGTCATCTGCATAAAGATGATACGAGGAAGACAATACATCCGAGATGGAATGGATGAAAACTGAGAAGAGAAGAGGGGAAAGGATGCCACCCTGCGGAACACCTGTAGAGAGCTTGCACCATTCTGTAGTGACCTCTTCAGACTTGATGCGCTGCTGGCGGTCTCTCAAGTAAGAGTCAAACCAGCGAGCCGAGTGTGAAGAGACGTTAAGCGATTTTAAGATTTCAACAAGTATATCGAAGTCGACGCAGTTGAAGGCGCTGCTAAAGTCTAGGAGAGTCAGGACTGTCAGCTGCTTCTTATCCATTGCCAGTTGGATATCGTCAGTTACCTTGAGTAGTGCTGTGGTGGTGCTATGCCCCGGTCTAAAACCAGACTGAAAAGGGTTCAGTAAATTCATGGAGGAAAGGTACGAGGACAGCTGGGTGTGGACAATTGATTCAAGGATTTTGGAAAGGATTGGTAGGATGGAAATGGGACGGAACTCTTTGAAGGAGGACGGGTTAGACGTTTTAGGTAGGGGTAACACTAATGCTCTTTTCCACTGGCTTGGGAAGCAGTACTCGCTCAGCGACACATTGATTATATGCGTTATGGGTTGTAACAAATGATCAAGTACACTGAAAAGCATCTGAAAGCAGATCTTGTCATCACCTATAGCCTTTGACGATATTGCTAGAAAAGCCTTCTTTACTGCGCCAACTCCGACAGACCTGAGGTTGAAAGGTAAGCTACTGGATGTCTTTCTGGTGCGCAAGTAACGAATGGTAGCATCCTTGACAGGGGAGTCCATCACGACAGGGGAGACAGCAAAGAATTTGTTGAGACCGTTGAGGTCGACACTACCGGTTACTGCGTCCTGGGACTTACCAACACCGAGGGTCTTCAGGAACTTCCAAACCTGTGCAGGAGTGTAACTCTCAATACTCTCGTAGATATGGCGGCGTTTGGCATCTCGACAAAGACGGGTGCAACGATTACGGAGACGTTTGTATGTAAGGAGATTATCGTCCGTCGGATCCTTCTTATATCTACATTTGGCACGGTTTCTCTGGGCCATCAGACCCTTGATGGTGTCAGTAAGCCAGGGCGCAGGGAGATGTTTGACCCTAACCTTTTTTACAGGAGCATGTTTGTCGAACAAACTCAGGACAATCGATTGGAAATGCTGGACTTTTTCATCAACGGGCTCACTACAGACGACAGGGGACCAGTCTATAGAGGCGGCATCAGACTCAAGGGAGCTGAGATCCATACCCTTGAAACTGCGAATATCCAGGAATTTCCCTGCGCGCTTGGGAGGCCTCAACTTGAACGAGAGATAAATCAGATCATGAAAGGAGAAGGGGGCGTTAAGTTGGCCATGCGTTGCAACCTTGGATATGTTAGAAACAATCATAAGATCCAAAAGAGAGGGGGTGCAGTGGGGCTGGAAGTGAGTTGCACTCAGGGGAAGAATATTTAAATTTAGGGAGCTTACTATAGACTGGAGTTTGGCAGAGCGAACATCATTTTTAAGTAAACAGGTATTGAAATCACCTAGGATAAGTGTGTCACTGTATAGGGGAGATAGATCATTAAGGATGCTTTCAAAAGAGTCAAAGTAGTCGATGAGGAGAGAGGGGCTATAGAAGACACCCAGAAGGACCTTAGTGTGATGGAGGCATAGCTCAAGAAAGAGGTGTTCAGCGGATCCAGAGTACAGACTAGGTGAGTGGCTGATGACTTTGCAAGAAATGTCGGAACGAAGATAAATAGCAACACCGCCACCAGCCTTGCCCGTCCTATCATTCCGATAGAGCCTGTACCCCGGCAGAGCATACAAGGTAGAAGGAAGAGAGGGTTTGAGAAATGATTCGGAGATCAGAATACCATGAATGCTCTGATCGCTGAAGGAGTCGAGAAGGTCGACATGACTGGAATTAATGCTCTGAGCATTTATGTGAACGACGTTGAAGTTCCTACTGAGGTTGGAAAACACACGTTTAAGGGCAATAGGCAAAACGTCATCCGTGGACGACAATCCACTTCCTACGCTATCGGAAGCTTCACTTTCGGAGTAGGAGAAGTAACTATCACTAAATAAGAAGGTATCCATATGAGTAATTATAATATAATAAATAGATATATAATAAAATAAATACAATAAAACCTACTAAAAACACAAAAAAAATAAAAAAGTCAAATCCAAAAAAACAGAAAGGCCCGAACCCAGCCAAACCCTGGGTTTACAAAAGTATAGTACATATGGAAGGAAATACATTATACAAGATAACAAATAATAGATGAGACGTGGGTGGGCAGCACAAACAAAAAAGAGATGAAGAAACAGCAAAGTGAATCCAAATACGAACATACAAGATCCGTTCGCACCGTCCGGTTGCTCGTCCGTTCCGTCCGGCTGTCTGTCCGTCCGTACAATAAATAATAATAAAAAAAAAAAAAAAAAAAACTTCAAGTACACAGACCACACTATGCTTGTCAAATGAAAGACTGCGTGACCTAAAAATAAAAATAAAAAGTGAATCATTTAATCTAATCTAATTCAGTCTACCCTTCGAAAATAACCCGACCAAATCACGCGACGTATGTTGCGCTGCACACGATGGGATACAACTACTTTTTGGTACCTGCCTTCGTCTGGCCGGCAGTGGCACGCCTAGCGCTGGGTTCTCGCTGCTTGCTTGCCGAGGGCGCCGCAGAACCTGCTGCCGCTGCCGCAACCGCAACCCCAGCCACAGGCATAGGCACAGCCGGATTACGAGAAGAGTCGGCGACCTTTTGCCCGGATTGCAGAGCAGAGGGAGGGAACTTGCTGGTGTATTCCTGAAGCTCCGACATGCGCTCCACCTTCTGTCTACTTTTGTCGGGAAGCAGTAGGACAATCTTACCACCAGAAGTCCAGCAGTTC
Organism: Argyresthia goedartella; assembly: GCA_949825045.1. Taxonomy (NCBI): domain Eukaryota; kingdom Metazoa; phylum Arthropoda; class Insecta; order Lepidoptera; family Argyresthiidae; genus Argyresthia; species Argyresthia goedartella. The sequence continues at coordinate 6,897,765 of OX463831.1, read as the reverse complement.
TGCACGCCGAAGTGTTTCCGGGCAGTAAGAAACACATCATGTCTGGACTTTGTCAGGAACTCTGATATGGTGGTTGCAGTGCCCTTCAATGCGGTTTTGCCGTTCCACACCTCCATACGGGCACCGAGTGTGGAGAATCTCACCAGTATTGGGCGCGTTTTGGCTGGCCTTTTGGGTCCAAGACGATGTACAACAGAGGCACTCGCAATGCACTCAGGGGACACTTTTATTTGGTCGGATAGTATCCTTTGAGCCACATCATTTACCCGTTCCTTCTCATCTTCGGGTACTCCATGGAGAAGGAGCACCTTACGACGTGATGCAGTCTCCATCCTGTCCTGTCCAGCGAGCAACAAGTCAACCTGGCTGCGCAGCAAGTTTAGGCAGTTCCACGTGAACGCCTTGAACTCGAGAAACTCGCTGGCCAGGGAATTGATGTTGAGTGGGCTGCTAGATGAGGACATTGTGGCGCACTCACGGAGCTCCTTCTCATACCGGGCCATCCTGCTGCTGAAGTCGGCTGCCATCTGCTCCATGTTGGCACTGATTTTTGTGCATAGATCCATTGTGAGTGTGTAGTTGTAGTGAAATCTCCAGGTATGTTTATATGTTTATTAAATATTATATACCAGTGTAGGTAAAGGGTCCAGGCCTTGTTTTTAATAAAAAATTATAACATTAAGAAACTGATTTTAATTTAAATTAAATAAAAATAGTGGGACACAAATTTATGATGTTGGCTAGGCTACCCTCTTTTTTTTAAACCGCTTACTTAAAGCCGATACCAACGCCCTACGAAACGATGTCGTTTATTGCGTGGTGCCGCGAAAACCTGCCAGCGCTCCTGGTACAATGTAGGCCAGGGCGACCCAACTCATTAACCCATGCCCCACAAACGCATCGATGCGGCTGGCAGATAGTGCAACCCAAACGCAAAGCGACTGCCACGCGCAAAGTATCATCGTCCAGGAAAGTTCCCAGCTGGGGAGAAGGCATTGCGTGCAGCCACAACCCCGAGTCGGACTGACAAACGGCATGCAGGCGCGCCAATTCCGGCCCCGAACTTTGAGCGAGGAGATCATCACGGATGACTTCGCACACGTCCTCATCCCAGGAGCGATGACTATACAGCCTATCCCGCAGGTCGCTTCCAGGACACCGGGCACGCCATAAGCCCTTCGCCTCCTCCGCAAAAGGAATGCGGAACCCGTCACCATGTATACCCAAGATGTGAGTAACGAGGTCCACAACAATAGCTAACTACATCTATACAAGTAAATCTCGCAGCAAGCTTTTACATCATAATAAATTGTTTGATGTAATAAATTGGTGGGTTTTCAATTGAAAGTTTATTTTCTTCTTTTTAGAGCATTTAAATAAAAGCTTTTATTTTTAAATGTTTTTTTCTTTTAATTTATTTTATTTTTTAGTTATCGCTCTGTTATAGCATCTTAATGTTTCTGAGCCTGATTATTTAATTTAATTAAAGCGCCATTAGTTGCTGGTCGTTTTCCCGTTAATTGACCGAGCGAGCTAAGTGTCCAGTTTCGAGATTTGCCAAAAATGCCTTTGTCCGTCTGACTATTCTCGTATAAAGGTCGCATTTTGCAACCGATTTTGCCAAAAATTGGCACACAAGTTCCTTGATTCAATTAAAAAAATTTGCTGATAGCAATTTCTGGTTGGGGGGAAAATAGTGGGGAAAAGGAAAAGTTTTCTGTAGCGTTATTTATTGACCGATTTCAATCAAATTTCAGAGGCACACTAAGGACTTCATTCTACACAAGATGTTGTGAATAAAAATCCAAAAGGGGGAGGGGGGGAGTAGGGGGAAAAGGGTGGAAGTTTGCTGTAGGGTTTTATATGAACGGATTTCAATTTTTGGAATTGAACCGAGACTACTGTTCTCATAGAACCACTAGTTTAGACAGTTTAGTTCTTAAAAAAAGAGACCTTTTAGTAATATAACTCTTAAAACTTTAGAATAAGGGCGATGAGCAATTGTTAGAGATATCTCATAATAAAATCAGGTGATTATTAAGAACGTTAGTATTCCGTGCCACCATAACGCTGATAGGGATACGGGAAACTCTGAAGACGTCACTTTAAAAAAAACTAGACTAGGACCAGAGTACCTTCTTGTCAAAACGAATCAAATGAGCTCGATAGGATTGCGTCGTTTTCTTACAGAGTGCCCATGGCCACCTTCTGTCTCCATCATCAGATCAGCAGATTTTCATAACATGGAGCTCCACGTCATGAAAATATGGTATAGAACCAAAAGACATTTCAAGACAAATTATAGGCGCCCAAACTCGACCGAAGGCGACCCGAATGGCCGAGTCAGCAGTGACCCTGCCTACGAAGCCAAGGATCGAAAACTGAGCGCTCTTATTCGCCATTCTATCAGAATTAAGGAAAGGCGAACGAATAACAGTACTTTAGTAAGAAAATATGTATTCTCGGATAGTTTATGAATCATTTACCGAAGTAAGCCTTAGAAATAAGGAAGCAAGTTCATTGGCCCGTGAAAGTTATTACTTAAAGAGCCTATCATGTTTCTGGTTCACTTGCCTAATATTGGCTGTGGAAGAGTATATCTTAAATAATGACGCTATCATGCCTCAGTTATTTTTTGGTTTATAGGAAAAGGACATGTAAATTCTCCACACCGCAGGGGAACATAAATATTAATATTTATATACAGGCACTTACATTGCTTCTGACCCCACACTAGGATACACCTTGTCGTGGGAACCAGAAACAGCGACATCACACACATATAAACATCCAAGAGCTAAGTTTTTTTTTTATCCCCAGCCGGGGATCGAACCCGGGGCCTCTGCCATGGTAGGCAGATCCACAACCGCTGCGCCACGAAGTCATCGGGAAATGGCTTGACAACAAGTACGAATGTGTACTTTAGTTTCATTCTATTATTGGCTGCACGGACTATTAACAGCGTTATTACCTGAAATGAGCGAAAAAAATACTGAATTGCGCGACAGATTACTCAACCAACGCTTATTGGCTAAATGCATTTTGTCTGTAAATAAGTGGTGGGTAAGCGAAGCGAAGGCACCTTTATCCTTCTTGTGGGTTGAACATGTCAGTAAGAACAAAAAAATCTCGCTCAAACAAGTCTCGCTAAGAACAAAAAACAACGCTCGCTGTTTTTTTTTTGCTGGATATATACAGGCTGTAACAGAAGGGTATAGTCATATTTTAGGGGGTTGTTAGGCATATCATTCTGAATAAATTTCACTACAAAATCAATTTTATCTGAGCAACTTTAATTTTGACTTCTCCATACAGACTGGGCCGGGCCATCAGCTGTTCTCTATGGAGAAGTGAAAAATAAAATTGCCCTGATTAAATCGGTTTCATAGTGAAAGTTGTCCTGAATGATGCCAATAACAAACTCCTAAAATATGACTACACCTTTACGTTACACCCTGTATACATACGTTTAAATCATCCTTTAGAAACAATTTCTAAATTATTAGTAAAGTCTTAACAGTATTTCTCAACGACCGCACGCCAACAGATCCGTTTCTCATAGGATCCGTATGCCAAAACACCCGTTTCTCATTGCATCCGTATGCTATAACGTTCATTTCTTATGTATGACACCCGTATGCCCAAAAGATCCGTTTCTCATATAGGACCGTATGCCAAAACATCCGTCTCTCATTGCATCCGTATGCTAAAAGATTCGTATTTCATGACATTATGAAGAGGTCATACCTTTCTATATGACGTAGCGATGGGAACGAATGTTTTGGGAAAGGGATATCAAGTCAAACATGTTAAACCCATTCTGGGAAACGGATTATTTAGGAAACGGTAGTGACGGGAACGGCCGGTTCAGGATTAGGACTTTCTGGAAAACGGATATCAAGCCAAACGTATCTTTTAGGGAAAACACATTCTGGGAGACACTTAAGTCGGGATTCTGGTTATTAAGGAAAAGGTAGTGACGGGAACGTGTGTTTTGGGAACGGGTGTTTTGAAAAAACAGAGCCGTTTAAATACTACCCAAAATTTAATAGGTATCTATCGAAAAAAAACATAGTAATGATGTAGTAAATTGATAAAAAGCTTTACAATTTCATTCCAAGCAATAAATAGTTCTAAGTCTGGATTGTTTGGAATGCTCGCATCTTTTATATTCAAACCTACTTAGTCCATGTCATTAGAACAACTTCGGAATCCCACAATTTGTTCTGAAGAAAAACTTTGTTAAGTACTTAATGGTACTTGCAAACTTTCATATGATCCTTTTAAGTCTTGATCCCATAATATGGCATCTGGGGATCAAAAGTTGAGTTCATAGAGTATTGATGCAGAACTTGCTGACATGACAAGACTGTCACCTTGGGAAAAGTTCTTAATTCGTATATTTTTATTGCATACGAGAATCCACATTACAAACTTATAGAAAAGACATTTTCAAAGGCAAGCTAATCTCTAACAAAAGTTGTTCACAACGGTGCTCCTAATAGATCCATATAATTTGACTACTAATGCGGCCACGTGTAGCCAGGGCTAGCCCAACGCCACTGCACAGCCATCTGCCATCCCCTATGAGAAAAGGCGTGACGTTATGTTTGATTTAACCACACATTTACCGAATCCTGTTATGAGGCATTCCGACTTTGAGCCTCATGCCATGGTAATAAAATTCAATAACGACCGAGTTAGCTGGGCCTACATACTAAATCACAATGCAGAGTGGCCAGCTAAATCACTTTCTTGCTGTACTACCCAGTGCATGTGGCAACATTTAGATAAGGAAATCAAGGGCATATATCATTTATGAAGCAGAGCGTGGTATTGCCTTTTCACACCTGGCTGTTCAAATTAAGGCCGACTTGCACCAGACGTTGACAGCCACTTAATACAGTATAAACACAACTTAAATACAACAAGGCTATATTAAGTAGAAATCTGGCTGGCACCTGGACCACCTCTGATTTAGGACTTACCAATCAAAACAAGAATCGTCAAAATCGATTCATAATTGACGGAGTAAAGCCCACCTTTTTAAATCGGTTGATAAAGATATGTAGTGTTTATTTGTGAAAAAAAAAAGATTATTTATGTTAGTTTAGTTAGCGGCGTGTTAAAACTATGGAAACATGACAGTACGGCATGTTTCTCAGTCGTATTGAGAAACATGCCGTAGAGAAACGTGGCTGTGTCTATGCCGCCACGTGTGGGAAAATACTTGTCGCTATATTGTTTTGTTATAGGTAGTAATAAAAGAGGTGAATAAAAAACTTATTGAACTAATTTGTTGAAATCGCGAAATTCGTTGAAATTAGCCAAAAAATAACAAAGTATAGCCTATGCTTATTGGCTAAATAAAGATTGTCTAGGCAAAATAATGTGCCAGAGTAGGAGAAGGCTAAGGGGGAATAGTAAAAAGAGCGAATGAGAAAAACTAATTGAAAGCGAAAAAATACTGTATAGCGCGACAAAATTACTTAATTGCGCGAAAAAAATATACTGAATGGTTTAGCCAACGCTTATTGGCTAAATAAAGACCGTCTGGGCGAGGTGGTGGGACAATGTTGACAAATCTTAAAGGGTGTTGAGCGAATCAACGCCCCGTTTATCCTTCATGTTAACATGTAAGAACAACAAAAAACAGTATTTTATGTTTCACGAATCCAGGTTTTCAAATTGCTGTTTAAAGATTTCTAGTCGCGCAATTCAGTAATTTTCTTAAACAAAACCAGTATTAATCTGGTCGCGCCCAGTTTGTCGTGTAAATAAGTTATTTTATCAGAGATAATCAATATTTTTGTCGCTCAAAAACCGGTGTCTTTTAAATAAAAAACCAGGATTTATGATCCTACGTTTCAATACTAGGTACCTTTTGTAATTGTATATGTCACCGTAAGATTCTCCAAACCGTTAGTTAATAAACTAACGTTTTTTCTCTCATTAGTTGGTCAACTATCGACAAATAGTAAACTGTAGCCTACTGCTTACCATATGACGCGTTAGTTGGTAAATTAAGGGGTAAAACCGTAAAATAGTAAACTGGTTTAAACTTGAATTGCAAACGAAATACCAGGGCAAACACTGCGGCAGCTTAGGTGAAGACTAGAGGTGGCGAGCGCAGCGAAGCCCCCAAATAGTCTTCATGTTAGGTTAACATGTAAGAACAAAAAAAACGTTAATTCTAAACCCTGTCGGTCTGGTTTACTATCTGTCGATAGTTGATCAACTAACGCGTTAGTTTATCATCTAACTGTTTTGACTATCTTACGGTGACATATATAATAATAATACCTTGGACACTATTTACACACATTGATCTAGCCCCAAACTAGGATTCCCTGTATCTTGGGTACTAGGCAACGATACACATACTTGTATAGATAAATGTTATACTGAGATAGATAAACAACCATGACTAGGGTACAAACATCTGTTCTCTTCAAACAAATATTTGCCCCCACCGGGACTCGAACTCGGGACCCTTGGCTTCGTAGGCAGGCGGTCATATATATGGAATATGTTCACAAATCTCTTGCTACCTTTTATTTGGAATGCGTTCGCCCTTATTTGCATTTATGAGTGAATGGGGACCGAACAGACGAATTAATTAAAACACGACACCATTCGTAAACAGACATAACTAACAATTCAGCCAATTTGAGATGCCCTCGATATGATAAATTGTAACAAAATACTTCATATACAGGCCTTGACCAAAACTGAAACAGTACCTAAATTGAACGACCCAGTTCCTAAAACTCCTCAGGCATATCTGACAAAGGCCACTTGGGCACGGCATGTTCTACCCAATCTGACTCGAATGATTAGGATAGATAATCCATTTATTCCCAGATAAAATACACACAAATGCAGTTGTTGATACAAATCACAAATCGTTGAAGTAATAAGTAAGCTAAGAAAGATGTGCAGATATCTGCAACGCTGGTAATTCCGCCAGAACCTAATTTACATGTGAGTGGAAGCATTAGGAAGTGCAAACTGTAGAGAAGGTGCTCGCTTCTTTAAAGCAACACTCAAAGTAGTTGTGAGTTTGGGCAACAATTAGTGAAGCACTCACAATACAGGATATTGCGAATTAGCGCGCGTCCGACACTGCGTCCAAGGTAACCTACACCATTGACCATTTAGTCTCTAGGATGCGTGGAATAAGAACTATGCAACTTTGAATGTGTGCCTTGTTACTCTGATGGGCTACCTCCTGCTTGTGTTTAAATAGGTCTTCTTGATCGCTTTGATGATTTAGAAATCTGTGAAATCGGCCTTATTTGTTTATGCTTGGGCTAGCCCCCTGTCATGCAAATTTTGCTATCGAATAACTAGCTAAACATGGGCAAAACTGTGCCTCTGCCACACCGTGAAAATGCGTGACACTATGGTGTTTCTGTTTGTTTCTGTCTTTTAAACTTATTAGTATTTTTCATAACTTTGAGAGAGAAGAAGAGCTCCGTGGTCTAACGGGTTTTACGCTTGCTTCTCATACAGGAGATGCAGGTTCAAATGCTGACCATGTACCAATAAGATATCAATTTATCTTAAGCACAATAGCGGACGTTCAGTGTTTCGGATGACACGTTAATCTGTAGGTCCCGGCTGCCATCGCTACGTGGTAGTGGTCGTTAACCCCTCCATCAACCCGCACTAAGCCAGCATGGTGGAGTATGGCTTAATCTTACTCGTATCCGGGTAAAGGCCTGTGCCCCTCGGTGGGGACATCAATGGGCTACATTTATCTGTTTATTTCATTTCTTTGCGCAAAATATCAAAAGTTGTTCATCTAATAGTTACCATAGGAGCTAGCTACCTGCCACTCAAAATTGAGTTTCGACTATCTGACTAAAGAAGGCGCAAGTGTGCTTCTACAACCGCAAATAGGACATCTAAAAATCAGAAATTAAAAACAACTCCAAAACATAATTTGGCTGACTTATTTCTTTCTCGAGCTGATAATTTTCGAACCGCTGAACCGATTTTGAGCAATCTCAAATGATCAAAAAGCCTAGGAACTATCTCAGGGAAGTCTTCTACCATTTACAGTAAACCCCATTAAAATTCGTCTACCCGTATGATCGCTAGTGCGTGCCGATATGATAGTTTATTTAAATAAAAATAACAAGTACGAAAAAAAGGTATATAATAGTAGTTTATGTGGCTTATACATAATGGAGGGCATTAAAACTCGAGAGTGAGTTAATAAAACGATCCGAAGGCGAGGTTCATAATAATATCACTCGAGAGTTTTAATGCTTAATTATGTACAGTTACATACTCTAGTTTGTCTACACACATATCATAATCTCTCTTTGATGTGTTCAGGAACCGCATGTTCGACCGGCATTTTGGCATTGAGCATTGCTCTGCACTTGTTTAGCTTATTCAGTAGTACGAACTTCACAGATAAACTAGGGGCGGCACGCAGGCGGGCGTCGGCGTTTGAAATTTGAATGTCATAATTTGTAGAAAAATTATAGATTATGGTCATAATAAATTAAATTAAATTAATGTATCAATATTCAGATAAGAAATGAGTTTTTACCAAGTAGTATAACATTATGCTGGTCGTAAGGTGCGGTTTTTTGACGCAGTAAAGAGGGTTTATGATACGTGTATAGATAAAGTTCATAACAAATTTCCAATAGCTGCTTGCAAAAACTTTTGGCCGATAACTGTGTAAGGTAATACTCCTTGTTAACTGTACCAGGGTAGCCTTCATACGAAGTTAGATTGGAATTCGATGGAAGTTTGAATATAGTTTGCGTAGTGCAAATTTTGAACTCCAACAGCTTATAATCTCCTGGTAGTAGTAAGCGACGTACCTTGTTACCAAAGGTCGGATTATTTCAATGCTTGAATTGAATAAAGGTTCTATCAAAAAAAAAATACATAAAAAAAAAAACATCCAAGTTCTATCTAAAAAATACTTGTGACCCAATTAAGTTCTAAGAAACTACGTGGGGTCACTTTATTTGGTGAACATTATCATAACTGATATTGGTAACATTATACAGGGTGTACCGGAAAGGTGTAGTCATATTTTATGGGGCACCAATTTGATCAGAGTAACTTTATTTTTCATTCCTCCATACGTTTTTGTCCGGGCGGGCGGTCAGCTGATGCGCCAAGATCAAATCGGTTTCATTGAGAAAGTTACCCAGAGTAATGTCCCTGACGATCAAAATATGTTACATCCTGTCTTATTGCCTTATTTAATCCAGGGTTACCGTTGTATCCAGGTTGCAACTGTCGAGTATGGTAAATAGGTATGAAATTGCTGTCAAAATTTGACCGACTTAAAAAATAATAATGAGGCTGCCAGTTCGTTGTTTCGGGGGACTTCCCGCTACACCAGAGCCCCTAGTAGCGATTTAACACACGATAGCTCTCATCACCGAGAATCTTACAATTTCAAAATATACATTAAACGATAAAGAAACTTCTTTATTAGATGGCATCTTCTTAAATGATGATTGCAACATGTCGAGCTAAACTCAAAACATTTTACGTGCAGAAATATTAGGCAATATAATCCTGCACGGAAAAGTACCGGGCCGCCGAAGACCTGGCCGCAGAAGACCCATAGGCTTCAAAATCTCGCAGAATGGTTAAACTCAATCAGCAACATCACGGCTACAAATATCCGACCTCCGATCTAAGAGATGGCACCCTAAGAAGAAGAAGAAATATTAGAATCTATTGACTCTTTAATTTTTAAACCATAGTCTCAACCCTAACATTGTCATTTTTCTCAGAATAATTTAGCGTCCTTTGTTAGCAACCTTCCTTGGCGTTTGCGTCACCTTGTAATGAGATAACTTGTTTATTAATATTTTCTGACCGACTAGGCATGGTAGATGTGGAGTTCGTATGCCGATGAGTTTACAAGTCGATTATTCTAGTAAAATAGGTATTTTTTGCCAAAATAGGGCGCCACTGGTAAATCTAGTTACCAGAAATTACTTAAAAAGAAATAGATAATTCAAACAACTGTTTCTAGACAAGTTATTTCTTTTGTAAAGTTGTTATTTTAAGACATCTTATTGGCTCTTACTGCGGCATATCCCTCCTTAGTATTGTCGGCAAAGCATTTGCCCGTGTGATCTTGGGCAATCTCGTGAAACTTGCCGATCGCTCGCGCTTATATCCCGAGGCCCAGTGCTGCTTTCGTGCACAGCGTTCTGCGGTGGATATAATATTCACTGTTTGGTAGAAGTGGAGAGGGCAGAGAACCCCTTCATTCATCGCTTTCTTGGACCATAACAAGGCTTTCGATATGGTGAGTAGAGGGGGACTTTGTACAGCACACAAAAGGTTTGAATGTCCGCTCAAGCTGAGACTGATTGAAGACTTCCACGAAGACATGCAGGGAGCTGTTACATACAATGGCGACACTTCTGCTCCTTGGGGTCGCATGTGTCGAGCTCCCACTCAAAGTGGTGATCGATACCTCGCTCTTATTTTGCATCTTTAGTTTCTATTCCTCCGACGTTCGTTACCTCGTCCCCCGTAACACCAGACATACTTTTGTGCAATTACGTACGATCGGAAGTCGGTTCCACACTAATTAATATAAGGGATTTTCAAAGCAAATATTTGGTTTCCCTAAGGCGCCGTTGCCGTATTAAATGACGTCATTAAGGGACTTTCCATCCGCCATCGCGGCCTTTTTCGCCTTTCCATTATGTAACAGAAATTCTGTTCCTCAATTTCTGGTTGTTAGATGAGTCAAATTATTTCGTTCACTCCAATACCAGAATAGTGATTACGATACATTGTTTTCGAGTATTAAGCCGTCGTTAATGTTTATTTACGCGCGTTCATTGGTTGCATGTAGACAACGTCTCAACATCACCATGGCAACCATATCCAATCCACATAATGGCCTTCATTTTACCCAATTGAGTCTCACATTAGACATGATTTCTTATAATTCTTATAATCTTACTTTTTTTTTCGTTAGTTTGTAATCTATCGACACATTGTAAACCAGACCGACAAGGTTTAGGATTAATGTTTCTTTTGCTCTTACATGTCAACCTAACAGGAAAAATTATACACTAACCGTTTTGACAATCTTACGTGACAGATACATCGGAGCACATTATAATAATAAAAATACAATTTAATAAATACTGATACGGGATATAATTTATTCTAGTGTCAAAACTAACTAACTAAATTAACAGCTGGAAATCCGACGTACTAGAGTAATAAAAAAACATGTCTCTCAAGCGAGAGGTCCCTGGTTCGAATCCCGGCTGGAGAGAAATAAAAAATAAACTAGGTCTTGGATGTTTATATAATTGTGTGTAACGTCGGTGTTTCTGTTTCCCATGACACAGGGTATCGTAGCGTGTTTATGTTTAACAATACTAGGTCGAGCCATAAGTTTTGTCACATACTAAATGAAATAAATGACACAAAACTCTCTGCAATACAAATATTTATAAATCAAACGAAAGGTTACAAAATATTTAAATGACATTTAAACTATTAAAATGCCCTCCCCTATTTTCGATAGCCTTTTACCTGCGGCCAGTCATCGATAAAAGCACGCTTGACATCCATTTCAATATTGGCTACTGCTTTAATAAGGGATGTTTTGAGAGAATCCAAGTTGCAATGAGCTATAGCGCAGACTCGAGGAGGGCCAGTCTTCTTGTCTGTCTGTAAAGTTGATTCCACGGGAGGAGAGCCAATTTTGAGTGCTTTTTGCCTTATGAGCTGGTGCAGAGTTCTGCTGGAATACCCAGTGTCTGTTTGTAACATTTTCCGTGAAAGAAGTTCCACGAGGTCTGTTAGGACTGTGTTTTGGTATATGAGTGCACTTGTCTTAACTCCTTTTTCACTAAAATACAACTGAGTTGGGCCCGAATAGGAAACCCCAAGCCCGACCATATGGTGTTCACGCTGAACATGTGGGGTACGTCTGCTCGCTTCTTCACTGTTCTGCGCATACACTCTATCTTTATGTTTGTTAACGCTTTCCTCCACATCATTTTTTTCCCGCGTGTCGCCCTAGCAAGACTCGTGATCTATCGAGCGTGATTTTTTTCGGTCGTGAGTTAAGCTAATGTGCGGTTTATTTCCAGTAAGCTTGTATTCAAAGGTCTTCATTCAATACCCTTTTAACTATAGTTCTACTTAAGCTCATCTGGAAAGTCAACATTTTTGCTTCCGAACGGGATTTATTTGTATTCGCGTCATCACTGCTTTGACCACTACAGTAGTCCAAACAGTCCGAGAAGGAACCCTCGTTTGCTTCTCTTCTGATCTCGAATCTTTCCTTAATCGTTTGATAGTACGATAAATGATCCTCAATGTTATTTTCAATTTTTTCAGCAGTTTTAAAATCTCAGTTGGCGCGTGACCGCAACGATGCAATGCAATCACCGCGACTCTATCGTATTTTCGCGTCCACTCCATTTTTGAAAATAAAGAAAATTACAGAAAACCTTTAAACGTAATTTCGTAAAATATTCGTGTTTATGTATTCGCCCATAACTTTTTTTGGTTCGTGTTCTAAATTCGATGTTTGAGGTATGTGACAAAACTTATGACCCGACCCATGTAGAACCTGTGGTCGCCGGATAGGAGCTATCAGATTTCAAGCTGTCATCTCAGTTAGTTCTGAAAATTCCACTGTTTATCTGATAACCATTCGAGTGAAATAAATGTTATATATCATAAATCGAAAACAATACAACGACGGCTCTTTTTGCTCGAAATTTGGCATTTCGAACAAACAATGACAGAAAAAGGTCAAACAATAAAATACACCATTTACACGGAACAATGGTCGTTTTCCCTGGAGAAAAACATATAGCCATTGCGTTCTGATGTTTAAACAAAGCAAGGGTTTTGTAAAATTGTACCGTTGGGGTAAATGAACATCATTTATTTTGGACTAAAATCATAAAAGGTCGGCCGGACAAACATAATGTTATATTTTCAACGGACTTCAAAAATGGAGGAGTTTCTCAATTCGACAGATTGTTTTTGAATGTACAATCGGTAAAATCGCGTAACAAACGCGATTTTACCGTCGATTAGGAATCAATTTCGATGATTCTTGTTTTAATTGGTAGGTCATACTTCAGAGGTTCATTCGTTTCATTAAAATTTTATGAACATAGATGACGCACTTTTTTAAAAATCACAAAAAAAACAGAGATGACGTCTTGGTTTGTGGTTCCGTGCATCAAAGGTTTTGATGAGGACTTTTCAAGTACCAACATAGACTTCATTCGCATCCCGGGGAGGAAGAAATAGGGCTTGAACTTGAAGTCGGTTTTTAATGTTTTTTTATTTTTATATTTATAGCCTATGGGGTGTCCCACTGCTGGGCAAAGGCCTCGCCGTTTTGAGCCCACACGTCTCTTGTGACCCCTATAGTGGCCCACTCTGGCTGGAACTTGTCCAGGTCATCCTGCCATCTCCTCCTGGGTCTTCCCCTACGCCGGTTTCCGTCTGTAGGCACCCAGTCAGTGGCTCTCTTTGCCCATCTGTCTGCGTGCATTCGACTTACGTGTCCGGCCTAGTTCCACTTGAGTTTTGAGGTCTGTACGCCTACGTCAGCGACGCCAGTTTTTAACTTCGTGAATTATATTACAATTTGTTATATTTATATATTTAGTACTACCAGACCAAAGTTGGTGGGTCATCCTCTGCTTTATTTAGTGAGTTCGAATATTTTGTTTTATACTGGGCCAAATCTGAATGTGTTGGCCATACAAAATAATGTGAGCTTTGGTCCCATATAGTAACAAATTAAAATAATGAAATATTTTATCGAAATATAACTTTATTTTAAATAATAATAACTTGGATACTATTTACACACATTGATGAAGCCACAAACTAGTATTCCCTGTATATTGGGTACCAGACAACGATACAGATACTTATGTAGATAAATATTAAATTAGATAGATAAACAACCATTACTAGGGTACAAACATCCGTTCTCATCAAAAAATTCTTTGCCTCCACCGGGACTCGAACCAGGGACCCTTGGCTTCGTAGGCAGGGTCACTGCCGACTCGGCCATTCGGGTCGTCAATTGACCGGCACTTTCAGATTTAGCCAAAAAGCGCTTAATGTTGTCAATTGTGGAATGGTTTGCCAATAATTATAAGCTCTTATAATAAGTTCAGATATTTTGGTTCAAATGGGCCAAATAGTTGGCGTTGAAAACACCTTTTTTGAGTTTGGTGAATCAAACAAAAAATGCCGACTGCATCTTCATTCTTTCAGTGTTTTTTTAACTTATGATTCCCCTTTATTTTGATACCCCACTCGATAGGTCTCAAAAGAACAAAGACATAATATGTCGTTAAAAATCGGCCATTTTTTATATACCCAATGTCACTCTCACAGTACAGACAAATCTAATGACACCTTTCACGCTAAAGTCCATCTAGCCGTTTAGGCTACAGAGCGGGCCAAAGAAGTATACATAAATACATACATAGATACATGTACTCGAAAAACATTACCCTCCTTCTGGCGCAGTCGGGTAATAAGAAACAGATTGTGTGATATAATTGCGTTCAGATTGGTTCGATTTTGTAATTACGGCTTTGTAGGAAGCAGGAAAATTACGCTTCGAAAAAGTATGCGAATCGATCTGTCAGTGACTCAAATAAAATGACGTAAGATTAATATTATCTGTCTAAGCTCGAACTCTTTTTCATGGTGGTATTTATTCAATACTCTAATTAGCTCTATCAATGATCCATATAATGTTAAAATTAATTCTATACCAAAATATTATATTGCGCTATGATGTTATGTGTATTATTGCGAGAATGAAATCTTTATTAGTATCGTGTTGATCATGGAGAATCAGTTCGTTGTTTTTAAGTACGTTATTTTAAAAGACAAAGCTTCTTTAAGATTTACTATGTAACTTCCCGTAAGTAACGGAAACTTAAATTGTGCATTTCAACCTTTTATAATAGTCCTAAGTCGACGTCCCAACTCTATTTTTTTCGGGGAATTTCTTTGATTTTTGGTTGGTATGGTTTTATTTTAGGGTCTTCCAATGAATCATAAATGTGTTAACAGCGTTTAAAACTATTAATATCTTTTGTTTCAGAACTGTTATGTTGTGAAGATGCCTTGCCAGCCATTGTATCTTGCATTGAACACAAGTGCTAAAGTTCCCACGAAATATGTGCAAGATTCCTCGCTGAGTGAAGATGTATATTGAAATATTCAAGAAAAACTTAAGAACGGAGACCGTGAAAAAGAAAAGAGAGAAAATTTATGAAGCACAGAGTTATTTGGAGATTGGAGATTTTTAGGAATAGAACAATGATGAGTTGGAATAGAAAGGGAGAGAGACGAAGCCAGGAGCAAAACTTAACTTGCCAGAGGTTTCCTGAACGAAGAGTTTTACAAGCAAGATAAAGGTAAGTAACAAGTAAGCACAGTTTATACTTGAGCTGAACTATCTTACATAATAAACTAGTGTCTCTGTGAGCTGTCTAACCAGCAAGTAATACTTTCTTTTAATAACACAAACAAACTTATGAATGCACCTGGTTACGTACAAGGACTAAGAAAGTAGCCGCACCTATAACTTTGTAAAATATATTTTGCGGTCTTAAACCGAACCTTTTGACTTTTCACTAAAATTACAAATCCACCTCATTTGTTAAAATTCGTCTAGCTGTTTGGACTAAAGCGGGATTTATAAAATTATAAAAACCCACATTTCCGCCATTTTGAATAAATTGCAAAGAAGAAATCGTCAAAATTATTTAATTATGGAACCTCACAAAAATTCACGAGAATCCGTTGAAAAATGCGGACTGTAGAGGATATCATCCAGACACACATCCGGACTTACGAAAGCATTTTTGCCCTCCTGAAACGGAGTCGATCGCTCGTTCAATAATGTTGCAGCCAACTGTTTGGTTTAGCCTTTCGATTTCTCGGGTAGCCCTTTTGAATTGACAAGGTGCGAGAATGCGGTAGGTTGTGCGAGATGATTGACATGACCGCGTTGTCCTCAGATTATTAATATGTATTTATGAAATGAATTTGTAATATAATGTATCGAATGGATAATGTTATGTATTATTATGGAATGTATGTAATGGATATTTAAAGTGATATGTTTACAGCGCATTGGATTAATCTGACTAGTAGACATTTAAATCATGAATAAATAAACAAATAAATATCTTATGCGTGCCCTAGCTATAAAGAAAGCAGCCGCTGTGAAACCGCTTATCGCAGGTTATCTGCTAAGCAAAGTCATCCATCTGAGACTTTGGATCTGATATGGGCTCATAAGATCTGATTTGGGCTCATAACTAATGTCAACATAGATATTCAAAGGAGCTAAAATAGTAAATCGAATTAAAACTATAACGCTTTCCCCCCAGCACCCCCTTATATGGATCCGCCGCTCTCCTGGAACGCGAGCGCTCCGCCGCCGAGCGCAAGCGCACACGAAGAATGGACGTCATCGGTGATGTTCAAGCTTCGCACAGCGGTGCTGCTGCTGATCGTCATCATGGCGGTGCTGGGCAACCTGCTCGTCATTGTCAGCGTCATGCGGCACCGGTAAGTCGCCTTGCCCCTTGTCTATTGTCCCTTGCCGCTGGCGACAGAAGCGCCCTACCTATGACTTCATCGTCAGCGTAATGCGGCACCAGTAAGTAACCTTGTCCATTGTCCCTTGCCGCCGACGACAGAAGTGTACTACCTACGACTTAACTGTCAGCGTCATGCGGCACTGGTGAGTCGCCTTATCCATTGTCCCTTGACACTGGTGACAGAAGTGCACCAACTACAACTTTATCGTCAGCGTAGTGAGGCACCGGTGAATTACTTTGTTAATTGTCCCTTGCCGCCGGCGACAGAAGTGCACTACCTACGAATTCATCCTCAGCGTAGTGCAGCACTGGTGAGTCACCTTGTCTATTGTTCGTTGCCAACGGCGCCAGAAGCGCACTATCAACGACTTCATTGTCAGCGTAATGCGGCACCGGTGAGTTACCTTGTCCTTTGCCGCCAGCGAAACGAGCACACGACGCATGGACGACTTCGATGATGTTCAAGCTATGCACGGAGGTACTGTAGCTCGATTCTGTATCTCTTGAAACATCTCAATTCCTTTTAAATTGCCAATGACAGTTGCTTTAAATGACAGTTCTTGATACCAAAAATCGCGCTCTGATAAATACAAAGTAAATTTGAGAAACACCCTTAAAACATCAATTCAGTTAGGGATTTCGATAGAAAATTCTGGATATGAGAGATAGAAAAGAGCTGCTGCAGCTTATCACCATCATGGCGATGTTAGAAAACCTGCTCAAAATCGTCAGAATTATGCGGCCCCGGTTAGTCGCCTTGTATTTTGACCTTCGTTTATTTCCTTGCCTTTTAATGCATCATCTTTGTGGTATTTGTTTAATGCTTTAATGGTATTTGTTTTCTTACTCCTTAATCCGTTGTCCCTCTTTATCATATGTATCCTTTTCTCGTTTGTCCCTCTTTCTCATTTATCCTTCTTTTCAACTCAGCGAAGGCGAAGAAGAAGGCTAAGGTTTGGTATTGATTATCATACGTCGTCGTAACGTCCAATTGATGGGCAAAAACTTCACCAGCTCAGTCCAGTAAACCCCAGTACCAAACCCTCTTTAATCCGCGTAATTAATCGGTTTTTCGCAATCCGGAAATTTGGGTCCTTATTACTACATTTTCTTTTCTATTCGAGATACAGTTTAACAGCATTCCGTTTTTTAATTTATTCTTATTTCGTTTTCTTTTGATTGTTTACAGAAAGCTGCGCGTCATCACCAACTACTTCGTCGTGTCACTAGCGTTTGCAGACATCCTAGTTGCTATGGTGGTCATGCCTTTTAACTTTAGGTAAGATAACATATGATCGCACATCCACAGTTTGTTAATATTCATTCGGAGCTAACTATATGTTTGGCGCGATTTGTCATTGCACATTTGGCTACCTTGTACACTTGCATATCATCATCTCAATTACTGTCTCTTCGACATAAACAAAATATGTTTTCCCACAGCGTACAGTTCTACGACGAATGGATCTTCGGTCCAGTCATCTGCGACCTATGGAACTCATCCGATGTCTACTTCACGTCAACATCTATATTGCATCTCTGCTGCATTTCGGTGGATCGATACTACGCCATAGTGAAGCCATTGAAATATCCGGTGAAGATGACCAAAAAGGTAATTTAACACTTTTTATTGAACTCTGTTTAACTTTATAGAATTCACCGCATTCGTATCGCATTGCTAGAAATGCCATTTCCTGTAACATGTTTTGAATATGATGGAATATGATACCATGACATAAAGTTTGAAATCGCAATGCCTCGTGCGTAAGCACGGTATATAATGGACCGTCTTGTATAAGTTCACTTTCGAGAATATGGAAAGTTTAGTAAAAAATGGCGATCAAATAATAATAAATAAACAACAGTTTTACATAGATACAGGCAGCACGTGAAACTTAAAAACGCATTTGTAATATACCCATATGCAAATAAGAGAAACAGGATAAATACATTTACGCCATTTGTTTTCACATCACCGGAAGTCATGTCTGGCTTTAACAATCGCGTGTTGATAAAATCGCTTTTATTCTAAATTTAATGGCCATTTATTTACCGGCTGCTAATTTGTCACAACCACTCAATAACGTCGAATGTAAATTATTGGGAGCGTGACATTTTATACAACTGTTCTTTTTCGTTACGTTAACGTTACACAAGTTACTCGATTAAACCCTGAGTACAAAGAGGAATCTTTTTGTGAAATGAGCGATCCTTTGTAATAAATGACATAACATGACTAATTTTTTGGAAAATAATTTCAATAGGCGCTATCCAAAGATGCAAAAAAAATATTTTTTTAAATTTTCTTGGCAATTTTATAATACAGAACAGAGTCACAGATAATTAAATTTCAAAGGCAAAGAAAAGCCTTAGCCCAACAACTACTTAGCTCTTGGCAATAAATATTCATTCCTCCACAGATGGCGTTCGTCATGTTAGCAGCAACATGGCTAAGCCCCGTCACGATATCTTACGCACCAATCTTCATGGGTTGGTACACCACCAGTGATCACCTAGTGACACGGGAACTAAATCCCAAAGACTGCTCCTTCATAGTCAATAAGCCTTACGCGGTGATATCCAGCAGTATATCCTTCTGGATACCCTGCACCATCATGATATTTACCTACCTAGCCATATTCAAAGAGGCTAACAAACAAGAGAAGGCTATACACGCCAGGCATGGTAATGTCATGCTTATGCATCGCCATTCAAGAGAGGTTGGTTCAGACAAGAACGGAGCATTACATTTAAATGCGAACACTCCAACTAAGGATAAGAACCTTTTGAAAATGAAGAGAGAACACAAGGCTGCAAGAACTCTAGGCATCATCATGGGTGCCTTCATTCTTTGCTGGCTACCATTTTTTCTATTCTACGTAGCAACGTCTCTATGTGATACGTGCCGACATCCTGAAGTGGTAACAGTGATTATGTTTTGGACTGGCTATTTCAATTCTGCGTTGAATCCGATAATTTACGCGTATTTCAACAGGGACTTTCGTAATGCGTTTAAGAATACGCTTGCTTGTGCGTTCTGTAGTTTGTGTAGGAGGCGCGCTTCGGATTTGGATGCTTTGGATAGGCTCGAGAGGAGAGGTTCTGGTCAACTGAGGGTGCCTATGGCTTCCAGAAGAGCCTCGGACCTGGCATCCCTTTGAGCTTCGCCTTCATCGTCATGATCGATGAGCACAGCGGTTTAGTCAAGTTTACAGATGGACTCAACGAAATAGGCAGTCGATGTACTTACTGAGTGACTTCAATTATAGTGTTATGGTTTATGGCCTAAAGTTTTGAGAGAAAAAATCGGGGACTGTGACGAGACTAATGATAATATCGATATTTTGTAAAGTGAATGAATTTTGGATACAAAAGAAAGTGGTGTTTAGATTCAGATTAAAATAATATTAATTTAAATGTAACTTATTGATTTATGTATTGATATTTGTAAGATTATAATTAAGAGTAATTAATAAAATATTGTAAATTGTAATGTAATAATAATATTTTAGTTTTTTTCATTAAACTTTGTGATCGCAGGAACAAAATAATGTAAGAATAAGAAAATCATTTACTTTTAACAAAATTCATCATAACACGCCAGTGGAGTAAGTAGTATTAATAACTAGTTTTTATTTTTGTAATAAAATTTCATTATGTTTACCATACTATAATTATAAACTGACATAGAATTTTAAAGAATCGAAGAATGTGTCATATAAGATTAGTTTTAGAAAATAAGATCTAGTTAACTATATAGCAAACAATTGCTTAGAGTTTACGAAAAAGATGAGATTTCATTTTAAACTTTATTAGGAAGATACGATTTAAAATATGGGGATGAATAACGCTTCAATAGAAAAAAATAAACATTTTAAAATAATGATGGATGTGCTATTATTAACTTGTAATAACAAAATAAATCTGTTAGATTTGGTGTTTCAGTGTTGTGTCCATTTTGAATCCCGTAATTAATATATACCTTTTAAATATATTAAAAGAAATTGAATATATATATCTATATATACTAACTTCCTTCAAAATATTTTCTTGGGATAATCTTACTCTGTTTCTTGGTAACTCTGACTTAAATATAAATTTCTAAATCTTGAGTTTATTTTAAAATATAACAAAATATATTCAATACAAGCACTAATGCAGAAATATTTGTTTTTATCAAGTTTTGGGATCTTAAAGTATTATATGGTGCAAGGCCAGATCTTATCAAAATTTAAGTGAATCACTTTGGTGGTTAGTGATTTATGTTCACAATTCAGTTTATCTTGTCATTATTGTGATTTTGTTTATATATGATTGTTGAGACCAAAGGCCAATTCTGTACCATAAGATATATCTTTATACCTTTTGAAATTGTCGTTTTCAAGGATATTCGCCAAATTCAGAGCATGATTATTCTATATGATATCCTATATACAATTTCAGTCTCAAACATAATCGCAATACTTTTGAAAGGTTTCGAAAAAGATGTCAAGAGAAATATTAACTAGCTACAGAACATACAATCGCCTTTTTTTTAAATCAACTATAACTTTTGTAATCTATATCACAAAATTAAATAACCTCAAAGTTTGATTTTAATACTTATATCCTATCTGCATTGTAGATCAACTGTACTAAATCTTTGTAATTTAAATTTATTGCTGTTGTGAATTCAATGGGTCTTCCTTTTAAATTGATAAGTGTAAATAAGATTTAAATTTTCAGTAGAATTAATGGATAGAACAAATTGTTTCATCTTATATAGCCAAAATTTTGAGAGTTTTGTGTAAAGTAGGTTCCAATTCTTAGAATGAAATTATTGTACGATAGTTTTTATCACCAAAATAATAATTTTGTAAGTGTAAACAAGTAATAATAAATGGTTGTGACTTCTGTAGATATTACATCCACTTTCTGGTTATTATATGTATATGAACCACATATGACAAAAATGTAATGTAATGTTTTCTTCAAGGTACACCGATCCTTTGTATAGCCTTTTTTGTTTTAATTAATTTTATTATTAACGTATTAAAGGTGGAACTAAAAAAACATGCCGACTTTCAGAGATACTACTGAATACGTCTTTTAGGAGATCATTGGTTAATAAAAAAAACAGGCTCGAAAAATATGTACATTATTTATTTTATCTTACACTTTATCTTACATTTTGTTCCGTCCATCACAAAATAACTTCAACGGTTACAACTTAGAAATCAAATTGGAATTGCTAGTTTCAAGAAAATTTCTGCTATTCTGATTCACTTCTATTTTTCAACCGAATGATAAATAAATGTTCTTATAACAGTTTCATTCCATGAAAACGTTTCTCAATAATTTTGTTATCATTTTAAAACCAATTTCTGTGTATCAAGATCTGTCAGCCAGTACTTACTCAATGATATTGTGTGTAGTTTATAAAACAATGTTGTGTGTATTCTGTTTAGTATTTTAGCAAATTAGTATTTATTACAATGCAGCAATACGTAATTTCTAAAGTATAATTAGGTCAATGTATAGATGTTAGCAGTAATTTTGTATGCAATTAATCAATTTGCATATATATTTTTTTTGTTTTATATCTAAAATAATATTTAGTGAAATGTAATTGTATAATTATAATTACCTTGTAAATATGCAGCTTAAAAACGAGTTTTAAAAACTAAGTAACATATTTTTTGTTAAGTAATTTGATTATTCTGAAATGTAACATATATTTCGACTGTGATAGTTTAAGTAATAAAATAATTTATTTAAAATTATAGTATATACTATCACATGTTTTCTTGTTAAAAATCACCCTTCATAACTTATTTAAGGTTAAAAACGTTCTTTACAGTTTAAATATGTTTTGTGCAAAATTAAATTTTGTGGCGAATATGGAGTAGAGGTAGAAAATTATAGAATTATACAAAAAATGCTTCAAAAATCAAAATAACTATTCTTTATTTTATTACCAACCAAGAAATTAAGTAAAAAAATATATTATTATATGTAAAACCTTATAACTAATTACTACCGTAATAAATATAAATAAATATTTAATTATATGAGTGGTGAGATTTTAATCTATAGGTATTTCATGAAAATGTGCGTGTAATCAAATGCTTTTTGCAAAAATAAACGAAATTGTTTCGTATTGAAATCAGTTGTTGTGTTTCTTTTAAACGATACATTACATTCTTAATTCCTATTCCGATCCTGATGGCATCATGAATGAATGAAATGAATGAATGGTGCTTCTCCAGCCAGGGTTCTAAACCTGTTCCGGTCTTTCGGCCGGCATACCAGAGGGCACAAGTTTTGAGGGGGGGCGGAATGACCTGCTCTGTAGGAAGGGAAGGATAGTGAATTCAATCGACCGACTCTTCAGCCTGAAGCCAATATAGGATATGTGGAATGGGGAGGATGTGGGATTTGGAGAGCAGCTGTTGTTTTCTTCAAGTTCTTGTTTTCCTTCTATTTTCAGTTAATGTTAATAGTTGAGTTTCCTGAGTCGTGTTCGTTTGGGTTATCCGGTAAGTTCCCAGTTTCGCTTTTGCTGTCTGTTTCTGGGATACGGTATATTTGCCTCTAGGCCATCCTGACATCGTCCCTGTTGTGTGATGATTCTGTCCAGTAACTGTGTTTGATGTTTGATGTCATGCTTAAGGAAATCTTTCCAGGTGTATATAAGTCGGCCGGCTTTCTTCTTCCTTGCTTCGTATTTGAATGGAGCGTGTAGTAAGTGCTGTTGTGGGCGTCGCAGAATATGTATAGTAACATATCCGGTGGTTTTTTATTCGTTTGGATATCGTTTTGTCCTGTAGTCAGTCATGAATTTTGTGGTATCTTGGATAGCTTCTGGCGTTCTCAAACATGTCTCTGAGGATCAGGCGTTCATATACTAACTGTCAACTGTTTGCTTTAGTGAGGGTTGCCGCTTTTTGTCCGTATTTTATAAACAGTGCAGTGACCATTTTGTAAATCAAGCGCACTATATTTCAGTCTATGTTGGATTTCTTTATAAAATGCATTAGGGCCTTGGAATTGCATATGGCTTGCCGGCACCTCTTTTTTATTGGGTCCTATGTCCTGCCGTAATATATGTGCCGAGATATTTGATTTCGTTTACGGTTCGTATTGGAACTACGTCCAATTCACTGGTTGTTTATGGGGTCTCTTATAAGAATTTTCGTCTTTCTACTTTTAAGTTTGCCATGAGCAGTTCTCCGATGATATTTAATTATTCACTTTTAGCTACTCCGCGGCATAGCAGCGCTGCGTATAAACGCTCCTTCAGGCTGCGGGCGGTCCGACTCTGGAACGCACCTCTTTGCACTATAAGAGACAGTCCGACTCTTTTTTCTTTTAAGAAACATATTAAAGAGCTCTACATGTCTCTTTCGTAAAAGTTATTGTATTTATTTTATTATATGTAAGGTTTATGTATATATCGGTAATTATTTCGTATTTGCTATCTGTATTTTACAGATATTTTAATTTATTCCTAGGCATTTTAGTTATAGTAATTATCGTGCACTGCCTACCCTTTTATGATAGCAATTCCTGTAATGCCTTGTTTTGCTGGAAGAAATCTCTTTTCAGAGACAAGCTCGCCCTTGTACATGCATTTTCTTTTGATGTAACTTTTAAAATATTTGTGTGCAATATTGTGAAGGAGGTTTGTTCCTATAATTCCCTTTTTCCTGTATTTCTTTATAGCGTCTTGTCCGATGCGAGCATACAGATACCAGAGATAGTGTTTTGACATATGTATCATGTTTGTTTCCTGTATATAGGCTATGTGTATGTTTTTGTTAGTCAATTCCGCGTCAATGTTGAGTCTTTTAGTTATTTCGGCGCATCCTCTAACCTTCCAAGTAGCAAGTTGTCTGGGATGTCTTCTGTTGATGTTATGGTTGACCCTGAGGAGGTCATGGGTGTTGCATTAAGTATCGGCGAAAGTATGGTGTTATCAGTTTGGTTATCGGTTGCTTGATCCGTGGGTAAATTTGGCGATTCAAGCAAGTAAACGCTGTCGTAGTGGTGTCCTGTGACGTTGATAGATTTCACTGCATCCGCTGGATTCTTGGGCGTGAATGTGAGCGATGGTGTATTTTGCTGGTGGATTATTGCGTTAAGTAGAAAGTATTCGGCAGCTGGTATTATAATCTCCTCTCCAGCCCAAGTACCGTAATTGCGTAGATTTTCAGTGGTGAGTTGTTAAGGATTTCAGGCTCAGTGATTGCGAGCTTTGTTCTGTTCATCGCCGTTTTCTTCTACATATTTAACTAGGTCCTTACGAATGTGAGTGTGGTTGCATGTTAATTGACATAGGTGATTAATTTAGTCAGCAATTGCGGTGAATAGGCAGTTACCATCTCAGAGTTGGTAAGGCTTCCATTAGGTTATGTTCTTGGGATGTTGTTGAAAGAAAGAACTTAGATATAGCGTGATTTATTTGAACTACCTTTGTCTACGATTAACAGATCGTACGGGTTGCGATTGTCAAAGTTTGTGCGTATCTTCGTGCGCCCTTATTCTCGGTAGAGAGCCGCTTAGGACAAAAAGTCTCCGAGTTTATTGTTGTTATTGTTCATCAGTGGAAGTCTTTTGTTAATTGCCTGTTTTCTGGAAGATGGTGAAATGATCCTTTTATGATGTGCAATTGTTTGCTGTTTCTCGCTATTTCTCAGAATATGCAGTTATGTAGTAGACGGGCTTGCATTATTGTTTTATTTTTGTGGGCTTGTCGGACCGGATAAAGTTAGAAATGGTTGTTTTGTTTTACTATTATTGGGTAGGTTCCTGCTTAGTTTTGTATTTAGGTATGATGGATCGCTACACTTATTACGTAGAACTCCGCGGCTGCTATGATAATTTCTTCACCGCCCCACGTGCCCTGTATGTGGAGATTTTTTATGTACTCAGTGAAAGCTTCTGCGTTTGGTGCGTCGATCGCATGTTTGATGCGTGGATAATTGTTGTTAGCTTCCACGTATCTAGCTAAGTCGCTTCTGATGTGGGTATGGTTGAATGTCGCTCCAAACAGATGGTTGATTTTGTCTGCAATTGCATGGAACAGGCAGTTTCCATCTCTGGGCATTGGTAGAGTTTAGATTGTGAGATATTACTACAGGAGAAAGCCTCGTGGTATTTTAGCTAATATGAATGTGTGTGTGTGGGTTGTTTCTAAGAGGTGTACGGCCGGTATGATGAGAGACGCTGTTTGGCTTTTTACGATCTATTTTTATTCTTATGTTTCCCGGTATTTCCAAGATGGGCTGACACCATAGAATGGGTGCCAGATGTGTGAGGGAACGTTGTGAGCCTTTTGTGCTTCGAAGCTTTTTCAATTGTTCCTAAACAGCAGTCAATTGTTTTGTCTAGTTTCTGGGAGTTTGGTGAGATGGCATTTTTATGGCCTGCACTTGTTTAGTTTTTGTTTATTGTCGGGTTTAGTATATTTGCAGTTTAGCTACATAAAAATAATTCGGAGTGTCGTCGACCGTCGCGTATACGGACCTGCAGCTCTCGCCGTACCTCCGCAGTTCGCCCGCCGCTTCGTCGCAAGCGGACGTGCGCAACACGCGCCCGTGCGCGTCGCGATATTACCGTCGCGAGTGTTTGCACGGAGGGGAATACCTTCTAGGAACGGACGCCGGCTTCGCCTAAGGTCGTACCTGGTCGGTACCCCCTTCGGGCAGCCAACTTGTCCATAGCCCGCTGCTATGGACAAGTTCAAAAGCCCTTCTAAGGGCTACAGTGACAGTGCTAGTGTTAGTGTGGACAGCGCTAGTGCTAGCGCCAGTGAATGTCATGTTGTTGATGATATGAGCAGCCCGCCGCTGGGGGCCACCCCGCGCCGTAGTCGCCTCACCTCATCAACATCCCTCGACCACCTGCTCCCCGTCTCAACGTCGACGGAATATGGGTCGCCTGTGGTACGTCGTCCGGTTTCGCCGAGAGCGGAGCTTGAGTTGGACGGATTATATCTAATCCGGGCCGCTCAAGCCAAACTGTTTTCGCCGGGATTACTACGCGCCATGGAGGCCTACATCGCCGATAGCCGCGCTGCCCTGGAGGGTACGCCTGCGGCTGACATCGGCGAGGAAATTCTGGACGCGAAACTGCTGGAGCAGGCGCGTGAACAGCCCCTCATACTGCCGCCACCGCCCCGCGGGACGAGGCGGGCGCGCAGCGAAAGCCCATCCGATGAGGTACTACGGGGTAGCGGAAAGCGGGCCTTGCTCGCCGACTCGCCATCCCCCCCGCCCCGCCCGCCTACACCTAGGAAGACTGGCCTGGACATGCCAAGGCTTTCGCCCCTGCCGGGCGAGCCCCAGGCATCCGGGTCCGCCCCCGCCCACGAACCGACCGCCGCGAGTGAAAGAGACAGTGAGAGCGCTTCAACACTGGAAAGGAAAGGTACGAGTGTTTTACATACTAAGTGCTCTCCCACAGTGTCGTTTGCCGCGGCGGCCGCGACCGCAATTCCCGTGTCTGGGGCACCGCGCCCCAGCACCGCGTCCCCCCCCCGTTCAGTGAGGCACCCGGTGCCGCCAACCGCGCGTCCGCCCGCCCCGTCGGCGACCACGTCGCGAGTGCCCGCCCGCCCCACGCGCTCGGCCGCGGCGCCCGCGATAGTGCCCGCCCGCCCTACGCGCCCCGCCGCCGCGCCCGCGAACCCGCCCACCGCCGCGACTGTGCCCGCCCACCCTACGCGCCCCGCCGCTGTGCCTGCGAACCCGCACGCCGCCGCACCCGCGATAGGGCCCGCCCGCCCAATGCCGCCCGCCCGCCCAACGCCGCCAGCCACTGCCGCCACTCAAGCCGCAGCCGCGATTGCCACCGCCACCGCCGCCCCGTCGGGAGGCGCTGCGCCACAGCAGGCCCGCCAGCCGCGCTATCCGCCCCTTATTGTGGAGGTCCTGCCCAACTGGGCCGACCACTTCAGGGCGATAGCCAGCGAGCTCGGCCGGGCTCCCAGCTCGCGCGCCTACCAAAAGGGTGTGCGCTTCACCCCAACGGCCGATGACGAGTACCGGCTTGTGCAGCGTTACCTGTGCAGGCTGGAGAAGGACCAGGGTGTGAGATGGTTCTCATACTCGTTGCCGGCCGACAAGACCCAGAAGGTGGCGATCCGCGGGCTGCCTTCTAACACCGCGCCGGAGGAGATAGTCGCGGCGCTTGCAGAACTCGGTGTGGAGGCCGAGTACTGTAAGCAGATCCGGGCGCGCAAAGGACGACCCGGCTGCATCTTCTTCGCCAACCTGAAGAAGAACCCAGACCGTGCCCCCGGCGCTGTGTACGAGATCACGGAGCTCTTGTACATGCCGGGGGTGAAGATTGAGGCCTGGCGCTCGAAACAGGGCCCGGCCCAGTGCCACAGGTGCCAGCAATTCCGGCACTCGTCGCATATGTGCCACCGCCCCCTAGCGTGCGTACGTTGCGGCGGTCCCCACTCGGCGCGGGAATGCCCCCGCCCGAAAGACCAGCCGCCGACGTGCGCCAACTGCGGTGGCCCGCACACGGCAAATAATGCGACGTGCCCCGTGTTCCGCCAGGAGGCGCGAAACAAGAAGGCCGGCACTGTGGCGCTCACCGACGCGCCCGGGCCCAAGAAGGTGCAGCCTCCCCCTCTGCCTCGTCCCGACCTGCAGGAACCAACGGCGCCCGCCTCGCTTATGGCGCAGGCGAACGACGGAGCCCCCAGGCAGAAGACGAAGCGGGGGGGGAAGAAGAAGAAGAAGGCGACGGCTCCACCTGCCGCCGGCGCCGCGGCGGCTACTCTCGCCGCCAGCGAGACTGCGGCCGCCGCTGGCGCCGCCACTCCGGCTGCGGCGATAGGGCAGCAGGACTTAGGGCACCTCACAGCCCTGCTCGCCCTCCTCAGCGACCCCACTGCCCTGGGCAGACTCACCGCTCTGCTCCGCAATGCATGAGCCGCTCAGGGTCGTCCACTGGAACGCGCAGTCGCTGACAGGGAAGAAGCGGCTGCTCCACGTGTTCCTGAGGGACTACCGCGTCGACGTGATGCTCATCAGCGAGACACACCTAGCCGGAAGCGACAAGCTGTCGCTGCCCGGCTACATCGTCTACCGCAAGGACGAGAAGACCTCCAGCGGCCGAACCTTTCGAGGCTTGGCAGTCATCGTCGGCAGGAAGATCGTCCACCAGCTCGTCGACGCCCAGGAGTATTCATCCCTGTATGCTTTGGGCGTCGACCTCCAGGTCGCCGGCGAGGTGCTGCGACTCTACGCCGCCTACAAGCCCCCCAGTACACCAATCCGCACCGCCGAGCTACGGGGGCTGCTACAGTCGCCGCACCCGACACTTGTCGCCGGCGACCTCAACGCCAAGCACACCGCCTGGAACTCTACCAGGGTGTGCCCAGCTGGACGCGCCATCCATGCCGACTCCGTGAGCCACAACTACGACGTCATCGGTCCCGACGAGCCCACCCACTTCGACACGCGGGCCGGATGGGACATCATCGACGTCGTGGTCGTCAGAGGTCTCCGGACACCGCCGAGCCAGGAGGTTCTCCCTGACCTCCCTTCGGACCACAGGCCTGTTCTTCTCGTCCTGGCGGACCTGCCCACCCGGGTATCTCCGCCAGCATCACGTCGCCGCTACCAGTAGGGCGCCTTCACCGCCGCCCTAGACCAACCCTCCACCAGTTGCCCCGTCAACCAGCCGGAAGACGTTGACCGCCTGGCATCGCTGCTAACTACCCAGATCCAAGACGCGCTCGACCTATCATCGCACACCGTAGCTCGCGGGGGGAAGCCCAATCCTCTGCCTGCTGAGCTACGCGCACTCATCTGCGATAAGCGCGCTCTCCGGAAGCAGTGGCAGCAAACCCGCTGCCCCACGATGAAGACCAGGCTCAACGCCATGACGGCAGAGCTGAAGCGCCAACTTGATCGCCACGCTGAAGAATCTTGGGAACGCCACGTCGAGTCCATAGGCGACCACGTCCCCTCCGTGCATCGCCTGTGCCGGGCTTTGTCGACCACTCCTGCTCCTGTTCGACCAATCCTGGGCAGCGACGGCCTACCAAGATTCCGAGCCCAAGACCGTGCGGAGATCTTCGCCGAATGCCTCGAGAAGCAATTCAAGCCGAACCCAACGGATGATGTGGAGCACGTCGCAACAGTCGAGAGACACCTGCGAGAGTGCTTCGCCACGCCGATAGCTCCCGAAGAGGACCCCATCGTCGTCACGCCTGGCCAGATTGTGCGTGCATTCCGACGTACCAAGCCCAGGAAAGCCCCGGGCGCAGACCGAATACCCAACACGGCGCTGTTACATTTGCCGCCACGCACAGTGGCGGCCGTTGCGCGCCTGTTTAACGGTATCTTGCGCACGGGTCACTTTCCAACCCAATGGAAGGAGGGCTTGGTTATCATGTTGCCCAAGCCGGGCAAGGACACCAAGCTGCCTGAGAGCTATCGGCCGATCACCCTACTGAGCACCATCTCAAAGGTGTTTGAGAAGCTCCTGTTAGCGAAGTTACTGCCCCACATCCAGCCGCGCCCGGAACAGTTCGGCTTCAGGCCCGAGCATTCTACGACGCTTCAGCTCACCAGAGTACTGAATGACATGACGGTTTGTTTGAACAAAAAAGAATACACTGTCGCAGTACTTCTGGATATGGAGAAGGCGTTCGACAGAGTATGGCACGAGGGGTTGCTGTACAAGCTGTCGACGTCCCCTGCCCCAAGAAGAACGGTCAAGACAATCGCCTCTTTCCTGAAGAATCGCCGCTTCCGAGTGATGGTGGAAGACGCCGTCTCCGAGGAACATCCCGTCGCAGCCGGCGTCCCCCAGGGCTCCTGCCTGTCTCCCGCCTGCTACGCCCGATACACGGACGACATCCCCGTCGGGCCGGGTGCCCAGCTGGCACTCTTCGCAGACGACGCAGCCTACTACGCGTCGTCGTTCCAGGCTCCGCACGCTGCCATCAAACTGCAGCGCACCCTGGACATCTTGCCCGACTGGCTCGCCAAGTGGCGACTGTCCGTCAATGTTGGGAAAACGCAGGCGCTCATCACAGGCCAGAGTCTCCTTCCACCATCGCTCCAGCTCCAAGGACAGCAAATCGAGTGGTCTCCGCAGGTGAAGTACCTGGGAGTGACCATTGATCGCCGGCTCACCATGAAGCAACACGTTGACAACGTCGTCAGCCAGGTCAAGGTGGCACGCGCCAAGCTGCGTCCACTTTTCGACTCCAGCCTCCCTCTGAGGGCGAAGCTCGGGATCTACAAGACCTACGTGAGATCCCGCCTCACCTACGCGGCTCCGGCTTGGTACGCCCTGTGCTCGGAGACGAACAAACGGAGACTCCGAGCCCAAGAGAACCTCTCTCTGCGTACCATCGTCGGCGCCCCCCGCTACGTGAGGAACGCGACAATCCAGAGGGACCTAAGATGGGAAACCGTGGACCAGTTTGTCCAGAGGCTGGCGAAGGGCATGTTCGCGCGTGCGGATGCTTCACATCTTCCGCACATCGCCGAACTGGCGCCGCACCACGCGCGCCCGCCCGACCGCCGCCGCCTGCCACGCGACCTGGTTGCCTAGCCGGCGATCACCCACTGCACACCAGCGCCACATCAAGACCACCGCCCGCAGGGGCCATCCGATGACCTGTCCACAGGAGTGGACAGAGGCGATTCTTCGGGAAGAGGTCCGTCGACCTGACCCCGACTCCCCACGCCCCAGAAAGGGTGCGTGAGAAGATTATCAAGAAGGAGAAAAATAATTCTAGGATTGTTAAGTTTTGGGTTGGCTTATTCACTGAGTTTCAGGGTTTAGTGGATGGTTATTGTTAATGACTGTTTTGAATGGTCTTTCGAAGATGAGGAGAAAATAAATCTCGAGGAGAATTATCTCGAATTTATTTTCAGGCAAAGCAATATAAGTATATGTAGCTATAATAATGTTTTATTAGTTGATTTTGATATTGCGTAGGTAGGGAATTGTTATATCCTACCTATGACGCACCTATAAATGTGATTATGCCTTAGTCAATAGGGGCGACCGCGGCCGCGGTAAGTAATAATAATAATAATAATAATAATACCTTGGACACCCCTTACACACATTGATCCAGCCCCAAACCAGGACTCCCTGTATCTTGGGTACTAGACAACGATATATATACTTATATAGAGAAATATTATACTTAGATAGATAAACAACCATGACTAGGGTACAAACATCCGCTCCCACCAAACAAACACTTGCCCCCACCGGGACTCGAACCCGGGACCCTTGGCCTCGTAGGCAGCTTCACTACCGACGTGGTGGTTTATTATTGTCAGGCGGTGAGTGGTGCTGAGAGAAATAAAGTTAGAGGTAGGTAATCACTATCAATGATGTCCTAATCGGAATGATCTCACCAGGTTGGTGTGTTTAGCGGCGGTGGTGGTGGAGGCAGTAGCGTTGAGGGTGTGTTGCGTAGGCGTCGCTCGCTGCCGGCCTGTCGCTGCGTGGCTCAGACATGCACCTGGCCTAGAATAAATTCTAGGGCTTGCACAGATGGGATGCCTAAGAGTATCGCGCAGTTCTCTGGGCATTCATTACACTTGACCGCACTAGTATCATCACAATCACTGAAATGCGTGGTATTGCACAGATGGGGTGCCTAGATGGATCACGCACATTCCCCAGGTAACCCTTACAGTAACACGCGGTATAAGCCAGGCTCGTTTTCGGGCCTCCGGAGGCAGAACAAAAGGCGCGCGCCGGGGATGAAAACTATTGTTTGTTTAAATGCGTTTGGGAGATCTCGGGGGGACACGTCCGTTCGGTCCGGCAACACAAACGCCACCCTATTCCGATCCTGATGGCATCATTAGATTTATTTTATTTTCGCTCTCATTTTCACGTTAAGATGTCCACGAGCATATTAAAACAATATCGCGGTTTGAAACTGACAGTTGACAGTTTGGCACGAAAACTGACCTACACCGGAACTGACGTAATAGTTGTTGTCAGTAAGGGACAGAGCTATGCGATCATCTACTTTTTCCTTTTCGCATAGAAAAGGAAAGAGAGACTGACGCAAAGCTCCTCCGAAACTGACAGTTGACAGTTTGGCACGAAAACTGACCTACACCGGAACTGACGTAATAGTTGTTGTCAGTAAGGGACAGAGCTATGCGATCATCTTATTTTCCCTTTTCACATAGAAAAGGAAAGAGAGACTGACTGACTCCTATACCTTACTGAGAAAAAATATTACATTTTTTTACTTGGCACATTTTTTGTTGAAAATCAAAACTAAATAATATATAAATGTGCAAAAGAGGGGCCTTGTATGTTTTTAGGTCTCTAGTATAAAGGCCCTGTTCCAATAAATCCTTATTTGAAAATCAAAACTAAATTAAAAAAAATGTGCAAAAACGGGGCCTTTTATGTTTTAAGGTCTGTCACATAGAGCTTTATTGATTAGATAAGTTTTATTGGAACAGGCCTTGAATGTCATAAATATCATATCGACGGTGGAAAGGCTTAGTGACTGAAGCGACACATATGTCGAAATTGAGTTATGTACATTGTTAGAATCAGTGTCGCAAGACGCGTTGAATGCACCTAATCTCAGCTCGATCGGAGCAAGTTTTTGGCGTATCAGCAAAAAAATAATTGTAGGGCGTTTGGAAAACTTGGGACTGATGTGACATCGAAATCTCGTTTTTTTTTTTTATTTTGGCTTTTGAAACTTGCTAGAAAAATTAAGTTTTGGATAAAATGGCTGTCAAGCCATTTAGCCTCACTCCAGTTTGGTGGTCTGGATAAACCATTTGTTCCTAACTCTAGTTTCCACTAAGCTGCCACATCAGCATTTCGTTCTTGCACAACTTTAATAGTGCAATGTCGGTCAAGCTAAAAGCGTTGAAATATACATTTTGTTTTTGGTAGATAAGTCATATAGCTTGAATCCTTTATCACAGATCAATGGCGTTTTAGCCCAAAACGCCTTATCCCAGAAACTATATTTTGTGTCGCTTCAGCAAAAATTACCGATTATAGTTTCCTACTCGTTTGGAATATAAGCCAAAAATATCACCAATAAAATAAGGAGAGACTGGTGCTTAAAACAAAAACAATGAAACTGTTTTTTAAATGTATGGTGTAAACTAGGGGCGGCACGCAGGCGGGCGTCGGCGTTCGAAATTTGAATGTCATAATATGCAGAAAAATTACACATTGTGGTCATAATGTGTAATTTTCAGATAAGATATGAGTTTTTACAAAGTAGTTTAACATTATGCTGATCGTAACTTGCGGTTTTTGGACGAAGTAAAGAGGGTTTATGATACGTGTGTAGATAAAATTAGTAATATGGTACATATAAAGTGTCGCGTCGGCGAAAAATTACTAATTAAATAGTTGGTGGTTAAATAGAAGTCGTCAGTAATTTACATGTCCTTATAGTGATTTGCACTTACTTCAAAGCTAAGTTAAAACTTTTTGGTGGACAACCAACAAAGAGGTTAAATGTATTACCTAATAATTATTCAATGACATAAGAGTTTGAATGATCTATAGCTAGCAACGGCATGTAGCGATATGGAGCTGAGGCTTCTTCGCATCCCATACATACTTATATCTTTTTGATCTTTTGGCTCTGCGTTTTCCTCATTTAATTTGTACCTTTATTTCCCCTCGCTTGAGCAAATAGGAATAATTCAAACTGCTCAGGCCATTTTAGAGATTTAGTAAGACTAACGTACAGCGATTAACTTTTATGTAAGCACTAGCTGCCCGTGGCGCTGATTCGCAACGCGTTTTTTATATTCTCATAGTTCTCCGTCATAAAACTATTCGTTTATAATTTTAGAGGCACATATAAATTCTCAGAACATCTTAAGTCCTTATCATTTAACCAAGTATACGAAACTGACGATCCATGTTATGCATTTAAGGAATTCTACGATATATTCGTCCTTTTGTACAAATTATGTTTCCCAGCAATTAAAGTGAAAATATCGTCAGTTCATAAACAAAGATGGATTTCTAAGGGAATCCGGTTCTGTTGTAAACATAAAAGAGAATTACTGTGGAAATTTAGACGTCACAACACTAAACAAAATAAAGAAATATTTCAAAATTATGCCAAAAAGCTTAAAAGAATAATCAAACTGACACAAAAATGCCAAAACAATTATAGAATTCTAAATGCAAAAAATAAATGTAAAGAAACATGGAAAGTAATACAAAAATCACAACTAAACATGCCAAAAGAATACATTGAGAAAATCATCCACGAAGGTAAAAATATAACAAATCCAATAGAAGTAGCCGAGTCATTTAATAATTTTTTTATCGATATTACGAACAATGACAAAATAAACAAAAAAAACAGTAATAATAATAATGGATCAAATGTGACATTAAATAATAATAATAATAATGACCTAAATATGACATTAAATAATAATAATAATAATAACAATGATTTTAATTTGACGTTAAATATTAATAGTAATAAGAACAATGATTCAAAATTGACATCAAATAATAATAATACAATCTCTATCAATACTTGCAAATCAATATTTTTAACCCCGGTGACATCATTTGACATCCTCCTAATAATCAAGTCTTTAAAGAACACTAACAGTACAGGTTATGATGAAATATCCACAAAGGTCTTAAAATATGTGGTTAATATAATATCTCCAATCCTGAGTCATATAATTAACAAATGTATGGAAAACGGCATTTTTCCAAATGAATTGAAAATTGCAATTGTTAAACCCCTATTTAAAAAGACCGACAAACATAATATGAACTTTTATCGACCCATTGCATTGGTACCCGTCTTTTCAAAAATATTTGAAAAGGTTATTTACAGAAATATCTATACGTACTTTGAGAAGCAAAACCTATTTGCGCCAGAACAAAAGGGGTTTCGACAAAATAAGACTATAAATATGGCCATCTACGACTTTCTCAGTAAAGTTATATCAAACGTGGACAGCAGAAATCCAGTAATCAGTATATTTATGGACATGAGTAAGGCCTTTGATTTTGTGAACCACGAAATACTTATTAGTAAACTATCAAAATATGGTATCAGAGGTAATGCGATAGAACTAATAAAATCATACCTGTACAAAAGGCAACAAATGACACAAATAAACAGGATATGTACTCGAACAAAAACAGAAAAGACATACACATCAAAACCCAGAGATATAGAGCGTGGTGTACCACAAGGTAGTGTGATGGGTCCATTGCTGTTCTTAGCATACATTAATGATTTGCCGAATGTTGTTAAGTATCCTATGGTATTATTCGCCGATGACAGCACAGTAATTATACCCTGCGACGATACAAATGAATTTGAGAATGAAATTAATACCACACTAAATAACATAATTAATTGGCTTAATAATAATAATTTAGTTGTTAACGTTGACAAAACTAAAATAATAAGTTTTAAAAATAATTATAGTAATGATGAAACAAAATTGGACATACGATATTCAGGGGAAAGCATCGAACAAACTAATCATACAAAGTTTTTAGGGATTTACATTGACAGTAATTTAAAGTGGAAAACACAGATAGACAAAACATGTAATAAATTGAATTCATTTGCTTATGCTCTGTACAAACTGTCAAAAACCGTATCTGAGGAAGCAGTATTGACGGCATATAATGGTTACGTAGACTCGACTCTGAGATTCGGTATCATATTCTGGGGCAATGGAGTTAACAAAGGATCCGCTCTAATTGCACAAAAAAAGTGTGTAAGGGCTATTTGTGGTCTTTCTCGGAGGGAAAGCGCCAAACCACACTTTAAAAGGCTTCATATACTGACGGTGCCTTCTTTATATATATT
The DNA here is from genome assembly GCA_949825045.1 of Argyresthia goedartella. NCBI lineage: Eukaryota > Metazoa > Arthropoda > Insecta > Lepidoptera > Argyresthiidae > Argyresthia > Argyresthia goedartella. Next base: position 6,861,285 of record OX463831.1, on the reverse strand, counting down.
TGAGATGGTTGTATTTATTAAGTCTAACATGCACCTATTTACTACTTATAATAGTAAACGGCATATGAATAAAATACGTATGCCCCAACACCAAACGGCACTATTCAAGAACAATATTTTAGGCATGGCACCTGTAATTTGGAACCACCTACCTGACAGAATTCGTAACATAGTTAACATACCGCAATTTAAAAAAGAACTACGAAAGGTCTTAATTAATAAAGTTTACTATTCCATTGCTGAATATCTACACGATAAGAAAATGTGAGTTTCAACTGATTTTGGTCCCTAGCTTTGTTTATGATCTGATTACTGTTGTGTCGTAAGTTTCTACAGATACTTGTATAAAAATGTTTTGTTTTATTATTTTTGAGAACATGCATGTATGTACATAACAATAATATGTTTGTATGCCTTTATGGCTAAGCATAGAGCAACAATAACACTACCTACCAACTTGTATACTTACCTATGTTTGACAAATAAATGTATTTGATTTGATTTGAAATGTATTTGATTTGCACCTTCATAGGTTTCTGAAATCCATATTGACATTATCGGCCTGTTGTTGAGCATAAAACGCATCAGACCTCAAATTAACGAAACTCATTGCTTATATAGACACTGTAAAACATAAGTTCCGTTACCAATAAAGAGGTTGAATGTTAAATTAATCAACGACGAAGGAGTTTGACCTTTGAGATCCTATGGCTACTAGCGAAAGAGGCTGAACTTTCCATACAAAATATTTTGTTGATTTTTTGGTCTGTTTCTTTGCGTTTTTCGTAATTTTATTTTTGGCATAACCTCCCATGGAATGAAGAGAATAAAACCAAATAGGAATGTTTGTATAGTTGTGATCGGGCCATTTAAGAGATCTAGTAAGACTAACGTACAGCGATTAACATTTCATTTGACATGTAATGTACAATTACCAATAAATTATCTTATCTTATCTTATCTTATCTTCATTATTATAAGTATAGAAGGATATGTTACCGTAAGATAGTCAAAACCGCTAGTTGATAAACTAACGCGTTAGTTGATCAACTATCAACAGAAAGTAAACCAGACTGACAGGGTTTAGAATTTACGATTCTTTTGTTCTTACATGTCAACCTAACACGAAGACCTACCGTGTTACCTACGCTACCGCAGTGTTTGCCTTGGTATTTCGTTTGCAATTCAAGTTTAAAACAGTTTAATATTTATCGGTTTTAACCGTTAGTTTATCAACTAACGCGTCAAACGTACGCTACAGTTTACTATCTGTCGATAGTTGACCAACTAACGAGAAAAAAAAACGATAGTTTATCAACTAACGGTTTTGACAATTTTAAGGTGACAGATATATAGATAACCGAAGCTTCTATATTACAGTTCGCTAAGAGTTTTCTTTCCACTAAAGTCGCTTGGTTCCATTAATTTACCCTTTATTCTAAGAGCGCAAAATATTTAACTGTTTCTTGCAGGTTGTTCGACGTCTTAACATAATAAATTTCGGGAACTCATAAATCTCCACATCACACACAAGCATCGATATATTTTCAGTTCTAGTAGATTGTGAAACAAAACAGAAACTTATTGTATTTATATAAGTATATAAGGCTATAAGTATATTTCACCATACACCATACCTATTTTCAGACAACAACTAGACTGGATCTCGGTACAGATGTAGCTGATACAGATGTAGCTGTATCAGCTACATCTGTACCGAGATTTACCGGTTCTATTTCCCAGTATTTATAGTAAGGCTGGTTAATTTTTCAGTAACCTCAAGAGGATGCTGCAATGGGCTAGCTCCCTGTCACGCAAACTGGCTAAGCGACGAAACAACTGTTTCCTCTGCGACCCCGTTTGAGAAAAGACGTGACGCAATTTTTTTGTTTGTTTCAACCCCTTAACGCATGGCCTTAACCGAAATGGGTCGCGATTTTCAACCTTATTGCTTCGTGATATGTTAAAAACCTATGAAACCCATATTTAGGTTAGTATGTTGTAAAGGGTGAACGGTAATGGAAATTCATCATGATGATACATTTATCTCCATATAGCAGCAATGATTGGACTAGCGCCCTGTTACGCACAGTAGAGTATTGAATAATTGGCTAAACGAACTGTACTTCTACCACCACGTCTGCATGGGAAAAGTTGTGACGCTCCAGAGGATTTCCCAAAGACATTTAGCACACGGGACTACTGGAATACCGAAGGCTCCGCAGCGGCACAGCTCCAGCCACACGATGCGGCGCGCCACCCCACCACGTGGCTACACATGGATATTTGTATATTAGATGCACCTCTCGGGCGACCTGTTGGTCAAAACTATTGCGCTGTGCATCATGTGCACCCTAAGGGTGGGCATTCCTCCACCCCCCCAAATCCCCGTTCTCACCCGTGCCGCTTCTATTAGGGTTCTACTTATAGGGTTAACAGCTCCAATTTTTCAATCAGTCCAGCAACAGTCGTTGCTTCTATTTCAATGGTCTTCTGCCCTCGAAACTCCAAGTCTTTTACTCCGTACTGATTATGTCCACGAAGCCAGAAGGGTTACCGGATCCAGTATATTTGTGCTTGTCTATTTGTCTATTTATCCAGCAGCAGCGTTGTTTCTGTTTCAATGGGGAGGCTCCGCCCCATCAACCCCCCCGTCTTTTGCTCGGTACTACCCAATCCTTGTTGCACCTGTTTGCTCCTCCTCTTTTCCCCCTAAACCAGGCAATAGCGGCTGGCTTTTTCAGCTTAGCGTGTTGATCGGTAAAGTATAAATACTTTTTACTTGGCAAAAATGCATCTGTATTCATTTTTTTAGTATTTTTTTCGATTTATTTGCGTGACAGGTAGATGTTTTACTATCAGTATGTAAAATTAAGCTTTAGTACCTAGGTGACTGAGTGACCTCGGAGCGGAAGGTAGAATAACAATAAAAGTTAAAGAGAAATAAAAACAAAAAGTTAAGAATGATGGGCGGGATTTGAAACAGTGACGTTAAGATCACGAATACATGTGAACCCAATGATTTATATTGTTTTAGGCAATGAAACTTTAGATCTTATTGCTCGGGAAAAGACGATGTTCGGGAAGCTTGGAAAATTTAAGATGAGTTGTGACATGTGATAAATAGCAAAACGGAATTAGAGAAATATCACAAATAAAGTAGTATGTATCCAAAAATAATTACACGACGACAAAAAAACCACACGTTGGATTTTAATACAACAACGCCTAAGCTTTAGACCTAATTATGTTCTGTCTACCTGTGGAAACCGCATTAAAATCGCTTCTATAGTATGTACTTACATTGTCCTCGAACAACAGAAAGACAGAAAATAATACAAAAACTTTGTATTGGCTGTTTTTTATCACTTATCTTCAATGTACAGACATCGATTCTAATATTTTATAATATGTATTGAAATTGATATTGATGGTTATCTGCAAAAAATTTAACAACCACGAATGTAATTTATACTGGAGTTGTTTTCTAGTCGTCCCATGTGCGTGAGCCCAAAAAGTTTGCGTTGGTCGGACTCTAACCGTCTTACTCACATTTATCACTTGTCATGACGGGGTACGCTCTTATGTGAACCGAAGCCGGACATATCCTTTCCGAGTTTCCGACGATAAATCTCCGGCGATTTACATATTATGCACGGCCTTGCGCGCATTTTTGTCCAGGAGTTTAATTTGTAGACCCTCGTCGTTATAGGAGGTGAGTTTTTATTTTGTATGACGGCTGTTTTAAGCAGTCGAATGCACAGATTTCTGGTCAAATAAAGTGCCGCATAAATGTTGAATGTTAAAAGAAAATGAACATTATTGATATGAGCGAAAGTCAAAAATAGCATTTCCTTCCCACTCACAGGCGATACTTTCAATTATTCATTCACTTTGAGCCGAAGGTTATGCTTCCAGGCCTCTGTGGTAAAGCAATAAGCATGTACATTTTTGTCACGGTTAACCCCTTTAGTTACCACCGGCGTTAACTAACGCCACTTTTCCATCATAGATTTCAAATTTTATTACCATGGCATAGGGCTCAAAATCGCGATCCGCTCCAACTGCCCTCGGTTTTTGAGTACTTAGAAATGGGCCCAGAGCTTAGTACTTCATTATCCAGCTTAAAATAAAAAATACTAATCTCACAATTATTTTTAAGGCAACAAGCCTTAATTAATCAAATAAAAAGGCACCATCATCACTAGTTGTGGATGACCACTGTTAATGTTCATTTCACATGCAGCCCAACACTTAATAGTAGTTTATCTATACACGTATCATAAACCCTCTTTACTTCGTTCAAAAACCGCACGTTACGCTCAGCATTATGTTAAACTACTTGGTAAAAACTCGTTTCGTATCTGGAAAACTACACATAATGGTCATTATGTGTAGTTTTTCTACATATAATACATATAGTACATTCAAATTTCGAACGCCGACGCCCACCCGCGTGCCGTCCCTAGTTTGTCTGTGAAGTTGGTACCTACTGACATTTAAATTTCGAACGCCGACGCCCGTCTGCGTGAAGTTGGTACTAAAGTGCAACACTGCCGTTTACCTGTAAACATTGATTTTTTTCTTCCTCCGAACATATTTAATAGTAAAAACAGTTCATAGTGATTTACCTCGGACATAAACAAGCAGATACTGGAAACCTAACCTCAAACCTGTGTCCGATCCTGTGAACACAGAGAAGTACGAGTTTTCCAGGGAATACGAGGCTTTTCCAGGTACACTTGTTGTTTTCCGTTAGTTCAAATGGCACCCACACATTGATACACGGGACTAAACAAAGAAATTCAACAACATCTAACACCCTCACAATAGCGCATACCAGCTGTCTGTAACTGTCAGCCAAATCACCTCAAGCAACTGACAACTACCAGTGTGGCCAGACAAAAAAAAACAAAAATTGCGAGAATAACGTTCGAAAACCTAAATAATATTCAACCCGTACATTACGCTCGGTTACACGCAAACATCTAATCATTATAAGCATAACATAAGTATAACATCGTATCACTATAAGCTGTCTCTGGGAGGACTTCAAAATGAAATGCGCCGGTTGTAAAACTGCTAGAGTCAAAGACGTAAAATTGTTCTATTGTTCTTCATCGACATGCAAAGAGGCTTATTGTGCCCTTTGTGCTGGCGTCAGGTCCATGACCCCAAATCGCCAAAAAACATGGATGTGTCCACTTTGTCAGGCCATACAGAGGAAGACCGGAAACAACGCAACCACTCCTGTTCGAAACCTGGTCGATCAAACGTGAACACGGAATACTTCTGAATCTAAATCGGGAGAAGTCGGTGTTAACGATGGAAGTGGTGATGCGGAAGGTGTAGCCGATATTGATGAGTGCGGCGAAGTATATGGCGATAAAGGAAAAGATAGCGAGGAAGGAAACGGTGGTACTAGCATAGTCTCAGAGTTTGCAGCGTCAGGGAATGATGACGGAGTTGGCGCTGGATCCGGAGTAGGTCATGTGTCGAAAATGACTGAAATTGAGGACAACCAGCTGTCTACCTTGATACGATCGGAGATCTCCAAATCATTGCGTTCTGAGCTGCCGAAAATTCTAAAGGATGCGTTATCGAGGGAATTGGCTCCACTGCAGAAGCAAGTTGCTGATCTCATAGATGCAGTGTCATTCATAGACGGGCGATACGAAGATATCAATCGGCAGCTAAAGTCACGTGAAGACGACATCAAAACGCTGCTGGTCTCAAATGAGCAACTTAAGGTCAATGTGAAGGAGCTCACCAGCCGTGTATCACTCATGGAGCAATATACCAGAGAGGCCAATGTTGAAATAAATGGCATACCTGAATTTAGATCCGAAAACCTATCTCAAACTTTGTTACAGATCGGGAAAGTGGCATCAGTGGCCGTAGATGATAAGGACATTTTATCGTGCTTTCGTGTCGCTAAGACGGATTCCAAGAGCAGTCGACCCAGAACGGTCATCGCTAAGCTACGCAGCCCCCGGTGTCGTGACGATCTCCTAGCAGCAGTATCCAAATACAATCGTGATCATAAGGACGAGAAACTAAATAGCAGCCTGATTGGGTTAGGTGGAGAAAAGTCAGCTATCTTCCTGGGTGAACACCTAACTCCAGAAAGAAGATCTCTCCACGCCGCTGCTCGGATTAAGTCCAAAGAAATTGGCTACAAGTTTGTTTGGGTAAGAAACGGCAAAATATATATGCGAAAAGCCGAAAACTTACCTGCTGTTGTGATAAGCAGTCTAGAATTTCTAAATAAGTTAGTTTAGCTTCTATTGTTTAGCCTTAATAACAGTGTTGATTAATTTCTCTGTACATATTCGCTTCTGTATACTATCAGAATATTAGGGGAATGCGATCTAAAACACACATTATTTACAAGAGCATCCTACAGCATAATTATGATATATGTTCGATTCAGAATCGATACTCGATCTATGGTTCCGGAACGGCCATTTTGAATTTGACGGAGCTGCCACAGAGCAGTTTTTGACAACTGACAGACGAAAAAGCCCTCGCGATGGACGCGTATTGGTATAGGGCATTGAAATTAAATCGTAAGCCATCTGGAATTGTATTCGGGCTCCCCTCAGGATTGTCTATTTAGCTGAGTGTATTGTGGTTCACCGAACCAGAGAAAGTTCGCATTCACGCGTATGTGCGCGTCGAAGCTGGCCTGCCAGCCACACCTGGTTGGCTGAAGAACCTGTCTACCAAGAAGAGCCTAGGGTGCACCCAGGCCTTGCAGAGAGACAGGTGTTTGACGGGAACGAAGCACAGACCAGGTCAGATAGAATCTATTACTTAGCTCGGTGAAACGCCGACGTACTCGCCTCTTGGCATTCGATCGCTACGCTACCTCGTAGCTATGGGCCCCTGCGAGGTCACGGGTGCCGAGAGGCCTGAAACATTTTGGTAGCAAGAGCGTGGTTTCCTGAGATTTGCAGCCGTCAAGGGCTCCAGGAACCCACGATTTGGGACTATCAATCAGTAGGTATAGGCGGTTATTAGCTAACTTGGTTTTGTTCCTGTATCCACATAGATTGGTAGTATTATAAGTTATAAGTCTACTGCTGGTAGTAGACAGACAGATATAACAGTTTTCCCTAAATGACCAGTTGTACTGAGATGTGACTCAGAATAGTAATTACATTACAGGTACATTGTAGGTGAATTGAAATTTGCATTGAAGTCATATCATGTTTGCAGTTTGAAGTTTGCATAGTCAATCTATTAGTGGTCTAGTAATGCTAATGAATGTTTGGACATTGTTTTCAGTTTATAGCAATTTATAACTTGAACTAATATTGACTATCTGTGTGTGTTATATGATATATAGGGAAACTAAATTGTTGTTTACAGAATTGTGTAGATATAAAACTCGGTTTCTATTGTTTGGGGAAATCAGCATTGTTTAAGTTATAGATTAGGGTTCCCTCGTTTGTGTTGTAGACTGGAGGGTCCAATATAATTGAGTTACTGCAAATTGTGAGTAAGTATCGTTCCGATCATGTCGTTGTCTGAAATACAGAAGGGTGTTTCTAAGGAGCTCAGATGGTTTTCCTCCGCACACGGTCTGATAGACCGTTTAGATAGGCATGATGTGGTGTTGGAGCGGTCTATGGACGTTAAGGAACGCTACAACAGGGTGCTCGAATTGTCCGCGCAGGCGGAAGCAGTTGATGGTTGCGCACCTGACAGGCTGTCACGGTTGCTAGGGGATGTCGACCAGTGTATGGAGATGGCGGCTGCTATCACGCAGAGGGCTGCGGACATACGTAGGCAGCGCGAGTCCAGCCATGGTGGTGACATTGGGGCGCCTCTGCCGCATCAGGGTTCAGGGTCCAGGTTACCGGCCATAACTATGCCTACCTTTGACGGAGTGTCCGGTGAATGGATGAGCTTCATCAATCTGTTCGACAGTTTGGTGCACATGCGATCGGACATTACCAAGTCTGTCAAAATGGCTCAGCTGGTGGCAGCATTGAGGGGTGAGCCCAGGGAGCTGGTCGCTCATTTGACAGTTACGGAGGGTAACTATGAAACGGCCAGGCAATTGCTGGTCAGACGTTACCACAACAAACGGAGGTTGGCCGATGCCCAACTGAACCGTTTGTTTAGCATCCCGGTTGTGAACAAGGTCGGGGCCATACAGACGGAGGTTTTGAACCCGTTGTTGTCCGTCACCAAGGCCCTAGAGAATCTTGGACTTCCGGTTGGTGAATGGTCGTACCTATTGCTGTACATTGTACTTTCCCGCCTACCCGCTGACGTGCAGACTCGTTTCGAACAGTCTCACGGGAGGTCGGCCGAGGACCTGCCCGCCTTCTCCGACTTGGTCGGATTTTTGGAAGAGGAGGCTCGACGGGCAGAGAATTTGGGGTTGACGGTCACCCATCCTTCGGAGCCACAGAGAGCTGCCGGGAGCGCTGTGAGTAGGGGCTCTCCGACGAGGAAGGACCGCACCAACCGGCAGTCATATGGGACTGTGAGTGCATTGACCCCACCCAGGGGTGCAGGTGAGACCTGCCCATGTTGTAGGCAGATTGGCCATGCTGTGGCCGATTGCAATAAGTTCGGGGAACTTAGGGTTGAGGGACGGCGCCGGATGGCCAAGCAGCGGAGCTGGTGTTTCCTGTGCCTCGGGCCACACATGGCTAGGGACTGCACGCGCACTAAATTGTGCGGATATTGTGGTGGGGCCCACAACAATCTGTTGTGCATGAACCGGTCCGGCCAACAGCCACCACAGGGCCGTACCCAGGGTGACACGGCATGGGGCCCTGAGAATTCGTTTGCGACTCGGAGCGCAACTCAGGAGCCAACGTCCCCACGTCCACAGGGCCGTACCCAGGGTGATACGGAATGGGGCCCTGAGAATTCGTTTGCGACTTGGAGCGCAACTCAGGGGCCAGCGTCCCCACGTGCACAGGGTAGTACTAGGGTGCGGGGCCGCACTCAGGGTCATCACATGGGGGGCCCTGAGTTTTCGGTTGCGACTCAGCATCCGACTCAGCGGGCAATGGGGCCACAAGCGCGCGGCCACCCAAGGGTGCAGGGCCGCACTCAGGGTCATCACATGGGGGGCCCTGAGTTTTCGGTTGCGACTCAGCATCCGACTCAGCGGGCAATGGGGCCACAAGCGCGCGGCCACCCAGGGGTGCAGGGCCGCACTCAGGGTCATCACATGGGGGGCCCTGAGTTCTCGGTTGCGACTCAGCATCCGACTCAGCGGCACATTGGGTGTGTTGAGCAGGCCGTAACGGGCGGGTGGCATGGGACAACTTCGAGCTATGCGGGTGCGGTTCGGACGCCGCCTCAGTTGTCGCCCCGCTCGTCGCCTCGTCCTCGTCGGTCGCATGTGATGTCCCCCCCGCTCATGGAGCGGCCACGGTTGAATTCACGCCCACAACCCTTCGGGGGGCGTCGTAGGGTGGCAATGGAACCGGCGCGTGGGCCATTTGTACAATGGGACCCGCTGGCGTATAGCTGCCTACCTGATCGGTTACAGGCACAGTGGGGCCCCGGGGGCCCTCGCTAGGAATTTGCGGCCCAACAATTTGTTGCCCCCCAACCGGAGACGGTGGTGTTACCGATCGCCTCTGTGCTTGTTTGGGATTTGGCGGGCAACCCAACATACGTTCGCGCCCTATTAGATTCTGGAGCTCAGGGCTGCATTGTATCGAACGATTTAGCGAAATGGTTGGGCCTCAATATAAATAATGTATCGCTGCCGAGGAAATTGGTCCCTGCTGGGGATTACAGGGCAACCCTTCACGGGTTTTGTGATGCCTCTGAACGAGGGTTTGCGGCAGCGGTTTATTTGCGAACCGTCACCTCCACCGGGGAGGTCGACGTGCGTTTGGTTTTGGCAAAAAGCAAGGTAGCGCCTATTCGGACAAGGATGACGATTCCAAAACTGGAACTGTCCGGGGCTGCTCTTTTGACCAAACTTTTGAATCACACTCTAACAGTGTTGCGTGGGTCAGTGGTTTTGGAGGATACGGTGTACGCGTGGACGGACAGCCAGATTGTTTTGTGCTGGCTGAAGGCATCGGTCCATAACTAAGAGGGTTTTGTTGCGAACCGTGTCTCCCAGATTGTGTCGTCTGAGGTCCCACTGACCTGGAGACATGTACCAGGAGAATTGAACCCGTCTGATTGTGCATCCAGGGGATGTCGGGCTCCTGAACTCGAGCTCGTTGCTGATCTCTCGACAGAGGCTTTCATTGCTTGTTTGGATAGGTTTGTTTCTCGAAGGGGACTTCCAACTTTGATCCGCTCTGATAACGGCACTAACTACATCGGTGCGGAACGATGCTTACGAGAGATAGTCAACTTTTTGAATGTAAATAAAGTGGATATTGGAACGGCCCTCTCCCGTCGGGGTATACAGTGGACCTTCAGCCCACCGAGTTGCCCCCACTGGGGTGGGATTTTTGAGGCCGTAGTTAAGCCAGCGAAGACGCACTTAGGGCGTATAGTAGGTCAGACCGCGCTGACTTTTGAGGAGCTCGCGACATTGTTTTGTAAGATCGAGGCCGATCTCAATTCGCGACCGTTGTGTCCGCTCAGCTCGGATCCAAATGACCTGGAGGCTCTGACCCCAGGCCATTTCTTGATAGGACAGCCACTTAACGCGTTGCCCGAGCACCCCTTCGAGGGAGTGAAATTGTATCGGTTGTCAAGGTATCAGATGTTGCAGCAGTTTACTCAGAATTTCTGGAAGCGTTGGTCGCTCGAGTATCTGCATATCTTACAACAGCGCCTTAAGTGGACTGACAAAACCAGCCCCCCTAGTGTTGGTGACCTCGTGCTGGTTAAGGATGCTAACCTACCGCCACTACGTTGGCGCAGGGGGCGCATTGTTAACTTGTTCCCTGGCAAGGACGGGACCCCCCGGTCTGCAGAGGTTCTAGTAGGAGGCTCGGTACTAAAACGAGTGGTAGCAACGTTGTCTCGGCTGCCCGTAGATTAAGGGACAGGTGGGTGCCTGTCCGGGCGGGTGATTGTTCGATTCAGAATCGATACTCGATCTATGGTTCCGGAACGGCCATTTTGAATTTGACGGAGCTGCCACAGAGCAGTTTTTGACAACTGACAGACGAAAAAGCCCTCGCGATGGACGCGTATTGGTATAGGGCATTGAAATTAAATCGTAAGCCATCTGGAATTGTATTCGGGCTCCCCTCAGGATTGTCTATTTAGCTGAGTGTATTGTGGTTCACCGAACCAGAGAAAGTTCGCATTCACGCGTATGTGCGCGTCGAAGCTGGCCTGCCAGCCACACCTGGTTGGCTGAAGAACCTGTCTACCAAGAAGAGCCTAGGGTGCACCCAGGCCTTGCAGAGAGACAGGTGTTTGACGGGAACGAAGCACAGACCAGGTCAGATAGAATCTATTACTTAGCTCGGTGAAACGCCGACGTTCTCGCCTCTTGGCATTCGATCGCTACGCTACCTCGTAGCTATGGGCCCCTGCGAGGTCACGGGTGCCGAGAGGCCTGAAACAATATAATAATTCTGACAGAAACCTGGCTCAATAGTGAAATTAATAATTGTGAATTTATTGATCAAAGGTATCAAATTTATCGACGTGATCGCGATGAAGGTGGCACTACGAATAAGCTCGATGGCGGCGATGTCTTGATTGCCGTAAAAAAATCTATAAACTCCATACGTATGAAAAATTGGGAAAGCAGTTATGAGGATTTATGGGTTGTGGTGAGTTTAATGGATGGTAGGTTTCCTAAACGCATTGGCATCGGTACAGTGTACCTATCGCCGCCACCTAAAATATCTGAGATTAACACCTACCTTGAAAATACTATGGATATAATGGGAGATCTAGATGATTATATGGTGGTGGGTGACTTCAACATGAGTTTTATATCCTGGTCCGTGGATAAAGGTATACTAAGCGAGGGATTAATACCGCATAAGTATCAAAATAGATTAGGCCACGCTCTGGTTGATTTTATGTCTCTAACAGGAGTGCACCAATTTAACGCGATAAAAAACCATCAAGATAAGATCTTAGACCTAGTTCTCAGCAGTTCCTCTTGCGAAGTCACTAAACCGGACCATATAATCAGTAAGTTGGACCCCTACCACCCCCCATTAACTATCTACACCCATTTTGAGTGTGAAAAAGAAAATAATTTGCCGCCAATTCTTCTTTTTGCGTCCCATAAGAAATGAGGTCTACGTTTAGCCGAGATGATGGCACCACGTCATCTTTCTATGATGAAGGATCAACCGTTTGCAGGAATCCTCAGTCCAGGCTAATAAGCAGCATTGTTCTAAGCGAAAACGCTATTCTCAAAGCGCTTAAACACTTAAACCAAAACAAAGGTGCTGGGCCTGATGGGATACCCCCTATTTTTCTGAAGAGATGTGCAAACGTATTATCGTATCCGCTAACACTGATATTTAACACATCTCTTCATTGTGGTATCTTTCCCTCCGAGTGGAAAAGAGCGCTTATTGTACCGGTCTACAAGAAAGGTGCTAATGATGACGTCCGAAATTATAGACCTATCTCTATCTTATCCGCATTTTCGAAGCTATTTGAAGTAATGACCTGTCCTGTGCTATGCGACCATACGAGTTACAAAATTAGTAAGCGGCAGCATAGATTCCAGCACAAAAAATCCGTAGTAACGAATCTGGTTGCCTTCATTACAGACATTGTTGAGGGTGTTGATACTGGAAACCAAGTTGATGCTGTCTACACTGACTTCAGTAGTGCGTTTGACAAGGTCTCACACAGAATCCTGATTAAAAAGCTTAAGTGTCAATATGGTATTCAAGGAAGATTACTTGAGTGGTTTGACTCTTACCTGAATAACAGACCTCAGATTGTAGTTACTAACGGATATGAGTCTCAGAGCTACATTGCCACTTCAGGTGTCCCCCAAGGCTCACACTTGGGACCTATTTTGTTTGTACTATTTGTCAATGATATTGTGTCTTGTATTCAGAATAGTGACTGCTCTCTTTTTGCCGATGATATGAAAGTATATAGACAAATAGACTGCCTGAGTGATGTCCGTTTACTCCAAGATGATTTAGACCGCGTACACCAATGGTGTCTTAACAACAATATGGTTCTGAACACTTCTAAATGCCAGTTTATTCGATTCACACGTAAGAAGAAACCTACCTTGTCTAATTACAGGATCGATAACGACAGTATTGAGGAAGTCGATCTGATTCGCGATCTCGTTGTTATTCTGGATTCCAAGGTTACTTTCGTTCCGCATTACGATAGCTTAGTTAGCAGAGCTGCTAAAATGCTGGGGTTTCTGAAGCGCGCCACGAAGGAGTTCAATAAAATCAGTTCTAAACTCTGCCTGTTTAACGCTCTCGTGCGCGGCATTCTGGAATTTGCCAGTGTTATTTGGAACCCAGTATATAACGTTCACACAGAGCGATTAGAAACCATCCAGAGATCATTTACAAGGCACCTTGCTTTCATCTCGTCTGGGATCAGTCATAAGGACAGCTATGAGCAAAGGCTCTCCTTTTTTAAAATGACTTCCTTATCTGATCATAGGCGGATGCTTACCTATCCTTTCTACACAATATATTAAATGGCCAAGTCCAATGTCAAGACGTGCTAGAAAGGGTAGAACTTTCTGTACCCCGCATTAACGCGCGGCGAGTGTGTCTGGATACTTTTAAAATACCTAGATTCAGAACTAACCTGGGCGAACACGCACCGCTAACGAGGATGCTTTTCCACTTATAATGAAATATGGATACCTTACAATCTAGATATCTTCTGTAACAGCATAAGGTGTTTCAAGCGCAAGCTTATCGTTGGCCAACGCACATAGTCGCGTTTTTTTTACATTATCTACTTTTGTTTAAATATTTTATTTAAATTTTCTGTGAATATATTTGTTTTAATTTTCTGTGTAACCATTTCTTGTTTATGTTGTGTTTTATAACATAACTTATGTCTTTTATTGTATATTTTTAAAAAAATTAATTTTAATTTTACCACTGTAGTTTTTAAAATGATTTGATTGTTGACAATGCTGTGCGCATCTATAATTGATGCAAACTCCTGTATTGTTTTTTTTTGTAATATTGTCTTTCTGTGTTCGTGTTTGTATTGTTGATGTGCCTTATATAAATAAATAAATAAATAAATAAAAAACAAGCTAAACAATTGCAGAACCACAATGCCGGTCAAACATGCGGTTCCTGAACACATCAAAGAGAGCTTATGATATGTGTGTAGATAAACTAGTGTATGTACTGTACACAATTAGGCATTAAAACTCTCGAGTGATATTATTATGAAACTCGCCTTCGGCTCGTTTCATAAACCCACTCTCGAGTTTAAATGCCCTCCATTATGCAGCAGTCACATAAACTACTATTATGTGACTGATACTAATTATGTACAGTTACATACACTAGTTTATCTACACAGATATCATAAGCTCTCTTTGATGTGTTTAGCACCGCATCTTTGACCGGCATTGTGGCATTAAGTTGTTTAGCTTGTTCTGTAGTACCAACTTCACAGATAAAGTAGGGGCGGCACGCAGGCGGGCGTTGGCGTTCGAAATTTGAATGTCACAATATGTAGAAAGTTTACACATTATGGTCATAATGTTCAATTTTCGGGTAAGAAATGAGTTTTTACAAAGTAGTTTAACATTATGCTGATCGTAACGTGCGGTTTTTGGACGCAGCAAAGAGGGTTTCTGATATGTATGTCGATAAAAGTCATGAAACAAATGGTTTTTGAATGTATTTTTAAATTCGACTAAAAGTCGTAATTTTTATATAAATTAAAAAGATCTACAGCCAAAAGAAAATAAATAAATATTTATGTTGTTTCATAATCGATAAATAATTTCCATCCAACTTATAAATCTATATATGTGTATGTGTTATTTGCTGTTCATTTTTTATTAATTTTTTATTTGTCGTGTAATTGTTTTATATATATATGCTCAGTTTGGTTTCACAAAGGGTCGTTCAACAGCCGATGCTGGTGTTGAACTAATCGACAATATTTTTGATGCTTGGGAAGACGCAATGGATGCAATAGGTGTCTTCTGCGATCTATCCAAGGCTTTTGATTGCGTCCATCATGACACTCTTGTCAGGAAGTTACGCCATTATGGTGTAAAAGATCAGGCCCTTGGCCTTCTGGAGTCATATCTAACAGATAGGGTTCAGATGGTCGATGTTAATGGGAAAAGATCACCTGGGTCTTCAATAAGTATGGGCGTACCGCAAGGTTCAATTCTTGGTCCTTTCTTGTTTTAAGTATATATTAATGATTTACCTTACCTTGTTAAAGCAAAACATGGGTTAGTATTGTTTGCCGATGATACTTCTTTGATATTTAAAGTTAAAAGACAGCAATCAAATTATGACGAGGTAAACAATGCTATCTCTAGTATAGTGAACTGGTTTACTGTTAACAATTTATTACTTAATGAAAATAAAACTAAATGTATTAAATTCGTGTTACCCAATGTGAACCCGGTAACTACAGACATATTTATAAAAGGACAGAGATCGGACCTTGTGCTGTCGACTGTATTTTTGGGCATTACTTTAGACGCCAAACTACAATGGGATCCTCATATAAATAAATTGTCGAACAGACTGAGTTCGGCAGCGTTCGCAGTTAAAAAAATTAGAGCTCTTACCGACGTAGACACCGCTAGACTAGTCTACTTTAGTTACTTTCATAGTCTAATGACCTATGGTATTTTATTGTGGGGTCACGCTGCGAATGCTAATAGTATATTTATTCTGCAGAAACGGGCTGTTCGTGCAATTTATAGATTAGGGCCTAGAGTGTCACTGAGGGAAAAGTTTAAAGAAATCAATATTCTGACATTTGTGTCTCAATATATCTATGACAATCTTGTGTATGTAAAAAGAAATATAACTAATTTTCAGAAGTACAGTGATATACACAATTTTAATACTAGAAATAAAGACAAGTTGGTTGCTTATGTAAGCCGACTACATAAAATTAGTAATTCTTTTAAAGGCAATTGTATACGCTATTACAATAAGGTCCCTACTGATATTAAAAACTTACCTTTAGACAAGTTTAAAATAATAATAAAACAGAAATTGTATAAAAAAGGTTACTATAGGATATCTGATTACTTAGAGGACAGATGTCCATGGGAATAGATTGTTTGAGTAACAGGCTGTTTCGATATATAATTAGCATTCATTTTGTAATTTGACAATATTTTATTTAAAAAAGGAAACGCAAAAGATGCGACGACTGTGGAGTTTCTTCGGTGAGCTCTTCTCCACAGATTCCGCCATGGTGTTAGTGAACTCACCCAAAAAAAATGTAATGACGGATCTAAGTGATGTAACAACATCCTATGGAAATAAATGATTTTTGATTTTGATGGGTGTAATCTGCCTGAAATAAACATATATTGATTGATTGATTGATTCTACCACCACGTCTGCATGGGAAAAGTTGTGTCGCTCCAGAGGATTTCCCAAAGACCTTTAGCACACGGGACTACTGGAAGACCGAAGGCTCCGCAGCGGCACAGCTCCAGCCACACGATGCGGCGCGCCGCCCCACCACGTGGCCACAAGAAAATAAATAAATATTAATGTTGTTTCATAATCGGTAAATACTTTCCATATAACATATATTTTCCCAGATAGGTCGGCAGAGACTAAGTATAGCCTTGCAAGTCACAATAAACTATGTTTCTCTGATGGGGTGGCAGAGGCATAACTTCACAGAATATCACCTTCCTACCTTCATAAAAGCTTGATAGCTGTCACTGATTTTGACATCTGTCATTATTTTTGGCGGAAATTCAGGGTTTTTTTTTACAGTAGTTTAAAGTTTAATTAAAGTAATTTTACAAGACAAACTATCAGGGCCTTAAAACATTTTTATTTGAAGCAATTATGTTCAAATTTTTGAAAATTCATATTACTATTCTAATCGTCTGCGTCTGTATAAGACGGAGAGGATTCGTTGATCTATTTGTTTTATCGATGATGAAAAATATCTATTGTTTTATCAATAATGTTGTCAATTTTGCTATAAAATGTTCTCTTCTTGTATGATGTGATCCACAAATTTTCGCTTTGGATTACTTCTTGCAGCATTTTTTTTTCAAACCTACAAATTTTAATCAGGTATTCCTGTAAGCTACATTTCCCTTCATGTCAGCTCACACAAGTTCAATAAGATTGAGTTTACAGTGATAAAGTGGCAGTCTTAGAACTTCCACCTTATATTTTTTGCGAGCCCATCCACAACGTAACTTAGTTAGTTCGCCTCTACCTCGATTCAGCATTCCTGAAGGCTTGCTGTTCTCCATGCAGTAATATTAATAATAATAATAATACCTTGGACACTATTTTCACACATTGATCCAGCCCCAAACTAAGATTCCCTGTATCTTGGGTACTAGACAACGATACACATAGTTATATAGATAATTATTATACTTAGATAGATAAACAACCATGACTAGGGTACAAACATCCGTTCTCATCAAACAAATATTTGCCCCCACCGGGACTCGAACCTGGGACCCTTGGCTTCGTAGTCAGGGTCACTGTCGACTCGGCCATTCGGTCGTCGTCGATAGAGGTGGGAGTTTTATCTTGGAATATTGAGTGGTAAGGAGCCCTGTCCAGTATTACTACCGCAGTTTCACCAAGTTTCGGTGCAGTATTTAAAAACATAAATATTTAAACATTTAAATCCAGGCATATATACATTGCTTCTGGCTAATAAATACATACATACTACCTATATTTCTAAAGAGAAAGGTAACGCGACTTTTAAATATATTAAGAGAAGGATTGTCTCTGATAGTGCAGGGGAGTGCATTCCACAATTGAATGGCCCGGAATCTAAACCCATGCTCATAGGACGCGGTGTTATGCTGTGGGGTTGTGAGCATCGAAAGCGCGTGAGTTCTCCGAGGCCTGCTGGAAGAAACATCTACATTTTATCAGCTATCCAACGAGGTATAGCACTCTAGGGTATTTATTAACCTCAAAGGTGAAACTTAGTTTCTAAGGCTACATGGCAGTCAGAATAAATAGGGCTTATTTAATCTAATTAATTTGACTTAAGTTTAGCATCATCATTTCAGCCTACTGGCTTCCATTACTGAACATAGGCCTCCCTCGGCTAGGTACAACCTTCACCATCCATCGATGTCCCGCTATCCTGACCTAGAGATCATTCAGTTTTTATAGCATTTTTTTTTTTGTTCAGATCGTCGATCGCTCCATTAGTCCACTTTTCACTACACCAGTGGTTAATATTCTTCTTATGTCGTTAGCAGCATTAATTATCCTTTCTTTGAGAACTTCCACTTCCACTGACGATATGGGGTTGGGCTCACTGTAAACGAGGCTCTTCATGTGCCCCCATACATAAAAATCCATGGGAGTTAGGTCGGGATTTCTTGCTGGCCAGGGTAAAGGCCCACCTCGTCCAATCCATTTGTTAGGATAGTTAGTGTCCAACCATTCCCTAAAGCTTCTTCTGAAATGAGCAGGGCAGCCATCATGTTGAAACCACATGTCCCGCAGTAATTGTAATCTAGTAGGTCACCTAAGTCACCTCTTAAGAAATTTTCATAAGTTTCACCATTGAGATTGTCTGGAAGAAAGTAAGGCCCAATCAAATGATTGGAAATGATGCCCATCCACACATTTACACTAAATCGTCGTTGTGACCCCTTTACTCTTTTCTTATTTGGATTGCCTAGTTCTTTGGTAGCCCAAAAGTGTGCGTTATGATAATTAGTAAGTAATACAGTCCTTATCGAATTTGGATTCATCTGTCCACAATATTAATTTTAGGAAATTCGGGTCCTCGATATCTGCATTGAGCATAAATCTGCAGAAGTCCATACGTCTCGCGGGATCCCTTTCTTCAATTTCATGTACCGGCGTGTAGTGGTATGGATACAGGCCTGCCGTATGAACCGTAAACCACACTTTCCACTGAGTTAGGCCCAGTTCACGGGCAACAATATTGGTCGAAGTGGTTGGGTCTCTTCTGAACCGTTCTACGATTTCGTTGTCTTGTTCCTCGTCGTCATCAATGACACGTGGTCTTCCTAAGTCCGTACGTCGTCGTCGCGAAACAGAGTCAGTTTCACGAAGTCGTCGGTAAACTCCGTCGAAAACGCTCACATCAGGTACTCGACGGTCGGGATAGCGTCGTATGTACTCAGTCCGAGCTCGTGCGGACACGCAATTGCAGTATCCGTAGCAGATAAGCATATCCGCATATTCTTCGTTCGAGTATGTTGCCATTTTCAACAGTCCAGTATCACAAGCACAAATCAGAGTCCAGTAAACAAGAACAGTAGTCACAGTTAGAAAAATCAGCCCAGAAACAAAGCCAAGCCGGGTGGGAATCCAAAAGCACAATAATTCGCATCTACCATGGACGAATCGCATGAGCAGACTAAAATGGATGGCAAGCAAACAAACAACCAAATACAAAACAATGGGCATGTTGTATCCCCAAACTTGTTTTTGCACATTATTTTTCTCACTCTCACCTGCATAAATCGTAAGTTGTCTCGCTCACACGCACCGGATTAACTTGAAGGACAATAGCCGAGGGACCCGTTAGACCTACTACCTGAACCTTTTCAACTATGTTTTTTTCTATGAGTTTAAATACAACCCTAGGTTGATATACCTTGTTGGATAGCTGATAAAATTTAGATGTTTTTAAGCACATCTGCAGAGCAAGTGCCATAATAATTTTTTGAGATATCCAGAAAAGAAAAATATTTTTTTATAATTTGTACTTATTTTCTTAAGTTTCGATCGTCTACAATGACCTATTTAGTTAACTTACGTGCAATTTTAGTCATTGAGGTCATTAAGCATCTCATTCTTCATGTAAAAAACCAAAAAAATAATCATTAGAGTCAAAAAAAATCAAAATATTCAATTCAATAGCCGAAAAATTGGGCATTTTCATAAAAAAAAAAACTCGAATATCTCGAAAACGGTTAAGTTTAGGATGGGGGGTTCCATAGTAAAATCATTTAGAAATGATGTGTACTACACGCCCTTAACGGATCTAGGTCGACTTTTCCTGTAACCCTGTATATATATATATATATATATATATATATATATATATATATATATATATATATATATTAAAACAGTAAAACCTAAAGCAAAAACCGCATTGAAAAATGATTTGTTTTTTGGAAAGCCCTCAAGTGTCAACCATTCTGGCTGCTGCAGCGCCCCCTGGTTCGTTTTATAATCGTAAAACATATATAAGAACCTGCTCTGAACTTATAGCCGTTTATGAAAAAAAACATATCGAAATCGTTTCAGTAGTTTTCCAGCAAAATGGTAACGGACAAACATACACAAACAACCTCTAACCCTGAATTCATATATTATGTTTGGCGGTAAAGACAACGAATATATAATATAATATTATACAGCGTTTTTCTGTGGTTTTTACACTAACCATCTACCCACTTTCCTCACCCACTGGGCTATCAAAGCGTTTAAATTCCAGTCTCATTAGTATTATCATTTTACTAAATAATCTGCTCGTAATCTCTAAATCATCACTCTGAGCTGAAACATCCCCCACGTGCGCACTCAAGTTATATCAGAACTTCTATAATCCTCATAATAACACTAATTCAAATTTAGCCAACCTTTGGAGAATTCAACGAGAGATATTATTCCCAGGTTAGGAGTTTAGCTAATCTAGTTGGCTGCTTATATGAAAGTCTATAAAAGGATTGCTGGTGGATTAACGCTCGCTTCCTACGCAGGAGAGACCTGGGTTCGGTTTGTGCATCGTATTTGTTTGTAAACAAGCAAGTTGTGTGCGTTTCGTGCGTATCGTAACCCTCTCAATAGCAATTAAAAAACCGGCCAAGTGCGAGTGGGACTCACGCACGAAGGGTTCCGTACCACCGTTCAATGGAAGCGATGGTGTGGAGTGAATAGTTTGGATTTTACACAGCAAAATATTGTATACAAAGTTATTGGTGCGGTTACTTTCACACTCCATGTACGTAACCAGGTGCATCCATAAGTTTGTATGTGGTATTGAAAGAATTGTTGTATGGGAGCCCCCTTAAATATTTCTTTTATCCTGTTTTTTAGTATTTGTTGTTATAGCGGCAACAGAAATACATAATCTGTGAAAATTTCAACTCTCTAGCTAGCTAGGTTCTTGAGATACAGCCTGGTGACAGACGGACGGACGGACAGCGAAGTCTTAGTAATAGGGTCCCGTTTGGAACCCTTCGGGTACGGAACCCTAAAAATGGCATTAAAAAGCCAAATTGTCATGGCGGCCAGCCACATTACCTATTATTTTATTTTTTTCATTTAATCAGTCAGTCGACCTATCAAATATGAGATACCAGAGAGAAGGTACGTTTATCCTCTATTTCCGTTCAGTATTTCCAGTAATAAAAAAGGATAGTGGGTAGTAGTAATTATTTTATAAAAATAAATATAAATACTATTCCAAGTCCATACTAGGTGTTCATGCGCGAGTGGACAGGTTAAGGCGATACCTCGTCCGTGCAAAGGTCTCCGTTACTCCAAGCGGAAAGACCCGCAGTGTGAGAGGGACGGAATCTGGAAAAAATGAAAAAACTTAGCGTTACGAGAGAAAAATTATTTAAAAATAAACTGCGCCTATTTGTTGAAAACTTTTTAAGGAGATTTTGCGAATACATAATATCTACATTTTGAACGTAGTTCCACAATGAAATTATTTAGAATTTCACAATTACAGGAAAAAATAAAATAATTTAGAGGTGTTTTCGTAATTAAATTCTATCGAGAAAATTTCATCCAATCACGTTTTCCTTTAGTGAACATCTTAACCAAATACTCAATAAACGTTAACCATAAATCAAATATATTTTTTTCGTAGCACCTAAGTACACAATACGAACGTTCGTCGTGGGAAACATCGTGTGGACACCTTCATATCTCCATAGATGCAGCGAGGGGTTGTCCTCATGTTTCTCCAAATCCATTGTTTTGAGAACATAAAATGCCATACATCATTTCCCGAAGAACTCCATGAAGTTGATTATTACTTAAAAATAGTCCCGTTTGCCTTCACGGCAGCAAGGTACAGTCGGGGTTATAATAAAATTGCTACTAAATTGGTATGAGACAGACAATAATTTTTCACGCTACTATTAATAGATAAATGTTCTTAAAAATGGCTAGAATGTATTCGAACATCAAAAATTCTAACTTAACCTAACAAATTAATAACCCAGCATCGAATTTAATAAAATCAGTATTAAATAAAAAATATACAATCATCGTTCATAAACATACATTTGAAATTTTATCCTGGTTATTTAAATTAGATCTAAAATATATTACATTCGATGTTAGGTTTGTTATTTCCCGTTAAAGATTAGGAGTAAAAAGCAAAATTAAGTTTCATCATTGGGTTCATTTTTTGTAATAAAAATTAGTAAAATCAGTATTTATAATCTGTCTCTGTATTTAGAAATTAACCTTAAATTTAAATTACATAGAAAAAAATCATACTTCCCGTTTGCTTCGAGGTAGTGGCAAACTCGAATCAAACTGGTAGTACTAAATAAATCATCTAATATATAAAATCAGTCTTGATGAAATAAATAAAATTGCTTAGCGCTGCTTTCATAAGCTACATAATAATGTATAATTTAAAATTATCACTATTTTTGGTAAATAAATTAACAATAAATAAAAACTACGTTGTACGATTTTTATTGATACGTCATAATAATTTTTGTATTAATTAAGAGGAAATTAAATAAATAAATAATAGTTCATGCTTTATTATGCTTCGTCCCTCCCACTAACTATTATTGACGTCGAAAACTTGTAAGAAACTAATTTTTTATTATAATCAAACACATTTCTCGAAGAAATAATAATAAACACTTACACTAGCTCCTTATCCATTTATGACCCGACTATACCTTGTGATGTCTCATTGAGGAGAACGGGAAGAAATTTATTTTCTATCACACCTGCTCTGAAAATACATACTAATTATACCAATTAGAGGGAAGAAACGCCTTTATCCCGCCCTTCAAATCCTTTCATCCCAAGGTATGGAAGTTTGTATGAAAATCCTTCCGACCCAAGGGTGGGAAGTATGTATGAAATTCCATTACATACCCGGTTTTTTTTTTTTATTTGTCAGCAGTCATACTGCAAAGAGACTTTAACTGTCTACTAATTAAATTTCAAGTAAATTGTTACTGGCCACATACAGTTTTTTTTTACCAGTTACCAACCTCCTTGGTGCATACAAAAAATTAAAAACGAAATTATTTTTGTATATAAAACGCGCGGAATCACGGAAGAAGTGGCTGCATGACCTTATGATCTTAGCCTACTCCAGAAACGGGCGAATAAAAAAAGGAAAAGCCGGCGCATTTTCGCAAAAACTTCGATTGATTTAGCATTTATCTTTGTGTTTTTTGTAAAATATGGATGCATTTATGTCTATAATTTTCCTCGTAGGTGTAATAAAAAGCACTATACATACATCAGGATAAAGTACAGTTCCATACCTCAAATGGTTTGCGCCCCTCGCAAGCTCGTGGCGCAAATGCCATAATCTCGGTATGGAACTGTCACTTTCTTCCCTCTGAAGTAATGTACTATTATATTTTTTTGTGTGGAGGGCATAGGGAAGCTGAGGAACACCAGAACAACCCTCACAAACAAACAAGCAACACAGACCTAAGTTTTTTTTTCTTCACCTCCCGGGATTCATATTCATATTCATATTCTTTATTGCACAGAAAACATAGATAAACAGACAGTTACAATAAATTTTATAGGCAAAGGCGAGCTTATCTCTAAAAAGAGATTTCCTCCAGAAAACCTAGGCAAGACAGGAGTGTTTGTGAAAAAGGACAGTCCTAGTGCGCAATAAAACTGTATACATACGTACGAAAATTACTTTTAAAATATAAATAAAATATACCTAATAAAAAATATATATATATATCTCAACTATATAAAATACTCTAGATAGCATGCACATATATAAACTACAAAATATCATATATATACTTACAAAAATATGATACCGATTACGGAAGAGAAAGGAAATACGCTTTCAATCTTTTCTTAAAAGTGAAAATTGAGGGACTATCCCTAATAGTGCAGGGAAGTGCGTTCCACAGTCGGATTGTCCTTAACCTAAAAGAGTGTTTGTAGGCGGCAGTGTTATTCTGAGGAGTTGACAGGAGAGACACCGTGTGGGATCTCCGATTACTATCCCTGGGGAAAAGAAACTCAAAACGTTCTCGAAGATATGTGGGGTAGCGGGGATTTCGCAAAATATTGAATAGATAGGAGAGAATGTGCATATCACGGCGAAGACGGATCGGAAGCCATCCCAGCTCCTTGCGATACTGGGAGACATGGTCGTACTTGCGCAGCCCGTAGACAAACCGAATCCCAAGGTTTTGAAGTCGCTCGAGTTTATTCAGTTGTTCTTCGTTCGCACTGACCCAACAAGCATCCGCGTAGTCTATTAAAGGTTGTAGAAAGGATTCGAACCCGGGACCTCTCGCTCGACGGCAACACCATAATGGTCGTCAAAGAAACGCACATAAATAGTAGTTTATGTGATTGTTACGTCATGTAAGGCATTCAAATATGAGCGTGGGCTTATGAAACGAGTACACATGCGAGTTTCATAATAACATTTCACCAGTGTTTTAATGCCTAATTATGTACAGTTACACTGCTTTATCTATCCATGTATTAAAAGGCTAGTATTTAATCGCACATCCAAGATACTGAGTTACACTGAAAAAAGCATCAACAAAAACACTTTTATGTTTTAAATATTATATTAAATATAAATACCCCCTTTACCCTTCACCTAAGCTACGGCAGCATTTTACCCTGATATTTGCTGTGCAGATCAGTATTTTTGGTGTACAGTTTAATAATTCCCATATTAAAAGCTCTCTATAATTTGTTCAGGAACTGCATGTTTGACATTTGATTTCGAAAAGAACGTCATCTCGACTGATTTTGTAATTGAGGTCAAATCAAATTGTTTAGTTTTTCAGTGATGTTTGAAATTTGTATGTAATATGACCATTGAAGTCGATACGTTTATAGATATAGTAAATTATGATGGACTGTTGATGCAATTGTCCCTTACATACATAAGAAAAATGCAACGACGCAGGAGTTTTTTGAGTGTTGTTATGCTCTACGTACTCTACGTCATTAACTCGTTTGTTAACCGATACATTAAGAGATCAAATGTATTTGATGCTCGCTGTAACGTTGGGTCCAGAAACATGCCCCGCGACATTTTACGTGACAACTTTTGCCGACGGCACCCACGTAAATTATTCAACGCCTATCACAAGGCAATGAAGAAGAATTACTTCGAATACCTCATCTCATTTTACTTCAGCAAAGCGATTTCGTAAATTCGTAGGAAAATGAGTGGTTGCGAAAACGCGATTTATTGGTCGAGTTTTCATTTGAGCTGTTATGGTTCTCGGTTACGGATATCTGTAACAGAATGGATCGGTTATCGAATATTAAATCGGGTTCATAGAGTTGTTCAGATAAACGTAGTAACATGATGCAAGTTTGTATAACGGCATGGCGGTCCAGCCCTGTCAAATCTACACTACGTCTTAATCCAGTTGCTACGGTTGTAAGTATCTACCGGTATATCGTAGTGAAGTTTTGACAGGACTGGACCGCTGCACCTTGTATTATATGGGTGGTGCCAAGAACTCAATGCTTAGGATGCCAAATACGTTTCTCTTTTGATTGTCATAAATTAAAACGGCGCGCTGCGATAGGCTGATTGCTAGACAGACAACATTTAAAATGCTCACCTACTACTTTTGAGTTCATATATCATATGCCTCCGCTACTCTGTGAGAGGAAAACGAGACCAAAAAACGGATGTATCTAGATACTAAATTAAGCAAAGTTCTGAAAGAATTTCATCTTTTCTTAACTTCACATATTTTCTTTATGTACCTATTATCCGTTATTCGAAATATTCAGTCATGGCTATCCGTTTCACCGATATTTTTTCAAAAACTCAAGTCATTATTTACATAGGATTTTTCTGGAATCACAAGATATACTCTAATGGCCTGACATTAATCGGGCTAAAGACCCAAGTGATATTAAAGTGGGCTTAGTTGAGAGTTTTAAAGATAATGGGACGTTTTATTTTGAAGAATGGCCGCTCATCTTCTGTTTACGCCTGTGGCAGGCAGGCTTTGAAATATATATATTTTAGTATTTTTACCCAACTGTGCTAGAAGTAGGGTTAAGTTCTTCAAGCCTGTGTACATGTATGCCATTTCGGCAAGCACTACAGCCCAAAGAGCTAAAGCTACTTGACGGATTGGGGGTGCAAACTTTCTGGACATGAACGGAAATCTCAAAACCTTTTCTACAAAAATGTTTTCTGTACAGTTTCTATTTGTTAGATTAATAGATAAGTATATATATATATTTTTAGATATTTTAACAAAACCTATTTATGACGTCATCATAAGATGTATGAAAAATGCCTTTACCTGCCCGCCTTACCTGCAAAAAAAACCAATGTGAAACGTCGATCTATTTATTCCCTGTAAAGTTTGTGATCTATGAGTGACCTCTCATGATTGTTGGTTATATTCAGCGTTTTGTTTTGATATTTTATCGTTTTGTTTTTATTCCTTACGACAAGAATGGCAAATTTTGAAAAAGCAGACTAGCGAAATTTGCATCAAAATACCAAAATAATGATCGTCGAAATAATGAAGTCGGAGGTGCCAAAGCCCTGATGTAAGTAAGATGCTAAGATCCTGTACTCAAATTGATCTGATTGGTCCAGCTTCTGCAGGTGGGCATTTTAGAAGATTTTCATTTATCGGCTGCAAAATTGCATATGTATAGCCGTGACAAACAATTGAAGTTTTCTTGATAATGTATAACGCGTTTGATATTCCACATTGAATGCACCTTATCGAAGGTTAAAAAAAATAGACATAAAACAGAAACGCTACGTTTCACGCCTTGTCCCATACAGGGTGGTAGAAGCACAACTGTACCCACTTTTCAAAGAAAATCTACGATCTTATCACATAAACCTAACTAACTGTGTTATGATACGTTTTAAACTATAATACGCTCTCCTCTCAACGACCAAAGGCATCTTATGATGACATTTTCCCGTTAAAGGTTTTGAATTCTAATACCATGGCATAAGGTTCAATATCGCGATGCCTCAAAACAACCTGGGGTTTTGAGAGATTAAGCATATTGTAGAACTTAACTTTGTATGTAGTGGTAATAGGTATGCAATTTTGTATATTATTGTACATATATTTTCTTGCAGCATTTATAATACCTATTAATTATATTTTAAGGTGGCTGCAACCATTCCCTACTGCTTTTTTTTTGGTTTAAGAAGCATACCTGTGTTCAGTTAAGAGTATATCACGATATACTTACCCGTGGTATATCGTCATATTATCAAATAATGAGTTGATAAAGAAAGAAACGATTTGATAAAAAATATCGAATCCATATTGGAACAAGAGGAAATTGGGTAATAGAAATAGAAAAACCAGCGAGCACTTGCTTCACGTATGTTTTTAGAAGAAAGTTCTCTCTTCTAAAACCACAAACATAGCAGGAGCTGGTTACTGTATCTTGAATAGTAACGGACATCAAAAATCAATTGCCTTGGGGCTATACGCCAGCGTGTTCCAAGCGCAAATCTTCGCTATAATTGAATGTTCTGCTGCCCTAAAGGAAACATCAGATACTGAAAATAAGACTAGTAATATATTCAGACAGCCAAGCACCCGCCAGGCGGATTTACCCGCCTCACGGGTTCAGACTAGACATAGCTAATGATGCCTTTTACCCACGCCGCCGACTCGACTAGCTTGTCTACCTCACCCGGCTCACTTCTTATAATAAAAGAAATAATTAATCATAAATTTACGCGTTGTTTCGGTAGTATTTTGTCAAATCCTTATATCTAGTTTTTAGTTATATAGTTCTGTGTCTCGATACTAGGTGACTTGGGTCTTTCAAATAGAGCGGGTCGATGTTGACAGTTTGTGGCGGCCATGTTGTTTTGGCAGCATCTGTCAATTTGATGTTGTTTTTTTCAGTCACTAATGCCAAATCGCTATGGCAAGTTACACGATTGAACAACACGTCCAAATGATAAAACTTTATTATCAAAATGAGTGTTCGTTAGTGCAAACGATGCGCGCATTACGTCCATTTTACGGGAGATGCGGTGGCCCTTCAAAATCGACTCTCCAACGTTTGGTGGCCAAATTCGAGACGACCGGTTCGGTAAACAACCAACCAACACCTTTACGTCAAAGGAACGCTAGATCGGCCGAGAATATCACCGCTGTCCGTGAGAGTGTGCAGGAGACTCCGAGGCAGTCGATTTCTCGCCGTGCACAAGAACTCGGCCTTTTGCAGACTTCAACTTGGCGAATTTTGCGTCGGGAATTCGGCCTACACCCGTACAAGATCCAACTGACCCAGGAGCTCAAAGTGAATGACCATAGACAACTCCTCTTGTTCGCTGACTGGGCTTCGGAACGTTTGGAAGAAGACCCCTTTGGAAGAAGATCTTTAGGGACGAGGCGCATTTTTGGATGAATGGTTATGTTAATAAGCAAAATTGCCGTATATGGGACGCCCACATGAGGTGGCAATGCATCCACAAAAAGTTACTGTTTGGTGCGGATTTTGGTCCGGCGGCGTCATTGGTCCGTACTTCTTCGAAAACAACGTTGGGGAGGCCATCACCGTCAACGGCGAGCGGTACAGATCAATGATTAAGAATTTCTGTTAGCCCAAATTGAACGATATAGACGTGAACGACATGTGGTTCCAGCAAGACGGCGCTACGTGCCACACCGCAAATGACACAATGGACATTCTGCAAGAACGGTTTGAGGTTAGGGTTATCTCCCGCAGAGGTAACGTGAATTGGCCACCAAGATCGTGCGATTTGTCCCCTCTAGACTTTTTCTAGTGGGGTTTTCTGAAGTGGCAAGTCTATGCCAATAAGCCGCAATCGGCCGATGCCCTGAAAGTTAACATAACGCAGGCCATCGCTTAGATTCAGCCGGATTTATGCAGTACAGTCATTGAAAATTGGACCGCTCGGATCCGTGCCACCTTTCGAAGCCGCGGTGGACATTTGAACGATGTCATATTCCATACATAATGGCATAAATGGGCCTTTCAAATAAATAAATAATGTCGTTAATATCTCACACACAGCTTGTTTAATTCAATTTTAACATCGACCCGTCCTTGTTGAAAGACTCTTTACGTACATATATGTTAGCACCTGAATAGAAATGTGAATATGAATACAGTGAATGAGTTAATCCCGCTTTCTAGCCCTATTTTGCTATGCAACTTGACTTGAAGTTCATTTTGAAGATAATAGGTACTTAGACGATAATTCGAAAATCGAAGCAGACTTTGGGAATTTTCGGCTATCTGTAAATAAACCCGCGTGGGTGCTCAGCTCTGGAAAACAGTTAGCATACCTTTTGTAATTTGTACCCGACTGGCGACTCTTATAAAGTACATCCGCCAACTTTGGCAGTTTGTGGAAAATGTTTCGATTTATTTATGGTTGCCAAAGTGTTAAAGGTGCTAAGACAACCAATGAATGAATTTGCACTTGTCAAAGAACGCAAGGCAACTCTTCACTTTGGAAAGTGTTTTGGAAGTAATTATTCCATGGGTCACCGGACACGGAGGAATCCAAGAAAATGAAAAAGTAGATGAACTGACAAGATTTGGTAAAGATCAGAGATTTTTTTGGACCAGTCGCCAGACTTTCTATATTAGCAACTCAAGAATAAGGAGATTTGGGGTGGGAAGTCGGCGGAATTAACATTAACCGGTGCTCAATCACTGAGAATTGGTTGAGTATTCACAATAGAGCACCGATCACCCACCCGTTCTCAGCGGGTATCCCACCACATCATCTATCTATCTACCCGTGGTACTACAGGTGGTACTACAGGTGGTACTTCTGGTAGTATCAATGCTGAGTCAGCTATGGTCAGCTGCACTACTTCAACTTTGTTTACAATATTTCTAGGAAACGTTTTTACTACGTATAAATAAAACCATACATATTCTTAGAAATTTAGTGTATTTTTATTATATCATCCTGCAGATTTATCAGCTCCCAAGCAATCATATCAATTTGATACCAGTTGCCTAAAAAAAACTGCCAATAATTCTTGAAATATTCTGCGTTCACTTGACACCGTTCTTCTCGCAGACCTTCTACTTCACTCATATACTTGGCACTCTTTGGTTGACTTGACTGGCACTTTTTTTTTGTGGTAAGCAATGAAATTTATTCCTTATCTTAAAATGGTCTATATTTTCAAAATAAATCATAAAAAAAAATATTTTTATTATTACAAGCCGTTTATGCCCCGCTGCTGGGAAAGGCCTCTCTCCCCTTCTTCCACTTCTGGCAGTCTTGAGCGGTCTCCCACCAGTTTTTGGCCCAGAGACCCAATTCGTCATTCTATCTTTTCCTGGGTAGGCCACGCTTTTTCTTTACACCGAGAGCCCATTGCGTGGCTCTTTTGACCCATCGGTCCAGGTGCATTCGAGCAACATGGCCGGCCCAGTCCCACTTCAATTGGGCCGCCTTCTGAGCCACATCTATTATTTTTGTTTTTGAGCGCAACTCCGTATTCCGGACTTTGTCTAAGAACCGGACTCCGAGGATGCTGCGCTCCATGTTTCTTTGGCAAACCCCGAGTTTGAACCTTTGTGTGTCAGTCAAAGACCAGGTTTGGCTACGTAGGTAAGGGAAAAAATATATATCAGAAAAATACATGGTGAATTGTAGGACAGTCATCTGTCCAGGGCTATACACGGTGTTTTTTTTTAAAGTTTGTTCGCGAAGCTTAGCAGCTACGTATCAGTCGTACTACTATTATTATAACTCGTC
Source organism: Argyresthia goedartella (assembly GCA_949825045.1). Taxonomy (NCBI): domain Eukaryota; kingdom Metazoa; phylum Arthropoda; class Insecta; order Lepidoptera; family Argyresthiidae; genus Argyresthia; species Argyresthia goedartella. The sequence continues at coordinate 6,830,217 of OX463831.1, read as the reverse complement.
ATTTTTACCTCGCTTTTATTAGGTTCATCTGTATCTGTCTTAAGGAATTAAGTAATGAAGAAACTAGATAAACAAATCTTGCAAGTGAAATTTGATCCACTTCCCGGTATCCAATTAAGCTAAAATTTGGAATAATTATGTAAGTTTGGTGACTGCAATATTATGATAGCATCGAGCTTATCTGATGATGGAGCCGGTTAGAGTTCACAGGACCTCTGTAATGAAATAACGCATTCCTACCGAGTTTGGGCTCTTTAGAGTTGTCTTGGTGAGTAGTTGAGGGATTAGTGAGGGTATCAAGCTGATCTGATACTGGCACCCGAAGGTGGATAGTGGAACTCTTCAACGGCTTTTATATTGGAGTGTTTATATTGAAGGAGTGCAGCAAATACACTCCTTCCCCACCACAATACTAAGCCGCATTACTGGTTGTATCGTGGGTATTTTTTCCCCTCCTGCACTACTAGTCCAGTATACAGGTCTCCCATGATACAGGTTTTTCCTACTTTGGGAGGCAGGGACCTCAAATATGTTAACCCCTGTTATTTTTAACAATGAAAATATTCTTATTCTATTCTTATTCTATAGTGTTGTAGGTATTTGCAAAATACATATATATGCGTACCCCATCACACTACCAAATTTATTTTTGCAACTAGATACGGGTGAGTAAGAAACAAAATTCCTATTTATATCGGTTTATTTAACACCAATCAATCCAAGTTAAAACTTAACACGTGCTTAACACAAAACCTAATACGTACATACTTATCATAAAACTTAACACATTGATAACTTTACACACTCCCTGTCTAATGTAGACATTTGTGCAAATTAAAACAAAAACACTCACAAATTCTAGAAAAGAAAAGTGTTCTCTCAATTCCATCTCAATTTATCTAAAACGTGTCCTGTACTTATGCCCCGGTAATTAACTGTAATTGCACTCGTGTAATGATAGCATCGTTGATAATGCGTGATTGGCGCCGTTTTGTGACATTTGGATTAGTTCCGTAATTGGTTTTTGATACTGTTTGTAATTGAAACAGTACATTAAGCTATCGAAATACCGTCACTCCCGACCCGTGGTCCATTCGCTATGTCCAACTGGTTTTATCCAGTCCAACCAGTTGGACAACGATAATAGCAATCAATCATATTAGCTGCAAGAAACGTATACCTTATGGCATTTTGTTTTTTTTGTCCAAATGGATACATTAGAGCGTGTAAAGTTTTGTGCTATGAACGTGATAAGTTAATTAACCAGGCAATGTACTAAAGAGGACCACCAAACTTTCGACCTTATGGCTTGGTAATTAATGCGAAAACCAATGAAAAATCTGCATGCTCATTGCCTGGTTAAGGGTTAAACTTGGATTGGTGTTAAATAAACCGATATAAATAGGAATTTCATTTCTTACTTACCCGTTTCTCGTTACAAAAATAAATTTGGTAGTGTAATGAGGAACGCATATACATGTATTTTACAAATACCTACGATACTACGGGACCAGTAGTGCAGAAGGGAAAAAAATACCCACGATACTACCAGTAGTGCGGCTTAGTAGTGTGGTGGGGAAGGAGTGGACAAATACATGCGTGTTTTTTAGTTTTTGTAAACAACCTATTATTATTATTATTATACACGTTTTGTAAATCAAAATAATGCGTATTATACTCAGCTTCGTCCTCGATATTAGCAAGAGTAACACATGTAGTATCGCGTAGGGTGTAGCCAGTCTCACACTATATTTTAGAGGAAATAAATCCAAACCTGAAAAAAAGACACCTTTTTGACTGTCAAACCCGACAGTCTGTGCTAGGTGCTCGATTTACCGCGCTTCATTCGCGTTTTAGTGTTCGACCAGTCCGCACGTCTGCGCAAGCGACGTTCGACGTTTTTTCTTTCAGCAAAATGCCAAAAAGAAAACTTTCGGACAGTGACTCGAATCGTATACGAGACAAAATACGAAAATTGCAGAAGAAATTACGTCGCAAAAGCAAGAAAAGGACCCGAAAGCAGTCGTCGTCGTCAGATTCCAACGAAAATAGTTCGAACAATGAAGGTACCTATGTTCACAAGTTATGCACTCTCGGCAGTTTTATCTGTTTTAAGTGTAATAATAATAACGTAGGTATGCCTACAATTACTATTCGAGCGGAGGACAGTACACATATGGGACTGTTCCAGTGCTTTGTACATAGTATGCGGACAATACATGCCTTGTGGTTCGGGATTGTCTCGTACTTTTTTATTTACAGTTTTGTGGATAACTATCCTGGGAGTTATCTCATAACCGTTTTATTACATTACAGAACTCAATGTAATGGAAGATCTCGATGCCGCCGCCGCCGCCAGCTGTGCCGGCCGCGCCAGAAACTGAACCGCCCCCGGGGGCATCACCGCCGCCGCAACCCTCCACATCGGCATCAATACAACCGGAGCCTTGTGTTACTAGTGATGTGAATCCGGTCCTGCTTGACATCTTGGGCGAGGACCCAACTGTGACGAAGCAATACGGCGAAGCCATACAAAGCGGGTTAGATACTCACTTGAATCATTTTTCTACCATGGGCCTTACGAAGGAACTACGGAAAGAGTTTACATCAACATATCTGACACCTAACAATTGTACATTGATTGACCCTCTGATTCTTAATCCAGAGATGAAGGCAGCTGTATCTGAGTCGGTCTCTAAAAGAGATAAAGCTATTGAGGGTAAACATTTTTTTTTATCGGCAGCAATATCTAGCTTGAGCCGGGCGATCACAATGTATACATTGTCGCCTAACAAAGAGCCTACAATCCTAAAGCTCATAATTGACACAGTTCGTTTAATATGTGACAGCCAACACACTAAATCCATAATAAGACGAAATTTCATTTTATATACTCTTAAAAAAGACTTGAAGGCCCAAATGCAGTCAACGGGTATAGATAAATACCTATTCAGCGAGCACCTTACAGACGCCCTCAAGTATGCAAAAGCAATAAACAGAGCGGCACAGACTTGAAGACCTACGCCCCTAGGACACCCCCAACCCTCCCTCCACCTGCAACAAGGAAAGCTGACCCTTCAAGTTCAAAAAACTGGAAGCCTCCCACAGCCCCCAGGCAGCTGGGACAGACGAGGACTTCGAAGGTGCCTCCCCCTGTACCGACGAGGAGTCGGCCAACCAACTTTTCGAGGCCATCACAGCAACAGCTACGCCCGCCGCCGACGTCCTACCAGAATCGTCGACACTAACGGTAAATAATAAATTTGCCGGTAGATTGTCCCGATTCTACGATCAATGGGCTATATTAACACATGATCCAATTATCCTTTCATATATCGAAGGATATAAGATTCCCTTTGCTCGACCTGTCATGCAGACATGCCCCCCAAAGACTATGGAATTCTCAGCCACCGAGAATAGGTACTTCGAGAAAGAAATTCTAAAACTCCTGACAATAGGTGCCATTGTTCCATGTCATGAGATTGACTCACAATATATATCCAAAATCTTTCTAGTACCGAAATCAAATGGTCAAAAACGGCTCATATTAAATTTAAGGTCCCTAAACAAATTTATAGACACCGACCATTTTAAATTGGAAGACCTTAGAACTGTCCTAAAACTTATTACAAGTAACTGTTATATTAGTACTTTAGATATTAAAGACTCTTACTTTTTTATAACAATGCACCCTGACTATAGAAAGTACCTTCGTTTTTACTGGAACAATAATTTGTTCGAGTTTACGGTCATGCCATTCGGTCTATGTACGGCGCCGTTCGTTTTTACTAAACTGATGAAACCTATCGTTAAACTATTACGAATGAGAGGGTATTTATCAGTCCAGTACCTAGATGACTATTGTCTTATAGGAAAAACATATGAAGAATGCTTCAAAAAAATTCTTGATACCCGACAACTACTTTGCGCCTTAGGCTTTATTATCAACAAAGAAAAAAGTTCCTTATCACCCAGTAAACAATGTCGGTTAGGTGCGGTAATCGATTCAGAAAATTTCCAGGTTTATCTGCCTAAAGAAAAGGTTGATAGAATGTTAGTCGAAATTAACCGGTTTATAAACAAAGAACGATGCAAAGACTTTGCTAGATTAATAGGTTTGTTAGTGTCAGCGTGTCCTGCTTTTGAATATGGTTGGTTATACACAAAAGAATTAGAGAGAGAAAAATACTTAAATTTGAAGAACAATGATAATTACGAAATCAAAAATCAAAATCAAAATCAAAAATCATTTATTTCCATAGGATGTTGTTACATCACTTAGATCCGTCATTACATTTTTTTGGGTGAGTTCACTAACCCAATGGCGGAATCTGTGGAGAAGAGCTCACCGAAGAAACTCCACAGTCGTCGCATCTTTTGCGTTTCCTTTTTTAAATAAAATATTGTCAAATTACAAAATGAATGCTAATTATATATCGAAACAGCCTGTTACTCAAACAATCTATTCCCATGGACATCTGTCCTCTAAGTAATCAGATATCCTGTAGTAACCTTTTTTATACAATTTCTGTTTTATTATTATTTTAAACTTGTCTAAAGGTAAGTTTTTAATATCAGTAGGGACCTTATTGTAATAGCGTATACAATTGCCTTTAAAAGAATTACTAATTTTATATAGTCGGCTTACATAAGCAACCAACTTGTCTTTATTTCTAGTATTAAAATTGTGTATATCACTGTACTTCTGAAAATTAGTTATATTTCTTTTTACATACACAAGATTGTCATAGATATATTGAGACACAAATGTCAGAATATTGATTTCTTTAAACTTTTCCCTCAGTGTGTAATGGTACACGAGGTTCGGTACATTTGATACTTCATTCTGCGTGATAGAGGGCTAGCCCAACGCCGCGCTGTTTTGAATACGAGAATCGGTTCAGATAACGTTTGGGGGTTTTGCGTTGCTTACTGGCAAAGTTCGCAAAAAAAAGACGCGTGGGTTCATTCGTGGAATTTCAGTTCAGGTCAAGTTTTTTTTGTCGCATTCCTGCGAGATGTGTAGAGATCAGAGCCGATTTGGCTGCGCGTTGAATAAAATTATGAATAACTAAATAATGAAAGGTTATTATGGAACGGAGAAAGCTATTATGTTGATTGCAAATACACAATTGCGATTGAGGTATGATATGGAGAGTCTGACACCTCTATTCTGAATATCATACTAGTGGTCTTTTGCTACGCGCAGCTAGCGGTCGGGTAATGCTTAATTAATCGCAACAAGCTTTTATTGGTCAGCGATCAACAGATTCTGTGTATCGGCAGTACCAAATGATTTGAGTGATCACCTACGGTTGATCATAGTGAATATGCGTACACACAATTTGTAGAACGGCGGATCTGCATGGCATGGTAGAAAATAGACCCTGTGTAGTTGGTGATAAGAAGCTTCGCTTGGGCAGAGCGTTTTCGCAAAGGACGCATGTGGGGCGTATAAATACAATTGTGGGGGAAGGGAGAGCATTCAGTCTCAGCGTCTAGCTACTGTGACAGTCGTCTTCACGAGTTCTAAACAGTTTTTGTCTGCCGTGTTACGCGTCAGAACTATACGAATTTGTGATTGCGAAGTTTCAGTGGGTTTTCGTGAGTGTCTGAAGCGCCGAGATATACCTCGGTTCCTACCTTTATATCAACCTACCCCTAATTCCAAAACTATCCTTGGGTCGTTAGGAAAGAACTTTTAAGTCAATTTATCTGAGTCTGAGTCTGGGCTTGGAGCGACCCTAAATTCCTTTTTCCTTCACCATAGGGTTCCTGGATTGGCTCTTAGGATATTCGCGGGCTAATCCTCTCCTCATTCCTTCGACTAGCGAGCTTTGAAATTCCCACACACACAGTCGTTAAACATTCAAGCACATTCAAATCAAACTCAACCATTTTCGAGTGGTGTCGATAATGGACGTGGTATAACACTAGGTTTTTAGACTAGGCTAGACAGGAGTTTAGTTGCGGCTAAACCTAGGTTGGCAGGGCATAGGGAGACTGTTTGATCGATGAGGTTCCGCGGATGGAAATAACAAATTCAGAACAAAGTTAAACCGGTGTCAACACAGATAACATATCCTGTTGATATTTTGACATTTGAGTGTTGTCGGGGACGCGCGAAGAGATCAATTTACAGTCTAAAGTTCATTGTTTAGGTCCGGGTAGGTGTTTTGCATTGCCTTGGGTCAGATTGGATTCAAGTTGCATTTTTAAATTAAATGTAAATTTCGCTGGATGTCTAATGTGTAAGTTGAGTCGGTATATATGATTTGGCTCAGCCCAGGACGTGCTGCGGCTAGTGGAATTCATAGTTCGGTATTTATCGAACTATGCACTTCGCTATGGTGTGGGTTAGATATCCTAAAACAATAATGTTTGCGTTTCGATAACATCCAGCTCAAATTGCGCAGAGTTGAAAGTTTCAAAACGTTACGGACCTTTTGAGGTAACCGCTAGTTCAGAACCTATTTCGGAACTCAAATCGCAATTGTGTAAACCGGTCTTTTCGGATCGTTATTGCCGTGAACCAAATATATAATTGGAACCACCACAAGCCGCTACTAGCGAGCACATGAAATATCATTGAGTACTCACGTCGTAAAACTACGACGGATATCTATACTATAACTGTGATCGATCACTAAAACTAAAACTAAAACTAAAACAAAAGATGTTCCAATGCGCTCATATATACAAAAACCAGATGGTGCCATCACATAAAATATAACAACGATCGTTTTGGCGCAATACACCGCTGACTGATGCGAATTACCGGCTCGCGGACATATATGCTTTCCTGTCTAACTAGAAACTGTAACTTCTGAACCAAACTTCGTTCGACTATTGTACGCCTAACGGATTTCTCGACGAACGAGAAATTCAGACTTATCATTCTTACTTACAAAACTTACAGCCGAATCGGGTCCTCTCATTTTGGGATAGATAGAATAGACGATCATAGCTACTGATAGCGGCGGCTCCGACCTTGGCCTGGTGCCCTTACAGATTTTTGGTGCCGAGACGGAAGGATATCCTAGATAGTCTGATACCTAGATATTCCTAGATATTCTAAAAGAATCAAGGTCTAACGCGTTACTTTTAAAAATAACACAACGTAGAAACGATTTTAAACAGTTCAGTTTGTAAATAAGAAATAAGCAAAAAAGGGGCATTGTTTTCACAATTCTTTGTACGAGCTACGGCGGTTTAATAGGAATAATGGCCGGCTGGCGTAGAAAAAACGATAGTCGGGTAGCACAAAATTCACTTTCACACACAAGTGAAATGGCGTCAGGGCAGGTGACGCAATTGTTATCTGAAATAGTGAAAAGATTAGACAGTTTGGAAAGGGGTTCCAGCACGAGCAATGCTAGTAGGACTTCGGACAGACAGACTGACAGACAGGAACTAGAGACGTTTGAACAATCGGTAGAAAAACGTCAATCATGCATTGTGAAAATGACACAGAAGTTGCCGACATTCGATGGGCGAAGTTCGGAAAACCCGATGATTTTCTTAAGAGATTTAAAGGCTTATATTAAAGTCTCGGGAGATTGTTCTAGGGCTTTGATATGGGCAACGGATAGTTTGGTAGGAATTGCGAAAGTTCGAATGAGCATATACAGAGACTCATGGCGAACCTATTCGGATTTTGAAAAAGATTTCAGAGAGGTATTCTGGGGTGATAATGAACAGGAATTAATTAAGCAAAGATTCCTAACTGCGAAGTTTGATTCCAAGAAAGGTCAAAGTATGGAAGAATTCTTTGCCTCTCAATTGAATAGCATATATGAGCTTACGATACCGTTTACTGATACGGAGAAAATCAACACGATTTTCAGACAGTTGCCGCGTGATATTCAAGTAGCGTTTTTGCTAGAAAGGAGACTATGACCATACGGGATGCGGTCGAATTTCTTCGGCATTTAGAACGGAATGTCGATGGAGGATTAAGTGCGATACATGGTTCGGAACCTATGATATACGAATAACATAAGGCGGGATAGCTACATGCGTGGGCAATATCGAGCTATGCGGGTAAATACGTTACGTTATAATGCGATAAGTCGTAGTAATAATTATAACGCGGTAACGAAGGCGCGAAACGAATTTGGGACGCGCGGTCGCGGTTATTTTCGCGGTAGAGGCAGACAGCCTCAGCCTAGCTTCAAGGCAATAGGGTTTCAGAGGGGTTCAGGAGATACAGAGGCAGGGCAAAGTTCAAGTGACAGGAATAATGCGATAAGTCATAATTCAAAAAACTAGTGGACTCGCGCGGGTCGTTCGCGCTCAGATATTTATTACGGTTCGGGTGGACAGCCGATCAAATTGGAAAAAAGCATAGATTGTATGATTTGTGTAATTTGGATTCGAACGTGGGTGTGAATGAATTTATTCAATTATTAGCGCATAAAGCGCACGGATATGCCGTGTGTTTAGATGAAAAATCTAGATCGAATTGTAGAGATCGAAATGACAGACGTTTACATACGATATTCAGAGACGACGATTCGACTGAGTGTGGGCGCGAGTTATGTAGTACTTTGACATTACCTGAGATAGATGTGCGTATTGGGAATATTGTTGTAAGGAGTTTGATTGATTCGGGGAGCGAAATCAGTGTAATAAGTCGGAGAGTGTATGAAGAAGTGTGCAGACAATTGGGAAAACCGACGGTAATACCGATTCCAAGTTTGAGAATCACAGGTGCATTTGGAGTCAGTAAGGAAAAGGTTGATAAATTAGTAACGTTACCATTAACAATAGGTGAATGCGTTATCGATACTCCAATGCTAGTATTAACAAGGGTGCCTAAAGATTTAATTTTAGGGTTTGATTTTATACAACAGACGCGAGCCAGTTTAACGTGTGAGGGTAATAAGAGGCTAATTATACGAAGCGCCGGGCGGATGTGTGAAATACCATTAGGTACTGGCCCTAATCAGGATTTTTGCTGTTGTACAATGGAAGTACAGAACCAAGATACCAGTAGAAATATGATAGAGGAATATGTGAATAATTCATCAATACCTGTTGAACACAAAACAAGGTTATTGCCGGTGTTAAATAAACATGCAGAGTTGTTTAGCGATAGGATAGGTCGGACAAATAAATATATACATGAGATAAAAATGAGAGATGAAACGCCTTTCGTAAAACGAAGCTATCCCATACCGTTCGCATATCGCGATAAAGTAACATAACGATTGGAAGAAATGGAATTTATAGGTATTATTAGCAGGCAATCTACGGATTTCAGCAGTCCATTGACTTGCACATTAAAGAAATCAGGAGAGGTCCGTATTTTGCTAGATGCACGACAATTAAACATTGGAATGGTTGGTGAGGTTGAAACCACACCTTTAATGAGTGAGATATTGCAATCCGGGCGCCGAATAAATTACATAGGAGTTATTGATATCAAAGATGCGTATTTTTCTATACCATTATCAGACGAATCTAAACGATACACGGGTTTTGTATATCAAGGCAGAAGTTATGTTTACAACGTTTTACCTCAGGGGTTGAAAACTAGTGTGGGTTCATTTTCGAGGGCGATGGACTTAATTCTAGGGCCAGAGGTTAGGTCATATTGTTTAAATTTTGTTGACGATTTGGCAATTTTAACTGAGGGTGACTTCGAACAGCATTTGTCTCAAGTGGACACGGTTCTGAGTAAATTGAGAGACGCGGGCTTCACATGCAAACTAAAAAAATGCGAGTTCGCACAAAAAAAGGTCAAGTTATTGGGGCACATTTTGTCTACACAAGGTTTGCAGATGGACCCGGACAAAATTGAAACACTTAAATTATATCCGTCACCCAGAACTGTCAGGCAATTTAGGGCGTTTTTGGGGTTCATAAATTACTTTCGGAGGTTTATAAAAAATTTTGGAACGTTAACACAGCCCTTGTACAATTTATTGCGGTCTGGAGTCAAGTTCATCTGGAGTGCGCAGATGCAAAGTGCTTTTGACGAGATAAAAAATCAATTCTTAGAAAGTATAATTTTGAGTCAGCCATTGGCGGGAAAAACATATTATGTTCAATGTGACGCCAGCGCTATAGGAATTGGGGGCTATGTTTATCAATTAGATGAATCGGGCCAGGAACGAATTATAGGGTTCTGTTCGCAGGCATTCAAGGGTGCTCAGACGAGATGGGCTACCAGTGAACAGGAAATGTTTGCAGTTATATACACTTTAAAGCGATTTGAGATATACTTGCGGGGAGAAAAGGTTATTATTAGAACTGATCATAAAAGTTTGAGGTTCATTAAGTCGTGGACTTTATTGGGTGCACGCGTAACGAGGTGGATTATGTTTTTAGAGCAATTCGATTACGACATAGAATTTGTGCGAGGGACTGATAATCAAATTGCCGACACGCTAAGCAGGCAAATAGCGGGACCTGGAGGTATGATTGACAGTACAAATGTTCAGCCGGGGATATTCTGGTTTCAGGCATCGAATACCGCAAGTGTTATTTCGAGTTTACGGGACATTGCGAGATTACAAAGCGAAGATGAGCGGTTAAATCGAATTAGCGGTTGTATCAGACGTAATGTAGTAGATACGGGGACAAGAGGTTTTGAAAATTATAAGCTAGTAGGTGATACGTTATATTTTCACGTGCCGAAGCGGAACGTACAGTTGCTAGTAATTCCGAAATCACTACAGGAGGAACTTATTTTACACATACATGAAGAAATAGGTCACTACGGCAGATATAAAATATTAGCACTGATGAAGGACAGATATTATTTTCTTCATATGAGTAGGGTGATTAGCGCGGTGATAAGAAGTTGTGACATATGTCAAAAGGTCAAGCCAAGTACTAACAATACCGTTGGTCCTTGTACACCGGTGTTGGCGGAAAGGTTGGGTGAGAAAGTTTTTTCAGACCTTTATGGGCCATTGCCCGTAGGTAAATTCGGATATCAATATATATATGTGATTCAAGACGTGTACAGTAAAGTAATAAAATTATATCCAATGCGAAAAGCGACAGGTAGGAGCGTGCTCGCTTGTACAAAGAGATTTCATAGGGAAGTACCTATCGAAACTATAATTACGGACTCAGGACCACAGTTCATATCGAAAGTTTGGGAATTTGGACTCAAACAGCTGGGGATTCGGGTCACTCATACGTCGGTGTATTGTCCAAATTCTAATAGCGTAGAAAGAGTGAATCGCGAGCTAGGTCGGCTGATTAGAACTTATTGCGGCGGAAGTAATCGTAGTTGGGTAGACGTGTTACCGGACATTCAGAATTGCTATAATAACATCGAACACACAAGCACAGGCTTTGCGCCCAATGAGTTAGCGTTTGGTAAGCGGGAACCGTTAACTATTGACAAGGAATTAGGCGATGAATGGTTATTAGGCCATAGTGTGCGGGATACGGAACAGGTGCGAAATGTAGCGATAGAAAACTCTAAAAGTTCTAGTGAACGACGTAAGCGACAGGCGGACAAACGGCGTAAGTTAGAGGTCTATCGTATAGGTGATTATGTGAAACTTAAGACTTTTGTGCGTTCAAATAAAGAACATAAAATCATGCGGAAATTTTCGTTGTTGTATAAAGGGCCTTATGTTATTTCGGCAGTGGTATATCCTAACTGTTATACGTTAGTAGATCCGGGTTCAAATGAGATATTGGGCAACTTCAATACTATAAATATAGCCAGGTATTATGTGAGGACGAATAAGGGCGTAGATAAATAAGATAGTGTATAAAAGTTATATAATTAAGCTGTAAGCTGTAAATTTGAGTAACTACTTTGTAGATTTAAGGATCTTGCATGGTTTGGAAACAAAAAAAAAAAAAAAAACAATTTGTATATATAGTAATACGAATTAGGATAAATTGCGGGTAAGCGAGGTTGTATAGTTAGATAGATAAATAAGATAAGACAGGAGAGAACTCAATCGAGTTGTGTAAATATTATATACATAATTGACAGATTCATCGGTCTGTGTACATGATTTGAGATGTCCGTACATATAGATTAGATATGGACAAAGCATGGGTAGCATAGTGGTAATGAGATCCTTGCGCCATGTTAACTGAGATAAACAGTGTCTCAAGGTCTGGGAGGGGGCTGTAATGGTACACGAGGTTCGGTACATTTGATACTTCATTCTGCGTGATAGAGGGCTAGCCCAACGCCGCGCTGTTTTGAATACGAGAATCGGTTCAGATAACGTTTGGGGGTTTTGCGTTGCTTACTGGCAAAGTTCGCAAAAAAAAGACGCGTGGGTTCATTCGTGGAATTTCAGTTCAGGTCAAGTTTTTTTTGTCGCATTCCTGCGAGATGTGTAGAGATCAGAGCCGATTTGGCTGCGCGTTGAATAAAATTATGAATAACTAAATAATGAAAGGTTATTATGGAACGGAGAAAGCTATTATGTTGATTGCAAATACACAATTGCGATTGAGGTATGATATGGAGAGTCTGACACCTCTATTCTGAATATCATACTAGTGGTCTTTTGCTACGCGCAGCTAGCGGTCGGGTAATGCTTAATTAATCGCAACAAGCTTTTATTGGTCAGCGATCAACAGATTCTGTGTATCGGCAGTACCAAATAATTTGAGTGATCACCTACGGTTGATCATAGTGAATATGCGTACACACAATTTGTAGAACGGCGGATCTGCATGGCATGGTAGAAAATAGACCCTGTGTAGTTGGTGATAAGAAGCTTCGCTTGGGCAGAGCGTTTTCGCAAAGGACGCATGTGGGGCGTATAAATACAATTGTGGGGGAAGGGAGAGCATTCAGTCTCAGCGTCTAGCTACTGTGACAGTCGTCTTCACGAGTTCTAAACAGTTTTTGTCTGCCGTGTTACGCGTCAGAACTATACGAATTTGTGATTGCGAAGTTTCAGTGGGTTTTCGTGAGTGTCTGAAGCGCCGAGATATACCTCGGTTCCTACCTTTATATCAACCTACCCCTAATTCCAAAACTATCCTTGGGTCGTTAGGAAAGAACTTTTAAGTCAATTTATCTGAGTCTGAGTCTGGGCTTGGAGCGACCCTAAATTCCTTTTTCCTTCACCATAGGGTTCCTGGATTGGCTCTTAGGATATTCGCGGGCTAATCTTCTCCTCATTCCTTCGACTAGCGAGCTTTGAAATTCCCACACACACAGTCGTTAAACATTCAAGCACATTCAAATCAAACTCAACCATTTTCGAGTGGTGTCGATAATGGACGTGGTATAACACTAGGTTTTAAGACTAGGCTAGACAGGAGTTTAGTTGCGGCTAAACCTAGGTTGGCAGGGCATAGGGAGACTGTTTGATCGATGAGGTTCCGCGGATGGAAATAACAAATTCAGAACAAAGTTAAACCGGTGTCAACACAGATAACATATCCTGTTGATATTTTGACATTTGAGTGTTGTCGGGGACGCGCGAAGAGATCAATTTACAGTCTAAAGTTCATTGTTTAGGTCCGGGTAGGTGTTTTGCATTGCCTTGGGTCAGATTGGATTCAAGTTGCATTTTTAAATTAAATGTAAATTTCGCTGGATGTCTAATGTGTAAGTTGAGTCGGTATATATGATTTGGCTCAGCCCAGGACGTGCTGCGGCTAGTGGAATTCATAGTTCGGTATTTATCGAACTATGCACTTCGCTATGGTGTGGGTTAGATATCCTAAAACAATAATGCTTGCGTTTCGATAACATCCAGCTCAAATTGCGCAGAGTTGAAGGTTTCAAAACGTTACGGACCTTTTGAGGTAACCGCTAGTTCAGAACCCATTTCGGAACTCAAATCGCAATTGTGTAAACCGGTCTTTTCGGATCGTTATTGCCGTGAACCAAATATATAATTGGAACCACCACAAGCCGCTACTAGCGAGCACATGAAATATCATTGAGTACTCACGTCGTAAAACTACGACGGATATCTATACTATAACTGTGATCGATCACTAAAACTAAAACTAAAACTAAAACAAAAGATGTTCCAATGCGCTCATATATACAAAAACCAGATGGTGCCATCACATAAAATATAACAACGATCGTTTTGGCGCAATACACCGCTGACTGATGCGAATTACCGGCTCGCGGACATATATGCTTTCTCTGTCTAACTAGAAACTGTAACTTCTGAACCAAACTTCGTTCGACTATTGTACGCCTAACGGATTTCTCGACGAACGAGAAATTCAGACTTATCATTCTTACTTACAAAACTTACAGCCGAATCGGGTCCTCTCATTTTGGGATAGATAGAATAGACGATCATAGCTACTGATAGCGGCGGCTCTGACCTTAGCCTGGTGCCGGTACAAGTGACACTCTAGGCCCTAATCTATAAATTGCACGAACAGCCCGTTTCTGCAGAATAAATATACTATTAGCATTCGCAGCGTGACCCCACAATAAAATACCATAGGTCATTAGACTATGAAAGTAACTAAAGTAGACTAGTCTAGCGGTGTCTACGTCGGTAAGAGCTCTAATTTTTTTAACTGCGAACGCTGCCGAACTCAGTCTGTTCGACAATTTATTTATATGAGGATCCCATTGTAGTTTGGCGTCTAAAGTAATGCCCAAAAAGACAGTCGACTGCACAAGGTCCAATCTCTGTCCTTTTAATTGCGAATTTTAATTACGATTGCTATATGAATATTACACAACCTATAGTTTCGGACTTTTTGTGGTGGCGCACATCTATAGTAAGCGGCGTTTGCAAAATTAAAGATGATACTTACAATCTGGAAATTTTCTCGGATGCTTCGACAACGGGGTGGGGGGCAGCGTGCGGGAGCGAGACAGCAAGCGGGTTATGGAGTGAAGGTGAAAGGTTATGTCATATAAATTACCTAGAGATTTTGGCGGCGTTCCTTGGTTTAAAAACATTCGCGAGCGACCTCACAGACCGTCAAATTCTATTACGGAAAGATAACACCACGGCTATCTCGTATATAAACCGGATGGGAGGCATACAATTTCCACATTTAAAAAATTTCACTAGGAAGATATGGCAATAGTGCGAAGTGCGTCGTCTTCATGCATATGCTTGTTATATATCTTCAAAAGATAATGCTGTAGCGGATGCTGAATCAAGGCGCACCCATCCCGACGTGGAATGGGAACTAGCTGACTCAGCATACCAGCATATAAAACAAAGTTTGGGCACTCCAGTCATTGATTTATTTGCAAGTAGGATAAATAAAAAGTGCGATGTTTACGTTTCTTGGCACAGGGACCCCAATGCGTTTGCAACAAACGCTTTCACCTTGTCTTGGAGTAGTTCTTTCTTTTATGCCTTTCCTCCGGTCACTACGATCCTAAAATCATTGCGCAAAATCATAAATGACAGAGCTACAGGCATAATGGTTGTACCTAAATGGCCAACTCAGGCATGATATCCAGTTTTTAAAAGCCTTTTAGTATCAGAAATTTTGGAATTTAAATCAAGCAAGGACTTAATTTTATTAAAGCCTAATAAACCCTACAGCAGCAGCCGGGACATACACACGAAGATTACCCTGGTGGCGGGTATCTTATCCGGCAGACCATGCTGAAGAATGGAGTCCCTCCGGAGACTGTTGAGATAAGCATACATTCTCTCTCCCAAAATTCATTCAAACAATACGATTCATGCATTAAGAAATGGTTCCATTACTGCCGAGATAAAAACATAGATTTGTTTAAACCATACATTTCAGATATTCTTGCCTTTTTCACTTATATTTACAAACAGAATCTACAATACAGCACGTTAAATTGCCACCGATCTGCCTTACAACATATCGTAGGAGATCCTGCTTGTAATGATTATAGGATCAATTTTTTTTTTCAAGCCGTGTACCGTTTACGTCCACCTGCCCCAAAGTATAACATGACATGGGACACAAATATTATTTTAAATTACTTATCGGAGCAGTACCCTAACGAAAACATTAATTTAGAAAAGTTAACTAAGAAACTGATTACTCTGTTAGCATTAGTAACAGCCCATAGGGCACAAACATTATGTGAGATTAAATTATCTAATATTCAAATTCAAAGTGACAAAATCATCATAAAAATAACAGATTTAATAAAAACATCTCGACCTGGTCGTTTCCAACCATTGCTACTTGTACCGTACTTTAACGAAAAACCATCTATCTGTCCTGCCAAGACACTACAATGTTATATTAGAGTGATTAATTCCCTGCGTAAGAAGGTAGATAGCTTATTTATAAGTGTTCGCAAACCACATGGACAGGTGACTTCTTCGACCTTAAGTCGGTGGGTGAAGGACACACTCAGGAGCAGCGGTGTGGATGTGTCGGTGTAGTAGACACAGCACGCGACACGCTGCCACATCTGCCGCAAGCCGCCTGGGCGTCTCTCTCGATACCATAAGAAATACCGCAGGCTGGACTAGTCACTCAAACGCCTTCGCCGTGTTTTACAATAGAACTACAACATTTTACAACAACAACATTTTAACATGTACATTGTACAACATTTTAACGCTGATTTAGCAACATCTTTACTTACCGATAATAATAATTGTTGAACCACACTGTTTACTCATATGATCTCAACGATATCATGATCAAGAATTGTTGTTAATTATATAATTGATATATTATTTTTATTTTTTGAAAATTGATTTCATTGTTGTTTTCTAAAGTGGAAGTAATGTTATTGGTAAATAATATACTGATTCACTTTAATTATTACATTATTATTTCATGACCTCAATTAATAATAGGGATTAACTTACCTTACTTTTCAAGACTGAATATTTTATTGCTATCTCTCAATGTCTACATGTGTTACTCTTGCTTATATCGAGGACGAAGCTGAGTATAATTAATGATCAAACGAACTGACCTGTACGTGAAGTTCTATCATAATTATTCGAAGAGCTTCGTCCGAAGATATTAGCAAACCCACCCAGCCCTGATGTTACTTTTATGTTAAGTAACCAGCTACCCAGTCCTAAAATATTCAGGTCTTGCCTACAGAAACTCTAAACTAAATGAAGCGCGGTAAATCGAGCACCTAGCACAGACTGTCGGGTTTGACAGTCAAAAAGGTGTCTTTTTTTCAGGTTTGGATTTATTTTCTCTAAAATATAGTGTGAGACTGGCTACACCCTACGCGATACTACATGTGTTACTCTTGCTAATATCTTCGGACGAAGCTTTCGTATAATTATGATAGAACTTCACGTACAGGTAAGTTCGTTTAATCATTAATTAATACTGTTGGTTTTCTTTACT
Source organism: Argyresthia goedartella (assembly GCA_949825045.1). Taxonomy (NCBI): domain Eukaryota; kingdom Metazoa; phylum Arthropoda; class Insecta; order Lepidoptera; family Argyresthiidae; genus Argyresthia; species Argyresthia goedartella. The sequence continues at coordinate 6,812,964 of OX463831.1, read as the reverse complement.
AGCTTGTTAATCATGAAGTCACCAACGTCATAAACGTAATTTTATTATTTTTGCTCGATGTACCACTTATTCCTGTCCTGAGCTACCCGCACTCAGTCTGGCATGAACTTGTACAGGACATCCCGCCAACGACGTATCAGCCTTGCTGGTGTCCGTCACTTGGCACCCAATCGTTGGCAAGTTTCACCAACTTCTGGGGTTGCATGCGGTTAAGGCGTCCAGCCCAGTCCCATTTAAGGCTAGCGGTCTTTGCGCTCACGTCAGCAATGCCAGTAAAGGAGCGCAGCGTAGTGTTTCTAACGTGATCCGTCAGTTTAACACCAGTTATGCTTCGTTCTTTGACAAACCTTGTGTCTGGACTTTTGGTTCTCCGTCAGCGACCAAGTTTGAGCAACATAGGTTAGGATAGGCAGGATACACCCGTCGATGAGTTTGCGCTTCAGTGATAATGGATAGTTTTTCTTCATCAGCTCCCTTCCAGGCGTTATATATGTGTCTATCGATTTCCTTGTCCTGCCTGTTTTTGAAGGATTATAACTGGTCCAAGTAGATGTATTCATGGTTATATTGTTTATATTCCTGTTCATATTTTTTTTATGAGCCTTAGCCGTGGAGGGGCTCAGGGGACCACGCACTGCTGCGCACCGAGTGAGACGGAGTGGCCGAGGCTGGTCGGCTTGCTAACCGGAGCAAAGACCGAGCGGAATGGTTTAGAAGTGAACGATGTGCCTCTATTGGAGATGAGTAATTTTGGGAAATATCTATACGTTTGGCGTGTGAAAATAGGTTTTCATCGCCTTTATGGTGTAATAATAATAATAATAATACCTTGGACACTATTTACACACATTAATCTAGCCCCAAACTAGGATTCCCTGTATCTTAGTACTAGACAAACGATACACGTACTTATATAGACAAATATTATACTTAGATAGATAAACAAACATGACTAGGGTACAAACATCCGTTGTCATCAAACAAATATTAGCCCCCACCGGGACTCGAACCCGGGACCTTTGGCTTCCTAGGCAGGGTCACTGCCGATTTGGCCATTCGGGTCGTCAAATCAACCTCAACCCTACCTTTCGTGCTGTTGGTCAAGAGCTGCGTTTTTGTCCGATTCATCGTCAGTCCGACCTCAACGCTTGCCGTGCTAAGATGTTGTAGCATAATTTGCAGTTCTGCTGCCGTTGACGCGAACAGGAGAATGTCGAGGCGAAGGTTTGTGAGCCTTCTGCCACTGATTAAAATGCCCTTGTCCTGATATGGGACTGCTAGCTATTTAAATACCTACTCGAGAGTGCTGGTAAACAATTTTGGTGATAAAAGTCGCCCTGATTCACAATTTTAATTAAGTATTTTAAAATTATGAAAAAAGTTGAGATCCTCGCTAGAAGCCCTCATTTCACATATCACACTAAACAGTTTGATGAACTTTAATTTTACTTTTCTGATTTGTTCCCCAACTGTGCCCTCCTATATAAACGATTAATTTCTCATTATTTTTCTTGTAATATTTAAATTTAAACTTTTTCAAAAATAAAATAAAAATACTAGATGTTAGTTTTTACCTAAATATTTCAGTAAAAGTATAGAAAAATGTATGGTTAACATAGAGAGAGGCAATTAATGAAAACTAGTTTTTTTTTTTTTGGTGTCACGGAACCGGGAGTCCGACTGGCAATTGGCCGGTATTTTAATATTAAATTTGTATTTGTCTAAAAGTAAGAAGTAGGTGAAATTTATTTTTAATATATATCTTGTCATTTGAATTAATTGTGTTCAATAAATAAATTATCAATTAAGAGAAATACCAAGTCCGTCGATGTCGGGATGCCATGCTTTAAGAGGGGTTTAATTGTGTATCTGTAAACCCCGTATGGGACACATCGTTACGCTATTCAATAAATCAACAATATTTTTTTACAGGATAATAACCATACCGATAAATAGGTACCTTAAAACTAAATATGTATCCGTTATCACAAACGAACATGACTTCGGACATTAGCCGAGGCTCGAAATTAATCTTAACACTAGCCGGCTAAACTTAGGTTTAGTTTCACACCTAGCTTTAGCCGTAACATATATATATAGAGACGTATCTTTCTACAAAACAATGAATAACTTTTCGAGTCTTGATTGTGTGCTGTACGCTAGTTCTGATTGCCAGGGGTGCAAGCTAAACAAAAAAGAAAACACCCATGTTTTTAACTTTTAACTCCTTTAAGGGTATCGTTACAAACTTTTGATATCCAATTTCGACTTAAGTTTTCTTGTTACTAAGCCGCTAGCTTTAGTATGGGGCCATTGACAAAGCGTTGAGAGGTAGTTAGCAAGAGGCTGCTATTAGGTACTTCAATACTCGTACAGATGTAGTGAATAATCCTTTCCTATCGGCAAAAGTCGGAACAACGATAACACCCGAATGGTGCCGATGTGTTATGAATTACTGTATTATTAAATTACGTGTAGGTATCACATAAATCGCATACTTTATTTATCAATGTCAAATGTCAAGAAGTAGTAAGACAAAAACGAACATTTCCGAGAAAATACGAAAGGAAAGGATTATTCACTACATCTGTACTTTACAATGGTTATCAGAAAAATGTTGTCTGTACATTTACAGTAAAAGGGTTATACGGGATGTCATTTTAATAGTAGTTTATGTGACCGCTACATAATGGAGGGCATTTATAGTCGAAAGTGAGTTTCATAATAATATCACTCGAGAGTTTTAATGCCTAATTATGTACAGTTACATACACTAGTTTATCTACACACATATCATAAGCTCTCTTTGATGTGTTCAGGAACCGCATATTTGATCGGTATTGTGGCTCTGCAGTTGTTGAGCTTGTTCAGTAGTACCAACTTCGCAGACAAACTAGGGGTGGCACGCAGGTGGGCGTCTGCGTTCGAAATTTGAATTTCACAATATGTAGAAAAATTACACATTATGGTCATAATGTGTAATTTTTCACATAAGAAATGATTTTTTACCAAGTAGTTTAATATTATGCTGATCGTAATGTGCGGTTTTTGTACACAGTAAAGAGGGTTTATGATACGTGTGTAGATAAACACTTTTATCTACGAAACCGATGTATTAACCCCTCAGTTACCACCGGCGTTAGCTAACGCACTTTTCCGTTATAGGTTTTAAATTTTATTACCATGGCATAGTTCAAAGTCGCGATCCGTCAGACTCAGCTCTCTTCACCCAGTTCCTAATTCCAAATGTCTTTATTACTGTAGATATTTACATATACTTAGCAATCGTCATTTTTTGCCACTTCTCTACGATGGACCACTGTGGGAGAAGAAAGGACGTAGAAACTCCCACAGATTGATTTTTAGATTTCTTTTAAAAATAGGTTGTGCTTAACTATTACAAATATGAAAAATTTAATTGTTATGATTAATAAGCAGGAATAAATAATTTCAAAACTATTAACAGCAAGGTCTGTGTTGAGCCAGATTAACCCCATACAGACCTGTCATTTAAGTAATCTTGAACATTGTAATATTCCTTTTTCGACAAAGTCGCTTTAACATGCTTTTTAAATGGCAATTTCAAAATCTCCAGAGGTATCCTATTGTAATAGAGAATGCACTGACCCTTGAAAGAATTGCTAACCTTCGCGAGTCTAAAACGGGGCGCACATAGTCTGTGATTATTTCTTAGGTTAACATTACAGCAATCGCTAAGTTTGGAAAATGTTGTAAGGTTCATGCGTACATACATTATATTTTCGAAAATGTTAGCGAAGGTTAGCAATTCTTTCAAGGGTAATGGGTATACCCACAATCGCACGGATAGCGCGTTTCAGCATGATGAATACCCTATGCCAGTCCGCCGCTCGGTCTCGGGACTCTAGTGTTGTGTAGTGCTCATCCTGCGTACCCATCTCTATGTAAACTAGTTAGGTAACCCTCTTCCAATGGTAATCTTAGGTAGGTAACCCTCTTCTAATAGTAATCTTGGAGTGAAAATATGTTGAGACAGACTACTGTGTTTCCCTTGCTCATTATCCCAGCTAGTACGTAACAGGGTGAGCCTCAGACCAATATCTGTACTTCCAGCACTAAGGGAAATCATTGAAAAGATTATACTCAATAAATTGCTCACACTCTTCAACCATACAAAACAATCGACTAGCATTGCAGGCATTACCCTTATTTCGTACATTTTCTCTGCATGGGAGGCCGCACAGGATGCTATCGGCGTTTTATGCGATCTGTCGAAGGCATTTATTTATGTTGATCATGATACGCTTCTTATGAAATTAATCATTATGGAGTTAGAAATAGAAATAAATAATTGTAATTATTACTAAAATCTTATGTAAGCAGTAAAATTCGAACAACAGAAATAACCACTGATAGCAAATTGCAGTAGGGGTGGATAAATATGCTGCTTGATTAAGTACTGTAGCTTACGCTGTAAAGAACATCAGACAAAACTCAGATTGCACCTCAGTAAGACTCGTCTATTGTAGTCACTTTCATAGTGTCATGCCCAATGGTATTTTAGTGTGGGGGAAAGCAGCGAATAATTAAACTTTTTTATATCACAGAAAATGATCGATTCGAGCAATTAATAATATATATTAACTGTAGCAAGTCACTTTATTTTCGAAAATATAATGTATGTGCGCAAGAACCTTTCAACATTTTCTAAAATAGTATAGTGATAGATAGTTTTATTGTTAACTTAAGAAATAATCACAGACTAGTTGCAACCTGCTTAAGACTCTCCTAAGTTGGCAATTCTTTCAAGAGTCAATGCATTCTCTACAACAGGATACCTCTAGGGTTTTGAAATTGAGTAATTTGAATATGAGCAATTTAAAAACTATATATTAAAAATTAAATTGATAGGTTTCTGCCGAACTAGGTGGGGGCGGCACTGTACAGAAAAGAGTGGTACCAAATAGTTCACTATTTAATATTTGCCCAGCAGTGGGACATAACCGAGGCTACGTATTTTTATTTTATTTTATTAAAAGCCACTTTATAAAATTACTATAGTACTTTATGTGACTGCTACATAATGGAGGGCATTAATACTCGAGAGTGGGTTTCTGAAACGAGCCGAAGGCGAGAATAATTATATCCGACCCCATTAATCCGCTACCGCTCTTACCCGCTCCGTCCCTGGCAATCGTTTTGTACACGATCTCTGCGATACAGGTCCGCCTAGTGCAGAGTTAACGGCAACACGGGAGTGATGATTAATATATAAAGGCAAAAGTACCCTCAACAACCAATGTTAATGTAAACTTGTTTTCGTAATAATTTTGTACATGTTAAGTAATTAGTTTAGTCACTTGTAATTCACTTTTTGATAATAAACTTATTTGTATTTGTATTTGTATACAAGATACGTGTTAGGATATTCCTGCCCGTGTCTGAATATTATTTTTCTCTCCTTATGTTATCTTGTGCGATGGTTACGAAACCCTGCGTTTCCGAGTCTGACCCCCATTTGACCGTTTTTGGGCTTCCGTATCCAAAGGGTGCTAAACGGGACCCTATTACTATCCGTCTCCGCTATCCGTCTGTACGTCTGTCCGTCCGTCACCGGGTTCTACCGGTTCAACCGAAATAGTTAGAGATCTGAAATTTTCACAGATACCCTCTGTGAACATTTATATTTTCGCTATAACAACAAACAACGAAAAATAACGGTTTTTAAGAAATAAAAGAAGTACCTTTTCAACAGATTATCGGTGGGGCCATTTTCTTAGCTATTTTGTTTTATTTGTTTATCGGTGAAAACTAGACTCTCCCAATCTTATCGGAAAAGGTTTTTACTTGCAGATATTGAGTTTTGTGCTTAGTTATTTGTTATCATACGATTAATATTTGCTAATTCGAATTAGGATAAATCTTATTAAGTTTTTATTGTATTTGATTTTATTTCTGTAAATAAGTTTTATCATTTTCTATCCACTTCCGGTTTCAATGAGCAAAGAGTATCATTAACCTGAGCAGGTACTTACATAGTTCTTCTTTACTGAAATACTACATACAAAAAACTCTTTTTCAATGTTTCAATGTACGGCCTTGAATGTAGTCGTATTTTTTATTTTATTAAATTTAATATTTTATTATTAAATATCAAAAAGGTATACTCGTATAAAAGACTGTCGTTTTACGTTTTTCCGTGTACTCAACCAAATGGTATTCAACCCTTCGTTTGCGGGTCCGACGTCCTTCTCGCACTTGACCGGTTTTATTTTACTTTGGATAGCTTATCGACAGTCGCTAGTTTAGTGGCCCCACACGAGCCTGAAGCGAAATCTCGCCTCGCTGCTTTTCACTCGCGTCTCATCAAGAGATTTACATTTTTATGAGACGTCTGTATCTTTCCTTCACAACCGAAATTCTAATACGCTTATCAGCGAATGGAGGACTCTGATTGTTGTTTCTTGCTACCTATTCGGTTTACAAAAGTATTAGAACTAGCACAAATAAACCAACAACAGTAGGAAAAGTTATTAGCTGCGCAGGTTTGCATACTTACAGATATTCATAATTCTTTATTGATTTCATAATTCTTTATTGCACACACACATATTAAATTTAAAAGGTTACATTAGGAGAAATCATATGTACAAAGGCGAGCTTATCCCTAAAAAGAGATTTTTTCCAGCAAACCAAGGCATGAAAGGGAAATGTATCATGAAAGGGTAGGCAGTGTACAATATCTAATATCTAATCTATACTAAAATACATATATATATGTAATATAAAATACGGAAAATAAAATACTTACGTACCAGACTAATAAATACAATACATACATATACCTGCAAATATAGTTTATATATTATAATGATATACATACTATATATAACTCTCACGAAAGAGAAAGGAAGTGCTCTTTTACCCGGTTTTTGAAAGATACAAGAGTGGGACAGTCTCTTATAGTGCTAGGTGGTGCGTTCCACAGTCGAACCGCCTGCAGCCTGAATGAGTGCTCATATGCCGAGGTGCTATGCCTTGGAGCGGCTAAGAGTGAGACCGTGTGAGATCTCCGATGCCGATCTTCTGAAAAGAGATACTCAAAGCGGCCTCGAAGGTAGCTGGGGTAGCGCGGATTTTTTTATACATTCGTTTTTGTTGTTCTTGATTTTTTTATGAATTGTACTTACAAGTTATAAAGAAGGAATCAATTAAATGATACCCTAGAAGGGAGACTTTTAATTTGGTTTCAAATTTATTATAACTGCCGACCCGAATGGCCGCGTCGGCAGTGACCCTGCCTACGACGCCAAGGGTCCCGGGTTCGAGTCCCGGTGGGGCCAAATATTTTGATAAGAACGGATGTTTGTACCCTAGTCATGGTTGTTTATATATCTAAGTATAATATTTATCTATATAAGTATGTCTATCTTTGTCTAGTAACCAAGATACAGGGAATCCTACTTTGGGGCTAGATCAATGTGTGTAAATAGTGTCCAAGGTATTATTATTATTTGTAAATTTGTGCCCAAAAATATCCCTGACCTCTGCTTATTTTTAATAATTACCCTAGTTTATCTAGTTAATTGAAAGGCTAATGAAAACCTGTCAAGGTCAAGGGCGGAGAGAGCGCTGGCGCTCCTGAAACAGCATATCTTTGGCATATCTAAGAGCCAGTTCACATGGTGGACCACTGCGAGAAGTCGGGCCTCCAGCTCATCGTTGGGGCCGACTCGAACGCGCATCATCCACTGTGGGGCATGCCGGATATGAAAGGCAGAGGTAAGACACTTGTTGAATACCTATTTACTACAAACCTTAATGTGCTTAACATAGTTTCTGAACCAACTTTTGTTACCAAGCGGAGTAGAACTATCGTTGATATTACCCTGGCAACGGCAGACATATCCGACGACGTTGGGGGCTGGCATGTGTCCAACGAGGCGTCATGCTCTGATCATCGATGGATACGCTTCGAGATCAACGCAGCGTTCTCCCCAACTGTCCCTAAGAGAAACCCACGCAAGACTGACAGAACCAGGTACAGAGCTATCCTAGGTGAAATACTTGCTTGGGCTGAGACTCTACCAGATCCGGAGGGACCCGAACAAATCGAACAACAGGTAACAGATTTTACTAATACATCAATAGACTGCTACCATTCAACTTGCCCGCTTAGCACGCCAGCGCCTACCAACATCAAGGGGCAGCCTTGGTGGGGTCCTGATCTAGATAGGATGCGTGTTAAGATCAGAAGACTGCTAAACAGGGCGATGAATACCAGTGCTGATGAGGATTGGGACAACTACAAAGATGCCAAATCGAAGTACAAAAAACGACTACGGTTCAAAAGCAGCAACTCATGGAGGAAATTCTGCAGCGACATTGAAACCGTTGATCAAGCAAATCGGGTAAGGCAGATACTAGCTCAACAAGGCACCTCCAGGCTAGGGTCACTTAAAAAACCCGATGGAACATATACCTCTTCCACCACAGAAACACACAGTCTCTTGTTGGAAACTCACTTCCCCGGAAGTAGAATTATTCAAGAGATTGTGTGGCCGGAAGAGGTTCACCATGAAGCTGTCGACCACTTTAAATCAGCAGGACCAGATGGAATCTTCCCAGCACTTCTACAGTGGGGTGGGGTACCCGTCATCAATATAATGGTCCGAATCATGAAAGCATGTCTTAGATTCGGATACGTTCCCAAAAGGTGGAGAGAAGTAAACGTAGTTTTCATACCGAAGCCAGGAAGGAGTGACTACACTAACGCTAAATCTTTCAGGCCGATTAGCCTCACCTCGTTCTTGCTTAAAGCACATATTGCAAGCTATCGCCGTGCCACTGCTGTTCTTACTAAATAGATCATTTACGGAGGGAATCTTCCCACAAAAACTAAAAAAGGCCCACGTAAGACCGATTCACAAAAAGGATGCTAAATTAGATGTCAACAACTACCGACCTATATCTTTGTTACCGACCTTATCAAAGGTGTTTGAAAAGGCCATGGCAAACAGACTCCGATCCTTTCTCACACTAAAAAAAATCTTGGCTAAAGAGCAATTCGGGTTTCAACATGGAGTATCCACAGCTGACGCTATATTTGACATGACGGATTTCGTTGCGGAGGCTCTAAACAGTAAAAAAAATGTAATGACGGTTCTCCTCGATCTTTCGAAAGCATTCGATTATGTCAATCATGGTATCCTATTATCCATTATGGATAGATATGGGATCAGGGGGGTTGTGGGTAAATGGTTTGCATCATACCTTAAAGAAAGAGAACAGAGTGTCCTCCTTCCAATCTTGAACCAATCAAGGACTCTTATAAATAATGAATCTAAAACTACAACAATACTTAAGGGCGTCCCACAAGGTAGCATACTGGGGCCCATTCTCTTCCTTCTGTACGTCAATCATCTTCCAAACCTGATAGACGATAAGGTAATAATGTTCGCAGATGACGTCTCTGTCTTTTTCAAATTTCAGCGAGGAGAAGGGACTAACTTAGCAGATCGTATAACGCAATCAATAAATATTGTTATAAACTGGTTTAAAAAACTTGACCTAAATACCAATCTTAATAAAACGAATGTCTTGTACTTTAGAAATTACAACACCCCGGATGTTGCTCTAGAAATTAATTTCGATGGTAAAAATTGCTGTACAGTATCAAATGCTAAATTCTTGGGGATCTATTGTAACGAAAATATGAACTGGAAGAAACATGTAGAGTGTCTGGAAAGTAAGCTAAGCAGCTTCTGTTATGCCTTGAGATGCCTAGCAGCTATTTCAACTTCAAGAGCCACTATGCAAGCTTACTACGCCTTTTTTCAGTCTAGGGTGCTCTATGGTTTAGCAATATGGGGGAACTGCGTAGAAATTAAAAATATATTCATCCTACAAAAAAGGTGTTTGCGGATCATCGACGGACTCAAGTCAAGCAGGGAATCGTGTAGGGAATCCTTTGTCAAACTGAATATTCCTACTATTACTGCCCTGTACATACTTGAGCTTTGCAAATTGGTGAGGCGTCACCCGTCAAAGTTTCCTCTAAGACCTATGGGAGTCAGCGTTCGGTTAAATGAAAGGTACCAATACAATCTAGAGCAGCCAACCTGCCGGACTGTCGCGTACTCGCGGTGCGCGAGGATGGTAGCCATAAAAGTGTATAATAGGCTTCCTGACGAAATAAAATCACTTCCTACACCTAGTCTTATTAATAAACTCAGACAGATACTTATAAAAATTTGCCCCTATGACCTAAATGAATTCTTTAAACATAAATTTTAATATTATTTATCTGTATTGTTATAAATTATGATCCAATGTTGTATTATTATTAATTGTTAATTTATGGACATGTACCAATGACATTTAGTAAAACTAACTTATTTATGGATGTAAATATATCTTAATCATAATATTGCTACGCCCTAAGGGTAAAATTACATTGAAACTACTGTACTTATTTAAGACCTTATGTAACATGTTTTTATTGCAATAAATATATTGAATTGAATTGAATAAAAAGTACAACTATAGAAATTCGGAAATTCGGATCTGGAATCTCGTCTGGCAGCTGATTGTTTTTTTTGAGGCAGACATTGTTTGAGCTTTGTAACGTGAGGTTGTATCTTCTGCATCAATAATTTTTAAGTCACGCCTTTAGTTGCGGCGATGGGCTAGTCCCTTTAGTACTGTAATGGAGCTGAATGTTTAGTTGCTGTAAAGTGCAGTAGTTTATATGAAACTTCCCTACTATCCCCAATCCATGGGTAAGCATTGGTTCGTAGTTAGTCTTTCTTATTTTCGTGTATTTTATACTCTCTATGTATTTCCCTTTTCTATACAGTATCTATTGGACTGCGGCACTCTTAGATCCTAATTATCCTAGGGCCCTCGTTGGAAGTCTCCGTGTGGGGAGCCGTCGCCTGATAGCTGGGCGCTGTAGCGCTTTTGTATTCCTATCATTCACACTGGTCTCTTTCCAGGGTTCCACGCCGAGGAGTAATATCCTTCTGGCGCTAACCGCATAATCACTTGTTGACGTCTGGAGAAGTGGACCAGTCGGATTGAGTCTACCAAGGAGCTGAAATCTACAAATTCCCGGCGAGTCCTTATCCAGCGTTTCAACTATATCACCAATATTTAACTCACGACCCTGTGATAAGAAATGTATCTTGAGCCTGCCAACAATCTCTTTTGGTCAGGTTAGAGTCTCACTGTTTCAATGACGCCCGGATTAAGGGAATATTGGTGATAGAGTTTTATGTCTGGTCAGAGTAGTTAGGCCATAAGAGCGCCGTAGAACGCTAGATTTCTTTCGTAGCTTGTATATTTTGTTGTGTTTATTTTTGTCTGACAGGAGTATATTTGATCGTTTATCTGGGTACCTACCTCATTTCTACATTATTTATGGTCGCAGTCTGACGGCCGTTGTCATATTATAATTGTTGATAAATATTTTCCTCCAAATTCTCAGTACGAAAAATAAATTAATAAATTGTGAAGATTTTAGTAGGGAAACTTTTCGGACTATTAAATAATAAATAAGGTTAGTGTTTAACGGCCGATTTCTCGTACATTTAATCTGTTTTTGACAGTCCTTTATCAATTTCAGCTGTCAAAACGGTAGATCAATGGCTTGATTTTGTACCAGAAACCGGGCGTTAGTCGTGTACTCTGCTTACTTTCATGTAAATTTGTACAGTTTACTAGATAGGTAGTAAACATGACGTTTCCTATAAAATATCTGTCGCTAAATAAGGCTGAATTGGAGTATGAGGTTGAGCTTCGAGGAGGTACACCGGATACTGTTCTGGACCTCAGGAAACAGCGCTTGTACTTGTGCCGAGCGATCTGTGTCTGTCTGAGAGCACCTTCTGTCTGAAGATAGGCTGCGACAGCGTTCTGTCTTATTCAATAGTAGTTAACGATTCCTTTATGGATGTAATAAGTATTTTGACCCTTATATTCTAAAAATTATCTATATCTACAGCTATGTAAAAGTTCTTTATTGTGTAACGTTACTCTGCAATGTCTGTTACTTTAGCTTATGGCCTCTTGAACTATAATTCTCTACTTTTTTACTCTTTGTTGTAGAATAGATATTCTACTCTATTATTATTTTCTGTACCCACTAACGGTGCAGGAAGTCTTGAACACTTGAGGGAGCTGCCCCTCATGGTGTTATTCTGCGTTACGATAGTAGCTAAGCTATCGGGGCGTTTATGTACTAAGGTTCTTATTTTAGTTCAAGGGATCTTGCTTATTTTTCAACTTCTGACAGTTAGTCTGGGTGTGCATTTGGCTATAATAATGGCACCCTGTGTGTAAGGCTGTGTTTACACGATGTTAGTGTGAACTCTTGTATGAACTTAGTATGAATTCTGATGTCTGATTGTTGGTACGAATGAGTGATGTTTGTATGTAGTTGAGCTAGACTGTTAGTTATATATTTCTCTGACATTGTAGATGGCGAGCTTTAGAGAATTTCATCTTAAGTAGTTAATTTGGTAAGTTAGTTTAGTTTAGTTAGTATCTTAGAGGATTTTATCAGGTAAAATCCTACCCAAACAAGACGGGTATGTAACGTACTACCTCCTTGACCATATTGGCTACTGGCGGATTAGCCAGTTAAAAACTAAAACTATAAAAATTCGGAAATTCGGGTCTGGAATCTCGTCTGGCAGCTGATTGTTTTTTTGAGGCAGACATTGTTTGAGCTCTGAAACGTGAGGTTGTATCTTCTGCATCAATAATTTTTAAGTCACGCCTTTAGTTGCGGCGATGGGCTAGTCCCTTTAGTACTGTAATGGAGCTGAATGTTTAGTTGCTGTAAAGTGCAGTAGTTGATACGAAACTTCCCTACTATCCCCAATCCATGGGTAAGCATTGGTTCGTAGTTAGTCTTTCTTATTTTCGTGTATTTTATACTCTCTATGTATTTCCCTTTTCTATACAGTGTCTATTGGACTGCGGCACTCTTAGATCCTAATTACCCTAGGGCCCTCGTCGGAAGTCTCCGTGTGGGGAGCCGTCGCCTGATAGCTGGGCGCTGTAGCGCTTTTGTATTCCTATCATTCACACTGGTCTCTTTCCAGGGTTCCACGCCGAGGAATAATATCCTCCTGGCGCTACCGCATAATCACTTGTTGACGTCTGGAGAAGTGGACCAGTTGGATTGAGTCTACCAAGGAGCTGAAATCTACAAATTCCCGGCGAGTCCCTATCCAGCGTTTCAACTATATCACCAATATTGGACTCACGACCCTGTGATTAATAAATGTATCTTGAGCCTGCCAATAATCTCTTTTGGTCAGGTTAGTCTCACTGTTTCACCCATCTGAAGGGCCAACAGTTTCTGCTTACGTATGGGATTTCTTTGAATTCGCGCCTTCACAGCTTTTATCACTGCTGGAGTCCTAACAGAGCGAGGGCGACCACTTCTTGACCTGTCATCTACACTAGAGTCTTCATTGTAACGTTTTATCGGTACGATAAACGAATCTTTTGGTTATATTCAAATTTTTCAGTAAGTCGAAAATCTGAATTGGCGCGTTACCGCAACGATGCAACGCAATAACTGCGACACGGTCTTCTTTAAGTGTCCACTCCATATTTAAAAATGAGAAAAATTTTAAAAAGTACACATTTTTATTTTCATGAAAAATTCGAAATTCGAATTCAATAAACTTTTTTGTGGCCAGCGTTCTAAATTCAAAAGTTTTTATTATGTGACAGAACTTATGACCTGACTGTGTATAATATGATATTTTATTGAAATAAAACATTTTGATCTAATATTTTCTTATAAACGTTTTCTACGATAAGCGTGACTTCTTAACGTATTTATCTTTTTAGATTTCACAAAATTACATACCTATATACACGTGAGAAACAGTAAATTGGCTTTTTTTAAATTATATAAAAGTAACCCCTGTAATCAAAGTCCTTTAAAATTCTGAAATTAAATAAATAATAATAGAAGTAAAATTATACTTTGTGTTAAAATCCCATAAGGGGTTACCATGAGTATCGACTATAATAAAGATGGGTATCAAAGTAAAGTTTTAAGTATAAAGTTGATAAGTCATAAAAAAATATTGTCGTGGAAAGGACAAGCGACATTTTTTTTTACCACGCCATATTACTTTTTATGCTGAGTCTTCACTGTGAATGAATGAGTCTTCAATGAAAATAATACCACAGTATTATTTTCATTTTTGTAAAGTTTAAATAGGCTGAGTAACTGGCATTTCAATTTTAAAATTAATCAAAGTCACCCCATTTCACGGTACCTTAATTTCTTTGATTCTTGGAGAGTTAATTATAATTAGATGTTAAATTCGTTGGATTTGTGGAGACTGTTAGACATACTGATTATTTTTTCTTATATTAATACATTTCAATAACTTTAGGGTTGCGCACCCGAAGGGTGCCAAACGGGACCCTATAACTAATTTTCACGGATGATGTATTGTTGTTTCTTCTTTAATAAAAAATACTAAAAAACAGAATAAAATATGTATTGAAGGGGGTTCCCATACAAAAAATACGATATTTTTTAGCCCAGTACAATATACGGAAGTATTCACTGTTCTGAAAAATCTTAAGAATAAAAAAAGTTGCGGAGTAGACGAGATTCCACCCATTCTACTTAAAACATGTGCAGAACAATTGGCAAAACCCTTATTAACCAATCATTTAATGAAGGTGTTTTCCCCGAATATAATATTCTTAATAAAATCTAAACATACATTCTCAAAAAAAAATTGCTATTGCAACAAAAAAACTTTGATGCTGGACAGCCGTCAAAGGTGCATAGTTATAATAATAATAAAATTTTGCTACTCTAGCAAAGTAATATAGCTAATCTTGATCCCTGCACATTGTTAATGGTACACCATGAAAAAATATTATATATTCCCCGAAGCTTCTGACTATTATTCCAGGAGTATGACTACATTGAACTATGTTTACTGTACACCATACATCTGTATGGTGCATACATAGAGAACTCCGGCCAAGGTACGTATACCCGTAACAATATATAGGCAGAAGCTTAGGGGAATATTTAATTTTTTTCAGTGTACCATTTACAACGTGACGGGAATTAAATCTACAATGTTACATTGCTTGGGTAGCATAAAGAGGATAGAGGTATTTGAGAATCCTAAAAGAAAATACGAAAATATTTATATCAAAAGTTTGTATTAATCTCTACTTTACTTATTTAAACCTATGACATTCGTGTACAGTTCATACCAAATTTCAAGTTAATATTAATTTTGTGGGGTTCTCTTAGGAGAGCGTGCTTCCTTCTCAAGTCAGGGGGAGGAATCCTGCAGAGCACTGGTAGTCAGTGACATGGGGTGGAGTTCAGGGTACCGGAGATGTATCGCATGGCCTTGTTGAGTTCCACGTCTACCTTGTTGGTGTGGGAGTTGCCCAATCAAACCGGTGCGCAGTATTCTGCCGTCGAGTGCACCAGCGATAAGGAAGGCTTGCGAAGCACGTTTATCCGTAATCGTTTGTATTATATTGTTGCGAGGCTGGAGCTTGCGTGCAGTACCAGATACATGTTTTTAAAAAGTGAGAGAAAGGTCCAGGGTGACGCCAAGGTACTTAGGAGTAAAGTGCTGATTTAGTATGGAAACTCCGAGTACCACTAAGCTCGCGTTTGGCTAGTTGATTGTGTAGATGGAAGCATCTGACCTCTGTTTTGCATGAACTAGGTGTTAGACGCCAAATTTTGAAGTACTTTCTTAATTCTTCTATGTATTCAGTTAGTGTGGGTTACAGATTCCATTAGAATTCAAACGTCAGTTCTTGATCTGAAAAAGAAGAATGTTGTTATTTTATGCTTAAGCTATGAGACTTGTGATAATTTGGCCATATGTTAGGTTAGGTTATTTTAGTGGCTTTAAAAACCAAATGCTGAGTGTTCACCGGGCCAACGAAGGGCAACGAACAGCCAGTGATGCCATCTTGACTACTTTGTAGATCTAGCAACTTTATGGGGTAATTTAGTTAAGTACTAAAATTGTTGGAAGTTTCATACATTTCGCTACTTTTTGAGGACTGAACTATTTGAAATTTTCGACATTTTTCCTAACTAATGGACATGATCGGAGCCGTAATATATCGAACTATGGACAAAGTCACTTACGACCGGGCGCTGATTATGTTAACAAAGACGCAGTTACCCCCGCCCCAAGGCGCCAGTTTTCGCTCAGCGCTCATAACTCGTGAGGCGAGTCATACCTACTGAAATGATTGCAATGAAAGTAAGTAACCCTGAGAAAAAAAAGGATACTTTTATCCTGCAAAAATGAATGGAGTCAACTACCTAACCTAAAATCCTAGCAGAAAGGAAATTCGCCCCGCCAACAGCTGCAGTCAAAGGTCGGAAAACATTTCGAAGATATTTGTTTGAAGTGTGATGGGAAACAAAGCACAGGTTACTGCCAATATCGCAAAGCAACTAAATGAACCTCATAATTTTATTAGGGCACTGTTACTCACCGACCATAGACTGCAGCAGATGCTGCGATTTATTTTCTGTTAAAAAATTCTCCATTGCTATATTTCATATCACTCTTGAGCACAAACACTACTTCTCTGCACGACATCCACGTTGAAACTGGCAGAATAGGAGAAACAGTTTGCGCTCGCGAGAACAAGTATCATACGTCACTTTATAATTTTATCTAAGAATACTTTGTCAAAACATCTACTTCGTATTTTGTTAGTATATGACGTTGCTATATCAACAACACCCTTTAGCCGCAGTAACAACTGTTATTTTGATAGATTAAACTTTGCTGTAACATCACTTCATAACGTTGCCGTGTCAACAACACCATTTAGCCTTAGTAACAACGGCTATTTTGATAGATTAAACTTTGCTAAAATATCACTTCATAACGTTGATAAGTTGACAACGTAACATTGTTATCCCGTTTAAATATTTTTAACATAGTTACCGTATCTACGTGTCTTTAGCTAAAATAGCAAAGAATATTCCTACAAAAAAAAAAAGGTTGCCACAGCCACTATGGGCTTATAGCTGCAGCGACGATGCACTTACGTGCGGTAACAATAAAATTCTAACAAAGCTTTTATTGTCGCTTTGTTAGCCGATTTTTCTCTGAGTGTAAGAAAATCCCCAATATTATCCCAGTAATTATGGCCCTATTGCTCTCTTACCTTCTGCCTCAAAAACTTTTGAAAAAACTATGTGTAACAAATTATACTCCCTTCTGTGACAAATAAGTATCTCTATCTCTTTGATAAGTCCCAAAATGGTTTTCAGAAGAACAGATAGACTGCTTTAGCTGTTTATAAATATAAACAAGAGGCCCTTAAAATGATAAATAATAAAAGATACGCAATAGGTATATTTCATGACATGACGAAGGCTTATCATAAAGTTCAATTTCAGATATTATTAGATAAACTCTACGGCATGGGAATATCGGCGTAGCATAAAAATGGTACTTAAAAACAGACAACAATTTGTAGGAATATAACATTTTCATCATAAAAACGCAGAAACAACAAACATCCAATCTGGCAGTACATCAGTAAATGCATCAATACCACAAGGAAGCGGTTGCCTTTTATTTCTGATCTATATAAACGATCTCCCCAAAGTAATGAACGAACGAATTACTCGCGGACAATATTTCTATACTTACACGATGCCAAAAAAATAACGATGTAAACAATAATCTGAACGCTATCCTTGTCAAAACTGATAAGTGACCACAACCTAGAGATAAAGTATAATAAGACAAAAATAATGACATTTGTTCCCCTTCAAAAACCAGCGTTAGACATCAATTTCATATATTATGACATTAAAAGAGAATCAGGTAACGAATTTACGTTACTCGGTTTGAATATTGACCATCATATTAATTGGAAAAATCATATAAAGAAACAGAAACTAAAATATCACGTTTTGGGAAGTCAAAATATGTATGGATTTAAAAACCGTACTAGTCAAGTATTATGCATATGCTTACTCATGGTTAAGCTATGGCGTTATGGTTTGGGGAAATAGCAAGGATGTACCGTCGATTTTCACCTTTCAAAAAAGACTCATAAGGATATTGGTCGACATAAAAACGACTGATAGTTGTAAGCCTTACTTAAAAAACTTGAAATCCTTCCCTTACCATGTATTTACATACTCGAACTATGTAAATTTATTGGAAAATACCCTGAATTCAACACCAGACGCAACAATATACCATTCACCCGTTCGCTAAGACCAACACGAAAAAAAAAAATTACCCATTTCGTACTTAAAACTATATTCATCAAGACCTTTAGTAATGTCAATAAAAATATAAAATAATCTGCCAGAAACTCTATTTAATGAAACGAAAGATAATATATTTATACACAAATTAAAACAAATGTTATACAACAAATGCTATCATACCGTCAATGAGTAATTAAATGACAAATTTAAATACACAATAAATTCATTTCTAGGATATTTTTTCATGACTGATAGTTACTTTCCACTGACTTTTACTATATTACTTAATTATAAAGTAACAAACTTTGCTTCCCTCTTCTATTGCAATGCCTTTTTTAGAAGATCCATAATTATTTTTATACTAAAAGCGATCGGCAACTACATCTCCTTACGTCAATGATTCGAAAAATCTCGTAAGTACTAAAAATTGGCTAGTATTTAATCGAAGATCATAAATTCTGATTTATGCATCAAAAAAGGATCAGCAAAAACACTTTTTACGTTTTAAATATTTTAGGTGTACTCAAGTTTATGTTTTAAGTATTTTTTGTTGTTCTTACATGTTTAACCTTACACGAAGGATAAAGGGGGCTTCGCTTCGCTCACTCCCTTAACCCTACACCTAAGCTACCGCAGCAAATATAAGGGATATTTGCTGCGCAAATCAGTATTTTTGATGTGCAGTTTAATATTTCCCCTAAAAATTAATTATTAAATGTTATCGTGTTCAGCATGCAAGGTATATTAGCCAATATGAGCACTATCCCATCAGTTCCAATCTATATAAAAAATGTATAACATTTTCTCACTTATGGAGCTACCAATTCACTCCATATTTGAAATATATATCAAGATTGGTATACCGGAGACATTTTTTTACTATTTTTTTTTTCCAGACTAAGTTTCTATGAGTATGGGGGACCAATTTTCCGACCACTCTGCGTCGTGTGCTGTGGGAGTGTCGACCCTTTATCCATTCTTGACAGGTTAACCCCTCGTCAGTGTATCATCCTGGAGCCGGAAAAAATAAAAAAATGCCTACACAGTGCGCCTGCCCGGAGGCGGTTTGGCACCTAGTCAGTGAATCATGCCGCAGCCGGAATAAAGAAAAAAAAAAAGAGTTTTCTTTAGACCACACAACTGAAGTAAAACTTTTTTAGCTCTAATGCTTCAAAAATACATCTCCTGCACTGTGTCTGGCTATGAGAGGAAGAGAGCCTCTCGTTCGCCTCGCCCGATCACACTTTTCTTAACGCTCTCGTCACGCATTCGCCAGCTTACTCCCCAAGTCAAGTGTGCGTATAGAAGTTTTACTTAAAAATAACGTATTATTTGGCGCTAATTGCTTCGATCTCTTTCTATCATATGTCAAAATGCACATGAAGGACCATGTGATTGTGCACCCATCGCTCACAAATAGGCAGCACTCCCAAAAACCCTGTCAATGAATCGTCCCGTTGAACAGTGGGGGTAAAAAAAATAAAAATGGTGCCCACTGCAGAGAAGTTAAAGTCCTCAACAAGGAAAATTCAGAATAAAAAGCGATTACAGCAGCCCACTTAAATTACCAACCCATTAATTTACCCCGTCACTAGCAACAGCGCAACAAAAGGGAAATACGCATAAATTGCCTATTGTGGGATAACGAGGCGCAGGTACGTTCGGATTACTCGCAAATTAAGGCGGAACTACACGCAACTAAGCTTAAGTAATACTTAAGCCCGAGTTATGGCGCTGTAATACCGACTTAAATGTGCGACTATGACGATGCAGCATAGAGGAACGAGCGATCTATGCCATGTGGAAAAAAACCGGCCAAGTCCGAGTTAGACTCGTGAACCGAGGGTTCCGCCCAAATCGCATTATTTTGTGAAGGTAATACAAATTTACGTTTTGCCAATATTTTTCTTCATTTATGCTGTACGACCTTGTGCCAAATTTAATGATGAGGGCAAGTGGAAGTACCTTTAGGTTTTGATTCCCTTGTGAGTAACCATCAGTAGTGTAATATATGAATAAATGGAAAGACGATTTATGTGGTAAAGAGTCAGTTTATTAGGTATTACATAGTTTATCTACACACGTATCATAAACCCTCTTTACTGCGTACAAAAACCGCACGTTACGATCAGCATAATGTTAAACTACTTGGTAAAAACTCATTTCTTATCTGAAAAATTACACATTATGACCATAATGTGTAATTTTTCTACATATTATGACATTCAAATTTCGAACGCCGACGCCCGCCTGCGTGAAGTTGGTACTACAGAACAAGCTAAACAACTGCAGAGCCACAATGCCAGTCAAACATGCGGTTCCTGAACACATCAAAGAGAGCTTATGATATGTGTGTAGATAAACTAGTGTATGTAACTGTACATAAATAGGCATTAAAATTCTCGAGTGATATTATTATGAAACTCGCCTTTGGCTCGTTTCATAAACCCACTCTCGAGTATTAATGCCCTCCATTATGTAGCAGTCACATAAACTACTATTATATATCAGTCTAAATACTAACACGGCCATGACGTACTAATATCGCAGTTAGTATGAAATGCTATGGTAAAATTGGAACCTACATCTAGACATTTACTTGGATTACTACCTCATAGTAGGTTCCTACAATCATTGTCACAGTATCCTAATATCATCGTAATTGTAACCATGACTGAACATTTTAAACCATAATACCTATTTTTCTTTCGGATTATAGCATTCGTTGACTATTTGACCTGCGCGAACAATTATATTAACATATAAACATTTACATACAGGCACATACATTACTTCTGGCCCCACACTAGGATACCCTGTGTCGTGGGGACCAGAAACAGCAACGTCACACACATATAAACATCAAGGAGCTGGGGTTTTTTTTTACCCCCAGCCGGGGAATCAACCCGGGACCTCGCATGGTAGGCAGAGCCACTACCGCTGCGCCACATAGGTTGTCAATTCTGACAATCACCACGTAGATACCTATCTTTTATTGTATCGAGAACAATATCAAGCGATAACGGACATTGTGAAATTTGTTCTTAACTATGTTAGACTAAGACATTAGTGCCGTAATGTCTTCAGTGAAAATAAATATCAAACCTTAAACCTTAAGCAATTTCAGCAAATTGTGACATATTCGATTGCGTTGACCTAACGTTTGTTTTTATCACAGAGATCAGTAAACCATATTAATTTCAGCTTGATTCCTTCACGCGTATCCTGAAAAAATCACAGATGGACAACAAAGCAATACTATAAACTTTTTCCCTTTTAAGGTACGGAACCCTAAAAATAACTGCGTGAGACAAACCAAATATTTTATTTTATTTTATTTAAAAAACACGCAGTAGTCTGCAAATGTTGACCACTGGCTGCGATCGGCAACTACATCTCCTTACGTCAATGATTCGAAAAATCTCGTAAGTACTAAAAATTGGCTAGTATTTAATCGAAGATCATAAATTCTGATTTATGCATCAAAAAAGGATCAGCAAAAACACTTTTTACGTTTTAAATATTTTAGGTGTACTCAAGTTTATGTTTTAAGTATTTTTTGTTGTTCTTACATGTTTAACCTTACACGAAGGATAAAGGGGGCTTCGCTTCGCTCACTCCCTTAACCCTACACCTAAGCTACCGCAGCAAATATAAGGGATATTTGCTGCGCAAATCAGTATTTTTGATGTGCAGTTTAATATTTCCCCTAAAAATTAATTATTAAATGTTATCGTGTTCAGCATGCAAGGTATATTAGCCAATATGAGCACTATCCCATCAGTTCCAATCTATATAAAAAATGTATAACATTTTCTCACTTATGGAGCTACCAATTCACTCCATATTTGAAATATATATCAAGATTGGTATACCGGAGACATTTTTTTACTATTTTTTTTTTCCAGACTAAGTTTCTATGAGTATGGGGGACCAATTTTCCGACCACTCTGCGTCGTGTGCTGTGGGAGTGTCGACCCTTTATCCATTCTTGACAGGTTAACCCCTCGTCAGTGTATCATCCTGGAGCCGGAAAAAATAAAAAAATGCCTACACAGTGCGCCTGCCCGGAGGCGGTTTGGCACCTAGTCAGTGAATCATGCCGCAGCCGGAATAAAGAAAAAAAAAAAGAGTTTTCTTTAGACCACACAACTGAAGTAAAACTTTTTTAGCTCTAATGCTTCAAAAATACATCTCCTGCACTGTGTCTGGCTATGAGAGGAAGAGAGCCTCTCGTTCGCCTCGCCCGATCACACTTTTCTTAACGCTCTCGTCACGCATTCGCCAGCTTACTCCCCAAGTCAAGCGTGCGTATAGAAGTTTTACTTAAAAATAACGTATTATTTGGCGCTAATTGCTTCGATCTCTTTCTATCATATGTCAAAATGCACATGAAGGACCATGTGATTGTGCACCCATCGCTCACAAATAGGCAGCACTCCCAAAAACCCTGTCAATGAATCGTCCCGTTGAACAGTGGGGGTAAAAAAAATAAAAATGGTGCCCACTGCAGAGAAGTTAAAGTCCTCAACAAGGAAAATTCAGAATAAAAAGCGATTACAGCAGCCCACTTAAATTACCAACCCATTAATTTACCCCGTCACTAGCAACAGCGCAACAAAAGGGAAATACGCATAAATTGCCTATTGTGGGATAACGAGGCGCAGGTACGTTCGGATTACTCGCAA
The DNA here is from genome assembly GCA_949825045.1 of Argyresthia goedartella. NCBI lineage: Eukaryota > Metazoa > Arthropoda > Insecta > Lepidoptera > Argyresthiidae > Argyresthia > Argyresthia goedartella. The sequence goes on along the minus strand of OX463831.1, from coordinate 6,790,017 downwards.
ATTAAGGCGGAACTACACGCAACTAAGCTTAAGTAATACTTAAGCCCGAGTTATGGCGCTGTAATACCGCCTTAAATGTGCGACTATGACGATGCAGCATAGAGGAACGAGCGATCTATGCCATGTGGAAAAAAACCGGCCAAGTCCGAGTTAGACTCGTGAACCGAGGGTTCCGCCCAAATCGCATTATTTTGTGAAGGTAATACAAATTTACGTTTTGCCAATATTTTTCTTCATTTATGCTGTACGACCTTGTGCCAAATTTAATGATGAGGGCAAGTGGAAGTACCTTTAGGTTTTGATTCCCTTGTGAGTAACCATCAGTAGTGTAATATATGAATAAATGGAAAGACGATTTATGTGGTAAAGAGTCAGTTTATTAGGTATTACATAGTTTATCTACACACGTATCATAAACCCTCTTTACTGCGTACAAAAACCGCACGTTACGATCAGCATAATGTTAAACTACTTGGTAAAAACTCATTTCTTATCTGAAAAATTACACATTATGACCATAATGTGTAATTTTTCTACATATTATGACATTCAAATTTCGAACGCCGACGCCCGCCTGCGTGAAGTTGGTACTACAGAACAAGCTAAACAACTGCAGAGCCACAATGCCAGTCAAACATGCGGTTCCTGAACACATCAAAGAGAGCTTATGATATGTGTGTAGATAAACTAGTGTATGTAACTGTACATAAATAGGCATTAAAATTCTCGAGTGATATTATTATGAAACTCGCCTTTGGCTCGTTTCATAAACCCACTCTCGAGTATTAATGCCCTCCATTATGTAGCAGTCACATAAACTACTATTATATATCAGTCTAAATACTAACACGGCCATGACGTACTAATATCGCAGTTAGTATGAAATGCTATGGTAAAATTGGAACCTACATCTAGACATTTACTTGGATTACTACCTCATAGTAGGTTCCTACAATCATTGTCACAGTATCCTAATATCATCGTAATTGTAACCATGACTGAACATTTTAAACCATAATACCTATTTTTCTTTCGGATTATAGCATTCGTTGACTATTTGACCTGCACGAACAATTATATAAACATATAAACATTTACATACAGGCACATACATTACTTCTGGCCCTACACTAGGATACCCTGTGTCGTGGGGACCAGAAACAGCAACGTCACACACATATAAACATCAAGGAGCTGGGGGTTTTTTTTTTTCCCCCAGCCGGGGAATCAACCCGGGACCTCGCATGGTAGGCAGAGCCACTACCGCTGCGCCACATAGGTTGTCAATTCTGACAATCACCACGTAGATACCTATCTTGTATTGTATCGAGAACAATATCAAGCGATAACGGACATTGTGAAATTTGTTCTTAACTATGTTAGACTAAGACATTAGTGCCGTAATGTCTTCAGTGAAAATAAATATCAAACCTTAAACCTTAAGCAATTTCAGCAAATTGTGACATATTCGATTGCGTTGACCTAACGTTTGTTTTTATCACAGAGATCAGTAAACCATATTAATTTCAGCTTGATTCCTTCACGCGTATCCTGAAAAAATCACAGATGGACAAACAAAGCAATACTATAAACTTTTTCCCTTTTAAGGTACGGAACCCTAAAAATAACTGCGTGAGACAAACCAAATATTTTATTTTATTTTATTTAAAAAACACGCAGTAGTCTGCAAATGTTGACCACTGGCTGTGACCCTCCCCTTGACTGATGACTGCTTTGTTCTACCTTCCGTCATCCCGTCTTGCCAAATGTACCGCCCACCTCCACTTTGTCGTGTTAACTTCTGTATCTCAGCAGTGTTATTCGCCGTATTAGTCCTACCTCCATGGTATATACAATTTTCCTACATTATTTGCTGAGGCGCTAACAAGTATTTACTTCATTTAAGAGTTTTTCAGTATGAGCAATAAGGCAATTTCAATTTTAAAAACATCATAAATTATTTTAGCTAAAAATATTTATACAATGCAGCTCTAGTAGTAGGCGTATTTCCGAAGCACTGTTAGAGTTATTGGAGTTTCCTTTTCCTGTGAAAGGGAAACCACTTCTCAAAAACCATAATCACTCAGCATTTTAGTCGATCATATATGATTTATTTTTATATTTTCTCCATATATATGAGAATGAAGTGTTTAACTTGTAATAGTACATTATTTTGGCCTGCTTACAATAAATTATTTCAGTTTTGGTAACGTTTAATTATGCGGCAGAGTCGAGGTGTGTGTGTGTGTGAGGGTGTGTAGTACGTAAAAATACTTTTTTGAATAAAGGTACATACTTTGCCTTGTCCAGAAGTGCAGGTCAGTGGGGCTCCACTAGGACACACTGTGTCGGCGAAACCAGAAACAGAGACTTCACACAACATATAGACATCCAGAACCTGGAGAGATTTTTTTCTTCCTCTTCAGCCGGGATTTGAACCCGGAACCTCCCGCTTGGCAGCCACGCGATTGGTCGTCAAACGCCAAATATAAACAATATCCCATTGCACTAAATGCGCTAACCACACACTTTGTGGTTTGCTGTGTTGCACTTCATTTAGCGATGTAATAATAAGGGACATATTATTAAACTGCACATCAAAAATACTGATTAGCACAGCAAATATCAGGGCAAAATGCTGCGGTAGGGGGAAGGTAAAAAGGGAGTGAGCGAAGCCCCCTTTGTCCTTCGTGTTAGGTTGAACATATAAACAACAAAAAATACTTAAAACATAAACTTCACTACTAAAACCGCACTTTACGATCAGCATAATGTTAAACTTCATGGTATTACACACATAATGTCATTCAAATTTCGAACGCCGACGCCTGCCTCGTGCCGCCCCTAGTTTGTCTGTGAAGTTGGTACTGACATTAAAATTTCGAACGCCGACGCCCGAAGTTGGTGCTACAGAACAAGCTAAACAACTGCAGAGCCACAATGCCGGTCAAACATGTGGTTCCTCAACACCTCAAAGAGAGCTTATGATATGTGTGTAGATAAACTAGTTATGTAACTGTACATAATTAGGCATTAAAACTCTCGAGTGATATTATTATGAAACTCGCCTTCGGCTCGTTTTATAAACCCACTCTCGAGTATTAATGCCCTCCATTATGTAGCAGTCACATAAACTACTATAAAACACAAAAAGTGTTTTGTTGATCCTTTTTTGCTGTACAAACACCACTATTATAACCACATGCAGACCATTACCCTAGGTATAGCTGATGCCAAGTTTCTAGTCCTCTAATTGCCGCCTGGATGGGTTGGTGGCGCATGCGACCAAGAGAGAATATGCTTGGGCAAGAGAGAGATGGCGTTGGGAAACCTTTTTAAACATATTAAGGTGGATATCGCAAGGTTTCTTGGCGCCTGAGCGAGGTCGCCATCTCTCTATCGCCCATATATCGTCATCTGTCTTGTTCCCCTGCAACGCTACCCGTTCCAGGCGGCACTCAGGCGCCAACAAACTTGGCGAAAGGTTTAAACGCAGCAGATGCTAGACGCGTGTCATATGTTGGTGCTTTGCACCAACTCTCAGTCGCTCCTTTGACGCATACATAAGACATTTATATACAGGCACATACACTGTTTCCGGCCCCACACTAGGATACCCTGTGTCGTGGGTACCAGAAACAGCAACGTCTCATACATAGAGTGTATTTGCTGTGACTGTTCTAACCGACACATGTTGGTTCGCATACTTTTGTGGTACTTACAGCGTCTAACTCTTATGCATGGTCTGTTATTGCTTAAGTTGCCTTTTACGGAGTGGCAGAGACACATTATCATGTAGTCATTTCGTTTGGCGTGACACGGGGCTAGCCCATCTCTATGGAAAGCATGTCTTTTGTGCAATATATTCCATTCAAATTACCCCACCAAGTTTCTCCAAGCGCTCTGTAGTCGCTTCTAGGAATCAATGCCTCTTGATGTGTGCTGTTGGAGGGCATGGTGGTGGTTAACGCAGCCCTTTGTTCAGCATTAGGCGCTTTATAAGGGCAAAATTAGGTTCAATGTAACAGACAGGTGCTGTCAAAGTAAGTACATCAATCTGAACAAATTTTCCGAAACCGATTCGCTCCCTTAGGCCCAAACGCGAGCCAACAATTCTCCTTCTATTCTTTTTATTAACAGCGTGCGTAATTTTGCCAGTGCCACGCTTAAACATATATTCAATACTATATTTTTCGTGTCAGAGGGCTTCCCATCGCCGTACGTATGGAGATATGAAGTCACTTTTCCCCAGTTTTCGGTGTATTTGTGTGTCGGAGAGTCGGTGAGAACTTGTTTAATATTTATTCGAAAGCGTGACACTTAACAGCGTCCGAAATAAAACTCGATTAATGGGATCGCGGTTATAATGAATAATCACGCATCGAACAATGAAGTCATTGACTTTTATGCACATTTAATTACAGGTCAGTTTAAATTGACATCAAAAATTCATGCTTCTCCTCCTCGAATTTAGTATTTTCGCTACCAACTTCTTGGAGGTTATAAAACGAAGAAGTTCTTAAACCCGGCTTAAGTTGAGCTCAAATTGTGTTTACAAGCATAAACTTACTTGTTTGCTTCTTAACACTTAGTTTAGTCAGGGCTTAAGAAACGGTTTATTTAGCTACTCAGAAACCTGAATGCGCTTGGATCGCGTTCGAGGCGAAGTAACGTTAAGAAGACTGGCTGCATTTGTTATATTTTTAAGAGTTTCTACACAATTTCAACTCCCTACCTATTTAATTTTCATGACATGAAATACAGGCTGATACAGTCCACTGACGGACAGGTTATCGGACAGCGGAGGCTTAGTATTAGGGTCCTGTTTAGCGCCCTTCCGGTAAGGAACCATAAAAAAGAGTGTTGCATTTATGACTAATCCATAAAATAGTTGATCTTTAAACAACAGATCACAAGTTCGTAAGAAATACGATAAACATGTTTTAGTTTGATGACCCGAATGGCAGAGTGGGCAGTAACCCTGCCTTCGAAGCCAAGGGTCCCGGGTTCGAGTCCCGGTGGGGGCAAATATTTGTTTGATGAGAACGGATGTTTGTACCCTAGTCATGGTTGTTTATCTATCTAAGTATAGTATTTATCTATATAAGTATGTGTATCGTCGTCTAGTACCCAAGATACAGGGAATCCTAGTTTGGGGCTAGATCAATGTGTGTAAATAGTGTCCAAGGTATTATTATTATTATCATTGTATAGTTCACGATCATATTTCTTAAAGATTTTTCAGAAAGCAAAACACATTATATTAGTAAGTATATAGGTTCGTTGTTACAAATATCGTTAATCATTAAAGTGATTTGGGTTTCCGTAATGGAAAAGCCTTGCCAGGGACAGCAGTATAATAAAATACGGCCCAAAACTGTCGTAAAAATGTGTTAATTAAAACCGGTGACAAATTATTTAATGGCAGTTAGAAGTTTAAACATCGGATAAACATCTTGGGTTGAAGATACCCCTATTTTCCTTTGGCGCATGACGAATGTGGTAAATCTGCGGGGTCTTAGATCCATCTATTATATTTTGAAAAAAAAAAACGCGGTCGGAAATGGAATCGACGGCGTCGGGGCGAGGTCCCGGGTTCTAATTCTATCCTCGGACTTGGGTGTTTATGTTTGTGGGCTTTCTGGCGTTCTTTTTCTAGACGCTGAAGCTAAAGAGACTCATACACGCTTATATGTCACGAAACACATTCACATACTTTGTAACCTAATAATTGTGACATTACGTTCTATCAACTTCTACAGCAGTCCATTAAAAGATTTTAATCGAAAATGCTCAGAATGTGTTCATTATTTTGACAACTTTCTTTGAGCAAAGTCGACCTTGCCACACTACTTAAAACACATTAAGGATCAGAAGATCAGAAGGTACTCGAAGCAAAACGTCATTTGAATCAGTTAGTCTGCCAGTCATAATGCCCTTTAAACCAATTCGACCAAAACGTGAAAACGGCCAAGGAACAAGTCGTACTCAATTCATAAAGCCCTTAGAGCAAATAGATTTAAACGAGAGCAAAATGAGTTCAGCTCGTATGGAGCTCTTATTAATATCTTATCAATATAGGATAATGACTTTTTAGAAAACGTGATTGAAGTAATGTCCTACTATAGAAACTAGCAAATCTTTTCTATTGCGGACATTTTACTCCCACGACATTTTACATTGAGAACGTATTATGAAATTTTTGTCTTAGAAACTAGCATGCCCTTTCAATTGCGGACGTTTTGCTCTCAGGGCGTTTTATTCAGGGGATGATATAATGTCACCAAGAACGGTTTGTTTTAAGTACCTGGCCTCGAGCTCAGCTTAGCTACGCTCTCGGGCTTTGAGCTTGGTCATCAATGCAGCATTTGCTGTCCGGCCTCGGCCGTTTTTTAAAGGTTTTAGAACAAGAAATCGGTGAAAATTCCTTCCCCAAAAACTAGAGCTGTCATAAATGAACTAGTCAGGGCGTCAGGCTGTATCAACTAGCTGACATATTCTTTGATACAATCCCAAAGTTAGAATACGATCTGACTCTACAATTTAGTTTCTACAGAAAGATGATTAGTGTTGCTTTTTGTTACTAATTATCTAGCAATAAGTGCAATTTGGTAAATAATTACTGTAAGATTTATTCTAAACTATTGAATAAATAAATTAATAAATTGTATGCACAATGTATACACGGTGACTTTTTATTCGTTTTGTTAACTTCGAGAAATGATAGGACCCATACGGGTTAGCGTGGCAATAGCGATCACTGACCCGACTGCTACTACGGACCGAATCATACATGGCAATCATGGTGACGGTTCTAGTTACCGTAACCATGTCACGCCAATTGCAGTAATTTCGTAAGGTTGCATGCAATAAGTAAGTATTGATAACCCAATCATGAGCCTACATTGTTTGACAGGAGCCGATGACTATTACCACGCACACGCGTACCTACTTCAAACTTAATCAATCTTCGGTATATTTTTGAAATTTTTTGCTAACTTTGTGGGGTACAATGACGAAATTCCGAATTACGGATCTTTGAAAGTTTGTTAAATTCTAAACGAACTCTTCACCCAATGTCAAGCTTTTGAAATGAACTTAACCAACCAGAATATGCAGCAGATTTTCCCGCGCTTTCCCATATTCATGCGGTAAGACGTCTCGTAGGCTTCATTACGTGTGCAGCACGTCTACAGCGTTTCCACATATAAGACGTTATACTTAAAGTGAAGCTATTCTTAGAAGTCGTATTTGATGTCTGTCAATAGTAGGGACACAGCTTTTCGTCACTAGTAGAGTAGAATATATACTAGTGTTATAATTTTTCATATTTTTTTTCGAGATTGGGAGTTGAGATTTTTGATTTTGGAAGGTTACTGGACAAGATAGTAGTCAAAGCAATATAAAAACATATCCGAGACATTCTGTTCAAAAATACTAAGAGAAATGTTTATGTCTAATATACAGGTGGTTGTTTTGTAAAGTTACGTCCGACCTAGGGACGATAGTTAATAATAATAATAATAATAATACCTTGGACATCATTTTACACACATTGATCTAGCCCCAAACTAGGATTCCCTGTATCTTGGGTACTAGACAACGGTACACATACTTATATAGATACATATTATACTAAGACAGATAAACAACCATGTCTAGGGTACAAACATTCGTTCTCATCAAACAAATATTTGCCCCCACCGGGACTCGAACCCGGGACCCCTGGTAAGCATAAACATTAACATTTACTACAGGCACATGCATTGCTTCTGGCCCCACTCTCGGATACCCTGTGTCGTGGGAACCAGCACCAACGACGTCACACACATGTGCACATCCAAGACCTGTTTTTTTCTTTATCCCGTGACGGGGATCGAACGCGGGACCTCTCGCATGGTAGGCAGAACCACAACCGCAGAACCACAAGGTCGTCAACCGTATCGCTTTTAACAAAATGTTTGTTTTATTTTTCTTTATAAAGTTTTGATTCACAAATTGCCGAATATCCGCAACATGCGGACACGCCTGGCCGGTCCGCGCGCCAACTGCCTGATATTGCGGGCGCGTTAGCAAGCGATAGAAGTTTGATGATTTTTAGGATTTTTTTATATAAGTATATATTTTTTGCTACAATGTCGTGAAAACCACCCCTGGGTCGAGCGTTACTTTACAAAACAACAAATTTTGTTAACATATTTACAACTGACCAATATTTGACTTCAAATATCATAAGGGCACATCACAATATTTACAAACAAATCACGACCTAAATTAGAGTTTTTGAAAGCTCATATAATGGATCTACGATTATATTATCGACCTTAATCTAGGCGTGCAATATTGAGAAGTATACATGTAATTATGTCTGAAATAAAAGTTAATTTAAAATTTTGAATGTGGACTGATTTATATATACTCAATTCAGTGGCCTGCTTTCCTGCATTTTACTTCAGCATACATAATTTCTTCATAAATTACGAAAAGGCGGCAAAATGACAAAAACATTTTCAGTTTTTTTTTCTAGTGCAATTTTGTGTTCTTCCTATAAAGAGACCCTTCTGTGGCGCAGCGGTTGTAGCTCTGCCTACCATGCGTGAGGACGCGGGTTCGATCCCCGGCTGGGGAAAAAAAAACAGGTCTTGGATGTTTATATGTGTGTGACGTCGCTGTTTCTGGTTCCCACGACGCATGGTATCCTAGTGTGGGGCCAGCAGCAATTATGTACCTGTATGTAAATGTTTATGTTTATGTTCATGATATTTTTTGCTCTGATAAATTATTTGATCCGAAATAGGTAAAGAGTTATTCTTTGTTTTGTAGCCGCTACTGTTCCAACTAATGAACTACACGCAATTTTAAATATAAAATGGGTTGCCCAAACAATATACGTATTTTATTCCATTCTTTCCTGTACGATGGTACGGAACCCGTCGTTCTTAGTTCCGACTCTCGCACTTGACCTATTTTTGCAATAGTCTGTCGATCAAGACACACAGCAGTGTGTCAAGCCATGTTCCCAACGTTTTAGACTTTTTGATACCTATAAGCGCGCATTGCAATGTTACATCTGGTATTAAATAATTTTGAATGCAGACAGATACATTTTATCTGTCTGCATTCAAAATTCATATTTGCATTTAGCAGATATGAATTTTAAAGGTTGACCAAGCATACCCTATCCTACTTGTAAAACGGTCGTTTTCATTTCGTCAAGAACTGCCTGTGATGAATGTGTCCTACATGGCGCTCATTAGTGTGAGGTCTAGATAAAGGAATACGTTTCGCTATTCATGTGACTAGAAAATCGCCATGCCAAATGGAGTGTTGAATTACCGGCTTATCGTAAGCACAACTGTGCCCCTGCCACACAGAATGGGAAAAGGCGTGACCTATTCAATGTCTTAGCATCATAGCTACAGCTTGACCTCCAGAAACTCGACCCTCGCAACGGCAGTAAAATAAGTTAAGCTCATACACATTTAGCTTGATTGACTTAGTGTATGAACAGTAACTAAACATACTGTGATAAACAAACAAACAAGATATAAGATCACGATCGAGCTTTCAAAACATTCTTCACTAAAGTAGGTACCCTTACTTTGATGATGTTAATGGTGTATTATAATTAAAATTAAATGCTATTTAACCTTGAATTGGTTCACAGTCATAAAAAGTCCTCGTCAAAACTTTTGCTGCACGGAATCAAAAACCAAAAAGTCATCTGTGTTTATATTTTTTGCATATTAGATTTTTTCAAAAACGCTCATTTAAATTTTTATTAAATTTATAAGGGACTTCTGAAGGACGGAGTAATCGCGTAACAAACACAAATAAAACAGACGAATTGCAACCTCCTCCTTATTTGGAGTCGGTTAAAATCAATCGATACTAAATAACAAAGGAAACGTGCAAAAAGGGGCTTTTTATGTTTTTTAGTCTCAAAATAATATTTAATGTGATATGTGAGCTTTACTGAAACTTCTCTACTTTTCGGATCAGTTTAACTTCCCAAACTGAATCGGTCTAAGACGTTGTAGTAATCCTGTTGCCTTGATATCCTACTTATTGCTTATTACCTGTTCCTGTATTAACTCTGAATAAAATATGATTTAGTGGTATCTTCGCTCGCCAAAGAGACTATTAGTTTGAGTCGGTTTCATATGTTGAATATCTCCGTATAACGGTAGGATTAGTGATGTTACCGATAGTCGGTTTTTAGACATTTGCGATTGCTAATGTCTGCTGGTCATATTCCCTAATGCAAATGGGAATATTCCCTTTCTAAATAAGGCGCCTTTGTCTATGACTCGAATTAGATACCCGAATGGCCGAGTCGGCAGTGACGCTGCCTACGAAACCAAGGGACCCGGTTTCGAGTCCCGGTGGCGGCAAATGTTTGTTTGATGAGAACGGATGTTTGTACCCTAGTCATGGTTGTTTATCTATCAAAGTATGTGTATAATATTTCTCTATATAAGTATATATATCGTTGTCTAGTACCCAAGATACAGGGAATCCTAGTTTGGGGCTAGATCAATGTGTGTAAAAGTTGTCCAAGGTATTATTATTATTATTATTATTATTATTATTATTATTATTATTATGTCGTGCTCCGAGGAATCGCCGAAATATAAAATAAAAGGCTGTTCTTATCTTTCCGATACATTGATAACAAGTTACATGCATTTCATTGAATTGAAGAAATTAAATCTAATCTAGGGTTTTCTTCTGATTTTTGAACCTTCGAAATTCGCCAAAATATTTATGTAAGCAAATGTTTAAAATTTAGCCAATATTCGCGAGTGTGAATGCAAATATTCGATATATCACTACGTTTCATGTTAACGGGGTTGGCTCGATTGTACGGGAACGGTGCAAATGCAAAACCAATAAATTGATAATAAATTAAATAGATTTTTGCCTTCTGGTATTTTAATGAATTGCAAAAAACCGGTTTTTTGCATGCATAATACATTCGCAAAAATATTTGCGAATGCGAATGTCCTAATATTTGCGAGTGCGAATTTCCTTACATCACTACGTTAGATGTTAATATGGTTGGCTCGATTGTACGGGAGCGGTGCAGATGCAAAATGCACTGTCGACGCGCGTTCTCAGTGAGGGATTGAAAATCTTCTAGTCTTCTAATGAGTAGGCCTGTGAAAGCAAGCCCCACACGTGATGCCGAAAAATGGTTCACTGATATTAATAGTGGTTAATGACCTAAAAATGGTTCACTGATATTAATAGTGGTTAATGACCTCTGTGGTGTTGAAAACTAGGCTTCCCATGCGAAACGTCCCGGATTCGTATACCGGCTGTTGAGAAAAAAACAGGTCTTGGATATTTACATATTTATTACGCCGCTGTTTCTGGTTTTCACGACACAGGGTATCCAAGTGTGGGGCCAGAAGCAGAATGAATGACTGTTTGTGAATGTTTATGTTTCGGTACAACATCATTTCGCGATTCATTCTTTCGGCGATCAATAACATAAGTCAGCGTTAAACTGAGCGGTCATTCCATATTTTTACAACTTATCAAAACGTCGGAACAGTACTTGGCGTCCAGTGTAACCATAGGTTTTTACGGAAATACATAATTATGGGTTCTATTAGCCCAAACATTTAGTCAGCTAATTACAAATGGCTAGTATTTAATCGCACATCAAAAATACTGATTTACACAGCAAAAAAGGATCAACAAAAATACTTTTTATGTTTCAAATATCTTATGTGTATTTAAGTTTATGTTTTAAGTATTTTTTGTTGTTCTTACATGTCCAACACGAAGGATAAAGGGGACTTCGCTTCGCTCACTCCTTTTACCCTACACCTAAGCTACCGTAGCATTTTGCCTTGATATTTGCTGTACAAATCAGTATGTTTGATGTGCAGTTTAATATTTCCCATTACAAATGTCACCCTGTATTCTGCTTAACGTCAGCGCTGGCTGCCCTCAATTGAAATGTGCGACGGAATAATCAGAAATCAGTGAACCAGGGACTAGCACAGCGAACTGTACTGAATTATAAGACGTTATAGATCGTAGGACTAGATAATACCTGATAAGAACTAATAGAAGTCTAATAATAGAAAGTGATTCAAGATTAGTGGTAAATCTTTCGGTGAATAATAGAGATAAAGCTGGACCACACGCCACATTTGATAAGATTTTTTTAAATTTTGTTGCCATTAAGTCCTTTTGCAAGTCAAACATTTACACTCAAATATCAACTGCTTAAATATATAGCATAACTTGATCTTCATTCTGGCTATGGCCATATACAAGTAAATAACAAATAAAATAAAACAAGAAATTGGAAATATAAATAAATTATATGATTATAAATATTACGCCAGGAGGACTGGTCCTCTATTAAGATCCACGGATTTCCAGGGCTGCTTGCAAAATGATTAGCTCCGGATTGGCCACTTGGTGCAAGCGGACCTAAATGAGAAGTTGACGTAACACCAAACTATCTCACAACGACACCGCAACCCAGTTTGTACGGGCACCGAAGTGGGCGAACGGAATCGATAAATGCAACCATCTGCTCTCAACTGACAGTGCATAGATAGATAGCACAACGGGAGTAAGTGAGGTATGATCGTTGTTAAAGAGTATGAGACTGGTGATTCCAAAGCAGAGTATATTTTTAGTCACTTGTCAAACTTCCTTGCAACAAAAAAAAACTTCTGTTTATGGCATCTTGAAAAAACAATAAAATCGACAAGTGCGAGTCAGACTCGCAAGCGAAGGGTACCATCGTACAATAAAAATTGATAAAAAACGCCAAATCAACAAGTGCCCTTATTTAAAAAAAAATGTGTGTACTTTCACCCCAGCAAGGATTCGAAGCCTGAAAAGCACACATTTGACGGTTACTCCATAGAGTACGTTAAATACATATTCTTTCAAAAATTGAGGTCTACATTTTCCGGTTCATAGAAAGCCCGCTGACAGGCATACAGAAAAGCAAACAGGCAGTCAGACAGGCGGACGGACGGACAGCGGATGCTAAGTATTAGGCAATTTGGCACCCTTCGACTACGCTATTCTAAATATTTACTGAATTTTCAAATTGTTTTGACTAACGTTTTTTTTATTGTAACACAAGCTATTTTTTAAACCTCAAGCAATACTTTGTCATAAAGGCTGCAGCTTGGGCATTCATTGCACAGCATCTTCGTCCGCAGAGTTGCATCTCCTATATAGGGTGGTATCATCAGACATCTCTTTACATATAGCATAGGGAAATAACACAAAAAAGTTGCGTAATTGTCTACGTTTCCACTGTATAGATACGTACATACTATCAAAGTTCCATAGAAGTAGTGAAAAATTGTTGTGGAATGAAAATACATTCTTTGCACTCTGATAAGATGGCATTATCATCACGATGAAACTCCATCTTATAAGTAGAATTTTCGGTAGAACAATCTTATTCAAAAATAATCACTTTTTTGTATGTAAGCTTACATTACAGAGAAAACCTTTATTAGTGAAACTATGGGAGTATGGGTTTGTGGTAGATAGCACGTAGTTAGGTACAGACGATCTCAACTAGGCATATCCCTTATTAACTCTATTGCGCTTAAATAAAGTCTAAAATTGGAGCGGAAACCTGTCGTTCGACAGTACTTTTTCCTGTACATTTTGTATGACCTATGGAACTAGTCGACCTACATTGGCACTATTTTGTAAATGTTATACACAGACATAAAATTACACATTTATATGCAGCCACATACATTTCTTCTGGCCCCACACTAGGAGACCGTGTCGTGGAACCAGAAACAGCGACGTCGCAGTCATATCTTCTCTTCTTCCCCACCCGGGATAAGAACCCTGATTTCTCTTCTGAAAACCCCGTGGGGTACACCACTGGACCGCGTTGTGCCACAAGGCCTTTTCAGAATTTTGGACCGCTCGAAAAGTTGGAGTATTATAGGCGACGATGCGTTGTACCACACCACACGGGGTTTTTCAGCGCTTACATTGACAATTCGTCGTCTGAATAGCCCGTGGGATACAGCGCCTGCGGTGTTGGGTCCATCTGTATTTTCGTGAATAAGCTTCAAGTTAAAACACCGGAGTGCTACCACGCTACAACACCTATGGATTTCCTAATTTTAGTAATTCAAAATTTATTCTTCTTATAGATCAAGTTTGTTCAAGTTACAGCCAAAAATACACTGACGAGCAATAAAAAAGTTCCACCCACAAAATGCCGACAAATACCTTAATATCTCCTAAAACATAGAACCTAGCCTTGAACACAATATTTACGTTTTTAAGTGGTAATATTCTGATGCGCTGTTAAATGTACGTCAATATTTCAGACGGCGCCATTATGCTAGCCTTTTCCGTTTAGGAGTAATTTGGTGCTTTTCTGCTCGCTGCTCACTGGAACTTTTTCATTGCTCGTCAGTATATATATCAGAGATTCACCGCGCCTCTACTAGAATTCAGAGCAAAATTGGTTGCTATAAGTCGCTTTCACGCCTAGTGTATGGGTCGCACGCGTTGTACCCCACGGGCTATTCAGGCGATGAATTGTCAATGTGAGGCGTGGTGGTATAACGCAGCGTCGCTCTGTAAAGATAAAGATATAGATATTTATTGTTTGATGAAAAATATGTATTCCATGGTTGGTTATCGTGAAAAAAGGCACGTGTATCACTATGATCTACCGTAAGGCGTTCAAACATTGTTTTTTAAATTAAAATTACATAAGGTAAATTACATGCAAGTGAATTACATAAGGAAGATTGAGCTCTGCAGCTTTTGCTGTACGAAAAATTAGACAGTTTAGCACTGCAAGATTCGTTTATTTCAGTTACTTTCAAAGCATTATGTCATATGGCATTCTGTGGTGGGGTAAATCCGCAGATATACAATCGGTATTTGTGTTATGTCACCGTAAGATTTTTAAAACCGTTAATTGATAACTAACGTTTTTTTTTTCTCGTTAGTTGCTCAATTATCCACAAATAGTAAACTGTAGCGTACTGCTTACTATACGACGCGTTAGTTGATAAACGAACGGTTAAAACTGTTACTGTAAACTGCGGTTTAAACTTGAATTGAAAACGAAATACCAGGGCAAACACTGCAGTAGCTTAGGAGAAGACTAGAGGGGGCGAGCGCAGCGAAGCGCGATCAACTAACGCGTTAGTTTATCAACTAACGGTTTTGACTATCTTACGGTGACATTTCCATTCATTTGGTTAATTTAAAATGTTTGCTTAAAATGTTTTTAGCAATATCCCCTCTCTAACAGTCTAAGACTGACACCCGTCAAGCACATGTTATATTTTTCATACTGTAGTTCTCGTTTTGGCTGATAGCAATAACATAGCATTTACTTATAGGAACATACTTAGCTTCTGGCCCTTTACTAGGATAGGTTGTTAGTCGTGGGAACCAGAACCAGCGAAGTCACAAACATGTAAATACCCAAGACCTGTTTTTTTTATTATGTGGATCTGCAAATGTACATATATTTTGCAAGTCTTAATTTTTTACCTACAAATTGAATTTTGTTTGCACGTACCCGCATCTTAGAACATGCAAATAGAAATTCAGCCTGCAACATTTTCATGTAATTTGTGTATCCTCTTCATGTTACTTTGAAGTACTGTAAAATGTAATGGGGTTTCTGACGACCTCTGTGGCGCTGCGGTTGTAGCATGCGAGAGGTCTCAGGTTCGATCCCCGGCTAGGGATATAGAAAAAAAAACAGGTCTTGTATGTACGTATTTGTGTTACGTCGACGTTTGATAGTAACCTAAGTATTTATATCCTATCTCGTTATCCACTGGATCTATTTGATCTCCGTTCTCTAATATGTATGTATTGCTCTCAACTTTTCCTCTATGAACTGATTGTATTTTGCACTTATCTATTCCGAACTCCATCTGTATGTCATTAGAAAACTGTTGTGTTAGATCTGCAAGTTTATTATTATTATTTGTTCAGGCCTCTCGGCACCCAATGACCTCGCAGGGGCCCATCAGCTACGAGGTAGCGTAGCGATCAGATGCCAAGAAGTGTGAATGTCGGCGATTCACCGAGCTATTAATTATGAATCTATCTGACCTGGTCTGTGCTTCGTTCCCGTCAAACTCCTGTCTCTCTGCAATGCCCGGGTTCACCCTAGGCTCTTCTTGGTAGACAGGTTCTTCAGCCAACCAGGTATGGCTGGCAGGCCAGCTTCGACGAGCACAGTGTTCCAACACAGGTTATGTTACGTGGGAAAACCAATCGGCCACGTAAATGCGAACTTTATCTGGTTCGGGGAACCACAAAACACTCAGCTATATAGACAATCCTGAGGGGAACCCGAATACAATCCAGATGGCTTGCGATTTAATTTCAATGCCCTAATCAATACGCGTTACATCGCGAGGGCTTTCGTCTGTCAGTTGTCAAAAACTGCCAGGTTGGCAGCAACGTCAAATTCAAAATGGCCGTTCCGAAACCATCGATCGAATATCGATTTGGAATCGAACAATCACCCGCCCGGACAGGCACCCACCTGTCCCCTAATCTACGGGCAGCCGAGACAACGTTGCTACCGCTCGTTTTAGAACCGAGCCTCCTACTAGAACCTCTGCAGACCGGGGGGTCCCGTCCTTGCCAGGGAACAAGTTAACAATGCGCCCCCTGCGCCAACGTAGTGGCGGTAGGTTAGCATCCTTAACCAGAACGAGGTCACCAACACTAGGGGGGCTGGTTTTGTCAGTCCACTTAAGGCGCTGTTGTAAGATATGCAGATACTCGAGCGACCAACGCTTCCAGAAATTCTGAGTAAACTGCTGCAACATCTGATACCTTGACAACCGATACAATTTCACTCCCTCGAAGGGGTGCTCGGGCAACGCGTTAAGTGGCTGTCCTATCAAGAAATGGCCTGGGGTCAGAGCCTCCAGGTCATTTGGATCCGAGCTGAGCGGACACAACGGTCGCGAATTGATAACGGCCTCGATCTTACAAAACAATGTCGCGAGCTCCTCAAAAGTCAGCGCGGTCTGACCTACTATACGCCCCAAGTGCGTCTTAGCTGACTTAACTACGGCCTCAAAAATCCCACCCCAGTGGGGGCAACTCGGTGGGCTGAAGGTCCACTGTATACCCCAACGGGAGAGGGCCGTTCCAATATCCACTTTATTTACATTCAAAAAGTTGACTATCTCTCGTAAGTATCGTTCCGCACCGACGTAGTTAGTGCCGTTATCAGAGCGGATCAAAGTTGGAAGTCCCCTTCGAGAAACAAACCTATCCAAACAAGCAATGAAAGCCTCTGTCGAGAGATCAGCAACGAGCTCGAGATGTACCGCCTTGGTGGATAAACAAACAAACACACATAGGTACGCCTTGTATTGCTTAGCGGTACGCAATCGTGAACTCTTCACCATAAACGGTCCGGCAAAATCCGTACCAACACCTGAAAACGGTCTGACCTCATTCACACGATCAGGGGGCAAGTCCCCCATGAGAGGTTGCATCGTGGCAGCCTTAAGTCGATAACAAGGCATGCACCGAAACACGATGTTCCGTATGACACGGCGGGCAGATAAGATCCAAAACTCCCGCTGGAGCGTGGCCAACAACGCGTTACAGCCGGCATGCGCGTTTTTAATATGACGATCAGTCACCAGCAATTCAACTAACTGTCCCCCCTTGGGGAGCAGAAGTGGGTGACGAGCCGAATACGACAGATTCGCATTGCGCAATCTTCCTCCTACCCGAAGTAACCCGGTCGAATCAACAAAGGGGTTGAGACGCGCGACGGCTCTCTTCAATTTCAAACGTCCACTTCGTATAATCTCCAATTCTGCCCCAAACTTCGAGGACTGTACCAACCGGACCAAATTCAGTAGCGACTCGTTTCGCTCTGCCGGAGTCAGAATAGGGTTCAACGTTCGCTGATCGCGAGGAGTACGACAATTTCGAGCGAATCTCCTAATCCAAGTGGACACGTTTATCAACTTGTCAAGTGAGCTATACCGGTCCAGCAGAAACCCGGCGTCAGGGTCCTCAGCCTTCTGGGTAACATGCACGGCCGCTCTGGGGCCATGATCCGAAGATACTACTACATGGCTGTGGGGCCAGTCCGATTCTCTCCTGGCAAGCCAGGGTGGTCCCCACCACAAATGGTGTCTAACGAGTTCAGGAGCCCGACATCCCCTGGATGCACAATCAGACGGGTTCAATTCTCCTGGTACATGTCTCCAGGTCAGTGGGACCTCAGACGACACAATCTGGGAGACAGGGTTCGCAACAAAAACCTCTAAGTTATGGACCGAAGCCTTCAGCCAGCACAAAACAATCTGGCTGTCCGTCCACGCGTACACCGTATCCTCCAAAACCACTGACCCACGC
The DNA here is from genome assembly GCA_949825045.1 of Argyresthia goedartella. NCBI lineage: Eukaryota > Metazoa > Arthropoda > Insecta > Lepidoptera > Argyresthiidae > Argyresthia > Argyresthia goedartella. The sequence continues at coordinate 6,771,624 of OX463831.1, read as the reverse complement.
AACACTGTTAGAGTGTGATTCAAAAGTTTGGTCAAAAGAGCAGCCCCGGACAGTTCCAGTTTTGGAATCGTCATCCTTGTCCGAATAGGCGCTACCTTGCTTTTTGCCAAAACCAAACGCACGTCGACCTCCCCGGTGGAGGTGACGGTTCGCAAATAAACCGCTGCCGCAAACCCTCGTTCAGAGGCATCACAAAACCCGTGAAGGGTTGCCCTGTAATCCCCAGCAGGGACCAATTTCCTCGGCAGCGATACATTATTTATGTCCGATAGCGAGGTGAACATTTGCGTCCAATCAGTCAACAAATCACCTGAGAGGTGGGTGTCCCAGGTCAACTGAGCCGCCCATAGCCTTTGCATAAAACATTTGAGAGCAAAGGTGACTGGAGAAATCCATCCATTCGGGTCGAACGTTCTCGCAATCGTTGACAGTACTGACCGCTTCGTCCAGGCCTTCGGTGTTTCTAAAACCACCCGATAGGTAAACTCATCATGGACGGGCCGGTACTGAATTCCAAGCACTGACAACATGTTAGGGTTGTCAGGATTCTCAAAAACGTGCGGGTCTTGTTGAAACTCATCTGGGAGACCAGCCATCAACTCAGGGGAGTTGGACATCCACTTGCGTAGTTCATAGCCGCCTCGTTCCAGCAATTGAATGAGCTCGTCACGTCGGTCCAGAGCTTCCTCTACACTGGCTGCCCCTGTGCAGACGTCATCGACGTACAAATCTTGCTCCAGGATAGCGGCGGCTCTAGGATAGCTCACACGGTCACGCGACGCCAACTCCCGCAGGGTACGCATCGCCAAATACGGGCTAAACCGTAACCCATACGTGTTCGTGTTCAACTCATAGACCTTGACTGGCTCGGCCGTGGACTCACGCCAAAGTATCAACTGATACCTTCTGTCAGCCGGATGAATTACCGTTTGCCTAAACATCATCCGAATGTCTGCGACAAATACAACCTGGTGCCTCCGAAAGCTCGTGAGAATATCCGAAATATCACGACTCAACTTGGGTCCCGAATGTAGACACTGATTCAGGGACATCCCGTTCGAGGTAGGTGCTGACCCATCAAAAACAACTCGAATCTTGCCGGTAGGGGTTCGCAGGACGGCATGGTGTGGAAGGAAACAATGATCCTCAGATCTCCAGTCCACACCCGATACCGACATGTGTCCTAACGACTCATACTCCCTCATGAAATCGACGTATTTTTGTTTAAATACGGCGTCCCTTGACATCCTACGCTCCATCGACATCAATCTCGTCTCAGCCATCTTCCTAGATTCTCCTAGTGGCGGTCGATCGGCCCTGAAAGGCAGTCGAGTTACAAAACGACCAGAACGAAGGCGACCAGTACTATTCTGGTAAAACAACTCGCACTCTTCTTCGTCTGCGTCGACTCGACGAGCGGTGGGAGGTTCCTCTATCTCCCAGAAACGTTGGATAGCGTCTGACAACGCTGAGCCAATAAGTATGCCATCTGACTCGGCAGGCCTAACCATTGGCAATGCCGGACCCATGATCACGTGACCAAACTTAGTATCCACAGCAATCAACCCGTCCGGCTGAAGAACTCGCCGATCCGACAACAGAAACCTACCCAGAACGTCTGCTCCCAGTAGCAGGTCGACCGGGGCTGGAGTGTCAAAATCGGGATCCGCCAACTTGAGTCCTGACGTCAGGAATCGAACGGCCGGATTCAACTTCACCAAGGGGTGTTTGCCCATGACATGCGTCATTACTAAAGCTTGCACGGATGTTTTTGTCAAAATGTCATAACGTGGAGAGAACGTGATCACCGATTGACCAACTACATTCGTAACCGTAACATTCCCCACGCCCCGTATTGATTTATTATACCTATTTACCTTGAGGCCCAACCATTTTGCTAAATCGTTCGATACAATGCAGCCCTGAGCTCCAGAATCTAATAGGGCGCGAACGTATGTTGGGTTGCCCGCCAAATCCCAAACAAGCACAGAGGCGATCGGTAACACCACCGTCTCCGGTTGGGGGGCAACCAATGGTTGGGCCGCAAATTCCTAGCGAGGACCCCCGGGGCCCCACTGTGCCTGTAACCGATCAGGTAGGCAGCTATATGCCAGAGGGTCCCATTGTACAAATGGCCCACGCGCCGGTTCCATTGCCACCCTACGACGCCCCCCGAAGGGGGGTGGGCGTGAATTCAACCGTGGCCGCTCCATGAGCGGGGGGGACATCACATGCGACCGACGAGGACGAGGCGACGAGCGGGGCGACAACTGAGGCGGCGTCCGAACCGCATCCGCATAGCTCGAAGGTGTCCCATGCCACCCGCCCGTTACGGCCTGCTCAACATACCCAATGTCCCGCTGAGTCGGATGCTGAGTCGCAACCGAAAACTCAGGGCCCCCCATGTGATGACCCTGAGTGCGGCCCTGCACCCCTGGGTGGGTGCGTGCTTGTGGCCCCATTGCCCGCTGAGTCGGATGCTGAGTCGCAACCGAAAACTCAGGGCCCCCCATGTGATGACCCTGAGTGCGGCCCTGCACCCTAGTACCGCCCTGTGCACGTGGGGACATTGGCCCCTGAGTTGCGCTCCAAGTCGCAAACGAATTCTCAGGGCCCCATTCCGTATCACCCTGGGTACGGCCCTGTGGACGTGGGGACGTTGGCTCCTGAGTTGCGCTCCGAGTCGCAAACGAATTCTCAGGGCCCCATGCCGTGTCACCCTGGATACGGCCCTGTGGTGGCTGTTGGCCGGACCGGTTCATGCACAACAGATTGTTGTGGGCCCCACCACAATATCCGCACATTTTTGTGCGCGTGCAGTACCTAGCCATGTGTGGCCCGAGGCACAGGAAACACCAGCTCCGCTGCTTGGCCATCCGGCGCCGTCCCTGAACCCTAAGTTCCCCGAACTTATTGCAATTGGCCACAGCATGGCCAATCTGCCTACAACATGGGCAGGTCTCACTATGTGGGGTCAATGCACTCACAGTCCCATACGACTGCCGGTTGGTGCGGTCCTTCCTCGTCGGAGGGCCCCTACTCACAGCGCTCCCGGCAGCTCTCTGTGGCTCCGAAGGATGGGTGACCGTCAACCCCAAATTCTCTGCCCGTCGAGCCTCCTCTTCCAAGAATCCGACCAAGTCGGAGAAGGCGGGCAGGTCCTCGGCCGACCTCCCGTGAGACTGTTCGAAACGAGTCTGCACGTCAGCGGGTAGGCGGGAAAGTACAATGTACAACAGTAGGTACGACCATTCACCAACCGGAAGTCCAAGATTCTCTAGAGCCTTGGTGACGGACAACAACGGGTTCAAAACCTCCGTCTGTATGGCCCCGACCTTGTTCACAACCGGGATACTAAACAAACGGTTCAGTTGGGCATCGGCCAACCTCCGTTTGTTATGGTAACGTCTGACCAACAATTGTCTGGCCGTTTCATAGTTACCTTCCGTAACTGTCAAATGAGCGACCAGCTCCCTAGGCTCACCCCTCAATGCTGCCACCAGCTGAGCCATCTTGACAGACTTGGTAATGTCCGATCGCATGTGCACCAAACTGTCGAACAGATTGATGAAGCTCATCCATTCACCGGACACTCCGTCAAAAGTAGGCATAGTTATGGCCGGTAACCTGGACCCTGAACCCTGAAGCGGCAGAGGTGCTTCAATGTCACCACCATGGCTGGACTCGCGCTGTCTACGTATGTCCGCAGCCTTCTGCGTGATAGCAGCTGCCATCTCCATACGTTGGTCGACATCCCCTAGCAACCGTGACAGCCTGTCAGGTGCGCAACCATCAACTGATTCCGCCTGCGCGGACAATTCGAGCACCCTATTGTAACGTTCCTTAACGTCCATAGACCGCTCCAATACCACATCATGCCTATCTAAACGGTCTATCAGACCGTGTGCGGAGGAAAACCATCTGAGTTCCTTAGAAACACCCTTCTGGATTTCAGATAACGACATGATCGGAACGATACTTACTCACAATTTGCAGTAACTCAATTATATTGGACCCTCCAGTCTACAACCCAAACGAGGGAACCCTAAACCACAACTTAAACAATGCCGTTTTCCTTAAACAATAGGAACCGAGTTTTATATCTATATAAATTCTGTAAATACAATTTAGTTTCCCTTTATCATTATAACACACACAGATAGTCAATATTAGTTCAAGTTATAAATTGCTATAAACTGAAAACAATGTAATAGCCTGCTATCAATAGATGTAACTACCTATGTTAACCAAACATTCATTAGCATTACTAGACCACTAATAGATTGACTAACTGGTACTTCAATGCAAATTTCAACTCAATATCTTTCTGTCTACTACCAGCAATAGACTTATAGCTTACAAATACTACCAATCTATGTGGATACAGGAACAACACCAAGTTAGCTAATAACCGCCTATACCTACAGATTGATAGTCCCAAATCGTGGGTTCCTGGAGCCCTTGACGGCTGCAAATCTCAGGAAACCACGCTCTGCTACCAAAATGTTCAGGCCTCTCGGCACCCAATGACCTCGCAGGGGCCCATCAGCTACGAGGTAGCGTAGCGATCAGATGCCAAGAAGTGTGAACGTCGGCGATTCACCGAGCTATTAATTATGAATCTATCTGACCTGGTCTGTGCTTCGTTCCCGTCAAACTCCTGTCTCTCTGCAATGCCCGGGTGCACCCTAGGCTCTTCTTGGTAGACAGGTTCTTCAGCCAACCAGGTATGGCTGGCAGGCCAGCTTCGACGAGCACAGTGTTCCAACACAGGTTATGTTACGTGGGAAAACCAATCGGCCACGTAAATGCGAACTTTATCTGGTTCGGGGAACCACAAAACACTCAGCTATATAGACAATCCTGAGGGGAACCCGAATACAATCCAGATGGCTTGCGATTTAATTTCAATGCCCTAATCAATACGCGTTACATCGCGAGGGCTTTCGTCTGTCAGTTGTCAAAAACTGCCAGGTTGGCAGCAACGTCAAATTCAAAATGGCCGTTCCGAAACCATCGATCGAATATCGATTTGGAATCGAACATTATTATTATTATTATTATTATTATTATTATTATTATTATTATTATTATTATTATTATTATTATTATTATTATTATTATTATTATTATTATTATTATTATTATTATTATTATTATTATTATTATTATTATTATTATTATTATTATTATTATTATTGTTATTATTATTATTATTATTATTATTATTATTATTATTATTATTATTATTATTATTATTATATTATTATGAATTTTTCATTTCACTCTTGTAATAAAGAGGTTCTGGTACACGGGCTTACGCCAAGTGCTTATCTACTAAAGATCACGGTCCTTGCCCATGAATTTCCGTACAATTCTACATGTATTTAGTATTGTTGCTTTTTGAAGAAGTATGTGTGTGGATCTGGGTATATTTAGTGTTTTGAGACTAGTGAGTAATGTGTATGGGATGACTCCTGTGGATGAGATGACTATTGGGATGGTTTTGACAGATTGTACCTGCCATTGTGTTTTAATTTCAATGGCAAGGTCTGTGTATTTTGTGTTTTTTTCTGTAAACGTTGTGGTAAGGTTGTGTGTATTTGGTATGGCTATATCTATGAGAAATACTGTTTTGTTTTGTTTATCGTGGAGAGTTATGTCAGGCCTGTTGAAATGAATAGTTTTGTCTGTAATTATAGTTCTGTCCCAATAGAGTTTAAAGTCTGTTTAAATCTTCTAGTCTTCTAATGAGTAGGCCTGTGAAAGCAAGCCCCACACGTGATGCCGAAAAATGGTTCACTGATATTAATAGTGGTTAATGACCTAAAAATGGTTCACTGATATTAATAGTGGTTAATGACCTCTGTGATGTTGAAAACTAGGCTTCCCATGCGAAACGTCCCGGATTCGTATACCGGCTGTTGAGAAAAAAACAGGTCTTGGATATTTACATTTTTATTACGCCGCTGTTTCTGGTTTTCACGACACAGGGTATCCAAGTGTGGGGCCAGAAGCAGCATGAATGACTGTTTGTGAATGTTTATGTTTTGGTACAACATCATTTCGCGATTCATTCTTTCGGCGATCAATAACATAAGTCAGCGTTAAACTGAGCGGTCATTCCATATTTTTACAACTTATCAAAACGTCGGAACAGTACTTGGCGTCCAGTGCAACCATAGGTTTTTACGGAAATACATAATTATGGGTTCTATTAGCCCAAACATTTAGTCAGCTAATTACAAATGGCTAGTATTTAATCGCACATCAAAATCATTATTATTATTATTATTTCGTACTCCGAGGAATTGCCGAAATATAAAATAAAAGGCTGTTCTTATCTTTCCGATACATTGATAACAAATTACATGCATTTCATTGAATTAAAGGAATTAAATCTATTCTATGGTTTTCTTCTGATTTCTGAACCTTCGAAATTCGCCAAAATATTTATGTGAGCTAATGTTAAAAATTTTGCCAATATTCGCGAGTGTGAATGCAAATATTCGATATATCACTACGTTTCATGTTAACGGGGTTGGCTCGATTGTACGGGAACGGTGCAAATGCAAAACCAATAAATTGATAATAAATTAAATAGATTTTTTGCCTTCTGGTATTTTAATGAATTGCAAAAAAAAACGGTTTTTTGCATGCATAATACATTCGCAAAAATATTTGCGAATGCGAATGTCCTAATATTTGCGAGTGCGAATTTCCTTACATCACTACGTTAGATGTTAATATGGTTGGCTCGATTGTACGGGAGCGGTGCAGATGCAAAATGCACTGTCGACGCGCGTTCTCAGTGAGGGATTGAAAATCTTCTAGTCTTCTAATGAGTAGGCCTGTGAAAGCAAGCCCCACACGTGATGCCGAAAAATGGTTCACTGATATTAATAGTGGTTAATGACCTAAAAATGGTTCACTGATATTAATAGTGGTTAATGACCTCTGTGGTGTTGAAAACTAGGCTTCCCATGCGAAACGTCCCGGATTCGTATACCGGCTGTTGAGAAAAAAACAGGTCTTGGATATTTACATATTTATTACGCCGCTGTTTCTGGTTTTCACGACACAGGGTATCCAAGTGTGGGGCCAGAAGCAGAATGAATGACTGTTTGTGAATGTTTATGTTTCGGTACAACATCATTTCGCGATTCATTCTTTCGGCGATCAATAACATAAGTCAGCGTTAAACTGAGCGGTCATTCCATATGTTTACAACTTATCAAAACGTCGGAACAGTACTTGGCGTCCAGTGCAACCATAGGTTTTTACGGAAATACATAATTATGGGTTCTATTAGCCCAAACATTTAGTCAGCTAATTACAAATGGCTAGTATTTAATCGCACATCAAAAATACTGATTTGCACAGCAAAAAAGGATCAACAAAAATACTTTTTATGTTTCAAATATCTTATGTGTACTTAAGTTTATGTTTTAAGTATTTTTTGTTGTTCTTACATGTCCAACACGAAGGATAAAGGGGACTTCGCTTCGCTCACTCCTTTTACCCTACACCTAAGCTACCGCAGCATTTTGCCTTGATATTTTCTGTACAAATCAGTATGTTTGATGTGCAGTTTAATATTTCCCATTACAAATGTCACCCTGTATTCTGCTTAACGTCAGCGCTGGCTGCCCTCAATTGAAATGTGCGACGGAATAATCAGAAATCAGTGAACCAGGGACTAGCACAGCGAACTGTACTGAATTATAAGACGTTATAGATCGTAGGACTAGATAATACCTGATAAGAACTAATAGAAGTCTAATAATAGAAAGTGATTCAAGATTAGTGGTAAATCTTTCGGTGAATAATAGAGATAAAGCTGGACCACACGCCACATTTGATAAGATTTTTTTTAATTTTGTTGCCATTAAGTCCTTTTGCAAGTCAAACATTTACACACAAATATCAACTGCTTAAATATATAGCATAACTTGATCTTCATTCTGGCTATGGCCATATACAAGTAAATAACAAATAAAATAAAACAAGAAATTGGAAATATAAATAAATTATATGATTATAAATATTACGCCAGGAGGACTAGTCCTCTGTTAAAGTCCACGGATTGCCAGGGCTGCTTACAATATGATTAGCTCCGGGTTGGCCACTTGGTGCAAGCGGACCTAAATGAGAAGTTGACGTAACACCAAACTATCTCACAACGACACCGCAACCCAGTTTGTACGGGCACCGAAGTGGGCGAACGGAATCGATAAATGCAACCATCTGCTCTCAACTGACAGTGCATAGATAGATAGCACAACGGGAGTAAGTGAGGTATGATCGTTGTTAAAGAGTATGAGACTGGTGATTCCAAAGCAGAGTATATTTTTAGTCACTTGTCAAACTTCCTTGCTCCAAAAAAAAACTGTTTATGGCATCTTGAAAAAACAATAAAATCGACAAGTGCGAGTCAGACTCGCAAGCGAAGGGTACCATCGTACAATAAAAATTACTAAAAAACGCCAAATCAACAAGTGCCCTTATTTAAAAAAAAAAGTGTGTACTTTCAACCCAGCAAGGATTCGAAGCCTGAAAAGCACACATTTGACGGTTACTCCATAGAGTACGTTAAATACATATTCTTTCAAAAATTGAGGTCTACATTTTCCGGTTCATAGAAAGCCCGCTGACAGGCATACAGATAAGCAAACAGGCAGTCAGACAGGCGGACGGACGGACAGCGGATGCTAAGTAATAGGCAATTTGGCACCCTTCGACTACGCTATTCTAAATATTTACTGAATTTTCAATGTTTTGACTAACGTTTTTTTTATTGTAACACAAGCTATTTTTAAACCTCAAGCAATACTTTGTCATAAAGGCTGCAGCTTGGGCATTCATTGCACAGCATCTTCGTCCGCAGAGTTGCATCTCCTATATAGGGTGGTATCATCAGACATCTCTTTACATATAGCATAGGGAAATAACACAAAAAAGTTGCGTAATTGTCTACGTTTCCACTGTATAGATACGTACATACTATCAAAGTTCCATAGAAGTAGTGAAAAATTGTTGTGGAATGAAAATACATTCTTTGCACTCTGATAAGATGGCATTATCATCACGATGAAACTCCATCTTATAAGTAGAATTTTCGGTAGAACAATCTTATTCAAAAATAATCACTTTTTTGTATGTAAGCTTACATTACAGAGAAAACCTTTATTAGTGAAACTATGGGAGTATGGGTTTGTGGTAGATAGCACGTAGTTAGGTACAGACGATCTCAACTAGGCATATCCCTTATTAACTCTATTGCGCTTAAATAAAGTCTAAAATTGGAGCGGAAACCTGTCGTTCGACAGTACTTTTTCCTGTACATTTTGTATGACCTATGGAACTAGTCGACCTACATTGGCACTATTTTGTATATACACAGACATAAAATTACACATTTATATGCAGCCACATACATTTCTTCTGGCCCCACACTAGGAGACCGTGTCGTGGAACCAGAAACAGCGACGTCGCAGTCATATCTTCTCTTCTTCCCCACCCGGGATAAGAACCTTGATTTCTCTTCTGAAAACCCCGTGGGGTACACCACTGGACCGCGTTGTGCCCCAAGGCCTTTTCAGAATTTTGGACCGCTCGAAAAGTTAGAGTATTATACGCGACGATGCGTTGTACCACACCACACGGGGTTTTTCAGCGCTTACATTGACAATTCGTCGTCTGAATAGCCCGTGGGATACAGCGCCTGCGGTGTTGGGTCCATCTGTATTTTCGTGAATAAGCTTCTAGTTAAAACACCGGAGTGCTACCACGCTACAACACCTATGGATTTCCTAATTTTAGTAATTCAAAATTTATTCTTCTTATAGATCAAGTTTGTTCAAGTTACGGCCAAAAATACACTGACGAGCAATAAAAAAGTTCCACCCACAAAATGCCGACAAATACCTTAATATCTCCTAAAACATAGAACCTAGCCTTGAACACAATATTTACGTTTTTAAGTGGTAATATTCTGATGCGCTGTTAAATGTACGTCAATATTTCAGACGGCGCCATTATGCTAGCCTTTCCCGTTTAGGAGTAATTTGGTGCTTTTCTGCTCGCTGCTCACTGGAACTTTTTTATTGCTCGTCAGTATATATATCAGAGATTCACCGCGCCTCTACTAGAATTCAGAGCAAAATTGGTTGCTATAAGTCGCTTTCACGCCTAGTGTATGGGTCGCACGCGTTGTACCCCACGGGCTATTCAGGCGATGAATTGTCAATGTGAGGCGTGGTGGTATAACGCAGCGTCGCTCTGTAAAGATAAAGATATAGATATTTATTGTTTGATGAAAAATATGTATTCCATGGTTGGTTATCGTGAAAAAAGGCAAGTGTATCATTATGATCTGCCGTAAGGCGTTCAAACATTGTTTTTTAAATTAAAATTACATAAGGTAAATTACATGCAAGTGAATTACATAAGGAAGATTGAGCTCTGCAGCTTTTGCTGTATGAAAAATTAGACAGTTTAGCACTGCAAGATTCGTTTATTTCAGTTACTTTCACAGCATTATGTCATATGGCATTCTGTGGTGGGGTAAATCCGCAGATATACAATCGGTATTTGTGTTATGTCACCGTAAGATTTTTAAAACCGTTAATTGATAACTAACGTTTTTTTTTTCTCGTTAGTTGCTCAATTATCCACAAATAGTAAACTGTAGCGTACTGCTTACTATACGACGCGTTAGTTGATAAACGAACGGTTAAAACTGTTACTGTAAACTGCGGTTTAAACTTGAATTGAAAACGAAATACCAGGGCAAACACTGCAGTAGCTTAGGAGAAGACTAGAGGGGGCGAGCGCAGCGAAGCGCGATCAACTAACGCGTTAGTTTATCAACTAACGGTTTTCACTATCTTACGGTGACATTTCCATTCATTTGGTTAATTTAAAATGTTTGCTCAAAATGTTTTTAGCAATATCCCCTCTCTAACAGTCTAAGACTGACACCCGTCAAGCACATGTTATATTTTTCATACTGTAGTTCTCGTTTTGGCTGATAGCAATAACATAGCATTTACTTATAGGAACATACTTAGCTTCTGGCCCTTTACTAGGATAGGTTGTTAGTCGTGGGAACCAGAACCAGCGAAGTCACAAACATGTAAATACCCAAGACCTGTTTTTTTATTATGTGGATCTGCAAATGTACATATATTTTGCAAGTCTTAAATTTTTGCCTACAAATTGAATTTTGTTTGCACGTACCCGCATCTTAGAATTTGCAAATAGAAATTCAGCCTGCAACACTTTCATGTAATTTTTGTATCCTCTTCATGTTGCTTTGAAGTACTGTAAAATGTAATGGGGTTTCTGACGACCTCTGTGGCGCTGCGGTTGTAGCATGCGAGAGGTCTCAGGTTCGATCCCCAGCTAGGGATATAGAAAAAAAAACAGGTCTTGTATGTACGTATTTGTGTTACGTCGATGTTTCTGCTTCCCACGACACAGGATATCGTAGTGTGGGGTCAGAAGAAATGCAAGTGTCTGTTTGTAAATGTTTGTTTTGTTTATTAAAGAAAAATAAATTCGTAGCGTGGCGCAATGTCCCATACGGGTTGGCAGAGGCGCAGCTGAGTTCAGCCAGTTTTTCAATACATGGCCGCAGTTATGGAAATATGAGATAGGAGATATAAAAATCAATAAATGAGAGATTTTTCGCCCTACTTCTTCTACAGTGGTCCAATGCTGAGAAATGGCAAAAAATGACGTTTGCGAAGTATATTTAACCTCTCCTTTCCCGCCGTCAGCATAAGCAGCGCGGCCCCGATCACTCTATGTACCGCTGTCAGCATAAGCAGCGGGATGACTAATATTTTTGAAACCGGTATTTTTTATCCAACGGTTGGACCAATTTTTACGGTTCGATCATGTGTGGACACCCAATTAGACAAACTTTATGGTCTGTGTGCTAGTTTATGCTTTTCCGTAGAAAAAAATAATTCAACCGCGTTTTGAAAATCACTTTCTTCCGGACGCTCCCAACGTATGTGGTGGTGAAATTTTATTGAGAGAAAAGTGTGTTTTTTTTGGTGAATTGAGGTAAGTATTTATTTTATTCATATTTACAACTCTATTTGCGATAAACAAACCACAAATCATAGTAAAATTCATCAAGATGTCCAGAAAATCGGCAAATTTACATGATACGTCATGCAACCAGACGGATTCCCCCCAATGCTATTTGTAATTCCAATGAGAAATACAGTTAGATTTCAATAAAAAATACACATATCTTATTGGAAATCTTATAAGGAATCCATTTTTATAGGTTTCTTTATCAAAATAATGTACCAATTTGCTGATTTTCCGTCAGAAACGTGATCAGGCATCCAATTCACATGCTTCACACGCACACATAAGCATTCCGCGACGCCATTTTACTCACACACAGACAGAATCTCACTACAGGGTGCGGGTGTTTTCAGTCATATTCGGTGAAACTCCATATCATAGGTTTCGGGGTGATGTGATGATTGGGGTTTCCATATCAAAGGTTCCGCGGGTTTATGATTGGAGTTTAGTGTCGATAAGGGGGCGGAAGCCCCTTTTTTTTATCAATGGAAAAATCCAGCATCCAGCGACTTGTGCGAAAATTGTGTTAAAAATTGTGTTAAAAAATATTTTTTTTGACTGTTATTTTTTGCTTCGGAATCGTGTAGTGCTGCTTTTTGCTATCACTTTTGGTTATAAACATTTTCCTCGTGCACCTCACCGATTTCGAGATATACGTCATATTATGTTTGTAATATCGATATCTCTATAAATATTGGTCCTAGGGAAAACATGCATATGACATAAAATTATGCTCGTAAGACACCCTACACGATGCCCAAGTGAAAATATCAAAATAAAAAAAATAAAAATAAAAATAAAATAAAAAAATAACAAATTTGTGTCATATTGTGTTAACTTGTCTTTTTAGGCGGATTCGTTTGCCTGCAAGTTCAGATATGTACTTTTGACAATTTAGTGTAAAATGACAAAAAAATGCAAAATTACACAAATTTGTAAAAGTGCACAGAGTGTACGTTTTGATCCTAATGCCTTAGCTACTTTTTTCAGAATGGATCATGACTATCATGCCCAGCTTGCGCGTCGGTCGCCGCCGGTGCGCATTCTATCCGATGAGAAGCTGGTGTATGTGCGCTCCCGCTCCGGTCGGATGAAGGTAAATAATTGAAATTTCACTCGCATCGTTTTTGCTTCGTTTCCTTTTATATTTATATATATACATATCCATTAATTTGTTCCATTCAGCAGCCTAAACGGTCTGAATATAGTTTTACCAAGTATAATTAAATATTTACCTGGGAAATGTGAAGTTTTATACTAAAAGGACACAAATAATTATACTGCAAATGTCACTGACTGCCAGTCTGGTATTTTGTTTATATTTAATTTGCCTATTTTATTTATGTTATAGATGGTGAAGCAACCAGCTTCTCTGGGCCGGAGCGGGAGCGAGGGCGACTCCTCCCCGCAGCCGTCGACATCAAGGCGCTGCCGGCGCTCGCTGGCTGAAGAAATGGTGGTAGGTATTCTGATTAGCAAGCAGATAGATCACCGGTGGTATCATACCATTCTTCTCCTCCAACAGGGTGTGGCCTGCCTGCAGCTGGCCCATTTGAGCGGGACCTTTGTGCATTTCTCCTGCACCTACTCTTCTATTCCAGCTATCCTTCCATGCTTTCTAGTACCATACCATATACAATAATGTATTTTTCTATTTTCACAGTCATCAGCAGCTGGCAGCAGCTGGCAGCGGCCGCCGACGTCGGGAAGCGGGGAGGAGCCGGCAGCCAGCAACCTCCAGCAACGCAGTGGGAGTGAGCTGGTACGTATTTTGATCCAGTACTTTTAATTAAAAAAACTTTACAATCCCCCTCTGTTGTTTCATTTGTTGCTAAAATCGTGTGTTTTTTTTTTCATAACAGTTGGGCACGGCTGCCACAGCCACGGCGGCCTCCGTGTCCACCGCAACAACAACCACTGCGTTAAATATTGTTAGAGAAACATCCGGAGCGCGTAAACGCGCTGCAGCTCCAATGCCTGGGTCGTCATCGTCATCGTCGAGAATGCCAGTTCACTCCCGGGTTCTCAATGAAAGTGAGATAGAAAATATTGTAAATGAACATTTCATTGAGGACTCCGGAAGTGAACTGGATATCTCTGATAGTGACGTTGACGATGTCGACGCGGTCATTGCAACTTCGTCTGATACGGGCAAATTAGAGCGGAGTTTCGCTGTAGCGGAGGCGGAGGAAATAGAATGCATGCGACCAGAAAGTTTGGTTGATTTGAATGTTAGCCCGCTGCCTGTTCTAGGAGAGTATGCCGAGATGCAGAATGTTCAAGCAGAAGAATTAATCGGATTTTTGAGAGGACAATTGCAAGGAGAGCATGAGGTGGCTGTCGATATGGAAGGTGATGAAGTATCTGTGCCGGATGTTGGGGCGGAAACTGTGGTCAGTGCGCCTGACAGCCCGGCCGCTGTGCGCCCGCGTGCTGTCAGCCCGCCTGCTAGCCCGGACGCGAATGTTTTTTCTTGGTCGAGGGATTTTTCGAATTTCACTGGCCAAGCAGAAACATATCTGCGTTCACCGGGCCCGCAGTCTATATCCCAGGATCCTACGGATATCTTTTATGTATTATTTGCCGTGCTGATCTATATGTCGCTGTGCTTGAGGACGAATGTCCATGAATACTGGAAGTCTGGTATGTTGGAAATGGCAAACTTCAGGAAGTTGATGAGTCGCAATCGCTTCTTCATGCTCACGCGTTTTCTCCATTTTGTGAACAACGAAGAACAACCTACTGGTGTGTCTTCGTATCACAAAAAAATCTTCAAAATTACCCCCATTTTGACACATTGCAACGATATATTTCCGAGTTTGTATACGCCACGAAGAGAACTCAGTTTGGACGAGTCGTTGCTTCTATGGAAGGGACGCCTTTCTTGGGTCCAATCCATACGCACCAAAGCGGCCAGGTTCGGGATCAAGTCCTACGACCTGTGCGAAGCAACGACTGGTTACTTGCTGAAGACTCTCTTGTACGCGGGTAAAGATTCTTCGATGCACCAGACGTCCATTCATGGGTTCAGCAACGTTACCGCGAAGGTCGTTCTTGAAGTCATAGATGGGTATCTCGATTTGGGGCATTGCCTTTTCATGGACAATTGGTATAACCAACTGCCCTTGACGAGGTACCTCAAATCCCGTGCAACTGATGTCATTGGGACGATGAATCGCAATAGGGCACACGTCCCTGCTGAGATTAAATCGCTCAATGACCGCGTGTTGCCGCGGGGACAGCAGGTGGCGAGACATTGTGGTGACATCACTTTGATTTCCTGGATGGATGTCAAACTTGTCACCACAATTTCTACATTCCACACCGATGAACAAGTTCCTGGCCGCCGAGCTGGGGTGGATGTCGTGAAGCCACTTCTTGTAAACTACTACAATCAGTACATGGGCGGTGTGGATCGTAAGGACCAAATGCTGTCCATGTACTTGATTGAGAGGAAGCGTAAGAAGAAGTGGTATGTCAAAGTATTCCACAGGCTGCTTAACAGCAGCCTGTTGAATACATACATCATTCTCTCGCGTAACCCAACATTCCGGAACCTTACGCACCGGGAAACAAGGGTTAGCGTGGCTCAGGGGCTTGTTGATCGGTTCTTCTGTCCGGGACCGATGCAACGAGAGAATCCTCCAAGCAACACCGCTTTCCACCGTCTGGACAACCACCCGCAACATTTCCCGATTCCTGCTCCGACTTATAGCAATTCCAAGAAGAAGAAGCAGGGGAGATGTTGCAGGTGCTCGGCCCTTGGAAAGCGCACGTCCGTGAACAGTTTCTGCCGTAGGTGCAACGTCAGACTCTGCCTCGGACAGTGTTGGTTGGAGTATCACACGTTGGCCAATTTGGGGCCATAGCACTTTTAATGTTATGGGTACCCATTCTCGTTTCTACAGTTTATCTGTTCCTCTTCGTCTTCCATTGAAAGTGTTATGTAACTTTAAATTGTGCAAGAAGCTCGAAACGGTATTGTTGTAATGTTAGCTTTCCTCTTATTCTAGCATGCCTACTGACTGATATCTGACTGTGTACTGATGGCTGGTTAATATGTCTCTGTAATAGGGGTTTTAAAACTACGCACACCTCGCTTTGGACCGGTTTCGGTCGGGTGTATCGCTTGCTTGAGTGGGTAACTAAAACTACTAAAATATGCCATATCATATAACTTCCACGTTGCAGCATCAAACTGGTGGAAGACTGGTGTGTTGGGAATGCCTGCCTTCAGGAAGTTGATGAGTCGCAATCGCTTTCATGGACAATTGATATAACCAAATGCCCTTGACGAGGTACCTCAAATCCCGTGCTACTGATGTCATTGGGACGATGAATCGCAAAAGGGCACACGTCCCTGCTGAGATAAAATCGCTCAATGACTCCTGTGGGCATTTATGTCTTGCTAGACACATCTAAATCAGCCATCAGTGTGTGATTGTAATTCTCCTCCTTCATAGCGTTAGCGATCCGGATGTTTCTATCTTTTTGTGTGTAATTTTTTTGTGTGTATGTGTCTAATGTTTATGTGTTTGTGTAAATAACAATTTCTATTTGTGGCCAACTACCTAACTATCTTATAACTTGTATAGAAATTGTTTACTTTAACAGTTGCAATGTTTCTATCTTTTTGTGTGGAATTTTTATGTGTCTAATATTTATGCGTTTGTGTAAATAACAATTTCTATTTGTCGCCAACTACCTAACTATCTTATAACTTGTATAGAAATTGTTTACTTTAACAGTTGCAACAAAATTCTTTTTCATTTTTCCGTAATTGTGTACTTTATTCCATTTTTTATACGGTAAAAGTTACAAATATCAGTCAAACAACTATCTAAGAACTTGTATAGAATTGTTTACCTACTTACTTACTGTTTACTACTTTTCCATAATTGTGTACTCGTGTGTGTGTAAATATAATGTATACAGTTTCATTGTGCATTAGTACTGTCCTGTTTTTTAAACAATTATGTCTCGCCCAGGTTTGCTGGAAGAAATATCTTTTTAGAGATAAGCTCGCCTGTTGTTATAAAATTTCTTTTAAGTACATTTTTATGCACAGGGCAATAAAGAATATGAATATATAACTATATAAATTTTGCTGGAAGAAATATTTTTTTAGAGATAAGCTCGCCTGTTGTTATAAAATTTCTTTTAAGTACATTTTTATGCACAGGGCAATAAAGAATGTGAATATATAACTATATAAATTTTTGTTCTTTTTTATTTTTCCAAAACCTAATTACACAATTACACATTAGGTAGGTGGTAGCTAATTACTAATTACACATTTCAAATAATTGTTTATTTTTTACAAATTTGTGTAATCTTACACTAAATTGTCAAAAGTACATATCTGATCTCGCATAACACTAGTTAACACAATATTACACAATATTACACTTTGTAAGAACAGTAGGTATCTGTACTTGCGCGTGAACGGAGCCGCGTGGAAACACTTCATATATACAACAACTAAATACTAGTTAACTCAAACTTACACCATACCTACACGAACGAAACACCAGTTTAGCTATTTTACCTAGAATCAAATCACGGCGAAACATTTTCTTCGTTCCATCTTTGCACACTCTGTATAAACGCATATCGTACACCTGCCGTGACCTTGAGAAAGCCCAGAAACAACACACCGTGACACGAAATAACATGCATGATTTTGAATTATTTTTGTATGAAAAGGTACATAGTACGATACACTGTTAGAAAGCCTAGTTTGTCTTCTACTTAGAACCACTAATTCTAGAATGATAAGTATCACCTATTGCCTATAAATTCAATAATAGTACAAAGTGTTGATTTCTACCTATTTTATACTTTCCTTGCGAGATATGGCGTCCTCACACTTATCATTTATGATTTAGTGGCAAATACCACTTGTTTTCCTCTTATTGAATAAATTACCTATCCTAGGAACTAAGAAATATAACGCTAGGTAGTCTAGTCTCTTCACAAATAATTTCACAAGATTTGCATAATTCGCGCGATGCGTCAGTTTACTTTCCGTATTTTATGAAAATTTGAAACGCTGAAATATTCGAAAGTTTCTATAAGAACACCCTAATGTTTTTATTGTTTTGAAAAGGTTATTTTGTGTAGATTACGTAGGTATCAAACAACATGTACATGTTGTTGATAATTTTCTGATGTCGGCTAGATTTGTGTCGAGAGGGAGCATTTTCATAGAAGTCTGTGTTTCTCATGCCAGTACAAAAATAAACTAAGGTCACAGTGACATTTTCTACACATTGTGTAAAAGAGGGTTTCATTAGCTACTCAGATATACAACTCCCATAATTCTAAGTGTTACCATTCCAACAGAATCACTTGATATATTAGTCAAGTGCCGCGCAGCCCGCACGCTCAAAAACACTCCGGTATTTGTCGTTTTTGACGTCTCGAACTCCCGGGAAAGGAGAGGTTAAATATGCTTAGTAATAAAGGAACAATGATTTTGATTTTCCACCCGACGGCGTCAGAAGTAGGGTCATGTTTTTCGAGTGTATGTATGTATTTACATCTCTTTAGCACACTCTGCAGACTAAACAGCTTGATGGATTTTAATCTTGTGACACTGAGTAGGGTAAACATAGTAGTAACTGGCACTTTAAGCTACTGGCAATATGAAAAAAAAAACATCGCCTGATTACTGTTATGGCTACACTGATTGATTACATGAAATTTACACTTTGTATAAAAGGGATCCACAACTGGCTCGATAGCCATTACTCTACTCCTCACTATATCATTATTTTTTTTTTAATAATTTAGCTCAGTCACTGGCCGAAGCCTACGGTGAAGTGTGTAACATTGACTTCTAACATCCAAGCCTCTTTCTTTTTAAAATACAAAATAAGTAACAGTGCCAAAGTAACACCCACTCTAATGAGGCCCGTATACAATATAATCGCCTAAACAAATATCGAAACTTACAATAATTTCCCCCTCCCTTCAAAAAAAAAATTCCAACGGATTTTATTTTTTTTCAAAGTGGCAACCCTTACTCAAAGTCTAAAATCTAAAATGACAACCCTATCTCAAAGTCTAAAATCTAAAAAACATTAAATGTTAACTTTAAGTTAGTTTGCTATGCATGAAATCTAAAAGACAGTAAATATGCCGCAAGCATAAATTTAAATAACATCAAGTACCCTAATCCTTATCTGTCCAACCATCCCACTTAACCTACTCAATTAAACATTAAATGACAAAACCAAACTACACTTAAGGTGTAGGCTATGCACCTTAAAAAACTTAAATTATAACACCCTATGATCCCATCACACAATTATTCGCGGCTTAACACTAACCTACCTAAGGCTAGAAAACTCTCAATTACAATACGAAGGCAAACAGCTGAATCTAGCTAAGATTTAGCTTCTCGAATGGTTATCATTCGACAAACTTTCTGACAATAAAAACTAGCGAAAAACTTATCCGACAACCATAATACCTCCGTTCCTAAAATAAATGTAACTCGATCTTTGCATAGACTATTGTGAACACATTGTAAACTCTTTCCACCGAATGGAAATATTTCAAAAATTAACGCAGGCAAAGATCAAAGAAAAAAAAATATCATTTTCAAATATAGGAAACGTCAACCATATTAACAGAATTAATCTATAGAACCGTATTACTAAGCCACAGCCTAAGAATGAGTTCATTAAAATTCGTTCCAATAATACGATGAAATCAACTAGCTTTAAAACCGATACTACTACGTACATAAACCTCAACTAATCCATTGGAATTCAGTAAACTATCTTTTACTATTAACAGTTTAAGATAATCGCCGTGAGTTGCAACCAATTACCCAAGTAAAGACACTACAAAGAATCTCGAATGTGTATCGAATACCCGAGTTATCCCACATCAGAAATTACTTTCATTGAGAAACCTTCGTTACCAACTTCGTTATACAACCCATAGTCTCCCCTTACCAAATCATCCTAACTCTATACTTTAAGAACGCGGGAACCAAAACAGAACCCTATGACGAATAGCTATTGCCTCGTCATACTGCTCTCAAAGATAAAACCAGGCGATCGGTTCAAACAATTATTCGAACTGTCGTTTATAAAAGTTTCTCATATAAAGGTAATCTACCACGGAAATCTAGTATGTTACAGATATTTCTTGGGTCTTTGGTGTACGGTCCTCATCAGACATCATAGTTCAGCAACAACATGAAAAGAAACACCGGTTAATAAACAATTCATAACACTACCGCATACACAAACCACAAACCATCAACCGGGATAAAATTAAATTATACTCCTAATGTATAATTATTTAATATCCTAATGTTCCTATCCTAATCCTGTAATTATTTAATGTCCTAATGTATAATTATTTAATATCAGACGAACTCCTCAACGTAGCACAAAGCGTTTTAACCGATTTGAGTTAACAATTACGCCCCGTGACCGTGAGTCCAGACGACGAATCAGCACATCAGACCTCCCAACGATCTCAATGACCTTGTATGGTCCTTGATACAGACGTGCCAACTTCATGCATCTTCCCGTTGTCCGCCTTGGAACGTATAACAAAACGCGCTCGAGTAACTCACAAAATAGCCGAGTGGCCTCCCGGGCTATAAAATTTATTTCACCCGCAGGTCAGTCTTAAAATTTTAAAAATACTACCTACCTAACTTCCTTTCTTGACACGGCAATCACGAAGCTATATAACGCTCTATCTCCTTATCGGCTTTCGGCATGAAATATTTCGACCGAAACCTCTTCAACGTCTTTGCGAGACCCAAATGACCTCCTGTCCACGCCTCATCATGGAATTCGTTCATTACATTTTGAAACAACGACCTAGGCAATACTAATACCTCCCTAATTTCTCCAACTCTACGTACGCTTTTATATAGTAAATTATTTCTCAAACAAAAACCGCTACGCCACGCTTCCGGACGTTCGCTTAACCGCGTTAACCATCTACTACAAAATGAATCGTTCTCTTGATCCGCCTGTAACGACTCTACATTGATACTAAAAACTTCCAAACCATCATCATCAGGTCCAGAACGAGAAGAAGACTGAGGTCCTTCTGTTTCCCGTTTCCCTTCTTCCATTAGCGGATTCCCACTCAAAAAATCTGCCACTACATTGCTTTTCCCCGAGCAATGAACTATCTCGAAATCCCATTCTTGTATCGCTAACGCCCATCGCGCTAACCTACCAGACATATCTTTTTTCGACTATAACCAACATAACGCGCTATGGTCTGTAACAACCTGAAAATACGATCCCCAAAGATAATGCCTATAGTGCCTTAACGCCCATACTAACCCCAGACACTCTTTCTCCGTCGTACTATATTTTTTCTCCGCATCCGTTATCTTCCTAGACGCATAGACAACCGGACTCATTTTTTCAACGCCCTGCATCAATACTGCACCCAACGCCTCGTTAGACGCATCCACATAAACTCTCGTAGTAACCGACTTATCCCCCGAATAATAGGAAAGTATTGGCGCACTACACATAACCTTCTTATGGAAGGTGACGACATAAGAAGTGGCGTAATAGAAGAGGATAGTGATCGTCGATCCAGACCTTGCTGAATCGAGGAAGGATGGAACGTGCATTGGGATGTATATTTCTGTACTTAAGTTTTTTATTTAGGAATTACCTCGACCTGCCAAGCGAGTGAAGAATCAAATAGAAAAATGTTGTGGGAAGATTGTTTTATAGCGGCGAACATTTTGTGAAAAAAATTATGAAATTATTTCATGATGGAGGAGTTGTCAACTTGTTTTTCGGGGAGTCCTCAGGAGTCCTTTGAAGATTTTTTAGAAGACTTCAGAGATGCTGCATCGAGGAAGAGATTTATATCGTCGGAGGAATTAAAATTATTATTTCCTTCGTATTTAAAAGGTGGAGCCTTATATTTTTTTAAGGAAATTAGGGGCAGTGCCCAGACATTTGACGAGGTGGTGAATAAGTTTAATGAGGAGTTTGGAAGCACAGACTTTGCAGAGAAGTTCTAAATGCCAAGCAAGAGAAAAGAAGTTTGTTGGACTACTTCCATTATTTAGGGGACCTGGCGAGGAAGGCTAGAGTTACTAAAGATGACATTTTTATAACGCAAATTTTAAGAGGATTGCAAAACCATCTTAGAAATAAATTAATGTTGAGCCATTTTGTAGATAAGATAATAAGTCCGGGAAGTGATGATAATGTGAATGTGTTTAGGAACTTGGCAACTTTTGGACCGAATTTGGCTCATAGCAATAGGGGGGGGGGGGGAGAGATAGGCCAAATGTTTCGCCGTCGGCAAGTGGTCAGGAACCACATATTAGACCTAGTACTAATAATTATAATTTGCGTCCTAGGCAAGCGGATTTTGCAACACGTCGTCGCTAGAGCCCGATAGCGGTGACCAGGCTGACCTGTGGAATGAGGGCCTCAGACGAGCTCAGCAGCGTAGCACAGAAGCGGAACGACCAATGGGGAAGATCGTCGCAGTCGAGGCGGATCAGCAGGTCAGACCATTCATTTTATTAAATGCATCTGGAGTAAATGTGGTAGCTCTTTTAGATACAGGCGCTACAGCTTCATGCATCAGCCCAGCCGTGGCAGGTCAAGTGGGTGCGAGATGTATGCAAGAAGAGAAGAGACGGGTTAAGGCGGTAAATGGAAGTTTGCTGCAAATTGTAGGGAAATGTGTTATAGATTTTAGTTTGGACAATTTTAACTTTTCACAGGAATTTTTAGTAGTAACTGATTTGAATTGTAGCATTATTTTAGGGGTGAATTTTTTAATAAAGAACGGTATTAATATTGATTTTGTTCATTCGTGTATGTGTTTTTTTCCAGGGAAAAATACCGTTTTTCAATAATTTCCATACGAAACAAAACACGACGCCGGTAAAACGAAATGTCATGTGCGTAGGGATTCTTTCAAAACAAAAGATAGGGTCGGACTTTCTAGACGGTTCTAGAAGGAAACAAGTGAACTTCGGGGAAACCACGGTTATCGAGGATCGTGACGTGATAAATTCTATCGACTTTCAGGAGCTAAGAAAGGGCGATTACATTTATTTCTCGGGGTTATCGGATTCGTGCGAATTTGCGTTTGGGGTAGAAGATAAACGGTTTATCGTAAATGAGGATTTATGTGAGAATGATAAGCGGGTATTATTGGCGTTGTTGTATACGAATGCGGATAGATTTGCGTTTACAACTGACCAGTTAGGTAGGTCGGAGATAGTGTCGGTCGATATTAAGACTTATGATGAAGAGCCGGTTCATTGTCACCCGTATCGCGTTTTGCCGGTGCAACGAGAAATTATTGAAGAGCAGGTCGCGGAGATGTTGAAACTAGGTGTTATTAGAGAATCCAATAGTTCTTATGCTGCACCCGTTGTGTTAATTAAAAAGCCCGATGATTCATGGAGGTTTTGTGTAGATTATCGGAAATTAAATAAGAAAATTTGTAGGGATAATTATCCTATTCCGCGGATAGAAGAAATTGTCGATAGTTTGGCCGGGGCCAAGTATTTTGCGGAGTTAGATCTCAATTCAAGTTATTGGCAGACGGTTATTACAGAAGGTAGGCCTAAAACGGCTTTCGTCACGACCACGGGTCTTTATGAATTTAATGTTGTTCCGTTCGGTTTGGCAACGAGTCAAGCGGTTTTCCAACGGATGATGGATAAAGTTTTAGCGGATTTAAGATTTAAAGGGGTTATGGTTTACGTAAACAATGTTATTGTGTACGGTAGAACGTTCGAGGAGTTTACCTATACGTTGCAGAATGTTTTTGGGCGGTTTAGAGAAGCGAACTTGACCTTCAAGCCATCCAAATGTAAATTCGGTTTTTGCGAGATTGAGATGCTAGGTTATCGAATCTCGGATGAAGGAGTAAAACCTAGTGAAAAAAAACTGAACTGCAACAGGTTCCAACTCCCACATCTACGAAGGATGTGAAACAATTATTAGGTTTATTTTCTTATTATAGAAAATTTGTATCGAATTTTGCGAGAATATCGTTACCTCTCACAAAATTATTGAAAAAGGGGGTAAAGTTTCAATGGAATGAAGAATTGCAGAATTCGTTCGAGTATATTAAGAAGGTTAAGTGTAGTGCGCCAATACTTTCCTATTATTCGGGGGATAAGTCGGTTACTACGAGAGTTTATGTGGATGCGTCTAACGAGGCGTTGGGTGCAGTATTGATGCAGGGCGTTGAAAAAATGAGTCCGGTTGCCTATGCGTCTAGGAAGATAACGGATGCGGAGAAAAAATATAGTACGACGGAGAAAGAGTGTCTGGGGTTAGTATGGGCGTTAAGGCACTATAGGCATTATCTTTGGGGATCGTATTTTCAGGTTGTTACAGACCATAGCGCGTTATGTTGGTTACAGTCGAAAAAAGATATGTCTGGTAGGTTAGCGCGATGGGCGTAAGCGATACAAGAATGGGATTTCGAGATAGTTCATTGCTCGGGGAAAAGCAATGTAGTGGCAGATTTTTTGAGTAGGAATCTGCTAATGGAAGAAGGGAAACGGGAAACAGAAGGACCTCAGTCTTCTTCTCGTTCAGAACCTGATGATGATGGTTTGGAAGTTTTTAGTATTAATGTAGAGTCGTTACAGGCGGATCAAGAGAACTATTCATTTTGTAGTAGATGGTTAACGCGGTTGAGCGAACGTCCGGAAGCGTGGCGTAGCAGTTTTTGTTTGAGAAATAATTTATTATATAAAAGCGCACGTAGAGATGGAGAAATTAGGGAGGTATTACTATTGCCTGGGTCTTTGTTTCAAAATGTAATGAACGAATTCCATGATGAGGCGTGGACAGGAGGTCATTTGGGTCTCGCGAAGACGTTGAAGAGGTTTCGGTCGAAATATTTCATGCCGAAAGCCGATAAGGAGATAGAGAGTTATATAGCTTCGTGATTGCCGTGTCAAGAAAGGGTTAGGTAGGTAATATTTTTAAAATTGTAAGACGGACCTGCAAATGAAATAAATTTTTTCAATTGTCCGGGAGGCCACTCGGCTATTTTGCGAGTTACTCGAGCGCGTTTTGTTATACGTACCAAGGCGGTTAACGGGAAGATGTATGAAGTTGGCACGTCTGTATCAAGGGCCATACAAGGTCATTGAGATCGTTGGGAGGTCTAATGTGCTGATTCGTCGTCTGAACTCACGGTCACGGGGCGTTATTGTTAACACAAATCGTTTAAAACGCTTTGTGCTGCGTTGAGGGGTTCGTCTGATATTAAATAATTACATTAGAACGTTAAATAATTATAGTGTTATGATAGGAACATTAGGATATTAAATAATTATACATTAGGAATATAATACAATTTTATCCCGGTTGATGGTTTGTGGTTTATGTATGCGGTAGTGTTATGAATTGTTTTTTAACCGGTGTTTCTTTTCATGTTGTTGCTGAACTATGATGTCTGATGAGGGCCGTACACCAAAAACCCAAGAAATATCTGTAACATACTAGATTTCCGTGGTAGATTACCTTTATATGAGAAACTTTTATAAACGACAGTTCGTATAATTGTTTGAACCGATCGCCTGGTTTTATCTTTGAGAGCAGTATGACGAGGCAATAGCTATTCGTCATAAGGTTCTGTTTTGGTTCCCGCGTTCTTAAAGTATAGAGTTGGGATGATTTGGTAAGGGGAGACTATGGGTTGTATAACGAAGTTTGTAACGAAGGTTTCTCAGTGAAAGTAATTTCTGATGTGGAATAACTCGGGTATTCGATACACATTCGAGATTCTTTGTAGTGTCTTTACTTGGGTGATTGGTTGCAACTCACGGCGATTACCTTAAACTGTTAATAGTAAAAGAAAGTTTACTGAATTCCAATGGATTATTTAGGATGATTGTAAATTGTAGTATCGGTTTTAAAGCTAGTTGATTTCATCGTATTATTGGAACAAATTTTAATGAACTCTTTTTTAGGCTGTGGCTTAGTAATACGGTTCAATAGATTAATCCTGTTAATATGGTTGACGTTTCCTAAATTTGAAAATGATAATCTTTTTTCTTTGATCTTTGCCAGCGTTAATTTTTGAAATATTTCCATTCGGTGGAAAGAGTTTACAATGTGTTCACAATTGTCTATGCAAAGATCGAGTTATGTTAGTTTTAGGAACGGAGGTATTATGATTGTCAGATAAGTTTTTCGCTAGTTTTTATGGTCAGAAAATTTGTCAAATGATAACCATTCGAGAAGCTAAATCTTAGCTAGATTCAGCTGTTTGCCTTCGTATTGTAATTGAGAGTTTTCTAGCGTTAGGTAGGTTAGTGTTAAGCCGCGAATAATTGTATGATGGGATCATAGGGTGTTATAATTTAAGTTTATTAAGGTGCATAGCCTACACCTTAAGTGTAGTTTGGTTTTGTTATTTAATGTTTAATTGAGTAGGTTAAATGGGATGGTTGGACAGATAAGGATTAGGGTACTTGATGTTATTTAAATTTTTGCTTGCGGCATATTTACTGTTTTTTAGATTTCATGCATAGCAAACCTACTTAAAGTTAACCTTTAATGTTTTTTAGATTTAGACTTTGAGATAGGGTTGTCATTTTAGATTTTAGACTCTGAGTTAGGGATGCCACTTTGAAAAAAAAAATCCGTTGGATTTTTTTTTTGAAGGGAGGGGGAATGATTGTAAGGTTCGATATTTGTTTATGCGATTATTTTGTATACGGGCCTCTTTAGAGTGGGTGTCACTTTGACACTGTTACTTATTTTGTAATTTTAAAAAGAAAGAGGATTGGTTGTGAGAAGTCAATGTGACACACTTCACCGTAAGCTTCGGCCAGTGACTGAGCTAAATTATAGTTAGGATAGCTTAATGGCTATCGAGCCAGTTGTGGATCCCTTTTATACAAAGTGTAAATAAACTATATTAATAAAAACAACCATAAACGCAAACCAACGTCTTTATCTTCATCGTTATCAATTAATAGTGCTGAAAGCACTAGGAGCACTACAGTTCTAACCTATATTCTTTTAATTTATTTGGTTTGATTAGTCAGTAGTAATTCTCTAAACTTATGTAGAATTCGCATAACCGTAGTTCCTTTATTTTTCTAATTCGTGTAAGATTTACCTTTAGATTAAGTTAAAGTATGCGCAATTAACCCAGATTCCGAATTTCATAAATTTTGAGTACGTGATCTTTAATGGTCCTATAAACTTCGGAAACATAGTAAAAAAAATCTATCTCATCTGGGAAATGCGGAAAATGATGGCCTTTTAAACGCCCAGTAGGAGTATCCACTACTTACATACATAAAATAAAGGCTGCTGTATAAAAAAATATTGCAGTCTAAATATTATTTGAAGCACACTTTTATTAGAAGAATTTTTAATAACAATAATATCATACATTTCTACTAGTCACTTATTGTTTGGTATGAAGCAAAACAAGCTTTGGGGTGTAAAAAACAGTACATTTCTTACAAAATTATTAGTTTTTTTCTTGCATACAGCACATCTCAGCTGATTTTCTTTATAGTCTACCAGATGGTCCATTCTGTCATAACGGGACGTTTCGCGATAGTTTTTTGGTGTAATACGAGGGCCACGTTTTTCCGTTTTTTTATATGTTTCCAGCAAGCTTCTTGCTACCACCCTGCGGTAAGTGAGATGGTCGTATTCGCCATTATCAGCCTTGTATAACTGCCAGGCATTGTGAGTTGCCATATCAAGGCAATGACACAGCAATGGAAAATACCATTTTTTTCCCCTGATGCTGGTCCTATAGAGACTTATGTTTTGGTCAGCACGATCCACCCCTCCCATATTTTCATTATATTTTTTTATAATGGGTTGCTCAATGAGTACAAACTTCTTGAGTTTCTGCGGAAACCGTCGGGCATTGTGCATTGGTTCCATCCTTTCAGTGTTTGAGGCTACAGTTACAACACTGTTGTCATTCCATTTACAAACCAATATATCTCCTGGTCGGCTTGACATAAACTTGTAGGTGCCTCTATCTGTTTTCTTCATAACCAATGTCACTGGCAAAGGGCATTGAGATGTCCTATTTTCTCTTAACGTTCCAGTAGCCTTCAAGCCCCTATTGGTAAGCTCGTGCATGAGTGGAATTGACGAAAAATAGTTATCAAAAAATAAGTGAAATGGTATCTGTGGATTTTGAGTCTGCAAGGCATCAGCAAATTGCAGGATGACGCTCCCACCTAGACCAAACTGTTTGTACTCTACAGGAATCTTTGCAGACTTTCCTTGATATGGCTCAAACCAGAGAACATATCCTAATTTAGTAGCTCCAACCCAATACTTGTATCCCCAGCGAATAGGCTTCTCTCTGATAAATTTCTTACAGCTGTGTCTGCCGTAGTACGGTGCCATTGCTTCATCAACACTGTAATTTTCTTCAAGTGGAGCAAAAGCTAAGAAAATCCGATTCAATAATTCTAGTAATGGCCTCAGCTTAGCAAACTTGTCGTCACTATTCTGTATTGTCGAGTTGTCACAGCAATGAATATTACTCATGATGAAATCAAATCTGTCTCTAGACATAGCGTTACAAACTATATCAAAATTTGCATCTTTTGACCTCTCCCAATACATACCCCTCCTTGGAGCTTTCACATAACCACTAAACAAAAGAGTGCCCAGAAAACATTTCATTTCATTTGTATTCACATTTCCTGCTTTATTTTTTTTCAATGCGTTGGTGTTTGTATAACGAACTAATAGATCAATGCAGTTTTCATCAAACATGCAATCAAAGTAATGAAGCGGGCTCTGTAATTTTTTTGGGCCCTAAACTTGTTGCCACTATTGAAGCCCAAGAGGATTGTGACAGTTCCTCCACTGGTATTTTTGATTACATGGCACACTTACAGCAATCAGAGGTGTATGACTTTCGGTAGTTGCAGAGGTACTTGAAATCTGTTCTGGGGTATCAAGGGGAGGTTCAATTGTTCTTACAGCTTCACCAACTGACGCATTGCCTGTACATCTTCTCTTGGCTATCGTAGATAAAGGCAATTCATCTTCGCTGTCAAAAGCCTCATCATCTGAATAGATCAGGTCCGCTTGAGCTCTTAGCTGAGAACCTGGAAAAAATTAAACGTGTGAAAAAGGTAGCGCTGAAATAATAATAAATAAATGCCAGTACATACGTTTATCATGAATTTAAAAGTATTTGCTTACCTGGAAGATTATGCCAAGTTACAACTTCTTCACCGCCAGAGTCTTCATCAGTAACATCAACGTTAGCATTTTCGGGTGGTAAAATAGCTACACCACTTGGCAATTGATCGTCATCGTCAATACACTCCAGTTCTTCGATAATTTCGTTCAATTTCATCGGTTTCCTATAATGAGGCCTGGAATACATGACAGACGTTGATTCTCCTACTGGGCGTTTAAACGGCCACAAATTTTATAGTTATAATTTGGTAAAATTACTCTTGGCTGGCATGTTATTTCTATTTTATTAACTAGTTTGTAAATATAACTCGATACAAATATGACTTTTACACAATAATATCTCAAGAAACTACTAGAAACTTACCTTTTAGAAGCCATGTTACGAATTATATTTTTAAACTCACAGTTAACATTACGAAATCAATTCGAAACTGCTCCTAATTGCCGTAAATGACCTACTCAAACAAAGATTCACTGACACTGAGTACAAATTTGCAGAAATTATTCGGTTTGGAAAAACCTATAATTCAATTAATTGAGGGTAGATTTGACGCGTTTTGACGGGCGTTTAAACGGCCAGTAGGGGGATCTGGGTTAAGATCCAATTTATGTTTATTAAAATCCTACTAGTTATTATTGCAGTTGATATAAGTTTGTTATTTTATACACATTTTTAAAGTTATTTTGATTCATTTAAGGTTATTGTTTGACTCTAACTTAGATTTTTGTTCATTGTTATAAGTACATTCATTTATTTTTTTCCCTAAAGGTACTCCCCACCTGTGCCGGTCGACTATGTTAGTCATATTTCCACGTAAAGATTGATGTGACGATTGAGATTGAGTTGACGACCGTCACAGATAAGGTATATTTATATTCATCACGTAGTTTTGTAGTAAGTTGTATATAAGCTTAGTATTTCCTATAATAAACTAGTCTAGTATTTGCGCGCATCTCAAGCCTTTTACTTTACTCCCGAAGATGTCGCTCTCTTTATAATTGCCTCTGGCAAATTCTGTATAATGTTAAGTCTGTTATATCTTATTTTTTATTGGGTGATCTTTTTACCTTGGTGAGCCATTTTGTGTAGTCAAGGTTATCAGCATTGAATGGGCTAGTCACTCTTTATCCATTTACTAAAGTTCCTTTGGTGTCACAATGTCGAATAGCATTCTCCAGTTACGTCGGCGGGCTGGAGAATTCTGGTTAAATTTGAATATAAGGCATTCAGGTGTAATCAAGTTCCACACACTTGTTGCGAAAGGTAAGTTTTATGCCCATCTACGAAATGTATTACAGGTAAAATTATGTTGTACCTAAGAAGTTGCGGGTGGGACACATTTGCGATGTACTCGTAAAATACCTGTGCTGTCATCAAGCCTTTTTTGCTTTTTGCAACGCCCCAGGTGGGGGGTAACTTGCCGCATATTTTTTTAGGTATTCTTTTGTAAGGATAGATCACCAAGGGATCTTATGTTGAACCACTAGCACTAAACGCAATCATAAGTAATGTTCTCTTTGGATGAAGTTTTCTCAATTTCATATACATTCTTAGAACTCGTTACTGCTAGATCTTTTCCAGTCTTTTGACAAATGTTAAAACTAGTTTCATCTGCAATTGAAATGTATCTGAAAATTTTGTTCTGTGAAATATTCCGAAATTTGATTGAACCATTTTCGAGGGACTTTTTCTCCTACACATAAAAAAAATATATATATATATTCACAAAAAATCCTTATTCCATGTTGGTGGATCCCTGTCTCCCTTACTAGTTTAAACTGTACCTATGGAAACAGTTCTTCCCGATTATAGTCACAATGTTTGTGAAATTAATAAAGTAGTTAAGCATGTACATTAATTACAAAAACAAAAAGATTACATATAGTAGACAGAAAATTTAAAAATTATAATAATTAACCAGAGTTATCAAGTGTAGTGTAGGTGTAGTTGTTAGTGTAGGTGTGTATATTAGGCTTGTAGTGAGTGCAGTGTGGTGAATGTAAGTGTAATATACTTATCTTAATGGTTTTAGTACGCAGAGTCCATTAGGCTTTCGGTGCCCTCATAATCGTGGGATCTCAGCCAGGTGTAGACTCTGTTTTTTAAAGTGTAGTTTCTTTCTTTTGTGATATTTACTTTATTGTGTAAAGTACTGTACAAGCGAGGTGTTACATAGTTGTAGTGCCTACGCGCAAAAACACTTATGGCACGTGGAACTGGAAATCGATAAATCCTCTTGGTACTTACAGGTAAAAGCGGGACTGTACGACTATGATATCGCCTAATACATTTTAATATAAAGGTCTGCCTGATGGTAAGCACATTGGATTCTTTATACACAAGCGTGGTGGGGTGCCGCCAGGGCGCGTACAGAAGAACTTTAAGCACGGCACGCTGGGTGCGCTCGGCCTCCAGTAGAATAGTTTTGTGAGCACCTCCCCAAGCACAGATGCAGTACTCAATCACGCAGTGGCATAAGGCGCTATAAGTCTGTAAAAGCAGAGTTCTATTTGCATGTAAACGGAGGTGCTTGAATACAAATATGAGCTTACGTATCCTTTTAGCTGTCGCTGTAATGTGCGGACCCCAGTGTAGGTTATCATCTACAACGACACTAAGGTACTTTATGCTGGGCACCCTCAAGAGAGTTTCACAGCCACACATAACACCTTCCACTAATTCTCTGTTATATGGATACGTGTGTATAGTAAGCTTGAAGTTTTGTTCTGGACTTCCAGCAGCAGTTTTACTGAAGCACAAATATTTGGTCTTCAACTTATTAAGCGATAACAGACTGTCCTCCAGCCAACATGTCACCTTAGCTAGTCCTGTCTCAGCTAGACGTTGCACTTTGGTCCAATTTGTCTCATGGAAGAGAATATTATCAGCAAATATTATCAGGTCAGCTCCTATCATATCCAGTTTACAGAGTTCATTGATGTATACCAAAAATAGGGTCAGCCCCAGCGTACTGTCTTGTGGTACACCATACATGCATGAGGCACTCCCACTCAAGAGCTTTTCTATGCGCACAGCTTGTTTGCGGTTAGTTAGGTAGTCAGTAAACCATCTTAAGGGGGAGCCGCGCACATCCATGTTCTCTAAGCGCGCTAGTAGGATAAGAATGCACACTGTGTCGAACGCTTTTTGTAAGTCGAGGAATACGCCCACACATTTTTCACCTCTGTCGACGTGTTCAGTTACAAGCGACGTCAGCATCATCACCGCATCCTCTGTACTCTTTCCCGACCTGAACCCGAATTGGTTGCCTGACAATAGATTTTTTGATTCCAGATAGCTGACTAGTCTTTTATTCGTTACCTTCTCAACTATTCTAGAAATCGTCGTTAACAAGGTTATGGGCCTATAGTTGGTTGGCAATTTTCTATCCCCCGCTTTGAAAATTGGGCAGACTATTCCTTTTTTTTTAATAGTAGGAAAGGTACCGTTAGCCAGGCTCAAATTGCACATGTGTGATAGTGGTGAAGCCAATAGATGACAAAATGTTTTAATTATAGTAGTAGGTATGTTATCCCAGCCAGGCGCACTATTGGTTTTTAGCGTTGCTATAGTTTGCGATATTTCCGTTGGGTCAGTAGGATACAGCATCATAGAATTTGCTGGTGTAATTCTAGAGGACGCTAGGTATGCAAGATCCGCTTCAGTTTTATTATGCCTAGTAAGGGTGCCCTTTGCCAGTTTTGGTCGATCAACTCCTTGTCTAAGTCCAAAAGCGGCCATAAGATCTACGTATTCAGCAACTTGTCCAGTAAGAGAGTCAGGCATGATATTAATGTTGATGTCCCCCGTAAAACAATATTTTTACAATGTATACTATGTAGTAATCTGTCCAAGGAAGCAATATAATTTGCTGGATTATCAAAACAATATGGTCTATAAGAACATATAATCGTGTGGTCATTTTTTAGCTTCAGTACCAAGTAGTTGCCGTCCACTACATTATCTGGTTCGTAAGCCTCTATGTCTAAGTGTTCTCTTGTATAAACAATATCTCCATCGTTTTGGTTATAACTACGCTTTGTACTTATGCTTTTATAATTGTTTATGTTGGGTATTGTACTTTGGTCATTAATCCAGCATTCAGTCATCACAATTATATCTATTTTAAGGTCTAATCTGGATAAAAATAGCATAAAATAATGCATTTACGCTGCGAATGTTGACCGTGATTATTCGTAGTGCATCCCTAGGGTAGTTTTGTTTTAGTATTGAGGAGTAGTCGCCAGGCTCTTCGATAGTAGTACAAGAAATTTCGCCACTTTGCTCTATATCATTACTGATAATGACATTAATTGGAGTAAATGTAAAGGAAGTAGTAGCTAGGGCTCGTTTGTAAAGTTCTTAGAGTTGAATCGAACAACCTCATTCCAAATGCGCTAAGAGTACAGTAGTTCGATTGCATAATATGTTTTAGAATATCAGCAGATTCGAGAATATGAGAGTATAGGATATTTTTGCAGGTTAGTGAGTGTGTGTGTTGGATGTGGGAATATATATAGGGAGTAGCAGAGCTTAATATATATGTTTTGTGTGTAAGTATAGCATTATGTTTCAGAGTGTTGTGGTAGTGTGTGATTGTGGAGTACATTATTTTATATAGAAATAACAATTGTGTAACAGCGAAGAGCAGATACAATACTATGAGCGTCACTAGTCAGACTGACGGCGAAGTATTCACTTTCAGTTTGTTGAGTACGGCCTCATCGTCTACCCTGATGAAGGGGTGGTTTTCTGCTTTCCGGAGGTAAATTTTGCCATATGCGGTCCAGCAAAAGCTATACCCATTTATCTATGCAAAGTCGCGAGCCAGGTAATGTAGTCTTCTTGCTTTGGTTGTGAGGCACTCTGAGATGTATACCGGGGTTTCAGTGCAGTTCATTCTTAAGTGTCTCGTATTAAGTTTATTCTTGTTGTTTTTCTTGTTGTTGAATTTTTTTAGACCCTTCATTATGTTCTCCTTTATTATTACAGAAGTAAATTCAACCACTAGTGATTTTCTCCATCTCTTATTTCCGATTTTTGGACTTGTATCCCCAGGACGGTGCCAATTTTCATGGTTATCTTAGTCAGCTCTTCTTTATCCTCAACCTGGGTTTACTTCGGATTATTCCTGATCTCTAATTTAGTTGCGTAAGAGTATCTCTCCATATTTTCTAGTGTAATGGTACACGAGAGTCAGGACATTTGATACTTCATTTTGCGTGACAGAGGGCTAGCCCATCGCCACGCTGTTTTGAATACGAGAATCGGTTCATATAACGTTTGGGGTTTTGCGTAGCTCAGGGTAAGTTAGCAAAAAACAATGAGCCGAGCGCGTGGGTTGGTTCCAGGAACAGAGTTCAGTTCAGGTTTTTTTGTCGCATTCCTGCGGAATATGTAGGGATCAGAGCCGATTTGGCTGCGCGCTGAATAAAATATGAATAACTAAATAATGGAAGGTTATTATGGAACGATACGGAGAAAGCTATTATGTTGATTGCAAATATACAATTGCGTTTGTTTGGTATGAGATGGCGAGTTTGACATGACTAGTTTGAATATCATTCTAGTGATCTTTGTCTAGCGCGCTAGCGGTCGGGAAGGCTTAATTTATCGCAACAAGCTTTTATGGTCAGCGATCAACAGATTCTGTGTATCGGCAGTACCGAATGACTTGAGTGATAACCTACGGTTGATCATAGTGAATATGCGTACACACAATTTGTAGAACGGCGGATCTGCATGGCATGGTTGAAATTAGACCCTGTGTAGTTAGTGATAAGAAGCTTCGCTTGGGCAGAGCCTGTTCGCAAAGGACGCCATTTTTTTTTTCAGACATGTGGGGACTATAAATACGATTGCGGGGGAAGGGAGAGCATTCAGTCTTCACGGATGATGTGGAGCACGTCGCAACAGTCGAGAGACACCTGCGAGAGTACTTCGCCACGCCGATAGCTCCCGAAGAGGACCCCATCGTCGTCACGCCCGGCCTAATTGTGCGTGCATTCCGACGTACCAAGCCCAGAAAAGCCCCGGGCGCAGACCGAATACCCAACACGGCGCTGTTACATTTGCCGCCACGCACTGTGGCGGCCGTTGCGCGCCTGTTTAACGGTATCTTTCCCACGGGTCACTTTCCAACCCAATGGAAGGAGGGCTTGGTTATCATGTTGCCCAAGCCGGGCAAGGACACCAAGCTGCCTGAGAGCTATCGGCCGATCACCCTACTGAGCACCATCTCAAAGGTGTTTGAGAAGCTCCTGTTAGCGAAGTTACTGCCCCACATCCAGCCGCGCCCGGAACAGTTCGGCTTCAGGCCCGAGCATTCTACGACGCTTCAGCTCACCAGAGTACTGAATGACATGACGGTTTGTATGAACAAAAAAGAATACACTGTCGCAGTACTTCTGGATATGGAGAAGGCGTTCGACAGAGTATGGCACGAGGGGTTGCTGTACAAGCTGTCGACGTCCCCTGCCCCAAGAAGAACGGTCAAGACAATCGCCTCTTTCCTGAAGAATCGTCGCTTCCGAGTGATGGTGGAAGACGCCGTCTCCGAGGAACATCCCGTCGCAGCCGGCGTCCCCCAGGGCTCCTGCCTGTCTCCCGCCTGCTACGCCCGCTACACGGACGATATCCCCGTCGGGCCGGGTGCCCAGCTGGCACTCTTCGCAGACGACGCAGCCTACTACGCGTCGTCGTTCCAGGCTCCGCACGCTGCCATCAAACTGCAGCGCACCCTGGACATCTTGCCCGACTGGCTCGCCAAGTGGCGACTGTCCGTCAATGTTGGGAAAACGCAGGCGCTCATCACAGACCAGAGTCTCCTTCCACCATCGCTCCAGCTCCAGGGACAGCATATCGAGTGGTCTTCGCAGGTGAAGTACCTGGGAGTGACCATTGATCGCCGGCTCACCATGAAGCAGCACGTTGACAACGTCGTCAGCCAGGTCAAGGTGGCACGCGCCAAGCTGCGTCCACTTTTCGACTCCAGCCTTCCTCTGAGGGCGAAGCTCGGGATCTACAAGACTTACGTGAGATCCCGCCTCACCTACGCGGCTCCGGCATGGTACGCCCTGTGCTCGAAGACGAACAAACGGAGACTCCGAGCCCAAGAGAACCTCTCTCTGCGTACCATCGTCGGCGCCCCCCACTACGTGAGGAACGCGACAATCCAGAGGGACCTAAGATGGGAAACCGTGGACCAGTTTGTCCAGAGGCTGGCGAAGGGCATGTTCGCGCGTGCGGATGCTTCACATCTTCCGCATATCGCCGAACTGGCGCCGCACCACGCGCGCCCGCCCGACCGCCGCCGCCTGTCACGCGACCTGGTTGCCTAGCCGGCGATCACCCACTGCATACCAGCGCCACATCAAGACCACCGCCCGCAGGGGCCATCCGATGACCTGTCCACAGGAGTGGACAGAGGCGATTCTTCGGGAAGAGGTCCGTCGACCTGACCCCGACTCCCCACGCCCCAGAAAGGGTGCGTGAGAAGATTATGAAGAAGGGAGAGCATTCAGTCTCAGCGTCTAGCTACTGTGACAGTCGTCTTTCAAATTCTAAACAGTTTTCGTCTGCCGTCTTACGCGTCTGAACTAGACGAATTGTGATTGCGAAGTTACAGTGGTTTTTCGTGATTGTCTGAAGCGCCGAGATATACCTCGGTTCCTATCCTTTATATATAGACGACCCGAATGGCCGAGTCGGTAGTGACGCTGCCTACGAAACCAAGGGTCCCGGGTTCGAGTCCCGGTGGGGGCAAATGTTTGTTTGATGAGAACGAATGTTTGTACCCTAGTCATGGTTGTTTATCTATCTAAGTATAATATTTCTCTATATAAGTATATATATCGTTGTCTAGTACCCAAGATACAGGGAATCCTAGTTTGGGGCTAGATCAATGTGTGTAAAAGGTGTCCAAGGTATTATTATTATTATTATTATTATTATTATATCAACCTACCCCAAATTCCAAAACTATCCTTGGGTCGTTAGATAAGAACTTGTAGGTAACTGATCTGAGTCTGAGTCTGGGCTTGGAGCGACCCTAAATTCCTTTTTCCTTCACCATAGGGTTCCTGGATTGGCTCTTAGGATATTCGCGGGTTAATCCTCTCCTCATTCCTTTCGAGTAGCGAGTTTTAAAATTCCCACACACACAATCATTAAACATACAAGCACATTCAAATCAAACTCAACCATTTTCGAGTGGTGTCGATAATGGACATGGTATAACACTAGGATTTTAGACTAGGCTAGACAGGAGTTTAGTTGCGGCTAAACCTAGGTTGGCAGGGCATAGGGAGACTGTTTGATCGATGAGGTTCCGCGGATGGAAATAACAAATTCAGAACAAAGTTAAACCGGTGTCAACACAGATAACCTATCCTGTTGATATTTTGACATTTGAGTGTTGTCGGGGACGCGCGAAGAGATCAAATTACAGTCTTAAGTTCATTGTTTAGGACCGGGTAGGTTGGTTTGCTTTGCCTTGGGTCAGGTTGGATTCAAGTTGCATCTTTAAATACAATACAATACAATACAATACAATACAATACCTTGGACACTATTTACACACATTGATCTAGCCCCAAACTAGGATTCCCTGTATCTTGGGTACTAGCCAACGATACACATACTTATATAGATAAATATTATACTTAGATAGATAAACAACCATGACTAGGGTACAAACATCCGTTCTCATCAAATTAAATGTAAATTTCGCTGGAGGTCTAATGTGTAGGCTGAGTCAAATATATATGATTAGGCTCAGTCGAGGACGTGCTGAGGCTAGTGGAATTCATAGATCGGAATTTACCGAAGTATGCATTTCGCTATGGTGTGGGTTAGATCTCCTAAAGCGCTAATGACTACGTTTCGATAACATCCAGCTCAAATTGCGCAGAGTTGAAGGTTTCAAAACGTTACGGACCTTTTGAGGTAACCGCTAGTTCAAACCCATTTCGGAAAATCAAATCGCAATTGTGTAAACCGGTCTTTTCGGATCGTTATTGCCGTGAACCAAATATATAATTGGAACCACCACAAGCCGCTACTAGCGAGCACATGAAATATCATTGAGTACTCACGTCGTAAAACTACGACGGATATCTATACGATATCCCAAACAAATATTACAAATCGTGGTCGACCACTAAAAGAAGTTCCAAGCGCCCATATATACAAAAAAATAAATGGTACCATCACACATATACAACAACGATCGATCTGGCGCAATACACCGCTAACTGATGCGAATTACCGGCTTGCGGACATATATGCTTCTCTGTCTTAACTTGAAACTCTAAATTCCTAAACCAATCTTCCGCTCGACTATTGTGCGCCTAACGAACTTCTCAACGAACGAGAAATTCAGACTTATCATTCTTAACTTACAAATTTTACAGCTGAATAGGGACATCTCTTTTTGGGGTAGGTAGAATAGACGATCATAGCTACTGATAGCGGTGGCTCGACCTTAGCCTTTAATGCCGTTACACTAGCCTGTCTCTAGGTCCTTGATGTACGAACATGAACTGGCATTAGTAACCCCATCATATGTCCTTGTCGTTATGCGAGGATGCCGTTTCAGAAATGCTTTAAACCAACTATCACCTGATCTGTTGTCTTTAAAAGTATTTGGCCTTGAATTATCAATAAGCTACGACTAAATGGCAGCTGACATCATCCTTCTTTCTTGGAAAACCCTGCTTAGCCAGCTGTATAATCCAATTCTCTATTGCCAACTTTTCGTCGGTGTTTAAAACTGGATCAGGACCCGACTTGAATTTGGTGTCAGGATTTTTTATCTTGAACTGAATAGTACTCCTAAGTATGCCAAACATCTTAGCAGCTGTACTCTTGGTTCCTTCGTCTGGTACATACTTCACAGCAAGGTCTATATTGTCTTTAGTATATTGTCTTTTTTTCGCCATGTCCATGAACATAAAATATTCAATTTATGTGTATATTCATAGAGAGTCCAATACAATAATCCAGTAACTGGCATATGGAATTTATTAAGAGGCAACCCCTTGCCAGTTATTGAAAAAAATGTCTAAGCACACTGAAATCATTGCAAATAAAATTAAACCCTATTAGCTATCTATTGAAAGTACAAAATCCCTTAAAAACAGAAAGAAACTAAAATTTAGTTATCGGCAGGGAATGGCCAGTTACTTAGCAAGTAAGCAAACTGTATTTCAGTAAATGGCACCCCCCACTAAACATAAAATCAAGTAAAATCAGCGAAAAACAAACGGATCGTGTTTATTTTCGAGAAACTCTTCCAAAATTATTTTGCTTCAGCTGACGAAAAAAAATAGCCACGTGCACTTTTTTGACACTCTGTGCTGTGTGTAACTTCGAAAAAATGTCGGCGCGGGTAAAAGTCTATCTATCGATACAAAATGGTACTAAACAATAAAAGAATGATCTGAGATTCCTACAAACCCATCAAAGATAGTGTTGCTATATTTATTAGCTTATTATTTGTTAATATCACTTAGATGTGCCAGTTTCTGAGTGATGCCAGTTGTATTATAGATTATAACTAAATTAAAATGGCCGATTTGTTGTAACATATTATATGTTTTTATAAAAAAATATACCTATCGAGTGGAGTATCAAAATACAGGTTGCATTAATAAAAAAGAAACTGAAAGATTCAAAACGAAGTCGGGATATTTTTTTTATAATAATTCTTATGATAAATGTATTATCTCATTGGTACATGGTAAGCACCGGGATTTGAACCTGCATCTCCTGCATGAGAAGCAAGCGTGAAATACTTTAGACCATTAGACTCTTGCTACCGTCACTTGGATTTCTTGTTTTCTGAGTGCTTTACCAATATGGTCTAACGCTCAGTTGTGGCGGGAATGTTCACTACGTATTTTCATTGAACAGAAATATACTGATGAATGATTTGATGTCGAAACTTTACCCAATACCTTCTTTATAATTATGTACCTTGATGTTAGTTTAGTCTGGCAAAACGAAATGGTCGAATCTAACCATTGTCAACTAAACACCTATTTATTCTTGTCATTCTGGACTGTTGTGCTTAGTGTAGCTGACAAGACGCTGAGTTATTTCTGTTTTCCTGCTGATATTAAAGAATAGAAGCGCGCGTCTTTTGGCCTAATAAACTAGTGATTCTGTGAGATCAGCAGACCTCGTGAGCCCTTCGATATACATACATATTTAAATATATTGTCACGACTGACGATCCAAAAGGCTTTATTATAATGCAATACAAGTTTATTTTGCGCAACAATTTCATGAAGAAAGTCCAATTTTAAATAAAATTTCAGGTACTTTAGTTTTCGAATTACTATGCAGACTTTTGAGAAATATAGGGGTGTAAGTTTTGGCGATTACTCGCGATTCCTTGGTCCTAAGAGATCAAAAACTGAAATGCGCTACAACGAATACTTTTGCTACAGCAACTCTCCCCCCCCCTACCTTTCCCTCTCCACTCCTCCATCACACCCCCGACATCAAAAACAAACACAAAGACAAAGACATTTATTTGCAAATATATATTATATTTCTATAAAAAGCATGTATGCTAAGCAATTATGTAAAGTGTTACATAGTAACGTAAAGTGTCAAAATAATTCTTACTTAGGTCAAAAAACCAACATCACCACTTAACTTCTATTAATATTTACATTTCTCAGTCAAAAATTCATATATGGTGTTGAGAAACATTTATCCATTTGTGTAGGTG
Organism: Argyresthia goedartella; assembly: GCA_949825045.1. Lineage (NCBI taxonomy): Eukaryota > Metazoa > Arthropoda > Insecta > Lepidoptera > Argyresthiidae > Argyresthia > Argyresthia goedartella. Next base: position 6,730,571 of record OX463831.1, on the reverse strand, counting down.
GTTCCTAAAAAGAGTGAGTGGCAATTTTTTTAGTGCCTGTGGTAGATTGTTGTATATCTTTATCAACATCCGATAGCAACTCCTTTGGCAGAACCACATCCGATAGCAACTCCTTTGGCAGAACCATGTTCTGCATAGTGGGTATACAATGTTGTTTGGGTATCTTGTATGCCGGGACCGTTCAAGTTGGGAGTATTTTGTAAATAGGTCCTGATGACTATGCGCAAAACAGCTCATTTCGAAAATTTAGAGACTTGGCAGGGTTCATAATTGCAACTATCTCTAATGCACCGTTTTTGAACTACGAATCTAATTATTTCTCTAGCATTTTCTCACAGTATAAGACCGTACTTTAAAACGGATGCCACATACCCATAATATGCCATAAATGCTGTTTGCGTCAGCATTTTTTTTAAATCTACACAGGGCATAAACGAACTGGTTCATTTTGTTGCAAACCCTCTGAATGTGTGGCAGCCACGTGCATTGTTCGTCTACGACAATACCTAAGAACGTAGTGGACGTTTGCTTTTTCTAAATTTAATGTATTTTGTTTTAATTAAGTTAACTTTTAGATTATTTGCGGCGAGCCAATTTTTTACTTTGTCCAAAGTCCTATTTAGATCATATTCAAAATTGTCAACATTGTCGTTATATTTTATTAATACGGAAATGTCATCAGCAAATCAGACACATTTATATTTGGTGATTTCTGGTAAGTTATTTATGTACAATACAAAATAGCAGTCCCAGTATACTTCCCTGGGGAACGCCGTATGTGTTTAGATCTGGAGAAGACTGGTGTATTTCTATTTACTTGTTTTTAGACATGGTTACAACCTCAACAAATTGGTGGCAGTTCGATAGATAGCTGCTTAACCATTCTAGAGCTACACCTCTCATGCCATATTTTTCGGATTTATCTAGGAGAATATTATGAGCGACATAAGCAAACGCCTTTGAATAAGCAAAAAACACAACTGCCACTGGTTTCCCTTTGTCCAAACTTTCTACTAACTCCATAACTAGTTGAAATCCAGCTAAACTGGTTGATGTTTTCTTTTGAAATCCATTTTGCTTCGTTTTTATTATATATACTTTATTGCATATACACATTAGTGGACAATTACAGACATAGTTAGTATACAAAGGCGTGCTTATCTCTATATAGAGATTTCTTCCAGCAAACCCTGGGCTGACAGGGAAAAATAGTTTCATGCGAAGGGATATACCTATTATGCACAACATAACAAAAAACTAAACATCAGAGTGACTTTAATATATTTATAATAAATTACTTAGATATTTACACATATAAATAAATGAGAACCTACATAATAATATAATACCTATAAATACTATATATAAATATCAATAAATACCTATACAATATATAAATAAAATATAATATACTACAGAAGAGAAAGGTAATGTTCCTTCAAACTACTTTTGAAGATGTTAAGAGATGGACTGTCCCTGACGGTGCTGGGGAGTTTGTTCCAGAGCTTGATAGCCCGGAGTCGGAACCCATGTTCATATGCGACAGTTTTATGTTGCGGTGTTGTGAGCAGCGACCGAGTGTGAGGTCTCCGAGGCCTATCTGAAGAAAGAAAAGTGAACGAATCACGTAAGAAGCCAGGGTAATGAGGATTATGTAAAATCTTAAAGAGAGTGAAGAGGATGTGGGAATCCCGGCAAAGACGGATTGGAAGCCACTTCAGATCCCTGCGATACTGAGAAACATGGTCAAATTTGCGCAAACCGAAAATAAACCGAATCCCAAGATTTTGAAGTCGCTCGAGTTTGTCCAGTTGCTCTTCGTTTGCGCTGATCAAGCAGACATCTGCGTAGTCAATGAGGGGAAGTAACAGAGATTGGGCGAGTGTAATTTTGGTCTGAAGAGGTAAGAAGTGCTGAAGTCGTCTGAGAGAGTAAAACGTAGCGAAGACACGCCTACTAACCTCGCAGACATGCGCTGACCAAGAGAGCAGGTTATCAAAGATGACTCCGAGATTTTTGGCCTTGGAGCTGTAGGGAATTACGATTCCATCGTACATTATGGGTGCAGTGGACATATGCTGTAACACTTGGAGAGAGTGCCTGGACCCGATAATCATTGACTGCGACTTACAAGGATTGACGAGTAGCCCGTGTGACAGAGCCCAATCCCTGATACACTCAAGATCAGCATTCAGCAAGGCCACAGCAGACTTAACATCACAGGGAGAAAAATGACGGTAAATTTGGAGATCATCGGCATAGAGATGATAAGAGGAAGAGAGAGTATCTGAGATAGAATTTATGAAGACAGAAAAGAGAAGAGGCGAGAGGATACCACCCTGAGGCACCCCTGCAAAAAGGTCGCACCATTCTGTTGAAGTCTCCTCGGACCTTATACGCTGCTGACGACCTCTCAGGTAGGAGTCGAACCAGCTGGCTGAGGCCGGGGAGACATTCAGAGACTTCAGTATCTCAACGAGGATGTCGAAATCAACACAGTTGAATGCGCTGCTGAAGTCAAGTAGCGCTAGTACGGTGAGCTGTTTCTCGTCCATAGCCAACTGAATGTCGTCAGTGACTTTGAGTAAGGCCGTAACGGTACTATGACCCAGCCTGAATCCCGACTGGAATCGATTCAGCAGACAGTGAGACGTAAGGTAGGAGGAAAGCTGGGAGTGGACAATGGATTCTAGGACTTTGGAAAGGATAGGCAGGATAGAAATAGGACGATACTCTTTGAAAGAGGAGGGGTTTGAGGATTTGGGTAAAGGTATGACTAATGCTTTTTTCCACACATAGGGGAAAGAACAGCTAGAGAGAGAGTGATTTATAATGTGTGTGATAGTGGGAAGAATATAATCGAGCACGTTGCTGATCATATTAGAGCAGATGCAATCATCACCTACAGCTTTCGATGAGATAGCCAGCACCGCCTTCTTAACTGTGTCAATTCCGACTGGACTGAAGTCGAAAGGAGTGGAGGTCAACGCCGGCCTGGAGCGGAGCCCATGCAGAGTGGCATCCTTAACGATGGGATCCATAACGACTGGGGGAGCCGAGAAAAATCTGTTAAGACCGTTGAGATCGACGTCACCAACCATTTGATTCTGGGGCTTACCGACGCCTAGAGATCTCAGGAATTCCCACACTTCGGAAGGGGTGTAGTTTTGAATGCACTCAAAGATGTGGCGGCGCTTGGCATCACGGCACATACGGTTACAACGGTTCCGGAGGCATTTGTAGGCAGCAAAATTATCGTCGGTGGGTTCCTTTTTATGCTGATATTTAGCTCGGTTCCGTTTAGCCATCAACCGTTTGATGGGGTCCGTGAGCCAAGGCGCAGGAAGGTGTTTTACTTTGACCTTTTTGATGGGTGCGTGTTTGTCAAATAGTCCCAGAATAATTGTGTTGAAATGGTGGATCTTGTCGTCAACGGCCTCACTAGAAATGACAGGTGACCAATCGATTGATGATGCATCAGATTGGAGTAACGATGGATCAATGCCCTTAAAGCTACGAAGAAAGATAAATTTGGCTCTGTTCTTGGGAGACTTGACCTTATAGGAGAGATAAACCAGGTCATGATAAGAAAAAGGAGAATTAAATTGACCGTGGGCAGCAACTTTGTCTATATCAGATGATATCATGATATCAAGGAGAGAGGGAGTACAATGTGGTTGACAATGAGTCGCATTTAGAGGGAGAATATGCAAGTTGAATGAATTGACAATAGACCGGAGTTGGGCCGAGTGGGAATCATTTTTAAGAAGACATGTATTAAAGTCGCCGAGGATTAGGACATCATTATAAAGAGGAGTCAGCTCATTGAGCAGGGACTCGAAGGAATCGAAGTAATTGATGAGAAGCGAAGGACTGTAGAGAACACCGAGCAGAACTTTATTATGGTGAAGACAGATTTCAAGGAAAAGATGTTCAGCAGATTCAGAGTACTCACTCGGGGAGACACTCACAACTTTGCAGGATATGTCCGAACGAAGGAAAATAGCTACACCACCACCAGCTTTTCCAACTCTATCGTTCCGATACAGCTGGTATCCAGGTAGTGAATACATGGTGGAAGGCATAGAAGGTTTTAGGAAAGATTCAGAAATAAGTATACCATCCACATGTTTTGTGCTGAACGCTTCGAGAAGGTCTGGGTAACTAGAGTGGATGCTTTGGGCATTGATATGAACAATATTTAAGTTACCCTCCAGGCCAACAAAGACAGTCCTCAGTTTGGCGGATAGCGGTTCCACCACAAAGGAGTTATCGCTCTCCGCACTAATGTAGTCGTCGCTTGAGGAACAAGAGAAAAAACTATTATCAATATTACATAAACTATCCATATGTATAAAATAATGATAGATATAATAACTACCTAATATATGTATATATATACATATATATATATATAACTAAAACTAAACTAAACTAAAACACAAATAATGGAACCTGACCCAGCCCCTATCCACATAGGAATACTGGAAGAAATCAATAAGTAAACTATAATAGCTCTTCATAGGTACTTAAGACATTGGAAAACACATACTGCACATCGGGATGCGCATCTTGACACAGAAAGAAAACAAAATTAATTAAATAAATCTAAAGTGAAAAAGAAAAAAAAAAAAAAAGAAAAAAAACTCGAGTACACATTTCGCGATTCGGAACTAGCCGGAACATAATCAGGAATAAGAAAAAAAAACACGAACATGAACTCAGCTTTGTGACCGATGACAGATGAATTAAAACTATAAAGCTAGTTAAATGTACCTACTGCAAGAATTTACAAAATTACAATTACCTACGAAAGACTAATTGAAAAAACCACATAAAGTGATGTAACGAGTGAAGTACCTATATTGTATTGCCGACTGCCGACGAGCCGGCACAATGCACACGCATTATGCAAGACGAGATGATGAACGGGGAGACATCACAATAACCTCACTTCGCAGGCACCTGGCCTCCTCTCCTGGTCACGACGCCTCCGCCCTTCTTGGCGTTAGCAGTTGCACCTGCGGCTGGCTTCTTCCCCTTGTCTTGCGATGGCTGGGAGCGGTCCATGCTCGGGTACTCGGATGTCAGCGGCTGTAGATCACCCCAGGACTCCACCTTACGACGGGACTTGTCCGGCAGCACGATTATGATCTTGCCTTCTGAGGTCCAGGCGTTGTTCATACCGAAGTGCTTGCGTTTGTATGATATGATGTTTATCTAAAAAGTAAGGCATTTGCTTCTGCATCGCTTTCAAAAAAGATATATGCAAAAAATTCTAAATAAAGTTATGGGTCGGTAATTATTGATGTTAGTTTTACTTTATTTTTTGGTTAGTGGCTTGATAACGGAGTGTTTCAAGATGTTGGAAATTTACCCCTTGTGCCAATGTCTGAGATCCGTAGCACATGATTACTACTACATGAATACTCTTGAATTTACTCCATCGTATCCTTCAGAGTTGGTTGTATTGAGCGATTTTATTATTGTAATAACTTCTTCGTGATCGCATGGTTGTAAATAGATGGAATGACTGCTTGCTGCTTAATATTCATCAATGGGTGCGAGTTATTTTGTTTATTTTCTTTGTCAATCAATTTTTGATTAAATTCCTTTGAAATTTGTCTTATATTCGTGATAATTGGGTTATCTACAATTATTTTACCTATATTGTTATTATTTGAACCTGTGCTATCACCTTTTATTATATTCCACCGTGCATCTGTTTTTTGTATAACTTGTGCATTTTAAATACATTTCTTAACCTCTCAAAAGCTGAGGGTAGTTGGGATGGGTTGCGATTTTGAACCTTATGCCACGTTAATAAAACTTAAAATCTGAAATGGAAAAGTGGCGTTATCTAACGCCGCTGGTATTCAAGAGGTTAAGGGCTCTCGAATACTTTCGGTAATTGTGTTTGTCTTCTTGTTTTTTTTTATCGAATAATTTTTGTAACCCAGGTGTAATCCATTTTAAGCCGTTTGTATTTGTTTTAATTTTAAATCGTACTGTGGGAAAACAAAGTCCATAGAACATATCAAAATATTCCTTAAAAGTGTCAAAAATACGAAAAAATTTTCAAATATTTTAAGAGCGTGGCTTAGTTCTTTGAGAACTTTGATTGGGTTTTTATCATTTTATTTAAGGCAGATAACTACAGACCTCATATAGTTCTTCATTTTTTTGATGATTTCTTCGGAGTCAGCGATTTGAAGTTTATCGGAGAAACAACTGAAATTATCATAAATAAAATAACCCGACTGCATTTTCTTTTAATCCATCTGGTTACAGGTACAGGGATTATGAAAGAAGCCGCGACAACATCTTTGTAACGCCACCCGTCATTTAAAAAAAATCTAAAAACTGACTCGACAAAAAATCTATATAATTATCGAACCTGCTCACAAAATTTCACGAGAATCGGTTGGGAACCTATAGGCGAAAACAGACAGACAGACAGACAGACAGAAGGATAAATGCATTTTTGGCCCATCTTGAAACTGGACGCTTCGTCGCTTTGCTCGCTTGGTCAATAAAGTTATCAGACATTTTGATAATGCAATAAGCTGTTTCATTTTAGGGTCGGCTAGTTAAGTTAAGTTAAGCTTAAATTGTGTATAATCTTTGAGCTTTGTGTAGATTTAAAATAAAACATAGTACATGTTGTTTTTTTATTCACATTAATAAATGCACAAATAAATAAATCAAAGTCATTGTTCATAAGAGTCACTGACAGTTCACCTCGCTAACGGATTCTACGCTTGATTATTTATGAATTCTATACTGATGTCGATAACTATTTACAATATTTCCCAATAGGTACCTATGTAAGCTCTTGACTTGTGCATTTAAGTGTTGAGTATTAAGTCTACAGCGGTCCCACATTTTCGCACACATCAACAAATCGCGTCCGCTCTACAACTGACAATATTACTTTACCATTCTCTTAGTCCCTCGAGTACCTCACATTTACGTCAGCCATATTATCTTTTCGCCCGCTTATTCCTTTGTTTCTTGGGTCATGAGGCCTTTGTTTTTTTTCTCAGACAAAGTGAATTATTACATTAATGGCATTGAGTGGGAAACCTTGACTGAGGGAAGATGACACTTGACTTACATTATATTGGATGGCTCGGTGAGTTTGGACGGAGTTACAGTCATGGACGTTCATATGTTTATTAGTCGCCTATGTCGATGTGTCAGTAGTAGTGGCCTAATAAGATTAGGTCTTACCTCCTGCCAGACATTTTGTCATTGTTTTCTTTCCCACTGGATGGGATAGCATCTTGTCACGCAAAATGGAGTATCGAGTACTGTTCAAATACAGAAAAAGGATACATTAAAAGAAAGACAACATGTTCAAACTCAAATCCAATATCGCCTCTTATAACAACTTTCTCAAGAGTCCCAAGAGTACCGAAATCTTCATAAAATGGACAAAACATTTGCAACAGAAAACTTCCCTTTCTATCTCCTTCCGGAACATTAAGCACACGCTTTTACAGACCTTAGTCTTATCTGACAACGATTGCAATAGAATAAAGTAGCCAAGAATACCTACATTGGATATTACATGGAGTTTAGTCTTTTTATTTTTTAAATGAGGTAAAAAGTCTCATCCAAAAAAATGCTAATAATTTCATCCCCAATTAACTAAATATTCATTAAAAATTTCGACCCTATTTTATATTAACGACATTGGGCCGTTTCGCTTTGCTTCGGCTCCAGGTTGCATTATAAAGTTGTGATGTAAAAATCCTAACTTTATTATTCGGACAGAAAGCAACCTATAGCAACCAATATGTTTAGTGAAACTACAAAGAAGCACTAAATTTGGTGAACATTTAACATATTTGGGAGTTAAAACTTACAATGCTAAACAATATATTTATTTATAACAGAACACAGTCGTGGCCAGGTTTTAGCCAGCTATTGAATAGTAAATTGTATGTGTCAATAGGGTAGCCTATCGCCGCTCTATGAAGATTTGAAAGTTTCTTTACTTGAGATAAGAGAAGTATTATTTCTGATTCTGGTAAATTAGCTCGGTGGTTGAACGTAACCTCTAAGTTGACTTGCGGACCGTGATTTCCATTCGATTGGGATTTTTCCTCAACGTAAATACGTTTTTGTAGCTACAAGTAAGTTCTTGGAATGAAGAATCATATAGTACAGTCAGTGCCATTTTTTTTTGGCTTTATCTCTTTTTTGCTTAGTGTAAGGTGGGGTAAGCGAGAGAGAGAGAGTGTTGAAAGCTCGCTATGTGCTAAAAAATCTTGACGTGAACTGTAAATATCTGCAAAGTGTATTAAGACGAAAGCTATTGTAAAAAGCCCACCTTTTATGCGTTGTTACAACGTAAGGAAACTCATTCCAAATCCAGAAAAATAATGTTTGGATGTATCTTTTTCCTTTAATCTTAGTTTTTGAAAACATTTAACTGCAATGGAAACTATATGAAAACAATAAAAAACTAACTAGATGTTTTCACCCAAACCGCGTTATCTCTAAAGATCTAAAAGAAATATTGATTTGTTTTTTGCGTAAAAAAATAAGAAGGTGCATCGAGAACCTCAGAGCAGCTGTCGAGGGATGCTGTGAAGCAAGCAGGAGAAAGCATTCCCACAATCTTGTCTTTCGATATGTTGGTACTTGCGTACGAGGGAGACACTGTTGCAGATCGTGTTTATTATCCGTTCGTAGCAAGACATAGTCGATGTACTGAGACATTGCATTTCACTCATACCTTGTCAAATATTGCTAATTCAGAAACTGATAGTAGTCTATTATAAATGTCCACCGGAGAGAACGACCGAGAAATTTTAAAAGCACATGTATTGCTGTCTCAAGTTGCCGTCTCGTTCTCCTTACACGTGTCTCGATAATTATTGTTTTTTAGATTTGTTAGAGTATGACAGAACTAAGTCTAGTGTTGCATGTAATATTTTAAATCGTTGAGGGACATAAAATCTATTAAAGCTTCAGTCTTATTGTTTTTAACACAAGTATAAGTTGAGCTATCGCAGCATTTACTCCATGATATTGTCTTGTGGTTAAAGTTGTCCAGTAAAATGTGTATTGCTGTCTCATGTTGCCGTCTCGTTCTCCTTACACGTGTCTCGATAATGAATGTTTCTTAAATTTGTTAGAGTCTGATAGAACTAAGTCTAGAGTTGCATGTAACATTTTAAATCCTTGAGGGACATGAAATCTATTAAAGCTTCAGTCTTATCGTTTTTAACGCAAGTATAAGTTGAGCTATCGCAGCATTTACTCCATGATATTGTGATTTGGTTAAAGTTGCCCAGTATAATGTAATGGTATAATCAGTCAATACAGAGTTTTGCCCGTTATTAAAGAACCCTTGAAGGGCGTCAAGAGTAAGCTGGGAATGTAAATAGACAGCAAAACAATAAAATTTGGCATTATTTTGCCTAGAATTAGTATCTATACTGACCCTCTGATATCTTAGCCTCTACCACGTGTGACAATCAAAGAAGATGAAGCGACTTTGTATAATTTTTGTGATGTTTTGGCCTTGGTATCATATTTAACGTTGTACGCGATACCTATCTTAATATAGGCCGTGTACAAGTTCAGAAATTGACACCGACGTTCGATGGAGACCGAACACAAGTTTATTCATTTTGTTAGCGGTACCATTCCGCGTGCCTTCTCATTTAAGTTAACTAGCCACCCGCGAGGAATGTGTTTCCTCTCCCTCCCCCGCCGTTCTTGCCCTCGATGCGTTATTAGTGTAATGGTACACAAGAGTCAGTTCATTTAATACTTCATTTTGCGTGACAGAGGGCTAGCCCATCGCCGCACGGTACACATTGAATACAAGAGTCGGTTCAGTTAACGCTTGGGTTATCGAGTAGTTCAAAGTAAGTTGACAAGAAAAGGGCCATAGAACGTGGTTGGTTCGGAGAAGAGAGATGGGGTCAGGTTTTTTTGTCGCATTCCTGCGAAATGTGTAGGGATCAGAGCCGATTTGGTTGCGCGCTGAATAAATTATGAATAACTAAATAATGGAACGTTCTTATGGAACTATACGGAGAAAGCTAATATGTTGACTGCAAATATACAATTGCGATTGATTGTTACGATGTGGTGAGTTTGACATCACGGGTTTGGCTATCACTCCAGTCATCTTTGTCCTAGACGCTAGCGGTTAGGCAGGCTAAATTAATCGCAACCGCTTTATAGCCAGCAATCGACCAATTTTATGTATCGGCAATACCAAATGACTTGAGTGATGACCAACGGTTGATTATATGGAAATATGCATACACAAAGTTGTAGACAGCAGGCGTGCATGGCATGTTTGATTGAAACTAGACCCTGTGTAGTTAGTGATAAGAAGCTTTCGCTTGGGCAGTATTTTCGGGGTAGGGACGCCATTTTCAACCACGTGGGGCGTCCTATAAATACGAGCGCGTGGGTGGGGAAGTCATTCAGTCCCTACGTCAAACCACTGTGGTATACGTGTCTTTCGGTAATCTGTACAGTTCGGTCTGCCGTTTTACGCGTCTGGAACTGGAATATTTGTGATTGCGAGCTACAGTGGATTGTCGTGTGCGTCTGAAGCGCCGAGATATTCCTCGGTTCCTATCCTTTAAATCAACCTACCCCAAATTCCAAAACTATCCTTGGGTCGTTAGATAAGAATTTGTAGGTAATTTGATCTGAGTCTGTGTCTGGGCTTGGAGCGACCCTAATTTCCTTTTCCTTCACCATAGGGTTCCTGGATTAGCTCTTAGGATATTCGCGGGCTAATCCTTTCCTCATTTCTTTCGTGTAGCGAGTTTTGAAATTCCTACAATCACAGTCGTTAACCATACAAACACATTCAAATCGTACTCAACCAACTTCGAGTGGTGTCGATGATGGACGTGGTATAACACTAGGATTTTAAACTAGGTTAGACAGGAGTTTAGTTACGGCTAAACCTAGGGTGTCAAGGCATAGGGATACTGTTTGATCGATGGGGTTCCGCGGATGAAAATAACAAATTCAGAACAAAGTAAAAACGTTGTCCACTCAGATAGCCTATCCCGTTGATATCTTTGACATTTGAGTGTTGTCGGGGACGCGCGAAGAGATCAAATTACAGTCTAAAGTTCATTGTTTAGGAACGGGTAGATTGTTTTGCTTTGCCTTGGATCGTTTTGATTCAAGTTGCATCTTTAAATTAAATGTAAATTTCGCTGGAGATCTAACGTGTAGATTGTGTCACGCATTTATTTTGCTGGGCTCAGTCGAGGAGAGCTGTGGTTAACCAGATGCACAATTCGGTATTTTCCGAAGTATATAACTCGTTGTGGAGAGGGTTAGATCTCCAAAAGCGCTAAAGAAAAAGTTTCGATAACATCTAGCTCAAATTGCGCAGAGTTGAAGGTTTCAAAACGTTACGGACCTTTTGAGGAAACCGCTAGTTCAGACCCATTTCGGAAAATCTAATCGCAATTGTGTAAACCCGGTCTATTTGGATCGTTATTGCCGTGAACTAATTATATAATTGGAGCCACTAAAGCCGCTACTAGCGAGCACATGAAATATCATTGAGTACTCACGTCATAACACTACGATGGATATTCATACGATATCCCAAACAAATATAATAAATTGTGGTCGACCACTTAAAAAGAAGCTCCAAGCGCCCATATATACAAAAAAATAAATGGTACCATTACACAAAATATAACAAAGATCGATCTGGCGCAAAACACCGCTAACTGATGCGAAATACCGGCTTGCGGACCTACATGCTTTCTCTGTTTAACTTGAACCTCTAACTTCCTGAACCAATCTTCCGTTCGACTATTGTACGCCCACTGAACTTCTTAACAAACGAGAAATTCAGACTTATCATTCTTAACTTGCAATTTTCACAGCTGAATCGGGACATCTAAGTTGGGGGTAGATAGAATAGACGATCATAGCTTCTGATAGCGGTGGCTCGACCTTAGCTATTTATGCCGTTACAGATTTTCTGGTGCCGAGACCGAAGGATATTCTAGAGTACAATACCTAGATATTCTAAAAGAATCAAGGTCTAACGCGTTACTTTTAAAATAACACAACGTAGAAACGATTATAAACAGTTCAGTTTGTAAGTAAGATAAATAAGCAACAACAAAAAAAGGGGCATTGTTTTCACAATTCATCGAATAAGCCGAAGGTTTAGTATTGAGAAATAATGGGCCGGCCTAAAAAAAAATGTTAGTCGGGTTGTACAAGAGGACTCACTTTCGCAGACAAGTGTTTCTAATAATGGAATGGTGTCAGGACAGGTGACTCAATTGTTATCTGAAATAGTGAGAAGATTAGACAGTTTGGAGCGGGGTTCAAGTGCAAGTGATGCTAGTAGGACTTCGGACAGACAAACGGACAGACAGGAACTAGAGACGTTTGAAAAATCGGTAGAAAAACGTCAAACATGCATAGTGAAAATGACACAGAAGTTGCCAACATTCGATGGGCGGAGTTCGGAAAATCCGATGATTTTCTTAAGAAATTTAAAGGCTTATATTAAAGTCTCGGGAGATAGTTCGAGGGCTTTGATATGGGCAACGGATAGTTTGGTAGGAATTGCAAAAGTTCAAATGAGCATATACAGAGACTCATGGCGAACCTATTCGGATTTTGAAAAAGATTTCAGAGAGGTATTCTGGGGAGATAATGAACAAGAATTAATTAAACAAAGATTCCTAACCGCGAAGTTCTATTCTAAGAAAGGTCAAAGTATGGAAGAATTCTTTGCCTTTCAATTGAATAGCATATATGAGCTTACGATACCGTTTACTGATACGGAAAGGATCAACACGTATTTCAGACAGTTGCCGCGCGTTATTCAGGTAGCGTTTTTTGCTAGAAAGGACCCAATGACGATACGAGATGCGGTCGAGCTTCTTCGGCAATTAGAACGAAATGTCGATGGGGGATTAAATGCGTTGCATAGTTCGGAGACAATAATAACGAACAATGTAAGTCGGAATAGCTACATGCGAGGGCAATATCGTGCTTTGCGAGTAAATACAATGCGATATAACGCGGTGAGTCGTAGGAATAATTATAACGCGGGAACCAAGGCACGAAACGAATTTGGGACGCGCGCTCGCGGTTATTTTCACGGTAGAGGTAGACAGCCTCAGGCTAGTTACAAGGCAATAGAGTTCCGAAGGGGCAATGATAGGGTGTTCTGAGCGACTACCTCCTAGTGTGGGGGAGCTGAAGTGATGCAGAAGGATACGTCCGACTGCATAACTTCTGCTTCCTCCTGGTGCACCCAGGTAACAGCGGCTAGTGACTGGTCCCCGGACCTCTTATATATCAATATACCAATTAGATGCTAGAGAATCATTAAGAGAAAAATTCAAAGAAATTAATATACTTACGGTTACCTGTCAATATATACACGAGAATATCATGCATGTAAGAAAAACATAGCTTTATTTAAAATGATAAAAGGTGATAGCCATACAATTAACACTAGAAATAAAAATAGGTTAGCACTACCATTATTTAGACTAAGTAATGTAGGCACATCATTCATGGGGCACTATATTCGCTTCTACAATAAAATACCACAGGAATCATTGATCCTTCCTGAAAAGAGGTTCAAAAACTATGTTAAAAATGAGCTGATAAGAAAGTCCTATTATAGTATTAAGGAATACTTAGATGACAAAACTGCATGGTCCATACCATCTCAGCGAACAAAAATTCGACGAGGGGCGATGGATCAAGACTATCACTCGCCGGCGAATTTCTTTAGACCGAAACCAGTACCTGTTGTAAAGTCACTTTTAAAAAAAAAAGGTATGGGGGAGTTTCTTGCCGTTTCTTCTTAACCCCGAGGCCCACCTTCCGAAACGGTGTATTCTTTTTTTTATATAAAAAAAAATGACTTGTAGTTATAAGTAAGTATAATTTTGACGTTGAATAAGATAATTAATTTATTTATATTCAATAAAAAAACGACTCTGACTCTGCTGATGGCTAAAAGTCCCTCCGGTTCTGTCGGTTAAGGTGGGTGTACCCGGCAGACTATCTACACTCACCTGCGTCTTGTGGTCTGCGCAGTTGATCACCGTAGGCCAGGATGAAGGGATCCTGGGGGGTTGAGCCGAGCATTGCTGTGGATTTAGCTTCGTAAGGCAACACGCCCTCTTTGGCCTGGATTTCAGGCAAAACAGTAGCCTCGCCCGTAGCCGCGGGTTGGGGTAAAGGCCAAGTGTCCCGTCAAAGGGCCACGGCTAGGGGTGTAGCGTCCGCTAAGGCGTCAGCCAAAGCGGTGGGATGGGCCATGCTGACGGGGTAAGCTTCGGTGACTACGGCGGTTGGTCCATGTCGCTGACTCCTTGGTTCCCATCGTCCACCAAGCGAGCTCCCGATGTCACGCCAAGTACCAGCCCTATGCTCCTATATCTACTCGGTACTCCTAGCGACTGAAAGCTGTTCCAAGCGAGTAGGCGCTCCCAAATGTGCGGGCTCCGTGGAGGGTGGGAAATCGAGTAGACGAATCTTTATACATTTGACCATGGATCGTGTCAGGTCAAAAAACCCCTCTGGAACGCTTCCGGCGGTGAAAACCGCAAGCGTCTCCAAACAGGTGCGAGAATCTGCCTCGGCAGATCCTCAAGCCTTAACTGGGCGCACTGCTACCATCAGTGACCTACCGGTGCAAACCGGTAGTGCTTCCACTGTGGAGGTCAGCTGCACAAAGCCCGAAAGTGAGTCGAGAGGCAGGGCCACGGGGCAACCCGGTGCGCGAAGCCATTCGACTAATATCGCCGAGCATTTTGCCAGCGCCTGGACGACGGTTGGTCGAAAGGGTAAACCACCCAAGCAATCTTTGCAAGGGAAGGGCCCATCGACTAAACGTCCAGATACGGTGCAAACCGGACCAGGGCGTAAGGCGAATCGCCGGTGGAAGAAGAAACAGCGTTTGGCTACCACATCGGCCGCTGCCGGCGTAGATGGGGTTCCATCTGCTACGGTGGCGACCATTAGCGGTCCCGCTGTTAATACAGCCGGAGCTGCGGGTAAGGTGACCGGCTTCCGTGGTCTCAAAGGGGCAACCCTAGACTCAAACGGGGCTAAACCTACCGTAGCGTTCTCTGGTGGTCCGACTTCTAACAAGAACTTGAAATCTGCCAAGAGATCCGGCAAAAACGAGCGCGCGGCTGCTAAGAGGGCTTGACTCGAGGATAATAATTCTTCTCGAGTGGAGCCTAAAAAGCAGTGCACGGAAGCGCGCAGAGCTGGGGTCACCTATGCTCAGAAGGTGAAGTCTGACCAGTACATCGCCGTTACTGACGTCGCTACTGGTCATATTTCACAGGATCTGTCAACGCTCATCCTCAACGAGATTGATGACAAAATCTTGAGGGAAGCGTTGGCGGATCGAACGGGGCAATTGGAAGTCTGCGCCCGACGTCGGCGTAGTCCTCCACTTTATGAACAAGTGGGCACAGGTTGACCGATGGCTCCTCCAGAAAGTGGATGAGCAGCAGGACAACTTGTTTCTCATTACAGACGTCCCTGAAGATGTGGTGCCGACCCTGCTGGGAAGGGGCAGACAGCTCCTTTTTGGTAGTGGTTCGGTCTACCTTAAATTTCAGGGACCCGGTGGGAAATTTATTAAGGAAACACAGGTGGTAACGCAGACCAGCTCTAAGCTGGTCATCACTGGGGTCTCATCATCATCATCATCTATGCCCCAGATTTCCACTCCAGAGCAGCAGCAAACAGTTCCCGATGTAGTCGGGGAAAGTTCTGCTGCTCAACCGCAGGACGGGCACGCGCACTGGGAGGCCATGCTGCTTGGTGAAGGCGATGAGCTAGAACCAGCAGTGGTGCCCTCTGAGGGCGAGGAGCTGTCCATGTGGCTGGAAGAGGAACTCGTCTTGGAGGTGGAGGAGGGGTTGACCAAAAATGGCGTCCCTCTCCCGCGATTGTAAAGTCCTCCAAGCCAACCTCCAACACAGCCAAACTGCAACGGCCCAGTTAAGACGCTGGTTAGGAGCAAACAGCACTGCCGTGGCTCTGATCCAGGAGCCGTGGATCAACCGCGGTAGCATTCGAGGGCTCCCCAATTTAAGAGGTAAGCTTTTCGTTACAACTGATCACGATAACCCTAGAACGTGCATCATAACTACTAACAACATCCCAGCACAGCCATTAACAGAGTTCTGTTCCTGGGACCTGTGTGCCATAAGGCTGCAACTGCCCGACACAGCTAGGTGCCGCGAACTCGTGGTGGCCTCCGCCTACATGCCTGCGGAGGACAACCCGCCTCCACACGACCTGTGCCGGCTGGTGGACCACTGCGAGAAGTCGGGCCTTCAGCTCATCGTTGGGGCCGACTCGAACGCGCATCATCCACTGTGGGGCATGCCGGATATGAACAGCAGAGGTAAGACACTTATTTACTACAAACCCTTATGTGCTTAACATAGGTTCTGAACCAACTTTTGTTACCAAGCGGAGTAGAACTATCGTTGATATTACCCTGGCAACGGCGGACATATCCGACGACGTTGGGGGCTGGCATGTGTCCAACAAGGCGTCATGCTCTGATCATCGATGGATACGCTTCGAGATCAACGCAGCGTTCTCCCCAACTGTCCCTAAGAGAAACCCACGAAAGACTGACAGAACCAGGTACAGAGCTATCCTAGGTGAAAGACTTGCTTGGGCTGAGACTCTACCAGATCTGGAGGGACCCGAACAAATCGAACAACAGGTAACAGATTTTACTAATACATCAATAGACTGCTACCATTCAACTTGCCTGCTTAGCACGCCAGCGCCTACCAACATCAAGGGGCAGCCTTGGTGGGGTCCTGATCTACATAGAAGACTGCTAAACAGGGCGATGAACACCAGTGCTGAAGAGGATTGGGACAACTACAAAGATGCCAAATCCAAGTACAAGAAACGACTACGGTTCAAAAGCAGCAACTCATGGAGGAAATTCTGCAGCGACATTGAAACCGTTGATCAAGCAAATCGGGTAAGGCAGATACTAGCTCAACAAGGCCCCTCCAGGCTAGGGTCGCTTAAAAAACCCGATGGAACATACACCTCTTCCACCACAGCAACACACAGTCTCTTGTTGGAATCTCACTTCCCCGGAAGTAGAACTATTCAAGAGATCGTGTGGCCGGAAGAGGTTCACCATGAAGCTGTCGACCACTTAGACATAACTAATAATATTTTCACTGCTGACAAGGTGAGATGGGCCATTAATAGCTTTAAAACTTTTAAATCAGCAGGACCAGATGGAATCTTCCCAGCACTTCTACAGTGGGGTGGGGAACCCGTCATCAATATAATGGTCCGAATCATGAAAGCATGTCTTAGATTCGGATACGTTCCCAAAAGGTGGAGAGTAGTAAACGTAGTTTTCATACCGAAGCCAGGAAGGAGCGACTACACTAACGCTAAATCTTTCAGGCCGATTAGCCTCACCTCGTTCTTGCTTAAGACTCTCGAACGTTTGTGCGAGAGGCACCTGAGAGATGGAGCCTTAAAACATATACCCTTACACAAAAATCAGCATGCATATAATTTGGGTAAGTCTACTGAATCGGCTCTCCATGCAGTTGAATCCACAATTGAAGAGGCGATTCAAAACAAATGCATCTGTCTTGGAACTTTTATTGATATAGAAGGTGCCTTTGACAAGACGCAGCATAACAGTATAAGTGCATCTCTGACAAGGCATGGAGTGTCAACAGCTGTAAACAACTGGGTCACAAACATGCTTAATAAACGTATCGTGCGTCTAGCTGGTGAGTCCTTGTCGGCGGAGGTAGTGCGGGGATGCCCGCAGGGATGAGTGCTCTCCCCGCTGCTGTGGATTCTGTTCATTAACGACCTACTTACCAAGCTTAACGCTTATGGATACTACACCGTAGGATACGCCGACGATTTGGTAATCCTCATCACAGGTAAATTTGCGAGCACAGTGTGCAACCTTAAACAAACAGCTCTTCGCATCGTGGAGTGCTGGTGTCTAGAATATGACCTGGCGTAACCGCCGGGTTAACACCCAACAAAAACGGAAATGGTCATGTTCACTAACAATAGGGCTCTTGGTATGTATACCCTACCTAAGCTCTTTGGAACGGAACTCCAGCTAGCAACTGAGGTGAAGTACCTGGGCATAACCTTGGACAGCAAGCTCAACTGGAGTAGCCACATTGACAACAAACTAAAGAAGGCGAGTATTGCTTTCTGGCAGTGTCGGAGAATGGTGGGGAAAAAGTGGGGACTTTCTCCCAACATCATTCTTTGGCTGTACGTGACGGTGATCCGTCCTCTTGTCTGCTACGGAGCTGTGGTGTGGTGGACCAGGACCAAACTAACCACAATGGTAAGCAAACTCCAAAGCTTCCAAAGGCTGGCCTGCATGGCTATCACAGGTAGTATGAGAACTACTCCAACAGCAGCAATGGAGGCCATGCTGTGTCTTCCGCCACTCTAGCTGTATATTAAGCAGGAGGCCGCGTCATCTGCGGTGAGACTCAACACCTTGGGACTTTGGAGGAAAAACAAGACCTCACACACCGCCATCCTAGGGGAAGTTTACAAAAAAAATCCCATCTCTATGGCTTGCAGTGACAGAATCCCTAAACAATTTGTTTTCGACAAAAAATACAAAATACAGTTACATGAAGACCATCGGGTTGAGGGGTTCGACGTTAAAGAGCTCAGAATTTTTACCGATGGTTCAAAAACTGAAGCAGGCACTGGTTCAGGCACCTTCTCGGAGAACCTAAACATCAAGATAGCCATTCCACTGGGTGCCCATAATACTGTCTTTCAAGCTGAATGCATGGGCATCATCTCAGCCGCTAATGCCATAGCAACGAGAAAGGTAAGAGATTCCTCCATTCGAATCCTCTCGGATAGCATGGCCGTCTTACAAGCCCTAAATAGCAACACTATTAACTCAGGGCTAATCTACGAGTGTCACAAACGACTAATGGAGGTATGTCAACATAACCGCGTAATCCTTCAATGGATAAAAGGACACAGCGGGTCAAGAGGTAACGATGCAGCGGATGAGTTGGCGCGTAAAGGATCTAGCTTGACAGCATATGGTCCCGAACCTATCATTCCTCTTCCCTTCAAGATGGTACGCACATTTCTGAGAGAGTCGACCAGGAATGATCATGCCACTCTTTGGACAAACCATGAGGAGTGCAGAAAGGCTAAACTGGCTTTGCCGTCCCCTAGCGCTAGGCTTGCTAAGACCTTGCTTCGACTTAGTAGGTCGCGCATGCGATTGGTGACTGCAGCACTTACTGGCCATGGTTTCTTTAATAAACATCTATATGTCTTAGGTGTTACCGACAGCCCCCTTTGCAGAGCCTGCTTGGAGGCAGAAGAAACGGCTGCTCACGTCCTCATGAAGTGCACAGGAGTAGCGGACTACAGGGCTAAACACCTCGGTCAATCGAGGGACCTTCCAGGGACAGTCGGTAACGTAAAGGCCTGGCGTTCCTGGAGGAGTTGGGTTGGCTCAAATGATATCGCATTCCCACCCACACGCAAAATAGGCGCTTTCGTCGTCGAGCTGTGGAAACCAGCCCGTCTTACAATTGACAATTGACAAGGGGCAATGATAGTTCAGGTAATACAGAGGCAGGGCAAAGTTCAAGTGACAGGAATAATGCGATTAATCAGAATTCAAAAAACTAGTGGACTCGCGCGGGTCTTAAATTACTTGGAACAGATTCCAATGTTGCATGCAAAATATTATTAACCGGTGAATTCCCTATAGGGGTGCATAAATAATTGATCATCAAAAATAAACAACAACCAAAAACATTAATTGACGGTAATGGAACTCTCTGATACGACAAACAGACACCTCATATCACACGTACACACACACACACACATACATAAATACACACACATACACACACACCCTTACACACGCACGCATGCACGCACACACACAAACACTTAATAATATACATATTATTTTTTTATTAATTTATTTGTTAATGTTTTTCAGCATTTGTAATTGTTTCGATAAAAATAACAATGATATCAATAGTTCATGCCAGCAACTAAACATATCCGTTATAAATTGTGTTGAAGATTTTAAGATCATAAAACATATAAACAAAAGGTAATTTTACACTGTGAAAAACAAACAATAATAGAAAGGTAATGTTAATATATATAAAAGTAAATAATAAAGGAATAAATAACCAAGTAAACCTGACCTGACCTGTTTGCTAGAAAAAAAGTCGGTGGGCTCTTTCGTATTAACCGAAACAGGGAGAGAGTTGAAATTTTCACAGATTATGTATTTCCGTTTTCGCTAAAGTAACAACAAATCTACGTTCGGACATAATATTATTTTGTTTTTGTTTTATTATTATTAGTGGTTAAGTTTTCTTGTACGATGATATGGTGCAAATATTGTAACTTTACCGCTCGGCACCTTTGTCTTGTTGATTATTTTTTATATCGTAAATCAATTAACTGTTTTTAGATATTTCCCTAAATATAATCTTCACGATTCACCTCTGTGCCAAATTCCAAGTTACGATGACATCTTGATGACGTCTTAAACCGGGAAGTGACGAGTGGTGCTGAGAGATTCGTGGCCTAGGGGGTTTCACGCTTGCTTCCCACACAGGAGATGCAGGTTCGATTCCCGACCATGTACCAATGAGATCTGCCACTCCGAATAGGAAAAGGCGTGCCGCTTTTTTATTAAGAGCGGTAAAGTAAAAAAAAACATATACAACTTCTATTATTTTAATTTACATTAATCTATTTTACATATTAATGCAGAAATTACGAAAGGGACTATTCACACAAGATTACCCAAAAATACTATTTCAGGAATTCTTATTTGACCAAGGCGTTAAGTCCCATTATTCAATAAAATTATGAGGCTATTAGACGCCGGTTTAAAATAAGGAAAGCAATTTGAATCCGAATTCTCAAGATTAATTAACAATTCGAATAGACTTTTGAGCAAAAATTAACGCGTCTCGCAAAGTTCTACCGCTGAGCCTGTCAAAATGTTAATTAGTTTTTATTCCTTTGACGTTTGAATGCGGGAAAGAGAGTAACATTACTGGGTTAAGCAAAAAAGAGATAAACCACATAGCGTCACACCATTTCCTACACGGGGACTACCCACATTTGTACACACTTTTGGCAAGTTATTCGATACTTGCTTTTGCTTGACAGGAGGTTAGCCCTGGGCCCACAGCACAGAGCTATATACTTGTTAGAATAATATAATAAAGCTTAATATTATAAATGTAGCTTTTATAAAGGTCGGATACTATGGATCGACCGATCAATTGTCATAGATGTGCTATTTGTCTCTGAAAACGTTGCTTCATGTATGGAAAAGTCTCAACCAGTCATGAATTCAATCATGCCTTGTTGTTAGGAGCCGACTCTGGGCGGTCAGATGTCAAAATGTAATTCAGTTAAATAATTTTCAATGGATTCCGACGCGGTAATTCATGTAATCTCAGTGTAATCCTAATTTTTCTCTTGTCGTAAGCCGTCGCGGTTGCTTTCATCATAATATGTAACGTCAGTTTCTCAACGCATAGTGCGTAATTAATTTGTCATAAATGGTTTCAGTTAATATCGCCGATAGTAGCCGGGACGTGTCATCCGACACTGAACGTCCGAAACTGTACTCAAGATAAATAAATTAATAAATTAATTAACTGATGGCAACATGGTCAGGATTCGAACCTGTATCTCCAATGTGAGAAGGAAGCGTCAAACTCACTAGACCCCGGAGCTCCTCGCTCACTTGTTATTGTGAACAAATTTTACAGTACATATTACTATCTAACCACACTACGCCGAATTTACGCGACCGAAGTTCCGCGGCTGATTTTGCGCTACGGAAAGTGAATAGGTAGTAATTGAACTAGAATTGCAGGCGTAATCACGCTGGACTTTGGTCACGTAATATCGGCGCAATAGTGTGGTAAGATATAGAGCCTTTATAGTACACACAAGTGTGTTTACCTTTTACAATTGTGTCACTATCATAATTGTAGAATCTAATATAATAATAATTATTTATTTATTTATTTATTTTTTTGTTTATCTACACACACACATATCATTACAGGTGAGATGCCTAATTTGATAGTGTAGTTATCCAAAGTACATAACATTATAATTATAAGTAGGTAACATAATTAATTCCGTCCGCGCGTCCGCCGTGGTGCCACTACCGAAGGGATGGACCTACCACTGCCCGGCCCGCCACACAAGTTTAGCATTAAAGAACGGCTTACCAAAACAAATAGGCAGCTGTTTGGCCGAGCTCGAGAGATAGGGCTAAAAAAACTCGACTGGAAGTTCGTGTGGACTCGCGAGGGCAAGGTGTTTGCCCGCCAGGCCGAGGGTAAGGCCTGCCATAGGCTGCGGGAGGAGGCGGATATAGCTCGTGTTTTTGGATCTACTAGAACAGTTAGCCAAAAATTTTAATCCTGCCCTGTATTGCGTCACTATTTCAAATTGTGAAATGTTAGTAATGTTATATATCTTCCTTTTGTTTATTAGTCACTGCTTGATTAACATGTTAAACTCAAACTTACACACAACCCTCTCTCACATTATCTCATACATAATTACCTATACATATACTAAAACACAATACGTATCCTATACCTTACAATTACCACACAAACAGACGTTGTATCACTCAACCACGACTCACAAGATTTTAACTATTATTATCAATGGATGATCAAATAATCCAAAAGGAACTTGACTCACTTTCTGTATCGGAGGTTGTTACCTGTAGCCCCGAAGACTGCGTGAAACTTTTGCCAAAAAACTCAAATAAATTAACATTCTTAAATCAAAACATACGCAGTATAAATCACAACTTCAATAGTTTCATGATAAACCTGCAGAGAATAAAACACGAATGTGATATTTTGGTTTTGACGGAGTGCTGGCTGTCATCAAATCACATTATTCCTCCAATAAATGGCTATAAAATATATAGAACTCTAACTAACCCACTGCAAAACGATGGAGTCATAACTTACGTTAGAGAAGACGTCAAGGTTACTGTTGAGGAACCAGATTTCCGAGATGGTAACTGCTTAGTGCTACGATTAGGCAGCGAAACCGCTGTTGTAGCTATATACCGATCTCCATCTTATTCTAATCTAGACAACTTTCATGACTCTCTTAACTCAGTTCTAACCAATCTAAAATCTTTTAAAAACGTGGCCATCATAGGAGATATAAATATTGACATTTGCCCTGAAAACAGATCAGTGAAAGCGCATGACTATATTAACTTATGTGCAAGTCATGGGCTACTTCCTGCGCACTCACTCCCGACTAGAATGAATAAAACCTGTCTCGATCACATCATACTTAAAACGAAATATAATGCCCTTACTCTCATTTTTAATACCACTGTAACGGATCACGAAACTGTAATGCTTTCTTTGAATCTTAAAATTCAACGAATATACTCCCAAATCAACAGCACTCAGATAAATAACGAGGGTCTCCAAAATGATCTAGCAAATATCGACTTACAACCTATTTACGGTAACAATGATCCTCACCTTGCGATGGAATATTTAATAAACTCAATACATACAGCGCTTGATAAAAACACAATAGTCAAAAAACTGTCAAGACGTAATAAAGTTATCAAGCCGTGGATAACTCCAGGCTTATTAAAATGCACGCGAAACCGAGATCGGATGCATAAAAATGCAAAAAAACAACCTAACAACCAAATACTAAATATAACCTACAAGCGATACAGGAATTTCTGTAACAAATTATTAAAGAAAATAAAACGTGATTATGACAAAAAAATAATAGAAAAAGCAGGTAATAGTAACAAAAAAATATGGGAAGCCATTAAAACAATTACAAATACAACGAAGTCGAAAACATCAGCTTACGAATTACTCATTCAAAATGATATTCAAAACTCTATTGATAACGTTAACCAATATTTTGCTAATATTGGGGATGTTCTAGCTAGCAAAATCCTCCAATCTAATTTAGATACCCCAAACTTAAATTCAAATAATCCTCCAACTAACTCTTTTGTTCTCCTAGACACTGATGAAGATGAGGTTAGTAACATAATATCTGGTCTAAAAAATACCAGCGCTACTGGCTGGGACAAGATTCCAAACAAACTCCTTAAGAACTATCGAAAAATATTGATACCTCATATAACCTACATTTTTAACAACTGCCTTGCTGCTGGAACATTTCCAAATTGTTTAAAAAAGTCTGTAATACACCCCATACATAAGACAGGTGATAGAGACCGTGTCAATAACTACAGGCCTATCTCCATCCTACCATCAATATCTAAAATTCTAGAAAAGATAATTAATATAAGACTTATCAACTACCTTGAAAATAACAACCTACTCTCCAACTGTCAATTTGGATTTAGGCCTGGAAAGTCTACGGATGACGCAGTACATGAATTAACCAATTATGTGGTCGGTGGTCTTGACAATAACAACAAGATTGTAGGTATTTTCCTGGATTTGGCTAAAGCCTTTGACACGGTTTCTATCCCCATATTACTAAATAAACTAGAACTCTTGGGAATACGTGGCAACCAACTGAAGTTATTTGAAGACTACCTTTGCAGACGTCAACAATGTGTAATGATTGATAAATATACAAGCTCTGACCTGCCTGTGCAGATGGGAGTTCCACAGGGCAGTATTTTGGGACCAATCCTATTTCTTATTTACATTGACGATCTGCTCAAATTAAACCTGGTCCACGGCAAGATTATATCATATGCTGATGATACAGCGTTATTATTTTCACACAAGACATGGCATAAAGCTTTTAATGCAGCACAAACTGGTTTTAACTCTGTATCACATTGGTTACGTACAAATTATCTTACTCTTAATAATGATAAGACAAATTACATTGCTTTCACTATAATAAATGCAACACAACCATCTACTGATCATAAAATAGTGTCACACTCCTGCACTGACCCCCAGGTCTGTAACTTAAATTGTCCATATTTAACCAGAATATCGCATACCAAATACCTTGGTGTAATCCTCGATCAGAATTTAAATTTTCACCAACATATTGACAATACTGCAAAAAGAGTACGTAAACTTATCTACGTCTTCAAAAATCTTAGACACGTAGCGGACCCAATATTGGTAAAGCGGGTTTACCTAGCCCTCTGTCAGTCGATAATTACGTACTGTATTACGTCCTGGGGTGGCGCTGCTAAAACTTTATTGATGCCCCTAGAAATAGCACAACGAGCTGTACTGAAGGTGTGCACTTTCAAACCAAGACTGTACCCTACAAATTTAGTTTATGAATTTTGTGAGGTGTACACTGTTAGGCAACTGTTTATATACTCGGTACTGCTAAGGCAGCACTTCCTTCTAAAGTTCGAACCACAGACCCTGGTCAAGAGACGTAGTGACAGAATATGTCTACTTGTAAAATACAAACATGCCTTTATGAACCGATTTTTCTGCTGCCTCGCCCCTACCCTATACAATAAGGTTAACAGAATTCTAAATATATATCCTTTACCCAAACATATACTCAAAATAACATTATTCAAATGGCTTCAAAAACTCAACTACGACGACACCGAATGTTTACTTAGTACTTTTGCTTAAGATAAACCAGATACAATATAATAAAAACCATAAATACAATATCTTCAAGATACACTCACCCTCAAACGCACACACGCTCATACCATCACACACCCAAACACATGCACACACACACACACACCCTCACACACATACACATACACACCTTTCACTCATTTCATTACTCACAATTTGAGGACCTACTTACTCTACATAATTCATGTTGCCTCCCCGACAACTATCTATCTATTTAAACTTATTTATAATTTGTACTAAATTAGCCACATGTCTAGTTTTATAATGTGTACCTACAAAAAAAGAGAGCCCCAACTCCTAAGATACAGGTAACACTAGTTTAGGAGTTGGATGTTCAATGCTTCAATGATTCATGCCTATCACTAGACGTAATACCGCAATGAGATGTACATGAGTTTAACTACATAGGTTTTAAGTTGGAGAATAAACAATTTCATTTCAATTCATTTCATTTCATTTCAAATTCAATTACATTGATTAAATACTTAATGTGAACATCACAATCCATAACTTATAATGCATAATGCCACCCTTGTAAATTCAGTCAGAGCGCAGGAGAACATGTCTATCTCCTCCGCTATCATATTAAGAGTTCGGAGATTATGTAATTTTTGTATTTTAGGGCCCTAGGCTGGCTTAATAGAGAAGCTGCAAATAAGATATTTGTCATATTTAATAATAATTTGATAACTTATACATAAAAGGCCCTTCTATTTCATGTCTTTAATAGGGTACTAAGCCTGGGCTATCCGTCAGTCAGCGGGCTGTAAATCATAAACCGTAATAGATAGAGCGACAAAAGTTTCACAGAGTTTGTATTTCTGTTGCCGATACTAACTAAACGAAATTTGGTTAGTTTCACAGAGTTTGTATTTCTGTTGCCGATACTAACTAAACGAAATTTGGTTAGTTAGTATCGGCAACAGAAATACAAACTCTGTGAAACTTTTGTAAAGGGTCTAGGGGTATACAATAGACGTGTTGTTGTTGACGACCTCTGTGGCGCAGCGGTTGTGGCTCTGCCTACCATGCGAGAGGTCCCGGGTTCGATCCCCGGCTGGGTGTAAAAAAACAAACCAGGTCTTGGATGTTTATATGTGTGTGACGCTGCTGTTTCTGGTTCCCACGACACAGGGTATCCTAGTGTGGGGCCAGAAGCAATGTATGTGCCTATATGTAAATGTTTAGTTTAAAAAATGTTACACCCCCGCGATGTAATAAAGCAAATCATGATTCAAATATGATCGTAGATTTCGCAACTTATCACATGACTTATTGGTACTTGTTTAATATTTATGCTTCGGAAACGCACCGGCTTTTTGTTGCGCGAATCGATCGCGAGTAATCGGCACATCACTAAGCGGAAACGGACCGCAGATGTCACTCGTACCAACGAGAGGAAAAAATTGGAGGTTATCTTTGTCTTGTCTCGTCGGGAGAACAACATGTCTGCTCATAGCGTCGGGCTATTGATTATTTCGGTGCACCAATTACTAAATACAGGCGTCGGGCCTGGTCGGAGTGTTAATCATCTACATCGTCGGGAAATAAGTAGATTCGCGTCAGCGGTCAAGTGATCCCTGTTGATTGGACATCGTCGTATCGGTAGCGGCGACTCCACGCTCACGGCAGGCAGCACGCCGGCGACAGCGTCGGCAGCGACGATACTGGTTCGGTATCATATCATATACATCTCCTATCCCAAAACTGTCTCCTCTCCCGCATTCCTGTCTCGAATCGAGCCTTCAATCTCCTGTCTACGGTGACAAGGTCAGTAAAAATTCATTCACTTCTTTTCTCTCACGTGCTGGCAAAAGCACACCCCCTTCGGATTCCTCGCCGTTCGGTAGGCGTGGAAATAAATACATTTTGGTAGCAGGAGCGCGGTTTCCTAGTGGGAAATCATCGATTCACGGTTCTAGGGTTGTTTTGCTGCCACATTGTAGTTGGGAGAAAAGAATATCTCAGATTGGCCGGCAATCTGTTTGGCAATGAGTCTGTGGTCGGTACCACAATTAAAGTTCATTTCGGTTAGTGAAAGTATAAGTGTCAATTTAGTCAATAATAAATTTGTAGTCGGAAACTACTGTTTGTGCGCATAAAAGATTGAACAGTCATTCTGCGAAGCCTAGATTACTTGCGGTAGAACGTCGGGTTCTATAGTCCTACAGTGTTATTTCGGTTTACACAGCAGGGTCGGGCTATTTAAGGGGTATTAAGCTGATTTTGCTGACCTCAAAGGAAGTGTGGTTCATATCGGAGGGCCACTTCTAGAAGCCACTTATTATTTTGTATTGTTTTCATAATCAAGTTTTGTGGGTTATTTTTGTATTGTGTTTTATGGTGGCATTCTCTAATTGATTTAGAGTGTATATTATAAGGTGTATGTCCACAGGGCGACCATATTAAATATTGTTTAGGATTTAATTGTTTTAGTGGTTGCCTTGGTTTTTACAACTTAGTTTTAATTTCTGTGCCCAGCGCTGACGGAAAAGTGCTGGTCTCTGGCTGTGCTTAGTTCGGTAGTGAAGCATAGGACCAGAAACAATTAAATTGGTAACCATGGCACCTTCACCCTTGACGGTACTGCGGTATGGCGTCCGTGAGGAGATGAGATGGCTCGCCCATACTCACAAGTATGTGGAGCGACCTGACATGGACGATGTCCTGCTCAAGCGTGTGGAGGACGCAATGACACGCGTCGGGAAGGTGTGTCGGCTGGCTGCGGAGGCTGAAGCCCTCGGGCTTACGGATGAGGCCTCGGTGGCTGCAGTGAAGCAGCTCTGCGCGGATGCTGACCAAGCGATGGAGTGCTTGGGCGACATCGAGCGTCGCGCCGAAAAAATTAAGCGGTCGCGTCGGGATGACCGCGGGGAGGGTAGCGGAGACCCGCCCCCTAAGGGTGTTGTCGGACGGCTGCCACACCTGGAGATTCCGGCCTTCGGTGGGGCACGGGGGGGTGGGCGGTCAAAACAATTTGGCGTTTTGAGTGCCGCGCCGTCTGGTGACGGCTGTGTGCACTGCAACAGTGCCGGTCATGAGGTGACCAGTTGCGCCAACTTTAAGGCGCTCGGTGTGAATGCCCGCAGGAAGGTGGTCTTCCGCCACCGATTGTGTTTCGGTTGTTTGGGGCCGCACCCGCTGAGCGAGTGCTCACGCACGTTCCCCTGTGAGTGCTGTGGTGGCAAGCACCACATCGTGTTGTGCCTGAACCGGTCAGGCCCTTCGGACGGTCACCAGGGCCGGACTCAGGTTGGTCGGTAACAGGGCCCAACCAGGGCCGGACCCAGTCCACCTCCGAGCAACGGGAGTCACCAACGGGGTGACTGGGGTACCCGCGGACGGGACCCCCCCCCCCCCCCCGAGGGGAAGGGGGCAGCGCGGGGGGGTAACAGGCGGGATAGCCGGGGTTCGGTCGCCGCTGTCCAGGGTCAGCGAGGACTTCGGGCCGCTGGCTCACCGCGTGTTACGGGCGGGTGTCAGATGGCACCTATGAGTGGCGCGAAGGCTGGGAGCCCACCACCTTCTGCGCCACCCTGCCCATCGCTCTGGGAGGCGAACAGGGAGACGAACAGTCAGATGTCGCCCCCATTCCTAGAGCGCCCCAGGTTGGATCCGCTCTCCCCCCTCCATCCACGGTGGCCACCGGGCACACCGTTCACAGTCCGGTATGGTCGGGTACCGGGAGAGCGAGGGGCCTATTATGCGGGTTGGGACCCCCTGATGTACATGCGGTCTGATATGCCACCGGTGGCATATCAGCAGCCGAGTTACCAGGCCGACGGGGGTCCCAGCGGGTTCGGATCCCGCGGAGGTTCCCGCTAGGGACACGCCGCCCACTTACAGGGTGCCGCCACTCCACAGACGGTCATGCTCCCCACCGCCTCGGTGATAGTGTGGAGTTCGGACGGCAAATCTTGTGTGGCACGAGCATTATTGGACTCGGGGGCCCAGGGGTGCTTAGTCTCGTGCAACCTTGTAAGACGGTTGGGCATTTCGGTAAGGGAGTATCCACATTCCATTCGGGGAATTGGGAATACGGAAGTCGGTTCCGTTAAGGGAGTATGTCGGATTACTCTCTCGTCACGGGTGGATTCATCGGTGAATCTGACGGTCACGGCATTAGTCATGCCTAATGTGATGGGCTCACACCCTCACGTACGGTTGTCGCCCTCGGTGCGACAGTTGGTCGCTGGGTTGTCACTGGCTGACCCGGAGTTCGATATTCCGGGCCCAGTAGACATTTTATTGGGTGTCGATGCCTTGGGATACCTGTTAGTGCCAGGTGTCCACGTGTTGCAGGCGACTGGTCTGGTTTCGGTCAACACCAGACTTGGCCATGCGGTAATGGGTCCGGTCATGCTGGCTGCCCTACGCCTAGCGACTCGTAGTCCCTTATTCGGTTCTGTACTCTCGGAGGTGATACAGAAGTTTTGGGAGGTGGAGGAACCACCTACGGTCCGCCGGTTGGACCCGGTTGAAGAGAGTGTGAACAGTTTTATCGGAACAATACTGATCGCCTTCGGTCAGGTCGATTATGTCACGCTCCGGAGTTGGTTGGACATCCCTTGTGGTGGGGTCCAAAATGGTTGACTCAAGCCGAATCGGATTGGCCATTGAGTCCACGCGTTACCACGGCGAACGGCGCCTTGACAGTCGGTGTCTGTACGACGCAACCAGAGCCGGAAGAGGAGTTCAGCCTGCTGGAACGGTACAGCTCGCTCGACAAGCTGGTCAATGTGACCGCCTGGATCTGCCGATTTGCGCGGAATTGTCGGAAGGCGCAACGAGTGCGGACACAGGTCCTGACACCACGGGAACGGAACCATGCGTTGTTCGCATTGGTACGGAACGTGCAGACGGTGCACTTTAAGTCCGAATTGGACATTCTGAGACGCGGACGCGTCCAACTGAAGGGAGCTGTGGCTCGGCTCAACCCGTTTATTGACCCTCAAGGATTGCTGAGGGTAGGAGGTCGGCTGCGGAATGCCAACCTGCCTTATGCGGCTCGCCACCCGTTGTTACTCCCTAGGAAAGGGAAGTTGGTCGAACTGTTGATACAGGATCGACACATTTGGAATGGGCATATCGGATGCCACGCCTTGATGGCGTTTCTCCAGCGCGAGTTCTGGATTCTATCGGGAAGACGCTTAGTGCGTAGCGTCGTATTTCGGTGCCTGCCTTGTTATCGGGCCAAGGCGGCTACGATGCAGCCCCAGATGGGCGATTTGCCCTCGGATAGGGTTAACGAAATCCGGCCCTTTGCGGGTGTCGGGACGGATTTCGCGGGACCATTCATGGTCAAGTCTTCACAGCTACGGAACGCCAGATTAGTGAAGGCATACCTGTGCGTCTTCGTGTGCTTGGCCACGAAGTCATTCCACTTGGAGGTGGTCAGTGACCTCACTACGGAGGCATTTATCGCATGTCTCGATCGGTTCGTCTCACGAAGGGGCCTCCCGTCATTAATCCGTTCGGACAACGGCACAAATTTTGTCGGAGCCAGGCGATATCTGCAGGAGGTCACTCAATTTCTGAACGGTAACCAGGACGCCATCGGTACGGCTTGCTCCCGACGAGGGATTGAATGGGTTTTCAGTCCGCCGGGATGTCCTCATTGGGAAGGAATTTTCGAGGCTGCGGTTAAATCGGCTACGTCGCACCTGACGAGGATCATCGGTGAGACCTCTCTACGCTTTGAAGAGCTTGCGACGCTGTTCTGTAAAATTGAAATGACACAGAACTCGCGTCCGTTGTGCCTGCTCAGTTCGGATCCAAATGATTTGGAAGCGTTGACGCCGGGTCACTTCCTGATAGGTCAGCCCCTTAACGCCCTGCCAGAATACCCATTCGGTGATGTTAAGTTAAGTCGGTTAACTAGGTGGCAGATGTTGCAGCAGATGGCTCAAGATTTTTGGAAACGGTGGTCCCTTGAGTACTTGCACATCTTGCAGCAGCGCCTTAAGTGGACTGACCGGACGAGCCCCCCTCAAGTCGGTGATTTGGTGCTGATTAAGGATGCGAACCTGCCATCATTGAGATGGAGACGAGGACGGATCGTCAATTTGTACACGGGTCGGGATGGCACGCCTCGATCAGCAGAAGTCAAGGTGGGGGACTCGGTCCTCAAGAGAGCGGTCGCAACACTTTCTCGCCTTCCTATTGATTAGGGACAGGTTCGGGCCTGTCCGGGCGGGTGACTGTTTAATATTTATGCTTCGGAAACGCACCGGTTTTTTGTTGCGCGAATCTATCGCGAGTAATCGGCACATCACTAAGCGGAAACGGACCGCAGATGTCACTCGTACCAACGAGAGGAAAAAATTGGAGGTTATCTTTGTCTTGTCTCGTCGGGAGAACAACATGTCTGCTCATAGCGTCGGGCTATTGATTATTTCGGTGTACCAATTACTAAATACAGGCGTCGGGCCTGGTCGGAGTGTTAATCATCTACATCGTCGGGAAATAAGTAGATTCGCGTCAGCGGTCAAGTGATCCCTGTTGATTGGACATCGCCGTATCGGTAGCGGCGACTCCACGGTCACGGCAGGCAGCACGCCGGCGACAGCGTCGGCAGCGACGATACTGGTTCGGTTCCATCTCATATCCCAAAACTGTCTCCTCTCCCGCATTCCTGTCTCGAATCGAGCCTTCAATCTCCTGTCTACGGTGACAAGGTCAGTAAAAATTCATTCACTTCTTTTCTCTCACGTGCTGGCAAAAGCACACCCCCTTCGGATTCCACGCCGTTCGGTCGGCGTGGAAATTAAACAGTACTATTGGTTTGATATCGGCTGCGTAATCTTTAAGTTCAGGGTACGAAACCACGTTCTAACATTATGTTATTTTATTTAAATTTTTGTTTTATTATACCGAGTCCGACCTGCACTTGAAAGTTTTTT
Organism: Argyresthia goedartella; assembly: GCA_949825045.1. Classification (NCBI taxonomy): domain Eukaryota; kingdom Metazoa; phylum Arthropoda; class Insecta; order Lepidoptera; family Argyresthiidae; genus Argyresthia; species Argyresthia goedartella. The sequence goes on along the minus strand of OX463831.1, from coordinate 6,697,960 downwards.
AATAAGTCTTGATGTACAACAAAAAAATACGAATTTTGGTAACGTTGAACGGAACGTGTATCAAAACAGGCGAATATATGAGTGAAGTTTCATACTAAAAGTACCTGCCTACCCCAAAGATATAATAAAACGACAACAAATATAATGATCACTAAAATATTTTTTTCCTTCCCAAAATGGATAAATGAACACCAAAAGTTGCAAAAAATATCAGGGCAAAATACTGCGGTAGCTTAGGTGAAGGGTAAAGGGTTAAGCGAAGCCCCCTTTCTCCTTCGTGTTAGGTTGAACATGTAAAAACAACAAAAAATACTTAAAACATAAACCTAAGTATACAAAACATAAAAAGAAGTTTGGTGATCATTTATCCAAACACAATTTAGTGGACATTTATCCATTCTGGCCATCCATTATCATTTCGAATTTATTGGTTTAATAAAACAGTACATATAATAAAACAGTAGAACCGCTTTGACATTATATTGAAGGTAAGTAATAAATAGAAAGGGGTCACTAAAGAACATCCATAGAATTTTCATCAGCGATTTTTCTTCTGTATGTCTGTATGTCTGTGTGCTTGTTCGAGGATAACGTTAAAACTACTGTAGCAATTTTCATGCGGTTTTCACAGGGAAATAGAAAATATTTAGGTTCTAAGTTAATTCCTTGTTTAAATGAAAATCGAACGTGTGATTTTTTTATAGTCATTTAAATATTTAAAGATTCCAGGTCATCCGGTTCATTTGCCTACGCGTCAGGCATCGCGATTTTGAACCTTATGCCATGGTAATAAAATAAAAAATATGATGGGAAATGGCATTTTTAGAAATGTTATGGGAGGTGAGTCCTTAAGGTGGACCAAGGCGGTAACAGAGTGGCAACCCAGAACCGCAAGGCGTCCAGTTGGCAGACCACAGGCAAGATGGACGGACGACATCATCGCCATAGCTGGCAAGCAGTGGCTGCGGAAGGCACAGGACCGGAGTAGACGGTTTGGTAAAGAGGAGGCCTATACCCAGCACTGGGTAAATGCGGGCTGATTTGATTGATTGATTAAAGATTTCCGGATATAAATTTATTGAAAAAATTACTAAATTGTGTTTTCTAACTATGTATGACTATGGTATTATTATTCTTACGATCAAGCTAGGTCACGAGTTTCACGAACATCGTCTTTTCCTGCACAATGAGATCGGTAATTTCCTATAAAGCGGAAGATCATTGGGTCCTAAAGCGGTATTCGTGATCTGAAAGTCACTGGTTCTGCACTGGGAAAGCAGCGGATATTCAAACAATTTTTATTTTACAGAAAAAGAGCTATTCGAGCAATTTATAATTTAAAACGCACAGACTCCTTAAGAGAGCTATTCAAAGAAATTGACATACTAAATGTAGCTAGTCAATTTATTTTCGAAAATATAATGTATGTGCGCAAGAGAACCTAACAACAATTTCTAAACTTAGCGATAGCTGTAATATTAACCTAAGAAATAATTACAGAATACTTGCGCCCCGGTTTAGACTCGCGAAGGTTAGCAATTCTTTCAAGAATCAATGCATTTTCTACTACAACAAGATACCTCTGGAGATCTTGAAATTGCCATTTGAGCAATTAAAAAACCATGTTAAAGCGACTTTGTCGGAAAAGGGATATTACAATGTTCAAGATTACTTAAATTACGGGACTGTATGGGGTTAATCTGGCTCAACACAGACCTTGCTGTTAATAATTTTGTAATTATTTATTTCTGCTTATTAAATTATGTTGTAATATTTGTATTAGTTAAGCATAAGCAATTTTTAAAAGAGATCTAAAAATCAATCTGTGGGAGTTTCTACGCCCTGCTTCTCCCACAGTGGTCCAATGTAGAGAAGTGGCAATAAAATAAGATTGCTAAGTATATTTAAATATCTACAGAAATAAAGACATTTGGAATTTTGTTCAAATCCCGCCGATCCGTCTTAGCTCTTATTTTTATTTATGTTTTTCTTTTATTTTTATTTTACCTTCCGCACAGATGTCACTTGGTCGCCCAGGTAATAAAGAAAATAAAATAGTGATGCAGATGCATTTTTTGCCAAGTAAAAGATAAAAGAGATGTGGTTGGGGAGGCGGAGAATCCATCATAAATACTACTGGCCCTGTGGGCAGTAGACCTCGCTAACAGGGGGGACTGTGAACCAATTTATAGGTAAGTATTTAAGATTCAATCAAAATCAAGTAGTGAAGTAGCCGCACCAATAACTTTGTAAACTACATTTTGCGATTTAAATTACAATCTATTGACTTTTCACTAAAATGGTTATAGTCTATTTCACTCACTCTCATGGTCTGTATAGATCCGCTTTACTTATCCGTCTCCTACTTCGAGGAGTCCAAACTTGGTATGTTTCGAAAATATTTCTCAGATTTTTAGAAAACAGGCGGCCGAAAGGGTGTAGTATGTAGTATTTTAAAACAAAATCGGCCTCCTATCTTGTCGAAATGGAGCCCTTCGCTTGCTCGGTCAATCATTATTAACATCAAGTTCAACCCACTGTTGGACTTAAGTCTGATCTCTATAGCGCCAATCTTCAAGGTCCTTTCACATATATTTCAGCGAGATTCCTTCGACTTCATTATTTTTGCCCGAACAACGTCCACCCTCCGTCCGCCTATTTCAATCTCAGTCCCATTATTTGCTTGCCTATATCTTCGACCTTTGTATCTTCCTTTGAATTTCGAATAGCCTTTTGTCCTGCTGTAGTTGTTTAACAAACCCCTATCTCTTAATTCGAAAAGTGCACGCAGGCGAAGTTTCGGGCATCATCTGGTATATACATACCAGGGATTTCTCAAATGTCATATTTTTCATACTCGTGAATGATTATGCGGATGTTGAGGATGTGACTGTGCAAATGCGAATGTGAAGAAAACAGTATATAAGAAAAACTACTTTAAACTTCATTTTTAGGGTTTCGTACCCGAAGGGTGCCAAACGGGACCCTATATTATTAAGCCTCCGCTGTCCGCCCATCCGTCTGTCACCAGGCTGTATCTCATGAACCGTGATAGTTAGACAGTTGCAATGTTCACAGATGATGTATTTCTGCTGCCGCTATAACAACAAATACTAAAAAACAGAAAAGTAAAATATTTATGGGGGCTCCCATACAATAAACTTTTTTTTTCTCGTATTTGCTCGATATTGATAACGGCAAAAGGTAGACGCTCGAAATATTCATAGAATATTTAGTTATATATTTACTTAAAAAATAAATAAATTAATTAAAATAAAACATATATTTAAGGGGGCTCCCATACAACAAACGTGATTTTTTTGCCGTTTCAATAGATAATGGTACGGAACCCTTCGTGCGCGAGTCCGACTTGCACTTGGCCGGTTTTTTATTACTTACTATACAAATATGAATTATTGTAAGACCAATAAATGCATACCAATTGTTTTGTTACACACGTATTAAACAAACAAAGTACAAAAGTCGCTTATAATTAAAAAAAAAAGTAGTGGCAGACACGACTCGACCTGCACACATTCGTATGTGCAAAATGTTGAAAATTATGCGAATGATTCGTAAAAACGAATGCGATTGCGAATATTCACGACTCCCCTAATATATACATTGCTTCTGGCTCAACACTATGATACCCTGTGACAAGGTTAATAGAAACAGCATTTTTTTATTGTTCCTCCTCCACTGTGATGGGAACCTGGAGACTCGCTGATGAGGGAGCACTTTGTTTGCTACGCCACAGAGATCTCACACCTTAAACTAGTGGCTCTGTGAGCTTTAGTTCTTGAAAGCGATATAGAAAATATGCGATTTTTTCCCATTATTTTCTAGCCCCTCACACCCTTGACCCCTTGAAGTTTATCGGATCGACAGGTGGAATTGTTACATGACCAAATCAATTGACATTTGCATTTTCTTTCAATACAGAAACATTTGAATGCACCTGGTTACGTACATGAAGTATGGAAGTATCCGCACCAATAACTTTGTTAACCCATATCTCCGCCATTTAGAGAATATCCAAAAACTTAATCGTCAAAAAAACTATATAGATATCGAACCAGCACAAAAAAAATCACGAGAATCAGTTGAGAAATGTGACCTGTAGAGGAAAACATCCGGACAGTCGGACAGACACACGAAAGCATTTTTTCCCAAGCTGAAACGGAGAGACTTCGAGCTTGCTCGGTAATTACGAAATGAATATACACTTTATCTGGTTAAACCTACCCTTATCACGGCTAAAATAGCCAGCCTTTCTGCTAATCTAATTATTGCGGATTAGAGGGCAAGTATTTATAGAGACGTTGTCTGGCCAATCTGACCCATAAGGGCTGAAGGATAAAAGGCTAGTTTACAATTATCTCGGGTCAATGATGAAATTCTATACAAACATGTGTAAACGCTACCCGACAGATAAACAAAAACATTTATATAAAGGCTTCTGACGCCACACTAGCATTCCCTGTGTTGTGGGAAGCAGAAACAGCGACATCACTTACATATACAGTGAAGACCTGAGATTAATTTTCTTTACCGCTAGTCGGAGATCGAACCCGGGACCCCTCGCATGGTAGGCACTACTGCAGTGCCACAGAGGTCATCGCTGAACAACTTTGACGCTCGGAATAGCTTCGACAATTCGATACATGTTGTTGAAAAAGTTATTTAGATAATAATGTAAACGCGCATTCGAATTAGTCAAACGTAAGTAGTAACTAAAGTTATACCAAGGGACAATGATTTCTGCATAAAGATAGGTAATAATGTTGTTAAATCCAACGCTAAGGTTGCTCGAGCTTTCGAAACATTCTTCACCGATGTACCCTTACTCATAACAGATCTTCTAAATTCATCTTCATATGAAGCAGAGACTTTATTAAAAAAACAACAATACCAGTAATGTATGTTTAAAATTTCATCATTTATATCCCCAGGATATTGTTAAAACGTTTAGATTACTTAACTTAAAAAATACTGAAGACCTGTGGGGTATATCAGTCAAAGTAGTAGCTTATATATTCAATAAATGTGTTGTAGATGGAGCTTTCCAAGATCTCATGAAACATGGTGAACTGATACCTCTGTTCAAGTCGGAAGACAAGGGTGATCCTTCAAATTTCAGATCAATCTGTTCTTCCAGTACTAATTAAATATTTGAAAAGATTGTACTCGATCAAATGCTCTCACACTTCAACCGTACAAAACAACTCCAATCCAAACAATACGGTTTCACTAGGGGTAAATCGACTACGGATGCAGGTATTACCCTTATGTCTCATTTTTATTCTGCATGGGAGGCCACACAGGATGCTATCGGAGTGGTTTGCGATCTATCGAAGGCATTTGATTGTGTGTATTTGTGTGGGTGATAATACGGAAGGAATCCCAAGAATTTCTATTCGAGTTAACGTGTTCAGGGCCTGGTGTTAATCTAACTCAACACAGAACTCGCTCAATAATTGTAATTGTAATTATCTATTCCTGCATATTATTTGTAATATTTGTACTAGTTAAACCAAACCTATATTTAAGAGAGAGTTTTTTCGCCCTACATCTCCCACCGTGGTCCAATGCACAGAAGGGACAAAAATTACACAGAAAATTAAGTTTTTTTTATAATCCGGAGAATAAAATGATTACCTGGTCGACTTCTTAGTAGTAATGATTATGAACAAAACTCGTTACTAAGTTCCCGTTCAAAATAATAAGATAGCAAAATTTCTACTGAGGCTGTTTATTAAAACATCAAATTAGGTAAATTGGAAAACTTTGCCGGTCGGTACACCATCTTCTTCAATTTAGTGAATAATTCCAAACTCTTTTTCGCTTTCTTCTTGCTTCAGAGTAAGAACATATTTTATGCATGTCTTTTATAAATTCTGAGATGTATCCTCGGTTAAAAAATGAATATATATGTCTTAGCCATATCAAAAAATTTATCTTTACATGAAATGGCCAACAATTTCATGATCTGACCGACCATTTCATGAAATATCCAATATTTTAATTAATTATACATAAATTGAAGAAGACAGTCTAAGGTCTAGTACCTATAATTACAATAAAATACAATGACATAAATCCGCCAAACGCTTCCTCATAACTAAAAATGGTCAGAAAGGTTTGAATTTGATGATATATGTATATATATCTTTTTAACCCTTCTGTTACCACCGGCGTTAGCTAACGCCACTTTTCCGTTAAAGGTTTTAAATTTTATTACCATGGCATAGGGTTCAAAATCGCGACCAGTCCCAGGTTTTTGAGAAATTAAAACCATTTTAATTCAGTACTACCTATGTTTTTGTGATATATACATGTCAAACTAAGACGAAGGCTATTCGGGGGCTTCGCTGCGAACGTCCTTTTAGTCTTCACCTAAGCTACCGCAGTGTTTTTCCCCAAAAGATGAAAGAATGAAAATCCTAATTCAACCATGGTTGGCTATATCACGAAAAAGTCAATACTACGATATGGTTACGACACATACATTGCCTCTGGTCACGCGCAACCTTCCAACGATTAAGGGCTCACCTCGCGACCTGGGACGGAATGACCCGGTGAGTCACACCGCTAAATCCAGTTAAGTCACACACAAGTCATATTGTGAGGAAGCCATCATATTTCCATAGATGCGCGGCGATTGGTCAGCCCTTTGCCACGGAAAATAGAGTATTAAATAAGGTGTATTGTTGTTTTGAAAGTCTAGTTTAGTGAATCGGAAGGACTGAACATAGATTGCGACCAGTGTAGGTTCACCTCGGGATTTATTGTAGTGTAGACTGGATATTCTACTAGACTTAGACTATCGCCTTACAAAACAATTTATTTTATTTTTTATTTATTTATACGGTCTTAGGAGGATCTACTGCAAAATATAACAGGTTAACATGTTCTAAATGAAAAATACAATGCTAATTATAGGTCCCCGCAAATAGAAATTGAAAAACAAACATTGCCACACAGGCACTGAAAGAAACCATAAAGGATGGTAGCATATCAACAATGAAAATAAGTTGTAACTCTTGTAAGTTGAAAATAAGTGATTATTAACATAAGGTTTAAATGTGAAAGCAAAAGGGCAATAACAAGCAATAACAATAAAGGTAGCGTATACCATCAATGTCCCCACCGAGGGGCACGGGCTTTATACGGATACGAGTAAGATTGAGCCATACTCCACCACGCTGGCTCAGTGCGGTTTGATTGAGGCGTGTCGGGCTTGTGGCCAACCTGACTGTCAGGAGTTATCAAGCTGCTCTATTAGCGCCTCTGACTACTATCATCGAGTAGCGATGGTAGCCGGGACCTAGTGCTTAACGTGACACCCCCCGAAAAGGTCCGTGGCTTAGGCTCCTATTGGTCGACGCCCTCAATTCTTATAAATAGAATAGAATAGAATAGAATAGAATAGAATAGAATAGAATAGAATAGAATAGAATAGAATAGAAACTTTATTTGCTTATCATGGTGTACATAAGGTGTCTTAAATATCTAATGTTAGTTTCACATGATATAACCATAGGTATGCAAATTACATTTTAGTACACAATTTAATTACAAGTCAAATGTAGGTTAATAAAATATGATTGTTATGTCAGTCCATAATAAAATTAAATTATTTATTATTCTCATGTGTAAGTCAAGTATTCATTGACTGAATAAAAAGTTGCATTAACGAGCAGAGTTTTTAATTTATTTTTAAAGGCATGTAAATGCTCGGTTTCTCTAACATTTTGCGGAAGCTTGTTAAATATTCGGGTTGTCAGTGGGACCTCAGACGACACAATCTGGGAGACACGGTTCGCAACAAAAACCTCTACGTTATGGACCGAAGCCTTCAGCCAGCACAAAACAATCTGGCTGTCCGTCCACGCGTACACCGTATCCTCCAAAACCACTGACCCACGCAACACTGTTAGAGTGTGATTCAAAAGTTTGGTCAAAAGAGCAGCCCCGGACAGTTCCAGTTTTGGAATCGTCATCCTTGTCCGAATAGGCGCTACCTTGCTTTTTGCCAAAACCAAACGCACGTCGACCTCCCCGGTGGAGGTGACGGTTCGCAAATAAACCGCTGCCGCAAACCCTCGTTCAGAGGCATCACAAAACCCGTGAAGGGTTGCCCTGTAATCCCCAGCAGGGACCAATTTCCTCGGCAGCGATACATTATTTATATTGAGGCCCAACCATTTTGCTAAATCATTCGATACAATGCAGCCCTGAGCTCCAGAATCTAATAGGGCGCGAACGTATGTTGGGTTGCCCGCCAAATCCCAAACAAGCACAGAGGCGATCGGTCACACCACCGTCTCCGGTTGGGGGGCAACCAATGTTTGGGCCGCAAATTCCTAGCGAGGACCCCCGGGGCCCCACTGTGCCTGTAACCGATCAGGTAGGCAGCTATACGCCAGAGGGTCCCATTGTACAAATGGCCCACGCGCCGGTTCCATTGCCACCCTACGACGCCCCCCGAATGGGGGTGGGCGTGAATTCAACCGTGGCCGCTCCATGAGCGGGGGGGACATCACATGCGACCGACGAGGACGAGGCGACGAGCGGGGCGACAACTGAGGCGGCGTCCGAACCGCATCCGCATAGCTCGAAGGTGTCCCATGCCACCCGCCCGTTACGGCCTGCTCAACATACCCAATGTCCCGCTGAGTCGGATGCTGAGTCGCAACCGAAAACTCAGGGCCCCCCATGTGATGACCCTGAGTGCGGCCCTGCACCCCTGGGTGGCTGCGCGCTTGTGGCCCCATTGCCCGCTGAGTCGGATGCTGAGTCGCAACCGAAAACTCAGGGCCCCCCATGTGATGACCCTGAGTGCGGCCCTGCACCCTAGTACCGCCCTGTGCACGTGGGGACATTGGCCCCTGAGTTGCGCTCCGAGTCGCAAACGAATTCTCAGGGCCCCATGCCGTGTCACCCTGGGTACGGCCCTGTGGTGGCTGTTGGCCGGACCGGTTCATGCACAACAGATTGTTGTGGGCCCCACCACAATATCCGCACATTTTTGTGCGCGTGCAGTACCTAGCCATGTGTGGCCCGAGGCACAGGAAACACCAGCTCCGCTGCTTGGCCATCCGGCGCCGTCCCTGAACCCTAAGTTCCCCGAACTTATTGCAATTGGCCACAGCATGGCCAATCTGCCTACAACATGGGAAGGTCTCACTATGTGGGGTCAATGCACTCACAGTCCCATATGACTGCCGGTTGGTGCGGTCCTTCCTCGTCGGAGGGCTCCTACTCACAGCGCTCCCGGCAGCTCTCTGTGGCTCCGAAGGATGGGTGACCGTCAACCCCAAATTCTCTGCCCGTCGAGCCTCCTCTTCCAAAAATCCGACCAAGTCGGAGAAGGCGAGCAGGTCCTCGGCCGACCGCCCGTGAGACTGTTCGAAACGAGTCTGCACGTCAGCGGGTAGGCGGGAAAGTACAATGTACAGCAGTAGGTACGACCATTCACCAACCGGAAGTCCAAGATTCTCTAGAGCCTTGGTGACGGACAACAACGGGTTCAAAACCTCCGTCTGTATGGCCCCGACCTTGTTCACAACCGGGATACTAAACAAACGGTTCAGTTGGGCATCGGCCAACCTCCGTTTGTTATGGTAACGTCTGACCAACAATTGTCTGGCCGTTTCATAGTTACCCTCCGTAACTGTCAAATGAGCGACCAGCTCCCTAGGCTCACCCCTCAATGCTGCCACCAGCTGAGCCATCTTGACAGACTTGGTAATGTCCGATCGCATGTGCACCAAACTGTCGAACAGATTGATGAAGCTCATCCATTCACCGGACACTCCGTCAAAAGTAGGCATAGTTATGGCCGGTAACCTGGACCCCGAACCCTGAAGCGGCAGAGGTGCTTCAATGTCACCACCATGGCTGGACTCGCGCTGTCTACGTATGTCCGCAGCCTTCTGCGTGATAGCAGCTGCCATTTCCATACATTGGTCGACATCCCCTAGCAACCGTGACAGCCTGTCAGGTGCGCAACCATCAACTGATTCCGCCTGCGCGGACAATTCGAGCACCCTGTTGTAACGTTCCTTAACGTCCATAGACCGCTCCAATACCACATCATGCCTATCTGAACGGTCTATCAGACCGTGTGCGGAGGAAAACCATCTGAGTTCCTTAGAAACACCCTTCTGGATTTCAGATAACGACATGATCGGAACGATGCTTACTCACAATTTGCAGTAACTCAATTTTATTGGACCCTCCAGTCTATAACCCAAACGAGGGAACCCTAAACCACAACTTAAACAATGCTGTTTTCCTTAAACAATAGGAACCGAGTTTTATATCTATATAAATTCTGTAAATACAATTTAGTTTCCCTTTATCATTATAACACACACAGATAGTCAATATTAGTTCAAGTTATAAATTGCTATAAACTGAAAACAATGTAATAGCCTGCTATCAATAGATGTAACTACCTATGTTAACCAAACATTCATTAGCATTACTAGACCACTAATAGATTGACTAACTGGTAATTCAATGCAATTTTCAATTCAATATCTGTCTATCTACTACCAGCAATAGACCTATAGCTTACAATACTACCAATCTATGTGGATACAGGAACAACACCAAGTTAGCTAATAACCGCCTATACCTACAGATTGATAGTCCCAAATCGTGGGTTCCTGGAGCCCTTGACGGCTGCAAATCTCAGGAAACCACGCTCTTGCTACCAAAATGTTCAGGCTTCTCGGCACCCAATGACCTCGCAGGGGCCCATCAGCTACGAGGTAGCGTAGCGATCAGATGCCAAGAAGTGTGAACGTCGGCGATTCACCGAGCTATTAATTATGAATCTATCTGACCTGGTCTGTGCTTCGGTCCCGTCAACCTCCTGTCTCTCTGCAAGGCCCGGGTGCACCCTAGGCTCTTCTTGGTAGACAGGTTCTTCAGCCAACCAGGTATGACTGGCAGGCCAGCTTCGACGAGCACAGTGTTCCAACACAGGTTATGTTACGTGGGAAAACCAATCGGCCACGTAAATGCGAACTTTATCTGGTTCGGGGAACCACAACACACTCAGCTATATAGACAATCCTGAGGGGAACCCGAATACATTCCAGATGGCTTGCGATTTAATTTCAATACCCTAATCAAATACGCGTTACATTGCGAGGGCTTTTCGTCTGTCAGTTGTCAAAAACTGCTAGGTTGGCAGCAACGTCAAATTCAAAATGGCCGTTCCGAAACCATCGATCGAATATCGATTTGGAATCGAACACCCTTATACACTTCTTCTGTGCTTTAAATATTTTGTCATTGCCTGTGGCATTGCCCCAGAAAATTATACCGTATCTCAAGGAGGATTCAACAAAGCCGTGGTACGCGGCAATTACGGCATCAGTATTTACAGTCTTGGCGAGCATGTCCAGGGCATACGAAAACTGATTAAGTTGTTTTTGTAGTTTTTCGATATGCGTGTTCCAGGACATGTTGCGATCGATGTGTAAGCCTAAAAACTTAATAGTCTCTGTTTGTTCAATTTTTTTACCTAAATAATTTATATTCAATGTCAATTCTTGTTTACGCCCTAATGCACGATTAATTATAAGATTATTTTTATCAAGCCATTCAATTATAATTTTCAAAGTATTATTTATGTCAATTTCATAGTTGTCAAGATTTTCCCCAACAAATGTTACGGTACTGTCGTCAGCAAATAATACCATTGGGTGATGTATGGCTTTGGTGAAATCATTAATGTATATAATAAATAACAGGGGACCTAGTACACTCCCTTGAGGTACACCGTAATGAATATTTCTAATTTCAGAGCTGTATACAAGCTCTGTCTTTGTTTTTGGACATATTCTGTTAACTTGTGTTAATTGCGTGCGTTCGCTCAGGTATGATTTAAGTAGGTTTTGTACATTACCTCGAATGCCATAACTGCTTAGTTTATTTAGCAAAGTGTTGTGATCCACATAGTCAAATGCCTTTGTAAGGTCCATGAATAATGATGTCACAGGTGTACCTATATCAACATTTTTCATTATTTTGTGCAAAAAGTCATATACCGCCATATTAATATTTTTGTTTCTTCTAAATCCATTCTGTTCATTCGTCAATATTTTATTAAATTCTAGATAATGATAAAGTTTGTCATAAATAACCTTTTCAAATATTTTTGAGAAAATAGATATAGGGGCTATCGGTCTATATAAATTAATATTTTCCCTATCATCTTTTTTAAAGAGTGGCTTTACAACTGTCATTTTCAGACGTTTAGGAAAAATACCGTTTTCTATAACAATATTAACTATGTAGCTGATAACAGGCGCTATTATAGAACTTACAGCCTTAATAACTTTAGTCGAGATTCCATCATTGCCGGTACTACTTGTGTTTTTAAGAGATAGAATGTATTTGTGGATGTTATAGGGGTTTTTTGGAGTCATGGACATAGATTTGCTTGAGTTAAATATCAAAGATGTAGTCGAATTATTAGCATTAATTGTATTATGTTTCGAAATTGTAGTTGAGGTATTATTATTATTGGAATGCATGTTATTATGGGGCTTCACTTGATCTATAAAGTTATTATTGAAAGCTTGTGCTATATCATTTGGGTCTGTGATTGAAGTCCCGTCATTCCGTATACTTTTTATATACTCTTTTGGCGCATTGATTTTGGACTTATGAATTATTTTCCATACCGCTTTACATTTGTTTGTAGATGATTTAATTATGTAGTCATTTTGTGATTTCTGTGTAAGTTTCATTAAATTTTTAAGCGTTTGGAACACTGTTTAAATAAATCTCTATTGACAGAATCGGGATGCTTTCTGTATTTCCAAAGAAGTTCCCTTTTTCTTTTATTAAATGGAGGCGTCTGAAAGAAATACCAAATAGCACGGACACCCATCTAGTACCCGCCTCGGCCTTATGTTGCTAACCGAACGATCGTTCCGATGTGCGATTACCGCTGGGCCACGGGCTTGCCTTAGTGTTAACAAGAATATATTATTCGTACTCGTTGCCTTTGTAATAATCAATATTCTGCTAATTTTGATGCCAGATCTCTGCATTGCTTTCTGTTTTGCAGGAAAGCGGATTTGAATGTGGTATGCGCGCGGAATGAGAGATTTTCTCGCTTTAAATCTCTCTCAGTCTCCGATACCCACGCATTCTGATAAGATTCATACACTTACAGACTCTACATACAGTTAAACTTCAACATTCGATATCAACATGATGACCTACGGCCTACGAAACCTACGGTCCCGGGTTCGAGTCCCGGTGGGGGCAAATATTTGTTTGATGAACACGGATGTTTGTTCCGTAGTCATGGTTGTTTACCTATCTAAATATAATATATATATTTATCCATATAAGTATGTGTATCGTTGTCTAGTACCCAAGATACAGGGAATCCTAGTGTGGGGCTAGATCGATGTGTGTAAATAGTGTCCAAGGTATTATTATTATTCATATCATAACTTAATATTTACATACGGGCACATACATTGATTCCGGCCCCACACTAGGATCCCCTGTATCATGGTAATACTGGTAATACCCTGTAACGTCACACTCATATAAACGTTCAAGACCTGGGGATTCGAACCCGGGACCTACCGCTTGGGAGAAAGAGCCTCGAGCCGCAATGCCAGAGAGGTCGTCAAAATCAGTTGGCTCTCAAGCAATAGGTTCCTGGTTTTAATCCTAATAGAGGAAGAAAGAATATCGGGTTTTGGATGTCTACGTCACCCCATATTCCAAGTAGGGTGGCAGAGGCAGAGTTGCGATCACGTTTGACCAGTTATACAAACCTCAATTTTTACGTCATAGGGGCTAGTCCAGCGCCGCTGCTGTGGACATATGAAGGTTTCATCATGATAATTTGCAATTATACATTTATAACGTATTCGTAACGTAACGTAACGTCCAGGGTTCGATCCCCGGCTGGGGATAAAAGAAAAAAATATCCCAGGTGGATGTTTACATGTGTGTGATTTCGCTGTCTCTGGTTCTCACGACAAGGGTATCCTAGTGTGGGGCCAGAAGCAATGTATGTGCCTGTTTATAAATGTTTATGTTTGTGTCACGCATTTTCCCATACGGCAGAGTGATATTGATATTACAGTTAAAAGTAAACATTACACTTTGTTTATTTGCAGAATTCGCATTATGAGTACTTACTCTTCTTTGTACTGCTATTCATTTGTTTAATTCCAAAGTTTCCTCAATGAGGAAAATTGCGCTCCACTCATTCTATTGCGAGTGTCGGAAAATTTTCTTGTTCTATTTGCATTTTTATGTTTCTCATCTGTTCAACTTGTGCAGTTTACTACTGCTCGAAACGCAGGGTTGGATTTGTTTGAACTGTGAGTTAACTAAGTCTACATAAATCTGCCACCCCGTTTTGTAATGAGGTTTTAATACAATAATTTCATATTCAGGGGATACCTTGTCCGTACAAAGGTCCCCGTTACTCCAGGCGGAAGGACCCGCAGTGTGAGAGGGACGGAATCGGGGAAAATTGACATATCGTAGCACCAAACAACATAAATATGTTTATCTATACACGTGTCATAAACCCTCTTTACTGCGTATAAAAACCGCACGTTACGACCAGCATAATGTTAAACTACTTGGTAAAAACTCATTTCTTATCTGAAAAATTACACATTATGACTACAATGTGTAATTTTACTACATATTATGACATTCAAATTTTGAACGTCGACGCCCACCTGCGTGCCGTCCCTAGTTTATCTGTGAAGTTGGTACTGACATTCAAATTTCGAACGCCGACGCCCGCTTGCGTGAAGTTGGTACTACAGAACAAGCTAAACAACTGCAGAGTCACAATGCCGGTCAAACATGCGGTTCCTGAACACATCAAAGAGAGCTTATGATTTGTGTGTAGATAAACTAGTGTATGTAACTGTACATAATTAGGCATTATGTAGCAGTCACATAAACTACTATTCAAAATAAACTACGCCATTTTGACAAAAATATTTTCAAGGAGAGTACTATAACATAATATCTACATTTTAAATGCCATTCCGCAATGAAATAAGTTAGGATTTCACAATTACAGGAAAAAGTAAAATAATTTTGAGGTCTTTTCGCAATTAAATTATATCGAGAAAATTTCACCCAATCGCGTTTTCCTTCTGTGAGAATCTTAATCAAATTTGCAATAAACGTTAACCCGAAAATCAAAGCTATATATGACTTTAGAGTGGAGTAAATGGATTCGAAAGAAAAGCCATATTGTTTTCGTATTACCTTCATACTTAACTGCCAAAATTCGCGGGATAAAATTGACAGTTGACAGTTTGGCTCAAAATGGACCTACAGTTTCGATGACGTACCTTGTGTTGGTCGTGTTTACTATAGAGTAAGAAAGAACGGGACAGAACTATGCGTCAATCTACTTCTCCTGCTTTTCCTAAGTGGCAATTAACTGATGCCCCTCATTAGGCGTTGATGTGTGTTTTGAAAACAGGTGCCGTTTAACGTTAATTTCAAAACGTAATTTTTGTAGAAAAACAATCTAAATACAATCAAAAAAAGCAAAAGAAGGGCTTTTATGTTTTAAGGTATAAAATTTTAATTCATCTGATTCTTAACTGTGGTTTCTCTACTAAACCAGCCCAGGGGCATATAACACAAAATATACATAATCTTATTTGTATAATCTGATTCTACATTGACAAATTGGTAACAAATTCAATTCGCTATTGGAGTGCTGTGATAGTCCAACTATAACTCCAAATATGTTTATGAACTGTCAAAACGTTAATTTTGTTCATGAGGTCTATGAAAAAACGGTCAAGTGCGAGTCTAACTCGCGCACGAAGGCTTCCGTACCACCGTAAATTGCCAGGGATGGTGTGGAGGGAATTGTTTGGATTTTACATAGCAAAATGTTGTTTACAAAGTTGTTGATGCGGCTACATACATAAGTTTGTATGTAGTATTGAAAGAATTGTTGTATGGGAGCCGCCTTAAATACCTATTATATTGTTTTTCAGTATTTTTTGTTTTAGCGGCAAAAGAAATACATCATCTGTGAACATTTCAACAGTCTATCTATCACGGTTCATGAGAGACAGCCAGCCCAGCAACGGACGGACGACCGGACGGACAGACAGCGGAGGCTTAGTAATAGGGTCCCCTTTTGTCACCCTTCGGGTACGAAACCCTAAAAACGGGCATGTGACGTCATACTCAAATGCTATCCTGTTTACACAAAATTGAGTTTATGAAACACAACTGCTGCACCTATACAAATCTGATATTGTCAAGCCTTACCTCCTTTTCAAGTACCGAATTAAGAATGATTCATATTTTTTTTTCTTTTCGAATCGACAGCCACCTCCGAAAACGGCCAGGCTCTCTCATACTCCAAAGCTTTATAGGCCTGAAACAGAGCTGTATGGGTCATTATAATGACCTATTTCAACTCGTCACGCTTACGTTTTTGATAGGCATTGGTTGTGTTTGCCCCGCAGTCAACTTGTCTATATTTGTGAACACAGAACAGACGGTGACATAATTTTATGCAATTTCCTAATGAATTGGATGCAGATGCTTCTCATTCAGTGGCTACTTTCTCTTTGTGACTTTGTACACAAGCTCGGTAAGGCTTCCGAATGAAATGTCTTTCTTTTTATATCTGTTTTATTTTTTATTTTTAGCTAAACTGCTTGTGCGCGGTGAAGCTATGAGTTATCTAATGTTAGGTTGAAATATGCCAAAAAAAAAATAGGCAACTGAATGTTACTACGACGACATTGGTCGGTTGCCTAGTTACATAACACTGCGTAAAAATATGATGACAAAATTTCAAAATACAACGTCATACGATTACATCCCTAGAAAGAGTCAAGTCAAGTCAAATCAAAGCATCTAATAAAATTGATTGTCTGTAAAGATGTTTTACGGACGATAATTTTACGTGATAACGTCATATGGTGAACGCTTAGGCCCGTGCGACTTAATCGCTTGTTCCGCGTTCTCGCTTGCACGGTCGGCTCAGGTGGAACGTGACAATGAATCATGCTTTTTCGTGCGTGCATTTTCATGTGTGTGCATCTTCCATGCTGAGCGTGTTAACGTATTTTATTTTGTATCGATATTTCTGTGATAATCATATACAGGTGACACTTAAAAAAATATGTACATTGACAATAAAATTAATATTTTAAAATAATTACTAAACGTAAAAAAATAAAGAAAAAGTTAAAAATAAAAACGGTCAAGTGCCAGTCTAACTGGCGCACGAAGGATTGCGTACCACCGTACAATGGTAGGGATAGTGTGGAGTGAATAGTTTGGATTCTACACAGCAAAATGTTGTTTACAAAGTTATTGGTGCGGCTACTTTCACACTTCGTCAGAGTAACTGCACCTGGTTCATAAGTTTGTATGTGGTATTGAAAGAATTGTTGTATGGGAGCCCCTTGAAATATTTATTTTATTCTGATTTTTAGTATTTTTTGTTATAGCGGCAACAGACATACATCATCTGTGAAAATGTCATCTGTCTATCTATCAAGGTTCATGAGATACAGCCTGGTGACAGACGGACGGACTGACAGCGGAGGCTTTGTAATAAGTTCCCGTCTGGCACCCTTCGGGTACGGAACCCTAAAACATTAAGGTAAAAATTTGGGCTAGATCGCTGCCGCCGCTGGGCAAGGTGCTCAAAAGCTGGCGGTGTTGCCTAAGGTAGTTTCCAGCCCTCCGGTCATTAGAGGCGCCGACCAGACGCAGGGAAAGTTCTTTGAACAACGCTCGCGCCTCTGGACCCCATGGACAGATGGTTTCTACTCCAAAGGCACAAACATGTAGCCCTGTTCGAGAATTACATGTTTGCGCCTTATTTGCCCTCTGATTTGGGCCCATTTATTTATATATCTACACACGTATCATAAACCTTCTTTACTGCGTCCTAAAACCGCACTTTACGTCCAAGATAATGTTATACTACTTGGTAAAAACTCATTTCTTATCTGAATATTGATGTATTATGTCCATAATTTATTAATGTTCGACAAATTATGACATTCAAATTTCGAATACTGATGCCCGCCTGCGTGCCGCCTCTGGTTTGTATGTGAAGTTGCCAATGAAAATGCCACCATGCTGGTCGAACGTGCGGTTCCTGAACACATCAAAGAGAGCTTATGATATGCGTGTAGATAAACTAGTGTATGTAGCTGTACATATTCAGGCATTGTGTATCAGTCACATAAACTACTATTATTTATTTGGCCATACGAATAATGCCTGAAAACTGTTTATGTGCTCGAAGCACATCCAATCCACAAAATTATCTGTCCCGGAGACAGCATCGCTAGCGCCAATAGCTTACGAATGAGATTAGCTTACGCCACTGGGCCAGATAAGTTTGTGGATCTATAACTAGGCAACTGATGTAAAAGTCATCATTTATTGATATTTCATACTATTATTGAATTGGAATATTTGCTTAGTTTTTGTATTTTTATATGTACCTAGGTCCAATATATTGCGTTATAGGTTTCGCGTGAGTGAAAATAATATGAGTTCTCTAGAGTACTATCTGCGAAAAAGATTCAGTATGAACACGGACTAGGAAAAGATTGGTTTTTAATAAATGTGGCGGTTTCATAGGCCTCTTATCTATAGCGCCAATCAGCACGGTCCTGTGATGACCGCATTCATTGAGGTCCTGTCCCATTGAGATCCTGTCGACTTGATGATATCTTCGGACCTTTGGGCAGATGGTCTGCCCACTGGCCTTGTAGCTCTCCTCGGAAACGGATTTGGTCTAATTTGGGGAGAAAAGATCATACCTTTAAAGGTAATCCGACGAATGCTATAAAAGTTAAAGTAGCTATTTTAAGATCTTTGGATGTTTGTATGTTTGTGCCTCAATCACGCTAAAACGGCTGAACGGATTTGAATGAAATTAAGCACAGATATATTTTATGAGCTATTTTAACATTTAGGATACATTCAATCCGACTGCACCAGATGGAGGGTAACGTTATCTAGGTAAATGTTAATTTCCAGGGACACACAGATGCAGTTGCGGGCATCGGCTAGTATACAAATAAAAGATATGTAGATAGATCTCATTTCCTACATGCAGATATGCAAGGAGCAAACGCTTTCATTTTTTTCTAGATCTTCTATTTAACATTAAATTCTTCTACTCCTGTATGTTTTTCTCCTCGAACGGGATTCAAATTATGTGCTGCCTGTTGAGGCAGAATCTCAACCGTCGATGCCATCCATTTAAATGACACTCAAATCCATGTCTTCTTACAAAGTGCGCGTATATACAAAAAGTCTTCGGCCTGCAATGTTCGCGTCCCTAGCTCTCTGGGCCGCATTTGATAGCACAGCTAGTTTACAAGTTTAAAACTAACAAAATACATAAACAACATTCTTCCTTTGGGCCGGTCATATTTTTTGTACGGGAATACAAAGTCGCTCTGATCAAAGCGGTTTGACAGTGCGGTATTCGAATGATTTTCTTAACCACACCTTAAAATCTTACTAGAAATTCTGTAACATCCGTTATACATGGACATAGCTTCTAGCCTCACACTTGAATTAGTAAGATTTAATTTCATTTCATTTAATTATAAAATTGAATATGTACAACATTACAGAAAAAATTCTAATGCGTTGTACACACACCGAATAAGATACAATGGATGAAATATAAATCAGAAATTAAATTACAAATTATTAATTTCACTTCGATTAACAAACATTAAAATTAAAATTACAATATTTCAAATTACAAATAAGACAACACAATTTAAACACAGTCAATTAATTATAAATGTCAGCTATAAAATTAAATTCCAATTTAAATATTTCAAATTACAAATTAAACAAAGACGTTAATCTCGCAAAACCTTAGACATTCTCGCACAATATGTCTCCATGTATCACCAAACAGATCAGTCAGTGGTGCTGCAGCCAACAGAGCGTTGAGACTGTCCCGCGCCCTCATCAGCGGAGATGCTAAGCCAATTTACTTAGTCTATTTAGTCTACATCTATTTAGTTCGTTTATCTATATAACTGTCTTTTATCTATCTATGATATTCTAAGTTCGATATTATTTTTCACTTGACTGAAGTCACTCATTCGGCTTTTCTGTGACTTCTGATCTTAGTATTGTCCACACCTGTTTCGTATCTACGTACCATTTTACCCCTTTAAGGGTAAGGGTTAATGTATTTATCGATTTGTCTGTAGCTAGGTCGCCTGAAGTTCACTTCTCTTACCACTGCAATATCTCTGATGGACATTGCAGAGCTCTGCTGCACTTTCTGAAGCTGTCTTTTGTCCGCCAGGATCTTCCTACCGCCTCCAAAATCCATATTTCTACCTCCCAGCCCCGCACCAACGTTCCAACGTTGCTTTACGAAATGGGCTCAGGGGTCCAAAAATGGCGGCAAAGACAAATTTACAACATCACTCCAAATCCACTCGAGTTTTCCGTGTACACTTATTAGGATTTTTAGAACCACTTTTGACATAAGTAATTGGAATTTATTTAATATTCCGCGAAGTTAGTTCGTTTATTTTGGTTGGTAGTTCTCTTATTTAGTTTAGGCTAGTATTTAATCGCACAGCAAAAATACTGATTTTCACAGAAAAAAGGTTTAGCAAAAATACTTTTTTGTTTTAAGTATTTTTGTTGTTCTTACATGTTCAACCTAATACGACGGATAAAGGGAGGCTTCATTTCGCTCACCCCCTTTACCCTACATCTAAGCTACCTCGGTATTTTGCCCTCATATTTGCTGTGAAAATCAGTTTTTTTGCTGTGCAAATCAGTGTTATTGATGGGTAGTTTAATATTTCCATTTAGTTAACACATCATTATAATTAGCAAATAGATAATTTAACACATACTCTTTTTTATCCCCGCCGATATTAATCAGAAAACTAGCTTACATTTACTGCAAATGAAAATGAAAATGCAATCATTTGTTTTATATTAATTGTACTTGTTCATTAGATAAACTTCAAGGGATCGGGAGAGTGAAGAGGATAGTGAATTAAAAACACATATTTCCAGTGTCGCTCGTGAGGTCACAGAGCCACTACAGAGAGTATATGTAATGTAGGCTTAGCTAATTCTGATTTACTTTACATGATGACCTTACCTGCCATGTAGGTTACTCTAATTTGCAAAGCGCCGAGCCAACATGTTCCAAGCTTAATCACTAAAGAGCCAATTAGTTTACGTCTTAACTCTAAGCTGATGACTAATACGTATGTGCCTTTATATACTTGTTTACATTTATGTGTTTAGACACATACAGGGTGTGAGAGAAAGGTGAAGCCACAGAGTAAGTAATCAAAGAGTTTCGTTCATCTGAGGGTTATTCCAATTACAATGGGTTATTCATCATCTTCTTTTTATTATGGCGTGCTAACCTCTTTTGAGGTTGAGCCAGCGGCAAGAGCATTTGAAATATCATAATTTGGTCAGGTTTTCTTTCGAAAACCTAGAAATTTGCGTCTTGAAATTGATTTGTTGCTCCTTAGCACTTCACGTGAACGGTTGTAGGATCCAAATATCTCCTTCGGACTTGAGCAACTGTCTCCCTTATTCATCATCGTGATCAGCCCGCATCGATCAACTGATGATGATTATCGGCCTCTTATTTACTGTAGTTGTTATCTGATCGCAGACCACCGACTTTTTGATCGACCGATAGTTTCGTCCGGTTTGGCTGCCAACGTTATTCGGCCGATAACAAATCGTTAATTATATGAAGCGTTTAGTCGCTGGCATCTTCGTCACAAGTAAAATAGGCATACATAAGGTTGTTAATAATGTTCGCATTTGCTCATCATCATCATCATCATCAGCCTCTCAGGGGACCCACTGTTGGGTATAGGCCTCCTCATAAACACGCCATTCAGAACGGTCCTGCGCAACCCGCGTCCATAGCTTTCCTGCCACCCTCGCCACATCGTCAGACCATCTGGAAGATGGTCTGCCGACCGATCTTTGGCCTCCTCTTGGCCACCACTCTATCACCGATCTGGTCCATCTTCTGTCTTCTCGCCTTGCTAAGTGTCCTGCCCACTTCCAATTGAGCCGTGCTATCCGCTTACCCACATCAGTGACAGTCTGAAAGCCTGATGCTCCATGGCTCTTTATGTTACCGTGACTTTGTGCAACAATCTCCTTCGTGAGCGTCCATTTTTCGGCACCGTATGTGAGAGTGGGCAGTACACATTGGTTAAATTTTGGTTTTGGTTAAATTTGAGCAATTTAAAAAGCATGTTAAAGCGACTTTGTCGAAAAAGAGATATTACAATGTTCAAGGTTACTTAAATGACAGGACTGTATGAGGTTAATCTGGCTCAATACAAACCTTGCTGTTAATAATTTTGTAATTATTTATTCCTGCTTATTAATCATAAGTTCATAACAACTATTTTTTTCATATTTGTATTATTTAAGCACAACCTATTTTTAAAATGGATCTAAAAATCAATCTGTGGGAGTTTCTACGCCCTACTTCTCCCACAGTGGTCCAATGTAGAGAAGCGGCAAAAAATGACGTTTGCTTAGTATATGTAAATATCTGCAGTAATAAAGCACTTTGACTTTGACTTTAAATACCTTTGTCTTCAGGCATTGAGGTATGTCGGAGATCAGAACATCCCTTAGTTTTGCGAAAGCAGCCCATCCTAGATGGACTCGTCTAGCGATCTCCTTTACCTGGCTCTGTCGAGCAAAAGACAAGCAATGTCCAAGATAGGTATACTCCTCAACCACTTCTAGGGGAAGGTTATCCACAATAATGTCGATACCGTTACTTGTGGGAGTGTCTGACATAATCTTTGGTTTGGACATGTTCATCTTGAGGCCGACCCTCAGGGATGCTTCATGCAATTCTGCGAGCATACCAGAAACAGTGTTCTTCTATCGAAGAGATTTTTTTGAGGACAATTTAAACAAATTTAAAGAGTGTCTCGAATGTCTGTCATTTTCTGACGTATACGTTGAAACTGACTTGAACCAAGCTTTCAATGAATTTCATGATCTGCTGTGTTTGTTCTACAATTTATACTTTCCTTTGATACGGGTAAAGATAACTAGAACAAAAAAACAAAAATGGATGTCAAAAGGCCTAAAAATTAGCTGTAAAGTAAAAAGAATACTAAGGTTTAACTTCTACAAATACAAAACACAAACCACAAAACAGGTATATAAAAGATATGCTCAGGTTCTGAAAAAATGAACACATTCAGCCCAAAGACATAATAACAACAATTTTTTAAAGAACAGCAAAAATGTGTGCAAAGCTTCTTGGACAATCATCCAGAATGAATTGGGACCCACAAATCAAATACAGGGCATTGAAAGGATACTATACGAGGGAAACAGTATCACAAACCCGACAGATATTGAAAATACAATTAATGATTACTTCATTAATACAACAAATGTTAAGAACTCTGACGATAAATTCCAAAAGAGGAGTCACTCACTGGACAAAACTATTTTCCTAGAACCGGTAGGTCCAGTTGAAACTTTTAGGATCATCATGTCTCTTAATAAGACTAATTCATCAGGAAGCGACGGCCTAACTACAAACGTATTAAAAAATGTGCTAACGTACTTTGTTTTGTGCTAACGCATCTAATCAATCTATCTCTAGAGTCAGGATGTTATCCACTGAAACTGAAACAATCTGTAGTTAAACCACTGCATAAAAAAGGCAGTAGAGATGATGTTGGTAACTTTAGACCAATAACTTTGATCTCAATACTGTCAAAAATATTTTAGAAAGCCATGCAAATTAGATTAAACAAGTTTTTCACTGCAAATCAAATATTAAAACCCGAACAATATGGATTCCAAAAAAAAAAGTCTACAACATTAGCAGCCTTTAACTTGGTCAGCAGTGTAAGCTATCAGGTAGACCAAAGACAATTTACGACTCTTTTATTTTTTGATTCGTTCGAAGCAAAAGCATTCGACTTTGTCGACCATGAAGTATTGCTGATAAAACTTGAGCAATGCGGAATAAGAGGCCCAACACTGGCCTGGATAAAAACTTACTTAGAGGACCGATCTCAATATGTAGAAACCACAAGATTAGAAGATAATGTCTTAAAAACATATAGATCACAAGCTAGGTTTAATAAATACGGAGTGCCACAAGGCAGTGTACTTGGTCCTCTCTTATTCCTTGTATATATAAATGATCTCCCAGACCACATCAAACATAAATCTATATCATTCGCTGATGATATTTCAATAATAGTGACACAAAAAAAAAAACAATTTAAGTAATCACATCTCGGACATTATTGAAACTGTGACAACCGTAGTAAAATATTTAATCAATTCCAATTTAAAAGTAAATTTAACAAAAACTAATGTAATTAATTTTATTAAACTTATTTAAATTACTTGGAACAGATTCCAATGTTGCATGCAAAATATTATTAACCGGTGAATTCCCTATAGGGGTGCATAAATAATTGATCATCAAAAATAAACAACAACCAAAAACATTAATTGACGGTAATGGAACTCTCTGATACGACAAACAGACACCTCATATCCACACACGTACACACACACACACACACAAACACATACATAAATACACACACATACACACACACCCTTACACACGCACGCATGCACGCACACACACAAACACTTAATAATATACATATTATTTTTTTATTAATTTATTTGTTAATGTTTTTCAGCATTTGTAATTGTTTCGATAAAAATAACAATGATATCAATAGTTCATGCCAGCAACTAAACATATCCGTTATAAATTGTGTTGAAGATTTTAATATCATAAAACATATAAACAAAAGGTAATTTTACACTGTGAAAAACAAACAATAATAGAAAGGTAATGTTAATATATATAAAAGTAAATAATAAAGAAATAAATAACCAAGTAAACCTGACCTGACCTGTTTGCTAGAAAAAAAGTCGGTGGGCTCTTTCTTATTAACCGAAACAGGGAGAGAGTTGAAATTTTCACAGAATATGTATTTCCGTTTTCGCTAAAGTAACAACAAATCTACGTTCGCACATAATATTATTTTGTTTTTGTTTTATTATTATTAGTGGTTAAGTTTTCTTGTACGATGGTATGGTGCAAATATTGTAACTTTACCGCTCGGCACCTTTGTCTTGTTGATTATTTTTTATATCGTAAATCAATTAACTGTTTTTAGATATTTCCCTAAATATAATCTTCACGATTCACCTCTGTGCCAAATTCCAAGTTACGATGACATCTTGATGACGACCTAAACCGGGAAGTGACGAGCGGTGCTGAGAGATTCGTGGCCTAGGGGGTTTTACGCTTGCTTCCCACACAGGAGATGCAGGTTCGATTCCCGACCATGTACCAATGAGATCTGCCACTCCGAATAGGAAAAGGCGTGCCGCTTTTTTATTAAGAGCGGTAAAGTAAAAAAAAACATATACAAGTCTTCGTGTGCCAGGCCGACCTACGCTTCACCGATTACTTCTATTATTTTAATTTAAATTAATCTATTTTACATATTAATGCAGAGATTACGAAAGGGACTATTCACACAAGATTACCTAAAAATACTATTTCAGGAATTCTTATTTGACCAAGGCGTTAAGTCCCATTATTCAGTAAAATTATGAGGCAATTAGACGCCGGTTTAAAATAAGGAAAGCAATTTGAATCCGAATTCTCAAGATTAATTAACAATTCGAATAGACTTTTGAGCAAAAATTAACGCGTCTCGCAAAGTTCTACCGCTGAGCCTGTCAAAATGTTAATTAGCTTTTATTCCTTTGACGTTTGAATGCGGGAAAGAGAGTAACATTACTGGGTTAAGCAAAAAAGAGATAAAACACATAGCGTCACACCTTTTCCCACACGGGGACCACCCACATTTGTACACACTTTTGGCAAGTTATTCGATACTTGCTTTTGCTTTACAGGTGGCTAGCCCTGGGCCCACAGCACAGAGCTATATACATGTTATAATAATATAATAAAGCGTTAATATTATAAATGTAGCTTTTATAAAGGTCGGATACTATGGATCGACCGATCAATTGTCATAGATGTGCTATTTGTCTCTGAAAACGTTGCTTCATGTATGGAAAAGTCTCAACCAGTCATGAATTCGATCATTCCTTGTTCTTAGGAGCCGACCCTGGGCGGTCAGATGTCAAAATGTAATTCAGTTAAATAATTTTCAATGGATTCCGACGCGGTTATTCATTTAATCTCAGTGTAATCCTAATTTTTCTCTTGTCGTAAGCCGTCGCGGTTGCTTTCATCATAATATGTAACGTCAGTTTCTCAATGCATAGTGCGTAGTTAATTTGTCATAAATGTATCATAGGGTTTCAGTTAATATCACCGATAGTAGCCGGGACGTGTCATCCGACACTGAACGTCCGAAACTGTACTCAAGATAAATAAATTAATAAATTAATTAACTGATGGCAACATGGTCAGGATTCGAACCTGTATCTCCAATGTGAGAAGGAAGCGTCAAACTCACTAGACCCCGGAGCTCCTCGCTCACTTGTTATTGTGTACAAATTTTACAGTACATATTACTGTCTAACTACACTATGCCGAATTTACGCGACCGAAGTTCCGCGGCTGATTTTGCGCTACGTAAAGTGAATAGGTAGTAATTGAAATAGAATTGCAGGCGTAATCACGCCGGACTTTGGTCACGTAATATTGGCGCAATAGTGTGATAAGATATAAAGCTTCTATAGTACACACAAGTGTGTTTACCTATTACAAATCTGTCACTATCAGAAATGTAAAATCTGATAAAATAATAATTATGTAATTTTTTTGTTTTAGGGCCCTGGGCTGGCTTTATAGA
Organism: Argyresthia goedartella; assembly: GCA_949825045.1. NCBI lineage: Eukaryota > Metazoa > Arthropoda > Insecta > Lepidoptera > Argyresthiidae > Argyresthia > Argyresthia goedartella. Next base: position 6,671,045 of record OX463831.1, on the reverse strand, counting down.
GAAGCTGCAATTAAGATATTTGTCATATTTAATAATAATTTGATAACTTATACATAAAAGGCCTTTCTATTTCATGTCTATATTAGGGTACTAAGCCTCGGCTATCCGTCAGTCAGCGGGCTGTAAATCATAAACCGTAATAGATAGAGCGACAAAAGTTTCACAGAGTTTGTATTTCTGTTGCCGCTATTAACTAAACGAAATTTGGTTAATTATAGGGGGTCTAATGGTCCAGGGGTATACAATAGACGTGCTGTTGTTGACGACCTCTGTGGCGCAGCTCTTGTGGCTCTGCCTACCATGCGAGAGGTCCCGGGTTCGATCCCCGGTTGGGTGTAAAAAAAAATCCCAGGTCTTGAATGTTTATATGTGTGTGACGCTGCTGTTTCTGGTTCCCACGACACAGGGTATCCTAGTGTGGGGCCAGAAGCAATGTATGTGCCTGTATGTAAATGTTTAGTTTAAAAAATGTTACACCCCCGCGATGTAATAAAGCAAATCATGATTCAAATATGATCGTAGATTTCGCAACTTATCACATGACTTATTGGCACAATTGGTTTGATATCGCTGCGTAATCTTTAAGTTCAGAAGTTTTTTAATAAGTCTAGACACAAGATGTACAACAAAAAAATATGAATTTTGGTAACGTTAAACGGAACGTGCAGCAAAACAGGCGAAGATATGAATGAAGTTTCATACTAAAAGTACCTGCCTATCCCAAAGATATAATAAAATGACAACAAATATAATGATCACCAAAATATTTTTTTCTTACCCAAAATAGATAAATGAACACCAAAAGTTGCAAAAAATATCAGGGCAAAATACTGCGGTAGCTTAGGTGAAGGGTAAAGGGGGTGAGTTAAGCGAAGCTTCCTTTCTCCTTCGTATTAGGTTGAACATGTAAAAACAACAAAAAATACTTAAACATAAACCTAAGTATACAAAACATAAAAAGATGTTTGGTGAACATTTATCCAAACACAATTTGGTGGACATTTATCCATTCTGGCAGTCATTTCGAATTTATTGGTTTAATAAAACGGTACATATAATAAAACAGTAGAACAGGTGTGACTTTATATTGAAGGTAAGTAATAAACAGAAAGGGCCTAAAGAACAGCCATAGAATTTTCATCAGCGATTTTTCTTCTGTTCGAGGATAACGTAAAAACTACTGTAGCAATTTTCATGCGGTTTTCACAGGGAAATAGAAAATATTTAGGTTCTAAGTAAATGCTTTGTTAAAAGAAAATCAAACGTGTGATTTTTTTATAGTCATTTAAATATTTAAAGATTCCAGGTTATCCGGTTCATTTGCCTACGCGTCAGGCATCGCGATTTTAAACCTTATGCAATGGTAATAAAATAAAAATTATGATATGAAATGGCATTTTTAGAAATGTTATGGGAGGTGAGTTCTTAAGGTGGACCAAGGCGGTAACAGAGTGGCAACCCAGAACCGCAAGGCGTCCAGTTGGCAGACCACAGGCAAGATGGACGGACGACATCATCGCCATAGCTGGCAAGCAGTGGCTGCGGAAGGCACAGGACCGGAGTAGACGGTTTGGTAAAGAGGAGGCCTATACCCAGCACTGGGTAAATGCGGGCTGATTTGATTGATTGATTAAAGATTTCCGGAAATAAATTTATTGAAAAAATTACTAAATTGTGTTTTCTAACTATGTATGACCATGGTATTATTATTCTTACGATCAAGCTAGGTCACGAGTTTCACGAACATCGTCTTTTCCTGCACAATGAGATCGGTAATTTCCTATAAAGCGGAAGATCATTGGGTTTTAAAGCGGTATTCGTGATCTGAAAGTCACTGGTTCTGCACTGGGAAAGCAGCGGATATTCAAACAATTTTTATTTCACAGAAAAGAGCTATTCGAGCAATTTATAATTTAAAACGCACAGACTCCATAAGAGAGCTTTTTAAAGAAATTGACATACTAAATGTAGCTAGTCAATTTATTTTCGAAAATATAATGTATGTGCGCAAGAGAACCTAACAACATTTTCTAAACTTAGCGATAGCTGTAATATTAACCTAAGAAATAATTACAGAATACTTGCGCCCCGGTTTAGACTCGCGAAGGTTGGCAATTCTTTCAAGAATCAATGCATTTTCTACTACAACAAGATACCTCTGGAGATCTTGAAATTGCCATTTGAGCAATTAAAAAACCATGTTAATGCGACTTTGTCAGAAAAAGGATATTACAATGTTCAAGATTACTTAAATTACGGGACTGTATGGGGTTAATCTGGCTCAACACAGACCTTGCTGTTAATAATTTTGTAATTATTTATTTCTGCTTATTAAATTATGTTGTAATATTTGTATTAGTTAAACATAAGCAATTTTTAAAAGAGATCTAAAAATCAATCTGTGGGAGTTTCTACGCCCTGCTTCTCCCACAGTGGTCCAATGTAGAGAAGTGGCAATAAAATAACGATTGCTAAATATATTTAAATATCTACAGAAATAAAGACATTTGGAATTTGGAATTTGGTTCAAATCCCGCCGATCCTTCTTAACTCTTGTTTTTATTTATTTTTATCTTTTATTTTTATTTTACCTTCCGCACAGATGTCACTTGGTCGCCCAGGTAATAAAGAAAATAAAATAGTGATGCAGATGCATTTTTTGCCAAGTAAAAGATAAAAGAGATGTGGTTGGGGAGGCGGAGAATCCATCATAAATACTACTGGCCCTGTGGGCAGTAGACCTCGCTAACAGGGGGGACTGTGAACCAATTTATAGGTAAGTATTTAAGATTCAATCAAAATCAAGTAGTAAAGTAGCCGCACCAATAACTTTGTAAACTACATTTTGCGATTTAAATTACAATCTATAGACTTTTCACGAAAATGGTTATAGTCTATTTCACTCACTCTCATGGTCTGTATAGATCCGCTTTACTTATCCGTCTCCTACTTCGAGGAGTCCAAACTTGGTATGTTTCGAAAATATTTCTCAGATTTTTAGAAAACAGGCGGCCGAAAGGGTGTAGTATGTAGTATTTTAAAACAAAATCGGCCTCCTATCTTGTCGAAATGGAGCCCTTCGCTTGCTCGGTCAATCATTATTAACATCAAGCTCAACCCACTGTTGGACTTAAGTCTGATCTCTATAGCGCCAATCTTCAAGGTCCTTTCACATATATTTCAGCGAGATTCCTTCGACTTCATTATTTTTGTCCGAACAACGTCCACCCTCCGTGATCTCGTCTAATCACTGGTCGCCTATTTCAATCTCAGTCCCATTATTTGCTTGCCTATATCTTCGACCTTTGTATCTTCCTTTGAATTTCGAATAGCTTTTTGTCCTGCTGTAGTTGTTTAACAAACCCCTATCTCTTAATTCGAAAAGTGCACGCAGGCGAAGTTTCGGGCATCATCTAGTATATACATACCAGGGATTTCTCAAATGTCATATTTTTCATACTCATGAATGATTATGCGGATGTTGAGGATGTGACTGTGCAAATGCGAATGTGAAGAAAACAGTATATAAGAAAAACTACTTTAAACTTCATTTTTAGGGTTTCGTACCCGAAGGGTGCCAAACGGGACCCTATATTATTAAGCCTCCGCTGTCCGCCCATCCGTCTGTCACCAGGCTGTATCTCATGAACCGTGATAGTTAGACAGTTGCAATGTTCACAGATGATGTATTTCTGCTGCCGCTATAACAACAAATACTAAAAAATAGAAAAATAAAATATTTATGGGGGCTCCCATACAATAAACTTTTTTTTTCTCGTATTTGCTCGATATTGATAACGGCAAAAGGTAGACGCTCGAAATATTCATAGAATATTTGGTTATATATTTACTTAAAAATAAATAAATAAATTAAAATAAAACATATATTTAAGGGGGCTCCCATACAACAAACGTGATTTTTTTGCCGTTTCAATAGATAATGGTACGGAACCCTTCGTGCGCGAGTCCGACTTGCACTTAGCCGGTTTTTTATTACTTACTACACAAATATGCATTATTATAAGACCAATAAATGCATACCAATTGTTTTGTTACACACGTATTTAACAAACAAAGTTCAAAAGTCGCTTATAATTAAAAAAAAAAGTAGTGGCAGACACGACTCGACCTGCACACATTCGTATTTGCAAAATGTTGAAAATTATGCGAATGATTTGTAAAAACGAATGCGATTGCGAATATTCACGACTCCCCTAATATATGCATTGCTTCTGGCTCAACACTATGATACCCTGTGACAAGGTTAACCCATATATGCCCAAGGGGTCGTTTTCGACCCCAAACTACCCACCCAAATCAGTCGACAAGAACTATGAGATGTGATGTTTTATTTTCAATCTACCTTCTTAAACGAAGAGTCTAGTAGAAGACCTACCGTAATTCGACGCCATATTTATTCTGTGTGGTTATCTGAACGGTTGACTGTGGTGCTGAAATAACAATATATTTTTTCGAGTCAAGATTGCCGTTTTGCGGTCGAAATATGTAAGTAACAAATTATTCTATGACTAGTTGTCCTTTTACTCCACATTCGTTTTTACCTGAGTCATACATCTATAGATTGCAATCGTTTTTGTCTGCCTAGTTTAGTTATCTCTTATTATTTTCGAATGGTTTATCTTACTGGGTCGAAAACGACCCTTTGGGCATATGTACTACCCAGTTACAGTAGTAATATGATTCGGCGTACGTTAACCACAAATGAAATAATTAACTTCTTGGAGGTTTGCAATATGAAGAAGACATACAAGCCGTGCATATCTTCATGGATCTTCCATGTGATGGTCACATATCTGATGGAGATTCCGGTGATGAAAATAATCAAGGCGTTAAAAACTTGAATCGTCATCAGTGGCTAGCCCCATCTGAAATGGTGATTCATGGTGTACAAGACGATAGGATTGATGATACAAATGTGGCTGACGAGTCTAATATGCTAAGTAATTCTGGAACTTCTGCACAAGCTGGGAGTCCAGCAACTTTTTCAAGGACTCGAAACCTACAAGGTTCTTCCGAGAATACTGTCATCACACTTCGTCCAACGGTATACCCTCGGAGGTGGCTGAAACGTGACTTACGAGCCCATTTGGATGATTGGGCAGCACCACCAACAAGGTCTGTGTTGACTTTATCTGACAAAAGCGAGCCAATAGAATTTTTCGAACTATTTTTTTCTGAAGAAATAATTCAGCACATAGTCCAGTCCATAGACTGTCGTCTGTTTTTTACGCTGTTAGTAAAGGACACACATCGTCACTAAATTGAATCGGTTAGAAATGTTTATCCGGACAATGAATTCTCGGTGTTTTGCGACAACTTCTTCACGTCTCCATCGTTGCTGACCAATCTGCAAGGCAATAAGGTCAAAATTACTGGCACAGTAAGACAGAACCGTGTTGAGAAATGTCCTCTCAAAGATGTAAAGTCGTTCAAAAAGGAACCCAGAGGCTTCTATGATTTCAGACTGGACACTAATGACAATATCTGCGCAGTACGTTGGAATGACAACAACGTTGTGACTTTGTTGTCGAATGAGTTTGGTGTCCAACCTCTACAGAAAGCAAGTCGCTATTCAGCTGCGATGAGAAGACGCATTGACATTGATCAGCCAAATGTTATATTTCAATATAATCGGTTCATGGGTGGAGTAGATTGACTTGATGCTAATGTTGGTGTATATCGTATAGCCATCGGAGGTAAAAAATGGTACATACCAATTCTAATGTGGATAATCGACGTAGCTGTGAACAATGCAGCATTATTAGCTCGATCTATGGGTACTAATGTTGACACATTAGCATTCAGACGATCAATGGCAAAGACACTTATACTGAAATATGGCATACCAAAAGAACATACTGGACCACAGCAGCGTCCATCGCTTACCTTACCAGTTGCAGTGAGGCAACGTCAGGCTCAGCATATCATTCTTACGGGTCAAATAAGAAGACGGTGAGCAGTGTGTCACAATAAAACACTACAATATAAAACAATTTGCATGACAAATTCATTGGCGCATTTCATAGTTAGACGTTTGTTTCATTTGTTTTCCTAGCTTTTGATCCCTGCTTTTGTGTGTAGAGCATAAGTAAAAGGAATAAATACATTCAGAATTAATTTTCCGCATTAAATTATATTTGTCGAGTTTTCATACATCTATTGTTTCACATGTGCCCAAGGGGTCGTTATCGACCCACCTGAAAAAAAATACTTTCAGTACTGGAAATGTAAAATTTTCACCATGGGCCTTATTAATGATCCACCAACATCTACATATCACAAATTCATAAAAATCGGTGATGTAAAAAGTCACGGGCATATATGGGTTAATAGAAACAGCATTTTTTTATTGTTCCTCCTCCACTGTGATGGGAACCTGAAGACTCTCGCTGATGAGGGAGCACTTTGTTTGCTACGCCACAGAGATCTCACACCTTAAACTAGTGGCTCTGTGAGCTGTAGTCCTTGAAAGCGATATAGAAAATATGCGTTTTTTTCCCATTATTTTCTAGCCCCTCACACCCTTGACCCCCTAAAGTTTATCGGATCGACAGGTGGAATTGTTACATGACCAAATCAATTGACATTTGCATTTTCTTTCAATACAGAAACATTTGAATGCACCTGGTTACGTATAGAAGTATCCGCAACAATCTTTGTAAACCCATATCTCCGCCATTTAGAGAATATCCAAAAACTTAATTGTCAAAAAAAACTATACAGATATCGAACCTGCACAAAAAAATTCACGAGAATCAGTTGAGAAATGTGACCTGTAGAGGAGAACATCCGGACAGTCGGACAGACACACGAAAGCATTTTTTCCCAAGCTGAAACGGAGAGGCTTCGAGCTTGCTCGGTAATTACGAAATGAATATACACTTTATCTGGTTAAACCTACCCTTATCACGGCTAAAATAGCCAGCCTTTCTGCTAATCCAATTATTGCGGATTAGAGGGCAAGTATTTATAGAGACGTAGTCTGGCCAATCTGACCCATAAGGGCTGAAGGATAAAAGGCTAGTTTACAATTATCTCGGGTCGATGATGAAATTCTATACAAACATGTGTAAACGCGACCCGACAGATAAACATAAACAATTATATAAAGGCTTCTGACCCCACACTAGCATTCCCTGTGTTGTGGGAAGCAGAAACAGCGACATCACTTACATATACAGTGAAGACCTGAGATTTATTTTCTTTACCGCTAGTCGGAGATCGAACCCGGGACCCCTCGCATGGTAGGCACTACTGCAGTGCCACAGAGGTCATCGCTGAAACACTTTGACGCTCGGAATAGCTTCGACAATTCGATACATGTTGTTGAAAAAGTTATTTAGATAATAATGTAAACGCGCATTCGAATTAGTCAAACGTAAGTAGTAACTAAAGTTATACCAATTATTTCTGCCTAAAGATAGGTAATAATGTTGTTAAATCCAACGCTGAGGTTGCTTGAGCTTTCGAAACATTCTTCACCAATGTACCCTTACTCATAACAGATCTTCTAAATTCATCTTCATATGTAGCAGATACTTTATTAAAAAAACAACAATGTCAGTAATGTATGTTTAAAATTTCATCATTTATATCCCCAGGATATTGTTAAAACGTTTAGATTACCTAACTTAAAAAATACTGAAGACCTGTGGGGTATATCAGTCAAAGTAGTAGCTTATATATTCAATAAATGTGTTGTAGATGGAGCTTTCCCAGATCTCATGAAACATGGTGAACTGATACCTCTGTTCAAGTCGGAAGACAAGGGTGATCCTTCAAATTTCAGATCAATCTGTTCCTCCAGTACTAATTAAATATTTGAAAAGATTGTACTCGATCAAATGCTCTCACACTTCAACCGTACAAAACAACTCCAATCCAAACAATACGGTTTCACTAGGGGTAAATCGACTACGGATGCAGGTATTACCCTTATGTCTAATTTTTATTCTGCATGGGAGGCCACACAGGATGCTATCGGAGTGGTTTGCGATCTATCGAAGGCATTTGATTGTGTGTATTTGTGTGGGTGATAATACGGAAGGAATCCCAAGAATTTCTATTCGAGTTAACGTGTTCAGTGCCTGGTGTTAATCTAACTCAACACAGAACTCGCTCAATAATTGTAATTGTCATTATCTATTCCTGCATATTATTTGTAATATTTGTACTAGTTAAACCAAACCTATATTTAAGAGAGAGTTTTTTCGCCCTACATCTCCCACCGTGGTCCAATGCACAGAAGGGACAAAAATTACACAGAAAATTAAGTTTTTTTTTATAATCAGGAGAATAAAATGATTACCTCGTCGCCTTCTTAGTAGTAATGATTATGAACAAAACTCGTTACTAAGTTCCCGTTCAAAATAATAAGATAGCAAAATTTCTACTGAGGCTGTTTATTAAAACATCAAATTAGGTAAATTGGAAAACTTTGCCGGTCGGTACACCATCTTCTTCAGTTTAGTGAATAATTCCAAACTCTTTTTCGCTTTCTTCTTGCTTTAGAGTAAGAACATATTTTATGCATGTCTTTTATAAATTCTGAGATGTATCCTCGGTAAAAAAATAAATATATATGTCTTAGCCATATCAAAGAATTTATCTTTACATGAAATGGCCAACAATTTCATGATCTGACCGACCATTTCATGAAATATCCAATATTTTAATTAATTATACATAAATTGAAACAGACAGTCTAAGGTCTAGTACCTATAACTACAATAAAATACAATGACATAAATCCGCCAAACGCTTCGTCATAACTAAAAATGGTCAGAAAGGTTTGAATTTGATGATATATGTATATATATCTTTTTAACCCTTCTGTTACCACCGGCGTTAGCTAACGCCACTTTTCCGTTAAAGGTTTTAAATTTTATTACCATGGCATACGGTTCAAAATCGCGACCAGTCCCAGTTGCCCTCGGTTTTTGAGAAATTAAAACCATTTTAATTCAGTACTACCTATGTTTTTGTGATATATACATGTCAAACTAAGACGAAGACTATTCGGGGGCTTCGCTGCGCACGTCCTTTTAGTCTTCACCTAAGCTACCGTAGTGTTTTTCCCCAAAAGATATCATCGTTCAATGAAAATCCTAATTCAACCATGGTTGGCTATGTCACGAAAAAGTCAATACTACGATATGGTTACGACACATACATTGCCTCTGGTCACGCGCAACCTTCCAACGATTAAGGGCTCACCTCGCGACCTGGGACGGAATGACCCGGTGAGTCACACCGCTAAATCCAGTTAAGTCACACACAAGTCACATTGTGAGGAAGCCATCATATTTCCATAGATGCGCGGCGATTGGTCAGCCCTTTGCCACGGAAAATAGAGTATTAAATAAGGTGTATTGTTGTTTTGAAAGTCTAGTTTAGTGAATCGGAAGGACTGAACATAGATTGCGACCAGTGTAGGTTCACCTCGGGATTTATTGTAGTGTAGACTGGATATTCTACTAGACTTAGACTATCGCCTTACAAAACAATTTATTTTATTTTTTATTTATTTATACGGTCTTAGGAGGATCTACAGCAAAATATAACAGGTTAACATGTTCTAAATGAAAAATACAATGCTAATTATAGGTCCCCGCAAATAGAAATTGAAAAACAAACATTGCCACACAGGCACTGAAAGAAACCATAAAGGATGGTAACATATCCACAATGAAAATAAGTTGTAACTCTTGTAAGTTGAAAATAAGTTATTATTAACATAAGGTTTAAATGTGAAAGCAAAAGGGCAATAACAAGCAATAACAATAAAGGTAGCGTATACCATCAATGTCCCCACCGAGGGGCACGGGCTTTATACGGATACGAGTAAGATTGAGCCATATTCCACCACGCTGGCTCAGTGCGGTTTGATTGAGGCGTCTCGGGCTTGTGGCCAACCTGACTGTCAGGAGTTATCAAGCTGCTCTATTAGCGCCTCTGACTACTATCATCGAGTAGCGATGGTAGCCGGGGCCTAGTGCTTAACGTGACACCCCCCGAAAAGGTCCTTGGCTTAGGCTCCTATTGGTCGACGCCCTCGATTCTTATAAATAGAATAGAATAGAATAGAATAGAATAGAATAGAATAGAAACTTTATTTGCTTATCATGGTGTACATAAGGTGTCTTAAATATCTAATGTTAGTTTCACATGATATAACCATAGGTATGCAAATTACATTTTAGTACACAATTTAATTACAAGTCAAATGTAGGTTAATAAAATATGATTGTAATGTCAGTCCATAATAAAATTAAATTATTTATTATTCTCATGTGTAAGTCAAGTATTCATTGACTGAATTAAAAGTTGCATTAACGAGCAGAGTTTTTAATTTATTTTTAAAGGCATGTAAATGCTCGGTTTCTCTAACATGTTGCGGAAGCTTGTTAAATATTCGGGTTGACATATTGAATATACTCTTGTCATAGTAAGCACTTCTATGTTGCTCAGCACATAGCTTATTTGCATGACGTTTGCTTTCTAACGTTTTATAGTGGTGTAAATTACTCTTTACAAATACACATGTTTCATATATATATAGACACGGCAAGGTCAGAAGTTTAAGTTTATTAAAAAAGGGTTTGCAGCTATCCGTAGGGACAAGTTTACACACTGCCCTAATACACTTCTTCTGTGCTTTAAATATTTTGTCATTGCCTGTGGCATTGCTCCAGAAAATTATACCGTATCTCAAGGAGGATTCAACAAAGCCGTGGTACGCGGCAATTACGGCATCAGTATTTACAGTCTTGGCGAGCATGTACAGGGCATACGAAAACTGATTAAGTTGTTTTTGTAGTTTTTCGATATGCGTGTTCCAGGACATGTTGCGATCGATGTGTAAGCCTTAAAACTTAATAGTCTCTGTTTGTTCAATTTTTTTACCTAAATAATTTATATTCAATGTCAATTCTTGTTTACGCCCTAATGCAAATGTCATCGATTTCGTTTTGTCAAGATTAATTATAAGATTATTTTTATCAAGCCATTCAATTATAATTTTCAAAGTATTATTTATGTCAATTTCATAGTTGTCAAGATTTTCCCCAACAAATGTTACGGTACTGTCGTCAGCAAATAATACCATTGCGTGATGTATGGCTTTGGGGAAATCTTTAATGTATATAATAAATAACAGGGGACCTAGTACACTCCCTTGAGGTACACCGTAATGAATATTTCTAATTTCAGAGCTGTATACAAGCTCTGTCTTTGTTTTTGGATATATTCTGTTAACTTGTGTTAATTGCGTGCGTTCGCTCAGGTATGATTTAAGTAGGTTTTGTACATTACCTCGAATGCCATAACTGCTTAGTTTATTTAGCAAAGTGTTGTGATCCACATAGTCAAATGCCTTTGTAAGGTCCATGAATAATGATGTCACAGGTGTACCTATATCAACATTTTTCATTATTTTGTGCAAAAAGTCATATACCGCCATATTAATATTTTTGTTTCTTCTAAATCCATTCTGTTCATTCGTCAATATTTTATTAAATTCTAGATAATGATAAAGTTTGTCATAAATAACCTTTTCAAATATTTTTGAGAAAATAGATTTATATCTATGCTACCGGTCTATAGAAATTAATATTTTCCCTATCATATTTTTTAAAGAGTGGCTTTACAACTGTCATTTTCAGACGTTTAGGAAAAATACCGTTTTCTATAATAATATTAACTATGTAGCTGATAACAGGCGCTACTATAGAACTTACAGCCTTAATAACTTTAGTCGAGATTCCATCATTGCCGGTACTACTTGTGTTTTTAAGAGATAGAATGTATTTGTGGATGTTATAGGGGTTTTTTGGAGTCATGAACATAGATTTGCTTGAGTTAAATATCAAAGATGTAGTCGAATTATTAGCATTAATTGTATTATGTTTCGAAATTGTAGTTGAGGTATTATTATTATTGGAATGCATGTCATTATGGGGCTTCACTTGATCTATAAAGTTATTATTGAAAGCTTGTGCTATATCATTTGGGTCTGTGATTGAAGTCCCGTCATGCCGTATACTTTTTATATACTCTTTTGGCGCATTGATTTTGGACTTATTAATTATTTTCCATACCGCTTTACATTTGTTTGTAGATGATTTAATTATGTAGTCATTTTGTGATTTCTGTGTAAGTTTCATTATATTTTTTTAAGCGTTTGGAACACTGTTTAAATAAATTTCTATTGACAGAATCGGGATGCTTTCTGTATTTCCAAAGAAGTTCCCTTTTTCTTTTATTAAATGGAGGCGTCTGAAAGAAATGCCAAATAGCACGGACACCCATCTAGTACCCGCCTTGGCCTTATGTTGCTAACCGAACGATCTTTCCGATGTGCGATTACCGCTGGGCCACGGACTTGCCTTAGTGTTAACAAGAATATATTATTCGTACTCGTTGCCTTTGTAATAATCATTATTCTGCTAATTTTGATGCCAGATCTCTGCATTGCTTTCTGTTTTGCAGGAAAGTGGATTTGAATGTGGTATGCGCGCGGAATAAGAGATTTTCTCGCTTTAAATCTGTCTCAGTCTCCGATACCCACGCATTCTGATAAGATTCATACACTTACAGACTCTACATACAGTTAAACTTCAACATTCGATATCAACATGATGACCTACGGCCTACGAAACCTACGGTCCCGGGTTCGAGTCCCGGTGGGGGCAAATATTTGTTTGATGAACACGGATGTTTGTTCCGTAGTCATGGTTGTTTACCTATCTAAATATAATATACATAGTCAGGTCATAAGTTCTGTCACATGTGCAATATGAAATAATTTAGACATGTTTGTTATTTATGTAAACATTTATATAGCAAAATCAACTTAATAAAACATAGATTCTTATGGTAATAAAGTTTATTTACAATGACTCCCGCGATTTTGAATACAGGCCTTTATTCTGCGCGGCCAGTCGTCTATCGCAGCACGAACGAGGTCCATGTCAATATCGGCGGCTGCCTTAATCAAGGATGCCTTGAGTGACTCCAAATCAGGATGAGGCTTTGAGCAGGCCTATTCCTCCAAGTGTTGCCATATCTTGTAATCTAACGGACTCAAATCTGGACTGGAGGAGGGCCAGTCTTCGTGCCGGATGAAGTCGATTTCACGCGCCGCCAGCCAGTCTTGTGTGCTTTTCGCTCTATGAGCTGGCGCAGAATCTTGTTGGAATACCCAGTGCCTGTTATTAAACATGGTATGAGAAACAGGTTCCACAAGGTTCTTGAGGACTGTATTTTGATACACAACTGCATTCGTTTTTACGCCTTTCTCACAAAAATGTACCTCAGTTAAGCCCCAATAAGAGACTCCCAACCAAACCATGAGCGAGGATGGAAAATGACCTCGTTGGACACGCGGAATACGGTTGCTCGCTTCTTCACTGCTGTGTGCGTACACCTTATCATTTTGTTTGTTGTAGCTCTCTTCCACGGTGAAAATTTTTTCATCCGAAAAAAGAATTTCCCGATGCTTTTTTCCCGCGTACCGCTTCAACAAAGCGCGGCATCTCTTCAGTCTCAGGTCCATTAAACGAGCGTCCAAACGATGTCCTGTTTTTCTTCGATATTCCCTAAGCCCTAAGTCTTCATTTAACACCCTTTTCACCGTGGTCCTGCTTAACCTCATCATTGTGGGGTCACGCTGCGAATGCTATTAGTATATTTATTCTGCAGAAACGGGCTTTTCGTGCAATTTATAGATTAGGGCCTAGAGTGTCACTGAGGGAAAAGTTTAAAGAAATCAATATTCTGACATTTGTGTCTCAATATATCTATGACAATCTTGTGTATGTAAAAAGAAATATAACTAATTTTCAGAAGTACAGTGATATACACACTTTTAATACTAGAAATAAAGACAAGTTGGTTGCTTATGTAAGCCGACTACATAAAATTAGTAATTCTTTTAAAGGCAATTGTATACGCTATTACAATAAGGTCCCTACTGATATTAAAAACTTACCTTTAGACAAGTTTAAAATAATAATAAAACAGAAATTGTATAAAAAAGGTTACTATAGGATTTCTGATTACTTAGAGGACAGATGTCCATGGGAATAGATTGTTTGAGTAACAGGCTGTTTCGATATATAATTAGCATTCATTTTGTAATTTGACAATATTTTATTTAAAAAAGGAAACGCAAAAGATGCGACGACTGTGGAGTTTCTTCGGTGAGCTCTTCTCCACAGATTCCGCCATTGTGTTAGTGAACTCACCCAAAAAAATGTAATGACGGATCTAAGTGATGTAACAACATCCTATGGAAATAAATGATTTTTGATTTTGATTTTGATTTTGAAGGGCCAACAGTTTCTGCTTACGTATGGGATTTCTTTGAATTCGCGCCTTCACAGCTTTTATCACTGCTGTAGTCCTAACAGAGCGAGGGCGAACACTTCTTGACCTGTCATCTACACTAGAGTCTTCATTGTATCGTTTTATGGTACGATAAACGAATCTTTTGGTTATATTCAAATTTTTCAGTAAGTCGAAAATCTGAATTGGCGCGTAACCGCAACGATGCAACGCAATAACTGCGACACGGTCTTCATTAAGTGTCCACTCCATATTTAAAAATGAGGAAAATTCTAAAAAGTACACATTTTTATTTTCATGAAAAATTCGAAATTCGAATTCAATAGAATGCGCGTACAACTGGCCTGAACATAAAACAAGTATCTACCACTCAACGTCAAGCAGAAACCCTATCACTGGCCAACACTGACAACCCTTGCACATCTCAAATACTATCAAGAACGGAAAAAAACAAGATAATATATACTCCCAAAATATGTCTAATAAGCACAAATAAATATAACAAAACCTCAAAAATTGCACGGAGAACCTTGGAAAGCAACTATGACATATGTCACTATCTCCTGCCCTACCGGGGAATTAGGCAACTGTTAAATGACATAGAGTCGAAGTTAGCTGGCTTTACACACGAGGACTACTGCATTGTACTTATAGGCGAGGAGGACTTCAACAGCACAGAAAACTACCACGAGCTGGTGCTATATACCAGACAGAAAATACAAAACGTTACCCACACTACAGTCATATTGTGTTCACCAACATTCAAAAAAGGGAGAAACAACGATATGTTCAACGCAAGAATCGAAGCGTTCAACCATCTACTGGATAAAGACGTCATCGCGCATGAGTATGCCTATCTTATTGACTCGAATCTTCATTTGAACTACGACCTCTCCATGTTTCGTCGGATAAGTGGAGCTTTAAATAATGAAGGACTAAAACAGGTTTTCGAAGATGTTAAAGTCAGAATTACTAATATCAACAACTGGCTTACAAATTCAAACTCAGCTCTACATACAACAAGCATCCAAACAAGTCACACCCATGAATCCATCTCAAATTCGCAGATTCAAACGGGAGTAAACAACCAGAATTTTCGATCCCATTAATTTACTCTACCAGAATATAAGAAGCTTCAAAAATAAGCGTCATTTAATAGAAGTGGCAACACTAGAAGATAGCAACATTCAAGCTATCTGTCTGTCTGAAACGTGGATAACGGCACCAAAGAGGAAACTTTTGCAACTTGATTACTTTCAGTTAGCATCCTGTTTTTAAAGAGTTAACCGAGAAGGGGGAGGAGTATGTATCTTGGTAAAAAATAATATTGATTACAAAGAACGTAGAGACATATTACAAATGTCCATAGAATTTGTATTCGAAATATGCGCAGTAGAAATAAATAAATTAAACCTACTTATCATAACACTGTACTGGCCAAATAAGAATAGAGAGTCAGAATTATTCTTCAGCTCTCTTACAAATCTCTTAGAGTACATCAGTATTAAGGATAGGTCCAAAAATGTAATAATAGGAGGGGACTTCAATTTAAACGTATTAGAGCCTTGTAATTTGACAACAACATTATTAAATCTGATGAAGAGTTTTAACTTCGCCCAGCAAGTAAGAGAACCTACTAGAGTCACACAAAATACTTCAAGTTGCATAGACCTAGTTTTTAGTAATATGCACTATCATAAAGATAGATTTAGTACCAAAACAAAAGAATATGGTCTCTCAGACCATAAGGCAATTCTAATTAGTATTCCTGGAGATTTAATACGTGACAATATAACGTGGTATACAAAAAAAAGAATTTTCTCGGCACAAAACATACAATAATTTAAAGAAGAACTACAAAAAATTAATTGGTCCGATTACATAAACCCCGCTCAAAGCGTAAACAAAAATTATACAGCATTTTACAATAAAATCAACGACATTTTAGAACGCACTATACCTAAAACTAAAATAAAAATAAAAACTAGAAAGAAAAACACGTGGTTGACGAAAGGAATAAGAACGTCATGTAAAAATAAACGCCTGTTAAAACACCTTGTCAATCAAACAAATACCACCACCCTAATAAGCTACTACAAAACATATGAAAAAACATTAAAAAAAAATTGTTCAAACGTCCAAAAAAATTAGCTATGCAAATAAATTATTAAAATCAACAAATGTAACGAAAACTATGTGGCAAATAATAAAAGAACGATCTAATAAATATACCAATAAACCAAAAAATAATATACAATTTAACATAAATAATAGACACACTGACGATCCCCTTACTGTCGCAAACCACTTTAATTATTTCTTTAGCACAGTTGGTGCTCCCGCAAAGGACAAACCTAAACCACTCGGCCGCCCAGTGCAGTCCACCACAGAAAATTCCATTTACATCCAGCTTACTGATCCAGTAGAAGTCTTCAACATAATAAAAAAACTAAAATCAAAACGTAGCTTTGGTTTTGATGAAATTCCACCAATACTCGTAAAAGAATGTGCTAAAGAACTGATTTCTCCATTGTCGTTTCTTATAAACCAGTCTTTTTCAGAAGGAATAGTGCCTGATTTACTAAAAACAACAATAATTAAGCCGCTACATAAAAAAGGCGACCGTTTAAACAGCAATAATTATAGGCCAATAGCATTACTGCCCACTTTTGCTAAAGTATACGAATCGGCAATGTACCTGCGTGTCTATGCTTTTTGTGAAAAATTCAAAGTTTTTAATGACCAACAAAATGGTTTCCGTAAAGGACGGTCCACAGCTCTGGCTGTATTCAACTACATAAATTACATATTAGACACTATAAATAATAAAAAACACGCAATAGGTATCCTCTTGGATATGACTAAAGCATACCATAGAGTCTTACATAACGTTCTAATTGCAAAGCTAAACGGAATTGGAATACGAGGTTCAGTACTGAGTTGGTTTATTTCGTATCTTTCTAACCGCGAACAATACGTAGACTTGGAGCATCAAAATCATGCCACCGGCGAAATCAGCTACACCAGATCCACAAAAACAATCCTGACACAATCAATCCCACAAGGCAGTGTCCTGGGGTGCTTCATGTTTTTGATCTACATAAATGACCTACCAAAATCGATTAATATCCCATGCACCCTTTTCGCTGACGACATATCGCTTGTACTACCGTGTAATGATGATATCGAACTTGTACAATTATTAAATTCAAATCTTACTAAACTAACAAACTGGCTCAATGATCATAATTTGGAGATAAACTTTAGTAAAACTAAACTAATGCAATTCAGACCTCACCAAAAACGCCCTCTTGACATAAACTACGCTTTTAATAAAACACCAATAGAACTCGTTGATTCCTACTGCCTCCTAGGAATTGAAATAGATAGCAACCTACATTGGAAATATCATATCAAGAAAGTGGCTAGTAAACTATCAAGCTTTACATATGCTCTATCGGAACTAAAGAGAACTACAAACAAAAAAAGTGCTCTATGTGCTTACTTTGCTTACGCACAGTCTTGGCTAACTTATGGTATCCTCCTCTGGGGCAACAGCACGGATGCAAAGCAATTATTCTTAATACAAAAGAAGTGTATCCGAATTATCGCTAACATTGACATAATGACGAGCTGCAGACCATATTTCGATAAATTAAATATTCTCACACTAACTTCACTTTATATTTTAGAAGCATGCGCATTTGTGAAAAATAATGATCAACTCTTCCCCTTATACACAAGACCAGAAGGATTAAGACCACATAAAAGATTGGCAACATGCTCATCGAAATTACATTTAGTTCATTCAGGCCCCCGCTCGATGGCTGCCAAAATATTTAATTGTATACCGAAATCAATTCAGTCTATAGAAAAAATTAATGTATTTAAAAATGCCCTTAATAAATACTTAGTACGAAAAAGTTATTATACTCTACAAGAGTTTTTTGATGAACATGGCAAAAACTAGGTTTGGAGCTTGTGAGACTTGTGTCATTATATCTTAAGTAAAAGTAAAATATATTCTGTTATTGTTCTTGTTTTAGAGAGTCTATGAAAATTAATAATAAATAAGATAAGTAATCTAGGTAGTAAGTAAGAATTTAAGTTATAACCTTTTATAATCCTAAGTTAGCAGCGCCCTAGCAGGGTTCTTGTTTGTTCCTGAAAATACTTATCTAAGACCCTATGTACAACAAGAAAGCTAATAAACGTCTATTCTATTCTATTCTATTCTATTCTAAACTTTTTTGTGGCCAGCGTTCTAAATTCAAAAGTTTTTATTGTGTGACAGAACTTATGACCTGACTGTGTATATATTTATCCATATAAGTATGTGTATCGTTGTCGAGTACCCAAGATACAGGGAATCCTAGTGTGGGGCTAGATGAATGTGTGTAAATAGTGTCCAAGGTATTATTATTATTCATATCATAACTTAATATTCACATACGGGCACATACATTGATTCCGGCCCCACACTAGGATCCCCTGTATCATGGTAATACTGGTAATACCCTGTAACGTCACACTCATATAAACGTTCAAGACCTGGGGATTCGAACCCGGGACCTACCGCTTGGGAGAAAGAGCCTCGAGCCGCAATGCCAGAGAGGTCGTCAAAATCAGTTGGCTCTCAAGCAATAGGTTCTTGGTTTTAATCCTAATAGAGGAAGAAAGAATATCGGGTTTTGGATGTCTACGTCACGCCATATTCCAAGTAGGGTGGCAGAGGCAGAGTTGCGATCACGTTTGACCAGTTATACAAACCTCAATTTTTACGTCATAGGGGCTAGTCCAGCGCCGCTGCTGTGGACATATGAAGGTTTCATCATGATAATTTGCAATTATACATTTATAACGTATTCGTAACGTAACGTAACGTCCAGGGTTCGATCCCCGGCTGGGGATAAAAGAAAAAAATATCCCAGGTGGATGTTTACATGTGTGTGATTTCGCTGTCTCTGGTTCTCACGACAAGGGTGTTTAATTTCCCACGCCTACCGAACGGCGTGAGAATCCTGAGGGGGATGTGCCTTTGCCACGTGAGAGAAAAGAAGTGATGAAATTGTTATTACCTTGTCACCGCAGAGAGGATAGATTGAAGGCTCGATTCGAGACAGGGGAATGCGGGAGAGGAGACAGTTTTGGAATGGGGGATGGGATCGAACCCTTGCCGTCGCTGTCCGACGCCGTCGCCGGCGCGCTGCTGGCGGCACGTGGAGTCGCCGCCGATACGACTATGTGCTTCACAACACAATTCACTTGACCGCTGACGCGAATCTAATTACGATCAATAGCCCGACGCTATGAGGTAGATTTACACTCTGACCAGGCCCGATGCCTGTATTACAATTGGTACACCGAAATACCATCAATGGCCCGCCTTGGTAGCCATGTTATGTTCTCACCGAGGAGACAGACCAAGAGAAAAATTAACCTCCAATTTTACATCTCGTTTCCGATACGAGTGACAGCTGCGGTTCTGTTTCCGTTCCGAGTCGCGCAACAAGAGGAGGTGCGTTCCGAAGCACAAATATTAAACAAAGGGTATCCTAGTGTGGGGCCAGAAGCAATGTATGTGCCTGTTTATAAATGTTTATGTTTGTGTCACGCATTTTCCCATACGGCAGAGTGATATTGATATTACAGTTAAAAGTAAACATTACACTTTGTTTATTTGCAGAATTCGCATTAAGAGTACTTACTCTTCTTTGTACTGCTATTCATTTGTTTAATTCCAAAGTTTCCTCAATGAGGAAAATTTCGCTCCACTCATTCTATTGCGAGTGTCGGAAAATTTTCTTGTTCTATTTGCATTTTTATGTTTCTCATCTGTTCAACTTTTGCAGTTTACTACTGCTCGAAACACAGGGTTGGATTTGTTTGAACTGTGAGTTAACTAAGTCTACATAAATCTGCCACCCCGTTTTGTAATGAGGTTTTAATACAATAATTTCATATTCAGGGGATACCTTGTCCGTACAAAGGTCCCCGTTACTCCAGGCGGAAGGACCCGCAGTGTGAGAGGGACGGAATCGGGGAAAATTGACATATCGTACCACCGTAAATTGCCAGGGATGGTGTGGAGGGAATTGTTTGGATTTTACATAGCAAAATGTTGTTTACAAAGTTGTTGATGCGGCTACATACATAAGTTTGTATGTAGTATTGAAAGAATTGTTGTATGGGAGCCGCCTTAAATACCTATTATATTGTTTTTCAGTATTTTTTGTTTTAGCGGCAAAAGAAATACATCATCTGTGAACATTTCAACAGTCTATCTATCACGGTTCATGAGAGACAGCCAGCCCAGCAACGGACGGACGACCGGACGGACAGACAGCGGAGGCTTAGTAATAGGGTCCCCTTTTGTCACCCTTCGGGTACGAAACCCTAAAAACGGGCATGTGACGTCATACTCAAATGCTATCCTGTTTACACAAAATTTTGTTTATGAAACATAACTGCTGCACCTATACAAATCTGATATTGTCAAGCCTTATCTCCTTTTCAAGTACCGAATTAAGAATGATTCATATTTTTTTTTCTTTTCGAATCGACAGCCACCTCCGAAAACGGGCAGGCTCTCTCATACTCCAAAGCTTTATAGGCCTGAAACAGAGCTGTATGGGTCATTATAATGACCTATTTCAACTCGTTACGCTTACGTTTTTGATAGGCATTGGTTGTGTTTGCCCCGCAGTCAACTTGTCTATATTTGTGAACACAGAACAGACGGTGACATAATTTTATGCAATTTCCTAATGAATTGGATGCAGATGCTTCTCATTCAGTGGCTACTTTCTCTTGGTGACTTTGTACACAAGCTCGGTGAGGCTTCCGAATGAAATGTCTTTCTTTTTATATCTGTTTTATTTTTTTATTTTTAGCTAAACTGCTTGTGCGCGGTGAAGCTATGAGTTATCTAATGTTAGGTTGAAATATGCCAAAAAAATAAAAATAGGCAACTGAATGTTACTATGACGACATTGGTCGGTTGCCTAGTTACATAACACTGCGTAAAAATATGATGACAAAATTTCAAAATACAACGTCATACGATTACATCCCTAGAAAGAGTCAAGTCAAGTCAAATCAAAGCATCTAATAAAATTGATTGTCTGTAAAGATGTTTTACGGACGATAATTTTACGTGATAACGTCATAAGGTGAACGCTTAGGCCCGTGCGACTTAATCGCTTGTTCCGCGTTCTCGCTTGCACGGTCGGCTCAGGTGGAACGTGACAATGTATCATGCTTTTTCGTGCGTGCATTTTCATGTGTGTGCATCTTCCATGCTGAGCTTGTTAACGTATTTTATTTTGTATCGATATTTCTGTGATAATCATATACAGGTGACACTTAAAAAAATATGTACATTTACAATAAAATTAATATTATAAAATAATTGCTAAACATAAAAAAATAAAGAAAAAGTAAAAAATAAAAACGGTCAAGTGCCAGTCTAACTGGCGCACGAAGGATTGCGTACCACCGTACAATGGTAGGGATAGTGTGGAGTGAATAGTTTGGATTCTACACAGCAAAATGTTGTTTACAAAGTTATTGGTGCGGCTACTTTCACACTTCGTCAAAGTAACTGCACCTGGTTCATAAGTTTGTATGTGGTATTGAAAGAATTGTTGTATGGGAGCCCCCTGAAATATTTATTTTATTCTGATTTTTAGTATTTTTTGTTATAGCGGCAACAGACATGCATCATCTGTGAAAATGTCATCTGTCTATCTATCAAGGTTCATGAGATACAGCCTGGTGACAGACGGACGGACTGACAGCGGAGGCTTTGTAATAAGTTCCCGTCTGGCACCCTTCGGGTACGGAACCCTAAAAAATTAAGGTAAAAATTTGGGCTAGATCGCTGCCGCCGCTGGGCAAGGTGCTCAAAAGCTGGCGGTGTTGCCTAAGGTAGTTTCCAGCCCTCTGGTCATTAGAGGCGCCGACCAGACGCAGGGAAAGTTCTTTGAAGAACGCTCGCGCCTCTGGACCCCATGGACAGATGGTTTCTACTCCAAAGGCACAAACATGTAGCGATGTTTGAGGATTACATGTTTGCGCCTTATTTGCCCTATGATTTGGGCCCATTTATTTATATATCTACATACGTATCATAAACCCTCTTTACTGCGTCCTAAAACCGCACTTTACGTCCAAGATAATGTTATACTACTTGGTAAAAACTCATTTCTTATCTGAATATTGATGTATTATGTCCATAATTTATTAATGTTTGACAAATTATGACATTCAAATTTCGAATACTGATGCCCGCCTGCGTGCCGCCTCTGGTTTGTATGTGAAGTTGGTACTACTGAACAAGCTTAGCAACTGCAGAGCAATGATCAATGCCACCATGCTGGTCGAACGTGCGGTTCCTGAACACATCAAAGAGAGCTTATGATATGCGTGTAGATAAACTAGTGTATGTAACTGTACATATTCAGGCATTGTGTATCAGTCACATAAACTACTATTATTTATTTGGCCATACGAATAATGCCTGAAAACTGTTTATGTGCTCGAAGCACATCCAATCCACAAAATTATCTGTCCCGGAGACAGCATCGCTAGCGCCAATAGCTTACGAATGAGATTAGCTTACGCCACTGGGCCAGATATGTTTGTGGATCTATAACTAGGCAACTGATGTAAAAGTCATCATTTATTGATATTTCATACTATTACTGAATTGGAATATTTGCTTAGTTTTTGTATTTTTATATGTACCTAGGTCCAATATATTGCGTTATAGGTTTCGCGTGAGTGAAAATAATATGAGTTCTCTAGAGTACTATCTGCGAAAATGATTCAGTATGAACACGGACTAGGAAAAGATTAGTTTTTAATAAATGTGGCGGTTTCATAGGCCTCTTATCTATAGCGCCAATCAGCACGGTCCTGTGATGACCGCATTCATTGAGGTCCTGTCCCATTGAGATCCTGTCGACTTGATGATATCTTCGGACCTTTGGGCAGATGGTCTGCCCACTGGCCTTGTAGCTCTCCTCGGAAACGGATTTGGTCTAATTTGGGGAGAAAAGATCATACCTTTAAAGGTAATCCGACGAATGCTATAAAAGTTAAAGTAGCTATTTTAAGATCTTTGGATGTTTGTATGTTTGTGCCTCAATCACGCTAAAACGGCTGAACGGATTTGAATGAAATTAAGCACAGATATATTTTATGAGCTATTTTAACATTTAGGATACATTCAATCCGACTGCACCAGATGGAGGGTAACGTTATCTAGGTAAATGTTAATTTCCAGGGACACACAGATGCAGTTGCGGGCATCGGCTAGTATACAAATAAAAGATATGTAGATAGATCTCATTTCCTACATGCAGATATGCAAGGAGCAAACGCTTTCATTTTTTTCTAGATCTTCTATTTAACATTAAATTCTTCTACTCCTGTATGTTTTTCTCCTCGAACGGGATTCAAATTATGTGCTGCCTGTTGAGGCAGAATCTCAACCGTCGATGCCATCCATTTAAATGACACTCAAATCCATGTCTTCTTACAAAGTGCGCGTATATACAAAAAGTCTTCGGCCTGCAATGTTCGCGTCCCTAGCTCTCTGGGCCGCATTTGATAGCACAGCTAGTTTACAAGTTTAAAACTAACAAAATACATAAACAACATTCTTCCTTTGGGCCGGTCATATTTTTTGTACGGGAATACAAAGTCGCTCTGATCAAAGCGGTTTGACAGTGCGGTATTCGAATGATTTTCTTAACCACACCTTAAAATCTTACTAGAAATTCTGTAACATCCGTTATACATGGACATAGCTTCTAGCCTCACACTTGAATTAGTAAGATTTAATTTCATTTCATTTAATTGTAAAATTGAATATGTACAACATTACAGAAAAAATTCTAATGCGTTGTACACACACCGAATAAGATACAATGGATGAAATATAAATCAGAAATTAAATTACAAATTATTAATTTCACTTCGATTAACAAACATTAAAATTAAAATTACAATATTTCAAATTACAAATAAGACAACACAATTTAAACACAGTCAATTAATTATAAATGTCAGCTATAAAATTAAATTCCAATTTAAATATTTCAAATTACAAATTAAACAAAGACGTTAATCTCGCAAAACCTTAGACATTCTCGCACAATATGTCTCCATGTATCACCAAACAGATCAGTCAGTGGTGCTGCAGCCAACAGAGCGTTGAGACTGTCCCGCGCCCTCATCAGCGGAGATGCTAAGCCAATTTACTTAGTCTATTTAGTCTACATCTATTTAGTTCGTTTATCTATATAACTGTCTTTTATCTATCTATGATATTCTAAGTTCGATATTATTTTTCACTTGACTGAAGTCACTCATTCGGCTTTTCTGTGACTTCTGATCTTAGTATTGTCCACACCTGTTTCGTATCTACGTACCATTTTACCCCTTTAAGGGTAAGGGTTAATGTATTTATCGATTTGTCTGTAGCTAGGTCGCCTGAAGTTCACTTCTCTTACCACTGCAATATCTCTGATGGACATTGCAGAGCTCTGCTGCACTTTCTGAAGCTGTCTTTTGTCCGCCAGGATCTTCCTACCGCCTCCAAAATCCATATTTCTACCTCCCAGCCCCGCACCAACGTTCCAACGTTGCTTTACGAAATGGGCTCAGGGGTCCAAAAATGGCGGCAAAGACAAATTTACAACATCACTCCAAATCCACTCGAGTTTTCCGTGTACACTTATTAGGATTTTTAGAACCACTTTTGACATAAGTAATTGGAATTTATTTAATATTCCGCGAAGTTAGTTCGTTTATTTTGGTTGGTAGTTCTCTTATTTAGTTTAGGCTAGTATTTAATCGCACAGCAAAAATACTGATTTTCACAGAAAAAAGGTTTAGCAAAAATACTTTTTTGTTTTAAGTATTTTTGTTGTTCTTACATGTTCAACCTAATACGACGGATAAAGGGAGGCTTCATTTCGCTCACCCCCTTTACCCTACATCTAAGCTACCTCGGTATTTTGCCCTCATATTTGCTGTGAAAATCAGTTTTTTTGCTGTGCAAATCAGTGTTATTGATGGGTAGTTTAATATTTCCATTTAGTTAACACATCATTATAATTAGCAAATAGATAATTTAACACATACTCTTTTTTATCCCCGCCGATATTAATCAGAAAACTAGCTTACATTTACTGCAAATGAAAATGAAAATGCAATCATTTGTTTTATATTAATTGTACTTGTTCATTAGATAAACTTCAAGGGATCGGGAGAGTGAAGAGGATAGTGAATTAAAAACACATATTTCCAGTGTCGCTCGTGAGGTCACAGAGCCACTACAGAGAGTATATGTAATGTAGGCTTAGCTAATTCTGATTTACTTTACATGATGACCTTACCTGCCATGTAGGTTACTCTAATTTGCAAAGCGCCGAGCCAACATGTTCCAAGCTTAATCACTAAAGAGCCAATTAGTTTACGTCTTAACTCTAAGCTGATGACTAATACGTATGTGCCTTTATATACTTGTTTACATTTATGTGTTTAGACACATACAGGGTGTGAGAGAAAGGTGAAGCCACAGAGTAAGTAATCAAAGAGTTTCGTTCATCTGAGGGTTATTCCAATTACAATGGGTTATTCATCATCTTCTTTTTATTATGGCGTGCTAACCTCTTTTGAGGTTGAGCCAGCGGCAAGAGCATTTGAAATATCATAATTTGGTCAGGTTTTCTTTCGAAAACCTAGAAATTTGCGTCTTGAAATTGATTTGTTGCTCCTTAGCACTTCACGTGAACGGTTGTAGGATCCAAATATCTCCTTCGGACTTGAGCAACTGTCTCCCTTATTCATCATCGTGATCAGCCCGCATCGATCAACTGATGATGATTATCGGCCTCTTATTTACTGTAGTTGTTATCTGATCGCAGACCACCGACTTTTTGATCGACCGATAGTTTCGTCCGGTTTGGCTGCCAACGTTATTCGGCCGATAACAAATCGTTAATTATATGAAGCGTTTAGTCGCTGGCATCTTCGTCACAAGTAAAATAGGCATACATAAGGTTGTTAATAATGTTCGCATTTGCTCATCATCATCATCATCATCAGCCTCTCAGGGGACCCACTGTTGGGTATAGGCCTCCTCATAAACACGCCATTCAGAACGGTCCTGCGCAACCCGCGTCCATAGCTTTCCTGCCACCCTCGCCACATCGTCAGACCATCTGGAAGATGGTCTGCTGACCGATCTTTGGCCTCCTCTTGGCCACCACTCTATCACCGATCTGGTCCATCTTCTGTCTTCTCGCCTTGCTAAGTGTCCTGCCCACTTCCAATTGAGCCGTGCTATCCGCTTACCCACATCAGTGACAGTCTGAAAGCCTGATGCTCCATGGCTCTTTATGTTACCGTGACTTTGTGCAACAATCTCCTTCGTGAGCGTCCATTTTTCGGCACCGTATGTGAGAGTGGGCAGTACACATTGGTTAAATTTTGGTTTTGGTTAAATTTGAGCAATTTAAAAAGCATGTTAAAGCGACTTTGTCGAAAAAGAGATATTACAATGTTCAAGGTTACTTAAATGACAGGACTGTATGTGAAATAATAATCGCATTCTCATTGGTCAAACAGAAAAGTCCATCACGACGGGTGTGGCAGATATGAATTAATTGAGACCATCGACATTGCCAGAATGCAAGCCCTGGGACTTACCTATATCGAGTGTCCTGGGAAATTATCACGACTAACCTGGAGTGTACCTTTCAATACACTTAGAGGCGATTACATCGGTTGCGAAGGCATTTGTCACAGAGAAAATTGACCTCCGTTGCGATTCTTTTTATTTTTCATTTTGGCGCGATTTCTCTTGGCCATGAGACGTTTTTTGGTCTCGTTCAGCCATGGAGCAGGCAGGTATTTCCCCCTTACTTTCTCAATAGGAGCATGTTTGACGTGTCCTAGGACAATTGCATTGAGGTTGTGGACTTTTTCGTCTACGTTCTCCGTCTTCTGTCTTATTGAGCTAGAGCTCAATAAGACAGAAGACCTACCGACTAAAGAGACATCAGAACTGAAAGACTCCAAATCTAAGCTTTTAAAGCTACGGACATCAATGAATTTCGTTCTGCTCTCGGCCGGTCTAATCTTATACGAAAAGTGAATGATTTCGTGAAAAGAGAAAGAAATTAACCTGACGACGATAATATCAAGAAGAGAGGGAGAACAGTGCGTTGGAAAATGGGTGGTCTCAAGAGGCGAAACGGCTTGAGAAGGGCTTCAAAGGTGTCGAAGTAATCAATACGTAAGGGGATGGCTATAAAAAAGAACCTTATTGTGATGTAGAACAATTTTGAGACTCGGAAACAATTGACAGACTCGGAGTACCTGCTAGGTAGGATTACGCAGGTAGATAGCGACACCTCCGTCTACTTTCCCGAGTCCGCCATTCCTGTGTAGCCTGTAGCCTGGAAGACATGGTGGAAGGGAGTGAAGGCTTCATTAACGATTCAGAGACAATGATGCCATCCAATCGCTGATCAGTAAAAGCTTCGAGGAGATCTGAATAGCTGGTGTGATATTTTGCGCATTGAGCGGTTCAACGCCAATTTTCGAAAAAGTTTTTTTCTTATAGTTTTTTAGTCTGGGTGAGGTCACCGGTGACCTATATGGCATTTAACGTGAGATTATTATTAAGAACGTATATATGAGATGTCACTTCCTATGATGGTTTTTTTATGGGTACTGTTCGCCGTTACTTTAAATTGTTCGTAATTTTTTTTGATAATAAAATAAAAACGTACAGTAATATTTTGAGACCTTGAAACATATAAGGCTCCTGCTTTCATGTTTTAAGATCTCAAAATATTATTAAATGTGATAATAATAATCCCAAACAAAGCTTCTGTATCACAAAATCCATTCTACAAGGGTAGTTTTAAAGCGAAGATCTACATCGTGTTAAGTCTAATCGTTAGTTGAATTAGGGATATAGCTAGTTAGACCTAACGCAATTTAGTTTAGAAAAGAGGAAGGAAAAGAGTTTCAAAGACATGTTGATCTTTTGTCAAATAGTAAATAGTTAATATTTGTTTTGTGAGGTATATGCAACCTGTTTAGATATGTATTCTCATTTGTATGTTTAATGCTCAGATGAACGAAACTCTTACTTGCTCTGTGGTTGTAGTGATTTTATTCTCTTTCGTTGTATGCTAAGCAAGATAAATCAAATACTAATCTTCTGAGGCTATGTGATCCTAATTCCTTCTGAGAAATTTCTGCATTATATCTTTTTCTGAAATGTACTAAGGCATTACCTACATTCAGCAGAGTTAAGAATCTACTGAGTACAGAATGTGCCCTTAATGCGGACACACCGCAGCAAATAAAAGTGAAGATCATCATTATTAATTTTGTCCTAAGTAAGTATATATATATAGCCGTATTTCAGTAAATGCTGAGTTCCCTTTTTATTTCGAAAAAAAAACATCATCGGAGTTCATTTAAAACCTAAAATGCAGTGTCTGCAATCGCAGATGTATTGTAATATTTGATTCCTCCATGATACAACTATGACAATTTGATGGATGACACCTACTTGTTTATTTATCATAATTTATACATCATAGAGCACTCTAGATCAATAGTAAATAAAAAATCATAAATAAGTTTCCAAATGTAGCTTTTGGCAGAACGCGATTTATGCTGATGCTGATGAAACTTTAGGCATTTTAAAATTGAGCTTAATACGAAGAGAACATACTGCGTGATATGGCAATACGATCATTGACATTAAGCTAGTTTAGTATGACGTTTAGACGTGACGCGACTTAGTCTCTCTACGGATAAGGTACACCCCCCTAGAAGGGTAATTAAAATTTCAACCTACAAGATGACTTTAGAGTGCATATGCAAAAGAGACAAGTCCCCACGACGCAGATAATCCTGGTGTGGAGTCTAAGAGACATCATAAAAAAGCTTGGCTAATGTAAACATATGTTAAACGATCACCAAAAAAGCACCTATTTTACTACCAATAAATTCGAAACGTCCGCCAGAATTAGTAAACGACCACCAAATTGTTTTTGGACAAATGATCACCTAACTTCTTTTTATGTTTTGTGTACTTAAGTTTATGTCTTAAATATGTTCTTACAAGTTCAACCTAACACGAAGGTTAAAGAGGGCTTCGCTTCGTTCACCCGTTTTCACCTAAGCTACCGCAGTATTTTGCCCTGATATTTTCTGCAACTTTTGGTTACCATTTTGGGTAGGAAAAAATATTTTGGTGATCATTATATTTGTTGCCAAAAAGTTGTAAGCATTTACTAAACTTTTTATTCTTATTATTTATTATTCGAGCATACGAAACAAGATAGAGCATACGAGACGATCGTGCAAGAGTACTTATAGTGTTGTATTGCAAGAAGGAATTAACAATATAAAACAATGTTATCAGAAAAACTATGTATTCTCTTTATTTAGATGATCATCTACATTTTAATTTTTAATTTTACGTACGTAATTGTAATTCGTACGCGTACGAGCATAACCATTACACCCCGTATCAAGATAAACGTGATCTACAGGTAATATTGATTTCGCAAAGTTAATTATGTACAAGATGATCAGAGCCGGGTATTAATTTGCAAACTAATTATAAGATGTTGATTTTAGAAACCTAATTAATGTTGATTCTACAAATTTACCCACAGGTACTTAAGCCAATTAAAATTTTGATGGTAAATTTCGATTGAAATATTAAATGGCCATTTATATAATTAAATAGGAATATGAAATAATAATTGGCTTCATTAACAAGCTTATAAATACATGAAAAAATGTCATACAAAAATTTGATATACAAAATCGAAACCGAAGATTCAGAAAACAATTAACCTATATAACATGAAATAATGGCTTACCCATCAGGTATATCTAAATGTAATAGGCACCGCAATATAGAAGTTTTATAGCATTTAAGTGGTTTGCTTAGTGTATAAGTTGAGTTAGCTAGTTTAGTTTTTTTAGTATTGACGCATCAAAAGTCCACTGGATAGAGCTTTGTAACTTTGTTCTATTTTACCTGTAACCAGCCAGATACTCATTAGATAATTGGTTTCCAATTGAGCTGAAATTTTGAATGCTAATCCGATGTCAATGCAATATTTTCATGACATGGAAATGATCTGATGATGAAGCAGGAAGATTGTCATGCGAACTTTGTCATCAAGTTTGAGCTCGTTTGATTCATCATGACAAATAATTTGGGCCTAGGTGATATCCAGGGTCTGATGATGGAGGCTGAATGTGCCCTTGGGAACTCTGTTATGTTTCGTCGCTACCCCATCAATCTAGTTTGATTGGTCTTGACAAGTAATCGATTACTTTTACAAGTAACATTCTTTTTTTAAAGCAACGTATTTGTTGAAAAACCTCTTTTAAGTATTTTTTGTTATGGATCATATTCACTCAATAATAAATAACTTACTCCAAACAGGCTTGTTAAGTAGAAAAAGCTTTCCCGCGACATTTTCCTTATTTTCTAAACAAAATGCTTTCATATTTTCCCACGTAATGAAACTTTATTAGTGTCAAATTGACTGGAATAATCAAATTTATCAGCCCGTATGCTTGCCGGTTATTGCCTTAGATTTTTTTGGTTAATACAAACAAAACATAGCATACAGCCGTGATTAAGTGGTTTTATGCTCGCCACTCAACGAGGAGATGCGGCTTCAAATCTGGTGCTGAACATGTACGAATGAGATAATTAATTATATTAAGCCTTAAGTGGGTCCAGACACGATCTATTGTCCGTAACGTACCACCGTATCGTATCAGCGTCGCGAAGTTTGGACGCCTGTTCGGTACGGCACGGTGGTTCAGCGTAGTCGGACAAAAGAACATGTCTGGACCCATCTTTATGTAAATCATATAGAAGTTAATCGGTAGTATATTTTCAACAATGAAGCCGGCTACTCACTATGGGATATAATATACGTTATATATCAAGAAATAAGTTGTTTTTTATGAATACGGCATAATCGTTGGTGGGATTTCCGCCTATGGTCAAACGTGCGATTCATTAAAATAAATAGAATAAATAAATGTAGCCTATTAATGTCCTCATCGGGGGCACAGGTCTTTCCCCTTTGAGATAAACTCACTTTCACTCGTGTACCGGCAACTACAGAAATAAGTGCTCAGAGAAAAACTCTATTGTTCTCCGACTTCTACTACATTACCGGCTTTACCAAAAAGTAACGAACATTTGTTGTCCAAATAATTGATTTGTGGATCTTGTAAACATAATTAGTCGCGATATCTCTGATAAGTACAGCACTATTATAATTATGGTGGGAAAGCATTCAAACATTAGGTGGAAAGATTTGAATTAAAGTGTTGAACACATCTAGACTTACATAGTAGGATGAAATGCAAATTAATTATCTGCAATTTTCCATATGCCTTTAATTTGACCGAACAACAAAACAATCTGTTCATGGAATGAATATTCATGCTATTTTATGGCGATCTTAATGTAGATACAATGACAACACGATTAATAAATTAATTCAAATCATTTCATTTATGCCATGTTTTTCTAGAACCGACTAGAATTACATTTACTAGCCAAACGTGCTTAGATAACGTTTTTTGTGACTGTGCATTCACAAGTCAAAATGTAATTAGCTGCTTATCTTCTGATCACAGCGGTCACACAGTTTCATTCCCAATTGCTACTAAGGTTAAGACTGATCCATAATTATTGAGGATCCCATAGACTATAGACGTGTACGAAAAATATAGATATAAATTTGCCAGTACCGGATTTAATTGAACAAAACCAAAATAAAATCCATTCAGACATGTTCAACATTATAAAAAAAAAAAAAAAAAATATATATTAAAGAAAATCAGTGACTACAACTGTAAATCTAAATTTAATGATTGGACAATGTTTGGAATTCGTAAAAGTAGAGTTGTATGACCTTTATGAACAAAAAACATATATGTTGTTTTTGCAATCTGTCGAAGGTATTTGATTGTGTTGATCATGATATGCTACTAAAGAAATTAAACCATTATGGAGTTAGAAAAACAGCGTTGCATCTAGTAAGATCATATTTCAGCAATATAATTCAAAAGGCGTTAAATCTGATGGATCGGGTATAAAAATAGGCGTTCACAAGTTTTATATAAGCCTTTTCTTATTCCTTGAATATATTTGCGATCTGCCTTAAATAGTGGAGAAATTGACTGACAGTGTTGTTTGCTGATGATACTTCACTGGTCTTATCAATTTAAAGACTAAAAGAAGATTTCGATGACGTCTTTAACCTTGAATTTGTTCACAGTTAATAATTTATTGTTAAACGCTGGTAAAACCAAGTGTATCAAATTCTTACTTCCAAATGTCAGGCCAGTTGAGTGTTAGACAGCAACACGTTAGAATTAGTAATACGTGATACGAAGTTTCTTGGAATAACCATTGATAGCAAGTTGCAGAGGGGACCCCACATAGATAAATTAGTCGATAAATTAAGTTCTGCGGCGCTGTTAGGAACATCAGATAAAACATGGATGTGGCTACATCTAGGCTAGTATATTTTAGTTACTTACCTAGTATCATGTCCTAAGGCACCTCGTTGTGGGAGAAAGCAGCGGATATTCAAACTATTTTTTTTACAGAAAAGAGCTATTCGAGCAATTTACAATTAAAAATGAACAGACTCCATAAGAAAGAGTTTTTTAAAGAAATTACATACTAACTGTAGCAAGTCAATTTGATTTCGCATATATAATGAAATGAAATTAAAATATAACGCAAGAACGTATCAGTATACACTTTTTCCTAAACCACGTGGAAAATGTAAATGACCATTCTTCTTTATGTACCTTAGAAATTTCATAATTATAGGCAGCCAGGGCATCTTCTTTGGTTTCAAATCAATTTCCATTAACTTTTTCTCTAATTTTCGGAAACATGTAAAATCACAGTGTGCCAGTTCAGGAGAATATGGCAGGTGAGGGAGTAAAGTGTCATTTTCCAAACTAAAATGGTCGAGTGTTCTGGCAGAAGTGTGCGGGGTGGCGTTGTCGTGGTGCCAGAGCAGGTGCTGGGTTCCTGACTTTGGCAATTTATCACACCAAGCTGATAACACTTGTGGAGCACATACTGTCACATACCATTCTGAGTTGGCAGTTCTTTGATCTTCTAGCACCACAGTGGCAATGCCCTGACTTGCAGAAGAATGAGGCAACCATTTGTTTCTGTGTGCTTCAAGCTCGGCGACATTTTGTTGGAGTCGGTTCATTGTCACTGTTGACTGCTTCATACTGTTGACTGCCGCTTTGTTTCAGGATCATAGTTATGCAACCATGTTTCGTCACCTGTCAGTATATCATACACAGTTTACTTCTCGCCAGCGTCGAAGTTTTTATCATAAATTTACTCCAATCCACGCGGCGTTCTTTCTGCAAATCGTTTAATTAATGTAGCACCAATCTCGAACAACGCTTATGGAGGGAAAGTTGTCCATTAATCATGGTTTACAGTGCTGCTGATTCAATGCCTAGATCACGTTCATGCTCTAAATTGCAGTTGGCGAACGCCCCGACCTCGCCTTATCTTCAAAACTCTGTCACCCTCTTTTTAAATCAGCAAACCAATTAAAGACAGTTGCAGGAGAACAAGCAGACTCACGGAAAGTCGTGGTTAAAAGTTCAAAACATTCTTGGGGCTATAAACCTCTCAGAAGCCCTCTCATGGTAGGTAGAGCCACAACCAAAGCGCTACAGTTTGTTTTTAGCCTGCGGCATTGTTTGCAATCATTAAAAAACCTACTTGCCTTGACTAAAGATTGTAAACACTTTTTTTTCAGTTTGCAAGCCCAGTATCAATTGAGATATCGACGGTCATTAAAGTTATTTGCATCGAATGGCACAAAAGGAATAAAGAAAAAGTCACTTTGCATGATTCTCTTTCTATTTTGTTGTATTGGTTGGCCTCACTGTAATGGATTGAGATGGTGCTTTAGTTTATCACTATGGAGGAAATAGAAATTCACTCAGTTTTCGCCAGATTTGATGGCATTGGAGATATATTGTGCACTACATATACAGTGAGGAAGTAAGTAAGTAAGTAAGTAAGTAAGTTTATTCATGTAGGCACAATAAATTTATACACTTTGTGGGTAGCATCCCATACTAGAAAAATCCGTATCATGGGACACAGCGTAAGGTTTCATCGTGCCTATTTAGGTAATATTCTAATCTAACATGCATTAGATAAAGTTAAATATCAGAATAAAACATAAAAAAATAAAATAATGATACAATTTTGTCGCACTTTGATCTCTAAGTAATTGTCAAAAGAAGATTCTCAACAGATTCATATTCTGCAGTTATTAGCCAACTTTTCAACTGGTTTTCATGTATTTTGCCTCGTTCATTTATTTCTAGTATAATTAGTTTACTTATCTTGTTGTAAAGGTATGGTTGTAGATACCAAAATAATCCCCTAGCATGGTGTTATTTTGTGAAGTTACGCCAGGGTCAGGAGTCATACAGGGGGATATACATGTCACTAAGCCAAAGGTTTTTTCTTCAGTAATTAACAATCAGCAGGTTTAAGTTGTGGCCTTACTACTATGTCTAATATGTCTTGCTACTATGCTCACAATAAATGGACCACGCGCCAAGTGGATCGGCCGGGCGTGTCCGCATGTTGCCGTAATTTCAGGACAAAATGAACACGGAAATTAATGAATCAAAATTAAACGAACAAAAAAATAAAACATTTAACAATTCAACATTTATATTGTTCACGCACAAACGATACGCAGTGCGTGACGTCAGAGAAAACCAGAGAGTTTCGATCTCGCGAGTGGATCGACGCAATCTTTGAAGTTTGCTCCTTGAAGTTTTGAACATAAAATCTCGGCCCGCATCGCAGCGCATTTATCCGCTCCGAAATAGTTACCAGTCGGCACCTTTAACCTAAAATTCCATCACTAGTGAATAGTGTGCGTGCACGTACTACTTGAAACGTCTAACTACGATACCGCGCGTTACATACACACGAGGTTGCGCGTGACCTTTTGCTGACCTGGAGGATCCAGGCCCTGGTGCTGAACCTGCAGTCGCAGACCGAGGAAGGCTGGCACACCCCAAGACGCCGTCCAGGTACCTTGACCACTTGCTCCACCTTCCCATCTAACCTCAAACCCATATTTTGTCATCTGCTCATCTCAATCTTCCCCAATCTCATCAGCCCTGCATTCCTGCGACCCTTAGCGGTCACATTTTCTGGTCCTTCGAGCCATTGAACCCACCTATTATTCTAAATACAGTCCACTCTCAACAGCTCAAATTTCCATTATTTTTGTTCCGTCTTTTATAACCTTTCAATCAGAGGCCTGTGAGCCCCTCCGCCCTTTTCCGCTCAAAAACCCAGCTCGATACGTATTTACCTAGGTACCTTACAATTCAGTTGCGACCCCTAATTCAGTTATCTAACGTATAGCGAGAATTTACAACAGTGAAAGATTGCATTAGTGTTGTATACCTTTGTCCTTGGCTATCAGAACAAACTTATTAATCTCGTATCCCCAAGCAAATACCTAAATATACATTGTAACGTCGAGGCAGATCATTCCAAATTCATTTGTCGGCCCAAGCTGTAATCTATTTCTAGGTACCTACTAAGTTGTTTACTTGTTGAATTATTCAGTCGGCTCATACAGGGATATAACTACATATAATAGCGTAGCTCAGTGATACGTGTAACGTCAAAGCAAATCAAAACAAGTTATATTGTCGGCGCATGAGTTCTGTACCTACCTATAAGTACAAGCTTTCATTAGGCATTCAGAGATAATCACTTCAAATTAGGACATAGCGGTGTTTCGGCACATACCTAGTACAATATTCTTTTCTAAGTATTGTTTGTTGTCGGCACATTGATATAATAATATACATTCAGGGTAGTGAAGATATATCGGTTTTTCGATTCAGTTCCGCCGGTTGGATGGAATTGCTATCAGCTCAGAAATATTGTTTAATCCCCTTGAAATCTGCTTATTGAAAGTAGGGGGTGTTCTCGCATACATTATTGCTCACACATCATATAAAAAAGGATGTTTCTCATTATACAGGGTGTGAGTTAGCGATACAATACCTTCATATTGTATTTATAATTTGGAATCTGTTTTGTTGCTACATTTTGTTGTTTACTTAACTTGCGCTCATACACTTATCAGCTCAAAGTGACAAAGTTGTCGTTTACATATATATTTCGCCCGCTCAGATATTTAAAAATGCCGTCAAATTCGCAGGCAGCGAAGTTTCGGGAGGCCGTAAAAGGGATAACTCAGCTCAAAGAGATAGGCTTGGCAGTACTGGCTGGCGACAAGATTAAGTACGCGTTGGCCGATTTCACAGCCCGTTACATTAAATTGGAAGGGCTGAAGTCGAAGTTAGACGAGGTCTATTACGAGATCATCGACTATGATGACGATAATGAAGTGGAGGTTACGTACACGGAAAAATACGAGTCTGCGGTCGAGGACTACAATGAGGTACTTGTGACGTTCACCAAGTTAAGTGAAAAGTCAGCCCAGTCCATAACTCCGACCCAATCAGACCTCACATACGCCCGCCGCAGTCCTGGCCAAGATACCGTTACCCAAGTTCAGCTCAAAGGTTGAAGACTGGCCTGCTTTTGTAGCCATATTTAGGAGCTTAACCGACGAAATGTTGACAGTCTCGGACGCCGTCAAGCTGCATTATTTGCTCTCGTGCCTTTCGGGGGAGGCTTACAACATGGTATCACATCTTCAGCCCACCAATGATAACTACGCAACGGCGATGGACATTTTAACTAGGTGATTTGAGAACCGTCGTGTCCTGATCGACCGTTTTGTAGATATCATTTTGGGCTTGCCGCAAATTGATGCGCGCTCTAATATCCGCGCACTATTTCTTACTTCGCTCATCTCGGCTCACTCCGCCCTGAACAATTTGGAACTGCCCATGAAGGATTCGGACTACGTGTTCGTGTCCATAGTGGTACGTAAGCTTCAGGGCGAGTTACGTACTTTGTTTGAACGGAAGTACGGTTCCCGTTCCACTCTGCCCACACTCAAGAACCTCATTGAGTTCTTAGAGGAACACGCGCGTTGTGTTGAGAATGAGTGGTCTGGCCCGACCAGCCACCAGGCCGGGGCCTCATCGCGCCCGAGTCCATCAGGAAGACTTGCGCAACTGACTCAGCTCGCTCAATCAGCTCAACCCACTTACACACACAAATATAGTAGGCCCGGCCCAAGTTACACCTCCCGTCAGCCCAGTCCCACGTACCCCCGCCGTCAACCCAGTCCCACGTACCCCCCCAGCCAGCCAAACCCACATTATAGAGCCCCTCAGCACACACTAGGGCACGTATACTCCGCTCAACCAGCCCATTACCCTTCTACGGGCAATATGCCTTGCCCGTACTGCAAACTTAGGGGGCATAAAATGATTGCCTGCCTACAATACAACGCCCAGACAGTTGAAAACAGATGCGCGTTCATATAAGAAAAAAACCGGTGCAGGCGTTGTTTGGGACCTCATTTTGCGAAAGATTGCAAGTCCACAGGGACATGCAAGGAGTGTGGCAAAGATAGTCACCACACTTCTCTTGATCAGGACATCAACTCACCCAACCATCAATCAGCTCTTCACTCAGCACATTACTCGCCTAAATCTCTCTCCCCCACTCGCCCCCCTACTGATCCCCGCACTCGGCCCCCGATGGATGCTCGACAAGAGTTTGCGGCGCACGTGACGCAAACTTCTACTCCACGACCCAGTCCACCTCAATCACGATCGCCCAGTAGGTCTCGAGTAGGTCGTTATGAAGCATGACTACCTACAATCACCGAGCACAATGAGAGCATAGAATCCGCACATCCACCCGCCCATATGACACATACATCCGCCCAACAAACACAATCCGCTCACCCAAATTCACACTTACCCACACATATAACTCTTTAGATCTTCTCTCTTCTTATCTAAATAACAGGATACAGAGAGTTGACATTAATGGAAAATGATCTCCAGGGTCTGTTGTTACTATGGGTGTACCGCAGGGTTGCATACTCGGGCCATTCCTGTTTTTGGTTTATATTAATGACCTGCCACATCTTGTCAGAGATAATCATGAGATTGTACTGTTTGCAGATGATACTTCACTTTTGTTTAAAATGAAACGACGCAGTTTGAACTTTGACGATGTGAATAATGCAATCTCAAAGGTAGTCAATTGGTTTAGTGCTAATAATCTTTTACTGAACAATAACAAAACTAAATGTATTCGGTTTATACTCCCCAATGTTAAACAAGTCTCGGCTAATGTTAATGTTAAAGGTGAAAATTTAGAAATTGTAGATAGCACGGTATTCCTAGGAATCACCTTAGATAATAAGCTTCAGTGGGGCCCACACATAGATAAGCTATCAAAAAAACTCAGTTCCGCAGTTTATGCAGTCAAAAAAATCCGTCTTTTTACGGACGTGGAAACAGCTAGACTAGTTTACTTCAGCTACAAACATAGCATTATGTCTTACGGCATACTGCTGTGGGGGAACGCTGCAGACATTAACATAATATTTGTGCCGCAAAAGAGGGTTGTTCGTGCAATCTATAATGTGGGTCCCGGAGAGTCACTGCGTTGTTAATTTAAGGAAATTAACATTATGACAGTGCCGTGTCAGTATATTTATGAAAACCTAATGTACGTCCACAAAAATATTGATAAATTTCCTAAGAATAGCGACAGGCACAATGTCAACACTAGAAATAGGAGTAAACTAGCTATACCTACTACTAGGCTCCATAAGGTTAATGCATCTTTTAAAGGGCAATGTATTCGCTTTTACAACAAAATACCGACTGAGTTACAAGAATTGTCTGTAAATAAATTTAAAAATGTTGTTAAAAATAACTTATGTAAAAAAGGTTACTACAAAATATCAGATTATGTAGAAGACAAGAAAGCTTGGGAAGGTGTTTGCTCCAATTCTGTAAAAAATAACGTATAAAGCTGGAGGTTTCTAGTCGCCTCTTTGCCTCCAGCATCTAAAACATTGAGGTGACGGAATTCAAATTGAGTTCTATATTTCCCTGTACCTTATACATGTGTTAGTTTCAGATTTGACATCCTCTAAATGTTACCTATGTGTTTCTTATGGAAATAAACTCTTTTTGAATTTGAATTTTGAATTTTTACAAGGCCTTTACATACTTATACAGCACACTTCCGGTCGACAAAATCGGACGCATTAGACACTCATTCAAATACTACTGAACATGTAGGACACATTATCAACACGCCAATTTTACTGCCAACCATCTCGCTAAAGATAGCGGATGTACATGGCCAGTTTCAATCAGCGAGGGCGTTATTGGACTGCCGTTCAATGTTAACTTTAATTTCTCAGCGCATTGCCCGAAGTTTAAAATTACCACTAAAACCCTCGTCACTAAAAATAACAGGAGTTGGCGATCAGCACACACAACACTCAAAGGCATCAATTACCATTGTATGTAGGCCCACAAACCGTGACGCGCCTACAATTACAGCCACAGCCCACATTATGAAAAATGTTACTGGATACCTAACGCTCGAGAAGGTACCAGATCTCACACACACAATAGGCCAACCACCAATTCCCCTCGCAGATCGAGGATATCGCACACCAGCTCCGGTTGATCTCATACTCGGCTCAGACGTTTTAGGTCAGGTTTTGGACGGGACTAAGGTATCGTTGGGCCCCGGGAAGCCTATTGCCTTCGGCACGATTTTTGACTACACATTAATAGGTCCGATTGAAAATCTTTACATATCACCGGTCAAATCAGTAAGCTCAATCCACACTATCGGCACTCATACAGATCCCAATCCATCCGCTCATGATATACACAAAGACCTAGAAAGGTTTTGGGAGTCAGAGGAACCCCAAGTACAAAAACATACTAGCCCGTTGCAAGACCAGTGCGAGGAAATCTTTCGCACCACAACAAAACGTGAGCCTACAGGCCAATATATGATCACTGTTTAATATTTATACTTCGGAACGCACCTCGGTTTTTTGTTGCGCGGATCGACCGCGAGTGATCGGGA
This sequence comes from Argyresthia goedartella, assembly GCA_949825045.1. Taxonomy (NCBI): domain Eukaryota; kingdom Metazoa; phylum Arthropoda; class Insecta; order Lepidoptera; family Argyresthiidae; genus Argyresthia; species Argyresthia goedartella. Next base: position 6,630,496 of record OX463831.1, on the reverse strand, counting down.
CATCACTAGCTAGCTGTCACTTGCATAGAAAAAAAATGACCAGCTAGCTGTCAGTTTGCACGTGGAAAATTTGTCGGCGCCAAGCATCGGGAGGCTTGGCTGAATGTTATTTGTAATAATCACGGAACAATCGTTAAGAAATAAGTAGATTTCACGTCATCGTAGTGAGTGCTTCGTGCTGTGAGAGGTTGAAGTGGTTCGGTCACCAATTCGTCGCGTTCGGATAGCGACCCTTGTAGTCGGCACCATCACGACGGCACCGGCGGCGGACTACGACAGGAGTAAGGTTCGAGTCCCATCATCCCCCACCCTCGTGTTCCTCATCCCGTACTCCCGCCTCGAATTGAGCTTTCGAATGCCGGTCCACGGCGTCAAGGTCAGTACTGCTTTGTGACATTCCACTGAAAAACAACCCTACCAGAGATTCCGCTCTTTCGGTTGAGGCGTGGATTTAACATTTTGGTAGCAGAGGCGCGGTTTCCTAGTAGGAAATCGATTCACGGACGGTTGTAGGGTTGTTTTTTTGTAGTGGGATAGGGTACCTCAGATTGGTCGGCAATCTTTGTTGTGAGTGAGTCTTTTGTGGTCGGTATACCACAATTTAGGTTCATTTTCGGTTGGTGAACGTATAGTTGACGATTTGGTTAACGATTATTATAAATTTGTAGTCGGAAACTACTGTTGCGCATAAAGTATTTAACGGTCATTCCGCGAAGTAACTATATTGTATTACTTGTGGTAGAACGTCGGGTTCTATAGTACTACAGTGTTATTTCGGTGTACAGAGCAGGGTCAGGCTATTTAGGGGTATTAAGCTGATTTTGCTGACCTCAGTAGAAGTGCAGGTCATATCGGAAAGGCCACTTCTAGAAGGTTCACGGCTACCTACATTATACATATTAAATATAGCTTTTTTTATATTACATTTTTGGGTGTTATTTTTTATTGTGCTTTATGGTGGCATTCTCTAATTGATTTATAGTGTATAGTTATAAGGTGTATATCCACAGGGCGACCAAATTAAATATTTTTAGGATTTAATTGTTCTAGTAGTTGCCTCAGTTTTGACAACTTAGTTTTAATTTCTGTGCCCAGCGCTGACGGGCAAGTGCTGGTCTCTGGCTATACTTAGTTCGGTAGTGAAGTATAGGACCAGAATCTATTAAATCGGTCAACATGGCACCTTCACCCTTGACGGTACTGCGGAATGGTGTCCGGGAGGAAATGAGATGGCTCGCCCATACTACTCAGTATGTGGAGCGACCGAACATGGATGATGTCCTGCTCAAGCGTGTGGAGGACGCAATGACACGCGCCGGGAAGGTGTGTCGGCTGGCTGCGGAAGCTGAAGCTCTCGGGCTTACTGATGAAGCTTCGGTGGCTACGGTGAAACAGCTCTGCGCGGATGCTGACCAAGCGATGGAATGCTTGGGTGACGTCGAGCGTCGCGCGGAGAAAATTAAGCGGTCGCGATGGAATGACCGTGGGGAGGGTAACGGAGACCCACCCCCGAAGGGTGTTGTTGGACGGCTGCCACACCTGGAGATTCCGGCCTTCAGTGGGGCAATTGATGAATGGCCGGCCTTCATTAATTTGTTTGATAGTTTGGTCCACGGTAGGGACGACCTGGACAACGCCTACAAGTTGGCCCAACTATTGATGGCTCTGCGGAGTGAACCGAAGGAGTTGGTCGGTCACCTAACGGTCACGGCGGGCAATTACGAGATAGCAAGGTCCATATTGTTGGACCGCTACCAACACAAACGGCGGTTGGTTGATGCGCAGCTGGGGAAGCTGTTTAGCATCCCTAGAGTAACCCGGGATGTTGACATCCGAATACAGGTGCTCAACCCTGTGCTGGTGGCCACTAAGGCCCTTCAGAACCTTGGTCTTCCGGTAGACCAATGGTCATACATTATTTTATATATGGTTTTGTCACAATTGCCCGCAGCTGTTCAAAGTCGGTTTGAACAGCTGCATGGGGGCAGTAGCACGGAACTGCCCACACTCGTCCAATTGACAGATTTTTTGGAGGGTGAATGTAGGCGATGTGACACACTGGACACGGAGGCCAGTGTGCAGCGCCAACCCGCGTGGATGCGGAAAGGGGCCGCGCCCCCCGCCCCCACGGGGGGGAGGGAGGTCGAAACAATTTGGCGTTTTAAATGCCGCGCCTTTGGGTGACGGCTGTGTGCACTGCGACAGTGCCGGTCATGACGTGACCAGTTGCGCCAAATTTAAGGCGCTTGGGGTAGCTGCCCGCAGGAAGATAGTCTTCCGTCATCGATTGTGTTTCGGTTATTTGGGGCCGCACACGCTGAGCGAGTGCTCGCGCGCGTTCCCCTGTGAGTGCTATGGTGGCAAGCACCACATAGTGTTGTGCCTGAATCGGTCAGGCCCTTCGGACGGTCACCAGGGCCGGACTCAGGTTGGTCGGCCACAGGGCCCAACCAGGGCCGGACCCAGTCCCCCTCCGGGTAACGGGAGTCACCAACGGGGTGACTGGGGTACCCGCGGACGGGACCCCCCCGAGGGGAAGGGGGGAGCGCGGGGGGTAACATGCGGGATAGCCGGGGTTCGGTCGCTGCTGTCCACGGTCAGCGAGGACTTCGGGCCGCTGGCTCACCGCGTGTTACGGGCGGGTGTCAGATGGCACCTATGAGTAGCGCGAAGGCTGGGAGCCCACCACCTTCTGCGCCACCCTGCCCGTCGCTCTGGGAGGCGAACAGTCGGATGTCGCCCCCATTTCTAGAGCGCCCCAGGTTGGATCCGCTCTCCCCCATTCATCCACGGTGCGCACCGGGCATACCGTACACCGTCCGGTATGATCGGATACCGGGACAGCGAGGGGCCTATTATACGGGTTGGGACCGCTTGATGCACAGACGGTCTGATATGCCGGTTGCATATCAGGAGCCGAGTTACTCCAAGGCCGACGGAGGTCTCAGCGGGTTCGGATCCCGCGGAGGTTCCCGCTAGGGACACGCCGCCCACTTACAGGGTGCCGCCACTCCACAGACGGTCATGCTCCCCACTGCCTCTGTGATAGCGTGGAGTTCGGACGGCAACTCATGTGTGGCACGAGCACTATTGGACTCGGGGGCCCAGGGGTGCTTAGTCTCGTGCAACCTTGTAAGACGGTTGGGCATTTCGGTAAGGTAGTATCCACATTCCATTCGGGGAATTAGGAACACGGAAGTCGGTTCCGTTAAGGGAGTATGTCAGATTACTCTCTCGTCACGGGTGGATTCATCGGTGAATCTGACGGTCACGGCATTAGTCATGCCTAATGTGATGGGCTCACACCCTCACGTATGGTTGTCGCCCTCGGTGCGACAGTTGGTCGCTGGGTTGTCACTGGCTGACCCGGAGTTTGATATTCCGGGCCCAGTAGACATTTTATTGGGTGTTGATGCCTTGGGATACCTGTTAGTGCCAGGTGTCCACGTGTTGCAAGTGACTGGTCTGGTTTCGGTCAACACCAGACTGGGCCATGCGGTAATGGGTCCGGTCATGCCGGCTGCCCCACGCCTAGCGACTAGTAGTCCCCTATTCGGTTCTGTACTCTCGGAGGTGATACAGAAGTTTTGGGAGGTGGAGGAACCACCTACGGTCCGCCGGTTGGACCCGGTTGAAGAAGAGTGTGAACAGTTTTATCAGAACATACTGGTCGCCTTCGGTCAGGTCGATTTTTCACACGTCTTCCATTCTGGAGTGATCGCCCACCGCTGGGCAGTTCACACCATGCAGCCGAGATGCGGCTTCTGTCGATGGAACGACGCATGAAGCGTGACGGGATTTTCCGGCAAAAGTACGTCGACTTCATGCGGGAATACGAGTCGCTCGGCCACATGTCGGTTTCGGGTATCAACTGGAAGCGTAAAGACCATTGCTTCCTGCCTCATCACGCGGTCTTGAGGACCCCGGAGGGCAAAATACGGGTAGTGTTCGATGGATCGACATCAACATCTAGCGGCATGAACCTGAACCAGTGTTTGCATGCAGGGCCGAAGTTGAACCATGACATCGCGGATGTTATCACACGGTTCCGTCGACACAATGTTGTGTTTGTAGCTGACATCCGGATGATGTTTAGGCAGACGGTCATTCACCCTGACGATAGACGGTATCAGCTGATACTGTGGCGAGAGAGCCCAGATCAGCCCATCAAGGTGTACGAACTGAACACCAACACGGTCTAGTCCTTATTTGGCGATTCGCACTCTGCGGGAGTTAGCGGATCGAGAACGGTAAAATTTCCCTAGAGGAGCAGCGATCTTGGAGCAGGATCTCTACGTGGACGATATCTGTACCGGTGCAGATTCCGTAGAGGAGGCGCTCGCTCGTCGGGACGAGCTAGTTGAGCTCTTACGGGGTGGAGATTACGAGCTCCAGAAATGGATGTCGAACTCTCCAGAGTTACTGTCTGGTCTTCCGGAAGACTACCAGCAGGATCCCCACATTTTCGAAAATCTGGAAAATCCGAATATGTTGTCGGTATAAGGCGTCCAGTACCAGCCGGTGTCAGACATGTTTTCGTATCGGGTCGAGTTGGACTCCCCGAAGGTCTGGACGAAACGGAATGTCCTTTCAACGGTGGCTAGGACATTTGATCCAAACGGGTGGATCACCCCGGTAACATTTCAGCTCAAGTATTTTAGGCAGCAATTGTGGTCTGCTGAGCTGAAATGGGACGACCCGATCGGCGGGTCATTGAGCTCAGAGTGGGAATCGTTCTTTTCGACCCTCCCTGGCATCAATCGGATTTCACTGCCACGGAGGTTGGTCCCCACCAAACGATACACCGCCACCCTGCATGGGTTTTGCGATGCCTCGGAGAAGGGCTACGGAGCTGCGGTGTATCTGCGTACGGTCGACTCCTCGGGGGAGGTTGATGTGCGGTTGGTCATGGCCAAGAGCAAGATTGCGCCGTTGCGCACTCGCCTGACCATTCCCAAATTAGAGCTTTCAGGAGCGGCTCTCCTGGCTCGTCTGCTCAACCACACAATGACGGTTCTTCGTGGGTCAATAGCGTTAGAAGATACGGTCTACGCTTGGACGGACAGCCAGATCGTGTTATGCTGGCTGAAGGCTTCAGTTCACAAGCTGGAGATTTTTGTGGCGAATCGGGTTTCGCAGATTTTGAATTCGGAGGTTCCCTTGATCTGGAGACTTGTTCCAGGGGAAATGAACCCCAGCAGACTGTGCGTCTCGTGGGTGTCACGCTCCGGAGTAAGTTGGACACCCCTTGTGGTGGGGTCCAAAATGGTTGACTCGAGCCGAATTGGATTGGCCAATCAGTCCACGCGTTACCTCGGCGAACGGCGCCTTGACAGTTGGTGTCTGTACGATGCAACCAGAGCCGGAAGAGGAGTTCAGCCTGCTGGAACGGTACAGCTCGCTCGACAAGCTGGTCAATGTGACCGCCTGGATCTTCCGCATTGCGCGGAATTGTAGCAATTCTGAGGCGCAACGGGTGCGGACACAGGTCCTGACACCACGGGAACGGAACCATGCGTTGTTCGCATTGGTACGGAACGTGCAGACGGTGCACTTTAAGTCCGAACTGGACATTCTGAGACGCGGACGCGTCCAACTGAAGGGAGTTGTGGCTCGGCTCAACCCGATAATTGACCCTCAAGGGTTGCTGAGGGTAGGAGGTTGGCTGCGGAATACCAACCTGCCTTATGCGGCTCGCCACCCGTTGTTTATCCCTAGGAAAGGGAAGTTGGTCGAACTGTTGATACAGGATCGACACATTCGGAACGGGCATGTCGGATGCCACACCTTGATGTCGTTTCTCCAGCGCGAGTTCTGGATTCTATCGGGAAGACGCTTAGTGCGTAGCGTCATATTTTGGTGCCTGCCTTGTTATCGGGCCAAGGCGGCTACGATGCAGCCCCAGATGGGCGATTTGCCCTCGGATAGGGTTAACGAAATCCGGCCCTTTGCGGGTGTCGGAACGGATTTCGCGGGACCATTCATGGTCAAGTCTTCACAGCTCCGGAACGCCAGATTAGTGAAGGCATACCTGTGCGTCTTCGTGTGCTTGGCCACGAAGTCAGTCCACTTGGAGGTGGTCACTGACCTCACTACGGAGGCATTTATCGCATGTCTGGATCGGTTCGTCTCACGAAGGGGCCTCCCGACATTAATCCGTTCGGACAACGGCACAAATTTTGTCAGAGCCAGGCGATATCTGCAGGAGGTCACTCAATTCCTGAACGGTAACCAGGACGCCATCGGTACGGCTTGCTCCCGACGAGGGATTGAATGGGTTTTCAGTCCGCCGGGATGTCCTCCGGGCGGCCGGCGCCGGCGGCCGACGTACCCGTCCGGCACGCACACTCGCAACTCCCCCAGCACTACGGGGTTGCAGATCCTGCCTACCAGGACGCTGTACACATATGTTACCAGAGCCAGGTCCCTCCTTACCCTCAGGACATTGTACCCCACCATTCCTAAAATAAAGAGTGTAGGATACATTAAAGGATAAAATGGATAAACTCCATACAGCCGCATATACAAATATCGTATAAGTTTATTTTGGATGCGTTCGACCAAGGCATAGGCAGGGTCACTACCGACTCGGCCATTAGGGTGATGAATTACATTTCATCACTGCAGTCATGCGCCAATTGAGATTTTCAAACTGCTGAAAAAAAAATACATTGAAGTTCGTTGATCGTACTATCAAACGATTCAGGGAAGATTCGAGATAAGAAGAGGAGCGGTCATCCTCGTACAGTTCGGACTCCAGCAGTGACCAAAGCAGTAAAGGCGCGAATACAAAGAAATCCCGTTCGGAAGCAAAAACTGTTGGCTCTCCAGATGAGGTTAAGTAGAACTTAATTTAAAAGAGTATTTTATGAAGACCTTAGACTGCGAGCTTACCGGAAAATCTGAACATTTGCTTCATTCACGACTGAAGAAAATTAGGCTCGTTATATATATATTAATATGATAATAATGTAGCCCATTAACATTTCCACCGAGGGGCACGGACCTTTACCCGGATACGAGTAAGATTGAACCAAACTCCACCAGGTTGGCTCAGTGCGGGTTGATGGAGGGTGTCGGTCTAGTGGCCAACCCGACTGTCAGATGTAAGTATTCAAGCTGCCGTATCAGGGCCTCTGACCAGTTTTACGACTACCATCACCAATTAGCGATAGTAGCCGGGATCTACAGCTTAACGTGTCATCCAAAACAGGAGGCGCCCGAAACAAATGCCACATAGAAACGAATACCCACCCAGTACCAGCCAGATGTGCGAATATCGATCGGTTCCGATGTGCGAATACCGCTAGGCCACGGACGCTTCGCTAAAGCGAAACGCGGTAAAAAATATCGTGAAATCCTTTTTTCAGACGAAAACATTTTTGATGGAAAGCAAACATAATTATAGAGTATAGCGCATAACAGTGAAGAAGCGATTAGACATATCCCACATGTTCAGCGTAGTCACCATCCTTCGTCTTTCATGTTTTGGATTGGAGTTGGCTATTCGGTCCCAACTGAGGTGTATTTTTGTTAAAAAGTAGTAAAAACAAGTTCACTCGTATACCAAAACACAGTCCTAACAAACTTCGTGGAGCCGCTTTCACAGACAATATACAAAAACAGACACTGGGTATTCCAGCAGGACTCTGCACCAGCTCAAAAGGCAAAAAACACTCAAAATTGGCTCTCCTTCCGTGAAATCTACTTTATCAGACACGAAGATTGGCCCTCCTCGAGTGCAGACTTGAATCCATTGGATTATAAAATATGGCAGTACTTAGAGGAGAAGGTCTGCGCTATACCTTATTGCAATTTGGAGTCTCTCAAATCATCCCTGATTAAAGCAGTGACCAATATTGGCATGGCTGTCGTGCGTACTTCTATCCATAACTGGCTGCGCAGATTAAAGTCTTGTATCGAAAATATGGAAGGTCATTTTTAATAGTTTAAATATTATATAAATCTGTATTTTGTAACCTTTTGTTTGATATATTAATATTTGTATACAGATATTTTTGTGTCATATATTTCATTTATTGTATGTGACAAAACTTGTGGCCCGACCGACGTTCAGTATCTGCTATACTATCTTTGTTTCATTATAATAGCAAACTATCTTCAACTTTATTGACACTAAGAATTAATGACGGAACTCATTATGAACAAGAATATCGGCAAAAAGCTGACGCATCTCTATAACGAAGATAGCGTTAAATGTGAATATTCCACCCTTGAGTACGGGATGCATATCGAAGGTAAAATTTGAGTCAGTCATATATATGATTACAGCTCGACTTAATGATAAGTAACAAGTCTGTGCAGACATACCCTAGCTTTTTAAAACAAAATGTTTTCCTTTACCAATAGTTTCTAATTTATATAATTTTTTTATCATTTATATACGGGCACATACATTGCTTCTGGCCCCACACTAGTATACCCTGTATCGTAGAAACTGCGAAAGAGATACACATAAACATCAAAGACCTGTTTTTTTTTTATTTCATCCCCAGCCGAGGATCGAACCCGTATCCTTTGGCATAGCAGGTAGGGGCCGTTTTTACTTTTCACCAGCGCCAAAAAACCTTTGGTGCCTTGGTATTTTCCAAGATTACCCTGCCTGATAAAACATAGGGTCTTTTCCTATACTGGTCGGTAGATGCGCAGCGGCGCCCACTTTTATCCTTTCGAGCTCCAATATCACGTCGACATGACATTTCCTCGTTATTGTGTATCATTATTCTGTGCCCATAATGTCCCACTGCTGGGCGAAGGCCGCTCTCCTCCTCTTCCATTTCATCCGATCCTGAGCGGCCTCCCTCCTGTTCTTGTCCCAAGATCCCAACTCGTCACCCTATCTCTTCCTGGGTCGGCCACGATTTCTCTTAGCGTTGTCTGGGAGCCAGTCTTTGGCTCTCCTGGCCCAATGATTAGGTTGCGTTCGAGCAACGTGGCCTGCCCAGTCCCACTTTAGTTGGCCAGAGTACATTTATTATTTTTGTCTGGGAACGCATCTCAGTATTCCCGATCTGGTCTAGAAGTCGAACACCGAGAATGCTGCGCTCCATCTTTCTCTGTCAAACTTTTACGCGTCATTCAAAAACTAGGCCTGGGCTCCGTTGGTAAGGTAGGTATATACCTAGTCGATCCTTAAGTTCTGTCACAAGGTTTTTGATAGATAAAACTCAGCAATAAACATTTTCTTATTTGTGTTATACATGATTAAAAAGCTTATTTTATATTAATCAAATTGCAATACAATAAATTTTGTACGATTATCGCAATATGACAAAAAACCTTACAACTTGAGACAATCGCGAACCCAAAACACGCCGCAACTGACAAAAATACCACTTACCACAAATTTAATAAAAAAACAGTGTTCCAGATAACCAACAAGCTTTTTTTTATTTATTCTGAAACCTCGATTTTAGACCATGCTTAACAACTAGCATTTGATTTTCTGTTAGCTTTCAGTTCCAACTGCTCCCAAAGAGAACTTTACGTACTTTTTACGTTTTCAGAAAAATGTATAAAAATTATCTTGTGGGCAACAAGTACACTACGTAAAATGTGAACATGAAAATTAGTTTTACCCTGACTTAGTTTATCTTATGCTTCAAAATGAAGGTAACGGGTTCAGAGAGGGTTCTGACTAAAATCTCACGTAAGTTTGAAAGGTTTTAAGAGTCATGGAAAAAAGATAAAGTGAATCACGTCCGTATTTTTGATTGGTTAAAAAAGTGCAAAATCTCTGAAGAAACTAGCATTTGTGTAATATGGCTTTAAGCATTTAAATCCAATAATCGTTCTAATTTATCAGTATTTAATGAGCTATCAAACCATATATAGTATTAAATAAAAATAAACTTGGTATTATTTACTATGCGGCAAAATATTTGTGACAGAACTTATGGACCCACTAGGTATATAGGTTTTGAATTTAATTACCATGATGACATGAGGTTGAAAATCGCGATGCCACATAGCGGGATTCGGTAAAGGACCGGTGAGTAAGATATTTAAGGGATTGAAGCCAAAACTGCCTTTTGTAAATCTTAATTTACGAAAATAATGAGTTTTGATACTGTTGGTTTCTTTACTAGCTTGTAAATCATGAGTATCTATAATCTGCATATGTAAAATTTATCACTAAATCTGTTTAATTTCTCACTGAAGCTGAATTTATACGGGATGAAATTTAATTAGCTAACTATATTTTGGGGAATGATAGTACCCCTCAATTTCAACAACTTTCCCCAAGAAAAATATGATCGCAAAGGAACATTTTTTGGGTCTCCCATAGTAACTTGTAATCAGCTGATCGGGTCAATGTACTGAGGGACGAAATAGTTTTTTCATTTGCGCCCATATTTTTCCAGAAGATAGTTGTTGATATTGATGGGCTATCATTCCACAAAATCTGGCCAGCTAATTAAATGTCACCCTGTATACTTGTTTTATATTTAATCGTAATAAAAATATTAAGTTATGTTACTCATCAACTACTTTTTAAATTACTATTCCTCCCAAAGTAATCTGAAGGTGAAATTATAAGTTCCGCTGTCAGGAAGCACAGCCTTAATACAGCTATATGCGAGAAAGTGGGCTAGCCCTTCACCGCAGCTATGAAGACATTAATGTTTCCTCACGATTTTTTCCAACATTGTTACTTCGTACATATATACCTACATTCTTAATTACTTACTTATGTTAAATGATGAGTCATGCAACTTTTAGAAATGTATGTTCGAATTTAATTCAAATTATATATGTCTGTACATTTTTTAAATATTGACTCACTTAATATTCTCTCCATACTCAAGTTACACAATCAGGAGTCCTGATACCTTTTATGACCCACGCATGAGCGGCTGATGTTAGGCAGCGTATGCGTTATTTATAGCTTTTGCAACTTATCGTCTGGAAAATCTTCCTTCCGCATATCTTGTGATGAAGTTTTATCCATTTTCATTCCACTTTTGTTGGCATTCGGAATTCGAAGACGTAGCAGAGCTCAACTTAACAGTCTTCAACTTATAATGGGACCACTCCATAGCATACTTTATCATTCACATACAGGCTTATATATTGCGTCTAACTCCACACTATGTACCCTATAATACAGGGAAGTTACCACAACCTTAACAGCGATTTAGATTGGGTTCAAACAAGACCATTACCATGGCAATAATTTATATTCCAATACGCAATAATCGGCTCTATTCACCTAATACCAAGACCAGTTTAAGGACGGTCATGGAAATTTTGCTGCTGGAGGAGAGAGACTTCATCTCCTGTTGTGCTTCGCGCATCTTGTCATAGAACACCTGTGGGGTTTGAGTTTTGTGATTGTGAAGGTTTGGAGAGGTTGCTAATCTAAATCGACATAGAACGTTGTGGTAACGGCTTTATCTAGTATCCCATACATATAAACGTCCAAGACCGCAATAGCAGGGGTCATCAAATATATTTTGTATGACTCAGACTCAGTAGTGAGTTACTACGTTTCCAGTCAGATACATAAAAAGAAGTTTAAAGATTTTGAAATAGAACTTGAGAATAATTTGAAGATTCTGTGCCATCATCAATGAATCGCATCGCGGGCTTCAGGACCTGATCCACCTACACAAAATAATAAACGGCACCATTACAACTTCTATTCTCTCAGACATTAACTTCCGCTTACCCAGCAGATCAGTTAGAAAGCCACGTCCCTTCTTTATCCCGCCGTGCAAATCCAACATCAGCGCTAACAACCCTACTCTTCGTATGTGTCGCTACTTTAACGAGATTTCTGCCAGCGAAGACGACGTCCCTGATATCTACCATGATTCTTTGCTTTGTTTTAAGTTTAAAATGCGTAATGTCCTAAAATAATATTTTCTGTAAATTGTTAAAATTCTGCAGATTTTTCTAAATGATTTTGAAATTGTTTATTTGTTTATACTGTTTCAAAATCAAAATCAAAATCAAAATCAAAAATCATTTATTTCCATAGGATGTTGTTACATCACTTAGATCCGTCATTACATTTTTTTGGGTGAGTTCACTAACCCAATGGCGGAATCTGTGGAGAAGAGCTCACCGAAGAAACTCCACAGTCGTCGCATCTTTTGCGTTTCCTTTTTTGAATAAAATATTGTCAAATTACAAAATGAATGCTAATTATATATCGAAACAGCCTGTTACTCAAACAATCTATTCCCATGGACATCTGTCCTCTAAGTAATCAGATATCCTGTAGTAACCTTTTTTATACAATTTCTGTTTTATTATTATTTTAAACTTGTCTAAAGGTAAGTTTTTAATATCAGTAGGGACCTTATTGTAATAGCGTATACAATTGCCTTTAAAAGAATTACTAATTTTATGTAGTCGGCTTACATAAGCAACCAACTTGTCTTTATTTCTAGTATTAAAATTGTGTATATCACTGTACTTCTGAAAATTAGTTATATTTCTTTTTACATACACAAGATTGTCATAGATATATTGAGACACAAATGTCAGAATATTGATTTCTTTAAACTTTTCCCTCAGTGACACTCTAGGCCCTAATCTATAAATTGCACGAACAGCCCGTTTCTGCAGAATAAATATACTGTTAGTATTCGCAGCGTGACCCCACAATAAAATACCATAGGTCATTAGACTATGAAAGTAACTAAAGTAGACTAGTCTAGCGGTGTCTACGTCGGTAAGAGCTCTAATTTTTTTAACTGCGAACGCTGCCGAACTCAGTCTGTTCGACAATTTATTTATATGAGGATCCCATTGTAGTTTGGCGTCTAAAGTAATGCCCAAAAAGACAGTCGACTGCACAAGGTCCAATCTCTGTCCTTTTATAAATATGTCTGTAGTTACCGGGTTCACATTGGGTAACACGAATTTAATACATTTAGTTTTCTTTTCATTAAGTAATAAATTGTTAACAGTAAACCAGTTCACTATACTAGAGATAGCATTGTTTACCTCGTCATAATTTGATTGCTGTCTTTTAACTTTAAATATCAAAGAAGTATCATCGGCAAACAATACTAACCCATGTTTTGCTTTAACAAGGTAAGGTAAATCATTAACATATACTATAAACAAGAAAGGACCGAGAATTGAACCTTGCGGTACGCCCATACTTATTGAAGACCCAGGTGATCTTTTCCCATTAACATCGACCATCTGAACCCTATCTGTTAGATATGACTCCAGAAGGCCAAGTGCCTGATCTTTTACACCATAATGGCGTAACTTCCTGACAAGAGTGTCGTGATGGACGCAATCAAAAGCCTTGGATAGATCGCAGAAGACACCTATTGCATCCATTGCGTCTTCCCAGGCATCAAAAATATTGTCAATTAGTTCAACACCAGCATCGGCTGTTGAACGACCCTTTGTGAAACCAAACTGAGCAATATGAATTAAATTATTGAGATAAAAATGACTTTGCAATTGATTAAGTATGAGTTTTTCAAATATTTTGCTAAGCGTTGGTGGTATCGATATGGGTCTAAAATTGGTGGGGTCTGATGTACTACCAGCTTTGAATAAAGGTATAACTTTACTTAGTTTCATCAAGTCAGGAAACATACCATTATCTATACATTGATTAAATATACAACAAAGGTGAGGTGCAATACAATCTACAATGGAACTAATAATTTTTACTGATAAACCATGGGCGTCAGCTGTCTTTTTCATTTCCAGGGATTTAAACGCTTTTACAATGTCTTCATTATTTACGTGCCTAAATTTAAAATCTGTTTTACATTCCTCAAAGTTTTGTTTAAGTATAGATTCAGCAGCAGCGGGAGATGAATTTAAAGACTTGGTTGTTGAAACTGGAATGTCCGTAAAGAAATTTTCGAAAGCTTTTGCTACTTCTAGGTCTGTACTTAGCAATTGATTATCTATCTTAAGCTTGAAGTTATTATGTTTAGCTTTGGCCTTTCCAGTCTCTCTGTTTATAATTTGCCAAGTCGTTTTCATTACATTGCAACTAGATTCAATTTTGTTTTTAATGAAATTAGATTTAGCTACGGCACAAACGCGTTTAAACATTTTTGAATAACTACGAACATAATCTAGAAAGGCCGTATTTTTGTTATATGATTTCTCTTCATAGAGTTCATATAATCTTCGTCTGCTCCTATGAATTCCAACTGTCGCCCAATCACTAAACAAAGCTTTGTTATTAACTTTTATAGTTTTTGATTTAAATACCGTATCATATTCATTTTTGACAAGGTTAAATACTGAGTTGTACAACAAATTTGGATCGTCACTGTATGGTATTTCCCATAGTTTATCTAAAATATTATTCCTGTAGTGTTCAAGCCGAGTGTCACTAACGGGCACACATGTAATATCCTCTTTTTGGTCCTTTTTTATTTTAATATTGAATATACCTATCTGACCAGAGTGATCAGAGGTTAATTTATTGATGACCGATTTGAAAATGGGCATAATGTTAGTAAATATATTGTCAATGCAGGTAGCAGATGTTGCAGTAATTCTAGTAGGCTCCAAAAACAGATAGTTCATGTTGTGACATAAAAATAAAGATTTTAATCTAGTACAAATATTATTATCCTCTAACAGATTAACATTAAAATCACCACAAATTATAAAAGATTTGTTTTTATCGCTGATTTTAATCAACACTTCATCCATTTTCTTTTCGAATAAATCAAAGGATGAATCTGATGGTCTGTATACGCTCATTACAATAAGTTGTTCAAGTTCAATACAGGCTATTTCCATGGTACGCTCAACAGACAGGCTCACTATGTCAACTCGTTCCTTATATTTAAAACTATTATTTACAAGTATTAAGGAGCCACCGCGATCAGCTGTTTTTCTGTTGAACGAACTAGCAACGTGGTGGTTATTAAAGTTGAACATTAACTGATAACTCTTTAAAAAGTGCTCTGTTATACATAAAATATCAATATTATTACAGTTCATGAATAACTCAATTTCCAGTTCTTTACTTAACATGCCCTGTATATTTTGATGAACCACGTTTAAAATATTCTTACTTTTACATTTTTCATTACTAGTAACTTGATTTAATGGGCAAGATGAAGGTATATTTATACAAATATTAATATTACTGCCAGAGTTACTCTCTGTTGTCCTATGGGTTAATTTAAAGAGCTTGGAACCGATTCCAAGGAGTACATGTCATTATTATTACACTGCTCAATAGAAGCAGGCGTTTCATTAGTCAAAAACTTGACTGAGTTCAAAATAAAATAAGATAGTGACTGTGCTATCTGTTTTGTATAAAACCTAGATAGGTAATACCTATCCTTAGTCAAATAAAAATATTTTCCAATACAAATATTGGTGTCTATGAAATGAAATTTTTCAGTATGACGACATGTCAATGTGTGTATAAATGTATTATAATCATGTCTTATGTGATTTTCATGTTGTGACAAAGATTGGCTGAAGGGAAACGCAAACAAGATTATTCTATCTACATTTTGTAAAGAATTTAATTTGGAAAAGTATTTAGTTATTAGTTTTTTAGATACATTTTCCCTTCTACCAATTAAAATAATTAGGGTGGTTGGTTCTAAAAACTGCGATGACAACACTTTGTTTAATATTTGTGAATATGTGGCGCCAGGCATACAGTTATTTAATATTGCCTGGCCCACGCGCTGACTAAGTTGTAAACCCATATTTTTTCCAAGTTCATCGCTGTACATTATATACCTATCCTTTGTCCGAGAGAAGGAGGCGTTATTGATAACACTATTAGTACTCAAGTCGACTAACGGCGGCGCCTGGGTCAGTATCAGCTGTTCGGCCGGCTGCTCGGCGGGACACACGGTCGGCACGGAACAGTCCGCTGGAGCTTGTTTACAATCACAGATGTGATTGTCGGTCAAAGATATGAAAGTGTCATAATTATACTTACACGTCTCCAACAAACTATTCATAGCCGACACATGTTCCTTAATTTCGTATTGTGCTGACTCATATTTACGTGTTATACTTTGTAATGATGAGTTTAAAATATGCATATCTGACTGGAGTCGCCGTGTGTCACATTCGTACTTTTCTGTAGTTTTTTCCAAACATAATCTACAATCATCGATTTCCTTAATTAATTCGACACGTTCCTTGCTACAATTTACATTTTTACAAAATATTTTGTTTCTATTAGCTAGTTTTTGTGTTTTTTTTGTATAATTATTCAATTTAACATATTTCTTTAATTTATTTTTACTACAGCTCATAGTGGTTACTGATTGCGATCTATTAGGACTATCACACGTGAGATCACAAGCTGTTAGGTCAATAGTTGGTATGCCAGTTTGGCTCATGACCTCATTATAGAAGGCCCTGGTTGTAGCACTGTCTCGCTGTTCCTCCCGCTCGCTGAAAACTTGAAGCTCGTGGTGTGCCTCTGCAAGCTTTTGTTCAAGTGATTTTATGTGTTGCAATGCTACGTGGTGGACATCATGACACTTGTAAAATGAGTCGACTTGGTGTTGTAGTTCATCTCTCTGGGCACTGAGATCCTGGCATTGGATGTCCAACTCACTGAGCTCTTCTTTTAGCGCCGAATTTTTCTTAATTTGCTTTTCTATCTCCTCTTCACACTCATCTCGCTCTCGTAGAAGTATTTCACAAAGCTCTTGGCTCTTCTTGAGCTCCAGCAAGGTCGCTTTCAGCTTCAACTCCACATCGCGTGTGCTCATCTTGCTTCGGGTCAGCATTGCACCCTTTTTCGCCTGAAAAAAAACCGCGAATAGGTGTCAGTGTATGACCGGGTGGAATACTAGCGAACACTAGGGAGTTTATTGCACAATGAAGGTATTAAGTGTGTGTTTTTGTTGAATGTGGCAGAATGTTGCGTCTTCAACTTTGCTTCCGCTTTTGCCAAGTAAAGAGAGACAAAACGGTACCTGAGTGAGTGTACGGCAAGTGTTTCACTTATATGAAGGTTTGTTTAGTTTGTTACGGGTGTGAAAGGTGAGATTATTGATATAAATACAGAAATAAAACGATACTTCCCCCGTTTACGTCGTTGCTATTTGAACTGATTTTGACAGTTCAATCGGCCGGTACAATCGGTCTTGTTTTTTCCAAAGCTTGTATGTTTGCACAGCTGTTTTTTATCTACACATTATTTAATCACTAATTACTACTTAAATTAAGTTTACTCGTGCAGAAAAGCAATTTTGACTAATTTAATTGAAATAAAAACTACAGAGCTGTTTACATAGTCAGCTATTCGGTCTGGGGTTGCCAGCCGAAATCGTTTTATGTGTAATTTAATTTGTTGAAATTGTTTATTTCTTCTTTATTGTTCTTTGATTTATTGTATGTATAATTTTAATGAAGCACTCTTTATAACATGCTGTGTACACATATTTTTGGCGCTGAAGACAGCCTTTCACCCATTGTCATGTTATATTTTAGTATATTATCTTTAATGCTGTTTTCTGTACCAAAGATAATAAAGTAACTATGGTCAATTGCAAAATTGCATCATAGTTATCAGAATCTTATCAGAAACTTAATCTTATGTGTTTATGCTATATTATTTTTGCATTTTTTTATATAATCAGACATCTCGGGACATCTATGCAATACCTAATATTGTTTTGTTTTAGTGGGTGAAACGGTCGATAAATCGCTTTCAAGAAGAAGGTGTAGCAACGAGTCCTTGAAGCGGTCGTCCCCCGCATCTAACGGCATCACAGCGGAGACTCATCATTGAACAATATAAATCTAATGGATTTATTCTGACTAATTAGTTCGAGACTTAGCGCGCTCACCGTGAGACTACTAGACTCTCTTGTTGATATGACAAAATAAATAATGGTTATTAGTCTCGATTTGGAAAGGCAACCACAATATTCTACAGAAGTATGTTGATCCTGAAATCTGTCAATTTAAGGTTGATATTTAATTGTGTCAATATGTCAATGTGTGTGTGTGTGTGATTTGCCTGCACGCCATTTTAGTCTTAAAGCTAGATCTTCAATATTGCACTTTTTGAAAGTAATATAATTGAAACCATGCCAGCATGCGAAACATTTTATTTCAACCACAGCCCCCAGAACACATTTCAAGCACCCCCAACTCAGGTGTGCCTGTGCAAAGAAATCTGAATAATATTTCTTCACAAACATACCCACTTGGTTCCTTCGATATCTCTCAGAAACTAGCTGAATAGAAATACCTCTCGAAGACGAAGTCTTGTTTACTTTTCCATTCCTCAAGCAGGCACAGTTGCCAGGTCATGATGTAGCATGATTGTTAGTGCTTATGACGCCTGAAATAAGAACTAAACTAGAGTGATAAAACTTGAAAGAGATGGAAATTGTGAGTAACAACATGTACGAGTCTATGAAAGAGTACCGTAGTTATATCTTTTTAAGGGGTCTCTCTTCCAATTTTGTTATCTCTATCCATATCCGCGGCGATGGGTTTATACCTTGTCACGCAAAATGAGGTAAGGCGGAAAAGGCACATTTGCGTCCACTTAACATAACAAAGAGTCACGCCCTTTCCCATACGTGGTGGCAGAGGTACAACTGTGCCCAGTTTTAGCCAGTAATTCAATACTCAATTTGGCGCGACACAGGGGGCTAGGTTATCGCCGTAGCTATGGATTATTGAAGGTTTCTTCTTAATGTTTTCCATCACTGTTAGAACGTCCGTATAATAAGGTTAATTACTTACTCCATTGATATATGGTAAGCTCCGGGATTCGAACCTGCTCCTCGTGAAACCGTGAAACCCACTAGACCACGGAGCTTTTATAGAAGAAACCCACTAAATCTGCGTACATATTTATCCAGTTATAGAATTCCTTATGTTAAATTAGCCGATGTCCGCAACTTCATCTGCGTGTTCATAGAAATTATCATTTACCGAGATAATGTTACCCTCCTTATGGTGCAGTCGGGAAAAAAGTATTTATAAGTATATATTTATTTTAAGTATAAATTATCTTTGTCTCAAATTTCATTTAAATCGTTTTAGCGTCATTGAGGCACAGACACACAAACTTCCAAACATCGCTAATTTCACATTTATAATATTAGTTGTATTGTTAACAGATTGTCTTTACAACGCGTTGAACATGCCGATTTTTCATTGGATCTCGCATTCATTACCAAGCCATAAGGTTGAAAATAACGTGGGAAGCAAACGCCCTAGGCCTGCTTAAGGGTAAACATGCCTATTGTGTGTACCCTATCCTTTAGGGTTTGTCTGACAGAATGCGCCGACTGATTCACGCCAGCCATCCAGCCAGCCAGCCAGCCAGCCAGCCAGCCATCCAACCAGCCAACCAATCAATCAATAAATAAATCTATCAAACAAACAATCAATCAATCAATCAACCAACCAATAAATAAATAAATCATTCATTCAATCAATCAATCAAAAAATCAATCAATCAATCAATCAAACAAACAATCAATCAAGCATCAAACAATGAATATATGAATCAATCAAACAATCAATCAATCAATCAATCAATCAATCAATCAATCAATCAATCAATCAATCAATCAATCAATAAAGAAATAAAGAAATAAAGAAATAAATCAATAAATTAATAAATCAATAAATCAATAAATCAATAAATTAATAAATCAATAAATCAATAAATCAACAAATCAATAAATCAATAAATCAATAAATCAATAAATCAATAAATCAATAAATCAATAAATCAATAAATCAATAAATCAATCAATCAATCAATCAATCTTAACTAATGTCAGTTAGAACTACGTTGATTTCTCCAAAAACCTGTTTTATATAATATGATAATACTATTTTGGACAGGTTTTCTTCGTGTTGATGTGTTACTCGTTATATAAGCACTAACTAGGGGACCGTGCAGGGATGTAGGGTCCAAGTATTTTCAGGGGACACGAACAACAACATATTCCCCCCACACCGCTAGTTTGCGGCGTCTCAATGCTGTCAGCCGTAATAAGAACAAAGGCTTACTCATGGCGTAAATACAGTTGCTGCCAGAAGCTCATACATTTTCATTTAGTAGCACACCTACAAATGTAATAATACCTACATACCATTTCTCATATAAGCGAAGGATGAAAGGGATTTCTCTCAATTTACACGCCCATACCTTCTTACAAAGATTAAGGATAAAGTGAATATGTGTTGACACATGAATATCTTTATTAAACAGAATGTAAGTAATGCCAATATCTCTAGAATAAAAACCCCGGCTCACAAAACGATTTCTAAAAAGTGTAAACTTTGCATCTCATGCTTCCTTGTTTAAGCTATGAACCGTCGCAGAAAAGTCTGATGAAAACCCGTTTGAGCGCTAGAGTGCCACAGACACATACACACACACACACACACACACATACAGATAGACAGTGTGACAACATCTGTGGCGCAGTGGTTTTGGTTCCGCTTACCATGCGAAAGGTCCCGGGTTCGATCCCCGGCCTCAGCCGAGGCAAAAAAATAACCACAGGTCTTTGATGTTTATATGTGTGTGACGCCGCTGTTTATGGTTCCCACGACATAGGGTATCCTAGTGTGGGGTCAGAAGCAATGTTTGTGCTTATATGTAAATGTTAAATGTTCTTCTTTTTCGTTGAGTGTTAAAAACAAAACAAACACATGCCCACCGTCACGTCTTTTGGCATACGTGGTAGCAGAAGCACATTTCTGCTCACATTAAGCCAGTTAACGCACAAGTAGTGATAAGTTGGACTCACATCAAACAAAACAGCGCCCGCAGCGGCCTACCTACTGGCATCGAATTTTGAATTCGTTGTATCCGCTTGCTTACGCCAATGTCTTCGCGCGCTGACCCTTAAGTTGCGTAGCTCGGCACGTTATGGCTGCTTTTAACGCCAATTGTCCACAAAAACATTATTTACGACCTTGTACACTGCTCGCAGATATTTGAGTTTGTAATGGTACACGAGAGTCAGTACATTTGATACTTCATTCTGCGTGATAGAGGGCTGGCCCATCGCCGCGCTGTTTTGAATACGAGAATCGGTTCATATAACGTTTGGGGTTTTTGCGTAGCTCAGGGCAAGTTAGCAAAAAACAATGAGCCGACGCGTGGGATGGTTCGAGGAAGGTTACAGGTCAGGTTTTTTTTGTCGCATTCCTGCGAGATGTGTAGGGGTCAGAGCCGATTTGGCTGCGCGCTGAATAAAATATGAATAACTAAATAATGGAAGGTTATTATGGAACGATACGGAGAAAGCTATTATGTTGATTGCAAATATACAATTGCGGTTGGTTGGTATGAGATGGAGAGTCTGACACGACTAGTATGAATAGCATTCTAGTGGTCTTTGCTGCGCGCGCTAGCGGTCGGGAAGGCTTAATTAATCACAACAAGCTTATATGGTCAGCGATCAACAGATTTTGTGTATCGGCCATACCGAATGACTTGAGTGATAACCTACGGTTGATCATAGTGAATATGCGTACACACAATTTGTAGAACGGCGGATCTGCATGGCATGGTTTAAAATTAGACCCTGTGTAGTTAGTGATAAGAAGCTTCGCTTGAGCAGAGCGTGTTCGCAAAGGACGCCATATTTTTTCTTTCAGACGTGTGGGGTGTATAAATACGATGGCGGGGGAAGGGAGAGCATTCAGTTTCAGCGTCTAGCTACTGTGACAGTCGCCTTTCACGAGTTCCAAACAGTTTTGGTCTGCCGTGTTACGCGTCAGAACTATACGAATTGTGATTGCGAAGTTTCAGTGGTTTTTCGTGAGTATCTGAAGCGCCGAGATATACCTCGGTTCCTATCCTTTATATCAACCTTCCCCAAATTCCAAAACTATCCTTGGGTCGTTAGATAAGAACTTGTTAGTCACTGATCTGAGTCTGAGTCTGGGCTTGGAGCGACCCTAAATTCTTTTTTTCCTTCACCATAGGGTTCCTGGATTGGCTCTTAGGATATTTGCGGGCTAATCCTCTCCTCATTCCTTTCGAGTAGCGAGTTTTGAAATTCCTACACACACAGTCATTAAACATACAAGCACATTCAAATCAAACTCAACCATTTTCGAGTGGTGTCGATAATGGACGTGGTATAACACTAGGTTTTTAGACTAGGCTAGACAGGAGTTTAGTTGCGGCTAAACCTAGGTTGGCAGGGCATAGGGAGACTGTTTGATCGATGAGGTTCCGCGGATGGAAATAACAAATTCAGAACAAAGTTAAACCGGTGTCAACACAGATAACCTATCCTGTTGATATTTTGACATTTGAGTGTTGTCGGGGACGCGCGAAGAAATCAATTTACAGTCTAAAGTTCATTGTTTAGGACCGGGTAGGTGTTTTGCGTTGCCTTGGGTCAGATTGGATTCAAGTTGCATCTTTAAATTAAATGTGAATTTCGCTGGAGGTCTAATGTGTAGGCTGAGTCAAATATATATGATTAGGCTCAGTCGAGGACGTGCTGTGGCTAGTGGAATTCATAGATCGGAATTTACTGAAGTATGCATTTCACTACGGTGTGGGTTAGATCTCCTAAAGCACTAATGACTACGTTTCGATAACATCCAGCTCAAATTGCGCAGAGTTGAAGGTTACAAAACGTTACGGACCTTTTGAGGTAACCGCTAGTTCAGAACCCATTTCGGAAAATCAAATCGCAATTGTGTAAACCGGTCTTTTCGGATCGTTGTTGCCGTGAACTAATTATATAATTGGAACCACCACAAGCCGCTACTAGCGATCACATGAAATATCATTGAGTACTCACGTCGTAAAACTACGACGGATATCTATACGATATCACAAACAAATATTATAAATTGTGGTCGACCACTAAAAGAAGTTCCAAGCGCCCATATATACAAAAACCAAATGGTACCATCACACATAAAATATAACAACGATCGATCTGGCGCAATACACCGCTGACTGATGCGAATTACCGGCTCGCGGACATATATGCTTTCTCTGTCGAACTTGAAACTGTAACTTCCTGAACCAAACTTCGTTCGACTATTGTACGCCTAACGAACTTCTCAACGAACGAGAAATTCAGACTTATCATTCTTAACTTGCAAATCTTACAGCTGAATCGGGACATCTCTTTTGGGCTAGATAGAATAGACGATCATAGCTACTGTTAGCGGTGGCTCGACCTTAGCCGTTTGTGCAGTGACAGATTTCTGGTGCCGAGACCGAAGGATATCCTAGATAGTCTGATACCTAGATATTCTAAAAGAATCAAGGTCTAACGCGTTACTTTTAAAAATAACACAACGTAGAAACGATTTTAAACAGTTCAGTTTTGTAAGTAAGAAATAAGCAAAAAAAAGGGGCATTGTTTTCATAATTCTTCGAACGAGCTACGGCGGTTTAGTGTTCAGGAATAATGGCCGGCCGGCTTAGAAAAAACACTAGGCGTGTTTCACTTTCGCAGACAAATAAAATGGCGTCAGGACAGGTGACGCAATTGTTATCTGAAATAGTGAATAGATTAGACAGTTTGGAAAGGGGTTCTAGCGCAAGCAATACTAGTAGGACTTCGGTCAGACAGACTGACAGACAGGAACAAGAGACGTTTGAACAATCGGTAGGAAATCGTCAATCATGCATTGTGAAAATGACACAGAAGTTGCCGACATTCGATGGGCGGAGTTCGGAAAATCCGATGATTTTCTTAAGAGATTTAAAGGCTTTAGTCTCGGGAGATAGTTCTATGGCTTTGATATGGGCAACGGATAGTTTGGTAGGAATTGCAAAAGTTCGAATGAGCATATACAGAGACTCATGGCGAACCTATTCGGATTTTGAAAAAGATTTCAGAGAGGTATTCTGGGGTGATAATGAACAGGAATTAATTAAGCAAAGATTCCTAACTGCGAAGTTTCATTCTAAGAAAGATTAAAGTATGGAAGAATACTTTGCCTCTCAATTGAATAGCATATATGAGCTTACGATACCGTTTACTGATACGGAGAAAATCAACACGATTTTCAGACAGTTGCCGCGTGATATTCAGGTAGCGTTTTTTGCTAGAAAGGAACCAATGACTATACGAGATGCGGTCGAGTTCCTTCGGCATTTAGAACGGAATGTCGATGGGGGATTAAGTGCGTTGCATGGTTCGGAGACAATGAATACGAACAACGTAAGGCGGAATTGCTACATGCGTGGGCATTATCGTGCTATGCGGGTAAATACGATACGTTATAACGCGGTGAGTCGTAGGAATAATTATAACGCGGGAACGAAGGCGCGAAACGAATTTGGGACGCGCGCTCGCGGTTATTTTCGCGGTAGAGGTAGACAGCCTCAGGCTAGTTTCAAGGCAATAGGGTTCCAAAGGGGCAATGATGGATCAGATGATACAGAGGCAGGGCAAAGTTCAAGTGACAGAAATAATGCGATAAGTTCGAATTCAAAAAACAAGTGGACTCGCGCGGGTCGTTCGCGCTCAGATATTTATTACGGTTTGGGTGGACAGCCGATCAAATTGGAAAAAAGCATAGACTGTATGATTTGTGTTATTTGGATTCGAACGTGGGTGTGAATGAATTTATTCAATTATTAGCGCATAAAGCGCACGGATATGCCGTGTGTTTAGATGAAAAATTGAGATTGAATTGTAAAGGCCGCAATGACGGACGTTTACATACAATATTCAGAGACGACGATTCGACTGAGTGTGGGCGCGATTTATGTAGTACATTGACATTACCTGAGATAGATGTGCGTATTGGGAATATTGTTGTAAGGAGTTTGATTGATTCGGGCAGCGAAATCAGTGTAATTAGTCGGAGAGTGTACGATGAAGTATGCAGACAATTGGGAAAACCGACGGAAATACCGATTCCAAGTTTGAGAATCACAGGTGCGTTCGGGGTCAGTAAAGAAAAGGTTGATAAGTTAGTTACGTTACCGTTAACAATAGGTGAATGCGTTATTGATACTCCAATGCTAGTATTAACAAGATTTAATTCTAGGGTTTGATTTTATACAACAGACGCGAGACAGTTTAATGTGTGAGGGTAAAAAGAGGCTAATTATACGAAGCGCCGGGCGGATGTGTGAAATACCATTAGGTACTGGTCCTAATCAGGATTTTTGCTGTTGTACAATGGAAGTACAGAACCAAGATACCAGTAGAAATATGATAGAGGAATATGTGAATAATTCATCAATACCTGTTGAACACAAAACAAAGTTATTGCCGGTGTTAAATAAACATGCAGAGTTGTTTAGCGATAGGGTAAGTCAGACAAATAAATATATACATGAGATAAAAATTAGAGATGAAACGCCTTTCGTAAAACGAAGCTATCCCATACCGTTCGCATATCGCGATAAAGTAACAAAACGATTGAATGAAATGGAACAGATAGGTATTATTAGCAGGCAATCTACGGATTTCAGCATTCCATTGACTTGTGCACTAAAGAAATCAGGGGAGGTCCGTATATTGCTAGATGCACGACAATTAAACACGGGAATGGTTGGGGAAGTTGAAACTACACCTTTAATGAGTGAGATATTGCAATCCGGGCGCCGGATAAACTACATAGGGGTTATTGATATCAAAGATGCGTATTTTTCTATACCATTATCAGACAAATCTAAACGATACACGGGTTTTGTATATCAAGGCAGAAGTTATGTTTACAACATTTTACCTCAGGGGTTGAAAACCAGTGTGGGTTCATTTTCGAGGGCGATGGACTTAATTTTAGGGCCAGAGGTTAGGTCATATTGTTTAAATTTTGTTGACGATTTGGCGATTTTAACTGAGGGTGACTTCGAACAGCATTTGTCTCAAGTGGACACGGTTCTGAGTAAATTGAAAGACGCGGGCTTCACATGCAAACTAAAAAAATGCGAGTTCGCTCGAAAAAAGGTCAAGTTATTGGGGCATATTTTGTCTACACAAGGTTTGCAAATGGACCCGGACAAAATTGAAACACTTAAATTATATCCGTCACCCAGAACTGTCAGGCAATTTAGGGCGTTTTTGGGGTTCATAAATTACTTTAGGAGGTTTATAAAAAATTTTGGAACGTTAACACAGCCCTTGTACAATTTATTACGGTCTGGAGTCAAGTTCGTCTGGAGTGCGCAGGTGCAAAGTGCTTTTGACGAGATATAAACCAATTCTTAGAAAGTATAATTTGAGTCAGCCATTGGCGGGAAAAACATATTATGTTCAATGTGACGCCAGCGCTATAGGAATTGGGGGCTATATTTATCAATTAGATGATTTGGGCCAGGAACGAATTATAGGGTTCTGTTCGCAGGCATTTAAGGGGGCTCAGACTAGATGGTCGGTCAGTGAACAGGAAATGTATGCAGTTATATACACTTTAAAGCGATTTGAGATATATTTGCGGGGAGAAAAAGTTATTATTAGAACTGATCATAAAAGTTTGACGTTCATTAAGTCGTGGACTTTATTGGGGGCACGCGTAACTAGGTGGGTTATGGTTTTAGAGCAATTCGATTACAACATAGAATTTGTTCGAGGGACTGATAATCAAATTGCCGACACGCTACGCAGGCAAATAGCGGGACCTGGAGGTATGATTGACAGTAAAAATGTTCAGCCGGGGATATTCTGGTTTCAGGCATCGAATACCGCAAGTGTTATTTCGAGTTTACGGGACATTGCGAGATTACAAAGCGAAGATGAGCGGTTAAATCGAATTAGCGGTTGTATCAGACGTAGTGTGGTAGATACGGGAACGAGAGGGTTTGAAAATTACAAGCTAGTAGGTGATACGTTATATTTTCACGTGCCGAAGCGGAACGTACAGTTGCTAGTAATTCCGAAATCACTACAGGAGGAACTAATTTTACACATACATGAAGAAATAGGTCACTACGGCAGATATAAAATATTAGCACTGATGAAGGACAGATATTATTTTCTTCATATGAGTAGGGTGATTAGCGCGATGATAAGAAGTTGTGACATATGTCAAAAGGTCAAACCAAGTACTAACAATACCGTTGGTCCTTGTACACCGGTGTTGGCGGAAAAGTTGGGTGAGAAAGTTTTCTCGGACCTTTATGGGCCATTGCCCGTAGGTAAATTCGGATATCAATATATATATGTGATTCAAGACGTGTACAGTAAGGTTATAAAATTGTATCCAATGCAAAAGGCTACAGGTAGGAGCGTGCTCGCTTGTACAAAGAGATTTCATAGGGAAATACCTATCGAATCTATAATTACGGACTCAGGACCACAGTTCATATCGAAAGTTTGGGAATTTGGACTCAAACAGCTAGGGATTCGGGTCACTCATACGTCGGCGTATTGTCCAAATTCTAATAGCGTAGAAAGAGTGAATCGCGAGCTAGGTCGACTGATTAGAACTTATTGCGGCGGAAGTAATCGTAGTTGGGTCGACGTGTTACCGGACATTCAGAATTGCTATAATAATATCGAACACACAAGCACAGGCTTTGCGCCTAATGAGTTAGCGTTTGGTAGGCGGGAACCGTTAACTATTGACAAGGATTTAGGCGATGAATGGTTGTTAGGTCATAGTGTGCGAGATACGGAACAGGTGCGGAATGTAGCGATAGAAAACTCTAAAAGTTCTAGTGAACGACGTAAGCGACAGGCAGACAAACGGCGTAAGTTAGAAGTCTATCGTATAGGTGATTATGTGAAACTTAAGACTTTTGTGCGTTCAAATAAAGAACATAAAATCATGCGGAAATTTTCATTGTTGTATAAAGGGCCTTATGTTATTTCGGCAGTGATATATCCGAACTGTTATACTTTAGTAGATCCGGGTTCAAATGAGATATTGGGTAACTTCAATACTATAAATATAGCCAAGTATTATGTGAGATATTATTAAGATAGTGTATAAAAGTTATATAATTAAGCTGTAAGCTGTAAATTTGAGTAACTACTTTGTATATTTAAGGATCTTGCATGGTTTGGAAACAAAAACAAAAAAAAACAAAAAAAGAACAATTTGTATATATATAGTAATACGAATTAGGATAAGTTGCGGGTAAGCGAGGTTGTATAGTTAGATAGATAAATAAGATAAGACAGGAGAGAGCTCAATCGAGTTGTGTAAATATTATATACATAATTGACAGATTCATCGGTCTGTGTACATGATTTGAGATGTTCGTGCGTATAGAGTAGATATGGACAAAGCATGGGTAGCATAGTGGTAATGAGATCCTTGCGCCATGTTTAACTGAGATAAACAGTGTCTCAAGGTCTGGGAGGGGGCTGTAATGGTACACGAGAGTCAGTACATTTGATACTTCATTCTGCGTGATAGAGGGCTGGCCCATCGCCGCGCTGTTTTGAATACGAGAATCGGTTCATATAACGTTTGGGGTTTTTGCGTAGCTCAGGGCAAGTTAGCAAAAAACAATGAGCCGACGCGTGGGATGGTTCGAGGAAGGTTACAGGTCAGGTTTTTTTTGTCGCATTCCTGCGAGATGTGTTGGGATCAGAGCCGATTTGGCTGCGCGCTGAATAAAATATGAATAACTAAATAATGGAAGGTTATTATGGAACGATACGGAGAAAGCTATTATGTTGATTGCAAATATACAATTGCGGTTGGTTGGTATGAGATGGAGAGTCTGACACGACTAGTATGAATAGCATTTGTCGTGAGACGACACGAACCTAACAGAACCTAACAGAACCTAACAGAAAACAACCAGAATAAAATTTAGTAGTAGCAGTTTACTAGATATTTACAATGAAGACGATAAAAAAATGATACGAAGATGAGGATGGATGAGATGTGAACAGGTTTTATAAAAGACAAATTAAGTATAAAAAGGAAGCGGAGGATACGAAGAGAAGTAGACCAGTGGGGTGATGACCAGGTTGCAGGCGTATTTGTAGTTGTAGATGTTGTTGAAATCGTCGTTGTAGGAACGGTAGCGGCGTACTGGTAGCTACGGCTCGCTGGATCCCGTTGTAGAAATCGTCGTTGTAAGAACGGTAGCGGCGTAGGCACGGCTCGCAGAATCCCGTTGTAGAAATCTTCGTTGTAGGAACGGTAGCGGCGTAGGCACGGCTCGCAGAATCCCGTTGTAGATGGAATATTTGAAGTTTTGAAGGAGTTTGAAGGCTTCGCAGGATCCCGGGGTTGAGCGACCCCGGGATAAGGCCTTTACTGGTACTTCCAGTTCAGAAGCTGACGTGAGACTCCTAGAATTTCAGAAATGTTCCGCTTTTATACCCTTTTTGGAGAATTCTAAAAATTATTTAAATTAAACGTAATTTTTGTGAATGGCCAAGAGAGAAAGAGTATTTTTGCAAAAGTATGGACGCAAACATAACAGACCGCTAACTAGTTTGAATGGGCATTGCCATGACAACCAGGTAAATAAAGACGTCAACCAGCGTCAAAGTTTCTTTTCAGGCTCGTAATTCGATAAACAATACGAAAAACATGAAGTAAAGTACAAATCAACGAAAGGAAAAAAAGTAGCGCACCAGCGCGCACGAAGCCCGAGATTGCAGAGTTTCGGAGAAAGCCAAAAACAAGGTAACCAAAGGTAAGTCGCTTTGCTATCGATTTAGAAGTGCTGATAGCATGAAAATGCAGAGCGAACATGATTTAATAATGTGTTCTAATGGTTTAAAACGTTACAGGGTCCTATGGAAGTAAAGTGTTGACCAATATCAGACCGTACAACATGAATGCATGACAGAGCAAGGTACCCTGAAGGACAAACAAAAAGGACTGATGGTGGAGCTGGAGCTAAGGGATAGGAAGCCAGAATAGCATGTAAGTAATAATAACACTACACATTCTAGTGGTCTTTGCTGCGCGCGCTAGCGGTCGGGAAGGCTTAATTAATCGCAACAAGCTTATATGGTCAGCGATCAACAGATTTTGTTAATCGGCCATACCGAATGACTTGAGTGATAACCTACGGTTGATCATAGTGAATATGCGTACACACAATTTGTAGAACGGCGGATCTGCATGGCATGGTTGAAATTAGACCCTGTGTAGTTAGTGATAAAAAGCTTCGCTTGGGCAGAGCGTGTTCGCAAAGGACGCCATATTTTTTCTTTCAGACATGTGGGGTGTATAAATATGATGGCGGGGGAAGGGAGAGCATTCAGTCTCAGCGTCTAGCTACTGTGACAGTCGCCTTTCACGAGTTCCAAACAGTTTTGGTCTGCCGTGTTACGCGTCAGAACTATACGAATTGTGATTGCGAAGTTTCAGTGGTTTTTCGTGAGTGTCTGAAGCGCCGAGATATACCTCGGTTCCTATCCTTTATATCAACCTACCCCAAATTCCAAAACTATCCTTGGGTCGTTAGATAAGAACTTGTAAGTCACTGATCTGAGTCTGATTCTGGGCTTGGAGCGACCCTAAATTCTTTTTTTCCTTCACCATAGGGTTCCTGGATTGGCTCTTAGGATATTCGCGGACTAATCCTCTCCTCATTCCTTTCGAGTAGCGAGTTTTGAAATTCCCACACACACAGTCATTAAACATACAAGCACATTCAAATCAAACTCAACCATTTTCGAGTGGTGTCGATAATGGACGTGGTATAACACTAGGTTTTTAGACTAGGCTAGACAGGAGTTAAGTTGCGGCTAAACCTAGGTTGGCAGGGCATAGGGAGACTGTTTGATCGATGAGGTTCCGCGGATGGAAATAACAAATTCAGAACAAAGTTAAACCGGTGTCAACACAGATAACCTATCCTGTTGATATTTTGACATTTGAGTGTTGTCGGGGACGCGCGAAGAGATCAATTTACAGTCTAAAGTTCATTGTTTAGGACCGGGTAGGTGTTTTGCGTTACCTTGGGTCAGGTTGGATTCAAGTTGCATCTTTAAATTAAATGTAAATTTCGCTGGAGGTCTAATGTGTAGGCTGAGTCAAATATATATGATTAGGCTCAGTCGAGGACGTGCTGTGGCTAGTGGAATTCATAGATCGGATTTTACCGAAGTATGCATTTCGCTATGGCGTGGGTTAGATCTCCTAAAGCACTAATGACTACGTTTCGATAACATCCAGCTCAAATTGCGCAGAGTTGAAGGTTACAAAACGTTACGGACCTTTTGAGGTAACCGCTAGTTTAGAACCCATTTCGGAAAATCAAATCGCAATTGTGTAAACCGGTCTTTTCGGATCGTTATTGCCGTGAACTAATTATATAATTGGAACCACCACAAGCCACTACTAGCGAGCACATGAAATATCATTGAGTACTCACGTCGTAAAACTACGACGGATATCTACACGATATCACAAACAAATATTATAAATTGTGGTCGACCACTAAAAGAAGTTCCAAGCGCCCATATATACAAAAACCAAATGGTACCATCACACATAAAATATAACAACGATCGATCTGGCGCAATACACCGCTGACTGATGCGAATTACCGGCTCGCGGACATATATGCTTTCTCTGTCTAACTTGAAACTGTAACTTCCTGAACCAAACTTGAAACGAGAAATTCAGACTTATCATTCTTAACTTGCAAATTTTACAGCTGAATCGGGACATCTCTTTTGGGGTAGATAGAATAGACGATCATAGCTACTGTTAGCGGTGGCTCGACCTTAGCCGTTTGTGCCGTTACAAGTTTTATGAAGCGTTTCTTTATTAGAAAGCACAGAATACGACAAAATTATGACTGTTCGCATAACCAAAATGGTTTCGTATTCCTATCGCTACAAATACGGCACAATTGGATTTTAGCCTAATGAAGTGTGCGGACATAGCGACATTGAGATGTATCACTGTGTGTGTGACTCCTTATTTGTAAGACTATATAAGATTATACTGCGGATAATTAGAGGCTCTGCTATCCAAACTTCAGTACAATAAACATCTATTTACGCCTACAAACCTCTTTCAATTCATAGCGACCTTGCCAGGCCAGCCTACCTCTTGCGAGGTAGTGCTGTGCCAAATGGCAAATAAATGGAAATACCTAAATATGGTGGAAAAATAAAAAGTTTGAAGAAAATTTTAAGAATAAGAACCTGAAGACTACAAGATATCACGACGCGACCACCCTTAAAACCAGATAGCAGCCAGAAGAGGAAGATGGAGAATAAAGAAGATGACAATATAGAAGACAGAAATCAATTAAACAAGAAAGAGTAAAGTTAAAGAAGAGAGAAAACTAAGTATAAGTACAGAAGATTTTTGCTGCCGGGCTTTCGGGATTTTTAAAAAATCCAGAAAAATAAATAAAGCTATTGTCCAGACCCGGAACCGGCTACAGAAGCTCAACAGTTGCCAGACACCGGAAAATAATAAAAAATCAGGATTTTCAAGATTGCTACAGGAAAGAACTGAAGAGTATCAGAAAATAGTCACTGATTTAGAGCTGAAAATATCGCAACTCGAGATTGAACTGCAAAATATGGCTACTGCTTACTCACAATCAGATGCAGAACAAATAATAGAA
The DNA here is from genome assembly GCA_949825045.1 of Argyresthia goedartella. NCBI lineage: Eukaryota > Metazoa > Arthropoda > Insecta > Lepidoptera > Argyresthiidae > Argyresthia > Argyresthia goedartella. The sequence goes on along the minus strand of OX463831.1, from coordinate 6,598,056 downwards.
CTAGATAAAATAATAGCAGACAGCAACACAAATTTACAGAGAGTACACGAGCTTTCGCAACAATCACAACAATGCCTTCACAAGAACTGCCCGGTATCTGAGGTCGAGCCTAACACCGCTCCCTTCAAGATTACCGCCAGAGAGGTCACCATCATCACATCTGACACAGGTAACACACCACCGGTGGAGTTGGAGGCTAAAAATCTAGGTTTACAGTCAGACCTCCAAGATGCTCGAATAGAAATCCAGCATCTACGTGACCTCCTGTCAAACGCACTCCAATGTTATGCCAAAGAACAGAGTGAGTTAGTCGAACTGTCGTGTAGTCGAGTGTTGCAACGCCCACTGCTTTCCCGACCAAGAAACAGCGTCGTCGTCGTCGTCGAGGAGGCACCTTACAGCTCATCAGCGCGAGCGCCGCACCGCTAAGTGACGCGCGTGTCGCGCTGCCTGCTGAGTCGTGTGTCATGCTGCACGCTACCGCGAGGGCCGCGCCGCTCGCCGTTACACGCGTTGCACCGCTCGCTACCGCGACTGCCGCGCCGCCCGCTGGCACGTGCATCGCACCGCACTCCAACACGAGTGTCCCGCCACTCACCTCAAATCGTGCTCCGAGAAGAACAATAGCAAACAAAAGAACTGTAGTTTATTCAGATAAGATAGGTGTAGATTTTGGTATGTTTTTGCATTATGGCCTTAAGCAACAAGTGACAAATAATTGTTGTCCTAATAGTTCCTTTGAGGATATTATAAAAAAGATAGCTGTAGGGAATTTTGATGAAAATACTACCATTGTTATTATGGTAGGAAACCACTCAAACATTAGTCGGAGTGCATTAGATACCGGTATAGAGGTACTGCTCAATTTATATAATAAGACGAAGTGCATGTTTATTCTATGTAACTTTCCTTATTGTTCTAATTTATCGGGGAAACAAAATAAAAGTGTACATAGAATGAACATGCATCATATGAAAAATACTAGGACAAAGGGTAAGCCCCACTTAAATATTTCCCATCAAAACATGCAGGGGCTACCTGGCAAAGAACTTGTATTAGAATTATTTCTTAATCATTCAGACACCGATGTTATTTGTATTACAGAACACTGGTTAAAGGAAAATATGATGTCTTTTAACATAAATAATTACAAAATTGTCAGTTGTTACTATAGAAAGACTGCCGATAGAGGTGGTTCTTTAATCTTAGTAAAAAATAATATTAAGGTGAAACAACGGAAAGATATTCTTGCACTTACTGTAGAAAGACAAAAAGAGGTATCCTGTGTTGAGTTGGATAGCCATATTATTGTTTGTGTCTACAAAATATAAAAAAAGAGATGAAAACGGCCATGGCAATTTTGAAATGTTCGAGAAAATTATGGAGGATGCCCTCGTTATACTTTGTAATAGCAGAAAAAAGTTAATTATTTGTTGCGATTTTAATGTAGATTTGCTTGTAGATACAACATTGAAACAACGATTAATAACTCTGTTCAAATCATTTAATTTATGTCATATATTTCTAGAGCCGACTAGAATTACACTTACCAGCCAAACTTGCTTAGATAACGTATTTTGTGACTGTGAATTCACAAGTAAAAATGTAATTAACTGCTTACCCTCCGATCACAGTGGTCAAACAGTTTCATTCCCAATTGCCAGTAAAAATAGGACTGATCCATCATTTTATAGGCCTATTATATCCCATAGACTAGAGACGTATATGAAAAAGTTAGATATAAATTTGCCAGTACCGGATTTTGATGAACAGAACCCAAACAAAATCTACTCAGACTACTTCTTTAGCATTATTCAGACAGAATTCAATAAAGTTTTTAAATTAAAGAAAGTCAGTGACTACAACGGTAAATCTAAATTTAATGACTGGGCAACGTTTAGAATTCGTAAAAGTAGAGTTATCTTATATGACCTTTATGAACAAAAAACCTATAACTTTGATCGAAAATTTCATGACTACGTAAAAAAATATTCAAAAACTTTCAAGTTGGTTTGTAGAACTGCAAAAACTTTACACATTAATAGAAAAATCAAAATTCAAATAATAGAATGAAAACAGTTTGGCAAATAATAAACCGCGAAACTGGCAAAGTTATACCAAGGGACAATTATTTCTGCCTAAAGATAGGTGATGATGTTGTTAAATCCAGCGCTGATGTTGCTCGAGCTTTTGAAACATTCTTCACCAATGTACCCTTACTCACAACAGACCGTCTAAATTCATCTCCATATGAAGCAGAGACTTTATTAAAAAATAACACTAGCGCCAGTAATGTATATTTAAAATTTCATCATGTATATCCCCAGGACATAGTCAAAACGTTTAAATTACTTAACTTAAAAAATACGGAAGACCTGTAGGGTATATCAGTCAAAGTCATTGGTTCAGTAATTCTAGTTATAGCCCCACACTTAGCTTATATATTCAAAAAATGTGTTGACGATGGGGCTTTCCCAGACCTCATGAAACACAGTAAACTGATACCTCTGTTCAAGTCGGAAGATAAGGGTGATCCTTCAAATTTCAGACCAATATCTGTTCTGCCAACACTAAGTAAAATATTTGAAAAGATTATACTCAATCAAATGCTCCCACACTTCAACCGTACAAAACAACTCCACGCCAAACAATACGGTTTCACTAGGGGTAAATCGACTACGGATGCAGGTATTACCCTTATATCTCATATTTATTCTGCATGGGAGGCCGCACAGGATGCTGTCGGAGTTTTTTGCGACCTGTCGAAGGCGTTTGATTGTGTTGATCATAATACGCTATTAATTAAATTAAATCATTACGGAGTTAGAAATAAAGCGTTGGATCTACTAAGATCATACCTAAGCAATAGAATTCAAAAGGCAGAAGTTAACGGCGTAAAATCTGATGGATCGGGTGTTAAAATGGGCGTTCCACAAGGTTCCATATTAGGTCCTTTCTTATTCCTGGTATATATTAACGATCTGCCTTTCATGGTGGAGAAATTAACTGACATAGTATTGTTTGCTGATGATACTTCAATGGTCTTCAAAATTGAAAGAAAAAAGCAGATTTTGATTATGTTAATCAAAATCTGTATTGTCTTTAACCTTGAATTCGTTCACAAATAATAATTTATTGTTAAACGCTGGTAAAACCAAGTGTATCAAATTCTCAATTCCAAATGTCAGGGAAGTGGAAACCAGTTTAGTCTTAGACAAAGGCACTATAGCTGACAGAAGCAGGCGCAGGACAGGTAAGGACTTCGGTAGGTAAAAACAGCGATTTTTGGAAGCTTGTGCGTAGGGAGCGAGTACATGCGCTTTGGTTGGCGGTCAAAGGGTCACTGCTGGAGACAAAGCTAGCTAGGCAACACATACATATAGACTCGCGCCCGTACACGAGCGTTTATTCACACATTTACATAATGTTACAGACACACGGCAGTAGCGGGTTAACATACCTATATCTTAATTATTTATTTATTATAAGTATGTTTCTGTTTCAGGTGGAAGCCAGTCGTCGTGTACTTTACATCATTCTCCCCCCCATTGTCCTTTCAGGACAATCATTCTCGACTGCAGTGGGGAGCAAGGTCACCGGTCTGGTAAGTATTCCCGTCTTTGTCCTTATGTCTACAATGCGTACTCGACCGTCGGCGCCGGGGTGGATGCTCTCAATTATTCCTTTAGGCCAGGTATTTCGTGGTAGTTTGAGGTCAACTATGACAACAACGTCTCCTTGTTTCAGCTGATGACCTTCTTGAAACCATTTTTGGCGTGGTAACATAGTTGGCAGGACTTCTCGCATCCAGCGTTGCCAGAACATGTCTGCTAGTCTCTCCGTGATTCTCCATGATTTTCTACTATAGAAGTCGTCATTATCAAATTTCCCAGGCACAGGTAAGTTCGAGGAGGACCCGATAAGAAAATGATTGGGTGTTAGACTTTCATGGTATTCGTGGTCCACGGAAACATGGCTCAAGGGGCGGCTGTTAACTATATTCTCCACCTCAGCTAGTAATGTTATCAGCACTTCTTCATGCGGAGCCCGTTCTTTCAGGATTACTCTTAAGGCCGCTTTCACAGTACCAATAAGCCGCTCCCATACTCCAGCCATGTGAGGACTTGCTGGAGATATGAAATACCACTCTAGTCCACGGTTGATTAACTCGTTTTTTACAGTAGCTTCTTCATTGATCGCTTGGAATGATTTTTTCAGTTCGGCCTCTGCGCCTCTGAGGTTTGTGGCATTATCCGAGTACATTCTGTACGGCCAGCCACGCCGCGCTGCCATTCGCCGCAATGCCATTATAAATGAATCTGTTGACAGCGACGGCACAAGTTCCATATGTATGGCGCGAACAGTGAGGCAGGTGAAAAGAACACCGTACCTTTTTTCTCGACGGCGTCCGACTGTAATTTCCATTGAGCCGAACAGATCGACTCCACAATAGGTATAGGGTATCTGATGATGGGCAAGGCGGGCTTCGGACAGGTCTCCCATTCGTGGGTTGGTAGGTCTGGCTTTCCTTATACGGCAGTACAAACACTTCGCAGCAATTGTTCGCACAGTAGATCGCAATTTCAATAGCCAGTACTTTTGACGAATATCGTTAACTACTGTTTCGGTACAGCCATGTGCTGCCATCTCGTAGTAGTGTTTAACTATTAATTTTGGGATATAGTCATGTCCGTCTAAAATTACAGGTCGCTTAACAGTTGGGTTCACGTTCGCAGCAACTTCTATTCTCCCGCCGTCGCTCAGTAACCCATTTTCGTTCCAAACTGGCGTTAGTTTTCTCAGGCGACTGACCGTTGATATAGGTTTATTAATTTTAATCAGATTTACCTCCTCAGGAAAAGACTGTAATTGTGAGTAGCGCAATAACTCATATTCAGCGCGCTGCATAATTTCCGAGGTAAGTTCAGCAGTTCAAGACGTTCTACATTTTTCAATAAACAATAGCACGTTCGCCATGCATCGGCACAGGCGGAGCCAGGAGGAAAATCTTGTTGGTTCCGGAACAGGTACGTAATTATTATTGTAATTTTTCACAATCAAGTTGACTTGTCTTTTATTTGCATGAGACTTTTCTCATCATCATATTTCACGATTTTTTCAGGCTTCATGGATGGCCAATCCTCGCGCGGCATGTGCAGAAAGTGTGGACCTCGCAGCCATTCGCCTTCGTTACTCAGTTTGTAAGTATTAATTTTTGTAGCTTTGTCGGCGATATTTAATTTCGTAGGTATATAATTCCATTCTTGAGGCTGAGACAACTCGCCGATTTCTCCGAGTCTGTTAGCGACGAACACTTTATAATTGCGCGTGTTATTCTTTATTTGACATAACACTATCTGCGAGTCCGTCCAAAAAAATCGATCGTTTATTACCAACCGGCTCTCGCGCGCAATTGTGTCGGCGAGGCGGCAGGCCATCACAGCGGCTTGCATCTCAAGTTTAGGTATAGTTATACATTTGTTTATCGGAGCGGCTCGGGATTTACAAGCGATAAATGATACATTGATTTGTTTGTTTGCGAGTGTCTCTCGATAATAAGCAACGGCCGCGTATGCAGCGGGCGACGCATCGCAAAAAACGTGCAGTTCAAGTCTTGTCTTATTCTGGCAGTCGCTACTGCTCGATGCATTCATTGTTTTGTCTTGCTCACTCGCCTTTGAAGTGGCGAAGTGATATCTAGGCACTCTCAAGTGTTGTAGCATATTGAGCTCTAATATCCAGTATTGGAAGGTCTTATTTTCATTGTCCGAAATCTTGTCGTCCCATTTAATATCACTTTTCCAGGTATTTTGTAGCATTATTTTTGCTTTAACTGTGAACGGAGCGAGAAACCCAAAAACATCAAATATGGACATGAAAATGCGCAGAGTTCTCTTTTCGTAGGTTTTCTTTGGAATTTCAGAATGTCCGTAGGTATGCGCTTGAGCGATAAATCGAACCCGAATGAGTCACTGGCGGGAAACCACAACAGTCCCAGCGTTCTTTCTGGTAACTCGTCGCAAGCGGATTTGATTCTTATTACCTTGTCGCTTAAGGTCTCTTTCGGCATGTTAGTTAAAACTTCTTGTTTATTACTAATCCAATTTCTTATCTCTAAACCGCCTTGATGATGAATATAGGATATTGATTTGATCATTTTACTTGCAGTTTCGATGTCATCCAGACTTTCAATATAGTCGTCCATGTAGTGGGACTTTAGGATTGCGTCGGTGGCTTCAGGCATCTCGTATTTAAATCTGGTCGCATTTTTGTTTTTTATATGTTGTGCGATGAACGGAGAACAATTTGCACCGAATAACAAAGACGTCATGACATATGTTTTGATTTCGCTGTCATTAGTTTCGCGCCACAAAAATCGTAGGGCGTGTTGGTCGTCTTCTTTTATTTGAATACGAAGGAACATGTCTCTAATGTCTCCCATTACGGCGACGGGCTTCTCACAAAATCGCAGTAGGATACCCAGCAATGATTGGAGGAGATCTGCGCCTTGAAATAAAAAATCGTTCAGCGATTTGTTAGCTACTTTAGCTGCGGCGTCGAAAACCAGTCTTAGCTTGCTTTTGTTGGGGTTTTCCACTCCAAAATGCGGGAGATACCATTTTCGCTCCCTAGGTGCCGAAATCTCGTAATAAGTTAGCTCCCGTGCGTAGCCGTTTTCAAATAAATGATGCATTCGGTCTCGGTATCTCGACGCGTAATCGTTGTTTAGTTGCATTTTTCGTTCAACGGAGAGAAATCTTCTTAACGCCGTAGCATAAGAGTCTGGCATTTTTGATCCATTTTTCCAGGGTAGGCCAACTTCCCATCTGTTATCATTACGTTTTGCAGATTGATCCACCATGTTGAGTGCACGAATTTCATCCTTATTTACACGTGGCGTAGAGTTTACTCCAATTGATTCTATGGCAAATGAGCGTCGAACCAATTCGTGTAGTTGCATAACTTCGTCATTGTTTGCATCGTTTGAGAGCTGCAGCGTTGAATGTGCCGTGTGCGCATGTGCGCCCGCGCATGCGTGCCTCTCCGGCTGGGAAAAGCCAGGTAGCGGGGTGGGGGCGCCGGGCGGACCGCTGATAAGACAGATCGGCAGGTCGTGCGCTTCGTACAGCGTCGTAGTTAGCGTATGCTCAGTGGTTAGTGGCCCGCGCGGGGTTGCGGGTACGATTCCGTGCAAACACCACCCCAGAGGTGTTAGGGTAGCACACGGTTCGTTTATTTTGCGATGAATCGTCTTCAGAGTCATGATGAGATGGAAATTATCTTGTCCAATTAATAATTTGGGTTTTATATCAGCACAGGTAACATAGTTTTTCAGGTTTCGTAAATGTTCATAGTCTTCTATGTTCACTTTAGATAACTTTTGTGTAGGTAGGTCTAGTTCACTAATTTTACGCGCACGCACTTCGTACATTTGGTCTCTTGTGTTAGACAGTTTAAATTTCACAATTTCACTTTGACAAACGATGTCAGAGTTCCACGCGCCTCTCATACGTAACGTTTCAGGCTGATCTTGTAAGTTAATACTGTCCGCGAGATCAGCTGACATGAGGGAGACTGTTGCACCGTCGTCTAGTAAAGCGTACGTAGTAATTATACCACTCGGTCCATGTACTTTCACGCGTACTGTTTTTAGCATTACACTAGGACTGTTTCGGGCGGCTATAGTGTTTGTCACAGTTTCACTGTCGTTGGTAGGTTCGTTGCTGCTTGTTGTCGTAAATTGGGTAGCACTGGTTTCTGCATTCAGAGCGTCGCTGCTGGAAAGTGAAGCTACTTTATGGGGCCAGTGTAGTAAGCGATGGTGAGGTAGGCCGCACTCGTCGATATCGCACGGCGCGGCCGGGCAGGTATCTTTCCCGTGCCCCGCTAATAAACACTTATGACACATTCTGTGTATTTTTATAAATCGCCACTTGTCCTTACGCAGCGCGCGTTTGAATTTCGTGCAGTTTGAAATCGAGTGAAAATGTGTGCGACAGAATTTACATTTTGCGTCGCTATTATTGTCGTTGTTCAAAACTGCGTGTGAATAAACTCTTCGTTCTTCGATTTTCGGCTTGAATGGTTTATTTTCAGGTTGTGCGTGAATGTAGCTTATTCCAGCTGAGGCGATTTTCAATGCTTCTTTATGTAGAAATTCGGAAAAATATTGTAGTTTTGCCTTCTCGCCGTTGTTATTGTCGTAAATGTAATCGGCCCATTTGTTAAGAAGTGTAGTTGGGCATTTCGATAAAACGGTGTTGAGCAAATCTGGGCTTCTTAAATAGTCGTTTTGATTTATTAATTGTACGGCGGCGACGTAATTTTTCACTTTAACTGTGAAGTTCACGATCTCGTTATGATAGTTATGTGGCAAGGAGGGCAGTTTCCTAAATTGTGAAGCCAACTTGAAGACAATTATTTCAGGACGTCCAAAACGTAGCTCGAGTGCTTCTAAGATGTAGTGGAGTAGTGTCGCTCATGAGCAGCGACGAAACTGCTTCCCTGGCATCACCGCGGAGGCATCTGTTCAATCTCCGGTTGACCGCTTTCGCGCGCGCGCGAAAACCTCTGTCGGTCGGACCCTAATTCCGGTTATCGCCGCTCGCTAAGTGGCGTCGCGCGGCGCTTTACAAAAACATTATTTATGACTTAGGTACTTAAGAATACTGCTCGAAGTTTTGTTTTTGTTAGAGATCGTAAACAAACCATTGTAATGGACTGGCGTTGTTTATTTTAAAGACTCTTTGTACAGTCATACATTGATGTAAACACAGACTTCGAGCGAAAAATGGACTAAGGTCAATATAAACATTTTTTATTAAAAAAAGTAAATCGACAACCTATGTTTTTTATGTATTTAAAAGATTTCTGTATTACATTTACACATGAAAAAATAATAAACATGCATTTCGTAGATAAAAAATGTTTATTTAAAATCTTACAAACTTTCGCAAGCATTTGCCAGCGTGCCGTGGTTAAATTTCGACCTTGGGCAAACAATGTCGGTTTTTAACTTTTACATGAGGCATTTCAATATTGTTTTTGTTTAAAACGAGTGTTAGATAATCGTTCTTCAACTTATAGATTGTAATTGGAATAAAACATGAAAGTTTCACCAGAAATAGAGGAAACATACCTTACCTACCTACTACCTACCTACCTTACCTATTGACCGCGAGCGTGTTTACGAAACTCGTAAATTATGGCACAAAAACACTTTTCTACCTAAATCCTTTTGTACAAGTAGTCAGAAGGGGTGAATAAACAGTTATATACAAGAATATTAACAGTTATCAGCTAAAACACACAATACTTACCACAAAACACAATTTTTATCACAATTTGTCGAACACAAACACGCGAGGTCATGCGACTGAGTTTTGTTTTTTTTTTCAATCCTTCCACTCGTTGAATGTAGTGATGTCACATCAAAAAATAAAGACCAGTTCACTGAAAAAGAGATAGAATACAGTCCATACGGATAAAGTGACTGGTGTAAAAGAAATAGCATGTTTTTGTCACTGCGTCGTCAAATAAATCCTTTGGATAGTATACTATCCAAGTGCGATCTACGGAAGAAAATTTCTGGATGGTATAGTATCAAAGTCCGATCAAGCGGAACTGTATTTACACAATTTTGTTGAGTCTTCGTAGCTTCTTTTAAATTGCGACCACTCGAGGGGGTCGCCGTGGAATGGGGGTAGGTCCTTGGATGTGGCTAATCTTGACATGAAGTTCGTATTTGCGCTCTGTGTCGCGGTGGCAAGGTTGGCAATCGCGTGCGACAGTTGCAAAAAATAATTTGAAGTGGCTAGGGCGGTGGGCGCTGAGGCAGGTTCATGGATGGGATGGTCAACGACCGGTTCCTGTACACTGTTTTCAAGCCATTGTTCCACTTTCTGTGATGCTGCTTGCATTGATTGGTTATCACTATAGCGACTTTTTCTCGAGGAACGGTCATCGAGCGCGGCGAGATCAGCTGCCAGCTTCTTATCAATCAATTCCCGGTCAATTCTCGCCTTGGCCTCAGCTGCCTCTAGCTCTAATTGTTTTCTGCGTGCCAGCAGTGAAGATCTGGAGCTCTTGGCCGAGGGAACTGAGGCGCGGTGTTCGTCGAGCACTGTTTTCGAGATACCCTCTTTTTCTGTAGCTTCCTCTTTCTGTAGAAAATTGGTATCCAGTGCTTTTAAATCCGTGAGTTTCCCTGCCGGAGGGCATGTTTTCGCTGAGAGCTCCTCACTAACGTTAGCCATGGAATGTTTCAACTTTTCACGAACGTGAGCGCGCTCACTGCGAGATGCAGCCTTAGCGTGCGGTGGCGGTGTGCTGAACATTTTGTTCACTGTTTAATCCGGAATCCCTTTTGATCCTGGCTCGATGGACCAAATATAGCTGACAGAAGCAGGCGCAGGACAGGTAAGGACTTCGGTAGGTAAAAACAGCGATTTTTGGAAGCTTGTGCGTAGGGAGCGAGTACATGCGCTTTGGTTGGCGGTCAAAGGGTCACTGCTGGAGACAAAGCTAGCTAGGCAACACACACACATAGACTCGCGCCCGTACACGAGCGTTTATTCACACATTTACATAATGTTACAGACACACGGCAGTAGCGGGTTAACATACCAGGTAAGTACCTATATCTTAATTATTTATTTATTATAAGTATGTTTCTGTTTCAGGTGGAAGCCAGTCGTCGTGTACTTTACAGGCACGTTAGAATTAGTAAATGATACGAAGTTTCTTGGAATAACCATTGATAGCAAATTGCAGTGGGGACCCCACATAGATAAATTGGCTACATCTAGGCTAGTATATTTTAGTTACTTTCATAGTGTGATGTCCTATGGTATTTTGTTGTGGCGAACGGCGCCTTGACAGTCGGTGTCTGTACGACGCAACCAGAGCCGGAAGAGGAGTTCAGCCTGCTGGAACGGTACAGCTCGCTCGACAAGCTGGTCAATGTGACCGCCTGGATCTTCCGATTTGCGCGGAATTGTCGCAATTCTGAGGCGCAACGGGTGCGGACACAGGTCCTGACACCACGGGAGCGAAACCATGCGTTGTTCGCATTGGTACGGAACGTACAGACGGTGCACTTTAAGTCCGCATTGGACATTCTGAGACGCGGACGCGTCCAACTGAAGGGAGCTGTGGCTCGGCTCAACCCGTTTATTGACCCTCACGGATTGCTTGATGGTAGGAGGTCGGCTGCGGAATGCCAACCTGCCTTATGCGGACGCCACCCGTTGTTACTTCCTAGGAAAGGGAAGTTGGTCGAACTGTTGATACAGGATCGACACATTCGGAATGGGCATATCGGATGCCACGCCTTGATGGCGTTTCTCCAGCGCGAGTTCTGGATTCTATCGGGAAGACGCTTAGTGCATTGCGTCGTATTTCGGTGCCTGCCTTGTTATCGGGCCAAGGCGGCTACGATGCAGCCCCAGATGGGCGATTTGCCCTCGGATAGGGTTAACGAAATCCGGCCATTTGCGGGTGTCGGAACGGATTTCGCGGGACCATTCATGGTCAAGTCTTCACAGCTACGGAACGCCAGATTAGTGAAGGCATACCTGTGCGTCTTCGTGTGCTTGGCCACGATGGCAGTCCACTTGGAGGTGGTCAGTGACCTCACTACAGATGCATTTATCGCATGTCTAGATCGGTTCGTCTCACGAAGGGGCCTCCCGACATTAATCCGTTCGGACAACGGCACAAATTTTGTCGGAGCCAGGCGATATCTGCAGGAGGTCACTCAATTCCTGAACGGTAACCAGGACGCCATCGGTACGGCTTGCTCCCGACGAGGGATTGAATGGGTTTTCAGTCCGCCGGGATGTCCTCATTGGGGAGGAATTTTTGATGCTGCGGTTAAATCGGCTAAGTCGCACCTGACGAGGATCATCGGTGAGACCTCTCTACGCTTTGAAGACCTTGCGACGCTGTTCTGTAAAATTGAAATGACACTGAACTCGCGTCCGTTGTGCCCGCTCAGTTCGGATCCAAATGATTTGGAAGCGTTGACGCCGGGTCACTTCCTGATAGGTCAGCCCCTTAACGCCCTTCCAGAATACCCAGTCGGTGATGTTAAGTTAAGTCGGTTAACTAGGTGGCAGATGTTGCAGCAGATGGCTCAAGATTTTTGGAAACGGTGGTCCCTTGAGTACTTGCACATCTTACAGCACATCTTAAGTGGACTGACCGGACGAGCCCCCCCAAGTCGGTGATTTGGTGCTGATTAAGGATGCGAACCTGCCATCATTGAGATGGAGACGAGGACGGATCGTCAATTTGTACCCGGGTCGGGATGGCACGCCTCCGGTCTACGACGGCAAGGTTAGTAGCACTCACGATTCTCTCCCGTGCTGGCAAAAACCCAGCCCCTCATGATTCCACGCCGTTCGGTTGAGGCGTGGAATTAAACACACAAGGTTCCATATTAGGCCCTTTCTTATTCCTGGTATATATTAATGATCTGCCTTTCATGGTGGAGAAATTAACTGACATAGTGTTGTTTACTGATGATACTTTACTGGTCTTCAAAAGTGAAAGACAAAAAGGAGAATTTGATGATGTTAATGGTGTATTGTCTTTAACCTTGAATTGGTTCACAGTTAATAATTTATTGTTAAACGCCGGTAAAAGCAACTGTATCAAATTCTCACTTCCAAATGTCAGGCAAGTTGAGACCAGTTTAGTGTTAGACAACAGCACGTTAGAATTAGTAAATGATACGAAGTTTCTTGGTATAACCATTGATAGCAAATTGCAGTGGGGACCCCACATAGATAAATTGGCTGGTAAATTAAGTTCCGCGGCTTACGCTGTTAGGAACATCAGACAAAGCACGGATGTGGCTACATCTAGGCTAGTATATTTTAGTTACTTTCATAGTGTGATGTCCTGGTATCTTGTTGTGGGGGAAAGCAGCGGATATTCAAACTATTTTTATTTTACAGAAAAGAGCTATTCGAGCAATTTATAATTTAAAAAGAACAGACTCCTTAAGAGAGCTCTTTAAAGAAATTGACATACTAACAGTAGCTAGTCAATTTATTTTCGAAAATATAATGTATGTACGCAAGAACCTTACAACATTTTCCAAACTTAGCGATAGCTGTAATGTTTACCTAAGAAATAATCACAGACTATGTGCGCCCCGTTTTAGACTCGCGAAGGTTAGCAATTTTTCAAGGGTCAGTGCATTCTCTACTACAATAAGATACCTCTGGAGATTTTGAAATTGCCATTTGAGCAATTTAAAAAGCATGTTAAAGCGACTTTGTCGAAAAAGGGATATTACAATGTTCAAGATTACTTAAATGACAGGACTGTATGGGGTTAATCTGGCTCAACACAGACCTTGCTGTTAATAATTTTGTAATTATTTATTCCAGCTTATTAAATAAAAATAAATCATAATTGTATTAGTTAAGCACAACCTATTTTTAAAAGAGATCTAAAAATCAATCTGTGGGAGTTTTTACGCCCTGCTTCTCCCACAGTGGTCCAATGTAGAGAAGAGGCCAAAAATGACGTTTGCTAAGTATATGTAAATATCTACAGTAATAAAGTACTTTTGAGTTTGAGTTTGAGTTTTGAGGTGCCGGGCGAATTTCAAGCCTAAGTGATGTGGAAAGCCGGGCGCCGGGCGTTACCGTACGGGTCAAGTGAGGAGCAGCCGGGAGATGGTACGGTTCCCAAGGTGAGCTGACTTCGAGTGAGCTGCGGCGATCGGCGACGTCGTGGTGACTCGATATAAGATGTGGATTTTGGACAATGGGTTTCTTTATAGGTGTAATATGTAAGTAATTTTTATTAATTGTCGATTTAAAATCACGCTAGGCAGATTTTTGTATTTTTGACATAGGGTTGACGATACAAAACAATATCAATAGATAAACCATTTTTTTCCGAGGATGATTGCATAAAGTAAAGAATATTTAGAAGAATACATACAATGAAAAGTTAGTAGGTAGTACAGTACAGTGTAGTGTTATGTTACTTACATGTCATTTTTCAGGATTTTCAGCTGGATACTTGCTGAGCTGTACAGCTTGTTATTTGGTATCACCTTTATTTTCATAGGACCCTGTAACGTTTTAAACCATAAGAACACATTAACAAATCATTTTCGCTTTGTATTTTCACACTATCAGTACTTCTAAATCGATAGCGAAGGGGTTTACCTTTGGTGACCTTGTATTTGGCTTTCTCCGAAACTCTGCAATCTCGGGCTTCGTGCGCGCTGGTGCGCTACCTTTTTATATTCATTGTTACTTCATTTACTTCATGGTTTTCTTGTTGTTTTCTGTATTACGAGCCTGAAACCAAAGTCTGACATTTGTTGAAGTCGTTGTTTATCTGGTTGTCATGGCAATGTCCATTCAAACTCGTTAGCGGTCTGATATGTTTGCTTCAATACTTTTACAAAAATACTTTTTCTCTCTTGGCCACTCACAAAAATTGCTTTTAATTTAAATAATTTTTAGAACTCTCCAGAAAGGGTATAAGTGCGGAACATTTCTGAAATTCAGGAGTTTCACGTCAGCTTCTAAGCGAGAAGAACCACCTAAAGGCCTTATCCCGGGGTCGCACTACCCCGGGATCCTGCGAGCTGTTCCTTCAAACACGATCCTGCGAGCCGTTCCTACAAACACGATCCTGCGAGCCGTTCCTTCAAACACGATCCTGCGAGCCGTTCCTACAAACACGATCCTGCGAGCCGTTCCTACAAACGGGATCCTGCGAGCCGTTCCTACAACGGGATCCTGCGAGCCGTCCCTACAACGCGATCCTGCGATCCGTGCCTACGACGCGATCCTGCGAGCCGTTCCTACAACGGGATCCTGCGAGCCGTAACTACAAATACGCCCGCTACCGTTCCTACAACGACGATTTCAACAACATCTACAACAACAAAGACACCTGCATCCTGGTCAACACTCCATCAATCTCCTACTCTCCGTTTCCTCCGCTTCTTTTTTTTAATACCTAAACTGTATTTTATAAAAACCTGTCCTCATTCCATCCATCCTCATCTTCGAATCATTTTTCTATAGTTTTCACTGTAAATAACTAATAAACTGTCTCTACTAATTTTTATCCTGGTTGTTTTCTGTTAGGTTCTGGTTAGGTTCGTACCGTCACACGATAACAGTTAGCAAGAAAAGTATGAATAAATGTTTGATAACTGGGTTTTTTTTTGGGAATGGAGATATTTATTACGGCGGTAAATTAAATTGAATTAGTTTGACACGAGTTATTTTGGATGAGGATTTTGATAGTAGTTTATTTTTGGAGGAGACTATTTTGAGAAATATGGGAAGAATGAGGTTTAATATGTGAAGTAGGAAGATAAAAGTTTTGTTGTTTTATAGCCGTTCTAATATTTTATTAAATAATTGCCTCATAATTCAAATTTACTCCAAATGTACAATCAAGTACATAAATGTTTCATGACTTGGTAACAGTCACAGTTATTCCAAGTAATTCAATATAGTGTTCGCAGACAATCCAAATATGGACATGCAACACTGCAGAAGAATCCAAATTAGGTAGATTACTTGTTTCGATTACAGACGTAAAATAATTGTTATTATAAGTTCATGTTACTACAGCTCGACTTGTATGGAGCGAAAGATTTTAGTTTCAGTTGACTAATATGGGAGATACGTAAAAGGTGATGAATGATTGATAGCAAGCTTAGGGTACCGCAAAGAGATAAAGTTTGGAACCATTATTTAAATTACAGTATGAAATTAATTTTAATAGTATGAGTATGTATGAAAATCAGTTGAGTGTGTGTAATAAATATTTAGTGCGCTAAATAAGTACGTCTTAGAGAGAAGATATCTGGAGTAATTTTTTTTTGTGTGTTCAGATTTTTATGTTTCATTAGTTTTCAGAATAATTTACAGATAAAGTAGTTTAAACTCAGATTTAAAATACATTACTAACGACGGAACCACTTACGTTAGTTTAATACAAAATATTGTTTCGAGATTGCATTTACGTTTATTTTATTTTACAGATTGCAATCGAGTCTATTAATAGAATTATAGTCTGACCAGCGGATATGGTCACTTCTTCTTGTATGACATTGAGAGTTGAAAAGTATGGAAATTGAATGAAATTAAAAGTTAATCGTTGTTATGAAGGTTTATTTCATTTTTGAGTTTTATGATAGTATTACATAGGAAAGTTGATTTTTGTTTGGATTTGGGAATGTTGGTTTTTGTTGTCGTTAGGAACAAAAAGTATGAATTTGAGAGAAGGTGTGGAAAGTGCAGGATTGTTACTCTAGGCCACAGAGCAAGTTAGTTGGGAACACTTCGTTTGTTAAGTTTTCGAGAAAAGTTGGACTGATCACCCAATCTTTACATAATATCTTAAAATACGAAGGATTCGTATGGATTGAGTTGCAGTTATGTTTTTAGTGTGGTACGTGACTATTGGCGAGACCGATATGTCATTGTATTTTCAGCAAAGTCTCAAAGGTACAAGGTACAAGGCACGAATCCTTCCTCTTCGATCATGATGTGGACGAGTTTCCTTTGTGAGAACGTGGGATATCGATGACCTAATAAGCTCGCGAGCAGGCTCAGGCAGGTAGACCTGGAGCCAGGTACTAGTAGTATATGTATTTAAGTATTGTTATAATAATAAAAGTACCATAAGACGTCTATAAATAAATAAATAATGAAAGTACCTATAAAAGTGCACTCACTATAATGTGAAATAACATGGGATCCGGATACCCCTAAAAAGTACCTATATGAAGTGGAAGAGAAAAAAAAGAGACTTTGATTGATAGAGTTTGTATAAGAAAAGAGAGAATATTTTGTTAGTTTGGAATGAAGATGTATACCCAATGATTTATATTTAAGAACATTGTGATGTGAGTTTTGAGAAGGTAGACTTGTTATGGAAAATAAAAATAAAGTAGTTTTCATTAATGGAATAAGAATTGAATAAATAAATAAAGGGAGAAAAGAAAGAGAGATACAGAAGGAATGAGAAATATAAACATGTATTGCAATCAGTAAATAATGTGAATTTGAATTTTTAGTATGAAAATAAAGATAAATTTATGTCGTTAACCCTACACCTAAAACAGTTAGTTATTATTTCGTGTGTCTAGAAAATGGGTACTAGTATATAACCTGATATTTTTATGTAATCGTCTACTTTATAGATAAACATACTTCAGAAATTAAGAAACATTATAGCGTTTCTTTTGCATATATTTTTTTTAATGAATAACAGACAAGTGTATGTTTTGTAATAATTAAAATTGTGATAGATCATCAATTTATTTGACTTGGTTTTTAAAATTGTTTTATATGAAACTATACGAAGTATTTATTTTTAAAAGGATATTTACAAATTGTTAGATTTACACAGTTTTTTTTTTTAATGGTCTTTTTACACAAATGATTCATTTTATAATGGTTAATTTTGTATTAATATTTTATAGATTGATGTTTTGATAATATTCTTGTTATGTGTTCTAAATTGTTAAATTTCATAAAAATAGAACGAAACCGTACATACAAGCATTATGAAATATTTAGATATAGTTTAAGAAAAAAAAATATAATCATGTATTTTTTTTAAATTTCCGTAGGTGGTGAAGTGTGAGGACATAGCGACATAGAGATGTATCACTGTGTGTGTGACTCCTTATTTGTAAGGCTATATAAGATTATACTGCGGATAATTAGAGGCTCTGCTATCCAAACTTCAGTAGAATAAACATCTATTTACTCCTACAAACCTCTTTCAATTCACTAATTTTGCAAATTTATTTTACCTTATCGGCTCTAAGGAAATTTATATCCATATTTTATATCATTTCTGCTAGAAAAAGGGTTAAGTACACGATTTAATTAAAAAACGGCTTACACTTCCCTAATTTTTTGTTAACTACGATGGTTTGAAATTTTTCTCTCCGCGCACATTCGCAGTTACCAGCACATGGACGTTAATATTTTTTGGGCCAAGGCTTTCTAATTTATGGCTCAAATATAATTTTTTCTTCATATTTAGGCTCTATGTTAAAGAGATGCTTGTAGGTTTTATTATATTAGAGCGAAATTTCAGACAGTACCAGAGGTCTCAAGTCACTCAACATTATCCCAACAATTTTGTTCAGTTAGTCTATTATGAGTTTGTAAAACTATATACGATAGCGACTATAGTTAAGCATTTGTATGGCAACGCATACAGCATCTCTAGCGGTATCTGAGCTGAACTAAAAATTGTATCTTTCTATCACTGCCCTCATCATATAAAAGAAAGAGATAGTGGCATTATTACTGCAATATTATCGTCCGTTTCTTTTACTACTTATCTAATAATAGCTGTACATATAGGTATTTCGGTAAACCCAAAAATTTAGAGCTGAACGACATAGGTACAAGTTATAATTACAGTATGAGCGAAATGTGCATGACTTACTTATATTTAATTTTCAATTTAATCCAAAAAACGGCCTCTTACTGGTATTGACATCAACCCAGGCGCAATATATGCTTTTGACAGTAAAAGGCCAGGGGCTCAAGTGGGATTAAAAAAAGACTTGCAATGAAAAATAAAAATAATGCTACTCAGCGATGCAATAAATTGTTTATTGTTTCAAAAATAATCATAATAACCAAAAAAAAAACATTCGATTTTGTTATTAAATGATTTTAAGGTCGCGGGCAATTAAGGTTATGAGTGATTATTACAGTCTCTTTTTTTTTAAATAACAAGTTAGAAATAAAACAAGAATAACACCGGGTAAAAGAGCACTTCCTCTCTCTTTCATGATAGTAGTTATATCATGTATATTATTACTATATGTACAGGTTTATGTATCTATTGGTACTTATTTAGTAGTTTGGTATTGGTATTTTATAGATATTCAATTTATTTATTTATTATTTATTATAGATAAGTTATTTGATATTGTGCACTGCCTAGCCTTTCTTGGTAATTTTTCCTATCATGCCTTGGTTTGCTGGAAGAAATCTCTTTTTAGAGATAAGCTCGCCTTTGTTCATATGTTTTCAACAAATGTAACTTTTTATTTATCTTTGTGCAATAAAGAATTATGAATTATGAATACTTTGTATACAAAGCTTTCATTTTAAAAATAAGATACAGAATATAAGACACAGAATACATTTATTTTCCATGTAATATACGGGTTAAGTAATAGGATACAGATTTTATCTACACACGTATCATAAAACCTCTTTACTGCGTACAAAAACCGCACTTTACGATCAACCTAATGTTATACTAATTGGTAAAAACTCATTTCTTATATGAAAAATTACACATTATGACCACAATGTGTAATTTTTCTACATATTATGACATTAAAATTTCGAATGCCGCTGCCCGCCTGCGTGCCGCCCCTAGTTTGTCTGTGAAGTTGGTACTACAGAACAAGCTAAACAACTGCAGAGCCACAATGCCGGTCAAACATGCGGTTCCTGAACACATCAAAGAGAGCTTATGATATGTGTGTAGATAAACTACTGTTATGTTAATGCCCTCCATTATGTAGCAGTCACATAATAGTAGTTTATGTGACTGCTGCATAATGGAGGGCATTAAAACTCGAGAGTGGGTTTATGAAACGAGCCGAAGGCGAGTTTCATAATAATATCACTCGAGAGTTTTAATGCCTAATTATGTACAGTTACATACACTAATTTATCTACACACATATCATAAGCTCTCTTTGATGTGTTGAGGAACCGCATGTTTGACCGGCATTGTGGTTCTGCAATTGTTTAGCTTGTTCTTTAGTACTAACTTCACGTAGGCGGGCGTCGGCGTTCGAAATTTGAATGTCAGTACCAACTTCACAGACAAACTAGGGACGGCACGCGGGTGGGCGTCGGCGTTCGAAATTTGAATGTCATTATATGCAGAAAAACTACACATAATGACCATTATGTGTAGTTTTACAGATACGAAACGAGTTTTTACCAAGTAGTTTAACATAATGCTGATCGTAACGTGCGGTTTTTGAACGCAGTAAAGAGGGTTTATGATACGTGTGTAGATAAACTACTATTAAGGCACAGGTTACAGGCATTTAAAACAAAATCGTCATCTTTTAAAGCATTCATTGGCCAAAGTGCTTATGTGCGTATGGAAAGTAAGTTTTGGGTCGAACGCAACACCGGGGTCCTTCATCGAATAAACTCGAGTGATAGACTTCGTGCCATGTATATGGCACCATAAGATTGTCAAAACCGTTAGTTGATAAACTGACGTTTTTTTTTCGGATTAATTGGTCAACTATCGACTGATAGTAAACAGTAGCATACTGCTTACTAGAAGACGCTTTAGTTGATATACTAACGGTTAAAACCGTTAAATATTAAACTGGTTTAAAATTGAATTGCAAACGAAATACCAGGGCAAACACTGCGGTAGCTTTGGTTAAGACTTCATGTTAGGTTGACATGTAAGAACAAAAGAAACGTAATTTCTTATCCCTGTCTGTCTGGCTTACTATCTGTCGATATTTGATCAACTAACGCGTTAGTTTATCAACTAACGATTTTGACTATCTGACGGTGACATATATAAGTCGCGCTAATGAGGAGAGCACGTGCAGGACATTATGAAATACTTCTCAGTATTAAGTAAGAGTTTATTATTCACAGCCCATCTATGCAAGGCGTCTAGATCTTCTTTCAGTAGCCTAAAATTGTCCTCTGACTTTACGGGATGAATCAGTTTCAGATCATCCTAATTTAAAAGGCATTAAGTGTGTTTTAGTTCTGCTTCCAGTTAATTTATCATATTGATTAATAACAACGCACCAGAACTAGAACCTTGGCTAACAACTAACTTTATGTGGTACGGCAGGGATTCAAAATACCCATATCGACGTATTGTTGGCGGTTCTTCAAGTAGTCAGTCAAGAAAACTAACAGCCGAAGGACAAATCCAAGGGCACTCAATAAATCGTCTTTAGCGGCGCAACCGAACACCTCACGAAAGTCCAGATAAGTGTCGTTGAACTCACATCCACGACCGTCTCGACTAAATTCAGTTAGTTCGAGGTTACTGAGCGATGTCTCCTGAATCCATGTTAAGAGTCAAACAGATACGGCGCAATCTGCGAATTCATGTTACCGACTCGAACAGTTTTCCCAAACATTGAAATAAGGCCCTTCGGCTACCAGACAAGAGCTGTTAGATTTCAAATGTTAGACTAGAGAAAGAGATATTGTAAACAGAGGGAGAGAGAGGGCATCTTTTGATAAATAAATACTTCTTTCCATCCCTCTAAATACATATATCATGTACAATGTACCAACAATGTTTTCTTTTAAGACCGTGATGAAAGAGACAAAATATAAGTCGATTTGACAGGTTTGTTGAACAGGTTTATGGTTTATCTATTAGGGCTATTTAGCGTCGTGCGGATTTCATCACGCAAGCGAGATGGGCGTAAATGTACACAAATAAGTATTTATTATATTGACGTTTTTAGACATATGACGCAATATCGTCCAAACTCTAAAAACAAACATTAAAGCACAAATCTGTGAACGGTGTTTGCCACAGGCAATTATAAGGAGAGCGACATCTTCGGGAGTAAAGTAAAAGGCTTGAGATGCGCGCAAAAACTAGACTAATTTATTATAGGGAATCCTAGCGTATATACTAGGTTGGTACATGTTATTAATGACGTGCATAAGACATAGTGCGTGATGAATATAAATATACCTTATCTGTGACGGTCGTCAACTTATCTTAACATTACGTGAAAATATGACTAACATAGTCGAACGGCACACATACTCCCCCCTTTAGGGAAAAAATAAATGAATTTACTTATAACAATGTAAAAAATCTAAGTTAGATACCATAACAAACTTATATCAACTGCAATAATAACTAGTAGTATTTTAATAAACATAAATCAGATTGTGATTGTGCATACTTCAATTTATTCTAAAGGTAAATCTTACAAGAATTAGAAAAATAAAGGAACTTATGTGAATTCTACATAAGTTTGAAGTATTACTTAATTTACCTACTATATTAATATAAAATAATTTACCTACAGGCAGGTCTTGTATCTGGCCGCACACTACATAAAATAAACTAAAAACTGGAAAACAGAAAAACACTAGGAAAATGGGGCTTCGCGGTTAGTAAACTAACCTAACCTTTAACTGGAAAAGATCCGCAAGAGAGTCGTCTGATGCTGCAGCCACCCATGTTTTTCAGGAATCGATGAGTCAATTTACATCGCACGTCGTTGAAGTTGTAATCACTGTTTGATTATAATTGCGACCATACCTACACAAGGATGATTGTGCTGAATCAGCGTCAGCATTAAATCTGTAACCTTGGCTGTAGGCAGTCAATGATCTCGTACGTCATAAGTACGTGCGTGCTCTTCACTCTTGAGTGAATATTAAGTGGTCGATTGATGAAATTTGTTTGCCTAAAAACCTTGGGATTTGGCAACATCGGGCACATCTTGTACACCAATCGTTTATATATATATATATATATATATATCTCTCTCTCTCTTCAGTGATTTGATTATTCTTCGTGCGATGTTCTTCCTGGATGATTTCAATATTCGTTGAATTAGGTATATAGATGATGTTTCTATACTCTTCTGGGGGCTGGAACGGCTTCCTATGTTTTGAACTTGAAAAGCTGCTTGCTGTGAATGAATTTGCCGACGCGTTCGTTTCTGCTGGTGCGAGCTCCATTTTGATAAATCAGCAGTCAGCTGACTATCTGTCCATTGTTCTTGCGGTATCTTAAGTTCGATGCGGGAAATCTTCGGTTGAAATTATTTATCTTTTGGCTTCTGGTCCGTTTTCAAATCTGGTCCGGTCATGGCTTGCTTGATGTCGTCTTGGTTTGGGTGGGGTCTTGATTATGGAGTTCTGCAGCGTGGTTTGAAATAGGTATGCAAACCAAAGTCGGAGCTCGGCGACCTTGGACGAAGTGCTTCTTGCTTGCACTTCTAAGGTGGCAGCACACGGTTTTCTTCGCAGCTGGGTCCATGCTGCTATTACCGAAGTTGCTGATGTTCAGAAGTCGGGTCACCACTTTGCCAGAGGCAATTATAAGGAGAGCGACATCTTCGGGAGTAAAGTAAAAGGCTTGAGATGCGCGCAAAAACTAGACTAATTTATTATAGGGAATTCTAGCTTATATACTAGGTTGGTACATGTTATTAATGACGTGCATTAGACATATTGCGTGATGAATATAAATATACCTTATCTGTGACGGTCGTCAACTTATCTTAACATTACGTGAAAATATGACTAACATAGTCGACCGGCAAACGGTGAGTTTGGAGGGGGTTGAAGGTTTTGGCACTGCCGTTTGTATATAATTTTGAGTGTGCGTTGGCACTGTCAGTATCGCTTGTAGGTATTTGAAGGTTTGGAGCTTACCGCTGATGTCTAATCCTGATATATTGTAATTCGTGGCCTCAGCTAACGGGACGCCGGGCGCAATCCTAAATGAAGAAATATTCTATCCTATTCTATCCTGGAGAGTTCCCAGTGTGGGGTCTATCCTGCGTGCGTGAGAAAATCCGCATGACACGAAAAGAGGCCCTAGCTAAACGTGCTGGCCCATTATATGATGTAGAACCCAAACGAGGTAGAATTTAGAGTAATCTTAAATACGCTTATCTTAAATACGCTCAGATTAATGAAACTCGTAACTTCCTTACTCTGTGAAAATAAGAGACAAATTTTGCGTCGATGTATTATCATATTTCTAACTAATAGTGATCACCAAATCTTTAGAAGTCTGTTTATTGATACAGTTATGTGGGTTATATGCCTGGCATAGATAATTCTTGAAAAAATATTTTAGTTAAGTTCTCAAAGGATAATATTTGTTGAATAAACAATAAAATTGAATATACCTGTGCCTGACATTTTTTTTCCAAAATTTCGCTCGATATTGAGACATCTATCTTTTGTCTGTGAATCAGATCCATTTCTCGGCAGGCAGGTTTCACTGCAACCTAGGTTTACCTTTTTTATATTCAGCTGAATATAAAAAAGGAAATGATAAATATCAGGAATGTCACATTTATGTTCTTTTTTCGACCCAAGACTTGCCCATGCTCATGATATCCTAGTTTTGATACTATCGGTTATATTGAGTATTGACACGTTGTAACTTGTTTTTTCTCATTTTCTACACCATCAATCAAGCAAGATTGTCTAATGGTTCAGTCTCGAAATAAGTTTTTAGGGTGTTACATATAAATAAAGGAACAAAATGCGTAAAGTTAGAACTTACATATTTACCTGTGAATCTTGAATCATCCTGGATTATTTTAAAAGTAGACCTTGGGTATTCAATATTCCACCATGCATTTACAACCCAAGGTCTATTTATAACAAAATCAATACCATCAAAACTTCAGCCGGATAAATTGAAAATAAATTCTTGTCATATTAATGTAATTTTCGCTCTTCCAGTCTTCTTAATAAAATGTAATAATGATAATTATTTAATTGTCGAAGTATAATCTATGAATCAACAGAACGTCGTCAACCAATTTTGATTACCATGCACTGTAAGCACAAAGCATGGTCTATATACAAGGTGACATTTAATAAAATGACCATATTTCTAGGAATGATAGTACCCATCATTATGAACAACTTTCGCCAAGAAACTTATGGTCGCAAAAGGAAAAAATATTGTCCCTCAACACATTGACCCGATCAGCTGTTTACAAGTTACTAAGGGAAAATGAAAATGAAAATCTTTATTTCACACAACTATTTTACAAGACATCATTTGCACAAGACCCACACTAGGTCTCCCTATGTCTTGGGAACTCGGCTCAACCATAAATAATATACATTACTTGTACAAAATATAGACGGTTGTAAGTAATAATAAAAAAAATCTTAAAATGGGGGACCCAAATTTTTTTTTCGTTTGCCTGCTTATTATTCTTGGGGAAATTTGTTCATAATGGCGGTTATTATCTTTTCCTAAAATATGATCAGCTGATCCCGTCAATGCTGACGGGTTTGGTGTGCGCAGCAACAAGAAACTGCAGCCGTTGTTATGCTTGATTGTAGGGTTTACGGGTTTACGGGCGCTGGTTTGTTAGATCTATGCCTAGCTGTAGTATCAAGATGATCACTCGTATATATGTCACCGTAAGATAGTCAAAACCGTTAGTTGACCAACTAACGTTTCTTCAGCGTTAGTTGGTCAACTATCGACAGATAGTAAACTGTACCGTACTGCTTACTATATGACGCGTTAGTTGATAAATTAACGCTTAAAACCGTTAAATGCTAATGCAGGTGTACGTTTACCAATATAACGGATTACTCAATATTTCAATACGTATTTTAGTGATATCGATATTATGGCCGTAAGCATAACTGAGTTTAAAAAAGGCTATTAACAGCATTGGAAAGTATATCATTATCTTAGATATTATACATCTGCTTGTTGCGTTGTGGTTTGTATAGTACCTATCTAAAACTGTAACTATCTTAATTAATCCATAACTATTATTCAGTTTTCACTGCCTGTTCTAGATAATATTGTGTACTTGGCGTCAACAAAGTGTATCGTGGGAAACAGTAAAGCTACCATACTAAGTAGTAATACGTGGTTATCGGTGCTGGTAGCACAATTATCAATATGTATCTTCGCTACTATAGTTATAAGTAATACTTTATTGTACAACTGTTTGATGACCCAAATAAACAGAAAAAAAAATGTTAACTGGTTTAAACTTGAATTGCAAACGAAATACCACGGCAAACACTGCGGTAGCTTAGGTGAAGACTATAGGGGGCGAACGCAGCGAAGCCCCTGAATAGTCTTCGTGTTAGGTTGACATGTAAGAACAAAAGAAACGTGAATTATAAACTCTGTCGGTCTGGTTTACTATCTGTCGATAGTTAAACAACTAACGCGTTAGTTTATCAACTAAGTGTTTTGACAATCTTACGGTGACATATACACGAGACACATACACCTTAAGAAAATACAATCACTAGCAGTTTAATGATTATATTGATGCGTGCTTACGCCGCACATGCTTTAGAATATTGGTAGGTAGTTTGGTATTGGATTGCATGGTTATTTTATAAGTACATACATATATACGTACAGCCTGAGAGCATAATCGCGTCAGAATGTACACCCACATTCACCAAAATAGTCCTAGTCAGGTATGAAAATATAGAAACTTCAGTAAAAATCTTGCGAGATCATTGCCAGACAAAGCTCTGTTTCCCTGTAAAAACTTAGTAACACTTGAAATAATTCTTAAAAGAGCAGTCAAAGATGAAATGAAGTTTTAGAATTCCCTCGAGAGTGATCGACTCAAGAACCATTATCACTTGGACTGCTCAAGTGTTTTTAGGATTCCGTAGTGACTTGATTTTGATTATCAAGTTATTAGGTATAACCTAGTGTATTCGTCAAAGCGTCTAGAATTAAAATTGAACATTGAGGATTTTCAAAAACATTTCTTGTTTCCGCTGCTTTCCCCAATAAAGAAGAAAGCAGCGGATATTCAAACTATTTTTATTTTACAGAAAAGAGCTATTCGAGCAATTTATAATTTAAAACGCACAGACTCCTTAAGAGAGTTTTTTAAAGAAATTGACATACTAACTGTATAATGACTAACTGTAGCTAGTCAATTTATTTTCGAAAATATAATGTATGCACGCAAGAACGAGCGATGGCTGTAATGTTAACCTAAGAAATAATCACAGATTACTTGCACCCCGGTTTAGACTCGCGTAGCAATTTTTTCAAGGGTTAATGCATTCTCTACTACAACAAGATACCTCTGGAGATCTTGAAATTGCCAATTTAGCAATTTAAAAAACATGTTAAAGCGACTTTGTAGAAAAAGGGATATCACAATGTTCAAGATTACTTAAATGACGGGACTGTATGGGGTTAATCTGGCTCAACACAGACCTTGCTGTTAATAAATTTGTAATTATTTATTCCTGCTAATTAATTATAATAATGATATATACACAGTCAGGTCATAAGTTCTGTCACACAATAAAAACTTTTGAATTTAGAACGCTGGCCACAAAAAAGTTTATTGAATTCGAATTTTTAATTTTTCATGAAAACTAAAATATGTACTTTTTAGAATTTTTCCTCATTTTTAAATATGGAGTGGACACTTAAAGAAGACCGTGTCGCAGTTATTGCGTTGCATCGTTGCGGTTACGCGCCAATTCAGATTTTCGACTTACTGAAAAATTAAAGATTCGTTTATCGTACCATAAAACGATACAATGAAGACTCTAGTATAGATGACAGGTCAAGAAGTGGTCGCCCTCGCTCTGTTAGGACTCCAGCAGTGATAAAAGCTGTGAAGGCGCGAATTCAAAGAAATCCCATACGTCAGCAGAAACTGTTGGCCCTTCAGATGGAGTTAAGCAGGACCACGGTGAAAAGGGTGTTAAATGAAGACTTAGGGCTTAGGGCATATCGAAGAAAAACAGGACATCGTTTGGACACTCGTTTAATGGACCTGAGACTGAAGAGATGCCGCGCTTTGTTGAAGCGGTACGCGGGAAAAAAGCATCGGGAAATTCTTTTTTCGGATGAAAAAATTTTCACCGTGGAAGAGAGCTACAACAAACAAAATGATAAGGTGTACGCACACAGCAGTGAAGAAGCGAGCAACCATATTCCGCGTGTCCAACGAGGTCATTTTCCATCCTCGCTCATGGTTTGGTTGGGAGTCTCTTATTGGGGCTTAATTGAGGTACATTTTTGTGAGAAAGGCGTAAAAACTAATGCAGTTGTGTATCAAAATACAGTCCTCAAGAACCTTGTGGAACCTGTTTCTCATACCATGTTTAATAACAGGCACTGGGTATTCCAACAAGATTCTGCGCCAGCTCATAGAGCGAAAAGCACACAAGACTGGCTGGCGGCGCGTGAAATCGACTTTATCCGGCACGAAGACTGGCCCTCCTCCAGTCCAGATTTGAGTCCGTTAGATTACAAGATATGGCAACACTTGGAGGAAAGGCCTGCTTAAAGCCTCATCCTGATTTGGAGTCACTCAAGGCATCCTTGATTAAGGCAGCCGCCGATATTGACATGGACCTCGTTCGTGCTGCGATAGCCGACTGGCCGCGCAGAATAAAGGCCTGTATTAAAAATCGTGGGGGTCATTTTGAATAAACTTTATTACCATAAGAATCTATGTTTTATTAAGTTCATTTTGCTATATAAATGTTTACATAAATAATAAACATGTCTAAGTTATTTCATATTGCACATGTGACAGAACTTATGACCTGACTATGTATATATATTTGTATTAGTTTAGCACAAGCATTTTTTAAAAGGTAAATGTTATGTTATGGCATACTTTTCTTCAATCATTCGGCCCGACAAACACCCCGTATTGTCAGCATCGTGTTCCGAAAATCAGCTTCTCCGGTTGATTTATCTCTTCCAAATGCACGTTTCAATACAAAATACGAATTACACGGAACCCATTAGAATTCCCGAAGGTATTCATGCTTGACCGAGCATTCCGTCCGACGCAGGTGAAATGAAATCTCGCTCTAATCACGTTAGAGTTCCGCAGACATGACTGCCATTTCGAATGGATTTACATCGAGACAAAGGAGAAATCGATTTAAACGTAAAAATCTTGATTTTCGAACCTAGTAATACAGAAAAAACTCTCCTAAA
Organism: Argyresthia goedartella; assembly: GCA_949825045.1. Lineage (NCBI taxonomy): Eukaryota > Metazoa > Arthropoda > Insecta > Lepidoptera > Argyresthiidae > Argyresthia > Argyresthia goedartella. The sequence continues at coordinate 6,569,313 of OX463831.1, read as the reverse complement.
TTTTCAGCAAAACCTATACAACCTCATCACAATTACGAAATACGTAAATTATTCAAATCTTATTGTCCTCGTCACAGTCTACCAATGATATGTTTTGTAACTGGTATTACCTATTTATATCTATATCGATCATATTAATCATATTAACAAATAAATATAGAACTGATAACCACATGTTTTGCCAACGTAGTCGTACATCAACATATCAACTCTTTCGTAACACCAGCCATGTTTCAAAAGCTTGATATTATGCTTTCGTTTCTACTAAATTAACGGCGAAGGAAAAGTTCTTGGACTATCCCTTTAAAGCGCAATTAAATTTGTTTCGCCAATCACTTTGATTTTTGGATATGTTACATTGTTGGGTTAAACAAATAAAGTCATCTCTCAAAATTTATGTCACTCTCTGAAAAAGCTAAAAAACCAACCATATGACCGGTGACCATCTGGAAGTAAAATATGACCACTCACACCATTTGACTAGTGAGCTTAATACAAAGTGTATAGGGTCAACCATTTGACCAATGAGCTTTCTCTTCAATTTAGAGTATTTTTTATTTTAGGTTATCGTTGAATAAAACAAGGAAAGTTATCAATTTTTCATTTATTTTGAGATTTTAGGTTTCTGGCGTGCAGGTTCTTTTTTGGAGGTATCTGAAAATTGTAGGTAAAATGAAACAAAAAAATACAAAATTCTAACCTATATTTTGCATGTAGTGACGTATATTATCTTAGCAGAAACATGCAATGACTATTTGTCGATGTGATATCATAATACAATTATATGCCTGCCCCCTCATAAAATTTTAGTAGAATATCTCGATTAATAGAGACAAAAGTGTATAAATAAGAAAACAATTGCATTGCAAAACTGAAATGAGGTATAAATATGTGGAGTACTGTTAGTACCCCTCAGTTACCACCGGCGTTAGCAAACGCCACTTTTCCGTTACAGGTTATAAATTTTATTACTATGGCATAGGGATCAAATCGCAATCCATCCCAACTACCCTCGGCTTTTGAGTAGTTAAAATGCAAACTTCATTGCTCTTTATAATGTTAGACAAATACTGATTGAATACAAAATGATGAAATTACATACCTTTTAATACATATTAAATTGCAAACTGTAATGTTTGGTCACTTTCGACACCTTTGGTCATTCATCTACTACTCGAAAAATCATAAGGTTCAAAATATACATAATAATTATGTTAATAAGAGCGACTTTACTGTGTATGGGCAAGTGCTCTGTGATTAACCTATCTCATCCTGACATGGTTTGCTGGAAGAGATCTCTTGTTAGAGATAAGCTCGCCTTTGTACACTATTTTAATATATATCTTGTCAATATAATTATTTGTGTGCAATAAAGAAATTATGAAAATTATGAAATTATGGTCGATATATCTCGACCGATTTTGGTTTTTGCCCTATAAGGGGCTAAACCAAAGCCTTTTATAGAAGTTTTTATAGTTTATAGTAGCCTTTTATAGTTTATAGTAGTACACTAGTTTACCTACACACATATCATAAGCTCTCTTTGATGTGTTCAGGAACCGCATGTACCCCCGGCATGCTGGCATTGATAATTGCTCTGCACTTGTTGAGCTTGTTCAGTAGTTTAAACTTCACAGATAAACTAGGGGCGGCACACAGGCGGGCGTTGGTGTTCGAAATTTAAATCTCATAATTTGTCGACAATTGATACATTATGGTCATAATGTATCAATATTAAGATAAGAAATTATTTTTTTACCTTGGCATACTTGTAGTATAACATTATGCTGGTCGTAACGTGTGGTTTTTGGACGCAGTAAAGAGGGATTATGATACGTGTGTAGATAAACAAATTGACGCTTCGAATGGGGAATTTGTCAAATTTCCAAAATTTCGCTTGTGTCCTAAGCGACTTGATTGTAATTACTTGGTTGTGACGTCATGTTTTGAAGTCACATTTTATTTACAATACATTATTTGTTAATAAACATGATTGTTGGAGTTATATCTTTCTGACATTGACGAGCATTTATGTTTATACATACAGATCATTTAACTATAGCTGGCACGTTCACAGTACTCAAACTAATGCAATTTCATTAATAGTCAATAGTCAAAGTACTTTATTACTGTAGATATTTACATATACTTAGCAAACGTCATTTTTTGCCTCTTCTCTACATTGGACCACTGTGGGAGAAGAAGGGCGTAGAAACTCCCACAGATTGATTTTTAGATCTCTTTTAAAAATAGGTTGTGCTCTTAACTAATACAAATATGAAAAATTTAATTGTTATGATTAATAAGCAGGAATAAATAATTACAAAATTATTAACAGCAAGGTCTGTGTTGAGCCAGATTAAACCCATGCAGTCCTGTCATTTAAATAATCTTGAACATTGTAATATCCCTTTTTCGACAAAGTCGCTTTAACATGCTTTTTAAATTGCTCAAATGGCAATTTCAAAATCTCCAGAGGTATCTTATTGTAGTAGAGAATGCACTGACCCTTGAAAGAATTGTTAACCTTCGCGAGTCTAAAACGGGGCGCACATAGTCTGTGATTATTTCTTAGGTTAACATTACAGCTATCGCTAAGTTTGGAAAATGTTGTAAGGTTCTTGCGTACATACATTATATTTTCGAAAATAAATTGACTAGCTACTGTTAGTATGTCAATTTCTTTAAAAAGCTCTCTTAAGGAGTCTGTTTGTTTTAAATTATAAATTGCTTGAATAGCTCTTTTCTGAAAAATAAAAATAGTTTGAATATCCGCTGCTTTCCCCCACAACAAGATACCATAGGACATCACACTATGAAAGTAACTAAAATATACTAGCCTAGATGTAGCCACATCCGTGCTTTGTCTGATGTTCCTAACAGCGTAAGCCGCAGAACTTAATTTACCAGCCAATTTATCTATGTGGGGTCCCCACTGCAATTTGCTTTCAATGGTTATTCCAAGAAACTTCGTATCATTTACTAATTCTAACGTGCTGTTGTCTAACACTAAACTGGTCTCAACTTGCCTGACATTTGGAACTGAGAATTTGATACACTTGGTTTTACCAGCGTTTAACAATAAATTATTAACTGTGAACCAATTCAAGATTAAAGACAACACACCATTAACATCATCAAAATCTCCTTTTTGTCTTTCAATTTTGAATACCATTGAAGTATCATCAGCAAACAACACTATGTCAGTTAATTTCTCCACCATGAAAGGCAGATCATTAATATATACCAGGAATAAGAAAGGGCCTAATATGGAACCTTGTGGAACGCCAATTTTAACACCCGATCCATCAGATTATACAGTATGTTTAAAAATTAATGATTTTATACTAACCTCGAAATAGGTAAATGTGTTGAACGTACCAGCTTTACATAACCGACTTCTATATCCACGTCATACATTGCGTCACGTTTTTTCCCATACGGGGTGTCAGAGGCACATTTGTACCTACATTTGACCAGTTATTCAGTTTACATCTAAGTACATAATTCGATTTTATTAAAAAAATATGTTTTTATATTTATTTCACCACTGTCAATTCCGTATTTTGCGTGGATAGATTTGTCAAAATGTAATCTCTTGAAAGAGAAGAGGTGGCCTTAAAAATATGGTGTGAAAGATGTCCAAGAAGTGATAAAAAAAAAATGAATCCTTTTTTGAATCAGAAAGTTAATCCGGGAAACTATTTACATTTCAATTTCTCACAGAATTTTTTAACACCGGCAAAATCTTTTGCATAAATAATCATTCAGATCACAATGCGAATCATAAATTCCTACTGATTAAAAGTGTGATCAAAGTATGTCTAGACATTAGGTTTAGACATCATAGCATAAAATTAACTATAAGGTGTCTCATAGAGCTTTTTTAAACAAATTAATACTAGAAGAAATCTCTTTTTAGAGAAAGAGCTCGCCTTTGCGCATAATATTTCGTTGTAACTGTCCGTACTTTTATATTATCTGTGTAATAAAGAATATAAATAAGAATAATACTATTTAGAAATGAATACATATAAAATTAAAAACACGTGTCATTTTTATTTCTCTAACCTTACATTACTACTATTGATACGCGTGCGAATCAACTTGATACAGCAACTCAGGTGTTAGGCAGGTAATATGGGTTCAGACTACGAGCTATCAGGCTCTGGTACAAACTTCCTAGTGCAAACAGAGACAGCCCGTCACTTATTATTTTCAAAAGTCGCTTATAGAACACTATCATTCTCTTCCTTAATATACTTATGTAAGACGAATTGCCAAGTCGGCAATGAGCCTGCCTACAAAGTCAAGGGTCCCGGGTTCGAGTCCCGGTGGGGGCAAAGAACGGATGTTTGTACCCTAGTCATGGTTGTTTATATATATCTTAGTATAATATTTATCTTTATAAGTATGCGTATCGTTGTCTAGTACCCAAGATACAGGGAATCCCAGTTTGGGGCTAGATCAATATATGTAAATAGTGTCCAAGGTATTATTATTATTATATTGTATAGATGTTTATTTTGTAGTATAATTTTGACAATTTGTATTGAAAGCCACCTGGAACTTAATAAATTTGAATATAAAAGGGAGAAATTCTATAGATATTCGGAATTTTAGGGGTCTGACGGATAGAAAGAAGTCAAAGCAAAGTGATGTATTGAAGCAGAAAATTTATTCAACGACCACTTCACAGATTTGTCTGAAATGCCAAGAGAAAATTATCAATTAAAATTGCCTGATTTTCACCACAGATCTATTTTGTAAATGTAATTGATATCGGCGAACTATACAAACACGCGAGAAACCTTAAAAATAATAAATCGAGTGGCTATGATGGTATATCGGTAAGCGTCATAAAACATATATTTGATGCCATAGCGATCCCATTGCTCTACCTTATAAATATGTCGCTAAGAGAAGGCGTCTTTCCAACAAGACAAAAAAGAGTCAGTTAATACCGATTCGCAAAGAAGACAGCATGCTGGATGTCACAAACTATAGACCCGTCACGTTGCTCCCAGTTTTGTCAAAACGGTTCGCAAAAGTTATGGCAGAAAAGATGCGTCTTTATTTTTGCGCAACAAAAATACTAGCAAAAGACCAATCCGGATTCCAAAAAGATATTTCCACTATAGACGTTATTTTCGACATGACGGACTACGGCAGGAAACAGAGTGTCCTGCTACCAAGCGTAGGTGAAAAAATACCTTAAAAAAGTAGAATCTAGCTGCCGTCAAACAAAAATAGGTGCCCTATGGCACTATATTAGGCCCAATTTTGTTTCTACTATACATTAATCATCTTCCGTTTTTAATAAAAAAACAAAATTGAAATTTTGCAGACGACGTCTCTCGATGTTTTTTTTTAATTTAAACGTAATGAATGCGATGATTTGTCAAAGAAACTACTAAAACGATTAGCGTTGTTGTAGACTGGTTTAACACCTTAAACCTGAGTACAAACGTGAGCAAAACCAAACTAATGTGTTTTAAAAATTACAATACCTATTTACCACACCTTGACATTCAAGTGAATGGAAATTAAATGGAGTCCGTCCCGCATGCGACATTCTTGGGAATCCATATAGACTGTAACCTAAATTGGAAATGACATGTTGAAGTTCTTGAAGGTAGACAGAAGAAGAAGGTAGAAGAGGAGGTAGTTTCTGCTACGCATTGCGGTCTTTGAGGAGGATATCGACAAAAACCGCCGCTCTACAGGCTTACTTCGTGTTCTTTCATGCTAGGGTTCTATTTGGTCTAGAAGTTTATTGGGGTAGTGTCGATAATAAAAAGATTTTCATATCACAAAAATCGCCATTCGTATTTTTGACGACCTTAAGTACCATATCCCTTCGTGCCGCTGTTTATTTAAAAACCTCAACATTCATACCATTACAGCACTCTACATAATAGAGTTATACAAGTTGGGTAGGCGCTACCCTGAAAAAAATCCTCAGAGGCTGCTTGGTATAAGTGAAAGACTGAAAAATATTAAAAAAAATGATTTAGAAGTCCCAATGAGTAGAACAGTGTTGCATACACGGAGTACAAAGGTAACCGCAATTAAAGTGTACAATAAGCTCCCTAAAGATATGAAAGCTTTATCTGGAAATTCTATTTAATGAACTTAATAAATATATGTTAGAAATGTCTCCATATGATGTATGTGGATATTATTATTATAAAAGCTGACTAAACTGTATACAATGTATATTAGGATGTAAAAAAAATCTACAATATTAAATTAAGAGACGAAAAAAAAAACTCGTATCTATAACCAGATTCTGGTACGCCATACTAATTTTTTCGTAGTATATGTGACAACTCTAAGGATAGTTGCGACTACTAGTTCATTCTCGTAAAAGGGAATTGTACAAAAAACTAGTCATTTGTATATACGACTATATGAATGGTAAAATTTTTGTACAGGTGCAAACCACATAGTTACCCCTACAATATAATCTGAATCGTCTACAAAAATATTTCTTGCTCAGTACTATAATTTTAGTGCCTGAAACTTATTCATTTGTTCTATTGACTATTTAGTCTTGTAGCCTTCACTATACAGTTTGTAGCTGTTAGTAATTGTACTTTGTAGTAATTACTATTCATTTTGTAATTGCTATCTTTTAAATTGTAACACAACTTGGTTTAAATAATATTGCAGTTATTGGTGCTAATTCTGAGTTACACAATTTTAGTTTAGTTAAGTTTAATCCTGTCCAACTTGTACTGTCAAATCTGACAAAAGCACCATAAAAGTTCTGTCAAATATGTCTAGATTGACGGGTTTAAGCTGAACTAAATTGAAATTGTGCAACTCCGAATTGGCACCAGTATATACTTTATTATTAGACCTTTATACATGTAATAAATGTACTTAATAAACGGTTAAAGTAAGTACGAAATATTTCATAATTCACTGCTAAATAATTATGCAACCTATTTTTAGGAATCCATCATCGCATTGAATCAAGTAAGTTTTTGTACTTTAGTATCCGTATATTAAACACATTTAAGCATATAAAGGTTTATAATACCCACAACGTTATTACAGTCCAAAATACTGCTAAGAACTATTTCTTAGGGTAATTTAAAAAATAGCAACGAGCAAAATAAAAATAGGAATGAGATTACATTCCAACATACAATAGACCTTTTTAGATTTGTTAACATTTTTATTAAGACTTAAGCAATATTAGCTACTAAAGCATAGCTTGATAAAAAATGACAATGGATGCAGAAGTGGGTCCTTACACTAATGTAATTACCTAGATTTTAGTAAAATATTGTTGTCTTGTCTTGATGTTGAATCATTTTCAATTTCTTTCCAAATGTTTAAAGGAGAATGGGCAGATTGGGGCCACCCTCCAATAGCGTCAAAATGTATATCGTTGGATAGGTATTTTCAATAGGAACAACTTTTGTTATGATAGCTTTGTTGTCACAGTTGTCCCTTCAGAGATATATGGCATATAAGTTACGATCAAAATATATATAAAAGTTTTAATTTGTGATAAGTTAATACAGTGTAAACTCTTTATAACGAAACTTAAGGGACCGAGCATTTTTAGGCATTGATCACGTAACTAGAGAAAACATTTTGGTGAGAAACCTAACAATTTAAAAAAACCTCTTTGGGAATGAAGAAAATAGCAAAATAATACTGATTTGTGATGGAACTTACATTTATATAAACAAAATCAGCAACTTTTTATTCCAACGACGACAGTCGTTGAATAAAAAGTTGCTGCTGTATGTCATACAGTTTACATAAATTACAAAAATGATTAAAACCCTTTTTGGGCGTTGCCACAGATGGCTAAATAATTGAAGTTTTGGGACAATTCGCTGCTACCAAAACAGACGCGCAAATCATGCACGATATAATGACCAATGAAGAAAACCCTTTGCATCCATTATTACAAGAAAATGATGCATTCATCTTGAACCGTGGATTTAGGGACGGGTTGGGGTCCATAGAAGCTTGGGGCTACGAATGGTATGTGCTACCAATTAAAAATCGTCGAGAGATACAACTTACAAATGAACAGGCGAACAAAGCTCGTGCTGTAACAATGTGCTAATGGGTAGTGGAAGTAATAAACGGCCGATTTAAACGAGATTTTAAACTTTTGCGACAAAAGTATTTTGATAGGCCACTGCCTAACATGTTCGTTGATTTTAGAATAGCTGTATTTGTTATAAACCACTTCCACGTGCCCATTGAAGACAACGCCCACGCAAAAGAATTTTTAAAACACATAAGGCGCAAAGTAGATACGCAAAATCTTTTGTACACATATGTAGATAGAAAAAGAATAATAACCGGAGAGCATATTTTCAACGAATCAAAGCAAATCAAATAGAAAACTTCCCAAGGATCACCGAAGATCAAATAATCGTTTTAACCTTGGGTACGTATCAGTTAAAACTTGCGAGAAGTTATTACAGCGAAGATTTGCAGATTGGTTTATATCTGATTGAAACATATAGAGAGATTAGTTGATTTGCCCGATTATGGCTTACAAGAAAATGCGTGGCTTCTGCGTGGACGTATCCAATCCCGTAATGTTAGGCAAAAAATGTATTATTGTTATATTTTGATTGCAAATGAGCAATAATATTGTTGAACATTATTGACCATGTTTATCAGGAAGGAGAACGATGGGCACATGTTCACACATTATATCAATAGTCGGGTATTTAGGGTATCCGATTCATGAAGGGTTTAATGCACCAGCAATATTTTTAAATGACGTCATAGTCGATGAACCCTAAGTCACGCGTCACTTAAATCTCAGACAATGATTTTGTAATTAGTAATTATAATAATAAAACGTAAAAGAATTACCAGTTCTATTATTTTTTTCCCAAGAAAACATTTATTTAATTAACCCCTTAGGTATCGGAACTTATATGTCATATATCTCTGTACGGACAACTGAGACAACAAAGCTGTCAAGACAAGCTATTGACAAGACCTATTCAACGACACACATTTTACTGCTATTGTTGCTAACTGGTGGTCCCAGTTCCCATACATTTTTGCCCCTTCTCCTTTGATATGAATCTGGCACGATCTCGAACTGGCTTAATCATTTCTTTGATCACCTCTTCATCTAGAAGACTCCAAGTACTGGCATCGATTTTATTATCTGTAAATGAAAACAAAAAGTGTAAGTACCTATTGTAAGTACTTAATACTTAGTAACTATATATTTTTTGCCGCTAAGGTGGCACTCAGGCATACGGCACACCTGATGGTGAGTGTTACCCTATCCTATGGAGGCTTGCAATACCAGGGGCATTACTTGCGCGTCTCCGACCCTGTGAGGAGACTTCAGGGCCCTTCTTGAAGAACCCCGTGCAAACAGCACGCGACCATTTTGGCTCTAAGGTGTGCGGATGAATCCCCTGCCGAAGGCGGGTGGTGCGATGTTGGAAAATAATATTAATTCGTTTAATTAAGTAACATTTAACGGAGCGAGGCGAAAATAAGTTTTAAGTAAGTGGGTACCTACAAAAGTCATCATGGCCTCCACAACAAGTCTCCGTCGACCGACTATACTAATTAATAAGTGTCCAATTGGATTTCGCTGGTGTGCGCCTGTGCGCAAATATGTCTAGGTAGCAAACCCGAATTTCGAATATGCCTGCAAAACTATTTCCCTGAAGAGTTGTTGTAGATAGGTACCTACTTACCTTTGGAAATGTCAATGGAGTATTTTAGACACCACTGCATTAGAATTTGTTTATTATCTTGGGTTGGTTTTCCAACAGTGACAGTTTGATACTTAGTAAAATTGGTTACTAGGGGGTAGATGGGGATTAGCTTGAACCATTTATCCAGTTTTTAATATTAGGAGTTAAGTATTTAATTAATTATGAATTAATTAAACTTACGAATATTATCAAGAGAAACGAAGCGTTTCTCGTAAAATTTGGGCTAAGATGAATGTCAGCTAGACTTAGAATGTGTGGAACGGAACGTAACGTCGATATTTGAACGTAAAAAAAAAACGTTGCTGGGTTAGTGTGTGTGTGTGTCAAGTCATTCCGTTTTTCTTCGAGTTGTGTGAATGTTCTCTCTTGCTTAATTTGTGCTATTGGGCAAAATACAGCGGTAGCTTAGGTGAAGGGTAAAGGGGGTGAGCGAAGCGAAGCCCCCTTTATCCTTCGTATAAGGTTGAACATGTAAGAACAACAAAAATACTTAAAACATAATAAGTGTTTGCTGATCCTTTTTTGCTGTGAAAATCAGTATTTTTGATGTGCAATTAAATACTTGCCTTTTTTATGAGCCCTAGTAGCCGGGGCTAAGGCGATTTCGAACATCAATACTACAAACAATGACTTTTTGTAAAAATCCTATAGTAAATAATAACCTCAAAATGGATTTTTGAAAATTCATAACAAAAAAACCATTCATTTCCTAGACTGGATATTTTACAAGAGGGGTTACCTACCCTCCCCCCCCCCCCCTCCCAACCTCGTACGAAACTGTCACTGTTGGAAAACTTACCCATTATCGTCGTCCATTTTCAAGTAATACACTAACACAATGAAACATTTTCCGTTTGATCAATTAGCAAAGAAAATGCACGGTGCGCAAGCGATTATCGCAGTCGACGAATATGGCGGGGCGGGGTGGCGGGCACGGCGTACCTTAATAATGTATACTAGACGCTATCTACGACAGTGGGGTGAACGATGTTAATTTTGGTAAAAGTAATGAATCGTAACGTCAGCATTCGTCATAGTTAGCTTAACATCTTGTTAGTCCTTACAAGTACACAGATTACTAGAATGTGTTGATAGATACAACAATTAAAATGTAATGGTTATCAAAACAATTGTAAGCTCGAGAGAAAATCTACTAGGCTGCAACAAAAATTTGTTCTGCATAAAAAATATAATTCTTGTAGCACTGTAAAAAAATATTTTTTTCCGTGTATTATTTATTATTGAAATATTCGTGTGCAATTTTGTTTTTTAGAACTTTGTGATTGTTGAAATTGTTCAATTATTATTACCTTGTTACCTTATTTCAATTTTGTTTCGTATGTGTCATGTCTTGTATTTTTTAATTAGCTGCTATACCCATATGGGTAACATTACACTAATACATTACTTATTCTGAGATCTATATGACGTGTAATTTATGGCAATACGAAAGAATCTAATTGAATTTTACCCATATTTGCAAGTCCTACATTTATTCAATTGAAGACTGTGGAAGCGCAGAAGTTGAGATTAGCAATTGAAGTATGGCAAATCAAACACAGAATTGCACACGAATTCAGTGCACAAATAGAGATCTTACCAACTATTCTCTATACTCGTGCTTTACGACTCTTTCAAAGGAAAATGAGCTCTACTAACACAATGTAAGGATACATTTTTCCGTAATACAGCAGTCAGAATGTTTGTACAATAAATTGATAGTCCCAAAGTGTGTGAATAATTAAGTTAGTACTAACATGGTATAATTAAAATTCGGGGACCGTGTTCCCCCTTTTTGTTATGTAGAAGAAAACAGACATTAAGTTTTATACAGCCAAATACAACTTTGTAGACTTCTTTACACGACCATGTTTTATTTGTTGAAACAGTTCCAATCCTAGATTAGATCCAATATCAGCAAAAATTCTCAATCCAAACACATTGCAAGCAATATAGCCGCCAAAATTAATTACATTCAACTGTAGTACTTTCCATTACATTTCAAGACGACCATACCGGACAAAGAATTTTTATTAAATTCCTTAGCTTCCCTCCATAAGCACCCAATTACTCTGAGTACCTCTCAAGTAGGCAAGCCTCTGATGTCCTCTAGTTAACAAATCTTATGTGTGGGCTTATTTTGGGGCCAAAGCACCTGGGCAAAGCTTTTATCCTAACAGCCCTATCCGGCCACGAACGCGTAGGTAGCTGGCAATTCTAAGAAGACTGCTTATATGAAATTACAGCTCAAGTGATTCAGAAAATGTTAAGGTTTTGTGTTTTTCTTGAGAGTTTATCTTGATAACTATATAACATAAAATGGAGTTCAATTTGACTCGATCAAATGAGATCGAGTCAAATTGACTCGAGCAATAAGAGTTCGTTTAAGCTTGTATATATGTATGATAGTAAAGAAACTCAACTTTGCAATTTAAGAACCTAATTTTTTGGGTTTAGGAAAAAATAACCTATATAGGATCACTTCGTTTTCCGTCTGTTCTTTGTGTGTCGAGACCATTTTTATCAGGAATCTGTGGATCTTCTGTGTTGAAATTAATATCAATTACTTATGTCTGTGGTCCCTGGAAGTCGTAACAAAATTAAACTTCTAAACTCTGATTTTTATACAAACAGACGAACATGACAGTTGGATTCACCCTTTTTTACTTTTAATGTTGCAAGCTTCATACTCATTGTTTTATAAAAATCGATGCAGTAAAATCGAAGACATATCGGAAAATGGTAGGTACGTCGATTAATCGATTGATCGATCAAAAATTAATATAGGAACCCCAACCCACCAAATGTCATGTTGGTCTAGTTGTATATAGGGTAGTTGTATAAGTCAAAGCAATCAGAAGATATGGCTGTTCATGTCGCTGTGTGTTTAATTTGCTTGATAATCGTAAGGGAATCAAAACCTGGTACTTCCCATTTACCAAGAATCATAAAATTTGGCGATAAGCTTATAGCTAAGTTAAGGGAAAAATCCGCAAACGATACATTTGTAGTTTCAATAAAAAAATGATTTGTACCTTTAATGCGACTTCGCAAATCGCCATTTTTTTAAGTCACATAAAAACAACGTCGACTTTCATCTATCTTCTGTAGAATACTCCTACAGAAGATAGATGGAAGTCGACTTTTCATATCGACTATGCCTCTGTCAATTCGATGAGAAAATCGTGACGTATATATTTTTTGTTGTGATAAATAAGCGTAGTTCATGGTTTGTCTATTTTATTACAGGTTAAGGCCCAAGATCACACAAAACCACTGAAGAGCGCTTTTGAAAATTTATTATTATTGTTATCAAGAGCCCAACGTGTCCTACTGCTGGGCAAATGCCTCTCTCCCCCTTTTCCACTCTTTGCGGTCCTGAGAGGTTACCCACCAGTTCGTATCCCAGAGAGCCAACTCATCACTCCATCTTTTTCTGGGTCGGCCACGTTTTCTCTTTGCACTGGGTGCCCATTCCGTGGATATCTTCATCTGTGCGTGCGTGCCCATCGATTCGGGTGCATCCGAGCAACGTGGCCGGCCCAGTCCCACTTCAATCGGGCCGCCTTCTGAGCTACGTCTTTTATTTTAATCCTGGAGCACACTTCCGTCTTCCGGACCCTATCTAAGAGCCGGACTCCGAGAATGGTGCGCTCCATGTTTGAATCCTAACCCCAAGTTTGAATCTTTGCGCGTCAGTCATAGACCAGATTTGGGTTCGGTAGGTAAGCTTTTGCAAAAAATATTAAAACTAAATTCATCGGTCTGAAAAAAATATATGTTATTCGCAATGAGATAATCTGGTTTAAATCTGTGTCGTTACACGATTGGATTAATTTCCTTCGATCTCAAACAATCCTGAACACAGTCATTGCACTCGTCCGTTAGTAGAAAATGGCCTCCTCCTTCAACTCCAACCTCATTGCTTGGTAATAAACTTCAAAACCTATGAAAAATAAATCATCACGGGTTGATGATTCGCAGCTGGGTGGATATATCAAAAAGGTAATAAAATAAATTTAATATAAATTACTGATTTTCTCATATTTTTTTGGACTACACTTTCCATTTTTGAGCTCCTTATCAATCCTCAAATTTATCAATTAGCTTATTTCCGTTTTTAGTTGATTCGAGAAAACACCGTATTTTAAAACGTCGGCGGGCAGCACGATGATTTTCCGCACCGCCCGCTACCCCGACAGGTCCGCTGCCCCGACAGAACGGGCGAATGCGACGCCCCTCACCTGAACAGGCGCGGGGAAAGTTGACGCGGGAAAAGGGACTCAGCTTTGCGCTTTAAAAGCACTGTCCCTCACATTTCGCGGTAAATCGAGATGTGGGAGGGATGCAGCAAAATTGAACCTATTTAGGTAATGAAGATAAGTAGGCATTAATAAAAAAATAGTTTGCTCATGTAACGTTCAAGGAAAAACCACTTTATGTGAGTATTACTACATTAGAAAATTAAACCAAAAATGTTTTTATCTAACATGTCGGACACATTGATACGACTTGGCTTATCTTAATGAAATCCTATTTGTATCTTAATTTAAATTAGTCGACGGATCAGAGGATGTCTCTCAAACGCCTTTCTCGGCTCATAAACATCAGATTATGATTCTTATTAAATTATGTCAAGGTTTATGAGCGTTGGGTTATGGGCTAATCTACCAAATTATATCTGAAATTTACATCGAAATATTCATATACAGAGCTACAAATGCCTTTAAAAATAGACTTTATTGAGATGTATTTTCTTTTACTGTGTTTTCACATATTGCTGCTGCAAATATAGGACCTTACACACGAAGCCAGTATCGCTGTCCAAAAGACAAGCTATCGCTGGATTGGGCCGCCAGCACTGGTAGCCAGCGCTGGCTTGGTTTGAAAAACAATAGGCTTATTATGTTATTCTGTCATTCAAGAATTTGTATCAGAATCCATTTGAAAGTGACAGATCGACCAATAAAAAGATAGCACGATCAAAATATTCGTATTCTAATTGGTTGATTTGTCGATCACCAATTATTCACCAAGTTGAAAACTTAAAAAAACCGACTTCAAGTTCAAGCGCTATTTCTTCCTCCCCGGAGGGGATGCGGATTAAGTCTGTATACATGAAAAATCCATACCATAAGAAAACCATAAACCAAAACGTCATCCTTGTATATATTTTTTGTATTTGTTGTTTTCTTTCAAATCGCGCTTATTCAATTTAATCAAATTTGTAAGGGACCATCTATGACCTACCAATCAAAATAAGAATAACTTAAATCGGTTAATAATTGACGGAGTAATCGAGTAACAAACACAAAAAAAATAGTTAAAAACAGACGAATTGGGAAACTTCCCCTTTTTGAAGTCGGTTGAAAAGGGCTTCCGATAGAAATTCCTAGATATCAGAGTAAATAAAGACTACTGTTTATACCAGGCCAATACCAAGCCAGCATTCGCCTCCTATAAGCCCGGCTTTACTGAGGCTCTCATATATCTTTGAGTGACAGTCATATAGGTTTTCGTTTGTGAATCTGGGATTCTGATAGATAACGAAGTGATCAGGTCACCCAGGTTACTAAACTTCCTAACGGTCGATCATCCTCCTACCTGTAGACATGCGATTGGCGTATCCTTGCAATTGAAACATATAAAACCAGTAAAAACCTAACACAATCCACAGACCATACTTATACTTAGATCCCCACTCAGGATGCTTTACAATACTCATTCCTTTCAGAAGATAAGCAGTAAATCTTGATCCAGCCAAAAATAATTCGCGTGCGTTCAGCTCATACATTAATAATAATTGATATCTTATCTCACAAGTCTCCAGAGACACACTTATTAACAAATATATATATCTTGACTGTTCTCTTTGGAACGGCTTATGTTTAAACGATCACTAAAAACGCACCTATTATATTACCAATAAATTAGAAACGACCGCCACAATAAGTAAACGACCACCAAATTGTGTTTGGATAAATGATCACCCAAACTTCTTTTTATGATTTGTGTGCTTGAGTTTATGTTTTAAGTATTTTTTGTTGTTCTTACATGTTCAACCTAACATGAAGGATGAAGAAGTTACCCTTCACCTAAGCTACCGCAGTATTTAACCCTGATATTTTCTGCAACTTTTGATGAGATTACCCATTTTTGGTAGGAAAAAAATAATTTTGGTGATCATTATATTTGTTGCCGTTTAGAACTCGATATTTTATGTAAATTTACTGCTATGATGCATTCCAAATTCCAAATGTCTTTATTACTGAAGATATTTACTTATACTTAGCAATTATCATTTTTTGCCACTTCTCTACATTGGACCACTGTGGGAGAGAAGGATGTGGAAACTCCCACAGATTGATTTTTAGATCTCTTTTAAAAATTGCTTGTGCTTAACTAATACTAATATGGCAATATTAATTATTATAAATAATAAGCAGCAATAAATAAAGACAAAATTATTAACAGCAAGGCCTGTGTGTGTGTGTGTGTGTATGTGTGCCAGATTAACCCCATACAGTCCCGTCATTTAAGAAATCTTGAACATTGTAATATCCCTTTTTCATTTTTTTTTTATTTTAAATTATTTTTATTAAATTATGAGCAATTAAATAAAAATTATTTAAAATGAAAAACAATGAAAAATCGCTCATCATCTGCTCATGCTCATGCTTGAACGAATTGTTTACCTTCGCGAGTTGTAACGGCATAAATAGCTAAGGTCGAGCTACCGCTATCAGAAGCTATGATCGTCTATTCTATCTACCCCCAACTTAGATGTCCCGATTCAGCTGTGAAAATTGCAAGTTAAGAATGATAAGTCTGAATTTCTCGTTCGTTGAGAAGTTCAGTAGGCGTACAATAGTCGAACGGAAGATTGATTCAGGAAGTAAGAGTTTCAAGTTAAACAGAGAAAGCATGTATGCCCGCAAGCCGGTATTTCGCATCAGTTAGCGGTGTTTTGCGCCGGATCGATCCTTGTTATAATTTGTGTATTGGTATCATTTATTTTTTTGTATATATGGGCGCTCGGAGCTTCTTTTACGTGGTCGACCACAATTTATAATATTTGTTTGGGATATCGTATGGTTATTCGTCGTAGTGTTACGACGTGAGTAGTCAATGATATTTCATGTGCTTGCTAGTAGCGGCTTTAGTGGCTCCAATTATATAATTAGTTCACGGCAATAACGATCCAAATAGACCGGGTTTACACAGTTGCGATTTGATTTTCCGAAATGGGTCTGAACTAGCGGTTTCCTCAAAAGGTCCGTAACGTTTTGAAACCTTCAACTCTGCGCAATTCGAGCTGGATGTTATCGAAACGTTTTCTTTAGTGCTTTTTGAGATCTAACCCTCTCCACAACGAGTTACAAACTTCGGAAAATACCGATTTATGTACCTTGTTAACCTCAGCTCGCCTCAACTGAGCCCAGCAAAATAAATGCGTGACACAATCTACACGTTAGATCTCCCAGCGAAATTGACATTTAATTTAAAGATGCAACTTGATTCAAAACGATCCAAGGCAAGGCAAAATAACTAACCGTCCCTAAACAATAAACTTTAGACTGTAATTTGATCTCTTCGCGCGTCCCCGACAACACTCAAATGTCAAAGATATCAACAGGATAGGTTATCTGAGTTGACAACGTTATACCTTGTTCTGAATTTGTTATTTTCATCCGCGGAACTCCATCGATCAAACAGTCTCCCTATGCCTTGACAACCAAGGTTTAGCCTCAACTAAACTCCTGTCTAGCCTAGTCTAAAATCCTAGTGTTATACCACGTCCATCATCGACACCACTCGAAAATTGTTGTGTGTGATTTGAATATGCTTGTATGTTTAACGACTTGTGTGTGTGGGAATTTAAAAATTCGCTACACGAAGGGAATGAGGAAAGGATTAGCCTGCGAATATCCTAAGAGCTAATCCAGGAACCCTATGATGAAGGAAAAAGGAAATTAGGGTCGCTCCAAGCCCAGACTCAGACTCAGATCAAATTACCTACAAGTTCTTATCTAACGACCCAAGGATAGTTTTGGAATTTGTGTAGGTTGATTGAAAGGATAGGAACCGAGGTATATCTCGGCGCTTCAGACACACACGAAAATCAACTGTAGAACGCAATCACAAATCTTCCAGTTCCAGACGCGTAAAACAGCAGACCGAACTGTACAGATTACCGGAAGACACGTGCACCACAGTGGCTTGACGTACGGACTGAATGCCTTCCCCACCCACGCGCTCGTATTTATAGGTGGCCCACGTCTGAGATGGCGTCCCCGCAAATACTGCCCAAGCGCAAGCTTCTCATCATTAACTACACAAGGTCTAATTTCAATCAAACATGCCATGTACGCCCGCTGTTCTACAATTTTGTGTATGAAAAGTTTCTATAATCAACTTTCGGTTATCACTCAAGTCATTTGGTATTGCCGATAAATTAATTAAGCCTGACTGCCCGACCGCTAGCGTCTAAGACAAAGATCACTGGAAAAATATGCACACCCGTGATGTCAGACTCACCACAACGCAATAATCAATCGCAATTGTATATTTGCAGTCAACACATTAGCTTTCTCCGTATAGTTCCATAAACCTTCCATTATTTAGTTATCCATAATTTATTCAGAGCGCAGCCAAATCGGCTCTGATCCCTACACATTTCGCAGGAATGCGACAAAAAAACCTGACCCGACCTCTCTTCTCCGAATTAACCACGTTCTCTGTCCCATTTCTTGCCAACTTACTTCGAATCACTTAATAACCCAAGCGTTAAATGAACTGACTCTTGTATTCAATGTGTGTACCATTACAGTGCGGCGATGGGCTAGCCCTCTGTCACGAAAAATTAAGTATTAAATGAACTGACTCTTGTATTCAATGTGTGTACCATTACAGCTTGTAAACCGGGACGCAACTAGTCTCTAATTATTACGTTAACATCACAGCTATCGCTGAGTTTGGAATATAAGGTTCTTGCGTACATACATTATATTTTCGAAAATAGATTGACTAGCTACAGTTAGTATGTCAATTTCTATAAAAAGTTCTCTTAAAGAGTCTGTGCGTTTTAAATGATAAATTGCTCGAATAGCTCTCTTCTGTAAAATAAAATAGTTTGAATATCCGCTGCTTTCCCCCACAATAATATACCATAGGACATGACACTATGAAAGTAACTAAAATATACTAGCCTAGATTTAGGCACATCCGCGATTTGTCTGATATTTGATAAATTCCACGCCTCAACCGACAGGGCGTGGAATCTTGGTAGGGTTGTTTTTAAGTGGAATGTCACAAAGCAGTACTGACCTTTGACGCCGTGGACCGGAATTCGAAAGCTCAATTCGAGGCAGGAGTACGGGATGAGGAACCCGAGGGTGGGGTGTGATGGGAGTCGAATCTTACTCTCGTCGTAGCCCGAAGCTGTCTCCGTCGTGAGGCTTGCCGACACGAGGATCGCTATCCGAAAGCGACGACTGGATCACCGAATCACTTCAACCTTTAAAAGCACGAAGCACTCACTCCGATGACGTTAAATCTACTTATTTCCCGACGATTGTTCAGCGATAATTATAATTAACATTCAACCAAGCTTTCCGATGCTGGCGTTAGACATTTTCCATGTGCAAAAAAAAACCCTCTAACTCGTCATCTCGTTTCTATAAAAGTGATAGCTAGTGATGTCCCGATCACTCGCGGTCGATCCGCGCAACGAAAAAACCGGTGCGTTGCGAAGCATAAATAATAAACAGTCACCCGCCCGGACAGGCCCGAACCTGTCTCTAATCAATAGGAAGGCGAGAAAGTGTTGCGACCGCTCTCTTGAGGACCGAGTCCCCCACCTTGACTTCTGCTGATCGAGGCATGCCATCCCGACCCGTGTACAAATTGACGATCCGTCCTCGTCTCCATCTCAAGGAAGGCAGGTTCGCATCCTTAATCAGCACCAAATCACCGACTTGAGGGGGGCTCGTCCGGTCAGTCCACTTAAGGCGCTGCTGCAAGATGTGCAAGTACTCAAGGGACCACCGTTTCCAAAAATCTTGAGCCATCTGCTGCAATATTTGCCACCTAGTCAACCGACTTAACTTAACATCACCGAATGGGTATTCTGGCAGGGCGTTAAGGGGCTGACCTTTGAGGAAGTGACCCGGCGTCAACGCTTCCAAATCATTTGGATCCGAACTGAGCGGGCACAACGGATGCGAGTTCAGTGTCATTTCAATTTTACAGAACAGCGTCGCAATCTCTTCAAAGCGTAGAGAGGTCTCACCGATGATGCTCGTCAGGTGCGACTTAGCCGATTTAACCGCAGCCTCAAAACTTCCTCCCCAATGAGGACATCCCGGCGGACTGAAAACCCATTCAATCCCTCGTCGGGAGCAAGCCGTACCGATGGCGTTCTGGTTACCGTTCAGGAATTGAGTGACCTCCTGCAGATATCGCCTGGCTCCGACAAAATTTGTGCCGTTGTCCGAACGGATTAATGTCGGGAGGCCCCTTCGTGAGACGAACCGATCCAGACATGCGATGAATGCCTCTGTAGTGAGGTCACTGACCACCTCCAAGTGGACTGCCTTCGTGGCCAAACACACGAAGACACACAGGTATGCCTTCACTAATCTGGCGTTCCGTAGCTGTGAAGACTTGACCATGAATGGTCCCGCGAAATCCGTTCCGACACCCGCAAAGGGCCGGATTTCGTTAACCCTATCCGAGGGCTAATCGCCCATCTGGGGCTGCATCGTAGCCGCCTTGGCCCGATAACAAGGCAGGCACCGAAATACGACGCTATGCACTAAGCGTTTTCCCGATAGAATCCAGAACTCGCGCTGGAGAAACGCCATCAAGGCGTGGCATCCGACATGCCCTTTCCGAATGTGTCGATCCTGTATCAACAGTTCGACCAACTTCCTTTTCCTAGGGAGTAACAACGGGTGGCGAGCCGCATAAAGCAGGTTGGCATTCCGCAGCCGACCTCCTACCCTCAGCAATCCTTGCGGGTCAATAAACGGGTTGAGCCGAGCCACAGCTCCCTTCAGTTGGACGCGTCCGCGTCTCAGAATGTCCAGTTCGGACTTAAAGTGCACCATCTGCACGTTCCGTGCCAATGCGAACAACGCATGGTTCCGTTCCCGTGGTGTCAGGATCTGTGTCCGCACCCGTTGCGCCTCAGAATTGCGACAATTCCGCGCAAATTCGAAGATCCAGGCGGTCACATTGACCAGCTTGTCGAGCGAGCTGTACCGTTCCAGCAGGCTGAACTCCTCTTCCGGCTCTGGTTGCGTCGTACAGACACCGACTGTCAAGCCGCCGTTCGCCGAGGTAACGCGAAAACTCATTGGCCAATCCGATTCGGCTTGAGTTAACCATTTTGGACCCCACCACAAGGGATGTCCAGCTAAATCCGGAGCGTGACACCCACGAGACGCACAGTCTGTTGGGTTCATTTCCCCTGGAACATGTCTCCAGATTAAGGGAACCTCCGAATTAAAAATCTGCGAAACCCGATTCGCCACAAAAATTTCCAGCTTGTGAACTGAAGCCTTCAGCCAGCATAAGACGATCTGGTTACCCGTCCAAGCGTAGACCGTATGTTCTAACGCTATTGACCGACGCAGAACCGTCATCGTGTGGTTGACCAGACGAGTCAGGAGAGCCGCTCCTGAAAGCTCTAATTTGGGAATGGTCAGGCGAAAGCGCAACGGCGCAACCTTGCTCTTGGCCATGACCAACCGCACATCAACCTCCCCCGAGGAGTCGACCGTACGCAGATACACCGCAGCTCCGTAGCCCTTCTCCGAGGCATTCTGAGCTCAATGACCCGCCGATCGGGTCGTCCCATTTCAGCTCAGCAGACCACAATTGCTGCATAAAACACTTGAGCTGAAATGTTACCGGGGTTATCCACCCGTTTGGATCAAATGTCCTAGCCACCGTTGAAAGGACGTTCCGTTTCGTCCAGACCTTCGGGGAGTCCAACTCGACCCGATACGAAAACATGTCTAACACCGGCTGGTACTGGACGCCTAATACCGACAACATATTGGGATTTTCCAGATTTTCGAAAATGTGGGGATCCTGCTGGTAGTCATCCGGAAGACCAGACAGTAACTCTGGAGAGTTCGACATTCATTTCCGGAGCTCGTAACCTCCACCCCGTAAGAGCTCAACTAGCTCGTCCCGTCGAGCGAGCGCCTCCTCTTTCTCGATCCGCTAACTCCCGCAGAGTGCGAATCGCCAAATAAGGACTAGACCGTAGCCCGTACGTGTTGGTTTTCAGCTCGTACACCTTGATGGGCTGATCTGGGCTCTCTCGCCACAGTATCAGCTGATACCGTCTATCGTCAGAGTGATTGACCGTCTGTCTAAACATCATCCGGATGTCAGCTACAAACACAACATTGTGTCGACGGAACCGTGTGATAACATCCGCGATGTCATGGTTCAACTTCGGCCCTGAATGCAAACACTGGTTCAGGTTCATGCCGTTAGATGTTGATGCCGATCCATCGAACACTACCCGTATTTTGCCCTCCGGGGTCCTCAAGACCGCGTGATGAGGCAGGAAGCAGTGGTCTTCACGCTTCCAGTCAATACCCGAAACCGACATGTGGCCGAGCGACTCGTATTCCCGCATGAAATCGACGTACTTCTGCCGGAAAATCCCGTCACGCTTCATGCGTCGTTCCATCGACAGAAGCCGCGTCTCGGCTGCATGGTGTGAACTGCCCAGCGGTGGGTGATCACTCCGGAATGGAAGACGTGTGAGAAATCGACCTGACCGAAGGCGACCAGTATTGTTCCGATAAAACTGTTCACACTCTTCTTCAACCGGGTCCAACCGGCGGACCATAGGTGGTTCCTCGACCTCCCAAAACTTCTGTATCACCTCCGAGAGTACAGAACCGAATAAGGGACTACGAGTCGCTAGGCGTGGGGCAGCCTTCATGACCGGACCCATTACCGCATGGCCCAGTCTGGTGTTGACCGAAACCAGACCAGTCGCCTGCAAAACGTGGACATCTGGCACTAACAGGTATCCCAAGGCATCGACACCCAATAAAATGTCTACTCGGCCCGGAATATCGAACTCCGGATCAGCCAGTGACAACCCAGCGACCAACTGTCGCACCGAGGGCGACAACCGTACGTGAGGGTGTGAGCCCATCACATTAGGCATGACTAATGCCGTGACCGTCAGATTCACCGATGAATCCACCCGTGACGAGAGAGTAATCCGACATACTCCCTTAACGGACCGACTTCCGTGTTCCCAATTCCCCGAATGGAATGTGGATACTCCCTTACCGAAATGCCCAACCGTCTTACAAGGTTGCACGAGACTAAGCACCCCTGGGCCCCCGAGTCCAATAGTGCTCGTGCCACACATGATTTGCCGTCCGAACTCCACGCTATCACAGAGGCTGTGGGGAGCATGACCGTCTGTGGAGTGGCGGCACCCTGTAAGTGGGCGGCGTGTCCCTAGCGGGAACCTCCGCGGGATCCGAACCCGCTCAGACCTCCGTCGGCCTTGGAGTAACTCGGCTGCTGATATGCCACCGGCATATCAGACCGTATGTACATCAAGGGGTCCCAACCCGTATAATAGGCCCCTCGCTGTCCCGGTATCCGACCATACCGGAGGGTGTACGGTGTGCCCTGTGGCCACCGTGGATGGATGGGGGAGAGCGGATCCAACCTGGGGCGCTCTAGGAATGGGGGCGACATCCGACTGTTCGCCTCCCTGTTCGCCTCCCAGAGCAATGGGCAGGGTGGCGCAGAAGGTGGTGGGCTCCCAGCCTTCGCGCCACTCATAGGTGCCATCTGACACCCGCCCGTAACACGCGGTGAGCCAGCGGCCCGAAGTCCTCGCTGACCGTGGACAGCGGCGACCGAACCCCGGCTATCCCGCATGTTACCCCCCGCGCTGCCCCCTTCCCCTCGGGGGGAGGGTCCTGTCCGGGGGTACCCCAGTCACCCCGTTGGTGACTCCCGTTGCCCGGAGGGGGACTGGGTCCGGCCCTGGTTGGGCCCTGTGGCCGACCAACCTGAGTTCGACCCTGGTGACCGACCGAAGGGCCTGACCGATTCAGGCACAACACTATGTGGTGCTTGCCACCACAGCTCACAGGGGAACGCGCGCGAGCACTCGCTCAGCGTGTGTGGCCCCAAACAACCGAAACACAATCGGTGGCGGAAGACCATCTTCCTATGGGCAGCTACCCCGAGCGCCTTAAAGTTGGCGCAACTGGTCACTTCATGACCGGCACTGTCGGAGAGCACACAGCCGTCACCCGACGGCGCGGCATTCAAAACGCCAAATTGTTTCGACCGCCCACCCCCCCGTGGGGGCGGGGGGCACGGCCCCTCCCGCATCCGAGCGGGTTGGCGCTGCACACTGGCATCCGTGTCCAGTGTGTCACATCGCCTGCATTCACCCTCCAAAAAATCCGTCAATTGGACGAGCGTGGGCAGTTCCGTGCTACTGCCCCCATGCAGCTGTTCAAACCGACTTTGAACAGCTGCAGGCAACCGTGACAATTCATATACAAAACAATGTATGACCATTGGTCTACCGGAAGACCAAGGTTCTGAAGGGCCTTAGTGGCCACCAACACAGGGTTGAGCACCTGTACTCGGATGTCAACATCCCGGGTTACTTTAGGGATGCTAAACAGCTTCCCCAGCTGCGCATCAACCAACCGCCGTTTGTGTTGGTAGCGGTCAAACAATGAAATGAAATGAAATGAAATGAAATGAAATGAAATTGTTTATTCTCCAACTTAAAACCTATGTAGTTAAACTCATGTACATCTCATTGCGGTATTACGTCTAGTGATAGGCATGAATCATTGAAGCATTGAACATCCAACTCCTAAACTAGTGTTACCTGTATCTTAGGAGTTGGGGCTCTCTTTTTTTGTAGGTACACATTATAAAACTAGACATGTGGCTAATTTAGTACAAATTATAAATAAGTTTAAATAGATAGATAGTTGTCGGGGAGGCAACATGAATTATGTAGAGTAAGTAGGTCCTCAAATTGTGAGTAATAAAATGAGTGAAAGGTGTGTATGTGTATGTGTGTGAGGGTGTGTGTGTGTGTGTGTGCATGTGTTTGGGTGTGTGATGGTATGAGCGTGTGTGCGTTTGAGGGTGAGTGTATCTTGAAGATATTGTATTTATGGTTTTTATTATATTGTATCTGGTTTATCTTAAGCAAAAGTACTAAGTAAACATTCGGTGTCGTCGTAGTTGAGTTTTTGAAGCCATTTGAATAATGTTATTTTGAGTATATGTTTGGGTAAAGGATATATATTTAGAATTCTGTTAACCTTATTGTATAGGGTAGGGGCGAGGCAGCAGAAAAATCGGTTCATAAAGGCATGTTTGTATTTTACAAGTAGACATATTCTGTCACTACGTCTCTTGACCAGGGTCTGTGGTTCGAACTTTAGAAGGAAGTGCTGCCTTAGCAGTACCGAGTATATAAACAGTTGCCTAACAGTGTACACCTCACAAAATTCATAAACTAAATTTGTAGGGTACAGTCTTGGTTTGAAAGTGCACACCTTCAGTACAGCTCGTTGTGCTATTTCTAGGGGCATCAATAAAGTTTTAGCAGCGCCACCCCAGGACGTAATACAGTACGTAATTATCGACTGACAGAGGGCTAGGTAAACCCGCTTTACCAATATTGGGTCCGCTACGTGTCTAAGATTTTTGAAGACGTAGATAAGTTTACGTACTCTTTTTGCAGTATTGTCAATATGTTGGTGAAAATTTAAATTCTGATCGAGGATTACACCAAGGTATTTGGTATGCGATATTCTGGTTAAATATGGACAATTTAAGTTACAGACCTGGGGGTCAGTGCAGGAGTGTGACACTATTTTATGATCAGTAGATGGTTGTGTTGCATTTGTTATAGTGAAAGCAATGTAATTTGTCTTATCATTATTAAGAGTAAGATAATTTGTACGTAACCAATGTGATACAGAGTTAAAACCAGTTTGTGCTGCATTAAAAGCTTTGTGCCATGTCTTGTGTGAAAATAATAACGCTGTATCATCAGCATATGATATAATCTTACCGTGGACCAGGTTTAATTTGAGCAGATCGTCAATGTAAATAAGAAATAGGATTGGTCCCAAAATACTGCCCTGTGGAACTCCCATCTGCACAGGCAGGTCAGAGCTTGTATATTTATCAATCATTACACATTGTTGACGTCTGCAAAGGTAGTCTTCAAATAATTTCAGTTGGTTGCCACGTATTCCCAAGAGTTCTAGTTTATTTAGTAATATGGGGATAGAAACCGTGTCAAAGGCTTTAGCCAAATCCAGGAAAATACCTACAATCTTGTTGTTATTGTCAAGACCACCGACCACATAATTGGTTAATTCATGTACTGCGTCATCCGTAGACTTTCCAGCCCTAAATCCAAATTGACAGTTGGAGAGTAGGTTGTTATTTTCAAGGTAGTTGATAAGTCTTATATTAATTATCTTTTCTAGAATTTTAGATATTGATGGTAGGATGGAGATAGGCCTGTAGTTATTGACACGGTCTCTATCACCTGTCTTATGTATGGGGTGTATTACAGACTTTTTTAAACAATTTGGAAATGTTCCAGCAGCAAGGCAGTTGTTAAAGATGTAGGTTATATGAGGTATCAATATTTTTCGATAGTTCTTAAGGAGTTTGTTTGGAATCTTGTCCCAGCCAGTAGCGCTGGTATTTTTTAGACCAGTTATTATGTTATTAACCTCATCTTCATCAGTGTCTAGGAGAACAAAAGAGTTAGTTGGAGGATTATTTGAATTTAAGTTTGGGGTATCTAAATTAGATTGGAGGATTTTGCTAGCTAGAACATCCCCAATATTAGCAAAATATTGGTTAACGTTATCAATAGAGTTTTGAATATCATTTTGAATGAGTAATTCGTAAGCTGATGTTTTCGACTTCGTTGTATTTGTAATTGTTTTAATGGCTTCCCATATTTTTTTGTTACTATTACCTGCTTTTTCTATTATTTTTTTGTCATAATCACGTTTTATTTTCTTTAATAATTTGTTACAGAAATTCCTGTATCGCTTGTAGGTTATATTTAGTATTTGGTTGTTAGGTTGTTTTTTTGCATTTTTATGCATCCGATCTCGGTTTCGCGTGCATTTTAATAAGCCTGGAGTTATCCACGGCTTGATAACTTTATTACGTCTTGACAGTTTTTTGACTATTGTGTTTTTATCAAGCGCTGTATGTATGGAGTTTATTAAATATTCCATCGCAAGGTGTTAAGCATTACATGATCTGTAAGTGGCGCCACCTAGTGTTGAGTAGCGATAACGATCGATCAGTCTAATAAAAAGGTTTTTACTGGCAACATTTAGTGGCGCCATCTGTCCAAACTTATTATTTTTCGTGTGTGGCAACATTGCCTTGAAACTGTCACTTGACTTTGCACTTTTGTCTCAAGCAAGAACGAAATACACAACTCCATTGATTACTGAAGTATTTTCTATATTATCGTCCCTGACCACGCCAGAGCCCGATTTCGGCAGCGCAGCACCCGGCACGCAACATGGTGACCCCGACGTGATGAAGAACCCGTGGTAAAACTCCCGAAGAGGTCCAAGCTGAAAAACGGATGGCGTGGTCGGGAGATTTCGCGAAGACATAATATAGCGAAACAGTAAATTATCAAGCTTGCGGCATACAATAACATCTATCAAGCAACGTCGGTCAAGAATTCCCGAAAAAAGCAGCCATGGGCGACGGATCCGGTCAGATGTAAATCCTGGTTGGTGTGAATCAATGGCTGCCTAGTATCAACGGACGAAGATCAGCAAGATAGATGGGCGTACGCAGGCAAGACACAAGATCCACGGGCGCACGAAGATCTGAAGACGAGCGGCGGCAGCAACTGTAGTCATTGCGGCAAACATTGCAGTCACATGGGGACGGGCAGTACGCAGAGATCGACTGAAAAGAGGTGGGCTCGCTCCTTGTATTAAGTTATCCTAACCCTCTATCAAACAGGGGGGGGAACCGCCGTGTGCTCTTCAGGGTGTAGTGTAGCATCCAATAATCATCATGTCTGATACAGACGGTGAGTCTGGTAATACAATTGTGGAACTTCAAAGCTCTGCCATCAAAAGGTTAAAGAAAATTAGAGGCACGCTGAAGGCCAAATTAACCTTGTTTAATAAAAACATTAGCAAAATTAACTTGCAAAGCTTGACAGCGGAGCAAATCATAGACTTACGACTACGGACCGACCGTATCAAAAAGAGCTTTGAAGAGTTTGATTCAGTTCAAACTGAGATTGAAACCCTAAGTAGCGACGTCGAAGATGAGCTTAGTAATAGGGAGTCCTATGAAAATACATATTATGAGTGTGTAGCCAAGGCAGAAGCAGGCCTTTCAAAATCAGGTAAAGTCGGATTGCCGGGGCTAGCCTCCCGACAGTCAACTGCTTCATCTGAGCCAGTATTAGATTCAATAAAGTATCCAGATATTCCGCTTCCGGAATTTAGTGGGGATATCTCAAGGTGGATTGAATTCCGGGACACCTTTGATGCCCTGATTAACAAGGGTGCATTGAGGCAGATACAAAAATATAAATACCTGAGATCTTGCCTAAAGGGCGGCGCCCTGGAAGTGGTGGGTGCTCTCGAGTATTCGGAGGAGAGTTACAGTATAGCGTGGCAACTCCTATGCGAACGCTATAACAATCCGAGACTTCTAGTAAACAATCATCTGCGTGCACTCCTGCATATCAGTGAGGTGCCCAACACTCCCAGTGGCTTAAGGGGATTAGTAGATAACATATCCAAGCATCTTAGGACCCTAAAGGGGTTAAATGTATCGACAGAAGACTGGGATGTACTAATAATATTTTTTCTGTCTAGTAAATTGGATAAGAACATTTTAAAAAAATGGGAAGAGCGGTCCAATTCAAAAGATTTACCAACGTTACAGGAATTCAAGAGCTTCCTTCGCAACCGAGCAGACCTGATGGAGACTCTCAATTCGGGGAGTGACCCTGAGGCTCCGGGTCTGAGCAGCCTTGGTGCTGGAACATCTCGAGCGACCAACTGGAGGACCTGCAACGTAGCCACTCTACACTCAGCCACAAACGCCCAGTCAGTAGGTACCCCTGCACCACATAATCAATGCCCAGTATGTGATCAAAGACACTTCATAACACAGTGCGGTAAATTCTTGGCTATGAATGTAGGGGATAGAAACAAGATGGTACGCAGATTAAAGCTCTGCACAAACTGTCTGAGAGGTTCGCATTCCATGCCAACCTGTCGTGCCACGACCTGTCGCACATGTAGAGGTAAGCATCACTCACTACTACACTACACAAATGTTGGCAGTGCCTCCTCCAATAGTCCCAGTACTATGCATAATCCACCGGCCGTTGAAACGACTACTCCGAGAGTACATAATCAACAAATAATAAACACTGCAGTCACAAACAGTGAGCAGTCTACTCAACCCAAGTCAGTGCTATTGTCTACCGCGCAAATTAAAGCATTTGATAAAAATAATAAAGCCCACACTCTAAGAGCCTTACTAGACTCAGGGGCACAATCCAATTTCATTACCCAGGAAGCGTTTGATAAGCTCCAATTAGGGAAATCAGAGATAGATATGGAAGTCATAGGCTTTAATGGCATCCAGACCAACATAAATCATTTTTGCACAGTCAAAATTGAGTCCAAGGTGGAAAATTATAACACCAAAATCTCCTGTCTCATTGTTCCAACATTGTGCGAATTACCGCACCATAATAATAACGATATCCAAAATATTAAATTACCGAGCGGATTGAAATTAGCCGATGTAAGGTTTTATGAACCCGGGAGGATAGACATGATAATCGGGGCGGAACTATTTTATAACCTAATATGCACAGGCCAACGGAAACTGGGGGAGGGACAGCCAATTCTCCAACAAACCAGGTTAGGTTGGGTGATATCAGGGGCGGTGAAAGCCCCCGTATCTAGAACTGTGCACTGTAACTTCATCATTAACTCCCAGATGAATAGACTTTGGGAGAACGACAGTCTCAGTAAACCAAAGGTAGAAGACTGCGAACTTGCCGAGTGTGAGAGAGTGTTCAACCGTCATTCACGGGCAGTGGAAGGTAATTTTGTGGTAGAGTTGCCTCTGAAAATGCCAGTCGAATCTCTAGGTAGCTCCAGGAACATTGCTTATAAAAGAATGAGGACCCTAGAGAAAAAATTTGAACGAGATCCAGTATACAAGGAGATGTATGTGGATTTTATGCGAAAATTTAAAAGTAACGGATGCATGAAGGAACAGACTGACAGGGACACATCGGCTAGGGTATACTTACCACACCATGCTGTGGTAAACATGCAGAAAACAAGCACTCCCCTCAGGGTGGTCATAGACGCCTCATGTCCAACTAGCACAGGCATATCATTAAATGACATTCAATATAAAGGGGCCATTATGCAAGATGATCTCACAGATATCATCATTAGATTTCGAATGCACCAATACGTAGTAAGTGCAGACATTGAGAAAATGTACACAAAAATACATGTTACACCTCACCAGCAAGGGTTGCAATGTATAGTGTGGCGGGAAAACCCGCAGGACGCACTTAAAACCTATAAATTAACCACATTAAGTTTTGGTCTGAGATGCGCACCATACATTGCAACCAGATGTCTGAAGGAGATAGCTAATCAAAATAAACATAGATTCCCAGAAGCAGCAATGGCTTTGGCCAACGACTTCCTGATGGATGACCTGCTCTATGGAAGGGGCAGCAAGGAGGAGGTAATCCAAACGGTCATCCAGGTCGAGCAGCTGCTACAAGAAAGTGGTTTCACACTGAGGAAGTGGAAGTCCAACTCGCCTGAAATCCTGAAATCAGTGAGTAGAACCACACAAACACATACAAACACTGTCACAGAAATAGGTAACACAACACATAAGGTGTTAGGCCTGGCATGGTCAGATTTAGACGATGAGTTACTGTATCCATCAGAGCTCGATCCGGTGCCAAGGGTTTTATCAAAGAGAAAGGTCTTGTCAAGTGCGTCCTCTGTATTTGATCCATTGGGCCTATTAGGTCCTATCATAATTACTGCAAAGATGTACGTCCAAAGACTAGTTATATTAAAATTAGATTGGGATGAAACATTATCTGCAGAATTACACTTAGAATGGAGTCAGATTTGGAATCAAATGAATAACATAAAGAAAATTAAAATAAAAAGAAATGTAGTGATTAGAAATTCAGTCAGTATTGAACTACACGGCTTCTCCGATAGTTCAAAAGGTGCATACGGAGCAGCAGTTTATGTCAGATCGGTCGATCAGGAAGGAAATATATTTACCAGTCTTCTGACCGCCAAGTCGAGGATTGCAGGAAGGGAGACGATACCTAGACTAGAACTTCAGGCTGCCCTCCTATTAGCAAGGCTAGTTAAAAAACTCAAAACCATCCTACGACATAAAATAGATAAAATAAATCTATGGTCAGACTCGACTGTTGCATTAGCTTGGATAAATACAGAGCCTCACAAATTAAATTGCTATGTTAGCAATAGAGTCAAGGAAATAAGGGAAATTACCGATAAATCTCATTGGCACTGGGTAAGCACTAATGACAACCCGGCGGACTTGTTATCTAGGGGCACACCGGCAGAAAATCTTATTCATAACACTCTGTGGTGGCAGGGACCCAAGTGGCTCAGTAAACCTAACACAGAGTGGCCAAAGGAGGTCCTACCACACAACACAACTCAGTTACCCGAGATGAAATCAGAAAAACCAATTAAAGTATGTAACTTAGTAACAACAAACTCGGGTAACCAAGTATTAGAAACACTAATTGGTAGATATAATACCGACACACAATTAATTCGAACACTTGCCTATGTAAAAGGGTTCATACATAACATAAAATACCCGAACAACAAGTTAGTTGAGAGGTTATCAGTCGAGGAATTAAACAAGTCATTGAATCATCTGATTAAGTACGTTCAAGTACAAACAATGGAGAAGGAATACGACCTACTTAGTAGAAATAAATCGATCTCACCAAGATCAACAATTAATAGTTTAGATCCCTTTATACAGGATGGCCTAATCCGAGTAGGCGGGAGACTAAAATTATCCGAATGTCCACAGGACAAAAAACACCCAATCATACTTCCACAAAACAACACACTTACAAAGCTCATCATGCAGAGCCAACACCGAAGGTTACTGCATGCAGGCGCTCAGCTACTCCTGTCCACAATGAGGGAGCGCTTCTGGCCAATTCATGGCAAATCACTAGCAAACAAGGTAATCAAAGATTGTGTTATCTGCTTCAGAGCCAAGCCTGTTACAACTAGCCCAATTATGGCAAGTTTACCAAGGGAACGTGTGACACCAGCACCACCATTTGATACTACGGGCGTTGATTATGCAGGGCCATTCAATGTGCGGGATAGACGTGGTCGCGGCTGCCGGTTCTCTAAATGTTGGGTCGCCCTATTTGTCTGTTTCAGCACCAAGGCGGTTCACATAGAACTTGTTAGCAGCCTGGAAACCGTAGCGTTCCTGGCTGCACTAAGACGGTTCATAGCTCGAAGGGGTAAGCCCAGTCAGCTGGTGAGTGACAATGGCACCACGTTTCATGGGGCAGACAATGAAATAAAAAGGCTTTACAAATATCTTCGGGATAATTCTAGCGAAATAATAGATTTATGTACGAATGAAGGCATCACGTGGAAATTCAATCCACCTTACTCACCACACATTGGGGGGT
Source organism: Argyresthia goedartella (assembly GCA_949825045.1). Taxonomy (NCBI): domain Eukaryota; kingdom Metazoa; phylum Arthropoda; class Insecta; order Lepidoptera; family Argyresthiidae; genus Argyresthia; species Argyresthia goedartella. The sequence goes on along the minus strand of OX463831.1, from coordinate 6,536,748 downwards.
TATTTGAGGCTGCTGTTAAGGCATGTAAATTACATTTAAAAAGGGTCTTAGGGAATGCTATGCTCACCTTCGAGGAGTTCTCGACGGTTCTAACCCAGATAGAGGGAATCCTAAATTCACGGCCTCTTTGCCCCATACCTAAGTCAGATACAGACAATTTTCCCATCTTAACGCCAGCCCACTTCTTAATAGGTAGATCTTTAACAGCCTTACCCGATTACGATTGTCAAAATACGCCTAGCAACAAGTTAAAGCTGCACCAACAATTCCAACAGATCCAGCACGATTTCTGGCGCCGGTGGTCAAGGGACTATCTTACGCTCATGCAGGAGCGAGTCAAGTGGAGAAGCACGAAAAGTTCGAGCCTGACTGCGGACTCCCTGGTTCTTATACGCGATGAGCAGCTGCCGCCGACACGATGGCGCTTGGGGAGAATCCTCGAACTGCATCGAGGACCTGACAACATAGCACGGGTCGCGTCTATCAAGACTGCGACTGGCATCATCAAAAGGGCCTTCAACAACATATGCCCACTCCCAATCAAGAATGAAGACTAGAAGTCCCATATGTATTTAGTTTCTTAAATAAGAATTAATTTTTTAAGTAATTATTCACTTTGTAAGTTTATTCACTTTGTAAGTCCAAATAAATTCTCTTGTGTTGATTTATTCAGGGGAATAGGATAGCTAGACATGCTAGGATAGCTCTTCAGGTAGGGGGAGGTTTAACTTTGAGGTGCGCACCATTTTATTAACTTAACTTCATAAACATTCTCAACTAATAATTTATTTAAGAGGGTGCGCACTTCAAAGGTGTGGTTGATAGCAACGCACAAGCCAGCAGGATAGCAGCTTGGGCGGTGGAGTCAACCTAGGTAGAATGGATATCATTAGATCTAGACATTAGATAGATCTGAGCATTAGATAGATTTAGACAATAAGGAAGTTGTCTTTGAGACCTCTTTCAAAGGCGGGAATATGTTAAGCATTACATGATCTGTAAGTGGCGCCACCTAGTGTTGAGTAGCGATAACGATCGATCAGTCTAATAAAAAGGTTTTTACTGGCAACATTTAGTGGCGCCATCTGTCCAAACTTATTATTTTTCGTGTGTGGCAACATTGCCTTGAAACTGTCACTTGACTTTGCACTTTTGTCTCAAGCAAGAACGAAATACACAACTCCATTGATTACTGAAGTATTTTCTATATTATCGTCCCTGACCACGCCAGAGCCCGATTTCGGCAGCGCAGCACCCGGCACGCAACACAAGGTGAGGATCATTGTTACCGTAAATAGGTTGTAAGTCGATATTTGCTAGATCATTTTGGAGACCCTCGTTATTTATCTGAGTGCTGTTGATTTGGGAGTATATTCGTTGAATTTTAAGATTCAAAGAAAGCATTACAGTTTCGTGATCCGTTACAGTGGTATTAAAAATGAGAGTAAGGGCATTATATTTCGTTTTAAGTATGATGTGATCGAGACAGGTTTTATTCATTCTAGTCGGGAGTGAGTGCGCAGGAAGTAGCCCATGACTTGCACATAAGTTAATATAGTCATGCGCTTTCACTGATCTGTTTTCAGGGCAAATGTCAATATTTATATCTCCTATGATGGCCACGTTTTTAAAAGATTTTAGATTGGTTAGAACTGAGTTAAGAGAGTCATGAAAGTTGTCTAGATTAGAATAAGATGGAGATCGGTATATAGCTACAACAGCGGTTTCGCTGCCTAATCGTAGCACTAAGCAGTTACCATCTCGGAAATCTGGTTCCTCAACAGTAACCTTGACGTCTTCTCTAACGTAAGTTACGACTCCATTGTTTTGCAGTGGGTTAGTTAGAGTTCTATATATTTTATAGCCATTTATTGGAGGAATAATGTGATTTGATGACAGCCAGCACTCCGTCAAAACCAAAATATCACATTCGTGTTTTATTCTCTGCAGGTTTATCATGAAACTATTGAAGTTGTGATTTATACTGCGTATGTTTTGATTTAAGAATGTTAATTTATTTGAGTTTTTTGGCAAAAGTTTCACGCAGTCTTCGGGGCTACAGGTAACAACCTCCGATACAGAAAGTGAGTCAAGTTCCTTTTGGATTATTTGATCATCCATTGATAATAATAGTTAAAATCTTGTGAGTCGTGGTTGAGTGATACAACGTCTGTTTGTGTGGTAATTGTAAGGTATAGGATACGTATTGTATTTTAGTATATGTATAGGTAATTATGTATGAGATAATGTGAGAGAGGGTTGTGTGTAAGTTTGAGTTTAACATGTTAATCAAGCAGTGACTAATAAACAAAAGGAAGATATATAACATTACTAACATTTCACAATTTGAAATAGTGACAGCGCCCTCTATCATCTGGTAGTAGTGTAGCTGTTCTTACACCGAGAGCGGATATGTTGTAGTGGTGTGCAGTCAGTGTTCAGTGAATAAAACTGCGAATGTCGCTCTTCGCGCCCTCTATCAGCGATGAAGTGTTTACAAATAATCAAAAAGTTGACATGGGCTGGGATCGAACCGGGGGTCGATTTGCTACGAAGCGTCACGGACAGAGACTTAACCGCTCTACGCCACGGCTGCCTGATGGCAGCTGTGTGAATAATCGTGACACTTACAGCCACTTGTACTTGTTCGACGGTAATGCGGTAGGTAATTGTGAATAAGTTTGCGATATTTGTTTTTAAAACACCCGCGGTATCAAGTTGTGAATGCAATTTTGTTACACAAAATTCACAGATTGAAGCACTAAAAACACCATTTTCACTTTAGTCAAAAGTTAATGATGTAGCGCCGATAGTTAGGTCTGTTTATTTCGCGTTTCCTTGTAGTTAGCGATAACTTGAACGGGTTAAAAGAAATTAAATGTGGAATACTGTATGTAACCTGTCCGTTCCACGCAATCAATTTTTTGAACTCCTAAAAACAATATGGACCTGGCTATCTCATAATTGCCCGCCGTGACCGTTAGGTGACCGACCAACTCCTTCGGTTCACCCCGCAGAGCCATCAATAGGTGGGCCAACTTGTAGGCGTTGTCCAGGTCGTCCCGACCGTGGTCCAAACTAGCAAATAAATTAATGAAGGCCGGCCACTCATCAATTGCCCCACTGAAGGCCGGAATCTCCAGGTGTGGCAGCCGTCCAACAACACCCTTCGGGGGTGGGTCTCCGTTACTCTCCCACGGTCATTCCTTCGTGACCGCTTAATTTTCTCCGCGCGACGCTCGATGTCACCCAAGCATTCCATCGCTTGGTCAGCATCCGCGCAGAGCTGTTTCACTGCAGCCACCGAGGCTTCATCAATAAGCCCGAGAGCTTCAGCCTCCGCAGCCAGCCGACACACCTTCCCGACGCGTGTCATTGCGTCCTCCACACGCTTGAGCAGGACATCATCCATAACTGGTCGCTCCACATACTTATGAGTATGGGCGAGCCATCTCATTTCCTCCCGGACACCATGCCGCAGCACCGTCAAGGGCGAAGGCGCCATGTTGACCGATTTAATAGATTCTGGTCTTATACTTTACTACTGAACTAAGTATAGCCAGACTTGCCCGTCAGCGCTAGGCACAGAAATTAAAACTAAGTTGTCAAAACTAAGGCAACCACTAAAACAATTAAATCCTAAAAAATATTTAATATGGTCGCCCTGTGGACATACACTTTATAACTATACACTCTAAATCAATTAGAGAATGCCACCATAAAGCACAATACAAATAACACACAAAAATGTATTATGAAAAAAAGCAATTTTTAATATAATGTAGGTAACCGTGAACCCTCTAGAAGTGGCCCCTCCGATATGACCCACACTTCTACTGAGGTCAGCAAAATCAGCTTAATACCCCTTAAATAGCCTGACCCTGCTCTGTAAACCGAAATAACACTGCAGTACTATAGAACCCGACGTTCTACCACAAGTCATACAATATAGTTAATTTGAGTTAATTGTAGGCACAATTGGGCCTCTTCTGCACTATACGTGAAATAGAAGTTATCTGTGAGCCGATTCATAACGTCACATGATATGGATGTTATAAATCGGCTCATGGATGGATGATGATAAGGATGTTAAATTGTTATGAAGTATTTTATCCTAACAGGGTACAAAGGATTTCCTCTGATTTGCTCAAAGATATATCTTGATACTTGAAGAGCTCCGTGGTCTAACGGGGTTGACGCTTGCTTCTTACACAGGTTCGATTCCTGACCATGTACCATGATAAATAATCTATCTTAAGTCGGTTTCGGATGGCATGTTTAGCTGTAGGTCCCGGCTTGTATCGCTACGTGGTAGTGGTCGTTAATCCCCTCCATCAACCCGCACAGAGCTAGCGTGGTGGATTATCGCTTGATCTTACTCGTATCCGGGTAAAGGCCTGTGCCCCTCGGTGGAGACATTAATGAGCTACATTATATATAGTATATCTTGATATACCTTTCAGCAAATAAATAAATAAAATCATAAATTTTTACTACATAAAATATAATTCGCACACATTGCTTCAGGCCCATTATAGTATCAAGTGTCGTCAGCTGGGACTGAAAAGGTACCTTTAAAAACGGTCTCGACCGGGTCTTTTTAAAGGTATTTCACCGTTTAAGTAGCATTTCGGTACCCGGTATCAATAGTTTAGGTATCCAAACAAGCTTCCGTCCAAGTAAAAGTATCTCATCAGAACCAGAAATGGCGATGTCACACAGATACAGGATAATGGGAATATGGTGCGATTGTTTTTTGTTTCACTGTGGTTGTTATGAACGAATTTCTGCTTGAAATTCGGTCCTTAATTGCACAGTGGTGGAAATATGTTTTTTTTATTGGTTCTGGACAAACATGCCGAAAATCTTTCATTTAATCCGTATTTTTTAGTGAGGCGAGTGGACGCTCACTCCGGTGGTGTTTGATGGAATCGAAGCATTTCTTATGGCGTGAACAGAACAACAGTCCTCCAAGAAAGGTTGTTAACCGCGCACAGCGTTATGGCCATGTTTTGGCTTAAAACATGGCCATAAATATTTTCGCACTTTTCATTTCTCAAAAATATACCTAAAGACTTAAAACATATTTTGTGAGACATACGGCAAAAATATGAAATATCTCTAAAGAGATACATAAGGGCAGATAAATCTTTTGAAGTTCCTGCAATTTCTCAGGAGCACACCTAGTTAAATCAACTATTTTTGTCACTAAATATTCAAAATAAAAATAAAAGTCAAAAGTCAAAGTTCTTTATTACTGTATATATTTACATTTACTTAGCAAACTTCATGTTTTGCCTCTTTTCTACATTGGACCACTGTGGGAGAAGAAGGGTTTAGAAAATAATCGCCAACAAATTGATTTTAAGATCTCTTTTAAAAATTGGTTGTGCTTAACAAATGCAAATATTACAATATAAATTATTATGATTAATAAGCAGGAATAAATAATAACATAATTATTAACAGCAAGGTTGAGCTAGATTAACCCCATACAGTATCGACATTCCAGCTTCATGTTAAGCAACGGATGGGAGCTTTCCTTCACCAACTCATGCAGCTCTTATCTTGTCATAGGTATAGCAGAATTGACAAGATTTGGAGCAATATAATAACTATAACAATAAGTGTGTGTTTTTAAGGGACTTTTTTTCGGGAAATATTAAACTACACATAAAAAATAATGATTTGCACAGCAAATACCAGCGCAAAATGCTACGGTAGCTTAGGTGTTAGGTTGAACATGCAAGAATAACAAAAAATACTTAAAACTTAAACTTGAGTACACATAAAATATTTAAAACCTATAAAGTGCTTTTTTATCCTTTTTTGCTGCGTAAGGCAGTATTTTGATTTGCGGTTGGTTAAATACTAACTTTTTTTTCTGTAGTGTGCGGACTTGAGGACAATTTTAATGGCTGCAGTAATAATAAAAGTTAGTTATAGTACATATCCTGATGTTTATCAAGTGGGTCTGATAACGTTGCGGAAAGTTCCATATATTCAAAAACACTTATGTATGCTAAAATGATGGAAAAATTACAACCATTTTGAGTACGTATTTTTACAAATAGATAATGACTAAATAAGGTTTAAAATACAAAAAAAAACTACCTCAGATTATTGTACATACCTTGATTGGCGATATTCATATCAGCTTCCATCACAAAACGACTTTTTCATCAACAATATTTACAGCGAAAATATGGATAATTATGAAATGTTGCGAACTAAAATGCGCCTAAACAGCTGAAGTTCGACGAGTGGTGATATGGGGTATATCAAAAGGTGGACAGTTATCTATCAAGGTTGGGACACATTATAAATTAAAGTTGTAATACACTGACGAGCAATGAAAGAGTTCCACCCACAAAATGCCGATAACAAATGGCCCCAATTTTTTAAAACATTTAACTTAATATTTTAAGACAATATTTACGTTTTTAATTGGTAATATTCTGATGCGCTGTTAAATGTACTTTAATATTGCAGACGGCATCATTAAGCTAGACTTTCCCGTTTAGGAGTAATTTGGTGCTATATCACTGGAACTTTTTCATTGCTCGTCAGTGTATTTGACTTATGGGAATGTTTAAGGCCAAAACATTTTATTTAAGCCTTATGGCCCAAAAAGCCGACCTTGGAAACTTATCTTGATTTGTTCACCAAACTGAAGAACTTTTTAAAATGATATTAAATTCTTGCTTACCTTTGGTTTACATTTAGCCGAATTTAGAAAAAAAGCTTACTTTGATGATCTATAATTTAATAATTTTCGATGTCCATTACTTTGTTTCTATATTCTAATTGTAAAAAATATGATTTGTCTAGAAAGTCTGATTATCTAAGTTTACCATAATACATGTTATTTCAGTTTTTTAACAAATAATAAAAATATTTTTAATTAAGTAAAAGATTTTGGGTATTTTTCTCTAGCACCTATAAACAATCATATTTCAACGACTTTGCAGTAAGGACTTAATTTTAAGCATAAATTTGATCACCACAGCCCCCTCTAATCTCTAAAACATTTTGTCGCAACATACTCCAAACACCCGTATACATAACATAACATAACATAGCGGCACGCCTTTTCCCATACGGGGTGTCAGAGACACAATCTTGCCCACTTTGAGCCAGTTATTCAATACTATATTTTGCGTGACAGGGATCTGGCCCATCGCCGCAGCTATGAAGTAATGATGGTTTTCTCACGATGTTTTCCATCTCTATTAGAACATCCTTATAATGGTATAGTCCATCTATGATAAAAACACCCCGATGGATAGAATAATTAATACTTATAATAAGCTATTTAACGATGTTGACATTTTCAATTTATCCCTAAATGCGTTTAGAAATCTTATAACCAAGACACAAAATTGCCCCAATTTATAATTAAATTAATTTACTACTTATTTCACAAGTTCAACCTATGACCCAATTCCATGTATAAATACAATTATGAATTAATTAAGTGATTAGTTTGCATGTTAGCCCAAGTTCAATTGTTATCTACCACATTTTAATTTTAACCTATAATTGCATCTTTCTAATTGAATGTTAATGTTATGTTAATTAAAATACTAGTGGTTGCTATCAAAATAAAATATAAATAAATAAAAAATAATGTACTTAAGACAACTTCATTATCTCATTGGTACATGGTCAGGAATCGAACCTGCATCTCCTGTGTGAGAAGCAAGCGGGAAACCCATTAGATCCCCTATACCTATAGGTATAAAGATCTTTATGTACACACGTATCATAAACCTTCTTTACTGCGTTCAAAAACCGCATGTAACGATCAGCATTATGTTAAACTACTTGGTAAAAACTCGTTTCGTATCTGGATAACTACACATAATGGTCATTATGTGTAGTTTTTCTACATAAAATGACATTCAAATTTCGAACGCCGACGCCCACCCGCGTGCCGTCCCTAGTTTGTCTGTGAAGTTAATACTGAAATTCAAATTTCGAACGCCGACGCCCGCCTGCGTGAAGTTGGTACTAAAGAACAAGCTAAACAATTGCAGAACCACAATGCCGGTCAAACATGCGGTTCCTGAACACATCAAAGAGAGCTTATGATATGTGTGTAGATAAACTAGTGTATGTAACTGTACATAATTAGGCATTAAAACTCTCGAGTGATATTATTATGAAACTCGCCTTCGGCTCGTTTCATAAACCCACACTCGAGTTTTCATGCCCTCCATTATGCAGCAGTCACATAAACACACACTCTCACAACACTCAATCTCACATTCGCGTTAGATCCGCGCAACGAAAAAACCGGTGCGTTCCGAAGCATAAATATTAAACAGTCAATCGCCCGGACAGGCCCGAACCTGTCCCTAATCAATAGGAAGGCGAGAAAGTGTTGCGACCGCTCTCTTGAGGACCGAGTCCCCCACCTTGACTTCTGCTGATCGAGGCGTGCCATCCCAACCCGTGTACAAATTGACGATCCGTCCTCGTCTGCATCTTAAGGATGGCAGGTTCGCATTCTTAATCAGCACCAAATCACCGACTTGAGGGGGGCTCGTCCGGTCAGTCCACTTAAGGCGCTGCTGCAAGATGTGCAAGTACTCAAGGGACCACCGTTTCCAAAAATCTTGAGCCATCTGCTGCAAAATTTGCCACCTAGTTAACCGAATTAATTTAACATCACCGAATGGGTATTCTGGCAGGGCGTTAAGGGGCTGACCTATCAGGAAGTGACCCGGCGTCAACGCTTCCAAATCATTTGGATCCGAACTGAGCGGGCACAACAGACGCGAGTTCAGTGTCATTTCAATTTTACAGAACAGCGTCGCAAGCTCTTCAAAGCGTAGAGAGGTCTCACCGATGATCCTCGTCAGGTGCGACTCAGCCGATTTAACCGCAGCCTCAAAAATTCCTCCCCAATGAGGACATCCCGGCGGACTGAAAACCCATTCAATCCCTCGTCGGGAGAAAGCCGTACCGATGGCGTCCTGGTTACCGTTCAGGATTTGAGTGACCTCCTGCAGATATCGCCTGGCTCCGACATAATTTGTGCCGTTGTCCGAACGGATTAATGTCGGGAGGCCCCTTCGTGAGACGAACCGATCCAGACATGCGATGAATGCCTCTGTAGTTAGGTCACTGACCACCTCCAAGTGGACTGCCTTCGTGGCCAAGCACACGAAGACGCACAGGTATGCCTTCACTAATCTGGCGTTCCGTAGCTGTGAAGACTTGACCATGAATGGTTCCGCGAAATCCGTTCCGACACCCGCAAAGGGCCGGATTTCGTTAACCCTATCCGAGGGCAAATCGCCCATCTGGGGCTGCATCGTAGCCGCCTTGGCCCGATAACAAGGCAGGCACCGAAATAAGATGCTATGCACTAAGCGTCTTCCCGATAGAATCCAGAACTCGCGCTGGAGAAACGCCATCAAGGCGTGGCATCCGACATGCCCTTTCCGAATGTGTCGATCCTGTATCAACAGTTCGACCAACTTCCCTTTCCTAGGGAGTAACAACGGGTGGCGAGCCGCATAAAGCAGGTTGGCATTCCGCAGCCGACCTCCTACCCTCAGCAATCCTTGCGGGTCAATAAACGGGTTGAGCCGAGCCACAGCTCCCTTCAGTTGGACGCGTCCGCGTCTCAGAATGTCCAGTTCGGACTTAAAGTGCATCGTCTGCACGTTCCGTACCAATGCGAACAACGCATGGTTCCGTTCCCGTGGTGTCAGGACCTGTGTCCGCACCCGTTGCGCCTCAGAATTGCGACAATTCCGCGCAAATAGGAAGATCCAGGCGGTCACATTGACCAGCTTGTCGAGCGAGCTGTACCGTTCCAGCAGGCTGAACTCCTCTTCCGGCTCTGGTTGCGTCGTACAGACACCGACTGTCAAGGCGCCGTTCGCCGAGGTAACGCGTGGACTCATTGGCCAATCCGATTCGGCTTAAGTCAACCATTTTGGACCCCACCACAAGGGATGTCCAGCTAACTCCGGAGCGTGACACCCACGAGACGCACAGTCTGCTGGTTTCATTTCCCCTGGAACATGTCTCCAGATTAAGGGAAACTCCGAATTCAAAATCTGCTTAACCCGATTCGCCACAAAAATCTCCAGCTTGTGAACTGAAGCCTTTAGCCAGCATAAGACGATCTGGCTGTCCGTCCAAGCGTAGACCGTATCTTCTAACGCTATTGACCCACGAAGAACCGTCATCGTGTGGTTAACCAGACGAGTCAGGAGAGCCGCTCCTGAAAGCTCTAATTTTGAAATGGTCAGGCGAAAGCGCAACGGCGCAACCTTGCTCTTGGTCATGACCAACCGCACATCAACCTCCCCCGAGGAGTCGACCGTACGCAGATACACCGCAGCTCCGTAGCCCTTCTCCGAGGCATCGCAAAACCCATGCAGGGTGGCGGTGTATCGTTTGGTGGGGACCAACCTCCGTGGCAGTGAAATCCGATTGATGCCAGGGAGGGTCGAAAAGAACGAGTCCCACTCTGAGCTCAATGACCCGCCGATCGGGTCGTCCCATTTCAGCTCAGCAGACCACAATTTCTGCATAAAACACTTGAGCTGAAATGTTACCAGGGTGATCCACCCGTTTGGATCAAATGTCCTAGCCACCGTTGAAAGGACGTTCCGTTTCGTCCAGACCTTCGGGGAGTCCAACTCGACCCGATACGAAAACATGTCTAACACCGGCTGGTACTGGACGCCTAATACCGACAACATATTCGGATTTTCCAGATTTTCGAAAATGTGGGGATCCTGCTGGTAGTCATCCGGAAGACCAGACAGTAACTCTGGAGAGTTCGACATCCATTTCCGGAGCTCGTAACCTCCACCCCGTAAGAGCTCAACTAGCTCGTCCCGTCGAGCGAGCGCCTCCTCTACGGAATCTGCACTGATACAGATATCGTCCACGTAGAGATCCTGCTCCAGGATCGCTGCTCCTCTAGGAAAATTTAACCGTTCTCGATCCGCTAACTCCCGCAGAGTGCGAATCGCCAAATAAGGACTAGACCGTAGCCCGTACGTGTTGGTGTTCAGCTCGTACACCTTGATGGGCTGATCTGGGCTCTATCACCACAGTATCAGCTGATACCGTCTATCGTCAGAGTGATTGACCGTCTGTCTAAACATCATCCGGATGTCAGCTACAAACACAACATTGTGTCGACGGAACCGTGTGATAACATCCACGATGTCATGGTTCAACTACGGCCCTGAATGCAAACACTGGTTCAGGTTCATGCCGTTAGATGTTGATGCCAATCCATCGAACACTACCCGTATTTTGCCCTCCGGGGTCCTCAAGACCGCGTGATGAGGCAGGAAGCAGTGGTCTTCACGCTTCCAGTCGATACCCGAAACCGACATGTGGCCGAGCGACTCGTATTTCCGCATGAAGTCGACGTACTTCTGGCGGAAAATCCTGTCACGCTTCATGCGTCGTTCCATCGACAGAAGCCGCGTCTCGGCTGCATGGTGTGAACTGCCCAGCGGTGGGCGATCACTCCGGAATGGAAGACGTGTGAGAAATCGACCTGACCGAAGGCGACCAGTATTGTTCCGATAAAACTGTTCACACTCTTCTTCAACCGAGTCCAACCGGCGGACCGTAGGTGGTTCCTCCACCTCCCAAAACTTCTGTATCACCTCCGAGAGTACAGAACCGAATAAGGGACTACGAGTCGCTAGGCGTGGGGCAGCCTTCATGACCGGACCCATTACCGCATGGCCCAGTCTGGTGTTGACCGAAACCAGACCAGTCGCCTGCAACACGTGGACACCTGGCACTAACAGGTATCCCAAGGCATCGACACCCAATAAAATGTCTACAGGGCCCGGAATATCGAACTCCGGGTCAGCCAGTGACAACCCAGCGACCAACTGACGCATCGAGGGCGACAACTGTACGTGAGGGTGTGAGCCCATCACATTAGGCATGACTTTTGCCGTGACCGTCAGATTCACCGATGAATCCACCCGTGACGAGAGAGTAATCCGACATACTCCCTTAACGGACCGACTTCAGTGTTCCCAATTCCCCGAATGGAATGTGGATACTCCCTTACCGAAATGCCCAACCGTCTTACAAGGTTGCACGAGACTAAGCACCCCTGGGCCCCCGAGTCCAATAGTGCTCGTGCCACACATTATTTGCCGTCCGAACTCCACGCTATCACAGAGGCGGTGGGGAGCATGACCGTCTGTGGAGTGGCGGCACCCTGTAAGTGGGCGGCGTGTCCCTAGCGGAAACCTCCGCGGGATCCGAACCCGCTCAGACCTCCGTCGGCATTGGAGTAACTCGGCTGCTGATATGCCACCGGCATATCAGACCGTATGTACATCAAGGGGTCCCAACCCGTATAATAGGCCCCTCGCTGTCCCGGTATCCGACCATACCGGAGGGTGTACGGTGTGCCCTGTGGCCACCGTGGATGGATGGGGGAGAGCGGATCCAACCTGGGGCGCTCTAGGAATGGGGGCGACATCCGACTGTTCGCCTCCCTGTTCGCCTCCCAGAGCGACGGGCAGGGTGGCGCAGAAGGTGGTGGGCTCCCAGCCTTCGCGCCACTCATAGGTGCCATCTGACACCCGCCCGTAACACGCGGTGAGCCAGCGGCCCGAAGTCCTCGCTGACCGTGGACAGCGGCGACCGAACCCCGGCTATCCCGCATTTTACCCCCCGCGCTGCCCCCTTCCCCTCGGGGGGGGGGGGGTCCCGTCCGCGGGTACCCCAGTCACCCTGTTGGTGACTCCCGTTGCCCGGAGGGGGACTGGGTCCGGCCCTGGCTGGGCCCTGTGGCCGACCATCCTGAGTCCGGCCCTGGTGACCGTCCGAAGGGCCTGACCGATTCAGGCATAACACTATGTGGTGCTTGCCACCACAGCACTCACAGGGGAACGCGCGCGAGCACTCGCTCAGCGTGTGCGGCCCCAAACAACCGAAACACAATCGGTGGCGGAAGACTATCTGCCTGCGGGCAGCTACCCCGAGCGCCTTAAAGTTGGCGCAACTGGTCACTTCATGACCGGCACTGTCGCAGTGTACACAGCCGTCACCCGACGGCGCGGCATTCAAAACGCCAAATTGTTTCGACCGCCCACGCCCCCGTGGGGGCGGGGGGCGTGGCCCCTCCCGCATCCGCGCGGATTGGCGCTGCACACTGGCCTCCGTGTCCAGTGTGTCACATCGCCTGCATTCACCCTCCAAAAAATCCGTCAATTGGACGAGCGTGGGCAGTTCCGTGCTACTGCCCCCATGCAGCTGTTCAAACCGACTTTGAACAGCTGCAGGCAACCGTGACAAAATTATATACAAAACAATGTATGACCATTGGTCTACCGGAAGACCAAGGTTCTGAAGGGCCTTAGTGGCCACCAGCACAGGGTTGAGCACCTGTACTCGGATGTCAACATCCCGGGTTACTTTAGGGATGCTAAACAGCTTCCCCAGCTGCGCATCAACCAACCGCCGTTTGTGTTGGTAGCGGTCAAACAATATGGACATGGCTATCTCATAATTGCCCGCCGTGACCGTTAGGTGACCGACCAACTCCTTCGGTTCACCCCGCAGAGCCATCAATAGTTGGGCCAACTTGTAGGCGTTGTCCAGGTCGTCCCGACCGTGGTCCAAACTAGCAAATAAATTAATGAAGGCCTCATCATCAATTGCCCCACTGAAGGCCGGAATCTCCAGGTGTGGCAGCCGTCCAACAACACCCTTCGGGTGTGGGTCTCCGTTATCCTCCCCACGGTCATTCCTTCGTTACCGCTTAATTTTCTCCGCGCGACGCTCGATGTCACCCAAGCATTCCATCGCTTGGTCAGCATCCGCGCAGAGCTGTTTCACTGCAGCCACCGAGGCTTCATCAGTAAGCCCGAGAGCTTTAGCCTCCGCAGCCAGCCGACACACCTTCCCGACGCGTGTCATTGCGTCCTCCACACGCTTGAGCAGGACATCATCCATATCTGGTCGCTCCACATACTTATGAGTATGGGCGAGCCATCTCATTTCCTCCCGGACACCATGCCGCAGCACCGTCAAGGGCGAAGGCGCCATGTTGACAGATTTAATAGATTCTGGTCTTTTACTTCACTACTGAACTAAGTATAGCCAGACTTGCCCGTCAGAGCTAGGCACAGAAATTAAAACTAAGTTTTCAAAACTAAGGCAACCACTAAAACAATTAAATCCTAAAAAATATTTAATATGGTCACCCTGTGGACATACACTTTATAACTATATACTCTAAATCAATTAGAGAATGCCACCATAAAGCACAATACAAATAACACACAAAAATGTATTATAAAAAAAAAGCTATTTTTAATATAATGTAGGTAGCCGTGAACCCTCTAGAAGTGGCCCCTCCGATATGACCCACACTTCTACTGAGGTCAGCAAAATCAGCTTAATACCCCTTAAATAGCCTGACCCTGCTCTGTAAACCGAAATAACACTGCAGTACTATAGAACCCGACGTTCTACCACAAGTCATACAATATAGTTACTTCGCGGAATGACCGTTCAATCCTTTATGCGCACAAACAGTAGTTTCCGACTACAAATTAATAATGATCATTAACTAAATCGTCAATTATACGTTCAATAACCGAAAATGAACCTAAATTGTGGTATACCGACCACAAGACTCACTCACAAAATGATTGCCGACCAATCCGAGGTATCCACCCTCTCCCAGCTACAATGTGGCAAAAAAACAACCCTACAACCGTCCGTGAGTAGGGTTGTTTTCAGTGGAATGTCACAAAGCAGTACTGACCTTTGACGCCGTGGACCGGAATCCGAAAGCTCAATTCGAGGCAGGATTTCGGGATGAGGAACACGAGGGTAGGGTGTGATGGGAGTCGAATCTTACTCTCGTCGTAGCCCGAAGCTGTCGCCGTTGTGAGGCTTGCCGACACGAGGACCGAAAACGACGACTGGATCACCGAATCACTTCAACCTTTCAAAGCACGAAGCACTCACTCCGATGACGTTAAATCTACTTATTTCCCGACGATTGTTCCGCGATTATTATAATTAATATTCAACCAAGCTTTCCGATGCTGGCGTTAGACATTTTCCATGTGCAAAAAAAAAACCTCTAACTCGTCATCTCGTTTCTATACAAGTGACAGCTAGTGATGTCCCGATCACTCGCGGTCGATCACACCGCCGCGAACACCGCTACCGCTCGCTCAAGTAGTCTGTGACGCTCCGTGTTAAATATAAAATTAAAAATAGTATAAGCAATTCATACCTAAAAAATTGAATACAATTTCATGACATTAGTGTTTTTAACCCAGTCTGTATTTTTTCAATGTTAATTACAAAGTTTTCATTCACAACTTAAGTATTTATATGATTCCGGGCAATAAAAAAAGCAATAATATAATATAATACACTTCGGTATGCTGAATTGCTGGACAACTGAGGGCAGGATCGTATTGCTGCTTCCTGACAAGTCCAGACAGAAGGTGGAGAGTATGTCGGAGCTTCAGGTTATAACTGCCAAGTTCCCTCCTTCTGCTCTGCCTGTGCCCAAACCAGCCAACATCCCTGCCCCGAAACCGGCGGCGGTTGCTGCAGGGGCGGTAGCGGCTTCTTCGGTGCCTGCCCCTGGCAAGCGTCTACCCAGCTCCAGGCGCGCTGGTCCAACGGGAGTCAAGAAGTAGAAATCTCGTACTCAAGATATTCTCTATTTTTTCCGTGTTCTCGCAAGTTGGACGGGTAATACATCTCCTTTTCACTTTTACTCGGTAGGTAGGTAGTCTAAAATATGCCTTAGCCTTCTTTTCTTAGCATGTTTTGGTTTTGTTTTGCAATCGAATCTACTAAAAAATTTGTACAACTACAATGCATGTCGTGTCAATCAAGCAAGCTAGTTCCCAACCAAGCCCAACATTGTTCCATCGTTTGTCCAACGTTGCGCTGCCACGGCCTAATTTTTACATTTAGCCGTAGTAGCGAAGGTGTATTATTGGAATGCTGGGTGTGTTCATGTAAATTATGTTTTGTGTTTTATACCTACTGTGTTTCGTCTATTTTACTTTTTATTTGTAAGTCCAGGTTATGTTTTTCATTTCAATGTTTGTAAGTTTGTATTAGTTTGTCAAATTTCTTTCCCAGCAAGCTCAGTGTTCGACTGGGTTCAGGCAAATTTATTACTTTTGTTTTAAATAAGTATTGTGTTTACTTATTTTATTTTATTTATTTCCATATTTGTATTTATTATATTATATCTAGTTTATGGATACCTACAACTTTGGTGACAGCTTCTTCTCTTGTTCTAATAGTTATGTTTCCGTTAGTGCGGGAAGTGTAGGGTCATCAGCGGATGACTCACTGCCTTTTAACTTAAAGCGGGTGTTTTCTAATCTTGAGACAAACTTCAACGTTGTCCATATTAATGCTCAAAGCATTCACACCAGCTATGCTGACCTCCTTGTAACTTTTAGCGATCAGAATATACATGGTATTCTTGTTTCGGAATATTTTCTTAAACCTTCACTTCCTTCTTCCATGTATGCTCTGCCAGGCTTCAGTCTCTATCGGAACGATAGGACGGGCAAGGCTGATGGCGGTGTAGCCATATACCTACGTACCAACATTCCATGCAAAGTCATCAGCCAGTCGCCAAGCCTGTACTCTGGTACCGCTGAACACCTGTTCTTGGAGATTTGCTTGCGTCACAATAAAGTCCTCCTGGGTGTCTATTATAGCCCCTCTCTTCGCACTGACTATTTTAGCTCATTTGAAACCCTCCTCAATGATCTGACTCCTCTTTATAGCGACACCCTAATTCTCAGAGACTTTAACACTTGCCTTCTCAAAAATAACGGTCGCTCAGCAAAGCTGAAATCTCTTGTTAGTTCTTTAAACTTACACATCCTTCCCCTGGGTGCCACCCACTTTCAACCACACTGCACCCCTTCTCTTCTCGATCTGATGATTACTTCTAACATATCCAAGGTTGCTGTGCATGGCCAACTTAATGCCCCCTTCTCCTATCATGATTTGATTTACCTTTCATTCAAGTTAAGGCCTCTCAAGCGCGCAGCTAAATTCCTTGACATACGTAGCTTCAAGGGCATGGAACTTAACTCCCTTAAATCAGATGCCGCCTCTGTTGACTGGTCCCCTGTCGTTGATAGCGAGGCCGTTGAAGACAAAGTCCGGAACTTTAACTCTATTGTCCTGAGCTTGTTTGATAAGCACGCTCCGGTCAAGAGGGTTAAGGTTAAGCACCTACCTGCGCCGTGGCTTGCGCGTGGTTTCCGACGTATAAATATTAAACAGACACCATCAAGGGTCTGATGGCCAAGAGAAACCGTACCAAGAGGAGATACAAGTTGGTTCCGACTGACGAGAACATTTTAATTTTCAAACGCCTCCGCAATCTTTGCACTCGTCTGTGTCGTAATGCCAAACGTCGTCACATCTACGAGTGTATAGAGAGCTATACTCCAGCACAGGTTTGGAAATTCCTGAAGACTCTTGGTGTAGGTAAGTCCCAGGACTTGGCTGCTGGAAATGTCGACCTTAACGGTCTCAACTATTTCTTTGCCATCCCCCCTGTCGTGATGAACCCCCTCGTTAAGGAAGCCACCCTTCGTAACCTACGGTCCATGACCACAGCCCACAGTTCACCCTTTAACTTTAACCAAGTCGGAATCGGCGCAGTAAGGAGGGCAATATTAGCGATCTCTTCAATGGCCATAGGTGAGGACAAGATCTGTTATCAGATGATAACCACCATCATCGATGAGCTATTACCTATCATCACCCACATAATGAATGTGTCGCTTGAACAATCTTGCTTCCCCAATCGGTGTAAACAGGCACTTGTGCTTCCCCTACCTAAAACGTCCAATCCCGTCGCCTATAAGAATTCCGTCCCATATCTATTCTGCCTATCCTCTCCAAAGTCCTGGAATCAATTGTTCACATCCAGCTCTCCTCCTACCTTTCCTCAAATAACTTATTAAATCCCCATCAATCAGGTTTCAGGCCGGGTCACAGCACTACCACGGCTCTGCTTAGGGTCACTGACGATATTCAATGGGCAATGGATCAGAAGCAGCTTACGGTCCTTACACTGCTTGATTTCAGTAGCGCCTTCAACTGCGTCGATTTCGATATCCTGGTTGAAATTCTAATGTCGCTTAAAGTCTCCTCGCACTCGGCTCGCTGGTTTGACTCCTACCTGAGAGACCGCCAGCAGCGCATTAAGTCTGAGGAGATCTCCACGGATTGGTGTGAGCTCTCCACGGGTGTCCCGCAGGGTGGTATCCTTTCTCCTCTCCTCTTCTCAGTATTCATAAACTCCATATCTGACGTTCTTAGTTCTTCTTATCATCTCTACGCAGATGACCTCCAAATATATCGGCACTTCTCTCCGTGTGATGTGAATCTGACTGTAGAGGCGTTGAATGCTGACCTCGACAACATCAGGAAATGGGCTATTTCATATGGGCTGCAAGTCAACCCGGGAAAATCTCAAGCCATGATTATGGGTACACGGCATTCGCTTAACTTGCTACAGAATTCGCCCGTCAATCCTGTATTGTATGATGGTACCATAATTAATTACAGTGAGAAAGCTAAGAATCTTGGGGTTATATTTGACAACTTGCTGTCCTGGTCGCCCCATGTTTGTGAGGTCAGCAGACGAGTCTTTGCGTCATTTCACTCCCTCCGAAGAATGCAGTACTTCCTGCCACGGCAGACTAAAATCACTCTTGCTCAGTCTCTTCTACTACCTTTAATAGACTATGCGGATGTTTGTTGGGTCAGCGCGAACGAAGAACAACTGAACAAACTCGAACGACTTCAAAATCTCGGGATTCGGTTTATCTACGGGTTGCGCAAGTATGACCATGTCTCCCAGTATCGCAAGGAGCTGGAGTGGCTTCCGATTCGTCTTCGCCGTGACATGCACATTCTCTCCTATCTGTTCTATTGAACAAATATTTTTTGCGAAATCCCCGATACCCCACATATCTACGCCAACGTTTTGACTTTCTTTTCCCCAGGGATAGCAATCCGAGATCCCACACGTTGTCTCTCCTTTCAACTCCTCGGCATAACACTGCCGCTTACGAACACTCGTTTAGGTTAAGGGCAATCCGACTGTGGAACGCACTTCCCTGCGCTATTAGGGAAAGTCCCTCAATTTTCACTTTTAAGAAAAGATTGAAAGTGCATTTCCTTTCTCTTCCGTAAATGGTACCATATTTATGTAGGTATATGTATGATTTATTATAGTTTATGTGTGTTCATGCTATACATTGTATTTTATGTAGTGGAAGTATATATATATATTTTTATTTTATATTTGGTATAGTTTATATATATTTTGAAAGTAATTTGCGTCCGTATGTATAGTGTTATTGCGAACTAGGACTTTCCAGTATAATTAACTCTCCTGTCCTGCCTAGGTTTGCTGGAAGAAATCTCTTTTTAGAGATAAGCTCGCCTTTGCTTATTACATTACTTTTAATTGTCTGTAACTTTATATTATCTATGCAATAAAGAATAATATCCACATAGAACCAGTGCAAAAAGTGACATAGTGATGCAGTGAAATATACCATATTATAATCAAATGTACTAATTTATCTCACGAGGATCGCTATCCGAAAGCGACGACTGGATCACCGAATCACTTCAACCTTTCAAAGCACAAAGCACTCACTCCGATGACGTTAAATCTACTTATTTCCCGACGATTGTTCCGCGATTATTATAATTAACATTTAACCAAGCTTTCCGATGCTGGCGTTAGACATTTTCCATGTGCAAAAAAAAAACCTCTAACTCGTCATCTCGTTTCTATACAAGTGACAGCTAGTGATGTCCCGATCACTCGCGGTCGATCCGCGCAACGAAAAAACCGGTGCGTTCCGAAGCATATATTTAAACAATATTCCTATTAGCGTAAGTCGAAGAACTTAATTTACCCGCTAATTTATTTATGTGGGGTTCCCATTGCAATTTTTAATTCTAACATTTTGTTGTCTAACACTAAACTGGTCTCAACTTGCCTGACAATTGGAAGTGAGAATTTGATATATTTGGTTCTACCAGCATTTACAAAGTATTGACTGTAAAACTATTTAAGGTTAAAGACAATACTCCATTAACATCATCAAAATCTTCTTTTTGAAGACCATTGAATCGTTAGCAAACAACACTATGTCAGTCCATTTCTCCACCATAAAAGGGAGACCGTTAATATTCATCTGTATTGACACGAGTGCGTCAATCTAAGGTAACTGCATTCCAGCGAGGTGCGGAAATAAATAATGGAACCGTGTTATGCAATATTCTTCGGCGCTTTATACATATTAAGTGAGGAACGTATGTGTCGTAGCCATTTAGTTAAATCAGGCACTGAACCAACAAACGAGTTTGTTACAATACGATTAAAATCAGTTAAAGATTCGGCTTTTCTCGGATATCATCGCCTAAATCCGATCTCTATCTCTCTCTCTCTCTCTCTCTCTCTAGTGAGAGATGAGGGATTCACGACAATTTTCGAAGTTGGCCGAATCGTTAACTGATTTTAATCGTATTGTAATTTAGTGCCGGCGTTCAATCCTATTAATAATTATATATATATAATTTAATATGTTAATCAGGTTATTAATAACCTGATTAACTGAAAGTCAAATGAGTTGGTTGCTATATTTAATAATAATAATAATAAATATTAGAGGACCCAGTTACACTAATCGAACTAGGCACATATTAAGCTCAATAATGCTTTTGTAATGGGTACTAGACGACGATAGAGATAATTACATAAGTAAATACATAGAAAACATCCTAAACTAGAAAACAAATATTCATGCTCATCACACAAATATTTGCCATTACCGGGATTCTAACCTAGGCCTGTCAGCTTCGTAGGCAGGTTCACTACCCGCTAGGCTAAACCGGTCGTCAAAGGCAAAGTAAGGATGTATGAGGTCATAACTTTTTGTACGATCCCATAATAAAAGTTGAAATGCGTCTTAATTTAATCATTTGTCTAGCCTCGCTCAGCTAACTAGTCAAAACTCAAAAAACTCAAAACTCAAAACGTTTATTCTGTAAATAGGCCACAAGGGCACTTTCACATGTCATTTCATTTCATTTTTACAGAACATTTGGTATTATTATCATATTATCAGAAAAAAAAAAAAAAGTACTTAATTATTGTTTCTGAGAGATGTAAAGAGTCTCATGTCATAATAAAATAATTAAAATATAAATAACAGAGATGTATAGTCTTTTTAGTCAATAATACAATGATAATAGGAGATGTAAATGGTCCCCACAGTCAAGAGTTGTATAATTAAATTAATCTTTGGAGGTGTAAAAGGCCTCCAAGTGTCCAGTAAAAGAAACTCTGGCAGTGAGGATGCTCACAATTAATTAGAACAATTCAGTCCCAAGCATTTTTATCGTCTATGTACTCTTTAATACTGTAGTAAGCTTTAGAAATAAGCCTTTGCTTGATGTATTTCTTGAACTTATTGATTGATAGATCTGTCAAAGTGCTTGGGAGTTTATTGTAAAATCTTACACAATTACCCTTGAACGAGTTTTTTATTTTATGGAGCCGAGTAGTGGGCACTGCAAGTTTGTCCTTGTTTCTAGTATTAAAGTTATGTATATCACAGTTTCTTCGAAAGTTAACAATGTATTCTTATGGACATACATAATATTCTCGTAAATATATTGACTATGGACTGTCAATATATTTACTTCTTTAAACTTATTTCTAAGAGAATCTCTATTATTCATTTTATAAATTTTATAAATCGCACGAACAGCCCGCTTCTGCAGCACAAAAATAGTATTTATGTCAGCAGCACTGCCCCAGAGCAGAATACCGTAGGACATAATACTATGAAAATAACTAAAATAAACTAATCTGGCTGTTTTTAAATCTGTCAAGTGACGGATTTTCCTGCATGCAAAAGCTGCAGAGCTCAGTCTGTTCGATAGCTTATCAATATGTGGACCCCATTGGAGTTTGGAATCCAACGTTATACCTAGAAACACTGTGCTGGTTACCAATTCCAATTCCTCATTTTTAATTGTTATACATGTCTGATTATTTTTAACGTTAGTAGTAAGAAACTTAACACATTTAGTCTTTTTCTCATTTAATAGCAAATTATTAACATTAAACCAATTTACCACTCTTGATATGGTATTGTTCACGTGATCATCAGTAGCGTGTTGGTTTCGCTTTGTTTTAAAAATAAGTGAGGTGTCATCAGCAAACAGTACCATATCATGACAGTCCCTTCCTAGATAGGGTAAGTCGTTTATATAGATGAGGAATAGGAAGGGTCCCCATATTGAGCCCTGTGGCACGCCCAAAGAAACCAATGATCCTGGTGATCGTTCTCCGTTTACGTCTACCCTTTTTATTCTTCCGTTCAGATAAGATTTTAACAAATTCAATGACGTGTCTCTAACTCCATAATGATGTAATTTCCTGATCAATGTTTCATGACAAACGCAATCAAAAGCCTTAGATAAGTCACAAAAAATGCCTAGGGCATCTTGTGACTCTTCCCAGGCATCAAAAATACTTTCAATGAACTGAATTCCGGCATCTGTTGTTGAACGACCGCGAGTGAATCCAAACTGTTCGTTATGCATTAGCTTGTTTGATTCAAAATGATGTAATAGCTGTGATAAGATTAATTTCTCAAAAATTTTACTAAATGTTGGTAGTATTGATATAGGTCTGAAATTGGTGGGGTCTTGAGTACTACCTGCTTTGAAGAGGGGAATTATCTTACTTTGTTTCATTAAATCAGGAAATTCACCGCAGTCTATACAATTGTTGAAAATGACCGCTAGGTCAGGTGCAATTAATTCGATCAGGGATTTAACGACGTGAACAGAGAGTCCCCAAAGATCATTCGTTTTCTTAACATTTATCAATTTAAATGCCTTTACGACATCTGAACTTGTGACGTGCTTAAAATTCAAGTATGAAGCACACTCTGAGACATTATCTTTTAATATTGCAACAGCAGACAAAGGTGACGAATTTAAATACTTAGTCGTGGAAGCCGGTGCATTAGTAAAAAACGATTCAAATTCAGTTGCAACTTCTAAGCTAGAACTCGTAAGCTGTCCATTGATTTTTAGTTCGTAATCGTGACTCGCTTTTTTACTACGACCGGCCTCCTCATTAATTATTTTCCAAGTCGTTTTTATAACATCGGAACTATTCTTAATTTTACTACTCAGAAAATTACGTTTAGCTGTATGACAGTCTAATTTAAATTGTTTGGAGAACTGTTTGACTTGTTCTTTAAATTCGTCACTCATGTTGAACCGTCGTTCCTCATACAATGCATACAATGCTTGCCTGCGTTTATGCAACTCTGCAGTAGCCCACGTACTAAAGTCGTTTGAACCACTAACCACAACCGATTTTGAAGTGAATATCGCGCTGTACTGTTTCATAAAGGTTTCAAAGAATAAGTTATACATTATATTAGGAGACTGTTCAGCAGCCAAAAACGGTAGTTCCTGGGCTAAAGAGTATCTCATTCTTTCTAACCGGTCAGCAGTTACTGGCACAAACGAAATTTTCTTTTTAATGACAGGTTCTCTAATAGAATCAAATTGAAATAATTGACCTAAATGATCTGAATCCAATTCACTGACAACACTTTTACTGATTGGAATAACATCAGTAAAAATGTTGTCAATGCATGTAGCACTAGTAGCAGTCACTCTTGTTGGCTCCATAAATAAATGTCAAACATTTAGTTGAAGCACATGCCTTTAGCGTTTTGATTATGCGCCGGCACTTATGTTACAGCCTAGGCGGTTGATTAAGTGCCTAACTTTACCAAATTGCAGCGACATATGTATCACGAAGAGCCAATAAAAATTATTCATGTCGTTTTACAGCTCTGTGAATCTAATTGCCGGAAGCTCTTCGACGATACAATATATTAAATGTGTTTATCCCAAATGCTCGATGTAACAAGTGTACGGTCTGTTTCGCTTAATATGGAGGGTACTTATAAATAAAACAAATTTTGACAACTAAAATAAACAAATGCAAGAAGATCTCCGCGGTTTACTTGTATCCCTCTGGCTTATCATTAGGAGATTCTGGTTTGATCCAGCGCTGACTAATGAGATAAGTATTTTTTGTTAAGTTCAATGTAACATCGTTCTAGAGGTGATAATAATAATAATCATTTATTCATTAAACAACATAGTTGTATGTGAACATTAATACACCAGAGTCTTAACTACTATTTACAACACTTAAAAAAAATATTATGTTCAAAAGTTTTTTGATTGATATATATTTCAAATGTTCCAAATTAAAATTAAATGCCATCAAGGTCCACTAGTTCGAAAATCATAATTAATGTCGATTATAAAACTGATTCACAGAATAAAAGCAGTTTTCTAATAAATATTTTTTTAGTTCAGTCTTAAGTGCTGTTGTCAATTAATTTATAAGACAGGTAAGGAATTATACAGAATTACGGCTTGATACTTGGGACTATAGATAGAAAACATCGTGAGTAAACCTTCGATCTATATTATTGCGATGGGCTAGCCTCTCTCTAGACTTGCTAGACTCGCAAAATGAAAATTTAAATTTCTGTCATAACATGGGAATAATTGTACCTCTGCTAGCCTGGTCTATGTATGTATTTGGAGTATATAGAGTCATGTAGAAATTGAAGTCATAAGGCCCCACTGCTTCAAACGCGAGTTAATAATATTCTCCGAATGAATATTTTTGACAACTTCATATCATATATTTTCGCCCTCACATTTATATTACATCCATTGTAATTAAAACTATAGATGTAGTAATTCAATACGAATGACTGCAAATTTATAAACGTATCTCTGCTATGAATAATTTGAGTTAATTGTAGGCACAATTGGGCCTCTTCTGCACTATACGTGAAATAGAAGTTATCTGTGAGCCGATTCATAACGTCACATGATATGGATGTTATAAATCGGCTCATGGATGAATGATGATAAGGATGTTAAATTTTTATGAAGTATTTTATCCTAACAGGGTACAAAGGATTTCCTCTGATTTGCTCAAAGATATATCTTGATACTTGAAGAGCTCCGTGGTCTAACGGGGTTGACGCTTGTTTCTTACACAGGTTCGATTCCTGACCATGTACCATGATAATTAATGTATCTTAAGTCGGTTTCGGATGGCATGTTAAGCTGTAGGTCCCGGCTTGTATTGCTATGTGGTAGTGGTCGTTAATCCCCTCCATCAACCCGCACAGAGCTAGCGTGGTGGATTATCGCTTGATCTTACTCGTATCCGGGTAAAAGCCTGTGCCCCTCGGTGGAGACATTAATGGGCTACATTATATATAGTATATCTTGATATACCATTCAGCAAATAAATAAATAAAATCATAAATTTTTACTACATATAATATAAGTCGCACACATTGCTTCAGGCGCATTATAGTATCAAGTGTCGTCAGCTGGGACTGAAAAGGTACCTTTAAAAACGGTCTCGACCGGGTCTTTTTAAAGGTATTTCACCGTTTAAGTAGCATTTCGGTACCCGGTATCAATAGTTTAGGTATCCAAACAAGCTTCCGTCCAAGTAAAAGTATCTCATCAGGACCAGAAATGGCGATGTCACACAGATACAGGATAATGGGAATATGGTGCGATTGTTTTTTGTTTCACTGTGGTTGTTATGAACGAATTTCTGCTTGAAATTCGGTCCTTAATTGCACAGTGGTGGAAATATGTTTTTTTTATTGGTTCTGGACAAACATGCCGAAAATCTTTCATTTAATCCGTATTTTTTAGTGAGGCGAGTGGACGCTCACTCCGGTGGTGTTTGATGGAATCGAAGCATTTCTTATGGCGTGAACAGAACAACAGTCCTCCAAGAAAGGTTGTTAACCGCGCACAGCGTTATGGCCATGTTTTGGCTTAAAACATGGCCATAAATATTTTCGCACTTTTCATTCCTCAAAAATATACCTAAAGACTTAAAAACATATTTTGTGAGACATACGGCAAAAATATGAAATATCTCTAAAGAGATACATAAGGGCAGATAAATCTTTTGAAGTTCCTGCAATTTCTCAGGAGCACACCTAGTTAAATCAACTATTTTTGTCACTAAATATTCAAAATAAAAATAAAAGTCAAAAGTCAAAGTTCTTTATTACTGTATATATTTACATTTACTTAGCAAACGTCATGTTTTGCCTTTTCTCTACATCGGACCACTGTGGGAGAGAAGGGCTTAGAAAATAATCGCCAACAGATCGATTTTTAGATCTCTTTTAAAAATTGGTTGTGCTTAACAAATACAAATATTACAATATAAATTATTATGATT
The DNA here is from genome assembly GCA_949825045.1 of Argyresthia goedartella. NCBI lineage: Eukaryota > Metazoa > Arthropoda > Insecta > Lepidoptera > Argyresthiidae > Argyresthia > Argyresthia goedartella. Next base: position 6,510,350 of record OX463831.1, on the reverse strand, counting down.
AATAAGCAGGAATAAATAATAACATAATTATTAACAGCAAGGTTGAGCTATACCCCATACAGTATCGACATTCCAGCTTCATGTTAAGCAACGGCTGGGAGCTTTCCTTCACCAACTCATGCAGCTCTTATCTTGTCATAGGTATAACAGAATTGACAAGATTTGGAGCAATATAATAACTATAACAATAAGTGTGTGTTTTTAAGAGACTTTTTTTCGGGAAATATTAAACTACACATCAAAAATAATGATTTGCACAGCAAATACCAGCGCAAAATGCTACGGTAGCTTAGGTGTTAGGTTGAACATGCAAGAAAAACAAAAAATACTTAAAACTTAAACTTGAGTACACATAAAATATTTAAAACCTATAAAGTGCCTTTTTATCCTTTTTTGCTGTGTAAGGCAGTATTTTTGATGTGCGGTTGGTTAAATACTAACTTTTTTTTCTGTAGTGTGCGGACTTGAGGACAATTTTAATGGCTGCAGTAATAATAAAAGTTAGTTATAGTATATATCCTGATGTTTATCAAGTGGGTCTGATAACGTTGCGGAAAGTTCCGTTTATTCAAAAACATTTATGTATGCTAAAATGATGGAAAAATTACAACCATTTTGAGTATGTATTTTTACAAATAGATAATGACTAAATAAGGTTTAAAATACAAAGAAATTGTACCTCAGATTATTGTACATACCTTGATTGGCGATATTCATATCAGCTTCCATCACAAAACGACTTTTTCATCAACAATATTTACGGCGAAAATATGGATAATTATGAAATGTTGCGAACTAAAATGCGCCTAAACAGCTGAAGTTCGACGAGTGGTGATATGGGGTATATCAAAAGGTGGACAGTTATCTATCATGGTTGGGACACAATCTTAGAATTATAAATTAAAGTTGTAATACACTGACGAGCAATGAAAAAGTTCCACCCACAAAATGCCGATAACAAATGGCCCCAATTTTTTAAAACATTTAACTTAATATTTTAAGACAATATTTACGTTTTTAATTGGTAATATTCTGATGCGCTGTTAAATGTACTTCAATATTGCAGACGGCATCATTAAGCTAGACTTTCCCGTTTAGGAGTAATTTGGTGCTATATCACTGGAACTTTTTCATTGCTCGTCAGTGTATTTGACTTATGGGCATGTTTAAGGCCAAAACATTTTATTTAAGCCTTATGGCCCAAAAAGCCGAACTTGGAAACTTATCTTGATTTGTTCACCAAGCAGTGAAGAAATACTCTATGTGTGGGATACTATTAGAAAGAACATGAACTGAAGAACTTTTTAAAATGATATTAAATTCTTACTTACCTTTGGTTTACATTTAGCCGAATTTAGAAAAAAAGCTTACTTTGATGATCTATAATTTAATAATTTTCGATGTCCATTACTTTGTTTCTATATTCTAATTGTAAAAAATATGATTTGTCTAGAAAGTCTGATTATCTAAGGTTACAATAATACATGTTATTTCAGTTTTTTAACAAATAATAAAAATATTTTTAATTAAGTAAAAGATTTTGGGTATTTTTCTCTAGCACCTATAAACAATCATATTTCAACGACTTTGCAGTAAGGACTTAATTTTAGGCATAAATTTGATCACCACAGCCCCCTCTAATCTCTAAAACATTTTGTCGCAACATACTCCAAACACCCGTATACATAACATAACATAACATAGCGGCACGCCTTTTCCCATACGGGGTGTCAGAGACACAATCATGCCCACTTTGAGCCAGTTATTCAATACTATATTTTGCGTGACAGGGAGCTGGCCCATCGCCGCAGCTATGAAGTAATGATGGTTTTCTCACGATGTTTTCCATCTCTATTAGAACATCCTTATAATGGTATAGTCCATCTATGGTAAAAACACCCCGATGGATAGAATAATTAATACTTATAATAAGCTATTTAACGATGTTGACATTTTCAATTTATCCCTAAATGCGTTTAGAAATCTTATAACCAAGACACAAAATTGCCCCAATTTATAATTAAATTAATTTACTACTTATTTCACAAGTTCAACCTATGACCCAATTCCATATATAAATACTATTATGAATTAATTAAGTGATTAGTTTGCATGTTAGCCTAAGTTCAATTGTTATCTACCACATTTTAATTTTAACCTATAATTGCAACTTTCTAATTGAATGTTAATGTTATGTTAATTAAAATACTAGTGGTTGCTATCAAAATAAAATATAAATAAATAAAAAATAATGTACTTAAGACAACTTCATTATCTCATTGGTACATCGTCAGGAATCGAACCTGCATCTCCTGTGTGAGAAGCAAGCGTGAAACCCATTATATCCCGTATACCTATAGGTATAAAGATCTTTATCTACACACGTATCATAAACCCTCTTTACTGCGTTCAAAAACCGCACGTTACGATCAGCATTATGTTAAACTACTTGGTAAAAAGTCGTTTCGTATCTGGAAAACTACACATAATGGTCATTATGTGTAGTTTTTCTACATATAATGACATTCAAATTTCGAACGCCGACGCCCACCCGCGTGCCGTCCCTAGTTTGTCTGTGAAGTTGGTACTGACATTCAAATTTCGAACGCCGACGCTCGCCTTCGTGAAGTTGGTACTAAAGAACAAGCTAAACAACTGCAGAACCACAATACCGGTCAAACATGCAGTTCCTGAACACATCAAAGAGAGCTTATGATATGTGTGTAGATAAACTAGTGTATGTAACTGTACATAATTAGGCATTAAAACTCGAGTGTGGGTTTATGAAACGAGCCGAAGGCGAGCAGCAGTCACATAAACTACTATTATGCAATCGTCAATTCCGACCATTTTGTTGCAAAATCTCTATAACAATGTATTAGCTTCCTAGTTTTTCTCAAACGCACATTGGATTTCCAATTCATTAGCGACTAAACTAGTTAGTGAGTCCGACTGCGCCCGGGTTCGTCACACTAGGGAAAGCGGGAAGGGGTAATTTGCAATCGAAAACTGCATGCAATTCACTATTTCCCACAAATGGAATAAGAAACTTTATTTAAATGGGATACAGAAACATTCTATTTAACATATATTTCTTACAAATATCCAGAAAGAAGAATTTTTCTGAAACACGTTAATCTCTATTCCCAATAAGTTCAACCCGTTTGACCCAATAAACCCTATTTTCCAGAAGCAATATCACAAAATAATTCCAGAACCACGTACCCCATCCTTAGCTTTCAATTGAAAAATAACACAAAGCGACTTAGTTGTAAACTCACCTCTAGAAAGCATTTTCAGGCACATCGCGTAGCAGGTGCTCGTAGCATTGCTACGCCGCAGCAAGCCCGTTAGCATTATCGTCGGTCGTAGCAATTACCGTAGCAAATTAGATGTTCTCTCTGCGTATTCGAAAATGTAATGTGTTCTCTGAGGTCACTTCTTTTATTTTAACTAGAATTATATTTTACATTTATTTAGTAATTCCATATATAAATACATAACTAGCTAAAACCGACTATATTTATATTTCAAATATAATTCTAAGAATAAATATAGCGACACGCATTTTCCCGACCTGGGAGGCCGAAGCACGGCACGAATATTCCGTTTTGAGTGACAGTTTAGTAAGACTAATGGACAGCGATTCACTATTGACCGAGCGAGCGAAGCGAGCGAAGTGCTCCACTTCGACAAGATAGGAGGCCGATTTTTCTTTCGTCTTTCTCTATGTGTGTCTGTCAGTTCTGGTCTAGGGGCCACAGTTTTCAAGCGATCCTCACAAAACATGGCACCCGTGTTTGTTGAATTAAATAACTTTTTTGCTGAGAGTTTTTTCTTTTTGCCCTTTAGGGGGGAGTTATGACGTCATAAATTTTTAGAATGTTATATTTATTTTTTCTGAAACCTATCGTGTAGGGTATCAAATTCAAGGGCTTTATGAGCCGGTTCCAAAAATATACTGCAGTATATATTTTTAGAACCATTACCGTTTGGCCGCCTGTTTTCTTAAAATCCAAGAAATATTTTCAAAACATAACAAGTTTGGACTACTTGAAGTAGGAGACGGATTTGTAAAGAGGATCTGTACAGACCATGAGAGTGAGTGAAATAGACTGTAACTATTTTCGTGAAAAGTCAATAGATTGTATTTTAAATCGCAAAATGTAGTTTACAAAGTTATTGGTGCGGCTACTTTCCTACTTGATTTTTATTGAATCTAAAATACTTACCTATAAATTGGTTCACAGTCCCCCCTTTTAGCGAGGTCTACTGCCCAAAGGCCCACTAGTTATTATGATGCAGTCAAGTTAAACATGAAAAGGGGTCCGTGCTCGCAAAAGCTCCGGTCGTCCTGCATTTTTTATATGTTGTTAGGACCTAACCAATATTAAAAAACTGGATTTGCAATTTGCAAAGTACTCCGGAAGTGGCGCTTTACCCCAAAAAACCTTGAAATTTTCGGACTTTTTTCAGTTTTTGCTCTATATCTTAGCGAAGGAAGAGTCTGACTTGTATAGTTACTAATCATACTTTTAAAGTTTACTAAATTTGCTACAATTACGGACTAAGGCGACTTCTATATAACCATTGGTTCCCAAGATACAGTTCTTCAAATATAGGCTATTTTTCCAAAAAGTAGTTTTTTTTTTCGAAATTCTCACTTGTTTTGTAGAATATCTTCTTAAATACACATTCCACGTCAAATAACACTTAAAATTAATTATATCAAATTTAATTTACTTTCATTTGAGACCAGACTGGTACCTGTAGGCTCAGCGGTTCTCTCAAAAATAGCAGATAACCAAAAACGGTTATAAACGGGTTTTGGGGGGAAATGCAATTACATTGTTCTCACGTCTTTTTAAGGTTTTATTTATCAAAGAATTTATATATTGTGAAGAATTATGTGATAAAAAAAGAAAAAGATAAAATTCCTATCGGGAGTAACATCATCTTCAAGCATTGTTTTATATACCTACATACTAATAAGCTTGTCCAAACATCACGGTACCTACTGTAAGGACAAATTACATTTATACAAAGAAGAAAACTGATATAAATCATGTTAATATTGTTTTTTGTTTGCCATATCATGCCTTTCTTTTTATCTTAGACGTTCCGGGCTTGGGCTCACACGAATATGGTGTTTCGATGGCTGTGATGGTCGCTGGGAGAGGCGCCCAGTCTGTAGTCGGGTCATCATCATCGTCCGAGCATGTCACCTCGGGGATCCTTGGTGGTGGGGATGGGGGTGAGTCCCTGAGAAGACATCTTCCATCCCCAGTCATGGGATTCAAGTTGACTCTTCTGTTAGTTAGTTAGCACCTTTCAGCATGGTGACCAGTGGCATCTTCCGTCGGTGGCAAACGGACGAGGTTTATGCTTGTTGACGTGACAAACGTCAACAAGCATATATATAGCTTATACCTCAAAAAATCCAGGGTATCCCTCCCTATGTCACCCCCATATAGAGCCACAAATCACTTGATGCCTGCTTCTCTCACGGCTTATGGGGTGGAGTCTGGCCGAAGGAAGACCTCCACTTAATCAGCAAGTGGTTCACTCTTGCTCAAAAGTGTAGTGATTTTGGTCTTTCCTTGGCCAAACGGTGCTGAGGTGGTATCGCACCCGGTAAACGCGTGGTTGAATAGTACCATCCCTGGTGATCGCTGGTAGTCCTGGTGGTTGTAGAAGGTCGTAGATTAGTGACAGCAACCAGCTTTGCCCTTCGTGCTCTTCTGAAGGTAAATGTTTGTCTCTTTAGCGCTCCTAAAATAACTCCTTTTTCGATAAATTTCCTATTTTCGACGAACTGTATCTTGGGAACCAATGGCTATATATAGTTTTCCTGGATTGCAAATTGTAGAAAATTTTGTGAACTTTAAAAGTATGCATTGTGACTATACTGGTCAGACTCGTCCTTCCCTAAGATATTGAGCAAAAACTGAAAAAAGTCCGAAAATTTCACGGTTTGTTGTGGTAAAGCGCCACTTCCGGAGTACTTTGCAAATTGCAAATCCGGATTTATAATATTGGTTTAGGTCCTAACAACATATAAAAAATGCAGGAAGACCGGACCTTTTGCGAACACGGAAGTACATCTTGACTGCTCTATAACTATAGAAGAAAGACAGACGGTTTTCCATCTGCGTTTGATCGTCAGTTATCTATCTGTGATTATATTCTTTACAATGAAGTTACCAGAATAACAGCCTCAACCCTTGACATTAGCTTACGGCATAACGATTATCAAATTAAGTACTCCAAGTCTTGGAGATAACGGCAGACGTTACATTCGAGTAACGGCTAACGATAATGTTACTTGTCACAACGGTTTCGCGTTCACTTTAGGACATCAGAATTTGACCCTAAAATTATTTGATTTAATTATTTTTTTGTCAAAAAAGGTAAACATTGAATTGCTGGCTAATCGTAAGCAACAAATATCAAAAATGGCGCAGGCGCAGGCTACTGCCTAAATGTAGGGGCCACTGTGCGTTTGCCTTCCGATATGAAATGGTAGTAGTTGAATTAAGGTTTGTATATAAGATTAAATATAGGAGATTCAATGGTAATACAATATTAATGTTGCTACCCGGTTCCTGATAGTACGGACCTTATGGCTAGGCATAGAGCCCAAAACCAATGAATAAATTCTGACACCATATTTTTATCATGTCGGTGAGATCTTAGAGGCGAATGATAGTTTTTAACCCTTATAGTTTCATCTAGTCTGTCTGTCCGTCTGTCCGTCCGTTCGTCCGTATGACACAGCATCTTTATTCCGAAACTGTTATGACTACACAGTTGAAACTTGGTATTTAGGTGTGTTCTGTAAACCGCTTTACGATTTTTATACAAACATTTAAAAAATAAAAAAAATACGTTGAACTGAAACCAAAAAATAGTTTTTTCATCAAACCTATTTCTGTAGGCTGTTTATAGATAGGTCTTAAAAAATGACGTTTAGGTTCCTGAAAATATTTTCCTCAAAGTAAATCGTTAAAGAGGCAGACCCTTCCAAAGTAGAAATAATTGTGTGTCTAACTTTTTAAGTAAGAGAGCGAAAAATCTTAAAAAATATTTGTGTATCTAAATATATTTTAACAAAATAAAATAAATAATAATAATAATAATACCTTGGACACCATTTACACACATTGATCTAGCCCCAAACTCGGATTCCCTGTATCTTGGGTACTAGACAACGACAACAAATAGTTTTTAAAAATTATCATCATTTACTAAAAACCGCAAATACAACTTTGTCATCCATACAATCACTTTGAAAACAAAGTAATTATTTGCTGGTGAAGAATGATAGTGATAGTTTGGCTAGGTATATCAGGCGTACGTGAAGTTAAAACCGTCCTAATTTTTTTTTTTTTGGGTTATATTCTACATTTATTATGGAACCCTAAATGTGTGAAGTCCAACACGCACTTGGCCGGTTTTTTAAACTGTTTGTTAGTGGTTCCGGAAGTTTGAGATTGGCAACATAAGCCACATGCAAACCCACGGGCGAGGTATACGTGCAACAAATTGATTTATTGACTGTGTACGCGCATTTCTTTCCCCGCTAAACCGTCACCTTTCCTAACATCATGGTTTGCTGGAAGATACCTCTTTTTAGAGATAAGCTCGCCTTTATAAATGTTTTTCTATTATTTTTTGGCTAGTATACAATCGCACATCAAAAATATTTGCACAGCAAAAAAGGATCAACAAAAATACTTTTTTTGTTTTAAATATTGTATATGTTCTCAAGTATATGTTTTAAGTATTTTTATTATTATATTAACACGAAGGATGAAGGGGGCTTCACTTCACCTGAAGCTTCACCCTTTTACCCTTCATCTAAGCTACCGCAACATTTTGCCCTGATATTTGCTGTGCATGTCAGTATTTTTGATGTGCAGTTTAATGTTTCCCTTTTTTTTCTTTGTATATATTTTAAATAACTTATCTGTATGTCTGTTTAGAAATTAGAAATTAGAAATTAGAAATTTATTTGCTATGTCAAGGGTATTGTACAGTAATTAATCTTGGTACATTGATTGTGCTCCTTAAACAGCTAGTCAATATAGCATGCAAATATATACAACACGTTTAACAAGTTTATTCAGCAGTTTTAAAATTGAAAAAATCTTGAAGTGAATAAAAACAATTATCTAATAGCCATTTTTGTAGTCTAGATGTGAAGAGATTAACATCGAGGTTTTTAATATATCGAGGTATCTTATTGTACACCGCGATACACATTGCGTCACAATTATTTTGGTACAGTGCTGTTCTGGGACAGTGTTTATAAACAAGCTTATCGGGATTTCTGGTATTTCTGGGATATACATCACTAGCCCTGGCAAATAGATTTGTGTTAAGTTTAACAAATTTCGCTACTTCCATTATATATAGACAGGGAAATGGTAGTATTTTTAACTCGCGAAACAATGGCTTGCATGATACGTGCTGCGGTACTCCAACTATTGATCGGATGCATTTTTTTTGAGCGATAAAAACCGCTTGCTTGTCGGTACCGTTTCCCCAGATGATCAAGGCATATCTGAGTGCTGCTTCTATATATCCGTAGTAGGCCGATATCGCCGTTTGTCTTGATGCAACTTTACTTAGCCTTCTTAAGACAAATACAAATCTATTTAATTTTCCGCACACTTTCTTGGTATGCTCCTTCCAATTTAGATTCTTATCAATTATTATACCTAAGAATGTTGCATGGTCTACATTTTGTAATTGTTGTCCTTGGTGATTTATACTTAGTAATTTATTATTTATAGTTTTATTAAAATTCATTATATTAGTTTTTGTTTAATTTACTTTTAAATTGGAATTGATTAAATAATTTACAATGGTTGTCACAGTTTCATTAAGGTCCGAGATATGATTACTTAAATTATTATTTTTTTGTGTCACTATTATTGAAATGTCATCAGCAAATAATATACATTTGTGTTTGATGTGGTCTGGGAGATCATTTATGTATATGAGGAATAAGAGAGGACCAAGGACACTGATTTGTGGCACTCCGTATTTATTAAACCTAGGTTGTGACTTATATGTTTTTAAGACATTATCTTCTACTCTTGTGGTTTCTACATATTGGGATCGGTCCCCTAAGTACGTTTTTATCCAGGACAGTGATGGGCCTCTTATTCCGCATTGTTCAAGTTTTATCAGCAGTACTTCATGGTCAACAAAGTCGAAGGCTTTGGACATGTCAAACAATAAAAGAGTCGTAGTTTCTTTTTGATCAACCCGTCGGCTTAAATTGCTAACTAGATTAAAGGCCGCTAGTGTTGTAGATTTTTTTTTTTGGAATCCATATTGATCGGGTTTTAATATTTGATGTGCGGTAAAAAATTTGTTGAGTCGAATTTGCATGGCTTTCTCAAATACTTTTGACAGTATTGAGATCAGTGTTATTGGCCGATAGTTACCAACATCGTCTCTACTGCCTTTCTTATGCAACGGTTTAACTACAGATTGTTTAAGTTTTGATGGAAAACACCCTGACTCTAGAGATAGATTGATCAGATACGTTAGCACGAAGCAAAGTTCGTTAGCACATCTTTTTAAGACTTTCGTAGTCAGGCCGTCGCTTCCTGAAGCATTAGTATTATTGAGGGACATGATGATCTTATAAGTTTCAATTGGACATACAGGTTCTAAGAAAATTGTTTTGTCCAGTGAGTGACTCGTCTTTTGGAATGTATTATTACTGTTGTTTATATTTGTTGTATCAATGAAATAATCATTAATTGTGTTTGCAATATCTACCGGATTTGTGACACTTTTTCCCTCTTACAGTATCCTTTCAATGCCCTGTATTTGATTTGTGGGCCCCATTTCATTCTGGATGATTGTCCAGGAAGCTTTGCACACATTTCTGCTGTTGATTATAAATTTACTATTGTTATTTCTTTGGGCTACTTGTGTACATTTTTTTAGTATCTGAGCATACCTTTTAAACACATTTTTTGTGGTTCTTGTTTTGTGTTTATAGAAGTTAAACCTTAGTATTCTTTTTACTTTACAGCTAATTTTTAGACCTTGAGACATCCATTTTTGTTTTTTTGTTCTAGTTATCTTTACTCTTTTTGAAGGAAAGCATAAGCTGTAAAACAAACATAATAGATCATGAAATTCGTTGAAAGATTGGTTCAAGTCAGCTTCACCGTACACATCAGAAAAGGAAAGACTTTCAAGACACTCTTTAAATTTGTTTAGATTATCCTCACAAAAATCTCTTCGGTAAACGAACACTGTTTTTGGTATGTTAACCTTCGATTTCACTGGTATCTTTAATATCTGGGCAGTTTCATGATCAGAGAGGCCGAGCGGGATTATAGATCCTGTTCCCTCTTTTACAGTACTTATTATATGGTCAAGACAGGCATTGCGCCTAGTAGGCTTGTCAATGTGATTAGTCAGATTATAATTTTTTATGATGTCAAGTAGTCTATTTGAATATATGGATTCTTTAATTGTATTAATATTAATGTCACCTGCAATAATTATTCTTTTCTTAGGATATTTCTTTGATACAATGTATAACATTTGTTCAAATTTTTCTAAAAAGACCTTCGCATTTGTTGGTTTGTTTCGTTCATCCGTTCTATATAGACATATTATTATAAAGTTGTGATGCGGAATCTCAGTAGCGCAGCACTCAAAAGCACTTTTTTGACATAGACTGTCAAAATTATGTTTAGGAATGTGCGGCAGTCCTTCTCGTACGAAAATACATACCCCGCCTCTTTTTTGTACTCTACAGTAAGTCGCTGCTAATTCGTACCCATGTATATAAGCGTTTTGTTCATCACCTGTTTTAATAAATGTTTCTGAGAAACAAAGGATATCTGGGTCTATATTATTATCATTTAGTTCCGCGATCGTTATCTCTATGATTTATTTTTTACTTGTTAGGCTAGCTATATTTTGGTGTAACAATATGAAATCAGTTTGTTTAGGCTCGAAAAAAGTTATTTTTGCTCACTTCTTGTGTGATACGTGTCGTTTTCTTTGTATTGCTAAGCACCGGGAAGAAGTTTAATATTTTGGTTTGAGTCTTTACTTTTTGTTGGATGTCGTATTTTGTTTTTGAGGTTATATCCTTAGAGAAGTAATAGGGAATTGTACCTGGTTTTGTGTGTCTGTTTTCGTTGTTATTATTTGCTTTATTATTTGATTGTGTATTGGAAGTTTGTGCTTTTTTTGAAGCAAAGTTTAAATCTATCGATCTTTTGTTGTAATTCAGATAATTTGTATCATAATCATTTTGAGCGATCGCATTACTTATCATTTTGCTCATTGTGTCTAACCTTGTTAAAAACGTTTCCCTGTCATGTTGTCCTATTTTCAAGAAGGTACAATTTTTATGATTTTTACTAGCTATTAAAAATGTATCATTCAGCTTGTTTTCATTTAGGTAGTCTGATTTACTTATACTAAGCAGTATCACATTGGGTTTCTCCAATTTTTGAAGAATTGCTCCCAAGTCCATCAGTAGTTTGGTCGGGTTGTTGTCGTGTTCACCAATTGACAGAATGACGTAGTCATCTTCTTTTATGCTGAATAGATCACATGTTTTCCCAATCTCTTCAGATTTTGCATTGGGTTTTATGAAAGAAGTGATGTTGTAGTCTTTCACCTTTTTTTGCGTGTTCATTTTGTACATGAGCTCTGATGATAGTCTTGTGCATTGCCGTCCTCCGAAAATGAAAATTGAACTCTTGTCTTTTCCATCAATCTTGATTTCATTTGTTTTTTTTAGTAGTTTTTCTTCATAAGGTGTTGTCTCTTCATTCGTTGTTTTCTTCACATTTTCTTTCACGCCTTCATTTTTAGTGCTTCCTTCTTCAGCGTGATTATCTCGTTTCTCGTGTTTTGAGATTTCTGAATCTTTCTTATTTTTAACGTTTTCATTGTCGTCTTCATTCGCAGTTTCTGTGTGTCCTTTTTTTATGTCAATGTATTGTTCATTGCGTGTTGGGGTTTCTGTTCGAGACTCCACCTCTTTTCCCACTTTGTCATAAATTAGTTTCTTAAATAATTTCTTTTTCTTCGTGCTCATGCTCATATTGTCAATATAAATTTGTTTGTAAATGTCATTCTGTTGGGTGATTTTTCCAATAATACATTTCAGGTCATTGTTTTCAATCAGAAGATTGTCTATTTCTGTGTGTGCACTGGCTATATTCTGTTTGAGTTCTTCAATTTCTTCCTTATAATTACTTTCTCGCAGATTCTCCAGTCTTATTGATAGGTCTGGTAGACTTCTATTCAAGGTTTCTGTGCTGGAAGTACTGAGATTACTATTTTCCAGATTTTCATGCAATGATTGTTTGCGCATTGAATCTTCCAGTAATCTAGGCTTGAATCTTTTTCTAAATGTTACTCCGACTGGGGTCATCGTGTTATCAATTTGTGTATTTTTGTTGATTTTTTGTCCACTGTTTGGCGACTGAACTCTTGGAAGCAGCGTTTGTTTCGCAGACTTCATCTTGCACTTGCAGGCAGTATAGGCTCGTGGATGTGCAAGTGACTTCTGGTGGTCTGATCTTGGAACTATTACGTCTTTTTGGTATTATGTAATCTTACTTGGTACAGCTGGTAGATCACAGGTTATGTTTGGTATTCATCAACAAGTGCTTGATTTATCGCACAGGTGAAAAAAAAAAAAAAAAAAAAAAAAAAAAAAGTAAAATCGAAAAAATTATGAGTCGTGGTGGGACTCGAACCATGTCCACCTTGCGCTGCACAGTACAGTCAGCCTCCTTAACCGTTCGGCTATCGAGTCGCTAAGAGACGCGTCGAATATAGTCTTTGGGTCCTATGTAGTTGAAGGTCGGTGAAGGTGCATCTGTGCGTTATGTCGGTGGTGGACTTTGCACTGCACGATATTTGTCACAAGATTTACACAACGAATAACGTAAGTTATGATATTGTTCACTGAGTTTATATGTTACTTGCTGATATGACCTTGTTTAACACTGCTTTCGTATCTATGTACGGTTGTAACTGATCACTTTTACACTGTTTCTTGTTATGGTAATATTGTGTCTTTTTCACTTTAATCACTTGTTTAGTCCGGTTGATACAATTGATTTAATAGTGTCTATACTTAATCTATATTATATCACAAAAAAATGTACTTGTTTAAGCGTAATTATATCCTTATTTAATTTTTAACACGGAGGTGCCTTTTAAGAGGTGTTTACGTAGGAGCGTACCCTCGTTACTGTTTTGTGAAGTACAATAAATAGAATAGCTTACATTCCGTCCCATTAATATACGTTAAAATACACTGTATTTTGGTGGGCGGATTGTTTAGGTAAGCTGCCTACTGAATCATAGTATTAATATGGAACACATGGGGCTGTTCCATCTGTCGCAAATTTCAGAATATTTGACGTTTGCGGGTTCCAATTTAAATGAAAAATTATCATTAGAATTGGCGTTAGTCTGCGTCAATTCAAATCAGAACATCTTTGTCTGCTGTCGCGAAAACATCCCTTTTCGTCTGTCGTGTCGCACAGTAGATAATATCACTCTCACATCTGTCGTTAAGATAGTATACAAGTGTGTTTGGCGTTAAACTATTTGAAGTGAAGAGGCTTGCAGAGGCAATGCAGAGCTGATGTAGCTCTCCAAGCGTGAGTAGCCTGACCCAGGAACGGAGGTAAGTGAAGCTCTCATCTCTCTTTTTTGGGCCTAGAAGTCTTTACTGCCACACATCAAACTTACCTTCACAAACCCTTTTCGTTATCGTCATACAGTCCACTGTATAGCTCTCGCCGAGCGTATATTTACAAATTATTACTATATGAATTCCCCAATAAGTGTGGTATAATGGGGACAAACAAAACACAGCGCTATGAACTCGTGTCGCCCTTATCTGTTTAACTTCGTGATTTACGTTTCTTCTTGTAGACGAGTACTGACGTCATACATACATACTGTAGTCGGCGACGTTACTTTTTAAGGCTGACTTGCACCAGAGGCTGTTTTTCCCTCTAAATAATAATAATGATTCCTTGGACACTATTTACACACATTGATCAAGCCCCAAACTTGGATTCCCTGTATCTTGGGTACTAGACAACGATACACATACTTACATACTTAGATAGATAAACAACCATGACTAGGGTACAAACATCCGTTCTCATCAAACAAATATTTGCTCCCACCGGGACTCCAACCCGGGACCTTTGGCTTCGTGAGCAAGGTTACTGCCGACTCGGCCATTCGGGTCGTTAAACATCAATATAGATGCGTAAGTTTTATTTTATTTTATAAAATTTTTGCCTTTTTATTATTTATGCTTACGCGTTGAGGTAGGTGCCAGCTTTGCGGTCTCCTGACGCTTCAACGAACCGCTTAGAAGTATTTTTAAGCGCTCGTCGAACTTCAGGGCCCTACAACCCGAGGGCACGAAAGCCGAATGTCGCCGATACGGCATACTCATCGCCGAGTGTGCCGTATTTGCGTCATTTGAGACCCTCTGACGTGGCCGAGGTCGCTGGTAGGTGACACAGTGCCAGACCATCTGCGCAGGTCCCGTGCAACACCAGCGAGCTCCCGCCCTACCAGTGAATGGGCATCATGCTGTCTGGACTCTTGCCATCGTCGCAGGCCAGGCAAGGACCTGTTATTGGCTCTAATACATACGATGTTATAATATTGTCATGAGATTAGATTATTTTTATATCGTGTTTTTTGGCATCAAAAATGTCGAAAATTTAAAAAATACCACCCTGCAGAGTTTCTTGGTGCTATATTCTCCGACGGGCGTATTTACTGAGCACTTGTAGAGTTAATGGAGTTTCCTTTTCCTGTGCGAGATTCAACCACCAATCACCACTTGGCACGGAAATTTTCTTTTTCAAACTCAAACCATAATCAGTTACTTATTGGCTTAGTTGGTCATATTTGACTTTTTATTTTTCTCGTTGTATATGAGACTTATTAAGTATTTGAGTATTTTTGCCTTATCATCTTTATGCTCAGCCCACATCAACCCACTGCTGGGCACAGGCCTCTCCCTATAGCGCCAACCACTACGGTCCTGTCCCAACCACATCTATTGAGATCCTGTCGACTTCAGTATATCGTCGGACCATCGGGCAGCTGGTCTGCCAACTGGCTTTGTCGTTCCCCTTGGCCACCACTCTGTGACTGCTTTAAACCACCGTCCGTCATCCCATCTAGCCAAGTGTCCCCCACATCAGCACCTCAGTCCCGTCATCCGCTTACCTATATCTTCGACCCTCGTCTTCAGTTTTGCCTACTTACAATAAATTATTTTGTGTTTGAATTTGAGTTTTGGCCGCCGGATGACGTCATAAAGACGGCATGACGGAACCATCGGCCAGCGCTGCGTTGACAGGAGACGTTATGGTGACCTAATTGGTCTACTAGCACTGCAGCAGCAGCGATGGGTTTCTTTCGTCCTTACGCCGAGTAACAGGCATACGGCGAGAGTAAGTACGTTCAAGCAGTATGCCGATATGTCTTAACGGCATTGCGAACAGCCAGTGTTTGCCAGTTCAGCCCTGGTTTTAATACAGAGTGGCTTGTCCCATACATCGTTTGTATTTTAGTTGTGTTAAAACCTTATTCAGCTGCTGTCAAAGGATTGGTACAAATCACCCTATATAGCAATTTGCAGCGATTTGTTATTGACTGGGTAGACAAAAAAAATATTTTTAAGAACTTTTATGACAACTCCACTCCACCAACCCAAACTGAGCCAGCGTGGTGGAGTATGGCTTAATCTTACTCGTATCCGGGTAAAGGATGTTGCCCTCGGTGGGGACTTTAATGGGCTACATTTTTTTTTATATAACAACATCCAGATTCACATCGTGGGTTGTATATGAATGTTATACTTGCTTGTTTCTTCATTATTCTTAACTCAATGTTGCTAATTTTACCACAATAACGAAATTACTTTGAGATATATTATTCTGATATTGAAGAAACTTCAGACATGTTTAAATATTTGTTCTTACGTTATTTCACTGTGCGTATTATAAAAATTGGAGTACGTTCCCGATCCCATTTAGATATTCAATAAGCCGGAGCCCTCTTTTCACTTTGTAACGGAAATGTAAAGATCTGAGACACATTTTTTTATTTGCTATAAAAAGTTGGCAGGCGTTGGCAGGTTTGGGCAACGTGATTTAATGATTCAACTATGAACTGCAAAAAGAGAAGCCAAATATTCTTAAACCAAACAAATAACGGTGATGTAAGATTGGTGTTGACAAATGCTCAATTAAGCGGCAAGATAAATTTGGTATAAACATGACTATAGAGATTAGTGGTTATCGAAGGCATCGCAAATTTCACAAGGCCTCATATAAGCTCAAGTGGCTCATCGCGTTTTTACCAGATTTGAAATATTAAGGTTCGAGGTTCGATTCTCCGTTGTCAACTTTTCTTTTTCTATTTTACCTTTGGTTTTGGGTTATTAATTTGTGGGTCCTTTCTGAATAGCTATTCGGGAGCGTCGGGTTGTGCTAATTAAATTTAAGTCCTAGAAGTTAATTGCTTATCATGCATCTTTGTAAATGTTTTCTACCTTGTTTAAAGTACTGAATATGTCGTCACAGTAATTGCATATTACTTCTATAATCGTCATTATTTATCTAGTCTATAAATCTATACGTAGAATGCGCCAGATTAATTATGAAATAAAAAAGCGACACCTTTGAATGGATGGTGAGACGAAACAAACATTTGGTTTATTTCTCAGTAGGTAGAATTTTTTATTTTTTTTTAAATCTCCAAAATGTGGATAAAGATAACGCCAAAAGCATACTAATGAACACATAGTTAACCCTATGTTTACTTATAAATTGTGTTTACAATTTTGAGTGGTTGTAAGCATTATTTTATAAGATTTAAGCTTTTTTTTTTTGCTTAGCTAAATCTAACTTCGTCTGTCTTGGGTCCGTAGAACTCGGTTGACCTTCACTGGCGTCAGGCGGGGTTAAAGAGACCGACCTTAGGGCCCGTGTCCCTTCTGGACGTGAGATCTAGCACAAACCCTCCTTTATAAACACATGTAATCGAAATGCCTTTTAAAAATGGTTATTTACTTGGAATTTATTCTAATAAGCACGGACTCGATAATTATCAATATTTTTATGTCACTTATATTCATCACTGGCTGGGGAACCTCATGACGATACTGTTTTACCAAAAACACTCTAAAAAGAACTTTAGGTTATTACTATCACAACGTCTGCAATCCTATCCATAGACGATCACCCACTACTTTGGCCAAATCATCTAAATAAGATACTCGCCATCGTTGGTATTAGAATCTTTCCAATTGGAGAAATATTCCAATAAAAATGCGTGAGGGTTAAATTCCGTCTGACATTAAATTAATGGTTAGCTGGTTATATCTTAAAATTTACTATTCATAGAATCGTTCGGTTAACTCGTAGGGTTTATTCATATTATTTCAAAACTGTTGAATCCACTAGTTACCTATAATTATCACAAACGGAAAGTCAGAGGATCAACAGGTTATTTCAATAGCAGTACCTAGCTAGGTACTTATATATTTTATAATGTTAATTATATACAAGCCGCGCCACGAATAGAGTACGTTGGGCGACGTTTTGGCGGGAATTACTGCGCATGTACAGATATTGAAAGGTCACTACTGCGCATTCAAGGTGACCGCTCACAACGTGTGGCGCTACGGATATATACCTATGGGTCGGCAGAAACCCTACCTACGAAGCCAGGGTTCGAGTTCCGGTGGGGACAAGTGTTTGTCCGATGAATGCGGATGTTTGTGCTCTGGTCATGGTTGTTTGTCTACCTAAGTTTAATATTTATCTATATATTTACGTGTTGTCTGGTGCCCAGGATGCGGGGAGTCCTGGTTTGGGGCTGGAACAGTGGGTTTGGATAGTGTCCAGAGTATTATTATGTATCTGGGAAACCAAAAGATAGATAATGATTCGAAGAATTCTTATAAGATACTTAGGTACCTACCTTAGTTAAAAGAATAAGGTGTTGTGGTTGTGATTCTGCCTACAATACGAGTGATCACGAGTTCGATTCCCGGCCGAGGACAATAGGATCAGAGTATGTGCCTATGTATAAACGCAATGTGTGTATAGTTTGTGTATTCTTTATGAGGGGAAGTAATGCGATGTTTTAATTAGAAAGTTTAATAGGAAATTCGTTTAAATACCTATCTTTGTGAAATACTTTCGTTAGCAAGTAGGTACCTAAATATATGTTTGGTAGGACACGAATTGACATTGGCATATGACGTCATAGGGGTATGACGAAATGAATGTAGGTATTAAATACGATTATGGAATTAACAATTCCTCGATAGATATCACGGGTTGTTGATTGAGCAGTTATAGGCATTGAACGACTAGCTCAATGGATATAGGTACCTATCTATAGGTACATGGTTAGATAGAACGTTAGATTGAGGTTTCTAAGTTAATTACCTATGTAGAATAAGTACCCATACTTACTTATGTGTGGAAAGGAAGATATATTTTTATTGTTTTTAAACCATGTTTCCGGGAGTACCTACCTATAATATAACGTGGGATATTCGGTTTAAATATATATATATATATATTTATATATAAATAACTAGGTAATAAAATAATAGAATATTATGGGGTTCTCAATAGGGTATACTTATGTTTTACTAACATTTTATTCCTTATTTATTTACTCCTATCCCACTCCCTGTTAATGTCTGCTATTTAAAGGAATTTATTTACTTCTCGTATTAAGTAATATCTGTCCTTATATACTCTATTTTTACCTGAATCCTAGATAAAGTCAGTCAACTGTCACATTATTCATATTTATGTTGAATGAAATTGAGAGTTTGAATTAATATTCAATTTGTGGTTATTCCAGCGACGTGGAATGAAGTTTGAAATATTAATAAAGCACTACATTGTAGTATTTGGAGTCAATGAGACTATAAACTTATTGAAAGTAGTTACTGAGTTGACTAATTTCTGCAACAACGTTTTCAATTTGATATGTTCGACTCGATGTCGAGAATTCAGAGTTTAAATAAACAAACCTGCAATTCTCGTCTTAACTGAATGATGATAAACGTTCAATTCCCTAGACTTTGTATTGCAATCATGGAAGGCGGTCATGGTTAATTTTATTAATACAATAGTTATTAATTAATTACCTTTGATCAAATTATGGAATAAGCCGTCGCAAAGCCACCGCCAATGTTCTCATAACGCCAGAATGAAGCAATAGCAGTACGGAAATTCACAGTTATGCTCTATTCAGATGTGCATATTTATATTACTATACGGATACATATACTTATATCTTATATATATAAGTAACAATATCATGTTTGGATCTGCTGATGGTAGATTGAAGGTCAATTCATTAACCTTAAAATGAATCATGCTACTTACGCACTTCTATGGATGTGCAGAAATATTTTATGCTTCATGCTATGCTTTTGTGCATTACTAAAAGACAAATAAGTCTTTATTGAAACACATAACGTGTAACATAAACAACCAGTGAAACTTCATTGTGTATGTTTATAGGTTTCTATATGTGGAAGAATATTTAATATAATCTTACTACATAAATATCAGATATTGACTGATGAGACAGTTGAATGTCATTCACAAACTATAATCCCATCCTGATCGGTCATACCCCATCCCAATCCGGTGAATCTATGACTAAATCCAATTCAGAATACTTATACGCTACTCTTTTTATAAACGAGTATCAGAACTACAAATTAATTGGTTTCGTAGAATTATCTAGGTAGAAGACCGAATCAAGTGGTAGGGGTTTCTTCCCCAAAATTTTATGAATATCAAATTTTCCTTTTATTGTTTTAATATTTATCATTTTTTATTTCATTTTAGTCAATACTCAAAATATACTATGACATTTTATTATATGAATTTGCTTTATAAGGTTATTAATCATTTAATGGATATTAATCTGTATCATTCTTGTTAGTGGGGACATATTTAAATATATATCTTTTATTGAAATTTTAAATTACTAAATATTCAATTTAAAACATTCCTTGTTTAAAATCTATTGTCAAAGTTGACAGCACTTCTTACTCATACCTCTAGAATTAGGGTTACTGGTTTCACAGGTAGTAGGAGTTCTAATATACTAGACGATCTTTTTTTGGCCATCACAAATCATAAGAGACTGCGTTTAAAAGGGGGGTGGACGATATAGAAACGGGGGATGTTACAATTTGGTTCCGTGACCAGGATGTAAACGCAGTCTAATATTTGGATATCATGATATTGGCTATGATTAGCCACAATTTGTTGTACGTGCGTTGGAAGAGGTTTTTTAAATGTTGTAAGGAGAGCTAAATCGACTAAATGACTAGATTCTCGGGTGTAAAAAAATAGAAAGTGATTATGATTAAAGATGTGAGGTATCCGTTTTAAAAGCGTTAAGGGGTGGAATGGGCAAAAAGCTAATTTTGAATTAAGGGGTGGGAATTTTATTATGTTAACAAATTGACTGTCCTATATTATATAAGACGCAGGGTTGGTTCTGGTCGTTATATGAAATATCATATCAAATACTTAAAGGTTTTATAAAAATAAATTAGTCATTAGTTTTAGTTAAGGTCGTAA
Source organism: Argyresthia goedartella (assembly GCA_949825045.1). Classification (NCBI taxonomy): domain Eukaryota; kingdom Metazoa; phylum Arthropoda; class Insecta; order Lepidoptera; family Argyresthiidae; genus Argyresthia; species Argyresthia goedartella. Next base: position 6,489,663 of record OX463831.1, on the reverse strand, counting down.
AGAATGGTAAAATATTTAAAGAATAGCAAATTTTTTAAATTATTTTTAATTTCAAAAATTTAAGGGGTGATTGTAACGGAAATGTAAAGATCTGAGACACATTTTTTTATTTGCTATAAAAAGTTGGCAGGCGTTGGCAGGTTTGGGCAACGTGATTTAATGATTCAACTATGAACTGCAAAAAGAGAAGCCAAATATTCTTAAACCAAACAAATAACGGTGATGTAAGATTGGTGTTGACCAATGCTCAATTAAGCGGCAAGATAAATTTAGTATAAACATAACTATGGAGATTAGTGGTTATCGAAGGCATCGCAAATTTCACAAGGCCTCATATAAGCTCAAGTGGCTCATCGCGTTGTTACCAGACCTGAAATATTAAGGTTCGAGGTACGATTCTCCGTTGTCAACTTTTCTTTTTCTATTTTACCTTTGGTCTTGGGTTATTAATTTGTGGGTCCTTTCTGAATAGCTATTCGGGAGTGTCGGGTTGTGCTAATTAAATTTAAGTCCTAGAAGTTAATTGCTTATCATGTAAATGTTTTCTACCTTGTTTAAACTACTGAATATGTCGTCACAGTAATTGCCTATTACTTCTATAATCGTCATTATTTATCTAGTCTAGAAATCTATACGTAGAATGTGCCAGATTAATTATGAAATAAAAAAGCGACATCTTTGAATGGATGGTGAGACGAAACAAACATTTGGTTTATTTCTCAGTAGGTAGATTTTTTTTTTTTTTTAAATCTCCAAAATGTGGATAAACTTTAAGAGCTATGAAATAAGTTGTGAATCATAAATTTAAAATGAATATGGTTTAACTTCACCGTTGCTTTCAGTGTATGTCGAATTATGACCATTTTACACATTTGTGATGTTGTTTTGAAGTGTCGCATTTGCCATGGCTCATTCAATCGAAACTCATACGTAAGGGTGTTTAGTTACGATATAGTTTGGTGGGTCAAACAGATGCGTAGTTAAATCAATGATGGAGGTACAGATGGCGGTCGATCGCCTTTAAATTTCAGATGGTTTAACTCAAATTAGAACTTTATTCACTATAACTGCAATAAGATGTTTTATATAGAAAAAAAAATGAGTATTATTTTATTAAGATTATTTTATGATGTTATAGAGTCTATTTCTAGTTGAACTGTGTGATCTAAAATATAAAGTGTGTATACGGTGTAGACTAGTAACCAATCAGAGCACTGAGTTTCGAAAGGATACGAAACGAACCAATGAGAGTGACTCGCGGAGTTTGAGATGGTGGTTTGGCGAGCATGCCTGGGGTAGGACGTTTTGGTGGGAAGAGAAAATATAAAAGGGACGGGTCGAGATGAGAGGGGGCTTTTTGTTGCTGGTCGTCGAGTGCATTATGAGTTAAGACTCAGAGGGGGAGCCATTCAGTCTCCGCGTCAAACTACTGTGACACACGCCTTTCGGGAATTATATACAGTTCGATTCGCCGTTTTACGCGTCTTGAACTGGGAGAGTTGTGATTGCGTGTTGCAGTGGATTTTCGTGAGTGTCTGAAGCGCCGAGATATACCTCGGTTCCTATTCTTTAAATCAACCCACCCCAAATTCCAAAATTATCCTTGGGTCGTTAGATAAGAACTTGTAGGTAATTTATCTGAGTCTGAGTCTGGGCTTGGAGCGACCCTAATTTCCTTTTTCCTTCACCATAGGATTCCTGGATTGGCTCTTAGGATATTCGCGGGCTAATCCTCTCCTCATTCCTTTCGTGTAGGGAGTTTTGAAATTCCCACACACACAGTCATTAAACATACAAACACATTCAAATCAAACTCAACCATTTTCGAGTGGTGTCGATGATGGACGTGGTATAACACAAGGATTTTAGACTTGGCTAGACAGGAGTTTAGTTGCGGCTAAACCTAGGTTGTCGAGGTTATGTAGTTAGGGAGACAAACACGATTATTTAGGTTTATGTAACAAACAAGTATCTGAAATTCGTATGATTACAAATAATTACGTTGTTTCCGTCTCACTCTTGAAATTCCTAATTCTTATAAAACTATCTAACAAACTAAATATTTTTTTGATTGTGGCTGTTTTGATCTTTCGTTTCTTGACTAATTTGTATATAAAATATCTGGATTAACATAAACATGGTTACGGAATAAAACTTAAGAGACGGGTAGGTGCAAATAAAAATATCCCGTAACCGATCAACAAACATGTTGGACTGATGGATGGGAGATATCACAAAATCAAATCATATAAAAAAATATAACCCAAATAGGAAATATTTAGTTGATTGGCAGGTAAACTAACTCGAGAGGGATTTGAGTAGATTCAGGCGGTCTCTAGGTGCTGGTGTATTCAGTTGGCTAATTCCAGGTCTTCAGCTGTCTTAAAATAATGCAGTCACGTAGATTGTGTATGGGAATGAGTGGGAGGAGGATGGCCCCAAAACAGGTGAAAGATAACGCCAAAAGCGTACTAATGAACACATAGTTAACTCTATGTTTACTTATAAATTGTGTTTACAATTTTGAGTGGTTGTAAGCATTATTTTATAAGATTTAAGCTTTTTTTTTTGCTTAGCTAAATCTAACTTCGTCTGTCTTGGGTCCGTAGAACTCGGTTGACCTTCACTGGCGTCAGGCGGGGTTAAAGGGACCGACCTTAGGGCCCGTGTCCCTTCTGGACGTGAGCTCTAGCACAAACCCTCCTTTATAAACACATGTAATCGAAATTCCTTTTAAAAATGGTTATTTACTTGGAATTTATTCTAATAAGCACGGACTCGATAATTATCAATATTTTTATGTCACTTATATTCATCACTGGCTGGGGAACCTCATGACGATACTGTTTAACCAAAACCACTCTAAAAAGAACTTTAGGTTATTACTATCACAACGTCTGCAATCCTATCCATAGACGATCACCACTACTTTGGCCAAATCATCTAAATAAGATACTCGCAATCGTTGGTATTAGAATCTTTCCAATTGGAGAAATATTCCAATAAAAATGCGTGAGGGTTAAATTCCGTCTGACATTAAATTAATGGTTAGCTGGTTATATCTTTAAATTTACTATTCATAGAATCGTTCGGTTAACTCGTAGGGTTTATTCATATTATTTCAAAACTGTTGAATGCACTAGTTACCTATAATTATCACAAACGGAAAGTCAGAGGATCAACAGGTTTTATGAAACATTGAATGGTCTTAGTGTGAAAAAAATTATATTGTTCACATTTCCCTACTGCAACCAATTGACACAAAATGAAAATGTATATAGACATAATATGAATATAACTATGTACAATTTATGTACATATAATAATAAGTTTGATATTATTGACACTAACAATTATGTTAGTAATTATTTTACTATGACTAAAGGTACATTTTACCTTTCAAATTATTGTAAACGACAAATAGCTATGTCACTATTATATTTATATGACATTACAGCCAAAAATTTGGCTTCTAACTCTGCTTTTACTGAGCAGCCTAATATGAATCTGGTATCAGACCAGAATAACAGGATGCATTTAAATTAGTTCATAGGACAACAGAGGACCCAGGCTCTGGCAACATATGTTCTAGTATATTAGAAAACCCTAAGAATAAGGGAAGCTCACATGCTAAGTATATAAGCCTGGTTCATCAGAATATTCAATGTATTAGAGGCAAAGATCTACAAATAGAGTTATTTTTAAATTGTAATAAAATTGACATTTTGTGCATAACAGAGCACTGGTTAACTATTAATGAAATTATGTTTAGCTTTAAAGATCACCAGGTTGGTAGTTCGTTCACCAGACTTAATTCAATACATGGTGGGGCATTAATCATACTAAACAATCATATGAAATTCAAGGAACGTAAGGACATTGTTTCCTTATCTGTTGAACGAACTATAGAACTTGCAGCTGTGGAATTAGAACAGTTCATCGTTATATGTGTCTATAGGCCACCCTTGAGCGACTTTGAAATGTTCGAGAAAATAATGGAATCCGTCCTAACTATGTCATCACACAGTACGAAACGATTAATTATATGTGGTGACTTTAATGTTAATCTGTTAGAAAGAACTACTCTCAGCGTTAGATTAATAAATCTTTTCTCATCATTTAGGCTTAGCCATTTATTTATGGAGCCAACAAGAGTGACTGCTACTAGTGCTACATGCATTGACAACATTTTTACTGATGTTATTCCAATCAGTAAAAGTGTTATCAGTGAATTGGATTCAGATCATTTAGGTCAATTATTTCAATTTCATTCTATTAGAGAACCTGTCATTAAAAAGAAAATTTCGTTTGTGCCAATAACTGCTGACCGGTTAGAAAGAATGAGATACTCTTTAGCCCAGGAACTACCGTTTTTGGCTGCTGAACAGTCTCCTAATATAATGTATAACTTATTCTTTGAAACCTTTATGAAACAGTACAGCGCGATATTCACTTCAAAATCGGTTGTGGTTAGTGGTTCAAACGACTTTAGTACGTGGGCTACTACAGAGTTGCATAAACGCAGGCAAGCATTGTATGCATTGTATGAGGAACGACGGTTCAACATGAGTGACGAATTTAAAGAACAAGTCAAACAGTTCTCCAAACAATTTAAATTAGACTGTCATACAGCTAAACGTAATTTTCTGAGTAGTAAAATTAAGAATAGTTCCGATGTTATAAAAACGACTTGGAAAATAATTAATGAGGAGGCCGGTCGTAGTAAAAAAGCGAGTCACGATTACGAACTAAAAATCAATGGACAGCTTACGAGTTCTAGCTTAGAAGTTGCAACTGAATTTGAATCGTTTTTTACTAATGCACCGGCTTCCACGACTAAGTATTTAAATTCGTCACCTTTGTCTGCTGTTGCAATATTAAAAGATAATGTCTCAGAGTGTGCTTCATACTTGAATTTTAAGCACGTCACAAGTTCAGATGTCGTAAAGGCATTTAAATTGATAAATGTTAAGAAAACGAATGATCTTTGGGGACTCTCTGTTCACGTCGTTAAATCCCTGATCGAATTAATTGCACCTGACCTAGCGGTCATTTTCAACAATTGTATAGACTGCGGTGAATTTCCTGATTTAATGAAACAAAGTAAGATAATTCCCCTCTTCAAAGCAGGTAGTACTCAAGACCCCACCAATTTCAGACCTATATCAATACTACCAACTTTTAGTAAAATTTTTGAGAAATTAATCTTATCACAGCTATTACATCATTTTGAATCAAATAAGCTAATGCATAACAAACAGTTTGGATTCACTCGCGGTCGTTCAACAACAGATGCCGGAATTCAGTTCATTGAAAGTATTTTTGATGCCTGGGAAGAGTCACAAGATGCCCTAGGCATTTTTTGTGACTTATCTAAGGCTTTTGATTGCGTTTGTCATGAAACATTGATCAGGAAATTACATCATTATGGAGTTAGAGACACGTCATTGAATTTGTTAAAATCTTATCTGAACGGAAGAATACAAAGGGTAGACGTAAACGGAGAACGATCACCAGGATCATTGGTTTCTTTGGGCGTGCCACAGGGCTCAATATTGGGACCCTTCCTATTCCTCATCTATATAAACGACTTACCCTATCTAGGAAGGGACTGTCATGATATGGTACTGTTTGCTGATGACACCTCACTTATTTTTAAAACAAAGCGAAACCAACACGCTACTGATGATCACGTGAACAATACCATATCAAGAGTGGTAAATTGGTTTAATGTTAATAATTTGCTATTAAATGAGAAAAAGACTAAATGTGTTAAGTTTCTTACTACTAACGTTAAAAATAATCAGACATGTATAACAATTAAAAATGAGGAATTGGAATTGGTAACCAGCACAGTGTTTCTAGGTATAACGTTGGATTCCAAACTCCAATGGGGTCCACATATTGATAAGCTATCGAACAGACTGAGCTCTGCAGCTTTTGCATGCAGGAAAATCCGTCACTTGACAGATTTAAAAACAGCCAGATTAGTTTATTTTAGTTATTTTCATAGTATTATGTCCTACGGTATTCTGCTCTGGGGCAGTGCTGCTGACATAAATACTATTTTTGTGCTGCAGAAGCGGGCTGTTCGTGCGATTTATAAAATGAATAATAGAGATTCTCTTAGAAATAAGTTTAAAGAAGTAAATATATTGACAGTCCATAGTCAATATATTTACGAGAATATTATGTATGTCCATAAGAACATTGTTAACTTTCGAAGAAACTGTGATATACATAACTTTAATACTAGAAACAAGGACAAACTTGCAGTGCCCACTACTCGGCTCCATAAAATAAAAAACTCGTTCAAGGGTAATTGTGTAAGATTTTACAATAAACTCCCAAGCACTTTGACAGATCTATCAATTAATAAGTTCAAGAAATACATCAAGCAAAGGCTTATTTCTAAAGCTTACTACAGTATTAAAGAGTACATAGACGATAAAAATGCTTGGGACTGAATTGTTCTAATTAATTGTGAGCATCCTCACTGCCAGAGTTTCTTTTACTGGACACTTGGAGGCCTTTTACACCTCCAAAGATTAATTTAATTATACAACTCTTGACTGTGGGGACCATTTACATCTCCTATTATCATTGTATTATTGACTAAAGAGACTATACATCTCTGTTATTTATATTTTAATTATTTTATTATGACATTTGAGACTCTTTACATCTCTCAGAAACAATAATTAAGTACTTTTTTTTTTCTGATAATATGATAATAATACCAAATGTTCTGTAAAAAATGAAATGAAATGACATGTGAAAGTGCCCTTGTGGCCTATTTACAGAATAAACGTTTTGAGTTTTGAGTTTTGAGTTTTGAGTTTTTGGTTATTTCAATAGCAGTACCTAGCTAGATAATTACATATTTTATAATGTTAATTATATACAAGCAATAAGTAGGGTCGGCAGAAACCCTACCTACGAAGCCAGGGTTTGAGTCCCGGTGGGGACAAGTGTTTGTCCGATGAGTGCGGATGTTTGTGCTCTGGTCATGGTTGTTTGTCTATCTAAGTTTAATATTTATCTATATATTTACGTGTTGTCTGGTGCCCAGGATGCGGGGAGTCCTGGTTTGGGGCTGGAACAGTGGGTTTGGATAGTGTCCAGAGTATTATTATGTATCTGGGAAACCAAAAGATAGATAATGATTCGAAGAATTCTTATAAGATACTTAGGTACCTACCTTAGTTAAAAGAATAAGGTGTTGTGGTTGTGATTCTGCCTACAATACGAGTGATCACGAGTTCGATTCCCGGCCGAGGACAATAGGATCAGAGTATGTGCCTATGTATAAACGCAATGTATGTATAGTTTGTGTATTCTTTATGAGGGGAAGTAATGCGATGTTTTAATTAGGAAGTTTAATAGGAAATTCGTTTAATTAAATATCTATCTTTGTGAAATACTTTCGTTAGCAAGTAGGTACCTAAATATATGTTTGGTCGGACACGAATTGACGTTGGCATATGACGTCATAGGGGTATGACGAAATGAATGTAGGTATTAAATACGATTATAGAATTAACAATGCCTCGATAGATATCACGGGTTGTTGATTGAGCAGTTATAGGCATTGAACTACTAGCTCAATGGATATAGGTACCTATCTATAGGTACATGGTTAGATAGAACATTAGATTGAGGTTTCTAAGTTAATTACCTATGTAGAATAAGTACCCATACTTACTTATGTGTGGAAAGGAAGATATATTTTTATTGTTTTTAAAACATGTTTCCGGGGGTACCAACCTATAATATAACGTGGGATATTCGGTTTTAATATATATATTTATATATAAATAACTAGGTAATAAAATAATAGAATATTATGGGGTTCTCAATAGGGTATACTTATGTTTTACTAACATTTTATTCCTTATTTATTTACTCCTATCCCTCTCCCTGTTAATGTCTGTTATTTAAAGGAATTTATTTACTTCTCGTATTAAGTAATATCTATCCTTATATACTCTATTTTTACCTGAATCCTAGATAAAGTCAGTCAACTGTCACATTATTCATATTTATGTTGAATGAAATTGAGAGTTTGAATTAATATTCAATTTGTGGTTATTCCAGCGACGTGGAATGAAGTTTGAAATATTAATAAAGCACTACATTGTAGTATTTGGAGTCAATGAGACTATAAACTTATTGAAAGTAGTTACTGAGTTGACTTATTTCTGCAACAAAGTTTTCAATTTGATATGTTCGACTCGATGTCGAGAATTCAGAGTTTAAATAAACAAACCTTCTCGTCTTAACTGAATGATGATAAACGTTCAATTTCCCTAGACCTTGTATTGCAATCATGGAAGGCGGTCATGGCTAATTTTATTAATACAATAGTTATTAATTAATTACCTTGGATCAAATTATGGAATAAGCCGTCGCAAAGCCACCGCCAATGTTCTCATAACGCCAGAATGAAGCAATAGCAGTACGGAAATTCACAGTTATGCTCTATTCAGATGTGCATATTTATATTACTATACGGATACATATACTTATATCTTCGCACTTTACGAAGTAACAATATCATGTTTGGATCTGCTGATGGTAGATTGAAGGTCAATTCATTAACCTTAAAAAGAATTTTGCTACTTACGCACTTCTATGGATGTGCAGAAATATTTTATACTTCATGCTATGCTTTTGTGCTTTACTAAAAGACTTTATTGAAACACATAACGTGTAACATAAACAACCAGTGAAACTTCATTGTGTATGTTTATAGGTTTCTATATGTGGAAGAATATTTAATATAATCTTACTACATAAATATCAGATATTGACTGATGAGACAGTTGAATGTCATTCACAAACTATAATCCCATCCTGATCGGTCATACCCCATCCCAATCCGGTGAATCTATGACTAAATCCAATTCAGAATACTTATACGCTACTCTTTTTATAAACGAGTATCAGAACTACAAATTAATTGGTTTCGTAGAATTATCTGGGTAGAAGACCGAATCAAGTGGTAGGGGTTTCTTCCCCAAAATTTTATGAATATCAAATTTTCCTTTTATTATTTTAATATTTATCATTTTTTATTTCATTTTAGTCAATACTCAAAATATACTATGACATTTTATTATATGAATCTGCTTTATAAGGTTATTAATCATTTAATGGATATTAATCTGTATCATTCTTATTAGTGGGGACATATTTAAGTATATATCTTTTATTGAAATTTAAAATTACTAAATATTCAATTTAAAACATTCCTTGTTTAAAATCTATTGTCAAAGTTGACAGCACTTCTTACTCATACCTCTAGAATTAGGGTTACTGGTTTCACAAGTAGTAGGAGTTCTAATTTACTAGACGATCTTTTTTATTTGGCCATCACAATTTATAAGTAACTGCGTTTAAAAGGGGGGTGGACGATATAGAAAGGGGGGATGTTACAACTTTTATTTTTGATGATGTTAAAAGTTTAAAAATTACCAAACCAATTTACAATTTACCATTATGAATCGCGATAACCTTACCTTTAGCCTTAAATTTAGCCTTAAATGTAGAAAAATGTTAAATGAAGCCTTTACCCGGATACGGGTAAGATTGAGCCATACTTTGCCACGCTGGCTCAGTGCAGGTTGATTGAGGAGTGTCGGGCTTGTGTAAAGCCGGCCGTCAGAAGCTGCCCCTTTAGGTCCTTTGACACAGCTTTACGACTACCATTACCGAGTAGCGATATTAGCAGGGACCTACAGTTTAACGTGTCATCTGAAACACGGAAGCTTCCGAAACAAATGTCACATTGAACGGACACCCATAAAGTGCCCGTCTCGGCCAGACGTTGCTACCCGCACGATCGTTTCCGATGTGCGAATACCGCTAGGCCACGTACGCTTCCGCTTCGCTTTTGAACCTTATGCAATCCGAATAAGGCTAAATATGTATGAAAATCACTTGTATGGAGAGTCTCTCTGCAAGAGCCAACAGGCAACCTCTATGACGTTGTTGTTTGGGGCGCTAGGGATAGCGAGTGTTCCCGGATTCCAATCCCGGCTGGAAATAAAGAAAAAAAAAGTTTTTATTAAGTGTGGGGAAATATTAAAAATACTGATTTACACAGCAAATATACTGATTTTCACAGCAAATATACTGATTTTCACAGCAAATATACTGATTTTCACAGAAAATATCAGGGCAAAATACTGCGGTAGCTTAGGTGCCACATTTTTACTTCGTATAAGGTTGTACATGTAAGAACAACAAAAATACTTCAAACATAAAAAGTGTTTTACTGATCCTTTTTTGCTGTGAAAATCAGTAATTTTATGTGCGATTAAATACTAGCCTTAAGTGTGACGTTGCTTTTTCTTGTTCTTAAAACATAGGGTATCCTATTGTTGGGCCAGAAACAAATCTATGTGCCTGTATATAAATGGTAATGCTTATGTTAACCGGCTTCAAATAATGTTTTCACAAAACCAGCTCCTTATTTTTTGGGAATATTATGAGTTCCTTCAGCTCTGCCGGCCCCTAACTGGGAATACAGTCGGCGAATATTACGAACGTTTCATATTTACCAAAACATCCTCATCTCATATTTCATAAAAAAATACCAAAACATGCTATAGACACATTCAATGTTTGAGGCACTCATGTTTCGAGATTGAGTCGTTATGAGATTATAAGCCTTATTATGAATGACTGAAAGTATGCGGAAGTCAGAAACATAATTTACATGTCTGTCACTCTTTTACGACATCTGAATCGATTTCGCTGATAAACGCTTGACGAAGATTCATTATGACGTTAAATATCACATTTAATAGTATGTTCCTTTGTATAAGTTCAGCACTGACGTAAAGTGATGGATACTTTCTCCTGACGTAAAGTGGATTCATTCTCTTATACTTGAATATTTTTAACTTCATGAACCTTTTAAAGTTTTAAAAGGTTCATGAAGTTCTTGTTGATAGGACATAGTTATGTCATATCAACAAGGCACACACATCTCACATCATCACAGAGGCCAACAATATTGGCGTTACGTGTAGTTCAGTTATGACGCCTCTGGAAGCGGTTAGAATGCTTGCTCTAGTATCTCATAAACTTTGCTCATTAAAAGATGCAAGTAAGTACCTGCCAGGCTACTAAGAAAGTTTTGTGAAAAAGAAACTTAATAGTCACTGGCCAGTTATAATTTGTTTCGAAAACTCGGTTAAATGTATAAATTAATTATTTAAGTTACGTTTCAATGTTCACATAGAGGAAAGGACACATGAATTGATTTTGATTTAATGTGTATCTTCGATAACCATTGTTTTTATCGGCTTACATTTACCCCAACTTAGGGAAGAGTGCAAGTTTTATCAAAATCGGTTTAGTAGTTTTTAATATATGGTTTTTGGTACGGTCATAGCACTGTTACGACATTCTGTATACGTTGAATGGGAATTAGCTCACTGTGCTTGCATTTCTTAATTTCAGCAGCGCCTTTAACTGCATCGATTTTACTATTCTCGTTGATATACTGAAGTCCCTGAATGTGTCCTCCGTCTCTTCCAGCTGGTTTGACTCTAACCTGATAAGTCGCCAGCAATGTATTTTAAGTCGGAGGTGACTTTAACAGAGTGGTGTGACCTCTTTGCGGGGGTCCCTCTGGGTGGTATTCTCTCTCCTCTTCTTTTCTCTGTCTTCATAAGTTCCATCCCGGATGTTCTTTCCTCCTCAAATCATCTTTACGCAGACGATCTCCAAATTTATCGTCATTTTTCTTCCTGTGATATGTTCTTTGCTGTTAAATGCCGATCTCTAGAGAATCAGGGACTGGGCTTATTATTTTGGACTACTTGTCAACCCTAGTAAGTTGCAGGCTATGATTATTGGTTATAGGTTTTCCCATAACTTGTTACAGCATTTGTCCATTGATCCTGTAACCTATAATGGAACCATAATCTCATTTAGTACTAAGGCCAAAAATCTAGGAGTTTTCTTCGATTACAACATTTCCTGGTCAGCGCATGTCAGCGAGGTCAGTAGGGCTATGATTATTGGTTATAGGTTTTCCCTTAACTTGTTACAGCATTTGTCCATTGATACAGACACTACCAGCGCAAGCGGCTTTGTGCGCGAGCGATCCGGCTGCGCGTGACTCATCATCGCGCATAGCAACAAGTGATCCTAGCGTACTTACAATCTCACACCAAAACATACGGTCATTAGACAAGAAAACACAGCGTTTAGAAGTTCTTCCTAAAAGTGACCTTGCATGTGACATTCTTGCTATAACGGAGCATTGGCTGACGAATGAAAATTTAGAAAGTGTTAATATAGATGGATACGCGCTCATATCTAAATATAGTAGGTCTAAGTTATCACACGGCGGGTCTTGTATTTACGTCAAGTCCACTTTAAAAGTAGTTGAAAATATTGATTTCACCACACTATCAGTGGAAGAATACTTTGAAGTCTCGGCTATAAATGTAACAGACTATAATTTAATGATTGTAAGTATCTACTCTAATGGTAGTAAAACTAATGACTTCCTAAGGTGCTTAGATGATTTGCTCGACAAGCTATGTGACATCGAATTAGATTGCATTATTATCGGGGACGTAAACATAGACTGGATTGAGGATTCGTCCGAGAAGGATCGGCTCCACGATGTACTGTCGGCCCACGGCATGAGGAACGAGGTAGACTTCGCCACGCAAGTGACGGCCACTACCGCCACCAGCGTCGACCACCTGTACAGCAACCTTGCCGAGGGCGCGGTGTGCGCGGCGCCTGCCAGCACGCACCTCAGCGACCACCTCGCCGTACGCGCGCGCGTCACGCGCCGCCCCCGCGCGCTTGCGCCACCCGTCCGCACCGTGCGCCAGCGCACGCAGGCTAACTGCCGCAATTTCGTCGCGTCTATTGCGAGTGTGGACTGGCAGCACATTTGGTGCCAAAAAGGTGAGTCGATCGAGGATTTGGCCGCGTCTGTGATTTCTGTAATTAGCAACAAGTACGACATTTGCTTTCCACTCACACGAAAACCACACCCAACACGCCAATCATGGGTTACACATGAGCTTCGAAACATTCAATCTTCGACGTTCTGGAGCTCTCGTCTGCTCATCCTGATGATTCCATTGTTACGGAACTCATTGACAAATTAAAAAACCAATAAGACAACCTGGTCAAAAATAAAAGAGCACAATTTTACACGAGCGCAATCACGTCCAGCACGAACGTGAGTAAAGCCATGTGGAACGTGATTAACAAAGAACGAGGGAAAAGCAACCGTACTTGTGTAGACTTCATGGATGTGGCCGTAGACTCAAACGGCATTAAATTTAGCAGCAAGCAAGCCGTGGTGGACGCGATGAACGCTCGGTTCGCCGGTGCCGCCGCCGCGTGCGGAGCCCCGGCTGCCGACGTGCCGCGCGCCTGTCGTGCCCTGCACGCTGCCCGCCCACCTGCCGACCGCTCCCTGAGACTGCGCCTGTTTACAGCGGACGAGGTACATCGCATCATATCCTTTCGGATTCCGCATAAGCCTACCAAGGATATCTACGAGACCTCGATGGAACTCGTCCACCTAGCTGTTAAACCGTTGGCACTAGTTCTCACTGAATTATTCAACGAGTGCATTAGACGAGCCGTGTACCCAACAGCGCTAAAGAGGAGCAAAATCGCGCCGATATTCAAGGGGAAAGGAAAGAGGGAGAATATCGATGGATACAGACCAGTGGCCGTAGTACCCACGGTGTCGAAGATCCTCGAAAATGGTCTCAGCGCCCGACTTCTTGAATTCCTCGCGTCGACTGATGCGCTGTCGGAGCGACAGTATGCGTACCGCGCGGGCCGCTCGACGACTGCACTGGCGCGGGAGGTGGTGCGCCGAGTGCTCGAGGCAAGAGAGAGGAAGTTCCAGGTCGCAGTTCTCTGCTGTGACCTCTCGAAAGCATTTGATGTTGCCGATCACGGCGTGCTCACCGCTAAGCTCCGTCACTACGGTATAGTCGGGGGGCCTTTATGTCTACTAACAGACTTCCTGCGAAAACGCTCGCAGATCGTCGTTGGTGATGGCGGGAGAACTAGATCAGAACCGGTGATGACACATATGGGGGTTGCTCAAGGCTCTTCGGTATCCAACATACTATTTTCATTACTTCTGAATGACCTGCCACAAGCGATGACCTCCAGCGAATTAGTCATGTACGCAGATGACGTGGCAGGAATCATCACTGACAGGACAATTGGAGGCCTTGAACAAAGCCTAAACCATACTATCACTGAACTGTCTCACTGGTTCCGTAACAACGGTCTCGTTCTCAACATAAAGAAAACTCACTTCCTCCACTTCGACCTATCAGGTCGCCGTCTCGTCCCACTGAACGTCCAAGTGGACGGAATGCGGGTCGATCAGGTGGAAGCGACAACGTTCCTGGGCTTCGAGCTGGACCGTGGACTCACATGGCGCGCTCACGTGGCGCGACTGTGCGCGCGACTCAGCGGCGCATGCTTTGCGCTGCGGCGGCTGGTGCGCACGGTGCCGCGCAGTGTGGCGCGCGCGTGCTACTTCGCCACGGTACACTCGCTGCTGCAGTACGGAGCCGAGCTGTGGGGGCGCGCGGCGGACTGGGAGAGAGCATTCAGGATGCAAAAGCGAGCCGTGAGAGCGATAGTCCAGGTCCGCCGGGACGTGTCGGTAAAACCTCACTTTAAAGCGCTGCACATCTTGACGCTCCCGTCCATCGTCATACTCCAGGTGGCCGTGTATATGCACGAGAACATCCACTCTTTCCGCAGGCATCACGACATCCACGGACACGCGACCCGCAACGGTCACAGGCTCAGGACGGTTTCACACACCCTGGCCAAGTCATCGAAGTTGACTCACGTCATGGGTCCGACAGTATACAACCGCATACCAGAACATATTAAATCTGCGCCTAATTCCGCATGCTTCAAAAAGCGACTGAAACACTGGCTTGTCGAGCAAACCTTCTACTCATTCGCTGAGTTCGAAGCGACCAATATAAAATGTGATTCAAATTTAATACAATGAATAACTAATTTAATTTGATACAATTAAAATTTAATGTAATACTTTATGGCAATTTTAATTTTAAATAATGGTATCTTAATTTATGGAATTGTACGATTCCATCGTGCATCGTCAGACTTAGTAGCGTCAGCATAAATGTCTAATTGTAGTTTTCATTATTTTGTAAGTTAGATTCATCGATCAGTTCACATTCGTCTATCAATAAGTGCGCACCAATTGTAATCATCATAAATAAAGTGATTTATCAAGTTATCACTCTTCTTTCCTGTTCCACCAATCATCATCAGTATCAAGTTTTAATGTACCGCCAGCAAGGGCTCGTACATTAAGTGGTCCTTCGAAACCTGTGTTTAGTGCAACTTTGTGTTTTGATCGTGTGACCGCGAATCGGCTCTGTTGGCCTGCCACCAGCGGCAATCCCCAGTAGAGTTGAGAAGGCGCAAAAAGTCATACGTGAGGAATACAAAAGCATTAGACACGCACGACCAAGCGATCAAGGATTTAAGCCCTAAGGAGGTTTTTATCAAGAGAACAAGCTCTCCCAAGTTTACCAAGAGATCAAGCTCTACAAGTTAATCAAGTAACAAGGTTTATCAAGAAACCCCTAAGAAGCGAATGACAAGGAACTCAATTTCATCAAGGGAACAGGAACTATCAAGCTAGTGATTTTATCAAGAAATTCATCAAGTAATTATTTATCAAACAAGTGAGTTTCTACATATCTCTACCAAGTGAGTTATAATGGAAACAAGCCAAGAATTCGTCTACTTGTTGCAAAATCAGCAACAAATTATCGACGGAATAAATCAGCTATGGTCGAATTACAAAAAAGACGGCCAATCTCGCAAGACAACTGATTATATCAAAAGGAAGGTAGAAACGTTAGATACGTATTGGGCTGAGTTTCAACGGAATCATGAGCGGTTAATGATGGCCGAAAATCAAGATGGCGACTACTTTACGGCCAATCAATACGAGCATTCCCAATCTTATTACCAAGAAATAAGGGAGTCGATTCTCAGGAGCCCCGGGTTTTCTCTAAAACCACCAACGCCACTATTAATTCCTAAGACAGTTGACGTGTCGGAAGAAGATAAATCGGGCGGCGAATCAAGTCAGCAGCATCCGAGGCAGAACAAGCTGCACGCCGAATCTGCGCAAAAATATCCCAACAAGTTAGAGGAGATGATGCGTCGGCAAACAAGTAACTTCAAAGCCTTCTCCCGCACCCTATCAAGCATCAACTTATCAGAAGTAAAGGAAAAGTGGGAATTCGATGACCTACTTAAGAATTTAGATGCACGGTGGGCAACTATCGATAAACTTCACTGGGACATCGATAGCGAGCTCCGTGGGGAAGAAGATGAATATTACGAGCAGACCTTCACCAAGCATGAGAAGAGCTACTGTGAGATAAAAAGAGAGATCAATAGCAAGCTGTGGTCCGTGGCTCATCGTGAAAAGTCCACGCCTAAACTGGATATTCCTGTTTTCCATGGCAACTATCAACAGTGGACATCGTTTAAAGATCTTTTCACGGAGACCATTCATAACAATCCCTGCCTATCAAGTGCGCAGAAGATGCAATTTCTAAAAAGCAAAATTAAGGGAGAACCAGAACGCCTCATCCAGCACCTACCGATAAGCTCCGAAAATTACGTCACCTGCTGGGACATCATCAACCATCGATACAATAACAAAAAGCTTATATTCACAACCCACATGAATACTATGATGTCCCTCCCCGTTCTGCAACAAGGCACATCGGGTCACATCAAGAGACTGCATGATGTAACGGTAGAATGTCTGAATGGCATAAAAAATTTGGGTATCAACATTGATACGTGGGACCCCATCATTATACATCTTTTATCATCAAAACTGGACTCCGAAACACACAATGACTATATGTCTATGTTGAAAGATCCAAGAGAAATACCGCTATTGGATGAATTCCTGAAATATCTCGAATTACGATTTACTGCATTAGAAGCATCAAGACGAAAACAGGAAAATACTGCTCAAAAGTCGTCTAACAATCCACCTTCTACGTCATCGACCCCTTACAATGCATCACGTTCCAAGCACTACTATTCAAGCAACAAGGCTACTTCGAATACTCAAGCAAGAAACCAGATAAAATGTCCCGTTTGCGATCAAGATCACGGGGTCTATTATTGCCCACAGTTCAGAGGAATGGATCCTGCAACGCAAAAGAAAACAATTACTAAGCTCAACATATGTAGTAATTGTCTCTATTCTCATAAAGGGAAAGATTGTTCGTCGACAAAGCGCTGCCGTGAATGTAATGGCTTTCATAATACCATTTTACATGAAGCTTTTAACAATCAAACCCAAAGAAATATGCCACTAGAATCACAGCAGTGGACAAAGAACAGTGGAAATACACATGTTGCGCAACAATCAGGCAAGATTATTCAGCAATCGTCAGCAAACGAAGTCTTGCTAGCGACAGCGCTGATCAAAGTGCAAGCCAGAAACGGAGTTCAACATGTTTTGCGCGCGCTCATAGATCAAGGCTCACAAGTTTCCTTAATAAGCGAGAGAGCTTCACAACTTCTGAAAATTCCAAGACAGAGTTGCAAAGGCGTTATCACTGGAATCGGCACTAACGACACAACATGTAAAGGCGCTATGAAAATACTATGCACGTCATTAAGGGGAAGCTTTAGCTTTGAAGTAGAAGCGCTAATTATGAAAAGTTTGACACGAAACTTACCAAACAATACTATCAGTAAGCCATCATGGGCGTTCCTCGAAGAAATTGAATTAGCCGATCCGCAGTTTTACTTGAGCAACCCCATTGACATACTCCTGGGTGCCGAAGTATACGCCAACATTGTCCTTAGCGGTGTAAGAAAACAAGTATTGTACGGTCCTACCGAACATGTTAGCAACCGGTATTTGCTGAAGTTGCTATTTACTTGGCCGCGAGTAATTTTGCATCATATTTAACATATTTTATTATTACTAACGAGTACGTCATCAACCGTCGTAAGACATACACATATCGGAAGAGTTACCACCCTTTACTGTGTTTACCTACTTATACAATAAAAGTGCATAAAAAGGATTGGGACTTTACTTTCCGCGACGTGCTACAACATACGATTACTATACTACTACTATTAAAGTCTGACTGGACTATACATTTTGGTCCTTCGAACCTCAGGTATTTAGCATTTTGTATTTTATTTACGATAGCGGATCGGTTTAGCTGGCTTCCCACAGGCGGGTCTCACCAGTTAAATTGAGAAGTCGCACATATCGTACGTGGAGTATAAAGTGCTATTGCCAACCAGCAACCATTTCTCGTCAGCGAAGACTGGAGCCACAACTGAACAACTTCGGTTTCATATTCGTCATACGAAGAGTGGGAAGACTACGGAAACTCTGCTGTCTTCGCGCTGGGAACTTGCGACCTCAGCTATCTATCATCGTCAACTACGTGATAGACTACCACCGAGCTACTGAAACTACTTACATCAACTTCGAACAACTTGAACTCTTGCCATGCTCAACCTGCAGCAGGAATGTTTTAACAACATCAAAGCGTTGTGTACTAACTACAGAAAAGACTCCCCAGGGAGGAAAACTGAAGATTACTTGGTTAAACGCCTCGAGTCGCTATTAACTCAATGGACGGACTTCGAGGACCGTCACCGAACACTCGTGGATACTTGCGAGGATAAGGACATCCCTTACTTCACCCAAGATGTCTATACTAGATTAAAAGAAATGTACGAAACTACCCGGAAGAACATGGAAGTACTACTGCAACAATATCGTGACAGGAAGAACATAGTCTTCGACTTCACGGGAGTTTTGGACGACAACAATGACGACGACGCTGTGGGGAAACTACTGGAAAAACAAGAGTGCAACTTTATGGCTCTTGATCGCGCCATGTCTAAGATCGACGTACAAAATATCTCGCAAAAGTGGGAGCTTGAAGATCATCTCTCTGTTCTCAAGTCGAGATGGGACGTCGTCGATAAACAACACTGGGAATTGGAAGCTAAACTCAGGGGCTCCAATCTCAAATACTACAATACATTTGTCAGCATGGAAGATAAGTACGATACATTGCGGCACACATTGAATACGAAGATAAGATCTACCGCGCACTACGAATCATCTACTCCCAAGATACAAGTTCCCGAGTTCTCTGGAAGTTACACCCAGTGGATATCATTTAAAGATCTATTTTTGGAAACGATCCATAACAACCCCGGGCTAAACAACGCTCAGAAGATGCAACATCTAAAGTCCAGACTGAGGGGAGAAGCGGAACGTCTGGTTCATCACTTAAACACCAGTGCTGAAAACTACGTGTCATGCTGGGAGATACTTCTTCACAGATATGGCAATCGTCGGCTGCAATTCACCTCATTTGTCAACTCTATGTTGAACCTGCCTGTCATACAAAATCCCGACAGCAATAACATCAAAAAGATGCATGACATCATGACTGAATGCCTAAACGGGCTGACTAACATGGAAGTCGATACAACTAACTGGGACCCGCTCATCGTACACCTAATGTCTCAGAAACTGGACTCCACGACTTTCACCGAATACAATAAGGATTTGCAAGACCACAGGGAATTACCCAATTTGACAGACTTCCTGGGCTTCCTAGAAAATAAATTCATGGCTTACGAAGCTATGAAGAATACGAAAAAGGAAGCACCCACCACTCAAAAACAAACAACATCCAAGCCGAACAACTTTCAATTTGGCGGGAAGCGGAATTATTTCGAGCCAAAGAAAATCTATTCAACATCATTCCACACTACATCGTTTGGTTCGTGCCCTCATTGCACGGGTGATCATGTGTTGATGCAATGCCCGAAGTTCATCGACACCGATGCTGAACAACGAAATAACCTAGTTGCAAAACTACACGTGTGCAGAAACTGTCTCTACAGCCACGGAAATGCGAACTGCAATTCTACGAAAACTTGCAAGGAATGTAATATGAAACATCATACTTTATTACATTTTAATAAAAAATCGACTAGAAGCGAGTCCGATAAATCACGTCCATCTTCTGCTGGTAAACTAAACACCAATCATCTTTCATCGACTGATAATATGGAGATCTTATTGACTACTGTCCAGCTACAAGTTATGTCATCGAACGGGAAACACGTTAATCTTCGTGCCCTTTTAGATCAGGGCTCGCAAGTTAATTTAATTTCTGAGAGAGCTGCACAACTACTGAAACTAGAAAGGAAACGTCTACAAGCAACTGTCTCAGGAGTTGGGAATATAACCGGTGACTGCAAAGGACGTCTACTACTTAACTGCAAGTCAATCCACTCCGACTACGAGATTGAAACTGAAGCTCTTATCATGAATAAACTTATCTCTTACTTACCGAACTCTACATTTGATAAGGCTGACTGGCCACACATCAACAACCTGAAACTGGCAGATCCCGAGTTTAACGTCTCACGCCCCGTCGACTTACTACTAGGGGCTGATGTTTATTCGGAGATAATTTTAGACGGAGTCCTGAAAGGATGTCATTCATCGCCCGTTGCCCAACAGACGCAATTAGGGTGGATTCTATGTGGCAAATTAAAGACTTTTAAATGTCACGTGAATATGATCAACATGGAGGAAATATCTAAATTTTGGGAGAATGAAGATGTTACTCAAACTACGAACGACATACCGCGGGACGACTACTGTGAACAACTTTACTCGAACACTGTACAACGGGACGCAGATGGAAAATACATCGTCGAAATTCCATTCCTTCCCGGGTTCGAGGAAAAACTGGGTAATTCCAAACCAATTGCTATGGCACAATTCCTACAACAAGAAAAAAGGCTGCAACGAAAAAATAAACTAGCTGGACTGTACAGAGACTTCATGCGAGAATACGCCGAGCTGGGTCATATGAAACTCGCGCCTCTGGACTCACCCACCATACCGGAATGTTACCTAACTCATCACGGCGTAGAACGGGAACAATCAACAACTACAAAAGTGAGAGTGGTTTTTAATGCATCGCAAGCTACTTCTGGTGGCTCCAGTTTAAACCAGCTGCAAGAAAAGGGACCCAATCTACAAAAAGATATTCAAGCCCTCATTATTGGCTGGAGGTCATACAGATTCGCCTACACAGCAGATATTGAAAAAATGTACCGTTGTATTTGGATAGCCGATCACCAGCAAAAACTACAGAAAATATTGTGGCGTGACAACCCTACAGAAAAACTAAAATCTTATGAACTACGAACCGTCACCTACGGAATGAAATGCGCACCATGGTTAGCTATGAGGACTCTCAAACAGCTCGCCATGGACGACGGCCACAAAAGCCCAGAAGCAGCCAACGTACTACAGAATCAACTTTATATGGACGACCTGGTCAGCGGCAGAGACACTATCGAGGAAGCCAAAACCTTGCAAATCGCCCTTATCGATTTACTAAAAGGGGGCGGTATGAACTTACGCAAGTGGACATCGAACCATCCCGCATTACTCGAGAATTTGTCGAACGATCAACTATCAGTTCAGAACTCATTTGACTTCAAACACGGAGAATCGATGAAGATGCTGGGTCTGGGATGGAATCCGACGAGTGATACTTTCTTCTTTAATTGGGAATTAGAAGATACCCCTACTGGATCTCCAATAACCAAGAGAAGACTACTATCCGAGATTTCGAAGCTGTATGACCCTCTCGGCTGGTTTTCACCCATCACTATCGCAGCAAAGTTACTTTTTCAAAAAGTGTGGGTTGATAAACTTGGCTGGAACGATGCCCTCCCGATAGACATTCAAAAGGAGTGGCAAAATATGAGATCGGAGCTCCCCGTGATTCAAGATATAAAACTTAACCGATGGCTTGGTGGAAACCAAGACAATATCGAGTTACTTGGTTACTGTGACGCAAGCATGAAAGCATATTCGTGCGTCATCTACAGCCGAGTTATCAACTCAAGCGGCCCACCAACTATAACTCTACTCGCCGCGAAAACTAGGGTTGCACCACTGTCACAAAAATTGACACTACCACGATTAGAGCTCTGCGGTGCCCTACTACTGGCCCAACTTATCCAGAAAGTAAAGGAAGCCTATAAGAAACAAGATATGAGAGTTCAGGTCTGGTGCGATTCGCAAGTGGTACTTGCTTGGCTTCAAGGTGATGTAACGCGATGGGAGAGATACGTCGCAAATCGAGTAACCAAAATCATTCAAGTGATCCCGCCGAAAGATTGGCACTATATAAAATCCGAGATCAACCCTGCAGATTGTGCGTCACGTGGTCTATACCCCACCCAGCTACTCAACTACAAATTATGGTGGAATGGGCCCGACTTCCTATTAACTCAAGACGAAACACAGTCCCAAGATAAACCAGTCTGTTATTTTACTGCAAGTAACGAGATTGAAAAACCTGTGACAACCCGAACTTCAAATGATGACAAGAATATTATAAGTGAATTACTAATAAAATGTAGTTCATTAACTCGGGTAACTAGAGTCATCGGCTGGGTACGACGCTTCGGTACAAATGCACGGAACAGTGTGAAACTTGAAACCGGCGGCGTCTTATCTACAATAGAAATTACCGCTGCAAAACAGTGTATAACTAGGCACGTGCAGCAACGCGACTTTGAAAATGAATACAACTGTCTCAGTAGAGACAAACCAATACCGAACAGGAGTTCGATCTTCAAACTAAATCCTTACTTGGATGAAGAAAAGATTCTGCGTGTGGGTGGGCGTCTCAATAAGTCAGCCCTTCCATTCGAGATGAAGAACCCCGTCATCATACCCCACAAAGGACGCTTTACGGAACTACTGATTGAGCAAGCACATTTAGCCGTACTGCATGGGGGTGCGCGACTTACTCTAGCGCACATACGACAACGCTATTGGATTGTTGGCGGGAATCGAGCTGTCAAGTCCAAACTGACCCGCTGCGTACGTTGTCACCGATACAAGACAACAACGAATAGCCAACTTATGGGCGACTTGCCACCACAACGGACAACTCCTTCACGTCCTTTCACACACACCGGGGTCGACTTCACCGGTCACGTAGAGGTCAAAACCAACAAAGGCAGAGGCGTCCGGACTTCAAAGGGCTACATAGCTATTTTTGTATGCATGGCCACCAAAGCGGTGCATATTGAACTCGTGTCAGACCTGTCAACGGAAACTTTCATAGCTGCTTTCCAAAGAATGTGCGCGCGAAAAGGAAAGCCAAGCCATGTATACTCCGACTGCGGGACCAACTTCATCGGAGGAGCCAAGTTGTTACGCAACGAATTTGAGGAGTTCATAACGCTGATGTCACCAGAATTCTTCGAAGAAATCAACAAACTGGAATTACAGTGGCATTTTAACGCGCCGGCATGGCCATCTGCTGGCGGTCTATGGGAAGCTTCCGTCAAGTCGATGAAACACCATCTACGTCGTGTCCTGGGAGAACAAAAGCTCACTTTCGAAGAATTCTCGACTCTACTAACTCAAATCGAAGGGTGCATGAACTCCCGCCCTCTATGCGCACTTACTGAAGATCCGGATGAGTTCTATAACTACCTAACACCGGGTCACTTTCTGACTGGCGGGCCAACGATGTCACTGCCCCGCTCTGATCACAGCGACATAAGAACTCTAGACTTACGGCGTCGCTGGCAATTAACTGAAAACATGTTGCAGCAATTTTGGAAAAGTTGGTCAAACGAATACTTGACGCAACTACAAAGTCGTTGTAAATGGAATAAGCTGACAAATAATCTCAAAGTAGGCGACGTCGTATTGGTAAAAGATAACAACTTGCCGCCCGGGAAGTGGGCTTTGGGAAAGGTGTTACAAGTACACCCGGGCACCGACGGCTACGTGCGCGTGACTACTCTGAAGACGCAAACAGGCGTTATTAAACGCCCGATAGTCAAATTGTCACCACTGCCGCTGGACAATACATCCGCTACTGAAAGTCTACAAGACTATAAAAGGGATGAACCAAAATCGCCGAAGAGAAAAACAGATGTGAAAAGATCACTCACAACATTGATTACGCTACTCGTAACAATGTTTACATTAGTCAGCGGCGCACGAGCTAACGCTGGCGCTCACTTATCGCAAGGCGCTCGTATTACAGAACTGGAGCCGACTCGACCTATCTACTACGACGCCGCCGGAACATTACAAACAGTACACGATGAATGGACTATACTCATGTACTACAACCTAACTAATTACTGGAACGGTGTGCAAAAAGTTGAATATTATCTTCACAATTTGACTGAACTGTGCAAGAAAACAGATCCCAGATACTGCAAGTCTACGTTAAATCAGTTGGACCACGAAATGGACTTACTTATCCACTACAACGATATTCTACTAGCTCCACACCGACACTTATCCGACAGGAAGAAAAGAGGTCTTATTAACGGGATCGGCAGCATCGCCAACAGCCTATTTGGTATACTAGATCAAAACTTCGCTGATAAATATGAAAAGGACATTGAAGCATTACGAAACAACGAGAAATACTTACTAGAATTGACAAAAAATCAGACCTCCCTTGTAGAGCTAGAAAATAAAGTTCTCAAAAAGACTGAAGACAACATCAACCGACAGTTTATCATGTTAGAGGAATTTATGAATCAGACAGATTCGAATATGGCCAGAATCGAGTCAACTTTGGAGATTATGATGGCTACTACTTTCTTCAACTCTGCCTCTTTAACGACGTACTTACTGACGAAAAACATGAGAACAATGCAGGAACTTTTATTTGACTCTCTTACGGACGTCTATAAAGGACACATGGATGTACATCTCCTCTCTCCAGTAGAGCTGATTAAGCAGTTACACCTGATTTCTGGAAGACTACCGAAAACTTTATCACTTCCCGTAGAAAACGTCGAAAATAATATAAAGGATGTGTATAAACTTATGCATGTGAAGGCTCGAGTGACAAACAACTACTTCCTATTCGAAATACACATTCCTCTTACATCCGATCAAGATTATTTCGTCTATCGCGCCATACCTCTGCCTGTGAAAACAGAGTCGGAGATAACTATTATGCAGCTGCAGGCGCAATATGTAGCTGTGAACTTCCAGCTGAACAGTTACATCACCGTGAGTGAAGATGAGATGAAGCTGTGCACTCAACTAAAACCGGAACGCTTCATTTGCTTCAAGAACCTACCAGTATATAATTTAAATAATAACTACGCTCCCTGCGAAGCAAAACTGTTAAGTCATCACACTACGAGTAGTATGACGAGGACACCATGTGACGTCCAACAGTCTACATGCGATAATTCCTGGATCGAGTTACACGCGACGAATAGCTGGCTGGCCGTGTGTTGCGGAACATGCACGTTCCGTACAATATGTGCAAGTGACGTCAAGGCGCATACTATAACGGCGTCTAGCGTCGTGATACTATCGGAAGGATGTGTTCTACAATCAAAGGAGTTAACTATTTATTCGCACAACGAATACAATTCCAATATGAAGATGAGTCACTTCTTCGACTTCCCCGATCTGAATACAACTGTAAACAACATCGTGGATCTATCGTACCAACGAAGAAGAAATACTTTACCAACAAATCCAGGAGAAACAGATGAGATAGAGAAACAGATACTTACATTAAAAAGTAAAGAAATTCTACCTTCAACCGTGACAACTTACGATACTCATCTGTATGCGATAACTTATACGCTGCTTGGAGCTGTAATAGTCGCAGCCGTCGTATGGACTCTAAAGCACCGTGCAGCGCTGTTACTATGCAGTAGGAGACGCAAGGGAAACAAAGATGTACCCCTTCACGAAGACATCGAGCTACAGAGCCGACCCACACGGCCGGAGAGATTGCCGGCGCCCGCGCAGCAGCGACGCACGCACGCTCCCGTGACCCACGCCCACGACAACGTCGCCTTCGACTTTGACACATAATTTATTTTTACTTTTTACTTGTGTTTTATCGATTTTATATTTACTTGCTTTGTATGGGTAACTCTCCGATTTTGACTTAGATTTTCTCCTTTTTTGGGGTTGCCAGTATGTACGGTCCTACCGAACATGTTAGCAACCGGTATTTGCTGAAGTTGCTATTTACTTGGCCGCGAGTAATTTTGCATCATATTTAACATATTTTATTATTACTAACGAGTACGTCATCAACCGTCGTAAGACATACACATATCGGAAGAGTTACCACCCTTTACTGTGTTTACCTACTTATACAATAAAAGTGCATAAAAAGGATTGGGACTTTACTTTCCGCGACGTGCTACAACATACGATTACTATACTACTACTATTAAAGTCTGACTGGACTATACAAGTATCGTCACCGTTAGCCCAAGAAACAAGACTTGGTTGGATACTGTGTGGAAAAATTCAAAGTCTGCACTGCAACGTAGTGCTGAACAATATAGAAGACATTCAACAATTTTGGCAGATAGAGGACATTCAAGGAGCATCACGAAACTCATCAGAAGAGGAAGATTGCATTAATTTCTATAAGTCAACAACATCAAGGTTGAGCGACGGACGATACCAAGTGCGACTCCCTCTTAAATCGACTGCAAAATCAGATCTAGGGCAGTCCAAAAACAAAGCGATTGCACAATTTCTACAACTTGAACGGAAATTTTCGAAGCAAAAAATTATTGCTTCGCTTTACAAAGAATTTGTGGACGAGTACCTATCGCTTGGACACATGAAGCTGGCACGTGACGGAAATCATCCCGAATATTTTTTGCCACACCATTGCGTGTTACGAGAAGAATCCACTACCACGGCACTTCGTGTGGTATTCAACGGATCCGAAAAAACTTCAAGTGGGCTCAGTTTGAATGACCTGATGTACAAAGGGCCCAATTTACAAAAAGATATTTTGGTTCTTATACTGAAATGGAGACAACACATATCAGCTATAAATAACCTAAACATACCAAGATGGTTAGGTACAAACACTTCAAGCGATATAGAGTTGCACGGCTATTGTGACGCATCGCAAAAGGCATACGCCTGCGTTATTTATTGCAAACTAAAAATATGTGGCCAATATCAAATCACTCTCGTCGCGGCCAAATCAAGATTAGTACCACACAATAAAGAGATAACGTTACCAAAACTGGAGTTATGCGGAGCCCATTTGCTGGCCACACTGATGGAAAAAGTACAAGATAGTTTGAGCAACCATCATATCAAGATGTATGGTTGGGTTGATTCGACTGCCGTCCTTGGCTGGCTACAAGGTCAGCCTCAGCGCTGGAAGCCGTTTGTTGCTAACAGGGTGCAACAAATTACACGAGTTATGCCCGCGTCATGTTGGCGGTACGTCAAATCTGCCGAAAATCCCGCAGATTGTGCTAGCAGAGGACTCAACGCTACACAGTTACAAGAACATCCACTTTGGTGGCAAGGGCCGACTTGGCTACCCACATTCGATGAAAAACAGAGATTGAGCAAATTATATTCGACTGATGAAGAGGCCAAGCCAACGAAAGCGAGTGTACAGGCTGTAACAAGAAACAGCAATCTTGTAACTGAGTTGTTAAACAAGTACAGCTCATACATCAAGGTAGTACACGTACTGTCATGGTTACGTCGATTCATAAGTCGGAAACAAGACAGAAAATATGAGCCCTACATAACACTGTCTGAAAGTAGACAAACTACTCAAATGATTATAAAGGATGTTCAAGGAAAAGAATTTCACGACGAGATAAACGACCTCAAAAACGGCAAACAAGTGTCGTCCAAAAGCAAGATCTTCAGTCTCACACCCTTCCTCGATGAAAATGGCATACTCAGAGTTGGGGGAAGACTGAAGCACGCACACATTAATCCAGAGATGAAACACCCTGTAATTTTACCTCAGCAAAGCCGCTTGACGGAATTAATTATTTTGCAAGCGCATGAACATACCTACCACGGTGGTGCTCGGATTACATTGTCATTCATAAGACAAAAATATTGGATACTTAGTGGAAATAAGACCACTAAGCAGTTTATTCGTCGGTGTATTACGTGCAAGAAACACAAGCCTACAAAAAATAATCAAATAATGGGAGACTTACCTGAATCAAGGATCAACCCATCTCGTCCTTTCCTGCATACCGGCGTTGACTACACGGGACATTTCTACATAAAATCCAACAAGGGACGTGGTACCAAGACCACCAAGGGATATGTCGCAGTCTTCGTATGCATGGTGACCAAGGCGGTGCATCTAGAGCTGGTTTCCGACCTGACAACATCTTCATTCCTCGCCGCTGTAAGAAGAATGGCAGCGCGCAAAGGAAAACCAGGACATTTTTACAGTGATAATGGGACCACCTTTGTTGGAGCTAACAGATGCCTACAACAAGAATTTCAGGAGATACAAGAGCTCATCAACGATCAATTTCTGAGGGAGATAGCAGACATGGAGATAACATGGCACTTCAACGCCCCTTCCTGGCCGTCAGCAGGAGGTCTATGGGAGGCAGCGGTGAAAAGTTTCAAATTCCACCTGAAGCGAGTGATTGGCGAACAACGCCTTACTTATGAAGAATTCTCAACTCTCCTCGCTCAAATAGAGGGTTGCCTGAACTCTAGGCCTTTAAGTCCTTTATCTGAAGATCCTGAAGACTTAAATTATCTCACACCCGCTCACTTCTTAACCAGCGGACCAACTCTTACCTTGGTTGAGACAGAGAAAGACCAGCGCACAAGATGGTACCTAACACAAAAAATATTGCAAGATTTGTGGAAGAGATGGGTCTCAGAATATATGATACAATTAGCCGCCAGAAGCAAGTGGAAAAATCCGCGGCGTAATTATCAAGTCGGCGACGTCGTCATGATCCATGATGAACATCTACCCCCAGGCAAGTGGGCGATGGGTCGAGTTACGGAATTGCACCAAGGCAAAGACGGATACGTACGTGTCGTTACGCTGAAAACGAAGAATGGATTTTTAAAACGGCCTGTTGTAAAAACTTCACCTTTACTGGAGAACGACGATAAGGATCAAGATGCGGGACCTCAGAGCCAGAAGGTAGAACCACGTCAATCAAGTGACGTAGTTACAGCTACCCTACAGAGACCGACGCGAACAAGTGCGATCAGTCCTATCCAGTTCAAACTCAGTGCAGTTGTTACAGCCTTATTTTTGCTGCTAACATTCGTATGCGATTCTCACTGCAACACAAATGTGACCCAATTCAGACAAGGACAAGCTATATACTTCGACAAGATCTCAGATATGATGCTGATTAAAGACGAGTGGAAAATTGTCGCCTATTATAACTTGCAACCTTATTGGGATGGAATAGACGCATTCAACAAATACACAAAAACGCTCCAACAGACATGTATTATGATACGGGAGCAAGCCCACTGTGATGTCATACTACTTCAATTACGGCACGGATTCTCCGAACTAGAGTACTACGACCAAGTATTACTTACTCAGCACACGTCGAGCACGCGACTTGCCAGACAGCGCCGGCGCCGCGGCCTTATCAATGGTGTCGGGTATCTCGCTAATGGATTGTTTGGAATATTGGATGAGAATTTCGCTGAACAATACAGGAAAGACATCGCTCTAGTTCGAGACAATCAGAGACACATAGCATCGCTTTGGAAAAATCAGACCTCAATTATAGAGGCAGAGTTCAATTTATTAAAGGGAGCCGAAAATACTATGGAAAAGCAACGCAAGATGATTAACCAACATATAAATGCAATAGAGGAATCCGTAAAGCAACTGAAAGATGAAGCCCAACGAAATCGCATCATTAGTTCCTTTAACATGGGAGCGACAACAGCAAGCAACATGCTATTCAGTTTACGGAATATTCAAAACACGTTATTAGATACTATCACCGATCTACACCACGGTCGGTTCGATTACCACTTGATAACTCCCGAACAACTCACCCAGGAATTGACGACGATTGCAAGCCATTTACCCAAAGATGTGTCGCTGCCGCTGGAGAACTTTCACACAGAAGTTTACAAGATTTACAGATTATTACAAGTAAAATCAAGATTTTTGGAAGACGTACTTCTTTTCGAAATAAAACTGCCACTCATCAGTCGAGACAGTTATGAAATTATGAAAATGATACCGATACCAGAAGCGAAAGGACAGCAAGCAATCACTGTTGTCCCAATATCGGATTACATTGCGCTAAACATGAAAAAGGACATTTACATTCCTTTGACCGAGACCGACATCAGTTTCTGTTTGGTTCTATATCAAACTCATTATTGTCAACTCCTGAAACCAGAGTATCACCTAAAAGACGACAAGAGTTTTTGTGACCTGGAAGCTGCAGAATGTACAACAATGAGCAAGACATGCAGAAATAAATGGCAAGAGGTCAACAGCGTAAATACATACCTATATTTTTGCTGTAATCGGTGTCAAGTCCGAACAATATGCGAAGATCAGGTGACAACCCATCAGCTGAGCAATAGCGGTATAATACATGTGAGTCCGAACTGCGTCATAAAAACGGATAGTTTCACTGTGACTCCACACAAAATTCAAACAAGTGAAATTAAATTAAAACCAGACATATATGCACCGAAGATTCCTCAGATAAATAACATCATCAACATTACCATCCCTACCACTTTAGCACAGGATGATTCACAGGACATGCAACAACAATTGTCCTTGTTAGGAGAGAGGATAAATCAGCTGAAGCAAGCAGAAGTAATATCGACAGACCTCTCTTATCACGATGTTCATCACTACACTATGATTTATGTGGTTTGCGGAATCTTAGTCATTATTGGAATAATGACAATCATCAGAAAGCTGCAATGTGGATGGTTGGTGCACAGCACTGCGCCCCCCGCCCCCCCGCCGCCGGCCCCGACGCAGCCCGCGCCGCCCGCGCCTGCTCTGCCCCCGCTGTCCGCCGGCTACGCCCGTTCCACCGCGCACGCGAGCAACGCGGGCAACCACAGCATCGAGATACCTGCTATACACCCCCGCGCTGACAAGAACGCAAGGGTGCAATTCAAGATTTCAGATTATTAGTGGTTCTGTGTTGATGTGATGTGCAATTTTATTAAGTTTCTTAAGGTTTAATTGACATGTATTAATTATTTAAGATTTTTCTCATCTCAGGCCCCGGAATATGTACGATTCCATCGTGCATCGTCAGACTTAGTAGCGTCAGCATAAATGTCTAATTGTAGTTTTCATTATTTTGTAAGTTAGATTCATCGATCAGTTCACATTCGTCTATCAATAAGTGCGCACCAATTGTAATCATCATAAATAAAGTGATTTATCAAGTTATCACTCTTCTTTCCTGTTCCACCAATCATCATCAGTATCAAGTTTTAATGTACCGCCAGCAAGGGCTCGTACAGGAATGCATTTTTATGTGTCTGACATTTTTTATACAGATGTATATTAATCATTTTTTTATTTATAATCTGACATGTAATTGACACTTACCAATAAATATGTTTCAATGTTTCAATGTTTCGATCCTGTAACCTATAATGGAACCATAATCTCATTTAGTACTAAGGCCAAAAATCTAGGAGTTTTCTTCGATAACCACATTTCCTGATCAGCGCATGTCAGCGAGGTCAGTAGTGCTATGATTATTGGTTATAGGTTTTCCCTTATTTGTTACAGCATTTGTCCATTGACCCTGTAACCTATAATGGGACCATAATCTCATTTAGTGCTAAGGCCAAAAATCTAGGAGTTTTCTTCGGTAACCACATTTCCTGGTCAGCGCATGTCAGCGGGGTCAGTAGGAGTGTCTTTGCCACTTTTCGATGAGACTTCAAAACTTACTGCCTCGTCAGACAAAAATCACGCTTGCCCAGTCTCTTTTTTTTCCCCTGATCGATTACACTGACGTATGTTGGGTCAGCGCAAACAAAGAGCAATTGAACAAACTCGAGCGAATTCAAAACCTCGGGATTTGGGTTATCTTCGCCCTGCGTAAGAATGATCACATCTCTGTGTATCGCAGGGAGTCAAAGTGGCTTCCTTTTTATTTTCGTTGGGATTATCATATCCTCATCTGCCTCTTCAACATCTTATTTAATCCTTACTACCCTGGCTTTCTACGAGATCGTTTTGAATTTCTGTCCTTGGATAGACCTCGGAGATGTCACGCTCGGTCACTGCTTATAACTCCGTACCACAACACAGTCGCATACGAACATGGATTCTGACTACGAGCTATCAGGCTCTGGAACAAACTTCCTAGCGCCATCAGAGACAGCTCGTCCCTTTATATTTTCCAAAATCACTTAAAATAGCACTATTTTTCTCTTCCATAATATACTTATGTATTGATATATATATTGTAGTATAATTTTATCTATTTGTAACGTTAATATATATTTATTTTCATATATATTGGTCGGTAGTTTATTATTTTAATTAATTAACGTGGTGCACATAGGTCGGATTTACGGCTTAGGGTAGATGCTTAGAATAGATGTGATTTCACACCCGAAAATTTACGTACTTTTACACAATGAATACGTCGATTCACTGGCAATTCAAACCGTAGCACACCGTAGAAAATACACTGATAACAGCTGCATATGGTTCTCGTCGTTGCTTTTTCCCAATATGGCATGCGAACTTCCCGCCCGTTGTAAATAGATAACACGTAGCCGTAGTAGGCTAGAAAACCAGACTCCGAAAAATACACTGCTTCTACTGCACTGGACAATAACCCGACCACTTTATATGTACAATTAAAACATGGAATGAAATTTAGAGACTTTTATTTTCTCAATACTCTAATTAAACGTAATACAAAAATGGTAGCACATTAGCTCTCGGATGGAAGTGTAGGAACGAACATGAAAGCAAGCCATCTGTCCAAGTGACAGTGACACTAAATATAAATGTTGGTAATGACAAAAATAGCATTATATGTTCAGAAATCAATTGAACACATTGAATATAGCCCTAATCAAACTTATGAAAGGATCCATGTGATTCTTTCTGCAATATTGCTGCCATTGGTGGTCTATAAGCCAATCCTCAAAGTTTCCTTTGTAGTTTACTTTATTCTTCTTTTTTATTTATTATTCTTTAAGTGGCACTATTGGCTTTCGATGCGCAGGGTGTGTGTCCCATCTTCTACCACAAATTATTTAGAATTATTTACTTTCCTGTGTATGTAACCGTAGGCCGGCAGGGCATCATAGGTTCTCCAGTAAGAGCCTGGTTTCACATGTTTTTTAATAATATGTGTACCTCTGCTGACCTCACATTATCGGGACTCACTTCTAATCTAAGTTCATTTATTATTTCATCGATCATTCCCAGCACCCAATGGCCTTCCACCTGTCTACCACGGTTATATTTTCTCCTCTCAAACTTGATTTCATCAATATAGATAGCCGGGACTGCCGGGACCACCAATTTGTTCGTGGCTTTCTTGGTTGTCTATTTCATTCGCCACTATTATTTCCAAATTCGCTAAATTGTGGCCTCGGTTAGGATCATAATTCATCTTTGTATGAGCTACATTAAACTCTTGTCCAGTAGTATTCTAAATCCTGGGCATAACATAGCATTATCCGAAACATTGTAGTGAGGGAAATCTTGACATTTTCAAACCATGTGTTTGAGGATCTGACTATTCTTCCATATCTACACCTGGCATTGTGGCACCGGAATGTTCCCACTGTGCCCTCAGGATCCAGTTTCATAATGCCACAATGTTGTGGACATTTCTTCAGCCTTGAAATTAATCCATGTAACTCTGCAAACGCAATGCAGGCTTCCTTGGTCCCTTTTCATCTAAAAGAAATAGCAAAGATTTTAAATGTATTTTTTTTTGTAAAATGTGATTATTATTAAACCTATTTAACCCAATATGGCCACCTCGCAGTCTCTCAAAGTTGTAGGAATTCCACACCTTATCTGCAAGCAGATGCCTCCTCTTCTGCAAAACCAGAACCAGCAGCAACAGCGACAGCGGCACTACGTAGGCCACTGCTGGTGCTTGGCACTGCAAGAGCCGCTGGTGGCTCAATAGAATTCAACACTGACACCTCATCCCTCACACCATGTCCCGAAGGAGTTGACCGATCCGTTGAGTACAAAACAAGCATCACTTTATCGCACTCACTATGTCCCGAAGGAGCCGACCACACCGAAGAGTCCAAAGCCAGCCTTACTTCATCGCACTTACTATGTCCCGAAGGTGCCGACCGCTCCGAAGAGTCCAAAGCCCGTCTCACTTCATCGCACTCACTATGTTCCGAAGGAGCCGACCGCTCCGAAGAGTCCAAAACCGGTCTCACTTTATCCCACGAATCACTACTGAAGACATCCAGACCTCACAACACATAGAATAATTCAAAGTGAGAAAACAATCCATTTCGAGCGCAGGGCAAGCAACCTTGTGAAATATTCCAAGTATACAACCAAGTATAATACATTTATAGCTGTATTAAACACAACTATCACGGACCATCTCATGACATTTTTAAATTTGAAATACTCTAAACATAGAAATAAAATCAATAGAAGTAAAATTAATATAAATTACGATAATGCCTTAAAAAGTTTAGAACAAAAAAAACTAGGACTACTACTTACTTTAAATAACCCTAACATAATACTAGACTTATTAATACATAAAATAACTGATTCTTTAGAAGAAAACAGCACAATAGTCCGAATTCCTAGAAATAAAAGAACAATAAAACCATGGATAAGCAGTGGCATATTACGCTGCATAAATAATAGAAACAATCTTCAGAAAACTCTACGCTTAGATCCCCATAATTAAATTCTTAGAATAACGTATAAAAGATACCGCAACTACTGCAATAACCTAATAAAGAAACTGAAACGTCAATACGAAAAAGAATTACTAGCTAGCTCAACAAAAAACCCTAAAACTCTTTGTCAAACCATAAAAGCGATTACAAATCTTAATAATACCAAATCTAAAAACTCTAGTCTCCTAAATCTCAAATCAACCCCGAAAGACTCAGTAAACTACGTAAATACATTTTTTGCCAACATTGGAAAAAAACTTGCCCAGGAAATCACATCCGACAAATCATATAGTAATAAAATCCAAATTGAAACAGGAAGATCTGTCATGTCACAACCCTCATCCTTTGTTCTTCTTGACACTGACCCATAAGAGGTCAATAGAATCATTTCAAATCTGAAATCTGGTAGTTCTCCCGGTCTCGACAATATATCACCATGTTTTCTTAAACTTTCTAAGTTTCTTCTAATTCCTGTAATCTGTCACTTCGCCAACATATGTTTTCAACAAGGCATCTTCCCGTCGCGTCTAAAACAAGCTATTATAACACCAGTGTACAAAAATGGTAACAAAGAAGACATTAATAATTTTAAACCTATTTCTGTTCTTCCTTCGATATCCAAAATATTAGAAAAACTATTAAATAACAGACTTCTTAATTACTTAGAAAAAAACAATATTCAGTCTCAGATCTCAGTTCCTTAATAACTGAACGTGTAGACAACAAACTTAAATGCTTAACGGTGTTCCTTGATCTGAAGAAAGCCTTCGATACTGTTTATATTCCTACCCTTACAAACAAGCTAGAAAGTATTGGTATTAGAGGTTACCCGCTAGCTCTTTTTATAGACTATCTCAGTGAACGTAAGCAACAAGTTAAAATAGAATCACATATTAGTGAGGAGTCTGACATTACATATGGAGTTCCCCAAAGAAGTGTCCTTGGGCCTACACTCTTTTTGATCTATATTAATGACATGTATTCCCTTAAGCTTAGTAATGCTCAAATATTTTCCTACGCAGATGACACTGCAATCGTCTTCCATGGTCAATCTTGGGAAGAGACCAAGGAGCTGACTGAGAAAGGACTAACAAGAATTAACTGTTGGCTAAAAAATAACATGTTATCCCTCAACACGTCTAAAACTAATTATATGTGCTTTACCATGAACAAACGAACCCAACCCAAATCTAACTTCAAAATTAAAATACACAGCTGTAACCAACCATCTGACACGTGTGACTGCCCGGTGTTGGATAAGCTTCCTAAAGTAAAATATTTGGGTATTATGCTGGACGAAAGGTTGTCTTGGTTTTATCATATTGAACTGGTAACTAACAGGATTAGAAAGATGATGTGGATTTTTAAAAAGCTAAGACATGTTACACTGGGGTCACTACTAAATCAAATATACACTGCACTGGTTCAATCCATTATTTCTTACTGCATCCCGATATGGGGTGGAGCAACTAAAACGAGATTCTTAGAACTTGAAAGATCTCAACGATCCCTCATAAAGGTTATGTACTTCCTACCTTATAGATTTCCCACCACTCAACTCTATCTTAAATCCAACTTACTTTCTATCAGGAAAATCTACATTCTTAATACAATTATTAAAAAACACCGACAATTACCATTTAACCCTAATCTACCTGAAACTCGACGACATTACACAGTCTCTGATATTACTCAGTACAAATCGAATTTTGCCCAAAGACAGTATAATATACAAGCAAGTTTTCTTTACAATAAAATAAATAAAATATTAAGTATTTGCAAACTCACTACTAGAGATGTTAAACAATCGCTTATAAAATGGCTTACAAGTCTGGACTATGATGAGGTTGAATCTTTGTTCAAACGTTCCACTTAACAATGTATTGTTTAAAACTGTATCATAATAGCCTATATTGTATAAACAAGCATATGAATACATACATATGTAACTTATATAATTACAGTATTTTAGAATTAACTTCCTAAGTATTAATTACTTATGTTAATACTTTGATTAAATTTAATATGAAATATAAGTTTCTGTAGTGATGGTGGTGAGAGGTTGTCTTACTGTTGCTATCAACAGTAAGACAACTTTTCATTATTGTTACTTAGGTCCATTTGCACCAAAATTATGATGCTATTTAGCAGTTGTATAATAACAATAATAACAATGTAATAATCGCTTAGCGATTTGCGCGATATAAGTTGCCGTTCAAGTTTCCTTTTCAAGTATGGTGACTTGATGTGCATGAGTTTGATTTTGAAATAATATTTAATTTATACATGGTTTCAGGGTCCCACGAACCAGCATCAGCACTGGACAGTGGAAATTTAGATGAAATTTTCGCGATGTAAAAAGTAAATTGATATAATTTAATTAAATCATACGCTCATTTGGAGTTTTGGATACAAAATATTGTATGCAAGTGCGATTAGGTAGGATGGACAGAATATTGTGACTGCATAATTATAATCATTGAATAATAAAAAAAACACTGCTAACTATTACATAAAAAAATAATTTTCCAACGTTTAAACAATTTTGAGCAAACAATTTGAAAGAGGCCCAGGTTCGATCCTCACCAGCCGCACTTTTGTGCTTTTTTTTTTCAAGAGACAAGATCAATTCGTCACCGACAGTTCCTTTTGTTTTGTGTTTGACTCCCTAGTTTAAGAATTTGTCAATTTAATTATTTTATTATTATTATTACTTGACACAAGTTATTGCTATAATATTAATTTTTATGACTTTTTGTTAATTGGCAAGTAACTTTTGTACTTATATCTAATATTTTGATTTGTGTGTGTGTATTTTATATTTTTTTTATAATATTGAATTGATTTACATAGACTTTTTCTCTGTTTTTTTTTCAAAGTTACTAGTGCCTTGACAGCATGTTGTTTGTTTTAATTGTTTTTAATAATTTATAAGAAAAGTTATCAACATTTAGGATTTTGATGATGGTGGTCTGTCTTTCTACATCAATGCTACTCGGGTCCGAGTAATTTGTTTTTTGGGGAGAACCTGGTGGAGTCCGGGTGGTTGCGCAACAAGGTGATCCCTTGGGACCGTTGATATTCAGTTTGGCGATCCAGGATGTGGTTAAGTCTGTGAGGTCCCCTTTGAATGTTTGGTACCTGGAATGGTCACAGTCGGGGGACCTCCAGATGTGGTCCTGGCTGACTTGGACGTCATTATTCGCGGTCTTGAGGACTTGGGCTTTCATCTGAACCCGCAGAAATGCGAGTTATATCCATGCTCGGGTATCTTGGCTCAGGACTTAACAGCGGAGTTTGACGCTTTAGTCCCTGGGGTGAAGGTCCTCGATAAAACTGATTTCACCTTGTTGGGGGCGCCCATCTTTGTGGAAGGTGTGACGGCCGTCTTGCGAGGTAAGAGAAGCCTTGGTTGGGGATTTGCCACATTTGAAGGACCTTTCCGCACATGTGGCCCTTACAATTCTGCGGAATTCTTTGTCCCAGCCAAGGTTGACTTATTCATTGCGTACGGCTCCGGTTTGGCATGCCAGAGGGGAGGCAGATTCATACGACGATACATTGAGACATATTCTGGAAAACATATTGAATGTCAAACTGTCTCCCTGTCAGTGGTCTCAGGCTGCACTACCCATCAGGTTCGGTGGTCTCGGCGTTCGTCGCCTACAGGACACGGAACTCCCTGCTTTCTTGGCCTCTTCGCATGGGGTGTTTAAACTTGACACTCGCATTTTGAACAGTAATGGTGACAATTTGAACATTCCGTTTGCGGCCGAGGCTTTGCGGCTGTGGCGGGACTGTTGCCCCGGGAGAGATGAGCCAGAAAAGCCAGGCATTCAGCGAGCCTGGGATGAGGAGCTGTGCAAGTCATCCCTTGACGGGCTGGTGGAGCAGAGCACGGGAGCCGAACTTGCTCGCCTGCGTGCAGCATCCCAACCAGAGTCTGGCGCCTGGCTACATGCGTTGCCATCTCCGCAGTTGGGCACTTTTTAAGATGCCAACTCCCTGCGTGTGGCTGTGGCGCTTCGTTTAGGTTGCGAAATCTGTGAACCACATCGCTGTGTTTGCGGTGCTGCAGTTGATTCGCTGGGGCGTCACGGGCTGCATTGTGTTCGGAGTGCAGGGAGACTCTCTCGCCATCACTCAATTAACGACATCGTCGGGAGGGCACTCGTCTCTGCTAACATCCCGGTGGTTCTTGAACCTCCTGGATTATGTCGCAGCGACGGAAAACGACCGGACGGTCCGACGTTAATCCCGTGGGAGAGGGGTCGTTGTCTTTTATGGGATGCGACCTGTGTGTGCACGTTTGCTCCATCCCACATCGGCTCAACTGTAGTAACCCCGGGTGCCGCTGCCGAGTCAGCGGCACGAGTGCATTAAATACGCGCAGTTAATGGGAAGTTATCTGTGCATTCCTTTGGCCATCGAGACTACAGGGGTATGGGGTTCGCAGGGTACGACCTTTGCCAGGGACATTGGGCGCCGCTTGAGGGACCGAGGGTTTGACAACCGCTCTGGGGCTTTTCTGGTTCAGAGAATCTCACTCGCTGTGCAGCGCGAGAACGCTGCCAGTGTATTGGGCACCTTTTGCCGGGAGATTCTTGGGGCGGTTTGTTTGTTTAATTGTTTATGTCAGTTATTTTTTCACGTGTTTTATTTTTATATGACGAAACAGTTTTTGTGGATGTTTGACATTGTTTTTTAATAATTGAATTTGTAATTAATTAAGCACTCCAATAAATTGAAACAATAAATTGTTAACTGTGAACGAATGCAAGGTCAAATACTTAATTAAAATTATCAAAATCTTCATTTGTCTTTAAATTTTGAAGACCATTCGGCTGATAAATAAAATCATATTTACCACTTTCACTGAAATGATTAAATGTATTGGTAAACAAATTATATATCCAATTAGAAAACAACGCTATTCGAAGACAACAGTAATTGCCTGTAATCTAGTGCGGCTACCAGGTCAGCAAAGATCCGATAGTATTTTTTTTACTTCTGATACTTCTTATGATTTGACCAGACATATCCAAAAATTTAAGTACCAATTTCCTACACATAATAAAACTAAATTTATGCTTCCCGGCCCTACGGAAATCACATCATTTTGGCGCCTGCACCACGGGACAGTTTCGCAGCAGGTGCCTTGCACCCGATACCGCGCTGAAATTGTTAACACACTGTGAATTTGACTCTAAATAAGGTGCTCATTTCATAACAAAATTACGTCATAAAGTGCGCAGATGCTCATGCTCTTGGCTTTACTTTACTTTATTATCTAGGTGTGAAACTTCGCTGTTTATGACCATATAACGAAGATATGATAAAAAGTAGGTGGTCAAGTAATAAACTCCTTCTTCAACATCTTTGAGCGTTTACTATGTATGTATGTATGTACAGGATGGGCAAATAACAAAACTACACTTAATTTTTAAAAATGTATTCTTTGAGACACAAAAATATTGAGTATTTAAAAATATATAGTATTGAGGGCCGGCTATTAAGTATGGAAAATAATATCAGACAAATGTCCAGCTCTGGCAGATGTGAACACTTTCAACTGCGTTATCTCAGTGAATGTGTCTCGGATATTTTGTTTTAAATGTTGAAGGTTCATTGGAATATTAGCATAGACACGTCCCTGTTAATAGCCCCGCAGAAAAAAAATCAGGTGCTGTAAAATCCGGGATCTTAGAGGCCAATCGATGTCACCGTTTCTCTTATTTAATTGACCCGGAAACGTTCTTTAAAATGTCTCGATTGTGGCTCGTGCCGTATGAAAATGGCGCCATCTTTTTAGAACCACATGTTTCCTAGGCCCAGCTGATTTATTTCACTTAATGTAAGAAAAAAATGTTTATCATCTCACGGTTTCGATCCCCGTTGACTAACAGTAGCACCCATAGTATCTTCAAAAAAATAAGATCCAATCACACCTGGAGACCAAATACCACACCAAACTGTTACTCGACGTGGATCGTCGTTCAGTCGTGAAACGCCCCATAGTAAATTTACTACATCAACACCAAATATTTTTTGTGAAAAAACTGTCATATTTTCCGCCAAAACAAAATGGCGGCAAAAGAAAGTTGTATACCTCCAAGTAGTCCACCTGTATGTGTGTCGCTGTTTTAGATTCTACGACATCATGGGTTACCTTAGTGTTGGATTCAAAGCTACTTGTGTGTCTGTAAATATAATTTTATAAATATTTAGTAGACACATCTTATGAATTACATATCTCTAATATCTTACCTAAGTGCTGCAACAATATTTTGTTTTAGTAATGATAACGATTTTGTACGGAAGAAGGTAAAGTACTCTATAAATTACAAATTACAAATTACAAAATTACAAAATTACAAAATTACAAAATTATTTATTTAGCATAAAGTTTGGACAATACAGAGAGTTTTAATATCATACAGTAACAAGAATATTAGTGAGGGTAGTTGTCCGGCGGCTTGCTTGCGAAGCGCGCACTAGGAGAACCTGTATCGCGCGCTTCATGTTGTACCGGTTGCCATACACAACACAGCAGATCAGCGATCGCAATTTTAAAGTTTTATTTGTGTGTTAAGTTTTATTTGGGTTAAGTTAGGTTAAAGTTAATGTTTTAATTTAATACAAAGTTTTAATTTGTTAGCGAATAATAAATTATATTATGTATATAATATATTAATTAATTTGATAATAATAAATTATTAATCAATAATTTTCGGAAATATAATTTAAATAATATTTTTGTGTATTTATATAAAATGTATTAATTATTAAAATATATAAAATATTATTATATTACATTTAAATTGTGGCATTCAATAGATCTTCAGCAGCGTCGTAAGTAAGCGTCGTAAGTAACCATTTAGTGACTCGGTGTTTGACCTCTCTCATCGTGAGTTGTTTAAGATCACACGACTTTGTTATTTTATTGTAGACGAAAGCGTGGAGATATCTACCGAATCGACGAGCAAAGGTTCTTTGAACTCGAATGGTGGGGGCTTGGTATATTCGTTTTGTTAGAATGGCGTCGTGATTTGGTGATGTGATTAAAGCCTGGTGGGTAGTGATGGTAGCCTTCAGCAGGTAAAGTTTCCTGACGCTCAAAAGCTGACAGTCGTCATACAAGTTGGCGGTGGGATATCTGCGAGGTTTCCGAAGCATGACCTTTAGTACAGCTCTTTGCATGATTGTCTTTTGTGCACCTCCCCACACAGATAGACAATAGCTGAGTACTGATTGACAGATCACCTTGTAAATTAATCTGAGTAGTTTAATGTCTGCACTGTGTCTAAGGATTTTCATAATATATATCGACTTTCTGATTTTTTTAGTTACTTTATTAATGTGTTCTTGAAAAGATAAGTTTTCATCAAGGGTTACTCCTAAATAAGTTATATTGGTTGTACCCTTTATTTCAGGACAGTCGCAATTTAGCCCAATTTGATCACATTTATGAACCTTGATGCTCTGTAAGAAAGGAGGAGCTGAAGCTCGGGTTTTGTGAAATGAGACGAACTTTGTTTTAGTCGTATTAAGGGTGAGTAAGTTTTTACTAAGCCACTCGCCCAGGCGAGTCATGCCTTTTTCTGCTGCTTGCAAAGCCCCACACCAGTCCTTTTCCTGAAAAATTACCGCAGTATCGTCTGCGTAGCAAAATAGTTCAGCGCCCCCAAGCTGGACTGCAGCTATGTCACTTAAGTAGACAATTAACAGGGATGGCCCAAGGATGCTTCCCTGTGGTACTCCGTAGCTTGTTGTAGTTTCAGAGCTTATCAGACCATCTATTTTAACACATTGTTTCCTGTGGGTGAGGTAGGTTTGGAACCATTTAAGGGCTACGCCTCTTACACCAAAGTATTCTAGTTTCTTAAGGAGGATGGGGATAGACACTGTATCGAAGGCCTTCGCAAGGTCTAAAAAGACACCTACACAGGCCCTCCCCTCATCCAGAATACTCGATACTAGGTCCGTGAGGTCTCCTACAGCGTCCTCCGTAGACATTCCCTTACGAAAACCGTATTGGTTAGTCGGTAACAATTCGTTTTGTTCTATAAATTTCATAAGACAACTGTTGACTATTTTCTCTAGTAATTTCGATAGAGTAGAAAGTAAGGAAATAGGACGGTAATTTGCTGGATTGTTTTTCGCGCCATCTTTGTGAATAGGACATACCGCGGCTGTTTTCCAGGCAACGGGGAATTCTCCTGTTTGAAGACTAGTGTTGATTATGTGAGTTAAAGGGGGTAATATCTGGTACATAGTTTGATTTATCAATTTATTGTGTATACAATCCAGCCCTGGCGCACATTTTACTTGTAGTCGTTTAATAATTTTCCCTACCTCATGTTCATCGGTTGGAAGCATAAAAAGAGACTGAGCATGAACATTTGCCATGGGAATTTCAGAAGCAAGTTCCTCCTCTGTTTTACCAAGTCTCTGCAGGGTTATATTGGCTAGATTTTTACCTACGGTGGAGAAATAGTCATTGCATGAATTCAATGAGTCGGCAGTAGTGTTGTGGGTTGTGAGAAGTTCGGTTACGCTGCTATTCTGCTTTTGTGCGTGACATATATTGTTGATTGTTGCCCAGAGCCTTTTGGGGTTGCCTGTGTTTTCCAAGAGATTAGATCTTTCGTATTCGTGCTTTAATTTATGAAGAAGATTAATGAAGAAATTTCGATATCGTTTGTAGGTTACCTGAAGGATGGGATTTGATGGGTGTTTGCGGGCTTTAGCATGCAAGGCATCACGATGCCTCATACACCTGAGGAGGCCTGGCGTGATTCATGGCTTTAAGTTGTATTTGCTTCGACTGACTTTTATGATTTCCGTGTGTTTTTCGATAGTTTTGGATAAAATATTAGTAAAGTAGTTTGCAGCTTCCGAGGCTACTGTCGATTGGAGAACGTCGGACCAATCAACCGCTTTTAATTCCTCTTCAATGGCATTATAGTTAACTCTTTGAACTAATCGGGAGAGATTTTTCTTATTAGGATGTGAAACTGAGAGACCAAGCATTGCAAGATCATGGTCAGTCGTTGCTGTCGTGCAAACCACTCCTTCTGAGGTTACCTTATTATTAACAAAAATATGGTCGAGGCAGGAGTTAAGTCTTGTTGGTTTATTTATGGCTGGGACAAGTCCATGTTCTGCCATTAGGCACAGGTATTCGGATTGGCTGTGGGAATTTACTTCAGGCATGATATCGATGTTTATATCTCCTGCGAGGACAAGGCATTTGTTGGATGTTAGGTTTTGAAGAGTCGTGTCTAGGGAATTGAGGAAGTTACTCGTGTCTTTGAAGGATGGTGACCGGTATATGCCTAGAACTGTGAGTTTATTTGGTATATCAATAGTTATGCAGTTGGCGTCACGTATTTCAGAAGGCTCATCCATTACTGCGTTCCAGCTGGATCTAACATATATGACCACACCTCCTGCCTTGTTAATAAAT
This sequence comes from Argyresthia goedartella, assembly GCA_949825045.1. NCBI lineage: Eukaryota > Metazoa > Arthropoda > Insecta > Lepidoptera > Argyresthiidae > Argyresthia > Argyresthia goedartella. The sequence continues at coordinate 6,445,348 of OX463831.1, read as the reverse complement.
TTTCTAGACCGATAAGATGTGTAACCGTCAAGCAGACCCACTATAGTTCCCTCCTGTAACCAGCATTCAGTGAGGACAATGACGTCAAATTTTATATTAATACTATTCAAAATAAGTAAAAATTGGTCAAAGTTATGCGATATACTTCGGATATTGTAAGTAAGTATATTAAGTCTAAAACCTTTAAGCATACTCTCACATATTTCTAGTTGGTCTACTACAGTGCAACTTCTTTCATACATGTTTTCCAGGTCTTTATTTATTTTATTTAGCTCCGTATGTGTGTCAGTGAGAAAATTTGCTTTGGTAGATTTAAGATGAAGTGCAAAATGTAGCTAGAATGGTTTGAGACATGTGAGAAGTTGGAGTTACAATTTCCAATCGGTATCAAAGTTGACATAATGAAGCTGAAGATCTGAGAGACGATTGTGTAATATATGGATAATATGATAGAATATAGATAAATATGGTGTTTTATATTGGGTGTTAGTATTATTTTAAGGTTATCTTTGAAGAAGAGAGCGAGCGTTTCAGGCGTTAGAGTTATTTTCTGGTGGAGATGCGGGGGACTGATAAGGCTCAGCCACGTCGTACACAGCTGGTCCAATTTTTTCGTCCAGGTCGCGGTAGCTTCTGATGGGGATTGCCGGTTTTTTCTCTGCTTTACGAAGTAAGACTCCACCGTCTCGAGTCCAACAGAATCGATACTTGTATTGCTTCGCGCGACTTCTGGATTCTCGAAAAAGCAGCCGATTCATCTTAGTGAGTCTTTCATCGATGAATACATGGTCGGAAGTCCCCGGGACGATGCCCGCTGATGTTAGGCCTTTCCTTGTAGTAGAAGCCTTCAACAACTCGTCTCTTTTTGCTTTTCGGAGCAGTCGAACCACTATTGGTCTATGACGTTTTTCCTTTGATTCTGCAGTACGACGGGGGCCAACCCGTTTTACGTCGTCCAGTTCAAGTTCCGTTAGTTGAACTCCTACTTTGTTTGCTGTTACGAGGGCAACATGAAATAAGTTTTCGTTGTTCGTTTCCGGAACCCCCAGTATTTCTAATTCATTTCTGATGGACTGTTGAGCCTGGGTATTGATGACTTCCTGCATCTGTTCCATATCTGCATTGAGATCTAATATCTTCTGGGCTTGGGACTTGACTAGTTGCTCCAGGTGGTCAAGCCGGGCGAGCCTCGCTGAGACATCGTCGAGTTGTGTCTTCATGCCGCTCATCTCGACTCTTAGACCTCTTATTTCTTGTGCTAACGATGATAGCTCCGTTGTAAGTAGATCATGAGTTTTTTCTTCCACTGGTATTGGTCTGTTAGTGCCGCGATGCGTGTTCACATTCTCAGATCCGGTAGATGAATTTTCTTGATTACGAACTGGCGTGTTAGAATTGTCTGTTTTGGGAATCTTGGACTTACATGTAGGACACAACCAGCAGTTTAAGAAAGGTTTCTTCAATGACTTGAATTGTTCGGGATTCAAATCCAGACATGCCAGGTCATAGTGCTTTTTGCAGACTGTGCAGGTCAATAGCTCATTGCGGTGTATTTGTCTGCCACATGCGCCACAGTTTTTGCTCATGGTGAATCCGAGCCTTGGTCCGCTCAAAATAGCAGGATCTGTCGGACCGTGTATAGCGCTTGCGCCTCGAAGCGCCGTGGTCACGTTGCAGTTGGAGTGAGCGGTTGCGGTAGATAGGTCACGCATGAGTGGGACAAGGATAGTAGCGGAGAAGCAGCGTTAGTTGTTGCGCGCCGATTTAATTTTGTTATAATTATACAAATTGGTTTCTTACTCTTCTTCCACGGGACATCCAGGGGTTGAAGTGCACTCCCTCTTGTACGGGTGCAGTTCTTTGCCGTGTTGGTATTACGAAGGCAAAAGGCACGTGTTTATTTTTACGAGGTATAAATAGTGGAGCGGATCGCAGAACACGTCTGTGTTACTCAGTGTGCGGGGATGATTTTATATATATTGTAAGTTTGTTTACATAATATTCCAGTTAATGTATCCGTTAAAATAATAATTACACTTTGCACGTTTGATAATGCAATAATGTTTCAACAAATAATATCATGTTTTTTTTGGATTAAAACTTACATGGTGCGTTTATTTTGCAGTAATAAAATTTATTATTATTCAAGCAAAATACCAACACTTGATCTTGAATCCACTTAAATTAGTATAAATAAAATAAATATACCATACACACCATTGAGGTAACATTTTATGACAATACTTAAGACATGTTTACCTTGTTAAAAATAACTCTACATTGTGCTAATTTATGAAGTTAAATCCCCCGGTCTCGGATGTTTAATTTTTTGCCGTTGTCGCTGTTTCTGGTTTCCCTGACATATGGTATCCTAGTGTGGGGCTTGCAGCAATGTTTATGCCTTTATATAAATGTTAACCGATCGAGCGAGTTAAGCCAACGAAGCGTCTCCGCTGAGCTTGGGCAAAAAGGGTTTCCGTATGTCCGGATTTCCGGCTGTTCTCCACTACAGGTCGCATTTCTCAACCGATTCTCGTGAAATTTTGTAAGCAGGATTGATAATTAAATGAATATTTTTTTGGATTCAACTTTTGGATTTTCTCAAAATGCCGGAGAAATGGGATAAGTTACTGGTGCGGCTACTTTCATTCTCCATTTACTTAACCAGGTGCATTTATAAGTTTGTAGAATTTTTGTTAGAAAATACAGTTGGTTATTTGGTTTTATAATAATTCTACTTGTTCATCCGATAAACTTCAAGTGGTCAGGTTGAGAGGGGGTGGAAAAAAAACAGTGTCTTGCGAGGTCTACAATTCACAGAGTCACTAGTCGTTACAAAACCGATTGCTTGTCGACCTTATTCCCAAATAGAAAGGAAGAGATACGCCTTTTAAACCCAACCCCGTTGCTTTGAATTGTGTGCCCATCAGACTCGATAAGTCACTCATAGAGCACACAGGTTACTACAAATATAAGGAATTAAAAGTAAACACGCAAGAGAGCTTATATGTTATTGCGAAGACAAACGGGTGGAATGAAACGAAAACATTGCTTTTTGATGGGAAAATTATCAACTACATAAGCTCCGCCGACGATATGGTGCTGCTGAGCCCCTCGATCAGCGGCATGCGAAAAATGTTGTCAGTGTATGAGTCATACGCGTAAGGCCACGGACTCAGTTACAATACAAAAAAGAGTGAGTATATGTCGTATGTATGTGTATTTACTTGTTATCAGAGCTTGCAACACGAATAGTACGCATCGAAAAGTATGTGAATTGAACGTCTAAGGTTTATTTAACAGAAGCAAAGTTGTGCCACTTTTCCACCAGTCAAATATTCGTGGGCCCGGTTCAGCTGATCGGACAAAACCGGTTCTGTACCGACAAGACAGCTAAAACTTATGAAAACTTGAAAATGAAATACCGTTAAAAGTTGTGCTATAATTCACGAACGGTGCACAAATTGCGAAGCCAACACCAGGATCAAAGAGGAAGTGTTGTTACTACGGAATTCAGTTCTTCTTCTGAGCTATTTATCCCAAGCTAGTACAATCGAGTTTAAGTTACACTGTAACAATCGGGCTTTGATCTCTATGTGACAAAAAATACAGTCTGCTTTAACAACCTCTGTGGTGTGTGAGATTCAGCCTCAAAATCTTATGCCCCTAGGTTCGTGTCCCGGCCTGATAGAAAGAGGAACAAAAGCCCCAGCGTCTCGAATGCCTTTGTTTGATGTTGGTGGTGTAGCTGTTTCTCGTTCCCACAATACAGGGAACCACCTAATTTCATGCGCCATATGGCCCGTGCCCTCCTACGTGACGTGGCATGACATGTATCTGACAAATGGCACATTTGCACGGCATGTTCTACCCAATCGGAATTGACGGATTGGGGACCCAAAAGTACGTCACGTAGGTGGACATGACGTCATAGGGTCCACGTTTTTACTGCCCCAGGATAAACTTTGACTGGTAAACGACTGTACTTATAGGATAAACCAACGTTACAAGTTTATCTACAAAGTATTATAAAATTCCGCACTCTCGTCCCTAAAGGAAACTCAAGCCAACTTAGAGAAGTGGATTTGCATAAACTTAAAACACTCGGTTACATTTTTCAACTTGCTTTTTGATATTCAGGGCTGGTCGAGATAAACTACGATAACATTGCGCGCAAATGACAATACGAATCACTCTTGTATATGATGACGCAAGGTTCATTTCCTATTGCAGAAGCGCGCCATGTCATCGTAGTGTACCTATGTATATGTCAGCGTAAGATAATCAAAACCGTTAGTTGATAAACTAACGAGTTAGTTTATCAACTATCGACAGATATTAAACTAGACCGACAGGGTTTAGAATTAACGTTTTTTTTTTTCGTTTTTATATACCAACCTAATACGAAGACTATTCGGGGGCTTCGCTGCGTTCGCCCCCTCTAGTCTTCACCTAAGCTACCGCAGTGTTTGCCCTGGTATTTCGTTTGCAATTCAAGTTTAAACCAGTTTACTATTTAACGGTTTTAACCGTTAGTTTATCAACTAACGCGTCATTTAGTAAGCAGTACGCTACAGTTTACTATCTGTCGAGAGTTGACCAACTAACGAGAAAAAAACGCTCGTTTATCAACTAACGGTTTTGACAATCTTACGGTGACATATTTTATTTATTTATTTATTAAAAATTTGGAAAACCAACAGCTCTAAAACTCATTTGTCTTTATAATAAATGTTTCTTTCTTTCTTTTCTTTATTTTTTTTCTTTTCTTTCTTTTCTTTCTTTTCTTTCTTTTCTTTCTTTTCTTTCTTTTCTTTCTTTTCTTTCTTTTCTTTCTTTTCTTTCTTTTCTTTCTTTTTTTTCTTTTCTTTCTTTTCTTTTTTTTTTCTTTTTTTATTTTTTTTTTCTTTCTTTTCTTTCTTTTCTTTCTTTTCTTTCTTTTCTTTCTTTTCCTTCTTTTCTTTCTTTTCTTTCTTTTCTTTCTTTTCTTTCTTTTCTTTCTTTTCTTTCTTTTCTTTCTTTTCTTTATTTTCTTTCTTTTCTTTATTTTCTTTCTTTTCTTTCTTTTCTTTCTTTTCTTTCTTTCTTTCTTTTCTTTCTTTTCTTTCTTTTCTTTCTTTTCTTTCTTTTCTTTCTTTTCTTTCTTTCTTTCTAATTTCTTTAAAAACTAAAATTCAACATGGGAACAATCATCATATTTGTCACACTTGCCAATTAAAACAAACAGTGAGATATTGACACAAAAACGATATTAAAAAGAGAAAAACTATGCACTAAAAAAGTTAAGGGCACCGCCTTGCCTTAACAATATTGGTATGAAATATATCTATACTACTCAAAAGAAAATAGGGGCCACTAAGTATTTTGATTGCTACGTGAAAAATATAGTAAACAGTAATGTATATTTATTAAAATAACATGTAACAAGGCTTCTGTTTTAACTTATGCTAATAACCATTTAATTGTGTAGTCAATTGTTTCACTTATTTCAATTAACATGAAATTAGTCCATTGTCAACAACAAAAACTAAACAGAAACTCTTTGCAAAACAAAACAAAAACTGACACAAGCTGTTTTTTTTAATGGTTTAGTAACGGGTGTGTTCTCCTCTCCTGTTTTCACACACCTGGAGCCTTGAATGCATACTCTCGACGAAGTTTCTGATGTTTTCATCAGGCATCTCTTCCCACGCACGTTTCAGAGCATCCATAAGCTGTTGCTGGTTGTGAACCTCTTGCTCATGCTCCCTAACCCTTCGTTTTAATTGGTCCCACATATGCTCTATTGGATTTAAATCCGGACTATACGCTGGCCATGGTAGGACACGAATATGGGAGTCATCCAGTACAGTCTGAGTGGCCCAAACTGTGTGTGGGCGGGCATTGTCATGCATTAACCAGAACCCTGGCCCCACTCTCTGTGAGAATGGAATCACATGAGGCCTGATGACTTCATCGATGTACCGTTGTGCAGTTACTGTGCCTTGATTTAAGAAAACCAGCTCAGTTTTGCCTTGTAAGCTAATCCCAGCCCAAACCATCACACTAGGACCTCCAAAGCGGTCAATTTCCTTGATGCAGACATCGGAAAATCTCTCACCCTGTCGTCTCCATACTCTAATCCGCCGATCATCACTACAAAGCTTCACTTTACAGTCATCTGTGAAGAGCACCATACCCCATTGATTCATGCTCCAATCTGAATGTTCGCGGCAAAAACTTAAACGATTTCCACGTTGAACCCTAGATAAAAGAATTCGTACTACTCGGCGTCTGGACCTTTGCTGGTCTTCATGCAGTCGATTACGTATCGTTTGGTCACTAACACGAGTCCCCGTTGTCAACCATAGGCGATTTTGTAACTTACGTGCCGTCACAGAGCGCTCTCGACGGGCACTCAATCGGATGTAGCGATCCTCTTGTGCCGTAGTCGCTCGCACCCTGCCCGATCCAGGCCTTCCTGCAACACTGCCAGTCTCTTGGAACCGATCCCACACATTTTGGATGGCTCGGCGAGAGAAACCCAACGAAAAAGCTACAGACCGCTGTGAATGACCTTCAGCAATCAATGTAACGGCTCTGGTGGCAGTAATGGTATCCATATGCTTTCGTTGACGTGGCATTATTAACAAAAGATGTTAAAAGAAGCAAAAGATGGACAGAAATAGTTTTTTAACAGAATAAAATTGTGATTCCATCTGAAAGGAATTTGACCTGAAACTCGTTTTTTTTATTTGCTTCAATTTCTGGCCAGCTGTAAGACTTAAACACTTATGGGCCCTTATTTTCTTTTGAGTACCAACAACTTGCTAAAAAAGTTAACAGTCCTCCTTGCTCGTATCATAAATGAATTTTGTCTATAGTTAGTTGAGGCTCTAGGCACATTTAATGGAAGGTTGAATCTGAGTGACCTCTGTGGAACAACAAATTTAAGTTTGCTCAGGAGGACCGGAAAATCGATGTCATTATTAATTATTTTTAACATATATAGGTAATCGGCAATATTCCGCCTATTTTGAAGAGGTAAAAAGTGAAATTGTTTACAGAGATTTAGATAGTTATTGGATTTATAGGGAATTTTAACTCTAAAACATAGGTACCTCAGGAACCGCTTTTGGATATTTTCAATACCATCTATATAAGTGGCATATTTCGGGTTCCATATCTGGGACGCATACTCAAATTTACTTCATAAAAATGTACAATATAATATTTTTATAGTTTTCATATTAGTAAAACTCTTAGATATTCGCATAACAAAACCCAGTGATTTCGAAGCTTTATTGTCAATTTTATCCACATGACGATCAAAGAGCAACCTTGAGTCATGGTGTACACCGAGATCACGCATTATATTAAATCTAGAAAGATCCTGGCCTTGTAAAGTATAGTTTGTGTGAAGAACATTGAATTTACGGGTAAAAGTACAGACGAAACATTTAGAAGGATTCCGCTCTAACTTATTGATACGGCAATAATCTTCTAAGCGAGTGAGATCTGATGAAAACCACCTCAGCAGATCACCATGTATTCCCGTTCCAATAAGATTGTTTATTAATGTATTATGATCTATTCTATCAAACGCCTTACTATAATCTGTATATATAACATCGACTTGCTGAACATTATCCATTGCTTCAGTGATGTAATCATTCAGGAGTATGAGGTTTGACACTGTGGATTTTCCTCTCAAGAATCCATGTTGAAATGGGCTAAATGTATTTTTAGAAAGAATAGTTTATAACCAAGTGTACGGTACACTTGGTTATAAACTATTCTTTCGAAAACTTTGGCAATAATGCATAGTTTGGATATAGGTCTATAATTGCTTATTTCCGTTTAAGAATCCGTTTTTAAATCCTTATTTCCGTTTAGAATTCTTATGGACTGGGTTTATAAAAGCAGAATTCCATAGGCTAGGAACAATATTACATGAAAGTGATTTACTAAATAAGGCAGCCATTGGATAGGCGATAGTTGAAGAACGTTGACCGGGTGCTTTTGATGTATCTAGTTTATTCAGCAAAATCTTAACTTCTATAGGGTTAACCTCAATATTGCCTAAATCAGTGGTTATATTATTAGGAGTTGAATGACCAATGACAGTTGTATTAAGTGAGGGAGATGAATTAAAACCTTTCGTAGGGTTAAGGAAAGTAGACTGAAAAAATGTGGAGAATGCATTACAAATTGTCTCCCCACTAGAAAAAGTAGTATTATTATATGTCATCGAGCTTGGGATAGATAGAGATTGAGATCTATTTTTTACGAAACTCCAGAAATGCTTAGGATTTTTTATTTTTGCATCCTCAGTCGTCTAAATATAATTATGCTAACAACTCGATTCCAAGCGTTAACTCTGTCACGCAAAAGCATAAAGGTTAGTTCATCTGATCTACTACCATATTTTTTGAATTTTACTAAAAAGCGGGTACGCGGCGCGTAGTCTAATGATGGGGTTTCGAATGATTTAGCATTCAACAATAGATCAGGATGATGCAAATTAATTTTTGACGTTAGAGGGTCAACACACTTAGATACCGTCATCAATTGATTAGAATAAACTAGATCAAGAATTATATTAGACGCGTTGGTTATTCCGTTATACTGATCGAAACCCAAGGCACCCATTTCATCAGTTAGCAAAAATTCAACCCATACTACTAATATTTGACGGGTAAAAACTCGAATGATCGGTAGGTGTGGTAGCCCAAACAATGCCGCTCAGATTAAAGTCCCCAACAATAAGGAACGCAACGGTCGGTGTCGTGGCGTAAGGCCGGCAGCCTCCTTGGCTCGCTGGCCGGCGAGGCTAGATGTTATGACGGAAAAAGAAAAGGAAGCCAGGACAGAACCATAGAGTAAGGGACTGACCTATAGACGTAAAAATAAAAGGGTGACGAAAAAGCTGGAGCAAATCTTTTATTGTAGACCTTTGGTAGACCAAACAAAGTGGTCCTTTGAAGACAACTGACCAGCACTGTGGATACAGTGTAACGACAAAAGGTATGCCGCTGACCCGCTCCCAGGCAAAAAATATGGAGGCCAGCAGGCCAGACGAGCCGACAACGACGTCGCCCGCTGATGAGACGCCCGCTGACGAGGTGCCCGCGGGTGGCCGTGATGACGACGCGATTTCCCTCAGGTCGATGACATCCGCCATATCGGTAGCCTCGACCACCAGACGCAGACAGCTTCTCGACCTTGAGCTGGAGACTGCGGAAGCAATGGCTGCCATTGAGCTGGAGGAAGCGAAGGCAAAAGCGAAGGCAAAAGCGGCAGCCGAGCAGCAACGACGAGCCTCGGACGTGAAGAGGCGGCTGCTTACCACAAGACTAGCCCTGCAAACGGCCGCTTTGGAAGACGAGGGAAGGCGCAGCCGTGCGTCCTCTCGAGCGTCGTCGGTCACCGACATGCGACCGACGATGAAGACTATTCTCCAAATGCCCACAGTGACAGCAGCGGCTTGCGACGCAGACCGACCCAAAGACCACCGAGACCACCCCGAAATGACGAAAACCGGTGATATGGCGGTTCCTAGCAAGACAGACATCGATCAAGGAGCTACCACAGTTATTCTACGCACAGTTCGTGACGACGACCCGACTATGCGGATACAGCGACGACGAAAACATCGCCCGGCTAGCAAAATTCCTTAAAGGGCACGCCCGCGAAGCTGTATCGGCCCTGCTCGTCACTGCAACAAACCTAGAAATCATCATAGAAACATAACGGCTGCGATCCGGACGACCGGCACTGTTGATTGAGGTAATGTTATTGAAAATTCATAACATTCGTGACATACGTCAAGACGACGTCAATCTACTCATAGAGTACGCGACCATAGTGCAAAACATTGTCGCGACCATGAAAATGACAAATGAGGTCGGTCATCTGACGAACCCGACCTTGATTCGAGAAATAATCGGCAAGTTACCGATGACGCTGAAGTACCAGTGGAGTTTCTCTATAGCGAGTAGAGGTGAGAGCAAAATTAATCTCAACGACGTGTCAGAGTGGTTGATGATGGTAGCAAATGCCGCGACGACTATTGCACCACTGCCTACTGCTGACCGACAACACCATCAACACACAAAGCAGGAGAAGAAGTTCGTACCTGCCACCACACCCACCACCTCAATGACGACAGCCCCAACGCAAACCACCTGCGCACTGTGTCAACACGAACACGCCCTGAACAACTGCTCTGAATTTAAACGCCTTTCCATAGACGATCGCTGGAAATTGGTGACCGAGAGAAAGCTGTGCTTCTGTGGCCTCTCGCTGAGTCACCAGCTTAAGAGCTGCAGGAGGAAGACCAAGTGTTCCGAAGGGCAATGCACCAGACTACATCACCCGCTGCTACACGCCGCGCCACGCAACGAGATTAACGAGCGGGCGCAGACTGCGGCGACGGTGAACCATTGCGGCGACGCGACATCCACTATTCTCCTAAAGGTGGCACCAGTGGTCATCTCTGGACCGCGCGGGGACGTGGAGGCTCTAGCGCTACTAGACGAGGGAGCGACGGTGTCACTGATTGACGACTCTCTACTGAAGCGGGCTGGTATCACAGGACCAACCGCGACGCTGCAATTACGAGGGGCCACCGGAATGAGGACGAGCGAGCCGAACTCCAAGAGGGTCAACATCACCGTTCGTGACCGAGCTAAAGAAGAGCGCTTCGTTTTGTATAATATGAGATCTGTAAATAATTTATACTTGCCTGTACATAATGTAAATATTAATGGACTACTGAACAACTTCCCATACCTGACTGACCTCCTACAACACATCGACAGACTGACCTACAACGAGCGACCGCAAATACTTATAGGATCCGACAACATTGACCTAATCGTGACCAGACGTGCTCATGTAGGACCGACTGGACCGATTGTGTCGGAGACAAGCTTGGGGAACATCGTGCACGGTAAACTGTCGCCATTGACACCGACGGACGCGACTATTTACCACCTGTGCCCATGCGACGCTCTGAATGACATGGAGAGGCGATCGTTCTCGACTGACGGTTTCGGGACGAAACCATTCCCTGACACTCCTCGGTCGCGAGAGGATCTGAAGGCTCTCGCCATCATGGAAAAGACGACGAAACTAGTAGGTGACAGGTGGGAGACTGGCCTTCTGTAGAGGGACGAAGCAGCAGTGCTGCCAGACAGCCGCGCTGTCGCCCAGAAGCGGCTGGTGGGTGTCACCAAGAAGATGGACAGCATGCCTGAGTTTGCAGCGCGCTACAGAGAGAAGGTGGAGGAAAACCTGCAAAAATGCTATCTGAAGAAGCTGACGGAAACAAAACGTGGTATCTGCCACACTTCGCCGTGTTCAACCCAAATAAGCCAAACAAGCTACGCCTAGTACTGCGCAGCGAAGTCAAGCGGCAAGTCGCTCAATGATTTCCTACTTAGCGGTCCTGACATTCTCACATCACTAGCAGGCATCCTTTTAGGTTTCCGTTGCGGCAAGATAGCTGTGATGGGTGACATTCAAGAGATGTTTCATCGCGTACTCATCAGAGAAGAGGACCAACAAGCACAGCGGCGTCTGTGGGACGATGGTGAGTACGCCATGAATGTGATGACCTTTGGTGCTGTGTGTTCGCCGTCATCTGCACAGTACGTGAAGAATTTGAACGCGACCAGATTCAAGACCACGCACCCCAAGGCTGTTGACGCGATCATAGAACACCATTACGTCGACGACTTCATCTATACAATTGACGAGTACGACGAGGCTCTACAGGTTGTAAATGATGTGATAAGTATTCATGCTAAGGGAGGTTTCAACATGCGAAACTTTATGTCAAACTCCAAACGGCTTCTAGGACATTTGCCCGAAGATAAGCTTGCACCGGGTGGTGCAAAGATGCTCTCAGATGATAAGAACGAGACCATGGAACGCGTTTTAGGCTTAACTGTGACCCCGAAGACGATAGCTTCACCTTCCTATTGAAGTTCCACAAAGTTGACTGCGACATCAGCGCTGGCGTCAAAAGACCGACCAAGAGAGATGTTTTGAAGCTAGTCATGTCCGTGTTTGACCCACTGGGGTTTCTGCTCTATGTTACAGTTCAGGCCCGCATCTTACTTCAAGACATTTGGAAGTCCAAAATAGGATGGGATGATGAGATTGAAACGTGCCACTTTCACAGATGGCAAGCCTGGCTGCAAGAGCTGAACAAGACGAGAGAGGTACGAATACCGCGCTGGCTGTCCGCTAATAACTGTGACAAGCATGCATCTACTGAGTTGCACGTCTTCTGCGATGCCAGCTCAAGGGCCTTTGTGAGCGTTGCTTATCTCAGAAGGAAGACGGCCGACGGAGTATGGCATGTAGCAATGATAATGGCGCGAGCGAGGGTTGCGCCTCTTAAGGTCCTGAGCATACCTCGGCTAGAGTTACAGGCAGCCGTGATGGGAGCACGACTCTCCCAGGTTTTGAAGAGATACATAGGACTACCAATTATTAAAATAAAATTTTGGACGGACTCGAAAACTGTCCTAAGCTGGCTTAGGTCCGAGACCGGACGTTTCAAGCCTTTTGTAGCGCATCGTGTCAGCGAAGTCTTTGAGCTGACAGACGTCTGTGACTGGAGGTGGGTGCCGACAGACATGAACCCCGCTGATGATGCCACACGGGACGTTGTCATTGCCAGCAATGATAGATGGTTTCGAGGACCCGACTTTCTTCGACAACGCGAAGAGTCATGGCCACAGGAAGACGAAAGGTCCATAGCTCTAGATCTGGATGACGTTGAGGTGAAGGCGGTAAATCTACTGACTTCTGAAGCAAATGGAGCCCTGCCAGATGACAGCCGGTTCTCATCGTACTGGAGACTAATCAGAAGCACCGCCTGGATCTTTCGCTTCATCCACAACTCCAGAGGCTCGGGAAACAGACGAACCGGCGAACTCACGGCCAGTGACCTGAGGTCTGCTGAAACTGCGTGGGTTAAAGAAAGTCAAAGGCGGAATTACTCACGAGAAATTGCTTCGATACTATCGACGGAGTTTGTGGACAAGACGAGCGTTCTGCGACAGTTGACACCCTTCTTAGATGCCGATGGTGTTCTTCGAGTTTCAGGAAGAATAACAGCATCTAATGTAGCCGAAGGCACAAAACATCCTGCGATCTTGCATCCAAAAGACACCTTTACAAAGCTGCTACTCCAACAGTACCACAAGGATGCGGGACATGCTGGCCGAGAGATGACTTTGAACAACGTCAGACAACGATTTTGGATATGCAACGGTTGGAATGCAGTGAAGGCAACCTGGAATACGTGTCAAAAATGCAAGATTGACAAGGCGAAACCAGTTCCACCTCTAATGGGACAACTGCCCGACGTAAGGCTCAAGACCGGGGGACGAGCGTTTCGCTTTACTGGACTTGATTATTTTGGACCCATGAGAGCCAGAGCACACGACGCGTCGCGGCGGCGGCGCGGCGCCGGAGCGATGTCGCTGCGTTGTTTTACATAGAAATATCTTTACTATGTCACACGATGCGGTGCGGCGCCGCACCGGAGTAGCTAGCGCCGAGACGAGGCGGGGGGGGTTGAATGCGTTGCGACGTCGGAGCGGCACCGCTCAGTTGTTTATTTGTCACAAAGAAGGGCACACGCTTCCTCGTTCCGTTTCTTTTATATTATTTTTTGTTGATTTTGTGAGTAAAATGAGTACCAACGAAAAAGAGATTGATATGGACTACCTTATTACGTTAGTCCAAGAAAGGAAAATCCTCTGGGATAAGTCCAATATGGACTTTAAAAATAAAAGTTTAAAAGCAAAAGCATGGGAGCAAATTGCTAAAATTTTATATCCAGAATATGATAATTTTGCTTGTGATAAAAAGAACCAAATTGGTGAGTAAATATTTATTGCTTTAATGATGATTAAATCTTCTGTAACTGCCATTGTAGTGATCCTCTGTTGCTCATGAAATAGCTTGCGAATTGATCTCTTATAACATTTGCTGCTGTAATTTCTTCATCTTGAGGTTGTAATGAGTGAAATTCATCATCAATTATTGCCAATTTATCGTTTTGCCGAAAACCATCCCGATCTGCGACATAATTGTGTAGGACACAACATGCCTTTACAATATCCGTAGCAAAATTATAGGCCACATCTATTGGTCTGTGAAAAATGCGCCATTTATTCGCCATAATCCCAAAAGCACATTCGACATATCTTCTGGCTCTGCTGAGACGATAATTGTAAATCTTTTGTTGTACATTGAGATTTTTACCTCCATATGGACGCGTAATGTGTTTGCTTAGTCCAAAAACTTCGTCACCGACAAATACAAACGGGGTTTGTCTATGAGAACCACACAGTGGCTGAGGATCAGGCAATGGTAGGCCATTGTTAATAAGTAACTCATATAGTTTTGAATTTTGAAAAACAGTTGAATCGCATTCTTTACCGTATGCGCCAATGTCGATAAAAATAAATTTGTAGTTGGAGTCCACAATAGCTAACAACACTACAGAGAAAAAGGCTTTGTAATTAAAAAAAGCGAGCCACTAGTAGCAGGATTTTTCATACGAATATGCTTTCCATCAATGGCACCGATGCAGTGAGGAAAATTCGCCTTTAAATCAAAACTTGATGAAATTTCTTTTAGTTTTTCTGTTGTTAGTTCAGGAATGTTGTCTCGAAGAAGATTTTTCCAAATAGCACGACAAACTCTCCTAATCATATATCGAATCGTAGATTTTCCACGTTTGAATTGGTACTCCAAATCTTGTATCGAATTTCCACTTCCCAGGTACCTGTAACAAAAACGTTTATGTAATGGTTTAATATTTTATTTTCAGGTAATGATATAGTGAAAAAATGGAGAAGCGTCAAAGATAACTTCAATAAGTATTTAAAAAAAATTAAAGATGCTTCTAAATCTGGCTCAGGAGCTAAAAAACTGAAAAAATATCATTTTTACCATCAACTTCTATTTTTAACAAAAGTAACACAAAATGAGACAGACAGTAGCTTAGACGTAACTGGAGAAGCCAACACCGATTCTACCAGCGATATTGCACCGGAGTCTTCACGTTATGTTCCTATCACCCGCAAAAAAACAATGCCAGCCGATGATTTTGAAAAGGAAGCATTGAAAGCCATTAAGGAGCCTGAAAATCGCCACATGTCATTTTTGAAGGGTATTTTGCCATCAATTCAAGATTTTACAGAGCTTCAAACTCTCACCTTTCAAAGCAAAGTTTTGCAAATTATCACCGAAATGAGGTATGGCCCAGTGTCCCAACCATCATCATCATATGGCCCAGTGTCCCAACCATCATCATCATCATATGCGTTTCAACAAACGTCTCATCAGCCTTTATCACACGGATATCATACAAGTAATTACAGAAGTACATACACTCCAACAGGCTTGAACTCAGATTATAATTCATTGACTTCTCCAGGTGAAATATCTCAAGACAGCGAGTACGATTTTGCAAATTTGTAATGAAGATATTAAAATTAAGAAGATTAACATTTATTTTATTGATCATTATGAAAATTAAAAAAGTCATATTAATAAAAGAAAATTATTTTTATTACTTACCTCAAAGTAATGCCTAGCATTTCTATTGGTTCCACTGGATTCCTCATGTTAGTATACTGTTTCCGTATATGTGGTTCTAAAGATTTTAATAAAAATTTGAAACTGGACACACTCATTCGAAAGAAATTGTAAAACCTCGTTTCGTCTAAAAGCAATTCTTCATATTCTTGGAGAAAAAACTGTCCATCACCGTTCCTTAATGCAATAAAGGGAGAGACCCAGTATTGTCGTACTCTTCTATGTCGATTTCGGCGGTGGCGTAATAGTAGAGCCAGCAACAGACGTCTTTTCCGATCCATTTTTACTAACCGACTGCCCAACGCTACGTGGGCGCCGGCGGCGCCGCTGCGACATAACAGCGCTGCGGCGCCGCACCGCTCGTATGCCCGCCGATACGGCGAAATCTTTGCGGTGCGGCGCCGCAACGCGTCGTGTGCTCTGGCTCTGACGGTCAAGGTTGGCCGGAGACACGAGAAAAGGTATGGTGCCTTGTTCACTTGCCTCACGGTCAGAGCTGTACACGTAGAGCTCGTTCACGACCTGACAACTAGCAGTGCGATAATGGCACTAAGACGGTTTATTGCAAGACGAGGCTGCCCGGAACAGATATGGTGCGACAATGCAACTACCTTTAAGGGAGCAGACAATGAGCTAAAGCAATCGGTTCGTGCGATAGATCAAGAAAAACTACTACGCTACGGAAGTATCAGGCAGATCGAGTGGCATTTTATTGCGCCGCAGGCCCCCCACATGGGCGGATGCTGGGAGCGCCTGGTTCGGTCTATAAAAACGGCTATGAAGGCGACACTGAAAGAAGTTGTTCCAAGCGACCAGATCCTACAGACGGTGGTTGCCGAGGCAGAAGCTATAGTCAACACCCGACCCCTAACTTACGTCCCACTCGACCATGTAGACGACTTGCCCCTGACACCAAATGACTTCTTACTGGCCAAAACTAACGATTTCGACCAGCCCTTCGGAAGCTTCGGTGACGGTGACCTGCTGAGACGAAACTGGAGGGAAGGACAACGACTTGCTGACTTAGTCTGGAAGCGGTGGCTCAAGGAGTACCTACCGACTTTGACAAGACGGGACAAATGGTACGGACCAACGACTCGACCAATAACGGACGGTGACTTAGTTATTATAGTAGATGACCAGGCGCCCCGTAACCTCTGGCTACGGGGTGTCGTGACAAAAACATACAGAGGACCCGACGGACTAGTCCGTGTAGCTGACGTGAATACCAGACTGGGACCGTACCGACGAGCAGCAGCCAAGCTCTGCCGGCTGGACATCCAACCACCGGGAGTATTGGCTCCCAATACTGGAGGTGGGGATGTCGTGGCGTAAGGCCGGCAGCCTCCTTGGCTCGCTGGCCGGCGAGGCTAGATGTTATGACGGAAAAAGAAAAGGAAGCCAGGACAGAACCATAGAGTAAGGGACTGACCTATAGACGTAAAAATAAAAGGGTGACGAAAAAGCTGGAGCAAATCTTTTATTGCTAGACCTTTGGTAGACCAAACAGACGGGTTATTTGAAACAGCGTTGTTCAGATTAGTAAGAAAATTAGATAATTGAGAACTAAATGACAAGCCATTGTTCTGTGCAGACAAATATATCACGCACAGGTACAAGTCAATCCACTTACGTGTAAGAGCTTGTAGGCATAACCAGAGGTCTTCTGCCGTGGAGTTGAAATAGTAGTAGTTATTTAAAGCATGTAATAAGACGGTGTCTCCTTTCAATAAGCATTCGTTGCCTAGTGTGATTCTTCCAGTTCCCGATAAAGTCTTAGTCACCGTGCCGTCTGGACAGAAAATGCGCACCGTGCACTCCTGGCAACAGGTGAACAGCCACGCGCTGCTATTGTGTAACTGGATCCACTTGTCGCTGCAATCTGAGACGTCGGTTTTGCAGTGTGTTATGTTATCATTGTTTATGATTTGCGCCTCACATATGGTATTGCTATGTGTTAAATCATATATCGGTCGATTCAAGGAACATAATAAGTTATCGTAGATATGTATGCAGGACTGTACGTCGTTGTCTTGTAGAAATATCAGCATGTCCTTTCTTAAGTTGAGAGCCAAATATTCGGTGGATGGCTGGATACTCAATTTTTGTTGTCCCTTTTTGGATAAGAGCGGGATTTTGAGAGTCGGGGGACGGCTTAGACACTCTGCATTACTAGAGTCTCAGAAATATCCTATTATACTACCGAGCCACAACAGGCTAACAGAACTATTGATTCAACAGGCGCATACTGCAACGTTGCACGGTGGAGCTCGATTGACGCTAGCCTATCTAAGAAACAACTATTGGATTATTAGCGGCAACAGAGTGGTGAAGAAATTGATCAGGTGCTGTGTGAAATGCCATCGATTCAGTCCAACCCGTGACAGTCAACTGATGTCCGATCTGCCGGAGCCAAGGGTTACACCATCTCGCCCATTCACGCACACAGGCGTAGACTTCACAGGCAGTGTTGAAGTGAAGACAAACAAAGGCAGAGGGGTTCGAACCAGCAAAGGATACATGGCTGTGTTTGTTTGATTATGCACCAAGGCGATACATTAAGAGCTGGTATCGGACCTCAGCGCAACAACGTTTTTGGCAGCCTTTAAAAGAATGTGTTCTAGAAGGGGAAAACCCCGAGTGATGTTTTCAGACAATGGAGGCAACTTTGTCGCTGGCGCCAAGAAATTAACTCAAGAATACAAAGAAGCTGTGCAGGCGTACATATCAACTGACTTCCTGAACAATATGGCTGATATGGAGATAGAATGGCAACTCAATGCCCCTGCATGGCCCAGCGCTGGAGGAATATGGGAATCAGCGGTTAAATCAATGAAGCACCACCTTAAGAGGGTCTTTGGAGAGCAAAAATTAACTTTCGAGGAATTTACTATGCTTCTGTGCCAGATTGAGGCATATCTAAATTCCAGACCGCTAAATCCTATTACAGAATCAAGTGAGGACTTAGATTACTTGTCTCCAGCTCACTTTCTAGTAGAAGGGCCATTGCTATCTTCAACGTTGACATCGGAAGTCAGCAACATAAACAATTTGAACAGATGGCAACTAATTGAAAATCTCCACAAAGGTTTTTGGAAGAGATGGTCAGAAGACTACCTACACACACTCCAAACAAGGATCAAGTGGAGACTACCGAAGACAAATCTTGAAAAGGGTGACGTCGTCATCATAAAAGAGGATAACCTGCCACCTACTAGATGGACTATGGGTAGAGTAACAGAACTCCACCCGAGTTGTGTCACTGAAGACCAAAACAGGATCCTTGAAGCGACCCATTATCAAACTGTCACCATTATCTACACAACAGCAACCAGACCAAACCACTACCTGCGTAACAAGAAAGAAAGTAGACTCACCCTCCGAAAAAGCGACACGAGCGAGACCCGTCACATCGTGGAAAACTTACATGTGCTCAGCGTTGCTACTGCTTTCTACACTAATTACACCGTTGATTGCTCAAATGATCAACATTACAAGCTTAGACCCGACATAGTTGGTATACTTCGACAAGATTGCTGACTCGCAGATGATTCAAGATCAGTGGAAGATTGTGGTATACTACAATATGTCTACGTATTGGCAAAGTTTTTCAAACGTCGAAAAATATGTCAATCATCTAAGCAAGTTTCCACATGACGAAGTAACATCAATGACCATGGTCCAATTACAGCATGAAATCAATGAGTTAAAACATCAAAATAATTTACTCAGATGGGATGCGACGCGAGTAAAAAGAGGCCTAGTTAACGGAATTGGATATCTAACCAACTCTCTCTTTGGAATCCTCGACGAAAGATTTGCGGACAAGTATGACGAGGACATCCGAAACGTTCACAACAACCAAAACCACCTTCTTCAATTATATAAACAACAAACGTCTATCGTGGAGAGTGAATACAATCTTTTAAAACGCAACGAGGAAATAATGAATAAACAATTCACATTGATTAATCAGCATATCACGATACTGAAAAAAGAACAACAAGAAATGAGGATAGAAATTCTTCAAGCAATGTCCATAACGTCAGCAACTATCGCAGCGAATGTTATCATATCCAATTTGAAGGGGATACAGCAAACACTACTGTAAACAGTCACGGATATCCGAAATGGGCGAGTTGATACAAAACTTATACGTCCGGATCAGTTCCAGCAACAACTCAACATCATTTCGGGACAGCTACCTAATGATCTAACACTACCAAGAATCAACAATGCACACAATCTACGAGAAATGTATAAATAACTTCGTGTCCATGGAAGATTAACGAACGAATTTCTGATATTCGAAGCTAAACTGCCACTTGTTAACAAGGACCAATACGAAGTGAATCGCATTGTACCGATCCCGCAGAAAAAGGGACAACAAACATTGAGTATCCAGCCAACCACCGAATATTTGGCTCTCAACTTAAGAAAGGACATGCTGATATTTCTACAAGATAACGACGTTCAGTCCTGCATACATACATATCTACGATAATTTATTATGTTCCTTGAACCGACCGATATACGATTTAAAACATAGCAATACCATATGTGAGGCGCAAATCATAAACAATGATAACATAACACACTGCAAAAGCAACGTCTCAGATTGCAGCGACAAGTGGATCCAGTTACACAATAGCGGCGCATGGCTGTTCACCTGTTGCCAGGAGTGCACGGTACGCATTTTCTGTCCAGACGGCACGGTGACTAAGACTTTATCGGGAACTGGAAGAATCACACTAGGCAACGAATGCTTATTGAAAGGAGACACCGTCTTATTACATGCTTTAAATAACTACCATAGCGAAATACAAGTCAACGAAAGGGTATTGACTGTGCCACCAATTTCCTACGTAAATCATCTCATCAAGAATGCAGCGCTACGGCTCATGGAACCCGAAAACCTGCACCCAGTAAAGGAGACAATGCCAATGACCAGACCTATCAAGAGATCGAGGATCAGGGGCACAGCAGAAAAGTGTCTAGGGGAACAGGTCCTTGAAGAGGACAAAATCTTGGTTCATTGTGTACTATCTTATCATTTGAATTGTAATTTATCTTAAGGCATTTAAATATTTAAGTTAAATTCGAATACCTAGGTACAAGGTGTATTTTTTTGTTTTTTAGTCAGATAATTTTGTGGATTGTTATCCTTTTTTTCTTTTTTTTTGAGGTGGCAGGATGTACGAGCCAGTGCTCACACATTGACGTCAGACATATTGTGCATACTAAGCATTATGTAATTATTATAAGCTAATGTACAATATTATTCGTTTTAGTTGACAATAAACATTCAAGTGGACAACAGTTCTCCTATTCTTCAGCTCCTACATAACTACGTACAATCTCAGGCAACAGCGGCCTGCACACATCAGGGAAGATGCCTTCTTCAAGGCATAGATTGATATATGGCATAATATAGGCACAAATATAAGTCTTTGTTCTTTTAATATCTTATTTGAGACACTATCCCAACCAAGTGCGCAATCATTGTTAATATTATTTATAAACATATTCACTTCTTCTAGGTCTATTTTAAGAAGTGCGAAAGAGTCCAGCTTGCTTTTTGACGTTAGTGATGAATTTGGATTATTTATCTCTTGGCTATTATTATTGATTTTTTCAGCCAGCCTTCTTCCAACATTTTCAGAGTATTTATTTATCTCTTGGCTATTATTATTGATTTTTTCAGCCAGCCTTCTTCCAACATTTACAGAGTATTTATTTATTGCTTTGACTGATTCCTTTGGTGTTATTGAGAAACTTAGAAGCTACTTTGGTTGTTGTCTAGCCTTTGTTGTATTAGTGATAGTTTCCATTGCCTACCATAGAGATTTATTATTGTTGCCTGCTTGATTTAGTAGAGATTTTTCACGGTTACTTTTTATTTATTTAAGTAAATTATTGCAGAAGCTCCTTTATATCAAAAAGGTTACCTTTACTATGGCATTAGCAGGATTTGAGATATTTTTTTAATGAACTTTGTCTATATTTCTTAAACATTTAAGTAGACTGAGCATTAACCAAGGCTTAACGATTCGTTTCTGCAGGGGACTTTATGTGACGTGATGTTTTTGTATATGGCTGCATTAATACATTCGATAAGTATATTCAGAGCACTATTTAGGTCATTTAGACAAAGATAGAGGTAAAATTTATTTGTAACTGTTTGTCTTTGAAATCCTGATTATTTAGCTTGTTATAAGTAGCTATGGGTATAACCTTTTTCTGATTCAGATTCAGACAAAAGAAAATAGTCTTATGATCTATCACTGTCGAATGTACCACCAAAATAAATGTTTAATTTCTAGACCTGAATAGGACATGGTCTAAGCATGTTTGACACGCATCTTTCGTAAAAAAAAGTCCTACTAGGACTCCATGCACGCACTCTTAGTACCGAAGAAAGGATGATTGAATTTTAAAACGCGTTAGATACAATTTCTTGGGATATAATAGGATTGGCAGAGGTAAGGAGAGAGAGAGAAGATATTTTATAAAGGGAGAAAAATGTCTTCTTTTATTCGGGTATAGCAGTGGGACAGTTTGGGGTAGGATTTCTTGTAGCCAAGCGTTGGGCAAATAATATAATAGAATATATAGGGCACTCTGAAAAAATGCTGTTCTTAAATTTCAAATTGCAAAATAAAAGACATTAATCGTAATTCAGGCACATGCTCCGAAATTATCTCATTCAGAAGAAGAGGTGGAATAATTCTATGATTTACTCAATAAGGCCTGTGACGAAAACCGTGGTAGCTGGAAAGTCGTGATAGGCGATTTCAATGCAAAGGTAGGTCCGAGACAAGACAACGACAACTGTCACATACAAGGATCGTACGGTTTGGGCGACCGCAACAAACGGGGCACTCGTTTCATCTACTTTTTATTTGGCCAGAATCTCTCGATTGGCAACACCTTCTTCTACAAAAAGCCCCAAAGAAGGTGGACGTGGATCTCACCAAACGGATTAGTAAAGAATGAAATTGATTACTGCTTAACTTCTGACCAATCAATAGTTCACGATGTAGGTATCATTAACAATATTAGATTTAATTCCGACCACCGACCATTATGCCCAGAATTATCGTTTAATTTTTAAATTCATCGCCCAAAAATTTTTAGAAGGAAAGTTTAACAATTTTATCAAAACTCATTGATAACTTCAAAATAGAACTCAAGAATGGTTTTGACTTGCTTGAACGCTTGCTTGCTATAGATTTAGATAACATGGAGAAAATATATTTACAAATTCAACATTGTATAAAAGAGTCAAGCAACAAAATAAGGCAAACAAAAACTAAGTTTAAAAAATTATCATCTGAGACTCTACAGCTCATAGAAGAAAGGAAAACATTCAAAAATAATAACAAATGCATAGAACACAGAGAATTAGATAGACAAATAAAGAAGTAAATCAGAAAGGACAAAAGGCAATATAACAAACAACTAGTGGAAACAGCATTGTTTAGGAACAGCTCACTTAAAGTGGCAAAGAAAGGAATAAATAACAGCAAATCATAGATGTCATGTCTTAAGGATAAAATTGGGAAAAAATATAGGAATAGCGTGGTTTGTGTAAAATTTGCGTTTTCACTGTGTTATTGTAAGAATGCGGTAGTATGTGTGTATGAGTGCTTGAGTTAACAATGAGTGAGTAATAGTATAAGCCGTTAAATACTAGAGTTTTATCCTAAAGCGTGCTTGGAAAGATTACAAATATAGAGATCCAACAGTATAAACATAGCTAATTGTCCTTTCTAAGTTTATCGATATCATTTTCAGTTCTAATTTTATATATATGACAAGTTTTCAGACTTCCGAAGATCGACGGAACACCCAAAGAGGTCCAGCGAAAGTTGTAGTTATTCTTTATGCTTCTCTTATCTTTATTCTATATTCTTTATCTTTGCGAATTCGCGAGCCATATAAAACATTTTTTGCGTTTTGTGAGTTAGGGTATCAAATATACAGGCTCCCTTTTGCGGACCATCGAGGTGTAAGTGGCTAGTGTTAAATTTGTTGTGATTTGGTTAGTTTTTTTTTTAATCACACCCTTCAACAAACTTTCTTTTTTAATGACACTGCCAAACTCGACAACAATCGCCGCCATGAGTTCTTTTCCGCTGTCCTATAAATATCTTTCACTTCCGAGATGTCTATTTTCTCATTCGATGTGTTTGATAACACAGTGACAAAGTTGCATCCTTTTTTGTTTCATCCTTTTTTTTGCCAGTCTGTGTCATGGGAATGTTTCGGATCTAAGAAGTTGAGCGAGCTTTTCTGTCTATAAAATCTAGCTAGTCCTCTAGTGAGCAGATTAAACTTCTGTCTTCCCATTTTTCGTTCTCAAGAATCTCGATTCGCTTAAGCAACTCGTCATGTTTGTCTCACATGTATTCTACGCTCTCTGTGATTTCAGCATTGTGCTCTCGGATGACCTTCATAGAGTTTTGTAAGGCATTAAGACGCGTCTCTTTATCCATAGAAAAGGATGAGAACATGATTCTCAATGAGTTCATGATGACACGTAGTTTAGCTGACTCAGCTCTATCAAGCTTCCTCTTATTGTCTCGAAGAGTGATTTATGTCGTCTTGAGATAGGGTGTTCTCAATGAGGTTTGGAGTTGAGTTTGAAAACGAGAAGAAAGCAGGTAGAGGAATCCCGGGGAGCGATGTGATCCTGGTAGCCGGGCATCAGGGAGGGCCGCGAGTTAAAGCTCGGGCTGCTGCTGCCATTGGTGGGATCCATCTCCTGTCTCCCCCAACTCCATGTTCGTGGTGGGCTTCGGTTGGGGTGTGGGGGGAGGGGTACGCTGTAGTAGCATCAAAATGATAGTGTGGAGTGCTGTGTACTCTATGTAGTACGGAGAAATATTTTGAGTTACCAGGTACGCAGAGATAGCTGATAGGTGTCAGCCAACGGTATTCGCATGACTACTTCAATCTCAGTGATACAGGTTTGATAAATATATGTCTACTATAAAATGTCAGGACGATAAAGATTCTGAATAAAAAGATCAAAGCTAAATATGAATATACCAATCTTTTCTATTACCTGGCGAACGTGTTCGTAATCATAGTTGATAATAACTTAATAAAGCTACGTAATTGGCTACTGGATTACCTGAATTTATGAGTTTGACTTCTCAGGAGCGGCACCTAGCGATTTATCCTGCTATTGGAAGAAGTTCCGTATTTGGCGTGGTTAATGTGCTAGAAAATTAGATTTGGGCAGGCTTGCGACATCTCTCCCGCGACCGTATTCTATTGAGACGTTGATACACAACTAACAGTTACATTTTGTTCAATTTTATTTCATATCTTTGTAGTTACATGTTTCTAGTATAACAAATAGTTATTGTTTATACAATGGCTCGTTGAATAAAGAAAAGTATACTATGACACTGGGAAGAAATGCTTAATTTTTGACGTTCTGTTATAACGTATTTGCGCACATTCTCCTTCAAATATTACAAGCAAAAGGTTATACTTTTCTTGAATTGATCCATTTGCCTCACTCCCTCATCTATTCGAAAAGAGCATTTTCAGGCCTGGTGAACAAGGACTAAAGTAGCATTTTAATCCCTAGGCGAGATTCGATATTTTTCGCACCCCTGCTTGGAAAGGACACTTTATATATCATGCAAACCAAAGTTGTACTGAATTTAATTATGACACAACCCCAAATCTCTCCAGGGATTAAAAGATTGCTATGGCCTTAAAATCAAATTTAAAGAAATATGCACGGCGCTCACAGCCCCGCTTCCCGGCACGCGGTTTTTTATTTTATTTGCTAGTTTTCAGTTCAACGTCAATGAAAATATTGATATTTAAACGTGGGACCTAATAAAAAATAGTTGTGAAAAAATAAATAACGCGCGAAATGCATTCCGCCATTCATTATTTACATAATTTCGTTTGCTGATATAATTTAAAAACAGATCTATTTCAAATATTTAGTGAAAATGGGAGTTTAATTACAGAAAATGTTACATTTTCGCAAAAAAAAATATATATAGCTGGCTACGGCAGAGCTCTATTTTTGGATAAGTTCGGCGCCGCACCCTGCCTCCGCCCCCGGGGATCTGGGCTGTGAGCGCCGAGCGCACTTCACGAAATAAGATTTTAAGGCCATAGCAATAAGAATAATGAGAAATGAAAATCCCTTTAAACCCTGGGTGAGTGATCTAGGTTGAGATATAATGAAATTCATTACATTTTTTTGTGAACACTAAAGCCTAGGCTTTTACTGGTTGTACTGATTCCTCAAGATTTGCTCAAGAGCTATAATGAAATACTTTATGTATGGTTTGCATGTTAAATAAAGTATAATTTTCGAGCAGGAGGTGCGAGAACTATTTTTTTGCTTTGTGTTGCAATACAGAGGAAATAATCTGTTTCAATATTTTCTAATTGACAGTTCTAATGAGAGATAAGTTTGTGTTTAAGTTTGTTTTAATTAATATTTTCACATAAAATAAATTATCCAATCCAATTCCAATCAGAAAAATAGATATATTTCGAATCACTAACCAAATAAAAAAAAACTTTAAAAAATAAAGAATGTGCTTGTTTATGTTTGTTTGTTTGTTTATGATATCGTAAAAAAATAGATATGCCTCAAATGCTTAGTAAAAATGAGAGTTTATCTCAGATAATTTTGCAAAAAAAAACAAGGTCTATATTTCCTACATAACCATATGAAAGTGTAAAAGCAAACTATAATTTCAACCTTTCGAAAAAAGGAAGAAGGACAAAAGCATTTTTGGAAAATGTTTATTTGGTCTATTTACTTCCGATAATAAATGTTGTTAACCATTTTATGTCAATTAATTTCGTATTTGTTGCTTGTCTTGTGTTATTCTTATCTTCACTTAACATTCTCATAGAGGGTGATAAAAAGAAGGGTGTCCACCTCAAAGTAAAAACTATTTTAACTCGAGTCCGCTCCGCTCTGGATTAATAAAACACTCTCACCTCAAAAGTTGTTTTTACTCCCTTGGTAAATAATGTTTTATTTCCTCTCAGTCGCTGAAAGGGTGTATCCATATTAAAATATGACGTTTTCATATACATACTGGTGGGAGGTAGTCCAGGGGCGTGAAGTGTGGAGGAGGGGAAGAGAGGCCTTTGCCCCGCAGTGGGATGATGATGTAGGCTAATAATAATAATAATACAATTTTCATAGACCTTACTCCCGGTATACCTCACTAGTTGCCACAAGAGTGGGTCTCAGTCAATATAAAAGTGACTTTTGTTCATCTAGGGTATTTTCCACCTACTTTACAATTATCGCAATAGTTTTTTAGATAAGTAGCTGATAAAACAAGGATTTTTTTAAATAATATTCAAGTCTCAGTTCCTTTTTTTAATCGCAGTTATCAAGTTGAAAATAGTTTTAGTCTCCTCATCGAGTTAATGGGCTCACTGCATATATAGTGTTTTTTTACATTAAGCTATTCCACAGAATCATTGATGTATTACCTAACAATGTAATTTTTTTTTTGTAAATCATAACTGTAACAAATAGAAAGAAAAAAATGTTGAAAACATAACTCGGAATCCATAAATGTTTGGATAGGCTTATATTGAGTTGAATAATCTGGAAATGGACACTTCTTTGACCCCTCACAATATATGTATCGAACAACCAATCACCTGTATATACAGAATATCCCTTAAACAATGGACAACTCCGATGTTGGTACAAGCCTCACCATTCTGAACAACTTTCATTATGAAACTGATCAAATGATCAGAGCAACTTTATGTTTGAATTATGCATACATTTTGGGCCAGGCGGTCAGCTGATTTGTACGGAAGAGTTAATAGAGTGAATATACCTGTACAAAAAATAATATACCCAATTGGGCTACAGGGACAGCGGACCCTTCACGGTCCTAGTACATACTATTTCGGAATCCTATCTAAATGCCGCCGGATAGGGTTGCACTCAGGAATGACAGAACCGACATAGTTTGGACAGGAACGGGAATTTTCGTACGCTGGAATGTTGGTACGCGGGAATGACCAAATTAAACGGTATATCAGGCACACTGAACCAAACGTAAAAGAAGGTATGGTCGCACTTGGAGATGACAGAAGCGACTAAGAAGTTTAGAGGAGGGTAGGAGGAGGCAGTCGCCTCAGGAATGACCCAACCTAACCAGAAGGAGTTGATTGAGGCCGCAAAGTTAACCATCTGACGATCCTCATTCGCAGGTCTTTCACGCACCCCTTCTGGGGCGTTGGGATTCGGTTTCAGGTCATCAGACCCCTTTCCGAGGAATCACCTCTATCCACTTCTATGGACAGGTCATCAGGGGGCCCTTGCAGGCGGTGGTCTTCTCACTTGATGAGATTTGCCATGGTGATCGCTAACTAGTCAGCCAAGTTGCGTGGCAGACGGCGACGGTCGGGCGGGCGCACGTGGTGCGGCACCAGTTCGCAGATGTGCGGTTGGTATGACGCACGGTCATGCCCTTCGCTAGCCTCTGGACAAATGGTCCCACGGTTGTTCACGCCGTTTAGCTTAACTGTGGTCAGGTTTAGTCAGATATTCAATATTCCATTTTGCGTGACAGAAGGTTAGCCTATCGCCGCAGCTATCGAGATTGAATGTTTCCTTACGATGTTTTCCATCACCGTCTAACGTACGGATAATGTACAGATAAAACTTGCATATCTCTTTGGTCAGCAACGGGTTCAAACCTGCATTTGCATGAGAAGCAAGCGTGAAACCCACTAAACCACGGAGCGTTTAGTGGGTGTCTACATTTTCGGGAAGCTATATACTTAATAGGCTGAATGAATGATTGACCGAGCAAAGCGTCTCTGTTTCAGTTTTTGGTAAAAATGCTTCTGTATGTCTGATTTCCGGATTTCCGGCTGTTCTCCTCAATAGATCGTGAAATTTTGTAACAAGGTTCGATAATTATAAGGACGTTTTGTCGATTCAGTTTTTGGAAAACTGACAAAATGGCGGAGTTATGGAGTTAAAAAGTTATTGGTACTTTCATACTCCTTAAGTTTGTATGTGGTATTGAAGAAAATGGAGATGGGTTCTTTTTTTTATAATAATTCCACTTGTTCATCCGATAAACTAGGGTCAGGGATGTGATGGGGTAGAAAATAATTTCGTAGAATGCCTTTGCATTCTACGAAATTATTTCATATCATACGCTCGCGAAGTCTACAATTTACATAGCCACTAGTAGTAGATTGTTTACCAAGGGAGTAAACAAATTTTTTAAGGCGGAGAGTGTTATTTGATTTTAGAGTGGAACTTAGGATACTTGAGCAAAATACAGAGCGCAGCGAGGGATTCAAAGTACTTCACTCGAGTTTTAAATAGTTGTAAATCCCGGGGTTAAAACTTAACTTTTTTTCACCCTCTGAGAAAATGAGTATGTTAATTTTGATAAGAATGCACAAGTTATAATAGGAATACTATTTATTTACGCATAATCGGTAACAATAACATATTGTAATCAGTTGTTAATAGGCCAAATCACATTTAACGAAAATGATTTCGCTGTTCTTGCATTTTTAAAGTTCCGTAGAGAAACAAGGAATCCTTATAGTGTCGTCAAGTCTGTCTGTCCGTCCGACCGTCTGTCCGTCCGTCCATCCGTCCGTACGTCACAGCAACTTTATGCAGAAACTATTTAGACTGCACAGTTGAAACTTAGTATGTAGATGAACCAATGAATTAGGAACCGCTTTACGATTTTATACGGAAATTTAAAATTAAAAATAATTAAAGGGGGCTCTCCATACATGGAACTGAAACAAAATATATTTTTCTCATCAAACCTATATGTGTGGAGTGTTTGTAGATAGGTCTTTTAAAATGACGTTGAGGTTCCTGAAACCATTTTTCCTCAAAGTAAATTGTTAAAGAGACAGACCCTTCCAAAGTGGAGAAATGTGTGTCCCCCCCTCTAACTTTTAAAGTAAGAAAATGAAAAATCTACAACAAATATATGCTGTGTATCTCAATACAGACATTGAACAAAAATTGGTTTTAACAACCAGAAGGAGGTTATAAAATAAGCAGTTTTTAACATATAAAACATTTATTAAAAGCCGAAAGATAACTTTGTCATTCATACAAACACTATGAAAAACAAAGTTACCACACTAACATCCAGTCACATAATTACTTGCCACAACGGATCACTTCATGGGCGAGTCAGACTCGCACTTGACACCTTTTTATAAGATGAAATAGTCACATGCTTTCACTTATGTTTCACTGATTTTTTTTGGTAACAGACCTTGAATTATTGTTTTTTGCGAAAATCTAACATTTTCTGTAATTAAACTCCCATTTTCACTAAATATTTGAAATAGATCTGTTTTTAAATTATATCAGCAAATGAAATTATGTAAATAATAAATGGCGGAATGCATTTCGCGCGTTATTTATTTTTTCACAACTATTTTTTATTAGGTCCCACGTTTAAATATCAATATTTTCATTGACGTTGAACTGAAAACTAGCAAATAAAATAAAAAACCGCGTGCCGGGAAGCGGGGCTGTGAGCGCCGTGCATATTTCTTTAAATTTGATTTTAAGGCCAATCTTTTAATCCCTGGAGAGATTTGGGGTTGTGTCATAATTAAATTCAGTACAACTTTGGTTTGCATGATATATAAAGTGTCCTTTCCAAGCAGGGGTGCGAAAAATATCGAATCTCGCCTAGGGATTAAAATGCTACTTTAGTCCTTGTTCACCAGGCCTGAAAATGCTCTTTTCGAATAGATGAGGGAGTGAGGCAAATGGATCAATTCAAGAAAAGTATAACCTTTTGCTTGTAATATTTGAAGGAGAATGTGCGCAAATACGTTATAACAGAACGTCAAAAATTAAGCATTTCTTCCCAGTGTCATAGTATACTTTTCTTTATTCAACGAGCCATTGTATAAACAATAACTATTTGTTATACTAGAAACATGTACCTACAAAGATATGAAATAAAATTGAACAAAATGTAACTGTTAGTTGTGTATCAACGTCTCAATAGAATACGGTCGCGGGAGAAATGTCGCAAGCCTGCCCAAATCTAATTTTCTAGCACATTAACCACGCCAAATACGGAACTTCTTCCAATAGCAGGATAAATCGCTAGGTGCCGCTCCTGAGAAGTCAAACTCATAAATTCAGGTAATCCAGTAGCCAATTACGTAGCTTTATTAAGTTATTATCAACTATGATTACGAACACGTTCGCCAGGTAATAGAAAAGATTGGTATATTCATATTTAGCTTTGATCTTTTTATTCAGAATCTTTATCGTCCTGACATTTTATAGTAGACATATATTTATCAAACCTGTATCACTGAGATTGAAGTAGTCATGCGAATACCGTTGGCTGACACCTATCAGCTATCTCTGCGTACCTGGTAACTCAAAATATTTCTCCGTACTACATAGAGTACACAGCACTCCACACTATCATTTTGATGCCACTACAGCGTACCCCTCCCCCCACACCCCAACCGAAGCCCACCACGAACATGGAGTTGGGGGAGACAGGAGATGGATCCCACCAATGGCAGCAGCAGCCCGAGCTTTAACTCGCGGCCCTGCCTGATGCCCGGCTACCAGGATCACATCGCTCCCCGGGATTCCTCTACCTGCTTTCTTCTCGTTTTCAAACTCAACTCCAAACCTCATTGAGAACACCCTATCTCAAGACGACATAAATCACACTTCGAGACAATAAGAGGAAGCTTGATAGAGCTGAGTCAGCTAAACTACGTGTCATCATGAACTCATTGAGAATCATGTTCTCATCCTTTTCTATGGATAAAGAGACGCGTCTTAATGCCTTATAAAACTCTATGAAGGTCATCCGAGAGCACAATGCTGAAATCACAGAGAGCGTAGAATACATGTCAGACAAACATGACGAGTTGCTTAAGCGAATCGAGATTCTTGAGAACGAAAAATGGGAAGACAGAAGTTTAATCTGCTCACTAGAGGACAAGCTAGATTTTATAGACAGAAAAGCTCGCTCAACTTCTTAGATCCGAAACATTCCCATGACACAGACTGGCAAAAAAAAGGATGAAACAAAAAAGGATGCAACTTTGTCACTGTGTTATCAAACACATCGAATGAGAAAATAGACATCTCGGAAGTGAAAGATATTTATAGGACAGCGGAAAAGAACTCATGGCGGCGATTGTTGTCGAGTTTGGCAGTGTCATTAAAAAAGAAAGTTTGTTGAAGGGTGTGATTAAAAAAAAAACTAACCAAATCACAACAAATTTAACACTAGCCACTTACACCTCGATGGTCCGCAAAAGGGAGCCTGTATATTTGATACCCTAACTCACAAAACGCAAAAAATGTTTTATATGGCTCGCGAATTCGCAAAGATAAAGAATATAGAATAAAGATAAGAGAAGGATAAAGAATAACTACAACTTTCGCTATATTACCGTGCAAAGCGAGGGAATTAATATTGAGTCCTGAGTGCAGTTAGGTATTCAAGCGTGCCCAAGACAAAACAGCTTTATCCCCGAGGAGTATACATTTTGCACCTCCTGTGAGAGTTTTATTTCAAATGCGTTTTTTCAGCTCAAAAAACGCATTTGAAATAAAACAAAACCCACGATTATTGCAAGACGCTGCAAGTGGACTAACGCATCAAACATAATTTTTCACATTAATTTACTTTAATAAAATGTTGTTTTTAGTAGCCTTGCTTTTTATATTTTCTCACAGGAGGTGCAAAATGTATACTCCTCGGGGATAAAGCTGTTTTGTCTTGGGCACGCTTGAATACCTAACTGCACTCAGGACTCAATATTAATTCCCTCGCTTTGCACGGGAATATACCCGTCACATCCTCGCTTTGATCGGGAGTTAAAAATGGATTTCTTCGTTACGTTCAGGATTCAATATTGCGCCCGTGACATAAAACAGTGCTTTACCCCTTGGTGCAAAACCCACTTTCACGACCCTAGGAAGTAAAGTGCTATTTTGCTCCGTGTTTACCGGGAATAAACAAACTCTTTTCGAATATATGTGATAAAAATTTACACCTTTTTTAATTATCCATACAAAAGTGATCCCGTCCTGGTTCCTTCTAGTATTATTACTTACTTAAATACTAACTGTTAGTGTACTTGAAAGAATCCCTAGATAGTTCCCTTACATTTATTGATCAACAAAATATGACACATTGCTACAGCTACTGTCAGATAAACGTGCAATAAAGTTCATTGATCCGCTATGAAAATGTATACGATTTGACGGTTGCCGTCGTGACTTTAGAAAGCAAACGTCATATCGCATACATTTTCAGCGTCAATATACTTTATTGCACGTTTATCTGTGAAGTGTGCAAGAACATTGACATGAGATATCATCCCAAGGCCTTTCAATTCACCTGGAAGTAGTTATAGGAGCAACAGTCTACATGTTCTATCACTACTATATGAGTCACTTTCTTCGAAAATGTGAGGAGTGCCCGCAGGGAATCGGGACTACTTGCTGTATAAAAAAAACTCGAGCAGCACAGTACACTTCATCAAAGTAGAACTAAGCTCAGAAAATTTGTTGTCTGCGGCAGTAGATAATAAACCTCCTTTTAGGCGTCGCGTCGCCGCTGTCGTAGTTTGGGTTAAAAAAAATAACCACGAACCTAAGAAAGGAAGATTGAAATAAATGAGAATTGTTTGTAAAGATGTAAGACTTTGACCTATTGGCCTATTCATTACATGTCAATTGTTCGGTTATCGTTCGGAGCAATTCGAACAAAGCATTTCG
This sequence comes from Argyresthia goedartella, assembly GCA_949825045.1. Lineage (NCBI taxonomy): Eukaryota > Metazoa > Arthropoda > Insecta > Lepidoptera > Argyresthiidae > Argyresthia > Argyresthia goedartella. Next base: position 6,411,939 of record OX463831.1, on the reverse strand, counting down.
TATAAAGCCTTTTGTCCGTCAGTCGTCACAATATGTTTAAGTTTGTATGTATGTCGAAGGGCTAGCGAGGTCTACCGTTCTCACTGAACCACTAGTATAAATTATTCACTGATAAGAGGTTAAATAAGTTTTACCCCCATCATAAATTTATAAATTACAACGCCACCTAAGAAGTTCTACTTCAATAAATATATCCGAAGAAGGAAGCGACGAAGTACAATATTAGGCGTTTAAAAATATTATCTACAAACGAAAGTTACTTTTTATTATACATTACATTATTAATGTAGCCTTATTATACATTTCATACATCAATAACAACACCAGTCAAATTGAAAAATCGACTCATCAGAACACGATTATTTTACACAAGCTGTCTTTTCTTGCGATGTTATTGGGCGATTTAGAATTTAAATGGTATTACGACTGACACCAAATTTCACAATAAGGCTACTGATTTCATGAAAAAACACTTCATTTTCCTTCCCAACCATCTGACAAATTATCTAAATGGCACATAAATGATTCACCTTTTTAATTAGTTTACCCCACAACCTGCTCCAGAATCGCCCGCTGCCTGCCCACCGCCGTGGGTCCTAACGAAGGAGCTTGTGGGTTTCAATATTAAATTAAGTTGGACCTACGACGGGCGAGCCAATTTGCTACGATTGTTGTATAGATATAGTCTGACCAGTAAGTCATGACACCGGTTATTTTATTCAAAATTTAAAAAGAGTTTATTTCCATAAGAAACCCATAGGTTACATTTGGAGAATGTCAAATATTAAACTATTACATATATAAGATATAAGGAAATATAGAACTCAATTTGAATTCCGTCACCTCAATGTTTTAGATGCTGGAAGCAAAGAGGCGACTAGAAACCTTCAGCTTTATACGTAATTTTTTACAGAATTGGAACAAACACCTTCTCAAGCTTTCTTGTCTTCTACATAATCTGATATTTTGTAATAAGCCTTTTTTTTACATAAGTGATTTTTAACAACATTTTTAAAGTTATTTATAGAAAATTCTTGTAACTCAGTTGGGATTTTGTTGTAAAAGCGATTACATTGCCCTTTGGATCTTGCCGTTTATTCCTATTCTAGTGTTGACATTGTGCCTGTCGCTATTCTTAGGAAATTTATCAATATTTTTGTGGACGTACGGTCGCCTGCGGCTAAAAGTATACAGGCAGGTGATGCTATCTAGTAACCAGCTTATAACTACAACGTCCTGGGTAATAGTTGCGTGGACGTGTTTTGGTGTGTGGCAGTGTTGTTTATGTGGGTGTGTTTGAGCAGCACGCCAGCTTGTGTCCGCTATTTCAACTCCTGTGTAGAATAGGTAGTTAATTTCACACATCTCTGATATTTTGACCGTGGCGTAGTGGTTAAAGGCGGCGGCGAGACGCAGGAACTACCACGAATGTATTGGACTTGCTTTGAATTTGCACTTTTTGTGAATTTAAATAAAATATCATACAAGTTTTCTTTTATTTTTTTTTATTGTTGTATTTAATTACTGAGGGTTTGTAAATAAAATATCCGGAATTTTAAATAAAAAGTTTATTAATAAAATAGCAAAACATAAACAGTAGACGAGTAATATTAACACATTGTCTGCTTGGATTGCTACCTGAACCTAACTATAGGTTTATAGGCTAGTCATCAAACCAGGTGAAGACAGTAAGTGATGAAGTGATTTATTATTACAACTTAGATCTATATATATTACAAATGCATCTTCCTTATCTTAATGGTTACAAAGTAATTTATTCGTAACTTTTCTACCCTCCACATGATAGAATCGGTGTAGTTATCAGCTGCATGAGAAAACAATTCGCAGATATAGATATATAGATATTGCAGATATATCTATCATATAATATATCGCAGAATAGCTACAACATAAATATTAACTATAGTTCCGTGAAGTGAATCAACATGTTACATATTGTAACAATAACATCACTCACTTTCTATAACTTTCCTGACCTGACACGCCAACATGGGGTAGTAAATTTATAAGGTAAAAAACGCTAACCAAGGCAGTAAATATTCCTAAATAGGAATATTAAAATGCTTAATAGTGTGTCGCTGCACTCTCCTGGTTGATGACTTCTTGCAGCCGTCTCGACATGCCGGTCACCATATTCAAGCACATATCACGGCCGCGATACAACTCCCATGTTTACGTGACTAGATTGTCCAAGTTTTTCTTATTTTTTGCTTCGGATGGGTCCCAGTTCAGCACCATTTGGCCCCACAAATTTTCTATTGGGTTGAGATCAGGGCTTTTAGAGGGCCAGTCAATAATGGTAATATTCAATTGTGTCCTTAACCAATCACTAACAACTTGTGCACGATGAACTGCACAGTTATCATGCACGAAGTAAATATGATGTGATTCAGGATACACATTGCGCGCTGAAGGTAACATGACATGTCTTAACAATTCTAAATATTTAGGCTAGTCATACGGCCCCTACATCAACTAACTCGCCAGGACCCATCGAAGACATCCAGCCCCAGTAGCCGAGAGTAATCCTACCGCTGGTTCTGCAAGGAAGCGTGTTAACTACATCGTAACGTGTTCCTGGTGTTCTCCACAAAACTTTTCGACCATCTTTGTCTGATTTAAAACATTTTTCGTCAGTAAAAATAACAATATTATCCTGCCAGTTAAAATTTAAATATTGGCGAGCGAATTGTCGATGGTCTTGCTTGGCGATGGGCTGGTGATAATGCTATTTTCCTCGCTGGTCGATAGTAATGGGATCTGCTATAGGAGCAGCTATAATTTCTCGGTGGCAGGCACAAGCAGGGGTATACGTGAAAGATTTCCGACCACGTTTCAAGTTATCTATCTCGCCTGTGCTAGCATACCACCTTATCCATAATTGGACAGATCTTCTCTGCAAATAAATAAAAACATTGTGAAGTCTTTCATTATTAGTTTCGTGTTCTAAACTTGTAACTTGTCTCTGTGTGATATGTATCTATGTGATCTGAAATAAAGATATTGAATTGAATTGAACTATTTACGCCTGTGTCAAAGGCCATACTGAGCTCAGTTACAGCTGCAAAAAAAGCTACCTTATTTGGATGACTATAATATTGGACTTACCGTTATTTGCAATCGGTGAGCTATTTCGCTATTGCTCACATTCTCCTTTTGCAAAACAATGATTTTTGCCTTCTTAATCACCGTTAAATGATGCATTTCGAGTCAACAAATTACAACAGAATTACAAAAGCTGATAAAACAATCACACAATCGATAGGGAGCAAATAAACAACAGTAGATGTCAGGTGCAATGTAGCGGACGACTAACTTAAACTTACTTCTTTTTATTTATTGACTTATTCTCGGTACCCTAACTTCCTGCGTGATCGCTTCGAATTTCTTTCTTCATGCAGGCCTCGGAGAACTCACATGGCTACTATGCTTAAAGCCCCACAACGCTCCACTGCAACCTACGAGCACGGGTTTAGAATCCGCGCTATACGGCTGTGGAATGAACTCCCCTGCACCATCAGGGACAGTCCATCACTGAATATCTTTAAGAACCGACTAAAGAAGCACTATCTTTCACTTTCTATTTAGCTATATAATGTATTAGTATTAGTATATTTGTAAGATATTTATTGATATGCTGTATTTATGTAACTGTGTATGTAGTCTATATTTCTTAACAATAGGGTTTTATGTATGTGTAATATGTATTATATTAGAATATAGTCTTAATTGTATGCGCAATTCTTTCCCTTACCTATCATCTCCGTCTCCTATCCAACATGGTTTGCTGGAAGAAATCTCTTTTTAGAGATAAGCTCGCCTTTGTGCATGTTTTTTCTATCATAAGTTATCTGTATGTCTGTTTTGTTTAGTACAATAAAGAAATTACGAAATTACGAAATATTCTCATAAGATTGTGGGTAGGCCTTTTTAATTTATTTGATCACAACCAACGCCGCTTCTTTGAGTCAGTTTTACACTTGCCCCGCTCAACGTTTTATAAATCGCTATGACTTGTGGGTGCTTACTTCCATTACTACTGATGTCAAAAATGTTAAAAAGCATTTAAAAATAATAACTACTAGCTACATTTTTACGTGCGGGATTTGAACGCATGATCGCCCCCGCCGCATCAATACATGAATGCTAAACGCGCATCGTTAGCCACATGGACTATTACCAGCTATGAGAGAGTGGTTGAAATACGCTACCAGTTATTACAGCCACCGCCGCCGGCCCGCCCGGCTCGTAGGCATTCCGTAAGCAGTTCGTGTACACTTCATAGATGGCATCACCTGCCTGTATTCTTTTAGCCGCAGGCGACCGTACATTAGGTTTTCATAAATATACTAAGATTTCTAATTCACAATATATCGTGTGAAGTAACATTTATGAGTTTTAAACATATACTTATTTGAGCTACAGGACATTTCCGAGACGAGATGCTGGGAGCACAGATTTTCTATCCACGATAAATTTAACACCACAATAAGTGATTAAACGTTATAAAAACCAGATGATTGTGGCGATTTAGGTCTACTATAGCTCTGCGGTATTACTAGGGCGACGTTACAGAAGAGATGGCGTTATTGACACCCCTTCAGTTTTTTCCTTCGGCTTATAATGAATGGGTAAAGGACACCCAAATAAGCAAGAAATTACTACTAATTAAATTAAATTAAACTATATGTTACCCTAAAATGTCACGTTGGCGATATAAGTGTTACTAAAGTATTAATGTTGTTATATATGTTACGGCTAAAGCTAGGTGTGAAACCAAACTTAAGTTTAGCCGGCTAGTGTTAAGATTAATTTCGAGCCTCGGCTAATGTCCGAAATGATGTTCATTGCGATAAATGATTTCAACATTAGTCAGCTAAACTGCATTTTAGCCTCGACGCTGTTAAGGCTAAAGATGGGTGAGAAAATATGGTTGACTTTGGTTATTTTTCTGTATACTAATATTGAAAAAATACCGTCTTAATCTGGAATAAGTGATGATAATGATTCGGTAGCCGTCAACACTGCGGTAGCTTAGGTGAAGGATAAAGGGGGTGAGCGAAGCGAAGCCCCCTTTATCCTTCGTGTTAGGTTGAACATGTAAGAACAGAAAAAAATAGTTTTACTCGTCTTATTATAGTTTTTGTTCTTCTTACATGTTCAACCTAACACGAAAGATAAAGGGGGCTTCGCTTCGCTCACCCCCTTTACCTTCACCTTAGCTACCGCAGTGTTTTGCCCTGATATTAGAAATAGCTTTCTTATCTGAATAAAATTACCCCGCCCCGCTTCCCGCAGTCGCACGAATACTTCGTTTTCAACATTAGCTAACTAATGTCCAACATTAACCGAAACGCATCGGCTAGTGTGCAGTCTAGCCAATTAAAGATGACATCCGTTATCACAAACGAACATGACTTCGGACATTAGCCGAGGCTCGAAATTAATCTTAAGACTCGCCGGCTAAACTTAAGTTTAATTTCACACCTAACTTTAGCCTTAACATTTTACTCATGTAACCAGCGGTCTCAGCCATTCCAGTCACCTGAGGATGGCTGAAACCCACACAAGGCTTCCAACAGAGAGCTGCCTTGTCCTTGCAAAAATTTGCTGTTTGTGTGGCAGGCGCCTGGCGTCTTTACTAGACAGACAACGTGCCTACCTCGACAGCCAAAACTATAGCCCCCACGAAATCGACCGCATGTCCGGGGCTCTATAGTAAGCTGTAGAGGGGCTCCCCGGACGCCCACAGTACCCTTTTCAAACAGCGTGACCCGTAGTTTCCGCTGTGCCTGACGTGACGGGTATTCCGACGGGGGTGTGTCATGTAGGGTGTCCCAAGCGTGTCAACTGTAGGTGTGTGCTATAATGTAAATAGGAGCGCCTCATGTTTAGCCGATTGTGGGAGACTGACTCCTCGTGACATGCTAACTGCGCGCAAAAGTACGCAGTTCGGTCAAGTTTGCTTTGGCTAGTTTTGCCAAAGGCAATTATAAGGAGAGCGACATCTTCGGGAGTAAAGTAAAGGGCTTGAGATGCGCGCAAATACAAGACTAATTTATTATAGGAAATCCTAGCTTATATACTAGGTTGGTACATGTTATTAATGACGTGCATAAGACATAGTGCGTGATGAATATAAATATACCTTATCTGTGACGGTCGTCAACTTATCTTAACATTACGTGGAAATATAACTAACATAGTCGACCGGCACAGATATCGGATCACGTCGGGGTCACCACTTGCCCTTTGGATCTTGCCCTTCCTCTTAACGGGTTATACCATTTAGCATTTCGTCTTTCTTATCTGCATACAATGGGCAGTTAACAAGACATGAACCAGGTCTTTGTCTACCTTCTTGACATACTCGCTACATTCATCTCGCATAATGCCATGTCGTACACTCTTTTCCTAAAGCATCCCGTCAGGAGCTATGAGGTTGCATAGGACGACTCCACCCGCATAGGCGAACCGCCACGTCCGAGAAGTAACGGAACAACTCACTACTCCCTCACAAACCTCGCCCCGCCGTATCGCGTTGACTACTTCCAGATCCGCCGGGAGCTCTCCAACCAAGACAGTATAGGCTATGCAGCTGCAAGACCTTTGGTGAGAAGCATTAGCACCGGTTTTTGCTTGCGCAAAAGCATTGTCCGCCGCGTGTGCAATCCAGCCCTCTGATACCAGCACGAAGCAGCGTACGTCACTGTTGTCGAGTCTACCCCCACATAGTCACAGTCGAAGCCGATACGCGAGCCATCTTGTCTTAGCTGTTGGCTGTACGACGCGCACCGAAGTATGACGCTTGCGGCGAGAACATAAGCCCCACGTAGAATACACCATCAACACCTTTGCCTGTTTAACTGTCTTGATAGTGACCTCGTTCAACGAAAGCTTGCGAAAATGCTCTCTTGATCGCCCTGAGGCACCTCTTTACTATTTCTCGCTCCTCTCATCGTCATCACCATAGAGTTTGATGGTGAGATGGCAATACGGTCCCGCGTCTCCCAAGCAGCGATGCTGCATTGAGGACGCCTTAGTCTCGGCATGTCGGCACGCCTACGTACTCTATCAAGACCGTTACCTCTTCTGCATAGGCTATGAGTGATGTGCCTTCATGCAGTCGTAATCGCTGTAGGTCGTCCATTAGTACGTTCTACAGAGAGGGTCCCATGACTTTGGGTATCCCATAACAGACATCTTCCATTTCATAAGATGACCAATGAATATCCCCACGCACTGGCTGCTAAAGTATTCCATCAGCATCCGGTAAATATTTGGAGGAACATACCTTTGTTTAACCATCAGCAGAATAATCGGATACCATGCGGTATTGAAGGCGTCCGATACGTCCAGAAAGATGGCTTGGACAAAGTTCTCTGCGGTGGTCAGTGCGTGACGGATATCAGCGTTGAGTAACGTGATGGCCGAGTGGCCAGGCATGAAGCCATGATAGTGCTTAGAGATGCTCCTTCATATCTGAGGAGCGCAGGGTAAGAGAGCGTGCTGTTACGTCTTGCCCAGGATAGATAGTAGTGTTATTAGTCTGTAGGCTTTAGGGTCGATCAGAGATTATCAATACCCTCGGCAAAACATACAATCTACAATCTACCAGGAAACCTCCCTCAACAATATCGGTTATACATTTGATTTGATCCGGAGCAGCTTTTTATATGTACTTCATCATTCGCGCCAAGATTCCGTCAACACCTAGAGCAGTGTTAGGCAAAGCTTTGACTATGACTTTCGAAGGCCCAGCACGAGCAAAGATGCGGAGATGTGTGTAGTGCACCTTGTAGGTTATGTCCGTGTCCTCCGGGCATAAACCTCTTAATGACGCGGCATCCCTGTGTTCACATCCTCGGAGAATCCCTTTACCAGCGCTGTCCCGTTAATAATGTTCTGCGGTGACACATCCACTTGCCAGACGATATGCTTGCCTGCACGGATTAAGGTTTCCCGTGTTGGTCATATCCCCTGAAGTGGAACGTCTCTGCCACCGTTATCTCTTAACGGTACCTCTGTCGGGCGTCATAAAATAACATTATATACCATAAAATTTTCATAGAGGCACGAACATTGTTTCTGGCCCCACACTAGGATATCCTGTGTCGTGGGAACCAGCAACAGCGACGTCACACATGTAAACATCCAAGACCTGGGGTTTTCTTTTTCTGTGCCCCCAGCCGGGGATCAGACCTACGACCTCTCACATGAAAGGCAGAGCCACAACCAGTACCACAGCGGTCGTCATGAAACTCCATTTGTCTTCGCTCTTCAATCGGCCCGCCTTGTCGCCTCACACTCTGCCACGTATTCCTGCCACTCGCCGATTCTAATCTTGACTAGTCTACTCCGCGATGCCTTTATCTCCTTGGGTGCCCTTTCGCCCCCAGCCAGACAACGCTGCCTCTCGGACCGGCCTTCAGCGCCAACCCTGAAGGTGATCAGCTGGTATTTGCTGAAGCTGATGTCGTCGTGGACGGTCCAGTCCCGGACTAAAACCCATGATTGGTGATCGGGATGTCGATGTTTGACTCGCCTTTCCCTTAAAGTTGGGGATTGGCCCAAAACATTGTGCATCAGTCGATCTCGGGCTTGTCCATGCCCCAAGCACTGATGATCTTCGTTGTCGTTGGATTAGGTGCCCACTACGAGGTTACGGCCTCCAAGTGCGTTGAAGATCCGATCTAGTCAGCGCAGTTGCTGCTCAATGTCCTTGTTGTACGGGTCCTAGGCGGTTACTATGGAGTGGCTGGAGCTAAGTCGATGAAGATCCCCTTGTTCTTGACAACCACGCCAGCTTTGGGATGATCGCCGCAATCGGTCATGTTTGGAGACCTGGGGTACTGCTCCTGCACCAACACTAGGTTGAAGTTGTAGGCCAGTGAAAGAGTTCAGATCTCCTTGATGGCGTCCATCTATACCCGGCAGGTTGATCTGACCTATATTTATCACTGCACCAGCCATTGGGTCCCGTTGATAGCGCGCTGCATGACGTTGTTGCAGGTTGGGTAGTCCCTCTAGGCGGTCCCGTAGCTACGGGCCTCAGCTACGTATTCATTCATGCGCGTAACTAATTAGATAACGAGGCATTTGTCTATTTTCCAATGGAAATTGCCGCCGGCCTCGTGCCCGTGATTTTAATCATAACGGACAAACGCCAATGAGCCCACTGCCCCTTAGCCCAAAATGGGCCTATTACAATTTAACCAAATTTGCTGGGAAAAAAAATTGATCTTCTGATGTTCAATCTATAGAGCGACCACGTACCGCAAGAACGGGGCAAAGAAGATCCTACAAAAGGAGCCCAGCTTCTCCACCCCCCGGATAACCCCCGACGACATTACTCAGCTGTCGCCGATCCAACGACCGTAGTCATCTGATTGAACCTTGTCCAGTTCATGTGAGAGCCCCTCAACACAAGGCCTGGTACCAATCGACATGTCTTCTCAGAAAGCCCAAGAAGTGTCTTTAGGTCACGATAGGACCTACTACTCCATACACCTCACCAGGAGATGGTACAAGTTGTCACTGCAACACACTCAGAATTCGGTAGTCCTAGTTTACTCGCTACTCTCTCAACAAGGTCATCATGGCTCGCGTACTTAGCGCATTTGCCACGATGCGACTCATCAAGAGGTCTGCGACCCGAGACCACTTGAGCATCCACAATAACCCCCTGACCCCCTTTAACGGCTATGATGTCAGGCTTTCTTAGACCAACTGCAGTCCGTATCTTCGGCTCCTTCTCAACCACCCAGCCCAGGTTCTCCATCGCACTCGCGACGCAGCGAACTACGCAGTTATGACGTTCGATTCTGCCACCATGTGTTCTGTGGCATTGCTGAATGGTGTGAACCGTAGTCTCTCTGACGCCACACCCTCCTCGACAAAGAAGCTCTGACTCACGACCAGTCCTGCGCCCCCGCGAGTTCCGCACTCTGGAAGGGAGCGCGTTAATGTGGCAATGTACAAACTGTACAAAGTCACGGCCACTCACTCCGGCGCAACCCTCCCTAATCCACTTCGTGGATGCGGGGGAGAGCCAAGAATCTTTGAGCTCAATCCCGTCACAGGACGCATGGAGCTTATCTCGCTAATACTGACACACAGACCTTCTGTGTGTGGTTGGATGCTCAGCGGACAGCCTCTGAAATTGGCGCAATCCTCACTTCAACCGTTTCCGGATCGACTCCGATCCCGCAGCAGCTCGGGCAACTTGCCACTCGGACGTGTCCAGACGCCCGAATCTCTTAACAATGAGATCCGGGATCCAAGCACGAACCGACGGAACACCCAAGCCACCGTCCCTAGTTGAAGCGTGAAAATACGCTAGAGGCACATCCTTAGGTAGCCGAAGCCACGAACGAACAGACTTCCGGATCAGGACGTCGAGATTACGCAGGCGGTCGTCCGAGATCTTACCGAGCACTAACCCGTGCGCGAATCTCGGAATTAGGTGACCCCTGACGAGTTCGAGCCGCTGCTGCGGCTTCAGGGGAGCCCTGGTGATATTCCTCAAAGCAACCTCCAACGAAATCTCTAACGTCTCACATCCAGCAGCACTGAAATCAATTCCCAAGTATCGCCAACGCTCAATACAAGTCACTTGTTTTAGGTACCTTCCACCGATCTTAAAGGACTTCTCAGAGAGGTAACGGTGTTTCTTAGTATGTCCATTTGGTATCATTGAGAGCACGGAACACTTGGAACGGTTCAACGTTAGACCCATCATCTTACCCACTCTGTCAACACAATCCAAGGACTCCTGCAACCCGACTTTCAAACCTCCGAGGAGGACGAGGTCATCGGCATAAGCCAGAGCGGAAACACGTTCCCCCTCCAACCTATAGCCTACTTCTCCGGGTAGGGCCGCAAGAACAACGTCCAAAGCCATGTTGAACAGAGCGGGGGACAACGGATCTCCCTGACGGACCCCGCGACTCACCATCACAGGAGGGCTAGTCTCACCACTCACCACGAGTGTAGTACTCGCGGCTCGATAGAGTCCCGCCACATAAGCACAAAAAGGAGCCGGCAAGCCCCTTGCTTCCAGCAATTTGCCCAGCGCCGCATGCGACACTGTATCAAACGCCTTGGCAAAGTCTAGCACCGCCACATGGCACTCTCTTAGCTTTCTCCTGCAATCACCCAATACCGCGTCTAAAATCGCTGTGTTCTCTAACGTGCCATCTGCACTGATGAACCCGCGTTGACGCATATCGGGGGGACAGCAAGCCAACAATCTTTTCGCCAGGAGCGTGTGCATGTGCCGGAGGGGCACAGATGCGATCGAAATCGGTCTGTACTCCGCCGGCCCAGCAGGATCCTCCGTTTTCGGTACAAAGATCGTTCGGCACTGCCGTAGGTCAGCAGGGATCTCGCCCTTTACCATCCACGCGTTGAACAATTCTGCCTTATGGGCTGCAGTAACTGCGCGCCAATCCTCGGGCCGAATACAATCGGGCCCTAGCGCTGTCTGCAAGTCAATGCGAGACGCCTTCACCTCCTCCTCCGAGAAGGGCGCCCACAGCTGAGAAAAATCGCCTGTACGACCTCCGTACTGCTGTTGCTGACGTAAGTCAGCTAAAGCTTCCGGTGTGGGTCCCGGGGCGTCAGACACCTTCTCAAAGAGAGGACGCCAATAGGCCTCCAACTCCGCAAGACTGTGCCTAACACCTCGACAAGCACCATCTATGATCTCCGCAGCCGCACGACTCCGATATTTACGATAGAGTTCCTGCACCCTCGCGTACTCTGCTCTACGCTGCTTCCAAGGTTACTGCCGCTGTTTATCCGCACTTGCTTGAATTTCTTCAGCATATAGACATCTTTAAATCAAGCATGTAAGTAAAGGCAGGTTATGGCTCAGCCTACCCTGCGAGAGGTCCGAGTTCAATCATCGGCTGGGAATAAAGAAATAAAAGTCCCCAGGTCTTGTATGTTTATATATCATACGTGTCATACTTTGTTGCACAAAACAGTGAAAACAAAACAAATATAAAGGAAAGACTACGTACAAAGGTGAGTTTATCACTAACAAGATATTTCTTCCAGCAAACCTAGAATGGATAGGCAAAAAAGAAACTAAAGGTAGAACTATGTGCACAACAATAAAAATGTTAATAAAAATTATAAACTACTTACATAGGCAATACTAAAAATAATGCAATATATAAATTTGTAACATATACATACATAGTATAATTATATGTTTAAAATTGCTGTTTCTGGTTCCCACGACAAAGGATATCCTAGTTTGAGGCCAGAAGCAATGTATTTGTTTTTTTTTTTAATAATACTGTGACGGGAACTGGCTTCTAAATCACAGGATATAACCTGCCTGAACTATTAGTTTAGTAGCCAAGACCGTCAATTTTTTATTTATGTTTCTGTGAAATAAAATAAATTTCATTTCGATTTAGGTTACCATAAATTACTATTTTTTGTTGTTTTATGTGTCCTACACCCATATAAACGACATTCATCATGCGCTACAGAAACAAAGGAAGGGTGTCTTCAACGCTATCTATTGGATTATGATGATCATAACTTTCTCAGATATTATCCCATTGTCTCTACGTCACGAATTTGAATCTGTTTGGGATATACGCATACCAGTGGTGTCTCTGCTATAGGTAACTTGACAGAAAAAGGGTTACATATTTTTTCTCAAAAATACGCTCAGCTTAATAGAACAAAGTACGAACTAGATATCAAATACCTACCAGGTTTGTTTAAAGTGAATTATAAGCAAACATATTGTTCTTTTGTTCCATAGAACATTAAACCCAATGGCCCAATATTAAGGTCGAACCTACCTTTGTTGTGGAACTAAAGAGCTTCAATTAAAGTTGATACAGAACTAAAACGGGCTAAAGGGGTATGGTTGGAGAAAAAGATCGGGGAATTTGTTTTAAATAATAGTTACTGCCTCTTGCTGATCAACCTATCTTTGTTGTATTGTTTTCCCATGGCATAATTACGCATAGAATAAGACAATGAATTTAACTGTCAAATCTTGAGTTGCTTACTTTTTAGATCTGTCATTTACATGTCAGTGATGCAAAAAATAAAAAACGTATATCATTTTTTGTCAGTGAAAAATAACTAAAAATCAATAAATTGCGCCCTCAGTTCTATCACTTGCTATCGCGCTTACAGTATCGGCCACTCGGCAAATTAGAAGTAACAAACCGCCCGTTTGGTCTTTGTGGGATCTTCTTGGGCGTCCCCATACGTTTAGGCAAGGGGCGTACCTTTTACTTTTTTTATTGTTTAATGTGTCCACCCTGCATTTGGAAGTAAAGGTAACATTTGTGTTTTTAATAATCGTACATTAAACACTTGTATATTTTTGCTATCGCTACATAAAAGGCATTCAAGTGTGGTAAGAGGGATATTAAAGGAAACAGCTTATTAAAACCAGATGCTATGAGCCCTTTCAGAAAACCAATTAGAAGCTAAAACCTTTTCTCATTTTAATAGTCAAATTATTCAAGTGCATAATATCAGTTGAACATCATAAATAATGGAATTATCACCTAAATTCTAACCCCAATTTTTCGATGACTGGTGGTTCGACTATCGTACCACCCGGTCACAGGGTATTCTTGATAGAATCTTCGATCACAAATACCCTGTGACCTTTCATATTTTTTTATCTTTCTTTCATGTTTTGATGGAATGTGTACGGATCGAATCTAAATGGTCTATTTAAAATTAGAAGTTAAAAAACACTTGATAGAGTGTTATTAGTTTTTTCTCAGAGCCGCGTACTGAGGGCACTCAAATGCTGTTTAGTTTATTTGTATGATAATAAATCTTGTCATGGTAGTATAGAAATGGCATGTCCTATTTTGTATCATTTTATTTTAGAACTATTTATTGTACTTATAAAATGAGATAAAAAAAACTTAAAAACGAAAATATTGATCAGACATACCTAGTCCTAATATCTTAATATCGGCTAGTATTTAATTGCTCAGCAAAAATACCGATTTTCACAGCAAAAAAGGATCAGCAAAAATACTTTTAATGTTTTAAGTATTTTTGTTGTTCTTACTTGGGGCATGTTCTTACATCTTTCATAAAGGGGGCTTCGCTTCGCTCACCCCCTTTACCCTTCACCTAAGCTACCGCAGTATTTTTCCCTGATATTTGCTGTAAAATATATATATGGTGTGCAAATTAGTATAACTACTTGAGTTTGATATTTCCCATCTGTCAAACGGCCCGTCATCCGTATTTTTCGAAAACATCATTCCGCTGTCAGTTTCTGGCTGGTGTTTTTTTTGTTTGTTTTCACTGTGAAAAGAATAAATGAAATGTCGAAGCCTCTCAAAAGTGTTACTTTAGTTATTTTAAATGTATTGTCTTTTGTGAGAGGAGAAAGACGCCTCCTAGCTCCAATATATTTCAAAATTCAAATAATAGAATGAAAACAGTTTGTCAAATAATAAACCGTGAAACTGGCAAAGTTATACCAAGGGACAATGATTTCTGCCTAAAGATAGGTGATGATATTGTTAAATCCAGCGATTATTTTGCTCGAGCTTTTGAAACATTCTTCACCAATGTACCCCTACTCACAACAGATCGTCTAAAATCATCTCCATATGAAGCAGAGACTTTATTAAAAACAACACTAGCGACAGTAAGGTATATTTAAAATTTCATCATGTATATCCTCAGGACATTGACAAAACGTTTAAATTACTTAACCTAAAAAAATACGGAAGACCTGTGGGGTATATCAGTCAAAGTCATTGGTTCAGTAATTATAGTTATAGCCCCACACTTAGCTTATATATTCAATAAATGTGTTGACGATGGGGCTTTCCCAGACCTCATGAAACACAGTAAACTGATACCTCTGTTTATGTCGGGAGATAAGGGTGATCCTTCAAATTTCAGTCCAATATCTGTTCTTCCAATACTAAGTAAAATATTTGAAAAGATTATACTCAATCAAATGCAAATGCTCCCACACTTCAACCGTACAAAACAACTCCGTGCCAAACAATACGGTTTCACTAGGGGTAAGTCGACTACGGATGCAGGTATTACCCTTATATCTCATATTTATTCTGCATGGGAGGCCGCACAGGATGCTACCGGAGTTTTTTGAGACCTGTCGAAGGCGTTTGATGGTGTTGATCATAATTCGCTATTAATTAAATTAAATCATTACGGAGTTCGAAATAAAGCGTCGGATCTACTAAAATCATACCTAAGCAATAGAATTAAAAATGCAGAAGTTAACGGCGTTAAATCTGATGGATCGGGTGTAAAAATTGGCGTTCCACAAGGTTCCATATTAGGTCCTTTCTTATTACTGGTATATATTAACGATCTGCCTTTCATGGTGGAGAAATTAACTGACATAGTGTTGTTTGCTGATGATACTTCAATGGTCTTCAAAATTTAAAGACAAAAAGCAGATTTTAATTATGTTAATGGTGTATTGTCTTTAACCTTGAATTGGTTCACAAATAATAATTTATTGTTAAACGCTGGTAAAACCAAGTGTATCAAATTCTCACTTCCAAATGTTAGGCAAGTGGAGACCAGTTTAGTCTTAGACAAAGGCACGTTAGAATTAGTAAATGATACGAAGTTTCTTGGAATAACCATTGATAGCAAATTGCAGTGGGGACCCCACATAGATAAATTGGCTACATCTAGGCTAGTATATTTTAGTTACTTTCATAGTGTGATGTCCTATAGTATCTTGTTGTGATGGAAAGCAGCGGATATTTAAACTATTTTTATTTTACAGAAAATAATTATTCGAGCAATTTATAATTTAACTGAACAGACTCCTTATGAGAGCTTTATAAATAAATTGACATACTAACAGTAGCTAGTCAATTTATTTTCGAAAATATAATGTATGTACACAAGAACCTTACAACATTTTCCAAACTTAGCGATAGCTGTAATGTTAACCTAAGAAATTATCACAGAGTGTGTGCGCCCCGATTTAGACTCGCGAAGGCTATTTCAAGGGTCAATGTATTCTCTACTATAATAAGATACCTCTGGAGATTTTGAAATTGCCAATTGAGCAATTTAACCCTTAACCACCTACCACCCGTCTACCAGACGGAAGCTACTTTAAAATCGCAAATATTTTTACGCCCTTACACTGTACAATCCTGCGCGTTCAAGTACCTTCTCCCCGCGTCCCTCAGTGTCGCGCATGCGCTCGTCGATGCCGGTAGTGCGCTTGATTACCTGTGGTGAGTAAAAAACTATCGCCGAGTGTCTCAGAGACGGGTGGTAGGTGGTTGCGTGACTAAACTCAAGTGTTCCTTTTTTTACTTTTTCAGTGAAATATGGCTTTACGAGACAAGGATATTGAGAATTTGTTAGGTAATGAGTTGTCAGATGAAGAGGATCTGCCTAACGATGAATGCAGTGAAGTCGAAAGTAATATTGGCGAACAGGAACTAGTAGAAGATGATTGCGGATCGGATTCTGAAATTGATGGTGAGGAAGATCTGGCGTCATCGGAAAAAGGTAATAGGGAACCATCTCCAAATTCTACTGATCCTGTGACTGCAGACTCTCACTTTTCATCGGAAGACGACATGCCGGTGGCAGAATTACGTAGAAAGAAGAACTATTTTGGTAAGAATCGTTTCCGTTGGGCATCTGTTCCTTCGTCTTCACGTGCAAGAACATTAGAGCACAACATTGTCAGGGAGCGTGAGGGTATCAAAGCCGAATACCGAGATCAAATAAATTCTTCATCTTCTCCCCTGGACATATGGAAGTTGTTCTTTACTGACGAAATGCTCGAAAAAATTGTTTTGTATACTAATAAGAAAATAAGGGAGATTAGACCAAAATATCAAAAGCAAACCTGTGTTCAAGATATGGATCTCATTGAATTGAAAGCTTTCATAGGATTCCTTTTCTATACAGCTATATTCAAGGAAAACCACGAACACTATACGTCTTGGTATAGTATGGACGGGACAGGAAGGGAAATATACCGTTGTATTCTGAGTAAAAACAGATTTGAAGTGTTGCTCAAAACCATTCGTTTTGATGATGCAGAGACGAGACTGGTACGTCGAGAGCACGATCCTTCTGCTCCTATTTCTGAACTCTTTGATGATTTCATAAACCGTTGTCAAGCTGTTTATGTGATCGGAAGTTGTGCATGTATCGATGAAATGTTAGTGGCATTTCGTGGCAGATGCCGTTTCAAAATGTATATGCCAAAAAAACCCGCAAAATATGGAATAAAAATACAGTGTCTTACAGATGCAAGATCAGGATACTTGCTCAATGCCTACATTTATTTGGGAAAGGATTCCGATGGGTGTAATTTGTCTGCAGAGTATCAAAGACTGAAAAAACCTACTCAGGCAGTTCTGCGCCTTATACCTCCGATTGAAGGTTCTAATCGAAATGTGACTACTGATAATTGGTATACTTCTATAGAGCTATTGGAACAAATGAAACAGAAGCAGCTGACCGTTGTTGGTACGTTGAGAAAGAATCAAAGAGAAATTCCCCCAGAATTTTTGGCCGCTCGTAACAGAAATGTTGATTCTACTGTATTTGGATTTACAAAAGATATCACAATATCATCGTACGTGCCGAAACTAAACAAAGCAGTGATAACCGTCTCAAGTATGCACCATACTGCAAATGTTGACAATACTACAAAGAAACCGGAGATAATACTATACTATAATCAAACCAAAATTGGTGTAGATTTATTAGATCAGAGATGCGCCAACTACTCGTCAGGCCGTCGCACTCGTAGATGGCCGTTGGCAGTATTTTACAGGTTGCTGGACATTTCAGCTTCAAACTGTTACATTGTCAGCTTATCTGCTAAAGGCCAAACCCAAAAAACTGAAAGCAGATTCAAATTCCTGAAGAAATTAGCCGAACAGCTCACAAGACCGCATATGGAGCGACGCGAAAATAATCCTCAGATGCAACGGGATATAAAAGTCGCTCTTCGACGTATACTCCATCACAAAGACGAGGCGGCTCCAGCAGAAGTTCCAGGTGGCAGCTATGCTGAAGAAAGGTTAGCTGTTCGCAAGACATGTTCTACTTGTGACCCAAAAAAGAAACGCAGAACCCAATATATTTGTTTCGAGTGTAAGGCACCCATTTGCCTCGAATGCTCTAATAAACTGTGCAGTAATTGCCGTGAAAAAATGTAAAGTTAATGGTCTGCAATTTTGTTGATTGAGTTGTTCTAGAACGTCACTAATTTTTTTCTTATCTTTGTTGATTATTGAATAATTGAAAATTAGTACTAAATAAGTATTATCTTTTTGTATTTTTTTATGGTTCTCATTATCCAAAGACTGTATTTTTGTGGGAAAAAAAGTAAGTTGGTTTTTTGTTATTTAGTTTATGGAAAACGTAGTCGTTTTTATTTTGTGTTTATTATTATAATACATAGTTTCTAACATTATTAACATGTTTTTTATTTTCCAAAACCTCTAAGTTATAAATATTATACATGGCGAGGGTAATTTGACACACACGTCTCTAAGACGGGTGGTAGGTGGTTATGTTACAAAAATAGGAGGTAGGTAGTTAAGGGTTAAAAAGCATGTTAAAGTGACTTTGTAGAAAAAGGGATATTACAATGTTCAAGATTACTTAAATGACAGGACTGTATGGGGTTAATCTAGGTCAATATAGACCTTGCTGTTAATAATTTTGTATTTATTTATTCCTGCTTATTAATCATAATAATTAAATCTTTCATATTTGTAATAGTTAAGCACAACCTATTTTTAAAATATATCTAAAAATCAATCTGTGGGAGTTTCTAGGCCCTTCTCCCACAGTGGTCCAAGGTAGAGAAGAGGCAAAAAATTACGTTTGCTAAGTATATGTAAATATCTACAGTAATAAAGTACTTTGACTTTGACTTTGAATAATTCCATATGAATAGCGAATCAACGTGTAACTGCTGTGACAGGTCAGTGCTGCCAGATACTCACTCACACTGTAGAATTATGCGTCAATTGCGGTCACCTGTATTTTATGCCTTCATCTTATAGATCCAGTGAACAACTAAAAATTCTGGGAAGGAACCATATTTTTTTTATGTTTACATTTAAAGTTATTTTAAAACTCGAGAGAACTCCATAGAAACCATATAAATGCGTTATTTTTTCAAATATACAGTTTTGCAATTGTTTTAAAATGGGATCATAAGTAGGGCTGTTAAATCTACTAATTCAGTCCAAAAAATAATTAAAATAATCGTAAATACATGGGACAAATAAAGATTATTTGAAAAAATTAAAAACATTTTTTATTGCTTAGTCCCATTGAATCCGCATTCTGTTTTGACATGAATAGTTTTATATTATAATCAGCTATATTACACAAAAAATCAGGTGTGCATGATGCGGGACTTCTGAGTTATTGAATTTTAATTTTTGAGGTTAGGGTTGTGACCTCCTTTACATTTCTTTTTTTTGATAACTTTGACCGCTGCTTACTATCTTTCTTTTTGTATTTTTTTAACAGTTTTGTTTAGTGTAAAACTCAGTATAAGTAAGACAATTCCACCTAAGAGTTGAAAAATATAATAGGAAAAATCTATTTCAATGTAATTCTATATACGTAACACATTATCATCCATGTTTAAATCAACTTTTGTGTACTTTCTTCGATGAAGGACATCATGTGATATTATTGGGAAGGTGTCCGCCCTTGTCAAGCACATTGCTAAAACCCAATATCTTTACATGATGTCTGGAGAAGCGGGGGTGAGGCGTCATGCCGTTAAAGACCCATGGCACCACATTGCCTCCGCAGGAACTGACCCATTCTGCGGGGGGATGTCTTTCCGGGCCTCTACCGGGGGACTTAATGCTAGGGGAACATGACGGCGCCAACCCTCATGTTGGTCAGCGAGTGGCAAACTATCATTCTACCGAGAATGAAAATAGTAGCGCAGCAACGCGTTCTATTCTTGATAAAAGTAGTATAACGAATATACCATTGAAGTTGAATCGGCTTGATGTCTTCGAAATATTGATATCATATGCTCGGTTGCAAGGCTCAAAAAAACGACCACTAGATTTGCATGTTACTCAACGAACCGATTTTGTCATGAAAGTCATTTACGTAATTCAGGGTATTACTCTGAATTACATAAATAATTGTTTTAATAAGGTGGCAATACCATATCTAACTCCGTACAAAGTTTAGGTATTTTATCTATGAGAGAGAGAATGAGAAATCTTTTTTTTTATATTTTCACAAAATTGCGACTTTCTCAGTTTTCCTGTCAATTCCGCATTTGATTTTAATTCCTATCCGGTGTTATATGTCAGTTACGCTTCACAAAATTTCAGCACACGGTAGTCCAATAATAAAATCTAGTCCGTTACCAATTTGTATGTTGAGTGGGCAAGCTTCAGAATCTCATAACAAATTTTGGCGTTATGATAGGGAACACCATACGCGAAAATTAAACCGGAAGACAACTGTGCTTGACTTATTTCACCGCGCCTTAGAATCCTCAGAACCTTTCTTATCCATGATGACACTCAGTAGTCTCCAAAAACAAAGCAAGGGCCAACATCAAGTACAACCTGAAAAAGTTCTTAGGCTATTTAAATTCTCGACGGACAATGTTCTAAACCACGTGGATTTAGACGATACCAAAGATGATGAAAAAATAATTTTATCATCTGAAGAAATTTTAGTATCTTCGGTTGTCGAAGATTAAAGAAAATGAAACGGCTCGAACAATTCATTGAACGCCACGTAACTTCTTTGTTGCCGGTGACCCTCATGGCGTTCAAAGGTTTTAACAACTTTCTCATTACATCATTCCAATTGAATTGAATAAAATAAAAAAATATTGAAATTTGATAACCCTATTTCCATAGAAATTCTATGGAAACTTTAGAAATGTTATATTTTCGAAGTCCCACTGTTAACTTAATTGCTTTTTATTTTGTATTGTTCATAACTACATTAAGCATGATCGGAATTAAAATCAAATGCGGAATCGACAGGAAAACTGAGAAAATCGCAATTTTGTGAAAATATTTAAAAAAAATGATTTCTCGTTGTATATTATAGATAAAATACCTAAACTTTGTACGAAGTAAGATATGGTATTGCCATCTTATTAAAACAATTATTAAGTAATTCAGAGTATTACTTTGAAATGTACAACTAAAACAGATTTTTGCTGACGTCAGCCTTCAAATAACTTCAAAAGTAAACATAAGAAACACATGGTTCCTTCTCAGAACTTTTAGTTGTTCGCTGGATCTATAAGATGAAGGCATAAAATACAGGTGACCGCAATTGACGCATAATTCTATAGTGTGCCACTCAACTGTGGGACCATCAACATATGATTGATTATTTTCATAGATTTTGAATTTTACTACCAATTAATAAGGTTCCAAATCGCGGACCATTTTTGATCTGCCTACAGACTAGTGAATATGGATTAAAAATTCACCTAAATACATTTTTTTGGTTATCGAATGCAATCTGAAGCGGTTACTTGAGTAATGTGATCATAATTTTTAAAAGTGATTATTTATGTGACATTAAAAAAATAAGTCCACGTTAATAGGTCCGGTTCGTTACAGGTATATCCGAATTATTTGTTACACAATCTAATCAATAAAGAGAAACAGCCTAATAAAACTAATTTTAAAATCTTCTGGCATGCAAAGTGAAAGGAAAACAGGGAAAATAAACATTGATGGTTTTGACATTGGCGTGAATTTTATTTAGTAAGAAAAGAATTTTGTACCTTACCAAAAATACTGAATGCTCTTTGAAAAGAAATTTATTTCCATGCAAAACATGAAACTCTTCGAAAATTGCTCGACGATTGCTTAGTTTTAAAAACGAAATCGAATAGTAAACCTAAAGACGTAGTGGCGAGGACAGCAGCCTTTCTATATAAAATAATGGAAAATGAGCGTGAACAAAAGAAGCCTGTTGTTTATTTAGGTGAAACCTACATACGCTCGTCTCACTCATCGGGCAAATGTTGGCGAGGTCCTGAAATTGATAGTGATTTGGAACCAGTTTCGAAAGGGAACTGGTAGATCATTATTTATGCAGGCAATCAAGAAGGATTTGTAGAGAATGCCCTTCTCGGTTCTAGGTCTCGTTTTCAAATCAAACACAAAAAGTCGGAACTACCAAAATGAGATGAACAAAAGTAATTTCAAAACTGGGTACTTAAAAAATATATGACAAATCTGCTTATTGTGATGGTTAATGCGCCATTTTATAAACATTATTCGTGTAAATAGGTGTCCTAACTCAAATCACACTAAGGCTGTTATGCCAAGTAGCTTTTAGAAAACAGGGTGGTGTTTAACGAACAAATGATAATTTAATAGTTTACGAGTAATAAAAAGAAATAAACCTACTCCTGAATACGAAATTGACATTTTTTTTAAAGTCGTATTCTTCGATTGCCTCCTTTTCATTGCGATTTGAAAGCAACTTAAAATATATGGAGCTAGATGTAGAGGAATTTAGCAGAAAAAAATGTTGGGAAACCAAGTGCATAAATGTCTTGATAGATTGAAAATGCATTGCGCAAAATCCCACGGACGGAGTGGAAAATTAATATAGAAGGAAAGATGGGTATATAACTAGATG
This sequence comes from Argyresthia goedartella, assembly GCA_949825045.1. Lineage (NCBI taxonomy): Eukaryota > Metazoa > Arthropoda > Insecta > Lepidoptera > Argyresthiidae > Argyresthia > Argyresthia goedartella. The sequence goes on along the minus strand of OX463831.1, from coordinate 6,389,259 downwards.
AACCTTTTTACTTTCAATTACATAGTGATAATGAAAGCAGTTTGAGTGAATCAGAAGATGAATTGTCAGCAGATGGCTCGGTATCAATATCAATTATGACTGGTATTCCTGAAATCAGGGACCATGACCACAATTATGTTTTTCACAAAAATTTGTAAATCTTATTATTCCGCAATTTTTTTTATTTGTTTACGTTGAGTTTTCATAAAGCCATATTGAATATCCACTATGTTAGTTAGACTTGTATGATTGATTGTGTAGTATCTCATTATTATAAATAGTCTTATGATATTATTTAAATATTTAACTTTTAAATCCCTTTTTCTCGGTGAAGTAAATGCCAATTCAAAAATCGCTGCTAGCAACGCCATCAACTTAACAGTATACATGGTGGAACTGTAAAGTTTATTTTGCATTGTTTTCTTAAATCTGTTTATTTATTTAGACTAGCTGGTAAAACTTCGTGCTAAGAAAGACTGTAGTAATAATTCATATGTTTTAGGTACTAATCCAAGATCACATCATCGTGTGGTACATGGGTCGCTTTCGAATCGTGTCTTAGATTAAAAAAAATTAGATCCGATAATTATAAGTACAAGCATTTTAATCAATTGTTACAAAAAGTAAACCAACACAAACTTGCTTGCTTGAAATATCATTTCTCAAATAGCTATGCGGTTTCCTCACTATTGCCCTGAAAGCATGAACTGTTCTTGTTCTTTCTGTTTTGTTTGTTGTTTCTTTCTGTTCTTGACTTTGATAAATTAGGAGGAATGCTACATTTTCAAATTTACATCGTCGTTTAACTTTTAGGGCATAACTAATTCTATTTTAAATTACTAGCTGAGGGATAATTTCAACAGCAGGTTTTTTTTCAAAATTCACTAGATGGCGTTACCTTTATATAGAGCTATACCATATATATTTTACGAAACAAACGAAAAATTATTAAGAAAATTTATGTAAAGTGTCAGTGTCGTAAGCGAGCTGATTGGAAGTAATTTTATTATTCTGTGGTAAAGGTGGTATATATTTTGGAAACATGGATTTCTTTAACTCCAATTATCTAACAAACTTGACCATTCCAAATTACTATATTTTTTGTTTGTTTAGGTTTTTTCTATCCATCGGAAAGGAAAAAATGCTAGGGTCATGTGTAACACGTAGTTCAAAGGTTAGTTTGGGAATGCGTATCGTTATATTTATATCGATGGTATGAACATATTTTTTAGTACATATAAAGAAAGATACATCTTCTGGCCACAGAATAGGTTACCAGATAAACTTATATTCTATTATACTTACATATATACCTTTTGTTGCAGGAAATTAAGAGGCATTAATTATAATAATAATAAATAATATTAATATATATTTTTTCAGGTTAACAAAAACCTATATCTAAAAGTACCTTACAACTAGAGATACATAATTTATTATACAAACACACAAAATATTATCTTACCTAGCTAGGGATTTTATTCTTAATTCTCGCTTCCTCGTAGCGTCGGTATTATTAACAAATTTCTTATGTAAAAAATATGTGAACCAACCTACAAATAACTTACTTCCCGTATAAATCCAGTTTCTTTATTTTTTACAAGCTTTTATTTAGTTTCACCTGTCCCGTTGTCTGTCTGTCTGTCTGTCTGTCTGTAATCAAATCTTGCAAGTTAAATTTGATCCACTTCCCGGTTTCCGATTGAGCTAAAATTTCGCATGCATGTATAAATCGGATGACAATGCAATATTATTATGACATAGAGCTGATCTGATGATGGAGCTGGAAGGTGGCCATAGGAACTCAGTCATTAAACGACGCAACATCATAGAATTTGGGCTCGTTTAATTCGTCTTTACGAGTACTTTGACACTAGATGGTAACCAGGGTCTGATGATGGAGCTGGAAGGTGGCCCATAGGAACTCCATAATTAAACGAAGCAACCCCATGGAGTTTGGGCTAGTTTAATTTATTTTGACGAGTACTTTGATACTAGATGTCCGACCCCAAAGCCGAGTTATGTCTTTAGCAGGTCTTCAAATCGAAGAACTTGACTGCTCGAAGTTGACTTCGAAGAAACCTTGTATTGTTGCATTAAAATAAATGGATAGAATGAGAAACGTTACAAATAAATAACTGGTGATTACATAACTGATTTAAACATTATTTTACCTTACTACAAATATGTAAAATATAAAAAAAAAACTATAAATAAATAAAATACATAAACTTTAAGTGCTCAAAGCAGCACATATTATATAAACGTACTACGGACTATATAACGGAAACACGCTACTACGTGCTATGAACTACGTCGTAGTAAATATCGATTTAAAAACACTAAAAAGTTTAAAATAAAAATAAAGAAAAAAAAACTTTTTTAAAAACAAGCTTTTATTAAAAATGAACTAAAAAGTTTAAAATAAATTAACTCCAATAAAAAATATATCACTTTATAAGTTCATTGTAACCTTTAACGATAATTAAGCTTCTTCGTCTACAAAAAATAATTACATACCGTACATAATTATATATTTTTAACAATAAAACCTTCACACTTTAATTGTTAAACCTTCCCGTTTTTATCACAGTCCTAATTTCATAAATAAAAGTGTGTTACATTTTGATGATATGATTAAGAACATTTAGCACCTTCTTTTCCTCTCGCAATATATACACATAAAATTTTTGCCTACTTGAAATAAATTATTTAAGTTTTTTTAAACTAAAATATACCAGCGTAGATCTACCCACATCCGTGTTTTGTGTGATGTTCCTAACAGCGTAAGCCGCAGAACTTAATTTATTAGATAATTAATATATGTGGGGTCCCCACTGCAATTTGCTATTAATGGTTATTCCTTTTCTTCATAGTCATCTCACGCACCCCTTCTGGGGCGTGGGGAGTCGGGGTCAGGTCGACAGACCTCTTCCCGAAGAATCGCCTATGTCCACAGGAGTGGACAGGTCATCGGATGGCCCCTGCGGGCGGTGGTCTTCTTGTGGCGCTGGTATGCAGTGGGTGGTCGCCGGCTAGGCAACCAGGTCGCATGGCAGGCGGCGGCGGTCGGGCGGGCACGCGTGGTGCGGCGCCAGTTCAGCGATGTGCGGAAGGTGTGATGCATCCGCACGCGCGAACATGCCCTTCGCCAGCCTCTGGACAAACTGGTCCACGGTTCCCCATCTTAGGTCCCTCTGGATTGTCGCGTTCCTCACGTAGCGGGGGGCGCCGACGATGGTACGCAGAGAGAGGTTCTCTTAGGCTCGGAGTCTCCGTTTGTTCGTCTCCGAGCACAGGGCGTACCATGCCGGAGCCGCGTAGGTGAGGCGGGATCTCAGCCTAGATGTAGCCACATCCGTGCTTTGTCTGATGTTCCTAACAGCGTAAGCCGCAGAACTAAATTTACCAGCTAATTTATCTATGTGGGGTCCCCACTGCAATTTGCTATCAATGGTTATTCCAAGAAACTTCGTATCATTTACTAATTCTAACGTGCTGTTGCCTAAACTAAACTTGCCTCAACTTGCCTGACATTTGGAAGAGAGAATTTGATACACTTGGTTTTACCAGCGTTGAACAATAAATTATTAACTGTGAAACAATTCAAGGTTAAACACCACATATTCAAGGCTAACAATACACCATTAACATCATCAAAATCTTCTTTTTGTCTTTCATTTTTAAAAACCATTGAAGTATCATCAGCAAACAACACTATGTCAGTCAATTTCTCCACCATGAAAAGCAGATCGTTAAAATATACCAGAAATAAGAAAGGGCCTAATGTGGAACGCCAATTTTTACACCCGATCCATCAAATTTAACGCCAGTGCACATACACACGTACAATCCACGCATGATTCATCCCCGCCATCTAGAGTTCATTTCCTCATAAGGAACTGCCACCAGACATTCCACGCAGTCTCGCATCACCCCACAGAAGATGGAGAACCCACGAAACCATTCAAGGTACCTCAACGCTCACCTAACCACTTCCGACTCTTCTGTCAAGCTCATAATAATAATAATAATAATAATTCTTTATAGCACAGAAAACACAATGGAAAAAATATAAAGAATAATATGCAAAGGTGAGCTTATTTCTAAAAAGAAATTTCTTACAGCTAACCTGTGAGGAAAGGAAAAACATATTTGTAGCTAGTTAGTCCCAGTGTACAATTAAGAGTTAAAAAAAAGAAATAAAATCAATATTCTATCAGAATAATCACAATACATCATACACACTTACTATTTAAAATAAATTAATAGAATACAATTAATACATAGATAGACATACATACTATGAGATACCCACTATGCGGAAGAGAGGAGATGCTGTTTTTTTTTTTTCTTAAAATTGAACAAGGATGTTCAATCCCTACTAGCGCAAGAAAGTGCATTCCACAGACGTATTGCCCTTAACCTAAACGAGTGCTCGTAAGCAACAGTGTTGTGCTGAGGAATTGTCAAAAGTGACACCGTGTGAGATCTCCAAAGTCTATCCCCAGAGAAAAGAAAGTCAAAATGTTCACAAAGATGTACGGGATAGCGCGGATTTCTCAAAATATTAAAGAGGAAGGCGAGAATGTGCATATCACGAAGAAGTCGGATCGGGAGCCAGCCTAAATCCCTGCGATATTGGGAAACGTGGTCGTACTTGCGGAGACCAAAGATAAACCGAATCAATTAAAGGCAGAAGAAGGGTCTGAGCTAGCATGATTTTAGCCTGCCTAGGCAAGAAGTACTGCAATCACCGAAGGGGATGTAAGGATGTAAAGACTCGTCTGCTGACGTCGCAAACATGGGGCGACCAATATAATAGATTGTCAAAAACAAAGCCAAGATTTTTGGCTTTCTCGCTTTAGTACCATCATAAAGCACGGGAGCAACTGACCTATTCTGCAACAAATGAAGTAAGTGCCATGTACCCAGTATCATCGCCTGAGACTTATCCGGGTAGACTAATTGCCTATACGAAAGAGCCCACTAACTGATGTTGTCGAGGTCAGCATTCAAAGCCTCTACAGTCGAAGTCAGATCACCCAGGAGAAAATGCCGATTAATTTGAAGTTCGTGTGCATAGAGATGAACTTCAAATTAATAAAAAGTAGGCAATACATCCGAGATGGAATGGATGAAAACTAAGAAGAGAAGAGGAGAAAGGATGCCACCCTGCGAAACACCTGGAGAGAGCTTGCACTATTCCGTAGTGACCTCTTCAGACTTGATGCGCTGCTGGCGGTCTCTCAGGTAAGAGTCAAACCAGCGCGCCGAGTGTGAAGAGACATTGAGTGATTTTATTATTTCAACAAGTATATCGAAGTCGACGCAGTTGAAGACGCTGCTAAAATCAAAGAGAGTTAGGACTGTGAGCTGCTTCTTATCCAGTGCCAGTTGGATATCGAAAACGAGACTGAAAAAGGTTCAGTAAATCCATCGAGGAAAGGTACGAGGACAGCTGGGAGTGGACAATTGATTCAAGGACTTTGGAAAGGATTGGTAGGATGGAAATGGGACGGAAATCTTTGTAGGAGGACGTGTTAGTCGTTTTAGGCAGGGGTATCACTAATGCTCTTTTTCACAGGCTCATCCCATCTCAGCCCTGCATAACGTGACTGGCAGTCACATAGTCGTAAATCTGTGTCAGAAGTCCTAAAAAGGCAGGTTGATAATATCTGACAGTCGGGTTTGGGCACTAGCCGATGCCCCTATATCAACGCGTACTGAGCCAGCGAGGTGGAGGATGGTTTAATCTTACTCGTTTCCAGGTAAAAGCCCGTGCCTTTCGGAGAGGACATTAATGGGCTACACTTATAATGAATTATTGAATTGGTAGCCGAACGTAGATACAACCTTGGCTTTGCTAGCTTCTGATGTCTAGTCATTTTTGGTTTAATTCATATTGTATAACTTCATAATTGAACCCAAAAAACGTCAAACCCCATAACTTTTTGTCTATAAACAAGTATTGATCAGGAGTTTATTTTTTTGTAGTAAGACCTATCGTGTTTAGTCGAAAGAAAATTTCGACAAGTCGAAAAGTCGAAAGAGAATCTTGGAAGCCACTGGTTAAAGGGAATATGCGCTCGTATATATCTAACGTTCTTTCCACCCTCCTGCACCCACTGTACTTGCCAATCTGATCCACTGTAATTGCTCGTATACGCCTGAGTCGAAAGAAAATCTAGCAAGAGAGATAATCTTGGAAGCTATTGATAAAAACAAACATACTATCTAGTTATTCAGCCTCCTGCACCCACTGTTGAGTAAAGGCATCCTCTCCATTACGCTATTTATTGCGGTCCGGCCAACCCGATCCACTGTATACGCTTGTAAACGCCCGAGCGAAAACGAGTATACCCGGGCTGGCTTAAAACAGTCTGAAAGCGCCCTAACACACAATGTGGACACCGCTTTGAAGTTCCGTGGAAAATATATATGTATTGCGATATGTTTAACAAAAAAAAGAATATGTCTTCGTGAATGTTGGATATACGAGGGAGAGCCATTTACGGACTTGAACACTATTGTACGAACGTACAAACTGCGGGTGATCAGTCCTCTATTATGACTATTTCACCCAATTCCCAGTGTTTGTGTACTGGTTACTGTTTGTTCGTCAGAAATCCCTCCCCAAATCTTCTTGTTTAGTTAGTGAATTCTAGGATGTCGCTAAACTTTAAGTTTGACTAGACATTTACTTTAATGCTATCTATCCCTAGTGTTTGCTATCTTATGTTTGAATACATTACGAAATACTCGTACTACTACTTCTACTACTAACTATCGCGTGATATTATAAACTATTGATAAATTATAAACGATACCAACAGAGTTTATGATTATTTTGTTCTTACTTGTCAACCTAATACGAAGGATAAAGGAGGATTCGCTTCACTCACCTCCTTTATCCTTCACCTACCATGCCATATTAATTCGCCTTAGTATTTCACTTGCAATTAAATTTTCAACCAGTTTACAATTTAACGGGTTCGTCGTAACCTAACTAAAATTATTCGATATATTATTACGGTACAGTTTAAAATTTATCGAGAGTTTACAAAATAACTGTGTTCACTATGTAACGCTGACAACTCATACTGCGATTTCAAAATGCGATGACCGTAGGTAGGACGTTGCAGCCGATGTTTTTTTTGCTCTACCTTTAAAGTTCCGCTTAACCTTTGGTCTGTCGTCGGAACGTAGATCTAGGTCTAGTATTTTGACCCTTAAGATTAAGATTAAGACCCCAATTAATGGTTTGTTTTTCATCTTTTAATCAACGACCTACCCGATTATGTTAATATTAAGCATGAAATAGTATTTTTCGCGAATGATACTTCCTTACCCTTTAAATTGAAAAGAAACAACAATTTTATGACGATGTAAACAATGCTATTTACAAAGTAGTTGATTGGTTTACAGCAAAAAATCTTCTACTTAATGAAAAGAAAAAAAAATGTTTATTGTGTTATAATTGTAAAAAAATAAAAAGTGAGCCTTTTGGATAAAACTGTGTTTCTTGGCATCACCTCGATTCAAAGCTTCAATGGGGACCTCATTTGGATGCATTAGCGGGGAGAGTGAGTTCTACAGCATATGCCATAAAAATAATCCGACGTAATGCGGATGCAGACATCGCGAGATTAGTTTAGTCGGGCTACTTCCACAGTTTGATGTCTTATAGCATCTAGCTGTGACCTTGGATATTATAAATCGCATATTTATTCTGCAGAACTCGGTTCGGGGGAGTCGCTAAGAGACAAGTTGAGATCAACATTCTCAGTACATTCTTGTGAATAAATTGTATGTCAAGAAAAAAACAACAACTTGTTTTTAAAAAAATGCGATAAGCATAATTGTGATATATGAAATAAGAATAAACTGTCCAGGTACTTAACTAGACTCCACAAAACTTCCAATTCTTTCATCGGCCAAAGTAAAGTTACAATAAAGTTACTTTTACAATAAAATCCCCGATACTTTTCAAAGCTCACCGACACATTTATTCGAAACGTTTATTAAAAGTAAATAATGTTTGAGGGGATATTACTCAGTGTCGAATTATCTAGAAGACGTTTATCCTTGGGGATAAATTTCATTTCCTTCCTTCTTCTATTAGCTATCTTAAAAATAAATATAAGTGAAATTTTAAAAAGAGCTACCGGGCGAGAGGCAAGCCCTATATGCCTGAGGATAAATGACAACCTTTGTAGCGGGCGTAGAGTTCGAGGTCCTGCCTCTCCAGCAAGAGCTGGTCTCGGTTTCACAACCTGGACGGAGAAAGCTAAAATCCTTACGTGTTGGACCGTAGAGTTTAGTACCCAAAGAGTCACCAACGGGACCTTATTACTAAGCCTCCGCTGTCAGTCTGTTTGTCCGTCAGTCCATCCGTCTGTCATTTATTTCCATAGGATGTTGTTACATCACTTAGATCCGTCATTGCATTTTTTTGGGTGAGTTCACTAACACAATGGCGGAATTACTATATAATATTATATTCACTAATACAACGCAGGTCTATTGCCGCTGCAGTGACAAATACTCAACAAACTTTGATCTTTAGGATGGTACGGAAACCTTCGTATGCGAGTCCAACTCGCACTTAAATGTTTATGATGTCTAGACTTCTTTATTTATGTCACGGTAAGATTGTGAACATGATTAATTTATAAACCCATGAAATGTATCTCGCGAGATTGTGAACTATTGATATAATGTTAAATGTACCATACTGTCCTCTCTTATTCAATGACTAAAATCAAACGAAAACGGTAGAAATATGACAGTTTTCCCATGCACTATACGCCAATTTGACAATAACTGCGTTGGATTTAACGTGAATATAAGATATTGAATATAGAGGCAGCTTACTATGTATCGTATTATTTTCGTTAATTTATAATCAAACCGATAAATTGTCAACTTAATATTGCAAGCGAAATACCACAGCGAAATACCACAGCGAAGTGGTAGGTCATGGTAAGTGAAGGATAAGGCGGGAAAGCCAAGCGAATCCCCCTTTATCAGTCGTTTAAGGTTGACATGTTAGAGCATAAGAAACATAAATGTTAAACCCTGTCCGTCTTTTTTACAATTTATCGATAGTATTTAATTTCACGCGATGGTATATAAACTAACGGTTTTCACAATCTTACTGAGACGTATATAAAGACAACGATAACGAAAATCGTAATGTCGCAAGTAGGCTCTAAAGCTAGGTCTTTTTTTCAGTGGGTAAATCGTACTTTCATCTTTTATTATCCCTTTTGTGTTTCTGAAATATTATCCGCATCCCGCATCGAGATGATAGATGAGTATTTTGAAGTCGGTGAAGAAGTTGGAATGGAAATGCGACATTAACTTATCTGTATGGAACTTAACGGGAAACGTTTGTACGTATGGTTACAACATACGTACAAACGTATGTTGTAACCATTTCGTAGAATTAACCATATCATGAATTGGCCAACCATGTTTGAATTAGAACTTTCATAGAACGAAGAAATTTTTTAGGGAAAAATACTGCGGACTGAAGTGGCGGGCGTAGCGAAGCCCCCGAATAGTCGTCGTTTTAGTTCGACCTGTATATCGAAACAAAACATTAGGTAGTACTGAATAAAAATGCTTTAAAAATAAATGTTTCAAGAAAATCAAACCTTTCTGACACATTCATGAAATGGTCGGCCAGCTAGATCATGAAATGGTTGGGTATTTAATGGAAAAATCAATAAGGCTACGACACATGTAATATTGGTAGCCTAGTGGTTTCACGCTCGCGTCTCATACAATAGATGCGAGTTTATGTCTGGTATTGACCATATATCAATTAAATAAGTAATGAATCTAAAGATACCTTATACCTTATAATACCTTCGACACTATTTACACACATTGATCTAGCCCCAAATTAGGATTCCCTGTATCTTGGGTACCAGACAACGATACACATACTTATATAGATAAATATTATACTTAGATAGATAAACAACCATGACTAGGGTACAAACTCCGTTCTCATCAAACAAATATTTGCCCCCACCGGGACTCGAACCCGGGACCCTTGGCTTCGCAGGTAGGGTCACTGCCGTCTCGGCTATTCAGGTCGGCCATACGGACGTTCTAACTGTGATGGAAAACATCGTAAGGGACCCTTCAATCTCGATAGCGGTGAAGGGGTAGCCCCATATCATGCACAAATTTTTCTATGTTCATACTTTCCTTGAATTAGCTAGTTGGTTATTATGAGTCCTTCAACGACGCGTTCCGTTTCACACAGTGCAAACAATTGTCACTTCGTGATTAAGTTTCCAGAAATTTATTTTGATATTCGTCATAGTCTATTTATTATAGAAGGTTTTATGAAAAAAAGCTTCTTAAGACCATACATGGGTCCTAAATCAGTATTTAAAAAAGATGTTATAAATATATTAAAAATCTAAGAATATTAATCAAACAAGGTTGCTAGAACAAACGGAAACTTTTTTTTAAAGAATCCGATCTGATCTTCGAATTTATAGCAAGAATTCCGCCAGCAGTGGTCCCGGGGGTATCCAGCTGACTACCTGTATTTCCATGAGACGTCTAACACTGCAGTTTAGCAGTGCGGTCCCGGGAAAGCAGGGCCTTTCATTCTGAGACACTCCACATGTCTTACCTCCGTCCATACTTTAAGATTGAAATGAAATGAAATGTAATGAAATGAAATGAAATGTAATGAAATGAAATGAAATGAAATGTGTTTATTTGCATAAAATATGGTACATACAATATAGATGGTAGAAGGTAATAGGTTCAACATATTTCGTCACATAGTGGCATGCAAATTTTCGATTTCTAAGATAAATTACAATCATAAAATTAATATTAGTATGTAATTTATAAAATGTCTGATAAATTGTAAAATTATTATATTATATATCTCTGTTTAGAACCGTGCCTTACAATTAAAAAATTCTTTGATATTGTAGAAACACTTTGTTATTAGCCATTTTCTCAGCTTATGTTTAAATATGTCAAATGGTAGGTCTTGTAACTCTATTGGAATATAATTAAAATTTGTGATTGCGATCCAGTGGCAGTTTCGCTTCAACAGTTCTGTGCGCGACATTGGTATGCTCAGCTTATTGGGAAACCTTGTATTGAAATTACATGTTGTTGATTTTCTTGTAAATAGGTCCATATTTTGCTTAACAAATACACAGATTTCTAATATGTAGATCCCTGTTATAGTGAGGAGATTTATTTTTTTAAAAAGTGGTCTACAAGATTCGAGAGGGCTCACTCCGCATATTGCGCGCACACATTTTTTTATATAAGAAATAAAATTCCGACTTCCACTGCGTTGCCCCACACAACTATGCCGTATCGTAGGGCAGACTCGACATGGCCATGATAAGCAAGCATTGCTGTTTCATGTCCTGCAACTTTAACCAACCTGTAGAGTACAAACACAAACCTATTGATTTTTTTAATTAAATTTTTAATATGTGCCCCCCATGATAGTTGCGAGTCAATCGTAATACCTAAGAATTTCATTTCATTGGATTCCTTTATTTCTGAATTATTATATTGGACTGTCACATTGATGTCAGGCTTAATTTTATCATAAAATGTCATATAGGATGTTTTGTCAATATCTACACAAAGATTGTTTATTTCTAGCCAGTTAACTATTTTCTTAATCGTATTATTTATGTCAGTTTCAAAATTAATAGCATTATTATATTTAATTATTATGGATATTTCGTCGGCAAATAGAGTACATTGGTGGTCTGTTGCATCTGGAAGATCATTTATATATAGGAGAAATAGAAGTGGCCCCAGAACGCTTCCTTGTGGTACTCCAAATCTATTCTCTCTCAGTTTTGAGTGTGAGGCTTCCATTGTTAGTTCTTGATTTAATTTACTAATTTCAACTATTTGTGTGCGTCCTTTTAAGTATGATTCGATCCAGTGATATGCTGGACCGCGGATTCCGTATTTTTGACACTTTGTTAATAGAATATCGTGATAGACAAAATCAAATGCCTTAGTCATATCAAAAAATACTGTTAGGGTAGGGATCTTTGAGTCAATACTTTCTGCCAGTATTTTTACCATATTAAAACAGGCCAGTGTCGTAGATTTGCCTTTTTGAAAGCCATTTTGTTCCTTTTTAATGATGTCGTGTTTTGTTATGAAGCCGATCAGTCTATTATAGAATATCTTTTCGAAAAATTTTGATAAGATTGGTACTAGTGTTACAGGTCGATATTTGCTCATGTTTTCCTTGTCGTCTTTTTTGAATATTGGTTTGACGACGGACATTTTTAGTTCAGTAGGGAATTTTCCTTCTTCCAGTGATTGATTTGTCAAATGTGTAAGGATCGGGGCTAGTTCTGTTGCGGAAAATTTAAGGATTTTTGTGTCATATCCAGTTGCAGTTGTGTTGTTCAAAGACTGTATGGTTCTAAGTGTTTTTTTTTTCATGGCATGGGGTTAGAAATATGCTAGAATTTTGATTAGCCATATTTGATATGGATACTGAGTTGTTTTGTGGACTTAGGGATTGATATGTGTTTGTTATTGTGTCTATGAAGTAATTATTAAAAGCTATGTCATTGGGATTGTTAATAATATCGTCATTAATTTTTATTTGTTGGAGTTCTCCCGTTTGTGGTTCGTTACTGTCTTCGTTTTTAATTAACTGCCATGAGGCTTTACATGTATTTTTTGAATTTCTAACAAAGTTTTTGTTGTGATTTTTTTGTGACCATTGTATGCATCTACGAAGAGTTTTACTGTAATTGTTGTATTTTGATTTATTTGTAAAGATAAAGATAAAGATAAAGATAAAGATAAAGATAAAGATAAAGATATTTTATTTGTGAATGTGGGTTACAGGGTTGTTAAATAAATATTGTTCTTGCCACACTCTACCTTGAAGGCGTACAAATATTAATTTAAATTAAATTATATTTAGATTAAATTTAAATTACATAACAGTACATTATATTACATGTCCGTTTGATTATTCAAATACTGCAAATTACATAGATCCTTAATAAACATACGCTACCACCCATTAAGCAATCTTTCAGTCACCATTGAGGAAATCTTGTACGCTATAGTAGGCTTTATTAAGCAAATGTTGTTTAAGCTTTAATTTAAATAAATTAAATGATTCTATTTCTCTGATACATTTTGGAATATTGTTATAAATTTTTGGTATCATCCCAAACACATTTTTTTGAAATAGTGCGGTCGAGTGCCGCGTTATGCTTAACATAATGTTTCTTTTTGAATTTTTTTTTTTAAAATGATCCCAATTATTTCTTACATAAACGGCCATTTCATAGATATATAACGATGGTAGAGTTAAAATTCTTAATTTTTTGAAATGTGGCTGACATGTTTCTATTTGTTTTAAATGACATATCGCCCTTAAACATCTTTTTTGAGCTTTAAAGGCTCTGTCCTTATCCGTTGAGTTGCCCCAGAATATAACACCATATTTGAGAGTCGAAGCCACATAAGCATGGTATGCTGATAGCAAGGTAGTGACTCTAGCTACCTTAGCAAGCATAAATAGTGCATACGAGAATTGGCTTAACTTTGTGCAGACATTATCAATATGTGTTTTCCATGTTAAGTGGGAGTCGATTGTTAAACCTAAAAATTTGGTGTCATGAATTTCCTCAATTATTTTTGTACCATAGTGGATGTCAATTTTATTATTAATATTATTGTAATTATTTGTGAATGTCATTATATTAGTTTTATTTAAATTAATTACAAGATTATTTTGTCCGAGCCATTCAATAATATTTTTTAGGGAATTATTTATGTGAGATTCATAAGTATTAATATTTCGACCTTCTGCTATCATTGTGCTATCATCAGCAAACATTACGATTGGGAAATTGACCGCGTCAGGTAAATCATTTATATATATTATAAATAACAGTGGTCCCAAAACGCTACCTTGTGGTACTCCATATTGCACTGTCCTTGAATCTGAATAATAATTATATTCTGTTTTAGTTGTCTTGTCTACTCTGGACATTTGAGTCAGTTGTTGTCGGTTGCACAGATAGCATTTAATAAGATCAAGCACGTTACCTCGGACGCCATACATGTATAGTTTGTTTATCAGGATGGAATGATCCACATAATCAAAAGCTTTGGTCATGTCCATATACAATGCAGACACAGGAATTTTATTATCTAAGCTGGTTACTACACTTAAGAGGAAATCATAAATTGCTTGATCTATGGTCTTATTTTTTCGAAATCCTTTTTGTTCTTTTCTAAATATGTTGTTGCTTTCAAAATAGGCGTTCATAGCATTATAAATGACCTTTTCGACAACTTTGGAGAGTATAGGAATGAGTGCGACTGGTCTATAGAAGGACATGTTTTCTCTGTCATCTTTTTTGAACATTGGTTTAATAATTGTGGTCTTAAGCTTTTCAGGGAAAACACCCTGTTCTACACACAGATTTATGATGTGACTTAAGACTGGTGATATGATCAATGCTACATGCTTTATTACTGTTGTACAAATGTTGTCATATCCCGTACTATTTGTATTTTTGAGAGCGTTTATTATTTGATATACTTCAAACGGTGTGGTAGGTTTAAAGAATAGAGATTTTGGAAATGACTTCAGTTTTGTTCTGTTGCTAGTTGCCTCTGCTTTTTGTTGTTGTTCAACTTGATCAATGTAAAAATTGTTAAAAGCTTGGGCTATCTCCTTGGGATCGCTAATAACCCGATTGTTCAATTTTATTTGTTAAATGCTTTCTTTTGGTGCGTTTTTTTTATTATTCAAGTTGTTATTTATTATTTTCCATGTAGCTCGACATTTATTGTTTGAAGTTTGTATAAAATAATCGTTCTGGGATTTTTGTGTGAGTTTTATTATTCTTTTAAGTCTTTTAGCATATGTTTTGAAATTATATTTATTGTTTTCATTTGGAGCGCGTCTGTATGTCCATAACAACTCCATTTTTCTTTTTGAGCATCTTCGTATTCCCTTAGAGATCCACCAAGGTCGCACGCTGCTAGTACATTTTATTTTTATTACCGGGAAGCATAGGTCATACATCAACACAAATATTTCATGAAATTCATTATAGGCAACGTTGGCATCAGAACTGGTTAAACACTCAGAAAAACTCAGATTTGAAATACACTCTTTGAATTTGTCAAGGTTATCTTTATGGTAATCCCGTTTTTTTACAAACCAATAGTCTAGTGTACAGTATTTTCTTACAGGGCATCTAGTAACTGTCCAGTATGATCCGAAAGCGCTAACTCTATTATTCGGCCTTTGCATTCTCTAATGTTTTGAATAAAATTGTCAAGACAGGTCCCACTACTCAGACGTGTGGGTTCGTTGAATGTAAGTCTTAAGTTGTAATGTAGTAGTAATTGTTCAAAATATACTGCATACTTGTCCCGATGAAGCCGGTCTATATTAAAATCCCCACATATTATAGTCTTACGTCTACCACGGCAAAGTTTCGACAATAGCTTATCTAAGTTTTCGAAAAATATATCGTAAGATGCTACATCATATTTACATTTCCTATATATACATATTACATTTAAATTATGCTCTGAAAGTATTATACCACAACACTCTATTGCATTAGGAATGTTACAGTCGGTTATGTCAAGAATTTGAAATTTAAGTCCATTTTTCACAATTATAGCTGTACCACCACTCCTTGTGCTTCTGGCGGAGTAGGTAGCCAGTGAATAATTTACAATATTAAGTGCCTTTATGTCGTTTTTTATCATATTATGCTCTGTTATACCTATTACATCTATTGAAGTCCCGCTATTTCTAAGTTCATCTAAGTAAATGGATAACATGTCTGATTTAGATATAAGTCCATCAATATTTTGATGAAATAGATTTATAACGTTATTTACGAAAAAAGTCAGAATTGTTACAGTATTCTCTTCCATTTGTATTGCTACCAGTTACTTCAGATTCAATATGATTATCATTGTTTTGTTGAGAGTTTGTGTTATCACTGCTATTTTGTACATATGTAGAGTTAGTTTGAGTACACTTATCTTCGTTCTTTCTTGACTTGATGTGGCCTTGCTTTGCTGTGTGAATATGAGCATCAAACTTTATTTTATAGTCTATACGCAGAATTTCCCTGAGGACTGATTGGGACATAAATACTGATCTCAGTACGTGCACATTATTCTCCAGTGGCAGATCGACAAACGTACAGTTTTTAAATGCGCTCGCAATGAATCTGATTTCATAATTTAGCCTATTTTCGTTAAGGTAGAGACTATGTAATACCTTTGGTATGATTACATTTGTATTTTGTACTTTTTGCAACCAGGCCCTAAGTTCAAATTGGAACTCACAGGGGTTACGATCATTCATCCCACACAACAGGACCACAAAGTCATCCATGGTCAGTTTTAATATTTCATGTCTTTCTGCGTCAATAATATTTGCGAGCTTTGCTTGCGGTTTAAAAAAGCAGGTGACAAGGAATTCATGTCCAAGTAGCTGCTGTAACGCCTTTTGTAGGTGCCTTCCTTGTTGATCACCTAGAATAATCACCTTACGCCTTAATGTCTTAGTTTTAGTTTCCTCTGTACATGGCTGCTGATTTCTGCTGACAGATTGCTGCGAAGTTACTGGGTTTGTAGAGGTGAGATTCTCTACAACTACTTTTTCAAGATGTGGCTCTTTGTTTGATTGTTTCCTGTACTCTACATTTGTCTCTATGTTATGAGCCTCTACACCAATCTCGATAATATTCTCTATTATGGTCTCTACATTATCATGTGGCTCTAGATTCCTAGCCATTTCTGGCTCTTCAATAGCTTCAATGTTTGTCTCGACATTGGTCTCTACATTTTTCTCCTCACTTGTCTGATTTCTGGGTCCATTGCATTTAAGACGACCAGATTCACTATCATATTTCATCAAGTTATGTATTTTCTGAGGAGGTTGTGTGTTTGATGCTATATTTGTCTCAGCATCATGCATGGGATCCGCATTATTGAGGTCTTTTGTCAAGCTTGGGTCGGTAGCTTTGCGTTTGAATGACAATCTCTTACAAGGTTTTTTTCTCTTTCAGTCGGTCAATGGAGTCATTACTGAAACGGTGAATTTAAATGCTTTATAGGTTTCTATTATTTTAAGGCATCGAGCTAGCTCATCTTTTAGCCTTTCATTTTCTATATTGAGGTTCTCTATTTCCTGCTCTGCACTAAGTAAATCTTTTGTGATTTTTTCAAGATGTTGAGTTGCTGGGTGGCTGTGGCTTTCATTAATTGAAGTGTTTGGTAGGCTCAGATTGGAATGATCAAACAGTGGTGATGTTGATACATCACTGGCGACGGAGTGTGATCTGTACTGTTTTCTAATTGTTACGTATTTGTCGGGTGTTATTGACATGATTAGGCCTAATCTTGTGATGTTGAAGGCTTTCCGATATGATTTGCAGTTTTTATTCTGTTGACAACAATTCGGAACAGTCGTGTATAGTTAGTCGAGTGCAGTTCGGAACAACACAAGTTATTGTGTTGTGGAATGGACCGATGCAGTATCAAAACGTAATGTCAGACGGCAGCCTGCGTCAACCAATCAGCTGATGCAGTGGTGTTTCGTAAATGTTTGTTGTTGTGAATTTCTTCCGTTTATTGTATGTTTAAACCGTTGTTATCTTATATAGTAGCTATGTTTATGTTTTGTCCGACGCAGAAATATGGGATTTTTGTGTTTTTTGCTCCTTGGTGATGTTGTTCAGTGGTATGTACTCACAGGTGAGGTTATGTGTGGTCCTTTACTATCACTTTTAATATGATTTCTCCATTTTTAACGCACTTTCGTTATTAATTTTGATGAGATTTGTCTGTTTACATGATAACCGACCAGTGTCGCGTTTCGTTCATTTTTAACTGTCTTGTTTCGGTACTATTCAAATCGTAGGTTTCTTTTTGTTACGCATGATCTTTTTAGTCCCTTAGTAAGCCACTTAAGTTTACCGTACGAGTTACCTCTATTCAAAATCTTATATCTTGGGAAGCAGAGTTTATAGAACATTGTAATGTTTTCATGGAATATTGCGAAAGTTTCTTTAAAGTTTTGTGCATTATAAACCTCAGTCCATGTGAGACTTTTGAGGCATTCCCTGAATTTCGCAATGTTTTCTAAACTATAGTCTCTTTTATATGTAAACCACTGCTTAACAGGTAGCTTCTTTTTTGTCATTGGAAGAGTGAGAACTTGTGCTGTGTCGTGATCTGAGATTCCTAAACGGTGTGTTTTTCCTTGGGCCCCTTTGATGTTGCTGGCTATGTTGTCTATGCAGGTATTTATTCTGGTAGGAGTATTAATGTGTAATTTTAGTCCGTGATTTACCAAAATACTACGTAGTTGTCTTGCCCTGGGGGAGTCAATCATAGTGTCTATGTTGTAGTCACCTGCTATAATGACTATATTATTCTTAATTTTGTGACGCAATTTGTATACTAGTAAGTCTAGCCTATCCAGAAAATAGTAAGTCTAGCCTATCCAGAAAAAGAAAATATGAAGGTAACTCTCACAGTAATTTATCCCTGCGCGTAGAATTTTTGAATATTCCTGAATTAATTAAGTACATTCGAAGTATAAGAATGGCATTCAGTATTCACAGGGCAAAACCTTTTTTAAAAGGGTATAAAGATAACTATGATTTACTGTGTAACTATTATAACTGTGTTTACCTAGTGCATGTGCATTGCATTGGGTAGTGAATACATTTAATTTACTTTTGCCAATACCATCTTTTTATTGACCAGAATCAATCTACATTGGACAGGGTGCCGAATCAAGGTTGTTCATGCATTTATATTGTATTACTTCTCATAAAAAGGAATGCTGGCGCTCATTCTAACAACCTGATTCGTCACACTGCCAAACCAAGTATTTCTCACGACCCATTTCTGAGCTAGGCCAGTAAGATTCTTTTTCCAATGGAGTATAGTTATAGTTATAGTTTATCGCAGGCCACTTTTCCGCAACTCGACGTCTTAAATTTGCGCTTATTTTGCGTGACGTGGGTTGGGGATTACAATGGACTATTAAATATCTAGCAAAAAGTGGACACAAATGTGCCTCTGCCACCCCGTATGGGAAAAGACATGACGCTTTATATAAGAAATTGTCGGTAAGTTACCACAAAAGGAGCTTGCATAATGATGACTGTGAACATCCATTTAACATTGTTAGCAATTCTTAACTTTCAAATCTTTGAAGGGTCAATGCATTCTCTACTACAACAAGAGACCTCTTTGAAATTGCCATTTGCGCAATGTTCAGGATTAATCTAACTCAACACAGAACTAGTGATATTAAGGAACTTTGACTTCTGAAATCTACTAGTTTCAATTGAATGTAATTTAGGAATATACCTAGTTATATTGTATTCTCTTGGTCACATAAAATTCAGCCTTCTAACTTTATCCACAACGAAGTTAGAGGGGTGTTGAAAATGCCCTGAATGGCTTCGAGAAAAGGATGGTACTGTTGTGCTCGACTTGGCGTGGGGTCTGCTGTGCCTCCAGATTATTTCTACAATTTTGATAGTAAAAGTCATATTTTTGAATAAATGTGTTCTTCAACGAACGGAATAAAATCAAGACAAACACACACTGCCGTTTGTCTGAGCCGAGTTCAAATGAAACCAAAATCAATTAAACCTATACACATAAATGTTAGCTTATACATTAAAGTCCTTGTGATTAGATAATCACCAAAAATACCAAAGTAAGTACCAAAAATTATACAAAGGTCCCCCAAACCGTTCATGTATTAACGTGCAGAAATAGCCATTTTTATCACTCACTTACTTCTATATAAAAAACTTAACCTACTTCCAGATAACCAAGAACCTACCTGTTTTCCAAGCTATGGTAGCTTGAAATTTGGCAAACGGTTAGGACATTAAGCGTATGTTTTCGGAAAAGTGTGAAAATAGTGAGTTATTACGATTTAATTTTCTACCTTTGGCTTTTATTTTTAACGCCTACCAAAATTGTGTAGTATCTCCATAGATTTGTAATTGTTGTTTATTGCTACCTGTCCCCGCGGGTCTACATAAAAAGTATTGATATTTCATCAAATCATTAAAACGGCCTGTAAAAGTGAGAGCCAATTTTGAGAGACTTCACCGACAAATGAATTGAGATCTAAATCAATGCCTGCCAATTAAGTTCTTTAGATAATCCTGATCTTCGATTGCGACAAAATGAACGGCTTGACCCTTTCATGAAACTATCTATTGAGATAATTGAGCATATGCATTGGCCAAGTCATAGTATTTGTTTGACCCAATGGAATATCAGGATTATCTACAGAACTTGGCTGGCACTGATTTAGATCTCAATTATTTTGTTGGCGAATTCTATCGAAGTTGGCTGCCATTATCCCAGTAATGCTTGAGACTGTTTTGTTGCGAAAGATCGTAGCTCAAATTTCAAACAACTAACAAGTATTAGTAAACATGGCTTAGCCTGAATAACCAATAATTTAGTTAGAGTTTTTCTTTAAAGTTTTTCGCTTCTTTGAGTTTTTCTTTTTAAAGTCGAATAAATAATTCATCTTAGGGCAATCTTGTTTTTATCTTAAAATGCGTTACAAATATCAATGAAGATAGCTAAGCTAAGACATAAAGTATATTTTTTTAATAAAAAAATAAATGGTTATAGGATGGTAGGAATGCCCGGGTGGTAATAACTGTTTGCAAAGATGAACACCTGTTTGACGAATTACTACCATCTACCCCATCATCACCGGTACCGTGGAAGATGACACAAATTTTTGTACGGCACAGATTAACTCCTCGGACCGAGCGTTTTTTGACAAATATTTTGTAGCAATCCAAGCCAGCATAGAAATGGGCTGTATGTTTGGCAAGAGCTGGACGCAGAGAACAATTTTTAGTCTATTTGCCGTTTTCGTGAAATAAAGAGTATTGGCTGCTATAGAAATGAACTATATGTGTCACCAGGATAATGTAGAATCTTTTGGCTCTTTCCTCGCGCCGGGGACGATTCACCGGGGAAATGGAAAATCAGGGCCCAAAAGTGAGGTGCGTTTTAAATTTTCACTAGCAGCGATCCCGTATTTCAATAAGACCGCTGTAAAATCCTGTCTTATTGGATCCTTCCAGTTTTTACGGCGCGTCAGAAGCGAAATATCTTGAGAAACGTTTTCGGCGCAAAGATGGAGGCTGCAATAAAACTCGGAGGTGATACCAGAAACATTATATACTAGCTGGTGCCCGAGACTTTGCCTTCGTCGACTTATTATCATTTTCCGGGAAAATGTTACCATCCTACTGGTACAGTTGGGTAAAATAGTAGTTTAATTGACTGCTACATAATGGAGGGCATTAAAACCCAAAAGTGGGTTTATGAAACGAGCCGAAGATTATACATACATTCGTTTATCTACACACATATCATAAGCTCTCTTTGATGTGTTCAGGAACCGCATGTTTGACCGGCATTGTGGCATTGATCATTGCTCTGCAGTTATTTAGCTTGTTTAGTAGTATGAACTTCACAGACAAACTTGGGGCGGCATGCAGGTGGGTGATGACAAATTTTGGTACATTATGGACATAATGTATCAATATTCAGAAAAGAAATGAGTTTTTACCAAGAAGTTTGTCATTATGCTGGTCGTAACGTGCGGTTTTTGGACGCAATAAAGTGGGTTTATGATAAGTGTGTAGATAAAGTATATTATATGTTAATCTAGCTCATAAACTATTTGCTAAATTTAATTCAAATCTTTTGCGTTACTTAACAAATATCCAAAACTGGTAACTATTACATTAAAATATTTTTGTTTATTTGGTTTGGTTAGGTTTTTCTTGCTTAACATAGGAGGAAGTAAAGGATGTAACCGAAAAGTAAAGTCTTATTTAAAGGGGTTTGTTAGGGACACCATTCCGAAAAACTTGTTCAGGTACTTATTAGCTATCAAGCTATTTCCTGGACTCTGGGTCAACGAAGTTACCAAGTTGAGAATTATCTTACTTATCAATAGTCAACTGTTGTACAATACATAAATGTATCTGCCATACCATAACATATGGTTAAACCCTATCTGCCGGATTAGTCGTGTTTTTATGTACAAAATTAACGTTTACTGATATATAAGGTTAAGGGGAGCTACGAAAAAAAAATGGGTTTTTTTCGAATCCATTTACTCCACCATGAAGTCGTTAACGTTTATTATGTATTTGATTAAGATTTTCACTAAAGGAAAACGCGATTGGATGAAATTTTCTTGATGGAATTTACGAAAACACCTCTAAATTGTTTTATTTTTTCCTGTAATTCTGAAATCCTAACTAATTTTATTGTGGAACTTCGTTCAAAATGTAGATATTATATATATAGATAGTATTCGAAAAATCTCCTTAAAAACTTTTAAACAAAATAGCGCAGTTTTATTTAAAACAATTATGTGTGGTTTAGCGCTACGTTTTTTAATTTTTTCCCGATTCCGTCCCACTCACACTGCGGGTCTTTCCGCCTGGAGTAACAGGGACCTTTGCACGAACGAGGTATAGCCTTAAGGTAAGGTAATAAGATAACATTAAGTGTGAAATACGTCGTAACTTTTGTGGTTGGTTCACATTTGGTTCATATTTATTTAATAAAACGACGCTCTGGGACTTTATTAATAAGTGGGCCTGCAGCGCTTGCTATTTTAAATCGGGAACACTCGAGATTAGTTAACTTGGAAACAGCGTGAAGAAACCATCAATCTCAATAGCAGCGGCGATAGGCTAGCCCCATGTCACGCATAATGGAGCATTGAATAACTAGCTAAACGTGGGCACAACTGTGTCTCTGTGTTTAAACTGAGCTGGTTGATATACCTACTACAAGTTTGTACAATTAAGTCTCAAAATCTACCTTTTTATTTATTTATTTATTTAGATACAAACGGTCATGTACATTATTATTATAGTATTGAACATATTGACATATAGTTTCCTAAACTAAATAAAAACAATACTTAATCCGAAATAAAATTTAGAAAGTACATTAGATATTATTTGAAGCCAAATTGGTTGGATCCGTCAATACGATTGGTATATTTAGTAATATATCAATCTAGCTAGATGAAAAAATATCGCAGAGCAAGCCATCTTTCTTCACAAGACGTTAAATAAAGTCTGTTCACTTAGAACGCGGCATTTTTTGAGTGAACGTCGGCATTCTTTCACAAGAGCCGGCAAGTGCGAAGGGGGTCCGATCAAAGGCGGTGCATACTAAGTTCAGAAAAAAATAGTTTTTTGGTTTTCGTAACTTTAAACCACTCATGACGACGCGAAAACTACCTAACTTCACATATATCCATTCCTGAAGTGATAAGCTACCCCCCTGTCGTACTAAGTGGAGTATTGAATAACTGGCGAAACTGCGCCTCTGCCACCCCGTATGGGAAAAGGCGTGACGCTGAGTTACGTTGCGAAACTCAACGTTGCCTCTGCTATCCTATTTAGCAAAAGATATTGTTCGCTGCAACTCATTTTGCAGCTTGCCTACGGGATGCAAGAATACCGTAGTCGCTCCACGCTATCTCTCTCCACGTAGACGTAAGCTTCCAGAAGCCAATTTCCTTCCCTGAGAGTGGAGTGCTTTTCAGGGTTTCAGGGAACGTAGTGTTCCCGTTGCTTTACGGCGTACAGTCGGCAGCACATAAAGTGTAGAGTATAAGTCGCGCGCAGAAGGTATTTATTTTATTTTATTTATTTAACACAAATCCACAGCCTGTCAACATAGTAAATTAACAATATATTCTTTAAATATGGCCAATTATGGATTTCACTATGTATACATATTAATAAGACAAACAGACTTTTTATATAACATGAAATAACATTATATTTGGTAGAAGCTAAGTATGAGCCTATGAGTAAATGGTGAAGGTGTGTGATGTTGTGTATAGTGTAAAGATGGTGAGTGTGTCGTGTGTGTGTATGTGTGTGTCTTACAGATACGTCATTATATGAATTTAAGACAACATTAAGTTATAGGTATAAGTGGTTGTAAGTTTAGGCAGATGGCAAGCGCAACGGATGGTTCAGTATTATTATCAACTTGGTTAGGGAGGATATAAGGTACATTCACCTCGCGCAATATAAGTTTACCTATGCGCAGTACATCAATAACACCTTTTTGCGTCGAGTAACCCTAGTAAACTGCGCGAACAACGCCACATTGGTTCAAGATATAATTTACCAGGACGTCATTAGCAAAGTTTCTGAGCGCGGCTTTTGTAGCCTGAAAGGTGGGTCCAGTCATTTCAGGTATCGTATAAGCGCCGTGATCCAAGAACGCTAGTTTGGATGCCCGGATCGGCTGCGGTCCAAGAACGCTAGTTTGGACACCCCTTCGGCACGGTATGGTGGTACGGCGTAAGGCGTAGGGCGTACGGTCGTACTGGCGTTCTTGGATCGCCCCAACTACCTTTAGGCCCTGTCCTAATGAAATAAAATAAATATAAAAAAAGAAAATAAAAAAACTTGGTCATCGCTCGCAAGAACACATATTTGGTCAGATCAAATTGGTTTATGACGAATGTTGTTTAGAATAATGGTAAATAGAAAATAGGAGATATTAGAGGACAATATTACAAAAATCGAATTAGGCCTAAACTAAGCTCAATAAGGCTTGTGTTATGGGTACTAGACGACGATATATTTAATAGAGGTAAATACTTATGTAAATACATAGAAAACATCCAAGACTAAGAAACAAATATTCATGCTCATCACACAAATATTTGCCCTTACCCGGATTCAAACCCAGGACCGTCAGCTTTGTAGGCAACTAGTATAAACCGGTCGTTTAAATAATGCCCCTTAGAAAAAAAAATACACGCCATTTTGTAACATTCTGTTTAATTTATATCTGTCCTTTTTAACCGACTTTAAAAAGGAGGAATGCTAACAATTCGTCGGGATTATTTTATTTGTTATTTTTAATGTTTGTTCATCGATTTCTCCAAGATGGCTGGACTGATTACGAAAATTCATTTTTGTTTGCGAGGGATTGCCTTCAGGTCAGGATCTGATAATGGGATCCTGGAGAAATCGAGGGAACCCTCAAAAAAATGTGGTCAGAACCATAGCAATTTTTGTATTTTTCATACTAACTCGTGCATCGACTCTCAGAAAGCATAATTTAGTTAACTGGAAATAATGATGAAGACCGCATATGACCACCGGAACCCAACAAGTTGCGTTATGGTTACTTTATTACTTGTCATAATGCATATCCCTTTCGGATGGTGAAGTGCATGCGATGGTGATGTACCAGGAGTACTTCTCAAAAAATATCAACGGCAGTCAGGACCTGAACTCTTCAAATAATAAATGCACACACCTGTAGCAATTTAGATATGTTGTGTAGTATCTCGTGCATTTGGAAGCTGCAGTTCTCGAGAAGTATGCCTTGGTAAAGTGGAACTAATGATGAGACTACAGATTGCCACTGGAATAACGCCATTCTGGGTTGATTCATACAATAATAATAAAAACAAATATTATAATAATAATAATAATACCTTGGACACTATTAACACACATTGATCTAGCTCCAAACTAGGATTCCCTGAATCTTGGGTACTAGACAACGATACACATACTTATATAGATAAATATTATACTTAGATAGATAAACAACCATGACAAGGGTTCAAACATCCGTTCTCGTCAAATAAATATTTGCCCCCACCGGGACTCGAACCCGGGACCCTTGGCTTCGTAGGCAGGGTCACTGCCGACTCGGCCATTCGGTCGCCAAATTCAATAGGTTGGGATACGATTGCTTAATGGTGGTAACAAACTAGGGTTTTATTGAAGTCGGTTTTTTTCAAAAGTTTAACTATTTTGTTTATTTTGTAATCCAGGATATCGTCGTAACATTGAAAACTAAAGCGAATGTACACGAAACAAGAGAGAAAGGTAGAAACAATTGATGAATAGGCAAAAAATGCCATCAAAGAACCGCGTTTCATGTTTTGCCCTTTTCGGAATAACTGTGGCTAGAGCGCATATTAATTTCCGTTATGCCAGAAACAGAGCGAAGTTTGAAATACGGGTATTATCGTAAGAGGTCTTTTTCGTGTCAGAGAGTAAGGTGTAACATGTACATAAAGCCATATACATTGCCTCTGGCCCCATACTAAGTGTGGAAACCAGAAACAGCAAAGTCACAAACATGTAAAAATCCAAGTCCTGGGAATATTTGTTATCCGATATTCGAACCCGGGATCTCCCAATTGGGGAGCACAGCTAGGGCAGGCAATACCAGTTAACTGGTGAGATTAATCACCGGTGAATTTGATAGCGGTAAATCACCGACAACACCGGTTTCTAACCGATGAGGTTTACCTTAAATATTGAGTCAAAGAAATAAGTGCCAAATACGTTACTAGTTTGAAATGTAAATATGTGTGGTCCGACCGATTTCGGTCACGGCGATAGCTTCAGCTTGTCATCTGTAGACGTCGCTCGCGGGCTTGCATCTTGCACCAGTGAGTCATTACTTTGTAGACACCAAGCTAGAGCTTTATATACAACATATTTACAGGGGGGTCGAATATATCCCGAAGTGCTTTCCCCTCCACTCACACCTATGGCTTTTTTTTTCCACAAAATATTTTGTAGGATTTATAATATATCGAACCTGCTCACAAAATTCACGCGAATCATTTGAGAAATGCGGCTTGTAGAGGAAAATAACCTGACACACATCTGGACATACGTTTTCCTTTCAATCCTGAACGAAGATGCTTCGCTCGCTTCGCTTGCTCGGTCAATTATGCATGCAGTATAACAATGCTTATATAATTGACAAATAATAAGACAAAGGCCTTTGTGATGTACTTATAGCACTACTGTGCGTGCGAAGCAGTAGCTATAATCTCTTGGCACTTCACTGGGTCAGCTTGCACAATTCGTCGTTCGCCGTTGACTTGTCGTTCGCCGCTCGATTGGTACACCCATGCATCGGCCATCGCTTTCGACCACGTGCCCCTCGGCATTACTTGACGATATACGCTACCTCATCCGTAAAATGCGCGCTACCACTAGAGCCTATGGTTATATGCCGAGCATGGACAATAAAATTACTATGCATAAATCCCAGTGCAAAGTAAAAACTGCCATAAAAGAGCAGAAGTCCCAGAGATGGGACGAACTTCTTGTAGAGCTCACACCACATCATCAGGCGTATTGGAGGCTAGTGCGCACACTCAAATCGGATGCGGTCGTGGATATCCCAGCCCTTTCAAGACCCGACAAATCACTGGTTTTCGAGGATGCCGACAAGGCCGAGTGTCTTGCTAACAGTTTAGTGAGCCAATGTTCATTATCTAAGGAAACATGTGGAAGCTGAAGTCGAAAGAAGCTGCTCACTTCAATTCTTCAAAGCTCAATTACGTCAATGAGGTCAATCTCATTATCAAGAAGCTTCGATCCAAAAAGCCCCTGTCTCTGACGGAATTTCTAAAGTTGACCGAGTTCTAAAGAACATTTTAGGAAAGGTTCTTTAGAACTCAGGGTAGAACTTTAGAAAGGCGGCAGGCCCCCTTCTAGTCTTATTAGTGACTATCCTAAATTCCACCATTGCCACCTGTATCTTTCCGTATGCATGGAATGAAGCTGATGTGATTGGGATACATAAACCGGGAAAAGATAGGTTGATATTTGGTTGATAATTTTTTGACATGGCTAAAGCGTTCGACAAGGTTTGGCATAATGGCCTCATTTACAAGCTGTATAACATGAGTTTTCCCGACAGACTAGTAAGTATCATAAGAAACTTTTTCTCCGATAGTAACTTTAGGTAAAGAGTGGAAGGCACTCACTCTAGACCTCATCCAATCAAAGCGGGAGTTCCACAAGGCTCTGTGCTCTCGCCTCTCCTATTCTCACTCTTCACGAGTGATATGCCCAAACACAACAACGTACAGCTTGCACTTTTCGCCGACGACACTGCTCTCTATTACCCTGGTAGGAATAGAGATATAGTGGTCAAAAAGCTCCAAACTGCTGTTTCTATCTTGGGCGACTGGTTCAAGAAGTGGCGGATCGAAATCAATCTAGAAAAGACCCAGGCTGTATTCTTCTATCGTTTCACACCACTCAGTGAATGGTGTCGCTTACCATAAATTTCCTAGCGAGTCCATGGTATAGCTCGACCAAACGAGCTAAACTATGGACTCACCAAGTGAAATACCTAAGATTGACATTGTATAGCCGTCTTACTTTCGGACCGCACATAAGAATTGGGAGAAATAGAGCCAAATTCATTTTAAGTCGGCTTAATCCTGATTCAATCCAAGAGCAAAATCTCTTTACGCAATTTATTCAGACTATTACTTAGCTTGTGTCAATAAACACAATCTTTTTCAGTCCTGGGTAAAATATACATAAATTAAGACGATAATTAAGAATTATAGCTATATGCACAAACTACAACATTTCAAATTGACTAAATACATTACAATGTTTGACTCATCCTCCAAAGGGATTAGTCAAACTAACACTACCTAGTCTGAAAGCAGCAAATTAACTATTCGTCAATCACACGATGCACAATGCACAATCTAGGTAAAATCTAAGTCAACACTAATCTCTTAATAACTTTGATTACTATATTTGAAGGAGGAAGGGCCTTCTAGCACCCATTTCCAATAACGATGAGTCCATCATAGAACCTTTTTTACTATGACGCCTTTATGGAACTGGTTGTCCGTTTTGATATAAACCCTCAAAAACATAGCAAATGTTATAAATAAAAATTACAGATTTTATTTACTTTTACGACTATTTTACATGAATACAGAACACAACGCCGTAGTGTTTGTCTAGTTAGTCAATAACTTTAAACAATATAGTAGTGCATGCATACATATATGCTCACGTATTTTTTTCCGGAAAGGGTAGGCAAAGACTAAAGACGTTCACTTACTACGATCCTGGCAAACATCTTTCGCTTTCTCAACATTCCTAAATCAAAATTCCAGTCCAGAATTAAGATTTTTACAAATCTTTTTTCGACGTCAAAGCTACTATGGATGGCACGTTCACTACCAGTGTACGCACGTATCACTACATACAAGCTCGCTGGTTACGGGTATTTCGATATAGTAGTTTGGGTTTAATTCAAAATAACTGGAATTATTTTGTCATCCATTTATACAAAATTGAGCATTGCCTTCCTGTGACTTTCAGGAGGGTTAACGATCATTGTTGTGAGATATTATCTAGCCATAAGTGCTGTATATTCGTTTGAGCTGAGTATTGTGTGGCGTTGATTTCAAGGAGACATATTTCTTAGGTTTTACCGATTCAACAAAGTATAACTCCCGATCAGACAAATGTGTTGAATGAATGTCATAGCATAAATTAGACCTTCAAACATTTTCAGTGTCAATTTCATTGTAACCCACTTACAATGAAAAGACACTGATATAAATAGATAATTAGACAGATGGATAAATAATTTATTCATTATACGTCTTATACACAAAAAGTAGATACAGAAAATAAATCAAATGTAACAAAAAAACATTCATTCGTGAAACAGCAATGCGATTACAGACAGGTACCAGGTTTCATATTTTTTTTCCAATCCTCCTTTGTATGGTGCTGTCAACAGGGTTCAGAGAAAAGCGTTTTTCTCGCTTTCGAAGTAGTATCAACTTACGGTTTTTAAAAATAAACTACGATAACATAGCGCGTGCGCATAAGAGTGATTTGTATTGGTATGAGCGCGCCATGTTATCGTTGTTTATCTCTACTAAATTAGCTTCTGGGCCGGCCCTAGTTTTTGGACTTCTTGGTGCTGCTAATACTGTACACTACAGTCTCAGTTTAAGAACCATTTGGTTGATTTGTTTAGTCGAGGCTCGCAAGTAAATGGGCGGTTAATTAACCAAATTACAAGGCAACACACAAAGAAAATACTGTGCCAATCTGATACAAATAGTGCATCGTGCAAAGGGAATTAGATCCCGGCTAGTTCTTCGTGATTCAAATCCTGGGATTATATTTGTAAAATTTATATTACAAATATAATCCTTTTTTTACTTTAAAATAAAACAAGTTTCTCAAATACGGCGTGAATAGAATTGCACATCTCGTGTTAGCGTCCATTACTAGGCCCCAAATACAGGCCGTGAAATGCTATACATCGTCATAATCATCATCATGCTCATGATGAACTCAGCCCACATCGACCCACTGCTGGGCATGCATCTTCTCTACAGCGTCAATCCGCAATGTACTATGCAATACGGGTTGCTCAATCCGGGTCGCGACTTAGATACTATAAAACTATACTACTGTAAATTATAATAATTATTGTGTCAGTCTGACTGATTGATAGCTGTTAATTATTTTTATTGTTATAATAACGAACCTGCTGTTTAACACAGTTAATCGTTATTTTAATTCTAAGCTTACATTTAGGAAAACTAAATAACTACAAATGGGCGAAATCAGCCACTGAATGGATGCCTACAGACGGATTCCGGCGTAGGAGCAGGCCCAGAAGGAGATAGAATAGAATAGAATAGAATATAATAGAATAGAATGCCATTTATTTACTGTATCAGAATAAACACATGAGAAAATAAGAATAAAACACAATAAAAATAAAAATAACACAATTAAAATCACAAACAAAATCTACAATAACATAAAAAAATTATATATAATTTCCAATTCATGTCTAATTTTTAAAGAAACCCACATTAAGTTGTGAGTTGTTTCACTGCTATGTGCACATGCTGCGACAGCAAAAGGGCTCAGACTCAGCGTAGTGTCACAGGAAAACCTGTGACGCTGGTTTTCAGTCTAGGACCCAGAGTATAATTGAATTTAGACATGTCAATGTCACCAGGTGGCAAGTGTACTAAAATTAACAACCTTACACTAAACGTGTAAATAAAATAAATAAAATGTCAATACGGAAACAATAAAATAAAAAATAAGATGGAGATAATAAAATTGTATTGCGGATTAGTGAATAAATAATTATATGGATTAAATTGTATTGAATAATAATGTCGTATTGAATGAATTACTAATGTCACAAAGAGTTGAAATTACGTACACAACGAAAAAGTATTTGGTATACACATTGCGGTATCAGGTCAATTTTAGAGTGGTAGAACGCGGTACGCAGCACTTTGTCATGGTAGCTTCAGGTATTCTGCTTTTGTTGGAATAGTAACCTTTCTCGAATAAATTTTTTGAATCTATATTTTGATTTGAGCTCTGGGAGTGGAGGGGGTATATTATTCCAACATTTTGTGGCAAGATACCTGAAGCTACCACGAAACGCCGCAGTCCCGTGGCGGGGGACGGACAAGACACTGGTGGCAGTTCTAATGTTGTGGTGCCGCGAAGTTCTCCAGGTGAGCTTTTCAAAAAGGTATTCAGGCTTACCAGTATGTATGACTCCGAATAGAAGAGTAGAAAAGTAAAGATCCTGTCTTGCCGTTAATTCAACATGTCAGCACTATTAAAGTACGATGTAACATGTGTACGCGGAGGAATGTTGAAACAGTACCTAGCGCAAGCATTTTGTACCCATTGGATCAACCTTTCAGTTCGCTTGTATAGACATGGGCCGTACACCAACAACCCGTAGTTAATTTTAGACAGCACCAGGGATTCGCACAACCTGACTCGCATATCGATACTAAGAAATCTTCTTATCTTGTACAAGACCCTGAGTCGATAGAAACAGTTCTTTGCCACTTCTACTACATGTTTTTCAAACCGTAACTCACTGTCCATTAGCAAGCCCAGGTTTCGTGCCTCACTGACTCGATCCAGGCGTAGACCTGAAATTGTTATTTCAGGGTCAAAGTCAGTAAGAGTTTTCACTTGATGTTTTGAGCCAAGAATTAGGAGTTTTGACTTGGAGGGGTTCAAAACCAAAGCATTATTGGCAGACCATAGGGAGACACTAGCAAGGTCTTCATTCATACGTCTGACAGCCTCCTCAATGTGATCATTGTTCGCTTCTATATACAACTGAAGGTCATCAGCGTACAAATGGCACCTACTGTGTTTTATACTACCTATAATATCCGCACTGTACAAAATAAAGAGTAGCGGTCCCAGAATTGAGCCCTGAGAGACGCCTCTACTCAAAGGAACGCATCTGGATGAGCATAGTGATCCATCATTTTTATTAATAATAACATGTTGATAGCGATTAGTCAAGTAACTCTCGATCCACCTAATTGAATTCATGTCAAATCCATAAAAATTTAGTTTGGAGAGCATCATTGTTACATTAATACAGTCAAATGCACGTGAAAAATCCAACAGAGCCAGGAGTGTGCCATTGCCTTTGTCTTGAGAAGCTTAAATGTTATCTACAACATCTAGTAGGGCTGTGACAGTGCTACGCCCTTTTCTGAAACCAGTCTGTAACTTAGGTAGAATATTGTTTCTCTCCAAAAATAATGAGATCTGATTATATACGACTCTTTCCAGTATCTTAGACAAATAAGGCGATATGCTTATAGGCCTTAGATCCTTCACTGTTTGTGGGTCATTATTTTTGGGAGTTGGTCGAATAAGCGACGTTTTCCAGAGTTGTGGAAATGTGGAGGTAGATATTGATTTATTCACGATAGCTTTTATAGCCCTACGGGTTGTAGGGAGTGTTAACAATATCATGTTCATATTAATTCCATCACTACCACATGCGTTTGATGGGAGGCTTAGAATAATTTTTCCGACATCACTATCGTTGACTGGATGCAGACGAAAAGTAGCACTACCAAACCTATGATACTCAAAGTAAGTAAGCCTTGATATTTTAACACTATCGTCTCCGGGTATATTGTGGAAGTGAACAATGATCTCGTTAGTGTTACTAAGGTGTTCAGGCAGTTCATTGTACGTTTTTGGTAAAACTGATTCCTTAAGATTTTGCCAGAGTTTCTTTGGGTTGCAAACATTATTGTTTATATTTTGTTCAAAGAACGCCTTCTTTTCTGCATATGTACTTACGTTAACGAGAATTTTTAATGATTTTTACTGTTCTTTGTGTCCTGGTAATTGAGATGGTTTGTACGTAGCGTGTGCCCTGTCT
This sequence comes from Argyresthia goedartella, assembly GCA_949825045.1. Lineage (NCBI taxonomy): Eukaryota > Metazoa > Arthropoda > Insecta > Lepidoptera > Argyresthiidae > Argyresthia > Argyresthia goedartella. Next base: position 6,356,091 of record OX463831.1, on the reverse strand, counting down.
CGGCGTCTCATCATATATCTTACAATACTGGTGAGCCATGGCTTTGACACCTCCCGAACTCTTTTTTTTACGCTGTGGGGCATGTATTTCAAAAATCTCAAGAATGTGTCTACTGAAATCCGCTATCATTAGATCCACACTGCTGCAATGTAGTAGAATCTCATCCCAATCTATATTTTTTATATCAAGATCAAACATTTTCATGTCAATATTTTTAATTGGCCTATACACAATAGTACGGACAGGAGGCTTGTCTTTTTTTACTTTAAATTCTACTGTTATCATTGCGTGACGACCAAGATCAGGTATGTGATCAACAGATACCGACAGTACACGGACATCCGTACATACAACGTCTATTAAAGATGCGCTATTGTCAGTAAAGTGAGTCGGTTTGTCAACGACGTTCACCAGTTTAATACAAGTCAAAAATTCATTTAATTTAGATGTCAAGATATTTCCAGTGTCAAGTAAATTTATGTTAAAGTCACCTAATAATACTATTTTGTTGAATTGAGAAAAAGTAGTGACCGAATCAGTCAGTGCATCAAAGAAAGTATTAACCCCCATCCATTGTGGACGGTAGGCGGTTCCTACAATAATTTTTACATTATTTATGTTCATTGATAACCACATCTGTTCTACCCCAGCAGTAGACTCTCGGTCAATCAATCAAGTATTCTTCTCACGCACCCATTCTGGGGCGTGGGGAGTCAGGGTCAGATCATCGGATCTCTTCCTGAAGAAGCGCCTCTGTCCACTCCTATGGACAGGGGACAGGTCATCGGGGGGCCCTCGCGGGCGGTGGAGATGTTCTCACGAGGGGTGTTCCTTTGGATGATCGCCGGCTAGGCAACCAGGTCGCGTGGCAGGCGGCGGCGGTCGGGCGGGCGCGCGTGGTACGGCGCCATGTCGCGGATGTGCGGATGATGTGAGCTATCCGCACGCGCGAACATGCCCTTCGCCAGCCTCTGGACAAACTGGTCCACTGGTTCCCATCTGAGGTCCCTCTGGATCGTCGCATTCCTCACGTAGCGGGGGGCGTCGACGATGGTACGCAAAGAGAGGTTCTCTTGGGCTCGGAGTCTCCGTTTGTTCGTCTCCGAGCACAGGGCGTACCATGCCGGGGCCGCGTAGGTGAGGCGGGATCTCACGTAGCACTTGTAGATCCCGAGCTTCGCCCTCAGAGGGAGGCTGGAGTCGAGAAGTGGACGCAGCTTGGCGCGTGCCACCTTGACCTGGTTGACGACGTTGTCGACATGTTGCTTCATGGTGAGCCGGCGATCGATGGTCACTCCCAGGTACTTCACCTGCGGAGACCACGCGATGTCCTGTCCTTGGAGCTGGAGTGGTGGTGGAAGGGGGGACTGGCCTGTGATGAGCGCCTGCGTCTTCCCAACGTTGACGGACAACCGCCACTTGGCGAGCCAGTCGGGCAAGATGTCCAGGGTGCGCTGCAGTTTGACGGCAGCGTGCCGTGCCTGGATCGACGACGCGTAGTAGGCAGCGTCGTCGGCGAAGAGTGCCAGCTGGGCACCCGGCCCGACGGGGATGTCGTCCGTATATTGGGAGTAACAGGCTGGAGACGGGCAGGACCCCTGAGGGACGCCGGCTGCAACGGGGTGTTCCTCGGAGACGGCGTCTTCCACCATCACTCGGAAGCGGCGATTCTTCAGGAAGGAGGCGATGATCTGGACCAGTCTTCTTGGGGCTGGAGACGTCGACAATTTGTACAGCAACCCCTCGTGCCATACTCTGTCAAACGCCTTCTCCATGTCCAGGAGTACTGCGACAGTGTATTCCTTCTTGTTTAAACAAACCGTCATGTCATTCAGTACTCTGGTGAGCTGAAGCGTCGTAGAATGCTCGGGCCTGAAGCCGAACTGTTCTGGGCGCGGCTGGATGTGGGGCAGTAGCTTCGCCAGCAGGAGTTTCTCAAACACCTTTGAGATGGTACTCAGTAGAGTTATCGGCCGATAGCTCTCAGGCAGCTTGGAGTCCTTGCCCGGCTTGGGCAACATGATGACCAAGCCCTCCTTCCATTGGGTTGGGAAGTGACCCGTGCGCAAGATACCGTTAAACAGGCGCGTAACGGCCGCCACAGTACGTGGCGGCAAATGTAGCAGCGCCATGTTAGGTATGCGGTCTGCGCCCGGGGCTTTCCTGGGCTTGGTACGTCTGAATGCACGCATGATCTGGCCGGGCGTGACGACGGTTGGGTCCTCTTCGGGAGCTATCGGCGAGGCGAAGTACTCTCGCAGGTGTCTCTCGACTGCTGCGACGTGTTCCACATCATCCGTAGGGTTCGGCTTGAACTGCTTCTCGAGGCATTCGGCGAAGATCTCCGCACGGTCTTGGGCTCGAAATCTTGGTAGGCCGTCGCTGCCCAGGATTGGTCGGACGGGAGTTGGAGTAGTCGACAAATCCCGATGCACGGAGGGGACGTGGTCGCCCATGGACTCGACGTGGCGTTCCCAACTCTCGGTGAGGGTGTAATCTCGCCTTTATACCTACCCTCACATAAAACCCCACCCCACCACTGTGCGCCTGCCGAACACTGCGCGAGCGCGCGATATGTCGCAGTCTATAGCCAGGGATGTCGGCGGCGTAACCTACGTCATCCTGGCGCAGCCACGTCTCGTTGATGGCAATAATATCGGGGGCTCTTTGCTCCACTGCCACTATGAGCTCATCATGTCCAGTGCCTAAGGAACCGGCGTTCCAGAAACAAACTTTTAAGGACTTAGACTTATTGAATTTTTATTATTAATCCAGTATGTGTATAGTATGTGTATGACTCATTGTGTATTTGTGTGTGTGTGTTAAGATAAAGATGCAATTTCATGTAAATATCATTAATGTACGCAATATAATAATGGTTAATTACATAATTAAGACCCGGTCTTGTATGACATTTAAAGGGTATTTGTATGTGAATATGTGTAACCTGTGGGACTGCACCTGCCATCATGCGGAATCTAAACCCCTCTACTGCCCCGCAAGCACACACAGCAGTAAAACCATTGAAAAACCAATATAAGCAAAATACATTTGAACACAAGAATGCTGTCAGCGAGAACATTAGACTTAACAAAGTTATTAAAAGTCGATTAGAGAAGACAGAGAAGCCATCATAATTCGCACTAATAATGTCATTACCCAAAAACACGACCTAAATCAGCCTCGTCGCGCAGCCGGTACTTGGTGGACTGATTCTCCCGTCTGGCAAAGATGCGTCCATCTGTGGTCCAGACATAACGCCATTTCGCCGCAAACCCCATGACGAGATGGCAGGATGACCTGGATAGGTTCCTTCCAGGATGGACAGATAAATCTTCAGATAGAGATGTGTGGGCTCGAACCGGTGAGGCCTTTGCCCAGCAGAGGGACACCATTTAGGCTATATAAAAAAAAAACTACCTGCTTGTGTGAAATGTTACTGTTAAAATTATGAATGAGTTGTGTTAATTATATAAATTATATTATTTTTAGAACAAAATAATATTTGAGATTATAAGTAAGGTATCGACTTCAATATGATGTTTTCGTTGATAATGAATTGGTATTGTGTATAATCGAAGTATAATAATTATTTTAACTTTGAATAACTGATAGCTGATTGAGAAATTATCGTTGTTAATATTAATGTGCCAAATAAAAAAGCTATGTCACTTCACTACATACTTAAGTCAAAGGCTTATTTATTATTATATTACATACTGTTATGTAACGTTGTTGTTTATTAATTATTTTTAAATAATAAGAACCCACCCATTGATCGCTAGAGTCCATTAACTCCAAATGTGCGATTGCAAATACAAAATACTGAATAAATTCATGTGTTTGCGTAATGTTCGCCTTTTTTGAAAAAATCTACGATCCCGTAATCCCGGGATCGGAAAAAGGCCTGGGGACGAATTCCTTAATCGTGCAATGCAGATTTATGTAGTTGAGCGACTCTGTTGCTTGTTACAAAATACTATTCTTCTATCAAAAGTGATTCATTAATCAACACCATCACAATGCGATTGTAGGAGTGCTTCCGTCCGTACAATATTATGTACCGGTTCCTTAATCGAGAAATTAACTAAGTTAATAGTTTAATATAGTTATGTCTCGTTGTTTTTCGTAACTTCTTTTGAGACAGAACGTAAACAAATACATAAGTATTCGATTAGTGTATTTTTCAGACATATAGGCAGATTATTAAGTACACACAATAATTATACCTAATTATAGTTAGCTAGTTAATCTTTGTTCTACTTAATAACACTTACCACGGAAGTTACGTGGTCGAAGACGACTGGTTTAACCTAGCGGGTAGTGACCCTGTCTACTAAGCTGACGGTCCTGGGTTCGAATTCCGGTAAGGGCAATATTTGTGTGATGAGCATGAATATTTGTTTCTTAGTCTTGGATGTTTTCTATGTATTTTTATTTATTTATTTATTGTAATTTCGTAATTTTCTTTATTGTACTACACAAAACACACAAAGTTGACTGTATGACTATACAGATAACTTATAATAGAAAAAAAACATGTACAAAGGCAAGCTTATCTCTCAAAAGAGATTTCTTCTAGCAAACCAAGATGGTAGGAGAGGTGATGGTTGAGCGGGGGAAGACCTGCGCGTACAATAAAACTCTATAAATACTACGACTAATATATACTACAAACAATATTATACTGGTAACCCTAATTGCTAAAAATAGACTGCATACACAATTACTTAAATACAAAGTAAAAATATGAATAAACCGTTTTTGAATATATTTAGAGATCGACTGTCCCTGATAGTGCAAGGAAGCTCATTCCACAGTCGTACGGCTCGGATTCTGAACCCGTGCTCGTAGGTTGCAGTGGAGCGATCTGGAGCTTTGAGCGTAGACGCCATATGAGTTCTCCGAGGCCTGCTTGAAGAAAGAAATTCGAAGCAATCACGTAGGAAGTTAGGGTAACGAGGGTTCCACAAAATATTATAAAGGAAACACAGGATATGAGAGTCCCGTCGAAGCCGAATCGGTAGCCACTTCAGCTCCCTGCGATGCTGAGATACGTGGTCATACTTGCGCAGTCCGAAGATGAACCGAATCCCGAGATTTTGAAGTCGTTCGAGTTTGTTCATTTGTTCTTCATTTGCGCTAACCCAGCAAACATCAGCATAATCAATGAGGGCGAGGAAGAAAGTTCTGAAGTCTCCTGAGGGAATGAAAAGTTGCGTAAACTCGCCTGCTGACCTCATTAACATGCATTGACCAGGACAATTGATTATCAAAGATGACACCCAGGTTTTTAGCTTTATCGCTATACATGATAACAGTACCGTTATAAGTTACAGAAGGGACAGACAATTGCTGCAACGTGTTTAAAGAGTGTCTGGTACCTATAATCATGGCCTGGGACTTATTCGGATCAACCATCAACCCAAATGACGATGCCCATCCACTAATACCAGCCAAGTCAGCGTTTAACGCCTCCACAGCGGAATTTACATCATCAAGAGAGAAGTAACGGTAGATCTGAAGGTCATCCGCGTAGAGATGATAGGAAGAAGAAAGGACATCGGATATGGAATTGAAAAATATTGAGAACAGAAGAGGAGAGAGAATGCCACCTTGGGGGACACCAGAGGAGAGGTCACACCACTCCGTACAAGCCTCCTCCGACTTGATAAGCTATTTTCGGTTTCTTAGGTAAGAGTCAAACCAGCTGGCAGAGAGGGAGGAGACGTTAAGAGATTTGAGAAGTTCAACGAGAATGTCGAAGTCAACACAGTTAAAAGCACTGCTGAAGTCCGGCAGAGCCAGCACCGAGAGCTGCCTTTGATCCATGGCGACCTGAATATCATCGGTCACTTTTAATAAAGCCGTAACAGTACTATGACCCGTTCTAAAGCCAGACTGAAAAGGATTAAGTAGATTTTTAGAGGATAGATAATGGGAGAGCTGAGTATGGACAATGGATTCGAGGACTTTAGAAAGGATCGGCAGGATAGAAATTGGGCGATACTCTTTAAAGGAGGTGGGATTGGAAGTTTTAGGGAGAGGGATAACTAATGCTTGTTTCCAAGCAGTAGGGAAAGAACAATTTGAAATGGAGAAATTTTAAATATGTGTTATGGCTGGAAGCAGATCATCAAGGATAGTTAGAATCATTCGTTGGCAGATATTATCATCTCCTACAGCTTTGGAGCTGCTAGAAATGCTAGAAATGCTTTCTTAACCGTGTCGCTTCCAACATTGCTCAGGTTGAAAGGGGTGGTGTTGGGTAATGGCCTAGAGCGCAGACTCTTATTGCAATAAACTACACGTTTGATGGAGGTATCACATTTACATCACTTAAGTACTATGCAATTTTACCCATAGGGTGTAACAATAAGGCAAAAAAAACTAAATTAGATAGCTATGTAAGAAAAAATAACAAGGTACACAAACAAGAAGTCTCCCATTGAAAATTTAAGACAACATTTTAAATAGACATATGTAAACACATAAATTATTACAATATAATTTTCTTGGTCAATGTACGAGTAGATTAATTGTATTTCCTTCGATATGTTAGTCGTTCAATGTCATAATTATAGAATTCACTAGCTATAGGGACACATGTACACCAAGGGTTTCTTCAATAGTATAAAAATATATTGTATTGTAATGCTATTAAGGCGTCAGGTAACTTATTGTACACATTTATAGCTACCATCTTTGTTCCCCGAGAGTAAGCAATTGTTCAACATTGGGGAACTTCAAGTTTTAGTTTATTTCGTTCACCTAACCTATTACTGAGACAAAGGGGCCTAAGAGGGAATTTTTCGGGATAACGTCTGACTAATTTACACAATTTAATTATAAGTAACCCTGTATAGTTTGACGACCCGAATGGCCAAGTCGGCAGTAACCCTGCCTTCGAAGCCAAGGGTCCCGGGTTCGAGTCCCGGTGGGGGCAAATATTTGTTTGATGAGAACGGATGTTTGTACCCTAGTCATGGTTGTTTATCTATCTAAGTATAGTATTTATCTATATAAGTATGTGTATCGTTGTCTAGTACCCAAGATAAAGGGACTCCTAGTTTGGGGCTAGATCAATGTGTGTAAATATTGTCCAAGGTATTATAGTGTGGAGTTTCAATTTTCTAAAAGAATCCCTGCACGTAGCCCTATTACAACTAAGATCGTCCAATATACGAATACATCTCGAGGTTCGAGTCCCGGTGGTGGCAAATATTTGTTTGATGAGAACGGATGTTTGTACCCTAGTCATGGTTGTTTATCTATCTAAGTATAATATTTATCTATATAAGTATGTGTATCGTTGTCTAGTATCCAAGATACAGGGAATCCTAGTTTGGGGCTAGATCAATGTGTGTAAATAGTGTCCAAGATATTATTATTATTATTATTATTATCTCTTTTTTACCACAAAGATTCCGAGAAGAGAAGAAAGAAGAAGAACGTCTATCCTGTTTCCCCAGATGGCTAGTCCATACAGTACTCTCGATTGGAAGAAGGCGATGCCTGTAAAGCGGCTTTTTTGTAGAGCGATCTTAGTGCGTAGCAGAAGCTGCTGAGTTTGTCTATAGAATCTCGATATATTTTTTCCAGTTAAGGTAATCGTCACTTTATATTCCTAGAAACCTTGCATAAGGTAAGGCGTCAATATTTTTTTGGTCAAGTTTTAAATTTATTTCAATAGGTTTATGTGTCATAGGGTGTCCGGTAGATCGATGCAAAGACATAAACCGAAGTTAGAACAGACCTTTTAAAACCATTTGAGCTAAACATACATACGGCGAAGTCTTACCGTTAATTTTTTATTGATGATTTAGTGTTTACGAAGAAAATTTCCAGATTTTCACAGATAAGTGATTATTATTGCAAAACTAAACAATATTTGGATTATTTTACAATTTATTCTAATAAATCACTTAAAACGCAGAAAGAAAGTAAATCAGCCCGTCAGGGTTTAGAATTAACGTTTCTTTTGTTCATCCTTACATGATCACTATTCGGGGGCTTCGCTGCGCTCGCCCCCTCTAGTCTTCACCTAAGCTACCGCAGTGTTTGTGGTATTGCGTTTGCAATTCAAGATTAAACCAGTTTACTATTTAACGGTTTTAACCGTTAGTATATTAAAAAAACGCGTCCTATAGTAAGCAGTACGCTACAGTTTACTATCTGTCGATAGTTGACTAACTAAAGAGAAAAAAAAAACGTTAGTTTATCAACTAACAGTTTTGACAACCTTACGGTGACATAGATAAGAGGCAAAAAATTACATTTTGTTATTGTTTTTTAATATTTACAGAAAATGAATATTTTGGATTTGAATTTGAATTCGTCAAAAAGTGTGTTACAAGGCGGTCTAAATCTAAGGGAAATAAAATAAAATATATTGTATTTATTTCATTAACACACACTTGATTGCAATTTAATTAAGAGGAGCCCTCCTTTTAAGTATAGAAATACCTGTGCCAGGAGGGCCCCAGGAGGGAAATTAGAGCTCTGTATGTTTTATGAAATCTGGGGCGATGACATGTACTATTGAGTGCTAAACAAACTGGGCGCCGATCTCTAAAGGATACTCGGCGCCGTCTAGTGGTAAACCAATCAGAGATCTGGATTTCTTCCATTTGCTGGTAGAATTTATTTTAGTACTTTATTTTAATTAGTTAATTTACTAGTACTTTACTGTCTAGTCATGAGCCGCTTTTATTATTTTATGCGGCCGTTTATTGCCATTTCAATATATTTATTTAAATTGTTACCTATTGTTACCGGTTATATATATAAAAAGAAATCCTTTCTTCGAGACATTTATATTAATAATGTAAATATAACTTTTACGTGCCAATATTTGCTGAACTTGATGCCATCAAAAACGGTTAACTATAGATAAACACCTGTTATGGATAGAACACATTAAAAACATATCCACAAGAACCCGCAAATTAATATTTGCTTTCAAAAGCTTGACACACATTGTCAGCTCAGACCTCTTGACATAAGTACTTCATCTTTGAGTGGGGAGCAGCTCCGATAACACATCTGATGCAACTGGAAAGAGTTCAGAGGGCGTTACTAGAAGTTCTTCAATCCCAGATTATATCCCACCGAGAAACTCAACACCTTAGGACTTTGGAGGAAAAACAGGACCTCACACACCGCCATCCTAGGGGAAGTTTACAAAAAAATTCCCATCTCTATGGCTTGCAGTGACAGAATCCCTAAACAATTAGTTTTCGACAAAAAATACAATATACAGTTACATGAAGACCATCGGGTTGAGGGGCTCGACGTTAAAGAGCTCAGAATTTTTACCGATGGTTCAAAAACTGAAGCAGGCACTGGTTCAGGCACCTTCTCGGAGGACCTAAACATCAACCACTGGGTGCCCATAATACTGTCTTTCAAGCTGAATGCATGGGCATCATCTCGGCCGCTAATGCCATAGCATCGAGAAAGGTAAGAGATTCCTCCATTCGAATACTCTCGGATAGCATGGCGGTCCTACAAGCCCTAAATAGCAACACTATTAACTCAGGGCTAATCTACGAGTGTCACAAACGACTAATGGAGGTATGTCAACATAACCACGTAATCCTTCAATGGATAAAAGGACACAGCGGATCAAGAGGTAACGATGCAGCGGATGAGTTGGCGCGTAAAGGATCTAGCTTGACAGCGTATGGTCCCGAACCTATCATCCCTCTTCCCTTCAAGATGGTACGCTCATTTCTGAGAGAGTCGACCAGGAATGATCATGCCACTCTTTGGACAAATTATGAGGAGTGCAGGCAGGCTAAGCTGGCCTTGCCATCCCCTAGCGCTAGGCTGGCTAAGACCTTGCTTCGACTTAGTAGGCCGCGCATGCGACTGGTAACTGCAGCACTTACTGGCCATGGTTTCTTTAATAAACATCTATATGTTCTAGGTGTTACCGACAGCCCCCTTTGCAGAGCCTGCTTGGAGGCAGAAGAAACGGCTGCTCACGTCCTCATGGAGTGCACAGGAGTAGCGGACTACAAGGCTAAACACCTCGGTCAATCGAGGGACCTTCCAGGGATAGTCGGTAACGTAAAGGGCCTACTGGCGTTCCTGGAGGAGTTGGGTTGGCTCGAATGATGTCGCATTCCCACTCACACGCAAAATAGGCGCTTTCGTCGTCGAGTTGCGGAAACCAGCCCGTCTTAAAATTGACAATTGACAATCCCACCGAGACCTTCTATAAGGAATGTTCTGTGCTGACAATAAGACAAATTGGTATTAAATCAATTATAATCAAACAGCATACAAATATCACATTGGCTAATGTGGGCAATAGCTCACAAAACAGGAGAAAATACTTGATCTTCAATGTACTACTATCTAGAACATGCTTTGGATCAAAAGATAATCAAAAAATTAATTTATAAAAGAGTCAGCAAATCTATCAGTTTATTGAATCTAACCATGAAGTACCTATTGCAACTTAACTTTGAGAAAACAGAGAAGTTGATAGCTATACTACACCCTCATACACACAAACACACACACACACACAAACACATAAACACATACACATACACAGCCACACAAACCTGGCAAGTCCCGGCTTTATATACTCACGTAATTTAATTATTTAAAACATGCCACATTTTTAATAAAAATAAAAATAAATGCCACTTAAATACAATATCGATATTTATATGAACTTGAAGTACAGCCGAAGAGAGACACTGTAACCGTATAAGAGCTCCGTGGTCTAATGGGTTTCAAGCTTGCCTCTCACACAGGAGATGCAGGTTCGATTCCTGAACATGTACCAATGAGATAATTAACTTATCTTAAGATCTTGAGGAAACCTTCATTACTCCATAGCTGCGGCGATGGGATAGCCCCCTGTCACGCAAGATGGAGAATTTAATAACTGGCTAAAACCTGGCACAATTGTGCCTCTGCCACCCCGTATGGCAAAAGGCGTGACGGTATGTTATGTTATGTTAAATAACATATATATATATTTGAATGTGACTAAATGTGCAGTAACTAATTATAAACCTTTACAAACCATTGTAACCACATTTATGCAATTAAATTAATCAGATTCTGAAAATATGCAATTAATTAAATATAAATCTCTTTTAATTGGGTACGTTTACAGAAACACATAAAACATTTTATTATGTTAATTTCGAAAAAGTAAAGTGCCATTTTGTGGTAAAACTCGAATATAACTAGAATCTGCGCAGCAAAAACCCACTCCACAGAGTCCCAAACACTTTTGTCAATGTCTGTACTTGTGCACTATCGTATACATCCTGCTGATTATGTGACATGATTTGACCACAGCATATACTTTTTTTATTTTTTATTTTTTTCACTTATCATCAACTTCACAGAGTTAAAGTAGCACTAATTAAGCCATAAGGGTTTTTATCTACACACGTATCATAAACCCTCTTTACTGCGTACAAAAACCGCACGTTACGATCAGCATAATGTTAAAATATTTGGTAAAAACTCATTTCTTATCTGAAAAATTACACATTATGACCATAATGTGTAATTTTTCGCCCGCCCCTAGTTTGTCTGTGAAGTTGGTACTGACATTCAAATTTCGAACGCCGGCGCCCAAGTTGGTGCTACAGAACAAGCTAAACAACTGCAGAGCCACAGTGCCGGTCAAACAAGCGGTTCCTGTACACATCAAAGAGAGCTTATGATATGTGTGTAGACAAACTAGTGTATGTAACTGTACATAATTAGGCATTAAAACTATCGAGTGATATTATTATCAAACTCGCCTTCGGCTCGTTTCATAAACCCACTCTCGAGTATTAATGCCCTCCATTATGTAGCAGTCACATAAACTACTAGTATGTATAGTGCATGCGCGTTTAGAATTCAGTGAGTTATCTGTGCAACTGAGAGTAAACGGTGCCTGGCTAGGCCGGCGGACAACGATCTTTCACTGCATTCTTAAGGCCCAGTTCTGGCTGTTGAGATTTAGGCTTAAAAATTATGAGAAAAATCAGTAACTTTACATTAAAATTATTGTATCTCCTTTTAAATATAGACTATGTTCAGAATTTTTTACAATCGAGCCAAATTAATCCAATCGCGCAATGACATAGTATTTAAACTAGATTATCTCTTTGTGAATAACATATATTTTTTTGAGACCGATGAATTTATTGGAAATATTTTATAATTATTTTTGCCAAAGCTCTCTTCAGTGGTTTTGTGTGATCTTGGGCCTTAACGCGAAATAACTACAGCACCAAATCTTCAAGTAAAGTTAAGTATGAAAAATAAATGTGAACTCGTTTGCTGGTTAAAAGATACAAACTCGAGTAGGCTTATAGATAGACTTTAAAGTGGACCCAAGATTAGAGGAGCATTTGACACCTATCAACAGTATGGACTGAGCCATACGCCAGCCTCCCTTCCTTTTCCCCTTGATTGACTTTGGGTACCCTGGGTACCCAAAATGCCGTTATAGGTTTAGAATTTTATTACCATGGTATAAGGTTCAAAATTTCGACCCGTTAAAATTGTGTTTGTGTCGTTTGACGACCCGAATGGCCGAGTCTGCAGTGACCCTGCCTACGAATTCAAGGGACCCAGGTTCGAGTCCCGGTGGGGGCAATTATTATAATAGTCATGGTTGTTGTTTATCTTTATAAATATATGTATCGTTGTCTAGTACCCAATATACAGGGAATTCTAGTTTGGGGCCTGATCAATGTGTGTAAATAGTGTCCAAGGTCAATACCTTTTTCTTTATTATTATTATTATTATTAAAATGTCAAAGTCAATCAGGCTGGCGATACAAGGACCAGGAGACTAACGCGTAGCTCTGTCCCTACAGATGCTACCACTAATCTTGGCGCGACTGTAATGATATAACGCTGAGCTATGGCGGGAAATCTCAACTACGTTATTTTCATCGATAAGTAAAAATTGATAAAGAAAATGACGTTGCGCCGATTTGCACCGCTGCTGTCTTACGCGATGCCTTCTTTATGTAGGTACCTTGGATTTTTCTCGAAGTATGTGTTGACCTCTGTGGCCTAAAGTTCTGCCACACTCCGGCTCCAGGTTAGAATCCCGGTCGGGATAAGAGAGGATCTTGACACATTTGTTACATAAACACACTGGCGTCACGCCTTTTACCATACGGGGTAGCAAAAGCGTAATTGCACACTCTATTTGATGTCGGTAAAGACGTTGATGTCGTGCACACCATAAAACGGAGATTGCAGGATGAAATTGACAAGTTTTTGCCGTGGTGGCCAGAGGTGGTACTGTCCAGGGAAAAATATATTTTTTAGGGGGAGGCCTTTATTAAGCAGTGGGCCATTATTACGGCAACATTAATTTTATTATATTGACGACCGGTAATAGCCTAGCGGGTAATGACCACCTTCGAAGCTGGCGGTCCTGGGGTCGAATAATAATAATAATACCTTGGACAATTGACACACATTGATCTAGCCCCAAACTAGGATTCCCTGTATCTTGGATACTAGACAACGTTACACATACTTATATAGATAAATATTATACTAAGATAGGTAAACAACCATGACTAGGGTACAAACACCCGTCCTCGTCAAACAAATATTTGCCCCACCGTGACTCGAACCCTGGACCCTTGGCTTCGTAGGTAGGCTCTCTACCGATTCGGCCATTCGGGTCGTCCAAGTCCGTCCGGAATCCCGGTAAGAGAAAGTATATGTGTGACGAGCATGAATACTTGTTTCTTAGTCTTGGATGTTTTATATGTATTTACATAAGTATTCATTTGAATTAAATATATCGTCGTCTAGTGCCCATAACACAAGCCTTATTGAGCTTACTATGGGCGTAGGTCGATTTGTGTAAGATTGTCGACTAATATTTATTATTTTATTTATTATTTACTTACTATTATAATTAAAGACATCATCAAAACTCACAGCACATACACTAACTGTAGTTTGCATCAAAAGTTTCATAGAGTGTAAGTATTTTATAAAATCTTTTTACATAATGAAAAGCCAGTCTCATATTTAGTAGGGCGTCCGACGTTGGTTAGTTTCAAACTAACATCGTCGGTGCTCTCCACAAACTTTGAACGTAGTTAAACGCTACCAATCCGGTCCGTATCGCTTGCATTACAAACAGAATCTGTCATGTCGGACCAAGTTAGTTGGTTAGGAAGCCAATGATGTACATCGCCGAGAGAACTAAATTGGCTCCATTTCTCTTTTGTGTCGTACGTGCTAACTAACCATAAACCAACTGATCGCCGCGCAGCCGTGAAGAACTCGAGTTCACATTTTCCTCCATAGGAACCGTGCAGTGCGGGGTAAGGAGTCTATATAGGCAGCTAGGTGTTATTGGTGCTTGAAGACCAGGAAATTCAAAATGATGACCTAATCAAATAATAAATAAATGTCGCGTATTCATGTCCCCACCAAGGGGCATATGCGTTTACCCCGATTCGATGGGTCAGTGCGGGGTGATGGAGGGGGTCCGGCTAGTGGCCATCCCAACTCTCAGAGATTTCCAACTCCTGGGCTCCACTGTCTTATTTACCCTTCAAAATATTTAAGACGTTGGGTAACGTCAAATACTGTCAAATACCCATCTTTAAAGCGCTATTCCTCATAGGAGACGCGTTCCAAATCCCGAAAAATATATGTTATCAAGACATCTTTTTTCTTTAAACTGTAATGTGTATGCCATGGCAGCCGTGGCTCACAGCAACGCAATGGCTCACAGTAACATCGAATATCGATAACTGTTTCAGAACACAGGGGTTGTTTTTAGTCCGTATACTACACGAGCTGATGCCCGCTCAATGTGTAGGGACCCGGACATAGCAGGGAGGCCTGGCTCCCGGGCATGGGTAATTCCATTTTTCCCCTCCAACAAAAAAAAGGAAGAAAACAGTATGTTTATGAAGAAGAAAACTCAATAGATGTTGTTTCATATTAGACTTGCTTAAACTTGCTATTTGTTGGGATATAAAAAATATATATTCCCAAAATTATGAAATAATAAGGACATAGTTTTGAAGAAACACAATTTTCGCAATGTTCGGTCACTTAGCACGACGTTCACTAAAACAGTTTTAGCGTGCCAAACTTAATTGATTAAACACGCTTAACGCTGGCCCATTAAATTTCAAATTATGTCTAAAATAATGCCCGCAAAATAGAGTGTGAAAACCAGGGCTAACTTGAGCAATATTGTGCTTCTGCCACCCCGTATGTTAGAATATGTGACGCTTATAACGACTGCGTTGGTTCCTTCCGGTTGCTGCTATGCTATGCTATGCTTTTGGGCTTATAACCTAAAATTCTGCAATTAGCTACGTGAACGCGCCGTCATTGCAAAATCGGTTGCAATGTGTGAAACCAAATTTGTAGTATCTAAAGCGATTGCTCGCTAACCGTTTGCTTTCTGCTACTCGCAATATCAATGTATTTTTTAGTTTTTTGATCGCTCGTTAGAAATATACGTTAGTTTGCTACACTCCGCTATTGTGACTTTTGACAGAAGAAATTGCGCATTTTTCTCGATTGCTTTCTATTTGCAAGATACGTAATAACAAGCAAAGAATATTGATAACAAGTGTACTTTCGGTCTGCGCTAGGGATCGAAGCAAATAGGTTGTAAATCTGAGATATTAAAACTCATGGTCTTGTTTCTTCTTCTTTGTGCCTTTCACCAAAAAGTATATATATTATTGTCTTTGACATTATTTTACGAACGAATGTTTTAGTTTTATCTTGCCCGAAAGATTTTGCTGCAATAATCGCCTAACATCCAAAAGAACAGCCATGGCTGACATAAAAATCGAATACTTCAAGCCACGCAGGAACTTCGGGAAACAGCCCGTGTTCTGTGAACTGGGGCCTCAGATTTGCGATTCCATCAGCCCGAATCCTGCGGAGCAGAAATTATTTGGGCTGAGAAATCCGGTGCATCAGGGCTCACAGTGTGGACCGATATTCTCACATCATGCCGTGAACCATCTCAGGTGAAACATCATATTTATTTAGCCAGAGTTGGACTCGCCATGTCGGGGCCCAGGCAATGCTAATATATCTCACCTTTTACCCTTTTTACTTCCTGATATACATTTTGGCACGATATCCAGCCAAAGCCCGGAACCTCTTCTGCCTGTTAAGTACAAAGGACTCAGGAATAATAATTCACCAAGATAATAGGTTCCCTACTTATATGTTTATCAAGATCATTAAGGGTCTCCGCACACGGACCACAAAAAGGGCCACAATGGTTTGATTATTATCGGTACAAAGGAAATTACAAAAAAAAACCGACTACATTTTCTTCCAATACTACATACAAACTTATGAATGCGCCTGGTTACGTACATGAAGCATAAAAGTTGCCGCGCCAATATTTTTGTAAGCCCATATCTCCGCCACCGTCTGAAGCGGCATTTTACCACCAACCCAAGTGTGCTAAACATTGAAATACAATTCAATTTGTATGGATGAAACATTGTTTTTCCTCGGTGTGGAGTGCCCCTTGGCTGTGGCGTGATCTGCCTAGAGGATAATCCATCACAGCATGATATTTATTTAGCGTCTGGTCCGATAACGTTTAAGACACTCAGGGCAGCCTGAGCAGCCATTGAACAATTTGGACAGCCTCTTTCTTCACAGAGAGGATTTTTTGTAGTCCGCCCCCGATCAATCATAGGAATGACATCCTTACGATGGACCAAAGATGGGCCATTACGTAGTAGTTAAAACTTAACAACCGAAATTGCCCAGGGCTGAATATAGTACTACGGGAATTAACCACGCTGAAGGTGGTTGGCCAAAAGAAGTGCATGTAACAGACCCAGAAGCTACGCAGAGGTATCGACGAAAACTCGAGAAGGAAGAAGAATACGTTCATTGTATTATGTCGAAAGCCGCGGTATGATATATTTTTTTTGAATCTTATTGTAATGTGAGTAATTTGCTTGACTTAATAGTGCAAGCGAATTTAAATTTGCGGCCTTATGATTTTATTCGCTTTGAAATTATACCAATCAAAACATCCATAAACTAGCAAACATGCAATAAAATAAAGCTCGTGTGAAATGATCATGTTGTGATTAGTATTTTTTTTCAAGAACAATTGAATTCCCTAGATGTCAGAATTACATGTTTAGGCTCCTGGACTTATTCCTCAACCACCGAAACCTCAGCAAAAAATTCATATTGAAGTCAAAGAATAGTGTTCTGATTAATAACCTAAATATTTCTAAATTATATTCTTCGGGAGAATTCGATGAAAAAACCAATTCGGATTTTCATGCAAACTTAAACTACCCAAAACCCTTTGTGAGGGCAGAATTTTGAAAAAATATTAATACTCATCTGGCGTCCTGGATCTTGTACCTTCCTTTTCGCAAAATTTCTGATTCTAAGGACAAGTTTATTTTTCTTATAATTCGAAGTTCCCTCCAATATTCACCCCGTTAGTGTTTTTCTAATTATTAGTATGACACATTATCTTTAAAATGTTTGACTCCAGACTGGTAACCAGGACAACAGGATAATTTGATCAACTTTATTCTATCCCTCTCCAAGGATCTGAATCACTACATCCTCCAAAATAACGGAATCAACATGTACAACTGCTACTTCTCAGAAATTCCACGCATTCCTCCAGTTGAAAAAGTCTCCTGCCGAACAGTCAATGTCTACCGTGACCCTGAACAGCAAAAGCGGAGAGTCCGGAATATTTCTTTTCAAGCTGAAGGTGGCCATCGATTCGCCTCAGCTTATTGCAGATTTGACTTCTACCGAGACCCAACCGCACCGATAAATTCCTACATTTGGGACATCGAAAATGCAATAGACCCAGAATTAACTATACAACCAGATCATCCATTGCTTGATTTGCAATTCAACCCACGCGAAACAAATATCTTGGTTGGTGGCCAGTCAAATGGCCAGGTTGGTGCGTGGGACATTAGAGAAGGTGGGCGAGCTATCTTAATGAACCCACCCCACACGTCACATCGTGATCTTGCCAAATGTATTAAATTCATAGTTTCGAAATCAGGAGGGGAGTTCTTCTCAAGCGGACCAGATGGTGCGTGTAAATGGTGGGACCTACGTAATATGAGTATGCCGACAGATGAGATGATTATTGATGTTGTAAAGTCTAATACAGAGACTCCTAGTATGGCGAAATCGCTGCCTGTATCTGTAATATCGTATGAGGTGACGATACCGACTCGTTTCTTGGTGGGTACTGAGACTGGGCATGTGGTCTGTGGGAACAGGAAAGGGAAGTCGGCGACAGATATGTTGCCTGCTCAGGTGGGTATTATAAGTATATTTATTACTATTCCAAGCACAATAAATGCTGTTTCGTCTGAAGGGTCTTGTCACCGGATCGTCCTCTTCAGTACTGCGGTGATGAGCTAACATCTTATGCCACATTAAATTTAGTACTTATTATTACCGGTTAAACAACTGGTACAACTGTAACTGGCTTCGAATCTCGTACGGAAAAAGGCGTGTCGCTTTGATAGTTTGTTTTGTCAGATCTGTTCGGTTATTCCATTTAATTTCTTGGATTGACATAACTCTTATTCCACCAGTATGAAACGCATAGTGGTGTGGTCAACAGTCTGGAGCGAAACCCTAGCTTTGTGAAAAACTTCGTGACTGTTGGTGACTTCTCTGTTAAGATATGGAGTGAGGATTGTAAAGAGTCACCCATTCTTTGGACTCCGATACAGCGGCACAAAGTCACTGCTGCCACTTGGAGCACTGGCAGGTGAGGATATGAAAAAAAAACAAGAGTACCCAGGTTCAAATCCTGGCCGGGATGAAACAGAAATCCCCTGATCTTGGATGTTTTTATGTGTGTGACATTACTTTTTCTGGTTACCTCGACACAGGAAATCCTAGTGTAGATGTATATTTGATGCAAATAGATCATATTGACTTGTTTGATATTAATTATGTATTTGTTGCAGATTGTCTCTTTTGTTGATGGCCCAATTTGATGGAAAATTTGCGTTGTGGGATATTCTTCGGAGTCAGAACAGTCCTGTACTTACCATTCAAATTTGCAAAGATCCTTTGCTCACCGTTAAGAATCATGATAATGTAAGATCTGCAAAATCTCTGGCTGAACTTAGGCATAGCTTTGCCTCTGCCATCCCGTGTGAGGCTTGATTTTATGTCAAATATGTGTGTTATTTGATTTTGATTTACAAAACCAAGTAGTTAAGCACAATTATTTGACGTATCGAAAAAGTAAGCAAATATACGGTAATATTTGTGTTTGACTTACAGTTTAAGCTTTAAACTCTGTCGAACGATTCTATGTAAACCAGTAAATACTGGGCTTGTATTTGGACGATATTCCGACGAGCAAAGCTTAGTGGCGTAGCGTTCGAGGCCTTTCTCTCAAGTGAAAAGCCCTGGGTTCGAATCCCGGCAAGTGAAAAATACGATTTACAGTTTAACTTTGTTTTTTTTTACTTATTAATAGAGAAGCTTCGAGCAAGATATATGTAACATTTAATAATGTTGAGACCAAAAAACATAAAAGGCAAGGTATCTTTTTATGGATTAGAAGTGACGCCAAACAGAGGAAGTGACGAAAAAGTTGTTGTCATTGAGGGTCAGAGCTATTCGTCATTCTCCTATGCCTTTTCATTGCGAAAAAAGGAGAAGCAGCTTGAACCCGCGATTTTCGGCATTAAATTTGACGAACGCTCGTGGTCTATTCGACATGATAGTCGTGAACAAGATGGTGCTTAGAACCAAACGGGCCTATTTGCGGTTTCGTCACGATTAGTGTCAATCAAAAATGTAACTTCGGTCCGTGAGGGTGAGGCGACTAAATATGGAGATTGTTAAGCCTATTGTTTTGCTGTTTTGGGAAAAATCGGTCTTCCAACCGTGAGTTTGGTCGCTAACAGCAAGTGCCGCGGCCCGGACGCTATGTATTGAACAATATTTCGGGACTAGCCAGAAGGATTCAACTCCCTATGTTTTGAAGGATTGAGAGCCCCCCGGGATGTTAATAGTGATTTTCTCGAGCCTTGCACTGGGAGACATTCGATCAGGGCGCGGGAACCGACCTCAGTGTACGAAATCTGAACGGTAGCATGGGCGTCCGCTTGGAGGTCCGTGCATTTAGAATTAAGTGGGATAGTGTGTCACTTGCTGTCGGCAAGGAGACGCTGAAAAACTCCTTCAGCGAAGAATTGTAAATTACCGAGACGCGCGCGTACGGTATGTAGCTGGGAAGGATGTAGTCATCACAGCCGGACATAGATATTTTAGTCATTAAGATTTGAGCGCGGTGCAACATCACCCGTTAGAGACCTTCACGGCAGTGAGCAGAAGCTTTCGCTGTCTGATGGGGCCGCAGGGAGACCGCTGCCCTGAGGAGTTATCTAAC
Source organism: Argyresthia goedartella (assembly GCA_949825045.1). Lineage (NCBI taxonomy): Eukaryota > Metazoa > Arthropoda > Insecta > Lepidoptera > Argyresthiidae > Argyresthia > Argyresthia goedartella. The sequence goes on along the minus strand of OX463831.1, from coordinate 6,335,666 downwards.
AACTGGTAGTAGAGCGTGGGTGAAATAAAATGAACTCATGATTCCTATTGATTATTCCCATATCTTCAGGCAACGCTGGTAGGATGCGGCAGTCAGCACGGCAACGTTTACATGGTGGAACTCTCGCAGAGCCTGACGGAGACTAGCCCGCATGAAAAAGGGTTACTAAATCAAGTACGCGTTCGATTCATAGCTCAATCATACACAAACATACAAGTGAAGTATACTAACCGAATTCCCGCCTAAAATACAAGTTCCATGATCTCGGAATTCGGAAATGGTATTTGGTATTTATGGTTCAAAGGAATATGTTGAAGAGGTTATTAGGGGCTTAATCCTGAACTTTCAGTTTGAAAGCGATTTGATTACGACTTTATTTTTTATTCTTTATTTATTTTTATCGTACCCGATGGAAGTGCAAGATGTTTAGAATAATGTCTCAACAAACCCGTAAAGCAGATTATTATGGGAAAAGTTAACGCTTTGTTTTTGTATCAGCTTTTCGAGCGAGAAGGCCATCGGGAGCGCATTCTCGAAGCTCGAAGACGCGAAATCAAAATAAAGGTTCGTCAAGCCCAGGAAGGTAGCATATTGTCTTTGGGAGAGCTGGACCTGGCCATTGGCGATGCGGATTTGAGAGAAGCTACCACGGAATACCAACATAAGGTGAAGAAAGAACTGGCGGAGATGTAAGATGTCAGCTGTGGTTCGTGGCTGGCACGGAAATGACGAGTCAATTTTTCGTTTGCATTATTTCTTATATTTCTTCATAGCTGCGGCTATGGCATAGCTATTTTTCATACATAATAGTGTATCGGTGTATATATATATCGCAGCCAACTAGCTTAATAAGCCTGCATACCGTTAGATTTTATTGTTATTATATTTTCAACCTAACAAGAAGGATAAAGGGATTTATCCGTCACCTACTCTGACCCACCACTTCGCCCAGACTGTCTTTGTTTAATCTATAAGTGTTGCTCAGCCATAAACTCTGAATGGCGTAGTTCAACTAAATATTTATGCTGCTAATTGGATGGCTGACCAAGCTAGTTGCCGGCGACATATATAAAGGAAAAGACGTGGCGCTATGTCAATGAATATTATTTGTTTGTATTTTTATGAGTCCTCAGTATTATCTCGCCCTATGGAGTAATTGTTTAAGTGTGCTTATTTATATCTTCAATATTATATTGAACGGATTACTACTTATTTAAGATAACAATCCGTCCTCATTATAATTTATAAAGTTTAATGTTTATAACACGAAAGGATTCTTAAATTCGTAAATATAAGATTGTCTAAGAGCACGTATATTGCTTTTCTCTCTCTCTCTCTCTCTCTCTCTCTCTCTCTCTCTCTCTCTCTCTCTCTCTCTCTCTCTCTCTCTCTCTCTCACACACACACACACACATACTCTCTCTCTAAACACGAACATTTATAAACAGGCAGTAACATTGCATCGGGCCCCACACTAAAAAAACCTCTAGTTAAACAGATCTGAAGTCTAGTCTTAAGATCTACATAAAACTTAGGGAGGCGCAGCGCGTGGCGCGGCCAAATCAAACAAAAAGGAGCGTATTCGTATGAGGGTCCCGGATTCGAGTCCCGGTGGGGGCAAATATTTGTTTGATGAGAACGGATGTTTGTACCCTAGTCATGGTTGTTTATCTATCTAAGTATAATATTTATCTATATAAGTATGTGTATCGTTGTCTAGTAGGTACCCAAGATACAGGGAATCCTAGTTTTGGGCTAGATCAATCTGGGTAAATAGTCTCCAAGGTATTATTATTATTTTTGCAGCACAGCCATGCCAGTCACAATAACATGCTTTTCTCAGCTGAGATGGTAGAGGCACAACATCGCATAATCTAATATGTTTATATTTTTGATGGGCGTCATGATTTTGACGGGTTTCAATATGTTTAACACGTGTCATGATTTTGACAGGTCGCAATCCTAAAGTGGTCAGAAAAATTACCTGAGCCTCAATCACCTAGAACCCGATAGTCGATAGCGAGCACTCGGTATCGGAAACTATACCAGAGTTTCATTGCGATCACGAAGGGCTGTCTAAGTGGAATCGTGAAGACGTTAGCGGGAACAAGACTATCGACAACGTTTGTTTTTAAATATTTTACGAGTACGGCTTTGGAGACCCAATTGAACGAACAAAACATTATATTGAATGAATGATACGTTCCAAAACTTACTATATCTATTCATGACATTTAAAAATATTTTTTTACTACAATTAGGTATTTAAAATGCAATCCCTTTTACGCTATTTTTATTTGATTTTACACATGTGATATAGGTTTAAATAAAAATAAGAAGTTATTCAATAAAAATGAACAAATGTTTTTATTTTCGAGATATAGGTTAGGTTTTTGATTGCCACATCATGACTGACATGACATTACGGTGCTGGCGGCAAAAGAAGAGAAAATTGTTTGAAAGTTTTACTTTCTTTCCTGTTTGTTTTGTGTCTTGTGTTAAAATGAGGACCAGTCAGCTACAGTATGCCATCATGGTGGAATTCATGGAAAGGTAAGTTTCATAACCATCAATGTAAAGCGAGGTCTGTGTTTGTTCTTTAGAGTTCAAAAGTACATTGTAACATGTATATTTATACATGTTACAATGTACATTTGCAGATAACCAAATAATGTGCATTTGCAGAGAATCAAAACTACAGTAAACCATTACAATAATGTCAAAAATAATTAGTGGATTGGATGTCAAAAAGTTCTCATTGCAGACATGGGGACTGATCAAAACCGTCAGTTGGTCCCAGAGGAAGGCGGAACAACCAAATAAAGTGGATGGAGTTGTCCCAAAAACTAAACTGTGAGGGTACTGGGGACTCGAGGAGTGAGGAGAAGTGGCGAAAGGTAAATACTAGTATACTTACCTATTGGCAGCTAATGGCACTGGTGGAGGTCCGGCACTGCAACTATCATTGACTGATTTGGAGTCCCGTGTCCTCCAAATAATTGGTGTGCAGGCGGCTACCGGGATGGTGGTGGAAGAAGCCGGATTCCAGGTGCATTTAATTTTAACAACTCAATTCAAAACCTTAACTGAATCTCTTCACTTTTGCCTTGCCTATATTTTTACATTATTTGAAATTGTAGGAATTCTCAATTAATACTAAAAAAATAAATACTAACAGAAGCATAAAAACATAAAACATATATCTCTATTGGTGTAGTGATGGGCTAGCCTCTTGTCATGCAAAAGCATTGAATAACCGGGTAAAAGTGAGCACAATAGTGCCTCTGCCATCCAGTATGGAAAAGGTGTGACAATATGTTTATGTTACCATTTTTTTTTTATATTCCAGGATTTCCAGAACAATGGGGAACAATCCAACAACATTCAAAGCCTGGTGGAAGAAACTGGTATGATATATGTTTTTTAGATTTAAGGGTTTATATCCATAAAAGGAAATAAAGGAACCCTCATAGCATCACTTCATTGTCCGTCCGTCCGTCTGTCCGTCTATCAAGACCTTTTATATCGGGAACGCATAGATAAATCAAGCTGAAAATTATATCAGTTGCTCAGGTCTGTGGTCCCCTACTTCTGTGCAAAATCAACCTTATAGGTCAACGCAATTGAACGCTACAAACATTTATGTTTTGTTACAGTCACAGAGGAGTGGAATGTGGCAGGGCCGAGCACCCCACAGGCTCCATTCTTCAGCAGCGTGCGTGTTGAGTGCCCTCCATCACCAGTCGAAATTGTGTCAGAGAATGACGAGGTGTGGAGGCCTCCACCTCAAAAAAAAACGAAAGGTGACGAAAGCACGGGTGTGGCTCAGATGTTTGTAGGTGCGGAACGGGCTGCAAGTGAGCGTGCAAGAGAACGCGAGATAGCATATGAAAGGTTAGAGAGTGAAAGGCTAAGGTTAGAGGCTGACAGACTGCGCCGGAATGAATATGAGATTCGTGAAAGGGTGCGAGTGAGAGAGCAAGAGTTAGCGCTACAGGGGCAATGGTTGGAATTTATGAGAGAAGCCATGAATGTGATTGTAAGATATCTTGAAAGGGGAAGTCATGCATGAAAGGAGATATAAGAACATGTTGTAATACAAATTCAGTTAACTAAAAACATATCATACCAATGTCTTCCACCAGGCTTTGAATGTTATTTTAAATCCACCTGTCTCATCCTTACGTGGTTTACTGGAAGAGATCTCTTACTAGAGATAAGCTCGCCTTTTACACTATTACTATGTATTTTTTTCATGTGTATATTTTTTCCGTATGCAATAAAGAAATTAGGAAATTATGAATGGATAGTATGGCTGACAGTGAATACGACGATATATTCCAAATTAAATTAAATTCCAAATGTCTTTATTACTGTAGATATTTACATATACTTAGCAATCGTCATTTTTTGCCACTTCTCTACATTGGACCACTGTGGGAGAGAAGGGCGTAGAAACTCCCACAGATTGATTCTTAGATCTCTTTTAAAAATTGCTTATGCTTAACTGATACAAGAAATATATACTTATGTCATTATTATTAATATCATCATAATTAATAAGCAGGAATAAATAATTACAAAATTATTAACAGCAAGGTCTGTGTTGAGCCAGATTAACCCCATACAGTCCCATCATTTAAGTGATCTTGAACATTGTAATATCCCTTTTTTCGACAAAGTCGCTATAACATGGTTTTTAAATTGCTTAAATGGCAATTTCAAGATCTCCAGAGGTATCTTGTTGTAGTAGAGAATGCACTGACCCTTGAAAGAATTGCTAACCTTCGCGATTCTAAACCGGGGCGCAAGTAGTCTGTGATTATTTCGTCGGTTAACATTATAGCTATCGCTAAGTTTGGGAAATTTCGTAAGGTTCTTGCGTACATACATTATATTTTCGAAAATAAATTGACTAGCTACAGTTAGTATGTCAATTTCATTAAAAAGCTTTCTTAAGGAGTCTCTGCGTTTTAAATTATAAATTGCTCGAATAGCTCTTTTTTGTAAAATAAAAATAGTTAGAATATCCGCTGCTTTCCCCCACAACAAGATACCATAGGACATGACACTATGAAAGTAACTAAAATTTAGTAGCCAAGATGTAGCCACATACGCATACTTTACGATTGCCTTTGTACATATTCTCTTTATTATTTTTGTGTTTTGTCTGTTATTCGTAATGAAATGAATGATAGAAGTACAAGAAGCGAAATTTCCATTCCTAGTTTTGTTGCACGATTTCATGTAATTAGTTACAAGATGACCTAATAAAGGGTGTTAATAAATAAACATTTTCTAAATTGTATATCTGTGTTTTATTTCTAAGAAACAGTATTTTTTATATACAAAGGGAGGAAATCTCTTCTCCAAACAAGTCACCAAATTGTCATATATTTACAGTCACATAAGATCTTCCTCTACATATACAAAGAAGAGATATTATAACATGTATGTACGAAATACGAAACTACATCGATATAGCGAGACAATACCTACATTTTAACAGCATAATGAAAATATACACTTGCACTCACAAACACATACAACGCTATAATTTCTACAAAGCTACAAACGTGATAAACTTCTAAGACCCGAGGATTTTCTGATCTGGCCTGACGTCACAAATAATCATCCAAGACCAGAGGATTTTAAAACACTTTAGGGATGTAACCTATTACTCCTATTGACAAGCATGCCTCTCAATGCCCTTCCTCGCACCAGATCGTCACCACGAATGGTCTCGTGAAAAGTTTGTCTGAAAGAAACTTTGTTCCCTTTGGGTGGTTTCGTCTGGCTCGGGCACATTGAATTTTATGGCTATGTTGTGCAGCACACTGCAGGCCAGAATAATTTTTGCACACTTCTCAGGCGCATAATGCAGTGTGCGGTCTTTACAAAGACATCGCCAATGATTCTTCAGACGCCCAAAGGTATTTTCAATGGCGACCCTGGCTTTCCCATGGACAGCGGTATATTTAGCTTCAGGGCTCCCTTCAGCGCCATCTGTTATGGGGGTCATTAGCCAAGGCCGCTGTGGGTATCCTGAGTCGCCTGTTAATAAATGTTATGCTGCAAAAGGTGATGAAGGTGTTTTCAGGATATCGAATAAATATTTTATCATTAGTATGTTAGCTAGTTTTATTTTATTTATTAGCGCTTTACAGAAGTCTTAAGTGTGATATGATAACGTCTAACAGTGGGTCAATGTTGGCTGAACTTGGTGATTAAATTATTACCTAACAGCCACACTTGCTCGTTGTTATTGTGCAACTGCTGCATGAAGCGATTGGCGACACTGTTCTCCCATATGAACGCGTCGTGCGTTGCACCCCCATATTTTGCGTTGATATTAATTATTTTATTATCACTGTCACATATCTGAAAATAATTTTCAATCATTAATGGGATACTTACCTGTCTGCTACCATTTACTTTAATTTGATTTCCAATCTATATTTTTATAAGGAACTAAGTTCTAACAATTACCACACATGACCTACCATTTGAACATTTAAGGAGTGGAAATGTTTTCTGCAATAAAATAGGTGTTCCACTTCCTTTTTTGGTTTAAATATGTGGAAGTGACACCCATCTATGCATCCAACCACACCGGGAACTCCATATTTTCTGTAGAATCTGTAATGAGACAAAATATAAGTATATTTTTCATCCTTCACTTACTTCACAAATAATCAATGATGAGACACTTACTTATCCTTTAGTGCATCCCGCATTTGCCTCGTGGCAGGGAACGCAATGAACTCCCTGATCATCTCTGGGGAGCACAGTGCCTCTGTCACTTCCGCGACATATTTGCTAACTGTGCTCTGGCCAAGGAATTTGGCCATACCAACCAGCCGTTGGTATGACCCTGTGGCGTAAAATGATAACGCGCAAAGAAGCTAAAAAGGAGGAAAAAAAACATGTTATTTAGGTATCTACCTGTAGGTATATTATATATTTATTTATTATTATTAGATAGATGTAGAAAGTTACTCTACTCTATTAGCAAGACACGGTGAGTAGATACTGATACTGAGTAGAACTTGAGTAGAATATAGTTCCTAGGAACTTAGTATTTTCATTACCTAACTACTTCTGTAAACACTACTTAGTAATACTACTTTAAGGACTATATGTCTATCTACTTACAGCTCTTAACTCTTTTGAGTCTAGTCTATTTACGTTTTGCTGGTTTATAGGTAGGTTTAGGTAATGAAATGGCAGAATAAAAACCTTCAGCTCGAAACTAATTCGTCTAGTTCCTGTGAGCGATGTTTTTTGACTTAGGTTCATGCTTACGAAACCAAACGCCTCTTTTGTTAATCTAAACCGAAGTTTAAATTCAGCTTCGGATAGATCCAAAGAACTGCATGTTTTTCTTTGGTTGGCCCTCCGACTGATTTCTCTTTAAACACAAAATAAATGGAAGTATTTATAGCAATAAAAATAAAAGTTACGAAATGCTGCTAAAGCCAAATACCTATTTGTTTTGTTATTACTGTGCTTACCTAGTATAACTTTGGCGCCTTCCTCCCTCCGCATCGTCTTCTATCATGCGGAATGCCAGATAATATGAGCGGGCACTCCGCGGTTCCTGCACCGGCCTCTGCATATGGCTGTTGTTATATTACCTAGAAATATCGTGATATACGTTGTAAATTAGTTAACAATCATTTAAATCACATAAAACTAATAATAAACTTTATTTACATACCGAATAAAACCACCAACAATTTCCAAGTGAGTAGACATTTGTAAGATTCCGATAGAAAACTGTCGAGTTACACGATTCCGTTATGTTCGTGATCGCGATCCTATCGAATCCTATACATTTGACAAGCGATTATTTTTGACGTATAGTATCGAAACGTTAGCAAATTGCTTCGTGCTACCGTTTTTAGTTCCAATTCCGCACGATAGAGGCGCTGTGCCAAATCTCATACATTTTGGCGCCTTCTCGATTCCGATGCAAAATCTTCGAGTCGTTCGTGATCGAGCCTCTGACCTGAAAATTACTTGCTACGAAAATGAACTTCTCCGCCTAAATGCAATAATATTCATACTGGAGATGGTATTCTATGCTCCCAGAAGATGGTCGAAGGTTTGTTTCGAAAGATGCGAGCTGACGCCAAACGCAAGTGGAAATGCAGCCAATGTGTCACTAATGGGACAACCACTGTGGACTCGGAGATTACTCAGGAGCCTAATGAAGATATCTCTGAGAATGCTGATGATTTAGGAACCACCTCGGCGATGGAGTCGCTAAAGTCGCTGGTCGAAGTAAACAATCTGTCGGAGCTTCTTTTTCTCTTGAAGCAACATATTGACGATTCTGTCGCAGGATTAACTAAGGAAGTACGTCAAATTAAAGCCAGCTGCTTACTGATTCCATCAATTGACGACCGCACCAAATATCTGGAGTTAGAAGTCGCATCCCTTGAGGCAACGATAGAAGAGAATGACCAGTATCAGAGAAAGAACAATATTGAAATATCAGGTATTCAGCTAGGAAAGGGAGAAAACCTTTACTCCATCTTCGGCGATATTTGTACCAAGCTAGGTGTGACGCTTCGTGATTTGGATGTTGACACCATTCACCGGGTTCGGCGATTTGATCAACCAAATGATGACACGGGCAAACCCAGGCCCCCTGCTATAGTCGTCAAAATGACTCAGCGTCGACGCAAAGACGAAATACTATCGGCGATTCGAGTGCGCCGAGGCATCCAGACCTCGGACTTTGGACTTCCCGGGCCATCGGCAGATGTTTACATCAATGACCATCTAACCCCGGCGAACAAGTTGCTGCTGAAACGTGCTCGCGAAATAAAGAAAGCTTGTGACGTCAAACATCTTTGGGTCAGAGATTGCAAAATCTTCATGAGAAAAACTGACACAAGTAAAGCCGTACGAATCTGCAATGACACTGATTTTAACAAATTTAAGTGACGGTGCTTGTTTTTTTGTGATAAGTATTGGTGTTTCTTGTGTGTTTACCTTAAATCAACTAAATTTTGCATCATTCAAAATTTACTTTGTGTGAGTCATCTGTTACTAAACAACGTCAAATTTATCATCACATTGCTGTTCTCATGTTTGCTACAAAAATTGCTTCATTTGCTGTATTCAAGTTACTATTTTCCATGTGAAGATATCTATCATCAATCCGCAATAATTAATATTATATTAATGTGTTTCTGCTATAATTGTGCAAAATATCTGCCGCTACCAGTATCTAACAATGCTTATAAATCTATACACGCTTATCTTTCATTATCAATGCGTATCGTTAGTGAAGCGAGCAGTAAATTCAGAACTACTCTGCTTACCGCTTTTTACTTATACTTTATGCTTAATAAATGCCAGCCATAAATGAACTTAGCATATATTATCAGAATGTGAGGGGATTGCGCACAAAATCACATACTTTCTTTCCCAATGCTCTTCAATGTGGCTATGATATCATATGTTTGACCGAAACATGGTTATCTTTGAACTTTAATGATGCGGAATATTTCTATAGCAACTACGTAGTGTTTCGGCTTGATCGAGAGACGCCTAAGTCAAATACCTATAGACCGTCCGTCCGTCACCGCCGCCGCCGCCGACCGGGGAAGGACCCCGCGGGTGGTGGGGTGCTGATTGCCGTGCGCCGAGGATTCTTGGCGCGGCGACGTGACGAGCTACGGATTACGCCGACTGCCGAGGAACTATGGGTTACCATCGACCTTGACGGCGGTGGCACTAAGCACTCTCGAGTCAGCTGTGATCATTCCCTTTCTAAACTGCACTTAGTGGCTTCTTACTACCCTCACAATAACAAACACCACGAATCACTTCAAAATTTCTTCGATTACTCTTCTGACCGTGTTGTAAACAGTACAAATGATTTGTTCTTATTTCTTGGGTACTTTAATGTATCTTGTCTTCGCCAAAATATAAAATATTACCAATTTATCTATTATTTAAGTACTGCTACCCTCACTACGCATTCATCACTTATTCAAACACTCACTCTTCCTTTCGCATCCTTTCGTTCGTTCCTTTCCTGACGGACGGAACCAGTTCAGATCGAGACGCGCGCGCAGAAGGAGCAAACCACTACGCTCCCCACAAGAAAATTCCTACAAACGCTAATTACGCTACCTAGTGATTGTGCTATTAACCTAGCACCGGTGCAGTGTAGTGTTTGTGAAAACCTAGTTGGATTAAGGTGAAAATCATAACCTATCTCCTGGGTAGAAGACCAGCGCAAGTAAGGTACCACCATTCCTTTACTTTTCCTTCTCCCAAGTGTTTTGGACTTCGAGCCGAATACCAACTCCCTCAGAAAACGCATCACACGCAACTCATACATAATTTTCTTATATTTCACGCTAATTTTGATAAAATTGATACGCCAACTCATTCATGTCCGCCATTACAGTGGCCGGGTTTTCTCGTAATTTTCGGTAAATGCACATATTTCTCCCTCATATTACCGCTATTATTATCTCATATACACACCATAGTTTATGTATTGTTTATGAAAATCAGCCGCAAACTCAGAGTTTTCAAAATATTCATACTAGTGAGCCGTACCTCACCCCCCGCCCCCCACGCTGTTCAAACACGTGGTTTCTCATTGCCGCAGCCGCGCCGCGGACCGTTTTTGAACTCGATCTACCTAGTAACTAACTTACTACCTACTTGTCTCACATTTGTTTACGCGAAACATAATAACGCTTAAATATGACGCGAAATCAAAATAATGACGAAGAAATAATGATGGAAATTGTTCGTCTTACCGCTAAAAAGGAAAGTTTGTTCGTAATTACCCAAAAAATATACGATTTGAGCCTAAAGGTTTCCGATGAAACATGTAGATTCAATTTCTTAACGCAAGTTCAACCGCTAGAAAAAACTAGAACTGAATTTATCGAAACTCGATAAATTAGTATCAGCTGAATTGATTAATAACCCGAAATCTAAACCGGATTACTCGGCTATTCAATCTTTTGATGATCTTTATTGTAAAATTAAAGTTTGTGAAAATAAACTCAAAGAAAAGGCTTCAAAAAGCGAACATAAACATGATCTGTTAAATAAAAAACTACCTCCGCTTAGTTTAATGTCATTCGATGGCACTCCTAGCAAATGGTCACTCTTTTACGAAAACTTTAAAAGTCTCATACATGATGATTCACACTTAGCTGACGCGGAAAAGGTTCAATACCTAGTAGGTAAATTGACGGGCAAGGCTTTAACAGTTTGCTCAGGGATTCCACCCACTGCGAGTAACTATAAGATTATTTGGAACTCTTTGCTAGAAAAATACCAAGACACTAGGATCCAAGCTTCCTTTTATATTGATCAGATGTTACATTTTAAACCTAATCAACCCCTGGACGCATTCTTAGAACAGTTTTGTTCTGCAGAAGCTGCGCTGCAAAAATTAAAAATAGACGACTTGTCTGATTTCTTATTTGTTCACATCGCGCTTAACAAACTTGATAAAGAAACTGTTAATTTGTTTGAGCAATCGCACACATCAACAGAAATACCTACATTCTCGCAACTCACGCAGTTCATAAAAGAACAAAGTAAAATACAAACACTACGCACGCCCGCATACGCAAATAAAAATCAAAATTCTTATAAAAATATAAATAAAAATAAACAAACACACGCTTTTCTTGTAAATACCGATGACTTGTACTCGCAACCATCTCACTCATCGCAAACGCACGCATATCTCGCACCGCAAGCTCACGCTACTCAAAACTACGCACCACAATTACGCTCTTCGCAATCGCTCGCACCACTCGCACCGCCCGCATTCACTCGCAATCAAAACGCACACTCAGCTCGCTCTCAAAACTTGCATGCTACTCACACTCAAAACGTGCAACCAACTTACTCGCAAAACTCGCAAACCACTCACTCTAAAAACGCTCCCGCACACACTCACGCACCACGCTTTCAAGTCACGCAATCGAATTGCTTGCTATGCAATTCTCACCCTTCGCTCGCACTATATAAGTGTCAGTATTTTCTTAGTGAAACTCCGCTTTCACGTAATAATATCGTTGCAAAATACAACTTTTGCAAAAATTGTCTAGGCTTTCACGATATTACAACGTGTCAGTCACAACACACTTGTAATATTTGCCGCCAAAAACATCACACGTTATTGCATAATAATAATATAAATTTTACTCACCCGCCAAACGCTGCGCCTGTCACGATGCACGCGTCCGTAGATAACGTCGAATGTTACGAGCTATCTCGCTCGCACTCGCCGCGCGCTTAAGGTACTCCGCTGCCGCCGCCGCCGCCCGAGTTTCGCTGGACGACGCATCCTATTCCAGCGCCGCAAACGCTTGAACGCGCTTCTAGTTCGAACGTTGCGAATGCGCGCGCTAATTTAAACAACGTTTCGTTATCAGTAACGACTTCTCGTAATATTACCGCAAATAATAGCACGGTTCTTTTGCCGACCGCTTCGGTTTATGTTTACAATGAAAACAAACGCCACAACATTCGTTTATTTATCGATTCGGGTTCTATGAGTCATTTTATTTCGAAAAATTGTTGTGATCGCTTAAACTTAAAAATTACTCCCGCTTCAACAACGATCAAAGGAATCGGTCAAACCGAAAGTTCGTCGCATGGACTCACGACTTTTAAAATTCATTCACGGTTCGATTCTTTGTGTTCGTATGATATAGTAGCTCGTGTTATTGATTCGATCACCGATCAATTACCGAACGCGGAGCTAGACATTTCATATCTTACGCATCTCAATGACTTACCTATGGCCGATTGTAGTTTCTACATGCCGGGTGAAGTAGACTGTTTGATAGGAAACGAGCTCTTCCCGTTCCTCTTGGGACCTAATAAGGTTACTTCTCCACGCTCTTCGGTAGTCGCAGTAGAAACTACTCTTGGATACTTAGCTATGGGCAAGGCCCAGACCGCGCACAGTCGTCCTCCTGTTCGCAACACAAATAATAATAAAAATTTCTTTTGTTCTATAGAACAAACGCCAACGCTAGAAATGCTCACTGAACGTTTCTGGGAACTTGAAAATGTTCCAAATAAAAAACATGTAAGTCCTGACGATGAGATATGCGAAAAAATATTTCAGTCGACATACTCACGCGATGACACCGGGCGTTATACCGTGCATCTGCCCTTTAAAGAGGACCCTACTTAATTAGGAAATTCCTATTCGATCGCGAAACGCCGCCTTCTCAGTCAAGAGAAAAAATTAGACGCTAATCCGGACTTACGCTCAAACTATAATGACACCATACAAAATTACATCGACCGAGGTTATTTAACTAAGCTTGAGAGCGCCAAAGAGACACCCCCTGATCGCTCTTATTACATCCCGCACCACGCCGTTTATCGCCCCGATAAATCGACTACTAAAACGCAAATAGTTAATGACGCGAGTAGTAAAACTACTAGTGGAAAATCGCTAAATGATATACTTTATAAAGGTCCGAATTTACAAACTAACATATTCGATCTTTTAATAAATTTGCGTATGTTCTCCGTCGCTATGACGGCAGACATTGAAAAAATGTATTTTCAATTAAAACTTACTCCCGAACATCACGCTTTTCAACGCATTCTTTATAGATTTCATACATACGTACTCCGTTTCTCACGAAAATTGCGCTCCACTGGACAAATTACCGTTCAAGATCTCGAAACTGCAGAAGACTACATAATTCGTTATGTTCAAAACAAACACTTTTCTAAAGAAATTGCCGCGTTAAAAAATAAAAAGTTGTTAAATAACTCGTTATCAAAACTTAACCCTTTCATCGACCAAGAAGGCATTCTTAGAGTCGGTGGTCGGCTATCTAATTCTCAACTCGATTTTGGTCAAAGACACCCAATCTTGCTTCCTACTAAGGATTTAATTACTCAACTTATTGTTGACAACTATCATGTAACTAACCTCCACACTGGTCCATCACTTTTACTCGCATTGCTCAGACAGAAATTCTGGATATTATCTGCTAGAAATTTCGTTCGTCAACGCGTGCATAAATGTAACAGATGTTTTAGACTTAAACCTAAATTCACTTTCCCACGCATGGGTGACTTGCCGTCATTTCGAGTCTCGCAAACCAAAGCTTTTGTCTACACCGCTGTGGATTATGCTGGTCCTTTTTATATAACGCATATAAGACGTCGAGGAATTAAAAGCCATAAGGCTTATGTATGCTTGTTTGTATGTCTTGCTACCAAGGCATTGCATTTGGAATTGGTCTCAGACCTCAGTTCTGAACTATTTCTCGCAGCTTTCAAACGTTTTATTAGTAGAAGAGGCCCAGTTTCCATGATCTATAGCGATGGTGGAACAAATTTTATAGGCGCCAAGCGCAAACTTAATGAAATTTACGATTTATTACAGTCCACAGCTCACCAAACATATATTGGTAATTATTTATCAAATAATAAAATTCAATTTAAACATAGCCCCCCGTATGGCCCACATTTTAATGGCCTGTGTGAAGCAAACGTTCAATGCGTTAAAACTCACTTATATAAAACTATAGGCTCTCAGATCTTAACCTATGAAGAATTCATGACAGTCTTGGTGCAAATAGAAGGGTTGTTAAATAGCAGACCTCTATGTGTTTTAAGTTCTGAACCTGATGTAACCGCACTAAGTCCTAATAATTTTTTAAATGTCACTCCTATAAAATTTTTGCCCGCTGAAAATTTTGTAGATCAACCTGATAATCGTTTATCACGTTATCAGTTGTTGTGTAAACTCACACATGATTTCTGGCGACGTTGGAGTCAGGAATATCTCACTTCGCTTCAACAAAGAGAAAAATGGACCAAGCCATCCGATAATATTAAACTAGGCACAGTCGTGGTTATAAAAGATAATAATGCTCATCCTCTTTGTTGGCCTCTTGGAGTTATTGATGAACTCTATCCCGGAAAGGACAATGTAGTTAGAGCTGTTAAAGTTCGCACTGCCTCTGGAAGCTATATACGTCCAGTAATCCGAGTTTGTACTTTGCCTACTCCATAAACTAAACTCAATTTATCTTAAATTAGTATATAAGTCCTGGTTTTTTGGCATTTGAATCTATTTTGTTGTTAACTTTTTAACTTTCTAATTTTTAACATTCTCTGTTAACTTGTAGCTTAATATAGAGGAAACCTCTAGGCCGGCAGACTTGTCTTCGCCAAAATATAAAATATCATCATCATCATAGTCATCTCACGCACCCCTTCTGGGGCGTGGGGAGTCGGGGTCAGGTCGACGGACCTCTTCCCGAAGAATCGCCTCTGTCCACTCCTGTGGACAGGTCATCGGATGGCCCCTGCGGGCGGTGGTCTTCTTGTGGCGCTGGTGTGCAGTGGGTGATCGCCGGCTAGGCAACCAGGTCGCGTGGCAGGCGGCGGCGGTCGGGCGGGCGCGCATGGTGCGGCGCCAGTTCGGCGATGTGCGGAAGGTGTGATGCATCCGCACGCGCGAACATGCCCTTCGCCAGCCTCTGGACAAACTGATCCACGGTTTCCCATCTTAGGTCCCTCTGGATTGTCGCGTTCCTCACGTAGCGGGGGGCGCCGACGATGGTACGCAGAGAGAGGTTCTCTTGGGCTCGGAGTCTCCGTTTGTTCGTCTCCGAGCACAGGGCGTACCATGCCGGAGCCGCGTAGGTGAGGCGGGATCTCACGTAGGTCTTGTAGATCCCGAGCTTCGCCCTCAGAGGGAGGCTGGAATATAAAATATTACCAATTTATCTATTATTTAAGTACTGCTACCCCCACTACGCATTCATCACTCATTCAAACACTCACTCTTCCTTTCGCATTCTTTCGTTCGTTCCTTTCCTGACGGAACCAGTTCAGATCGAGACGCGCGCGCAGAAGGAGCAAACCACTACGCTCCCCACAAGAAAATTTAATTTTAATTAACTATACATTCTCGAATATTTTCACAACACGGATAAAATTTTAACCAATTAATGGTACTCCAGGTCTTTATGTAAATAGTCAATCAATCCATGTTTAGTAAGTGACTGTTTGTTACCTGAATAAAATAAAATAAAAATAAAAATTCTAACGCCTATACTTGGTTATGAATCTTAGGGATTGTTAATCCTCCGATCGATATTAGATATGCAACAACGATAACTGTATTACTTTAGCTTGTTAAACTCTTACGTAGCACTGCCATGGTCTGCGGGCGACGGGGGACGAAAGACCTATTACGCGGCCCCGCCGCCCGCGCTCTTCCCCGCCCTCGCAGCCCCTGCATATTTCATCCCGTCGCCGGCAGAACATGGGAGTGCTACGAACGAATTTGACAAGCAATAGGTAGCTGCGAAACTTTCACAACATTCCAATACTACTTCAACAAAAGTTCTTACGCCCGTTAAGACTGGCCATTACCCACCAGTTAAAATTAAATTAAATAGTACGATTAATAAAAAAAGAACCACCACCCAGGCTACCTCTCAATACTACCAACCGAATAAGGCAGTTCAGGACGAGTGGCGGTCCTGGTTGTCGACAATAAGGTAATTCTTTGAAAGCAACGATGCTATCTTAAATTCATTTTATAATCTATGGTCACTTCAACTTCTAGTTTCGTTTTGTTTTCGCTCTCCTCGTTTGTAAGTAAACCCAGGTCACAGTATTCGTATTATTTTGAATAATTATTTCCAAAATTGCTTATGTAGTCCAGTTTTAGTCTTATTTTTAATTCCTCGGTCGTTTCAGGGTTCCAGCATATTTAATGACAGACGAAGACCCGAGTTGCTGCTTTTAAGTAAAATATAAAATATTATCTGTATCATATTGCCGTTTTGTTTTTACTTCGATGTGTGGCGGTTGGCAATATCGTGTAGTGGTATTGATCTGTGGGTATTTTTTATCGATAGGTGAAATTGGACAAAATAACATTGCCCAAGGGCGTCCAGTAATAAATCCCCCATCTTCCTCAATGTACCTTTGTCCAGTTGACAGTAAAGAAATCCTAAACATAATAAAGACAATTAAAAACAAACACAGTCATGGTATAGATGAGATACCCCCAATTTTGATTAAACAATGCGCAGAAGAACTATGCGCACCACTAGCAACTCTAATAAACCAAAGCTTCGAAGAAGGAATATTTCCAGATCAATTAAAAATTTCCCTAGTTAAACCACTTCATAAAAAAGATGATAAAATGAACTCTAGCAACTACAGACAAATAGCCCTGTTACCTAGTTTTTCCAAAATTTACGAAAAAGCAATGTGCAATAGATTGTATAATTTCTCAGAAAAAAAAAAAAAAAAAAAATAAAATAACATCCTCGATAAGAGCCAACACGGGTTTCGAAAACATAGATCCACAACTCTTGCTGATTACAAATATATACAAATGGCACTACAACACATAAACGATAAAAAATACGCCCTAGGCCTTCTCCTAGATATGACTATAGCGTATGACAAAGTATTGTACAAAATCTTACTGGATAAAATCTATAATTCTGGCATACGAGGACAAGCACACCAATGGTTCCAATCTTACCTACAAAACAGAAAACAAATTGTGCAAATAGAATACCTAAATAAAGGAAAAAATAACATAGAACTCATATGATCCGACGAAAAACAGCAAAATAATTCAATACCCCAAGGAAGTGTACTAGGATGTGTGCTCTTCCTTATCTACATAAATGACTTGCCAAAGGTGCTCAATAGTAATATTACTCAACCTGTATTATTTGCTGATGATATATCAATACTCATGAAGTTAGATAAAAAATCAGACCCAACAAATGTAAATATAAATGTAATGTAAATACAATTTCGCTAGTATCAAATTGGCTTCGTGATCATAACCTAGAAATCAACTTCAAAAAAACTAAAATAATAGAATTTAGACCACTTAATAAACCACCATTAAAGATTACAATAAAATTTGAAAATAACACAATAGAACAAGTAAACACATTTAACTTATTAGGCATACAAATCAATGCAAACCTAAATTGGAAAGACCACGTAAACCACGTAAAAGCCAAATTATCCAAATTTATTTACGCTCTATTCCACTTAAAACAAAGCACAAATACTGAAACTGCATTAACAGCATACTATGCCTACGCATACTCCTGGTTGAAGTATGGAGTAATGCTATGGGGGAACAGTGTGCATGCAAAACAAATATTTATAATTCAAAAGAAAATGGTCAGAATACTTGCAAAAATTAATAACAAACAAAGCTGTGAACCCTACTTAAAAAAATATGAATTAATGACACTTCCTGCCATGTATATATTCGATACATGTTTATTCGTATTTAATAACCGCCGAATATTTCCCCAAGTAAAAGACACACATAATTTTAATACAATACATAAAGAAAGATTAAATCTACCACAATCCCGAATAAAAATGCTCAACTGTAGCCCGTACTACATGGCAATTAGACTCTTTAACAATTACCTATTGATATAAAAATATAGAAAACCAGCCACTATTCACTAAAAGGCTTGAACAATACCTTATTAATATGTGTCCATACGCAATTGAGGATTACCTTCAATAAATAGTAAACCTAGATATAGCTATAAGTGCTTAAATAATTGTTATTAGTTAAGATTTCGTAATTTCGTAATTTCTTTATTGTACTAAACAAAACAGACATACAGATAACTTATGATAGAAAAAACATGTACAAAGGCGAGCTTATCTCTAAAAAGAGATTTCTTCCAGCAAACCATGTTGGATAGAAGACGGAGATGATAGGTAAGGGAAAGAATTGCGCGTACAATTAAGACTATATTCTAATATAATACATATTACACATACATAAAACCCTATTGCTAAGCAATATAGACTACATACACAGTTACATAAATACAGCATATCAATAAATATCTTACAAATATACTAATACTAATACATTATATGGCTAAATAGAAAGTGAAAGATAGTGCTTCTTTAGTCGGTTCTTAAAGATATTCAGTGATGGACTGTCCCTGATGGTGCAGGGAAGTTCATTCCACAGCCG
Source organism: Argyresthia goedartella (assembly GCA_949825045.1). Taxonomy (NCBI): domain Eukaryota; kingdom Metazoa; phylum Arthropoda; class Insecta; order Lepidoptera; family Argyresthiidae; genus Argyresthia; species Argyresthia goedartella. The sequence goes on along the minus strand of OX463831.1, from coordinate 6,316,627 downwards.
TATAGCGCGGATTCTAAACCCGTGCTCGAAGGTTGCAGTGGAGCGTTGTGGGGCTTTAAGCATAGTAGCCATGTGAGTTCTCCGAGGCCTGCATGAAGAAAGAAATTCGAAGCGATCACGCAGGAATTTAGGGTACCGAGGGTTCCACAAAATATTGTAGAGCAGGCATAGGATATGAGAGTCCCGTCGAAGACGAATCGGAAGCCAATTCAACTCCCTGCGATATTGAGAAACGTGATCATATTTTCGCAGTCCGAAGATGAACCGAATCCTGAGGTTTTGAAGTCGTTCGAGTTTGTTCAGTTGCTCTTCATTTGCGCTTACTCAGCAAACATCAGCATAGTCAATGAGGGGAAGTAAAAGAGACTGGGCGAGAATAATTTTGGTCTGACGAGGAAGAAAGTTCTGAAGTCTCCTGAGAGAGTGAAAGGTAGCGTAAACTCGCTTGCTGACCTCGCTGATATGCGTTGACCAGGTTAACTGGTTATCGAAAACAACACCCAGGTTTTTCGCTGTGTCGCTATACATGATTACGGTACCCTTATAAGATACAGGAGGGACAGACTGTTGCTTCAACAAACATAGTGAGTGTCTGGTACCTATAATCATGGCCTGGGACTTGTTTGGGTTAACCAGTAGCCCAAATGACGAGGCCCATCCTCTAATACCCTCTAAGTCAGCGTTTAACGCCTCCACAGCGGAGTTTACATTATCGGGAGAGAAGTGGCGATAGATTTGTAAGTCATCCGCGTAAAGATGATAAGAAGATGAGAGGGCATCGGAGATGGAGTTAATAAATATAGAAAATAGAAGAGGAGAGAGAATGCCACCTTGGGGGACACCGGAGGTGAGGTCACACCAATCCGTGCAAGTCGTCTCCGATTTGATACGCTGTTTACGGTCACGAAGGTATGAGTCGAACCAGCTGATAGAATGGGAAGAGAGATTAAGAGATTTGAGAAGTTCAACGAGAATGTCAAAGTCAACACAGTTAAAGGCACTGCTGAAGTCGAGCAGGGTAAGCAACGAAAGCTGCTTCTAATCCATGGCAACCTGAATATTATCCGTCACTTTAAGTAGAGCCGTAACTGTGCTGTGACCCGGTCTAAAGCCTGATTGAAAAGGATTTAATAGATTTAATACATTCCATTTGATAAGTGTTTTGCATTACCCGAAAAGGGTCCATAATAGAGACTGTTATTAAATTTTAAGACCTTATTTATACATTATGGTGCAATAAAGTTTTGATTTGATTTGATTTGATTTGTATATCAATTTCGCAGTCATCACCGGTGATTTTTTTTCTAATAAGCCGGCGAGCTAGGGGATTCGTATTTTATTACTTACTGAATAAGTACACTACACTACACAGGTACCTACCATACCTCCTTCCCTTGTAAGTGTTTCGACGTTTGGCTGGAGTTATCTGGTAAATTATTGTGTGGCGGTTTTGACAACGCTTTCTTATATTGCCGGCAGTCCCCGTAGTTGTTCCTACATAACCTAAATAATAACCTACGTGGCTCTAATCACAGCAACGGTAAGTACTTAACCCTTTTGCTCTTCAAAGCCGTGTTGTGTGCGAGTGTTTAGCTAAAAGTAATGTTCATATTTCAGCTTTTGTTGAACACCAGCGGAGAGCGTTAAACCGTTGTGCCAAGTTCTACATGGATCTTTCGGTGTTCCGGAGTCAACATTGGTTACAGCAGACTGTAAGTAAGGTCATTATGTTTTGAGATTATAACTAATGTATCACATGTCCGTCGCACAATTCTGTCCCCTTGCTAAACATATCCAGCAAAACCTCCTTGGAACGTTCACAATAGACTATTTAAGTTAGTCTGCAAGGATTTAATGGAGTTTTCATAAATTTAACCTGAATTTGGACCTTTAATGCCTTCTTGCATAGGCCTCTTTATGCGTAGCGAACTGCTGATTCATCTTAAAAATCTTCATGCCGCATTTTGTTTCCCGTTTACATTAACCCTCTCAAACCTATCAATTAACCTCTGATTGCCTGCATATTGGTCGCTTCACCTACTCCCGGACTTTCAGGAGGTGCTTTGTACGGGCCTAGCAATAGGCCGCGCCAGTTCATCCGGCGAGGTGTCAACGTGGGAGCGTAGCCGCTTGCCCCTGGCAACTCTGCTCGACCATACCCGCAGCTAAGAGATCAAAATTTACCGTCTTCTAAGAATAAGTACTACCGTCATCGACCAAAACAACAACACTTCCTTACCGTATATTTAAATAGTTTTTAACATTAGTTTTAATAAAGTTGTACAGGTAATTTTGTAGTTTACTTTCTTTATACCCAGTTGGGGGGAAAAAATTAAAGTACAGCTTATTGTAACAGAAACAACAACATATGCTGGTGGACATATTGGAGTTATTGACCCTAACTGGTGTCATAAACGTAATCAGGAGTAAAAGATGGGGGGTTGTAAAAGAAACAATGGTTGCTGCTGAACAAATAGAAAAATTGGCGCTGTTACACATGGCTCAGGGCCTGACATTTATGACTGCTGTAATTGACTTTTGTGTTCTGCTTGATTTTCTTATGGCCAGTTTCTCCTTGTTCCTTGCTTCCGTTTTGAGATGCAGATATCCTTTTTTATTGAGGCTAGCGGAAAAACCTGTCAATACGGTCTTTTAATATTTTTTTTCATCAATCACCGTGCCCATCACGCTTATCCGACTTTTGCGCATACGCCTCAAGGTCTTGTTCTACTGTTGACGATGACGATGTACTACGGTGGACGATGATCTCATCGTCCACCCTCTGTGATCCCGTCAAACCAATCGTCCAGCCTATCTCTAAATAAGTCCCGTTCTTCGCGTGCCTTGTCTCAGTATACGCAGCAAATTACGGGCATCAGCAAGTGTATCAGTACTTACTAAAAAGCGCATATTATTGTAGTAATTTATTTAAAGTCAAAAATAAAATAACAACTAAAAATACAGTTAAATCATAATTCAATTGTACAAAATAAGTGTAAACGACATCTAAGCACAGTAAATTAAATATTATATAGAAATAAGGTACAAATTATAACAAGATATTAACTAAAAATACAGTTAAATCAAAATTCACTCGTACAAGATAAGTGTAAACAACATCTAAGCACAGTAAATAAAATATTATAAAGAAATAAGGTACAAATTATAACAAGATAGTAAACATGCTGCAACATACGAACTTTATGGGGATTTTTTTTTAAATATTCAAAGATAACATTGCAACAGGCTTTCATAACTTTATGTAACTAGGTTAAATAAAAAAGCAGATTGATCTCTCGCTTAGACCCGTTAAAATATTTAAGGGTTTATCCTACTGTTCGATTAGACGTTTTTACGTATTATAAAAAGTTAAGTATCACATCAAAGCCATTTCCTTCTTCACAATCGACATGAATTCCGTTGTAGCCTCATGCAGGTCCTGAAATCAGAAAGATTAGCATAGTATATTGCAGAATATGATATTTAGATGCGGGCAAATTAGTCCTTTCGATTTATTATGTGACCACTTCCTATTATACCAAAGTCCACCATGACTAGTTCCTATTTGGACCACTTTAAATTTCGACTACTTCAACCTTTGACCACTATTGTCAGCTTTTTACTTAGGCTCCCACAGGCGTCATACCGTCTTACTACAAAAAAATAAAAAACACAGTATTATCACTTGTTTAACTAAATCATAATGTATCAGTAATTAAATGTTGAGCAAGCTTCTAAATTTCCATAGCACAAAAAGTGTTTAGTGAGTATCTTACAAAAGAATGGCTTAATCATGTAATGTAGTACTATCCTTATTTTTTATAGAAAAACCGTTCATTTTAGTACTTTTATTAAAAAAGTCTAAAAGATAAGCAACAAAACAAAAAGGAATACGGAACTGTCACTGAAAGTTCGTCAGACAGTTTAGTTTGTTTTGGTTAGCTTAGCACTTAGCCTAGGGGTTTAATTATTTTTAATAGAAAAATATATTTTTTTATAATTAATTAGTATGGAAATAGAATATTGAAATAATAATTAAAATTAATTATTAAAAAGTTTAAAAAATTAAAAACAAAATTTTAATAAGATTTAAATTTTTTTTATTAAAATTATTATTATAATTAAATATGATTAGCAACAAAACAACACCTTATTTTACAGGATTTCAAAAATAAAAAGGTGAAAAGATCATCATGTAAGTTGTTGTCATCACCGTTCAACCCACTGCTGGGCATAAGCCTCTTGGTTGGTGAGGCAAGTTTCTTCTATAGCGCCAGTCTCCAAGGTTCTACGCCTACCGCACGCAGAGAGATGTCGAGTTGATAGTATCCTTGGACAATGCCCGCTGGATGGTTGTATCTTTCTTCTTGTGAGGAACTCCAATACCTCTATGTGACCCATTTTTTTGGTCCACCTTCTGCCATCCTGTCTAGCCAAATGTCTTGTCCACCTATACCTTAATATTTTGGCATAAGTATATTGAAATCATTATTCATATCAAGTATTTCAGCACCAGTAACGCCGTCATACACACTTGAATCAAACACGAAAATAAAAACCTATGAGTGTGATGGATGAAAATGAAACGTGGCGTAAGCTGCAGATAGAAACATTATTAATGAAGAAAGAATATCCATCAAAGAATTGGTGATAATTAATATATTGTGAAATAACATTGAATTAAACTTTAATAAACCAAATTAAAAATGTTGATAGAAAAATGTTTTGTTAATAATCATCAGTCGAAAGCAGAACAACATGCGCCTTTTAGAACCTGAGAAGAATTAGCTAAACATATTTAGAGTAGTAGACATATTTACAATTTAAATCAGTATAAGTATTTTATCATAGTTTTATTTTATGAACTTAGGTATACTAATATTGCGATGCCACACCGCTTCACAAACTTCACAAACCGTGGGCTGAGATGAGACTGGAACGGCAAGATAACTCAATTCAGCCCTTTTACTTCGACCCGGATTTGTTGAGTAATCACTTCTTTGTCGTTAATGTATTCCTTGACATCATGGTACATTTTATGATTTAAGATTTTAGTAACCGTTTTTTTGAAAACATGCTATTTCTATATAGTACGCATTTAGGAGAAGGAAGTACTATATGGTTTTTAGTACGTAGATTTACGTGAATTGTGTTTCGTTCTATAAAACGTGTATGATAGTTTTCCTTATCGAACATTAAGCACTCTAGGATAACTATCGATTAAAAGTTAGAATGTCTATTTTCATAAAGTAGGATTTGCAGCTTTCCGTCTTATTTATGCCAGCAATGGCCCTAATAAATTTTTTCTGACGCCTAAATATTTTGTCCCTGTCAGTAGAATTTCCGAAAAAGATGAATGAAAATAACCGAAATATGCAGTAACAGCTGCCTCTGTGGTCGCAATCTGCGTTAATATCCTTAGAGGGTATGGTAGGGTGCCTCGTATGGTATGACGTTACATGCTATGTGAACTCCCCACTGAACTGAAGTCTATATAGTCTAAGACACCTATGTGTCTCCGCACCGCTCCAGTACCGCAAAATACCAACCTAGTTAACTCTCAACTTTTTTTATTAGCCGCACTAGGTAGTGTCCCACTGTTGTGCCACTTGTGATAAACTTGGCCATTTCCATTTAGGCTTGCACCTACGCCAGCAGTATTTAAGTAGCCATTAATTTTTGCCCATACTCTTGGATCCTAAAGGTGATCTAGGTTTTACATGGCCCCGCTCGAGTATATCTGAAGAATGTTTATTCAATTATGGGGTATAGGTTGGGTTGAGCAAATATAATTTACATTGCCGACGTAAGTCAGCAAACAGCTAAGCTGTAAGCGACCTTGCCGCAAACAAACATTTCGATATATTTTAATGAACATTCCATAGCTGTGCTGAAGCGGTGTCGTTTAAGTCAGTTGAGTGATGTAGACTTCCCAATTCCACATAAGGTTCTATCTTCATCATCATCCTGCTCAGCTCACATCAAACACTACTGGAGATATCGCTCTTCCCTATATAGTATCCTCACTGTCCTGTGCCAATCCAGTGAGAAGACGTCGACTTGATGATATCGTCGGACCATAGGGCTGTTGGTTTGCCCGCTAGACTTACTGCTACCGTTAGCTCTACTTATGTGAAATATCTATAGTAAAAATTTCATATGTCTAACCTTATCTCCCACTGAAGCGTCCGGTTCACCGACCGAGCCGATGCTTGCTTCCTCCGCAGTTCGTAGTTTCAGTTTAATCTCTCGCAGTCTTGCTTCAATTATGCGCTCTCGTTTACTTTCTCGGTCGAACATCTACAAGCACGGGAAGTTCAATCAAAAACGAACGGTGATGAAAACAAGACATAACGTCACGTATGTGTCCACAATATTTGTGTGATGGAAAACATCGTGAGCAATCCTTTATTATATTTATGACTGCGGTCTTGGGTTAATCTCATTTCACGTAAGTATACTGTCTCATTAAAGATAGTTAAGAAAATGACCAAAATCAAAAAGATTATTAACCAATTGAAGTCTCTCAGAAAACCTTTAGCCATCTCAAGCTGAGGGGAGATAGAATCCGATGATCATAACAAATAAAACACAGATTTTCCAACCAAATGTTTGCAACGCAGTTTCGGGTTTCTAAAGCAATGCATGTATTTAAGTGTGGCGTCAGTGAGTAGAGAGAGGCAGGCGAACAGGGATAGGTTTTATCTGTTGATTTTTATGATCCTGCAGTAGAATCCAAGATTCCACCAACGAATAAACTAGCTTTCATAGGAGACCATTATCTTGAGGATCAAAGTCTCCTCTATAAACTTGACACGGATCTTTAGCTCCAAGAAAAGAAAACCTCATTAAAGTATCCCGACCCCACTACAAATTGACATGGAAAACTTCCGAGCTATTGAGGAATCCCTATAGCTGAACGGAATACATAAACAGATAGAAAAGTGGATGGTTACCATGCTCCAAAACAGGGTAATAACTGCAAATCTTGCCGGAACCAGTTTCTCAATTAGAGCAAATAGAGAATTTCCACAAGTTGGATGTTTATCACCACTGATGTGATGTCTACTTATAGACTCCCTGATATCTCGCTTAATCAACATGAACATATATATGTATTTACAGATATATTCAGGAGATGGGGCTATTGTTGTAAGAGGAAAAGTCCCAGATACGATAAGGTCTATTATGAAGAACGTAATAGGAATGGTCCTACGTAGGTGACAAGAGAAATACTTTGATTTAAACCTGGAAAAAAGGTAGTACACTCTTCACGAATAAAAGGAAAAATATCAAATTACTTTCTATTACGTTGAAGGGTACAAGATGAACCGCCGTACTCAAGAGTCATTTAATCAACCATTAATCCGATTCCAAATTTAAATGAATCCTTAATTAATGAATTAATTAACGACTCAGGATATGGTGGTAAAAGTGGTATGCGAGATAAACTACCTAGGAGTGGCTTTCGACTATGGAAAGAAGTTTGACACCCATGTCAAGCTAGAGTGCGCAAAGGCCACAAGGTCCTATTTCAATGCAAAAGAGCTGTTGGGAACAAATGGAGAATGAAACAGAGATCGTCCACTGGATCTACACGATAATATTCTACCAAAAAATCGGTAAGGGTCTATTGCATGATGGAAAAGAACAGAACTGGCAACGACGAGAAAGGAGTTTGGAAATTTACAAAGTTTGACATGCCTTATGATTGCAGGAGCCATGGGGTCATGTATCTTTATTACCAATGCTCAAAGTAAACCCATTGCAGTTAGAAGTAAAAAAGACAGCAACTGAATAATGAAACAGAATAAATAAATAAATATTCTAATATTTATTTATTTATTCTGTTTCATAAATATTCTAATATTTATTTATTTATTCTGTTTCATTATTCAGTTGCTGTCTTTTTTACTTCTAACTGCAATGGGTTTACTTTGAGCATTGGTAATAAGGATACATGACCCCATGGCTCCCGGACAATCTTACACAATCTTAGAATGAAAATGTACATAATATGCCGTCATTATAGGAATAACAGCCGGTAAATTGTAAATGCTATTGACAAAGAATGACTTAATAAAGAAGGAAATACGATTTGATAGAAATATTGAATCCAAAGAAGAGCTCCGTGGCCTAATGAATTTCACGCTTGTTTCTTACACAGGAGATGCAAGTTCGAATCCTGACTATGTACCAATGAGTAAATAAATTTATCTTAAGTACATTATCGGACGTTCAGTGTTTCGGATGATACGTTAACTGTAGGTCCCGACTACTATCGCTACGTGGTAGTGGTCGTAAAACACCTCAATCAACCCGCACTGAGTTAGCGTGATGGAGTATGGCTTAATCTTACTCGCATCTGGGGAAGTGCTCTTTGGTGGGGCAAAAAATTAATTAAAAAATAAGCATTGTGGCCTGGAGGAAACTATCCAGTACTTCTTAGGAGAATCCATAATGTATTCAAACATAAGATGGCGTACACTAGGGATGGATAGCACTAAAGTTGATGACTTGTCAAACTTGAAGATTAACGACATTCTTGAATTTATTACAAGAACAAGAAGATTTAGGGAGATTTTAGGGTTTACAGTAAATGGCTTGCAGAAGCTGCTTAAATCTAGATTTAGTGTCTTTAATCGATTAACTTTTACATATTTCAGACATTTTGACAAGTGCTTAACCGGTTTAAGACGCTCAATAAATAGTCACAAGTTCACAATAGAGGACCGATCCCCCGCCTGTGTCTCAGCGGGCGTCCCACCTCATCATCTATCTTAGTCTTAGAAAAACATACGTTGGTCAATAGTCCCTTTTCGTGCCTCTCAGATTGTGCTAAACTCGGCGACAGTTCGACCATGTAGATATTGCCGTTCTCACTCCCACACGCGACAATCGGTGCCTGAAAGAGAGAAATAGCAAACTTTTTAGTACAAATCATACACCATGATCTACATTCTACTCGTATGATCGCATTTATAGAGTGTTTCAGTATTTAAAAAAAACCGGCCAATGGCGAGTCGAACTACAATCTTTTAAAACGGCAAAAAAATACGTTTGTTTTATGGGTTCCCTCCTAATTTTTTTTTATTTCTTTAAAGTGAATATATAACTAAATATTCTGTAAATATTTTAAGCGTCTACCTGTTGCCATTATCAATATCGAGCAAATACGAGGAAAAAGCACCTTTTTTTGTATGGAAGCCCCCTTAAATATAAATTTTATTCTAAGTTTTCAACAGAAATACACCTTTTGTGAAAATTTAAAGTGTCTAACTATCACGGTTCATGAGATACAGCCTGGAGATACAGACGGACGGATGGACGGAATGCGGAGGCTTCGTAATAGGCTCCCGATTACGGAACCCTAAAAACCGGCTAAGAGCGAGTCTGGTTGAGGGTTCCACATAAATCTAATTTTTGTGAAAAGGAACTACAAATTTATAGTCTGGGTGGCAACTAGAAAAGCTTTGTTTGAGGTATGAATAAAATGTTTTGGATGTTTTCGATTATAATGTGCGATCTTATAATGTGCAGATTTTAAATACGATGAAATATTTGAATGTAAAAATAGTACCCAAGCAATTTGTTATTGTGTTTTGAAGCAATATTAGGGTGTGGTATATCGCTATACATGTATATATGTTTTTTGGTCTAGGAGCAAGAATATTAAGTCAGTATTTATTTAATTTACACTTCCCATTACAGGTTGTGAATTTAACTAATCAAGAAGTCAACCAATGGGGGAGAAGGAGAGTGTTTTTAAGTATGGTAAACCAGGCACGACTGACATTTTTTTTTGCGAAAAGGATTGGTTTCAATAATGTCAACGAGCTATTAGACATATCTTTGCCGTCATTTTCACGGGCACTTAGTATTCCCCAATTGAAAGTATTAGACATAAGTTTCTACAGTCGATTACTCAAGGTGCAGATGCTCCGAGTGTCCCAATACAGAGATCAGCCGAGAATCAAGACACGATTCGGGGACTGTGCTAGTTGTGAAATGTTGTTCTACAGATTCATAAATGTCATCGTTTCAGAGTTTGATCGCTGATACTATTATATATGTTTAAATATATACACAGTCAGGTCATAAGTTCTGTCACACAATAAAAACTTTTGAATTTTGAACGCTGGCCACAAAAAAGTTTATTGAATTCGAATTTCGAATTTTTCATGAAAATAAAAATGTGTACTTTTTAGAATTTTCCTCATTTTTTAATATGGAGTGGACACTTAAAGAAGAACGTGTCATTATTGCGTTGCATCGTTGCGGTTACGCGCCAATTCAGATTTTTTACTTACTGAAAAAAATTTATATAACCAAAAGATTCGTTTATCGTACCATAAAACGATACAATGAAGACTCTAGTGTAGATGACAGGTCAAGAAGTGGTCGCCCTCGCTGTTAGGACTCCAGCAGTGATAAAAGCTGTAAAGGCACGAATTCAAAGAAATCCCATACGTAAGCAGAAACTGTTGGCCCTTCATGTGGGGTTAAGCAGGACCACGGTGAAAAGGGTGTTAAATGAAGACTTAGGGCTTAGGGCATATCGAAGAAAAACAGGACATCGTTTGGACGCTCGTTTAATGGACCTGAGACTGAATAGATGCCGCGCTTTGTTGAAGCGGTACGCGGGAAAAAAGTATCGGGAAATTCTTTTTTCGGATGAAAAAATTTTCACCGTGGAAGAGAGCTACAACAAACAAAATGATAAGGTGTACGCACACAGCAGTGAAGAAGCGAGCAACCGTATTCCGTGTGTCCAACGAGGTCATTTCCCATCCTCGCTCATGGTTTGGTTGGGAGTCTCTTATTGGGGCTTAACTGAGGAACATTTTTGTGAGAAAGGCGTAAAAACGAATGCAGCTGTGTATCAAAATACAGTCCTCAAGAACCTTGTGGAACCTGTTTCTCATACCATGTTTAATAACAGGCACTGGGTATTCCAACAAGATTCTGCGCCAGCTCATAGAGCGAAAAGCACACAAGACTGGCTGGCGGCGCGTGAAATCGACTTCATCCGGCACGAAGACTGGCCCTCCTCCAGTCCAGATTTGAGTCCGTTAGATTACAAGATATGGCAACACTTGGAGGAAAAGGCCTGCTCAAAGCCTCATCCTGATTTGGAGTCACTGAAGGCATCCTTGATTAAGGCAGCCGCCGATATTGACATGGACCTCGTTCGTGCTGCGATAGACGACTGGCCGCGCAGAATAAAGGCCTGTATTCAAAATCGCGGGGGTCATTTTGAATAAACTTTATTACCATAAGAATCTATGTTTTATTAAGTTCATTTTGCTATACAAATGTTTACATAAATAATAAACATGTCTAAATTATTTCATATTGCACATGTGACGGAACTTATGACCTGACTATGTATATATATATATATATATGTATGTCTGTTATAGTCTGACTCAATCTTTTTTGCAGGAATATTGCAGCCCTGCCTGGTTTATCTTAGTGAAAAGCACTTTTCTTTTCCCTCAGTGTTTGACATCTCGATTAGGTATTAGGTACTTGATTAGGTTCGCCACCTGCCATAAAAAAGGTAGCCGGAGTAACCTACGAAATATGTTATTACCTAACTCTAACTAGAGATGTAAGGGCGATATTCAACCGATCGATTCAACTCATTCGTTTGCTCTCATAATGAAAGGAATGCAAAATTCAAGAAACACAGAATGCCAGAAATATCAAATGCCGAAACGCAAAATGAAGCAAAATGCCAGAATAGTAGATTATGCAGAATACTGAACGTAACGAAAATTTGACCCCCGAGCATAGCGAGGACTGCGTTTTGAGTGAAGTGAGGGATTCAAGCGTGCCTTCTCTTTACATTATTATTCTATGTTATAATATACAAAACACCTTAACTAACATGCACATTTGAAAAGTTCTTCAGTACCATACCAATAAAAACAACAGAAGCACTACCATCCTCTACTGAAAAGTCTTCAGATTACTTGGTTGAAAATGTGCCCCAAAACAAGGATGGCTTTAACTTCAAGCCAATAGGCTCTATAACTATAGTTAAAACATTTCAACTTCTTAGCATGAAAAAGACTGAAGATTTATGGGGCTTGTCGGTTAACGTAGTTAAATCAGTAATCGATGTGATTGTACCATACATGGCAATCACATTCAATAGTTGTATAGCAAACGGAGTTTTTCCTGACCTCATGAAAATGAGCAGATTAATACCACTTTTCAAATCCTGTAGTAAACAAGACCCTGCCAACTTCAGACTTGTGTCTGTATTGCCAGTGTTAAGCAAGGTGTTTGAAAAGGTCATATTGAGTCAACTACTCTCTCACTTCAATGCATCTGGGCTACTCCACAAAAAACAGTTCGGATTCACTAAAGGTAGATCAACAACAGACGCCGGAGTAGCGCTAGTAGAACACATTTATAGTGCGTGGGAAGGATCACAGGATGCGGTTGGTATTTTCTGTGATCTTTCCAAGGCCTTTGACTGTGTGGACCATCAAACTCTTTTGCTCAAACTTCAACACTATGGTATCAAAGATAATGCGTTAAAATTAATGGAATCTTATTTAATGGGAAGATTACTCAAAGTAGATATAAACAGATGCAAGTCAACTGGAACCCATATGAATATTGGTGTACCCCAGGGTTCTATCTTAGGTCCGTTCCTTTTCTTAGTGTACATGAATGACCTGCCTTATATGGTGGAAAAAATGACTCAGATTGTTCTATTTGCTGATGACACATCTATTATTTTCAAGGTGAAAAGACAAGAAGAAATTCTAGACGACGCAAATAGTACACTCTCTCATGTGTTAAGTTGGTTCAATGTAAACAACCTGTTATTAAACTCAAAGAAGACTAAATGTATCAAATTTTGTTTGCCTAATGTACGACAGGTTGAAAGCAGTGTTAGAATAGGATCTGAAAGATTGGACCTCGTTGAAGACACAATCTTTCTCGGAATCACTATAGATTCGAAACTTCAATGGGGTCCTCACATAACTAATCTCGCACGAAGACTTAGCTCAGCCGCTTTTGCGGTCAGACAAATCAGATATCTTACAGATGTTGAAACTGATTGGTTTACTTTAGTTATTTTCACAGTATTATGTCTTATAGAATATTGCTCTGGGGGAGAGCAGCAGATATAAATTCGATATTTTTCTTACAAAAAAGGGCGATCAGGGCGATATATCAATTAGATGCTAGAGAATCATTAAGAGAAAAATTCAAAGAAATTAATATACTTACGGTTACCTGTCAATATATATACGAGAATATCATGCATGTAAGAAAAAACATAGCTTTATTTAAAATTGTAGGTGATAGCCATACAATTAACACTAGAAATAAAAATAGGTTAGCACTACCATTATTTAGACTAAGTAAAGTAGGCACATCATTCATGGGGCACTATATTCGCTTCTACAATAAAATACCACAGGAATCATTGATCCTTCCTGAAAAGAGGTTCAAAAACTATGTTAAAATCAGCTGATAAGAAAGTCCTATTATAGTATTAAGGAATACTTAGATGACAAAACTGCATGGTCAATACCATCTCAGCGCACAGAAATTCGACGAGGGGCGATGGATCAAGTCTGTCACTCGCCGGCGAATTTCCTTAGACCGAAACCAGTACCTGTTGTAAAGTCACTTTAAAAAAAAAAGGTATGGGGGAGTTTCTTGCCGTTTCTTCTTAACCCCGAGGCCCACCTTCCGAAACGGTGTAGTCTTTTTTTTATATAAAAAAGTTGACTTGTAGTTATAAGTAAGTAAAATTTTGACGTTGAATAAGATAATTTATTTATTTATATTCAATAAAAAAATGACTCTGACTCTGACTCTGCGCCATTGGTTTTTAACGTGATGTCACGTTTTTTTTTCTAGCAGTAGGTAGTAAGTATTGTTATGAAATACACTGCCCTGCGATAATTTTTGCGCATCGGTCTTTGGAAAGAGACAATTGGCTGATTACGACGATTTTCGATCACAGACGATTGTCCATCAATTATTGTATTTACTCAGTGACATGTCTTCACAAATAAATTATCATTTTAAGGACTTTATCAGAAAACGTCAAAACGATGACATATAATTTTTGTATATTTATAGAGAGCTGTTGCAAACAAAACGCAGGGTCAGGCAGTTTAAGTGTCCTAGTTTAAAATAGTCACAAAATTCGACATGTTTATATTTTATTTAAAAAAAAAACGATAGCTCCAATCTCTCTCCTTTAGCTCTACAAATTCTATACTACTATGCTGTCTTATCTGTATGTCATCCCATATCTTGACCAACCGATGCTTGAATGAATTTAAATTCATACTCCGTGTGCTCCCAATCTTACTGACGATATATCCCCATATCGAAAAGGCCCATGGATTCAAGTCTGGTGAATAATCAAGCCAGTATTTTGAAGCACGATACACACGATCGTTTTGTTTTTTGTGAGTTTCTTTGCAGTTGGAACATATTTTCATCGGAAAACATAATTTCATGCCCTTTGGGCCAAGCTAGCAAGTCCCTGCATTTTTCCACTCTTACTAGTTTCTGAGCATCGGTTAATCCGGATCTAAGATCTAGTCGTAATATACGGCTCATTGATCGTCGGGATATTTTCAAATATGAACTTTGGGCTGGATTTTGCCTAATATGCTCAGGAACAGATGGTTTTCAACCAGAAGGTTTAGGCCTGATTCTTAAAGATCCCGTTTCTTTCGCTTAATGGTCCGCGATATGAACCTTACATTGACATCTAATATATTTTAGCTTCCTAAATATCTGGCATGGTCAAAATTTACATATATAATTAACAATAAGCGTTTCGCTTCAATATAAAAATTAAAGGTACCTATCAATCTAGAAATCATGAAGACTAATAAATCCTCAATGAAAAAAAACATAAAAGTGAAAAAAGTTCCGTTATGATTAAGTAAAATGCCGATACAAATCTAGGACTCATAATCTGCCCAATCTTGTTCCAAGATAGTAAAAAAATTTGCCCATTTTATTCTATAAGTATTGTTAATGTTAATTTTCATAAATTCTCAATTACGTCCATTTCTATTCAGGGAGTACTGCCAATTTTTCTACACGTGCAACCTGTGCGTCAGCTACACGCAAAAGGCTTGTGCCCTGTGCGTCCAGTACAATAATGCCTTTAGGATGCTGTTGGCCGCGATTCTGCAGCCTTATGGCGTAAGTCGTCTGAGCTATGAACTTCATATAGACTTTTACGTTTGACACCTTGCACCAGCTGCATCTGTCAAATTGGTATCACGCAAGTAGCATCATAATGGAGGCCAAATCCAAGCTCATTGAATGAAGCCTAGAAGCTTTCGGTGAAACCCCGCAATCGATGAAATTGTATGAGCAAATCAAATCAAAATCAAATCAAAAATCATTTATTTCCATAGGATGTTGTTACATCACTTAGATCCGTCATTACATTTTTTTGGGTGAGTTCACTAACACAATGGCGGAATCTGTGGAGAAGAGCTCACCGAAGAAACTCCACAGTCGTCGCATCTTTTGCGTTTCCTTTTTTAAATAAAATATTGTCAAATTACAAAATGAATGCTAATTATATATCGAAACAGCCTGTTACTCAAACAATCTATTCCCATGGACATCTGTCCTCTAAGTAATCAGATATCCTATAGTAACCTTTTTTATACAATTTCTGTTTTATTATTATTTTAAACTTGTCTAAAGGTAAGTTTTTAATATCAGTAGGGACCTTATTGTAATAGCGTATACAATAGCCTTTAAAAGAATTACTAATTTTATGTAGTCGGCTTACATAAGCAACCAACTTGTCTTTATTTCTAGTATTAAAATTGTGTATATCACTGAACTTCTGATAATTAGTTATATTTCTTTTTACATACACAAGATTGTCATAGATATATTGAGACACAAATGTCAGAATATTGATTTCTTTAAACTTTTCCCTCAGTGACACTCTAGGCCCTAATCTATAAATTGCACGAACAGCCCGTTTCTGCAGAATAAATATACTATTAGCATTCGCAGCGTGACCCCACAATAAAATACCATAGGTCATTAGACTATGAAAGTAACTAAAGTAGACTAGTCTAGTGGTGTCTACGTCGGTAAGAGCTCTAATTTTTTTAACTGCGAACTCTGCCGAACTCAGTCTGTTCGACAATTTATTTATTTATAGCATGAGATAAACCATAGGCACACGCTATGAACTTCAGAGAATTACGCCATAAGGCTGCTGTAGTGCGTCCGGTATGTTTGTTGAGGCACGCGTGGACGGCTTCCATGCCATCATTAAAAAGAGGACGGCCTCCTTGCTGAACAGAATTCGTAGCAGCTTCAACACCATCCTAGCAGTCATCGCGGGGCGGCTCGACGGCCCAACACTGAAGTACTGGGTGAGTGTAATCATTGGTACACTAACAGTTTGTGAGAAGTTGAGCCGTGCCATAGCTTGCTTACCTTAACTTCTTATATTGTTTTATTTTGATTTTGATTTGACTTTTTTAATGTTATTTATTTTGATTTAATTTTAATTTTATTTTAATTTAATCTATGGATCTATGATATCTGAAAATAAAAAATTATTATTATTATTATTTCGCTATCTGTGCTCTCAATGAGATCAATATTACTGTCACTATCAGCCGTACTTATTACGAGTCTATCAGTATAATCTTCCATGTGGGGTTGAATTCTTCGATATTCATTCGTGCATTTGATTGCATGATTGCAATATTTTTTCCATTCTTCTGCCCCGATCATGTTTACTATTTCATCCATTTTTTTACTCAATTTTAATTCATATCTTCATTTCTAGCGGCCATATACTTTAAGATATTCTCAATGGGATTAAAATCCGGATGATATGGTGGTTATCGCAACGTAGTGTGCTTATGTTCGGCAAGTAATTTGTCCATGGAAAACTTTGTAACTCTTTATTTGTGCTGACATATAATATTGTTAAACTCGTCAATTTTGGATCAACTGGAATTTCATGACTGTCTAACCAGTAGATAATTTCCTGTTAAGCGGTTTTTTAATTGCGGTCAATATATTTACAAGCATTGTAAATAGTTTCGCTTGACTGACCTTCTAAAGGTTTTTCTTCTTTTCCTTAACATGCCATCGTATCATTTAAAGTTGGGTTCTCAACAACTCTATATTATATATTTTAAACTAAATGCGACTGTCTTATACTGCACCTGTGTAACGACTGACAAACGTCACATGTTGTGTGACAACGCTCTACAAAGCCGAAATTATCCGAATCTCTTTCTTCCAAAGACCAAGAAGCAGAAATTATCGCCTGGTACTGTACATATATTCATTATAAACCGATTTAACTACATAACAGGCACAGTTGTACTTGATTCTCGACCTAAACAACAATATATTTAATTTAATATATATTATTTTTAATTTATAATATGTATTTTATATATTGTCGGCCTTACTTATAAAAAAAGGTTATTCACTGTTTAACTTATTCATTGTTTTGTCCTTTTCATACCTTGAGTAAATGTCAAATGTCAATGCAAGACAAAACACTTCTTTTATTAGTAAGACCTTGTATATTTAGTAGTTTAAAAAAACTTCTTTTACTTCTATATTTAGTATATTTAGTAGTTTAGTAAAAACACTTATTTATATCATTTACTTGTATTTCTGCACAAATCCTGGGTCTTGGGTTATTTATCTTGGGTTTACTGGAAGAAATCTCTTGTTTGAGATAAGCTTGCCTTTGTTAATGTATTAACTACAAGCTTGTAATGTGAACTTTCATGTGAAATAAAATAAAATACGAAATATAACGATATCAAAATCCAATTGCAAATATTTTGGGCGCCATATGGACGCCGTCTATGTTCAAAATGCTAAAGACTGGCAAAACAACATCAATCGAATCTGAAATCTACACATCGTAAACCATTAAAACCTCAAATCAAGGTTCTTAGGATTTAGCAATATCACGGTTTTTAGATTTTTTTCCTTAACTTGTGCTGTAAGATTTTACTTCTTGCCAAATTTCATGTTTCAACATAAGAAATACTCCATAGTATCCCCCTTACTGGTCTCAAGAAAATTCAGCAAATATGCAGCATAAACGCGAATGTGTTGATCCAAAAGTTAGATTCTTTCACAGCTTCAAGAGACCAATGACAAGATGATAATGGATGAGTAAAATAATTATGATAAAATAAGCCGTTTGATCAGTGAGTTACGATGTTCAGAATGAGAGAGTGTAATTTCACTTTAGATAGCTACTTTTGGCTCGCAGCAGACCACTGACCTGCTCGATCGACGGTGGGACCACAGAGTACATGGATATTAACTGTCCCAATTCGCCATTACTGTCGTGACGTGTGCGTTCCGAATACACGCACGGATTTACCCGACAGATCTGCTTCACAGGCATATCTGAGTCTGTTCTTGCCTTATATTGGCAGTTTTGCCCGCCAGGAACGACTGTCAAGCAGATCTATCGGGCATATGGCTAGTCATGCGTATATGGCTAGCTATAGACTATATTTATATATACTACATCGAGTAAAAAAATCGCTTGAAACTAATTTGAAATCCTCACCGTCTCATGGTTAGAAAGCCTCAGCAGCGGTTCTTCAGATACCTGCATTGTGAGTACGGGCCTGTCCTGACAACGAAGGATATCCCACAACGAGATGATGCCATTCTCCTGCGCCATCATCATCAATGACATCCTGGGGAAGGAAACGAAATTTATCTAGCTGTAGAACTCGCGGGTGACACCGGAAAGTTGCATTTATTTTTCATTAATTTTCCCAATCGGATGAACAAGTGGAACTATAATGAAAATTAATAATAATAATAAACGATAAACTCTGTATCTCTGATGTCCAACCGGATCGTAATCAAATTGACATTTGAAAGTAAGTGCGCTGACTTCACAGCACGTTTTGTTTGTTCATCATCATCATCATCAATCAGCCCACATTCACCAACTGCTGGGTATAGGCCTCTTCTTTACCACGCCATCCACTCCGGTCCTGAGCCTCCTGCATCCACTGTCTGTTTTTGTTATTGAAGGATTTTACTGAATCGAATATATGATCCCGGCGAGTTTTGCGGTCGAGGATCTGCTTCCCAAGCGACAGGTTTTGGGTTGGTATGCCGGCTGGGGAAGAAAGAACAAAAATCCCCAGGTCTTTGATGTTTACATGTGGGCGCAATCGCTGTTTCTGGTTCCCTCGATACAGGAAATCCTAGGGTGGGCCCAGAAACAGTGTGTGTGCCTGTATGTAAATGTTATTTTATATTGGGAAGGAAGAAAAAAAATCCCATATCTTGGTGCTTATATGAATACTAGCTGCCCGTGGCGCGGCTTCGCAACGCGTTTTTCGTATTCTCATATTTCATCATTTTAGAGGGGCACCTTCATAGGTTTCTGAAATCACCTTCATTAACATAATATACATAAGACCTCAGATTACAGACAACATTATGAATCTCACTGGCAAACATAAGTACTGCTGCCAACAAAGAGGTTGAATTTAGTAAAACGAAGGAGTTTGAGTGATGCTAGATCTATGGCTACCAACGCCATCTAGAGAAAGAGTCTGAACTTTGCATGCAAAATATTTTTCGAATATATTTTTGGCTCTTTGCATTTTTCGAAATTTTATTTTTATCTTAACCTTTTCTGGACTAAGGAAACTAAAACCAAATAGGAATTATACAAGCCCATCGGGCCATTTTAGGTATTTAGTAAGACTAACGTGCAGCGATTCATTTTGATAAGTATAGATAAGTAAGTACAGATGTAGTGAATAATCCTTTCCTATCGGCAAAACTCGGAACAACGATAACACCCGAATGGTGCCGATGTGTCTATGAATTACTGTATTATTAAATTACGTGTAGGTATCAAATAAATCGCATACTTTATTTATCAATGTCAAATGTCAAATTGCCCGTTTGACGGGTACTGAGTGCGAGTGAAGTAGTAAGACAAAAACGAACATTTTCGAGAAAATACGAAAGGAAAGGATTATTCATTACATCTGTATATGACGACATTGTTTTGGTTCCCATTACAGGGTAACCTAGTGAAGGGCCTAAAGCAATCTATAAACATAATTTATTAATGTTTAAAAAACTAAACTAGTTTGACATTGGCCAATTCAAAACTGCAATCACGTTCCGAGTCTCAATAGCTGTCAGTAATACAGTATCGAGCTACGGTTCTGTCTATCTTTTGAGCAGTCTGGTAAAAACATGTCAATCTATCACGGAGGGTAGAGGGGACTCCGTTTCGCCCACCATTATGCCCGCATGCACATGGGGCTTCAGGATCACCTGAACGTTGAACACAATACTGGCTGAACGTTGACATCAGTCAACGATCAACCAGAATTGTGCTAGTACACAGACGAGTCACAAACAAGTCCTCAATCAGCATGATGC
The DNA here is from genome assembly GCA_949825045.1 of Argyresthia goedartella. Classification (NCBI taxonomy): domain Eukaryota; kingdom Metazoa; phylum Arthropoda; class Insecta; order Lepidoptera; family Argyresthiidae; genus Argyresthia; species Argyresthia goedartella. The sequence goes on along the minus strand of OX463831.1, from coordinate 6,296,173 downwards.
GACGTCTTGATTACAACAGAAGTGATTCGAAAGAAATAAAGGACCTGGGTATTGACCAGCAGCCAGATTGCTAGATGGCATTACCAATACCGCGTGGAAAGCATGAATTCGATTGGCACACGACCGGCTTACACGCAGTAGGGGGCGGAATGTAGCTGCCGAAGATGACTCAATGACTTGTTTGTAATGCGCATCACTGAACAGTTTTTTCCAGTAAATCCGTGTGCTTATGGGCTAAGAAGTAATATGATACAAGTAGGTTAGCAAAATCTGACGTTGCACTTGTGTAGTGTCTGTAAATAAGCGCGGGGCCTGATATTGTTCTGCATGGGAATCAAGAAATCTGTGTCTCTCTCGCACGTGATCAAACTTATGAGTATGAAGGAGACAGTTATTGTTTTGCTTTTGCTACTGCTTATAAATATAGAGTGATCTTTATTGCATTCGTGTCACGTGTCAATCGACACGCGTTATTGTGGTTGCTTACCTATTTCGAGGATAGAATAAAATCATTCATTTTAAACATACTTTATAGTGAAATTGCATCAGTATGAGTAATGTGAACGTGCCAGCATTAGTTACCTGACTTGTATGTATGCTATATTTTTTATTTTATTTTTATGAACTTTTATATTCAGGCACACAAACTGCTTCTGGGGCCACAGCAGGATATCCTGTATCGTGGAAACCAGAAAAAATGACGTAACGCACTTATGACCATAATAAACTGGGGATATGGTCTACATCATTCCCAGCCAAGCCTCAAAACTCGGGATCTTTCGCTTGGGACACAGAGCCTCCAAACGCAACGCCACAGAATTCGTCAAAAGTATCCGGATACGTATGCTATCACCTAGTAGGGCTCCAAGAAGCAGCAGTGATTCGGTACCGCTGCGGCGGAGACCACAACACGGCTGACTCCCGGCACTCTTCACTCCAGATCTTCACCGTCCAGTCACCCACTGACACGAAGTTCTTCGGAAAGTTGGGGTTGCGCTGCAAACTCCACACTGGGCCGTTGTGGGCTTCGTACTGATGATCAAAACCAAATATTTTAAATGTAAATCTCCTTCATATCTCCATAGCTGTAGCGATAAGTTAGCCTCGTCACCGGTCAAAATGAAGTACTGAGCCTCTGCCACCCCATCTGGCCAGAGCGTGATGCTTAATGTTTACATCTACAAAAAACTAAATACATATTTACATACTTCTACACAATTTGTACGGTCACACCTCATAATATTTTATTCAGTCAGCAACCTAGAGGTCACGCGCATCTTGCTTTACTTATACAACTTTTTACTATTACTTAGGTGAGTCTTTAATCAGCTTTATGGCTAACAACATCAATAAACAGTCATCCAGAAATAATCTTGGTTTAAACAACAACTTCTACGAGTGTGTGGGATAATCTCGTAAACTACGGGTTAGACCATACACAAATACTTTGCCTTAGATGAGACATACATAATATTAGGATGCAGACAGTCAATTATCTTTTCCATAAACGTAGGACAAGAATAATAACTTCGACCACAGAATCAAACTACTTAATATCAACACCTAATTTCTGAGGATGAATTTCCAGGATCACCCAACGATGTTTACTAATATAACTGATATTAATTACCAAGGTCGGCAACATTTCCAACGCTGTCTTCCCTTTTCTATTCCCACTTATAATTGCCCCCGTGTCAGTTCCAACCATAAACCGAGTCGGTATTGTCGTCTCATACTCCATAGTAGACACCGGAAATGATTTCGCCATACTCGGAATATCAGTATTGGCTTTCACAACATCGATTATCATCTCTTCAGTCGGCGCGCTCATATTCCGAATATCCCACCATTTGCACACCCCATCAGGACCGCCAGAGAAAAACTCCCCTCCAGACTTCGTATTGATAAACAAAACGCAACGTACTAAGTCTCTATGCGATGTATGCGGAGGATTTAAGGCTATAGCAGTCCCTCCTTTCCTTACATCCCAAAATCCCACCTGTCCATTCAAAAGTCCTCCAGCAAGGATGTTTGAATCACGAGGACTATACGATAGATCCAGTAAAGGAACAGGAGGATCTATGGTCAATTCTGGCGCCATAGCATTCTCCAGATCCCAAATGTAGGATTTGCCAGATGCAGTCGGTACTCGGTAGTAGTCACACGATAGGTAGGTGACAGCAAAGCGATGACCACCTTCGGGTTGCCAGGAGATGCTGCTGACTTTTCGCCGTGGTGTGGGATCGCGGTAGAGATTCACAGTTCGGCATGAGAGCTTCTCCAAAGGTGGTAGAGCTGGCAACTCGCAGTAATAGGCTTGGTACATGTCAATGGCGTTGTTTTGAAGGACGTAGTGCTCAATCCCCTGATGATTATCAATATAAAGAGTTTAAATCGCGGTACTGATTGAGTGTATCAAATATGGTTCTAATGGTAAAATAAACATCTTGAGGAAACCTATACAACAAACACAATAAACCAATGACTTATTGTGTGATTGGCTTTGATTCCTATGTCCTGAGCAGTATGTATGGGTTTGACCTAATGTCATGAATAATAGTAGTACTAGCCAAACGAGAATTTTATGGTCATAGAGTGTACATGATTGGCGTTGACCGGGTTCTAATATGGTCGCTTATTATAATTTAATAATAATAATAATAATAATCATACCTTGTACTTGTAATAACAATACACTATATACACACATTGATCTAGCCCCAAACTAGGATTTCCTGTATCTTGGGTGCTAGATGACGATACATATACTTATATAGATACATATTATACTTAGATAGTCATCAAACAAATATTTTCCCCCACCGGGACTCGAACCAAGTACCCTTGGCTTCGTAGGCAGGGTCACTGCCGACTCGGCCATACGGGTCGTCATTATGTATCTGAACAGGGTTATGATGATAGTGATGATCTACTTCTGCGTTAAACATATACCATTCAAATGAAATCCTCACCGGAGCGTTACCCATGACACATTGGATGTATCCCTCATCCTTCTCAAGCTTTCTCCGGTAGCGCTGTGTTGCTTCCGGATCGAAAACGTTCACGTCTTTTGGCCAACCACCTTCGCTATGATTAGCTCCTGTTGTGGCGTAGTCGGCTCTGAATAATAAAAGAGACTTACAGATAAAGAAAAAGAGTTACTATATAACCGCTAGACATCCAGAGGCCCGACGACTAGCGGATGTTATTGTAAGCAGGCAGTGGCTACCGGTTCACGACCGGAGTAGACTGCAAAGAAGACCTCTTCTTTGCAGTCTGGGTATATATACCTATATACCCATAAATATAGACCGGTTGATTATAAAGGCCACGCAAGAGAGTTAGAATCCTGCCGCTGACTATTTACGATGAGAAAATTTCATCCCTCAAATCATCTATCATGTAATAAAATAAATATCACGGCTTTTTAATTAAGAGCATAGTGATAATTTATGGTATCTATAATTACCTGAAAGTATTGACGGAGTTTTGTGAGAATATTGGTCCATGTTGCACCTCCTTATGAATAGGATTCCTAAGTATGAAAAACCTGTGTTCTTCAACTTTTGTCGATATGTTGTCACAGAATAATGGTCCTTGTTCACAAAAAATCGGCTGTTTTCCAAAATCGCTTCGTTTCTTCATATATTGATAGGTTATATCTGCCATATTAACTTTATAATCATCAGAAACTTTAAAATGTAAAATATATAAAATTACGGTAAAACTGTATAGAAAACAATTCAGTACAAAAGACGTGAAGGATTAATGTTATAAAGTCATGACATGTCAGATTATATATTTCAGAAATCAGAACTGCATGATTATTATGTCAAGATTTACAGTACTTTAGGCCAGTATGAAAAAAGATTGTACTATAATAATACACATAATCAAAGAGTTTCGTTTATCTGAGCTTATAATGGGCAGAGCCACAGGGCTAGAAAGGCTGTAAATGACGAAGGGGTTTCATGGGTGAGTGATGATTAATTTAAGCGGGCACAACCTATTTCCTCAGATAAACGACACTCTTTGCTTCGTGTACAAGAAGAGAGCTTATCTGTACTACGTGACCAACACTACTAGGCGCATGACAGCTAAGCCTTTAATAGAATAACGGATGGAACATCACAACACTGATTCATACCATATGACTTGTAGGTACAGCTACTAAGCGACCAACTCTACTAGGCGCATGACAGCTAAGCGTTCATTGGAATCACCAAAGGAACACCGCAACGGTGATTCATACAATATAGTACATATTCAGTACATGGTAGTGACTTGTAGGTACAGGTACTATACGACCAACACTACTAGGCGCATTAAAGGACTGCGGTTTCGGTGCCGGTACCCCTCCTACTGTAGGTAGGTTTACGTACTTAACGTACTGAAGTCCAAATCTGAAGGAAGTTGGAGGCTTCCGAAGGCATTAGCGCCGACCTGAAACGTGAGTTATCGGTATTGCCTCAGGCTGATAACTCGCTGCCGACGCAGCGAATACCTGAATCGCGCGACAACATTACGTCGGTAAGCAAAAATGCGAATACTGCAGCTGACCTAGTTCTACGAGTTAAGCCCGCTTTGATAAATATCGCACCGCCTCGAACCGAGTCGACCAGCACCGGTTGCGGTTTCTTCTGGAACATCAAACATACTGGAACCCCAGAAGGACACGTATGCTGCTGTGTCCCGCCGTGCCCCTACCGCCGCCCGCGCTCGTGCCCCGCACCGCCCGCCGCAGAACAACAGAAGCTGCAGGATGCGCCGCGCGCAATACCGGCTAGGCCCATCCTTGGCCCGCCGAACGCGACAGTTGATGGAGAAGGCTTTATCCTGGTTCAAAACAGAAAGTCCTAAAGGCTGCCGCTCCCGCCGTTCCGATTTTCATTTCCAGGATCGACGGGAAAATCACCTGCGAGGACATTTAACGTCATATGCTGGAAAAGCTGAAGAAAAATCCGCCGTCTGGTCTCAAGGAGGCGAATGTACAGATAGAAGTTTTGGAGTAAGAAAGACCCAAGGAGTTCCTCTCCTTCAAACTTCGGGTGCCGGCGGACCTGAAGACGATGTTCCTGGCCAAAGATTACTGGCCGAAGGACATCGTTTACCGACGCTACAGGGAAGCGAGAACAAAGAAGAAAATCCCTAAGATAATATTTTGTGTTTTATAATAAATTATATATCTCTAGTTGTTAGGTATTTATAGATATGGGTTTTTGTAAACCTGAAATAAAGATAATAATGATAATTATTATTATTATTGCCGTACTGAGCTTACTATGGGCCTAGTTCGATTTCTGTAAGATTATCCTCTAATATTTACATAATATTTATACATTGGTCGATGAAAAAACCCCAAACTAGTTCTAAAAATAAAGCTGCGCGAAACATATTTAAGACAATTTAAATAGTAAATAAATCACCAAATCAAAATTTCTCTACGGCGTTTTGGGGAACAAATCCCACAGATTGATTTTGAAATTTCTTTTGAAATTTGCTGTGCTTAACTAATACAAATAAAACAACATTAATTATTTAAAATAATTACAAAATTATAAACAGCGAGTTCTGTGTCAAGTTAGTTTAACTCCAAGCAGTTTTTTTTTATTTGCACATTGTAATGTCCTTTTTTAGACAAACTCGTTATAACATAGTTTTTCAATTGCTCAACTTGCAATTTTAGAAAAACTCCAGAGTTATGTTGTAGTACTGACCCTTGAAAGAATTGCTGACCTTTGCTAGTCCAAACCAGGGCGCAACTAGTCTGCGATTATTTCTTAATTTAAGCTATCAGTAATTTTGAAAAATTTTGTAAGGTTCTTGCGTATATTCATTACATTTTAGAAAATAAAAGAATTAGCTGCAGTTAATAAGTCAATTTCTTTTAAAAGTTCTCTTAAGAAGGAGAATCAATTCATTTGGAATTATAAATTGGTTCCTTAATTAAAAAACAGTTTGACTAAAAAAAAAGTTTGAATGGCCTCATAACAAGATATCATAAGACATGTCACTTTGAAATTAACTAAAATAGTTTAGCTTAGCAGTAGCCACATCCTTGTTTTTTCTGATGTTCCCTAACACAGCCTAAGCCGCAGAACCTTACCAGTTAAGTTATCTATGTGGGGTCCCCACTGCAATTTGCTGTCAATGGATTTTATAAAAAAACTTCATATCATTTATTAATTCTGATGTGTTGAACTAGTCCCAACTTGCCTCACATTAGAATTAAGGGAAATTATCTTTTGTTAAGTTAAAGACTGTCACGCGGACACATTTTGACCGATCCAAAATACCCCAGTCTGTCACGCGGACACATTTTGACCCATGCGTAAAAGGCGGTAAATAAGGACCGTTATTTAATCAAAGCGTTTGTCAATCTTGCTCAAACTTCCGCTAAACGTGGCAGAAAGAAGGAGAAAGGCATAACATCCTTTGTTTCTACTCTAAAGCAAGCATTAGTGGTTGACCGAGGCAATGAAATATCGCGCCGTCAGTCACGTGCCAGCGCTTATTGAGTGGTGGTGTGGTTGTGGTGATTGCTTTCCAGGATTATTGTATGGGGAGGCATGTTATTGTTATTTATTTATGTGCGATAACGTATTTAGATGTAAATAAACTACAAACATGCTATATTTTTTCATTTGTAACGACCTTTCTACAATAATTGGAAAAAAATATATATTTAAAATTAGATTTAAAATTAAAATTAAAATATATTGCTAGGCAAAACTGGACTATTCTTTTTTATCCGGTAGCTTATTTAAAAGCCATTCCAACGATATAACTTTCTTAGAGAGCTCCCATAGAAAAAATAGAGATATCGTCATTTTAATGAAACGGGACGTTAGCGGGCGGAGTTCGCGTGCGACCCCGTGACAGACGCGGCCATTTTGCATTTTTGGGTTTGACAGTACAGAGGATATTTCATGTGCTAAATTGAATAACGGTATTAGCGCTTCTCATATCATTCAATTCGAGAAAAAATTACATTAAAATATAGGATTGTCTTGGACTGGAACCTTTATACACTTCATTAAGAAACGCTGAGGTGTGATAGGGTGTAGTAATTGTTGTAAATTCCTATCTTACTGTTACTGTTGTTTAGACCTAGTGATAGGATCTAACCCTGCTAGGTCCAAGACTTCCAGCTGCCAGAGCGATAGAGGAGCTTTCATGATTGCGCAAGTCAGCGTCCTAAGTCTTTTATTTTCAAGTTTTGTTTTGTGTTTGTGTCACGGATTTTATTTTACGGTATTCAAATTTTTCAATTGAATGCGTTAACAAATAATTTTTTATTATGATTGACTTTAAATGGTTTTAGCTGTGACTTCTAAATTACCACGGCCTTTCTAATTTTATTCTCGCTTATCTTTAAACTAAACGATAAAATTACATTATGAAGATTATGCTAGTAAGGAGACTAAATACATTTATTATAATATTTTGAAAGACAAAATAAGCCCATACAATTCTTATGACCACAATCAATTACCTACATAAATCTTGAAATTGCCATTTGAGCTATTTAAAAACCATGTCAAAGCGACTTTGTCGAAAAAGGGATATTACAATGTTCAAGATTACTTAAATGATGGGACTGTATGGGGTTAATCTGGCTCAACACAGACCTTGCTGTTAATAATTTTGTAATTATTTATTCCTGCTTATTAATTACGATAATGACATATATATATATTTATTAGTTAAGCATAAGCAATTTTTAAAAGAGATCTAAAAATCAATCTGTGTGAGTTTCAACGCCCTACTTCTCCCACAGTGGTCCAATGTAGAGAAGTGGCAAAAATTACAATTGCTATGTAAATATCTACAGTAATAAAGACATTTGGAATATTGGAATTTCACTTTCTTACTCCTTAAATACCTAATAAACTAAATATATTTTTATTGAAACTTTTTTCCCTTCCAATTTGCCTCCATGTCGGAAGTTACGATAAATCTTGCTGGATTGATAGTCGGACGAACTATCTGTGCTGTCTTGTGCTATCTGTTTTCCAAAGGCTGTCTCTGCTTTCAGTACTATCTGGTCCAACACCCAGTCCGCACGCACCACCAGCATCAGCAGCGACACAAAATGTGTGCCGCTCCAGAATCGGACTGTATGGTCTCTCAATATATCCTTCTGTTCTGATTACATACAAATAAAATACCCCGTAACCTGTCAACAAACATATTTGACTGATGAATCAGAGAAATTTCTGCCGCTCCAGGATTGGACTGTATAGTCACGAGCGAGAATGTACCTCGGACTCTGCTTAAATCTTCAGTTAAACATGTTAAGGCCATAATTGATTGAAACTAATGACCTAAGTAGTTATGCTGAATTTACAGGTCTACTAATTTATATATAAAAATGTCGAGATGAATACCTAGATGATTATGGAATAATACTAAAGACTTGTCTATCAACATACCCTTCTGTTCTGATTACATACAAATAAAATACCCCGTAACCTGTCAACAAACATATTTGACTGATGGATGAGATAAATCACTTTTATCTACACACGTATCATAAACCCTCTTTACTGCGTTCAAAAACCGCACGTTACGATCAGCATTATGTTAAACTACTTGGTAAAAACTCGTTTCGTATCTGGAAAACTAGACATAATGGTCATTATGTGTAGTTTTTCTACATATAATGACATTGAAATTTCGAACGCCGACGCCCATCCGCGTGCCGTCCCTAGTTTGTCAGTGAAGTTGGTACTGACATTCAAATTTCGAACGCCGACGCCCGTCTGCGTGAAGTTGGTACTAAAGAACAAGCTAAACAATTGCAGAACCACAATGCCGGTCAAACATGCGGTTCCTGAACACATCAAAGAGAGCTTATGATATGTGTGTAGATAAACTAGTGTATGTAACTGTACATAATTAGGCATTAAAACTCTCGAGTGATTTCGAGTATTAATGCCCTCCATTATGTAGCAGTCACATAAACTACTATTATCGACAAATAATATTAAATCTTTATATTAAATAGCTTATATGTAGTTGATGGGCAGGGAGACCAACTCGAAGGGGGTTTGAGCAGATTCAGACTGTCACTAGGTGCTGGTGTATCTGGTAATTTCAGAACTTCAGCAGTCACAGTACACGGGCAAATTTAACATTATAAGTGGTATAAGACAGGGCTGTGTAGCATCGCCATGGCTGTTCAACCTGTGCATGGATAGTTGTTTGATTAATTTGAAAGAGCGTGATTGTTGGATGCAAATGGGAGAATTACATATCAAGTGTCTCTTATATGCCGATGATCAAGTTATTGTTGCGTCGTCGGTGGGTGAGCTGCAGGAGATGGTGTCTCTCATGAAATAATAATTTAACAAGAAGGGAATGAAAGTGAATGCCAGTAAAACGAAGGTCATAGTTTTAACAAAGGATGAAGAAGTAATTGAATGCGTGATTACGATTGATAATGAACATGTGGAACATGTGAATGAGTTTATGTACTTGGGTAGTATGTTTTAAAGAGATGGGAAATGTGAAGGAGATATTGAAAGGAGAGTAATTAAAAAAGTAAAATCAATGGAGCACGGCCCTCCTTGGTGAGTAGCCAACCGGTGTCCCAAAAGACACGTTTGGCATTAATAATGGGCTGTAGAGGCCGATATTGGCCGATCTATGGGAGCGAATTTTGGGTATTGCAGAAGAAGCATGAAAGCCGAATGAATGCTGTAGAAATGAGGTATTTTAGGAGTGTGTATGGAGTAGCACTAAAAGCTAGATTGAAGAATGAAGTTATAAGGACATGCTGTGTATTGAAAGAAGTTATAGTGACGAGGATAGAGAAAGGTTTCGTCACGTTGAAATGATGAAAGCAAAGGTCATTGGGCATAATCTGACCCGGTTTTCGAAATATTTGCTACAAAAATCAAATTATTTGTAAATTATTGAGGGCTAGCCTACATTTCATTTTGTGTAGTAAAAAAAATAAAAACCGCGGGGGTAGTCTGAAATACAACTATTGAAATTGAATTGAAATGTGTTTAAAAATATTACGTAGGTATCAATTAAGTATTGTAATCAATAAAAATAACATGAACGTTTGCGCCTTCCAATAATGCACGGCCAGAGGCTTGCATTATTCGTTTCAATCGCACGTTAAAGCCGCGCCACACACTCTTAACAAGTTAAAACCGGTTTCGCCTGTGCTCGACGCCCGCGCTACCTGAGCTTTGTCGTCGCAGTCTCTCGTCCTTTGTCGTTGCGATCTGTGCGTTTCTTGAGCTTCAACTACCTATTTTTAACGATTACTTGCTGTGTTACTGGATTTTGAGTTTGCATTTTGATTGGATTACGTTGATATGGATAGACAAAATAGTTGTGTTTTGTGTAGGTCACTTCCTGTTTGAAAACTAAAGATGGGTTAGTTAGGTTTACACTTAACAGCAGACCCGGGAGCCGAAGCGAAGCGGAGCGGAGTAGGGCACCTACTCTGGCACTAAAAAGATTACATGAATCTTGAACTTAGTTTAATAAAACTTAGGTAAATTTAACAATAGTTGTAATTTTCGGAATTTAGAACATTCGGGATTTCGCACTTTTGGAATTTCGAACATTCGGGATATAGATCATTAGGTATTTCGGTCTTCGGTATTTCAAACGTAGGTATTGTGATAGTTAGGTATTTTCATTTTCGGTATTAGGAACGTTGGGATTTCCAACGTAGTTCAAATTTGATCTTTACGTATTATGCTGCGTACCGTAATACGAGTATAAATACAAACGCAATAAGGTTGTACCGCAGTGTATTATTTTTTAAAAAGTCTAAAGGTGTCTTTAAACTTCAAATTTATATTACTTACATCTCAAGATGTCTTTAATTTTATATGTATTTTCGAATGTAATATATATTACATTTCGAGATGTATTTTTTGTATTTATTTTCGGAATGTATTATATATGTCACCGGAAAATAATACGATCCGTAAGTTTATAAATTTCCTAATTTTTTTTCCGCAAGTTTATAAACATACTAACCTAACCTAACCTAACATAACCTAACCTAACCTAACCTAGCCTAATATAATCTAGAAGGAAGTTTATAAATTTCCTAGGAAATTTATAAACTTGCGGATCGTATTATTTTCCGGTGACAGATATATATATATACACAGTCAGGTCATAAGTTCTGTCACACAATAAAAACTTTTGAATTTAGAACGCTGGCCACAAAAAAGTTTATTGAATTCGAATTTCGAATTTTTCATGAAAATAAAAATGTGTACTTTTTAGAATTTACCTCATTTTTAAATATGGAGTGGACACTTAAAGAAGACCGTGTCGCAGTTATTGCGTTGCATCGTTGCGGTTACGCGCCAATTCAGATTTTCGACTTACTGCAAAATTTGAATATAACCAAAAGATTCGTTTATCGTACCATAAAACGATACAATGAAGACTCTAGTGTAGATGACAGGTCAAGAAGTGGTCGCCCTCGCTCTGTTAGGACTCCAGCAGTGATAAAAGCTGTGAAGGCGCGAATTCAAAGAAATCCCATACGTAAGCAGAAACTGTTGGCCCTTCAGATGGGGTTAAGCAGGACCACGGTGAAAAGGGTGTTAAATGAAGACTTAGGGCTTAGGGCATATCGAAGAAAAACAGGACATCGTTTGGACGCTCGTTTTATGGACCTGAAACTGAAAAGATGCCGCGCTTTGTTGAAAAAAGCATCGGGAAATTCTTTTTTCGGATGAAAAAATTTTCACCGTGGAAGAGAGCTACAACAAACAAAATGATAAGGTGTACGCACACAGCAGTGAAGAAGCGAGCAACCGAATTCCGCGTGTCCAACGAGGTCATTTTCCATCCTCGCTCATGGTTTGGTTGGGAGTCTCTTATTGGGGCTTAACTGAGGTACATTTTTGTGAGAAAGGCGTAAAAACGAATGCAGTTGTGTATCAAAATACAGTCCTCAAGAACCTTGTGGAACCTGTTTCTCATACCATGTCTAATAACAGGCACTGGGTATTCCAACAAGATTCTGCGCCAGCTCATAGAGCGAAAAGCACACAAGACTGGCTGGCGGCGCGTGAAATCGACTTCATCCGGCACGAAGACTGGCCCTCCTCCAGTCCAGATTTGAGTCCGTTAGATTACAAGATATGGCAACACTTGGAGTAAAAGGCCTGCTCAAAGCCTCATCCTGATTTGGAGTCACTCAAGGCATCTTTGATTAAGGCAGCCGCCGATATTGACATGGACCTCGTTCGTGCTGCGATAGACGACTGGCCGCGCAGAATAAAGGCCTGTATTCAAAATCGCGGGGTCATTTTGAATAAACTTTATTACCATAAGAATCTATGTTTTATTAAGTTCATTTTGCTATATAAATGTTTACATAAATAATAAACATGTCTAAATTATTTCATATTGCACATGTGACAGAACTTATGACCTGACTATGTATATATATATAATATTTCAAGATGCCTATTGTTTTGTACGTATTAGCGGGATGTGTTATTTTATAACATCCCATCGGAACCTTTATGGAGAAAAAATTAACACATTACTTTTTATATTACTTAATATAGGTTGGCAGAGGCACAATTTCACCCACATATAGCTGGTTATTGAATAAAACATTTTACGGGTCATGGGGATAGCACATCGCTGTAGGGGAAGATTTACTTTTAGTATAGGAATCAAAATAAAAACAATGTTAATCTGATAAAATTCTACGTTAACCAGTTCCAGTACATAAACATAAACATACATTGCTTCTGGCCCTACACTATGATACCCTGTGTCATGGAAACCAGAAACATATAATCATCCAAAACCTTAGGTATTTTTTTTCTTTAATGCCAGCCGGGGATCGAACCCTGTTACTTTCTTTATGTAACACCTGTGTATGTAAATGTTAATGCCATAGCCACACTATAGAGACTACCTTTCGCTTTGACCCAGACTAAACTGGAGCTCTGAAATATATTCAACTCCCCAGATTCAAGTCAAGAGCGTCGCTTGGGGGCTGCAGTTGACGACGCTTGTATGCTGCTCTACTGAGTTCAGGCTTAATCGATCATGTTAAAAAAATACGCGATACTTTCAACATTGAGCAACGAATTTGAATATTTTGATTATTTTTGAAAATTCAAAGGTACTTACCAAACTGACAAATCCATTACTAAATTCCGTTATTCTCACCAAAAAATATTACAGGATTACTGAAATATCCGTAAAACATATTGTTTTTCATGTGTCTTCTATATAGTTTGTTCCAATTCATTTCGCCGTTTAGTTGGATGTTTTCTAAAACTGTCAAGTATAAACAGTTTTCCTGTCAGTCGATAACGCAGATATCGGTCGGAACGTAAGCAGACATTGATATCATATTTTTTTTGTTTTATAATCGGAAACAACCAGCCTCAAGTACAACCGTTCCAAAACTATGAGCAAGGGACTTCACGAGGAGTGTTATTTTAAAAATTATACAAAAATAATAGCATCTGTAACTCGAAATATTCAAATGAGTTTATTAAAATTGGCTAAAATATCATAAAATTAAATAACATTGGTACGTTCTGTGAGTTCTGGTCGACTCGTGTTCTGTCTGATTGATATTTTTTTCAATCTGACAGGTATGCCGATTGATATCAGAATAAGACTACAGGAGTAGAGCACACTTCAACCCGCCACGAATGCACCACAATATGGCGAGTGAATAGCTCTAGGCCGCGCCCACGCTGAGGTAAAGAATCGTGAAGGCCTCACACTAGCTCTAGAAGAGTGTTATATCTATATTTAGAGTGTCTTTACACGTTTGCCGAACCGTTATTTTTCAGTTGTAGTTCATATTTGGTGGAACCGTTATGTTTCAGTTATAGTTCATATTTGGTGCTAAGGCAATGAATCGTGATGGCCTCATTCTGGCGCTAGAGGTGTGTTATATCTATCTTTAGAGTATCTCTACACGTTTGCCGAACCGTTATGTTTCAGTTGTAGTTCATATTAAGTGCTAAGGTAATGAATCGTCAAGGCCTCACACAGGCGCTAGAGGTGAGTTCTATCTGTCTTTAGAGTGTTTTTACACGTTTGCCGAACCGTAATTTTTCAGTTGTAGTTCATATTCAGTGCTAAGGTAATTAATCATGAAGGCCTCATACCGGCGCTAGAGGTCTGTTATATCTATCTTTAGAGTGTCTTTATACGTTTGGCGAACCGTTCTTTTTCAGTTATAGTTCATATTTGGTGCTAAGGCAATGAATCGTGAAGGCCTCATACTGGCATTAGAGGTCTGTTATATCTATCTTTAGAGTGTATTTACACATTTGCCGAATCGTTATATTTCAGTTGTAGTTCATATTCAGTGCTAAGGTAACGAATCGTGAAGGCATCACACAGGTGCTAGAGGTGTGTTCTATCTGTCTTTACAGTGTCTTCACACGTTTGCCGAACCGTTAATTTTTTGTTGTAGTTCATGTTTTGTGCTGAGGTCAGCAATCGTTAAGGCCTTACACTGACATTAGAGGAGTGTTCTTCTATTTTTAGAGTGTCTTTACACGGTAACCGTTCATTTTCAGTTGTAGTTCATGTTTGGTGCTTAGTTAAGAATCGTGAACGACTAACACTGGCGCTAGAGGACTGTTATATCTAATTTTAGAGTTTCTTTACACGTTTGCCAACCGTTTAATTTTTACTTGTAGTTAATTTTTGTTACTGAGGTAATAAATATTTAAAGGCTCATAATTTTGCTAAAAGTTTGTTTTGCCTATCTTTGCGACGTATTTACACGCTCGCCAAACCTATCATTACCTCTAATGCACCAAACAGGTTACTTATTAGGCTTAATGACTAATTAAACGATGTCCTTCAATCTTCAGAGCTGCGGCAATAGACTAGCCACCTGTCACGCAAAACAGGGCTTTTGAACAACCGACTGACCTTCCACCCCGAATTGGAAAAGGCGTGAAGGTACTATTTTGTGGCTGCGGAGTATAGCGTAAAGCCGGTTCGCTGATGAATTGACTAAGAACGACCATCTAAATGCACTATTCTGTATAGATTGTATATATATACGTTGGCTCTTCTGCATTTTTACGCTAATGTATACGTTTTTACCTTCGGAAGTAGAGCTGTACCTAAATGTAAAAAGAAAATCTTATCTCAAGGCTGCGCTTTGTGTAAAGTTAGTAAGAATACTGTCCAAATAAGGTGATATTGAAGACCTCTGTGGCGTTGAGGTTCGAAACACTGCCAAGCGAGAGGTCCTGGGTTCGAAACCTGGGTGGGGAGAAAGAAAAAATATTTAGGTCTTGGATCTCTGTATGTGTGACGTTGCTGTTTCTGGTTCTCACGGGGGATCCTAGTGTTGGGCCAGAAGTAATGTACGTGTCTGTGTGATAATGTTTAATTTTATAGATCTTCTACCTGGCCGATTTTGAATTTTAGAGGAAAAATAAATTCAAAATTGGATTTGGATGCGGGTCTTGTTTTCTCATAGAATATCACCATACTAAACAATATTTCGTTTTTTTTGCCTTTTTTCAAAATTTACGCTTACAAACACAATATTGAATTCATTTTCATTTATCCACTCAGCTGTGGGACCATCAACAGTTGATTGATCATATTTCATAGGTGTTGAAGCAATAAGGTTCAAAATCACGGACCATTTCTTGATCTAGCCACAGATAAGTGGATAAATAGATATGTATGTTATGTTATGTTTTCTAACAGTGATGGAAAACATAATAATAATAATAATAATACCTTGGATACTAATTACACACATTGATCTAGCCCCAAACTAGGATTCCCTGTATCTTGGGTACTAGACAACGATACACATACTTAAATAGATAAATATTATACTTAGATAGATAAACAACCATGACTGGGGTACATACATCCGTTCTCATCAAACAAGTGAGTAAACCTTCATATCTCTGAGAGAGAGGCATTGAGCTTGCCCCCTGTCACATAAAACGTGGACACGACTGTGCCTCTGCAACTTCGTTTTTGAAATGAATGATTATTTTTTTAAGTTTATTAATTTAAAAAACTCCGTGGTGTAGTGGCTTCCACGCTTCCACGCTTGCTTCTCATGCAGGAAGTCCGAGTTTGAATCCAAGTTCCAGGAGTGTTCATTGGTTTCGGACTTTAATACCGAGCATTTCTGTGTTACCAATTAATTTATGTTTTGTTTTATGTCATTATTTCAATTTATTTTTCATTTTATCGTGTTTAATTATAGATGTATATCTGAAATAAATAAATATTATTATTAAAGTTGCATATATGGTGGCACTTATATGACTATCAGCTAAGGGGTTAATTTACATTGTACGGTCTTTTATTACTTTAGATATTTACATATTACTTAGCAAACGTCATTTTTTGCCTCTTCTCTACATTGGACCACTGTGGGAGAAGAGGGCGTAGAAACTCCCACAGATTGATTTGAAGATCTCTTTAAAAAATTGGTTGTGCTTTACTAATACAAATATTACAATATTAATTATTATGATTTATAAGCAGGAATAAATAATTACAAAATTCTTAACGGCAAGGTCTGTGTTGATCTAGATTAACCCCATACAGTCCCGTCATTTAAGTAGCTTTGAACATTGATAAGTTATGATAAGTTAAGAATCCGTTTACTCACTGATAAGATTCACACAGATACAGTTCACAGACAGTTTAAGAAATGATTGAAAATTATATTTAGTTAACTATACATATGTATATTCCACAGTGAATAGGACCTGGCTCAGCATATGTTGCAAATAAATTATCTGCAACGCTGGTAATTCTGCCAGGATACATTTCATGGTTCGAGTGGAAGCTTACAACAAATATGTGACATGCTATGACACGTATAGTTTCCGTTTACTTTTATTTTAAGTACTTATATTGTAATATCCCTTTTTCGACAAAGTCGCTTTAACATGCTTTTTAATTTGCTCAATTGGCAATAACAAAATCTCCAGAGGTATCTTATTGTAGTACAGAATGCACTGACCCTTGAAAGAACAGCTAACCTTCGTGAGTCTGAACCGGGGTGAAACTAGTCTGTGATTATTTCTTAGATAAACATTACAGCTATCGCTTAGTTTGGAAAACGTTGTAAGGTTCTTGCATATCTTTGCATAAATACATCATATTTTCTACAGTTAGCATGTCAATTTCTTTAAAAAGCTCTCTTATGGAGTATGCTTGTTTTAAATTATAAATTGCTCGAATAGCTCTTTTCTGTTAAATAAAAATAATTTGATACACAACAAGATACCATGGGACTTCACACTATAAAAGAAACTAAAATATTCTAGCCTAGATTTAGCCACCGTGGCTATGGGCTAGCCCCCCGTCACGCGAAATTTATAATTGGATTACTAGCTAAAAGTGGGCACAATTGTGCCTCTGTCACCCCGAGCGAGAAAACACGTGACGATGTATTACGTTTATAGGTACCTAAAGTTCTAAATATTATATTTTTTTCTGTACATATAGAAAACAATTTACGAACCCAATTTCGCCCAGCAATAAGTTAACGTGAACTGACGTTTCATTATACAATAGAACACTCTAGCCATCCATTTTTGCAGGATGAAAATGTAAATACTAATGTAAAAAGTGCGAACGCAAACTCGCAAATGGTTCTCCTTATGAATTATTTAGGGGAAGAGGGAATAATTTACACCTACCCGCATATAGACGCGTGTAGTATGACAATCTCGAATGTGACGTCCTTAGGGTATGCGGGTGGCGAGGGTAGGAACGTAAGAGTTCTGCTTTTCTTAAGAGAAGGAACTCATATACTTAATATGCTTAAATCGTCATTTACGTTCCACTGCTGGGCAAATCCTACCACTTCTATTTCTGCTCTTGGACATAATTGTCCCTTAATCACTTCCTATCGACCACAAAACTATTCGTGTTGAAATCTATCATGTTTTTGTTATTGAATGTAGCTATTTTTACTACAAATTATATTATTAGGTCCCGCATAGTGCTAACTTTTTTATCACAGCCCATATTATGCTTCGCACTGTTCACCCCCCTCTTCAGTTCCCCATGGATCAGGACTGTCGTGCGTATGTTTGTCAACCTCTAGCAATGTGGTTGAGCAGCGACCGCCGGTTGTCGAATTAAATCCTAATTTTCGGGACAGATTAGTAAATTAGCCTATTTACGTGCGTTTGGAGCAAATTCGGGGATTTTTTTGGTGAACATATTTTTTTCTGTATTTCAACACACTATCTACATATCTGTTTCTACTGCTTACTAGTATAATAATTGTTGTGCCTTTTTATAATTTTTAGTAGGCACTAATTTTCAACCGACTTCAAAAAGGAGAAGCTTCTTAATTCGTCTGTTTTTTGTGTGTGTTTGTTACGCTCCGTCAATTATAATACCTTGGACACTATTTACATACATTGATCTAGCCCCAAACTAGGATCCCCTGTATCTTGGGTACTAGACAACGATACACATACTTACATAGAAAAATATTATACTTAGATAAATAAACAACCATGACTAAGGTACAAACATCCGTTCTCAACAAACAAATATTTGCCCCCACCGGGACCCGAACCCGGGACCCTTGGCTTCGTAGGCAGGATCACTGCCAACTCGGCCATTCCGGTCGTCAGAATTATGAACCGATTTTGATGATTCTTGTTTTTATTGGTAGGTCATACTTCAGAGGTGGTCCCATACAAATTTTATCAAAATTGATTAAACGCCATCTATGTATCTAAATTGAGTTGATACACAGATGACGTTTTGGTTTGTGGTTCCGTGCAGCAAAAGTTTTGATAAGGACTTTTCATGTACACAGACTTCATTCACATGCTGTCCGGGGAGGAAGAGATAGGGCTTAAACTTGAAGTCAGTTTTTAGGGTTCCGTACCCGAAGGGTTCCAAACGGGACCCTATTACTAAGACTCCGCTGTCCGTCCGTCCGTCTGTCACCAGGCTGTATCTCACGAACCGTGATAGTTAGACAGTTGAAATTTTCACAGATGATGTATTTATGTTGCCGCTATAACAAAAAATACTAAAAAACAGGATAAAAGAAATATTTAAGGGGGCTCCCATACAACAATTCTTTCAATACCACATACAAACTTATGGATGCACCTGGTTACGTACACGGAGTGTGAAAGTAACCGCACCAATAACTTTGTAAACAATATTTTGCTGTGTAAAATCCAAACTATTCACTCCACACCATCGCTTCCATTGAACGGTGGTACGGAACCCTTCGTGCGCGATTTAGACTCGCACTTGACCGGTTTTTTATGTTTTAACTAGGTGAATTATATTCTAAATGTTTAATGATAACTAATCCTAAATTGGAACTGAATCTTAAACCTAGATGAAAAAGTTTGGGTGGCAGGGTTTCAAATATGCTGGATCGTTTTTTTGGTGTAAATGTTTTTGTATATCGTAGGCAATTCGACTGAAACGGCTAAAGCAAACGCCGATGCCCGGTCGGAATGATTTGATCAGGCAACTTTTTTTTTCACTTACCTAATGTTTTAAGCCCAGAGGACTCGGTAATATGGATAAGTCAAAAGTTAAGAGGAGATTAAAAGAAAATAGGTGTTACATAATGCTATAGATAAACCACTTGAGCCAAATTTGAGTTTAACCCCTTAATGCATGGCCTTAGCCGAAATGGATCGCGATTTTCAACCTTATTACTTAATGATGAAGTGCAAAACTTATTAAACCATATATGGTATTGTATGCATTATGGGTTAAAACGGCATTTAACTTCTATAAATATAGAAGAAGAGAAGACAAACGTTGGGTTTTATATTCTGAACTGCGTAAGTTTATATCTTAACTTCTTATCTGCTTGTAATGTAATTTATATGGCAAAACATAGTTTGCTGGGTCAGCAAGTAGCGATATAAAACGTATAACAAAAATGAACAGAATTGCATCCACCTTTTACTTATTTTCTACTTCAATATTTAAAGTTTAAATGTTGGGTGTAAAGTAATAGCGCTCTTTGGCGACCCATCATTTACAGAGCTTAAAAGTTCATAAAAGCTCCGGAACCCGACGACTAATTGCAAAACTTTCCAAGGATATCCAATTTTCATCTTGTAAATGCATAAACAATATTTTTGAATTATGAAATTAGTGGATGAAACAATTTGAAAGCTTTGCTGTGAAATAGAGTTATTTAGCTGTCAGCAATTAAAGTTCTATTATGGTTTCTTGAAGCATTGAGAATTACGATTCGTTTTGTATTGTTTTGAATTTCAAAAATTTTCAAGGGCATCAAAATAAGAAAATAATTTCAATTCTTGAAAAAAATGCGTTATTCCCTTAACAAGATTACTGGAAATAACTTAAAAATACAGAATTGCCTTCAATTGTCGCCTACAGAAATGTTGATTTTATTTTTGTTTTATAAACTGGGAAGGTTTCAAAATATCTTGAATATTGTAATATCCCTTTTTCAATAAAGTCGCTATAACATGGTTTTTCAAATTGCTCAAATGGCAATTTGAAGATCTCCAGAGGTATCTTGTTGTAGTGGAGAATGCATTGACCCTTGAAAGAATTGCTAAACTTCCCGAGTCTAAACCGGGGCGCACATAGTCTATGAATATTTCTTAGGTTAACATTACAGCTATCGTTAAGTTTGAAAAATGTTACAAGGTTATTGCGTACATACATTATATTTTCGAAAATAAATTGAATAGCTACAGTTAGTATGTCAATTTCTTTAAAAAGCTCTCTTAAGAAGTCTGTGCGTTTTAAATTATAAATTACTCAAATAGGTTTTTTCTGTAAAATAAAAATAGTTTGAATATCCGAAACACTATTAAAGTAACTAAAATATACTAGCCTAGATGTAGCCACATCCGTGTTTTGTCTGATGTTCCTAACAGCGTAAGCCGCAGAACTTTACTTACCAGATAATTTACCTAGGTATGGTCCTCACTGCAATTTGCTATCAATGCTTATTCCAAGAAAGTTCGTGTCATTTACTAATTCTAACGTACTGCCGTCTAACACTAAATTGGTCTCAACTTGCCTGCCATTTGGAAGTGAGAGTTTGATACATTTAGTTTTACCAGCATTTAAAAATAAATTATTAACTGTGAACCAATTCAAGGTTAAAGACAATACTCCATTAACAACATAAAAATCTTCTTTTTGTCTTTCAATTTAGAAAACCAGTAAAGTATCATCAGCATATAACACTATGACTGTCAATTTCTCCACCATAAAAGGCCGATCGTTAACTTATACCAGGAATAAGAAAGGGCTTAATATGGAACCTCGTGGAACGCCAATTTTTTTCTCATTTAATATTAATTAATTATTGATATTAATCCAATCTCCATTGTTATTTCTGTGAAAATTCAGCTCTAGAGACGATCTAGTAGAGCCCGTTGACTGACCGACAGACGGATAGACTGACAGCAACTTCGGAATTCAAAAAAGACAAAGTGCATAAAATTCACTTAATAGGTTAAGTGAACTTGTAAGGCAAGTTGAGAGTAACATTGTTATGGGGGAAAGATAAATTAAAACAAGTAGATGAAACTGTATTTCTCGGCATCACTATATTGGCCTCAATATGCTAAACTACAGTGGGGTCCCCATATTGTAAAATTAGCACATAGACTTAGCTCCACAGCATATGCAATTAAAATAATCAGGGAATTGACTGACGTATACGTATAGTATCTGACCTTGTGCGACACAGAATTGTGCTTAATTGGATAGCCCAGGTTGAAACCCAAACTGAGCGCCATCTATAAAGATATATTTGAAACTTAGGATTAAACACACACACTGTATACACATTTACCTTGGCTATAACTGTTGGTAAAGAATTTAGTCTATATTCACACATGTACCTTGGATATAACTGTTGGTAAAGAATTTAGTCTATATTTTTTTTGCCTGAAACATAACTTGTTTTATTTTTGATAATATAGACAACAAGCTGTTCTCGTGAGACTCTATGGTAGATATAAATGAACCAAACATAAATTAAATAGCAATGTAAAAACCCTAGGTAACCCTCATGTCCCGGCGATTTCTTTCTAACCATTTTACAAGTAGTCATAGCCACTTCTTTCGCTTGAGATTTTGTGGTTATTTCCGAGACATGATGGTCCCCAATATATAGCTCAGTCTGCATTGGCTGAGGCTAAGATTAAACACAAAAATTACTCATAATAAAATTAGCAATCTATTTAGGATCACTGATGTCAACACTTACTGGTTGTGTAGGTTTAGAAGTTAGTCTATACCTGATTTGTTTCTTGAGCCACCCCGTGAGCAGTTTCCCATGTATATTCCAATCTATTATGTGTTTATTTTTAGTAGTTACATAACGAATTATTGCAGCTTCCCTTAAAATGTCTACGATGTTGCTATAAGTTTATCTATTAGGTCTTTGTTCTAATTTATCACAATATTTATCACAACAATCTTGAATCTCAACTGGACAATCTATTAAACGACGTCTATCATTTCAAAAAAATCTGTATTTACCATCTAACCACCCATTTTACGATATATCTTAGGTCTGACCAAGCCCAAACTACATGAAATAGATAAGGGCAAGAGATCTGACCAATATACATAATCTTTAATAGATGACTCAGAGATTGACTGCTGGGCTGATTCGTTATAACAATGAGTCCAGCCACGTTCTGCAGTCAGCATGAGATTTACCGACATAACATAACATAGCGTCACGCCTTTTCCCATACGGGGTGTCAGTGCCCACTTTGAGCCAGTTATTCAAAACTACATTTTGCGTGACAGGAGGCTGGCCCATTACCGCAGCTATGGAGTTATGAAGGTTTCCTCACGATGTTTTCCATCACCGTTAGAACGTCCGTATAATGTACTTAATATAAATTCATTATCTCATTGGAACATGGTCATGAATCGAACCTGCATCTCCTGTGTGAGAAGCAAGCGTGAAACCCATTAGACCAGGAAGCTTTTTTACTGACATATGTATAGGTATCTGACTTTAGTAGTTTCAAGTCTATACAACACCATTTCTGCTCTAAACAAAAACTTTTAAGGTCATGATAGAAAGTTTCTCTAGGATGTGTGTTAAAATCACTAAATATATATACCATACCATACTAACATAGCACTGATAGCACTTAAACAGTACGTAAACTCCGGTAGACTCTCAGAGCAGTCTGTAGGCATCTAGATAGATACATACAACCAGCATAAGCGATCACACTGTTGTATCTTAATAGCACTGATTCTCAGATTGTCACATTAAATCACCGACACATATTGAAACGAGTACTATCTCCACAGTAGTGCCACCACCACCACAAGGATTTTCTTTTAAATACCTGAAACTGTTGATTTTCCTTCCGAAGTCCTTGTCTTTATCCCCTAAAAGAGGTAAATCATGTGTAAAAGAAAGATATCTGTAGTTTTGCATAGCCTTCGAATGTCATTAGTTGAGAGCTTCACATTTTGATATTTGAAGGATATCATTTGGCACTTTTGGACATCCGCCTTACTAACAAAAGAAGTTATTCACGATTTAACTTATACAGTGTTTTGTCTTATTTTGACATTTGACATTTACTCGCCGTATGAAAAAGACAAAACACAATTTAAGTTAAACCGTTAATAACTTTTTTATAAGTAAGGCCGTAGGCTTGATTATTCGTGATTGCTTATTATAATAATAATATCTTGGACACTATTTACACACATTGATCTAGCCCCAAACTAGGAGTCCCTGTGTCTTGGGTACTAGACAACGATACACCTATTTATAAACATAAATATTATATTATAATGCGTGAATACCTATAATATCAGGCTTCACATAGATCTTGAAAATGAAGGCAATGCGTCTAGCGCTTACAGTGCAATAAAGGAATCCTTAATTTGCCAAACTATAAGTATGAAGATGGTGATCTCAGGTATCTCTTAAATGATTGACGAACATTTTTCTGTCCGCGAACTTTGTGAATACCATACACGGGTAGCTAACCCCTTTAATTTTATGACATCCGTCTGTAACTTAATTCTTTAGAGAGATATTGGATACAGGAAGCAGGAAGACCATGCAAACACTTCTTAAAGCATATAGCCAGTTTCGCGAAGTAAAGAAAGAAAACGGTAAGTACTCTTCTCAACTCCTCGCAATGTTTCCTGCGAATATAAATGTGAATCTAAACATAGCTGTTAGTTTGCCACAGCCATGGTATTACGGCGGAGAAGGCATTTCAAACATGACGCCCTTTCCACAAAAAAAATCCCCAAGTCTTGGATGCTTATATGTATGTGACGTCGCCGTCCCTGGTTCCCACGACACAGAGTATCCTAGTGTGGGGGCCAGAAGCAATGTATGTGCCTGTATGTAAATGTTTATGTTTATAATTATTTATCCCCAGTTTTTTCGGTCTAGTGGGTTATGGTTTTTAAGTTTACACGTTTTACGAAGGGCCCGCATTTTTGTTGTTGATTCACTTAAGGATTCCTCTTGAGGCACAAAAAGACGAAACAATATTTTCCGCCTTCTTGCCTCAAAATAGCACCTTCGCCGCTTGATTTTGGGTTCTCAGGCGGAAAAATTATATATGTAACTCGTTCAAAACTTATGACAAAATTTAATATTTCGGTATACGTAGCAAAGTCAACGAACAGCACGTTTCAAAGCGATGCTTAACTCCAAATTCACTTGCGGGTTTACGCTCGAAGCGGCGTTTCTTTGAGTGAGTGTCGGAGTTTTTTGGAAAAAGACGGCACGCGTCAAGGCAGCGCGATCAAAGCTGACTTTGAAATGAATGACGCGGTCAAAGGTGACTTTAACAAAATG
The DNA here is from genome assembly GCA_949825045.1 of Argyresthia goedartella. Classification (NCBI taxonomy): domain Eukaryota; kingdom Metazoa; phylum Arthropoda; class Insecta; order Lepidoptera; family Argyresthiidae; genus Argyresthia; species Argyresthia goedartella. Next base: position 6,271,341 of record OX463831.1, on the reverse strand, counting down.
AATATACTTACGCACGCTCCTTTGTCACGCAGGAGATTTGGGTTTGAATCCCGATGCTGCCCATGTATCATTGAGACAAGAAATTGTATTAAGCATACAATTGTGCAACAGTGCCTCTTTGGAAAAGGCGTGACGGTCTTGTGATGTTTGATTTGTTTGTTTATACGTCAACAGCAGATGAGAGACTAAAATAAACTGGAGGACAAAATGTCTCCCAACATATCGTTGATTGCTGCAACATGACAGGTGACTGTTGGATAGTGCCACGAAATTGCCCCGCAAAATTTTACACATGCCCCGCCCCGCGACATTTTACTGTGGTAAAATATCGCGGCGCATGTTTCGGGACACGCAGGGCACGTTTCGGGATACGGTGCAACTGTCAACTATCACGTTGCAGTTACCTGTCGGTAGAAATTTGTCTCCTTGTTTATCTAAGGCTTTCGAAAATAAGTACACAGTTGTTTGATGTCTTACGAATGTTGTGTTTGCAAAGGTGTAAGAAGGCCAAAATCATAGCAAATGATCGAGATTATTGGCCGTTGATCACTTTCAAAGTGATCAACGGCCAATAATCTCAATTTCCCAAAAAAAAAAGATTCAATCTTCTTTTTTTGGGAAACAGGCGTGAAAAGATTTTGAGTCACACTTTATCTATTTTAGTACATCAATGTAAACCGACCGAAACTTTTTCTTCCCGAATCCAGTGAATTATTCGCACAAAGGTTGCGCCAAGGATCTCTGTGTCTGAGTGCCTCGTCGAGGGGGTAACCTCTCTCTCTCTTTCGTCCTATGCGAGAAAGAGAGGTTATCCCCTCCACGCGGTACTCAGACAGAGAAATTTGGCGCGACCTGTAACCGTTTTCAAGTCGTCTGTATGTTTCCCTTTGTATGTTTATCTTCTTTCCCTTTTCTTTTGTATTTTGTAATTTGTATTTATCAGAATCAGATTCTTAAAATAGGATTATATTCTGCGACTTCGAAGTCATTTCTTAGGTCTAATTTTAGTTATACGAGTGCGTAAATTGGTACGCTTTGGCGATAATCACCATGGGCAATGTCATGTCCTATGTTATCTTGTTGTGGGGGTAACCAGAGGATATTCAAACTATTTATTATCGGATGAACAAGTGAAATCATAATAAAACAAATATCCCGTCTACATTTTATTTCAATACCATATACAAACTTGTGAATGCACCTGGTTACTTACACGTGGTATGATACTATGCAATCCAACCTATTGATTTTTCACTGAATTTATATCACTGACCACGGTCTCCACAAATCCAACAACATTTGTTAAAATCGGTCAAGCCGTTTGGGCGGTAGTATTTTTTGATAACGCCATTATTTTCCCACAGAAGTTCAAGTCCGTTTTCACTATAGCACAGTTTACGTTCAAACTAGTTTTACATTAACGTCATCTTTCGAGTTATTACCAAGAAATTCTAGTTAATCTTAGGCATTAAGTAAAAACTAGTTTTAACTAGTGAAAACACGTTCTTACAAGACCATCAAACAAAGAAATAAACCGTGTGAGTTAAATCGTGAATAACTTCTTTTGTTAGTAAGGCGGATGTCCAAAAGTGCCAAATGATATCCTTCAAATATCAAAATGTGAAGCTCTCAACTAATGACATTCGAAGGCTATGCAAAACTACAGATATCTTTCTTTTACACATGATTTACCTCTTTTAGGGGATAAAGACAAGGACTTCGGAAGGAAAATCAACAGTTTCAGGTATTTAAAAGAAAATCCTTGTGGTGGTGGTGGCACTACTGTGGAGATAGTACTCGTTTCAATATGTGTCGGTGATTTAATGTGACAATCTGAGAATCAGTGCTATTAAGATACAACAGTGTGATCGCTTATGCTGGTTGTATGTATCTATCTAGATGCCTACAGACTGCTCTGAGAGTCTACCGGAGTTTACGTACTGTTTAAGTGCTATCAGTGCTATGTTAGTATGGTATGGTATATATATTTAGTGATTTTAACACACATCCTAGAGAAACTTTCTATCATGACCTTAAAAGTTTTTGTTTAGAGCAGAAATGGTGTTGTATAGACTTGAAACTACTAAAGTCAGATACCTATACATATGTCAGTAAAAAAGCTTCCTGGTCTAATGGGTTTCACGCTTGCTTCTCACACAGGAGATGCAGGTTCGATTCATGACCATGTTCCAATGAGATAATGAATTTATATTAAGTACATTATACGGACGTTCTAACGGTGATGGAAAACATCGTGAGGAAACCTTCATAACTCCATAGCTGCGGTAATGGGCCAGCCTCCTGTCACGCAAAATGTAGTTTTGAATAACTGGCTCAAAGTGGGCACTGACACCCCGTATGGGAAAAGGCGTGACGCTATGTTATGTTATGTCGGTAAATCTCATGCTGACTGCAGAACGTGGCTGGACTCATTGTTATAACGAATCAGCCCAGCAGTCAATCTCTGAGTCATCTATTAAAGATTATGTATATTGGTCAGATCTCTTGCCCTTATCTATTTCATGTAGTTTGGGCTTGGTCAGACCTAAGATATATCGTAAAATGGGTGGTTAGATGGTAAATACAGATTTTTTTGAAATGATAGACGTCGTTTAATAGATTGTCCAGTTGAGATTCAAGATTGTTGTGATAAATATTGTGATAAATTAGAACAAAGACCTAATAGATAAACTTATAGCAACATCGTAGACATTTTAAGGGAAGCTGCAATAATTCGTTATGTAACTACTAAAAATAAACACATAATAGATTGGAATATACATGGGAAACTGCTCACGGGGTGGCTCAAGAAACAAATCAGGTATAGACTAACTTATAGTCAGCTGACTGCTGATTTATCAAAATGGAGCTCGCACCAGCAGAAACGAAGGCGTCGGCAAATTCATTCACAGCAAGCAGCTTTTCAAGTTCAAGACATAGGAAGCCGTTCCAGCCCCCAGAAGAGTATTGAAAGATCATCGATATACCTAATTCAACGAATATTGAAATCATCCAGGAAGAACATCGCAAGAATAATCAAATCACTGAAGAGAGAGAGAGATCTATATATATATATACAGTCAGGTCTTAAGTTCTGTCACACAATAAAAACTTTTGAATTCAGAACGCTGGCCACAAAAAAGTTTATTGAATTCGAATTTCGAATTTTTCATGAAAATAAAAATGTGTACTTTTTAGAATTTTCCTCATTTTTAAATATGGAGTGAACACTTAAAGAACACCATGTCGCAGTTATTGCGTTGCATCGTTGCGGTTACGCGCCAATTCAGTTTTTCGACTTACTGAAAAATTTGAATATAACCAAAAGATTCGTTTATCGTACCATAAAACGATACAATGAAGACTCTAGTGTAGATGACAGATCAAGAAGTGGTCGCCCTGGCTCTGTTAGGACTCCAGCAGTGATAAAAGCTGTGAAGGCGCGAATTCAAAGAAATCCCATACGTAAGCAGAAACTGTTGGCCCTTCAGATGGGGTTAAGCAGGACCACAGTGAAAAGGGTGTTAAATGAAGACTTAGGGCTTATGGCATATCGAAGAAAAACAGGACATCGTTTGGACGCTCGTTTAATGGACCTGAGACTGAAGAGATGCCGCGCTTTGTTGAAGCGGTACGCGGGAAAAAAGCATCGAGAAATTCTTTTTTCGGATGAAAACATTTTCACCGTGGAAGAGAGCTACAACAAACAAAATGATAAGGTGTACGCACACAGCAGTGAAGAAGCGAGCAACCGTATTCCGCGTGTCCAACGAGGTCATTTTCCATCCTCGCTCATGGTTTGGTTGGGAGTCTCTTATTGGGGCTTAACTGAGGTACATTTTTGTGAGAAAGGCGTAAAAACGAATGCAGTTGTGTATCAAAATACAGTCCTCAAGAACCTTGTGGAACCTGTTTCTCATACCATGTTTAATAACAGGCACTGGGTATTCCAACAAGATTCTGCGCCAGCTCATAGAGCGAAAAGCACACAAGACTGGCTGGCGGCGCGTGAAATCGACTTCATCCGGCACGAAGACTGGCCCTCCTCCAGTCCAGATTTGAGTCCGTTAGATTACAAGATATGGCAACACTTGGAGGAAAAGGCCTGTTCAAAGCCTCATCCTGATTTGGAGTCACTCAAGGCATCCTTGATTAAGGCAGCCGCCGATATTGACATGGACCTCGTTGGTGCTGCGATAGACGACTGGCCGCGCAGAATAAAGGCTTGTATTCAAAATCGCGGGGGTCATTTTGAATAAACTTTATTACCATAAGAATCTATGTTTTATTAAGTTCATTTTGCTATATAAATGTTCACATAAATAATAAACATGTATAAATTATTTCATATTGCACATGTGACAGAACTTATGACCTGACTATGTATAAACGATTGGTGTACAAGATGTGCCCTATGTTGCCAAATCCCAAAGTTTTTAGGCACACAAATTTCATCAATCGACCACTTAATATTCACTCAAGAGAGAAGAGCACGCACGTACATATGACGTACGAGATCATTGACTGCCTACAGCGAAGGTTACAGATTTAATGCTGACGCTGATTCAGCACAATCATCCTTGTGTAGGTTCGGTCGCAATTGTAAACAAACAGTGATTACAACTTCAACGACGTGCGATGTAAATTGACTCATCGATTCCTGAAAAACATGGGCGGCTGCAGCATCAGACGACTCTCCTGCGGATCTTTTCCAGGTTATAGGTTAGGTTAGTTTACTAACCGCGAAGCCCCATTTTCATAGTGTTTTTCTGTTTTCCAGTTTTTAGTTTATTTTATGCAGTGTGCGGCCAGATACAAGACTTGCCTGTAGGTAAATATTAAGTAATTTACTGTTAACGCTGAATTATTATGTTACTTTTCTAATATGTAGTAGGTACTAACTTATGTTCTTTTAATTTATTGGGTTTGATTAGTCAGTAGTAATTCTTTAAACTTATGTAGAATTCGCATAACCGTAGTTCCTTTATTTTTCTAAATCGTGTAAGATTTACCTTTAGATTAAGTTAAAGTATGCACAATTAAGATCCAATTTATGTTTATTAAAATCCTACTAGTTATTATTGCAGTTGATATAAGTTTGTTATGGTATACACATTTTTAAAGTTATTTTGATTCATTTAAGGTTATTGTTTGATTCTCACTTAGATTTTTGTCCATTGTTATAAGTACATTCATTTATTTTTTCCCTACAGGGGGGAGTACCTGTGCCGGTCGACTATGTTAGTCATATTTCCACGTAATGTTAAGATAATTTGACGACCGTCACAGATAAGGTATATTTATATTCATCACGTAGTTTTGTAGTAAGTTGTATATAAGCTTAGTATTTCCTATAATAAATTAGTCTAGTATTTGCGCGCATCTCAAGCCTTTTACTTTACTCCCGAAGATGTCGCTCTCCTTATTATTGCCTCTGGCAAAGAGGCGTTATCGACGGATAACCAGGTCGTCTCAGTTCATCCTTCTGCACAACCTTCCACCTCCCAAGATATATGGCATGATTTTGATACAGAAATTGCACAATACATAATCCCGGAAAACCGAACAGCAGCCTCAATCTGAGAATTGGATAGGTCCATACAGGAAGATTACGTTCCACGGACTTAAGACCCATTAGCATGGTAGAATGATAGAAAAACCTAGTACCCCATTCTGTACGGATACATGAAGAGACGCCTTTGTATAGCCGCAACGTCAGTGCCGTGCGAAAGGCTATTTTCGAAAGCTGGCCAAATCTTGACAGAAAAACGGTCTAGACTGACAACTGCAAAGGTCAGCCGGTTGTTGTTTTTAAACCACAATATGTAAATATGTGTAAGTATGTACAATTTGTATAATATATATATTATCTCCAACATGTTAATAAGAAAACCTTATAAATATAAGTACAGATGACGCCAAGTATCTCTGTCTATGAGTGCCACGTGAAGAGAGGTAAGCTCTCTGTCTCTTTCTCTCACCCTATGAAAGAACGAGACGTCACACGCGGCATGCGGGGACGGAGAAACTTTCTTGGCGTCACGTCGTTATGTAAGTATGTAAGTATAACATGTATTTTGTATACAATGTAAGCGAAAGTCAGCGTGTACATATAGAATCATTGTACATATTGATTGATTTTTAAGTAAATCCAATCCAATCACATGTTTAGATACAACTGTTCATCAGAAAGGTAATGTAAATTTAAAGGGAGTTAAATAAAACTGAAGTGAGCCTTTAAAGTCTTGTTAAATCAGGCTACACGGTCCAATTGGTATGATGTCCTTAGGAACTAATTCCCTGAAAATATAACTACAACTTCCTGTTAGGTAGGTAGTATATTATAACTTGTATTTTTGATGTGATTATCAGTCCTAAGCTTGCTAAGTACGAAGGGATTTCAATTAATACCTAGATCTGGTATAAATATATTTATCTTAATATTTTACTTATAATATTTCCTTTCTTCCTTGCAATGAAATGAAGAAAGGAAATATTAACATTTTCTGCATTATAATGTACAATTATATCCAAACGGTTTCTGTTTGCGATTCGAGAAAGATGATTTTTTAACTTTGACGAGAGCCAGGAACCAAACGCTTCCGAAGATTCATCACGTGTCAAGAATGAAAATTTGTTAACGGATCACAGGAATCAAACGGATCCGAAGACTCATTAACAGGATTCGGATCGCGAGTAGGAGTGAGACTCAAGGAATCAGAACACGAGACGGAGGCGAGATCACCCACGTCTAGAGCGCGGGTTTTTTTTTTTTTTGTTGGAGGGGAAAAAAATGGAATTACCCATGCCCAGGAGTCAGACCTCCCTGCTATGTCCGGGTCCCCACATATTTAACGGGCATCAGCTCGTGTGGTATACGGACTAAAAACAACCCCTTTGTTTTTAATAGTTGTCTTAGTAAGAATTAACTGTGAGCCATGGCTTCGGTATATGCTGAAGGATTTCTACCTGCAATTTTCCCTTTTGGGCGATATATATGTGTATATGATATATATGGGGTCTAGAGCGCGGGCCCGGTCGTGCGCGGAATATATAGTTGTTTTAGAAAAATCGTCAAAAAAAATAACCAAATAAATTTGTGATGAAAAATAATAAATAATATTTTAAGCCTTAAGTGATTTCACATCCTGTATAAAAAATACTTTAAAAATAGGTTGTAATTCTTCCGGAACTTACACGATTAATAACTTAAAAAACTCACTGGAATTACTATTTTGATTGTAATTTTCATGAATGAAAGTTCGCAGGGAGAGAGTTTTTATGGTCATGTGACGCAAAAAGGAGCTTAGGTTTAAAAATAATATATATTCATTTGTGTCTTTCCCATAATTATGTCATTATTTCAAGAATCAGAAGTCCTTTTACAGCTTTTCTATTAAATGGCTAATCAGCTCTTATGAGAAAATTATCCAAAATTACTAAAAGCTAACTGATCATGTGGCTAGGTTATGAAAACCTACGTATACTTCGTTTACTAATGAAACGCCTGCTTCTATTGAGCAGTGTATTAATAATGACATGTACTCCTTGGAATCTGTTCTAAGCTCTTTAAATTAACCCATAGGACAACAGAGAGTAACTCTGGCAGTAATATTAATATTTGTATAAATATACCTTCATCTTGCCCATTAAATCAAGTTACTAGTGATGAAAAATGTAAAAGTAAGAATATTTTAAACGTGGTTCATCAAAATATACAGGGCATGTTAAGTAAAGAACTGGAAATTGAGTTATTCATGAACTGTAATAATATTGATATTTTATGTATAACAGAGCACTTTTTAAGGAGTTATCAGTTCATGTTCAACTTTAATAACCACCACGTTGCTAGTTCGTTCAACAGAAAAACAGCTGATCGCGGTGGCTCCTTAATACTTGTAAATAATAGTTTTAAATATAAGGAACGAGTTGACATAGTGAGCCTGTCTGTTGAGCGTACCATGGAAATAGCCTGTATTGAACTTGAACAACTTATTGTAATGAGCGTATACAGACCACCAGATTCATCCTTTGATTTATTCGAAAAGAAAATGGATGAAGTGTTGATTAAAATCAGCGATAAAAACAATTTTTTTATAATTTGTGGTGATTTTAATGTTAATCTGTTAGAGGATAATAATATTTGTACTAGATTAAAATCTTTATTTTTATGTCACAACATGAGCTATCTGTTTTTGGAGCCTACTAGAATTACTGCAACATCTGCTACCTGCATTGACAATATATTTACTAACATTACGCCCATTTTCAAATCGGTCATCAATAAATTAACCTCTGATCACTCTGGTCAGATAGGTATATTCAATATTAAAATAAAAAAGGACCAAAAAGAGGATATTACATGTGTGCCCGTTAGTGACACTCGGCTTGAACACTACAGGAATAATATTTTAGATAAACTATGGGAAATACCATACAGTGACGATCCAAATTTGTTGTACAACTCAGTATTTAACCTTGTCAAAAATGAATATGATACGGTATTTAAATCAAAAACTATAAAAGTTAATAACAAAGCTTTGTTTAGTGATTGGGCGACAGTTGGAATTCATAGGAGCAGACGAAGATTATATGAACTCTATGAAGAGAAATCATATAACAAAAATACGGCCTTTCTAGATTATGTTCGTAGTTATTCAAAAATGTTTAAACGCGTTTGTGCCGTAGCTAAATCTAATTTCATTAAAAACAAAATTGAATCGAGTAGCAATGTAATGAAAACGACTTGGCAAATTATAAACAGAGAGACTGGAAAGGCCAAAGCTACACATAATAACTTCAAGCTTAAGATAGATAATCAATTGCTAAGTACAGACCTAGAAGTAGCAAAAGCTTTCGAAAATTTCTTTACGGACATTCCAGTTTCAACAACCAAGTCTTTAAATTCATCTCCCGCTGCTGCTGAATCTATACTTAAACAAAACTTTGAGGAATGTAAAACAGATTTTAAATTTAGGCACGTAAATAATGAAGACATTGTAAAAGCGTTTAAATCCCTGGAAATGAAAAAGACAGCTGACGCCCATGGTCTATCAGTAAAAATTATTAGTTTCATTGTAGATTGTATTGCACCTCACCTTTGTTGTATATTTAATCAATGTATAGATAATGGTGTGTTTCCTGACTTGATGAAACTAAGTAAAGTTATACCTTTATTCAAAGCTGGTAGTACATCAGACCCCACCAATTTTAGACCCATATCGATACTACCAACGCTTAGCAAAATATTTGAAAAACTCATACTTAATCAATTGCAAAGTCATTTTTATCTCAATAATTTAATTCATATTGCTCAGTTTGGTTTCACAAAGAGTCGGTCAACAGCCGATGCTGGTGTTGAACTAATCGACAATATTTTTGATGCCTGGGAAGACGCAATGGATGCAATAGGTGTCTTCTGCGATCTATCCAAGGCTTTTGATTGCGTCCATCATGACACTCTTGTCAGGAAGTTACGCCATTATGGTGTAAAAGATCAGGCACTTGGCCTTCTGGAGTCATATCTAACAGATAGGGTTCAGATGGTCGATGTTAATGGGAAAAGATCACCTGGGTCTTCAATAAGTATGGGCGTACCGCAAGGTTCAATTCTTGGTCCTTTCTTGTTTTTAGTATATATTAATGATTTACCTTACCTTGTTAAAGCAAAACATGGGTTAGTATTGTTTGCCGATGATACTTCTTTGATATTTAAAGTTAAAAGACAGCAATCAAATTATGACGAGGTAAACAATGCTATCTCTTGTATAATGAACTGGTTTACTGTTAACAATTTATTACTTAATGAAAAGAAAACTAAATGTATTAAATTCGTGTTACCCAATGTGAACCCGGTAACTACAGACATATTTATAAAAGGACAGAGATTGGACCTTGTGCAGTCGACTGTCTTTTTGGGCATTACTTTAGACGCCAAACTACAATGGGATCCTCATATAAATAAATCGTCGAACAGACTGAGTTCGGCAGCGTTCGCAGTTAAAAAAATTAGAGCTCTTACCGACGTCGACACCGCTAGACTAGTCTACTTTAGTTACTTTCATAGTCTAATGACCTATGGTATTTTATTGTGGGGTCACGCTGCGAATGCTAATAGTATATTTATTCTGCAGAAACGGGCTGTTCGTGCAATTTATAGATTAGGGCCTAGAGTGTCACTGAGGGAAAAGTTAAAAGAAATCAATATTCTGACATTTGTGTCTCAATATATCTATGACAATCTTGTGTATGTAAAAAGAAATATAACTAATTTTCAGAAGTACAGTGATATACACAATTTTAACACTAGAAATAAAGACAAGTTGGTTGCTTATGTAAGCCGACTACATAAAATTAGTAATTCTTTTAAAGGCAATTGTATACGCTATTACAATAAGGTCCCTACTGATATTAAAAACTTACCTTTAGACAAGTTTAAAATAATAATAAAACAGAAATTGTATAAAAAAGGTTACTATAGGATATCTGATTACTTAGAGGACAGATGTCCATGGGAATAGATTGTTTGAGTAACAGGCTGTTTCGATATATAATTAGCATTCATTTTGTAGTTTGACAATATTTTATTTAAAAAAGGAAACGCAAAAGATGCGACGACTGTGGAGTTTCTTCGGTGAGCTTTTCTCCACAGATTCCGCCATTGTGTTAGTGAACTCACCCAAAAAAATTTAATGACGGATCTAAGTGAAGTAACAACATCCTATGGAAATAAATGATTTTTGATTTGATTTGATTTGATTTGTAACAATCTTGTGTAGAAAAATGAACAGATCATTGCATAATTTACGTTGAAAAGCATCAAAATAGGAGGAATTTCGTTTCCAGTGCGTAAATTTTCTTATCATCCGAAAATCGTACAATAGTACGTACTAGTAGCGTACAATAGTACGCTAATAGTACGATTTTCGGCACCTACGGGGTACAATGTAATACCTGAGGTACCATTGACCTTGGAAAAAAAATCTATTATTGGATCAGATTTTCTGGAACACCATTTTTTACGCAAAAAAGGTTATTGAAATTACCACCAAATTATCTGCCACAGGTTGACCTGTAACAGTGGGCCAAATAACTTTATGCTCTGTTGACGGGAATTTGCTGAACATCTAATAGCTCATGGACCAGCCCTTTTCTTATGGTAAAGAAGAAAAATGTTTAATGGAGACCATGTAGAGATTATAGAGCGCTGAACAACACAACCGTCCCAGACCGTTACCCAATGGCTTCTGGATTACAGTTACCTACCCGAAGAAAAAATTTGGAAAGAAAATATATCAATGGCACCGAGGACTTTTCCAAAACAGCTATTATCACTCCCTTTGGCTTTTTCTTAATTCCCAAGAATGTCATTTGGCCTTCGAAACGCTGGTCAACTCAACTTTTCACGGACTAAAGATTCAGAAATCGAATTACTTTACAAAATTGTGGATCAACAGGAGACCAGCCAAGGGATGTGAATGTAACATATTTCATATTTTGTTTCGTCGACGATATTCGTGCATCCGAAAATGAAGAGCATTTAAATATTTTTTTAAAACATTTAAATATTTTTTTAAAACATTTAAATATTTTTTTAAAAAAATATATATTGATGAACAAGGTCTTACAAGTAACTTGGACGAATTGCAAATTCATGAAAGAAGAAATAGACTGTTCTGCTGAGACTGTTCCGAAGAGTGTTGTTGCTGTAAGCTAAGTTTAGTAATTATGATGTTAACCTGCTGGGACGCAGTTAACGAAAAAAGTTAAAAACGAACTTTTATGACAGACGTCACCTAGAGTACTGTAGATTCTATTGTGGGCATTTATGGGCAAAAAACATTAAAATTCCCTGAATTTTTGTGTCATTATTTTTTCTTTTCCGGCCAGCAGAGATAGGAAAAGGTTTGTTAAGTTAAGCCCGGCAACCAAAGAAAGAACACTTTATTTTTATTGTTTAACCTAGAAATAAACTATCACTTTGACAGTATATGTTTCTATTGGCGAAGGACATCCCAATGTAAGAAAAAGTCAGGTAACAATATCATTAACTAATTCCGGATGCAGAGCGGTTTTTCAAACATCACCCAATAAATCTCAAACAACATGGGCGATTACAACACCAAGGAACAGTTGACTATGACGTAGAAAAATGGAATCTGACGCCGGAGCGCTGACAGAAGCAATTGCCAAGAGGAGCAGACAGAAGCTCTTGAAGGAATTTAACGGACACCGGGAAATGATCCTGGTCACACTAGGGATCCCAAATGCAATAGCGGCAATCTCTGTTATGTTAATAATAATAATTATAATGTAGCCCATTGAGGTCCCCGCCGAGAGGCACAGGCCTTTACCCCGGTTACGAATAAGATTAAGCCATACTCCACCACGCTGGCTCAGTGCGGGTTGATGGAGGGGTTTTACGACCACTACCACGTAGCGATAGTAGCCGGGACCTACAACTTAACTTGTAAACTTTTTTTGTATAAACAGTATTCAGTATTCAGTATTCATTTATTACGTACAGGCACATACATTGCTTCTGGCCCCACACTAGGATACCATGTATCATGGGAACTAGAAACAGTGACGTCACACACATAAATATCCAAGACCTTTATTTTGTTCTCTACCCCTTGCCGGGGATCGAACCCGGGACCTCTCGCTTGATAGGCAAAGCCACAATCGCTGCGCCACAGAGCTCGTTGAAACACTGAACGTCCGATAATGTAGTTAATTAATTGTCTCATTGGTACATGGTCAGGAATCGAACCTACGCTTCCTGTGTGAGAAGCAAGCGTGAAACCCATTAAGCCACGGAGGTCTTTGAAGAGGGGGATTTCTGTCGCCAACTCCGTTTTGTGGTTTTAGCTTGTTTGAAAATTTGATACTATGTTATTTATTTGGGCGCACTTTTTTGTAATGGGATGAGTATCTGTACCGGCTGATTTGATCTTTCATATATTCACGTATTATTTTGATAATTTATTGACCATCTCAGATAAAGATTTCATTCCAATAAACCGATTATAAATACGCGTATTCCAAACCTCTTACTCATCTCCCGAAGGTAGTCGTGAGGAATTGCCTATTGGCAAATACTACATACATACAAACATATGCTCATGCCCATTTTCCCAAAGAAGGGATAGGCAGAGACTAAAGACCCCTACTTGCTACAATCTAACATCTTCCTAAACTGTTAAGTATAGAAGTATTGTACAGTCATACGCGGTTTTTAATTTGAGGCCAGAATTGTAAACAAACAACTGTTATTTTCCAGTACAAAAAGCATTGAAACATTGAAACATATTGATTGGTAAGTGTCAATTACATGTCAGATTATAAATAAAAAATTGATTAATATACATCTGTATAAAAATGTCAGACACATAAAAATGCATTATATAAATTAAGATACCATTATTTTAAATTAAAATCGCCATAAAGTATTAAATTAAAGTTGAATTGTATTAAATTAAATTAGTTTTTCATTTCATTAAATTGGAATCACATTTTATAGTGGTCGCTTCGAACTCAGCGAATGAGTAGAAGGTTTGCTCGACAAGTCAGTGTTTAAGTCGCTTTTTGAAGGATGCGGAATTAGGCGCAGATTTAATAGGTATAATTGTAATGTCAAAGTCAACGGTTTTGATCTAGAACATGATAGACCGGGAGATAGTGACACAAAATATTGGGTCATTTGTACCAGTATGGCGGTTCTTCAGGGGTCTTAGTTCGTAATGACAAAAAGAAAAATGATGGTCATAGCGCTGGTACCGGTGGCCCAATTGCGTGGGCGTTAGTCGAACTCGTCGGATAAATTACGAGTGTCAAACGATTTATTCCACAAAAATTCTAGTATTTTCCGATAAATATAAAAAGAAGTAGAGGTAGTGTGATGCCATACTTCAGCCCGTATGACTTACAGCGCGCATTATCGACGCGAATACCTGGAACTAAGACGACCCGAATGGCCGAGTCGGAAACGACCCTGCCTACGAAGCCAAGGGTCCCGGGTTCGAGTCCCGGTGGGGGCAAGTATTTGTTTGATGACAACGGATTTTGTACCCTATTCATGGTTGTTTATCTACCTAAGCATCTAAGCATTTATGTATATAAGTATGTGTATCGATGTCTAGTACCCAAGATACAGGGAATGCTAGTTTGGGGCTAGATCAATGTTTGTAAATAGTGTCCAAGGTATCATTTTAAAAGAAAGATATTACAGTTTGCTTCCATATTGGCAAGCTGTAGACTTTCTCAGTCTTCATCGAATGCACTAACTCCTTCTTAAATAAATCACTTTGGAGTTGTCATTTTCCGGGCAAGGCCTTAACGCCCTAAGGCGTAGGCCACGCTGCAGGCCTAGCGGGCTGACTAATGCGAATGCAAAATACGCGTATGCAACCGCCTACTGAAATGACTAGCGCGGTCGCCTAGCGCGGTGATTCTACTTTTATTCGACCAAAGTCAAAAAATCACCATTCCTCTATCTGTGTAAAAAAAGTAGTAAACACTATCTCTTTATCACCTGCAATCTAATTGCAATATCTATGTTTAACATAATATCTACTCACGCCTGCACACCCGTCCAAAAGCTCACCAAGTGTGGCTAAAAGATCAGTCGCTCCTACCACAGGCGCCAATCACCGCGCGTTCACTGTGGCCTGCGCCTAAAGCATTATCGTTATTTAGTCTCCACTGTACCAAGAACCACAAAGTCAATACGTTCTAGTCGGAAACAGCAATACGGGGAGCTTAGGAATAAAGCCCAAATTGCAATAAATACTCACCAAATCATACTGACATACAACATGACTAACTACCGTGCCTGCAGATTCCAAAAGGGGGCGCTGCCGTCTATGCGAAACTTATAGCGCAATACAAATTGACGACCTCTGTGGTGTTTAAGTCGAGGCTGTGCTTCCCAACGAGAGGTCCCGGGTTCGGATCCGGAAATTAAACCTGGTCTTGAATGTTTACATGTTTATGACGTCGCTCATTCTGGTTCCCATGACCCAGGGTATCCTAGTGCGGGGTCAGTAGTGATGTATTTGCCTTTACATTATGATATTAATTTCAAAAATCTTACAGTGTCATGACTTGGCACTGTAACGTTTCTCATAAAACAAATGGCCGGGTGACGGGGCGTCCTATAGTCTATAGGAGTTGCGATAGCGGTCATTGACCCGACTGCTAGTGCAAACTGATTCATAACCATAGTAACGGTCGTTAGCCATGGTAAATGCCATACCATATGCGATACCATAATGCGCTAAACGGCAGTAATTTGCAACGTTGCACGCAATAAGAAAGAATCGTTAACACAATCATTAAGAGTATAGTGGTAGACAGGACTCTGTTTATTATTGTATTGTTCACTTAAAAAAAAATAACACACCACACATGGCGACACTGTGAATATATTTTATAGTAGAATTTGGGGTATCATACGTGGCAACACAAAGAGAAAATAACTTCCGGCGGTACGAATGGTGTGTGCAGTGCACCTTTCAACTCATAACCTGTTATAATTGCATAAATGATTACATTATACATATAAATACTGCCGGTGATCGCGGACTTCTGGGTGAACCCGAAGATAGGAAGAGCCAGAGCCCTGGTGAAGATCAAGATTGCATTATTGATATTAACATAAAAATTGAGGCACCAGTCGGACTCACCGAGTATATTACAGATTGCATCATAGTCGCCCTTAGAAAGCGGTACCTAGGACAGTTTGCTTCAGTAAGAGGTTTATATGTTAGGTCATAGGCCAATATTTATAGAGATGGATGGGCTAGATTTTCCTAAATGAGCGGGACGGGGGAACGTCACATTTCGATTGTGACATTGCTAAAAACTAAGCTAAGGTATGCCCGCTATCATTGGTAATAGTGTTAAACTGATTAAGTTCAAGTACCTAAAATTCATCGACTAAATTAGTAGCTGCTTCTTGGACTGCTATAAGTTCCACACGCAAATGTTCAACACCGGTGGGCGACCATCGCAAGCAACGCAAGTTAAAATCACCGGCGACAATGAAATTTGAATCAGGGTATAAAGTTATCACAGAGTTCACGAAAGAAATTAAATTATTGATATGGAGATGGAGGACCGAAGTCGGGTAGATATGCAGCGCATACGTTTAAGTCCTTAGAAGTACCATGATGTTATTAATCTGTGCATGATGTGTCTTAGCGGTTTTGGTAACCCAGAGGTGTTCTGTATTAGACATTATTAGTACTCCATTCAGGACGCGTAACTGCGTTTAGTGTGCGACGTGCGATACCCGTGGCGACACGGTCGCGGTCAAGGCGAAATATGTCATAACGGGCATCACATAATTATTCAGTAATTATTATCAAATTAAAATTGTTTGCTAAAATACTATGATAATAAATGTTAAATTGATTAGTCGCGAAAGGACTATAATTGAGGTTTTATAGAGAAAGCGATAAAACAATACTTAAAACACGTTAAAGCCATGAGGCGGGAACAAGTGAGGGAGGTGTGTGAGTAATAGTGTGTGTATTACTATATTTATTTTAGTCTATGGATACAACCTTTAGTGATAGCATCTTCTTTCTTGTGATAGTGTTATTTTTGTTAGCGCGGGAAGTGTTGGGCTAGCAGCGGACGACTCGCTGTCCTATAACTTGAAAGGGGTGTTTTCGAACCTTGGTGCGAACTTTAACGTTGTTTATATTAATGCAGAAAGCATTCATACCAGCTATGCTAACCTTTTTTTTGTTTGTAGTCATCAGATCATAGGGACATGATATTATTGTTACGGAATCTTTTCTCAAGCCATCTCTTCCTTCTAACATGTATGCTACGCCAGGGTTCAGTCTCTACCGGAACGACAAGACAGCAAGGCAGATGGCGGTGTTTAATCTACATTCCGATATCCCATGCAAAGTCATCAGCGAGTCGCCAAGTCTATACTCTGCTGGACACCTGATCCTGGAGATCTGCTTGCGTCACATTAAAGTCCTCCTGGGTGTCTTTTATGGCCCCTCTCTTCGCATTGACTATTTTATCTCATTTGAAAGCCTTCTCAGTGACTTGACTCCTCTTTGTAGCGACACCCTAGATCTCGACAACAACACTTGAGTTCTCAAATATAATGGCTGATCAGCGAAGCTGAATTCACTTGTAAGTTCCTTTAACTTGAAAATCCTTCCCCTAGATGCAACTCAGTTTCAACCACACTGCACCTCCTCTCTTCTAGATCTGATGATAACTTTTGAAATGTCAAAAGTGGTTGCGCATAGCTAACTTAACGTCCCTTTCTCCTAAAACGATCTTATTTACCTCTCGTTTAAGATAAGGCCTCCAAGCTAAATTCCTAGACTTTCATAGCTTCAAGGGCATAAATATTACCTGCCTTAGATCAGACACCTCCTCTATCGACTGGTCCCCTGTTTATGGTGGTGCGACTGTTGATGACAAAGTACGAAACTTTAACTCTATTATTCTGAGCTTGTATAATAAACACGATCCGGTCAAGAGCGCTAGAGTTAAGCATCTTCATGTGCCGTGGCTTACTGAAACCATTAAGGGTCTTATGACTAAGAGAAACCGTGCCAAGTGTAGATATAATTATGTTACCATCATATAATATAGCGTCGACGGGCAAATTCTGTAATAAGTCATGAGAGTGACGTGTACCCAAATCATGGCCTGGGATTTGCCTGGATTGACAAGCAGACCATATAAAATAGCCCATTTCCTGATGTTATCGAGATCAGCATTCAACGCCTCTTCAGTCAGATTCAAATCACACTGAGAGAAGTGTCAATATATTTGAAGGTCATCTGCATGAGGAATATAAGAAGAAGTAATAACGTCAAAGATAGAGTTAATGAATACTGAGAAGAGGAGAGGAGAAAGGATGCCACCCTGCAGAATACCTGCGGAGAGATTACACCAGTCCGTAGAGATCTCCTCAGACCTAATGCGCTGCTGGTGATCTCTCAGGTAGGAGTAAAACCAGCGAGCCGAGTGCGAGGAGACATTAATCTACTTTAAAATTTCAACTAGTCTATCGAAACTGACGCAGTTGAAAGCGCTACTGAAATCAAGCACTGTAAGGACTGTAAGCTGTTGCTGGTCCATGGCTTCATTCAATTAGCCATGGATACAATATTTATTATACAGTACAACATTTTGTAGATAAACCTATAACGGGTTTTCGCAAAACTATTTAATTCTTATTTTGCTTTAAATTGTAATTATAACGTACTTCCAACTTTAGTTCTAGTTCTGGTCACCGGAGCATTTTGTGGCTGCGAACTCTGTTAGAATTGTGGTTGACAGTGACGGATAGATCGCAGCATTGCCTGCGACGTATACTGTCCCGAATATAGTTTGTGACTGCAGCTAATACCCTTGGGCTTAGAACAGTTTTCACTATGCCAGTTAGAGCATTAACACTTATTAGCCGAATATACAGACTACTGCTCTTATACAGTGACGCTCAAATGTCATACTGGCGCTGAAATTTTAACAGTAACAGTTTGAGTGTCCGTTAAAAGTTGTTTGTCGTTTCTGCATCCGCAGGCCTATGTATTAAGCACGGCATAATAACGAAGCTGACGGTCCTGGGTTCCAATCCCGGTAAGGACAAATATTTATGTGATGAGCATGAATATTTCTTTCTTAGTCTTGGATGTTTTCTATGTATTTATATGAGTATTTATCCCTATGAATTATATCTTCGTCTAGTGCCCATAACAGATTCCTTTTTGAGATTAGTATAGTTCGGTTGTCCTCTAATATTTATTTATTTATTTACTGTGTAGCTCTAATCTATATCTCTGTAATAAATCCTACAGCTTTCAAATTTATATTTGGAAGGATATTCGCCAAGTTCAAACTGACGTCAAATAAACGGTCAAGTGCGAGTCGGGGTCATGCACGAAGGGTTTCGTACTACCGCAAAATGGTATTCAAATTTCTTGCATGGGGATAAGGTTTAATTTTCCTGAGTGTTAAGATAGCAAAATTTTGCTTACAATTGGCTACTTTTATAGTTCATATATGTTATCAGGTGCATATAAAGTAGTGCATATAAAGTAGTTGAATGACGTGCACGGAATATGTACGCGTTGATAGACCGTACATGCTGCCAAGGACAATAAAAGTAAACAATTATACAAGTTAAAAGTAAAATCATATATATATATATATAAATATAAAGTAAAAGGTAAACTTAAATATTTCATCTTAAATTATGTGACACTGTCACTATCTCTATCTTCTTTCAGAACAGGCCGTTCAAGTCGAATCCTTTCCTCTCCATCCGGTGTGGCCGGTATGCCTCCAAATTTTGTGTGGTGATCTTTACTTTACTTTATATACTTTATTGCACAAAACAGTGAACACTAAACAAATAAAAAAGGCAGTAAAATGTGCAAAGGCGATCTTATCTCTAACAAGAGATTTCTTCCAGCAAACCCAGAATGGAGAGGAGGAAAAAAGAAACTAAAGGTAGAACTATGTGCACAACAATAAAAAGTTAATAAAAATAATAAACTACTGACCAATATCTACATAATTATAATAATCTATATATATAAAAATGAATCGCTGTTCGTTAGTCTCGCTAAAACTCGAGAACCGAGGCCGATTTAGCTGATTTTTGTTTTGAAATGTTTGTTGTAGACCAGGGAAGGTTTAAAAGTAGGGTAGGATAGGGTATGGGTAGGGTAAGGTAAGAGTAGGGTAGGGGTAGGGTAGGGGTAGGGTAGGGGTAGGGTAGGGGTAGGGTAGGGGTAGGGTAGGGGTAGGGTAGGGGTAGGGTAGGGGTAGGGTAGGGATAGGGTAGGGGTAGGGTAGGAGTAGGGTAGGGGTAGGGTAGGGGTAGGGTAGGGGTAGGGTAGGGGTAGGGTAGGGGTAGGGTAGGGTAGGGGTAGGGTAGGGGTAGGGTAGGGGTAGGGTAGGGGTAGGTCAGGGGTAGGGTAGGGTAGGGTAGGGGTAAGGGTAGTGGTAGGGTAGGGGTAGGGTAGAGGTAGGGTAGGGGTAGGGTAGGGGTAGGGTAGGGGTAGGGTAGGGTAGGGTAGGGCAGGGGTAGGGTAGGGGTAGGGTAGGGTAGGGGAAGGGTAGGGTAGTGGTTGGGTAGGGGTAGGGTAGGGTAGGGGTTGGGTAGGGGTTGGTTAGGGGTAGGGTAGGGGTAGGTCAGGGGTAGGGTAGGGTAGGGTAGGGGTAAGGGTAGGGGTAGGGTAGGGGTAGGGTAGAGGTAGGGTAGGGGTAGGGTAGGGGTAGGGTAGGGGTAGGGTAGGTTAGGGTAGGGCAGGGGTAGGGTAGGGGTAGGGTAGGGTAGGGGAAGGGTAGGGTAGTGGTTGGGTAGGGGTAGGGTAGGGTAGGGGTTGGGTAGGGGTTGGTTAGGGGTAGGGGTAGGTAAGGGTAAGGATAGGTAAGGGTAAAGTAGGGGTAGAGCTACCCGCAGCGAAGCGAGAACGCAAATCTGCCATACCAGTACGACTGTTATCATTATCAGTCTCGCGCTGGTCATCAGTGCGGTTAGCGCGTGAGGTAGCTCGTCGCACATTTGATTGACTTCGACGACCTATGTAAGGTCGTTTTCTCCTCGGCATTGTAAACAGTACCAGATAATAATGTTTTCGTGCACATTATTAAACCGTAACAATAAAGGTGATAGAATGACAAATCAAGTTTTATCTCTGGCCAGCTTTGCTACCACAGAGAAACTCTCTAACCACAAACGTTTGTACAACGACAGCTCAACGATGCATTGAACAGCTGTAGTTCAACGTTTCGAGCTGTGAGAGCTCGAACGATCGTATGCTCAGGCTCCCATTGCTTTTGCATTTGCGTGTAGGCCTTAAAAACATAATGTGTGCGGATAATAGATATTATTTTACATTTTTTTCAATCTAAATTCGCGATAATCCGACTGTTATGGATATATGTGTTGTCAATTCCAAACCCTTATTTAATCTAAATCTACATGTATCGAACCGACGGGACGATCATCAAATGTTTGACATGTAAGAACAGTTTGTATGGAAAAATAAAATTGTCGTTTTTAGTATTTTCCTCGCAATTTTTCCATATTTCTTACCGTTTAAACCTTCCCTGGACTTCCACGAATATTTCAAAACTAAAATTAGCCAAATCGGTTCAGCCGTTCTCGAGTTTTAGCGAGACTAACGAACAGCAATTCATTTTTATTTATATGCACTATGTGCACAACAATAAAAAGTTAATAAAAATAATAAACTACTCACCAATATCTACATAATAATAATAATACTATATATAAATATGTAACATATACATAAATAGTAGCTACAAATAAATACTAATACTTATCATGGAAGAGAAAGATAGTGTTCTTTCAAACGACTTTTAAAAGAGTGAATTGACGGACTGTCTCTGATGGCGCTGGGGAGTTTGTTCCAGAGACTGATAGCACGTAGTCTGAACCCATTCAGATAAGCGGAGGTGTTATGCTGCGGAGTTGCAAGTAGTGACCGAGTGTGACCGATCTCCGTGGCCGTTTCGAAGACAGAAAAACGAAACGATCCCGTAAGAAGCATGGATAGCGAGGATTACATAAAATATTGAAGAGGTAAATGAGGATATGGGAATCCCGTCGAAGGCGAATCGGGAGCCATTTCAACTCCCTGCGATACTCCGAGACGTCGTCGAACTTGCGCAGACCGAAAACAAACCGAATCCCGAGGTTTTGAAGTCGCTCGAGTTTGTTCAGTTGCTCTTCGTTTGCGCTTGCCTAGCAGACATCAGTGTAATCGATCAGGGGTAGAAGAAGAGACTGGGCAAGCGAGATTTTTTTCTGACGAGGCAGGAAGTTTTGAAGACACCTGAGGGAGTGGAAAGTGGCAAAGACACGTCTACTAACCTTGCTAAAATGCTCTGACCAGGACAGCTGGTTATCAAACATAAGTCCTAGATTTTTGGCCTTGTTGCTGTATGAGATTACGGTTCTCCTGAAGTTCTATTCCTAGATTTTCAGGACTCGGCTGCTGCTTGGCATTGACGTTCCTTTGTCTTTTGCAGACCTTTTTATTAGTAGGTACAGTGCAGTGATCGTTGTAATAACAGTCAGTAATGACGTAATTGAATAGCAATAAACAACATAAACTGAAAGAAGTGCGAGAAGTTGTTCCTGTTTCTTTTGAATGATGATATTTCGATCTATTCTGGCTATTTCTATAGAAGTATTTGTATGCATGTTCAAGTTGATGTTTTTAAGGCTGACATTGACCATTTCGTTGACAGGCAAGTTCATCATGTTCATCAGTTCATCATGGGAACTGTAATGTCGTTTTCCATCTGTATGTTATTCCCGAACACATTAAAGGAGTAAATTGTTGCTTCTTTCAACTGTTATCGCTCTGCTAGACATTTTGCCGTCGCAAATAATACGTAGCAGGCATGAACTGCAACAGACGTAAAGCCATATGTTCGACTTATATAACTTTATCCAGTTGTCTTTGCATTGCGCTTACTGAGTATCACACAGTAAGGCCGTTTGTTGACTGAAGATTTTTGCTTCGCGAGGCGCATTGCCGTCGTGTAAGTTGTAACCAGGGTTGATACACGTTGCACAGGTAAGCATCGACGTTTGATAAGATAAACATCGCCGTTTCTCGTCGGCTCGCACAGAGTTTTTTCTAGCCTACTGCAATCCTTTTCAATAATCTTCAAAAAGTTGCTTAATTTTCCCGTTCATTTCCAATACGACGTTAAGTTGTAGTAGACCATAGTGTCCACTCATCGTGTATAAGATGTAGTTATCCAATTTCCTCGTAGTAAATCGGATGTTGGTTGGTAATTAGCGTCACGTTGAACCGTGGTACTTGTGCGGCTTGTATTTCCGTTAGGAGGCTCTTAAACATGATCAATCTGACTAAATATTTTCTGTCATAGTTTCTGTAAATTGTTTAAAATCTGCAGATTTTTCTAAATTATTTTGAAATTGTTAATTTAATTGGCTTTAATTCTGTGTTTTTGTTTTCTTTGATTTATTGTGTTTGTAATTTTAATTTTAATTAAGTACCTACGTACTCTTTTTTTTAGAATAGAATAGAATAGGCATTTATTCGCTGTATCAGCACAAACACAAGAATATAAAAGTATTACATGGAATGAAGTAGGTACTATTTAAAAATAAAATAAAATTCAGCAATAAAACTACCCACTATTAGTACCCATAAACATTTGTGAGGGGTTTCGCTGCCATGTGCACATGCTGCGTCAGCAAAAGGGTTCAGACTCAGCATAATGTCACAGGAAATCCTGTGACTCTGGTTTTCAGACTGGGGCCCAGAAGATATAATATGATTTAAAATATTAATTTGTCCAAGTGGCAAGTGTAATAAATAAAATAAACTAAACTTAATATTGGTGGGAAGTGTGAGAATAACCTAGGCTAAGTACCTATTCTCAGAATAAATAAAAATTAAAAACAAATGAAATGTGCGGAATTAAGTTGTGAAAGAGAATTGTAAATTGCATGGTGGTTGCATGCAACTGTTTGGTGTGTTGAATTGTATTGTAAGTAATAATGTCAA
The DNA here is from genome assembly GCA_949825045.1 of Argyresthia goedartella. NCBI lineage: Eukaryota > Metazoa > Arthropoda > Insecta > Lepidoptera > Argyresthiidae > Argyresthia > Argyresthia goedartella. Next base: position 6,247,774 of record OX463831.1, on the reverse strand, counting down.
ATCATATAGATACACAAGAAAATATAAAATTATAAAATTTAGATTAAATCACTACATATACACATTAAGGATTGAATAAATCTTAAGAATAAAATAAAATAAGCTGGAAAACGCGGCACGCAGCACCACGTCCGCGGTCGTGGCAGCATCAGGTACTCTGCTTTTGTTGCTCCAATAACTGTGCTGTTTTTACATGCTGTGTACATATATTTTTGGGGCTGAAGACAGCCTTTCTCCCGTTTTCATGTTATATTTAAGTGCCTTTATCTTCAATGCTGTTTTGTGTACCAAAAATAATAAATACATAGCAGGTTAGATTTCTTCTTACTCGTTTTAGTCTTGGTTGTTTCTGGATTTTAGTTTTGACGTCTTCAATATTCTCGTTTGTAGGGCGTGGAGACAGTTTCGTTATTGGACGTTTGAGTGTCCCTCCCTTCGTTTTTTACGTTGCTACTCATACATAGCCGTCGTCTCCAGCATTCTTATGGCGTAACTGCCTGTTGTTCAAGTGTCTATGGTTCATCTTCATGCTCATGCTAATTCATCGATTATGAGGTATCGCCAAAGGCTTTCGACAGCTCTGAACTTCATGTGAACGAACTAAAGGGGATCGGACGTGCATCGACGAGTGATGTTTTGATGTTGCGTTTTGTTGCGTCATGTAATCGGTTGCATAGATTCTCATTAATATTGAGGAAAGAATGGAAACTAAAGTTATTCATCTTTTTATAACTTGTCAATTGCTTGTCAACATTTTATTTTGTTTTTTCAGTCAAATACAAAAAAAAATGGCTTAAAAAACCTTTTTTGCAAACGCGTTTTGATAACGCTAAAAGCACACTGTTTCCACGTTGACAATTCAAGTTCCTTTTTGTTTACAATTTCAAGCATAGCTTTAGCTTCCTAAAACTTTATTTTATTACCAATTTCCCATGGTGCAGTAAGTCAGTAAGTCGTGCTGCGCTGAGTCGGATTTAGATGAGCCGACTGTTCCTACTCAAAAACCACGGTATATTCTTCTTAGTTTGTCAAACTGATGCATTTTCTCGCACTTTGCTGTGTTTTAAAATGCGACGCTACTATACAAATGGAACGCATCATCGAAAACATTTCAGCGTCAGAAACAGGGAACCCCAGTTGAAGGAAATACAAATCTATTCGCGTCAGACGCTCTGGTCGCATTTACACTGTGCATCCTAATAACGAGGAATGTTACTATCTTCGATTACTTTTGTTATGTTCGACATGGCCCGACGTCATTTCAACAACTGAGAACTGTTAATGGGCATCTGTGGGAGACATATCGTGAAGCGTGTCAACTCTTACAGTTGCTTGAGGATGATTCGCATTGGGACGATACACTTAATGATTCCGTCATATCTTCATCACCGCATCAAATTTGCACATTTTTTGTGATTATCATGTCCACAGGTTTCCCTTGGATTCCCAAATGGTTTGTGGGTTAAATACTAGGATGATATGATACTGACAACAAATATCACGTCACCTCCTCTGATGTTTAAAACTAAGTGGTGATTGACGTTAATTTGATGTCGCATTTTTTGTTGAAAATTAATACAAAATAAATTAAAACAGTGCAAAAAAGCCTTTTACATTTTTAGGTAAAAAAATATTATCAAATATGATAAATGATTCTTCTCTATTGTAATTTAAAAGTTTCATCGCATATGTGATAACTTCGAACAAACTATCGATATTAATGTCCATGGGCCAGGATATCTCTTACATAAACACACACACACAACACTTTACATTCAAGTGAAATTCAGTTTTTGGTTTCATTTGACAGCTCATGTCTATTCCTGTATTCCGTAAAATATAGTGAACTTAATGGCGTCTGCATAAATATGTTGACCATGTTACTACAAAAAAAATACCACATAGTTAAACCTCAACACGAACTTCGAATCCGGAGGAGTAAATTTTTGTGGTAAGAATCAGTGTTTAACTTACTAGCGCCAGCTAGTATCAGGGGTAAGAATTTTTATTCAGAAAGTTTTTCCTACGCAGAAGATAAGCTCTACGACAAGAATTTCATCCTTGTGTGCCAATATAGCGCAAAGTTCCGGAAAATTTATAGAGATGGCGCTACGTTAAACGTAACGCAGCGTCTGTCCGCGATTTTGTTGAAATAGATCAAATATTGACTTATTCTCAAACCAGGTGGTAAAGCACAGCTGTGCACATACATTTTGAGAAGTGCAAAATAAAGTCGGTCGAATCAAATCGTTTACATAGTAAAAACTTTTTTGAACGACGCCATCAACAAACCTCTTTAAGATAACATTTTGTGTTCTACAAAAAACGCAAGGTTCACCTGCCTTCTACCTAATACATAACCAAACCCAGTTCTTTGATCTACGGTAACAATAATATATATCTAAAGTTAGAACATCGGCCGTAACTTAGATACTTAAATGTAGCTCTCAGCCTCTCACAAGTAAGCCTCTCCAGGCTGACGTGACGCAAGGGCGGCTGTAGAGTCTGGACTACGAAGAGAAATTATTTTAAAAACCAAAGTTTTTTGCTCGGGCACCATATTTAAAGACATTAACCTTGTCACTCCCATAATAGAGTCGAACTAAACGAATCAGCTGTCATTAAAACCCATCAAACCGTTTGAGCTATACTGCGGACTAAAGACTGAAGTCTGTAGGACCATATGCTCAAAAAATAATCTCGCAAAGTATTAAAAATAAAAAAATACCTCACAAAGTCTGCACACTTCTTAAGATGCAGGTTAGCCAGCTATCGTACACGGCCTTGTGAAATACCAACATATCGTGTTCCACGCGTATCTACGTTATCTCTAGGTGTTTGAGCACATTATCGTGTGAAGCGACATGCAAAGCCAACTCTGTCCAGGTGTTATTGGTATTCTATTACTTACCAGTAGCCTTATTATATCTTTCCCATCAACCCAGATAGCAATCAATGGTAGTCGCCTTCAGAGCAAATATGTCAAATTCAAAAATTGTTCAATCTATCTATGATATCAACTGAAATACCTGCCATCTGTCAAATTGAAAAATCGATCAATACCACACGAGTCGCAATCGCATAAACGATCTAAGTCGCAATACAAGTCTGGTCGTGCCAAATAATTAATAAATTTATTTAAGGCTACAGAACAAGAATCGCAATCGTGTAAGTGAACTAAGTCGCAATTAAAGACAGTCCGTGTCAAACAACTGTGTATCGGTAACTTTATTATGTATATGCCCCATAAAGGACATCAATCGCTATACGATTCAAGTTGACAAGACATGACGATTCACCAAGTCAGCTCGAATAATCTAAATAACAGTGTTCTGTTTGATCGATTTGACTATTGTGATTGAAATTTCTAGATGTCAGAGACACATAATGGCTTCAGATTGACAGACCGTGGTCTAATGGGTTTCACTGTGGTCTAATGGGTTTCACGCTTGCTTCTCACACAGGAGATGCAGGTTTGATTCCTGACCATGTACCAATGCGATAATCAATTTATCTGAAGTACATTATACGGATGTTCTAACGGTGATGGAAAACATCGTGAGGAACCCTTAATTACTCCATAGCTGCGGCAATGAGCTAGCCCCCTGTCACCCAAAATGGAGCATTGAATATCTGCCTCATAGTGGTCACAATTGTGCCTCTGCCACCCTGTATGGGAAAAGGCGTGGCGCTATGTTACGCTATGTGTGATTGGTAGATTTATCAATGTGATTGATATCAGTTATCTTGGGCATTTAATACCGCAATAACGGGATCTCGGTATTCCGAGATACCGCGCCAATATCCGGCCCCGTGGCAAGCGGGATTACGAGCGCGGGATCCCGCGGGATTCGCGGGATTACATAGAAGCGACCATTCGCAAGCGCGTTCGCTTGGATGGATACCTAACCACTTCGCTGGCTGGTGGCGCGTTAGATGGTGGAGAAGAAAGCAAGCGGGGTTCGGAGAACGGTGTGCGAAGTGAATTCAGTTAGCGACGCGCAGTGATGTCATGTTAATTTTTGTTGATCAAAATGAATGAAAGTTTTCATTTAGCAAGAACAGTTGAATACGTGAAGTTTGAGTGAGTATTTTTTTATTTGCTGTGCTATTTGATTGATCTCTTTAACTGATACTTAAATATGTAGTTATGACGATTTTGTCATTGTTTTATTTTCATGTATCGGGTTTCGTGGGCTATTCAGTAAATATGCCGGATCCCGTACGTAACGGGATCTCGCGGGATTAAACATTTTCGACCCGCAAACACCGGGATGGAAGATTGATTAAGATGCCTGGTTGCACAAAGATTTACATAATAAGGTTTTGTATATTAAGAAACTGATTAAGCTGAGCCGGTTTTCATATTAAATCAGTACCAGGTACCCAGTTAGTACCGTTCCTTTAAGTACTATGTGATTAAACCCTGGTAAGGTCTTTATCACACACAGGGTGCCCCAAAACTCAATGATAAGCCGAAACGGGACGATAAGGTAGATGGTAGCCGTCATCTGAAAAATATTTAAAATAAAAATACCATGATCCCTAGAAATTAGAGGCATTTTAAAAAAAACGCAGAATTTCTCCATTCTGTAACCATTTTTCGGTTACCTTGGTTAATGTTTGTTGATTTTTCCATTCAAATATTGTTACTATAACCCTAAATATCTTATCTCTCTAAATATTTTATAATTACTATTTCGTTCATTTTACTTTTGTTTTTGTTTTAAGTATTTATTCATGAAGTTTTAGGTACATAGCAAACTTATGATAAAATCTCACTAAAACCTGAGACGGTTTATAGTATGTGAGACTTGAGTTACTCAAATACATATTAAGATAAGTTATCTTAAGAATAGGTTTAGCTTAGGTAGTGATTTTTAGAACTCTTCTACATTTGTTTTGGTCATGCATGATTTTATCAACATGGACATGGCCAGAATATACTCCGATGTGCGTGTTCCGTAATAGTTATTGTACTTGCACTTGTACTTGCACTTGTACTTGCACTTGTGCTTGCTCTTGTACTTGCACTTGTTGACTTTGATAAAGTGGCGTCGCTATCTGTCCCACTCACTTTTGGCAAATATCTTCACTATCCATCTCTTAAATCATTCTGGGGTTAAATTTAAGACATCCAAAAAGCTTGCGCGGATCAAAAACATTTCAACCGAGTTAACGAAATTCGCGTAAAATCGGGTTCCTCCAGGTGTTTTTTTTCTAAGATTTTTTTAGTATTAAACCAACAAGGAATCAAAAATTTGGAGTTCTTACGTTGGTAAAAAGTGTTATTTTAAAAAAACTTGGGATAATTGTGTTACTATTTTTGACTGTGATTATAGATATGATATTTTGAGTTATGGTAACAATATTTGAATGGGCAAAAACAACACATATTAACCACAGTAACCGAAAAATGGTTATAGTATGAAGAAATTTCTTTTTTTAAATGCCTCTAATTTCTAGGAATCATGGTATGTTTTTTTTGTATTTTTCTGATGACCACTACCATCTACCTTATCGTCCCGTACGGCTTATCATTGAGTTTTGGGATACCCTGTATATTTCCAATAAAGGATAGCCAGAAAAACAGGATGAAAAAATATTTTCATAGCCTCGTTTTCAGTGAAATAGGCAGTCATGTTAAGATGGCGAAGTGCAAAAGCAATACCAATCTTGGGCCCATGCCACAAAATGTATTGAGAAGTTAAAAATAAAGTTGCTCTGATAAAACTGTTGTACACCGAAAGTTCTGCAAAGATCAAAGATTAAATGAATACGCTCACTGGCTCTGAAACTGTTGAACGACTGCTAAGCCATGATCGAAAAGTAATTATTAAATAATAACGAAATTAAAACAGGCGAAAACCGTTAATCCGCTTTAAATAGCCTATGGACAGATCGTGTCTACTCAGCCAGAACTCACTGAACCCAGTGAACACATATGTGTAACTCAATAAGCATATATTGCGCTGATGTGTTAACACATTTTTTCTTATAGCGTTGGTAAAATGCACGCTACCATCGTCCATCAAAGAAGACAAAGCCTAAATAAATGTAGGTATATGATAACTGAAAGAAATCAATTCCCTTCTAGAAATCAATTAAAGGAATACTACTAAGCCACTAGGAATACTACCACTACTAGGAATACTACTACCATTAAGCCACGTCACAGTCTGATCATCATCATCATCAACGTAAAGGCCTCTTCATGTAATCGCCATTCAACGCAGTCTTGTGCAACCCTTTGATCTCCAGCTATCCTTGCTATATTATCGTACCATCTGTCAGATGGTCTGCTCTTGTCCACCGCTTGGTTACCAATCTGGTGCCATCTACCGTCTTCTCAGATGGCCAACCATTAACTAAAAGTCTGCTTAAGTGCAGTCCTAAACTAAACCTAGTTTAAAAAAATACATCTAAGGTCCGTATTTCAAACAGCTGTCAGATCTGGGAGAGCTTTATTAAGACGGATCTGAGAGTTATCAATGCATGAAAGTCAAAAGTGTGTTTCGTAATTTATTAGAAGTGTGTTACTGGCACAGCGCACAACATACCAATCCCTAATATCATTCGATGGCGATATGAAATTTGATTGAACATCGTTGGGATTGGCGACCGTAAAATTATTGAGAATTGTACAATCGGTTGTTTAATTTGTATTGAGTAAAGAGAATAATAAATTGTGATGTAATAAATCGGAGTGAAGTCCATACGGTCTGATTGAGAAAATTATGCAGACGGATTTCGATGAAACACAAATAATTTGTATTATCTTTACTCAGGTGAAAGTTGAGTTAAGGTGAGATTAGTTCTACCAAATATAAATTCACAGTTTACCAGTTGAATGCACAGACTGCAGCTCAAATAAAGTACCGCTTCAATACCAAACTGGCGCTGTCAGATCCCAGGCGAGTTACAGCATGACTTTGAGTGTTCCTCCAACTTTCGAGGGGTCTGCTATGCAGGCGAGCCTAATGTCAATAAGTTTTTTTAGTGTGTTTAGATACAATTTTGATTGTGTGAAAAAATACTGGAACACTGTGTGGAAAAATCTGAGAGCGAATAGAAATTCGAGTAACGTAAATATAAAACGAGCGTCAACCTAATATGAAGGATAAAGAGGGATTTTTTTCGCTCACCCCCTTTATTCTTCACCTACCCTGACACTCCACTCTACTCAGATAGTATTTATTAACCAACCCCGCGCCTCCGGTGCCTCCCCTCGCGGGGCGACTACTTCATGTCGCCCCGCGAAGTCTGGAAGCTGGCCCTGAAGCTGAACCAGCGGTAGCCCCCGGGACCGGACAGAGTCATTGTACAGTTGCCAAGGAGAGCCATCGTCTTGCTGACGCGGCAGTTTAACGGAATTCTGTGCACCGGTCACTTCCCCGCCCTCTGTGATTGTCCTCCCCGAGCTGGGGAAATAGCGACATCACCCGGGAGGCTCCCACCCGATCATCCTGATGACTCATCTCGTCAAGCTGTTCGAGCTTGTTCTGCTGCGGAGAATCCTGTCCCACATCCAGCTGATCGCCAAGCAGTGATAGCCACAGTACGACGCTCCAGCTGGCTGGCAGTCCTGTACTACCTGGCGTCAGAGTTGAACAGGGGCTGATACACCGTCGGGGTCTTTTTCGATATCAAGTAGGCCTTTGACCGCTTGTGGCACGAAATGAAACGACCCGTAATGCGAACGCGCAAGAACAAACTCCGATGACCACAGTGTCCCTCACCCTCCACTTCACCCAGACAGTCTTAATACATCGATCAAATAACGAACATTAGCGCATAAGATTTGGCTAATCCATTCAGTATTTTTTTCGCACAATTCAGTAATTTTCTCCTGTTTATAATCATTTTCTCAATGATCATTCGCTCAATTAGTCTTTTATTACGTCGTTTTATTATTCCCCTGAATAAAGTATCCCTTTACCAAAGATAACAAGTATCCACTTAACATAATGCCGAAATAAAACGTTGCTTCAAGACTATCCTCGAACTGCGAACAGGGCATTTTCTGGGTTAGATTTAAGGTCTAAAGTCGAATGGAAATGGTGTGAAGGCAGATGGTTCACAGAGGTTGTATAGCAAATTTAGGTCAGTACACCAGAGTGCCAGATGTTGGACGAGAAACGATACAGGTCTTAGAACAATTAGCAATGGATACGCCATTCATCCGCTTATCTGTCCCTTTACAGCCATGGGATGTTTTGTGGCATTCTGGGACATATAACTCTAGATATAAATTACGAATATGTATTCAATACAAAAATGGTATTCAATTATAAAAGTAAATACTTGCATGCTTTACGCACACTTGTGTTTATTACAAATATGTCACGTCATTTCGTAGAATCTTTTACAAGTATGTAAGTATATATGTATTATATGTAAGTTTTGTGTGTTAGGGCCCTGATGGGTTTTAGGCCGTCAAATGACATATTCGAGTTTAGCCAAACTTATATAAAACTTATCTAAACTTAAATCTAACATAATTTATTATATCCGCATGTTTACACAATATTTGACAACAAAAGATTCTATATAATGCGATACATGAACGCAGAAGTTAACATCATTTTGAGGCTATCCCTGTGTAGATTGATAATACATTTATTCACTTTTAAAAATACATACATTTCAGTTTTTCAATAAATACAGTTTAAGTTTGTGTAGATATTTCTGCTTGATTATAATGTGTAGATAGCTATTTAAATACTTTCCGATTTCCGGTACAGGTCGCATTTCATGCACTTCATTCATGCAATATACACAGACTTAAGCAAGGTAAAGTCAATAACGTCAACTTTGTAATTGTATTTAAAAAATTGGCTTTTGCCGACGTTGTGGCAACCTACGGGAGACGGAATAAAAGGCTCGGAATATGCGCGATTACTATCTGGTTTTATTTAACAATAACTTTCCTTATATATAAATCGTCCTCGATAATCGTCATATACCAAAACCGGTACATAATGTCGATTTTCTGTGTCAGCCAATAACTTATCTCAACAATACTTTAGTCCGTGATGATAAGGGATGGCTGGCACAGATACTCCCCCCTTTAAAAAAAGCAATAGTAAGTAAATTACGATAAATGGCTACTAAACAAGCTAGGCTGAGGTAATGCCCCTCTTCCGGAGTGCGGCGCCAACTCTTTCGTTAAAAAAACGGTTGGCCACCATGATGAACACGATGGCCGCTAGTATGATGAGGATCCCGAGCGTCACAAGAATCATCTCCCGATGACCGATGAACTCTGTTGTCACCTCCTAGCGAATCCGCTCGGCGATATCTTCCGTTAATTTGGTGGCGTCTTGTATCCCGTTGTTTTGGGTCATGTTTAGTTGTTCCTTGGAGTTATATCCGCCCATGGTGGTTTCGTTGCGTTTCCTGCTGGTTTACTGAATAGCGAATGATACTCTATGATATGATTTACCAATTCGCTATTTATACCAAACGAGTGTCGTCATCAAAGTTGGAATCTCAACGTTTGTTTGTACTTTCGACCAAACTTGGACGTTGTTGGGCGTGCTGACTCGACAACTGAGTCTTCCGCTTTGCTCGTTGGTTGCGGGAACGTGATGGAACTCGGCTGATCTGCTGGTAGGAAAGCTGGCTTTAATCTGTCAATTGAAAATGTGTCGACGGTGTTGTTCTTGTTGATGATAGAACTTCGTAAGGCCCTTCATAAGGAGGAATCAGACCTTTGGCGATACCTTCTCTCTTGATGAAAACGTGAGAGCAGGAGCTTAACTCGGGTTGGACGAAATACTTGTTTTGGTGATTCTCTCTCCTCGGAACGGAGCAGTTTTTTATATTCGTTGTTTCGAATCTTGCACGTAGTCGTGATTCGTTGATCGCAAACCAGATTCACCAAAGAATTCCCCGGGAAGCCTTATTGTTTCTCCATAAACCATTTCCGCGGCGCTCAAACCCGTGTTGTCTCGTAAACAACTTCTTAGGCCAAGAAGGACGATTGGTAATTCTTTTACCCAATTTTCCTTACTGTTCCTTGCCATGAGAGACGCCTTCAGCGAACGATGCCATCTATCCACCATTCCATTGGATTGCGGTGGTAGGCTGTTGTTCGTAATTTTTCCGTTCCCATTAACCTCGCCAGGGATTTAATAAGCTCAGATTCGAACTGTTATCCACGGTCCAAGGAAAGCCGGAGGGGGGGGGGGGGGCAAATCTGCAGATCCACCCTTGGAATAAACATGAAGCGATTTTTTCCGCAGTAATCTCCTTCAAGGGAAATGCCTCAGGCCAAGAAGAGCAACGGTCAATCATAGTCAGCAGAAATCTGTAACCTTGGCTTGTCGGTAGGGGGCCGACGATATCTATATGCATGTGCTCAAAACGCTGAGCGGGCATGAATGTGCCGATAGGTGAAATAGTCTGCCTAGTAACCTTGCCTTTCTGGCATGATAGGCATGTTTTACACCACTCGTTTATTTCCTTGTTCATGTTATCCCAAACAAATCTTTTTGACATCATTTTTCGTGTGGTTCGTTTTCCTGGATGACTCAAACTATGAATCGCGTCGAAAATTTTCTTCCGAAATCCTGCAGGAACATACGGTCTCGGTTGCCCGGTTGAGGTATCGCAATATAGCTGGGAATTACTGCCGGACACACTAAACTTGGATAATGTCAGATTTGATTTCTTGAAAAGCTTTTTAAGATTTGCATCCGTGCGTTGAAATTCGACCATTTCCTCGACGTCAATTTCTGAAGGAGTGATTATCTCCTCGATCACCCTTGATAAGGCATCTACAACCACGTTGTCTGATCCGCTAATATGCCTTATGTCTGTGCTGTACTGTGATATGTAGTCTAGTTGACGAATTCTCCGAGGTGGGTCATCAATATTTGGTTTTTTGGAAAATGCGAAAGTGATTGGTTTATGGTCTGTGTAGATAGTAAAATTTCGTCCTATCACGAGTCTTTGAAAATGCTTCACAGCTAGGTAGATACCCAAAAGCTCTCGATCATACGTAGAATATTTCTGCTGCGTCTGTGTCAGGTTTTTTGAAAAAAATCCGAGGGGTTTCCATTCACCATCCTCCTTTTGTTGCAAAACGGCGCCCACGCAGTCGTTGCTAGCATCAGTCATAAACGAGGTGGATACATTATTAGCAGGGTAAGATAAACTTGCCAAATTTTTCATAAGCTCCTTGCATTTTTCGAAAGACTCTTCCCGTGGGGGAAATCCCGTTACAGGATACATGATACCCCAAAAAATCTATTTCCTTCTTCATGAATTCGCATTTTTCCAGATTTATTGTAAGACCATGTTCATCTAATTTCTTGAAAATCATCTCCAAATGTTTGCAATGCTGCTCTTCATTTTCTGATGCACAAAGGATGTCGTCGACGAAAAAAAATGTGAAATCTGATATGTTTTCATCCTTTGGCTCTTGATTAGATGCTCCGCCGCGTTATGAAGATATTTGATGTCTGAATATTGAGCCCATAAATCGTTGAAAAGCCTGACCGGCGTTCCGAAGTCCAAATGTCATTCTCGGAAATTCGAAAAGACCGAAGGGGGTGATGATGGCTGTTTTGGAAATATCTTCTGGAGCCATTGGTATGCAATGATATGCTTTCCGGATATCGATTTTGCTAAAATGCGTTTCCCCTCGAGAATGTAAGTGAAATCTAGTAACCGTGGGAGTGGATAACGGTCAGGGCTCTATAATCTCCACATGGTCTCCATTCACCATTTTTCTTCTTCACCATATGCAAAGGACTTGCCCATGAACTGTTTGACGGTCGACATATTCCCATATCCATCACGTCCTGGAAATCCTTTTGAGCCGTCCTGTACCTTTCTGGAGGAAGAGGCTTGGCTCTACAAGCGACCGGAGGGAATTGCGTCTCTATGAAATGTTGAACGTTGTGCTCGGGACTAATCTTCAAAGATGTGGGTACGGTGATGCGCTGATATCTCCGAAGTAAGTCTGCGATAACGAAACTCCCATCAATGGTACTTAAAGTGGCTTGGTTTGCTATTATGGTTCTACCTCTGGATGATAGTTTCGTAGTGTTGTCAATCAACCTTTTTCTGCGTAAATCAACCCATAAATCATGATGCTCCAGAAAATCTGCTCCAATGATAGAGGTATTGACATCGGCGATCGCGAAGTTCCATTTAAAAGTTCTTCGAAGCCAGAGATCAAGGGCACAACATCGTTCTCCGTATGTGCTGATCTTTGAACCGTTGGCAGCATGTAATGAGTAATCTGTTTTCCCGGAATGCTTCAGCTTGCGTTTAAGTACAGATATGTTCGCGCCAGTATCGATCAAATATTTTTCTCCAGTCTTCTTGTCTGTGATAAATAGGCGATGAAATTGTGAAAAAGCACACAGCTCCGCCTCAGTTCATGCCCGCTTTAGTTTCCCTGTTGCTTCCAGGAACACGGAGCCTCGCACTTGAAAGCTTTCATGCCAAAACGTGAATGATAAAAGCATAAATTCGAGTTTCTTTGGAATGGACACGGGCTTCCTGACCGTGAACTTGAGAATGGCTTACTACGATAAAACTGCCGACGATTGTTGTTATTATGAATTGCAGCTAACTCAACCTTTACTTTCGCTAGCTCAGCAGTTAGTTGCGTTACTGGGTCGTCGACCCTGCTTAGCGCAGCAACTTGTTCGAAGCTCGAGACTTCGTAAATATTGTCGGCCATCTGGGCTAAATCGTCAATTCCTTTCTCTTTATTTGCCGAAAATATAGAGGTTAAAGAGGTCGGTAAATGTTTAGCCAAAACAATTTTTGCAGTTTCATCGTTGATTTGACCTTCCCCAAGCTCCTTGATTTTTCTTAATAACTGTGACGGTTTTCTGCCTCCGAGGTCGGTGTCCATGAATAATCTCTGGAATTTGCGATGCGGGGATTCTTCATATGTCGAAATCAATCTGTCTTTTAACTTCTGGTACTTTCCGCTGTCTGATAAGGAAATCACTATGTCACTGGCTTGTTCGATTTCCTCTTTGGCTAGTTTGGTAAGGACTAGGTGGAATTTGGATTCGTCACCTGACTTCTGGGGAGTGGTAACTGCTTCAAAATGTGCGAACCATAACCGGGGCTTGTCCTTCCAGAAGTTTGCGATTTTAGACGAAGTGCTGATTGCTTGCACTTCTAGGGTAGCTGCACACGGGTTCTGTTTCACAGGCGACGACATGCTGCTGCTTAAGCGAAGGTTGCTTGATATTCAAACGTCGGGGTCACCACTATGCCAACGTTGTGGCAACCTACGGGAGACGGAATAAAAGGCTCGGAATATGCGCGATTACTATCTGGTTTTATTTAACAATAACTTTCCTTATATATAAATCGTCCTCGATAATCGTCATGTACCAAAACCGGTACGTGATGTCGATTTTCTGTGTCAGCCAATAACTTATCTCAACGATACTTTAGTCCGTGATGATAAGGGATGGCTGGCACAATGGAGTACATGGCTCCTTGTATAGATAGTTGGCATCCTAAATTGAAAATCCCAGTCAATTGGTCACTCCTAGGGGATCCATATCCACGCCAGTCGCTATTGATTCAGGGATCCCACAAGGATCTCACGTTGGGCCTTTTCTATTTCTGCTCTTCATTGATGACATCAACTTAAAACACTCGAAGACCATGTATTCGCCAAAATAACAGCATTTGTGACTGCGAGGCGCTGCAGGATGATTTGCGAAGGATAACTGAATGGTGCGAGTCTACGCTGCGAATGCTAATAGTATATTTATTCTGCAGAAACGGGCTGTTCGTGCAATTTATAGATTAGGGCCTAGAGTGTCACTGAGGGAAAAGTTTAAAGAAATCAATATTCTGACATTTGTGTCTCAATATATCTATGACAATCTTGTGTATGTAAAAAGAAATATAACTAATTTTCAGAAGTACAGTGATATACACAATTTTAATACTAGAAATAAAGACAAGTTGGTTGCTTTTGTAAGCCGACTACATAAAATTAGTAATTCTTTTAAAGGCAATTGTATACGCTATTACAATAAGGTCCCTACTGATATTAAAAACTTACCTTTAGACAAGTTTAAAATAATAATAAAACAGAAATTGTATAAAAAAGGTTACTATAGGATATCTGATTACTTAGAGGACAGATGTCCATGGGAATAGATTGTTTGAGTAACAGGCTGTTTCAATATATAATTAGCATTCATTTTGTAATTTGACAATATTTTATTTAAAAAAGGAAACGCAAAAGATGCGACGACTGTGGAGTTTCTTCGGTGAGCTCTTCTCCACAGATTCCGCCATTGTGTTAGTGAACTCACCCAAAAAAATGGAATAACGGATCTAAGTGATGTAACAACATCCTATGGAAATAAATGATTTTTTATTTGATTTGATTTGATTCTCATCTCATGTACCTCCACGTCGGCAAATATTTTGTTATTATCTTTAATAATGAGCTCAATAGGATAATTTATACAGTTTTATTTCGTAAAACATTAAAGAGGGATCTGGGAGTATAATTTGATGAACCTTTCTTTCAACCGAAACCGTCTTTTCAACCGAATTAAGATTCTGTGTCATTTGTCTAGTGTTTAACTGATAATACCTGTACCAACGTAAGGTCATCCGCTTTTTTGAGATAAATTCCATTCTAAAGTCGCTTCCAGTATTTTATTTATCTTAGTTGCCTAGCGACGATGTATGTCACAGTTAAATATTCATAAAGCAGAAGTAAGTTGAGACACTGAACGACTTTTTAATGAAGGAAATTAATTATCTGTAAAGCTCGACCACGATAATATTACATGAAGGGACGGGTGCAGTTATGTAAAAGGCGTGTGGCGTACGGTCATATTTGTATGTAGAGCGCTTTCATCCTAAGTAGCTGATTTCCTTATGAAAAAGCCACGATGGGAGCCGCGCGACGACAGCGCGACAGCAGCGTGTGCTCAGGCAGCCTGAACCTTAGCAGCAGCTCCAAGTTGGAGCTAGTACTGCAAGCTTACGTATGAATGCGCCCATTCCTTTATTACAGTCCCGTACCCAAAAGGTGTCAAAGAAGAAGATAATCATATAAAATTCCTTAAATAATATGTCTTCAATAAAATATGAAAGGAAATAACTCAACATATTGTAGAACAATTCAGAACTCACAATTGTAATCTCAGTATGGAATTCTCAAAACATCGAAGATGTTTTATTAAGAATGAATCATTCATCCACTATTATCATTTGCACTATATGCAGCCTGGTGACAGACGGATAGATAGACAGACAGATGGACAGCGGAGTCCCGTTTGGCACCTTTTAGGTACGGAATTCTAAATAATAATCTATAGTCACGTGTGACGCCTTAGGAATAACTATACCTTCACACATTTTTTTAATAATAATATTGATAATAATAATACCTTGGACACTATTTACATACTTTGATCTAGCTCCAAACTAGGATTCCCTGTATCTTGGGTACTAGACAACGATACACATACTTATATAGATAAATATAAAACTTACGGCCGATTTTTCCATCTTCAGATAACGTGTATCTGCCTGTTTATCTGAGGAATTTGACAGAATTTGTAGGTGTGAAATGTAAAAAGTAATGTGAAAAGTAAAGCTATACAACTGTTTATCTGGGGTTGGAACAATCACCCCTTAGATAAATAAACAACCATGACTCCAAAACAACAAACAATAAATATATATATATATATATATATATATATATATATATATATATATATATATATATATATATATATATATATTATATATATTATATATATATATAACATACAAACATCCGTTCTCATCAAAACCCCACCGGGGCCCGAAATTTTTATGAATAAAAAGGATAACGCAAATGAGCCGTGGAATAAGAAATACCAGTATTTTCCATTGGCATTACCAACCCATAGTGTTTATAATGATACCTACGGGTTATTAAGTGATGCAATCATAATTATATTTAGGTTAGCAACAGAAAGTTAGTTGTTTGATTATATCGATGGGCGCGATTACGCGGTATGCGGTGATATATTTTTGTTTTTAAACTAGTGTTGATCAGTAGTTTATTTTTTGTGGTAAGGCCCTAATTCCTTTATTCCGGCTCTTTCTTATTCACTCACACTAAGCTTCACTTTACATTACTCGTTATGTATCTATTGTGTTGTCCTGTTTGTTCCAGATACCGGAAACCCTGTGATTTAGACCGAAATATAGCTCATGTAATAAAGTAATAACGTGTCATTTCTGAAACTTGACATTGGCAGAAACATCAAAACCGATGGAAGCCACCGTATAAGAAATTGAATAGAATTGAACTTTATAATCTTGAAACTGCTGGGCATAGGCCTCCTCTATAGCGCCAATCATCACGGTCCAGTGCCGACCACATCCAGCAAGGTCTACTATTCCAATAATTATACCCCGCACTTATACTTCAAATATGATTCACTACTCTTCTACTCTCGGCCCCGTCTCAATACAGTATCCGTCCTCTTTTGTCGCAACTCTTGGGTCGCTCCACTGTTACCGCGCTAATCCTTCATTTCGAACGTCAGAAGCTTGTTTCCGTTCAGCGCTCTAACAGCGGTGGCGCCATTTTACAGCTGACAGCGTGTCCAGGCATAAATCTGGTTGTTCAACCGGTAATCAAAAAACCAACACTCATTGACGCGCTGTCGGCTCCGACGCCATTTTTTACAACTAACATCGCGCGAAAACATAAAATTATTATACAACCTGTGGATCCGGATGTTAATATACTGAACATTGATTAGCGCGCTGAGAATCATAATTCATCAACTAATACTGTAAATATACAGCTAGCTAACGTACTTTAATGGTCATATAGTTCTAATGTTAAGTTTGTTTCGATTAAACACAATAATTTAAATGTGGCAACTATGCAAATCGCTAACATAAGTAAATACCGAGCAAAGTTGTTACTCATAACAAATAAACAAATAACCAAGTGAACAATGTATAAAACGCAATAAGTATTTTAACTAAAACTCATTGTAAATTAATAAATAACTTATCTTTTCATTTATAAAGTTATAAGAGGCTTTCAAAAGTCACTTTGATTTATTTCGATAAGTCTTTTCTAATTAAATTAAGTTTCAGTTATCAGCCACACTTAGTTGTCAGCCACTTAAATTTTATTTTCATGAGAAACTCAACAGTCACAGTTTTCCAATTAGACATTTTAAGTAAATTACTTAGGTTGAGTTTTGAAAAAACATTATTTTTTGAGAGCCCCAACGTAAATTCTTAATTAACCCTCAAACGGCACCTACGCGTAGTCCTAATTGTTAATCGTCAAAAATTTATCGCAACTATGTATTATGGGATAACTAACGACCTCTGTGGATCTGCGGTTGTGGCTCTACCTACCATGCGAGAGGTCCCGGGTTCGATCCCCGGCTGGGGATAAAGAAAAAAAAACCTCAGGTCTTGGATGTTTCTATGCGTGTGACGTCGCTGTTTCTGGTTCTCAGGACACAGGGTATCCTAGTGTGGGGCCTCAATGTTTAGAGATGATAAAGTATATATTATAGCCAATGTGTATAGGTAATATATCCCCACCGAAGGGCATGGGCCCGGATACCAGTAAGATTGAGTCATACTGGCACACGCTGTCTGAGTTCGGCTTGACGGAGAGGTATCGTCTAATTCCAAGTATATAATTTTAAGTAGCAATAGTAGCCGGGACCAACAGCTTAACGTGTCATCTGAAACGCAGAAGCGCCCGAAACAAATGCCACATATAAACGGACACCCATCCAGTACCCGTTTCGGCCAGATGTTGGTTCACGCACGATCTTTTCCGATGTGTGAACACCGCTAGGGCACGGATGCTTTTGATAAAGTATAGGTAAAATACAGTAGACCAAAAATCGTAAGAAGTAAGTATTCTTTTGATATTTCTAAAGTAACTATCTAAAAGTAAGTAAGCTGAATGAATCTAGGTTGCTGCTGCTGTAGGTAGAATCTAGGTTTGCTGGTAGAAATCTCTCTTTAGAGATAAGCTCGCCTTTGCTCATAAAATGTTTTGTTACCTTACTATTAAGATTTCTGTGCAATAAAGAATAATAATTAATTAAACTAATCATGGTTTAAATTATAACAACATGATTAGTTCATTATACTTAATTGATGTGTATTACACGCAGTTAAACCCACAGTTATCGTTGATAAATTTCCGTACATCGATTGGAGAACCTACAATCCCTAAGATGGAGTTTCTTTGGGATATGGGCACAGATTATATAATAGTATATGGGTTAAAAGATCGAAATATATAAATGTCTTCAACAACCTTCACTGTATTTTATGACTATGCAAATATTTTAGAAAGTACAAAAATAAAACTTATTACAGTAAATTTTATTTTATCTTTAAGGCCTATTTACAATCATTATTGAAATCACACTTTTGATACACTACTACTACTACGATATTTCGGAACACTTCCATTAGTTTTGGCTTCCTAATGAGATGACCTGCTTAAAAACATCGATTACGTTTTAATGAATCGATAAGGACTTCAAACATCTGTGAATTAAATGCTGTCATCATTGCATTCAATTATTTTTATCGCTCGGTGGATCGATTTTTTGGGTTACATCCCTAGTGTATAACAATATATAGGGTTCACGTATAAAATGGTATATTAGTCAAAGTATATCGTGAAATTGCCTTATTTTGTCATTATTACAATAAATATGTATTTTTAACTATTTTTTTTAGAAAGAAAGAAAGAAAGAAAGAAGTTTATTTGTAACAGGAAACAAAAATAGGAGTCAATATTGAACAACTAGGTACATAAGAATATTTCCTGTCACAAGCCGGCCTCAACTCAGCATATGCTAAATGCGAACAATCAGCGCTGGTCTTCCGTTGTGACCGACGGGTGACAACACGCACAACAATGTGCACTTTTGTGTAAACATTTATAAACACAGGCAGAAGGAAAAACATTTTAAAAGAGAAACATAGTTAGACATGAATATTCAGACTTTATAGTAGGTAGCAGGTTAATTAAAGGTATAAAATAAATCTATATAAATATAAAACAGTATTAATATTAAAGGTCACAATTTCATATGATATATCTGTGTGATATATAGTCAGTTATATTGCGCTAGTGTCATTTCGTATAGACTCTTCGAATTTTTGATGCTAAAAATGAATTTTCTCAACGTGCATTTAAATCCGTATAAACAACGCAGGTTCCTGATCGGTGGAGGGATATTATTCCAACACTTGGTCGCAGCATAGCGGAAGCTCCCTCTAAAGGCAGCAGAGCTGTGCCGCTCTGTAGCGAGCTGCGTTGAGCATTGGCGGGACACATGGTGCCTCGACTTAAATGAAAGTTTCTCAAAAAGATAACTTGGCTCCTTATCCCGAACAAAAGACACGCCAAGTGAAGCTTTCGACGATGATGCAATTTTAAAATTGTATGTTTATTTAGGTATGGGGTCACGTTATACCTTAACGGAATATCAAAGTTGAATCGCGCGCAAGTATTCTGTACGCGTTGCACTAACTTTTTAGTTTTTGCTAAAAGTCGCGGTCCAATAACCGTATCCGTGTAATTCAGTTTAGACAGAACCAGTGACTCAGTCAATTGTATTCGCAACGTTAACCCCAAATACGGCCTCATCTTGTACAGAATCATCAACCTATAAAAACACTCTCGCACACAATGGCTCTTATCAAAACTTACTAATAAAAAAGTTATTCACTGTTTAACTTGTAGAGTGTTTAATAACTTTCCTTTATTAGTAAGGCCGCTAGTGTTTAACGATAAAAAGGGTTCACGTATATAATGTAATGGTATATTAGTCAAAGTAAATAGTGAAATTGCCTTTGGATAATAAAACACTTCAAATGAACTCACTGCACTGTATTTAAACTCTTGTCTAATACTACTGATGCAATTTACATGTCGGAAATATACACAGAGATGAAAACCAAATGATAACGCATTGCAAAGTACAACTAACTATCTAGTGGTATGATTCAAAACTAAACACTTATAATAATAATAATAATATACGTTTATTGCCATAGAGAATACAGTTTTTTGATACATTTGCCTGAGACAATAGGAATTGGCTCAGCTCCTGCTAACATGGAATCAGGACTCCGTGTAGCGCTGATTTTCAGCCTATCCCTCTTCCCTGAGGTTTTGAGCGGGGTAACTTGTCATCGAGGGTCGCCATAGAGTTTAAATTTATATAATAAAATAAGCAATAATCGCCGAGAAATTAAATCGCTAAGTTACCATTTGGACTGCCTTCTGCTGACTCTTGTATTATATTGCGTGCGTGTGTGTGTGTGAGTGTATGTGTATTTGTGTGTGAGAGGGCGTGTGTGTATATTAGAATTGACACATTATTTAAACATCATCGCCGCCGAAGGACAATACCATTAAACAAATAGAACATAAGATCAGGGCAGAGGTATTTTAAATATAATGTGTACCGTAGTAAAGCAATTCGAGTTATACTATTTGTAGTGTTTTGTAACAACTCTGCCCAAAATTCATTTTCCAGGTGGTAAACGATCATCTTTTACCACAAAAATAATGCCTATGTCAATGTCTGGAACATTTTTATTCCATTTGTAACGATCTTGCAGATTAGTAAGATGTTCAATTTGCCATCGCTGCTATTAACTTTGGAGCAAATGCTGAACAGATTTAAGGAATTCAATTTAAAATTTATATAATCTTCTCTAGGGATTGTATTTGGAGGTTCTCCAATGAGAAAATGACCAGGGGTGAGTGGAGGTTCATCGAGAGAGGAAACTATTAAAGTTATCGGACGTGAATTTGTAACCCACAAAATTATGTGCTTTCTTCTTTAACTCGAACGCGACAATACCAAACGCCTTTGAGAAATATTGGAACGTATCTATTCAGAGACGCGTTCTGAAACATTTGCCACTGCGCTATTTAAACATCGGCAAATTTAAATAAATACTTGTCGCAGGTCTATTAACATAAACGTAATATTCTTTAGACTTAGATGTATCATAAACTCGTTATTCTGAATTATTTATCTGCAAGATCATTGTCTAAGACAGTAGCTAAATAAGGTTGCAGGGAGAAACGGAATGTCTCTCTTGAAAAGAGGTAAAAAAAAAGATGTCGCTTTACTTGATTTTCCTTGGGTCGTGTTGAAAGTTTGTCACACAATTATATTTCTGAAATTGTCTGGCAATAGCAGGACAGATTGGCATTAGTTAAAGTTGAAGTTGAAGTTGAATTATATTTCAAACGGGTCAACTGTCCACCTTTATTCAGTATTATCTTGATCCACGGATGGCGATAATGCAGCTCTGCATATTTGTTTCTTCAATTTGACAATTCTTTTACAGACCGGAAAGTAAAGCCACGCTGCCTATATGAAGTAGAGATTCCTTTATTACGGCGCCTTTCCTCAGCCTGAGTACGAATAGAATCTCGTCTTGACGACTCTCCCGCAGTCAAAATTTCTCTTCTCGTTTTCATAAAACTAATAAAAACCATAATTTCAGGCTACTTACTTCGGTATATGGGACGCGTGTCAGTCCGCCGGCGTTCAGGATCTTGTTGGTATACCTGGCTATGGCAGAAGGCTGCCACATTTGTCTAAAAATCCCATTCATTAGTATGTAACCTGATTTCATATTTTAAGTGCGGAATATCCCATGTGGTGGAGAACTTGAATGTTAACAAGTCGTCGCATATTCCCCAGGGTTCAAGTGTTTGGTGTTTATGGCAGACGACCGATAGCCATCTCCGTTGAGACGTCGATCCTTGTCCAAGGCGGTCCACGAGAGGCGGTGGTGCGTACCTGTTCTAACTGCACGGCGTCTGTCACTGCAGTTTGTTATTGCGGTTCCCGTGAACAGGGCCTTTCATGACGATACACTACATATATCACACCTCACTCCATACCAAAAGACTGAAGGTAACTCTGGCATTATTTTTGTATAATTATGCATTATTTATATAATTACTTATGAAGTAATTCAATGTTTGTAGCCGAAGATGCCCGTCTGTATTATAAGTGCATTATAGGAACCACTGTGATTTACTGTAACTAGTTTACTTGTGTCTGTTTTGTGTATGCGCCTTGCATTTTATTATAAAGTGTAAAATATCCATAACAAGACTCTTTCTTTCCACCCCAGACAATCTATATTGTACGGGATACTGAAGAAGCGGTGTTAAAATATAAATTTTGTGTCCTCTCTCTCTGGCGCACACTTCATGAAAGCTTTCTTCAACATCCTGCCAAACCAAACAACCCACACCCTACAACTGAGCACGGCAAGCTGAAATTCTTGTTACAAATTGACAAAAGCTTCAACTTGAGTCAAAAAGGTTGCAAATTCTTCGAACGTAAGACAAGTTTGTCTGATAACACGTTTCAAATGACCTTTTACGGATTTCACACCGCTTTACCACAATCCGCCAAAGTAGGGACTACTGGGGTGATTGACTCTAAGCTCTGCCAAATAGATCTATCTCAATGGTCGAGATATTTTATCCAATGGTGCAGCATATACATAATATAGGATGTACCAGAAAGGTGAAGTCGGTTGTTAGGGACATCATTCTTAGCAACTTTCACTACGAAACCGATTTGATCAGAGCAACTTTATTTTTCACTTCCCCAAACAAATCAACGCTCGTACCAAAATGTATGAAGAAGCGAAAAATTTAGTTTACATATATTTCATCATCATCATAAGGTTAATAACATCAGTAACAGATGATTCAATCTACGTACGTATACATCTGCGCTCGTGACTATACAGTTCGATTTTCAAGCGGCAGACACGGTCCGTGCGAACGTGTTGTGACGCTGCTGGTAGTACGTGCGGTCTGAATGGTATAATATGCCGTATTGTCCACCGTCCAGAGCTCGCCATCGACTGAGACGAATGGAGGAGAGTTATCGCGGAGGGTCGTACAGTCAGCATCAGATATATAGCAGCGCGCAAGCTACTCAAATAGATCTACACATCCTAAGCAACCAGAAATATCTATACAGCCAAAGTGTCAAAATTATCTCAACACCCTCAGTGTTAACATGAACTTTGACATAATTTTGACACTTTGCCTGTGTAGATATTTCTGGTTGTTTATGATGTGTAGATATAAGTTAATTAAGTTTCAGTTATCAGCCACACTTAGTTGTCAGCCACTTAAATTTTATTTTCATGAGAAACTCAACAGTCACAGTTTTCCAATTAGATATTTTAAGTAAATTACTTCGGTTGAGTTTTGAAAAAAACATTATTTTTTGAGAGTTCCAACGTAAATTCTTAATTAACCCTCAAACGGCACCTACGCGTAGTCCTAATTGTTAATCGTCAAAGATTTATCGCAACTATGTGTTATGGGATAACTAACGACCTCTGGTTACGGACGTGGATCTCCGGTAGTGGCTCTACCTACCATGCGAGAGGTCCCGGGTTCGATCCCCGGCTGGGGATAAAGAAAAAAAAACCTCAGGTGTTGGATGTTTATATGCGTGTGACGTCGCTGTTTATGGTTCCCATGACACAGGGTATCCTAGTGTGGGGCCTCAACGTTTAGAGATGATAAAGTATATATTATAGCCAATGTGTATAGGTAATATATCCCCACCGAAGGGCATGGGCCCGGATACCAGTAAGATTGAGTCATACTGGCACACGCTGGCTGAGTTCGGCTTGACGGAGAGGTATCGTCTACTTCCACCGAGTAGCAATAGTAGCCGGGACCAACAGCTTAACGTGTCATCCGAAACGCAGAAGCGCCCGAAACAATCTATATTGTACGGTATACTGAAGAAGCTGTGTAAAAATATAAATTTTGTATCCTCTCTCTCTGGCGCACACTTCATGAAAGCTTTCTTCAACATCCTGCCAAACCAAACAACCCACACCCTACAACTGAGCACGGCAAGCTGAAATTCTTGTTACAAATTGACAAAAGCTTCAACTTGAGTCAAAAAGGTTGCAAATTCTTCGAACGTAAGACAAGTTTATCTTTACGGATTTCACACCGCTTTACAACAATCCGCCAAAGTAGGGACTACTGGGGTGATTGAGATGCCAATTTGAGCTCTAAGCACTCTAAGCTCTGCCAAATAGATCTATCTCAATGGTCGAGATATTTCATCCAATGGTGCAGCATATACATAATATAGGATGTACCAGAAAGGTGAAGTCGGTTGTTAGGGACATCATTCTTAGCAACTTTCACTACGAAACCGATTTGATCAGAGCAACTTTATTTTTCACTTCCCCAAACAAATCAACGCTCGTACCAAAATGTATGAAGAAGCGATAAATTAAGTTTACATATATTTCATCATCATTATAAGGCTAATAACATCAGTAACAGATGATTCAAGCTACGTACGTATACATCTGCGCTCGTGACTATACAGTTCGATTTTCGAGCGGCAGACACGGTCGCACGTGCGAACGTGTTGTGACGCTGCTGGTAATACGTGCGGTCTGAATGGTATAATATGCCGTATTGTCCACCGTCCAGAGCTCGCCATCGACTGAGACGAATGGAGGAGAGTTATCAGATAGTAAAGCGTAAAGTCAGCATCAGATATATAGCAGCGCGCAAGCTACTCAAATAGATCTACACATCCTAAGCAATCAGAAATATCTACACAGCCAAAGTGTCAAAATTATCTCAACACTCTCAGTGTTAACATGGACTTTGACATAATTTTGATGCTTTGCCTGTGTAGATATTTCTGGTTGTTTATGATGTGTAGATATATTTGAGTAGTTAGAGTATTCATATATATCTGATGCTTACACGTCAAGGCCTGGTTTGATGCACGAGCTACATATATATGTCACCGTAAGAAAGTCAAAACCGTTAGTTGACAAACTAACGCGTTAGTTGATCAACTATCGACAGACAGTAAACCAGACCAACGCTGCGCTCGCCCCCTCTAGTCTTCACCTAAGCTACCGCAGTGTTTACCCTGGTATGTCATTTGCAATTCAAGTTTAAACCAGTTTTCTATTTAACGGTTTTAACCGTTAGTTTATCAACTAACGCGTCATATAGTAAGCAGAACGCTACAGTTTACTATCTGTCGATAGTTAACCAATTGACGAGAGAGAAATAGTAAGTTTATCAACTAACGGTTTTGACAATCTTACGGTGATATATATACAGGTTAATTATAACTCCCATTACTATAGGTAACTTAAAGGCTTCCCGAAAACTCTGCTAGGAAGCAAATAACAGCTTTGAATCCAAATATAATTATAAATTATATTATTAACATTCGAAACCCATGGTACCAGAAGGGCAGGGGCGGCTAGGCTAACAACTGCCGCCCACAGAAGTAAATTACGTGAGATAGGTCATCTGGGACGATTATACAAATATCTACAGATTCCTATTTCTACATCTTCGTTTCAACAGAATCCTATGTTTTCAGAATCCGATTTCAAGACTATACATGGAATTTTTATTTTGTTTTAAGCTAAATTTTATTTAGTTTATTTATTTAGGAAACAGAATAGACTTAGAATTCCATAAGATAACTTAAAATATAGGTTTTTTAACTCAATGAGCGATCGAATGAGAGAGCGAAATTAACAAACTGCTTAGAGTAAGTTAGAGTAAGTTAGAGTTAATTTAAAGACGTCGAAAGAATAACATAATTTTAACGGAGCTAAACCTAAAATTATTAAGACAATGTTGATCTGAGAAGATTTTTAAAAGAACTTTAAGTTTTATTAAAGGGATCGATATAATTAATAAACCTATTATAGAATTTTAAGACACGTCTGAAGAAAGTGTGCGGAAGTAGTTGGTGCGAGCAAAACGTGTCTTAAGCTAAATATGTGTCAGAATAGACATTTTGTTCTTTTTGTAAATATTTGAGTAAGTCTTGATACAAAACAATGTTGTTTAATTTAAGAGTCAAAGTCATGTGAAATGTATAAGACCAAATTTTAAGCATGACATTTGGCGTTGCGGCATATGCAGCTTTTGTTCGATCGATCGGAAGTCTATGTATTGTTTGGCACATAACAGAATTACAGGCCATACACAGGTTTCGGCTACATGGGCCCCGGATACACAGCTAACTACTTAAAGTTGATCAACACTCAAAATCATAACTGTTTAATATTTATGCTTCGGAACGCACCGGTTTTTTGTTGCGCGGATCGACCGCGAGTAATCGGGACATCACTAGCGGAAACGGAACCGCAGCTGTCACTCGTACCAACGAGATGAAAAATTAGAGGTTATCTTTTCTTGTCGTGAGAAAAAATCATGTCGGCTCATGGCGTCGGGCCATTGACTGTATTTCGGTGTAACAATTGTCTAACACAGGTGTCGGGCCTGGTCGGAGTGTTGATCATAATAATCGTCGGGAAATAAGTAGATTCGCGTCAGCGGTTGAGTGATTCGTGTTGTGCGGTCCCCGACTCGTCGTATCGGACGGCGACTCCTCGTGTCGGCAAGCAGCACGCCGGCGACAGCGTCGGCGGCAAATAGTGAGATTCGGTTCCTATCCTATCCCAATTGCGCTCCTATCCCGTATTCCTGCCTCGAATCGAGCCTTCGATTTCCGGTCTGCGACGGCAAGGTAAAGTAGCAATCACGATTTTCTCCCGTGCTGGCAAAAACCCAGCCCCTCATGATTCCACGCCGTTCGGTTGAGGCGTGGAATTAAACAATAACTGTCGCAGTCTATCGCTCAGATACTGACTGCGCCAGGGCTACTGCAGTATGCTTCTGATCTGCTTTACCCCGGATCCTTGACATTAATTTATAATCGTATGGCTTGGTATTATAGGCAGAAAACTTCTCATCATCATCTTCTGATTCCCGTCATAGTCTTGTCTCGTTATGTATTGTTTATTACTATGTTACTGTTATTTAATTATGATACACGAGTGATTTCCGATCTAGGTTTTGAGAATATCTATGGCATTCCCTACCGGCCCAATAAAACACTAGATAAGCCCCACTTAACCCTTTGGGGCAATTTGGAGTTTCAAGCTTTGAGACTATGAAAACGAATTAATTGTTTGTTGGCATCGCATTGACCCTATTTGGGGTTAGATTTTAAATGACCAGCTGTACCGGCAGATTCAAGTTGAGAAAACTTTTAGCACTAATAATCCAAACTCATCCTTAACATATTATGATCACTTCCCAATATGGAAGGGTTTGTTATGGCAAGTTTCCATTTATTTATTTATTTCTTCACGTTTCACAGCAATTAAAACACAATATTAATGAATAATTAGAAAAATAAAATGTGAAATGCCAATTACGAAACCATACAAAGATGAAATAGCAATATAAGTATCTATATATAGGAATAATAAAATAAAGTAATAATTATTTCAAACTGACAATATGGTGAACTTCTGCCCTTTTGCCCAGTTCCCATTTTTACCACTTCCCATTTCGACCACTTCCGAATTTGACCACTTCTTAATTCGAACACTTACCATTTCGGCCAGTTACCAATGTACCTATTTCCCATATTGTCTGCTTTTGACTTGCATTTAACCCTGTAACTCGTGGGCGGGCAGGCAGGTGTAGAGTTTTTAAGTCTTGAGTGAGAAGATTGGTTAAGTTAAGTTAAGTTAAGTGAGTGAATTATGATACGTGGAAACAGTGTGCAAAGGCGAGCTTGTCTTTAGAGACACTTAAGAGAGACTTAATAGATCTTTCATAATTCATTATTCTTTATTGCACACACATATTCAATTTAAAAGGTTACATTAGGAGAAATCATATATACAAAGGCGATCTCTAAAAAGAGATTTCTTCCAGCAAACCAAGGCATGAAAGGGAAATGTATCATGAAAGGGTAGGCAGTGTACAATATCTAATATCTAATTTATACTAAAATACATATAATATAAAATACGGAAAATAAAATACTTATATACCAGACTACTAAATACAATACATACATATACCTGCAAATATAGTTATATACTATAATCATATACATACTATAACTCTTACGAAAGAGAGAGGAAGTGCTCTTTTACCCGGTTTTTGAAAGAGACAATAGTGGGACTGTCTCTTAAAGTGCAAGGTAGTGCGATCCACAGTCGAACCGCCTGCAGCCTGAATGAGTGCTCATATGCCAAGGTGTTATGCCTTGGAGTGGCTAAGAGTGAGACCGTGTGAGATCTCCGGTGCCGATCTCCTGAAAAGAGATACTCAAAGCGGTCTCGAAGGTAGCTGGGGTAGCGCGGGTTTTTCAATATATTGAAAAGATAAGAGAGAATATGAGTGTCTCGGCGACGACGAATTAGAAGCCACCCCAACTCTTTGCGATATTGAGAAACATGGTCGAATTTGCGCAACCCGAAGATAAACCGAATCCCAAGATTCTGAAGTCGTTCGAGTTTGTTCAGTAGATCTTCGTTCGCGCTCGCCCAACAGACATCAGCGTAGTCGATTAGCGGCAGAAGAAGGGACTGAGCAAGGGTGATTTTGGTCTGCCGTGGCAAGAAGTACTGCAAACGCCTGAGGGAGTGAAAAGACGCAAAGACCCGTCTGCTGTCCTTGCTGACATGTGGAGACCAAGACAGCAGGTTGTCAAAAATAACCCCAAGGTTTTTCGCCTGATCTGTATACTCTATTGTGATGCCATTATATAACACAGGAGCAATATGTTTTGTATCAAGGAAAGTGTGTGCCTGGTTCCTAAAAGCATGGCTTGTGATTTGGTCGGGTTTACCAACAGCCCGTATGATAAGGCCCAGTCTTTCACATTCTCGAGGTCAGCATTCAGTGCCTCCACGGTTGAGGCTACATCGCAGGGGCAAAAGTGGCGATAAATTTGGAGATCATCTGCGTACAGATGATACGAAGAAGAGATAACCTCGGAGATAGAGTTGATGAAGACTGAAAATAGAAGAGGAGAGATAATACCACCTTGAGGCACTCCTGAGGAAATATCACACCATTGAGTTTCAGTCTCTTCAGACTTAATGCGTTGCTGACGACCTCTCAGGTATGAGTGGAACCAGTTAACAGCATGGACGGAGATATTCAGTGAGCTCAATATAGCGACCAGAATGTCAAAATCGTCGCAGTTAAAGGCATTGCTGAAGTCAAGCAGGGCTAGGACCGTGACCAACTTCTGATCCATGGCTAGCTGTATGTCATCACTGACTTTTAAGAGTACTGTGGTAGTACTATGGCCCGGTCTGAACCCAGATTGGAAAGGATTGAGAAGTTTGTTTGATGAAAGGTAGGAAGAGAATCGGGAGTGGACTATGGATTCAAGGACTTTGGAGAGAATGGGTAAGATAGATATGGGCCTATAATCTTTGAAGGAGGAGGGATTGGATTTTTTTGGCAGTGGGATAACGAGTGCTTTCTTCCAGAGGCTAGGAAAGGAGCTTACCGAGAGAGAGAAGTTGATAATGTGGGTAATTGGAGGAAGCAACTCCTCAAGGACGCTGTGGATCATCTGATGGCTGACGTTGTCGCCACCAGCAGCTTTGAATGTGATAGCTAGCACTACTTTTCTAACTGCACCGATTCCAACAAGCTTAAAGTTAAACGGTGAGGTGCAGACTGTAGCCCTCAACCGTAGACAATGAAGGGTTGCCTCCTTAGTGGTAGAGTCCATCATGACGGGAGGAGAAGAAAAAAACTGGTTGAGACCGTTGAGATCGATATTACCTGAAGAAGATTCCTGGGACTTGCCAACACCAATGGTCTTAAGGAACTTCCATACCTGAGCTGGAGTGTACATCTCTATACGCTCGTGGATGTGGCGTCACTTGGCATCGCGGCACATGCGGTTGCACAGGTTACGGAGGCGTTTAAAAGCTAGAAGATTGTCGTTGGTCGGGTCCCTCTTATATCGCCTTTTTGCACGGTTTCTTTTTGCCATTAAACGCTTGATGGCGTCGGTCAGCCACAAGGCATGAAGATGTTTGACCCTGACTTTTTTCATTGGTGCATGCTTGTCGAAGAGCCCAAGGACAATTGAGTTGAACTTCAGGATTTTGTCATCAACGGTCTCACAAGTCATGACAGGGTTCCAATCAACAGATGAGGCATCGGATTTAAGGGAGTCGAGGTCCACACCTTTGAAGCTCCGAATATCCAAAAATTTGGCTCTGCGCTTAGGGGGCCTAACTCTGTATGAAAGATAAACCAGGTCGTGATAAGAAAACGGAGCGGTAAGCTGACCATGAGAAACCACCTTGGCTGTGTTGGAGATGATCATGAGATCGAGTAGGGAGGGAGTACAATGTGGTTGAAAGTGAGTAGCGCCGACGGGAAGAATATGTAAGTTGAAGGAATTTACAATAGTTTCAAGTTTGGTAGAGTGGGCGTTATTTTTAAGAAGACAGGTGTTAAAATCCCCGAGGATGAGAGTGTCACTATAGAGAGTTTCAAAAGATTCAAAGTAATCGATGCGGAGTGAGGGGCTATAATAAACACCCAGAAGAATATTGTTTTGAAGCAAGCTGACCTCAAGGAAGAGATGCTCAGCCGAACTAGAGTACAGGCTTGGCGAGTGGCTGATGAATTTACAAGGAATGTCAGAACGTAAGTAGATTGCAACGCCGCCATCAGCTTTACCCGTCCTATCGTTGCGATAGAGCCTGAATCCTGGCAGAGAATACAAGGAGGAAGGAAGAGATGGTTTGAGAAAGGATTCTTAGACAAGAACTCCATGTATATTCTTATCGCTGAAAGCTTCAAGGAGGTCAGCATAGCTAGCAGGAATACTTTGGGCGTTGATATGTACGACATTTAAATTTAACTCCGATTGCGTGAAACGCTTTTCAGGCTGCTGGACAGTGACGCGTCCGCCAGGGAGTTGGCAATTCCTGCACCAAGAGAGTCACCGGTGGAAGAACATGTGAAAATGCTATCTGTAAAATTATATATGATATCCATAAAATAAAATAAATATACTACAATAGCTATAAAATAAATATAAAACTAATCTATAATCCTCGCCTTACGAGGTATAACTCTAAATTAATTAAAATACTAAAAGCCTGAACCCAGTCACACTGGGGTTGCTGGGAAAGGAATTCATTACATCATTACACATTACACAGTTTGAGACAACACACTAAAAACGAACAAGCCGGACCGTGAAACGAAGTTTTTGTAGTTTGAATGGGACGTCGTCTACATTTCGTTCCGTCCCGAAAACATGAAAACATAATAAACATAGATAAAAGCAGATATAAATCGAAAGTCGAATCAGACTGAAATGACGTCTCATAATACGTGAAAACAAAGTAAAAGATACACATAGAGTAAGTGGAACACGCCCCACACGTTCTGTTGAAAAATAAATAGACTCAATACATACATATTATTAATCTGTGATTCACACATGACATTTAGAGCTTTGTTGTTTTGAGCTATGTTTTTTTTTATTGATGTGAAGTCAAGATTTTTTTGGAAGAATGAGCGTTATTGAATAGACATAATAAATTATAAACCTACCTACATGCTAAAACAAGAAAGTCCTTATAATCCGCACAAATAAGGAGAACACTTCGGGCACTGCTGCCCGTAAAACTGGTAGACCAATATAATTTACCTAGCACATACCTAAATAAATAATATAAACTAAATATACGAGTGATTACATAAATATAATAGGCAACAAATATAATGATCACCAAAACATTTTTTTCCTACCCAAAATGGATAAATGAACACCAAAGGTTGCAAAAAATATCAGAGCAAAATACTGCGGTGAAAAAAGGGGGTAAGCGAAGCGAAGCCCCCTTTATCCTTCATTTTAGATTGAACATGTAAGAACAACAAAAAAAACTTAAAACATAAACTTAAGTACACAAAACATAAAAAGAAGTTTGGTGATCATTTATCCAAACACAATGTGGACATTTATCCATTCTGGCAGTCATTTCGAATTTATTGGTAGTAAAATAGGTGCGTTTTTGGTAATCGTTTAAACACAAGCCAATATAATATAATATTCTCGCACTTACTTAATTTAAATACTACTTAGGTGTATATACGAAGTAATACATACATACATACTACCTATAACTCTAAATATAATAAATAAATAAAATAAAATAAATAAAATAATTTATTTCAGAAATCGAGTTCCATACACATACAATCCAGAACTAGACTAAAATAAAATGAGCATCCGAACTCAGTGACCCACAATAAGACAGTCGTTGCTGTCTGATATCACACTCAGAATACCGTTGATGCTGGTCCGCTTCTTGCAGAGCAGAGAGGCAGTTTTCTTTGCGTATGATGGCATGGAAGCCATCACAGCGTGCCTCTGTAAAGATACCTGATGCACTGCAGCAGCGGGGCAACCCCGACAGCATCCTTTATATAAATATAATACTTTTTCACGCAAATTTTAATAGTAGTTTATGTGACTGCTACATAATGCCTAATTATGTACAGTTACATACACTAGTTTATCTACACACATATCATAAGCTCTCTTTGATGTGTTCAGGAACCGCATGTTTGACCGGCATTGTGGCTCTGCAATTGTTTGGCTTGTTCTGTAGTATCAACTTCACGCAGGCGGGCGTCGGCGTTCGAAATTTGAATGTCAGTACCAACTTCACAGACAAACTAAGGACGGCACGCAGGCGGGCGTCGGCGTTCGAAATTTGAATGTCATAATATGTAGAAAAATTACACATTATGGTCATAATGTGTAATTTTTCAGATAAGAAATGAGTTTTTACCAAGTAGTTCAACATTATGCTGATCGTAACGTGCGGTTTTTGTACGCAGTAAGGAGGGTTTATGATACGTGTGTAGATAAATATATTTAGAGAAGGACTGACATGGGTGTGCATTTTACAACCGAATGTCCCGGAGTCTAAATCTGTGCTTGTAGGACGCAGTGAGACTTACAGACAAAAATCTGACGATACGTGAAGTGTTTAATATGGGATGTGGTCAAACTGGTAAGTGGCCGAATTGTACAACATGGGAACTTGTCGATATGGAACAAAAATTAAAAGCTGATGAAATGGGAAGTTTGCGAATTCAAATCTAACAAAAGTGAAAAATTATTTGAGGCGTCTATACATGGCCAATCTCAATAACGGAAAAGGCCGCCTAAAAAAATGTGACGTTCATAGTATTGTGGGCTCAAAACAATTTATTCTGAGATTGTGGGAATTACTGAATGAACTGCCGAGATCTGATAGAATTGATTGTTGAATGAATGAAATTAATTCAATACTATTACGTTGGCAAAGAATAGTCTCTATTCAATGCCTACGATATGAATGATTTTCAGATTAATGAAGGTTGCCTGCCTGATTCTCCCGGCCGTAAGCGGCTTTCCTGGGCGGTGATTAAGTTAACAAATCAGTTAAATTTATTTGAGCCAATCACGTACCGCTAATATTAAAAAAATGGCTGAAATAAGTTTAATCAATTTGTTAACTTTACCAGAGCCATACCAGACCGTTAGTAATTCAAACTGAAACTGAATTTGGACCAGTAAGGTGTCGTTAGATAATTGTAAAAAAATACTTGTACTAAACAGGAAACAAAATAGAAAAAAACTTCAGGGTTTAAAAATATGTTTATTTAAGGGAAATATTAAACTGCACATCAAAAATACTGATTTGCACAGCAAATATCAGGGCAAAATGCTGCGGTAGCTTAGGTGAAGGGTAAAAGGGGTGAGCGAAGGGAAGCCCCCTTTAACCTTCGTGTTAGATTGGACATACAAGATCAACAAAAAATACTTAAAAAAATTAAAACTTAAAATATTTAAAACTTAAAAAGTGTTTTTTGCTGATCCTCTTTTCCGTGAATATCAGTATTTTTGATGTGCGATTAAATACTAGCCTTTATTTAATAATTATAATCATAATATTCATGATAAGGTTTTATCAAAATTATATAATTTTGATAAAACCTGCTCAAAAGTATCTTAATAGATGCTTTTGAGCAGGTTTTTTCAAAATCCAATAGATGGTCACTATGGTCACTACGGGCGCTATGGTCACACCAACTTGTTTTTTTATTTCTTGCATGATGAACACTTCAAATATGGACGTTGTTTGAATCATTTGAAAGTGCGTGATGATGCAAATGCAAGAGTTAGGTTCTTGTCCAAGTGCCTCTTATACGCCGATGATCAAGTTGTTCTTACTAGTCGGTGGATGAGCTACAGGAGATGGTAACTTTCATGAACGAATCAGATAAGAAAACAGGTCACAATAATTAAAAATATCAAAAATAGTGACACCTTTCAAAAATAGTGAAAGCTGTCAAAAATTATGAAATCACACAAATTAGTGACAGTTGTCAAAATTTTCATGAAGGTAGGCAGATATTATGTGCCACCTCATCTGAGAAAAGGCATGTTATTATTTATGACATGCAGGGCAATGATGTGCCTCTGCCACCCCATCTGCCCCTTCCAAAGCAAAATGTTCGAACCGATTATCTCACCGACCGCAACTGGTCATGTGTCAAAAACCTCTCTTTTTCCGTTGCTGACGACACAACGAATCTGACCTACTAAGAAATTAACGAAAACTGACAATGACATAGATCTGTCATTGTCAGTTTTAGTAAATGACATAGATCCAACAACAGATTTTAACTTCGCCCAAAGGAAGAAAAAAAATGTAAAATTTATGACTTACTTTCCAAAAGTTTATTTCGAGTAGCACCAATCTTGTGAAGTGTCGAAGTCAATAAGTCGTCAGTCGAGGAGAATAACATAGTCCAAATCACAGAGAAACAGAAGTCCAGAAGAAAGCCAATAAGACGTCAGTTCAGGAGAATAACAGAGTCCAAATCACAGAGCAAACAGATATCCAGAAGAAAGCCAATAAGTAGTCAGTCCAGGAGAATAACAGAGTCCAAATCACAGAGCAAACAGAAGCCAAGAAGAAAGCCAATAAGTCGTCAGTCCAGGAGAATAACAGAGTCCAAATCACAGAGCAAACAGAGAAGAAAGCCAATAAGTCGTCAGTTCAGAAGAATAACAGAGTCCAAATCACAGAGCAAACAGAATTCTAGAAGCCAACTTTTCAAAATTGAGGAACATAAGAGCACACCCGTAACGTGTGACATCGAGAAAAGTGCAGAAACTAATAAACACCAGAGTACTTTAGATTAAAAATCATTCATTCGTTCTTTCAGTCAAATCATGCTCATCACTAAAACGAATAATGACAATTTTGCTAATCCGTGTTTTGAGAAAATAATATTATTTCTGAAAATAATAATATATAATATATATATTTTTTTATTTATTATTTCAGTTTTTATGAAATTTTGTATATTTGTGTTTAAAGTAGTGTAAAATGTGTGTGTATCATGTGACAGTTATTTTTTCAATTTATCTTACTTCAATTTGACAGAATCTCCGAAGAAAAGCCGGCCGCAACTGCAGACCGACGTCTGTCTCGTGAGTCTCGTAGGTACGACGGGAGTGAACGGGACGCCGAGCGTACCTACAGCTTTCACGCTCACCCGCAAGGTAGTTACGCTCACTGTCTCGCTCTGGACTGGTACCATAAGGCGCGGCAGAAGCCTTCAACACTGCATTTCAGCCGCGTGACACGGGTGGTTTGCTTCGTTTCGAAGATTCCGATGGGAAAACATGGTTATTGCTTGAGGGTAGTTTGTTATTGTTTTAAAGAAGGAATGGGTGCAAATGTGCCCTTGCAACACTGTTAGTCATTCGCGCGACTGCCAGGCTGACAACGCGCTGCTCTTTTTATTAGCATTATAAGATAATTATTTTTTTGATAAAAAAATACTAAACAATAAGATACTAACCCTAACCAAGTATAATTGGTTTGTATAAACAAATCAGCAGTGCAAAAGCCGCAAGTCTGTCGCGCGACTTTCGCACTGCTTAGTGTGAAAGCGCTTTAGTGCTGTGGATTTTAAAATTACTAAAAACGAGCATAGCGTCACGCTTTTTCCCATACTTGGTAACAGAGGCACAGTTGCAACCATTTTTATCCAGAGATTATTTTTTAAATTTTGCGCCCTTTGCGGCAGCCGATAGATATAGGCTAGTATTTAATCGCACATCAAAAATACTGATTTGCACAGCAACACACACACACTTTTTATGTTTTATAGTAGTTTATGTGACTGCTACATACTGGAGGGCATTAATTCTCGATAGTGGGTTTATGAAACGAGCCGAAGGCGAGTTTCATAATAATATCACTCGAGAGTTTTAATGCCTAATTATGTACAGTAAAATAAACTACTATAAAACTTAAAAAGTGTTTTTGTTGATCCTTTTTTGCCGTGCAGATGTGCAGATAAACTAATGTTATAAGTACACATAAGTTTATGTTTTAATTAATTTTGTTGTTCTTACATGTTCAACCTAACACGAAGCATAAAGGGGGCTTCGCTTTGCTCACGCCCTTTATCCTTCACCTAGGCTACCGCAACATTTAGCCCTGATATTTGCTGTGCAAATCAGTATTTTTTATGTGCAGTATAATATTTCATATAGATATATGAAGATTTTTCATCACATTGGATCTTAGTCCTTATCCCAATAAATTCCTGTATGGAATAACTCTACGGCTCCAAGGTAAGTTTTTAGGGTTCCTTACCCTAAGGGTGACCAAAGCAATCCTATTACATAGCCTCTGATGTCTGTCCGTCTTTCTGTCTGTCTATTAATCTGAGCTGTATCTCATGAACATAGCTAAAGAGTTGAATTAGGTATTTCTATTTCTGCTTTTAAAATTAATAATGAACAATACGAAAAAATAATGGGGTACCCGATCAAGCGACGTGTTTTTGTGCTTTTATTATATGATGGTACGGAACCTTTCGTATGCGAGTTCACCTCGTACTTGAACGTTTCTTCATTTTCTTCGCAAATCGATGCAGCCTCGTTTGTTACAGGCCCGTCTGATTTCCCACGAGTCGGGGTTGTACCATCTTTCTCTGAGACTATTTCAATGCTAGTCTTCAATCGTACCTTGTATTGGAAACTGGTGTATAAACTAAAGTAGCAATATTACGGCAGTGTGGTGGTGTGTTCGAGTCTATGCTTCCTAAGTGGGAGATCCCGGGTTAGAATTCCGGCTTGGGAGGAAGAAAATAAACCTCCAGATTTTGAATGATTATTGTTTGTGACGTCGCTTTTTCTGGTTTCCATGACACAGTGTACTATAACAGTACCCTGATTATAACAATCACCCTTCCTTGATAACGCCATAGTAACCGTATTGCTGAGTTATTGTTGACCTACTCGGTAGGTGGAATTCAATATGATTCCTTTTACGTCATTACCGACCGGTTTAGCCTAGCAGGGAGTGACCATGCCTACGAAGGTGACGGTCCTGGCTTCGACTCCTGGTAAGGGCAAATATTTGTGTGATGAGCATGTATATTTGTTTCATTGTCTTGGATGTTTTATATGTATTTACATTAGTATCTCTTTTAAATATATCGTCGTTTAGTACCCATAACTCAAGCCTTATTGAGCTTACTATTGACCTAGTTCGATTTGTGTAAGATTGTCCTCCAATAATTATTATATATGTTGTTTTTATTTTAGTGAGTAGTATGATTTTGATCATCGCCGCGGACAATATACATAGGAGGGATCGTTTATGTAGTCTTAAACCCACTAAAGATAGGAAGGCCGACGGAGGTGGATTCCTCACAGCGTTGTCAAAAAAATATCAATCTGCTCACAGGATAAGTTGGGAGAGTACAGACAAACAAATTGAGGACTTATGGGTCACTATCGAATCTAACAATGGATGCTGTACAAAAAAGCTGGCCATATGTGCTGAACACCTATCAAATCAGAATCCCTTGTTATTTTTTTTTGACAACGCCAATAGAATAAAATAATAAACTACGCCGACGAAGTTACCGGATTGGGAGACTTTAATCCATAAATTTGATCAGAGCTGTTGACCACCTTCACATGGTCCCATCCAACTACGAAAATACACTATGCTTTCACCTTGTTGACTTCATTTCTATGAACAGCTTGTTTTAATTTAACTGCATCGGTGATAGAGCCGACAATACACTCGATCTAGTGCTCGCAAGTGTTCCCCAAATACACTGAGTAAGCTAGACATCTGTCACCCTGCCCTAGACATTCACATTAGTTCAATGCGCCTTGCCTACCTTAAACCCAACGTTGGATAAAAGAGGGGATATTACAATGTTCAAGATTACTTAAATGATGGGTCTGTATGGGGTTAATCTGGCTCAACACAGACCTTGCTGTTAATAATTTTGTAATTATTTATTCCTGCTTATTAATTATGATGATGACTAAATATTATATTTTGTATTAGTTAAGCATAAGCAATTTTTAAAAAGAGATCTAAAAATCAATCTGTGGGAGTTTCTACGCCCTTCTTCTCCCACAGTGGTCCAATGTAGAGAAGGGGCAAAAAATGACGATTGCTAAGTATATGTAAACATCTACAGTAATAAAGACATTTGGAATTTGGAATTTGGATGTCGATAGAACTTCTTCAAAGTCGTCTACGAAGGGCTTAAGTCGCATTTAAGGTCCGTCAAGTGAGCAGACATATTGCAGCATTGTGGAAACGTATATTTGAACAAAGATACAATAAACCATTTCACCTTGAGAAATATGGTAGAAACTATTTGTCTTTGACATATAATAATAATAATAATAATACCTTTGACACTATTTACGCCATATTGATCTAGCCCTAAACCAGGATTTCCTGTATCTTGGGTACTAGATAACGATACACATACTTATATAGATAAATATTATACTTAGATAGATAAACAACCATGACTAGGGTACCAACATCCTTTCTCATCAAAAAAAAATTAACCCCACCGGGACTTGAACCCGGGACCCTTGGCTTCGTAGGTAGGGTCACTGCCGTCGTGGCCATAGGGTCGTTGAAAATTATTAATAATTACGGTTATTATTAATAATTTTCTAGATTGATGATGAAAGTGATACATTTTTCACTTTAACTGATATTATTAATAATGTCACCTTACTGATGATAAAATTTTCAAAAAAAAAATCGGTTTACGTCTTTTTCGAGAAATCGAAGCATGTGGGGGAGGCGAGAAGGTGCATTGTTAGATTGCATAATATGAAATGTAATATGAAATGTAATATGAAATGTAATATGAAATGTAATATTGTTTGGCATAAACCTTATTATAATTCTTTATTGCACAAAAAATACAATAGACAATATAAAAAGAACAGTATGCAAAGGTGAGCTTATTTCTAAAAAGAAATGACTTCCAGCTAACCTGTGAAGAAAGGAGGAATATTTTTTTTATTCGGATACGCTCCGCTCCGGTTTTGCTTCTTCTAAGTTCTAACGTAACCTATAACCCAATTGAAATTGAACGACAATAACCTACTCTAGCCAAATGTCTTGTTTGATTAATTAGTTCAATCAATGGCAGTAGTGAATCATTAATAATATCAGAAAAAGTGATGAAATTGATGAATTCACGGTTTATATCACATTGATCAAATCCTGCAGTAATTATTAATAGTAACCGAGAATGATTGATGATGTTTACATTGATCACTTTAATCGTAACATATATGCTATTTAAGGCAAGAAAGTGTCTATGTTCACGAACTTCATAACACAGGATGTTGTATATAAATGTATAATTCATGTCATAATACTAAAACTAAATCTAGAGAAGCAAAGCCATCATTATCCATTTCTATGTCAGGGAATGTTGTCAAACCATTGGAGAGTTCTGATGAAGAACCTGCTCCTACACCATTGAAACGTAATATAATGTAAAATTCAAAGAGTTCTATATTGCAGTGTCTTTTTGATTACTATGTCTATGCAATTCCTAGTTAAGTCATTCTTGGTAATTATTTTATATATATTATTATTGGTAATTAAGTTCATTTAGTTTCATATATTATTTATTCCTATGGCTTACATCAAAGAGACTTACATTCGATTTCTGATCATAACCCCGTGATGATCAATCTTAAGGTGGAGCTGTTATACTTAATCACTCTTCTTTGATAACGCCTTAGTAACTGTATTACTGACTTCTTGTTGACAAGCTCTGTAGGTGGAAAGCAATACAATTCCCTTTACGTCATTCGTGTGAGAATATTCATTTGCCATCTTCATTATTGTCCATTTTCATTATTTAGTAGTCTGATTTTGAGCTTCGCCGCGGACACTCAGAAATATTTGTAATCTCGTAGGTAATTAACTTTGGGGTTTCTCCAATAAACTATTTCTAGGAGATCGGACACGTTTTTTTTTAGTTTTTGTCATCCCACCCCGTTACAGTACCCTAGTGTGAATGTAAATGTTACGATGTGTTAATTATTCAAAGTAAAGTAAATGTAGCCTATTTGTGTCCCCACCAAGGAGCAAAGGCTTTTACCAGAATTCGAGTAAATGGAGGCACACTCCACTGAAATTTGTGTGGGTTAGGAAAATGTTGTGTTTTTATTTGAGGTCATCAGCATGATAAGACCATTTCCTTCTGTAGCATATGGTTTAAACAACATCGGATATACATCTGCGTTCGTGTCTATACAGTGTGTGCGGTCTTGGTGTTAGAATGTGTCGTTTGAGGTAAAGTTATGTTAATTGGCTGTTATTGATGCGACGTGTAATGTCTCGTCACATCACCGTCCCTAATTAAAGTTATCCCGGAGTTATACCACTACTAGTCAGTCATCTGTTCGACATGAATATATGTCAAAATTAAGTTAGTTTGATGAAATCGGTTTGACTATGGATGTTTCTAAGTCTTTGTTCTCAACACGGCTAACATTCCGCTCAAACTATCATGTTCCCATATTGGGAAGCCGCCGCTGTCATAAACTAGGCTATGTGTCTTCATAAGGAAGCGAGTATCCCATTTCGTTCTTTCTTTATAGAAATATAACTCTACTTTGCTCGTACTTTGGTGCAAACTCCATTATTACTAAGAAGCTTTGTGTAACACTTTTGCACAGCTGGCCCCTAAACTTCTATTAAAGTTACTCCACTAAAAGTTTAACAGCGTTTATCCAGGGTAAAATATCTTCTTAATCAAGTTATTGAGGCGCATATTTCATAAACTTGCTTAGTATTTAACTAATTGGACCACTTCTTCTTCTCGAGTGGTCATTTCAGAAAGGGGCAGCCCAAAAAGCCGTTACCGCGATAGCTCGCTCGATAGCCTCGTACAGTTCCTCGTTCATGAATGTTGTCGGGCACGCAGGGCACCAAGTCATGTGCGCGATGGTCTACGCATTACGGTTATCAGATCAAGACAGGCGGAAGATCGGATGGACTAACGGAATGACGGACATACGGACGGACGGACTGACAGCGGAGGCTTAGAATGAGAATCAGGGTCCCATTGGGCACCTTTCGGGTTTTGGAAGCTTGAATAATGCGCTACTTACGACTATGGAGTCCTACCACTTGCTGGCGTGGAAACGCATTTCTGGCCGAAGCGCGGGATAAGGAGACATAGCAGCAATCATATATTAAAACTGTAGATTTCACATTCAAAGAAATATATATACTTACGGTTACCTGTCAATAAATATACGAGAATATCATGCATGTAAGAAAAAACATAGCTTTATTTAAAATTATATGTGATAGCCATACAATTAACTCTAGAAATAGAAATAGGTTAGCACTACCATTATTTAGACTAAGTAAAGTAGGCACATCATTCATGGGGCACTGTATTCGCTTCTTCAATAAAATACCATAGGAATCATTGATCCTTCCTGAAAAGAGGTTCAAAAACTATTTTTAAAATGAGCTGATAAGAAAGTCCTATTATAGTATTAAGGAATACTTAGATGACAAAACTGCACGGTCCATACCATCTCAGCGCACAGAAATTCGACGAGGGGCGATGGATCAAATCACTTGCCGGCGAATTTCCTTAGACCGAAACCAGTACCTGTTGTAAAGTCACTTTTTTAAAAAGAAGGTATGGGGGAGTTTCTTGCCGTTTCTTCTTAACCCCGAGGCCCACCTTCCGAAACGGTGTAGTCTTTTTTTATATAAAAAACCGGTCAAGTGCGAGTCTAAATCGCGCACGAAGGGTTCCGTACCACCATTCAATGGAAGCGATGGTGTGGAGTGAATAGTTTGGATTTTACACAGCAAAATATTGTTTACAAAGTTATTGGTGCGGTCACTTTCACACTCCATGTACGTAACCAGGTGCATCCATAAGTTTGTATGTGGTATTGAAAGAATTGTTGTATGGGAGCCCCCTTAAATATTTCTTTTATCCTGTTTTTAGTATTTGTTGTTATAGCGGCAACATAAATACATAATCTGTGAAATTTCAACTCTCTAGCTAGCTAGGTTCTTGAGATACAGCCTGGTGACAGACGGACGGACGGACGGACGGACGGACAGCGGAGTCTTAGTAATAGGGTCCCGTTTGGAACCCTTCGGGTACGGAACCCTAAAAATTGACTTTTAGTTATAAGTCAGTATAATTTTGACGTTAAATAAGATAATTTATTTATTTATATTCATTAAAAAAAAAACTCTGACTCTGACTCTCATAAACCGACCAAGTGCGTGTCGGACTTAAGATATCATTGGACATTTAAAAATATTTTTGACAATTTGTTTGTACTGATAAAAGTATGAAGCTATGAAACCTGTATGACAGACGACGGACGGAAGTACGGACACATGAGTGACAGAAATCGGGCCCAGCTTGTACCCTTCGGGTAGGGAACCCTGGAAAAGGTTAAGACAAATTTTCTTTTGGTTATTGTAACTGTTACCACTTTTATCGTATCTATCATAGTTTT
Organism: Argyresthia goedartella; assembly: GCA_949825045.1. Lineage (NCBI taxonomy): Eukaryota > Metazoa > Arthropoda > Insecta > Lepidoptera > Argyresthiidae > Argyresthia > Argyresthia goedartella. The sequence continues at coordinate 6,204,953 of OX463831.1, read as the reverse complement.
CCAAAAAAAACGTGAAAAAAACGTTAACGCATAATAAGGTTAGGGGGGGTGAAGCGTCAGGTGGAAGGGAGTGGGAGAGTTCTGCGATTTTAACTCCACACCCAAAGGTCATGGACATAAGTTTCAAAACTACATAGTCAGGTCATAAGTTCTGTCACATGTGCAATATGAAATACTTTAGACATGTTAATTATTTATGTAAACATTTATATAGCAAAATGAACTTAATAAAACATAGATTCTTATGGTAATAAAGTTTATTCAAAATGATCCCCGCGATTTTGAATACAGGCCTTTATTCTGCGCGGCCAGTCGTCTATCGCAGCACGAACGAGGTCCATGTCAATATCGGCGGCTGCCTTAATCAAGGATGCCTTGAGTGACTCCAAATCAGGATGAGGCTTTGAGCAGGCCTTTTCCTCCAAGTGTTGCCATATCTTGTAATCTAACGGACTCAAATCTGGACTGGAGGAGGGCCAGTCTTCGTGCCGGATGAAGTCGATTTCACCCGCCGCCAGCCAGTCTTGTGTGCTTTTCGCTCTATGAGCTGGCGCAGAATCTTGTTGGAATACCCAGTGCCTGTTATTAAACATGGTATGAGAAACAGGTTCCACAAGGTTCTTGAGGACTGTATTTTGATACACAACTGCATTCGTTTTTACGCCTTTCTCACAAAAATGTACCTCAGTTAAGCCACAATAAGAGACTCCCAACCAAACCATGAGCGAGGATGGAAAATGACCTCGTTGGACACGCGGAATACGGTTGCTCGCTTCTTCACTGCTGTGTGCGTACACCTTATCATTTTGTTTGTTTTAGCTCTCTTCCACGGTGAAAATTTTTTCATCCGAAAAAAGAATTTCCCGATGCTTTTTTCCCGCGTACCGCTTCAACAAAGCGCGGCATCTCTTCAGTCTCAGGTCCATTAAACGAGCGTCCAAACGATGTCCTGTTTTTCTTCGATATGCCCTAAGCCCTAAGTCTTCATTTAACACCCTTTTCACCGTGGTCCTGCTTAACCCCATCTGAAGGGCCAACAGTTTCTGCTTACGTATGGAATTTCTTTGAATTCGCGACTTCACAGCTTTTATCACTGCTGGAGTCCTAAGAGAGCGAGGGCGACCACTTCTTGACCTGTCATCTATACTAGAGTCTTCATTGTATCGTTTTATGGTACGATAAACGAATCTTTTGGTTATATTCAATTTTTTCAGTAAGTCGAAAATCTGAATTGGCGCGTAACCGCAACGATGCAACGCAATAACTGCGACACGGTCTTCTTTAAGTGTCCACTCCATATTTAAAAATGAGGAAAATTCTAAAAAATACACATTTTTATTTTCATGAAAAATTCGAAATTCGAATTCAATAAACTTTTTTGTGCCAGCGTTCTAAATTCAAAAGTTTTTATTGTGTGACAGAACTTATGACCTGACTGTGTATATTCATTTGTTTGTCACTCCCATATTACATACGATAATATTACACAAATTTTCTGCGTTTTAGGTTAGAAGTTTTTGGCGTATGAAAAACAATGGTATTATAAATTTCAAGTCAAGTCAAGTCAATCTGTCTGTGAGTGTGTGTGTTCAAACAGGTGGATGGATGCGATGATGATGATGCGTTTTTTTTCCAGTGGTGAAAAGACATTACTGCAATGGTTCTTAGATTATGTTTTATCAAAATTGGTTCAATAGTTCTCAAGTTATGAGCTTCACAAGGAAACAAGTGAGTGAATTTTCAGACTTTTAAGGATCCATTGATTAATATAGTATGTTATATATTTCACTAGCTGCCCGCGGCGCAGATTCGCATGTGCGTTATTTCGATTTTCAAGACTTCCTGTCCTGTTCCTGTCTAGAGAACTGGCTGCTTCGAATTCGTTCGAGAGAAGAAATAAAACACTCCGATATTTGTTGAAGGCAGACTCGATCATGCGCGATGCTCGAGTATAGTTTTTACCTATTTGTTTAATAAATAAGTTCAGAAACTATGTAAGGCTAGTATTGATCCAAAATCAAATTGGCTAAAAAGTAACAATTTTCCTAACATCAAATGTTGTTTTGATTTGATGTTTTGATTTGATTTAGTCCCAAGATACAGAGAATCCTAGTTTGGGGCTAGATCAATGTGTGTAAAATAGTGTCTGGTCGATTCCAAATCGATATTCGATCGATGGTTTCTGAACGGTCATTTTAATTTGACGTTAGCTGTCAATCTGGCAGTTTTGACAACACTGACAGTCGAAAAAAAACCTCGCAATGAAAACGCGTGTTGATTGTTGTTGAAATTAAATCAAAGGGCATCTGGAATGTATTCGGGATTCCCTCATGATTATTAATATAGCTGAGTGTGCCGTTGTCTCTCGAACCAGATAAAGTTCGGATTTTCGTGCCCGATTCGTATTTACCACGTAGAAACATAACCTGTGTTGGACCACTGTGCTCATTGACGCTGGCCCGCCAGTCATACCTGGTTGGCTGAAGAACCTGTCTACCAAGATGAGCCTAGGGCGCGCCCGGGCCTTGCAGAGAGACAGGAGGTTGACGGGACCGAAGCAAAGACCATGTTAGATCTACCCCACATAACTTTAGCTCGGTGAATCGACGACGTTCATCACTTCTTGGCACCTGATCGTTACGCTACCTCGTAGCTGATGGGCCCCTACGAGGTCATTAGGTGCTGAGAAGCCTGAACACTTTGGTAGCTAGAGCGTGGTTTCCTGAGATTTGCAGCCGTCAAGGGCTTCAGGAAAGCACGACTTGGGACTATCAATCTGTAGGTATCTAGGCGGTTAGGTAACTTGTTTGTTCCTATATCCACATAGATTGGTAGTATTTGTAAGCTATAAGTCTATTGCTGGTAGTAGACAGACAGAATTACAGTTTTCCCTAAATGACCAGTTGTACTGAGATGTGACTCAGCAAGTGTATAGCAATTTATAACTTGAACTAATATTGAGTATTATCTGTGTGTGTTATAATAATAAAGGGAAACTAACTTGTTATTTACAGGATTAGAATATTAGAAGTGTAGCATAATTTATATAGATATAAAACTCGGTTCCTATTGTTTAAGGAAAACAACATTATTTAAGTTATAGTTTAGGGTTCCCTCGTTTGGGTTATAAACTGAAGGGTCCAATAAAACTGAGTTACTGCAAATTGTGAGTAAATATCGTTCCGATCATGTCGTTATCTGAAATCCAGAAGGGTGTTTCTAAGGAACTCAGATGGTTTTCCTCCGCACACGGTCTGATAGACCGTTTAGATAGGCATGATGTGGTATTGGAGCGGTCTATGGACGTTAAGGAACGTTACAATAGGGTGCTCGAATTGTCCGCGCAGGCGGAATCAGTTGATGGTTGTGCACCTGACAGGCTGTCACGGTTGATAGGGGATGTCGACCAATGTATGGAGATGGCAGCTGCTATCACGCAGAAGGCTGCGGACATACGTAGACAGCGCGAGTCCAGCCATGGTGGTGACATTGAAGCACCTCTGCCGCATCAGGGATCGGGGACCAGGTTACCCGCGATAACTATGCCTACCTTTGACGGCGTGTCCGGTGAATGGATGAGCTTCATCAATCTGTTCGACAGTTTGGTGCACTTGCGATCGGACATTACCAAGTCTGTCAAGATGGCTCAGCTGGTGGCAGCATTGAGGGGTGAGCCTTGGGTCGCTCATTTGTCAGTTACGGAGGGCAACTATGAGACGGCCAGGCAATTGTTGGTCAGACGTTACCACAACAAACGGAGGTTGGCCGATGCCCAACTGAACCGTTTGTTTAGCATCCCGGTTGTGAACAAGGTCGGGGCCATACAGGCGGAGGTTTTGAACCCATTGTTGTCCGTCACCAAGGCTCTAGAGAATCTTGGACTTCCGGTTGGTGAATGGTCGTACTTACTGTTGTACATTGTACTTTCCCGCCTACCCGCTGACGTGCAGACTCGTTTCGAACAGTCTCACGGGAGGTCGGCCGAGGACCTGCCCGCCTTCTCCGACTTGGTCGGATTTTTGGAAGAGGAATCTCGACGGGCAGAGAATTTGGGGTTGATGGTCACCCATCCTTCGGAGCCACAGAGAGCTGCCGGGAGCGCTGTGAGTAGGGGCCCTCCGACGAGGAAGGACCGCACCAACCGGCAGTCATATGGGACTGTGAGTGCATTGACCCCACATAGTGAGACCTGCCCATGTTGTAGGCAGATTGGCCATGCTGTGGCCAATTGCAATAAGTTCGGGGAACTTAGGGTTCAGGGACGGCGCCGGATGGCCAAGGAGCGGGGCTGGTGTTTCCTGTGCCTCGGGCCACACATGGCTAGGGACTGCACGCGCACACAAATGTGCGGATATTGTGGTGGGGCCCACAACAATCTGTTGTGCATGAACCGGTCCGGCCAACAGCCACCACAGGGCCGTACCCAGGGTGACACGGCAAGGGGCCCTGAGAATTCGTTTGCGACTCGGAGCGCAACTCAGGGGCCAACGTCCCCACGTGCACAGGGCAGTACTAGGGTGCAGGGCCGCACTCAGGGTCATCACATGGGGGGCCCTGAGTTTTCAGATGCGACTCAGCATCCGACTCAGCGGGCAATGGGGCCACAAGCACGCGGCCACCCAGGGGTGCAGGGCCGCACTCAGGGTCATCACATGGGGGGCCCTGAGTTTTCGGTTGCGACTGAGCATCCGACTCAGCGGGACATTGGGTGTGTTGAGCAGGCCGTAACGGGCGGGTGGCATGGGACACCTTCGAGCTATGTGGGTGCGGTTCGGAGGCCTCGTCGGTCGCATGTGATGTCGCCCCCGCTCATGGAGCGGCCACGGTTGATTTCACGTTCACCCCCCTTCGGGGGGCGTCGTAGGGTGGCAATGGAACCGGCGCGTGGGCCATTTGTACAATGGGACCCTCTGGCGTATAGCTGCCTACCTGATCGGTTACAGACAGATTGGGGCCCCGGGGGCCCTCGCTAGGAATTTGCGGCTCAACAATTTGTTGCCCCCCAACCGGAGACGGTGGTGTTACCGATCGCCTCTGTGCTTGTTTGGGATTTGGCGGGCAGCCCAACATACGTTCGCGCCCTATTAGATTCTGGAGCTCAGGGCTGCATCGTATCGAATGATTTAGCAAAATGGTTGGGCCTCAAGGTAAATAAGTATAATAAATCAATACGGGGCGTGGGGAATGTTACGGTTACGAATGTAGTTGGTCAATCGGTGATCACGTTCTCTCCACGTTATGACATTTTGACAAAAACATCCGTGCAAGCTTTAGTAATGACGCATGTCATGGGCAGACACCCCTTGGTGAAGTTGAATCCGGCCGTTCGATTCCTGACATCAGGACTCAAGTTGGCGGATCCCGATTTTGACACTCCAGCCCCGGTCGACCTGCTACTGGGAGCAGACGTTCTGGGTAGGTTTCTGTTGTCGGATCGGCGAGTTCTTCAGCCGGACGGGTTGATTGCTGTGGATACTAAGTTTGGTCACGTGATCATGGGTCCGGCATTGCCAATGGTTAGGCCTGCCGAGTCAGATGGCATACTTATTGGCTCAGCGTTGTCAGACGCTATCCAACATTTCTGGGAGATAGAGGAACCTCCCACCGTTCGTCGAGTCGACGCAGACGAAGAAGAGTGCGAGTTGTTTTACCAGAATAGTACTGGTCGCCTTCGTTCTGGTCGTTTTGTAACTCGACTGCCTTTCAGGGCCGATCGACCGCCACTAGGAGAATCTAGGAAGATGGCTGAGATGAGATTGATGTCGATGGAGCGTAGGATGTCAAGGGACGCCGTATTTAAACAAAAATACGTCGATTTTATGAGGGAGTATGAGTCGTTAGGACACATGTCGGTATCGGGTGTGGACTGGAGATCTGAGGATCATTGTTTCCTTCCACACCATGCAGTCCTGCGAACCCCTACCGGCAAGATTCGAGTTGTTTTTGATGGGTCAGCACCTACCTCGAACGGGATGTCCCTGAATCAGTGTCTACATTCGGGACCTAAGTTGAGTCGTGATATTTCGGATATTCTCACGAGCTTTCGGAGACACCAGATTGTATTTGTCGCAGACATTCGGATGATGTTTAGGCAAACGGTAATTCATCCGGCTGACAGAAGGTATCAGTTGATACTTTGGCGTGAGTCCACGGCCGAGCCAGTCAAGGTCTATGAGTTAAACACGAACACGTATGGGTTACGGTCTAGCCCGTATTTGGCGATGCGTACCCTGCGGGATTTGGCGTCGCGTGACCGTGTGAGCTATCCTAGAGCCGCCGCTATCCTAGAGCAAGATTTGTACGTCGATGACGTCTGCACAGGGGCAGCCAGTGTAGAGGAAGCTCTGGACCGACGTGACGAGCTCATTCAATTGCTGGAATGAGGCGGCTATGAACATGATGTCCAACTCCCCTGAGTTGATGGCTGGTCTCCCAGATGAGTTTCAACAAGACCCGCACGTTTTTGAGAATCCTGACAATCCTAACATGTTATCAGTGCTTGGAATTCAGTACCGGCCCGTCCATGATGAGTTTACCTATCGGGTGGTTTTAGAAACACCGAAGGCCTGGACGAAGCGGTCAGTACTGTCAACGATTGCGAGAACGTTCAACCCGAATGGATGGATTTCTCCATTCACCTTTGCTCTCAAATGTTTTATGCAAAGGCTATGGGCGGCTCAGTTGACCTGGGACACCCACCTCTCAGGTGATTTGTTGACTGATTGGACGCGAATGTTCACCTCGCTATCGGACATAAATAATGTATCGCTGCCGAGGAAATTGGTCCCTGCTGGGGATTACAGGGCAACCCTTCACGGGTTTTGTGATGCCTCTGAACGAGGGTTTGCGGCAGCGGTTTATTTGCGAACCGTCACCTCCACCGGGGAGGTCGACGTGCGTTTGGTTTTGGCAAAAAGCAAGGTAGCGCCTATTCGGACAAGGATGACGATTCCAAAACTGGAACTGTCCGGGGCTGCTCTTTTGACCAAACTTTTGAATCACACTCTAACAGTGTTGCGTGGGTCAGTGGTTTTGGAGGATATGGTGTACGCGTGGACGTACAGCCAGATTGTTTTGTGCTGGATGAAGGCTTCGGTCCATAACTTAGAGGTTTTTGTTGCGAACCGTGTCTCCCAGATTGTGTCGTCTGAGGTCCCACTGACCTGGAGACATGTACCAGGAGAATTGAACCCGTCTGATTGTGCATCCAGGGGATGTCGGGCTCCTGAACTCGTTAGACACCATTTGTGGTGGGGACCACCCTGGCTTGCCAGGAGAGAATCGGACTGGCCCCACAGCCATGTAGTAGTATCTTCGGATCATGGCCCCAGAGCGGCCGTGCATGTTACCCAGAAGGCTGAGGACCCTGACGCCGGGTTTCTGCTGGACCGGTATAGCTCACTTGACAAGTTGATAAACGTGTCCACTTGGATTAGGAGATTCGCTCGAAATTGTCGTACTCCTCGCGATCAGCGAACGTTGAACCCTATTCTGACTCCGGCAGAGCGAAACGAGTCGCTGTTGAATTTGATCCGGTTGGTACAGTCCTCGAAGTTTGGCGCAGAATTGGAGATTATACGAAGTGGACGTTCGAAGTTGAAGGGAGCCGTCGCGCGTCTCAACCCCTTTGTTGATTTGACCGGGTTACTTCGGGTAGGAGGAAGATTGCGCAATGCGAATCTGTCGTATTCGGCTCGTCACCCACTTCTGCTCCCCAAGGGGGGACAGTTAGTTGAATTGCTGGTGACTGATCGTCATATTAAAAACGCGCATGCCGGCTGTAACGCGTTGTTGGCCACGCTCCAGCGGGAGTTTTGGATCTTATCTGCCCGCCGTGCCATACGAAACATCGTGTTTCGGTGCATGACTTGTTATCGACTTAAGGCTGCCACGATGCAACCTCTCATGGGGGACTTGCCCCCTGATCGTGTGAATGAGGTCAGACCGTTTTCAGGTGTTGGTACGGATTTTGCAGGACCGTTTATGGTGAAGAGTTCACGATTGCGTACCGCTAAGCAATACAAGGCGTACCTATGTGTGTTTGTTTGTTTATCCACCAAGGCGGTACATCTCGAGCTCGTTGCTGATCTCTCGATAGAGGCTTTCATTGCTTGTTTGGATAGGTTTGTTTCTCGAAGGGGACTTCCAACTTTGATCCGCTCTGATAACGGCACTAACTACATAGGTGCGGAACGATACTTACGAGAGATAGTCAACTTTTTTAATGTAAATAAAGTGGATATTGGAACGGCCCTCTCCCGTCGGGGTATACAGTGGACCTTCAGCCCACCGATTTGCCCCCACTAGGGTGGGATTTTTGAAGCCGTAGTTAAGTCATCTAAGACGCACTTAGGGCGTAGTAGGTCAGACCGCGCTGACTTTTGAGGAGCTCGCGACATTGTTTTGTAAGATCGAGGCCGTTCTCAATTCGCGACCGTTGTGTCCGCTCAGCTCTGATCCAAATGACCTGGAGGCTCTGACCCCAGGCCATTTCTTGATAGGACAGCCACTTAACGCGTTGCCCGAGCACCCCTTCGAGGGAGTGAAATTGTATTGGTTGTCAAGGTATCAGATGTTGCAGCAGTTTACTCAGAATTTCTGGAAGCGTTGGTCGCTCGAGTATCTGCATATCTTACAACAACGCCTTAAGTGGACTGACAAAACTAGCCCCCCTAGTGTTGGTGACCTCGTTCTGGTTAAGGATGCTAACCTACCGCCACTACGTTGGCGCAGGGGGCGCATTGTTAACTTGTTCCCTGGCAAGGACGGGACCCCCCAGTCTGCAGAGGTTCTAGTAGGAGGCTCGGTTCTAAAACGAGCGGTAGCAACGTTGTCTCGGCTGCCCGTAGATTAGGGGACAGGTGGGTGCCTGTCCGGGCGGGTGATTGTTCGATTCCAAATCGATATTCGATCGATGGTTTCTGAACGGTCATTTTAATTTTGACGTTAGCTGTCAATCAGGCAGTTTTGAGAACTGACAGACGAAAGCCCTCGCAATGTAAACGCGTTTTGGTTAGGGGTTGAAATTAAATCGCAGGGCATCTGGAATGTATTCGGGATTCCCTCAGGATTGTTAATATAGCTGAGTGTGCCGTTGTCTCTCGAACCAGATAAAGTTCGGATTTTCGTGCCCGATTCGTATTTACCACGTAGAAACATAACCTGTGTTGGACCACTGTGCTCATTGACGCTGGCCCGCCAGTAATACCTGGTTGGCTGAAGAACCTGTCTAACAAGAAGAGCCTAGGGCGCGCCCGGGTCTTGCAGAGAGACAGGAGGTTGACGGGACCGAAGCACAGACCATGTTAGATCTACCCCACATAACTTTAGCTCGGTGAATCGACGACGTTCATCACTTCTTGGCACCTGATCGTCAAGCTACCTCGTAGCTGATGGGCCCCTTCGAGGTCATTAGGTGCTGAGAAGCCTGAACAGTGTCCAAGGTATTATTATTATTATTATTATTATTATTATTTGCTTACGCTTTGCTCCACTTTGCTTCACTACGCTCCGGATTTGCTATTTCAAATTTCCAACCTAAAATGTACTACAATTAAAAATCTAGAATAGTTCACTCTAACCACATTCAGCTGTTTCTAATATTGCTTTTAAATAATTCGTTAATTAAATAAAAAACTCGCTCGCTCTACACTATTTTTGTTTTCCAGTTATTATTTTTATACGTGGTGCTTGAAAAATACTTGATTTTTGCTTACTGGCAAGGTATACTTATTACAACTAATGCGCGCAATTGTGATCAGAATGTGAACTCGAGTATTGCGCAGCTCTGCGCACTAGCTTAGTACACTTTCAATCAATTAAATTAATTCCCATACAAAATTATTTTTCATTTATTCGGTTGATATCTTTGCGTTTGCAAATATTTCCATTTTCTTTCCATATGAACCTTCCTAAGACGAATATAAGACGAATAGTTCAAAAGTTCATACAATCGGTACAGCCGTTTGCGAATTTTGCGGTTACCGACACTGAGGTTTTTATTTTTAAACATATAAATAAGTTCATATTTAAATGGTTTTATTGCGTACAAAAACCGCACGTTACGATCAGCATAATGTTAAACTACTTGGTAAAAACTCATTTCTTATCTGAAAAATTACACATTATGACCATAATGTGTAATTTTTTTACATATTATGACATTCAAATTTCGAACGCCGACGCCCGCCTGCGTGTCGCTCCTAGTTTGTCTGTGAAGTTGGTACTGACATTCAAATTTCGAACGCCGACGCCCGCCTGCGTGAAGTTGGTACTGCAGAACAAGCTAAACAACTGAAGAGCCACAATGCCGGTCGAACAATGTAGTGTTATGTTACTTACATGTCATTTTCCAGGATTTTCAGCTAGATACTTGCTGAGCTGTACAGCTTGTTATTTGGTATCACCTTTATTTTCATACGACCCTGTAACGTTTTAAACCATAAGAACACATTAACAAATCATTTTCGCTTCATATTTTCACACTATCAGCACTTCTAAATCGATAGCGAAGGGGTTTACCTTTGGTGACCTTGTATTTGGCTTTCTCCGAAACTCTGCAATCTCTGGCTTCGTGCGCGCTGGTGCGCTACCATTTTTTCTTTCGCTGTTATGTAATTTTGGCTATGTGAACTTGTAAAATTTTATATTACGAGCCCGAAACCAAAATATGACGCACTACCCCGGGATCCTGCGAGCCGTTACTACAACGCGATCCTGTGAGCCGTTACTACAACGCGATCCTGCGAGCCGTTACTGCAACGCGATCCTGCGAGCCGTTACTACAACGCGATCCTGCGAGCCGTTACTGCAACGCGATCCTGCGAGCCTCAACCCTGTTCAGCGCTTCGCTGAGTCTCCTCGTCACCTACCCGTTCTCGGCTACACCTCCATCCTGGTCATCACTTCATCGGTCTCCTACTCTCCGTGTCCTTCGCTTCCTTTTTTATACCTAATCTGTATTTTTTATAAAAACCTGTTCTCATTTCATCCATCCTCATCTTCTTATCATTTTTCTATAGTCATCACTGTAAATAGCTCTAATAAACTGTCACTACTAAATCTTATCCTGGTTGTTTTCTGTTAGGTTCTGGTTAGGTTCATATCGTTACACGACAACATGCGGTTCCTGAACACATCAAAGAGAGCTTATGATATGTGTGTAGATAAACTAGTGTATGTAACTGTACATAATTAGGCATTAAAACTCTCGAGTGATATTATTATGAAACTCGCCTTCGGCTCGTTTCATAAACCCACTCTCGAGTATTAATGCCCTCCATTATGTAGCAGTTACATAAACTACTATTATCTACACATGTATCATAAACCCTCTTTACTGCGTTCAATAACCGCACGTTACGATCAGCATTATGTTAAACTACTTGGTAAAAACTCGTTTCGTATCTGGAAAACTACACATATTGGTCATTATGTGTAGTTTTTCTACATATAATGACATTCAAATTTCGAACACCGACGCCCACCCGCGTGCCGTCCCTAGTTTGTCTGTGAAGTTGGTACTAACATTCAAATTTCGAACGCCGACGCCCGTCTGCGTGAAGTTGGTACTAAAGAACAAGCTAAACAATTGCAGAACCACAATGCCGGTCAAACATGCGGTTCCTGAACACATGAAGGAGAGCTTATGATATGTGTGTAGATAAACTAGTATATGTAACTGTACATAATTAGGCATTAAAACTCTCGAGTGATATTATTATGAAACTCGCCTTCGGCTCGTTTCATAAACCCACTCTCGAGTATTAATGCCCTCCATTATGTAGCAGTTACATAAACTACTATTATGTGTATCTTATAACTCGTACTACAAACATACATAACAAACAAAAAAGTCTGTAAGGAAACCGTTAACCAAATTGATAACCAAGCACACACAAGTTCCTTTGTAGAATCCATTGGGCGCGGATCACAAAAGAGGTCAATCGTCGTTTTTATTATAAGCTCAGGTGTAACTTTGTCGGCATTGCAATATCAAGGCCATACCATTACCGGGTGGTATATGAACCGCACAGCTGTTCGTAAATTGACTATGAATCTGAGGTGATTTACTACATTATTTTTATTACCCCCCGCGACCAAAAGAAGGGTGAACTAGTTTGTTGAACTGTCTGTCGGTATGTCTTTATGTCTGTGCGTGGCATTCTCGCGGACTAATAATGCGGTTTTCTGTGAATGGCAGTAAACTTCAATACGATGGTTCTTAGATATATTTTATAAAAATTGGTTCAGCGGTTCAAAAGTAATCAGCCTAATTAGGATACAAGTGAACCAACATGTAGCCGTAAGGTGTGTTTGAATTTTTTTATTTATAGTTATGGGATACATTTGGGAAACTCGCATACTGGGATACTTGGATTTACTGCAGGAGACCGAGTGAACCAAAGCAAAAGATAACATAGTGGAGTAGAAGAGGAAAGATACGGCCAGCCAGTGGGCATTGTCTGACGAAATAATCAAGCCGAAATCTCTCTGCATGCGGTTGACACAGAATATAACAGTGGCGCAATAGAGAAGAGGTCTATGCCCAGAAATAGGTTGAGGTGGGCTGAGCACGAATCCCCGAAATTCTAGAAAATTTGGTGTTGTTTTGTTGCTCGTCATCACTACCCAAGGTAAGTGCAGGGCCGTGGGATCCAAGTATTTCCTTTCCAGAGCAACTTGTAGCAAAATAGATCCCCAAATTAGACCAAAATCAAACGAAAACAAACTTCAATCTGAAGAACTTTCGACGCTGCGTTTAGTCGAATTTTATTGCGTTTCTTTAAAAATATATAAGAATATTAGGTAAGGTACAAACCTTACCTAGGCATGATATATTACTACGTTTCTACCTTTATGAAATTAATATAAGCATAAAAATATCCATCAAGTTATTAAGTTATTTGTTTAAATGGATCATATGAACGAACGTTATATTAAAATTAACTGAATTATTAATCCGTTATTTACACACTCACTAAACAAGTTTTTTGTAGTAAAGAAATTCAGAACCTTGTTCAACATAAATTTACGGATAAATCACGGTTAAGTTAAACAAGTGTAAATACTGAGTTTTTATTGTTTTTCGTAGTGAGACGAAGGCTTCATTAATTTTTCAGGGGTGTTTTAAATTTATAATTATATTAAATTAACTAAATTGCTAGTTTCATCATCATTTCAGCCTGTTAATGTCCACTGCTGAACATAGGCCTCTCCAATCGCACTCCAGCGTGACCGGTCCGTAGCCACCTGCGGACCCACACTGCGCTTGCCAGTACGTGGTCTCCGTTCAAGGACCTTTTTGCCCCATCGGCCATCCGATCTTCGCGCTATGTGGCCTGCCCATTGCCACTTCAGCTTGCTTATCCTACGGGCTATGTCAGCAACTTTGGTTCTTCTACGGATCTCCTCATTTCTGACTCGATCTCGTAGAGAAATACCAAGCATAGCCCTTTCCATAGCTCGCTGCGCGACATTGAGCCTCTGAAAAAGTCCTTTTGTGAAGCACCACGTCTCAGAGCCGTAAGTCATCACTGGCAACACACACTGATTGTACACCTTAGTCTTCAGGCACTGAGGGATTTTGGACGAGAAGACGTTGCGTAATTTACCGAACGCTGCGCAACCTAGTTGGATTTTGAATTTGATTTTGGAAATTGCTAGTTTAACAGTACCCATATGCCTCGTCCGGACGCTTGTCAGTTCCCGCAAGCTCCGAGCCACTACAAACTTGCGTTGATTTTGGGAATCAAATAAAATGATGCCATCCACACGCTTGCGAGTGCGTCAGTGTATTGTCAGCAAGTTAATGCGATGGCCGTAGCATTCAGCCTAAGTTATTTTAATTATGAGTAAAGGGCCTTTTTAAAATGTTTTTTGAAAGTTCACTTTCATTTCCAAATCAAATCAAATCAAATATTTTATTTGTCAAACATAGGTTTAGGTTGTTACAGTCGGTGAAGATCGCTATGTTTCGCCGTAAGGCATAGAAATATTTTATAGTAAGAATAAAGTGCATGCAACATTATTAGATCATTTTCTATGACAAATCATCCCTGTATTTTGAATTAAGTATAAGTCAGTACCTACCTATAATTACATGTATATTTATTATCATTATTATATTGTTGGATCATTTATGTATTCATTTATTGTATAATATGTCTTATTGATAAGTAATTTTCTCAATTCCTTCCTAAATAGTATTACATGTTCTATATTGCGCACAGTATCTGATAGCTTGTTATAAACAATAGGTGCCATGCCATAGATATTATATTTAAATAAAGCAGTATTATGTTGTGGCATATGAATTTTAGATTTATGACGTTTACTTAAATAATTATCAAATAGATTAGAATTTGTTTTGACAAAACTAGCTACCTCGTAAATATATAATGATGGAAACGTCAAAATATTTAGCCTCTTAAAATGAGGCTTACAACTATCTCTGCGACGTAAGCCACATATAGACCTTACACACCTTTTTTGAGCTATGAGGACTTTTTCTTTTCCTACCCCGTTACCCCAGAACATTATTCCAAATCGCAGAATGGAGTCTACGTATCCATTGTAAGCTAATAATACTGCATCCTTAGCGACCGTTTTCGAAAGTTTGTACAAAGCATATGAAAATTTATGTAGCTTTTTACATGTGGTTTCAATTTGTGTTTTCCATTGAAGATTGCTATCAATGTCTATTCCTAAAAATTTTGTGACCTCTGTTTGTTCAACTTTTTTGCCATTGTGGTTAATGTCCATATTATTAGTAGTATTTTGATTATTTTGAAAGTTCATTATTTTAGTTTTGTCAATATTTATAACTAGATTATTACTGTCAAGCCATTGAATAATTGTATGAAGAGTAGTATTGATTTCATTTTCAAAGTCATTTGGGTCCTCGCAAGAAATAATTACCGTACTATCATCCGCAAATAGCACCATTGGATGATGAACAACTTTTGGTCAGTCATTTATGTATGCTAAAAATAATAACGGCCCCATGACACTACCTTGAGGTACACCGCGCTTTAATTCTCTCGGGTCTGAGACGTAATCCTGTTCAGTTTTAGATTTTATGCATATTTTGTTTATTTGTGTTATTTGTTGCCGTTTTTCTAGGTAAGATTTTACAAGATCTATTGCGTTACCTCTTATGCCGTATTTAAGAAGTTTATTCAAAAGAATGTCGTGGCTCACAAAATCAAAGGCTTTAGTCATGTCCATAAAAATGGTTACCACGGGATTCCTTTTATCAACATTTGCTAATATGTTTGCAAGAAAATCATAAATTGCCATGTTTATTGTTTTATTGTTTCTAAACCCTTTTTGTTCTGGAGCAAACAGATTATTTATTTCGAAGTAAGTATATATATTGCGATATATTACCTTTTCGAAATTTTTTTCGATAACTGGGATTAGTGTAACAGGTCTATTATTATTCATATTTTGTTTGTCTTGTTTTTTAAACAGGGGTTTTACTACTCCGATTTTTAATTCCCTTGGAAATTTACCGTACTCCATACATTTATTAATTATATGGCATAGAATTGGAGAAACTATAATTACTACATACTTAATGACCTTAGTGTTTATCTCATCGTATCCTGCGCTATTTGTATTTTTTAATGATTTAATTGTTTGAGAGATGTCAAAAGGTGTCACTGGATTCAAAAATATAGATTTACAATTATTATTTATATTAGATGTCAAATTTGAATTATTAATAGAATTATTTGATAAGTCATTTTTAAGGTCAATAAAAAAGTTATTTAATGATTCTGCAATGTCCGTTGGTTCCGTTATCGCTATACCATCTTTAACAATTTTTTCAATGTATTCTTTTGGTGTGTTTATTTGGGACTTTTTTATAATATTCCACGTTTCTTTGCATTTATTTTCTGCCATATTTATTCTATAGGTATTTTGCGATCTTTGTGTTAGATAAATTACATTTTTAATCGTTTTGCATAAGCTTTAAATTTGTGTTTATTTCCTTCATTACGACATCTTCTATATTGCCACAGTAATTCTCGTTTTTTCTTACAGCATAGTCTAATTCCCTTCGATATCCAGTTTTGCTTACGTAATAAAGATATTTTTACTTTTGTTACTGGGAAACATAATTTATAGAGCAAAATGAACATATCATAAAAACTCGTAAATGCATATTTTGGGTCTTCCGATTTATAAACTTCGTCAAAAGACAAAGAGTTCAGATGTTCCGCAAACTTTTTCATGTTTTCTGGGCTGTAGTCACGTTTTTTGATGTACCAGTGTTTCAGGACATAACATTTTTTCACTGGGCACTGTAAGATTTGCGCGGAGTGGTCTGATAAAGCAAATTCTATGACCTCACTTGTGCATCCTCGTATATTGTGGACTATGTTGTCAAGACAAGTGCCGCTCGCGGGTCTTGTCGGTTGTTTGATTTCTATTTTTAAGTTATAGCTCATTGTTAAGTGTTCGAATCGTAAACTGTTCTTTGTTCTTTTAAGTAGGTCATTATTAAAATCTCCGCATAGTATAAGTTTGAAGTTCTTATCATATAGAAAATCGTGAAGCATGTCATTGAGGGAACAAAAAAATATTTCAAAAGTTTTGTTATCGTATAAAGGGACTCTATAGATGCATATGACAATAATTTTATGCTCGGTTATTTCGATACCACTGCACTCAAAGACATTTGGCACGTGGCATTTCCAAACCAAAACTGAATTACATCAGAACTAAACCGAAACCGAAACATAGATGTTTGTTAATTTTACGAAATGGCCCAAACGGCCTCCTGGTTTATTTAACCTCTCAAATACCGAAGGAAGTAGGGACAGGTCGCAACTTTGAACCTTACGCCATGGTAATAAAATTTAAAACCTATAACGGAAAAGTGGCATTAGCTAACGCCGGTGGTATTCAAGAGGTTAATAATAGTACCGGATTTGAGTCCCGGCTGTGCAGAAAGAAAGAAATCCCCAGGTCTTGGATGTTTACGTATTTCTGACGTCGCTGTTTCTGGTTTCCACGACACAGGGTTTCCTAGTGTGGGGCCGGAACCAATGTATGTGCCTTTTATGTAAATGTTTTTCAAATGCTAAAACCATGCATCGGCTATTTATCTTTTATCCTTGTGATCATTACTGCCCGGGTCCCAAATGCATGGCTCACCATGGTAACATTCCAGCAAATTATGGCGTCCTGAGTTCAGCAGTTAATTCATATTTTTACGGCACGTCGCATGTCTGTCCGCCACCACTACACAAACGAGACTGAGTAGACACAAGCGTGTGGAGGCATCGCAAGCGCTTGCGGCAAATCCCTTTGACTTGTGACCAAAAAACCGACACTCGATCGGATCGGCTACAAGCTCTCGCAAGCCTACGCAAGCCAAGCCAAACGACCTCTCCCCACGCTTGAAATTGTGACGGCTTGTGGAAGCTTGCCGAGCGTGATGGACGGACGTGAGCGGACGCGCCATTAATATAGAGAAATGATCTACTGGAGATGATCTTTCACTACCCATCGAATCTACGGTTAGGTATGGTTCAGATAGAAATACCCACAAACTTCTCAAGGTACTTACTTATGCCCAATCTTCATTTGAAGCGAAACATAATTACGCCACTCGATCTTGAGCGGGCTCTCCACACGTTCGCAAAAACAAATGTAATATTCAGGTGCTGAATGTCTGCGTTCTATACCCTTGAAACGAGGTATAAAACCAGGCAAGTCCGAGTCGAGCTTAAAACGATGGATTCTGTTCTGAGATCTGATTGTTCTGAGAAAAACATATGTTTATTGTATGCACGTTATACTACTATTATGGCGGATATATACAATTGTCAATATCGTCCAAACTTCAAACACAAACATCCAAGCACATATGTGTGAACGGGTCGTTTGGAGGGGCTTAAAGGTGTTTGCGCTTGCTGTTTGATAGAGTGTTGACGTTTGCGCTGTCAGTTACACTTGTATCTATAAGTATTTGAAGGTTTGGAGCTTGCCGCCATTAGGTAGGTACTGTAAAGTATATAGTTAGGTTCGATATTTGTCTATGCGATAAAATTGTATACGGGCCTCTTTAGAGTGAGTGTTCGCTTTGACATTGTTACGTAATTTGTAATTTTAAAAAGAAAGAGGCTTTGATGTGAAAAGTCGATGTGACACACATCACCTTAGGCATCGGTCAGCGACCGATGTAAATTAGATAGTTAGGATTAGCTTAATGGCTATCGGGCCAGTTTGATCACTTTTATATAAATTGTAACCATATTCGATCAATAAACACAAGTTTGGTGTTACTAACGTCTTCCTAATTAAACTTCCTAGCCCTACAGATTAGGTAGGCAATTATAGGTGGTGTTCAAGAACTGCTGCGACCTTACAGTACCTACTGTTTAAATAAGAAGATATAGTCCCTGTGGCAGCCGATGAACTGAGAGACAGCTGAGTCTATCTGGGAACCCCTCGTTGCCCTTAAGAGTCGGTACCCTAAAAATAAGATTTCCTCAAAAGAACATGGTTGTGTGCAGGAAAAAGTTTACTTTTTCATGAATAATCTGATTAGATGTTACAAGCCGACATTTTGTCTGCTGCAGAAGCATCTAGCTTTTGCAGTTTAGTTCGACGACCTCGTATGATTAAGCGCCGACGAAAAAAGATGGGAGTTATAAGTTTGAAGCGTCTATCTGTCTGTTTACCTGTGTGTCTGTCTGGCA
Source organism: Argyresthia goedartella (assembly GCA_949825045.1). Lineage (NCBI taxonomy): Eukaryota > Metazoa > Arthropoda > Insecta > Lepidoptera > Argyresthiidae > Argyresthia > Argyresthia goedartella. The sequence goes on along the minus strand of OX463831.1, from coordinate 6,186,237 downwards.
CCCAACCGCTTAGATTTTATAAGTTTTTTTAATTGCTTCACAACGATGTTTCTTAGCTAAACATTACATGAAGTCGGCCCGCAGTGGTTCGAAAGTTATCATCATACAAGGAAACAAGTGAATCAAATTGTAGACTATAATTATACATCTTTAGCCCCCGACGAAAAAGAGGCGTGTTACAAGTTTGAAGCGCAGTAGCGCTGCCATGGGAGAAGTAAAATTTGATTGTCTGTAAATTGCCATATCCGCATCGATGTGTCATAATGCAGTTCAATGCCATATGGTTTCTGAATTGATTTTAGAGCATTTCTGATACGTGCATAGATAAACAGATTAATGCATTCAAATTTCAGTGTCTTCCTTGTTGTTGACGGCACAATGCTCAAGAAACACAATTTTCACAATATAGAGTTCGTAAATTTACTAGGTTGTAATAATACTACCAAGGAATTTTACGGGCGAACGATTTCGTTGCAGATATACCAATCGGCTTAATACGTGAGATGATGTGTTAATAGACGGCTGCTCTGCCCACAACTCCACGGCTGTGAGGACATATTTGGATCAACAAATGCGTAATCGATGAATTAAACTTTTTTTTTGTCAAAAAAATGTGGTCCTCTTCAACCCTGATATCGATCGACGTGCACTTTATAAAGACTTAACCTGTATCAACCTTAAGGTATCAAATTTAAATTAATTTGACAATTTGACACCTTCTCACGTGTTCCTGAAAAAAAAAGTCTAAGAGAGGGAAAGGAAAACGGACAGACAGACAGACAGACGAACAACGTAGTCATCCTAAGAGGTTTAATTTTTTAGGGTTCCGTACCCAGAGGGTAAAAACGGGACCCTAATACTAAGACTCCGCTGTCCGTCTGGCTATCTATCTGTCTGTCTGTCTGTCCGTCTGTCACCAGGCTGTATCTCAATAACCGTGATAGTTAGACAGTTGATATTTTGACAAATGATGTATTTCTGTTGCCGCTATAATAACAAATACTAAAAAACAGAATAAAATAAACAGTTAAGGGGGTGCTCATGAAATAATTCTCAGTATCAAATACAAACTTATGAATGCACCTGGTTAAGGTACATGGAGTGTGAAAGAAGCCGCACCAATAACTTTGTAAACAATATTTTGCTATGTTAAAACCAAACTATTCACTCCACACCAACCCTACCGTTGTAAGGTGGTACGGAACCCTTCGTGCGCGAGTTATACTCGCACTTGACCGGTTTTTTCCCTTTGTTGTAAAATTATCAAAAAAAACAAGTTCACAGAACCCTTCATGTAACAAATTCGGAAACAGCACATCAAAACCTATAAAGAAAACCCAATTACAAACTCCCACAAATCTTTCTAGTTCTCCATAATATCGGGCCCACGAAATAACTGGGGCACTACTTCTACATATACTTATATAGTATTGCTATCAGTAGATTTCAGTTCAATAATTTTAAAATTCAAATGTTCTTTATTACTGTACACAATTATTTACCTACACAATCTAGTTGTTCGTAACGCGAATCCTTACCTTTTTCATACCATATTTTTTCATACCATAAACTGTTTGCCTAATATAACCACGCATGCAAAACAGTTCGTCTACCACTTAGTACTTAGGGTCTCCTCTGCTCTCAATAAATGCTTTTAACCGCAGTGGCATTGACAACACCAGCTCTGCACACTCTTCAGGGGTGATGTAATCCCAAACTGCGTGAAGTTTCTGTTTCAAAACATTTTCTGAGCTTGATGGATATTTCCTCAATCTTTTCTTCATTTTTCACGATAACGTTTCGATCGGAGAGAAGTCTGGGCTACTTGGCGGCCAATTCCTCAGAGGAACTTGCTTAGATTAAGCCATGCCTTCGCTGCCCTTACAGTGTGACATGAATAACCATCTCGTTGATAAATTAAGGTATCTTGCAAATGGCCGGTAATAGACTCGTTTCCAAAATTTCCTGCTACTTCGTAGCATTAACATTTCCCTTAATAAATTGCGGCCGACCGACATTATTGATGCTGGAAACTTCACTTTACGCTAGATGCAGTCCTTTTGATAGGCCTCTCTTTTATTTCTGATGATATTTTTTGTTCATTGCCCACAGTCACCTCAAATTTTAATTCATCGCTCCATATTATATGACGCCACTGATCTGAAGTCCGTTCTGATGTTCACGAGTGGATTTCAATGTATATTTTCTTTTGCATGGCAGTCAGTGAAGGCTTTTCATTTGCTGTGTAAAAATCAAACCCAAGTCTCTTAAGGGCTCTCTTGCAAGTGTCGACTGAAACATCTTCCTGGATCATGTCTCGCCGTTGCACAGTGATTTCTCCTACTCGGGCATGACGATTGACTGTATTGTTTTCTTCAAAACCCAGTTCTCTTCGTCACTTTTGATATGGCGACGGCCTTATGATTGTCCTTGGCATTGTTGCCTTTTCAACCGGCTTCAAAAACGTGGAGGTTCATACGACTAGACGAATTATTCTGGATTTGGGCTCGTACTCATCGTTTTTAGGGTTCCGTACCCGAAGGGTGCCAAACGGGACCCTATTGATAAGCCTCCGCTGTCCGTCTGTCTGTCCGTCGGTCCGACCGTCCGTCCGTCCGACCGTCTGTCACCGGGCTCTATCGGATCACCTTAAATAGGTAGAGAGCTGAAATTTTCACAGAATGTGCATTTCTGTTGCCGCAACAGCAACAAATAATGAAACATACCGATTTTAAAGAATTAAAAGAAGTACCCATGGAAGAAATTATTGGTATGGCCATTTTCTTAGCCATTTTGTTTTATTTGTTTATCGGTGAAAAATTTTAATTGCAGTTATTGAGTTTTGTGCTTAGTTATTTGTAAATTTATATTAAATTAATTATATATTAAATTAATTATATATAAACGAATCATAATAAATATTATTAAGTTATTTTTCATATGTGATTTTATATCTGTAAATAAGTTACTATATTTATATCCATTTCCGGTTTCAATGAACAAAGAGTTTCGTTACATAGTTTAATACTTACGTACTACATACACAAAACTATTTTCAATGTTTCGATGGCCTTGAATGCAGTCCTACCTAGTATTTAATATTTTATTATTAAAAATTAAATAGGTATATGTACTCGTACAAAAGACTGTCGTTTCACGTTTTACCGTGTACAATGGTATGGAACCCTTCATGTGCGGGTCCGATGTCCTACTCGCACTTGACCGGTTTTATTTGCCTCTTCTTCAAGCGTCGCGTCGTTGGTCCTCCCATATATATCATATACACATATATATCGCCCAAAAGGGCAATTAGCAGGTAGAAAGCCTTCAGCATATACCGAGGCCATGGCTCACAGTTAATTCTTAGTAGGACAACTGTAAACACAAAGGGGTTTTTTGTAGTCCGTATACCACACGAGCTGATGCCCGCTCAATATGTGGGGACCCGGACATAGCAGGGAGGTCTGACTCCTGGGCGTGAGTAAAAAAAAAAAAAAAGAACGTCGCGTCGTTGGACCACCGTGGGAGAATCAGAACAAAGAAACTCCTACAGATTGGACGTAATAATAGTAGTTTATGTGACTGCCACATAATGGAGGGCACTAATACTCGAGAGTGGGTTTATGAAACGAGCCAAAGGCGAGGCTAGACTTAACCCATATATGCCCGTAACTTTTAACATCACCGATTTCAATGATTTTTTGATATGTATATGTTGGTGGATCATTAATAAGGCCCATGGTGAAAAATTTGAATTTTTAGCACTGAAAGTATTTTTTTTTCAGGTGGGTCGATAACGACCCCTTGGCCATAGATGTATGAAAACTCGAAAAGTTTAATAAAATACGGAAAATAAATTCTGAACGTATTTGTTTCTTTTTACCTAAGTTCTACATACAAAAGGAAGGAAGGGATCATAAGCTAGGAAAACAAATCAAACAAACATCTAATCATGGAAAGCGCTAAAGCATTTGTCATGCAAATTGACACCACATTTTCGACACATTTTCACAGTTTTATTGTGACACACTGCGCATCGTCTTCTTAATTGACCCGTAAGAATGATATGCTGAGCCTCATGTTGCCTCACTGCAACTGGTAAGGTGAGCGATGGACGTTGCTTTGGTCCAGTATATTCTTTTGGTATGCCATATTTCAGTAGAAGTGACTTTGCTATTGATCGTCTGAATGCTAATGTGTCAACATTAGTACCCATAGATCGAGCTAATAATGCTGCATTGTTCACAGCTACGTCGATTATCCACATTAGAATTGGTATGTACCATTTCTTACTTCCGATGGCTATACGATATACACCATCATTAGCATCCAGTCGATCTACTCCACCCATGAACCGATTATATTGAAATATAACATTTGGCTGATCGATGCCAATGCGTCTTCTCATCGTAGCTGAATAGCGACTGGCTTTGAGGTTGAACACCAAACTCATTTGACAACAAAGTCACAACGTTGTTGTCATTCCAACGTACTGGGCAGATATTGTCATTAGTGTCCAGTCTGAAATCGTAGAAGCCTCTGGGTTCCTTTTTGAACGCCTTTACATCTTTGAGAGGACATTTGTCAACACGGTTCTATCTAACTGTGCCAGTAATTTTTACGTTATTGCCTTGCAGATTGGTAAGCAACGACGGAGACGTGAAGAAGTTATCGCAATATATCGAGAATTTATTGTCCGGATAAATATTTCTCACTGATTCAGTCAATTTGGTGACGACGTGTTCACCAAGCCCAATTTCACGTCTTTCTGAGCGACCTCTGTATAAATCAGCTTTCAAACAATATCCTAAACGGGTAGGCGCCACCCATGCCTTGAAGCCAAATCGTATCGGTTTTCCATGGATATGTTGCTTGCAACTATGCCGTCCATAGTACAGTATCATAGATTCATCTACACTGAAATTTTTCTCAATTGGTGCATATATCAGAAATTTCTCATTCATCATGTCACACAAAGGACGTATTTTGGCCATTTTGTCCCCAGGCTGAAGATCGTCATTATCAGCTACATGAAAAAATCGAAGAATCTCCTCAAAACGGTTTCTTCTCATAGAATTCGAGACTAAAATGTTATGTGTATCGTCTTGGATTTCCCAATACATTCGACGTCTTGGCCAAGGTACATATCCACTGAGTATCGATATACCAAGGAAACATTTAATTTCGTCCGAAGAAAGGCAAAAATTTGTATTAGGATCTTTACTGACAGCGTAAAGTACAGACTGTCGGACTATGTGATGAATTATTTCTTCAGAAAAAAATAGTTCGAAAAATTCTATTGGCTCGCTTTTGTCAGATAAAGTCAATACAGATCTTGGTGGTAGTGCTGCCCAATCATCCACATGGACTTGTAAGTCACGTTTCAGCCACCTCCGAGGGTGTACTGTTGGACGAAGTCTGGTAACGGTATTCTCGGAAGAATCTTCTACGTTTCGAGTCCTCGAGAAAGTTGCTGTACTCCCAGCTTGTGCAGAAGTTCCAGAAGTACTTGGCATATCAGAACCACATTTAGATCATCAATCCGATCATCTTGAACACGATGAATCACCATTTCAGACGGGGCTAGCAACTGATGACGATTCAAGTTTTCAACGCCTTGATTATCTTCGTCACCGGAATCTCCATCAGATATGTGACCATCACATGGAGGATCCATGAAGATATCCACTGCTTGTACGTCTTGTTCATGTTGCATGTCCTCCAAATAGTCAATTATTTCATTTGTGGTTAACGTACGCCGACTCCTGCAAAATCATATTTTTAACTGGGTAGTACATATGCCCAAAGGGTCGTTATCGACCCAGTAAGTAATGACTAAACTAGGTGGACAAAAACTATTTCAATCTATAGATGTATAACTCAGGTAAAAAGTAATGTGGAGTAAAAGGACAACTTGTCATAGAATAATTCAGTACTTACATATTTCGAACGCAAAACGGCAATCTTGACTCGAAAAAAGATAATGATATTTTAGCACCACAGTCTGCCGTTCAGGTAACTACACAGAATACATATGACGTCGATTTACGGTAGGTCTTCTATTAGACTCTTTATTTGTGAAGGTATATGATGAGGAATACGAGGGTGGGGTGTGAGGGGAGTCGAATCTTACTCGCGTCGTAGGCCGCTGCTGATGCCGTGATGGTGCCGACTACAAGGGTCGCTATCCGAACGCGACGAATTGGTGACTGAACCACTTCAACCTCTCACAGCACGAAGCACTCACTACGATGACGTGAAATCTACTTATTTCTTGACGATTGTTCCGTGATTATTACAAATAACATTCAGCCAAGCCTCCCGATGCTGGCGCCGACAAATTTACCATGTCCAAAAGTAACCTCTAGCTAGCCATATTTTTTCTATGCAAGTGACAGCTAGCTAGTGATGTCCCGATCACTCGCGGTCGATCCGCGCAACAAAAAACCGGTGCGTTCCGAAGCATACATATTAAACAGACCACATCTTTGTGCGAGACGGCGGTGGCGCCTATCCAGAATGTAAACAACAATCTATACATACAGCAGCAATAACTAACTCACTGGCTGATCACTACATAACTGGTTTGGCAATCGTCGCCGGCTCGCAGAAGGATATCCATAGCACTAGTACTGTTCACGCACAAATTAAATGCAGTGCGTGACGTCAGAGAAAACCAGAGAGTTTCGATCTCGCGAGTGGATCGACGCCATCTTTGAAGTTTGCTCCTTGAAGTTTTGAACACAACATCTCGGCTCGCATCGCTGCGCATTTATCCGCTCCGAAATAGTTACCAGTCGGCACCTTTAACCTAAAATTCCATCACTAGTGAATAGTGTGCGTGCACGTTCTACTTGAAACTTCTAACTCCGATACCGCGCGTTACATACACAGGAGGTTGCGCGTGACCTTTTGCTGACCTGGAGGATCCAGGCCCTGGTGCTGAACCTGCAGTTGGAGACCGAGGAAGGCTGGCACACCCCAAGAGGCCCCGTCCAGGTACCTTGACCACTTGCTCCACCTTCCCATCTAACCACAAACCCATATGTTGTCAACTGCTCATCTCAATCTTTCCCAATCTCATCAGCCCTGCATTCCTGCGACCCTTAGCGGTCACATTTTCTGGTCCTTCGAGCCTTTGAACCCACCTATTATTCCCTAATACAGTCCACTCTCAATAGCTCAAATTTCCATTATTTTTGTTCCGTCTTTTATAACCTTTCAATCAGAGCCCCTCCGCCCTTTTCCGCTCAAAAACCCAGCTCGATATGTATTTACCTAGGTACTGTAAGGTATATAGTTAGGTTCGATATTCGCAAATTCTAGTATAGGTAGTGCTCAAAGAAGTGATGAGACACTACAGTACCTACCTTACAATTCAGTTGCGACCCCTAATTGAGTTATTTAACGTATAGCGAGAATTTACAACAGTGAAAGATTGCATTAGTGTTATATACCTTTGTCCTTGGCTATCAGAACAAACTTATTAATCTCGTATCTCCAAGCAAATACCTAAATATACATTTTAAGGTCGAGGCAGATCATTCCAAATTCATTTGTCGGCCCAAGCTGTAATCTATTTCTAGGTACCTACTAAGTTGTTTACAATTTTAGGAACGGAGGTATTATGGTTGTCTGATAAAATTTCCGCTAGTTTTTATTGTCAGAAAGTTTGTCGAATGATAACCATTCGAGAAGCTAAATCTTAGCTAGATTCAGCTGTTTGCCTTCGTATTGTAATTGAGAGTTTTCTAGCGTTAGGTAGGTTAGTGTTAAGCCGCGAATAATTGTATGATGGGATCATAGGTTGTTATAATTTAAGTTTTTTAAGGTGCATAGCCTACACCTTAAGTGTAGTTTGGTGTTGTTATTTAATGTTTCATTGAGTAGGTTAAGTGGGATGGTTGGACAGATGAGGATTAGGGTACTTGATGTTATTTAAAATTATGCTTGCGGCATATTTACTGTTTTTTAGATATCATGCATAGCAAACTAACTTAATGTTAACATTTAATGTTTTTTAGATTTTAGACTTTGAGATAGGGTTGTCATTTTAGATTTTAGAATTTGAGTTAGGGTTGCCACTTTGAAAAAAAAATCCATTAGAAATTATTTTTTTGAAGGGAGGGGGGAATGATTGTAAGATTTATGTTGTATAAGGTTGCGATTATATTGTATACGGGCCTCTTTAGAGTGGGTGTAACTTTGACACTGTTACTTGTTTGTAGTTTTAAAAAGAAAGAGGCTTGGTTGTGAGAAGTCAATGTGACACACTTCACCGTAGGCTTCGGCCAGTGACTGAGCTAAATTATAGTGAGGATTAGAGTAATGGCTATCGAGCCAGTTGTGGATCCCTTTTATACAAGTGTAAATAAACTTTTCATGATAAAGCAAATAAAAACAACCACAAACGCAAACCAACGTCTTTATCTGAGAGGTGAGGTGCTGTGGTCCTGAGAGGTGCTCAGGAGTACGACATTGGTGCTAGGAGCACTACAGTACCTACTATGTTGTTTACTTGTTGAATTATTCACAGTCGGCTCATACAGAGATATAACTACATATAATAGCGTAGCTAAGTGATACGTGTAACGTCGAAGCAAATCGAAACAAGTTATATTGTCGGCGCATGAGTTCTGTACCTACCTATAAGTACAAGCTTTCATTAGGCATTCAGAGATAATCGCTTCAAATTAGGACATAGCGGTGTTTCGGCACATACCTAGTACAATCCTTTTCTAAGTATTGTTTGTTGTCGGCACATTGATATATGTTTAATATTTATGCGTCGGAAACGCACCGGTTTTTTGTTGCGCGAATCGATCGCGAGTAATCGAGACATCACTAGCGAAAACGGCACTAGCAGCTGTCACTCGTACCGGAACGAGATGTAAAATTGGAGGTTATCTTTTACTCTTGGTCTTGTCTCATCGGGAGAATAACATGGCGGCTCGGGCCCCGTGGCATTGATGGTATTTCGGTGTACCAATTATCATACAGGCATCGGGCCTGGTCGGAGTGTAAATCTACCTCATAGCGTCGGGCTATTGATTGTAATTAGATTCGCGTCAGCGGTCAAGTGATTTGTGTTGTGAAGCACATAGTCGTATCGGCGGCGACTCCACGTGCCGCCAGCAGCGCGCCGGCGACGGCGTCGGACAGCGACGGCAAGGGTTCGATCCCATCTCCCATTCCAAAACTGTCTCCTCTCCCGCATTCCCCTGTCTCGAATCGAGCTTTCAATCTATCCTGTCTGCGGTGACAAGGTAAACAAAATTCATAAATTCTTTTCTCTCACGTGCGGGCAAAGGCACATCCCCCTCAGGATTCCACGCCGTTCGGTAGGCGTGGGAAATTAAACATTTTGGTAGCAGAAGCGCGGTTTCCTAGCGGGAAATCATCGATTCACGGTAGGGTTGCCTTTGTCACATTGTAGTTGGGAGAAAAGAATATCCCAGATTGGCTCAAGTCGGCAATGAGTCTGTGGTCGGTATACCACGATTAAAGTTCATTTTCGGTAAGTGAAAGTATAAGTGCCAATTTAGTTAACAGTTGTTATAAATTTGTAGTCGGAAACTACTGTTTGTGCGCATAAAGGATTGAACAGTCATTCTGCGAAGCCTAGATTGTATTACTTGCGATAGAACGTCGGGTTCTATAGTCCTACAGTGTTATTTCGGTTTACACAGCAGGGTCGGGCTATTTAAGGGGTATTAAGCTGATTTTGCTGACCTCAAAGGAAGTGTGGCTCCTATCGGAGGGGCCACTGCTAGAAAAATAGTTTTTTTTATAATAACCTTTTGTGTGTTATTTGTATTGTACCACATGGTGGCATTCTCTAATTGATTTAGAGTGTATATTATAAGGTGTATGTCCACAGGGCGACCATATTAAATATTGTTTATGATTTAATTGTTTAGTGGTTGCCTTGGGTTTTACAACTTAGTTTTAATTTCTGTGCCCAGCGCTGACGGGAAAGTGCTGGTATCTGGCTGTGCTTAGTTCGGCAGTGAAGCATAGGACCAGGAACAATTAAATCGGTAACCATGGCACCTTCGCCCTTGACGGTAATGCGATATGGTGTCCGTGAGGAGATGAGATGGCTCGCCCATACTCACAAGTATGTGGAGCGACCCGACATGGACGATGTCCTGCTTAAGCGTGTGGAGGACGCAATGACACGCGTCGGGAAGGTGTGTCGGCTGGCTGCCGAGGCTGAAGCCCTCGGGCTTACGGATGAGGCCTCGGTGGCTGCAGTGAGGCAGCTCTGCGCGGATGCTGACCAAGCGATGGAGTGCTTGGGCGACATCGAGCGTCGCGCCGAAAAAATTAAGCGGTCACGTCGGGATGACCGCGGGGAGGGTAGCGGAGACCCCCCCCCTAAGGGTGTGGTTGGACGGCTTCCACACCTGGAGATTCCGGCCTTCGGTGGGGCAATTGATGAGTGGCCGGCATTCATCAATTTGTTCGATAGCCTGGTCCACGGTCGGGACGACCTGGACAGCGCCTACAAGTTGGCCCAGCTATTGATGGCACTGCGGGGTGAACCGAAGGAGTTGGTCGGTCACCTAACGGTTACGGCGGGCAATTATGAGATTGCCCGGGTCATATTGTTTGACCGCTACCAACACAAAAGGCGGTTGGTTGATGCGCAGCTGGGGAAGCTGTTCAGCATCCCAAGAGTAACCCGGGATGTTGACATCCGGGTACAGGTGCTCAACCCTGTGCTGGTGGCCACTAAGGCCCTTCAGAACCTTGGTCTGCCGGTAGACCAATGGTCATATATTGTGTTATATATGGTTTTGTCACGGTTGCCTGCAGCTGTTCAAAGTCGGTTTGAACAGCTGCATGGGGGCAATAGCTCGGAACTGCCCACGCTCGTCCAATTAACGGAGTTTTTGGAGGGTGAATGCAGGCGATGCGACACCATGGATTCGGAGGCCAGTGTGCAGCGCCAACCCGTGCGGATGCGGGAGGAGCCGCGCCCCCCACCCCCACGGGGGGGTGGTCGGTCAAAACAATTTGGCGTTTTGAGTGCCGCGCCGTCGGGTGACGGCTGTGTGCACTGCGACAGTGCCCGTCATGAGGTGACCAGTTGCGCCAACTTTAAGGCGCTCGGTGTGGCTGCCCGCAGGAAGGTGGTCTTCCGCCACCGATTTTGTTTCGGTTGTTTGGGGCCGCACCCGCTGAGCGAGTGCTCACGGGCGTCCCCCTGTGAGGGCTGCGGTGGCAGGCACCACGTCGTGTTGTGCCTGAACCGGTCAGGCCCATCGGACGGTCACCAGGGCCGGACTCAGGTTGGTCGGTCACAGGGCCCAACCAGGGCCGGACCCAGTCCCCCTCCGGGCAACGGGAGTCACCAACGGGGTGACTGGGGTACCCGCGGACGGGACCCCCCCCGAGGGGAAGGGGGCAGCGCGGGGGGTAACAGGCGGGACAGCCGGGGTTCGGTCGCCGCTGTCCAGGGTCAGCGAGGATTTCGGACCGCTGGCTCACCGCGTGTTACGGGCGGGTGTCAGATGGCACCTATGAGTGGCGCGAAGGCTGGGAGCCCACCACCTTCTGCGCCACCCTGCCCGTCGCTCTGGGAGGCGAACAGGGAGGCGAACAGTCGGATGTCGCCCCCATTCCTAGAGCGCCCCAGGTTGGATCCGCTCTCCCCCCTCCATCCACGGTGGCCACCGGGCACACCATTCACAGTCCGGTATGGTCGGGTACCGGGACAGCGAGGGGCCTATTATGCGGGTTGTGACCCCCTGATGTACATGCGGTCTGATATGCCACCGGTGGCATATCAGCAGCCGAGTTACCAGGCCGACGGAGGTCTCAGCGGGTTCGGACCCCGCGGAGGTTCCCGCTAGGGACACGCCGCCCACTTACAGGGTGCCGCCACTCCACAGACGGTCATGCTCCCCACCGCCTCTGTGATAGCGTGGAGTTCGGACGGCAAATCTTGTGTGGCACGAGCACTATTGGACTCGGGGGCCCAGGGGTGCTTAGTCTCTTGCAACCTTGTAAGACGGCTGGGCATTTCGGTAAGGGAGTATCCACATTCCATTCGGGGAATTGGGAACACGGAAGTCGGTTCCGTTAAGGGAGTATGTCGGATTACTCTCTCGTCACGGGTGGATTCATCGGTGAATCTGACGGTCATGGCATTAGTCATGCCTAATGTGATGGGCTCACACCCTCACGTACGGTTGTCGCCCTCTGTGCGACAGTTGGTCGCTGGGTTGTCACTGGCTGACCCGGAGTTCGAAATTCCGGGCCCAGTAGACATTTTATTGGGTGTCGATGCCTTGGGATACCTGTTAGTGCCAGGTGTCCACGTGTTGCAGGCGACTGGTCTGGTTTCGGTCAACACCAGACTGGGCCATGCGGTAATGGGTCTGGTCATGCCGGCTGCCCCACGCCTAGCGACTCGTAGTCCCTTATTCGGTTCTGTACTCTCGGAGGTGATACAGAAGATTTGGGAGGTGGAGGAACCACCTACGGTCCGCCGGTTGGACCCGGTTGAAGAAGAGTGTGAACAGTTTTATCGGAACAATACTGGTCGCCTTCGGTCAGGTCGATTTCTCACACGTCTTCCATTTCGGAGTGATCGCCCGCCGCTGGGCAGTTCACACCATGCAGCCGAGACGCGGCTTCTGTCGATGGAACGACGCATGAAGCGTGATGGGATTTTCCAGCAGAAGTACGTCGACTTCATGCGGGAATACGAGTCGCTCGGCCACATGTCGGTTTCGGGTATCGACTGGAAGCGTGAAGACCACTGCTTCCTGCCTCATCACGCGGTCTTGAGGACCCCGGAGGGCAAAATACGGGTAGTGTTCGATGGATCGGCATCAACATCTAACGGCATGAACCTGAACCAGTGTTTGCATTCAGGGCCGAAGTTGAATCATGACATCGCGGATGTTATCACACGGTTCCGTCGACACAATGTTGTGTTTGTAGCTGACATCCGGATGATGTTTAGACAGACGGTCATTCACCCTGACGATAGACGGTATCAGCTGATACTGTGGCGAGAGAGCCCAGATCAGCCCATCAGGGTGTACGAGCTGAACACCAACACGTACGGGCTACGGTCTAGTCCTTATTTAGCGATTCGCACTCTGCGGGAGTTAGCGGATCGAGAACGGTTAAATTTCCCTAGAGGAGCAGCGATCCTGGAGCAGGATCTCTACGTGGACGATATCTGTACCGGTGCAGATTCCGTAGAGGAGGCGCTCGCTCGACGGGACGAGCTAGTTGAGCTCTTACGGGGTGGAGGTTACGAGCTGCGGAAATGGATGTCGAACTCTCCAGAGTTACTGACTGGTCTTCCGGATGACTACCAGCAGGATCCCCACATTTTTGAAAATTTGGAAAATCCAAATATGTTGTCGGTATTAGGCGTCCAGTACCAGCCGGTGTCAGACATGTTCTCGTATCGGGTCGAGTTGGACTCCACGAAGGTCTGGACGAAACGGAACGTCCTCTCAACGGTGGCTAGGACATTTGATCCAAACGGGTGGATCACCCCGGTAACATTTCAGCTCAAGTGTTTTATGCAGCAATTGTGGTCTGCTGAGCTGAAATGGGACGACCCGATTGGCGGGTCATTGAGCTCGGAGTGGGACTCGTTCTTTTCGACCCTCCCTGGCATTAATCGGATTTCACTGCCACGGAGGTTGGTCCCCACCAAACGATACACCGCCACCCTGCATGGGTTTTGCGATGCCTTGGAGAAGGGCTACGGAGCTGCGGTGTATCTGCGTACGGTCGACTCCTCGGGGGAGGTTGATGTGCGGTTGGTCATGGCCAAGAGCAAGGTTGCGCCGTTGCGCACTCGCCTGACCATTCCCAAGTTAGAGCTTTCGGGAGCGGCTCTCCTGACTCGTCTGCTCAACCACACGATGACGGTTCTTCGTAGGTCAATAGCGTTGGAAGATACGGTCTACGCTTGGACGGACAGCCAGATCGTGTTATGCTGGCTGAAGGCTTCAGTTCACAAGCTGGAGATTTTTGTGGCGAATCGGGTTTCGCAGATTTTGACTTCGGAGGTTCCCTTAATCTGGAGACATGTTCCAGGGGAAATGAACCCCAGCAGACTGTGCGTCTCGTGGGTGTCACGCTCCGGAGTTGGTTGGACATCCCTTATGGTGGGGTCCAAAATGGTTGACTCAAGCATAATCGGATTGGCCAATGAGTCCACGCGTTACCACGGCGAACGGCGCCTTGACAGTCGGTGTCTGTACGACGCAACCAGAGCCGGAAGAGTAGTTCAGCCTGCTGGAACGGTACATCTCCCTCGACAAGCTGGTCAATGTGACCGCCTGGATCTGCCGATTTGCGCGGAATTGTCGGAATTCTGAGGCGCAACGGGTGCGGACACAGGTCCTGACACCACGGGAACGGAACCATGCGTTGTTCGCATTGGTACGGAACGTGCAGACGGTGCACTTTAAGTCCGAATTGGACATTCTGAGACGCGGACGCGTCCAACTGAAGGGAGCTGTGGCTCGGCTCAACCCGTTCATTGACCCTCAAGGATTGCTGAGGGTAGGAGGTCGGCTGCGGAATGCCAACCTGCCTTATGCGGCTCGCCACCCGTTTTTACTCCCTAGGAAAGGGAAGTTGGTCGAACTGTTGATACAGGATCGACACATTCGGAATGGGCTTATCGGATGCCACGCCTTGATGGCGTTTCTCCAGCGCGAGTTCTGGATTATATCGGGAAGACGCTTAGTGCGTAGCGTCGTATTTCGGTGCCTGCCTTGTTATCGGGCCAAGGCGGCTACGATGCAGCCCCAGATGGGCGATTTGCCCTCGGATAGGGTTAACGAAATCCGGCCCTTTGCGGGTGTCGGAACGGATTTCGCGGGACCATTCATGGTCAAGTCTTCACAGCTACGGAACGCCAGATTAGTGAAGGCATACCTGTGCGTCTTTGTGTGCTTGGCCACGAAGGCAGTCCACTTGGAGGTGGTCAGTGACCTCACTACAGAGGCATTTATCGCTTGTCTAGATCGGTTCGTCTCACGAAGGGGCCTCCCGACATTAATCCGTTCGGACAACGGCACAAATTTTGTCGGAGCCAGGCGATATCTGCAGGAGGTCACTCAATTCCTGAACGGTAACCAGGACGCCATCGGTACGGCTTGCTCCCGACGAGGGATTGAATGGGTTTTCAGTCCGCCGGGATGTCCTCATTGGGGAGGAATTTTTGAGGCTGCGGTTAAATCGGCTAAGTCGCACCTGACGAGGATCATCGGTGAGACCTCTCTACGCTTTGAAGAGCTTGCGACGCTGTTCTGTAAAATTGAAATGACACTGAACTCGCGTCCGTTGTGCCCGCTCAGTTCGGATCCAAATGATTCGGAAGCGTTGACGCCGGGTCACTTCCTGATAGGTCAGCCCCTTAACGCCCTGCCAGAATACCCATTCGGTGATGTTAAGTTAAGTCGGTTAACTAGGTGGCAGATGTTGCAGCAGATGGCTCAAGATTTTTGGAAACGGTGGTCCCTTGAGTACTTGCACATCTTGCAGCAGCGCCTTAAGTGGACTGACCGGACGAGCCCCCCTCAAGTCGGTGATTTGGTGCTGATTAAGGATGCGAACCTGCCATCATTGAGATGGAGACGAGGACGGATCGTCAATTTGTACACGGGTCGGGATGGCACGCCTCGATCAGCAGAAGTCAGGGTGGGGGACTCGGTCCTCAAGAGAGCGGTCGCAACACTTTCTCGCCTTCCTATTGATTAGGGACAGGTTCGGGCCTGTCCGGGCGGGTGACTGTTTAATATTTATGCGTCGGAAACGCACCGGTTTTTTGTTGCGCGAATCGATCGCGAGTAATCGAGACATCACTAGCGAAAACGGCACTAGCAGCTGTCACTCGTACCGGAACGAGATGTAAAATTGGAGGTTATCTTTTACTCTTGGTCTTGTCTCATCGGGAGAATAACATGGCGGCTCGGGCCCCGTGGCATTGATGGTATTTCGGTGTACCAATTATCATACAGGCATCGGGCCTGGTCGGAGTGTAAATCTACCTCATAGCGTCGGGCTATTGATTGTAATTAGATTCGCGTCAGCGGTCAAGTGATTTGTGTTGTGAAGCACATAGTCGTATCGGCGGCGACTCCACGTGCCGCCAGCAGCGCGCCGGCGACGGCGTCGGACAGCGACGGCAAGGGTTCGATCCCATCTCCCATTCCAAAACTGTCTCCTCTCCCGCATTCCCCTGTCTCCAATCGAGCCTTCAATCTATCCTGTCTGCGGTGACAAGGTAAACAAAATTCATAAATTCTTTTCTCTCACGTGCGGGCAACGCCACATCCCCCTCAGGATTCCACGCCGTTCGGTAGGCGTGGGAAATTAAACAATATAATTATATACATTCAGGGTAGTGAAGATATATCGGTTTTTCGATTCAGTTCTGCCGGTTGGATGGAATTGCTATCAGCTCAGAAATATTGTTTAATCCCCTTGAAATCTGCTTATTGAAAGTAGGGGGTGTTCTCGCATATATTATTGCTCACACATAATATACAGGGTGTTTCTCATTATATAGGGCGTGAGTTAGCGATATTTGGGTCATTGTATTTATAATTTGGAATCTGTTTTGTTGCTACATTTTTTTGTTTACTTAACTTGCGCCCACACACTTATCAGCTCAAAGTGACAAAGTTGTTGTTTACATATATATTTCGCCCGCTCAAATATTTAAAAATGCCGCAAATATTCAAAATCGCAGGCAGCGACGTTTCGGGAGGCCGTAAAAGGTATAACTCAGCTCAAAGAGATAGGCTTGGCAGTACTGGCCGGCCGAATTCACAGCCCGTTACATTAAATTGGAAGGGCTGAAGTCGAAGTTAGACGAGGTCTATTACGAGATCATCGACTATGATGACGATGATGAAGTGGAGGTTACGTACACGGAAAAATACGAGTCCGCGGTCGAGGACTACAATGAGGTACTTGTGAGGTTCACCAAGTTAAGTGAAAAGTCAGCCCAGTCCATAACTCCGCACCCAATCAGCTCACATACGCTCGCCGCAGTCCTGCCCAATATACCGTTGCCCAAGTTCAGCTCAAAGGTTGAAGACTGGCCCGCTTTTGAAGCCATATTAAGGAGCTTGACCGACGAAATGTCGACAGTCTCGGACGCCGTCAAGCTGCATTATTTGCTCTCGTGCCTTTCGGGGAGGCTTACAACATGGTATCACATCTTCAGCCCACCAATGATAACTACGCAACGGCGATGGACATTTTAACTAGGCGATTTGAGAACCGTCGTGTCCTGATCGACCATTTTGTAGATATCATTTTGGGCTTACCGCAAATTGACGCGCGCTCTAATATCCGCGCACTATTTCTTAATCCGCTCATCTCGGCTCACTCCGCCCTGAACAATTTGGAATTGCCCATGAAGGATTCGGACTACGTGTTCGTGACCATAGTGGTACGTAACCTTCAGGGCGAATTACGTACTTTGTTTGAACGGAAGTACGGTTCCCGTTCCACTCTGCCCACACTCAAGAACCTCATTGACTTCTTAGAGGAACACGCGCGTTGTATTGAGAAGGAGTGGTCTGGCCCGACCAGCCACCAGGCCAGGGCCTCATCACACCCGGGTCCATCTGGTAGACTTGCGCAACTGACTCAGCTCGCTCAATCAGCTCAACCCACTTACACACACAAACATAGTAGGCCCAGCCCAAGTTACACCCCCCAGTAGGGTAACATTGGGGGTTCTGCATCACAAATTCGCGCCGCTCGCTTCGCTCGCTCCGCTCGGTTTGTGCTGCAAAACCCCACAATGTTATCCTACCCTGCAGGTTTTAAACGGCAACCTGTTTATTCTGAAGTGTGTCTAATTCATACTGCACCTCTTTTCTATTGACTGATGACGACCTGAGCTACAAAATCTTATTGTACGCTATGCAGTTAACAATTAGTCTGCTTGACAGACATAAAATAATGAAAATTGTGTCCACTAAGTGATCAATAATTTTCATTTCAAGATATAAAAAATAGCAGCAAAACCTTCGCGTTTCGAGAGATGTCTTTACTTGATACGTGGTACGTGGTACGTGGCACTTGTTGCGACATCTCTCTCAACACTTAGGTTGGTCTGGTATGTGGCATATGGTACTTGGCACTTGGTATGTGGTACTTGTTCCCTTGCGGTTATGTCTAAAGCTGCTTTCGGGTTGCCCAAACCCTAATCACCTCAAGAGACAAATTTGCATGGTTGACAATGGGACATGTATAAGAGCAGTAGTAAATCGGGCCAATTTAACTAAAGCATCTCACACAGAACCAGTCTAACTGTAGTTTATCTTACACTTCTTATATACTAAAAGAATGAAAAACTTTGATAGCGCGATGTAGGACTTGATTCATTTTATACTGGAGAATTAAAGTTTTAAACCTGAATCCATATTATGATGACCCTTGGAACTCTGATGACAAGGTTGTGACGTATTTCATTCACACTGCATTTGTTTACTTAGAGATGTCGTAGCCATATCGTCGATTTGGCCATATCACAATATGGTCAGAAATGGCTTGACCATATCATGAAATGGGTTGCCATATCATGATATGACCTGTTTTAATGAAAACATGTCTTTTTAAAAGCATTGTTATTCAGCACTGCATGATGTTTTTTTTGTGTTATACATGTCAAACTAACACGAAGACTATTCGAGGGCTTCGCTGCGCTCACTCCCTCTAGTCTTCACCTAAGCTACCGCAGTGTGTGCCCTAAAAGATTTAATCGATTTATGATATTTCACGTTTGGCCATATCGTGATATGGCCAATTCGATGATATGCCTACGACAGAGATATTCCTTATAAGTGTTCCATGTCATAATCATAACAAACTTATGCATATAAGGAGCTATCACGAATAAGGAAGGCGCTATGCGCTTTATACAGGGTGTTGATTTGTAAAGTTACGCCGAGCTCAGAGGTGGTTAAATACATGATACTAAAGCAAAAATAAATTTTTTTTTTCAGTAAAAATTAAATTAATATTTTTTTGATTTTACAAATATTAAAAAAACATAGAAATGTCGTCCAAAAAGTGTTGCACTGGGTGGATTGAGGTTCAGGGCGCGGGGAAGAGTCTATTAGCACTCGGGCGCGGTGACTGGGGGAGGTGTATCCACACTTTTAGGTAATTTCAGGAAAATTTTCAGATGGTAAACTATCGGCTCTGAGTCGGGTGTAACTTTACAAATCAACACCCTGTATGAATCCATTGCATTGAGAGCTCAACATAATTCAGTTATCCTAAACAATTGTCTCAAAAACCATGCTCTTAAAAACCCTGCTTACATTGAAATTTTCACTGCTTGTTTAGAGTGGACGATATTTTTAATGATGCCAATAAACCCATCAATGTATTTAAAGGTACATCTCATAACCATTTAAAAATTATGTTTCTAATTACACACTTGTCCTTATCCAGTACAACCATTGACCAAACACAAACTTTTAAATATCAATTTATTCACATTTACATTTACATGGGATATATTTATTAGATAAAATAGTATGAAGTCATCGTATACTAGAATAAGGTGAGATAGCTAACATAAATAACAAAAACTACTTATTGATATTAATTATCACTATTATCACATATTTTTTTTGAAATTTTTCTAATTAAATTCTCAGTCTCTTCGAGTACATCCTCATATAAATTTTTTACCACATATTGCACAACAACATTTCTATTCTTATTTCGTTCGTCTAGTGCCTCGATTTCAATTTTTATAACACATGATCCCGAAGCATTTTCTTTTTTAATAAAGGAAGCATCATTCAGTTTCCTTTTTTTAGGGGCAATGGTTTTTTCCTTCTTCTTGGATTCCAACCATGCTATCCTCCTATTTTCAGCTTTATCTAGCCAAGCCATCTTGACCTTCACCCCCAACACCGAACTCATCAATCAAACTAGGGTCCACAGCTGGGGGGCTAACATTGTAGTAGTTGAAGACAGAGTTCTCCGACATTTCTGAAACAACATTCACATGTTTTTTAAAACTTACTGCAGCAATGATTTGAAGTATAATATTATTTTTAAACAGACGTGTAAAATAGGTACTCACTTGTAAATAATAAAGTTGCTTGAATAGTTTATTAGATCCTTGAGACTGGAAGTAATCCCTCAGAGCTCTAAGACACTTAGATGTGCACACTGATTAGGTTAAATATACACTGATATAAAATAAACTGCTTGTGATGAGTATAGACTGAGCGAGGGGAAGGGAGGGTTGTTTAGGTTTTGTTAATATAAAAGGAGATCTGCTGACGTAAGTAAAGATGAAACTTAAAACGGATACATTTTCTAGGAATTTCAGAAACTAATCAAACTTTTATAAGTATTCAATAACATAATAATATACATACATACATACATACATACATATGCTTGAACCTTTTCACCTAAGAGGGGTAGGCATAGACTAAAGATCTTCATTTGCTATGATCCTGGTATACTATATGAAATCTATTCTTATGCAAACAATAAATACACATGCTATTTAATGTATTAATAGCTCATTATGTCATCAGAAACTAAAATGAAGTTAATCAAACAACCCGTTTCTTTAAATATTTGTGAAATAAAAGTTGATAAAAATACTAACACTTTTAGACATAGCATTCTTTTACCAAATTCCATTTGCTGCATAATATGCGGGCCATCGAATTGTGGAAAAACAAATGTAATGATAAGTTTGTTATTAAATGAAAATGGGTTAAAATTTCATAACATTTATCTTTATTCGAAAACAGCTTTCCAGCCAAAATATCTATTTTTAGAGGAAGTGATAAGATACATTCCAGAAATTAAATTGTTCCTGTTCCAAGATGAAAAAAATGTTATTCCACCCCACGATGCTTTGACAAAATCAATATTTATTTTTGATGATGTAGTCTGTGAAAATCAGAGTGATATACGTAATTATTTTTCCATGGGTCGACATAAAAAAATTGATTGTTTTTATTTATCGCAAACTTACTCAAAAATACCTAAGCAGTTGATTCGAGATAATGCTAATTTATTAGTTATCTTCAAACAAGATGATGTAAATTTAAAACATATTTATGATGAGCATGTCAATTCTGATATGAGTTGGCATAGATTTAAATCAATGGCTACTGATATATGGAAAGAAAAATACGCATGTTTAATAATTAACAAAGATTGTGAGCTAGATAAGGGAAGGTACAGGAAATATTTTGATATATTTATTAAATTAGAATAAAAGGATTATATATTACTGTCATTAGAAAAAAAATACCACTATAGTGCAAGCTATAAGAACGAACAGAAGTGTACAATTATTAGTACTTTAAAATGGATGTAGATATAAAAAAACAAATAATAAAATCAGTAAGGAATATTAAAAATAAATTAAAAATACTGAAAGAGGAAGAAGATATTTCAGAACGTAAACAACGTAAGATATTAAAACCCATTACTGATCCGTTAGAGTCGATAGTCTCGATACATAAAAACGAAGAGAATAAAAACAATCAAATGGAAGCTTCCAATGAGAATAATGATGATTACTTTAGCTCATGTACAAGTGACACTAGTATGCATACTGAAGATGAATTAGATGATAGTATTTTCCATGATGAAAGGAATAAAAACATTACTTATGGTATAAGAAACGAAGGAGGCAAAGTACTAATAGGAAACGTTCCCATCGTAATAAAGAAAACTGAAGATAGTTCAGTGTTTAGTATTAAAGATAAAAGCTATGTCATTACTCCAGGTCTATCAGAGTTGTTGTTTGAAAATAAACCTAAGATAGATTTGATCACAGAACAAGATAGGTTACTATATAAAGATATTTTAATTGCTACTAATGCACATAGAAGAGGATTTATTCCATCAGGACAAATACAAGGTAATTCAGGAATAAAATATTCAAAAATAATTAAGCCTTTATTTCTTGAAACTGAAACAAAAAAAGTACAACAAGGTGGTAGTTTACCAATATTAAAAAAATATAAATCAAATACTGATTTAGTATACTGGGACAATCCTAATGAACTTATTGATAGGTTAAAACTTTTAGTTGCCTCAAAGAGTGCAGGAAATACCAATCATGATAATGAAATAATTTCTATAATAGAGGAATTAAAAGAAGCAGGTATTATTAGAGAATAAATAGAGCGTAAACTTTTTCATTAAACTAGTTTATTACTGACGGGCTAGCGATGAACATCGATAAGTTTGGACATCATGTATTTAAACGACAGAAAATGGATAGTCACTCAGATTATCTGATTTGTAGTATGACTGATGGATCTTTAAATAAGCTCCTTAAAAATATTGTAAATCCAGTAGATGCTGGAGATTGTGTGAACAAGCAATATGTTGATAAGAATATAGAGAGCTTAGAAATTAAACTCAAATCAATAAACCAAAATCTGGCACAAATTGGATCAGAAATCAACAGTATCAAACAAAGTATAGAGTCAGTGAAACAGAAAATTAAAAAAAAATGAGTAAAGAAATTGTAGTGAAAGAAATACATAAGCAAGCAAGAAAAAATTTTCCAAGAAGACATGTTGTGATGAAAGACATTGATGATTTATGGCAAGCTGATCTAATCGACATGCAATCTATTTCTAGAGAAAATTCTAATTTCAAATACATATTGGCTGTTATTGATGTCTTTTCAAAGTATGCTTGGGTATATCCTTTAAAACAAAAGAATATGGAACAAACATTTAAAGCATTCCAACATTTATTTAGTAAAAATCGTATTCCTAAAAATTTGCAAACTGATTTAGGAACTGAATTTTACAACAAGAAACTTAAAACATTGTTCAATCATTATAATATAAATCATTACTCAACATATTCTACTAAGAAAGCTTCTGTAGTAGAAAGATTTATTAGAACCTTTAAAGGTATTATGTATAGATATTTTAGTTTAAAAGGAAACTATGTTTGGTTTAGTCATGATATTCTTTCAAAATTAATAGAAATGTATAATGGCAGAATGCATAGAACAATAGGTTTGAAACCCAATCAAGTAAATGCAAGTCATAAAGAACAGATATTGCAAAAATATAAAAATAATATACGTTTAGATAAAAGGTTCATACAAAATAAAACTATACTTAAGTTTGGAGATTATGTGCGTATAAGTAAGTATAAAGGAACTTTTGAAAAAGGGTATACACCAAATTGGTCGACAGAAATATTTAAAATTATAAAAATCCAGAACACAGACCCTGTCACTTATCTCCTAGAAGATGCTAAAAAAAATCCTATATTAGGATCGTTCTATATTCAAGAATTACAAAAAACTAGACATCCTGATATTTATCTTGTTGAAAAAGTCATAAAAAAGAATGGAAATAAGCTATTCGTAAAATGGTTAGGTTTGCCTTCTAATGAAAACTGTTGGATAGATAAATCAAAAGTTTTATAAGCAAAATATACAAGTTACATTCTCATTCTGATAATACCTCTTCGAAAAGAAACATCTTTTCATACAATTTTTATAAATAGTATTTTACAATTCGTTTAGATTACAATGGTGATGCAAAAATCAAAAACAAATCAAAAAAAATGTATTAATAAAAATGACAAAAATAATATCAAAAAAGGCACTGGAATGAAAAAAACTTTTAAAAATATAGTTTCAATTACAAAAAAGCATATAAAAAAATTTAAACCTCAATGCAAAAAGGCAGCTATCGAACTCGCCATGGCTGTTGTTAAAGGATTGGGTTCAGATTCAGATGAGTCTGTGATTACCCCGCGTGTGATACCTATCCCAAAAGTTGGAGGATTCTTGCCATTGATACCGATATTTGCTGGACTGTCTGCTGCTGGTGGTTTGGCTGGAGGGGCAGCTGGCATTGCTAAAGCAGTTAATGCTATTAAATGCGCTAAGGAACGCTTGAAAGAATTAAAACGACATAACAAGAAAATGGAAACACTGTGTATAGGAAAAGGATTATGTCTCAAAGAGCGTGGTGATGGTTTGGGAATTTATGTAAATAATAAAAAAAACTAAATCATAGGCTACCCAAGAGAGCGCTTACTAATATAGATTTACTTAAATATGGTCAAAACATTCCATTTTTCAGAGGAGTGTTTATGAGGGATGATTTACCTCAGCATCCATTAAAAAAGGAATGTGCTATTATGAATCTTGACAATTCTGAGAATGCTGGAACTCATTGGGTAGCCTATGCAAAATTAGATAATTATGTAGAGTATTATGATAGTTATGGTAATTTAAAGCCACCAGAAGAATTAATCAAATACATAGGACCAAATATATTTTATAATTATGATAACGATCAGAAACGTAACACATACAAATGTGGTCATTTATGTTTAAAGTTTTTAAATGCCTTTTGGGATCTAAATAAATACTGAGTACTTTACGTTTGAGTTCAGTTGTTGCAATGTCTGTGACTCTAACAATCGTTGGTAATAAATCTATTCTCCAATCTGAATTTACATCTCCTTTGAGTTTAGATGGTAATTATGAGTGTGGTTTATTATTTTTTTCCACATTCAATTCAATTCCTAACATACATGAAAGCAATAACGTATTTGCATATGGGAATAATGATGTGATAAAAATTCCAAATGGCATTTATGATTTATCTGCTTTAAATGAATATATAAAATCGAAAATGGAGAATTGTAACATTATGATTCATCCAAATAACAATACTTTAAAATGTTCTTTATTTTGCACTAAACCAATTGATTTTCGCGTGAAAAATAGTATCGGTGCAATGCTTGGATTCTCGAGTACGATTTTGGAAGCGAATAAATGGCATGATTCAACTCATCCAGTGAACATTATACCAGCGTCTGTGATACGAGTCGAATGTGATCTAATACAGGGCTCTTTTACAAATGGTTCACCTACACATATAATACATGAATTTGTGCTTAATATTCCATCAGGATATCAAGTTATTGAAGTACCAAAAAACGTTATTTATTTCCCAATAAAAAATAAATACATTTCATCAGTAACATTAAAAATTTTGGATTTAGAGGGAAACCTAATTAATTTTAACAACGAAAAAATTCAACTGCGTCTTCATCTAAGGAAAAGAAATGATAGTCTTCAATGATAATCATGATGTCTATAAAATAAACAAAAATAATAAATCTAAAGCCATTATCAAGAGCAACGTGAAACAAACCACACGTAAAAAGTTAAAAATAATTACAAAAAGTAATAAGGAATTTCTTCAAACTTTGGGGTTTAAAATATGAGTATTCTAAAAATATCAGATTATCCGCAGTTCGATAATTCTATCGAAAGTTATGAAACGCATACCTACAATCCCTACAATAATAGCTTTAATGAAAATGATGAAATAAGAATACCAATTCATCAGCAAGATATCTACTTACTACCATCATCAAGTGCGATATACATCGAGGGAAAATTTTGTGTGCAGGCTCGAGATCTGGCTGGAGTTATCAAAAAAAAAAAAAGTTAATCTAACTAATAATGCAATTTCCTTTCTATTTCAAGACATTAGATATGAAATGAATGGTGTAGAAATAGATCGTGTACGAAATGTTGGAATAACAACAACTATGAAATCTTTAGTATCTATGAGTAGTGGAGAAAATAAAGTAGCAGCTATATGGGGTTGGAACATAGACGGATTTCATGATCAAGATGGTAGTTTTTACGTCTTACTACCATTAAATAAATTATTAGGCTTTGCAGAAGATTATAGAAAAATAATAATAAATTGTAAACATGAACTAATTCTCAATAGAACTAGTACAAGTTTAAATAGTGTAGTTACTGACAAAGATGACTCTGTTACAGCAAGTTTACAAAAAGTGCAATGGCGTATGCCTCATATCAAGGTATCTGACCAGCAAAAGCTTACTTTAATAAAACACTTAGAGAAAGACAAACCTATACAAATCGCATACAGAAATTGGGATCTATATGAATATCCATTATTACCTAAATCTACCAAGCATACATGGTCTGTTAAAACAACTTCACAATTAGAGAAACCACGTTATGTTATATTTGGATTACAAACAAATAGAAAAAATAATAATGTTAAAGACAGTGCCATTTTCGATCATTGTAATTTGAAAAATGTTACTTTATTCTTAAATTCTTACTATTATCCATACGATGCTCTTAATTTGAAATTTGATGAAAACAAGTACAATATATTATACGATATGTATGCTAGATTTCGTCAGTCGTTCTATAATCTTCCTGTAGACCCGTTGATTGATCACCTAACATTTAAAACTAAAGCTCCGTTGTATGTAATTGATTGTTCACGGCAAAACGAAAATTTAAAAACAGGACCTGTTGATGTACGTTTAGAAATTGAATGTGAAAAGGATATTCCGGATAACACAAGCGCATATTGCTTAATAATAAACGATCATCTGGTAGAGTACAGACCTTTAAGTAATATAGTACGAAAAATATCATGAAATCATCAGCTATTGTAGATGTACAAGGATTCAGAAGAGAAAATAATGAATTTATTATTAAAGAAATTGCTATCATTTGTGGTGATCAAGTTCAAGTTTTATTAATTCTTCCACCTTTTTCATTTCACCACCTTACATACACAGAAAAGATGCAAATCAGATGGATAGAACGAAATAGAAAAATTTTCTGGAATGATGGCTTCATTACCTATGACAATTTTTTAATGAACACGCAGCCATTCTTGGTTGACAAAACAATTTATTGTAAAGGGGTAGAAAAAGCGACTTGGATTAAGAATATATTTAATCATGATGATGTTATAAATTTAGAATACGTTAAATGTCCTAGTTTGTTAAGTTTGCATAAAGAATATAGATTTTGTAATGATATTTTAAATTGTATGTATCATCCTTCATTTTGTGCACTAAAAAATATTACATGTTTAAAAAAATGGTGTACTTTTTTAAAAATAATATAAACCATCGTTGAAATATCTTTTTTTTATTTTTCAAATACCTTATTTCCTTTTGTAATTTATAAGAAATATATACGCATAGCGTAGGCGGCGTACCCGTCCTATCAGATAAAAAAAACAGTAAGATTCTGTAGCTCAGATCGTCATCAGTCAACATAAGCAATTGAAAAGAGCTGCAGTACGAATCAGACACACTTCAGAATAAACAGGTTGCCGTTTAAAACCTGCAGGGTAGGATAACATTGCGGGGTTTTGCAGCACAAACCGAGCGGAGCGAGCG
This sequence comes from Argyresthia goedartella, assembly GCA_949825045.1. NCBI lineage: Eukaryota > Metazoa > Arthropoda > Insecta > Lepidoptera > Argyresthiidae > Argyresthia > Argyresthia goedartella. Next base: position 6,158,988 of record OX463831.1, on the reverse strand, counting down.
AAGCGAGCGGCGCGAATTTGTGATGCAGAACCCCCAATGTTACCCTACTCCCCCCGTCAGCCCAGTCCCACGTACCCCCGCCGTCAACCCAGTCCCACGTACCCCCCTCAGCCAGCCAAGCCCACATTATAGCGCCCCTCAGCACACACACTGGCACGCTTACTCCGCTCAACCAGCCCATTACCCGTCTACAGGCAATATGCCCTGCCCGTGCTGCAAACTTAGGGGGCATAAAATGATTGCCTGCCTACAATTCAATGCTCAGACAGTTGAAAACAGATGGGCGTTCATATACGAAAAAAACCGGTACAGGCGTTGCTTGGGACCTCATTTTGCGAAAGATGCAAGTCCACAGGGACATGCAAAGAGTGTGGCAAAGATAGTCACCACACTTCTCTTCACCAGGACATCAACTCACCCAACCATCAATCAGCTCATCACTCAGCACATTACTCGCCTAAATCTCTCTCCCCCACTCGCCCCCCCACTGATCCCCGCACTCGGCCCCCGATGGATGCTCGACAAGAGTTTGCGGCGCACGTGACGCGAACTTCTACCTTACGACCCAGTCCACCTCAATCACGATCGCGCAGTAGGTCTCGAGTAGGTCGTTATGAAGCATGACTACCTACAATCACCGAGCACAATGAGAGCATAGAATCCGCACATCCACCCGCCCATATCACACATACATCCGCCCAACAAACACAATCCGCTCACCCAAACTCACACTTACCCACACATACAAGGCCTTTACATACTTATACAGCACACTTCCGGTCGACGAAATCGGACGCATTAGACACTCATTCAAATACTACTGAACATGTAGGACACATTATCAACACGCCAATTTTATTGCCAACCGTCTCGCTAAAGATAGTGGACGTACTATCGACGAAAGTGAATCCTGACCCACAATGGAACCTTGTAACAGTCGCGATTCTACAATTGTAGAATCGCGACTGTTTGACTCAGTGCACGGTGTTAATTTTACAAGGTTCCATTGTGGGTCAGGATTCACTTTTGTCGATAGTACATGGCCAGTTTCAATCAGCGAGGGCGTTATTGGACTGCGGTTCAATGTTAATTTCTTTATAACCTTATGTTAATAACTTTAATTTCTCAGTGCATGGCCCGAAGTTTAAAATTACCGCTAAAACCCTCGTCACTAAAAATAACAGGAGTTGGCGATCAGCACACACAACACTCAAAGGCATCAATTACCATTGTATGTAGGCCCACAAACCGTCAATTACAGCCACAGCCCACATTTTGAAAAATGTTACTGGATACCTACCGCTCGAGAAGGTACCAGATCTCACACACACAATAGGCCAACCACCGATTCCCCTCGCAGATCGAGGATATCACACACCAGCTCCGGTTGATTTCATACTCGGCTCAGACGTTTTAGGTCAGGTTTTGGACGGGACTAAAGTATCGTTGGGCCCCGGGAAGCCTATTGCCTTCGGCACGATTTTTGACTGCACATTAATAGGTCCGATTGAAAATCTTTACACATCACCGGTCAATGCAGTAAGCTCACTCCACACTATCGGCACTCATACAGATCCCAATCCATCCGCTCATGATATACACAAAGACCTAGAAAGGTTTTGGGAGTCAGAGGAACCCCAAGTACACAATCATACCAGCCCATTGCAAGATCAGTGCGAGGAAATCTTTCGCACCACAACAAAACGTGAGCCTACAGGCCAATATATGGTCACACTACCATTTCTGCACAACGCACCGACATTAGATAACACACATGCAATTGCACTAAGCAGGTTTCTCAATGTAGAGAAAAAGCTGCAATCAAACCCGCTCTTTCACTCAAAATACGAAGACTTCATGACAGACTATATAAGGTTAGGTCATATGTCGCTTTACCATCCCAACAGATTCGCTCATAAACCGCACTTTTATATACCACACCACGGCATATTTAAGTCAGGTACAGAAAAGCTACGTTGTGTATTCGACGGAAGCTGCAAAAGCTCAAATGGCATAAGCTTAAATGAATGCCTACACACAGGCCCAGCACTTCAACAAGACATTGTTGACATCATCATGTCATTTAGAACTCACTCGGTAGTATTTAGTACTGACATCCGAATGATGTTCAGAAATATTCTCATTCGCCCAGGACAAAGACATTATCAGCTCATTCTATGGCGGTCGTCACCCGACCAGCCCCTGCTCACTTATGCGCTCAATACCGTCACATACGGATTACGGTCCAGTCCATATCATGCTATTCGTACTCTGCTCCAATTAGCTGATGATGAAGGTCATCGCTACCCTCATGCTGCTCTTATTATACGCAGTTCAATTTTCGTCGATGACATACTCACAGGTCATGACTCTGTGGAATCTACTCAGGCACTTCAAAATGAACAATTGATTTATTGGCCCTAGGTAGCTTCCAGCTCAGTAAATGGACCTCAAACTCACCTCAGCTCCTTGATAGATTCCCTGATGATCAGTGTGACATGCCCAAAGATTTCAGCATCACTTCCGACTCAACTTCAATTAAAGTATTAGGCATACAGTGGATCCCTCACACTGACGAATTCACTTATCGCATTTCTCTACCCCCCATAACAAAAATTACAAAACGATCCACACTCACAGTCAACTTGAAAGAGCTCCAGTTTAAATATATAAAATTAAATTAGTAAACAGTGTTTTTTGGTCAAAGAAACTTTAAAATAATCAAAATGGTGCATAAATATTACCACGTGATAACGAACATATTGTTTTAATTGTGAACAAACAGTGAATTTAATCTAAAACAGTGGGATGACAGTGCAAATTTGGAGAACAAAGGAATATTTTTGCTATATGATTCTTCGAGACCTTCTCTCGAATTGGACAAAACATTAAAATAATCAAAACAGTGCATACATATTACCACGTTTGAACAAACATTGATTTAATTGTGAACAAACAGTAAATATACTCTGAAACAGTGGAATGACAATGCAGATTTGAAGAACAAAGGAATATTTGCTATATGATTCTTCGAGACCATCTCCCGTATTGAACAGTAAAGGTACCATGCAAAAGACAATACTATAATAAGTGCTCTCAAAACGCCCCTATACGAAATAATGAGTAGAATCCGAAATAATTGCCAAATCAATTACCGGAATTAAATTACTAACGCCATCTAGTGATGAGTAGTCTTGGAAACCGTAGCGACATCTATTGGCGAGTAGAAGAAGCACTGAACATAAGATCTATATCGTAACATAATCCCACGAAAACTCAACAGAGGGCACTATAGACGTTGTAGAGATCTGGGGCCATGTCATGTGGTAGAGATCTTAAGACAAAGTAGAGTACCAAAAAGGACTAAATGCAATACCTTCGCATAGTGCTACCAACATAAATTAACATCCTTGCTTCGTAGTCTGCCTTCCTGCTGGAAACCACGACCTGCGCTGCGACTGCTGATGGGCATATTTTCGAGGTGTCAATAAGACAATGTATAACTGCAAGACCTGCCTTGGAGCCGTATTTCCCTCTGAGTTAGTAAAATGTTTGAGCTGTCGAAATACGTATCATCATAACTGTGTCAATATAACGTCCGCGTACTATATGGCAAATAGCAACACTCTAAAAATGGAGTTTAAATGCCCAACATGTCGCCAAGAGACCATTCGAGATCCTGAAACAACAATACATAATAACTCAGACATCCTACCAAATACTCCGTTATCAACCTCACTAGCTAATATAACACATAGGAAGCCCAGACAAATACTCGACAACACAGAAGGTAATGAGTCGCTACTGGCACTGAGCCTTTCTTCTCAAAGTTTGCCTACTATAACAGAAAACAACGAGGAGCTACGGGAGGAAAACGATAACCTACGCTTGCAACTCGACGCGGCAAATAGTGAAATTGACAACCTCATTCTGGAGAATACTAGATTAAATAAATCATTAGAGGAACACAAGAAGAGGATCGAGTTTCTTAAGTCTGTTGGAATAACCGGTGGTGGATCGCCCCCACCAATGTTTTTTTCACCTCAATACAGAAGAATACACCCCAGTAGTATGAGAATGGGATACCCCCGTATGTCACCCGGACAGTTCACTAATGGAGTGATCAAACAAATGGCTTCGGTCAATCCAGATGCAGATAGCGCTGGTGATGTTAAACCGGCGAAGTCAAGTCAACCAGTTGAAACTGCAGCAGTCACGAGTCAGCCTGAGGTCACCTGCCAACCACCCAGAGCGTCGACGGAGAATCAAGGCTATCAAAAAAGAAAAATACTATTGTTAGCTGATGAACGGGGTATAGGTATGAACAAAATTCTGAAAAACATCTTGGGCAGTCTATACAGTGTTGAGTCTTTTATTAAGCCACAAGCAACCATGAATCAAGTGATGACATCTTGTACCAATCTTTGCAAAGAATATACGAATAAAGATTTCGTCATTGTATTGGCAGGGTCAAATGACAGGGACCCTCTGAATTTATAATCTATGCTATACTATGAATTGAGCCAGAGTAGACATACAAATGTGATATTGTTAAATGTCGACTCAGGAAAATTCCTAAATGAGAGAAAACTCAATAGCACTTTAAAATTTCTGTGCTCTCGTTTTGACCATACAACTTTTGTAAACACAGGAAAAATGTCTTCGAAACTCTATGTTTGTAGAAACGTATATCAGGAAATTTTAAAGTTGAACTACAGAATAAATTATGACGAGTACAAAAATTCGGTAGTGCACAGTGTATGTAATAAAGACACAGCTTTCAGTAACGTAGAGACGCAAACAGATGTTGATGATGTACAATGTTTTGCCAATGGGGTCAGCACTAAATCTACTAATCCCAACCAGGATTTTCGGTAGGGTGTCACAGGGATTTGCATTTACATGAAAGTACACACTTTACAAATAAGAATATTTCACATGTTAATGTTTGTAGCTTAAATGCTTTTAAGCTGTCCTTACTTGAGATCTGGCTCTGTGGGGATATAGGAAAACATGTAGAGATTTTGTGTATAACCGAACACCACAGAGTCTATGACGACCTGGCAAGGATAACATTGCAGGGCTTTACATTGGCCGCTAGTTTCTGTCGCAAATACAGAAAGAGTAGGGGTGGGGCTTGTATATATGTAAGAGACGGCACTCAGTACAGTGAGTTACCTAAAATAAAAGATTTGTCTATCCCAAAAATATTCGAAGTCTGTGGTATTAATCTGAGCGGAAGTTACATTATTTGTGCTTACAGACCGAAAACAGTTAAAGATGATAATTTTATAAATTATTTAGAAAATGCTTTGGCGCTTGTTTCAAGACATAGAGATCGTAATATCATAATTTGCGGTGATTTTAATATTGATATTCTTGTGGACTCTACTGAATCCAAAGAATTTATAAGTCTGCTTCAGTCTCATTGTATGAAGCCATTTATAACTGAACCAACTCGTATCACCGATCATAGTCGGACCTGCATAGATAATATAATTTCAAATGTAGATTTAAACAAGTCGGGTGTTGTAGAGTTGGGCTTATCAGACCATACCCTTCAGTATGCTTCCCTTAATATATCAGTAAAAAAGGATAATTCTAAATATTATAAGTTAGTAAGAGATCTAAAGGAAACAAACCTTCATAAGCTGTCGACGCAGTTACTTCAAATGTCATGGGACGAGGGGTATAACGAAAAAGACTACAATAAATGTTTTGACTATTTTCATGATAAGCTAACAGAAGCCTTTGAGATCTGTTGCCCGTTAATTAAAGTTAGAGGGGACACAAACAAAAATAATAAAAATTGGTTAACACCGGGAATCAAAAAGTCGTGTGAAACAAAACGGGATCTATTTATTAAATCCAAAGTTACTAAATGTGAAACTGATTCCACTCATTACAAAAGGTATTCAACTTTATTAGGCCAGGTAATCCAACTAGCAAAACAAAAGTATAATGAGAAAATTATAATAAATTCAAACGACAAAGTTAAAGCTACTTGGAAATTGATAAATACGCACATCTCTGGGAAAAAACATCTAGAGACTAGAGATTACACCGGTTTGACTAATAATACTAATTCGAAAGTGGCATTCAATAACCAGGATGCAGCCAATATTTTTAACACTTACTTTATAAACACATGTACTAGCAAAAACGTACAATCAAACTTAAAATTGCCTAGATTTAATCAATCCTCTATGTTTGTCAAACCCGTCGATAGTTTTAAATTAACAAAAAAGATAGTAAGTCTGAAAAATAAAAAATCATGTGGTTATGATGGGATGTCATCTATGGTTATTAAGTCAATAGCCAAGGCTATACATGACCCCCTTCTTTTCTTAATTAATAGATCCTTAAGTGAAGGAGTTTTCCCAGACAAACTAAAAAAGGCGCGAGTAAAACCAATACACAAGTCGGATGACAAGCTTGATGTTGCTAAATATAGACCAATTTCCTTGCTCTCCATAATTTCAAAACTGTTCGAGAAAATAATGGCTGATCAGTTACGAAAATTCCTGTGCTCTGAAAAAATACTAGCAAAAGAACAATTTGGTTTTCAAAAGGATATGTCGACAATAGACGCCATCTTCGAAATGACGGACTTTATAGGAGAAGCACTTGATAATAATGATAATATAATAACAGTCCTTCTTGACTTATCAAAGGCCTTCGACCATGTTAATCACGATGCTTTAATAAATATTCTGAATAGATATGGTGTTAGGGGGATAGTGAGTGATTGGTTCGTGTCCTATCTTAGCGGCCGGTCTCAATTTGTTGCGTTACCTACTATTGATGAAAGTGGAGTGCTCCGTGAAGTTGAGTCGAACTGTGAAGAAATTAAGGTTGGAGTCCCTCAAGGGTCAATACTAGGCCCGATTTTATTCCTATTATACGTCAACGACCTTCCCTTGCATACTTCAAACAAAATTATAATGTTCGCTGACGATGTCTCTGTTTTCTTTAAGTTCAGTAGAGGCAATCATGAAAACCTATCAAATACAATAAATAACTCAATAAATGGCATTATAGAATGGTTTGACAGTCTTAACCTAAACACAAACGTAGGTAAAACGAAATTGATTCATTTCAGAAACTACAACACCCAAGTACCACAACTCAGCATAAAAATAAGGGACGAAGAAATTGAATCTGCTTCTTATGTAAAATTTCTGGGAATCTACACGGACATTAACCTAAACTGGATGAGACATGTAGACAAATTGGTTGGCAAATGCAGTAGTTTCTGTTATGCTTTAAGATCCCTTATTAAAATTGCTTCAAAGAAAGCAGCCTTGCAAGCCTACTTTGCCTTCTTTCAGTCAAGAGTGCTTTACGGTTTGGCTGTTTGGGGAGGTAGCGTCGATATAAATAGAATCTTTATCTTGCAGAAGAGAGCCATCCGCATTTTAAACAACATAGGCTCTAGCATGGAGTCTTGTAGAGAGTCTTTTAGAGAGTTGAAAATTCACACAATCACTGCTCTATATGTAATTGAATTGTGCAAACTTACAAGGCGCTATCCACTTAAGTTTCCCCAAAAAAAACCAGGTTTAAGTGAAAGACTAAATGAAAGAAACAAGGGCTACTTAGAGGTCCCACATTGTCGAACAGCTTCCTATACACGTGCTACAAAGTTGACTGCCATCAAAGTGTACAACAGCCTACCCTTAAGTATTAAAATACTAACTGGAAAAGGGTTCATCACAGGTCTAAAAGACTATTTGTTAACTGTGTCGCCCTATAATTTGGACGAGTTTTATAATTTTAAAAATAATTAGCGAATAGGATTGTGGCGGCTGTTTATTTTATCCTGTTTGCCTTGCGTATTATAATATAATTGTATTGACCAATTATTGTATAGTGACATATTCTATTAGTGAGTGACATATATGACGATTATTTACCTCTTATTATTTTTTATTTAATTCTAACTTGTTTTTTACTTAAATTAATTTTAGTCAAATTTTAATTCGATTTAATGTAATTTAATTCATTGATCTCGAGCCCTGTGACATTGTATTGAATATTTATTGCTAATCCTATATGTTATGCATGATACATTATAGTTATTGTGTCTTAAATCAAATTGTATGCTACACTCGCTGAGTAAAATTACATGGAACTAAGTTTTAAGTTGTACGACCATCTGTACCTATAACAACTGTAATTTATGGCAATAAATGAAATGAAATGAAATGATCAATTCTTAGCACAGTATCTTCTCTTTATGACCCAAATGGTTGGGTAATCCCCACAGTCTTCCGCGCAAAAATACCTCAACAGAAGTTATGGCTTGTCAAAATAGGATGGGATGAACCCACTCCCGTAGAAATCCACACAGAATGGCAGCAAATTTCGGAAGATCTTCCTCAGCTCTCAAATATTCATTTACCTCGGCCCATTTGTAAACACAAGTCCACGTCCACGTACTCGCTTCATGGATTCGCAGATGCCTCCATAGCTAGTTATGCAGCTGTCATTTACCTGCATGAACTCGACGCAAATGGATATGTCACCGTACATTTGATCATGGCCAAGTCAAAGGTGGCACCAATTAAGAACCACCTCACCATTCCCAAGTTGGAGCTTTCAGCTGCAACCCTCTTATCTCAGCTCATGACTAGAGTGTCGACCCACCTTTCGGCTCACATTACTATCGCACATCACACATGTTGGTCCGACAGCACCATAGTATTGGCATGGCTCAATACGCCCCCTCATCGGCTACAGACTTTTGAAGCCAATCGAGTGGCGAAGATCGTTGCTAGCGCGACACGCATCATGTGGAGGCATGTGCCCACAGACCTGAACCCTGCCAACTGTGCAAGCAGGGGAATGTCGGCTCAATCACTCTCACAACATGAACTGTGGTGGTCTCTCAATTGGCTCAAGGAGCCCCCTTGCGCCTGGCCCACGATGCCACCCTCATTAGGCCATCATGCTGTTCCAGGTCTTAAACCAAAAAAGGTATCAGCTCACATAGCCGTCCCAGATCTTGATCTGGATTTGCTTACTCGATTCAGCTCACTGGACAAGCTCGTCGGAGTGACGGCTTGCATCCAGAGGTTCATATTCAACGCCAAGCACGGCTCAGACGTACGGCGTGCTGGTCCGTTGACAGCAAATGGACGTAGGGAAGCTCTAATGTACTGGATCCGCTCAGTTCAGCACAATGAGTTCACAGAGCACATTAACCGGTTGCAGACCGGCAAGATTTGTCTCACGCGTCTCCAACGTCTGTCACCATTTATGAAAAACTACCTCTTGAGAGTTGGAGGCCGACTCTCTCAAGCGTCAATTAGGTACGATGCTCAACACCCACTCATTCTTCCCAGCTCAAGTCCTCTAGTGGATCTCATTATTGATCATTACCACAAAATACACTGCCATCCTGGCGCTGACACATTACACGGAATCTTACGCCAGCAATTCTGGATTCTCTCCGCCCATCGTATTATCAGACACCGCGTATTTCAGTGCATCAGATGCTTCCGGTGTCGCACTCAAACTACAGCCCGATCATGGCTGACCTTCCAGTGGATAGGGTCTACCCCTCAGCCCGTATTTAGCCAGGTCACGACCGATTTTGCCGATCCGTTTCTCGTTAAATCCAGCACTCTGCGCAACGTAAAGCTCCTAAAGGCATACTTTTGTATTTTTGTTTGCCTCACAACGAAAGCGGTTCATTTAGAGGCCGTCTCTGCCCTTACCACGGAAGCGTTCTTTGCGGCATTACAACGATTTGTATCCCGTCGTGGGACGCCGACTCTCATTAGAAGCGATTGCGGCACAAACTATACAGGCGCTAGAAATCAGCTCAGGGAGTTCCAAGAATTTCTCAGCTCAAATAATGATGCAATCACTCATAAACTCGCTACTCAACAGATAACTTGGTTACTGAACCCCCCAAAGGGACCATGGTTTGGCGCACTGCACGAAATAAATGTGAAATCCACCAAACAACTGTTCACTCACCTCACTTTTGAAGAATTGTCCACTCTCTTAGCCAGAATTGAAGCTGTGCTCAACTCAAGACCCCTCTGCCCACTCTCGTCCGACCCTTCGGACTTTGAACCCCTCACTGCGGGACATTTCATTATAGGACGCCCTCTCACCGCTCTACCCGAGCATTCACTCGATACTCAGCCCATATCAGCTCGTAGACGTTTTCAGCTCATACAAGCTCTCTCTCAACGCTGGATCCTTTGGTCCACCTCACACCTCCATATCCTCTAAACCCGCTACAAATGGCTCTGCCTTTCCTTACCTCCTGAAGTCGGTGAACTGGTACTCATCAAAGAAGATGGCCTGCCTTCGCTACAATGGAAGATGGGAAGAATCACCCACACAATACCCGGAAAAGACGGAGTGGTACGAGTGGTAGACCTCGACACAGCCCAAGTAAACCTGAGAATGCCTGTCTTCAAGTTCTCAGGCTCCCAACAGATTCAGCTCAAGAATAACCTCAGCTCCGCCCGCCCAGGATGTTCACGCACAAACGAAACGCAGTGCGTGACGTCAGAGAAAACCAGAGAGTTTCGATCTCGCGAGTGGATCGACGCCATCTTTGAAGTTTGCTCCTTGAAGTTTTGAACAAACAATAATTAAGCGTTAACAGTAAATCACTTAATATTTACCTACGGCAAGTCTTGTATCTGGCCGCACACTACATAAAATAAACTAAAAACTGGAAAACAGAAAAACACTAGGAAAATGGGGCTTCGCGGTTAGTAAACTAACCTAACCTGTAACCTGGAAAAGATCCGCAGGAGAGTCGTCTGATGCTGTAGCAGCCCATGTTTTTCAGGAATCGATGAGTCAATTTACATCGCACGTCGTTGAAGTTGTAATCACTGTTTGTTACACAAGGATGATTGTGCTGAATCAGCGTCAGCATTAAATCTGTAACCTTGGCTGTAGGCGGTAAATGATCTCGTACGTCATATGTACGTGCGTGCTCTTCACTCTTGAGTGAATATTAAGTTGTCGATTGATGAAATTTGTGTGCCTAAAAACCTTGGGATTTGGCAACATAGGGTACATCTTGTACACCAATCGTTTATATGTATATATATATATCTCTCTCTTCAGTGATTTGATTATTCTTCGTGCGATGTTCTTCCTGGATGATTTCAATATTCCTTGAATTAGGTATATCGATGATGTTTCAATACTCTTCTGGGGGCTGGAACGGCTTCCTATGTCTTGAACTTGAAAAGCTGCTTGCTGTAAATGAATTTGCCGACGCGTTCGTTTCTGCTGGTTCATTGTTCTTGCGGTATCATGAGTTCGATGCGGGAAATCTTCAGTTGAAATTATTTATCTTTTGGCTTCTGGTCCATTTTCAAATCTGGTCCGGTCATGGCTTGCTTGATGTCGTCTTGGTATGGGTGGGGTCTTGATTATGGGGTTCTGCAGCGTGGTTTGAAATAGGTATGCAAACCGAAGTCGGGGCTCGGATGTCGGGTCCCGGCGATCTTGGAAGAAGTGCTTCTTGCTTGCACTTCTAGGGTGGCACGGAGCACACGGAGTTTTCTTCGCGGCTGGGTCCATGCTGCTATTACCGAAGGTTGCTGATGTTCAGAAGTCGGGTCACCACTTTGCCAGAGGCAATTATAAGGAGAGCGACATCTTCGGGAGTAAAGTAAAAGGCTTGAGATGCGCGCAAATACTAGACTAATTTATTATAGTTAATACTATATACAACTTATATACAACTTACTACAAAACTACGTGATGAGTATAAATATACCTTATCTGTGACGGTCGTCAACTTATCTTAACATTACGTGGAAGTATGACTAACATAGTCGACCGGCACACTAAATGACAAAAAAAGTCCGGGATGTAACGGGATTCGGGCAAAGGATATCAAATGCATAAACTCAAACATTACTCCAGTAATTACCCACTTAATTAACGCATGTATAAGCACATCTTTATATCCAGACCAACTCAAAATAGGTACCATAAGACCAATTTATAAAAAAGGTAAACACACAGATATAAATAACTATAGGCCTATTACAATACTGTCATGTATAGATAAAATAGTGGAGAGATATTTCGGAAACTTAACTAACAGTTTTTTGCAGGTAAATAATGTAATTAACACTAAACAATTTGGATTTCAAAAAAACCGGAATACTTCCCAACTATTGTCTCAATTTACTAATGAGGTTAATGGGTACAGGAACGACCGTAAACATGTGCTCGTGATCTTCATTGATTTTAGTAAGGGTTTTGACACCCTGAGGTTTGAAACATTATACTCTAAATTACAGCAAAATGGTATACAGGGCCTATTTCTGGAATGGATAAAAAACTACCACACCAATAGGGCTACTCGCGTAAATATCGCTGGAGTGATGAGCAACAGCATCATAACGGAAGAGGGCACCGCGCAGGATTCGATTCTCGGACCGACTGAATACCTACTGTATGTTAATGACATGTGTAACATCTTCCAGGAGGGTTCATGTAACAATTTGCTGACGATACATGTTTACTGGTAGCAGAAAGGCATATAACTATGGCAGAAAAAACTATTCAAAATAACTTTGACATTATGTGTAAATGGGCCCATGATGTCGGGTTGGTTATTAACTCACAAAAAACAAAGTTAATGCACATCCACTCTCCTTACCTAAAGTTTAATACTAGCCCGACTATAGTTGCCCACGCACACACATGCCTGCACCAAACTATGAATGGTACATGTCATTGTTAACAACTTGAACGTATTTTTTCCTAAAAGAGTTTTAAATTCATTATGTAATTTTCTTAAAATAAAATTTCATAAAATCATTAGTAACACACCAGATGTATTTGGGTCTGATTATAAATAGCAGCCTTAACTGGAAACCTCATATAAACTATATCTGTGGGAAACTTAGAATAATCATGTCAAAACTATCCATCCTAAAGCATAAGTTACCATACAATATCATCAGAATGATATTTATGTCTTTGGCAGATTCTATAATTACTTACAGCATAAGCAGCTACGGCTGCACGCGCAAAACAAAGCTGGAGGCTCTTTATGGATTACAGGTTAGATTACTGAAACTCATTGTACCAAGCAACATAAGGAACCAATTCAGAAATAATGAAACCGAACTTTTTAAATACTGTGGTACCCTAAGTATATTTAATAAGGTAAAAATTGCTGTAATATGTGAGGAGTTTCATAACCTATCTTCGCTTTTTATTCGAACCAGATTAGAAGGCTTACGTGACCTATCCTATCTTCCTATGTATACTTTGCATAAATATAATAACTACTATGGCCAACGTAAATGGGAATACATGCTTTCTATGCTTTTAAACGAACTGCCTCCAGATATTGTGAAAAGCCTAGAGTGCGACAAAAAAAGAAAATATGTTTTGCAAAAGCATTACAAGGCTCAGCAGTGAGCAAATTGTTTTTCTTTCATATTAGTTAGGTAGATATAAGTATAAATAATTGAGTAAGTTTGTAAAGACGCATCAAAAGCGATCTCACTTTCCGCATATAAACCGCATAAGGTTTCCGCGGAGAGCTCATATGTGGAAAAATTAGTAATAAGTTTTGTTTTAGATAAATAAATAATAAAAAAATAAAAAACGAGATTTTTAATGCCTAATTATGTACAGTCACATACACTAGTTTATCTACACACATATCATAAGCTCTCTTTGATGTGATCAGGAACCGTTTGTTTGACCGGCATTGTGGCATTGATCATTGCTCTGCATTTGTTTAGCTTGTTCTGTAGTACCAACTTCACAGACAAATTAGGGGCGGCACGCAGGTGGGCGTCGGCGTTCGAAATTTGAATGCCATAATTTGACAAATTTTCGTACATTATGGTCATAATGTACAAATTTTCAGATAAGAAATGAGTTCTTACCAAATATTTTTACATTAACCTGGTCTTAAGGTGCGGTTTTTAGACGCAGCTAAGAGGGTTTATGATACGTGTGTAGATAAATAAATATATCCAGGTATCTTATGTAGTCGTGAATCTGCAGACTAATATTTCGTTGATCCTACTTCCCTTAGAGCCTTAGGCTGTAAGACAAATGTAACGTCATTATCACAGTGTGTTAACACATTAACTGCGGTATTGTCAGTGATGTAAGTGGTATGAGATTGTGCATGTGATTTCCGTAACCTATTAAATGTAATTTTCTATGTTTTAGGGTTCCCTAGAGAAACAAGGAACCCTTATAGTTTCGTCAACTCTGTCTGTCCGACCGTCCGTCCGTCCGTCAGTCCGTATGTCACAGCAACTTTGTGCAGAAACTTTTAAGTCTACACGGTTAAAACTTGGTATGTAGATGTATTCTGTAAACGGCTTTACGCTTTTTATAGAAAAATGAAAATAATAACATTCTCATACATGAAACTGAAACCAAAAAATATTTTTTTCATCAAACCTATATATGTGGAACGGCTATAGATAGGTCTTCAAAAATGTCGTTGAGGATCCTGAAACCATTTTTCCTCAAAGTTAATCGTAAAATATACAGACCCTTCCAAAGTTAAAAAATGTGTGTGTCTAACTTTTAAAGTAATAAAGTGAAAAATCTACAAAATATATAGACTGTGTATCTCAATATACTCTTTAAAACAAGTAATAGTTTGAACAAAATAAAATAAGCAGTTTTAACACGTTGCGGGGTAACACGTCGAAGGGCGGTATTTTGAGAGTTCGTGATAGGGCACCACGCCTGGTGACGTTCAATTTTAAGTGATCAAAACTTCCAACCCGTCTGCAGACGGTCAATTTACGAATTATGTAAAGGAGGAGCATTTTATTGTGGCATATCACACTAATTCATGATTTTGTGGTGTCACAACAAAAGCTTCAACGAACAATTTTAGGAAGTCCTTCATACACACATTGACAAGTTGCCTACTATGACAGTACGCCTTTGGACGTGTGCGTAGCTGTGTAAACTAATGGCGCGAGCAAGTTGCGGCATATTGCGCAGTGTCATTGAGCGAGTCGCTGTGAGTGCGCGTGTAGTCCGCGTTTCTTCAAGATTTAGCGAATTCAATACGGTAAATTACAATTTTTATTCATTGACTGTGTTGTATGTGTGTGACTTTGTTTCGTACATGTGCTTTTGTGGTTATATTACGATTCGATTACGATCGATTCATTCTTACACGTAAGTGGGTGGTGAAATTAACCGGTGTTACAAAGTGGAGTATGCATTGAATAACTGGCAACACGTGGGCACACTTGAGCCTCTGCCATCCCGTATGGTAAAATACTTGACGCTTTATTTGTTTGTTTATAAATAATTATGTTTCTCCACTCTGGTTTCATCACTTTAATCTGCTGTTGTAAGAAATCTTTCCCAAATGTATATGTTTTTCAGATGTCATCAAGAAAAAAGAAACCCGATAGGCGGCCAACCCTCTTTAGTACTGACACGGAGCCTGACATAGAACAAATTTTCCATGATCCGTACAGTGATGAAGATGGTGAGTTCGGATCAGATGGTAATTACGAACCAGACCTTAGTGTTATTTTGAGCAGCAGTGAGGAAGAAATATTTTTATAATTCTGTTCCGCTCTCAGAAAAGCTGTTGTACCTTAAATCTCGTACATGCAGGAACCCTAAGAAGCAACCGAAAGAGAAACCCTTCTATTTTGACCAAGAAAAAGGTGAAAAAAGGCGAACATTGTTGGCTCAGGAAGAACAAGGTGTATGTCAGCAAATGGATGGACAAGTATTGATGCTGACAACGATGGATAATCCAGAAATGATCGAAGTAACTAACAGACGTGGACAACAATGCAAGAAGCCCAAAGAAGTAGCACGCTATAATCAATTTATCAAATGATCAAATGATTAGTTACTCGTCTCATCGCCACGTAGACAATCCGATGGTACAAAAAAGTACTTTTTCATATGCTGGACATAGCAGCGTGGAATGCCTTATATTTATGCAAAAAGTACGTAAAACACAACAATAAATACCAGTTTGTTGAGTTTAGGGATCAGTTGATAAGGAGTCTAACAAAGCTTGAACGAAACATAGTCGAAAAAGATCTTGTGACAAACCAAACCAACCAGAGCAAAAATATATATGCACCAACTGCATCTTAAATAGCAGAAGTAGTGCCAGAAGCTTATGCTAAAAGCCTTGGTCACTGGCCATAACGAATTGCAGCAAAAGAAAACTCAACAAAGAAATTTGCTTTTTTGAAATGCAGAGTTTGTAAAAATCATCAACAACGTCGCGAAACTAGCTACAGATGCAAAGTGTGTCAAGATTCTCCAAAATTGTTTCCAACTTGCTTTGAAGAATGGCACATTAACTTAACTACTAATAAGTAGGGAGCTATAAACCTAACAATAACTTTGCTAGAATTATCGATTTTTTATTTCATACGTAGTTTTTCAGATAGTGTTATACATAGATATTAGAGTTTATCAAACGGAACCGCTAGAAGGCTAACTGATCTCATTAAAATATGTCAAGTTTATATAAGAATAGAGAGATGAGTATATTATTTTGTTTTCCAGAAGTCTACAATTATATTATGTTTGTATTTGATTAGATTGTACGGTGATATGGAATCAATGGTGACTAAGAAGACATTTCTATGTACGTGGGGACAAGCCATATCTTGTCATTGATTATTTTGAATATTACTTAGATATTTCATTGACGTCTCACTGGGTTATGATGATAGTTTATTTTTGTTTCCAGAGGTCTCAAGTATTTTTAGCTTGTTTTTGATAAGATGATATTTTTCGTTATTTTCGTTTAGGCATGCTGAGAATGATTATCATTGACTGATTAGTGATTTATTACGTGATATATATTTGATTAAAGTTTAAATTTGATTTGGATGCATCTTTTAATTAACCATGGCCATTGGCCCATGAATATTCATAAGTAAACCTATAGATCCCCTTCTTTGGCAGTCCGCCTGTAGGCGTGACATTTGTAACTTATGGTTATAGAAATGTTAAATATGTCAACCCGCCAACAGGCGGCTTCGCCTGTGGCTGGACTGGCAACATGTCCAGACATTGTATTGATCTTATGTGACACTCCGTCTATGGGCGGCTCCGCCTGTCAACGTGAGTGTCACAATAGTCACTAATAAAAATGCTTGTTGTGACAGCCCGCCTATAGGCGGTCCCGCCTATAGGCGAGAGTGTCACAACATAATTGTATAAATATGCCTAAAGTGACGGTCCGCCCATAGGCGGTACCGCTTGTGGCCGTAACTGTCACATTGCACTAAAACAATCCTTTGATATGTGACACACCGCCTGCAGCAGGTTCCGCCTATGGATTTAAGAGTCACAAGCGAAGTTGATACATTCTAATGCGTGACACCACGCCGCTAGGCGTTAAGATGAAATGTATGGAATTCTGAAGTGTCATAAATTATGCATTATGACTCATAATGCAAATTTTGGAAATCAAATTGTGTCCCGCAACGTGTTAAGATATAAAACATTCATTAAAAATCGCAAAGATAACTTAGTCATTCATAAATACTATGAAAAACAAAGTTACAACATAAACATCCAATCACATAATTACTTGCTACAACGGAACCCTTCATGGGCGAGTCCGACAAGCACTGGGCCACTTTTTTATATTTTCAAAGGCCTACTGATGGCGATGCAGGTTACTCATATGTTTGTATATTATATTGAGGAATCCGTACGTTATAAGTAAAAAGGATTTGTTTACTTCATTGTCGGTATTGTATTGTATTGTATTGTATTGTATTGTATTTATTTATTACTCATTTACAATAATCTCTTATTCTAATACAATAGCCCCACAAAACTACTTACGCAGTTTGATTGTGGGGTCGCTGAGTCTCATTTTTATTTATTTTTTAAACATAAAAATAAAGTACTTATGTAATATTTTGTAGGTATAAAATGGAGTGTTAATTAAGCAAATATTTCTTTAAATTCGACGAAAACTTATGTCAATATTTAGAAGGTATGGAATACGCTTTTTGAGCGTCCTGTCGCCATAATAATTTATTACTCTGGGTACTTCATATTTACCCTGGATATAGACCTAGTGAAATGTGCATGGGAGACGAGAGAGTGACTCTCTTAGCTGCCATGATTATTCATTAGAATTAAATATTTATGCTTTAAACTTACAGGTAAAATTTTACAGATTTTGAATAACTTACTATAATCTCCTTTACAGCTGTTTTTTGTTTTCTTGTTAACTAATAATTTTAAAAATCTTATTTGAAGTGAATCTAGTTTATCTAGATTCGTTTTGAAGGTAAGGCCATAGCAGCCAAGAGAGTAACTTAGTATTGAATCTACTAGACTTAAATAGAGGCATTTTAAGATATTAAGAGGAACTTTAAAACCAAGGTGGTAAAATTTACCAAGTAGTACTCTAAGCTTACCACATACAAAGTCAACATGGGAAGACCATGAGAAGTTTTCTTCTACTTTCATGCCGAGATAGGTAACGCAATTAACTCTTTCTTTTGGTTTACAAATACAGTTATGATGATTTATATGTATACATTCAAAACAATGGGTTATAATGGGGGACATATTTCAGATTAGCTTATGTAAGGTGAGTATATGATTAACAATTTGGTTTTATCTGCATTAAGGACGATACC
This sequence comes from Argyresthia goedartella, assembly GCA_949825045.1. Classification (NCBI taxonomy): domain Eukaryota; kingdom Metazoa; phylum Arthropoda; class Insecta; order Lepidoptera; family Argyresthiidae; genus Argyresthia; species Argyresthia goedartella. The sequence goes on along the minus strand of OX463831.1, from coordinate 6,140,344 downwards.
GTTGTCGTGAGACCACTTAACTACAGCGTCTACATCCTGCTGCACGAGGCGGCAGGTTTCTGCGCGGTCGGTGCCGGCGCGGAGCGCGCATAGGTCGTCTGCGAACATGTGTGCTGAGCAGTGGCGTAGTACGCCGCACAAGCTGTTAACGTGCTTTAAGTAGCACACAGGTCCGCACCCGGATCCCTGCGGCACGCCGCACGTCACTTCCTTCGCATCACTATATTCTTCGCCTACCTTTACTTTGTACGAACGTAATGTCAGATAGTCGCGAAACCATTTGTTTAACGGCTCTCTCACACCACACTCATTCATAGCGTTAAGTAGAGTCTCAGTTTCAAGGGTATCGAATGCCTTTTTAAAATCAAAAAACACTGCAACTACAAACTTTTTTTCGCTTAAATATATATTAATTTCGTCTGTGAATTTAGATAGTAAAGTATTTGTACTTTTTCCCCTTTGAAATCCGTGTTGACAGTCATTTAACACATTATTAGTTTGAAGATAATTACTTAATATATTTATAATACACCACGACATCATCTATCACGACACTAATTCTCATGAACGCTTGGAGGTATTAAGTGTAAATTAATATCAATACCTAAGGTCTGTGGTCCCTTGTAGTTATAAATAAAGAGAAAATGGAAAAATCAAACTTCTAGGTCAACGCAATCGCCCCCAACATGATCATGCCCGGAACGGTGTAGCGGATCCCCCACCACTCAGCAACCCGTTCAATGATAGCCTGTGTCGTGGGAAGAAGGTTGTTCGTCAGATATGTAATGAGTTCAGCGGTTTGCTCTTCATTAAGATAACTATCAGAGCCCCCATTTTCCCCACTTGCGTTGCGGGAGTGCACTTACACCACGACATTATCTTCTGTTGATTGGCCCGCCCTTCAAGCATTTTGACGAATGAGAAACGCAAAAACTATTTTAAATGTCTTTGATTGACCATTAGGGTGACTTCATTTGACAACTGCGTCGTGAAGTCGAAGCTTGTACAGTTTGAATTAAAATTGAACTAATTCATCAGAACAGCTGATCGATATTTTTTTTGGATTACTTACCAAAAAAGTTGTTTTTTGGTAAGTAATCTTAATTAGGAACACACTTAGGAACATAAGTTCATAAGCAAAAGTTGTTCATATTAATGGGTACTATCATTTCCTAAAAAGTGGTCAGCTGATTAAAAGTCACCCTGTATACCAGGAGGCCTAATATGACCTCTTAAATCTATTCAGTTTAAGGCATTAAATTGAACTGCATTGCTAATTCGTACCATGACCTCTAAAAAGCAAGGCAGTATAAGCCCTTATTACGTCCAGCGTTTTCATGCAGTTCACCTTTTTTTTCCTCCTAAAATCGTACCATGACGTGCCACTTGACGCCCCAAAAAATTTACTTAATTTTCAATCAAAGCCTATTCCTGTTGACTTATCATTAATTTTGGGACGAAGCAAGGTTATAAAGTACAACTAAGGGAAAAAAAATATTTTGTGCGGAACTCTCGGAGCGCTAGTCCGAATCGCACTTGGCTCGTTTTTCTTATATTGAAACTATAAGATCAATCAAAACCATTGCTATTGCCCATAGTTTTGTAATATAAACACTATTGATAAACTGTCATTAATCCAATTATCTTCCATGTGTCCAATTTAGAGGAGAGGCAAAAAACAGGTTTAAAAAAATAAGCATATTTGTCAATAACTACATAATAAAGAAATTTTTATTGAACTGGATTGGAATCTGGGTACAGGGAATAAGGCGAAACCTGAGGATTGCGATTGTTTGCGTGCACACTTACAGTGTCGCGCACACTTAAGGCGTGCACGCACACAATCGCCCTCCGCCCAGGGTTGCGTCTTCAGAAGAGCCCGTGGGGTACAGCGTCGGGCCGCGCTGTGCCACTCTGGCTTGCCAGAATGTAGCGCCGCCTGAAAAGCCACAGGGGTACAGCGTCACATTGACTTTTCGTAAATTACAGCTAAGCAGCACGAGCGACGCATGCGCTAGACGTGAAAGATAATGCAGTTACCGTCAGCTTTTGGTACTTCGATTCGTTAAATTCGGTGGCTCATTTTTTGTTGAACTAATTAATAAATTCAAAAGCATTAAGTGATTGCCAAGACAAATAAAGGAACGGAGCTTCAATTTTGATTTAGTGTTATTAAAATAAACGATTGGAAATGGTTTTAAGGGTTGAAAACCTTTTTGCCAATAGTTCGTTGGCTTCATTTCGGTGGAAATTTTTACCATTGAACTGTCGAAGTAATCCACCGAATTTACTTTTTTGATTTCATAACTTGTCACGCTGCTTCTCAGTCGGAATAGCAGAGGTCTAGACAATTAAATTTCTGTGTACGCTATTCTCGAAGGTACGTTTGACGTCGTCTTGTACAGGTCAAGCTTTAGTACTCTTACGAATTAATTATTCAATATTAGAATTGTGTGGATATAGGCTGTTACTCTAACCACTTTTAGTAGTTACAGTTCCTACGTTAGGTAGGTACATAAAATTATTAATATTCCTGTATTTAAGCGAGTGAGAAAATAGGATACTAACTAACTTGAATAAAACAATTCTTCTAAAAGCAGAAATTCTGAAAGATAAAGATTAGGGAACAAATGAGCCTGTCGATTTAAAAGTATACTTTACTTATTTCTTTATGGGTTAGCGTAGTAGGTATAATACATTCAACTTAACTTGGCCAATTTCAACAAAAAACATGACGTACCAATAAAATGTGACATGTCATAGTGCTGTGGAAATTATTGCACGAACTGCCAAGATCTGTAAGAATCAATTGTTGAATGAATGCAATAATTCAGTATTTTATATTATTGATGATTTATTTTCAGATTGATAAGCTAAGTATTAATAATGATTTGAAAGTACGTAATTGTGGAAGTAAGAAAGTAAGTGTGTAAGTAAGACCAGAAGTCTCCGTCCGACGCAGACCCCAGTAGACCTTTTTTTAAGGACTAAGCCCTCGCAATTTTTTACTGCTAGAATTTCCATCTGTTTTTTTTAAGACGGATATTGACTTGAAAAACCAACATTTGTTATGCGGAAAAAATTTGGTTTACTTTTTTTTATTTTACTTTTTGAGAAAAAAAAGGTTGAAATAATGTTTGGAGGAAATTGCGATATCTTTTTTCTCAAATTGGTCTCACTGAGATGAGATTGGCTTGTATCAAATGCAGTCTATGTGGTCACATAAAACTCACTCACTACCCATAAAAAATTCTCATATAAATAGTGACCCTCCCGTGCCTCCAGGTGCGTTTACATTCTGGAAATGGATGAAGTTTTATTTTAATCATTACCTACGGATTTAGAATTAGAAATGACGACATCAAGCAAAGCGCAGATGACTGGAAAAAAAAGGTTTCATTCTCATTAGCTTTTTTTTTGCTATTGCAATAAAGTTAAGCATTGTCAACAGCAACAAAGAGTTAATATCTGAATATGATATCTGAAAATCTTTGCTTAAACTTGCTTTACTTAATTAATTAATTTGATTAATTGTTTAACTTTATTAATTAATTGTTATCTCAGATGAACGAAACTCCTTGTGTTACAATCATTAAACATCCTACTAACTAATTTGATAGTTTTTTTCCCATAGTGGGGCGTAGCAACCTAAATTAATATGTAAATGATCGTTCTATGATGTGATGTCGCACGAAACCGCACGATGCCGATGGTTACGAATTTACTTTTACATACCCTTATCCACCATTTTATGATGGCGGCCAGATGGGATTTGTATTTTTATGGTTTTTATCTATTTACTTGTCACTCTTTCATTTTGTGGTGGTGGCCATATTCAGCGTAACTGAATTTCAACAAGCAAGGTGTCATTAGACACCTTAAACTTAAATGACGGGACTGTATGAAGTTAATCTAGCTCAACACAGACCTTGCTGTTAATAATTTTGTAATTATTTATTCCTGCTTATTAATCATAATTTATTCCTGCTTATTAATAATTAAAATTGTAATATTTGTATTAGTTAAGCACAACCAATTTTTAAAAGAGATCTTAAAATCAATCTGTGGAAGTGTCTACGCCCTTCTTCTCCCACAGTGGTCCAATGTATAAAAGATGCAAAAAATGAGGTTTGCTAAGAATATGTAAATATCTTCAGTAATAAAGAACTTTGACTTTGACGGGAAAATATGTGAATATATATGTGGTTATTTTGGAATATCGATTTGTGATCAGGTTTAATTTGTTAACCTTTCTGGCCACGTTAAGATGGAACAACTATACTAAGTTTTGAAGCCTTGAAAGTTCCAACACCGTCTCTAGGATATACTTAACAGGTTAGAGGGATGATTTTAGGTAGGTGAGTACCGAGTAACAAGGCATCGCGTGCAGTGCATCGTATAGAGTAGGCGTTGAAGCGCTCCAGTTTTTTAGCGGCTATTAATTCACAAAAAGCAAGTGGGGCACAACTCTGGGGCTTTTTGAAAAGCCAGAGTATCACAGCGGTGCCCAGCGTTGTATCCCGCGGACATTTTTGAAAACGCATCCGGGCCACGAGAACGTGGCGTCTGTCTGTGTGACTATCCATAGCACCCTAGCGCTCAAACAGGTGGACGAATTGTTATGCGTTTTTTCACGGTCGTAGACTTTACTGCGATAGGGATTCATTAGTTCGCAAGTTATTAGCTTAACAAAGAAGTAGGTGAACCAAATTTAAGTCTTTTCTGATTTAGTAGGATGCATCGGGGGTGTTTTAAATTTTTTATTTTATTCCTAGTTATTATTATTACTAGCAACAAATATAATGATCACCAAAATATTTTTTCCTACCCAAAATGGATAAATGAACACCAAAAGTTGCAAAAAATATCACGGCAAAATACTGCGGTAGCTTAGGTAAAGGGTAAAGGGGGTGAGCGAAGCGAAGCCCCCTTTATCCTTCGTGTTAGGTTGAACATCTAAGACCAACAAAAAATACTTAAAACTTAAACTTAAGTACACAAAACATTAAAAGAAGTTTGGTGATCATTTATCCAAACACAATTTAGTGGACATTTATCCATTCTGGCAGTCATTTCGAATTTATTGGTAGTAAAATAGGTGCGTTTTTGGTAATCTATGAATGAATAAAAATTCTAAGAAATTTGTTCTATCGTAGTGCAAAGACTAAACTTCTTTTAAAAGGTGGAGTAAAATCTCACTCAATCAAAGCAATCTTAACTTGTCCCGAGAAAATCCTCAGACTTCTAGGAGTTAGCTGTAACTTATAGGATAAAGCTAGGAACTAAAATTTTCGTTGACCTCGCTTAAAGACTTCCACAAAGATCTAGGTATATTCAAGACGTCTCGAGGAAATGAAATTTCGAGAAGTATGAAGATTGGATTCGTAAAACGAGAATAAAATCAGATGTCTGTCGTTTGTGAGTATCGTTTAAACTTAAGGAGGGCTTAACATAAAAGCGTAGCGAAGTATTAAAAGGTTATTTTCAGTACAATTATGTAAGTCATAATTATATGAAGCTAACAAAAAGTGAGAGCTTAAAAAACCTGAACCAGACATGTCAAATAACGTCCGAATTTGAGTATGTATTTCGATATGTAATACGATGCGGGACGTTACTTACTTTTTCAAATGATATGATAAGACAGTAAAATTATCCATGTAAATAGTTACTAAGGCCATTTTAGTAGCGTCCTGCAGAAATATTAAGGTCTAATATATAGGGTGAAATAGAAAAGGTGTAGTCTTATTTTAAGGGGTTGTTAGGAACATAACTCTGAGCAACTTTCTCTATGAAACCGATTTGATAAGAGCAACTTTCTTTTTCACTTCTTCATACAAATTAGCTGACCGCCCGGACCTAAACATATGTAGGAATGAAAAATAAATGCTATTATTAAATCGGTGTTATAGTAAAAGATATTCAGAATGATGTACCTAATAACTCCTTAAAATATAACGACATCATTCTATTACACTTTATATAGAGACTATGCGGTTAGAGCCGTATATGTCTTGACTAGTATGTGGCATTGAATGATATTCCAAAAGCCGTGTGATGCGTTTATTTTAGATTTTTCTATAACAAACATGATAGCTGTTTTCCACATTAAACCAAACAAGCAACTTAAAAGTATTTTCAGTCTAGCATTACTCAGACTACAGTATTTGATTAGCCACCTGAAATAATGGTCCAAATACTCACCGTGATTAATTGATTTAGACACAAGAAAATTGGCGCAAAATCTAGCACTCATAATCTACTCTCACATTTACTTTGCTCTAATTGTTATAGTTTAAGTATTGCAATAAATTACATGTCATAAAGGTGTCATAATAATTTTTAAAAAAAATAGTTACAAAGTAATTTTACCCTATTCGGTGTAGCAAGATTGCAGTTGCATTCAGTCAAAAAGCATTACATTTATGTATTTATCTCAAAACAAAGACAACACTTAATGATTTCCACTAAGGATCTAACTCGGATTATAATTTGGAGACATATTATGTAAAACATTTACACCGATCTTAGCAACAATAAATTGTTTAATAGCACACAATAACTCAATAATAAATTAACTTTAAAAACATAGAGACAAAATAACATTTCTTAATTCGATAATATACCTGGCTTACCTTAAAAAACTAGCTCTCATAAGAGTAACATTCATACATGTCATAGGGAGTCATTTCAACATTTTAATATCATTTTGGCGCTTATTATACATTTCAATTGCAACTAATTTAGTAGAGCGATTGTATGTCACTGTCCTGCTAAACGGAATCTCCAACTTAAACCTATATCTTTCATGAAGCCTACTTGCTCCTGGAGCTCTCAGTGGAAATTTTTCTGGGTATCTTCTTACTACTTTACAAAGCTCAATTATATAGAGAACCGTGATGATGTGAATTTTTAACTCCTTTACGACGACCTACAGGATTCCATGCTTGAATTTATTCCATTTAGGATGCGCACAACTCTCTTCTGAAGGACGAAGATCTTTTAAATGTCAGTGCTTTTTCCCCATACTGACAATCCATATAGTATCCTGGATTGAAAGAGTGCAAATTACGCCTGCAAAGCGGCTTCCTTTGATGACATTCTGACCAATGAACGTAAGGCATAACAAAAACTACTTAGTTTTCCTGCAACTACTTCCACGTGTTTCTTCCAGTTTAGATTGCAATCTGTGTAGATGCCCAGAAATTTGGCATGAGGTACGAACTCTATTTTATTGCTATTTTGTTCAATGTCGAGATGAGGCACATGAGTGTTGTAATTACGGATATGCAACAATTTAGTTTTACTTACGTTTGAGCTTAGGTTAAGCCGATTGAACCAGTCTATCAGAATGCCATTAGTTGTATTTATGACGTCGGGTAAATTTTCATAATCATCATAAATTTGAAAAAAACTGATACATCATTCGCAAATAAAATTAGTTTATTTTTGATGAGGGTTGGCAAGTGATTTACCTACAGCAAAAATAATACTGGGCCCAAAATACTCCCTTTAGCGACGCCAACTGTGATCGGTCGATAATTTGATTCTATTTCTTGTAGGGTGTTATTTTCCTTGATACTAGTTACACTCTGATGCCGATCCCCCATATAAGATTTGAACCATTTAGACATTTCTCCTCGTACTTCATATATATTTAATATCTCCAACATGATGCTATGGTCCACATGGTTAAAAGCCTTGGACAAATCAAGTAATACTGTTATAACGTTGTGGTAGTCGTCAAGAAATTCAGCTACAAAGTCAGCCAAATCAAATATCGCGTCTACAGTAGATAAGTCCCTTTGGAAACCAAATTGCTCTCTTATTATTATTTTTTCAGAACACAAGAATACCGAAAATTTCTCAGCCATAACCTTCTCAAATATTTTGGATAGTGCTGGAAGCAGGGAAATCGGTCGGTACTTCTCGACATCCTACTTGTCCCCCCCTTTGCGGAACGGTTTGACATGTGCCCTTTTTAAAATGGTTGGAAATATTTCCTCACTTAGAGACAGGTTTAATAAAAATATAAGAGGGCTTGATATAGCGTTTAGTATGTGCTTAATAACTATTATTGATATACCATCATACCCACTTGCATTTTTGTTTTTGAGTTTTTTCACGACTTTGTGTAATTCATGAGCGCAAACAGGTGAGATAAACATGGATTTATTATTAAATGGTGGTAAATCTAGGTGTGCAGGTTTGTGTAAAGTAGTAGAGGTATTTGTGAAGTGGGCGTTAAACAAGTTATCTGCATCATATGAACTGTTTGCTGCGAATTTTATCCGTCATCCCCGTATGTCTCTCATGTGTTCATGTTTCGCCCCATTTATATGTGTGTTTATTAGGCTCCACTTTATCATTAGAAGTTAGTATCTTTTTATTATTGCAGAGCCTTTTAGACAATTCTATTGTTCTTTTCAGAATAGTAGAGTACAGCTTATAAAGTTTGAGATAATCCGCGTTTTTAGAGAGTTTAGAAGTTATAAAAAGGTCTCTTTTTGTTTCGCATGATTTCTCTATGCCTAACCAGTTGCATTAACCAGTCTTTATTATGTTTTTTATATCCCCCCTTACTCTTATTGTCGGTCAGTTGCACTCAAATGAATTGACTATAATATTGAAATCTCCCTCACTAAATACATTCGTCCAAGATATTTTCCACAAATCCTCCAGTAGTTCCTGTCAATAGTCAATAGTCAATAGTCAAAGTACTTTATTACTGTAGATTTTTACATATACTTAGCAAACGTCATTTTTTGCCTCTTCTCTACATTGGACCACTGTGGGAGAGAAGGGCGTAGAAACTCCCACAGATTGATTTTTAGATCTCTTTTAAAAATAGGTTGTGCTTAACTAATACAAATTTGAAAAATTTAATTGTTATGATTAATAAGCAGGAATAAATAATTACAAAATTATTAACAGCAAGGTCTGTGTTGAGCCAGATTAACCCCATACAGTCCTGTCATTTAAGTAATCTTGAACATTGTAATATCCCTTTTTCGACAAAGTTGCTTTAACATGCTTTTTAAATTGCTCAAGTGGCAATTTCAAAATCTCCAGAGGTATCTTATTGTAGTAGAGAATGCACTGACCCTTGAATGAATTGCTAACCTTCGCGAGTCTAAAACGGGGCGCACATAGTCTGTGATTATTTCTTAGGTAAACATTACAGCTATCGCTAAGTTTGGAAAATGTTGTAAGGTTCTTGCGTACATACATTATATTTTCGAAAATAAATTGACTAGCTACTGTTAGTATGTCAATTTCTTTAAAAAGCTCTCTTAAGGAGTCTGTTCGTTTTAAATTATAAATTGCTCGAATAGCTCTTTTCTGTAAAATAAAAATAGTTTGAATATCCGCTGCTTTCCCCCACAACAAGATACCATAGGACATCACACTATGAAAGTAACTAAAATATACTAGCCTAGATGTAGCCACATCCGTGCTTTGTCTGATGTTCCTAACAGCGTAAGCCGCAGAACTTAATTTACCAGCCAATTTATCTATGTGGGGTCCCCACTGCAATTTGCTATCAATGGTTATTCCAAGAAACTTCGTATCATTTACTAATTCTAACGTGCTGTTGTCTAACACTAAACTGGTCTCAACTTGCCTGACATTTGGAAGTGAGAATTTGATACACTTGGTTTTACCAGCGTTTAACAATAAATTATTAACTGTGAACCAATTCAAGGTTAAAGACAATACACCATTAACATCATCAAATTCTCCTTTTTGTCTTTCAATTTTGAAGACCAGTGAAGTATCATCAGCATACAACACTATGTCAGTTAATTTCTCCACCATGAAAGGCAGATCATTAATATATACCAGGAATAAGAAAGGGCCTAATATGTAACCTTGTGGAACGCCAATTTTAACACCCGATCCATCAGATTTTACGCCGTTAACTTCTGCCTTTTGAATTCTATTGCTTAGGTATGATCTTAGTAGATCCAACGCTTTATTTCTAACTCCGTAATGATTTAATTTAATTAATAGCGTATTATGATCAACACAATCAAACGCCTTCGACAGGTCGCAAAAAACTCCGATAGCATCCTGTGCGGCCTCCCATGCAGAATAAATATGAGATACAAGGGTAATACCTGCATCCGTAGTCGATTTACCCCTAGTGAAACCATATTGTTTAGCGTGGAGTTGTTTTGTACGGTTGAAGTGTGAGAGCATTTGATTGAGTATAATCTTTTCAAATATTTTACTTAGTGTTGGAAGAACAGATATTGGTCTGAAATTTGAAGGATCGCCCTTATCTCCCGAATTGAACAGCGGTATAAGTTTACTGTGTTTCATGAGGTCTGAAAAAGCCCCATCGTCAACACATTTATTGAATATATAAGCTAAGTGTGGGGCTATAACTAGAATTACTGAACCAATGACTTTGACTGATATACCCCACAGGTCTTCCGTATTTTTTAAGTTAAGTAATTTAAACGTTTTGACAATGTCCTGGGGATATACATGATGAAATTTTAAATATACCATACTGACGCTAGTGTTATTTTTTAATAAAGTCTCTGCTTCAAATGGAGATGAATTTAGACAGTCCGTTGTGTGTACGGGTACATTGGTGAAGAATGTTTCAAAAGCTCGAGCAACATCAGCGTTAGATTTAACAACATCATCACCTATCTTTAGGCAGAAATCACTGTCCCTTGGTATAACTTTGCCAGTTTCGCGGTTTATTATTTGCCAAACTGTTTTCATTCTATTATTTGAATTTTGAATTTTTCTATTAATGTGTAAAGTTTTTGCAGTTCTACAAACCAACTTGAAAGTTTTGGAATATTTTTTAACATAGTCATGAAATTTTCGATCAAAGTTGTAGGTTTTTTGATCATAAAGGTCATACAAGATAACTCTACTTTTACGAATTCCAAACGTTGCCCAGTCATTAAATTTAGATTTACCGTTGTAGTCACTGACTTTCTTTAATTTGAAAACTTTATTGAATTCTGTCTGAATAATGTTGAAGAAGTCTGAGTAGATTTTGTTTGGGTTCTGTTCATTAAAATCCGGTACTGGCAAATTTATATCTAAGTTTTTCGTATATGTCTCTAGTCTATGGGATGTAATAGGCCTATAAAATGATGGACCAGTCTTATCCTTAATAGTTATTGGGAATGAAACTGTTTGACCACTGTGATCGGAGGGTAAGCAGTTAATTACACTTTTACTTGTGAATGCACAGTCACAAAAAACGTTATCTAAGCAAGTTTGGCTGGTAAGTGTAATTCTAGTCGGCTCTAGAAATACATGACATAAATTAAATGATTTGAACAGAGTTATTAATCGTCACTTCAGTGTTGTATCTACAAGCAGATCTACATTAAGATCGCCACAAATAATTAACTTTTTTCTGTTATCACAAAGTTTAATGAGGGCTTCATCCATAATTTTCTCAAATATTTCGAAATTGCCATGGCCTTTTTCATCCCTCGGTGGTCTGTAGACACAAACAATAATATGGCTATCTAACTCAACACAGGATACCTCTATTTGTCTTTCAACAGTAAGTGCAAGAATATCTTTCCGTTGTTTCACCTTTATATTATTTTTCACTAAGATTAAAGAACCACCTCTATCAGCAGTCTTTCTATTGTAACAACTGACAATTTTGTAATTATTTATGTTAAAAGACATCATATTTTCCTTCAACCAGTGTTCAGTAACACAAATAATATCAATGTCAGAATTTTTTAGAAATAATTCTAATACAAGTTCTTTGCCAGGTAGCCCCTGGATGTTTTGATGGGCAATATTTAACTGGGGCTTACATTTTGACATATTTAGTGGCTCTTGTATGCTAGAGATTTCCTCTATTGTCTTAAGAACTAATTTAAATTACTTGTAACAGATTCCAATGTTGCATACAAAGTATAATTAACAGGTGAATTCCCAATAGGGGTGCATGTTTTATTACTCTTAAAATAAGCTGATGTCAAGTTGAACTTAGGTAAACCAACTATAGCTGCGTCGCATATATTATAAGCTAACAATGTAGCTACTAATTTTCTATATTTATTAGACAGGTACAATGTATCCCGTGTCAGAGTAAAGTTATGAATAAAATTATTCATGTCGAAATATAAAATAGCATCGCTGTGATGACATGTTAAATTAAATAAATGAATATTCATTCTATGCACAGATTTGTTCTGTAGTTCTGTCAAATTACAGGCATATGGAAAATTGCATAGTATAAATTTGCATTTCATCCTACTATGTAAGTCTAGAAGTGTTTCAACACTTTTATTCAAATCATTCCGACTAATGTTTGAATGATTTCCTACCATAATTACAATTGTGCTGTACTCATCATAGATACCGCGACTAATCATCTTCACTAGATCTACAAATGAACTATTTGGACAGCAAATGTTCGTTACTTTTTGGTTAAGCCGGTTATGTAATAGAGTCCCAAATCCTGCACCTACTTTGTCGGAGAACAACAGAGTTTTTCTCTGAGCACATATTTTGGTAGCTGGCGGTACACGAGTGGAGGTGAGTGGCGGGACACACGTGTTGGAGTGCGGTTTGATGCACGTGGCGGCGGTTGGCGCGGCATTCGCGGCAGCGAGCGTCGCAACGTGCGCAATGGCGAACGGCGCGGCCGTCGGAGCAGCTTGTGGCATGACACACGCCTCAGCAGGGACAGCGAGCGGCGCGGTGCTCGCGCTGTTGAGCTGCGAGGTGTCTCCTCGTCGACGACGGCGACGCTGTTTTTTGGTTGGGGCAGCGGTGGACGCTGCAACACTCTCGTTGAGGGGGGTCGAGACCAAAGTTAGTGATGTGGGCTCGTCCTCCTTGCTGGTCTCATTCTCCTCATTCTCAATTAGAATGCCCACCAATTCCGCATTCTGGCGTTGTAGCTGTACTAACTCAGACGTCGCGGCTCTGAGTTCTGCTAACTCACTTTGCTCTTTGGCATAACATTGTAGTGTATTTGCTAGCAGGTCATGTAGATGCTGGATTTCTACTCGGGCATGTTGAAGGTCCGACTGTAAACCTACATTTTTTCCCCGGAGCTCTTGCATTAAGGAGATTCTTAATATTCTGTTTGATTGCCGTTTCAAGGCTAATTTCAGTACTTTTATATTACCTCTAGTTTTCTTCATGAATTTATTTAATTTAAAATATTTTTTAATTTTTCTGCTGCTTGTCTGCATGGCTTGAACAATAGTGCTTAGGTTGGCTACTTCTAGTTCTTGTTGGATAGAGGTAATGTGGCGAGATTCATTGTAGTCTTTTTCTATGCACATATCAGTCAACTTCAAGTTTGCCTCATTGAGTTGGTATTGGAGGAATTTACTGCGATCACAAGCAGAAGCAAGGTCAGTGCGCAAGGTGTCAAAAGATTCCACAAGTTTTTCCAATCTTTGAATCTCATTTTGCGACTCCTCGTGTGTTTCTCGCAAAGTAGACACACTATCTCTAAGCTGTGAGTTCTTGGCTCTCAAGCTTTTTATCTCAAAGTCATTTTCATTGCGCTCTTCCAATAGCCTTTGGTTTAACTCCTCTGCGTCAGTTAGTTGTTGCTGTAGTGCGTGCATTCTCCGCGTAGTAATGTTGGATGCCATGCCTGGAAATAAAATAAAAAAGAATGGGTGCTCCGAACAAAATTAAAATAAAACAGAAGGAATAAAGACTTGCAGTTAGTAGCTGTAGTACTGATATGATAGTTCCTAATTCCCTATATAGCTATTCTACGTCAAAGTAAACAAGTTTCAATTAAACTATTACAAGTCAATATAGGTTAACAGTATAAATGTCTTGAACTAATGAAAGTTATACTTATTATCTAACAATTTTAGTCGTTTTGCAAGTGTTGTGATGATCAGCTGTGAAGTGAGTACCTAATATGTCTCTAGAATCACCTACAAGCTTACATTATATTCGCACTAATTGCCAAGGTCTAACCTACCAGTGCACTTGTGTATATCGTGTAAGAATTATGAGTGAACAGCTAGTTTTATCGTCAAAAGTACTTCCACAGATTGTCAAGTGCTAAGAGACAAAACAAAGACGCTGCGGTGTGAGGATGGACGTTTCTCACAATAGTGAGAGTTGAGCAGTATGTAGTGTATAAGTATATAGTTAAGTTCAAGTCATATACTTGTAAAATATGAATAAGCAAATATGAAAACAATACTCCCCCGGGGTTTTTCCGTTGGCAGTTTGAAATTTCCTTTGTCTTTCGGTCCGTGATCGATTATTTTATCACAATTACAATGTGATTACTGTAAGCGTACATCACCTAAGGGTCGGACCTGTTTATAGAATTTTGTCTGAGACTTTCGTAGCGGGATATTCAGGGAGGCGTAATTGTCAATTGTAAGACGGGCTGGTTTCCGCAACTCGACGACTAAAGCGCCTATTTTGCGTGTGGGTGGGAATGCGACATCATTCGAGCCAACCCAACTCCTCCAGGAACGCCAGTAGGCCCTTTACGTTACCGACTATCCCTGGAAGGTCCCTCGATTGACCGAGGTGTTTAGCCCTGTAGTCCGCTACTCCTGTGCACTCCATGAGGACGTGAGCAGCCGTTTCTTCTGCCTCCAAGCAGGCTCTGCAAAGGGGGCTGTCGTTAACACCTAGGACATATAGATGTTTATTAAAGAAAACATGGCCAGTAAGTGCTGCAGTTACCAGTCGCATACGCGGCCTACTAAGTCGAAGCAAGGTCTTAGCCAGCCTAGCGCTAGGGGACGGCAAGGCCAGCTTGGCCTGCCTGCACTCCTCATGGTTTGTCCAAAGAGTGGCATGATCATTCCTGGTCGACTCTCTCAGAAATGAGCGTACCATCTTGAAGGGAAGAGGGATGATAGGTTCGGGACCATACGCTGTCAAGCTAGATCCTTTACGCGCCAACTCATCCGCTGCATCGTTACCTCTTGATCCGCTGTGTCCTTTTATCCATTGAAGGATTACGCGGTTATGTTGACATACCTCCATTAGTCGTTTGTGACACTCGTCGATTAGCCCTGAGTTAATAGTGTTGCTATTTAGGGCTTGTAGGACGGCCATGCTATCCGAGAGGATTCGAATGGAGGAATCTCTTACCTTTCTCGATGCTATGGCATTAGCGGCCGAGATGATGCCCATGCATTCAGCTTGAAAGACAGTATTATGGGCACCCAGTGGAATGGCTATCTTGATGTTTTGGTCCTCCGAGAAGGTGCCTGAACCAGTGCCTGCTTCAGTTTTTGAACCATCGGTAAAAATTCTGAGCTCTTTAACGTCGAGCCCCTCAACCCGATGGTCTTCATGTAACTGTATATTGTATTTTTTGTCAAAAACAAATTGTTTAGGGATTCTGTCACTGCAAGCCATAGAGATGGGAATTTTTTTGTAAACTTCCCCTAGGATGGCGGTGTGTGAGGTCCTGTTTTTCCTCCAAAGTCCTAAGGTGTTGAGTCTCACCGCAGATGACGCGGCCTCCTGCTTAATATACAGCTGGAGTGGCGGAAGACACAGCATGGCCTCTATTGCTGCTGTTGGAGTAGTTCTCATACTACCTGTGATAGCCATGCAGGCCAGCCTTTGAAAGCTTTGGAGTTTGCTTACCATTGTGGTTAGTTTGGTCCTGGTCCACCACACCACAGCTCCGTAGCAGACAAGAGGACGGATCACCGTTACGTACAGCCAAAGAATGATGTTGGGAGAAAGTCCCCACTTTTTCCCCACCATTCTCCGACACTGCCAGAAAGCAATACTCGCCTTCTTTAGTTTGTTGTCGATGTGGCTACTCCAGTTGAGCTTGCTGTCCAAGGTTATGCCCAGGTACTTCACCTCAGTTGCTAGCTGGAGTTCCGTTCCAAAGAGCTTAGGTAGGGTATACCTACCAAGTGCCCTATTGTTAGTGAACATGACCATTTCCGTTTTTGTTGGGTTAACCGCCAGGTCATATTCTAAACACCAGCGCTCCACGATGCGAAGAGCTGTTTGTTTAAGGTTGCATACTGTGCTCGCGAATTTACCTGTGATGAGGATTACCAAATCGTCGGCGTATCCTACGGTGTAGTATCCATCAGGGAGGCGTATTGGAGTGTGTGACCAGATAAACCTAATTCTAATATATGTGGATTCGTCACCTCTCCGTTGGACATAATATTATCTATGCATGTACGGCTGTGGTCCGTAAGTAATACGGGTAGGTTCCGACACACCGAGCTTCATCCTAAAACACAGAAGCTGACATTTGAACTCATTCGATTCTGCTGATTCTGTGAGAGTATCAATGTTGAAGTCGCCACAAATAAATACTCTACGCTCCCTGAATTTTAAAACATAATTCAAAACATTTTCCATATATTTGAAAAAATTGTCATCTTTTACGGTTTTCGGCCTGTATCCACAAATCACATAATAACCGGACAGATTTCAAATATATTTAGAAAGAAGAAAGAAAGAAAGAAAGACATTTATTACACACAAAAAAACACACCTTACGATAGGACAAAACAAAAAGTATAATAAACAAAACGAAACATATAAAAAAAACACAACTAATTGTAAACAATTATTGGCCAGGGTCACGGTGTGTTCTTGCTGTGCAAAAGGCACTAACTCAGCATTGTGCTGGGGGTGGAGGCCCTTAGCGCTGATTTTCAGTTAGTGCCAGGTAGTGACCGCACGTGCTACAATTGCCGTGTAGTGTGCGTACAATACTTACATAATATTACTTATATTTAAATAAACTATGATCGGTGTGTATATACAAGGCTGAGATAATATGTGATGTGTGAATAAACTGGAAAATAAATAAATAAATAAATAAATAATACAATAAATTAATAATAACTTAAAAATGTGTGACATAACACAACTGCTTTTTCTTGATGCGATTACGTCGTCGTCGTCAAATTGAGTTGCGGCGAGTTGTTCATACAGGGAAGGGAAGTTTCTGCTGTTCAAGCAAATATGCCTTGAGCTTTCGCCCAAAAGCATATCTACTGAAAGCTTCGTGGACTGGGGGAGGAATATCATTCCAACATTTGGACGCCGCATACCTGAAACTACCCCGGAATGCCATCGTTCTATGCTGAGGGGTGACGATTCTCTCCTTGTGAACGCTACGCTGCCTGGTGGAAAACTGGAGCTTCTTGTATAGGTAGTTGGGATCTTCAGTGCGTATGACACCAAAAAGCAACATGGACAAATGGAGTTTTCGTCGGGCTTCCATGTTCAGGAGTTTTGCATTGTTCAAATGTGGAGTGACATGGGATGTGGGAGGGACCTTGAAGCAAAAACGTGCGCATGCGTTTTGAACACGTTGTATTAACTTTCTTGTCCGGGCAAGTATACAGCCACCATAAACGACATCACAATAGTTTAATCTTGATAATATAAGCGATTCACTTAGCCTGACACGCAAATCAGTGCTAAGGTAATCGCGTATATTATAGAGAAGTTTAAGGCGATAGAAGCAGTTGCTGACTAAGTTGCCTATATGTTTTTCGAAACGCAGCTCGCCATCCATTAGTAAGCCGAGATTTTTTGCTTCTACAACCCTTTCCACTGGTTCCCCCATAATAGCTATATTATTGCTGGCAAGGGCTTGCACCGTATTATGGATTGATATGGATATGATTATGAGTACCAAGTACCATGTACTTTGACTTGCTGGGGTTCAGCACCAGACAGTTCCTGCCAGACCATGTCGCTATGCGATCGAGATCACTGTTGATCTGCCGTGCCGCAGCTACTGCATCTTCTGATGGTGTCGACAAGTACAACTGCGTATCATCCGCGTACAAGTGGAAAGAGCAGTTTTTGATACCGGTGACAATATCGGCGCTGTATAAAATAAACAGAAGAGGTCCTAATATGGAGCCTTGCGGGACCCCCCGCGTCAGCTGCTTTGTTGATGAAAACCGCATCGAACCATCATTCTTATGTATTACGACTGTTTGCGCACGGTCCGACAGGTAACTACCGAACCACCTAACCGTAGCATTATCGAATCCATAATAAGACATCTTTGATTATTATCAAAGATGTCTTATTAGAGGGCAGTATTAAGACAATCGAAGGCTCTGGAAAAATCTAGCAACACCAAAATTGTGCTCCTCTTCTTGTCGAGCGCTGACAGCACGTTGTCCACGACGTCTAGCAACGCAGTAGCCGTCCCTCGACCCTTCCGGAACCCAGATTGCAATTCCGGTAGAATGCCATTTTCCTCCAGATACCTCGACAGCTGGTTATATACAGCCCTCTCAATTACCTTAGACATGCAAGGAAGAATGCTAATGGGACGTAGATCTGATATGTGGGCAGAATTAGGTTTTTTGGGGGCTGGTGAAACTTTCGCAGTCTTCCAGTCAGTCGGAAAGATGTTCGTCAAAATGCTCCGATTAATAATCGCAGTGAGGGTCGGCAATGTCGTAGGTAGAGTCAGTATAACCATGTCTATTCCAATTCGGTCAACTCCTGTCGCATTGGTCTTGATAGACGTCAGTATTTTTGCAACAGTGTGTGCAGTGACGGGGTTCAGAAAAAAACTAGTAGCATTGTCGTGTCGGTTAAATTCAAAGTAAGTCAAGTCCGAAATGGTCACCTTAGTCGTTCCTGGTACATTCATGAAATGGTCATTAATGGCGTCGGCATTACCAAAGTGTGCGGGTAACTCAATATTTCGTCTAACCGGTAGAACAGTGTGTTTAAGGTTTTTCAAAAAAAGCACCTTTTTCATTGTGTACGGCGGTGATGACTAGGTGTTTGAGGTCTAAGTAGTAGTTTTTATGCACATACAATTTAGACTCTTTGTACCTTTTATGTGCCTTATCACGAAGTCGCATCATTAAGCGAACGTTGCTTGTAAGCCACGGTTTAAGAGACTCCCGCACAACTTTAGTCCTGACCGGCGCATGTCTGTCAAAAAGTCCAGCAATTTGGTCATTGAACTGTCTTAGCATGTCGTCAACGTTATCTAGTTTATTAATATTGTCCCAGTCTATTGAACACAAGTCTTCGTCAAAACTGTCACGGTCTATGTCCTTAATTGGACGGAAAGTTAAAGTCCTAGGGATGGGCTTTTGTTTTTTGACGTGAAGGTCAACAGTAACAAAACAATGATGACCTAGGTCCGGTATATGATGCACTTCGACACTACGTACCCGCGCATCCGTGCAAACAAGGTCAATCGTCGTTTCGCTATGGTCGGTAAAGTGGGTAGGTTTGTCAACAATTTGTCTCAACTTCAGTGAAGTTAAGAATTGCGTCAGACATCTAAATATGCTGTCGTTGCAGTCAGTATAGTTAATGTTAAAGTCCCCTACCAGTATAATATTGTCGTAGTCAGTCATAGAAATCAGTGAGTCGGTGATCGCATCAAAAAAAATGTCAGTACTCACCCATCGGGGGCGATAAGCCGTGCCAACTATAAGCTTCTTTCCAGCTACGTTGACTCGAAACCACATCTGCTCCACGGGAGGGGCGGGGGGGTGCACGCAGAGCCGCGCACTGACACCTCGCTTCACGTAGAAGCCCACGCCGCCCCCGCAGTGCCGGACACAACCCGGATTTTTTTTGTTTTAGACATAGTTATAATAATACAAATTACCCACACTTGTATATAATATATATAATATTTTAAATACTATACTGTGTAGTATATTTATGAATATACATTCAAATATATAGATATATGACAATTGAATAAACACAACGCAAACACCATCGGCACCAACCAGCACATTGACACACCGCGACCACGGCGCACACACAACATTTAATCCTAGATTTAAACAAATTATTAGGCCATAAGTAAAATTACTTTTAGGCAGACAATGAAAGGCTAACTTAGTTTGTTTTAAAAATATTAACAATATCTATCTCCTTTCGGATACGGTATCCGGGCTGCCCCTCCGCGCGTCGCACCTGCACCCGCCCATCCCTGGTCCACACCCACCTCCAGGCGTGAATGCGAGCTTGCTCCTTAGCCTTGGCAAATAGCTGCCTGTTCAGCTTGGTGAGACGTTCGTTGACGTAGAAACGTCGCGGTACTCCATTGAGACCCATATCAGCGGTGGTTGCTCCACGACGCACGCGCGCCTCACGTAGCAGTGCGTCACGCGTAGCCCTCCGGGCTAGCCGCACCACCAGAGGCCGCGGCCTGTGGTCGTCGGCACCGGCTCCGAGTGGGCCTACCCGCACCACGCTGACCACGTCGCGCTCGTCCATCGGCACACCCAGCTTCACCGCGATGAGCGACACCAGGTGTACAGGGTTCTCGCCGCGCTCCTCCGTGATATTACTAAACTGTAGGTCGTTCGCCAGTATATCTTGGTCCCGATCATTCAGCTCCATCTGAAGGTTGGTAATGGCTTTCTCCAAGACCTTCGTTGCCGTCGACACCACTTCATCCGTGACCCTCTTCTCGAGATCATCGACCCGCCGCTCCACCTCTTCAATCCGCTGATTGCATGCACCAAGCGTTGAGCGGGACAGTATAGCCATTTAACATTGACATCTCGCTGAAGAGATTATATTCTCGTATGTAGATGCAACAGCCACCTTTACTGGTCCTTAGTTTCCGACAAAAGCTGCTAACCAATTATATGTAAGTAATGAAGCCATGTCTGGCTTTCGTGGCTTGTTTACTTGTGTTTCAGCATGCAATGAGCCAGAGCAAGGGTATTCTGTAAATGAACCATTAAGATTCCTCTGGACAACATTATTCGTGACTTCTCGAGGTGATGTCCTGGGGTATCCAATGCGCAGCATGTTCGGCCTGATTCCACAATACTGGGGAGTGAAGGATTTGGGTGAGCTAGCCGCGGGAACCCTTGATACACCCTGAAGTCCTTCATAACCCACTTCTTTGTAAAGGTTCATTTTTTTCTAGTAGGTTTTGATCTCATTAGTCAGTTCAGCATTCTCAGATATCAAGTTCTCAATTTCTTTGTTTGCTATGTTGTTTTCTTTACGAATTCTAATAATTTCTTCTTGAAGTTCATGCAGTTCAAGGCTATTATTTAGATCACGTTATGTAGACTCTAGGACCGGTCTAAGTATGACTCGTTCTTCTCCCCAAGTAGCTTTCTCGGATTTCTATATGTAATGTAATTGGATTCGATCTGTTCCGGCCGAGAACCGTCATTTAACTCATTTGAAGCTTGTGCTTGCACACCGGCATTACATCTTCGACACTTTTATATAAGTCAACAAGAAAAGACAACTTCGACTTATCACCCCACGAATTAAGAGATGCCCTGGCCATAAGATACCACCGCACACCAATCTCCATGCCTGCGACTTGCGACGGCTGCGGCAATGATAACTTTGACGTGGACCACGCCTTGTGCTGCAAAACAGGTGGCCTTATCACACGCAGACATAACGAAATAAGGGATCTTTTCTGTGAACTGTGCCAGCAAGCCTAGGGAAACGTCACGAAAGAGCCAGTCATCTCCGAAGGCGATACTGGGCTGCGCGGAGACTTGGCTTGTCGGGGGGTATGGATTGCCCAGAGGGAGGCGTTATTTGATATCCGTGTCATAGACACCGACGCTCCCTCCCACGCATCACGCCCCGTAGCGGCTGTCCTTCGTTCAGCTGAAGAAGAAAAGAAAAGGAAGTACTGCGACCCATGCGAGACGCGCCACACCACCTTCACCCCTTTAGTAACCTCTGTCGACGGAGTTTTTGCTCCACAAATGATATCATTCACTAAACACCTCGCCGAAACACTGGCGGACCGCTGGAACCGGACCCCTGCCACAATAATGGGCTGGCTACGAGCAAGAATTCAAACCGCCATCATCAGGGCTAGCAGCATGTGCATCCGCGGCACCCGCCATAGGTGGAATCGCACAGGCCTATATGAGGATGGAGCGGCAGTCCCACAAGTCTTTAACTAGAATGAATATCTTATTTATATTCTCTGTACTTATTTTCATTAATCTTTTGCTTAATAAATTTCTTATCTTATATATAAGTATTGCGTAGAGAAGCAATATTTGCCATATAATACACTGTGGTGATGTTTGCGCAGTTGTGATGGGATGTGCCCTTGCATGCGACACAACTAAGCAATTTTGTTGCGTAGAGTAAATCTCCATGGCATTCGCAGTTGTAGTTTAGATAAGTAAGTTAGTGTTTCAGGTATGTCGCTACTTGTCGTATTCAATTCATGATTTGCAATTTTGTAAGTAGGGTGAATTATCAGAAGCACATAGGTTCAGGTGGTCACTTTTGTTTAAAGCTCCATCAATCACATCACATAACACACACAATATTTTATCCACACTCAGAACACAGTTCAAATTCTCAATTTCTTTAAATCTCTCAATTATCGAGTCTCCGTTCCAACGCCGACAAGTACAGAAGTGTCGTTAAATAAATACCAGTTTCGTTTATCTACCCTCTTATTCGCTATGGTGTTACAGAAATGCAATACGTGCAAGAAAAATATAACAAAAAAGTCCCCTGGACTTGAGTGTAGTCGATGTTCGGTAGTTGGTTCATGCTTCCCCAGATTGTGCCAAAATATCTAACAAGCAAATTTCATCGTTACGCGCCACGCCAAACCTGGAGTGGTGTTGTGAAGTGTGCTTGAGCTCCTCGCGACGCTCCTCCTTCTTTGTCCCGGGCGATGACTCCGACAACGAGGATGAGCCTACTCGTGATGCCGACCCGAAAGCAGTGTCTATCGATGTCAAGAAACTCCTACAGGACATTAGCATTGAAATGAAGAAGACGATAAAGGAACAACTTGATGCCTTCCAGCACTCGCTGACCTACAACGGCGATCTCATTGTAGAAATTGAAGGGAAGGTCGACCAGCAGGAAGCTAAGTTTAAGATCATGGAAAATAAAAACCAAGCACTGATCAACCAGAACAAGAGTCTTGAACTCAGAATTGCAGTTCTGGAACAGCGACTTCAAGAATCTGATCAAAGACTGCTGGCTAATGACCTTGAAATCTGGGGTTTACCAAAGGAACCTGAGGAAGATGTAGCAGATGTAGTCAAGACAGTGGCCACCAAGCTGAATGTCAACGCAACGGATGCGAAGACCATAAAACGCCTACCAGGGCGTAAGGAAAAACCAGGTCAGATCTACATAGAGATGAAGTCACCGGAAGCTCGAGAACAGTGGATATCAGCTGCAAAAAGAGACAAATTGACCGTGAGAGACCTGAAAGACATCAAGAGCTCATCGGCGTCGCCGCGTGATAACCCTGCTTCTGCGAATCCAGTGTACATTCGAGAAGCTCTCACCATACACACGAAGACACTGCTGTGTAATACAAGGCATCAGCTCGGAGGTACCTTGTAACGTACTACCTCTTTGACCATATTGGCTACTGGCGGATTAGTCAGATAAAAAGTAAAACTATAGAAATTCGGGAATTCGGGTCTGGAATCTCGTCTGGCAGCTGATTGTTTTTTTTGGAGACATTGTTTGAGCTCTGAAACGTGAGGTTGTATCTTCTGCATCAATAATTTTTAAGTCACGCCTTTAGTTGCGGCTATGGGCTAGTCCCTTTAGTACTGTTATTCCTTTTAGTACTGTAATGGAGCTGAATGTTTAGTTGCTGTAAAGTGCAGTAGTTGATATGAAACTTCCCTACTATCCCCAATCCATGGGTAAGCATTGGTTCGTAGTTAGTCTTTCTTATTTTCGTGTATTTTATACTCTCTATGTATTTCCCTTTTCTATACAGTGTCTATTGGACTGCGGCACTCTTAGATCCTAATTACCCTAGGGCCCTCGTCGGAAGTCTCCGTGTGGGGAGCCGTCGCCTGATAACTGGGCGCTGTAACGCTTTTGTATTCCTATCATTCACACTGGTCTCTTTCCAGGGTTCCACGCCGAGGAATAATATCCTCCTGGCGCTAACCGCATAATCACATGTTGACGTCTGGAGAAGTGGACCAGTCGGATTGAGTCTACCAAGGAGCGGAAATCTACAAATTCCCGGCGAGTCCCTATCCAGCGTTTCAACTATATCACCAATATTCGACTCACGACCCTGTGATTAATAAATGTATCTTGAGCCTGCCAATAATCTCTTTTGGTCAGGTTAGAGTCCCACTGTTTCAACCTTTCGGTTCATTTGGTGCAAAGACGGCAAAATACTCTGCCGGAAGACCGACAAAAGTAAAATCTACGCAATTCGATCGCCAACCGACATTGAAAAGCTAGTTGTGTAATTCTATTGACATCTATAACTAAGTATACTTACTCACATAAACATAAAACATATCATTGCATTCTCTGACTATACACGCATAGAAATGAGAAAAAACAAAGTATCCAAGTCGTGCATTGATCATATTTTGCCCGCCTCCCCACATTAGACCAATACTCGGCCGCTATTGATACAGTACTGGCGGACCATCGCGTAGTGACCATCGCCGCATGCGCAAGACCGGTTGCTGGCTCATCGAGTCACATACAGGCTGCTCGTAGAAACAAACAGAAATCGACTATGCACTGAGGTGATATTATGTTGAACGAGTTACACAAAATAAACTGGGATTCCACTGATGATATGAAAGATCCGGACGATATTAACAAATTTCTAATAACAAACTTCACCAGAGCGATAAACGTGGCTAAAACAATAACACATAATTTACCAAAAAAACGGTTTTGTGAACCTTGGATCACTAGTAACATTATTACATTGTGTGAAAAACGAGATTTAGCATTTAATATATGGAAAAAAGATACTAGTAATGTAGAAAAAAGATTAGCTTACAACAATACGAAATAAAACACATAAAGTTATAGAACACAGTAGAAATACATACTATAAAAAACAAATAGAAAATAATTACTCAAATTCTAGGAAAATGTGGCAAATTCTTAATAGTATGTGTGGTAGAACTTCAAACCCCATTGACCAAGCCATTCTTAACGCATTTAGCTCGCAAAATATTACTTCTAAAGAGATAGCCAACATTTTTGCTGATACCTTTGATGAATCTGTGCAGAACATACTACCCAACTGCAATATAAATCTAAGCGATGCACAGCGCAATAGGACGTCTAGTGTAAGTATATATTACCAAAAAGCTACACCAGACAAAATATCGAAGGTTATCAAAGAATTGAATGATCACAAAGCCCCGGGGCTTGACGGAGTCAGGGTTATTGACATAAAAAAGTTACTAATAATATTGCCTCAGCTATATGTAATCTTATTAACACCGCTATTAAAACAGGGCAATATCCTGATGGGCTCAAAATAGGATGCATACGACCAGTTTTTAAAAAGGGAAAGCGCGAAAATGCTTCAGACTATCGGCCTATCACATTGCTGTCATCAATAGACAAAATAATAGAAAAATTTGTTTGTGATCAAATCCACTCGTTCTACCAAATAAATAATATTATATCTAAAAGCCAATTTGGCAACTATGTTACTTTCCAAATTCACGGATGATATTAATACATACCTAAATAACAAAAAACAAGTCCTGGCCCTGTTTATAGACTTTTCTAGAGCATTTGATACTCTTGCTCACAAAAAGCTAATTGGTAAGTTGGACGCAAATGGCATCAGGGGACCCTTACTACGCTGGTGTGAAAGCTATCTCCGTAACAGATCCTCTTGTGTCAAGATAGATGATAGCCTCAGTGACCAAAGGCCAGCCGCAGTAGGAACCGCCCAGGGCTCGGTGCTCGGGCCCTTGCATTTTCTCACCTATGTGAATGATATGTGCACATGCCTTGACTCCTGCACAGCTTATCAGTTTGCTGATGACACATGCTTTATTATTGCCAGTGACGATGTTAACTCCGCGATGTGTATGCTTCAAGCTGACTTCGACAAGCTCAAGCAATGGTGTCATGACTCGGGCTTAGTTTTAAACAGCAATAAAACAAAACTCATACTCATCAAATCACCATACATGAAAAGCAATCTCGAAACACCCCTCATATCACAGTCATACTTGTATGCATGACCAAAATAATACAAAATCTTGCCACTGCCCCAATATAGAACTCGTCAACTCGCACGTCTACCTGGGTCTGGTAATAGATCACAAGTTTAACAGGAATAGTCATATAGAACGGGTGTGTACAAAGCTTCGAGCTTTTCTGGCTAACATGCACATAATAAAAAATCGCCTGCCCTTTAACATCAGGTTAATGCTGTACAATGCTTTGGCAGACTCCGTAATCTCCTATGGGCTCAGTAGCTACGGACTCACGCATAAAACTTCCCTAGACTGCATACTACGTCTACAAATTAAAATTCTAAAAAATATAGTACCTCCAAAAATCAGACTCCAGTACTCCAATGATAAGCTCAAACTGTTCAAATACTGTAAAACACTACCAGTACACACCAAAGTAGAATACACACTACTAAAAGAACAATTCTTCAATTTATCCGTCCAAAAACCGTTATCACATAAAATCGGCACCAGAAGCTGCACGAAAAAAAAGCTGATGACTTTAGGAGCAAATAACTTTTACGGGAAACGTCGAATTAGCTATCTAATTCCTCGTCTTCTTAACGGTCTCTGTCCGGAACTAAAATCATCAATCCATCCCAAAAATATCAATCACAAATTAAAATCACACTTTATATCATTACTTCCATAGTCGTACACAAACTGTATTTTGCCTTTTAGCCAGCAACTGACTTCATGCTTATACATATTGTTTTTATCGACCTACCTACATAATACACTAGACTAATTTTGTGCTACATACAAACCTTAGTGGTTTAAGTAGTGCATTAAGTTAGATTTACAGAAATTACAGAGTTTTAAGTACTTAAAACTCTGTAATTTGATAAATAAATAAAAAAAATAAATAAAAAAAATTTACTAGTTAGTTAACGGCGATTGGGATTATTAAATCCAAAGTTATCAGTTTGTCACTGGAGCAATCACTATTACTTTTGCACAGTTCTGAAGAACACAACGTAACCTTTAATATTCTATAACACTATCACTAAAACACTAACTTTTTACTTTGTTTTGGAAGTTGAAACTGCGGAGATGGTCAAATGTACGTATTACTTGGTAGCGCCACCTGGCGGATCTCGTTTGGCGGATGGCGTTTAAGATATTTATTTCTCAAAATGAATACTAATTCGCTTACTTGAGAAAATAAAAGTTTCTAATACTTAACAATTACCGTCCTTAAAAATCCGTATAGTAGAGTGATGTTGCCGTTCGGAAAGGGTGTGTTTACTTCGAATAATTCTGCGAATTTAAATTGAAACAATTTAGTATTGAAGAGTCTTTGGAAATATGACTTTTGAGTAGTTTTTTGAAAATAGGTAACGATTTCCATTCTCTTCTATAATAGGTACCATATCTATGTAGGTATGTGTATGATATAGGCGTCAGGCGTCTTCAAAACTGCCTGCCTCGTCAGACAAAAATCACGCTTGCTCAGTCTCTTCTTCTACCCCTGATCGATTACGCTGATGTCTGCTGGGCAAGCGCAAACAAAGAGCAACTAAACAAACTCTAGCGACTTAAAACCTCAGGATTCGGTTTGTTTTCGGTCTGCGCAAGTTCGACCACATCTCGGAGTATGGCAGGGAGTTGAAATGGCTCCCGAATCGCCCTCAACGGGATTCCCATATCCTCATTTGCCTCTTCAATATTTTATGTAATCCTCGCTATCCCGGCTTCTTACGGGATCGTTTCGTTTTTCTGTCTTCGGAACGGCCACTGAGATCTCACACTCGGTCACTACTTGCAACTCCGCAGCATAACACCTCCGCTTATCTGAATGGGTTCAGACTACGTGCTATCAGTCTCTGGAACAAACTCCCCAGTGCTATCAGAGACAGTCCGTCAATTCACTCTTTTAAAAGTCGTTTGAAAGAACACTATGTTTCTCTTCCATGATAAGTATTAGTATTTATTTGTAGCTACTATTTATGTATATGTTACATATTTATATATAGCATTATTTTTTGTATTATGTAGATATTGGTAAGAAGTTAATTATTTTTATTAACTTTTTATTGTTGTGCATATAGTAGTACCTTTAGTTTCTTTTTTTCTTCTCCATTCTTGGGCTTGCTGGAATAAATCTCTTGTTAGAGGTAAGCTCGCCTTTGTACATGTTATTTCCTTTATATTTGTTTTCTGTTCACTGTTTTATGCAATAAAGTATAAAAAAATAATATTATTGCTTATATATTTATGTGCATTCTATATATTTTATTTTATAAAGTTGAGGTATAGATAGAATTTTATTTGTTGTTTTAGCGGCAACAGAAATACATCATCTGTGTAAATTTCATCTGCCTAACGAGATTAATGAGATAAAACCTGGTGCCTTGCTCATCGCCGCACCAATGTAAATTTAACGACCGATAGACGTTCTATGATGAAGTAAAACAGTATTCAGTACCGGCTGTACATAATTAAGGTAGTAGGTACTTTATTGACAAAGGGAATTATTCACTTTCGCCGTGTGATCTTCAGTTAGGAGGAGAGGCCTCAGTAGCTGAACAATTTGTTACATAAATTAGGACAAGAATACTGCTTAATGGCGGTGGAGGAGGTAAGATGATTCATCATCATCATTTTGGATCTTGGATGTTTATTTATTTATTATATTCTGGTTCTCACAACAGAGAAATCAAAAATCAAAATCAAAAATCATTTATTTCCATAGGATGTTGTTACATCACTTAGATCCGTCATTACATTTTTTTGGGTGAGTTCACTAACACAATGGCGGAATCTGTGGAGAAGAGCTACCTTGTACACTATTTACACCCATTGATCTAGCCCCAAACTAGGATTCCCTGTATCTTGGATACTGGACAACGATACACATACTTATATAGATAAATATTATACTTAGATAGATAAAAAACCATGACTGGGATACAAACATCCATTCTCATCAAACAAATATGTGCCCCCACCGGGACTCGAATCCTTGGTTTCATAGGCAGGGTCACTGCCGACTCGGCCATTCGGGTCGTCAGGTTATCCTGGTGTGGGGCCAGAAGAAATGTGTGTGTATGTTAATGTTTATGGTTTAACATCATCTATCATCATAGCGTCACGTAGTTTCCTTTAAGGATGTCATGTAATTGTTTACTTGTATGGTATGCATACCATACACAGGTTATACTGTGATAACCTACATTTTAATTTAATTCAAAACCCGATTAAAGAAAATGTTTGAATGGAAAAGCAACCTGTAGCGTGTCTTATCATTATGTTGATAAAATTTAACGGAAAAGGCTCTGTTAGCTAAAGATATAGGTTTTCGGCCCTAGTTTAGGTGATAGAAGATACTAATTTATAAGTATGTTAACTACTTCCTTACAATACGGTTCAAATGAGTTAACGATTCGGCCAACCTCGGAAATTGTCGTGAATCCCTCATCTCTCACATAGAGTTATCAATTTACAGATATGACCTTTAATTATATATATTACTCGCTGTCTTATTGAATACAATACAAGAACGATATGAACAACAAAACCTCCTTTGTAGCTCAAAACTTACACAACCTTTATATTGAATTAATAAAAATAATTGACTATTTTGATAGTCTGCCTTCTTAGTGTAATAAAACCAATGTATACCTTTTGTGCCTCTATAAACATTATTATTATTATTATAGTTACTTTTTAACGTTTTCTCCCAGGGTCAATTACGAGCTTACGTTAGCTGTATTGCACTTTCTCCCAGCCTATTAATTAAGCGTAGGGAAGACATAATATTTTTGAAGCTTACTACGTCTCTGTAGGAACAATAAAAGCCTTCACACATCCTTGTCAGTGGAACGACGGGCTTGATGCAAAGATGGTCCTAATTGAGAGTGCGAACCCCACTTAACGCCCAATATGTCGGGAAGCTTAAAGCCAAAACGTATGGCTCGACGTTGTTAGGTGTTAAACAGTCCACGTACTTTGGCCTTCACAAATGCGCAATAGATACCGATAGCACAAAATCTGTGCTTGGTTGAAATAGGTCACTTTCTGTCCCGAATACTTAAGTTAGGTTGTGTGAGGTCATAACTTTGCCTGGAGCCGATGCGGAGCGGAGCTAGGCGAGCCCTTGTAGTATTGCAGGATTTAATTGGTTGCTATAGAAAACATTTATGCAAGTGGAAATTTTTGGCTTAAAATCTTCTGCCGGCTGTGTTGATAGGTACATAGATTATGTTCATGTTAGTCAATATTCTCGATTGCTAATGATGTATTTACTTCTTCAATTTTCGAAGTCACGCCAAACTGCCCCACTAGTGTACACCTGTCATGCAACTACTTTTCCCGACCGAAGTGTGAGTTTTCAATAAAATCAACTTTACTATCGCGTTGCCGTACAATGCCATTTTGAATAGCAAAGTCACGTGAGTACCGAGCTTGCGACACTGTTCACGTGATTTTTATACAAAACTGTCGTTTTACGGCAACGCGGTATTAAGGTCAATTTTATTAAAAACTCATACTTCGTTCGGGGATCAGTAGTTGCACGAAAGCTGTCACTCACACTTCGCCCTTCATATGGAGATATGTCGGCTCTCGACGAGATCTTCATTCCGGATGACAGCTGTCAAACTAAAAACTGTTATATCTCGGAATCTACTGACCCCAGACTACTGGTTCGTATGGAGATATGACAACTCTCAACGAGATCTTCATTTAGGACGACAGCTGTCAAATTCATGTATCTATGTATTTATTGTATTCTATTAATTTATTTTATAGTATGTGTAGGATGTATTGTGATTTATCTGATAGTATATTGACTTTATTTCTTTCTTTTAACTCTTAATTGTACACTAGGACTACCTCTCTATAAATATTTTTCCTTTCCTCACAGGTTAGCTGTAAGAAATTTCTTTTTAGAAATAAGCTCACCTTTTCATATTGTTCGTTATATTTTTTCCATTGTGTTTTCTGTGCAATAAAGAATTATTATTATTATTATTATATCTGGCAAAAAAGTGACAGCTGTAAAAAATAGTGACACCTGTCAAAAATCCATAATTATGTGAAGCTTCGCCTTTGACACCCCATCTTGGAAAGTTATGTTCTCTGCCTACCATGGGAGTGGTCTCCGGTTGGGAATACAGAAAAAAAAACAGTTCTTGGATGTTTATGTGTGTGTGACGTCGCTTTTTCTGGTTCCCAAGACCCAGGGTATCCTAGTGTGGCGCAAGAAACAATGTATTTGCCTGTATATATGTGTATGTTTTTATTACTCTTACTCTTTTCATATGGTTTGTGTACAATAAAGAAATTATGAAATTATTACAAATCTTAACGACCTCTACGTTAAGCTACTTTGACTATTTTTTTACCCATTATGATTGGAGTTTGAAAGGAATCGATAAATTTCAAGACATAACTAATCGAGCACGTTTCCTTTCAGTAGCTACTGAATATACCAACTAGCTAGACCATAGAATATAACGGAGGAGTTTCTCGAATAACGCTAAATCTATAGCATCTAGCCGATGCCCGCCACTTAATCTGCTTGTTCCTAGGAATTAGCATTTACCGAGATAACGTTACCCTGCTTCTGGTAGTCCTATAAAAAGTATCCTTTATGTTAATCTAGCTCGTAAACCATCTCTGTGCTGAATTTCATTCGAATCCATTTAGCCGTTTTTCTCGTAATTGAGGCACAAACACAAAAACATCCTAACTATTTTCACATTTGTATTTGTTGGATAGTATAGGCAAATAACCTAAAACTTCATAAAATCCACTTTTTAATACTAGGGATGTAACCAAAACAAGCGGAAAGAATCTAAATTAAAAAAGAATGTGCACATCTATCAAAATTTGCTGCATGAAGAGTGTACCGATTCATTTGATTGATCGATGTTTTAAAGCAATATCCCCTCAATAACAGGCTAAGTGCCTCTAGCTGGAAAGCGCAATAAGACTTAACTCGAGTAAACTTTGACAACTCCGTATAAATTTGTATGGAGTTGTCAAACTTTACTCGAGTAAAGTCTTATTCTGCCCTCCTGCTAGTCGCCCTAATGCTGACACCAGTCAAGTAGTAGTGTCCGCTATCGTTACTCGAAAACGGTTTCGTGATTTGAGTATCGATTAACAGCAATGGCAAAAAACATTTCTGTTGGCCGTAACGTACCAGCTAGATCAAATGAAATTCCCTTCATGCTTAATTCAGGCGTGAAACTCACGATTAGGACTGGCAGCAATCTTTCAAAAAAATTATGATAAGAGCCAATCTATATTATTTTATACAATTGCAGGCGTATTTAAAAGTTAATTAGATATTATGTTCATAATTTGGCTTTATCTATGTAGGTACAGATCTGATTCGATATCATGCAATTATGTATAGTTATTTGAGTAGGTACTGAGTTAAGCGCCCAAGTCGTACTTAGCAATCCTGCGCTTACAGTTATCAAATCAGTAAGTAAGTACGCATTGCGCTCCTTACTGAAAAAAAAACAAACAAACGAAAAACTCATGTCATCATAGGTCATCAGTACTCATCAGTCACGCCAATTCATTTAAAAAACTAATATATTCATTACTGTTCAGGTAATACGGGTCAAGGTCTCGGCTTTCACGGTAGCTCGCGCCTCCTCTTTCACCCAATCACCGAATGCGGATACCTAATAATACCTAAGGTCCACGTCACACCACTTATATCCTGCGATGGAAAGTGGTAGCTACTAAGTATTATAATATCACTGGTAACAAGACCACAGAGGCGCCGGCTAACAGACTTTAGTGGTAGTGGTTGGTGGGACTTTAATTCGATTTTGCAAGAAGGCGTAAATGATACAACAGCTGATTTCTTGGGTAACGTTGGTATAATACATACAACTTTGTACTTTTGCACTTCCGCGTGTATTGGGTTGGTTAAGACAATGAGATGATTGAGATGAATCAAAAGAGATGAACGATGGTCGCTGATTTGTTTTCGAAAGTACTTAGCCCTAGCATTACCGACCGAGTAGCAAAAACCTCCGTGTAACACGTAAAATTGTATAGTCTAGTTGTTACATAGCGCTTCATTATATGACACATCAATTGAAATTGGTTACTTATGTGAAACATGCTAGTGAGAATAAGCAGTTATCCAAAATACCAGTACCGTATTATCCGAGCTGTTTTTATAACTATTTATATTATATATATTTATATTATAACGCCACTTCTACCGTCAAGTACCTTGTAATCTTTTTCATAAATGAAAATGAAATGAAAATAGTATTTATTGAGCCAACTTATAACTAATTACATTAGACAATAAAACTTAATCAATAAAGGCTACTTATGGTGCATATCTGGTTCATACTTGTTGACTCTTGAACTAGATTCTTAGGAACCTGTATGTCGAGAGTCAAGTGGTTATCACCAAAAGTTGTCTCTGGGAAGTTGCCTCACTATAGGGTTAAGTGAGTGTGTGAATTATGTAATTAATACATTAACAAAATATATTAAAATTATACAATAATTTAATGCAATTTATTCTGTTAACACTTTTCAATATTTATGTAAATGATATTGTGAGTCCTGACAAATAAGAATTTCATTGCAAGGTTTAGATTAGTTTCGTTTAGCTGAATGATTTTACAATAAGTAGGTAAGTATTTATCTTTTATCTTTAATATGTAAGTGTCTGAAGGGTTTTATAGGTAGTAAGTGTTGATTTATGGTTGATCTTATTCAGGTGAGTAGTAAATATCGGTTAGCTATAAGTGACATTATTCTTAGCAGAAGATCTTCGGTTTCACTGTATTTTAATTTTAGAAGGAACTTTCGTAACTTGATTTTTACTTCTTGGTAGCTTAGGGGGTAGATGTTAAGAATTTTATTCATTTTATTGTATAGACTAGGTGCTTGTATGTTGTACTGCCTTCCAGCAAATTCGGTTTGAAAGTTAGGAGTTATGCAAACAAATTCAGTTCTACGGCTGGATATTTTGGAGGGATTATAATTTAGATTTGTGTGGCGTCTTAGTGTTGTTTGGTGTATGTATAATTGTCGGACTGTGAGGAGCTCACAGTACTTGTACAGGTCAGCACTAGGGAAGCTGTATGGCTTGAAAGTGGAGACCTTTAGCAGCGATCTTTGTGCTCGTTACAGTTCGATCAAGTGTGTTTTACAGGCCCCACCCCATGCTGGAATACAGTACGTTAAAACGGATTGTGCAAGCGTATAGTAAACGGTCTTCAAAAGGTAGGGTGGTGCTACATGTCTGAGTTTTTTGAAGATCCAGATTAGATTTCTCAATCGACCTGCTAGCATTTTAATGTGGGGCTTCCAAGTCAGGTTATCGTCAATGATGACTCCAAGATATTTTATGGTGTTGCTTTTTGGCATGGCATTGGCAATTAATGTTACTGAAATCTTTGCAACTATGCACTTTGATCTCAAAGTCGGGGAGTGGTTGCCCTCTATTAATGATAGAGAAGGTTAAATATTGTGACTTAGATATATTAAGAGTGAGGAGATTGTTTTTGAGCCAGCATGAAATAATAGCAAGCCCCGTCTCTGCATGACTACGAACTAGGTCCCACGAATCCCCATGAAAGACCAATGCTGTGTCATCTGCAAAAGTTACTATTTTACAGTTGTCTAGTTTATGTTGGCAAAGGCCATTAATGTAGATGAAAAATAGTGTGGGTCCCAGCACGCTACCCTGGGGAACTCCATATGCTATATCCATGTCACTGCTAATTAAATTATCGATTTTTATGCGTTGAACTCGGTTTTGTAGATAGTTTTGAAAGATGGCAAGGGGAATACCCCTTATACCCATTTTCTCCATTTTGTTTATTAGAATGGGCACTGAAACCGTATCAAAAGCCTTGGCAAGGTCTAAAAATACTCCTATACACTTCTGTCTTTTATCTAGTCTTTGAACGATTTCTTCAGTTAGTGAGAGCACGGCATCTACAGTTGACCTACCCCCTCTAAATCCAAATTGTGACCCTGATAGAAGCTTTTGCTCATGTAGAAATTTTTGGAGCCTACGATTAAGCAGCTTCTCTATTATTTTTGATAGAACGGGTAGGACCGAAATGGGCCTGTAGTTGCCAATTTCGCTTTTGTCTCCACTTTTAAATATTGGAAGTACCAGAGATCGTTTAAACACGTCAGGGAATATACCTGTTGAGAAACAGTTGTTTATCATATGCGTCAATGGTTTTACTATAAGACTCTTGGCTAGTTTAATCGTCCTTGTGGATTTTTCGTCCCAACCTATAGCGCAGTCTAACTTTAGATTTAGTATTGTTGTTTCAACTTCGGATTCATCGGTATCCAGGAGTACAAAAGTATTTAGATTTGTGTTACAATCAGAATTTGTTACTATTTTGTCTATACCGTTAGAATTGTTTTTGATTTTCTCAGCTAGTTGTTTCCCTATGTTCACAAAGTAATTGTTAATAAATTCTAGTGACTGAGCAGTAGTTTGTTCAAGTTCCAATAGTTCCGGGTTATTCTTTTTGTTTTTATCCATATTGGCTATTTTTTTTTATTGTTTTCCAGGTTTTCTTGGTGCTGTTTGAAGCTAACTTTAGTTCTGTGCGCTCATATGAGATTTTAATTTTTTTCAAAAGATTATTACAGAAATTTCTGTACCGGCGTTACGTGGTTGCTAGTATAAGATTATCTGGGGTTTTTCTTAATTTATGATGCATTTTATCCCTATTTCTTACACAACGCAGTAATCCAACAGTCATCCATGGCTTAATTGTTCTACATCTTTGTGTAATAGTTTGTGTCTCAGTGTTTTCATATATAGTTTTTGAAATTATGTCCACCATCATATTTGCAGCTTCATTGGGGTCAAGTATAGTTGTTATATCGCTTAGGTTTGAAATCGATAGTTGTTTTATTATATTTTCATAATTAACTTTTTTGGAGGTTCCGCTTATTAGATGTTTTGGTGTTTTAGTTTTAAGGTTAAGCACTACTGTTGAATGATCCGTGACCGAGTTTTCTAGAACCGTGACATAAGCGCAATTTTGTGTTTTCAATAAGAATATGTGATCCAAGCAATTATTTCCTCTTGTAGGTAAGCTATGAGCTGGTAATAAGCCATGTTCTGCGGTAAGATTTAGATAATTAGTACTTCTTGTGTCTGTGTTATTTTGTTTTATTTTTATATTCATATCGCCGATCATAATAATATGTTTATAGGATTTTAGTGACTGTAGGCTTAAGTCTATGGAGTTGATGAAATTTTCTATATTTTGTATAGATGGTGATCGATAAACTGCCAGAATTGCTGTTTGCTCTCCTATCCTTATAATTAAAGTAGTTATATCAGTCAATACCGGTTCTTCAATCGTATACTTAATGTTACTCTTGATGTACGCGACTATGCCATCGTTTTGGTTACGACATACTTGTGTGCAGTGTAGGTTATATTTGGGTATTGTAGGGAGAGTTTTATCAGCGTCGAGCCAGCATTCAGTCAATATCATAATGTCGCATTCAAAGTTCAGCTGTGTTAGGGTTGTGTCGAAGTTATTTATATTTCTTTTTATGCTTCTTATGTTTTGTGTTAACACAGTAAAGCTATTGTTGTCGTATGATAATAGTGATTTACAGTTTGCCGGGCTACACATAACATACTCTGCTACCTTTATGGATTCCAACTCATCTAATATTTTTGACGTGTCAAGCTCTGTAAAGTATTTAAAACTTTATTGGGGTTTTTTATAACTCGCAATTTGGCATATCCATACGTTTTGAAAGTGTCCACAGTATAATACGTGTCAGTTAGGTGTTTAAGATACACACACCAAACATATTGCAGTTTAAAGTTACAGTATGGCTCAACACAAAAGACTATAAAAAAAGAAGAACAAATTAAAACATGCAAATGATAATAGAAGCTAACATCTAGTCACTGTGTTTTCAGTAATTTTTGTAAACATTGCTCAGATTGTACAGGGATTGCTTTAGAGCCATTGTCTTTCCGTGTGAAGATCTTCCCATTAGTAACCCAGCAAAAAGTGTAGTTGTTAGTCTTGATGAACTGGCGGGCTTGGTATAACAGCTTTCTTGCATTGTTGGACAGATGTTCTGAGATGTAAACCGCTGAACATGGTCCTGGGAGACCAATGTGCACTGAGTTCAGTTTTTCGGCAGGTCTCTTATCTTTGTTAAATTTGCGGACTGCATTCATTAGGTCAGTCTTGGTCTGTACTCTGGCAAATTCAGCAATCATCATTTTATTTGAATCTGGTTTACCTGGCAAGCGGTAGACGTCGCGTAGCTCCGGTAGTGCAATATCTATGCCAACAGTCTTTGTTATAGCTGTCACGATATTTGTGAGCTCCTCCACTGTCTCTTTATCTTTGCCTGGGATATTCCTGATCTCTACTGTTGATGTACGGCTGCTTTGTTGTGAATCCAAGATTTGCGACTCTAGGACAGCCATATGTTGTCGGTCCTTTGTATTTTCTAGTTGAATATTGTTGATCTGATTTTTCATGTCTTCATGTGTAGCGTTCATATATTCAATAGCTTTTTCAATTTCTTTGTTTGATTTTTGAATCTCCATATTTTGTCGCTTCATTTGCTCCAGATCATTACTCAGTTTTGCGAGGAAGGCGTCGTTGTCAGTTTTCCATACAGCTAGCATACTCTTTATTTCCTCTTTCAACTCTTTCAACTCTGCAAGCTCATTTCTATGGCCCTCTTCGACGCGATATATTTTATTCTTTTGGCGAACGCTAACGTAGGAATGTGCGGCTAGATCAGAGTTATGGTCTGCTTTGGCATGAATGTTGGGATCAGATTGACGATGCGCCGGGTTTGAGTCAACGTTTCCCGGTTTTGCGGACGGTGGAGATCGGAGAGCATTAAAGTTTGACATCGTAATTGTGTTGAGCGAGAGTAATTACGATAA
Organism: Argyresthia goedartella; assembly: GCA_949825045.1. Lineage (NCBI taxonomy): Eukaryota > Metazoa > Arthropoda > Insecta > Lepidoptera > Argyresthiidae > Argyresthia > Argyresthia goedartella. The sequence continues at coordinate 6,102,490 of OX463831.1, read as the reverse complement.
ATATTATATTCTATGGTAGTTGACAAGGCGTAACGTATGAAGCTGATTCACCTTATACGAGTTGCGTAGCACGGGAATAGTATAGGTGTCGTAACGCATCAATTTGCTGTGGCGCGTAACGCAGGCGCTGGTCGTAGCGGTTCGAGTTGTCGTAGCACACGATGACGTCAGTCTCAGCCAAACCCGTAGTCTTGTTTCCTACTTGTCGCTAAACTCCGCGGTGACTGAGCGGTGGCAGGCTCGCCCCTTACGCCGAGAACTCAGGTTCAAATCCAATCAGGTGATGAGTCCGGTACACTTCACAGTTGATTTTTCTGGTTGTCTTGTCAAAAACATAGCTATTTCACTCTAGACCCGCCCAGAGGGAGGATACTTTACGTAAAGGCGCCTCTTGCGGGACAAGAAAATTAAGTAAACTAAAATGACCAATCACGAATTAACTTAAGTTAAATTTAGAACGGCAACTAATGCAGCCAGATACACGTCCGACTCTAACGAGCGCGCGCGGTGCTTTTTTTCAATCATAATGTAGACGATGGCGTAAACATACCTCTGCTACCCCCTTCCTGTTATCCTGTTTCATTAATCAAATGTAGGCTGGTCTTGTGAAATCTTCAACTCGTTTTGTAATACAAGATTTTCAGCTGAAAATAATGCCAAATTAATTCAGATTCTTTATCTGTTGCGACGCCTTTCCGTGGCCCCACAAGTGCCCCAAAGCACTGTTTTTATAGGGTTCCGTACCCGAAGGGTGCCAAACGGGACCCTATTACTAACCCTCAGCTGTCCTTCCGTCAGTCCGTCCGCCCGTACGTCTGTCACCAGGCTGTATCTCATGAACCGTGTTAGTTAGACAGATGAAATTTTCACAGATGATGCATTTCTATTGTTGCTTTAACAAAAAATACCTACTAAAAACAGAACAAAATGAATATGTAAGAGGGCTCCCATACAAAAATTATTTCAATACCAAATACAAACTTATGAATGCACCTGGTTACGTAGATGGAGTTTGAAAGTAGCCTCACCAATAACTTTGTAAAATCCAAACTATTCACTCCACACCATCCCTACCACTGTACGATGATACGCAATCCTTTGTGCGTGAGTTAGACTCACACTAGGCCGGATTTTTACATATACCGATCGATAAAAAACTATAATATTTTGCCAATTATAGCTTGCATCGCAATCTAGAATGCTTGCACTATTGTATATAGGTAATATAGCACTGTCCATATCGCCACAAAAACCATTACTCAACTTGTCCCAAGGGCCACTCTAATTGATCTGGACCACTTGCAGATGTTGACTGAACTGAACCTTATCGTAAGCAATCACCTAATCAAGTAAACAGAGTTAAAAGACCCAAGTCCCATAAACCCTAACCCTAAAAAGTTATTTTTACTCAACCCCCTAAGATGGTCGGGGCCATAGCCTCTGAGGTCAAATAACGCCCTCGCGTTTTCATGGACGACCTTCATTTGACCCTTGAGTAAGGGAACGCTAGAATAGTTCCATTACGTCACTTAACTAAAGACATAGCCCTTATCTCTTACGGGAAATTAAGGTTGAATGGTTGTAGTGATAAAGAAAGTCCAGTATTTAATCGCACAGCAAAAATACTGATTTTCACAGCAAAAATGGATCTTTTTATGTTTTAAGTATGTTTGTTGTTCTTACATGTTCAACCTAATACGAAGGATAAAGGAGGCTTTGCTACGATCACCCCCTTTACCCTTTACCTAAGCTACCGCAGTATTTTGCCCTGATATTTGCTGTGCAAATCAGCATTATTGATGTGCATTTTTAATATTTCCCATAAAGAAAAGTGTCTTTAAGGCCTATTTGTACCACACTTTAGACAGCCGAAAAATTTGGTTTAAATATAACACGGCCAAGTTACATGGTCAATCACTCCAATGTTATTGCCTCTCAGCGAATGCCCACTTAACGTTTAACGTGGCCGATAGTTTTCAATCCCATTTAAAACTGTATCAAGCGGCTATAAATAAGTGTAGTCCAAGTAAGTTGTAAAAGAAATACAGCTGAAGTATCCTTGCAATCCACAGTGGTCCAATGTAGAGAAGAGGCAAAAAATTACATTTGTGAAGTAAAATCAACGTCTAGAGAAAAGAAAAACTTAATTTCATTGCATATGTGGGTTTTGATGTAACTACCCAAGTTTAATAAATTTGACGACGACATTGCTTCTGGCCACACAATAGAGTACCCTGACTCTATTGTGTGGCCAGAAGCAATGTATATGTTTCCATGTAAATGTTATGTTTTGTTATTATAATTATTATTATATCCTTTATTGCATAAAATAACATTAAAAACAATTGACGCAGTGGGAAATAAAATTTACAAAGGCAGGCTTATTCCTAAAATAAATCTCTTCCAGCCAACCCATTTTGTTCAGTGAAACAATACGGTTCAGCTAATAACAAAATATTTATACAAACAAGAAAACATCAGCTAAATTTAAAAATAGAATACATTACACATGCACACAAATATTACAAAAATACTTTATATTTATAACATTTGTTAATAAATAACAAAATAACGAACAATGCAAACATAGCGCCACGCCTTTATCCAAAGGGGTTGGCAGAGGCATAATTGTGGCGACGATTATTCAGTTATTCAATCCTCTATTTTACGTCAAAGAGGACTAACCTGTCACCGCTATATATAGCGATATGAATCTTTCTTGACTATGTTCTTAGGGTTCCGTACCCGAAGGGTGCCAAACGGGACCCTATCAATAAGCCTCCGCTGTCCGTCTGTCCGTCTGTCACCTCCGTAGGTGCTATTCATGGACTAACTCACCAGGCGAGGATATGTCATGAACCGTAATAGTAAGGTGAAAGTAGCCGCACCAAAAACTTTGTAAACAACATTTTGCTATGTAAAATCCAAACTATTATCTCCAAACCATCCCTACCATTGTACGGTGCTACGGAACCCTTCGTGCGCGGGTTTAACTGGCGCTTGGCTGGTTTTTTATCATTAGTTTTATAATGTATGCCTAAAAGAGAGAGCCCGTACTCCTGAGATAAGGGTAACTCTAGTATAAGAGTTGGATGTTCATTAAGATGAATCATACCTTGACCTAAGACTGTCTTCTATAATTTATGATAAATAAATTTCAATTTCTATTGATAGAATGTCCATCCATCTGTATTTTTCATTTTCAGTAGATATGAGATACGGAATAAGAAGGCAGATCAGGACTGTACCCACGTATTATCGCCCAACCTTTCTTGCCCCACTGCTCTGGCCCCACAACTCGTTGCCCACTGCGTGTAGGTTTGACCCGCCCAGTCACGAACCTTGGTTGAGTGCCTTATTATTTTCACCGCTGGTTCAATGATACGACAGCGAATGGACCAGTCCTAAAATGGATGAGGCAATTTTATTGTACGTCGCCCAGTAAGTAAAAGATAAATAAATAAAAATAATATATATAATAAAAATAAAAAAACCGGCCAAGTTCGTGTCGGAGCCAAAATAAATAAATCGGGAAGGTACTTACTTTACATAAACCTAGCCTAAATATCACTATCAATCTTTACCAGGAAACAATCACTTTGTTTTGCATAGTGTTTGTATGAATGACAAAGTTATATTTGCGATATTTAATAAATGTTTTATATCTTAAACACTGCTTGTTTTATTTTGTTCACATCAATTTTCATTGATACTGTTTATTGAGATACACTTCATATCTTTTTTTAGATTTTTAACTCTCTTACTTTAAAAGTTAGAGGGGGGGGGGGAGACAGTTTTTTTTTCCACTGGAAGGGTCTGTCACTTTAACAATTTTAGGTAACGTTTCAGCAACCTCAATGTCATTTTAAAAGACCTATCTATAGACAACCCACGACTATAGGTTTGATAAAAAAAAAATTGTATCAGTTCCATGCATGGGGAGCCCCCCTTAAATTTATTTATTTTTTATTTTTATATAAAAATCATAGAGCGGTTTACAGAATCTACATACATACTAAGTTTCAACAGAGTAGTCTTCATATTTTCGGCATAAAGTTGCTGTGACATACGGTCAGCTATGCATATAGGACAGCTGTTTGTCCGAAATCTTCACGAAACTAAAAGGGTTCTTTGTTTCTCTACGGAACCCTAAAAATATTTTAATCAAACCTCACCCGTTTGATAAGCAACCATAACCTATCACATCCTAACCTATAGTGGCATTACTAATAGATACTACAAAACCTTTGACGCTGACGTTTATATTATATTTTATGTTCGGTGTCCATCTTTGGTCTTCATCATCAGTTCCAGTTCATAAAATGATGCTCCCCGACAGTAAATGCACGAGTTACTGCATAAAATACAAAAATTTCCCATAATCAAACAAAAAATAATGAGAGTTAGAGTTGCTGCAGGATCCCATGATCAGATCGTGACCAATACTTTCCCATTGGTGGTGTTAACAGTACCAATTGGAAAGTATATAAAACAGAAAAATATTTTTTCACTTCGGTCAAGCCGTCAAATCGCTGAACTGACACTAAAATAAATATAGTTTAAAAAAACTAAAAAAACACGCTTTTAAAGCACTTCGAACTAAAAATTTAAAAATAATTTTTAATATAACCTTAAAACAATAATGAATAAAAAATACTATTATTATTGTGAAACAAAAAGCGTCGGGCGCTTGACGTACAAAATATATTTTTTTTCACAATAATAATAGTATTTTTTATTCATTATTTTTTTAAGGTTATATTAAAAATTATTTTTAACTTTTTAGTTCGAAGTGCTTTAAAAGCGTGTTTTTTAGTTTTTTTTAAGTATATTTATTTTTCAAATTTTAGTTCGAGTGCGCGAGTCGGAAAGTAAATAGACTGTTTTGTCAATCGCCCAAATACGAGAAATTTATTAATCCTGGCGATACTAATCAGGATAATGAGATAAACTTATGAAATTATTACATTTTCGCTGATTCTTGATAAGTGTACAAAGTTTGAATTGAATCTGTCCGTTTAAAGTGGGTCAAAATCGAGTCCAAAGGAGTCGGTTACATACAAACAAACAAACAAATATAAAGGTGAAGCTAATAAAAGCGTGATAAAAATACCATCATAATAATAATGCACCAAGTTAAAAACTTAAAAAGACCGACTTGAAGTTTAAGCCCTATTTCTTCCGCTAAGTCCTCATCAAAACTTTTGCTGCACGGAACCACAAACCAAAACGTCGTCTGTGTATTTTTTTTGTATTTGTTGATTTTTTCAAAAAGCGCTGAATCAATTTTATTGAAATTTGTATCGGACTACCTCTAAAGCACGACCTAAAAATCAAAATAAGAATCGTCAAAATCGCTTTATAATTGATACAGTAATCGCGTGACAAACACACAAAAATAGTAAATATTTAACTGCTCGTCAAAAATACTGATTTGAACAGCAAATATCAGGGGAAAATGCTGCGGTAGCTTAGGTGAAGGGTAAAGTGAGTGAGCGGAGCGAAGCCCTCTTTATCCTTCGTATTAGGTTGAACATGTAAGAACAAGAAAAATACTTAAAACATAAACTTGAGTACACATAAAATATTTAAAAGATAAAAAGTGTTTTTGCTGATCCTTTTTGCTGTTCAAATCAGTATTTTTTATGTGCGATTAAATACTAGCTCAAAATAATCGCCTCCTTTTTTAAGACGGTTTAAAAAAGATCGTGACGAATTGAGAAACTTTCTTGAAGTCGGATAAAAACCACAAGTATTTTACAATAATATAGTAACTCTTAGTTTACCTGTACTAAAAAAATGAAGATCACCAGCCTGTTAGTCCGACATATCCGGTTAATAAGTCACAAGGTAATGTGGTCTGATTTGGAATCGATAGGCCTCTGTAATGGGCGAGTTATTCTTATGTGAACTGCCACATCAATAACACTTGCGGTCTAACACATTCCACGTGGCAAATAAATAATAGAGAAGGACCGAACTCCTTGATTATTGGCTGGGAGTCTTTTGTCACGTTTCTGGTGTTCTTTTTAGGGACCAAATGTGAAAGATTACGCAAAGCTTTTTGGTAGAGTGCACTGTATGTCTGAGACTTATTATTGATACCTTTGATTTACGAAGCTCTTTGCTTAAACTTGCTTTACTTACTCTGTGATTAATTTGTAACCTCTTAACGAAGCTTTTTGCTTAAACTTATTTATTTATTGATTTATTACGGACTATACAACAGGTATAAAACAAAGCAGATCACTTAAATATGTAATATTAATTCTAGTTGTAAACCCACTATGTATATACATAGGATTTAATTAGAGAAACTTACTTTACTTACTTCATTTGTAACCTCGGATGGACGAAACTGTTTACTTACTTACTTTGTGTTTGGTCTCAGACACTTAGCTCCCTCTATGTGGAACTAATTTGACTGTTTTCTTCCCCATTGCTGCGGTATCTTTTCTTCAGCGATACTGTCTTCTACTTTAAAGACCGCGTGTGCTGTAAAGTAATAACTGATGTCATAATTTGATTTATTTTATATTTACATTTAGCTACGTGGTCTAATGGGTTTCACGATTTCTTCTTACACAGGAAATGCAGGTTCGAATCCTGACCATGTCTCAACGAGATAAATAATTTATCGTAAATACAGTAGTAGTAGATAGAAGTAGATGGGCAGGTTATTCAATATGTCGACGAATACATCTACTTGGGCCAGATAGTCTCATTCGAAAACAGGCGAAGCAAGGAGATCTAAAGACGCATTTAGAACGTCTGGAAGAGCTACTGGTCCATGAAAGAGCTGATGAAGGGCAACCTTCCATTGACACTAAAGCGGAAACTCGTCGACATGTGTATCCTGCCCATTCTCACCTACGGCGCTCAGACGTGGTCTCTGACCGATCGTCTGAAGTCCAGACTCAAGGTTTGCCAAAGGGCTATGGAGCGTAGTATGATAGGAGTCAAACTGACGGACCGTATCAGGAATACGACGCTGCGCTCTATTACTCGCATCACTGACGTGGGTGTACAGAGCGCCAACCTCAAGTGGAGCTGGGCCGGACATGTCTGCCGTATGCACCCGGACAGGTGGGCAAAAATTGCCACCGAGTGGGTGCCTCAAGAAGGACAGCGCCGAAGAGGCAGGCCTAGGAGGAGATGGCGTGAGGACCTGGAGAGGTACCTTCTGGACTGGAAAGAGAAGGCGCAAGATCGGGAAGTATGGTCCGAAAGTAGGGAGGCCTTTGCCCAGCAGTGGGAAGCATTATAGGCTATTTAAAAAAAAATAAAAAATAAATAAAGTATTGGTAAATAGTACATGGTAGTGGTAGTGGTCGTAAATCCCCTCTATCAACCCGCACTGAGAAAGCGTGGCGGAGTGTGGCTTAATCTTACTAGTATCTAGGTAAAGGCATTTGCCCCTTGGTGGGGACATTAATGGGCTGCATTTATTTTTATATTTTTTATTATTATAATAATACTATATACTGTATACTATAAATAATAAAAAAACAGCGATTTGCCGCCGCGCACTCCCGCGGCCCTCGATCGCTCTCAGCCTTCAGTGCTCCGCGAGCTGCGTTCTAGGTTTGACCTGTGTCGCTGCGCTGTGCGGCCGCGCGTCGTTTCATAAAGATGGGTAACAAAAAAAATAAAAGGAAACGTTCAAGACTTCGTCACGGTAATTGTAATACAATTCCGAATGGTAGGAAATGTACATTTTTATTGTCAAAGCAATACGATAAACAATGTAATTATTTCTGTGTTGTCAATAAACAATAATATTACGTTTCGCTGTTTTAGTTAATCGGGCCACAATAAAGAAAAATGACAAGGAAATATCTATAACTTCGGCAACATCAAATCAGTAAGTGGCAATTATAATATTTTGAATAATTTTTTAAAGAAAAATATAAAAGAGGGCTAATTGGAATTGAGGGGCTAATTGAAACTAATAGAAAACGCAGCAAAATCTCTGCAGTTCCAATTAGCCCCCTTTTACCGTTAATTAATTAGCAGTGGTCGGCGTTAGGTGTGCTATTGCGCGGGATTCATGAATGCTAGCATAATGTGGACATGCCCTTATTCCGGGATTAGATCTTATTTTCCGGGATTCGCATTTAATTATTAATTCAAGAGGAAACAAATTTATAACTTGGTATATTAACCCTCAGGTCAGGCACCCCAAGGGTTAAACGTAAAATATTGTCATCAGAAATGTAAAATTTGAAACAGCTTGCGCAGGCATACTGTGTGAAATAATCGCAAAACGCACGTGTTGAATGAGGAACCAATCGCGCGCATCTCAAAGCAATGCGCACCAATCAGCGAGCGCCACGTATAACCACGCGCCAACCAGCGCCCCATATAGCTATAACAAAGGCCTCTCGCCTCCGTGAATTGAGTATATGGCTCAGTCAGTCAGTCTTATGCTTCGGTTCGTAATAATAATAATAACTCTGGAATCGTTGAAGGACTATTTCTCAAATTATTTCGTGTGGACTATTTCTGGACTATTTTTTGAAACCTAAACCAAGTCGATAGGCCCCTCCGTTTGTTTGCACTAGAGATGAGGATTACAGCTTGAACCTCAAGCCATAATCCTCACCAACTTATTGCTATAAAACTTTAAGTGGACTATTTTTCTTTCTTTGTGGACTATTTTGGACTATTTCTGGAATATTTTTTCATTGTCAGATTTCATTTTCATGCATTTTTCAAATGTGAGGATTATAGGTTGAGGAACACCAATATTTTTGGCTTCCCCTGAAGTAAGTGCAATCCGATGCGCAGATCGCAAAGTTGGTGTCAGCGGGTCGGTGCGGGGTGGGGGAAGAAAGAAAAAAAACTAACAATTAACAAAGAAAGGGAAATATTGCTTCCTATGAATTAATAGGTAATCAATAGAATTTTCGAATCCCGGAATCCCGGGGTATATCCATATTATTCATAACGTTTGAGGTCATTCACCCCAAATAGCACACCTAACGCCGACCACTGTTAATTAGTATATTCCAGAACAATGTAAAATAATCATAGTTAGAAGCGAATATCTTGTGTGGATGTCCAAACCCAGAACTACTCCGATGTTCGAATTTCGATCGTTCTATAGTGACAGTGCCATCCCGCTCAACCAAATATAGTTTGACAGGAGGCCGAGAGGGACGGCACTATAACACGATACGGGAGTCGCCTGCACCGGGAAATAAACACAGTATAAGAAAATATCAGTAGAACAACTACGGTAATTTATTTTTCATGCGAGAAACATAAATGTTCCTTGGCTAATTATCTGTCAAGCCGTTCAATAGTATTTGAGGGTATCGTGCAGGGAATTTCTGTTATCAGTGTGGAAACTGTTCACGTCAATTTCATAGTCAATTTTAGAAATATGAATGTCTTAAATTTTATTTCAGATGCGAAAGTTCATCTATTATGGACTGTACGGACAAAAAAGTTCGCCTTTGGTGCAGCTGCGCACAGTGTCGCCGACACCGTAAGTATAGACAAAATTAAATTAATGTGGATATACTGTATGTTGTTTTGGTATTTCGTATATACATGGGTCGTTTACAATTGTATTACTTCTACAGATATATAGTATTGTTTTCAACTTTATTTCAGATGCGACAGTTCGTTGGATGAAAATATTCAGCCTTTGGTGCAGTTTGATACAATTTCACCGACACCGTAAGAATAAACTCAACAATATAATATATACAGGTTGATTCTTCAAAAGTGCACATAAGAATATACGTTAAATTTTAACTTCTTTTATCGACTAAAATGATATTAAAAATAATAAAAAAAAAACTTTTTTTTATCGGACTTCAAAGTGTTTTGTTCGGGCACTGTGACCTCTATTTGAAAATTTTATGATATCTTTTGACATAGGAGGTCAATCGTTTTGAAAAAACACGGTAAGATACTCAAAAAAATCCAAAGCTGATGAGTATTTAAGATTTCACAATATAATCCGTTCAAGTAGTAATAAAATCATTTTTTTGGAGAAAAACTCGTAGATTTTCTTTGATTTTCAGCCATTGATTTCAGATCAGCCAGCGATACTGATTCTGATATCTGGAAGATGATTTTTGTATTGTTTAACTGTGAAAAATACTTACGCTTGATAAATATTTGTTTTAGGAGCCAGAAAGATGAATCATTAATAATAGAAGAAGAACATGGAAATTGTAAGAGTGAAATCAGTATGGGCCGAAGATTAATAGACATAACATATTTTTTATTACATAAGGCATAACAACTACAGAAGTCAGACGACGTGCGCGAGCTTGTCTTCGAAATGCCGGAAGCCATTTTGAACACCAAATTTAATAACAAGATGTGACTGATATCTATGCGGAATTAGTGAAATGTTAGTTACCTTTCTACTGCTGAGTACCGTTGCAATAATAATACCTAGCAGGTATTATTATTGCAACTTTGTTACCTGAGGCGAGTCCGGTTTGAGGTATCCCTGCATGTAAAGTCTCATATCTCCATGAATTTGAGACGTAGTTTGTTATTTGATACATCAATAAAAAGGGTAAAAGATAAGCATTTTTTTTAGAAATTTTAATAATTTTTCACCAACACATTTTTTCTAAATACACATTGAAATGATAAAAGTCACTAAGATTTGTTTTTTGTTTTTTTTCTTTTGACCAAAATTTGATTGTTTTTGATATCGGGATAGTTTTAAGACTTTTAATTAATCGTGTGTTATGTGTTTAAATCGATGAATAAAATAAAACTGTATTTATTCTGAAACTGTGTTTATTTTTTAGCTTGCTAACCCAAAAAGTGTAAAGATTTGATAAAATCAGTCTTTAACCCATAACTTAAAAACTAAAGGATATCGGACCATAGTTTCCATACTATAGAATGATCGTATGGACCGACCTTGTCCATCTGCAAAATACCTACACTCTCCCCAAAACACCCTGTATAATTTTCCATATACAATTATCTTTATTTCAAAGCACCGTCGTCGTTGTACTGACGGGTGTTGTTACTGCTAGTAGCTATACTGTGGCATCTCAGCAGCGAGCGAGCGAGCGCGCAAAGATAAATATTTCGCGCGCGTGCAAGCGGGGCAACCCCGTACCTGCTCCCCTCAGGCCCCGCAACTCACCCCCTCGAAAGCAGTCAAGCGCTGAACTCACGTCGCCTTAAGATAGAGAAAGTTTTTTTTTATATCGCTGGTTTCGTTCGGAGTATTTTGAACAAAAAGAAAACAGCTTAAAATAATTAATACATTGGACACTATTTACACACATTGATCTAGCTCCAAAATAGAATTTCCTGTATGTTGGGTATAAGACAACGATACACATACTTATATAGATAAATATTATACTTAGATAGATGAACAACCATGACTAGAGTGCAAACTCCGTTCTCATCAAACAAATATTTGCCCCCACCGGGACACGAACCCGGGACCCTTGGCTTCGTAGGCAGGGTCACTGCCGACTCGGCCATTCAGGTCGCACTGGGCCATTCGGGTCGTAATTAAAATAAATTAATAATTAAAATAAGGTTATTAAAATATAATAAATATTTTTATATTTATAAACTTTTATTCCGTTTAACTAAGGTTTCCTATGTCGACATTAAATTTGAATATTATCTGCCCTTTTAAAAAGTCTTCAAAATTCAATGTTTTTTAAAAAAAGCTTTCATCTGTTCGTCAGTCACTTATTCTTAACCCCCCACCTCTGTGGGAATAAGTTATTTATTTAAAAGCAGAAGGGACCACACAAGAACCAATCACCATCAGTCAACTTTTGTAAAGTTTCTGAAAACTGAAGATATTTTCCTTGATGTGTCCATTTATCATAATTTGGTGTCGCAAATTGTCGAAGAGGAGATTTTTGACCACTTTTTAACACGAAAATATTGGCAGTTTTCCACAACTAAAGCACTGTATCTACATTAGTTTTGCATTTGGAAAAAATCATTGATAGGTGTCGGTATGAATGCAAACGCTGTTACTGTTACATCGTTCTATAAATACGTCATTGGAAAATTGCTCGAAAGCTGCAATTATCTTGTGGTGAATTTGTCGACCAAAATGTCAATGTTTTATTTTTATATCGAGGAGACTAATAGTACTATCAAGGTTTATCGATTTATCTGTTGAATATAATAGATTTTGAAGTAAAACTTTTTACAAGGCAATTCGAAAGTCAAAAAGTGACAAATATGACTTTCACGGTGGCGTTTCTGTTACATTATCGAATTTGGAATATGAGTTGTAATCAAATATGATCTAGTTAAGATCTCCTTTAAAAAAATGTAAGGTGCTTCACGCGTATTTTTTACAATATATTTACTTAAACAGTTTTTATTGTTATTACACTAAAAACAGTTCATTTTATCAAGAAATACATTTATAAGTAAGCCCTTTTAACGACCAGAAAATAAAAGTTTATGGGTTTTGAAATTTCATTTGGATCGCAATTACATGGTTTATTCAATTCCGGCCATTTCGGACACACTTTATGACTGTGCTGTCCGACATTTACTTTAATTTCAATTATTTTTCAGTTTTCCATTACCGATGATACACTGGGGACCAAATCTCTTATAATATTAATAATAATAATACCTTGGACACTATTTATAGGTACACACATTGATCTAGCCCCAAACTAGGATTCCCTGTATCTTGGGTACACATACTTATATAGATAAATATTATACTTAGATAAATAAACAACCATGACTAGGGTATACACAAACAATCTTTCTCATCAAACAAATATTTGCCCCCACCGGGACGCGAACCCGGGACCCTTGGCTTCGTAGGCAGGGTCATTGCCGACTCGGCCATTCGGGTCGTAATAGATAGTAGACAGCTCCCTCGGGCGCGAAATGCCGTTTTCTGTTTGTCGGCGGCTTTTTTTTTGCTTGGAGAAGAGAGTGACTTCCAACTACGGAATTTTGCGCCCTTGCCGTCGTCATTGCGGCGATAGACTTTGTCATCTGTTTTACAGACGAGGCGCCACTAATTGTACAAAGAGCCTTGAAAGCTGTATCGAATATCGCCTATCAAAGATACTTACTAATAGTCTCGTCTATCAAAGATTCGAAGTAATGGTCTGATGAAATACCAATTAGTCTAACTAAGATGATTAGAAGTACCGACTAGCATTATTCATAAGCTATAAATCGAAGCAAATTGCCTTTTCCTTATCGGGGTGGCAGAGGAAAAGTTGCACGTAATACGCTATTTGACTGATTTTCAACATAGATACTTTTTAGGAACTGTCAAAACGGTAATTTTTTGTACACGAGTTCTTTGAATATGACGTCGTAGTCAAATGCTGTCTTTTTACACAAAATTGAGTTTATAAAATGCAACTGCTGGAAATATATAATTCTGATCTTGTCAGACGTTTGTGTTGAAATATGTTCAGGAGACACGTTTCTAGATATATTAGACTAACTGTCAAATACCGTATTCAACACGGCTTATGTTTAACTGTTTACATACATACATACATTACATTTATATTCAAGCACATTGTCGTGGGAACCAGAAATAGCGACATCATACACATATAAACATCCAAGACCTGTTTTTTTTCTCTCTCTTTATACCCTGCCGGGGATCGAAGCTAGGACCTCTCGCTTGGTAGGCACAGCCACAACCGCGGCGCCACAGAGGTCGAAAAATTGAGGAAAAATTACCAAGTTACCAAATTGAGTAAAAAGTTAAACCAAAAAAAAAAAAAATTTTTCTTCACCTATTAGCTAAATGTTCAACAAAATTTTACACCCTATGTTATAGTTAACTACATTAGGTTGCCTCGCTCCTCTTAACTCAGGCCCTAGGTTGTATTGTAAAGTTGTGACCTAGTGAACCTAGTGAACCAGTGAACCAAACGAAGAGCTCCGTGGTCTAATAGGTTTTGTGCTTGCTTCTCAGACAGGAGATGCAGGTTCGAATCCTGACATGTACCAATGAGAAGATTAATTTATCTTAAGTACAGTATCGGACGTTCAGTATTTCGGATGACACGTTAAGCTGAGATCCCGGCTACTAACGCTACATGGTTGTGGTCGTAAAACCCCTCCATCAACCCGTATTGAGCTAGCGTAGAGTATTGCTTAATCTTACTCGTATCCGGGTAAAGGCCTGTGCCTCTCGGTGGGGATATTAATGGGCTATATTTAAACCTAACTTCAGTATCGGGATATAAAATTACCTAGCAACTAATACGGTTCGCGTATTTCCTAATCCGTACTGAATTCATCTCCTCGTCGTGACCAAATCAATACGGTTATGGAAATTCATTATGCCATGGGGGACTGAATTTGATGATCTTACTCAATCTAACTTATTTGGGAGTCAAAACTTATAATGGTGAACAATATAGCTGTTGCCAATCAATACTCTATTTTACATGACCTTCAATACTACTGGTGAAAATACATAAACCAGTTCCAATGTAGAGAAGTGGCAGGGAATGACGATTGCTAAGTATATGTAATTAGTTGCCAGTAGATGTACAGCTACTCTTTCTGTTACGTCATGTATTATCTCTACATGAAAAACACTAAAAGCCGGGCTGTGATTTTTGATATTTTTCTCTGTGCTGTGTTATTATTCTGTGCGGGCTGTGATATTTATCGTAATTTACTCGAATTATTTTATTAATTAGTAAATATTCCGGCTGCCTAGCCACAGACACTTCAGTTAGAAATGAAACTAATGTTATATACCCCCAATGTTTTTTTTATTTATATATTGACATTTCAAAACAAAAGCCATTACAATGAAAACGATAAATTTAATTATAGTATCAAAACGACAAAGGTAACTTTCTTTCTATAAAGATAGATATATACAATGTGTATAAAAACGGCCGTCTACGCATGTTTTCTAGATTTGTCCAAGGCTTTTCATTTGGTTCATTATGTTGTGTTTTGGACAAATTAGGAAAAAAACCTTCAGAGGTTGTTCACTAGTTTAGATACTGGTATTCCGACGACCTTTGTGACGTTGCGGCTGTAGCTATGCCTACCATGCGAGAGGTCCCGGGTTTGATCCCTGGCTGGGGATAAAGAAAAAGAAAATAGGTCTTGCATGTTTTTTTATGGGTGATGTCGCTGTTTTTGGTTCCTACGACACAGGGTATCCTAGTGTCGAGTCAGAAGTAATTTATGTGCCTGTATGTAAATTTGTATGTTTATGTTTTATTCAAATCACCTTAACATAGTAAAATGGGCTGAGGCACAATACAATCTGTATCGACTTGAGTGTGGGGTGAGACGTCTTACATCACCTAAGCTTTTTAGCTTTTATGTTAATGAGTAGATGGAAGGCCTCAGTAACATGCCTGTTGGCTGTTCTATCAACAATATATATGGTTACGCTGACGATAATGCTTTATTGGCTCCTTCGGTCAGCGCACTCAGAAAGCAGGAGAAATGTGAATCATATGAGGGTGAACACGGTCTTAACACGAATCGGGACGGTACTTCCCTTTTCAAATGGTATGATAAGACGGTAAAAATATCAATAGTAATTGTTACTACGGCCATATCAGTAGCATCTTACAGAAACACTAGAGACCAATGTATAGAAACAGTACGGTTATAACCGTATGAGTTGTCATGGTTTCTGGCGTGGCAAAAACTTCCAAAAGCCGACTGATGCCTTTTATCGATTTTTCTATAACAAAACATGATAACCAATTTCACACATTCAATCAAATAAACGATTTGAAAAAAAATAACAGTCTAGCACTACATAAACTACAGTAATTGATTATCTACCTGTAAATAATTGTCCCCATTCTCACCGTGATATATTAATTTAGACACAGAAAAATAAACGCTAAAAACATCACCCACAACCTTCTCTCATATTTATGATACTCATTGGCGTGACACTACTTGAACAGTCGCGTACATTCTTCACACACAAAATCACGGATATTGCCGTAGTGTGCGTGCCAGAACTCCCTAGAAAATGTACGCACAAATCAATTTACAATCTGTAATTGTGAACGTTCAAATGCCCCTACGCATATAACATTGATGTAATATGATAGTAAAAACTGCTCTGAATGGTTCTTCATATATAGCACGACTGGGATTGCCGTACTTACTTTAACACTTTTTCAAATTTGAACGGCATCTCCCGTACTGCATTACAATGCAACCAAATAACCTACGGCATAAGAGGTGCGTCCGGCATCGCGTTAAATATAAAGAAACTAAGAGTGATATGACGGTTTTCAAGGCGGATGATAAATGTCCTACCCTCCACTCATGTTGAATGGAACACTGCTGAAAAGAGTTTCAGCGTTCAAATATCTCGGACACATTATGACTAAGGATTTGAGTG
The DNA here is from genome assembly GCA_949825045.1 of Argyresthia goedartella. Taxonomy (NCBI): domain Eukaryota; kingdom Metazoa; phylum Arthropoda; class Insecta; order Lepidoptera; family Argyresthiidae; genus Argyresthia; species Argyresthia goedartella. The sequence continues at coordinate 6,086,130 of OX463831.1, read as the reverse complement.
ACGTTGCTGATATCGAGAGGAAGCCTAGGGCACTGGCCGTCAGGGCGAACATGATATCCCACAGGGTCACGCGATATACAGAACTAGTCAAACTTACATTATTTATAGCATACTGTACATCGCGTACACTTATGACCTATAGACTAAATATACAAAGTAATCTTTCAGTGCCCTTCATGTACAATTTAATAATGCATTCAGAGAGCTGCTACGTCTGCCGTGGTGCTGTAGTACGTCGGCGCTGTTCGCGGAGGCGTGTGTCGACTGCTTCTATACAACGTTACGTAAGCGAGGCGCCTCGAAGCTCGCCGGACTCCGCACCTGCTGTCTATGAGCGCGGACCAAATTGATACACGATTCACCAGCAATTAAAATTATAAATAGAAATTGTGCATACAACATAATTTTAGCCACGTAAGATTGTAAAGATTATATATAATAGGTACTTGTTTTACCGCCCGGGGACCAGAAGAAAATACGGCACGATCAACTAAATTACCAAAAGGTTTTCGTTTAAATAAATAATTTAACCAATTTCTGCCGATAACACAAGCAAACAAAAGTGTTACCACGTAATGCCAATTTTCTTCCAAACAAGCCGCAACAAAGGATTCTTATTTCTGCGAAACTGACTACTTTATTCTAAGGGCTAACAAAAAACTACACGAAGGCCTCTATGGCGCACCGGTTGAGGATCTGCGTGACAAGTGAGAGGTTCTCTGTTCGAGTCCCGGGCGGGGGGGAAGGAAAAATGTATGTTTAAACATGGTTTAACAGAAAACAGGTGTAGTCATATGTTAGGCGGTTGTTATGGGCAACATTCTCAACAACTTCTGAGAACACGATTTGATCAGAGTAACTTTATCCACTTCTCTATACAAAACAGATGATCACCCGGCCCAAAATGTACGGAGAAGAGAAATTTAAAGTTGCTCAGTTCAAACCGATTTCTATAGTAAAAGTTATTCAGAATGATGTCATTTACATCCCCCTATATGACTAAGTACACCTTTTTGTTACACCCTGTATATCGATGTTCTGGTACACGCGGCGCATCTAGTATGGGGCCAAAAGCAACTTATATGCCATATAGATGCCTTTATACTTAAATATGACTACACTTATCAATGGCATATCTGACATACGCCCGGTTTCGGAAAGGAAAATTAGCTGTGACAACTTGTTAAACTCTTGGTAAACGCATTTCAGCCAATGACATGCCGCTATTTTGAATAAATGATCGATTAACCGCTTATTACATTTGACCACTCTTTCGGAAACTGTGGGATAGGCGCAAAAAACCGCGAGCCTTAAATGGGACTGGGCCGGACTTGTTTGCCGCATGCGTCCTCAAAAGTGGGCATACCCACCGAATGGGTGCCAAATGAAGGACAGCGGCGTAGGGGCAGACCGGAAAGTCGATGCGCACTGAGTTATTGGGACTTGAAAATCGGAAATCCCCTTTTTATCCGATAAAGTTTAGTCCTTAATATAAAAAATATGAAAGTCAAACAACCGATTACCAATTATTAATTGTTTAAGAGTAATTGCAGAATGACCTGGTCGGGGTTCTGCCGGACTGAGCGGGGGCAGTACAACACCAAAGGAAGGCCTTTGCCTAACAGTTGGACAGAAATCAGGCTACATAAAAACTTACGGCCTGAATCCACATTCAAAATGTATACCGTGCAGCGCATAAACTGATATTTATTCGACAACATTATCCCAAAATATAATAGGAGAGAGAATGTAACAGGCACAAGGGTTGCAATATCACCTAAGGGGATAACAACTCAATAAAGATGGATTCTCCTTGTTTTGTTGTAAGAGAGGTCTTCTTTATTGATTTGGATAGGTCCCTAAAGTGATAAGGAAAACAAAAACAGGAATTAATACGGAAGTGTGTCAGTAGGTTTCAGAATGTTCTAGCAGGATCTCTGTCCACATTCAACACAGATTTTTGATTCCTTATTTTCCAACGCTATTTTCTTCAATTTGGCTTCTGTTCATAACATAGGAGGTATGTTTTTTTGACTTAACACGAGGCACTCCTTACGTCAGCACACAAAAATCCATTTATCCTGCCACTTCCAAAGAATATAAGCCCGCAAAGTGGCAACTATGTAATCTTGTTCATATTCGATTTGCCAGTTTTGGTACAAAATTTAAAACGTGTGTACCTGTAAAATTTTACTACTTAGGGGATAGGGGGAGGGAGTGATACCGAATAAAAGCGAGTTTAGCAGGTTCTTATTAGTCTCAAAGATCTAGATCATAAAGTTTCACTAAATGCTGTTAACAGGAGAAAGCAGAATGTTTTACAGATTTTTCGAATAGTCTATAGGAGTCTTTAGCTGGACTACTCTCTTGCCACTTAATATACGGGAAAAGTCACTGTAACTTTCAATGTTTTTCAATAGATTTAAGCAAAGAGGGCTCTTCAAAGCGACTTTACTATTCAAAACCACACTAAATATACCGTCCTAGTAACACATAAAAAGGCTGCATATTTTTAAAATGATAATCAAATTATGTTAATGAGGCTCGAGTATTGCTCTCGCTGAATGCCACTCAGCCTCCCCACAAGGGCACTTATAGTTCATTCAAAAATTGCCAGAAGTGCTTTGTTTTTCCATTTAATTAACCTGCCCGGACATCCGTGATTCTGGCTTTTCCCCGTCTGATGAATGAAGTGGTGAGTTTTGGTGGTCGGTCTGAAGACGAAGGAGTGTCTTCTTGAACGATGCTAAATCTATGGGTCTGAATTATGCTTTAAAGGCTGGATACACAAAGAAATCTCAAAGTTAGACGAACATTAAAATGTATGCAGTCATTTTATCTAGCACGAGAAATTTAATAAAAGAAATGAAAATTTCCTCACGATGCTTCAGAACGTTCGTACCTATCTGATGTACTTAGGAAAAAAAAGGTTGTCCTATTGCATCAAACCCGAATGTCCTATCTGACAGGCGAGTGCTTATCTACTAGAGCTAGGACGTTCTTAAAATATATGAAGGTATTTATACCACGTAAAAAACTCGAGCATCAATATTTCACGCCGAGGTCAACCTTTCGTGATTCTTTTTAAAAAACTTTATACAGGGTACACTGAAATGATGTTCAACACAGATCGACCCAATATTTTCGCATGAGAGAAGTTTGTATTTACGCCAGTAGAAATCGACACTAAAAAGGACAAGAGGAGCGGTTGGCAACCCAAGCAAGCAGATATCAAAGCAACAGCTTCTAACTTAAAACTTTAAGAATTTTTGTAGTTTAGTTTAGCATGATAATAGTAACAATAGAACATTATAAGTGTAAATCATGTTACATAGATAAATAACATGGTGAATGGTGGATGAGATTCCCGATGCAGTCACCAAACAAACTCCAACTGTAATTTCAAACGGACTGAATTTGAAACTCATTTTTACCGGGGAGTAAACCGTTCCAATTTTAGACAGTTAGTAGTATTCAATACATTGTTTATTTTATGATGCAGGAATTGCCCTTATATCTCGTGATTTTTCTGTATGGGATAGTAAGGATACTAAGTATCGGCATTTTTTGCAATTTTTCGAAGGCATTTGATAGTGTTGATCATGATACGCTTCTAGCGTATCATGATCAACATAGAGAAAAAGAAATTATTGGAGCCCGCGGGACTTTGTCGTACCAATTGGAAGCGTCCGAATGGCCTGTTATGATACTCTGGGAGAGGGGCCGTTCATTGTTGTGGGATGCCACGTGTATTTCACAAACATTCACCCCCTTTCATCTAGCGTCTACCGTGTCCACCCCTGGAGCCGCCGCGGAAGAGACCGCTAGGTTGAAGACCCAAAAGTATTCAGTGCTTTCGGGCCAGTACTATTTCGTTCGCTCTAAAAACCACTGGGGTCTGGGGGGTTCAGGAGAAAGCATTTCTTAGAGAAATAGGACACCGCTTGAGGGACCGGGGTTTTGACGGTTGCTCTGGGTCATATCTTATGCAGAGAATCTCCCTTGCGGTGCAGCATGGGAACGCGGCAAGTGTTAAGGGGACCTTTGCATCGGATAGGACTCGGGGCGACCTATTTTCTTAGTTTTAAGTTAATTTTGACTTTTTGATTTATATTTTATTAATTATCTACTATTTGACGAAGCTCTAGGCGGATAGTTGACATTTTTATTTCTAATATTTCTTTAATTGTAATTTTAAATAAATAAATTGCAAAAAACTACATCATAGCCTATTTGCACTACAAAAATCTCTGGAGATTTTGAAATTGCCATATACGCAATAAAAAAAAGGGTTAATGCATGGTATTAATCTTACTAATTTAATGATTTTGAAATATTGTTTTTCTGCATGTTATTTATAATAATTAATATGTGATTTAATAATGAATGTAGTCTATTAAGGTCTCCACCGTTTGTAAACAATGTTTTGCTATGTAAAATCGAAACTGTTTAATCCAAACCATTCCTTCCATTTTACGGTGGTAGAACCCGTCTTGCGCGAGGTAGACTCGCACTCAACCATTTTTTTGTATGATTTGTGGGCTATTTATACGTACCTTTATTTTATTATTGACTTGACGCTATGTTAGTTTTTGTTCGATTTTATGTGTACAGGTATTTCAAAAGGCTATTGCCCTGTATACTTCTCTTGAGAAGCCGCAAAATTGTGAACTAAGCTCTGAGTGTAAAGTTTCTTCGTATTGACTGGCTGTTCAGTGGCCTCTATAAAAGTAATAGGATTAAAGAGCTGGAAGCAGGAAGATTGTATTGACTAGCAAAGTAAGATTGAAAGTAAATAAAATAAGTTGCGAGAAAAAAACTATACCTATATTTAATTTTTATCTGACTACGGCAATGCCAAAAGGAGGGTTATGATTGTTATCGGTATGAATGTATGTATGTGTGTATGGATGGTTGTTTGTATTTATAATGTATATATGTACCTAAATGTATGTATGTACGTATGATGTATGTAAAGTATATCCCATAATTCGCTACGAAAAATAAAAAGTAGCGATGCCGTTGTAAAATGTTTAGTTACACTCGGTAGAATTTTTGTAACAGTTTATAAAAGACTCTTAATTTCATAATTAGTTTCTTGCATACAAATCATATCAGAAAACAAGAGTTACATGAAATAGTGTACAAAGGCGAATTATCTCTAATAATGTGTAGTGGTAATAAGAGACCACTTCCAACTAACCAGGTTAAGATGGATATGGTTGTATGCTGAGAAGGTAGACCTTTTTCTACAACGATATATCGATATAAAACCAGTACTTACATACATATTAATTTAAGTCCTAAAGTGTTCTTATAAATATTAACATGCATACTACCTACAATAATAAAAGGAGATAAAATGCTTCTTCATGTGACTTTAAATATATTCAGAGATGGACTGTCCCTAATCGTTCAGAACAGTGCATTCCACAACCGAATGGCCCGTAGTTACAACCCGCGGTCATAAGACGCGGTGTTATGTTGTGGAGTTGTGAGCATGGAAACTGCATGAGTTCTCCGAGGCCTGCTAAAAGATATAAAATGAAAAGGTGTCGTAGGAAGGGTCGATAGCGTGGATTCCGTAAAATGTAATACAAATAGAGGAAATTGAGGATGTGAGAATCCCGGTGAAGACGGATTGGCAGCCACTTCAATTCCTTGCGATATTGTGATACATGGTCGCATTTGCGCAGCGCGAAAATAAAACGCGATAGCCCTCAACTCAACCTGTTTGTGATGTAATGTATCCGATTGATCTGTGGTATGCCTAATGCCAATGTCATCTGATTATCAAAGCTTCTGCCTGGGAATTGGAGGATTTTTTTTGAATGAAACGAACCTAACCCCTTTCCTACTAAAACGGTAGTCATATTAGTCTCTTTGATTCCTACTGTGAAATAAGATTGGACATTACACGTGAAATGTTGAAATAAAAAAACTTTTATTCTATAGATACACGGTGTCTTTGGTTGGTAATCATTATAGATTCGGAAGATTAAGTGCTTTTGGAACAGCAAGGTAGACTGGTGGCCGCAATGCAAAACCAAATGGTTACGATGCAACATCGAATGAAAATAGCGGGCGAAGGTCTTGGTGAACGAAGATGAGGGTACCGTGGCTGCAACCAATGTTGACTGAAACCGGTGATGCTTATGAAAATATAAAGCTTTTCAATAATAGTTGGGAAAACTATTGTAAGGCCACTGTTATGGCAAATTAGGGGTACGAGAAGAAAGAGATGAAAGCCACTATGTTGTTAAATACAATTGGAAGTCTTGTAGCAATGAAAAACTACATGGATTTTCGTTTAACCGAAGAATTAAAAAATGCGAGAAAAGTATCTTTTAAAAAATGGAGGAAGTTATTATAAAAAAAATGTATTATCTCTTCAAGGTACCTATTTAATACCAGACAACAACTACCCGACTATTTGCTGGCTATCAAAAAGCTTGTTAAAACTTGTGATTATGGTAAAGCAGTACATGAGTTATTGAGGGATTGCTGGATTGGTGTAAAAGATGGTTTGGTCATAAAGGAGGAAATGGAGGATTTGTAATATGAAACTGCAGTGAATTCATTTCAAGCAGCTTAGAGGGCTTTAGCTCCGTTAGTTGAACTGCAGAAAGAAAATTCTCAAAAGGAACAAACGGTTAACAAGATGTAATTATAAGATATAATAATTTCCAGAAAAATAAAAATTATAAAGAAGCACATCGCCTAAAAAATGTATATTTTGTGGTGGGAAGCAGATCAATGGTATAAAATTCTGTCCGGCTTATGAAAAACGATGTGAAAAATATGGAGGTCGTAATCACTTAGACGCTGCATGCTGCAAAAAGAAATTATTGGACTCTGGAGTTCATGAGATCAATAATGAGGGCAATTCATCAGTGGAGAGCATTGTGATAACACAGGTTAGAAATAATAGGACTCTGACCATGTCAAAGCTCCATTGAGGTTCATAATAAATGGTGAATTCAAAGAACTATTCTGCACTTTGGATACAGGCGCGCAAGTGTGTGCCATGGGAGCAGACTAATTAATACAAAGACAATACAGATGTGCTATTTAAATAAATTCAAATGTTTTAACTGCTCATCTTTAACTTAACATGGAGTGATAGTTTTCGAATGTACTTACAAAGAAAAATATTCTAATATCAAATTCCATATTGTGGATGTAAAACGTGAACCTCTTTTGTCAGAATATGCTTGTGTGACTATTGGATAAATAATCTATTGTTATGTTATGAAGACAGACAAAGATCGTACAGAGTTGCAAAATATTATGCAAAAATATAAGGGTGTGTTCGACAGATATGGTGAATTGCCGGAGCAGTGACATTAGAGTTGGATCCTATAGTTGTACCTAGTATTCAACTTGCACGATTCAATCCCTGTGTGTATGAGAAAAACTTAAGTCAGAGCTTAAAAACTTAGAAGAAGATGGAATAATTATGAATAAAACTCAACGCACGGAATGGGTTAATAATATTTTAATAGTAAGTAGAAAGTATAAGTTCAGGTTATGGCTAGGCAAGTTATATCTAGATCCGATACCATTAAATAAGGCTCTAGAAAGACCAAATTTTTAATTAACAACTTTAGATGAAATGCTCCCGGAATGGAGTAAAGTTTAATACAGTGGATGCTAAGAAGAGTGTTTGGCAATGTCGCTTAAGAGAGGATAGCATCAAACTTACTACATTTTGGTCATTACAGATGGCTGCGACTGCCTTTCGGTCTAAGCTCTTCTCGAGAGATATTTCAACAGCAACTTTCCAGTTTGCTCAAAGACTTGAAAAGTATTGAACTAATAGCAGACGATATACTGAATTATTGAATAGGAAATTCGATATAAACCAGACCGATAGGGTTTAGAATTTACGTTTCTTTTGTTCTTACATGTCAACTTAACACGAAGACTACTCGGGGGCTTCTCGGGGGATGATCGGAGCGCGCCCAAGGCAACACGTCGAAAACAGCTGTGCCTTATTTTTACTAAATTAATTTGTTTAAATTCGACTATTTGTGTTAATATAGTGTTAAATGTTTAATTTCTAATAGTGTGCCACTGCTAAATGTGGTCAGAATTGTAATTGTGATAAAATAATCGATCACGGACCAACAGAAAAAGGACGATTCAAACTGTCAACGGAAAAGCTCTCACTATTGTGAGAAACGTCTATCCTCACACTGCGGCGTCTTTGTTTTGTCTTTTAGCACTTGACAATCTGTTGAAGTACTTTTGACTATAAAACTTTAGCCGTAGACTCATATTTATTACAGGATATGCACAAGTGCAGTGATAGGTTAGACCTTGGCAATTCGTGAGAATATAATGTTATTTTGAAGCTGATTCAGAGACATATCAGGTCCTCCCCTCACCGCTGATCAGCGCTTGGTTATTGTTAGATAATTAAATATAACTTGTCTGACTTTGACTTATAATATCTAAATAGGGAATTAGGAACTATCATATTAGTGCTACAGGTACTAACTGCATGTCTTTATTCCTTTTTGTTTTATTTAAATTTTCTCTGTTCGCGCCCCCTGGCGGTGGCCATATTTAATCTCTTAAAGCTAAAACACTACGGCATAAAAGGTAATAGCTCTCAGCTTATGAAATCCTATTTATAAAGGAGGCTTCAAAAAGCTGACATTAATAGAACGAAATCGACGGGTTCTCGGGTGAAGATGGAAGTCCCACAAGGATATATTCTGGTTACTTTCCTTTTCCTCATGTATGTAAATGATTTGCCATGGTACAAAATATGTCAGAGATTGTATTATTTGCAGAAGACACGTCACTAATTTTTGAAATTAGGGGACAGGAAAATGACTTACAGGAAACAAATAATGCTCTCTTGTGAGTAATAGACTGGTTAACTGCCAATAACATTCTTCTGAATTCAAAAAAGACAAAGTGCATACAATTTACTTTACCTAATGTAAGGCCAGTTGAGAGTAACATTGTATTGGGGAAAGACAAATTAAAACTAGTAGATATAATACAGTTGCCGTGATGCCAAACTACAGTGGGGTCCCCTTATTGAAAAATTAGCACATAAACTTAGCTCCGCAGCATATGAAGTTAAAATAATCAGGGAATTGACTGATGTTGCAACCACAAGGCTTGTACATTTTAGTTATTTCCAAAGCATTATGTCCTACGGTACACTGCTATGGGGACGGGCTGCTGACATTGAGACCATCTTCATTTTGCAGAAGAGAGCGATCCAATTTATTTATAAGCTAGGTAATAGAGAGTCTCTGAGAGATTCATTCAAAGAAACCAACATCCTAACAGTTGCAAGTCAATATATCTATGAAATCATAATGTTTGTAAGGAAAAATATCAGTAGCTTTAAAAACATTGATAGCTGCCACAATGTGCAAACTACATATACACAAACTTTATTTTCCAATGTTCAGACTCACAAAAGTAAGTAGTTATCCTGCCTACGAAGCCGAGGGTCCCGGGTTCGAGTCCCGGTGGGGGCAAATATTTGTTCGATGAGAACGGATGTTTGTACCCTAGTCATGGTTGTTTGTCTATCTAAGTATAATATTTATCTATTTAAGTATGTGTATCGTTGTCTAGTACCCAAGATACAGGGAATCCTAGGTTGAAGCTAGATCAATGTGTGTAAATAGTGTCCAAGGTATTATTATATTATTATTATTATAGTTCTTTCATGGGACATTGTATACAATAAAATTCCGCAAGAAATACAAAACTTAACTGAAGCTCAATAAAAAAATTGTATAAAGCACACTTTGTGCACAAAGGCATACTACAAAATTAATGACTTTTTACAAGACACCGACATCCGGCATTAAACCAGTTCATTGCAGCCTATATATTATCTACTAATAATTAGGCACCTACTTATTATTTTATTATGCTTGCTTGATTATGTTATGACGTTGATTAAATCTCAATTTTGTGCTATTATGAATAAAAATCTTTGAACTGAACTGAACTTGAACTTTAACTGAAAAATATAAAAAACTATCACACATACATAGCCCGCTACTACCTGTACACAAAAAATCAAATAGGGGTCTTTAGGAAAGACTGCCCGTAATTTTGGTTTTTCAAAGCTGCCTAGCAACTGGGCACGTCAAAAAATAGCTACATTCAGTATTTGAAATGTCTTAAATTTAATCATTTCCCCCCCACTGGAGTGTGTAGTTTAACTGTGTTTTACAGGAAGTGATTTTTTTGCGATGTAATTAAAGCTTAATTCTTATACATAGACCAACGTGACAGTTATAACCATTATAGGATCACTCGCGTGTCTGTCCGTCCGTCCGTATATCACAGGCACTTTTCTCAGGAATTATAAGAGATAGAGTCTTGAAATTTTCTGTAAAAATACCTTTCCTAATAAACACAAAATTATTAAAGTCTAATATGAAAAAAAAATTGCCTACAGTGCCCTAAAACAGGGGGTAAAAAGACAAAATGAAAAAAAAAACACCGTTATAAGTCTTGTTGGGTATTGTATTGAAAATAACTCTTTATTATTATTTTCTTTCTTTCTTTCATTAACGTTACAAAAATATATGTTTTTTAATTTTAGTCAAAAAAGTGCATGAAATTACCGTTCCCTTCCCATTTCTCAGAAACTAAATAAAATTTTGAAAAAAATAAAGAATATGTATAACTTAAGCCAAAAATTAAAGAAAACCCCATCCGGAATTGCGAAGGTTTTTCATTTACCTATGAACCAAATGCAAACTTATAAATGCACCTGGTTACGTACACGGAATATTAAATTAGCCGCACAAATAGTAAATTACAATTTGCTATGTTAAATCCAAACTATTCATTCCACACCATCCCTACACCATCCCTACCCTTAAACGGTGGTACGGAACCCTTCGTGCGCAATAACGACCCATACTTGACCGTTTTTTATTCTAAATGTAGCAATCTTTGCAATCTTAGTGTTGTAAAAACTCGATTCAGTAAAATCGAAGACATCGATTTAATTATGAAATAATTAGGAATGGATATTATTCGAAACTAATTGATAACACCTTGGACACTATTTACACACATTGATCTAGCCCCAAACTAGTATTCCCTGTATCTTGGGTACTAGACAACGATACACGTACATATATAGATAAATATTATATTATATATCGGCTGTCAAGGCATAAATAAATTATGTTAATAAATAAATAAATAAATTAAATAAATTAAATATATAAATAAAAATTTAAATATAAATAAAATAAAATATATAAATATATACTTAGTTAGATAAACAACCATGACTAGGGTACAAACATCCGTTCTCATCAAACAAATATTTGCCCCCATCGGGACTCGAACCCGGGACTCTTGGCATTGTAGGCAGGGTCATTGCTGACTCGGCCATTCGGGTCGTCGAATTAATTGTCTAATTAATTGGCCAACTGTGATTTACAACGCTATTTGTTTTCTACCATAAAGCGGGAACCCACCAACTATCATGTTGGACTAGTTGTATATATAAGGTTAAGTCGATTTCGAATTCGAATGTACTTTCATTTACTGAAAACAAGGCTCGACAATAATAATTTAAACAAACATTTCATAATTTCAACTCTCGGAATAATAAAGAGCAAAAGCACCTTCCGAATAAAATTGAATATCGTGAAAATCTGTCATTTGTTATGAAAACGGGATATGTAGTATAAAATAACTTACTTATATTATAATTTAAATAATAAATAATAATCCCGACACAACAAATGAAGTCTTAATAAGTCGTAAATTTGGTTCACTTGTTTCCTATTAGGCCTGTAAGGCTGATAATTTGGAACCAATGAACAGATTTTAAAACTAGCACAGTAACGTCTACTACCAAAAAGAAAAATAATTAAATTATAAAAACTAAAGTAGATAATAAACCAGTTTCAATCACTCTGAAGGTTACAAGGTAAGGGGAGAAAAGATGGCGTCTCCTTTCCAAAAGCTTAGCGTCATTCTTTTTCCTTAAGTACCAGGCCTAGCCAGTCGGAGCTTGACCTATCGCCATAACTATGGAGATAATATAATGGTTTCTTCACGAAAGACTCTAGTCTAAACCTCCTTGTTTCAACATGCCACGTCGCTATCGTTCCGAAAATTCTATTTGACATAACTCAGTTAAGATCTACTTTTGACTATCGAGAGAACTCAAACTTGGTCTGAATAAAACAAATTGCAGAATTCTGAATAACTGTTGTAATTCCAAGTTTGGTTGTTTGTAATTCTGATGATGGAATCCGCAAATGGATTGTCAAACTTCTTGTGACAATGAAACAACAACTTTTACCGTGGAATTTAGTTGAATAAAATTATGTTTAACTTAGGGCCGTAAACGTATACAGTAGTGAATTATTTTATCACCAGCAAGAAATCCTACGCTATTGAAATAGTTTTTTCACACCTTTCATTCGGAAAAGTAAGTTTTGCTCCACGACGAGAGGGAGCAAAATGCTACTTTTCTGTTCAAGCTACTTTTTTAATTTATTCATTGGCATGTAGCATTTATGCAATGTACCTATTGAACACAGATTAAAATAATCGAATATAATTATGAAATTATATTACAATCGACTACGATGACGTAGTCGATTTAAAACGAACATGTTTCAAGTTTTAACTTCAACAACGTTATATGAAAATTTATGAATTTTTCGTAATATTAAAAAAAATGTCACAATAAATTATTTGTTTTACTGAAATCAAAACTATCGATGACTGTTATTGTGATATAATGAATATTGATTTCCAAAACCATTGTAATATTCGATTCGATTATTTTTACACATTGGTAAAAGTATACAGGAATATTTTATCTGTGGTGACCTTTCCCTCACCCTAATCCTTCACAATCCACCATTATAAAAAAAGTTTTGTTTACGTTGTTAAAATACTGTAAAAGTGGTGAAAGTATAATTCAAACTATAGATTTTTTTTGGGCATTTAATTTAAGTTTTCCTCATAGTCGGTGTGAAAAGTTGTATGTGTCACTCAGGAGCAAAATTATTTTCGTCATGGACGTTAACGCTTGAATCCTTCGTCGCTCAGGATTATAACTTAGAATCCCTCGCTACGCTCAGGATTATATCGTAGAATCCTTCCCTTCACTCTGGATTCAATGTACCGCCCTCGCCGTAAATACATCATTTTGCTCCCTTGTGACACAAATAACTATGGAGGCTACCCACTGAAAAAAAAACCCTTCTGGTCTTTAATGTTTATATGTGTGTGATGTCATTATTTCTGGTTCCCACGCTACCGGGTATCCTAGTGTGGGGTCACAAGCAATGTATGTTTCTGTATATAAATGTTTTTGTTTAGTTTTATAAATCTTGAATTCATGTCATAATATTATAACCGTAAACACCAATAAAAAGGCATAGGAAAGTTATAATAAGCAATTTCGTTTACCTAGATGATAACTTAATTAAATATTTTTTATTATTTAGAAACCAAACCATGATTTTTTGGGGTTCCGCACATGAAAAAAGGAACCCTTATATTATATGATGACTTTCGTTGTCCGTCTGTATTTAACACCCTTTTTCTAAAGAACGCGACAGAAGAGGATCAAGTTTAAATGAATATCATTTACTCAAGTGTATAGTCTGCTGGAGCTGTGAAAAACACAAACTTCTAGGTTGACACAATTAAAAAGATACGGCCGTTTATGCCGCAAGTTTGCTTGATACTCGCAGGGGAATCGAAACAAGGTCTTATATCTTATATCTAAGTATAAACAACGTAAAAGATGATGATTTTATTAAAATCATCATCTTTTACGTTGTTAAATGTGTACTTGAGCAGACCGTGGTCTCGTCCGTAGTGGCTCTGGCAGAATACCAGCGTCACAGATTCGTCTGTGACATTGCAGAGTCAGGGCCATTTCATTGTCGCGGTACAGTCACAATACCACATAGTTATCATTACCGTACCTTAATGTTTGCTTGTATAATTTTATAATTTATTGATTGTTTTATTTAACTGCTGTGTTGTTTTCTTTTTGTAGATTTTTCTTCTTAAAGTTTGAGTTATAATTATATATTTGTGTCTGTACCATGTTGCAATGAATAAATTAATGTATCTATCTTTATCTATCTATCTATCTATCTATCTCAAGTAATGTAAAAATCCAAAAATCTTTTTTTTTTGTTTCTTACATAATATCAAATGCTATTTGTGCGGAAGCTTTGGTGCGCAAGTTAAACTCGTACTTATTATTTTCAGAACAAACCGGCTGATCCCTCGACGTTTCCCCCTTTCTTTGTAATCATGCAGCCAGATATGCAAAGGCAAAAATAATACAAAGAGGAGTAAAATACCTAATTATTAATATGCAGCGGTCGGAAGCCAGTAGGTAATGATTAATTCATATTCTCTATCTTGGCAAAAGTTTTGATGTGATTCGAAGCATAGCTCAAGTGAAACAAACAAAGAAACTAAACTTTATTTAACAATTAGGTTATAAAAATAGTTGCATGTGGGTCATTAAAAAATTTGCTGCACGCATTTTCTTAACCAGTATTTGCGAGTCATAACTTATATAGGTAAACAATATATTTGTTGCCATTTTTCATATGATGTGACAGAGGCATTTTTCGCGTCTACCCTTCCGCAGTCAGGCATTTTTTTAAGATACACTGGTGGTGAGCCAGCCCGTAATTCGGTTCTTTGACACACGTGCGTTTTAGCGCACCAATGTTAATTTTTTAATGAATTTCTCCGATTCTAATTAGATTTAGCCTTATTTCGTATGACAATAGTAATCTCATTAGAATGTTTTACCTTATTCTTCCATTTGCACCTATATTCCAATTAGATTCCACCTAAAATCTGTTATTTAATTTGTTTTTTTGATTTGCCCTATAATGTACTTGATACACTGAAATATGCTATAATAAAAGCAAAAAGATAGTCATTTGTTTTAAATGATGCGTTATCATGCCTAAAACTATAATAAACTTATATCTTGATGTATTTATTTTTCAAGATCCGCCTTTTAATGTCATACAAAAATGGCCCCTCTTGTATACCTCGCGCCACGAATTAAGGGCGCTGGGCGACGTCGACGGGAATTACTCCGCATATGTACAGGTATTGAAAAGTGACTACTGCACATTCAAGGCCACCGCTCATAACTCGTGGCGCGAGGTATAAGCAAACTAAAAGTACCTACTCTATTTAAAAGTGTTTCACATTACTTTTAGTATTATGAATAAATATTTTTATCTACACACGTATATAAACCCTCTTTACTGTGGCCAAAAACCACACGTTACGATCAGCATAATGATAACCTTCTTGGTAAAAACTCATTTCTTATCTGAATATTGATTGATATTGATTATGACCATAATGTACCAAAACTTGTCAAATTATGACATTCAAATTTCGAACGCCGACGCCAACCTGCCTGCCGCCCCTAGTTTGTCTGTAAAGTTGGTACAACTGAACAAGCTAAACAACTGCAGAGCAATGATCAATGCCACAATGGCGGTCGAACATGCGGTTCCTGAACACATCAAAGAGAGCTTACGATATGTGTGTAGATAAACTAGTGTATGTAACTGTACATAATATTAATTAGGCATTATGTAGCAGTCACATAAACTACTATAATGTTAGTTAAACATGAGTATATCAGCTTATGAGTAGCCAAAGCCTCATAGTTGTAAGATAAACAATTATGAGTACAAATGAAGCACTTCACTAAGGCACAAAATTAGGAGTTAATAAAAACATTTTTTTTTGTTAAAACGATATTAGATATCGAAAGAATAATTTATTTTATAATGAACATTTTTGCATGTTTAAACATATAAACAAGGCTCTTTATACTAATATTTTAAGTACCGCGCTAATAAACATTGTAAAAGACCATCCACTTTGGTCCCTAAAATTGAAACATGAAATGGATAAATACTTTTAGTTTTAAATTCGGATTTTTCCAGGCAATCATTTTAATTACCTAATGAGCGAAATAGGTAGAAATACACACTACTAAACGTAGACAAAATATGACGAACGTATAGTGTCCTAAAGCCACTTAAGCGAGATAATAAATTAAATAAATAACACCGATTATCTCGAGAACGTGAAACCTTATGACCTTACAATTTATGAAATTGTATGTTCGCGTAGGTGTCCTCTATCAAGTAATATGTAAGTTTCAATGCTTTTCAAGTAATATTTACTTAAAAAAGGACAATAATTTATCTCAAAAATGTGGATCTGAGCACAGTATTAGCTCTGCTTCGCAGCTTCCCAGTTCTGGTTGTTGTACCTCATCATTCATAATAGACTCAGAGAGGCACTCCTGCAGCATAGATCTAAAAACAAAACAAATCGGTGGAATTTAAAACGACCCCCCCTACTCCCCTGGTATAGTTTTTATTTGTTAGGAAATATACACTTCTTGAGATATATATATATTTTAGTTTTTTTTTAATTAGAGACAAAAATTACATAAATATTGTTCTTATTTACAATTCGAGGTGTGTAGGAGGTGGGAGGGCCCAGGGACTCTAGCCAGTACTCTAGCCATTTATAACTATTGCTTCTAGTCCGGCGCAACCATCCTCAGTCGCTCCAGCTTCGTTCGTCAGCCCTACTCCTCACCGGCACGCGGCTGCTCTCCGCAGCGTCTCTGGCTTACAAAAAAACATTCTAGGGAGTAGCCTCAAGACTGCCCAGGAAGGACTGCCCTGAGGTCAATTTTGGTCCCTACAATAACCTAAAATGGCCGACGCCGTTTTCCACCGTTGCAACGTTTGTTGTCATTTGTACTAAAATTATGTACCATTATCCAACGTTCGAGCTTTTGATTTTGACATTTGTTGTTCCAAATATTTCCAAGTTGTATCGAGTAAATATAATTTATAAGTTCGAAAAATTTGCAAAAAAACATCATATCTCCCGCGGAAAAGCGTGCAACCTACCCTTGAAACAACACTTTTGGACTGAGTAGCATCATGGGAATGAGTGACCGAAACCGAATAAAATTATTCATTCATTAGCTTGCCTGGTCTTTTAAGTACATTTTTAAACATGCTAGAAAGAGATAGTATTAAAATGGCCGTAGGTAAGAGCCGCCGTATTTCGGCTTGGTTTTTTTGTCAGACACACAACGGTTTTTTTGTCAAACCGTTTTTCGGCTTTTTGACATTCAAGAGGTTAAGGGGATATCTCGTCCGTGCAAAGGTGCCCATTAGTCCAGAAGGAATGACCCGCAGTGTGAGAGGGACGGAATGGGAAAAAAAATCCAAAAAGTCCGTTTTAAATTGATACAAAATTAACTAAAATAGCTATGAAAATTTCTATAATAGTTAATTTCGGTATTGTCAATACCCAGCTAAATAAATATTTTTGAATTCTTAGTTCAATTCCAATTTGTCAAAAAAAAAAATACTTTTGGAATGTAAGAAGAAGAATACCAACGATACCTAACATGTCTAAATCTGCTCAGCAAGTCAAAATTCTGAGCGAAAAATTTTCATTCAGTCACGTACATATATAAATAAAGCGTGTTTTTCTAAGGGCATTCGGTATTTCGTCCAGGCATTGTTCGTGATGAAATATTTATGAGAAATATTTTTTACAAAACTTTATTCTATTTTATATCTATGCTAGAGGCTAGGCTCTACTCAAAGGCCTTCGCCAGTTGGAGGTTATAAGGTATAATAAAGTATAATGTTAGGTAACAGATGGGGATGAGCTTAACGAAACTCTTTGCTTTACGTAAGTCCAGTGCAGTCCAGAAGTCGAGACCCAAGAAATGCGTTTGTCCGAGTTTGACGACCTTTGTGGCGCAGCGGTTGTGGCTTTGTCTACCTTGCGAGAGTTCCCGGGTTCGATCCCCAGCCGGGGTTAAAGAAAAAAAAAACCCAGTTCTTGGATGTTTATATGTTTGTGATATCGCTGTTTCTGGTACCCACGGCACAGGGTATCCCAGTGTTGGGCCAGAAGCAATGTATGTGGCTATAAGTAAATGTTTATGTTAATGTTTATGAACACTTCCATCCGTTTAAGATTTCGACGAAGTTTGAAACATGTTTATGTAAGTATTGTCAGTGTAGTGTCTCTTGTTAGCACTTTTAACGCCAATTTTCGAAGAAGATTTTTTTTATAGTTTTTTAGTCTGGGTGAGGTCACCGGTGACCTACATAGCATTTAACGTGTTTAGTAGCCGATTGGCCGGCACTGTGCTCGCACACCATCGCAGTTCTTAGGCCTCGGCTTGTTATCTGTAAGTCATTAAAAAATACTCTTTGGGAAAGAGTTTCATTAATCTGAGGTCTCATCATGACATTCATGCCAGTCAACTATTTTACTCTTGTCTTGTAACATTGGAATAATTTTTCTTGTCTATTGCTCAAAGACTTATTTTTTAATATAATAGTTACAGTTGACAAGGCGAAACCTGTGAATTGCGATTGTGTGCGTGCACAAAACCGGTCAATCCACTCCTTTAAAGGAGTCACTATACTGACGAAACTTACATAACCACGTGTCACACTTCGTCGAGGTCTTAAACGGATGGAAGCACTCACACAAACGTATTTCTCTGGTCTCGTCTTCTGGTCGGTAAATATGTGAAGCAAATAGTTACGTCTGAGCTCGTCCCCGTTTGTTACCTCTAACCGACAAGGGAGTCTTTGAGTAGATCCTAGCCTAGATATTATGTTTAAAATCTTAAAAATATTTTTACCCCAACTTTATTTTGTTTGAAAACTGTGACTTGTGCCCTGCAATGTCGCCTAATACATAATAATGGCAGCTATGTTCCTATTTGTCCCCCTTAATGGCGCAGGCGTAGTTGGAGCCAAAAAGTTTCATTTAAGCGGCGTTCTCACTGTACGAGTACTCTGGGACCAAGTGCGCTCGGATGACTAACTAATCGGATGTTACTCGTACTGTGTAAACAAGTGATACGAGTGTACTCGGACATCCACATGCGGTCAGAGTGAACTCGTGCGCGGTTCTACTTTTACGAGCTGACTCGGATAATTTTATAAAAACAATAGGCGCCAACTAAGACAGATAAAACGGATGTAAAGAATAAGTAGACAGATCATGAAACTATGAGCTTTGTGGAACTATATGAAGCCAAGGAAGTGTTGTGGGACGTTAGTCTAAATGACTACAAAATCAAAGCACCCAGTTGGTCACAATTTTGAAATCCATTTCCGAGTCCAAATCTTTATTTTATTTCTTCCTTCCCTTTCATGGTTTTCTACTTCAGTCATTAACATATCTGCCACAATTTCTACACCTCGGAGTAACACATCAGTCGTCGATATCTTGACTGTGCGAGGAGACAAATGCTTCTTTGATCTAAAAACCAAAACCGTGTGAAAACCAAATTCCGAGTGGGCTCTGATACGAGCTAGTTCGTACGAGCGCACTCGGTCCGAAAGTATTCTTATAGTGAAAACCCCGCTTTATTTGTGGTTAAATTCAAAAACACGTCACGTGATCTCTTAAATACACTTAGCAGTTACTACTACTACTTAGCCATATATTGTAAGAAGAAGAAAATAGAATTTGACATCTTTGACAGATAGATAGCTTTTAAATACATCAGCGCCATCTGCAATGAGCT
Source organism: Argyresthia goedartella (assembly GCA_949825045.1). Taxonomy (NCBI): domain Eukaryota; kingdom Metazoa; phylum Arthropoda; class Insecta; order Lepidoptera; family Argyresthiidae; genus Argyresthia; species Argyresthia goedartella. The sequence continues at coordinate 6,066,500 of OX463831.1, read as the reverse complement.
TTTGTGATTAGGTTATGTAAAATGCCACGACCTTCGGATTTCAGTGCGAATTATTTCACTGACATAATACGTATTGTGTTACGGTGAAGCTTACCAAAGTACCGTGAACAATTCCCGGACCGGTGAGCACCAAATAATACACGCGTTATTATCAATGCTCTTCATCGCATTCGAGATGGTCAGCCTCTGACCGGAAGACAAGAGAACAGAGACAATTACATGACGATTACGGTCAAATTTAGATATCCAATATCTTTTGTTATCCCATTCCCTTTGTTGATTAACTTAATTATTGTGCTTACCAATCAATTTAATTTTTTACCATTATTGCCTAAAAAATATTCTTCGAACGCCAAATATTGGATATCTAAAGTTGACCGAAATCGTCATGGAGCTGTTATTATGTTCCGGAATTGGGCCCCGGGTCGCGTCTGCCGGTACAAGCAGAAGAGACCATTTTGGAGCATTTTCATTTGAACCAGGTGAGCAACCCAAGAGGAGCGGGGCGACTGCTTGGAGTAAACCACATGAGAGTTTACAAAATCTTGCAGCAAGTCGGACCTCATCCGTTTAAATTAGTAAAAGCGGTAGTCCTAAGAAACAAAGTAAAATGCATTTAGTTACGTATACGTTTATATGTTGTACACAGGTCTACCACTGCTCCACAATCTACACATCTCATCCTTAGTGTGCTGAAAGAAATCTCTTGTTAGAGATAAGCTCGCCCTTTTAACCAATTTAAAAATATTTTTACGAACACTTTTTAATGTCATTTGAATCTAGACAATAAAAAATCTAAGTACTACCGCTTCTCGTGCAGGTCCTGCTTTTCTTTTCTATAGATTTTTTTCAAAAATAAGTCTTTTGTTACAAACGTGTTCCTTGTGCTGCGCTGGAAAATCAAAGCTCCATACCTCTTTGTCATTAATGTAATCATCTTACCTTTAATATGCTTTATAACATAATGATATTTTTATAAGGCCTTTAAATTTCTTCTCTGGCAAATTTAATATCTCTTCCGGTATTTTGTATTAGTATTGTATACTTTTATACCACAAACTTACTTTATTTAGTCTTTAGGTTGGTCAATTTTATTACCGCTTATACCGCTCTTATAATATTTCGCTTGTGCCTGTCATATAGGTCAAGCTATTTATCTTCTTCCTAACGTACATGATATCTTCATAAATATATTGACACGGTACAGTCATAATGCTAATTCCTTTGAACAATCCCCTCAGGGGGTCACTACTGCGGAAGTTATAATTTGCTCTAATAGCCCTTTTTTGTAGAACAATAATTGGGTCAATATCAGCAGCTCGGCCCAATAGCAAATTCCACAGGAAATAATGCTGTAGAAATAACTAAAGAAAACAAGTCTCGCCGTAGCTACATCCGTCAGCTGTCTGATTTGTCTCACAGCATATGCAGCTGAATGTAGTCTTCCCGATAAAGATGTAATGTGAGGGCTCCATTGTAGTTTCGAGTCAAGTGTTATCACCCAGGAAAACTGTACTATCAGTAAACTCTAACTTATCATTATATAATATAACATCATTTTTTAAGGAATTAACATTAGGCAAAGTGAATTTTATACTTTTAGTTTTTTTCGCACTTTTTATAAGGCGTAAGCCAAAAGCGGTCGATGTATCGACTACTTACCCATATTCAGTAAAGTTGCTCTTATTTACATATTGATTCTGTAAATTTTGAACCTACCGATTTTATCTACACACGTATCATAAACCCTCTTTACTGCGTCGAAAAACCGCACGTTAAGACCAGCATAATGTAAAACTATTTGGTGAAAACTCATTTCTTATCTGAAAATTTGTACATTATGACCATAATGTACAAAAATTTGACAAATTATGACATTCAAATTTCAAACGCCGATGCCCGATTGCGTGCCGCCCCTAGTTTGTCTAAGAAGTTGGTACTACAGAACAAGCTAAACAACTGTAGGGCAATGATCAATGCCACAATGCCGGTCAAACATGCGGTTCCTGAACACATCAAAGAGAGCTTATGATATGTGTGTAGATAAACTAGTGTATGTAACGTACATAATTACGCATTAAAACTCTCGAGTATGTAGCAGTCACATAAACTTCTATTTCGAGTAGTTGATAAATGAGCAAAGGTCTTGGAAGTGACCGAGCATTACAGAACGTCATTTAATAAATGTTTGAACGCATCCATTTCGCGGTCGCTATAACGTCCTAAGACCGTGTCCATAAAAAAGTCGTTATGACAGCTCGCCGGTTTTAAAGATTGGAATTCTCTATTTTTTCGTGATGAATATGCATTAAAAGATATGCAATCATGTAATTTATCATTAATTAGTTCAATCTGTGTTTGTATAACATTAATTATATTATAACAATGCAGTTTGATTTTTAATACCAAACCTCCACATATTTATACCTCATTTCAGTTTTTCAATGCATTTGTTAATCTTACTATTTTGTACTGAAATTTTATAAGGAGGTAGAAATATAATTGTAATAAGATGTCACATAGATAAACTTTCATTGCAAGTTAATATACGTCACAATTTTCATAATAAAGATTACATTTTTTTGTCATTTTCACCTACAATTTTCAGATGCCTCCAAAAAAGAACCTGCACACCAGTGGTCACAATCTTGAAAATAAATGAAAACTTATTGATTTGCCTGGTTTAATTTAACAATTATCTAAAATATTAGATATACTCTGAATTGATCAGAAAGCTCACTGGTCAAATGGTTGAGCCTCTACACTACAAACAATATGTATTAAATTCTCACTGGTCAAAAGGTTGACTACACATTTTGGTTCCAGATGGTCACTGGTCATATGGTTGAGCACCTGTTTTTTGACTTTTTCGGAGAGTGACATACATTTTAAGAAATAACTTTATTTATGTAACCCAACAGAGCAACTTAACCAAAATTAAAATGATTGGCCAAAAAATTTGATTGCCATACAAAGAGTTAAGCACGAGATTGTTAACAGTAAACCAAAAAAATTGTCCAAAAGCGTTATTTACTTCGTCATAGTTCTGTTCATGTCGATCTACTTTAAAAATATGAGACGTATCATCAGCAAATAACACAACCTTTGTCAAATTCTGAATCATGCAAAGCAAATCATTAATATAAACGTTACATAAGACAGGACCTAATATGGACCCTTGAGGCACGCCGATTTTCAAGCGAGATCCTATTGATTTGGTTCTCTTAATCTGAACGTTTTGAATTCTACTATCCAAATAAGAACTCAAAAGGTCCCGAGTTTGATCCCCGTCTGGGGATAAAGAAAAAAAGCTAAGGTCTTGGATGTTTATATGTGTGTGATTTCACTGTTTCTGGTGCCCACAATACAGGGTATCCTAGTATATGGCCAGACGCAATTTTTGTGCCTATATATAAATGTTTATATGTTTTTACCTTTTCCATATGTCGTTTGTGTGCAATAAAGAAATAATGAAATTATCTTGTCACGGGATTACTTGCCAGATGTATAACCCATATTTTGTACGTGGATACATGAGCAACAGGAAGCAGAAAGAGAATTCCTATCTTAAATTTTATGGACATTGAAAGTATATTTACAAGAAACACATGTCCAAAAGGGAACGGGACACCAACAACGATAGTCTTGAATGTGTAGGCAGCAGTACACGGAGATCGCATTATCGGACTTGTTTTCATGGATGGAAATCTTAATTGAGATATAATACACCGTAAGAGACAGTCCTACTCTGAATATATTTAAAAGTCGTTTGAAGAAGCACTCCATCTCTCTTTAGAATTATAGGTAGCATGCATGTTAGTATTTAATAGTATATACTAGTAGTAGTAGTATATTATAAGTATTTTCGCGCCACCTGCTCGAAAATGACGATTTATATATCATGCAAACCTAAACCAACTTATTTTATATCTCTAGGCTTAGCGGTCACAAAAGTTGAACTGAATTTCATTATATCATAATGTAGATCACTCCAGGGTTTAAAGTGATTTTCATTTCTCATAGATCTTATTGCTATGACATTAAAATCTTATTTCGTGAAATAAGGCTTAAGGGCGAGGGCGGAGCCGAACTTATTCGAAAATCGATCTGACCACGGTGAGCTGATAGGATCACGTTCTAAATAAAATAAAACGCGCGAGTGTTGCGAGACGCTGATAATGTATCTAACATAATTTTTCACTTTAATTTACTTTCATAAAATGCTGTTTTATGTAGCCTTGTTTTTATATTTATCGCAAAAGGTGCGAAAATCAGAGTATACTCCTCGGGGATAAAGCTGGTTTGTCTTAGGCACGCTCATTGCAGTCAGGACTCAGCCTTAATTCCCTCGTATAGCTCGGGAATCAACTCATAACACCCTCGCTTCGCTTGGTAGTTCAATCTGGAATCCTTCGTTACGGACAAGTTTCAATAATGCGAACAGTGCTTTATCCCCTTGGTGCATAATCTGCTTTTAGTATATTATAGTAATTGTATTATTTATTTTATTCAATGATATGTAGGACACTTGGCAAGGACAGACGCCGGAAGGTGGACCAACGCGGTTACAGAGTGGCTGCCCAGAACCACACTACGACCAGTCGGCAGACCACCAGACAGATGGACGGATGACATCATCACCATAGCGGGTAGGCAGTGGACGCGGGAGGCTCAGGACCGGAGTGGATGGCGTGGTAAAGAAGAGGCCTATACCCAGCAGTGGGTGAATGTGGGCTGATTGATGATGATGATGATGATGAGATGAATGATATGTATGCAAGTACTCCTTGATTTCGTTATAATGTTATATACGAAATATACATAGGTCTACCCCTGCTCAGAAAACTTTTCCCATCCCATAACCTAGTTTGCTGGAAGAGATCTCTTATCAGCGAGAAGCTCGCCTTTGTACACTATTTTCATGTTACTCTTATTTTTTAAAATAATACCTTGGACACATTGATTTAGCCCCAAACTGGGATTCCCCGTATCTTAGGTACTAGACAACGTACACATATACACATACTTATAAATATTATACTTAGATAGATAAACAACCATGACAAGGGTACAAACATCCGTTCTCGTCAAACAAATATTTGCCCCCACCGGGACTCGAACCCGGGACCCTTGGGTTCGTAGGCAGGGTCACTGCCGACTCGGCCATTCATTCATTCATTCATGAAGTCCATCAGTAGGCATAGCAATGCGTGCATCCAAGTGCACGGACAACACCTGGAAAACCAGTACCCTCAGCCGAGAACTCCCACCGTGGTTAGTCAACTACTGCCAAAGGTCATTTTGTAATACTTCATCACTAGCGTTTTAAAATTCAGTTGTCACTGAGTTACATTCATACAAACAATAATAGTAGTTTATGTGACTGCTACATAATGCCTAATTATGAACAGTTATCTACATACACTAGTTTATCTACACACATATCATAAGCTCTCTTTGATGTGTTCAGAAACCGCATGTTCGACCGGCATTCTGGCATTGATGATTGCTCTGCAGTTGTTTAGCTTGTTCTGTAGTACCAACTTCACAGACAAACTAGGGGAGGCACGCAGGCGGGCGTCGGCGTTCGAAATTTGAATGTCATAATTTGACAAATTTTGGGACATTATGGTATGGATGCAGTAAAGAGGGTTTATGATACGTGTGATGTAGATAAAATACATAATTAGATTCCAATCAGTATTTTGGCTTTTATATTTATTTTGGGACACTGGCACGTGAATAATTTATACGAGGTAGCAACGTTGCGTGCTAATAATTTTGTATGAATAAAATAATCTAACAATTTTGGATTAGAATGCTAGTAAATACGTTCTGTAGGATCAATACTATATGTATTAATATACACCCGTATGGAATTTAAGCGTTGTGTACACGAGTGTGTGTGTATTGTATTAAAATTAAAAACACCCCGAAACAATAGATGCTACGTTACGAGCAGGTAAGTAAATGAAATGTTTCCTTGTTCAGCTAATAATTTCAAAACACTCATCATTTTCAAAACATCAATTTTAATAAAACGTATCTTAAGAACCATAGCAAGGAAGATACATAAAACCGCATTACAATCCGTTCACCCGTTTGACCGCTAGGGTGCCACAGACACACACACATAGAGATAGACGTTTCAAACTTACAACATCCCTCATGTTTTCGTCAAAAATACCCAAATATTAGGGTTTTGCGCTTTGTATAATCTTAACATCATTAATACGAAGTTTATACCTAAGAGGTTTCATGGAAATTTGACGATAATAAAGGAATACTCGTAGATATAGGAATGGAAATCAAGAGGTTTTGGGTTCGATGTTCAGGCCGGAAATTACTTACGTTCGAAGTTTCCTGAGATAAAGTTTCCTCATGAAACACTTTTCTTAATCTGATGTTTGATTACGGAAGACATTTTGTATGTACGTATCTAAACCTTTTTAATACATATATAGCTTTGCCCAGCAGTGGGTATATATAGGCTAATAATAAATAAATAAAAAAGGTACACAATAAATAGCATCGTGCTAATAAAGCAGGGCTTTTTTCACCTTAGCCGAGATTCAAAACCAAACTAGTGAGATAGTCCTGTAATTTCTGAACCTTACAACACAAAAACAATGCATAAAAATAACGAGATATGTTTAATGTAAAGTAGGAGCGTATTTCTTTGTCGTTTCTGTATCATAGAACTTTATTATTTCATGAATTAGTCAATTCTACGATATTGTTACGAGTTAAGCATCGGCGATTTTCTTTCTCAGTAATTTTGATACAGCGCTCCGCGCTGCAGCTTTCATTTGACTTGCAAGACCTGTTTGAAGAACAACTAAGACGATGAAGAACTATAGGTAGTCACACCAACAATATAACTAGACTTGAAGAATTGTAACCAGTAGGTTAAATAAACATGTATTGATAAGTTTATTTTAATACTGAAGACTAATGGCGATTTAGAAGCGAAGGCGAAAATTAAAAGGAACCGGCGAGCTTATATGAAACGACTTATGAGTTTTCAGGAAGCGAGAGATGTATATATACCAGGATTGAAGCAAGTGGACGTATTTGTACGTATAAAGTTTACAAACATCAGAATTAAAAACATCAATTAAACAATCAATTAAAAACAACTGCAAGAACCAATCACCAACCTTTTCGGGCCAAATTCTCAACAATAGATCTCGATCCAAATTTAATATGACGAAAACAATAGAGAATAAAGTAAGTGACGGGGATTTAAAGGGAGCTGCTTAACTTCTTTTCTCGAGCGATGCTGTCGCCCCTGACTCCCCGGACACTCTGCACGCGCTGGAGTCAAAGCAACCAGCACCTTCACCAACACTGCAACTCCCTGATCCCCCCAACCCTTCTGAACGAACTCCCCAGGCTACAGCCGAGGACGTCGCATCTGCGGTGATGTCCTTCAGAAGTGGTTCCGCAGGCGGCCTCGACGGCATGACCCCGCAACACTACAAAGACCTGATCTGTGGAGCCGTCGGGGACGTCGGGCAGACTCTCCTGGCGGATATCGCTGAACTGGCGAGCCTCATGTTGTCTGGAAAGGTACACGAGGGCATGACAGACGTGCTCTACGGAGATAATCTGTGTGCCCTCATAAAGAAGGACGGGGGTATCAGACCCATCGCTGTAGGCAATACCATCCGCCGTATAGTGTCAAAGATCTGCTGTAGGTATATCCTACCAGATCTTTGCACTACCTTACAACCGGTACAGCTGGGTTTCGGTAGCAGGGGAGGCTGCGAGGCTGCTGTGCACGCGACTCGCACCTTCCTAGCTAACGGAGGAGGTGACGTGCTGCTGAAGGTAGACGCGAAAAACGCCTTCAATTCGGTAGATAGAGGCGCCCTGCTATCCCAAATTAAAGAGCATACACCATCTATCTACAATTATATGTGGCAATGTTACAGTAAACATTCTAAATTAATCTTCAGGGACCATCTTATAAATTCTGCCGTCGGCTGTCAGCAGGGCGACCCACTCGGACCGGCAATATTCAGTTTGGCTATCCATCCGATCATTACCAGCCTAAATTCCAAATTCAACATTTGGTACCTAGACGACGGGACCATAGGAGGCAAAGTCGAAGACGTATTACAAGATTTAGAACACCTAACATCAGAATAAAAAAAAATAGGCCTAGACTTCAATTTCTCGAAATGCGAATTGTTCATATCCGATAATATTACCCTCTCGGAAAAGACTGAGATCATCTTTAAATTCAACTCAGCTGCCCCTAACATTAAAATTCTAGACAAAGACTCACTTCGCCTCCTAGGGCCCCCGTTCTAGAGGACGGGATCCCCAGCTTCGTGGATGAACAAATCTCTAAATTCAATCAAAATTCTATCACTGACTGACCTAAATCCCCACATGGCCCTGTCTATCATACGGTTTTGCCTTTTTGTATCCAAATTTACATTCCTCCTTTGATGCTCTCCTGTTTGGAAATACCCTCCCATTCTCAACCTTTTAGACGATATTACCAAAAGTACATAAACCAAAATTTTAAACATTAATCTCGATGAACGAAGCTGGTCCCAATCCGCCATTCTAATCAGACACGGTGGTTTGGGGATCCAGAAAATCTCAGATGTGGTGCTCCCGGCCTTCCTGTCTTCAGCCCATAGCACACGTGATCTCTATGGTAAAATCATAAACACATCACTCGGTGATGTGGAGGTCACGTGACTGGTCGAGGCCAGGAATGCCTGGACGCAAGCCTGTCCGAGGCAAAATTTTCCAACAAATTTAAACTCTCAACGGCTATGGGACGAGCCGCTATGCATTAAAACCCGCGAAGATCTAGTAAAAACGGCTAGTGGTCCAGCAGTGCGCGCTCGTCTCCTAGCTACCAGGGAGAACGAGTCAGGACACTGGCTGCGCGCAATCCCATCAACGCACATTGGCACCCTGCTTGACGGACCAACTAGGTCACCACGGCCTCTCCTGCCAACGCAGCGCCGGTCGGTGGTCCCGTCATGCCAATCTTAATGACGTCATCCGTCGGGCCCTTGCCAGCTGTGGCGTGCCAGCAATACTTGAACCCAATGGACTGGCACGCGAAGATGGCAAGGGGCCAGACGGAATGACGCTCATTCCCTGGCAGAGCGGGAGGTCGCTAGTATGGGACGCGACCTGTGTAGATACGCTGGCACCGTGTCACCTTTTGGCAACCACAGCCACAGCCGGCGCTGCGGCGGCAGCAGCAGAGTGTCTCAAAAGCCGCAAATACGCCGCACTCGGCGTCGACTATTTGTTTATGCGGTTCGGCTTTGAGACCCTTGGGCCATGGGGCCCTGACGCTCGAAGAGTCCCTCAAAGACATCTCTAAGAGGCTCGTCGAAGCGTCAGGGGAACGCAGAGCTGGCGCCTACCTCGCTCAATGCATCAGTATTGCGATACAGCGAGGTAACAGTGCCAGCGTCTTGGGAACCCTCCCGTCCGGCAGCGAACTCAGGGAATTTTTTAATTTAGTTTAGTGCAGTTATAGTTTAGTTTTAGTTTATAATATATAATAGGTAAAAACAGTTACATTAAAATAAAATGTCCGATCACAAAAAAAAAACATCAGAAAAAATTAGTTGTCTGTAAAATCGGTTTCCGGACGATAATTTTACGTGATAACGTCATAAGAAACGCTTCGGCTGATCGTGCATCTCTATCGTTTGTTCCGCGCTCTAGCTTGCACGCTTAGCTCAAGCGGAACGTGACAATGAGTCATGCGTTTTCGTGCGAGCAGCCGGCGTTCATCGATTTATAAGACATTATCACGTCAAAAATGCATCAGGGCTATTTATTAATAGTATTAAACCATCGAAAAGTGGCAGACCCGCTTTGAAAAAATATGATATCCTAAAAGTTTCATTATATTCGTACTAGAATGCCTAATGTTTAGAAAAAAAGGTCCTTACATATGAAAAATTGGCGTTTTGCATGGGAGGAACATAAAGTCGTATTTTTTTTAAATATAATATATTTATTTAATCAAAGTATATACCATGGCTATCTATACACTTTTGCCATCTCATAAGTAGTTCTTCGATCAGTTTACAAAAAAAAACATTCGGACGGGAAACAATAAAATCTTTAAAGGCGGTCTGGACTGCCCCATCGGAGTTGAATTTTTTGTTGAAGTTATCCAAATTTCGAAAATAAATGGTAATCTGTTGGAGCAAGGTCCGGAGAGTACGGTGGATGTCTTAGACATTCCAATTGAAGCTCCTCTAATATGGTAGCCGTCTGTTGTGCAGTGTGTGGTCTAGCGTTATCATGAAGCAGCAGTGGCCTAGAGCGATTGACCAGCCTCGGTTGTTTAGCAGCTAGCTTTTCCATCATGATTTGCAGTTGCTGACAATAGACATCTGCCTTAATCGTCTGGCCAGATTTAAGAAAGCTGTAGTGAACGACACCAGCACTAGTCCACCAAACGCTCACAAGTAACTTTGTTGGAGTCAATTTTCGCTTGGGGCATGGTTTGGCTGGTTCGGCAGGGTTCAGCCATTGCGATGAGCGCTTCCGATTATCGTACAGGATCCACTTTTCATCACAGATAATGATTCGATTTCAAATCCTTTCATTATTGTGCCGGGTGAGTAATGCAACGCAGCAGTCAACGCGCGTTTGTTGATTTGCTTCACTCAGTTCGTGAGGTACCCACCTTTCAAGCTTTTTCACCTTCCCAATTTTCTCCAAGTGGATTAAAACAGTTTTGTCACTAACACCGCAGCCTGCAGCTAAGTCGGACGTGGTTTGCGATGGATCCGCTTCCACAATAGCATTCAATTCTTCATTATCAACTTTGGTCTCCGGCCGTCCACGGGGCTTGTTCTGCAGGTCGAAATTTCCAGAACGAAAACGTTGGAACTAAAAACGCATTGTGTTTGCTATTTAGTCACCGTCGCCATACATATCATTAATCCTTCGAGCCGTTTCTGCAGCACTGGTGCCACGGTAGAACTCATACTCGTAAATAACGTGATATTTCAAGTTTTCCATTTTGAAAGCTGAGTGACGCAAGAAAAAAAAAACAATTTTAGAAACATAAATACATGAGTAAATAGAATTCCTAACCATAGAGGAGATATTTGAGATCAAAGTGGCCATTACGGCGAAACGATAATTTTATATGTAAGGACCTAATATTATCGTTTATGTGAGCGCACTAAATTGTTATTCAAGACACTAACGTAATAAACCCACCTAATATTAACTCTCCTAAATGAGAACTTTTAGGAAAAAGTGCATTCTATGGAGCTATTAAAATATATAACTTGTTTCCAAATGACAAAAAGACTCTACACGTATACTCCTATAAGAATAATATCAACAGAATGCTTAAATATACTTTGATATTATTGAATTCTTCAATGAACAATTAATTACTTCACAAACTGCCAAATATACTGGGCTGGTCTTACTTGCTTTCTTTCTCGACATCAACACCCACGGCTTATGAAATCGAGTACTATTCGTAAATAAGATAATAACCTACTAAATTTCTTGATAAAAATAAAAATAAATACATTCAAGGTTAGGTCAAATGAATCACTAATCACTATCAATTTTTTAAATGTAATAACTTCTCATAAATATGTAAATAAACAACAAGAAACTATTTTATGTAAATAAATCATTTAGGGTTATGTCGTGTAGAAGTGAAAAAATATATTTAGGGCCAAATGTAAACTATGATACACGAATAATTGTTACTTTTTTCTTATTTGTTATTACGTCATTATAAGTAAATTAATACATAAACAAAATGTCACGCCTTTTCCCATACGGGCTGGCAGACGTACAATTGTGCCCACTTTGAGCCAGTTATTCAATACTCCATTTTGCGTGACAGGGGGCTAGCCCATCGCCGCAGCTAAGGAGTAATGAAGGTTTCCTTACGATGTTTTCCATCACCGTTAGAACGTCCGTATAATGTTATTAAGACAAATTCATTATCTCATTGGTACATGGTCAGGAATCGAACCTGCATCTCCTGTGTGAGAATCAAGCGTGAAACCCATTAGACCACGCAGCTCAAGTAAATTAAAGTCAATGAAAATTTACGAAACGAAAGAAATAAATTAATGGTAAAAAAACTTTTTAAAAACAAGCTTTTATTAAACGCTCTGTAAGGAAGAAAATAAACTTTAAATTGCATCAAACCTTGCTGTGAGATTTATTTATGAAGATGTAGTTACCTATCTATTTTACAGAATGTGTTATTGAATTGACTGAAGATTCTCGCGATATAAGATGTAAACGTCACTTTGAGCTTAAATCTCACTATAGAATTTGCAAGTATTTGCACCCTCTAAAGTTTTATTTATTTATTTATTTATTTATTTATTTATTTATTTATTTATTTATTTATTTATTTATTTATTTATTTATTTATTTATTTATTTATTTATTTATTTATTTATTTATTTATTTATTTATTTATTTATTTATTTATTTATTTATTTATTTATTTATTTATTTATTTATGTATTTATTTATTTATTTATTTATTTATTTATTTATTTATTTATTTATTTATTTATTTATTTATTTGCATAAGCGCACACCCACACACAAAACATTGCAGATACTTGAACAAAAAATAACATAGGTACCACTTAACAAAAATAACATCGCACAAAACAAAAATACTTATAAACATTCAGAAACAACTAGAAACTATAGTTAAAGTAATTACACCTTGAGACAGGTAGGACATAGGTACCAAAGTACCTATATCGCATTAGAACTGAGGGTGGTGTGGCATCTGCAAATAAATTTAAAAGTGTTTGTGTATATGTGTTAGGTGGATTTAATATGCGCTTCCATATTTAATCTACCTAACACAAATCAATCAATCAATCAATCAAAAATAATTTATTTCCATAGGATGTTGTTACATCACTTAGATCCATCATTACATTTTTTTGGGTGAGTTCACTAACCCAATGGCGGAATCTGTGGAGAAGAGCTCACCGAAGAAACTCCACAGTCGTCGCATCTTTTGCGTTTCCTTTTTTAAATAAAATATTGTCAAATTACAAAATGAATGCTAATTATATATCGAAACAGCCTGTTACTCAAACAATCTATTCCCATGGACATCTGTCCTCTAAGTAATCAGATATCCTTTTGTAACCTTTTTTATACAATTTCTGTTTTATTATTATTTTAAACTTGTCTAAAGGTAAGTTTTTAATATCAGTAGGGACCTTATTGTAATATCGTATACAATTGCCTTTAAAAGAATTACTAATTTTATGTAGTCGGCTTACATAAGCAACCAACTTGTCTTTATTTCTAGTATTAAAATTGTGTATACCACTGTACTTCTGAAAATTAGGTATATTTCTTTTTACATACACAAGATTGTCATAGATATATTGAGACACAAATGTCAGAAAATTGATTTCTTTAAACTTTTCCCTCAGTGACACTCTAGGCCCTAATCTATAAATTGCACGAACAGCCCGTTTCTGCAGAATAAATATACTATTAGCATTCGCAGCGTGACCCCACAATAAAATACCATAGGTCATTAGACTATGAAAGTAACTAAAGTAGACTAGTCTAGCGGTGTCTACGTCGGTAAGAGCTCTAATTTTTTTAACTGCGAACGCTGCCGAACTCAGTCTGTTCGACAATTTATTTATATGAGGATCCCATTGTAGTTTGGCGTCTAAAGTAATGCCCAAAAAGACAGTCGACTGCACAAGGTCCAATCTCTGTCCTTTTATAAATATGTCTGTAGTTACCGGGTTCACATTGGGTAACACGAATTTAATACATTTAGTTTTCTTTTCATTAAGTAATAAATTGTTAACAGTAAACCAGTTCACTATACTAGATATAGCATTGTTTACCTCGTCATAATTTGATTGCTGTCTTTTAACTTTAAATATCAAAGAAGTATCATCGGCAAACAATACTAACCCATGTTTTGCTTTAACAAGGTAAGGTAAATCATTAATATATACTAAAAACAAGAAAGGACCAAGAATTGAACCTTGCGGTACGCCCATACTTATTGAAGACCCAGGTGATCTTTTCCCATTAACATCGACCATTTGAACCCTATCTGTTAGATATGACTCCAGAAGGCCAAGTGCCTGATCTTTTACACCATAATGGCGTAACTTCCTGACAAGAGTGTCATGATGGACGCAATCAAAAGCCTTGGATAGATCGCAGAAGACACCTATTGCATCCATTGCGTCTTCCCAGGCATCAAAAATATTGTCGATTAGTTCAACACCAGCATCGGCTGTTGAACGACCCTTTGTGAAACCAAACTGAGCAATATGAATTAAATTATTGAGATAAAAATGACTTTGCAATTGATTAAGTATGAGTTTTTCAAATATTTTGCTAAGCGTTGGTAGTATCGATATGGGTCTAAAATTAGTGGGGTCTGATGTACTACCAGCTTTGAATAAAGGTATAACTTTACTTAGTTTCATCAAGTCAGGAAACACACCACTATCTATACATTGATTAAATATACAACAAAGGTGAGGTGCAATACAATCTACAATGGAACTAATAATTTTTACTGATAGACCATGGGCGTCAGCTGTCTTTTTCATTTCCAGGGATTTAAACGCTTTTACAATGTCTTCATTATTTACGTGCCTAAATTTAAAATCTGTTTTACATTCCTCAAAGTTTTGTTTAAGTATAGATTCAGCAGCAGCGGGAGATGAATTTAAAGACTTGGTTGTTGAAACTGGAATGTCCGTAAAGAAATTTTCGAAAGCTTTTGCTACTTCTAGGTCTGTACTTAGCAATTGATTATCTATCTTAAGCTTGAAGTTATTATGTGTAGCTTTGGCCTTTCCAGTCTCTCTGTTTATAATTTGCCAAGTCGTTTTCATTACATTGCTACTAGATTCAATTTTGTTTTTAATGAAATTAGATTTAGCTACGGCACAAACGCGTTTAAACATTTTTGAATAACTACGAACATAATCTAGAAAGGCCGTATTTTTGTTATATGATTTCTCTTCATAGAGTTCATATAATCTTCGTCTGCTCCTATGAATTCCAACTGTCGCCAAATCACTAAACAAAGCTTTGTTATTAACTTTTATAGTTTTTGATTTAAATACCGTATCATATTCATTTTTGACAAGGTTAAATACTGAGTTGTACAACAAATTTGGATCGTCACTGTATGGTATTTCCCATAGTTTATCTAAAATATTATTCCTGTAGTGTTCAAGCCGAGTGTTCACGAGCACATTCCTGCTTGTTAATTGTACTTTCCAATGCCTGTAATATTAAGGGGTTCCGAACCCGAAGGGTGCCAAACGGCACCCTATTACTAAGCCTCCGCTGTCCTTCCGCCCGTCCGTCCGTCCCTCTGTCACCAGGCTGTATCTCATGAACCGTGACAGTTGAAATATTTACAGATGACGTATTTCTGTTGCCGCTATGACAACAAATACTAAAAAACAGAATATAATAAATCTTCAAGGGGGCCCCCATACAACGAACGTTGTTTTTTCTCGTATTTGCTCGATATTGATAAGAGCAACGCTTGAAACATTTACAGAATATTTAGTTGTATATTCACTTTAAAAATAAATTAATAAATTAAAGTAAAACTAATATTTAAGGGGGGCTCCCATACCACAAACTTTTTTGTGCCGTTTTAATAGGTGCCCTTCGTGCACGAGTCTGAGTTGCACTTATCCGGCTTTTTTAAAATCTAATTGCAGGATGGAATACTTTATATCAAATATGATTTCTTCATATCTGTCTATTTAGCCTCCTGCCCCTACTATTGAGTAAAAACCTCCTCCTCATTACGTCATTTAATTCAGTAACCTTACCTCATCCACTGGTTCCCAGCAGTCTTGCAGATCCGATCATCAAGCCAGCCATTCAAAGTCAAAGTTGTTTATTTCTATAGTATACTCAAACATATTCTTTATACACGTCATCCGGCGGGTTGTCTGCCTCTCGGTTTACTCATGTCCCTTGGCCACCTTTCCATCACCCCACCATGGGCATCTCCCATCGCCCCTCCTTGCCAAGCGTCCTGTCTAACTTCCACTTCAACCTTGCGATTAAGACACATAAATTATATTTTTATAAGAAAGATTTAATATAAAACCCAATGCCAATTCCATCTGCTATCTGCAGGATTTATTTGCGTCAAAGAGAGCCGTTCGGTTCATTTCATTGTTGAAAGCCACCATTATTCTGAAAGCTTTGAACGAAGGCCCAGTTCCAATTTGGATGGCAGATAGAAATAAGATTCGCTCATTTGGCAGTGTTCAAATTAATCGGTTGATCGGGGGAGTCAACTTGAAAATTAAGAGACTTTTGCTCCAGCAGATCTACGCAGTCAAAAAAGTATGGTCTACAAAAGTTGTAAGCAAAAAGTTATTCAGAACATCTTTCACTGTGAACCGTTTTGACCAGAGCGACTTTATTTTCACTATCCCCTACAAATGGAATGGCAGTTCCGCCCAAAAGGTATGTCAAAAATAAAAAACTATGATTGAATCGGTGTCACAGTAAAAAACAGAATTTTAACCCGTTGAAATATGTTTACAATGTCCTTTGCTCGAAAAGTACACTGGAGTGACTATAGAAAGACGGCGGTTTCAGATGCTTTTGCATATTTGTTCTATGCTTTATTAGCGTATTTAAAGATGACTAGAAGCCCTATTCTCAGAGATCTCCGTCATAAAACTATTCGTTTATCATTTTATAGGGACCTCCCTAGGGTTTTTCAATCTATACATTATTGGCCCGTTGTTGAGCATAATACGCATCAGACCTCAGATTAACGAAACTCTTTGCTTACAAACTTTATGCATCGCACTGTTAAACATAAGTTCCGCCGCTACCAACAAATAGGTTGAATGTCGTAAATTAATTAATCAACGAAGGAGTTTAAGTGAAGCTAGATCTATGTCTAGACCAACGCCATCTAGCGAAAGAGATTGAACTTTCCTTACAAAATATATTTCGATGTTTTGGTGCTTCTTTGCGTTTTTCGTAATTTTATTTTATCAAACCTCCTATGGACTGAGGAGAATAAAACCAAATAGGAATGATACAAACCAATGAGGCTATTTTAGAGATTTAGTAAGCCTAACCTACAGCGATTCATTTTTATAATTATAGATTTCAAAATAATTAGTTTTCGAGTTATTTTTTTTAATTGCCATTCGCCAATCGGGACCGTGGGGATGACATCGACCGTAAAAAATAGCAAAAATGAGAATTTTCTGAGAAATATACACTAAAGGCCAAGTTCAAGGTCAAGGTGGGGATGTGGGAGTATTAGGGTAAGGAAACGGCCAAATTCGTCGTTTCCCCATCCTAATACTCCCACATCCAAAAAGTCACGAATGCTTTCAATGGTGATTAAAAAAATATATAACTCGAAACCACAGTGCTCGAAACCTATATCTTTCCGACGGTTCGCGTATTTTGAAATCATCTATAAATACACGAATAAAGCACAGAAAATAAGCGAAAGCATCTGAAACCGTCTTTCTAAAGGCAAGCCCGTTCATTTTCCAAGCAGCAATTTTTTTGCACCAGTAATTTTTACTTTTCAGTTTTTAGGGTTCGTGTGCGAAGGGTGCCGAACGGGACCCTATTACTAAGCCTCCGCTGTCCGTCCGTCCGTCCGTCCGTCTGTCACTAGGCTGTATCTCATGAACCGTGATAGTTAGACAGATGAAATTTTCACAGATGATGTATTTCTGTTGCCGCTATAACAAATACTAAAACACAGAATAAAATAAATATTTAAGGGTGCTGCCATACAACATTTCTTTCAATACCATATACAAACTTATGAATGCACCTGGTTACGTGCATGGAGTGTGAATGTAGCCGCACCAATAACTTTGTAAACAATAGTTTGCTATGTAAAATCCAAACACTGTACGGTCGTATGGAACCCTTTTTGCGCGAGTTAGACTTGCACTTGACCGGTTTTAAAATTTTCATCTCCGTCGTCAGCTTTCGGAGCAATGGGTTTTTATTATCTGAGTAAAGTTTTACAAATAAGTCAAGTACAGATCATCATTCACATGAAAGATACAATAAAACTATCTTTGGATTTTGACTTTGATGAATAAATTCGTTTTATATATGACGTATATTTTTCTCGTGCCTTTTTGCGATACGACTGCGCAGCAGCAGCAGCAGGGGAAATATATTTTGACGGCCTCTGTGGCGCAGCGGTTGTGGCTCTGCCTACCATGCGAGATGGTCCCGGGTTCGATCCCCGGCTGGGGGTAGTGAAAAAAAAAAAAAAAAACAATCCCCAGGTCTTGGATGTTTATATGTGTGTGACGTCGCTGTTTCTGGTTACCACGACACAGGGTGGGGCCAGAAGCAATGTATGTGCCTGTATGTAAATGTTTATGTTTATGTTTATTTGCCATAATATATTTGCCCCCCCCCCCCCCCCCCCCACAAAGAATAGCCTTTTGAACTTTAGACCTAAATATTAAGGATTCCCTGTAGAAAACTTATTATACTGTATTGTTAAATTAACTACCATCTATCACTTTTAGGGTTTCAGTCTCCGTTCCAACGCCGACAAATACAGAAGTGTCGTTAAATAAATACCAGTTTCGTTTATCTACCCTCTAATTCGCTATGGTGTTACAGAAATGCAATACGTGCAAGAAAAATATAACAAAAAAGTCCCCTGGACTTGAGTGTAGTCGATGTTCGGTAGTGGTTCATGCTTCCCCAGATTGTGCCAAAATATCTAACAAGCAAATCTCATCGTTACGCGCCGCGCCAAACCTAGAGTGGTGCTGTGAGGTGTGCTTGAGCTCCTCGCGACGCTCCTCCTTCTTTGTCCCGGGCGATGACTCCGACAACGAGGATGAGCCTACTCGTGATGCCGACCCGAAAGCAGTGACTATCGATGTCAAGAAACTCCTACAGGACATTAGCATTGAAATGAAGAAGACTATAAAGGAACAACTTGATGCCTTCCAGCACTCGCTGACCTATAACGGCGATCTCATTGTAGAAATTGAAGGGAAGGTCGACCAGCAGGAAGCTAAGTTTAAGATCATGGAAAATAAAAACCAAGCACTGATCAACCAGAACAAAAGTCTTGAACTCAGAATTTCAGTTCTGGAAGAGCGACTTCAAGAATCTGATCAAAGACTGCTGGCTAATGACCTTGAAATCTGGGGTATACCAAAGGAACCTGAGGAAGATGTAGCAGATGTAGTCAAGACAGTGGCCACCAAGCTGAATGTCAACGCAACGGATGCGAAGACCATAAAACGCCTACCAGGGCGTAAGGAAAAACCAGGTCAGATCTATATAGAGATGAAGTCACCGGAAGCTCGAGAACAGTGGATATCAGCTGCAAAAAGAGACAAATTGACCGTGAGAGACCTGAAAGACATCCAGAGCTCATCGGCGTCGCCGCGTGATAACCCTGCTTCTGCGAATCCAGTGTTCATTCGAGAAGCTCTCACCATACACACGAAGACACTGCTGTATAATACAAGGCAACAGCGCGGAGGTACCTTTCGGTTCATTTGGTTCAAAGACGGCAAAATACTCTGCCGGAAGACCGACAAAAGTAAAATCTACGCAATTCGATCGCCAACCGACATTGAAAAGCTAGTTGTGTAATTCTATTGACATCTATAACTAAGTATACTTACTCACATAAACATAAAACCTATCATTCCATACTTATGGCTTCTAATTCTAATATCAACGAAATCTTTGATTGTATAAATATAAAGTCGTACCTGGAAAAAATACCAACCACTTCATTATCAAACATTCATTTATTTTGTCTGCATGTTAACATTCGCTCAATGATATTAAATTTTCCTAAATTAATACAAATCATCGACTCGTGTAAGCCTCCACTCGATGTTGTTGTGGTCACAGAAGTTAATATTTCAGAAGGCATATCTAATCTGTTCAACATCCCTGGATTTAACATATACACACAACTACGTAATCATTGTAAGGGTGGCGGTATTATTATTTATGTTAAAAACTGTCTCAAATTCACCCGTAAACAAACTAAGACACATTACTTCGAAAATATAACAGGTACTCTAAAAACCCCGTACTGTGCTATCTCTGTATGTGCGATATACAGACCACCATCACTCAGTAAACAATTATTAACACGGAACTTGAACACTTGATTATGAGCGATTGTAAAGATGATTGTATTCTGATCATAGGCGATACAAATATAGATCTAAAGACCATATCAAAGCATAGGGATTATTATCTAGACATGTTGTCCGGGTTCGGTTTGATGTGTGGAGTCTCTGACTATACACGCATAGAAATGAGAAAAAACAAAATATCCAAGTCGTGCATTGATCATATTTTTGCCCGCCTCCCCACATTAGACCAATACTCGGCCGCTATTGATACAGTACTGGCGGACCATCGCGTAGTGACCATCGCCGCGTGCGCAAGACCGGTTGCTGGCTCATCGAGTCACATACAGGCTGCTCGTAGAAACAAACAAAAATCGACTATGCACCGAGGTGATATTATGTTGAACGAGTTACACAAAATAAACTGGGATTCCACTGATGATATGAAAGATCCGGACGATATTTACAAATTTCTAATAACAAACTTCATCAGAGCGTTAAACGTGGCTAAAACAATAACACATAATTTACCAAAAAAAACGATTTTGTGAACCTTGGATCACTAGTAACATTATAACATTGTGTGAAAAACGAGATTTAGCATATAATATATGGAAAAAAGATACTAGTAATGTAGAAAAAAGATTAGCTTACAACACAATACGAAATAAAACACATAAAGTTATAGAACACAGTAGAAATACATACTATAATAAAAACAAATAGAAAATAATTTCTCAAATTCTAGGAAAATGTGGCAAATTCTTAATAGTATGTGTGGTAGAACTTCAAACCCCATTGACCAAGCCATTCTTAACGCATTTAGCTCGCAAAATATTACTTCTAAAGAGATAGCCAACATTTTTGCTGATACCTTTGATGAATCTGTGCAGAACATACTACCCAACTGCAATATAAATCTAAGCGATGCACAGCGCAATAGGGCGTCTAGTGTAAGTATATATTACCAAAAAGCTACACCAGACAAAATATCGAAGGTTATCAAACAATTTAATGATCACAAAGCCCCGGGGCTTGACGGAGTCAGGGTTATTGACATAAAAAAAGTTACTAATAATATTGCCTCAGCTATATGTAATCTTATTAACACCGCTATTAAAACAGGGCAATATCCTGATGGGCTCAAGATAGGATGCATACGACGAGTTTTTAAAAAGGGAAAGCGCGAAAATGCTTCAGACTATCGGCCTATCACATTGCTGTCATCAATAGACAAAATAATAGAAAAAATTGTTTGTGATCAAATCCACTCGTTCTACCAAAAAAATAATATTATATCTAAAAGCCAATTTGGCTTTCAGCCCAAAAAAAATACAACTATGTTACTTTCCAAATTCACGGATGATATTAATACATACCTAAATAACAATAAACAAGTCCTGGCCCTGTTTATAGACTTTTCCAGAGCATTTGATACTCTTGATCACAAAAAGCTAATTGGTAAGTTGGACGCAAATGGCATCAGGGGACCCTTACTACGCTGGTGTGAAAGCTATCTCCGTAACAGATCCTCTTGTGTCAAGATAGATGATAGCCTCAGTGACCAAAGGCCAGCCGCAGTAGGAACCGCCCAGGGCTCGGTGCTCGGGCCTTTGCATTTTCTCACCTATGTGAATGATATGTGCACATGCCTTGACTCCTGCACAGCTTATCAGTTTGCTGATGACACATGCTTTATTATTGCCAGTGACGATGTTAACTCCGCGATGTGTATGCTTCAAGCTGACTTCGACAAGCTCAAGCAATGGTGTCATGACTCGGGCTTAGTTTTAAACAGCAATAAAACAAAACTCATACTCATTAAATCACCATACATGAAAAGCAATCTCGAAACACCTCTCATATCACACAGTCATACTTGTATGCATGACCAAATTATTACAAAATCTTGCCACTGCCCCAATATAGAACTCGTCAACTCGCACGTCTACCTGGGTCTGGTAATAGATCACAAGTTTAACTGGAATAGTCATATAGAACGGGTGTGTACAAAGCTTCGAGCTTTTCTGGCTAACATGCACATAATAAAAAATCGCCTGCCCTTTAACATCAGGTTAATGCTGTACAATGCTTTGGCAGACTCCGTAATCTCCTATGGGCTCAGTAGCCACGGACTCACGCATAAAACTTCCCTAGACTGCATACTACGTCTACAAATTAAAATTCTAAAAAATATAGTACCTCCAAAAATCAGACTCCAGTACTCCAATGATAAGCTCAAACTGTTCAAATACTGTAAAACACTACCAGTACACACCAAAGTAGAATACACACTACTAAAAGAACAATTCTTCAATTTATCCGTCCAAAAACCGTTATCACATAAAATCGGCACCAGAAGCTGCACGAAAAAAAAGCTGATGACTTTAGGAGCAAATAACTTTTACGGGAAACGTCGAATTAGCTATCTAATTCCTCGTCTTCTTAACGGTCTCTGTCCGGAACTCAAATCATCAATCCATTCCAAAAATATCAATCACAAATTAAAATCACACTTTATATCATTACTTCCATAGTCGTACACAAACTGTATTTTGCCTTTTAGCCAGCAACTGACTTCATGCTTATACATATTGTTTTTATCGACCCACCTACATAATACACTAGACTAATTTTGTGCTACATACAAACCTTAGTGGTTTAAGTAGTGCATTAAGTTAGATAAGTATTTAAAACTCTGTAATTTGATAAATAAATTAAAAAAAAAAAAAAAAAAAAAAAAGGGTTCCGTACCCGAAGGGTTCCAAACGGGACCCTATTACTAAGACTTCGCTGTCCGTCCGTCCGTCTGTCACCAGGCTGTATCTCAAGAACCTAGCTAGCTAGAGAGTTGAAATTTTCACAGATTATGTATTTATGTTGCCGCTATAACAACAAATACTAAAAAACAGGATAAAATAAATATTTAAGGGAGCTCCCATACAACAATACCACATACAAACTTATGGATGCACCTGGTTACGTACATGGAGTGTGAAAATAACCGCACCAATAACTTTGTAAACAATATTTTGCTGTGTAAATTCCAAACTATTCACTCCACACCATCGCTTCCATTGAACGGTGGTACGGAACCCTTCGTGCGCGATTTAGACTCGCACTTGACCGGTTTTTTATGTTTAATACAGCGACAACGTGGAAAAAACCTTTTCGTTCATGCGCATCGCAAGCGTTTCCTTATTACGTACATAATAAGTTCATTGCAAACATCAAAAATGAATAGTTTTTGAGGTGTTAAAAAACCATCAATAGAGTGGACAAAGTATAGCAGCATTGGCTAAGACTGGGTAAGTTTGTGGCTTTATATATCATTGTGTGATGGTTAGTTATGGCAAAAGTTATACTTTTTACGTTAATTAGGTTGATTACGCACTTTTTTACGCAACATTTTGCTAATTCTAACCTAGAAGTCAGAAATATTGAGGGCCTATCACCATACCAAGGCTTTGTATGGAAGTCGAATTCATTGGCATGGAGGGAGGCAATCATTAAATACGGTTGCATAGTTGACGACCCGAATGGCCGAGTCGGCAGTGACCCTGCCTACGAACCCAAGGGTCCCGGGTTCGAGTCCCGGTGGGGCAAATATTTATTTGATGAGAACGGATGTTTGTACCCTAGTCATGGTTGTTTATCTATCTAAGTATAATATTTATCTATATAAGTATGTGTACCGTTGTCTAGTACCCAAGATACAGGGAATCCTAGTTTGGGGCTAGATCAATGTGTGTAAAATAGTGTCCAAGGTATTATAGTAAGCCAACAGACTTTTAACTTTTTTTGCGTAAAGTTTTCGATGTTATATCATTATTTAGTTCAAAAACCGTCATCGGCTTTCCATAGGCAAAGGCTGGCAAGGCCAGGGAGTTTTTGATGGTATTGGCAGTCCCAATCATTGTCTTTTATGAGGTTCCAATCATTGTTTTTAGAATTCATACCTAGGTTATCGTCATTTAACACGAGAAAATCCTATAGTGCCCTGAGGATTCAGTACAATGATGCGTTCCGTATCCTCCTCAGGCGGCCGCGTTTCTGTAGTGCGTCGAGCATGTTTGCAGACGCGGAAGTGCCTGACTTCTTCGCTGTCTTAAGATCCAGGGTCGCCTCCGCGTGGGGGAGACTGAGAGGCTCGGGAAATGCAATCGTGCGTGCCGTTTGTGACGATATCTGCAGTTCATTGCAAAGACACTGGCTCTCTGTACATATAATAATAATAATAATAATACCTTGGACACCATTTAGACACATTGATCTAGCCCCAAACTAGGATTTCCTGTATCTTGGGTACTAGTCAACGATACACATACTTATATAGATAAATATTAATACTTAGATAGATAAACAACCATGACTAGGGTACAAACATCCGTTCTCATCAAACAAATATTTGCCCCCACCGGGACTCGAACCCGGGACCCTTGGTTTCGTAGGCAGCGTCACTGCCGACTCGGCCATTCGGGTCGTCGAGTGCTAATAGAAAATAGTAAGTTATTTATAATAATTATTATTCAATTTTTTTTTTTTTATTATTTTTTTTTCCACATAGTTTTACAATTTTAATCCTGGCTGTTTGTGATATATATCTGCTTTATTTTTATGTCATTGCATTTTAATTTTATTGCATTTATACTTTTTTATTTTAATGACTGTTTATTGTACATTTTCTGTGCTATGGATACTTTACCTGAAATAAACGTTATTATTATTATTATTTCACATCACTATTGCTCATTCCGCTGCATTCATTGGCATACCACGTACAATCATTGGCTCGAATCATTCATTGTCGAGGAGCTAGCATAATCATTGTGTTCATGGCGGCCACTAACAATATCTTCGAGTGATTTTTGCTAAAATGAGAAAAATATGGTATATCATTACATTTTTTGATTTAAAACATTTTTTACTGCTTTTAAGACCCCAAAAAATAGTCTTACAAAATTCATGAGTCTGTTGCAAGCCCATGCTCAGAGCCAGATATGTTCAAATTAAGAAGTTTGCTTAGAGGGCCAATCATCATTTACCCCTAGATATGTTGAGCGCGCATATTGTTAAAATAAGCCCGCCATTTTAATAATTTCTTGTATATTGTTTTCTTACACGATTTTTAGTAAAACATTGTATCATATACGTGCCTAAGATGTTTTCAAACTCGTGTCGACTTATAAATTCAACCGCTTCGCTCGCTCGTGAATAAAACAATATCACTCGTCGGAAATCATCTACTTTCCACACTTATAGCATTAATAGCTATTGCCTTCACCTTTGCGTTACTAGGCCCTTCATTTAATAATAATTCCTTTTTTAAATCCCGGAAATATGTTGGTATTTTGCATACAAATAAACGCAAATTGGCAGCAAGTCTACTGTCCAAGAGGAATCAAACGTAAACGATGCCTAGCACGCGTCCTATCTGCAAACGTGTCTCCACTCGCCGTGATTCCGCTTGACAAATACCGAATAATTGAGTCACGAATCCAATTACAACCCTCCCCTCTTTACTCTCAACCCCCCCGCTATATAGCCTTATCATCCCTGAACTGAAATACCAAACGGAATCACCTGGGCTGGTGTTCATATGAAATTAGTGTGCCCGGCCCAGGTAATCACCAGTTCTTACTGTACATTCGAACATAAAGGAAATCAGCGTCACGCCAGTTCCCTAACGGGGTGGCGGAGACACATTTGTGCCCACGTTCGTTCGTTGTTAATCAGACCTCCAAAGATAACCCTGGGGTGTCGTTAATATATAGCATTTATTAACGACACCACCGTCATGTTGGGATAACGAAAATCGTTTAAGAATAATATAATTGGCGGAGGCACTGCCTATTTTACTTGCAATAAATACACATGCAATAAATAATGAAGGGTCAATAAATAGATACCAATAAATTAATAAGGCAACAAATATGATGATCATCACAATATATTTTTTCTTACCAAAATGGATAAATGGATGGTTCATCCTTCGAATGGGGCGTACCTTCACATACATTACAGATAGTGTGAGTCTCTATAATGCTTTGGTTAGGAGTCAGCTAGAGTCAAACGCAATAATATGGGCACCCCATGATACAAAATATCGGCTTATGGTCGAACGCGTCCAAAATAAATTTATGCGATATTTGTATATGCGGCAGTATGGAGTTTATCCATTTTATCCTTTAATGTATCCTACACTCTTTATTTTAGGAATGGTGGGGTACAATGAGCTGAGGGTAAGGAGGGACCTGGCTCTGGTAACATATGTGCACAGCGTCCTGGTAGGCAGGATCTGCAACCCCGTAGTGCTGGGGGTTGTATTCCATGTTGCTCGGAGTGAATTGAGAAGAATGGCGTTGCTTGTACTGTGCTACAGTGAGCACCTATTATAGTTTATTTTTATTTTATTTTTTAAGTAAAATATAATGTTTGTATGATACATACCATACCCATCGAATTGGGCCTAGCCTGTTATGATAGGTATAAGTGAAAAATAAAATGAAATGAAATGAAAATGAACACCAAAAGTTGCAAAAAATATCAGGGCAAAATACTGCGGTAGCTTAGGTGAAGGGTAAAGGGGGTGAGCGAAGCGAAGCCCCCTTTATCCTTTGTGTTAGGTTGAACATGTACGAACAACAATCTTAAAACAAACTTAAGTACACAAAACATAAAAAGAAGTTTGGTGATCATTTATCCAAACACAATTTGGTGGACATTTATCGCAAACGACACGTCGCAAACGAAATAAAATTTCGGTCCCCCCCATAGTAACTTGTAATCATCTGATCGGGTCAATGTACTGAGGGACAAATATTTTTTTTCCTTTGCGACCATATGTTTCTTGGGGAAAGTTGTTCATAATGATGGGTACTATCATTCCTCAAAATATGGTCAGCTAATTAAATGTCACCTTGTAAAACAGTCTTGCGTTCAATCAACAACCAAGATTCTCAACCCGTTACCCATTTTGTTGATTTTCATACCAACGAATTTCCCTAGTCACCACATTAAAGAGTAGTTGGAGACCGTGTATCGATATCTATTCATCAGTGGTGTTGTTAACAAATGCTATTTGTCAACAACACCCCAGGGTTATCGATTTGGGGGTGTCAATAACAATTAACACCCACGTTTAGCTAATTGTAAAATAGTCTATGTTGCGTGAGGGATCTCTATACCTGTTATGGATAAATCCTGCACCTGAATCTTACCAAGCGAGCCACTGGAACACTGTTGTTAATATATTTATATAGTCAACAGTTCAATTGCGATCGCGGAAGTACGCTGTACCGTCCCATATATTAGGTCCTTACATATGAAATTGGCGTTTTGTATGGAGAAATTGAAGTTAACTCAATTTTCAGTACAAACATTTTTGTATTTTTTTAAGGAATGACAGATCCTAATTTTATAAACTTTGTGTGTATAAATGAGACAATATTTAGCTAACAGAAAATTTTATACAATTTTTGAAAAGTGTCAGCTGTAAAAAGATATTACGATATTATCATGAAAATGGATGACATTTAGGAGGCACTGATTTTGAAGATAACATTTAAGTTGTCAAACTGAAAAATAAAAGAAAATTTTATAAGTAGATGTAAAATATTGAAATTAATTTTAAAACAAATAAAAAACCTGGAAATAGCTATTGAATTACTCGAATTATGAATTCCTGAATCTGTAAGAAAAATTCGCCAATTTCATAGGTAAGCACCCATCTTAAAACCAATATTATATAGAATATCAAAAACAACATCAAAACTACAAAGTACCAAATGAGTCGCCCCGGGACATTTTCAATAACGCTGGCAGCATTACCAGAGATTTATAACAGCACAGACAGAGAAATCAAATATTTTCTGTGGACCGTGAAAGCTGATATTTTTGCCGGTTTTTCCGCGTTCCCGCGCGCAACCTACTTGATAAAATCGAGCGATTGCTGAACAATGACTAGGGTTAGAAGAAAGTAATAAACCTACTTTTTAATATATTGAGAAATCCCCGCTACCCCACCCATCTTCGTGAACGTTTCGAGTTCCTTTTCTCCAGGGACAGGAATCGCAGATCCCACACGGTGCCTCTTCTCTCAACTCCTCAGCACAACACTGTTGCTTACGAACATTATTTCAGGTTAAGGGCGATCCGACTGTGGAACGCACTTCCCTGCACTACCATCCATCTTAAATTTCAAGAAAAGATTAAAATTGCGTCACCTTTCAATTCCGTATTAATTTTTACTTGTGCTGCTTCATGCCGAATTTCTAGATTCTAGTACAACGTGAGTCTCAAGCGAACTCAGGAAAATTGTCACATAAACGACGGGTATCATTTGATTTAAATTACCAATAAGTTTGATTTTTTCACGGCTTCAATGGACTACAAATTTATATAATTGATATTAATTTCATTTTTATACCTCCACGCGTTTGTGAGAAAAGGGGTGTTGACAGACGGACAACTAGGTTTCCTTTTTCGGTACGGAATCCAAAAAAAAACATTTGACGTATAGTGCGAATTCCCAAACAATAACGCAAATAAAAAAGCACGAATCGTAATTTTAATTATTCATAAAGTCTAATTTTTAAACTACCCTTAGTCACCGTTTGACAGGCGCATAATATTTTTTTTTCTGTTGGTATTGGTTGCCACAGATCAAAACGAATCTAAGCCATTCACGACCCCTTTTGTTAGGTATGCTATTAGACCCATCCAACTCTTAAAAAAGTGAGCGTGTGTGGGCGATTGTGTTGTGGACTGTTCACAATACAAAATTGTATAAAAGATGCAGTAAAATAATAAAAGTACTTCAAAAACTCAAAAATCAACCAATCCTTGGTATGGACGACATACCAACGATATTAATTTAAAAATGTACAAAATAACTTCCTGAACTCACTCTCACTTTTATAATAAATCAGTTTTGAAGTCGGAATGTTTCTAGTAGATTAAAAATAGCAATACTAAAGCCTATCCACAATAAAGATAATGAAACTTCACCAAGTAACTCTCAGACCCATAGCATTATTACCAACATTCTCAAAAACATTTGACAAAGGCTTTTTTTTAAACACAACATTTTTGATGAAATAGTCAAAATGGCTGCGGGCGATCGAAACCCAAAACTCTCACCGTATTTAAATATATTCAGACACCCCTGTCCTACCTGAACGACAAAAAACATCCAATTATTTTCAGAGATACTTCTATAACCAATTATTTAATGATTTTTATTATCGACCTGACATGATATAGCATTACGCCTTTTCCATATGGAATACCTAATTCTTTTGGTTATCTGCCCAACATTAGAATATTTTTATCTAAAAAGTCTATAATGATTACAATACTGTTATTTATTACATATCAATATTCAATAGATATTCAATGTTGTTTAACCTCAAAACAAACGTAAAATCCTGTACATCTTTGTCTTTAAACGAGTGTTGAACGGGAGTTTATGTTTTTGTGGTAAGACCCGTATAGTTTGCATATGTCGTTAAACGTGCAGTTCTCGAAACGGGTTTCCAAGTATTATGTGCCTTATGTCGTATAAAATGTACCACCTTTTTACACTTTATAGCAATAAAGAGTTTGAGTAATAGTTTAAAATCCGCGATAAATGCGAGACGTGCTACAGGCGCAGGCCGATGAACAAATTTTTTTTTCACAAACTAAGCTCAATCACGTACAGTTTAACAATGCATTCTCCTAAATATAAACGCACTACGGCCCGCAACTGAGACGAGTGACTTCTTACTTAAGAATGATAGAAACTCTGTTACAGATGCCAGCGCAATATAAACTAACTCCGTAGCCCTTCCATTTACACAAAGGTTGTATTCCCAAAGACGGCCCAGACAAATCAACGCCCACAACCGTGAAAATGACATATTTTAAAGGTTCTGAAGGGCAAGGGAATATTATTGGTAACGTAAAATATGCCATACTCAAAATTCAGCCATGCTGGTCGCGCGCAAATATTTGAGTTCAATATTGAAGTTGGTGTTGCACTGAAAGTATCGGAATGGTACGCGACTTGAATTCTAAAGGTTGTATCAGAAAGGTGTAGTCATAATCTAAGGGGTTCTTCTGGAAAACATGTTCAGAAACATATTTTCTATGTTTTTAAGTATTTTATCTACACACATATCATAAACTCTCTTTGATGATTTCAAAACCACACGTTACGACCAGCATAATGATAAACTTCTTGGTAAAAACTCATTTCTTATCTGAATATTGAAATATTATGAACATAAAGTACCAAAATTTATTTATTAAACCCTCTTTACTGCGTCTAAAACCGTAGGTTAAGACCAGCATAATGAAAAACTATTTGGAAAAAACTCATTTCTTATCTGAAAATTTTGTACATTATGACCATAATGTACAAAAAATTGTCAAATTATGACATTCAAATTTCAAACGCCATCTCCCGATATCGTGCCGCCTCTAGTTTGTCTGTGAAGTTGGTACTACTGAACAAGCTAAACAACTACAGAGTAATGATCAATGCCATAATGCCGGTCGAACATGCGGTTCCTGAACACATCAAAGAGAGCTTATGATATGTGTGTAGATAAACTAGTGCATGAACTGTGCATAATTAATTAATTAGGCATTGAAACTCTCGAGTGATATTGCTATGAAACTCGCCTTCGGCTCGTTTCATAACCCCACTCTCATTTTTTGCTGCCTCCATTATGTAGCAGTCACATAAACTACTATAAATTACTCAAACTTATGCGCGTCTTATGGGCCTTGCGTCTTCGATTATGACACGAGTTGATACGATATGCTACAATCTTAGAAGCCGTGAACAAGACGTGTCAAGTTTTTCGACTATTTTATATCACAAGACTCGTGTTGTCTGTGACTGGCAGGTGCCCGAGGCTTCGCTCGCGCAAGCTCGTGTAAAAAGGCCAGTACAAACAACCTTTAAACTTCCCCTCCCCGACCCTCCCCCTCCATTTCCCTCCCTCCCCTTCCCCCCACTTAATACGGCCCATTAGACATCCCCACTTTAGCCATCTGTCACGTAACTATAATTTTTTTGACTTTCATACAAAACCAACGGCGCCAACCTCCCACCCTTTTCGAACTTGTGGGGGGCAGACATTTGAAAATATCTCGCTGAGCTAATCGCCTGCATATTTAAATTCCTATCTACCAAATTAACAGATTCATAGGTCAAGTAATTTCTGACTGATCGATGTTTTAGCAGCCTTTCCCCGACTGGACCACCAAAATGACTGCTGATGTAGCAACTCTCCTTCAGTTCAGACACCCCAAAGCCGAACCCCCATCCGGGCGTTGCACGAGGCTCCGTCCACTCGAAAAGCATGGATGACTGTTGCAGCTGATGAAGGGGGCCCAGTGCCAGCCAGACCTGATCGCCCAGATCGATCCCGAGCGTACAATGGGTCACTAACCTCTACTACGTGGTAAATTATCGCCGACTGGCGAACGCCCCTCCCCAAAGGGATGTGAGGGTTGAGATTGGAGTTTTATGGGGTGAAGATTTATGAAGTTAAAACACTGACTTGGCTATACGATCACTACTTTATTTGACTGAAACTAGGGCTCTGTGCAACTCTGACAAATGAGAGTTAAGCACTTCGCGTGGCTTGCAAGAGGAAGAACAAAAAAAAAACAATTTAGTGATGTGACAATATGTGCAAAGAGATCGGTCGTTGAAAATGAAATACCATGTTAATTTGGATTAAGACTGACTTTCCCTCCCTTTTACTCCGTATTGGAGCGAATTTCGATGAAAACCTTACTGAACTGACGTTTCATATCTATATACCCAGTACCCACCTGCCAAGTAGAAACAGCTTCATAGGTCAAGAAGATTTTTTATGTCCATAATAATATAATGGACACACTTGGACACTATTTACACATGAACGTAGTAATGATTTTTATGGCATTATTTACATTATTAGAAATAAAATAGACCAGCAAACTTTTTTATAAACTTTCAAGAAAAAAGGCTCGTGTTTTTATTTTATTGCAAGTCAAAGATGATTCGTTACAGAATTTCACATCTTGGAAAAACATTTGTGAGTCAATTAAACAAAACCAGATGTTAATTTCCAGTATTTTTGACTATACAAGTACCGTACAACATTACACAACAAATAACAGTAAATATTTGCAGGTTTTATTAATAACCTTTTTTATTTATTCAATTTTAAAGTAGTAATTCTGTAGGATTTTTCAAAAAAAATCAAATATATTAAAATAAAAAAATCCGGTGGGTCAAAACTTTTTTTGTGGACATAGGAGATAGCAAATGACCCCTTCTATCCGCCATGTTAATTAGGCAAACGATGCACCAACCATCCTTTTTAACATTTAATTTCAGCAAAAATCCAGAAAAACTATATAATAAAGCAATTTAAAAAAAAAAATCTCAATACTTCACCAAACTTATAACTTTTTCGACAACAACAAACCCATTTTGGATCATGTAAGCTGATCTTATTTTGCCTTCGTAATGCTGTTTAATTTCGTTAATTACCGGTTCTTTAAACGCATTTGCAGCTCTCACGTGGTAGTAGCATAGAAGGAGACGTACGGCAGGGTGACGACCATCCAAGATAATAGGGTACGTGGTGGTGTAATCAACGTTCTTCATATGCTTTATACGGCTGTCCAATCTCAGCAGGCCATTCATACCAAGTATCGGGCAGAGCGGGTGCAGTTTGCTAGTCTTGGGCAAAGGTTTGGCGTCGTGGAGAAGAGAAATCTCTTCACCAAAGCAGTCAGTCTGTGCTCAGTGGTGCGAAGAAGCGTTAGTAGTAGTATTGGAATTTGGTATGTCGTGTGACAAAAGAGACCGAAATTTGTGCGTGCACCGAAAGTCGCGCGGATCAAACGTAAACACTCACTAAAACGTGAGGGATCTGGCACAACTGATGAAGGTTTATGAAGTATAGTTAAACCTACATGTAGCTTGGACTCTTTGGAAGGTTTCAGTTCTTCTAAGGTAGATGTAGTTTCAGACGAGCGCGATGGCTCTTTAGGCCATTCGCATGATGGAAATAATAAAAAATCTGTTAACGAGAGCCACCGCGACAGGGTGTCAGAATCCTTAAATATTGTCGCGTTATCTGCGCCATTCAAGCCACCTGCAACATATATGTATTTCCAGTCATTGACGTTTGTTATTTCCGTGATTTTACCAACGCGATTCGCTACGAATAGTTTGAATGACCGCGCATCACTCCAAATCCAACTCAGAATTGTAGTTGAGTCTGAGTTGAGTTGAATTCGGTTGGATATCTTGGCCAGTGCTAAACGTGGTATAGAAACGGGTTTAATGGGTTATCAACCGATCGGTCTGAAATTTTAACGCAATCTTCTCAGATATATTTTTCAGGGATTTATTGAAGGAATAACATATCTGATAATTATTTATATTTATTAAAACAATTTAACGAAAAAATTTGGTCCATATTTTTTTTTTTTCAGAGCTGCCATTTTGTCAAAAGTCAAAATTTCGTCTATTCCTTTCATTAATACCTACATTCCGCGTCGGGCCCTCGTTCCGTACACACGTATCATCTGCCTATCGTGCGCCAACTAGAAACCAGTTTTCGAGACGACGAAACAAGGATGTGGGACATATCGATAACCCAAAACATCGATATCGATATTCTCACCGGCGTCTAAGACCACCGACCATGGAAAAATTCCTGACTAGGAGCGCATCCAGCTCCAACCTCAGCAACAAGCGCGACAGAGAAGAAGGTTTTGATGATTGGCAATTAGCCAAACGCACAGCAACACTCAAGGATATATCGACAAGAACCAGCATTCCGACGACAAACCGCTTCAGAAGCCTGAATGTTGACCATATCAGTCAACTACCCGAACCCCAACGTGTTGCGATGCAACCCAGAACCAACCCTAAAAGAGTACCTCCAATTGTCATCCAGATGAATGACAACTGGACCCATGGATCAATCAAGAGTGCCATCGATAAGCTAACTAAAAACTTCCACCTACAATACAGAGGTAAAAATAAAGTATCTATTCAATGTTACTCTCCTGAAGCCCACCAACAAATCAAAGAGGGATTACAACTTGAAAAAGTAGCCTTTCACACCTTTACAAGAAAGGATGAAAGAATGTCTAAAGTTGTTATTAAAGGACTCCCAGCCTACTTCGAAGAAACCCTCGTTGAAGAACTAAGCCTAATTGGCTTTAAAGAAACTACGGTTACAAAACTTAGCTCACCTTTGAAACCAGTTCAGACTTGTCCTCCCTTTCTTGTCCAACTGCCTGCCGGAACGGACATAACCAAGTTTCGCCAAATTAGGTACATAGGCAATTGCGCCGTTCATATCTGCAGATTCAAAGCAAATTCCTCCTTGGGCACTCAATGCTTCAGATGTCAAAACTTCGGCCATGCTTCGCGCAACTGCTATCTGCCACCCAGGTGTGTCAAGTGCCCCGAGCCACACGCTAGCAAAGATTGCCCTAAAAAGGACAGAGATTCTCCTGCTCGTTGCTGCAACTGCAACGAAGAGCATGCTGCCAGCTACTCCAAATGTCCCGAACGCCTAAAATACCTAAAGCGACTGAAAGAGAAATCACGCATACAGGATGAACCTCAGAAACCACAACGTGGACAGCCTCTGGCCAACAAGGCGATACAGATGCCAGACGCCGCTGTAAGTTCTTGGGCTAATCTCGTAAAAGGTGCCTGGACATCAGAGCAGCCCACCCGTTCCTCAAAGCAAACACCTCCTGAACCGCATGCTGATCAAGATACCACCACAAAACAGATGCTTGAAATCCTCGGCGTTATAAAAACAATCAGAGGCCAATTCACTGAATGTAATACTATGTTTGACAAAGTGGTTCTAATTTTAACACACCTAGGTCATTATATTTAATTGCCACGAACTGCGCGTCATCCACTGGAACGCCGACGGCGTAGGTCGAAAGCAGAGCGAGCTCCTGGATTTGGTGAGTGGACTGAATATTGATGTGGTAGCAATATCCGAAACAAGGCTGTCAAATAGGATTACTCTTAAGCTTCCCGGTTTTTCTTGCTATAGGCACGATAAACACCATTCTGGCAAGGGACAGGGCGTAGCTATTCTTGTGAAATCAGATCTTAAGCACTCACTCTTATGCACGCCGGAAACAAAGAATTTAGAGGCTATTGGTGTAAAACTGGAAATAAATCAACGTTCCTTCATTCTCTTCTCGGTTTACCAATCCCCCAACCTGCTGCTAGATACGAGCGACCTCGACTTACTATTAAAATTGGAAAATCAGGTGCTCCTTATGGGTGACCTAAATGCTAAGCATGATTATTGGTTTCCTGGAATGAAAAACCCGAATGGTAACCTTCTTTTTAAACACTTCTCGCAAGGGGATTACCAAATCCACGCCCCAGACAGTCCTACTCTTGTCCATTATCGCTTAGAACTACGGAAGTCGCTGCCAGATTTGATCTTGTCTCGAAACATCAATAATATAGTAGATGTAGAAACAATACCAGCACTATCCTCTAATCACTTACCTGTGATGTTTCGTATTAAGATTAAGTTCCAACGTACTGTCCTCAAGCGATTCAATTACGCTAAGGCCGACTGGAAGCGCTACCGCTCAACTCTGAACAGCAACATATCCCTATCATCTCAGGTCTTTAAGACCGAAGAAGAAATTGACTTTGTCGTCAGCAACCTTACGCAAAACATTATTGCTGCCAGAGACGATGCCGTGCCGCTCACCCGAGTTTCAGCAGGGCCTCACCCTCTTCCTCGCAAAATTAAAAGACTCATAAAGTACAAAAACCGGTTACGTCGAGTCGACCAAAAAGAAACAGATCCGGAGGTCCGTAAAAACGTACGTGCTCAAATAACCTTCCTGAGCAAAAGCATAAACACAGGAATTAAATGTCATAACGATGCTGTTTGGAATGACAAACTACAGAAAGTCAATTGCCCTAGCTCCGACCTATGGCGCCTGGCTAAAAGCATGAAATCCAGTTCTTCTAGCTCTGCAGTGCCTCCATTAAAACGGGAAGACGCCTCAACAACTAGCACGCCTAGGGACCAATGTGAGGAACTAGCTACTGCGTTTCACATGAATATGACCCTAACCTCAGATTGGTGTCAAGAGGAAAACGAGGTCCTCGTGGGCAATTCAATGACTCTACTCCAAAATTTCAAGCCTAACACCTTTATTGATAGCCCGATCCACCCCAAAGAAATCTGGAAGCATATTCACCAGCTCAAATTGCGCAAAGCCCCAGGTCCTGACAATGTAGGTAACTGTCAAATTAAGAATCTGCCTCAAAAGGCCATTGTTCTTCTCACCAAAATTTTCAACGCTTGTCTTGCACTAGCATACTTTCCAACAGAGTGGAAAATGGCAAAAGTAATTGCTATAAAAAAGCCAGGAAAAGACGAAGCCATTCCATCTAGTTATCGCCCGATTAGCCTTCTGCCCTCAATTGCAAAACTTTTCGAAAAACTTGTCAACTCACGTCTAATCAAATGTTCCTACAACAAATTAATTGACGAACAATTCGGCTTTAGAAATGCGCATTCTACTGTACAGCAGCTAGCAAGGGTAGCCGAAACTGTAGCCAACAACCAAAATCTGGGAGATTCGTCCGGTATGTTCCTCTTGGATTTGGAAAAGGCTTTCGACACCGTCTGGCATCATGGCCTCCTGCACAAGCTTATTGTGAATGAAGTCCCATTACAACTTGTAAAAATGATCGGCTCGTATCTTTCCAATCGAAGCTTCAAAGTGACAATAGGCAGTGACTCATCATCACCCCGTCCCATTCCTGCTGGAGTCCCACAGGGATCCATCTTAGGGCCGTACTTATTCCTTATCTTCCTGAATGATATTCCCAAGCAAACTCGCACTAGCCTGGCATGCTTCGCGGATGACACCGCTTGTTTCACCTCATCAAATGACGTCGATCTGATAATTGACAGATTGCAACTTTCGTTGGACAAACTGTCGGAGTTCTTTGCAAAGTGGAAGCTTAAGTTAAACTCCACCAAAACCGAAGCAATCCTTTTCACTCGTTCTAGATTTTCACCTACTAGAAACCTACTGATAGATGGATACCCGATCCCGTGGAGCAACACTGTCAAGTACCTAGGATTGGTTCTGGACCAAAAATTAAATTGGAATGCTCAGGTGGCTAACCTACGGCTTAAAGGAACAAAAGCATATAGTGCACTTTATCCCCTCATGAATAGAAACTCATTATTAAGCAGTCATACAAAGATGGCTATATATTCTACTTTAATAAGACCATGTATTACTTACGGTTGCCCCGTCTGGGGTAATACTTCAAAAACAAATCATGACAAGCTTCAAGTACTACAGAACAAAGCTCTTAAACTCTCCTATAATACCCCTTTTCAAACTAATCTGTTCAAACTACACAAAATCATAAACTTACCTACACTTTTAGAATATATTATAAAGTTAACCAAAAAATTTTACTGTCTTACTAACCCAAATCACACAAACAAATTAATCTCTGCAATAGGTCATACTCGCCCGCTTGATCATCGGTATCGATATGTTACCAAGCTACCACATCACTATGCATTGTCCGCTGACTAGTCTAGTCGTCGTCATGCGCTCGAATACCAGTTATGACGCTCGCTCTGGCTGACTCGCCGTACATTTGTCGCAGCGTTATTGATAATTACCCGCGACTTTTATAATAAAAGTCTGCGTGAATGATTTAACACTTCCTTAGCAAGTATTACTAAGGACATAGTTCAAAAATGTGTACTGATACAAAGTCCGCATAAATTATCTTAATACTCGGGTAGGATGTAAGAAATTACTAATTAAATTCGGCTGTTATTTTACATAATCTTCCATTTTAAAAGTTTTAATAGGTGATACTTACCTGAAAAATTGTAATTATATCTGATTGTTATACCTAGGAATTGTAATTACACTGGGTACTCCACTACTGTCAAATGTTATTGTGATAATAAAGACCTTTGAAAATCAAATCAAATCAATCAATACCTACATTTATTCTTAAAATAATAGAATCTTATGTTTCTTTTTATTTCAGATAAAATGAACCGGAGATGTGTTGCTCACCACCAGACAACATTTTTGGTGGTCCTCTAAGAGACCGTCTACTGGAGCAGGGTAAATTAATATTTTTACAAAAATATACCCAAATGAAAAAAATAAAAGAATCGACTTTGGTCTTGCTAACTCCTTAAGAGAGGTTTTTAAAGAAATTGATAGTAAGCCAATGTCTTTAAAAATTATTTGAATTGAATTGAATTTATTTTCAAAAATCTAATGTACGTACACAAGAACCTTACAACATTTGCCAAACTTAGCGATTTCTGTTAACGTTAACCTTAACCAAAGAAATAATCACAGACTAGTTACTCCCCGGTTTAGAATTGCGAATGTTAGCTGTTCTTTCAAGGGTCAGTGCATTCTCTACTACAACAAGATACCTCTGGAGATTTTGAAATCGATATTTGAGCAATTTAAAAACCATGTAAAAGCGACTTTGTTAAAAAGGGATATTGCAATGTTCAAGATTATTTTATGAATTGTATTACTTAAACACAATCAAATTTAAAATTTCTGAAGTATCCGGGGAAAAAAAGACCCGTTTCCTTCGGTGGGGACACTAATGGTCTTTATTTATTTATATACACTGACGAGCAATGAAAAAGTTCCACCCAGAAAATGCCGACAAACACCTTAATATCTCCTAAGACATTTATTTAAAATTTGAACACAATATTTACGTTTTTAATTAGCAATATTCTGATGCGCTGTTAAATGTATTGCGATATTGCAGACGGCGTCATTAAGCTAGCCTTTCCCGTTTGGGAGTAATTTGGTGCTATGTCACTGGAACTTTTTCATTGCTCGTCAGTGTATTTGCCAACAAATCTTTGTTCATCTATTCTATTTCGAAAGCGTCATTCAGTTTGTTCCAAGTACGAGGCGACGCTATTAAGGCAAATGACGTCACCATTCTGAGTCGTCTTCAAAGCTGCACGAGATATCGTGGGGATTACCCTGGAAAGTATAAAGGACGTTCTAAAAATCTTAAATGAAGTGAGGAGGTTATGATGAACACTTATGAACAACTTTGACCATAAAACCAAGTTAATTAAAGCTACTTTATAGTTATATGTATTGTACGAGCATACCTCTCGAGCATAACTACACTTGTCATACTTATTTATTTATTTATTTATTTGGTTTACAAAACAAATAACAATCACAAAATTACATTATTAAAGCATGTACAGAATATGGTTCCCGACTGCTCTTCAAAGTATGTACACATATAGCGACATATGGGAGGCGCAACACAATTAATCAACATAACATATTTTACAATAAAAATTTCAGTAACGTGCATCAAATTGGCAATTATTCCTAAATTAATTAATTACATCATTCAATTAGGTATCACATAAGAAACATTAATTATAATTCCAATAAATATAAAGATAAAATTAAAATTAAATAATTAAATTTAGAGTGACAACGAGCAAAGGATTGGTAATAATTTTTGGACTGATTTATTAAATTTGTAACGATTATTATCATATATATCAATCTCATCACATACTTCAATAGTTAATTTATCATATAATCGACACATTCTTTATATTGGTTCATTAAAAGAGACATTAATACTAAATAAAACGTAAAGAGAAGTGCATAATAGAAGTTACTCTAATCAGATCGGTTTCTTAGTTTACACCCTTACAGATAAACAAACGAAGTATCACGTATTTTCCCATACGGGTGGCAGAGGCACAATTGTGCCCACGTTAAGCCAGGTACTCAATACACCATTTTGCATGACAAGGGACTAGCCAAGACTAGTTTGAAGGTTTGAATCAGCCCTTAACAATTGACTAACGGCCCATTTTTTATGCTCAGATAACGGAATGAATTTGTAGGAGTGAAATGTCAAATAAAGTTAACTGACTGTTATCTGGGCATGGAACAATCGCCCCTTAGCATTTTTATTTCTCCCTGTATAAGAGATATCGTAGGAATCACCCTCAATATCCTGTCTTCGAACGCAGATTATGTTTACAACCAATTGGTCTGTTTAGATCTCATACAGTGGGTAACAGTAAAGGCGAGTAAAAGCCGAAAGAGAATAACCGTTTCATAATGAAAGCCTCCTATTTACATTCGAACTAAACTCGAGTCATCTTTGACATCATATGCAGGATGTCCCGTAAATAATGATCCAACGTTGAGGGGAAGACGGCTCATCTGAATTCCGAAAACTAAATTAAATATTAAAAAACATAGGGTTAACAAGATTATTTTTCTTCCCGGAATTTTCAATTCCTTTCACCGTACATCATGTTTTTTAATACTGTCGCTCCAAGATCTTATTTATGTAAAATAAAGCTCAATAGTTTACTTATGTATTTTTTTAAGGTATGTGTTATGTTTAGAGCTGACATTTTCCCGTTATAAGTTTTTAATTTTGTAACCAAGGCAAAAGGTTCCAAATCGCGATGCCTTATAACGGGATTCCGCAAAGAACTGGTTAAATGACTTGAAACTAATTCCGGGTAGAAATATAATTTATTCCGCCTTGAGATGACTGAAATTTTTAAAAAGGCATTGAACTGGACAGTTATTTAAAACATGTACGCTTTGTGAATTGGTATAAAAATTACACCTTAACTTTGTCGTTACAACGCTTTTGGGGTGGTGTTATGCAGTAGTAAAAGAATAATTGCGTATTGAAGACGCAATTCACTTATTCTAACTATATGCAATAATTGGCTGTCCTACGAGTAGTAGGTGGCGCTATTAGGGGCGATTCCATCGCCGCGTCTCAGAACTGATACGTCGTAAGTCGCGAGCGTGAATACTTCGCTGCGCCTGCGCACATTTCGCAGCGCCTCAGTGTCCCACCGGCGGCCGTGTCGTGTGGGTGTCTTAATGGCTGCGGCGACTGCTACATAGCTCTTCCCCAGCGAAGCGTACCGGTGGTTTTTATGATCTTCCTGAACGTGTGATATAATATCTCTTCTCTTGTATGCCGCTGTTATGTCTTTCAACTTCTTCATTATGTAGCAGGAAAGCCGGTTTAAGTCTGTCGATAGATATTCTTGCTATTCTCTTGTCCAATTGCACGGTGTAGACTTTCCCGTCTCGCTGTAAAACTTTGAATGGCCCGTCGTAGGTAGGTGTCAACGGCTTGCGGTATGCGTCATTCCGTATAAATACGTACGAGCATGTATGTAGTTCATCGTGAATGAATATTGCTTGATGCTTGTGGCTTCTTTTCGCAGCTCGCATTCTT
Source organism: Argyresthia goedartella (assembly GCA_949825045.1). Taxonomy (NCBI): domain Eukaryota; kingdom Metazoa; phylum Arthropoda; class Insecta; order Lepidoptera; family Argyresthiidae; genus Argyresthia; species Argyresthia goedartella. Next base: position 6,024,986 of record OX463831.1, on the reverse strand, counting down.
AGCATTGCCTTTGTTATTCTGTCCTCGAAGTGGGTTGTTATAATTCCAGATGGGGTTTCGCCATGGAACTCCCCGGGTAACCTCATTGCTTTTCCATACAAGGCTTCTGATGGTGATGCTAAATTATCGTTATCTTTTATCGCTGCGCGTAGGCCGAATAATACCGTTGGTAATTCTTCCGTCGAGTTGTAGTTTTGAAGCCTTGCTGTGACTGTGCCATCTTTCGATCATGCCGTTTGCTTGTGGGTGATAAGCGGTTGTTCTTGACTTTTCTATTCCCATCCTCTTCATTAGGTTTTTAAATAAGTCGGCTTCGAATTGTTTTCCTTGGTCACTGGTCAGACGGGAACAGCATCCAAAACGTGTTATCCATCCCTCGTAGATTACTTTTGACACTGTTTCTGCGCTGATGTCTGATACTGGAAAAGCTTCTGGTCATTTCGTTGCTCTGTCGATCATTGTTATGCAGTATCTTTTTCCGTTCGATATAGGTAGTGGGCCCACGATGTCTACATGAACGTGTGATAGGCGTTCTGCGTTTTGATATTCTTCCAGTGGTGAAATTGTATGTCGTTGAACCTTCATTCTTTGGCAAGCGATGCAGCTTTTTGTCCAATTGTTGACGTCTGTGTTCATGCCCGGCTAGAAGAATCGACGAGTCATAATTTTTCGAGTTGCTCTGATGCCAAGGGTGACTCATCTCATGTATCGCTAAGTACGCGATGTGACGTAGTGCCTCCGGTATGTAGGGTCTAGCGATGCCCGTGGATGTTTCGCATAATATTCTTTTGCTTGAGTTCGGAGCGTTCACATACTTGAAGTCGAGCTTTTGATTTTTCATGACGTCTTTTAACGATGGAGCAAAGAAGAATGGCAGGCTCAGTACCCAACTAATAAGACATCGTTGGAGACTCAAGTTTCTGTGTTTTAAAGGTCAAGTTTGGAGTGTAATATTTCAGTTTAGAATACATTTTTAGAACTTCGGAAACAAAAATAAGTATAATCATTATGTGTAGGTAACAAAACGGGATACGTTGTATCTCAGTTGCAATAATGAAACGTAGCCGCTCACTATGAGCCTCTTTTTTACCCGTGTGTTACCATATCAAACGCATTACCGCATCGTTGTATCAAATCTGAAATCGAGCGATGGATTATCGGATCAGCGTTGTATCGATTTTCATAATTTCTTTATTGTACAACAATACAGATAACTTTTAGGAGAGAAGGGTACAGAGACGAGCTTTAACAAGAGATTTCTTCCAGCAAACCATCGTTAGATAGGAGAAGTAGATTGAGCGGAAGAAGAGCTATGCTTACAAATAGAAACATACTATGTACAGATCGCGGCACGTAATTTGGCCCAAAATGGCGGCTGTCAGCGTAGGTACATACAATGTTAGACAAATATGTTAACGCGACTAAAGTGAGTGCCCGCGAAATTCAAAAATATTTTTTTACTTTTTTAATACGTAGGTAATGAAACTCTTATTTTAGTAGGTACAATTGTCTGATATGTTTATTTTATGGCCTGTTCCAAATAAAGTACCTATGCCTAGGTAAAATGTCAAATCGCGTCATATTCTTAGCGCTCTGATATCATTAAATAACAAATAAACCCCAAGTTTTAAAAATATACTGCGATTACCTTTTTTCTTAGTAATTCCAAGAACTATTATTTCTGCATATTTTCAATACCTTACGCTAAGCCTAACAATGGAACTGAAACTACATGGGTCTCTGCCATTCTTCTTTGTTGCTTTTGTGACAATTCTTCGTAGTCGATTGGAGATGGGCTTGTGATGTCCTGTATTCGTGACAGTGCGTCTGCGACTGTATTTTATTCTCCCACTACATGTTCTATTATTGATGTGAACTGACTGATGTAGTGCAGGTATCTGGTGCGGAATGGGGTTTCTGTCTTGCTATTATGTCGTAATAGCGCAAACTTTAGTGGTTTGTGGTCCGTGTAAACCACAATTTCTTTTCCTTCTAACATTTTTCGGAAGTGTCTGATAGCTAGATATATGGCTAGTAATTCTCGATCGTATGTGCTATATTTGCGCTAGGCGTCGTTCAATTTATTTGAGAAAAATCAAAGCGGCTTCCACTGTTCTCCGTTGTTTTGTTGTAAAACGGCACCAACGCAAGTGTTTGAAGCATCGCACATGAGTGAAATCGGTGAAGTTGTAGAGGGGTGCGATAATTTAACTGCGTACTTGATGCCATTTTTGCACTCTTCAAATGCTTCCTTTTCCTCTTTTGTTAATTGTATTTGCGTCTTATCGTTCTTCTTCGCGCGGTGTAGGTATTTATATAGTTTCTCTTGGGAATGGGTGGCATGACGAATGTTTTCTCTGTAGAAATTAATGATCCCCAAAAACCGACGAAGTTCTTGTATGTTTTTTGGTCCTGGATATACCATTATGGTAGAATCGCGTTCTTCGATTGGTTCTATGCCGTCTTTTGAGACCATGTATCCCAAAAATTCCAGTTGGTGTTGTCCAAAAACGCACTTCGACACGTTTATTCGCAGCTTGTTTTTCTGCAGCGTCGAAAATAGGGTCTCCAGGTGACTTCTGTGTTCTTCTTCTGTATTTGAGGCGATCAGTAAATCGTCGACGAATGGGAACACGAAGTTCATGCCTCTCAGTATGTTGTCGATGTGACGCTGGAAAGTTTGTCCGGCATTGCGAAGTCCGAAGCACATTCTCGGAAATTCGAATAATCTGAAAGGCGTGATTACAGCAGTCTTCTCTATATCTTTTTCATTCATTCGTATCGGGTTGTAAGCCTTCCGGAGATCTATCTTCGAAAATATCTTTTTGCCGGCTAGGTTGTATGTGAAGTCACGAAGTCGTGGAATTGGGTATCTATCAGGTTTCGTGACCTCGTTCAGTTTTCGATAATCGCCGCACGGTCTCGCCATTCTTCTTCTTTGCCAAATGTAGCGGGCTCGCCCATGGAGAGTTTGATGGGCGGCATATTCCTTGATCCATCATTGTTCGGAATTCATTCTTTGCTATTTCGTATTTGTGCGGTGGTATAGGACGGGGTCTGCAGTATACAGGGGGTCCAGTAGTGATGATGTGGTGTTCGACTGCGGTGTCGCTCGGTTTGTTAAACATTGCTGACGTTTCTCGGTGTAGTTATGTAGCAGGTCGTGGTATGAATCCAACTTGTTTATGGTGAGTATTCTTGGCGTAGTGGTGTGAGTGATGTCTCCCTCGACTGATAATTCTGTGTTCTTGTCGATGAGTTTTTCAGCCCGAAGATCGACTAAAAGGTTGTGGTGACGTAAAAAATCTGCACCCAATATTGGTCTCTGCACGTCTGCTACGATGAAAGTGCATCTGAGTGGTCTTCGTAATCCCAGATTAGGTTCGAGTGTTTTCTCGCCGTATGTCTTGATGCTCGTGCCATTTGTTGCATACAGAATATCTTTTGTTGGTTTCATTTTTCGTTTAGTGGCTGGTAATGCCGATATGTTTGCTCCGGTATCGACGAGAAATCGTAAATGATGGTTGATGTCGTTCACGAATAGATGGTATGAAGAAATGCTGTTGATCTCAGGTTCCGTCTCTGCCGAGATCTTCTTTAGTTTTCCGCCGGGCGATAGTTGCATGGTTGTCGGCACTTCCATGCTGTACCTCCGAAACGTGCGTGGAAGTAACAAAGTCCAGTACGCGTTGATGACGACGATGATTCATGCTCACCATTGCTTCTGTGTTGTCTCGAGCGCGAGAGCGTGCGTGAGCGAGACCGGGATTGATCTTTTCTTCGCGGTGGCGGCGGCGGCGGGGTCCGATTCCATGAGCGCGATTGTCGCATTTTTAACTCGCTGATTTCGTTGGTAAGATCTTCGATCGCGTTGCGCAAATCTTGGTAGCTGTCTTGCTTTGAAGTTGAGGAATGACGTTCGCAAATGGAGTTGACTTCTTTGTTCTGTTCCTGCATTTTGTCCGCCATAGCTGCTAAAATATTGATATCGGTTTCGTTGCTAACCGACAAAACAGCCCTTGTTGACGACGGTAGATGTCCAATCCACAACATTTGCAGGGTTGGGTCTGGAATCTTGTCCCTCGCTAAGTCCTTCATGCGACATAGTAGCTGGCTGGGTTTTTGGTCACCTAGTTCCATTTCATTTAGAAATTTTTGTAGTTGCTTCGTTTCCGATTCTTCATATACTGATAATAATCTTCTTTTTACTTCATCGTATCTCTTGCTGTTCGGGGGGGATATAATGATGTCGCTTATTTGTTCCACGTCCATTTTTTCTAAGTTCTCAGTGTCCCACCGGCGGCCGTGCCGTGTGGGTGTCTAAATGGCTACGGCGACTGCTACAACGCTATATCCATTAATCTGAAGAATTGCGTTAATTTTAAATAAGCAGACGCTTAAGAGCCTGAATCACTAATAAAGACACAATTTTTAAGATTCCCTACCCGAAGGGTGCCAAACTGGACCCTATTACTAAGACTCCGCTATCCGTCTGTCTGTCCGTCACCGGGCTGTATATCATGAACCATTATAGGTAGAGAGTTTTTTCAATCTAATTAAGCTTTTTAAAATAAATAATAAAATTATTATGGATTAAATCAAAGATTTTAGTAATTTTTCTCCAGAACCTTTCAAGTTTCAAGGAAAAATGTGTTCAATACAACCCCCACTAATCCCCAAAAAAAAAGTCGTACAGGACAATGCTCAAAAAATGTGAAGCCTATGTATTACCCATAGACTCAGGAATAATACTTCTCAAAGTGAGCTACTCTTCAACTCGGGCACTAAAACTTATTCTGACACACCACATATCACTTTAAATGGATTGCCACTGAAACGAGTAAGTAAGTTTTCAATACCCAGGTCACTGGGTCCCAGAGGATCTTAGTTATGGCCATGGACGAATAAAACTAGAGGACTGACAACGTCATACATAAAAACGTAGCCTGCTAGAAAGCTAAAATCCTGTATTATTTCTAGATGTCGCTGTAGCACGCAATAGATGCTAGGTGCGGTGACGGCGTAGTATAATCCATAGTTATATCGACGAAAAATCAGAGATGGCGTAACCGTAAGCCTTGTTTCTTCTGAGGAAATTAACGCGTATACCGCCATCTTTCCTAAATAATAGAAATAACTTTTGAACTAGTAGCTCTATCTAGCAATATACATTTAAACTAAAAATCGAATTACGCTTCAAAGTGCTATGGTTGTTTGTCCTCTAGTTTACTCGTCCATGGTTATGGCACTGATATATAAAAAGAACGAAGGGCAATAGCGGTAAGATGCAATATGTAAGCTCAAAAGATTTCAAAGTGTACCGTGGAGGTCAAAGTTACATTAGTTTGTGCTTTCTTTCAATATTTTTGCCCGACTGCCTTCAGAAGGGAGGGTTATGTTTTTCGAGTGTATGTATGTATGTAGATTTCTATGTTCCCTGCTTCAGCCTGAACGGATCAAAGATTTTAAGATATGAGGTATCGTTAGATAAGCGCAAGTAACATAAGATACATTATAATAAATAAATAAAAGGGCAGATTTTGGACGCCATATTGTGAGTTAAGAAAAATATATTCACTAAACCTATCGAGTGGGCTAACAAAATGAAGGGTTTCCAATAGCGATTCCAAATATACTTGCAGTTTAAAATTGCAGGTAAAGGTAAAAAGTTTAACTAAAATCACTATCAGCGCACAGAAATCCAACGAAGGGCTATGGACAGGGTGTGCACCGTCACTCCGGTGTATACCTTAACTTACATAGAAATTACTAGCATTAGTAAAAAAATAAAAATAAAACCCGACTGGATAAAATAACCACTAAAAAGGAAAAAATAAGCTCTATATTTTGTTATTTGTAACACATTAATAATAATAATAATAATAATACCTTGGACTCCATTTACACACATTGATCTAGCCCTAAACTAGGATTCCCTGTATCTTGGGTACTAGACAACAATTCAGATACTCATTTATATAAATATGAAAACTAGACACACCTAAAAACTGAATATAATAAAAAAACACAATACTAAACAAATAATCTGCCCCAGGACATGCCCGACCCAAAGGTACCCATCACGATGGCAGCATTACCGCGCTGCAGCGATCAGAAACGCTCCGGAACGATTGTCAGATAAATATGATACTTAGATAGATAAACAACCATGACTAAAATACATCTGTTATTTATGCAGGTACCTAATTAAATACAATACACGTATTCACACCAAGTTATAGCGCTTGTTTTTTACTTTTCAGCGGGTATTTTATGCAGTCGGGTTCCTTTTTTTCTTAATTACACCTGCAGCGTATGGGCCGGCTTTACGTAGAAAGCGCATAATTCCCTTCGTGTCCATTACAAAATGCATTTTTTTAATACCTTTTTTTTATACCTTGGACACTATTTACACACATTGATCTAGCCTAAAACTAGGATTCCCTGTATCTTGGGTACTATACAACGATTCACGTACTTATATAGATAAATATTATATTATACTGCGCCGGTTGTCAAATGGTAGTTGCCGATGACGAAGCAGTAAAATGCAATTGTTGTCCAGAACTTTACCACTACCAATGTCTGGGCATGAGAAAAAATTATATGAGTCAGCCGAAAAAATGGCAGTGCCCATCGTGCCGTAATGTGTCTAAAGGAGATAACCGTGATCATACACCGGTACGTAGCTCACTTCCGACTGAAAACTGGGTAACGAACAACAGAAACAAGAAACAGCAGTCGCGCAAAGACTCTGCTGTGGACCTTCGTCACTCGCACGACCAAGACTACAGTGAATTACGCAGTTCTATACTGAGTGACATTACCGATACTATCTGAGCTGAGCTACGAGAAATGAGAGCAGAAATCTCCTCACTTTAGGCATCAATGGACTTCATCGGTAAACAATATGAATACATTAAAACAGAGGTAAATGGAAACACTCAAGATATCATTATGTTAAAGAAAGAGAATGACAAACTACAAAGAATCTCAATTGATCTTCAACACAGACTGAAAGACATGGAACAACAAGCACTTACATCTGACGACCCGAATGGCTGAGTCGGCAGTGCTCCTGCCTACGAAGCCAAGGGTCCCGGGTTCGAGTCCCGGTGGGGCAAATACTTGTTTGTTGAGAACAGATGTTTGTACCCTAGTCATGGTTGTTTATTTATCTATGTATAATATTTATCTATATAAGTATGTGTATCGTTGTCTAGTACCCAAGATACAGGGAATCCTAGTTTGGGGCTAGATCAATGTGTGTAAATAGTGTTCAAGGTATATATTATTATCTCATTTAGAAATCCAGTGCATCCCCGAGTACCAAACAGAAAACCTCCAAACCATTGTACATCAACTTGCGAAGACAGTGGGCTTTGAACTCTTAGACAATGAAGTCCAACAATGTACTAGGACAACCAAAGTCAAAATAGATAGTACTCGTCCACGGCCAATTGTTGTACAACTCAAGACATCACAACAGCGCGACTCACTCCTGGAGGCAGTCAATTCATTTAATAAGTCCAATGCACCAAATAAACTGTCTTCCAACCATCTGGGCATGGGTGGAGAGAAGAGGGAAGTCTATGTAGCAGAATATCTCACCACGCATAACCGAGAACTTCACTATCTTGCTAGACAGGCGGCGAAGGAGAAACAGTATGGATTTGTATGGATCAAGTCAGGGCGAGTATTCATGCGTAAATCAGAAAAAGCGAAGACATACTGTATCAAGGATATTGAATTTCTTAAATCTGTACACTAGGCCATAGTATTTAATTAATTGTTAAGAATATCTACAAGGTACTTTTCTTTTACAGGTGGCTCGATAAATATAGATTTAGCTGATGATATAGATAATACTGGAGTCATACAATGTCTAAAAATAAATGATCCCTCGTCATGCAGACAACTACTAAAACTAAACAGTAAACATGTTCCCTTTTGTAATGTTACAGTGAACATAAGAAGTGTTAACCACAATTTTATAGGTTTTTAGTGCTCCTATCGAGGTTAGATGTCAATTTTGATATAATTGTGCTAACAGAATGCTGGACTGATGGCTCATCCTTTGTTCCCACGGCTAATGGTTATATAGCCCACTTTACCAAAAATAGCCTTAACCAAAATGATGGTGTTATTGTATATATTAAAGAAAACATAACAAATGTCCAGGTAACAGAGCCTTTTTATTGTAAATGGCAACTGCCTACACATAACAGTAAATAACAACTATTCCATTATCTGTACCTACCGTCCACCTTGCTTTTCTAATCCCTCAGCTTATATAGATTCATTGGGCACATTGCTAGATTCCATAAACACACCACATATTGTTCTGACTGAAGATATGAACTTAGACATAGTGCCCAACAATATCAGTGGCTATGCTGCTGACTACATTCACCTACTATCTTCATATGGTCTTGGGCAGGGTGTAAACAAACCTACAAGGTTAAATACATGTCTCGATCACTTTATGATTAAGACATGCTATCGATCACAAACTGTAGTATTTGAACAGTTTACTGACCACTGCCCTATAAGTCTATAATGCTACTTTTACACACAAATAGTAACTATACAAATAACAAGGTTACCTACAGTAGGGGGACAATAAATATGGATCTATTAGGCGTTACAATAAGAAATGAAAGATGGGAGGACCTTTATCAGACTAGTGGTATTGATGAGGCAGCTAATATATTGGTGTCCAGGCTACAGGAGATTTTACAAAAAAACACATCAATTAAAAATATACCCAACAGAAAAAACCTCTAAATTCTTGGATTACTGTAGGAGTAGTAAGATCCATACGATTAAGAGACAAACTGCACAAAAAATCACAATTACATAAAAGTGATGACGAAATAAAAAACAATACATTACCTACCGCAACACCTGCAATAAAGTCATAAAAACCCTAAAAAGAATGTACTACAGTAAAGAATTTAAAAAAAGTTTAGGTAATACTAGGGAAACATGGAAAATAATAAAAGATATCTGCCATTTCACTATTAAAAAAACTACACCCATTGAACTACTAACTATAAAAGATTATCCCATGGAGTCACTAAATACAGTGAACCACTACTTTACCTCAATAGGTAGCGAAATAGCTAACTCTATACTACATAAACTCAATCTAGCAGATACTGAACTAGCAAAAAGATCATCTACCACACAGGGACCGGCTACGTCCATGATGCTCACGCCGACGGACCTCACAGAAATCAGTCGAATCATATCCGGGCTTAAAATTAAGAGTTCACCAGGATGGGATCAAATCCCGACAAAAATCTTTAAATACTTCAGCGACGCCCTGTCTTATCCGATATGATACATATGTAACCTTAGCTTAGCTTAACCTTAGCTTTATTAGCGGACAATTCCCGGAGATCCTTAAGAAAGCTGTTGTAATACCCATTCACAAGGCCGGTGACAAATCACTACCCAGTAATTATAGGCCAATATCAGTCCTGAACATATTATCAAAAATAGTAGAAAAGATAACTAACAAAAGATTGAGACTAGAGAGTAACAAACTTCTTTCAAATAACCAATACGGCTTTAGGCGGAACCGCTCAACAGAAGATGCGGTCGTAAAGTTCACATCTAACATCGCAAAGTATCTTGATCGAGGCGAAAGGTGCATAGGACTTTTCCTAGACTTACAAAAAGCATTTGACACTGTATCAATCCCCATTTTGCTAAGTCGTCTAAAAAACTTAGGAGTGAAAGGAACTGCAGTCACATGGTTCCAAAGCTATCTGACTAACAGAACTCAGTGTGTCCTCGTGGATGGTCAAAAAAGTTCTGACGAATCATGCTCCTATAGCGTCCCCCAGGGTAGCACGTTAGGTCCTACACTATTTCTGGTGTACATAAACCAGCTCAGTGACATGCCCGTGCACAATGCCGATGTAACTATGTTTGCCTACGATACGGTTTTATTATTCCATGACATTTCTTGGGAATCTGTTAGACTTGCTGCTGAAAATGGAATGAAACTAGTGTCATCCTGGCTGGAAGATAGTCTCCTGTCACTGAATGCCAATAAAACAAAATATATTTGCATCAGTAAAACTAAAGCTACTAGCCCTACCGATTTTAACTTAATTCTACATACTTATCCATGTAACAGATCCATTGATGTTGATAACAACTGCAATTGTACAATACTAAGTAGGGTTAATGTCATCAGATACCTAGGTCTACAGATAGATAAAAATCTAAAGTGGAAACACCACATATCACTGTTGGCAGGAAGAATAAGAAAGTTCATATTTGTTTTCCGCACACTGCGCCATTTTGCAGATACACAGCTTCTACTACAGACCTTCAATGCCCTATGCCAATGTATATTAAGGTATGGGATTATCTCTTGGAGTAGGTCTTGCAAGACACACATGCTTGAGCTTGAACGAGCACACCGCGCCGTTCTTAAAGTGATGTTCTTTCTGCCCCGCAGATACGAAACTAATGTAGTCTACAAAGTAGCATCTATACTCAGTGTCAGAAAATTGTTTGTATACCAATGTCTCAGAAGATATCATCAACTTGTGGTCCCCCTACTAGTCTTTAGAAACGATAGAACAAAGAAAATCCCACTACCTCTTGTTAGAAGTGAATTCGCACAAAGACAATATTCTTATATTTCGGTTCGATTTTACAACTTATTCCAAAACAGAACATAAATTTAAACATTAGTACCCTCAGTAATTATGAATTTAAAAAGCTATTGCTATTATGTTTAAATAATTTAGATTACATAACGTTGGAGAATATACTGTAATCTATTGATTGCATATTATTCTCTAGTGAGAGTAGTTATTAAAATATGTTTTAGATGTCAACTATTCCTTTTTTTATAAGGTATTGTAAGTTAATTACACACTAATTAGCAACATAGCTTACTATTCTTAAGATTAAATTTTGTAAGCAACAATGTTCCTACATAGCTATAAATGCAAAACTATGTTCCGTATGGCCTCTAGCTCCTGACACACAGGTCGCCCTAGTTTGGGAGTTAGGGCCCCCATTATAATTAGGATGTAAGAACAAAAACACTAAATATATTTCATTTCATTTCACTTAGATAGATAAACAACCATGATCAGGGTACAAACATCCATTCTCATCAAACAAATATCAGCCCCCACCGGGACTAGAACCCGGGACCTTTGGCTTCCTAGGAAGGGTCATTGCCGACTCGGCCATTCGGGTCGTCAGGGAGCTGCTGAGGCTGCCCCGATTCTGTAGCGCATCAACAATGTTTGCAGAGGCCCACGTGGAAGGCTTCCATGCCATACTGCGCTATATAGAATGGCCTCTCTGATGGCCAGGATGAGGGGGAGTACAAACCACTGGGTGAAGACACATGAATGTGTGCTATCGGCCGCATGGCCGAGATGTAGCGGATCCATGCTGGAGTGTGCTTAGGTGCTCATTCTTTTTATAAAGTAGTATTAAATTATCAGAGATTTTTATTTGATATACTTATAAGTGTTTTGTAATTTACTATTGTGTGTGTTTCCGCCACAATGTGCAAATTAGAAATAAACATAAACTTTCTTTTCCAATGTTCAGACTCACAAAAGTTAGTTGTTCTTGTATGGGACACTGTATACGTTTCTACAAAAAAAATACGCAAGAAATACAAAACTTAACTGAAGCTCAATTCAAAAAATGTATAAAGCACACTTTGTGCACAAAGGCCTATTACAAAATTAATAATTTTTTTACAAGACACCGACATCTGTTATTAAACCAATTCATTGCACCCTATGTATTATGTAATAATTAAGCACTTTCTTAATGTTTTATTATGCTTGCTTGATTATGTTATGACGTTCATTAAGTCTAAATTTTTGTGCTATTATGAATAAAAATCTTTGAACTGAACTGCTCTGAACTGAACAATATCTTTTTCTACAACAAACAGATTGTAACCTATCATTGTTGATGGTGTGAAAATTACCAATTATTATTTTATTTTATTAAAGTACTATGGAAATTCCGCCAAGAATTGAAATGATAATATATCAAAAGGGTGGTGATGTATTACTGTGGTGTAGATTTAGATACACAATAAATAAAATAAATAATGACGGAACGACTCTATGGCGATATAGTAACAGAAGTCATCGCTATTATGAATAAAAATCTTTGAACTTGAACTATGGGTCATTGATCCTGAAAGCTACATTCATTCATACTTCAAACAACCTGGCGTCTTTCTCTTTCAAATTTATGTTGGTATGTTCAGGAATAGGCGAACCAATTATATTTACGTACATTTCTATTCAATTGTATCTCTCACAGAACTAAGTTCTGTGGTATCTATGGTAATAAGTGCTGACGCTGCCAAGTCGACCTTGTTAATATTGGTTTCAAAAATACTGATCAGTATTTTTGATGTTAGATCAAATCAGTATTTTTGATACACACTTTTTATGTTTTAAATATTTAATGTGTCCTCAAATTTATGTTTTAAGTATTTTTTGTTGTTCTTGCATGTTCCACCTAACACGAAGGATAAAGGTGGCATCGCTTCGTTCACCCCTTTACCCTTCACCTAAGCTACCGCAAAATTTTGCCCTACTATTTGCTGTGCAAATCAGTATTTTTGATGTGTAGTTTAATATTTTCCGATTTAAATTAAGTTTACGGTCTCAATTCTATATACATTTCAGAGAATTTCAGATTCAGAATATTACCTTTATCGAAAGTGTTTAATATTTATGCTTCGGAACGCACCGGTTTTCGTTGCGCGGATCGACCGCGAGTGATCGGGACATCACTAGCGGAAACGGAACTGCAGCTGTCACTTGCATAGAACCGAGATGACAAGTTAGAGGTTACTTTCTTGTCGTGAGAGAAAATGTCAGCACATGGCGATCGGGCCTTGGCTGTATTTCAGTAGTAATAATTGTCTACCACAGGTGTCGGGCCTGGTCGGAGTGTTAACTATAATAATCGTCGGGAAATAAGTAGATTTACGTCAGCGGAGTGAGTGCTTCGTGTTGTGAAGGTTAAAGTTGTTCGGTCCCCAACTCGTCGCATTCGGACAGCGCCTCCTCGTGTCAGCAAGCAACACGACGGCGACAGCATCGGGCTACGACGAGAGTAAGATTCGAATCCTCTCCACCCACCCATTGTGCTCCTTATCCCGCATTCCTGCCTCGAATTGAGCTTTCGAGTTCCGGCCCAAGGCGTCAAGGTCAGTACCACTTGCGATACTCCCTGTGCTGGTAAAAACCACCCCTACCAGATTCCACGCCCGTTCGGTTGAGGCGTGGAATTAATCATTTTGGTAGCAGAGCCAGGCCCTTTGCGGGTGTCGGAACGGATTTCGCGGGACCATTCATGGTCAAGTCTTCACAGCTACGGAACGCCAGATTAGTGAAGGCATACCTGTGCGTCTTCGTGTGCTTGGCCACGAAGGCAGTCCACTTGGAGGTGGTCAGTGACCTCACTACAGAGGCATTTATCGCATGTCTAGATCGGTTCGTCTCACGAAGGGGCCTCCCGACATTAATCCGTTCGGACAACGGCACAAATTTTGTCGGAGCCAGGCGATATCTGCAGGAAGTCACTCAATTCCTGAACGGTAACCAGGACGCCATCGGTACGGCTTGCTCCCGACGAGGGATTGAATGGGTTTTCAGTCCGCCGGGATGTCCTCATTGGGGAGGAATTTTTGAGGCTGCGGTTAAATCGGCTAAGTCGCACCTGACGAGGATCATCGGTGAGACCTCTCTACGCTTTGAAGAGCTTGCGACGATGTTCTGTAAAATTTAAATGACACTGAACTCGCGTCCGTTGTGCCCGCTCAGTTCGGATCCAAATGATTTGGAAGCGTTGACGCCGGGTCACTTCCTGATAGGTCAGCCCCTTAACGCCCTGCCAGAATACCCATTCGGTGATGTTAAGTTAAGTCAGTTAACTAGGTGGCAGATGTTGCAGCAGATGGCTCAAGATTTTTGGAAACGGTGGTCTCTTGAGTACTTGCACATCTTGCAGCAGCGCCTTAAGTGGACTGACCGGACGAGCCCCTCTCAAGTCGGTGATTTGGTGCTGATTAAGGATGCGAACCTGCCATCATTGGGATGGAGACGAGGACGGATCGTCAATTTGTACACGGGTCGGGATGGCACGCCTCGATCAGCAGAAGTCAAGGTGGGGGACTCGGTCCTCAAGAGAGCGGTCGCAGCACTTTCTCGCCTTCCTATTGATTAGGGACAGGTTCGGGCCTGTCCGGGCGGGTGACTGTTTAATATTTATGCTTCGGAACGCACCGGTTTTCGTTGCGCGGATCGACCGCGAGTGATCGGGACATCACTAGCGGAAACGGAACTGCAGCTGTCACTTGCATAGAACCGAGATGACAAGTTAGAGGTTACTTTCTTGTCGTGAGAGAAAATGTCAGCACATGGCGATCGGGCCTTGGCTGTATTTCAGTAGTAATAATTGTCTACCACAGGTGTCGGGCCTGGTCGGAGTGTTAACTATAATAATCGTCGGGAAATAAGTAGATTCATGTCAGCGGAGTGAGTGCTTTGTGTTGTGAAGGTTAAAGTTGTTCGGTCCCCAAATCGTCGCATTCGGACAGCGACTCCTCGTGTCGGCAAGCAACACGACGGCGACAGCATCGGGCTACGACGAGAGTAAGATTCGAATCCTCTCCACCCACCCATTGTGCTCCCTATCCCGCATTCCTACCTCGAATTGAGCTTTCGAGTTCCGGCCCAAGGCGTCAAGGTCAGAACCACTTGCGATACTCCCTGTGCTGGTGAAAACCACCCCTACCAGATTCCACGCCCGTTCGGTTGAGGCGTGGAATTAATCAGAAATTTTCATACATAATTTGCGAATAGTACACGAAAACCTACGGCGCGGCATAACGCGCTATTTTAAGATGAAATCGACAAGTTCTAATAGCACTTCGTGAGTTTTTGTACTAGCACGCAAAAAAGGTAGAAAAAATAAATAAATTTGTACTGTTTATTTTGTTTTCCAAGTTAGTATAAAACGAGTTAATTAATCAATATATCAATATCAATACATGTAATAAAACAGAAGAACCGGTGTCTATGTAGACTACAGATAAGTAATACAAAATAAAAGGGGGTCTCTAAATAACAGCCAAGAATATAATAAACAAAAAGCAGTTATTGAGACAGGAGGCGTTAATTTATCGGAGGTAAAACAAGCCCTGAAGCGACTAAAGCCCAAACGATATTCAGATATATGTTATAGGGACTATCATATAGTATTAGCGGGACCGTTTTTTGGACGGAAACGCGGTTTTACCAAAATAATGGAAAACTACGTGCTTGCTTTCCATACCGAAAAGCAGGACGGGATCAGTGTTGGAGGACTATAGACCTGTATTTAAATTAAAGAAAGTCAGTGACTACAACGGTAAATCATAATTTAATGACTGGGCAACGTTTGGAATTCGTAAAAGTAGAGTTATCTTGTATGACCTTTATGAACAAAAAACATATTACTTTGATCGAAAATTTCATGACTATGTTAAAAAATATTAAAAAAACTTTCAAGTTGGTTTGTAGAAATGCAAATACTTTACAATTCTTTACAATACAATAATAGAAAAATAAAAAATTGAAATAATAGAATGAAAACTGTTTGGAAAATAATAAACCGTGAAACTAGCAAAGTTATACCAAGGGACAATGATTTCTGCTTAAAGATAGGCGATGATGTTATTAAATCCAAAGCTGATTTTGCTTGATCTTTCGAAACATTCTTCACCAATGTACCCTTACTCACAAAAGATCGTCTAAATTTATCTCCATATGAAGCAGAGACTTTATTTAAAAATAACACTAGTGTCAGTAAAGTATATTTAAAATTTCATCATGTATATCCCCCGAACATTGTCAAAATGTTTAGATTACTTAACTTAAAAAATACTGAAGACCTTTGGAGTATATCAGTCAAAGTCATTGGATCAGTATTTCTAGTTATAGCCCCACACTTAACTTATATATTCAATAAATGTGTTGATGGGGCTTTCCCAGACCTCATGAAACACAGTAAACTGATACTTCTGTTCAAGTCGGGAGATAGGGGTAATCCTTCAAATTTCAGTCCGATATCTGTTCTTCTAGCACTAAGTAAAATACTTGAAAAGATTATACCCAATCAAATGCTCTCACACTTCAACCGTACAAAACAACTCCACGACAAACAATACGGTTCCACTGAGGGTAAATCGACTACGGATGCAGGTATTACCCTTTTATCTCATATTTATTCTGCATGGGAGGCCGCACAGGATGCTATCGGAGTTTTTTGCGATATGTCGAAGGCATTTTATTGTGTTGATCATAATACGCTATTAATGAAATTAAATCATTACGGAGTGAGAAATAAAGCGTTGGATCTACTAAGATCATACCTAAGCAATATAATTCAAAAGACAGAAGCTAACGGCCTTCAATCTGATGGATCGGGTGAAAAAAATGGCGTTCCACAAGGTTTCATATTAGGCCCTTTCTGAGAAATCTTTTCTGGAGAAATTGACTGACATAGTGTTGTTTGCTGATGATACTTCCATTGTTTTCAAAATTGAAATACAAAAAGGAGATTTTCATGATGTTAATTGTATTGTCTTTAAACTTGAATTGATTTGCAGTTAATAATTTATTGTTAAACGCTGTTAAAACCAAGTGCATCAAGTTCTCATTTCCAAATGTCAGGCAAGTTGTGACCATTTAAGTGTTAGACAATAGCACTTTAGAATAAGTAAATGATGCGAAGTTTCTTGGTTTTAACCACTGATAGCAAATTGCAGTGGGGACCCCACATAGATACATTAGCTGGCAAATTAAGTTCTGCGGCTTACACTGTTAGGAACGTCAAACAAATGTAGGCTAGTATATTTTAGTTACTTTCATAGTGTCATGTCCTATGGTATCTTGTTGTGAGGGAAAGCAGTGGATATTGAAACTATTTTTATTTTACAGAAAAGAGCTATTTGAGCAATTTATAATTTAAAATTAACAGACTCCTTTAGAGAGCTTTTTAAAGAACTTAACATCCTAACTTCAGGTAGTCAATTTATTTTCGAAAATACACTCAGCGGCAGAAAATGTGGCCCGAACACTTGTCACTTATCCGTAAACAAACTAAGCATTATTTATGCGATGTTTGAATGAGGGTAGTTGTCAAGTGATGTGTTTAGTTCATTTATGTGGGTGATTTCATTTCATTATCTTGGCTGTGTTGAGGAACCGGTTCCTCACCGCTGTTGAGATTAGGCGGCGGCTTCAAGCGGCACGAGGTGTCATTGTTAGCGAGCGAACAATAAGAAGAAGGATGGAGGAACGTGATTTGCGTGCCCAGAGACCAGCTCGAGGACCGGAGCTCGAGAGACAGCACAGAACTGCTCGATTAAGATTTGCCCGGGAACACGTGAACTGGACGAACGATCAGTGGAGCAAAGTTCTGTTCACAGACGAATGCAGAGTGGCCTTACGAGCACCAGATGGCCGTGAGAGAGTGTACAGACGACGAGGGGAACGTTTTCTTCCCATCACAACGCGCCAAACTGTCAGTTATCAAGGTGGATCCGTTATGGTTTGGGGAGGCATATGTTTAGATGCCCGCACGGAGTTGGTCATCGTGGATCGCCGCCTGACAGCAGCCAGGTACATCGAAGAGATCCTCCAAGACCATGTTGTGCCCTTCGTAGACCTCATTGGTCCAGAGGATTTCTTGTTAATGCACGACAACGCAAGAGCTCACGTCGCTGCCGAGGTCGAACAGTACTTGTTAGCTGTCAGAATTCGAAGACTGCCATGGCCTGCACGTAGCCCAGACATGAACCCAATAGAACATGTCTGGGACATGCTTAAAAGGCGCATCAGAGCACTGCCTAACCCGCCAGAGACCCTTCGTGAGCTAAGGGATGCTGTCGTGGCTGCTTGGGAAGAAATTCCTCAAGTGGAACTCAGAAACATACTGCAGAGCATGCCAGACCGTATGCAAGCTGTAATTACAGCTAGAGGTGGTAACACACGTTATTAAAATTAAGTCACATCTAAGTTTAAATTAATTTTTAATTGAATAAATCTTCCCATACATTTTGTTTTTTTAATTAATTTCAGTTTTTTTAATTATTTAAAAGCATTTTAGTCTAACTTTTAAATGTAAATAAAGTTAAAAACAAATAAACCTAATAATCCAATTAAAATTAATTCAATATTTCACCAACAAAAAATGTTTGAGTAACTTTTGTCTTTGGGCCACTTTTTCTGCCGCTGAGTGTATAATGTATGTACGCAAGAACCTTTCAACATTTTCCTTACTTAGCGATAGCTGTAATGTTAACTTAAGAATAATCAAAGACTATGTGTGCCCCGGTTTAGATTCGCGAAGGTTAGCAATTCTTTCAAGGGTCATTGCATTCTCTACTACAATAAGATACTTCTGGAAATTGTGAAATTGCCATTTGAGCAATTTAAAAAGCATGTTAAAGTGACTTTGTCGAAAAAGGGATATTACAATGTTCAAGATTACTTAAATGACGGGACTGTATGGGGTTGATCTAGCTTAACACATACCATCATATATTTTTTTCATAATTGTATTACTTGAGCACAACCAATTTTTAAAAGAGATCTAAAAACTAATCTTTGGTTATTTTACGCCCTTCTTCTCCCACAGTGGTCCAATGTAGAGAGAAGGCAAAAAATGTTGTTTTCTAAGTATATGTAAATATCTACAGTAATAAAGTATTTTGACTTTGACTTTGTAGCGGTGATGTCAACACCTGCAAAGGTGTTTGAGTCGGCTGTCCAGAAAAGTATACTAATACAAGTTCATTCACAACTCGCAAATAAACAGCACAGTTTTAGGCCGCAGCGCAGCGCCACAGCAACTTGCTTAACCTGATGTGTAATTGCCGCCGGCAGTGGATTCAGGGGTATACGTCTGTGCCGCTTATTTTGACTTCAAAAAAGCATTTGATTTTGTGAGTAATGTCATTTTTCCTAAAAAATCCATAGGATGTATACCGCATTTGTAAATTTTTATTACAAGCTACATGTTGGATAAGGAAAAATTTGTAGCGTACAGAGGTCGCAGATCAGAAACCTACTACCCAAGGTCTTGGTCATCTTAAGTCTTATTATCATCAATGACTTACCAAGGGTAGTTAGGGAAGCTAGATGTCTGCTCCTCGTGGACGATTTAAAACTATGCCTACCCATACACAGTCCTTGTGACTGCGAAAATTTACAGCATGACATCGGCAAGGTGGAGCTAGGAAAAAACGCTACAATTTAACAAATCAAAATTTGTAGCGATATCGTTCTCCAGGGTGCAAGCTTCCCTTCAATATGGCTATCAAGTGGAGGCGGCGGTACAAGAAAGAGTGACGGGGGTCAGGGATCTTGGGGTGCAAATTAAGTCTGACCTCAACTCCAGCACTCACACAATAATGTCTGCAAAAGGCAGACATTAGTGATGTGACATGATGTTTTGAAATTTTGGATTTTTACTTCGTAAAACCGGTGAATTCAACAACATTAGTAATGCAGTCATCTTGGCTCCACATGAGGCTAAATGTCGTCTCATGGTGGTAGTGTATATTTACAAGTTGCTGAATACCAAAGTTCATAATCTGGACTTGTAATCGAGTTTGAATGTGTGTCACTGACAAGTACTTACAGCGAAGGCAGTGTCGCTGATGCTGACGGTACCTAGTGGGCACATCGACCCGCTCCAGAAGGCACAACTCACACGCGCTCTGTACACGCTCAACCGTATCAACAAGAAATTAGTACTGGGGGTAATGCTACTATTTGACAAGCCTCGCACAGGCATGTCGTTGGCTTCATACAATATTGGGCAGTCTAGACCACAAGTGTGAGATATATTCCCTTAGACGTATTGGGCAAGCTAGGACACTGTTCAACTGTGAGAGGCTCACTGGCATTTCCTTTAACCTTATTGGACGAGCTAAGAAACTTTGGAGGATGAGGGCGAATACTTGTGAGAGGCTTGTCAATTAGTAGCAAACGGTTGTGTTCTCATGTACGCTGAGTGACACATCACAAGAATAGCACTTGAAACTATATTTAATGAAAATGGTTAAATAGGTAAAAAGATATATATTACATATTAAAAGATATGAAAAGATGTATATTATGTCGAATATGTTGCCGATTATAAATAAATAAATACTAAATTAATATCGAACGTTTGGTTTACTCTATTTATGAAATTTCCAAATTGCGTTTTGCTTACCGTCTATGAGTTTGGTATTATTATTATCAAACACTATTTTTTCCAAATTTCACGAACATCGTCTTTTCCCGCACCATTAGATAGGTAATTTCACTGCACAAAAATATAAAGGGGTAGATTGTTTTCATATGATTATTCGTAATCTAAAAGTCGCTGATTCAAATCCCGTCGATATATCTAAATTTTTTGGGTCTTACTACAAAAAAAACACCTGTTTAAGACTTGTTTAAAAACAATAATATAGGATTTGATGTTTTTTTTAGCTTAAGCTATGTTTATAATATTTCTTGTAGTAATGCGGTTTGTTTTTATTTATCTTTGTTTATTTTAACTTCCGCACTTTTATCACTCGGTCGCCTAGTCACTAGTATTTTATGTACTGATGGTAAAACAAATATATATATATATATCTTTCAAGCGAAGCAAATCAAAAGATATTAGGTTTAGTATAAGAAAGCAGATGCTTCTTTGCGAACATAAAGTTACCCTTTATCGATCAACACGCTGAGCTTTAGGTGTCGGCCACTACTGCAAGAATAAGGGGGAAGGGAGGAGTTATAATCAGGTACAGCTCAAAAGCTGTCAACCCTTTCTATCGTCGTGAACGTAATTGGTACGGAGGAAAAAACAGGTGGTTGGGGAGGCAGAGCCCCCTATTTAAACAAAAACAACTACTGCTACTTGACAAATAGACGAAATGGAGCTGTTTACTCTTTCAGGCTTGGTGAACACAAGCAGCACAAAAAAAAAGGACAAACATCCCGTCCTTTTTTCCCCGCGGCAGAGCCCCCCCTCTTCCCATAGAAACAGAAACAACAACAGCTGATGGCCAAATAGAGAAATGAAAGTCGTAACCCTTTCTGGCGTGGTGAACATAAGCGGCACGGAGGACAGGCAGGGGGCTGGAGGAACTAATACAGTAAGAATCCGTCGACTTAATCTTTTTTTCAGATTCCACCACTCATCGAACCTCCCTGATCCCGAGTAGCCAATCGTGCCGCCTATCTCCACCTTATTTCCGATATTCTCTTGACTATGTCTCCGACCTCCGTATCTTCATTCGGGTTTGGAATAGTACTTAGTAGCGGGCATAGGCTAGCAAGCAAGCAGCAAATATTTTATATTATTTGTCTACACACGTATCATAAACCCTCTTTACTGCTTCTAAAAACCGCAGGTTAAGACCAGCATAATGTAAAACTATTTGGTAAAAACTCATTTCTTATCTGAAAATTTGTACATTATGACCATAATGTACAAAAATTTGTCAAATTATGACATTAAAATTTTGAACGCCGACGCCCGCCTGCCGCCCTTAGTTTGTCTGTGAAGTTGGTACTACAGAACAAGCTAAACAACTGCAGAGCAATGATCAATGCCACAATGCCGGTCAAACATGCGGTTCCTGAACACATCAAAGAGAGCTTATGATATGTGTAGATAAACTAGTGTATGTTACTGTACATAATTAGGCATTATGTAGCAGTCACATAAACTACTATTATCAACTCGCGGAGCCACAGGACTTAGCGGGGCGGTGCGCTCAGTCTGCTTCGACGCATTACTATGGGTATTTGTTTTCTTAGTCTTTCTCAAAAGCATTCGCACTTGTTCAAGTACATAAAACCATTCAAGTGCGAATAGGACGTCATACCCGCACACGAAGGGTTCCATACCATTGTATACGGAAAAACGTTAAACATCAGTCTTTTGTACGAGTATACCTTTTTAATTTCTAATAATAAAATATTACATAGTAAGTAGGACTACTAAATTCCAGGGCATAAATCGAAACAATGAAAAAGAGTTTTGTTTATATTTACATTGAACTATGTACTCAGGTTAACGTAACTCGTTCCTCATTGAAACCGGAAGTGGATAGAAATTGAGTAACTTATTAAGAGAAATAATATTAAATATGATAAAAAAACTTGATATTATGTATTATAATTTGAATGACCAATTATTGTAAAAAATCTTATAATGACAAATAACTAAGTACAAACCACAATACCTGCAATTATAGATGTTTACCGATAACATCGGGAGAGTGCAGTTTTCATCGATAAACAAATAATACAAAATGTCTAAGAAAATGGCCAATATTTTTTTTTATCTACACATGTATCATAAACCCTCTTTACTGCGTCTAAAATTGCAAGTTAAGACTGGCATAATGTAAAACATTTTGGTAAAAACTCATTTGAACGCCGATGCCCGCCTGCATGCCGCCCCTAGTTTGTCTGTGAAGTTGGTACTTCTGAACATGCTAAACAACTACAGAGCAATGATCAATGTCACAATGCCGGTCGAACATGCGGTTCCTGAACACATCAAAGAGGGCTTATGCTATGTGTGTAGATAAACTAGTGTATGTAACTGTAAATAATTAGGCATTAAAACTATGTAGCAGTCACATAAACTACTATTATGGGTACTACAATTCTTAAAAACCGGTATGTTTCATTATTTGTTTTTAAAGCGGCAATAAAAATACACCCTCTGTGAAAATTTAGCACTCTAGCTATTTCGGTTGATCCGGTAAAGCCTGTGACAGACGGACAGACGGACGGACGGACAGCGGAGGCTTAGTAATAGGGTCCCGTTGGGCACCCTTCGGGTACGGAACTATTAAGTTGTAAACCAAAAGAGTCGTTGGTGAAAAGCTGATCTTCTTACATAAAAAGTTATAAATGGATCTACGTACATGTAGAATGAAAACAGCCGTACTAATAACTTTGTAAACTACGCTTTGCAATCTTAAATCTAATCTAACTAAAATTATATTGCATATATCACTCGCATGATCTCCACTATTCCAACGACACCTCATTTGTTAAAATGCGTAAAACTGTTCGGCAATATATTTGTTTTACATTTTCAAGCCCCATTACTTCGCTATTTTTAAAAATTTCCAGTAACTGAATTGAGCAAAAAATCATATCAAACCTGCTCACAAATATTCACGAAAATCGGTTGAGAAATGTACATAGGAGATCAGCCAGACGGACATAATAAATGAAGCCAATTAACGTCCCCAGAGAGGGGCACAGGCTTTTACCCGGACACTAGTAAGATTAAGCCATACTCCACCACGCAGTGCGGGTTGATGGCGGGGTTTTACGACCACTATCATGTAGCGATAGTAGCCGGGAACTACAGCTTAACGTGCCATCCCAAACTCTGAACGGCCAATAGTATACTTAAAATTAATTGATTATCTCATTGGTACATGGCCAGGTATCGAACTTGCATCTCCTGTCTCATATGAAACCCATTCCAGACTCCCAGACCACGGAGCTCTTATTGCCGAAGCTGCATGGAGACGCTTCTTTCGCTCGGTTATTCAGGTTTTTAGTACCTTCGAGCTGGGAAAAAACAACTTCTAGGTCAACGCAATCAAAAGATATGCCACTTTACTGAATTTGCTTGCTACTCGCAAAAAAAACATTACTTCCCATTGAACAAGGTTCATGGCACGAAGCAAGGTCTTATAGCACAAGTAAAGAAAGAAATCCGAAAACCGTAAATTTCCTTCTTAAAAAATGCAAAACCCTCGGTGCGCATTATTCTATTATTTTTATCGTATCTAGAGTACACAGAACACGTCATTCGCGCCTCCAGAAGAAGAAAACCTAACCTTACCTAAGTCACCGTTCGCTGAATGAGATTTTATTCGCTCTATAGGTTTCTTAACAACTTCGAAACGAGAACGCGGATTTAGCTCTCTTGCCTGCCTCGGGGGATGAACCAAATAAAGTCCTTTTAATGTTATAGTTCATATCAGCTCATACTGCTACATAGCTGTTACGTCAGTCCCTGCGGAGGAACAGTGCGAAAATTTTGTGTTTTTTTATTATTTTTTTAAATTCCATCGATGATTTCTATGATTTAAAACAGTACGTTTAATTTAATTTTGAATAACTATTTTTTGATGGTAAGCATAATACTATTTCTTTTAGATCCCAAGAAATGGTACGTTTTAGGTGAAAATCATCTACAAGTTTTTTTATATAGTTTGCATGGACAAGGACATTAGCAGGTTTACAAACACTACGATTGAAGGAAAGGGATATCTTCATAATATTATTTATTCTTGATTTGGCGTGGGGTTTGAAAATAATTAGGTTTCGTTAATTAATTTATTGCACGACTTCGTCTGATGTTTCGAATCGATTTACTTGACGAAGATATTAAAATAGTCAAGTGGAATTCAGCTTTATTATGTTGGCAACGCCAGCCAGTTTCCTATTGGCTTCGTCAATTTATGCTTGTTTGTTTGGTATAACGGTTCGTGCCAGAAGTAACTTTTCGTGGGAATGGCCATTTGAAAAAAAGCAATCGCTTTCTTGCTTGGACTGTCGAAAAAGAATAAGTGAAGTAAAGAGTGAACCTCGAATATTGGTTTTATTATATTTCAGACGTGTGAACTTAAGTACACGTCCATTATTTGTTAAAAAAGCTTTTTATTGAATTCAAGGCTCAAAGTTATTGATAAGTAACACACGATGCTAAAGACATACTAAGCGTTTGATTAACTTATAGCAGTAGCTTGTCCTCAACAATAATCTCATCTTGGTTACAAGAATTCGGACCCTTGGTTCTTACTTCTTAAATAAATATGTGATTCTACAGTGCACTAAGGTTTCCTTAGTGGTTTTGCTCTAGAAACCAGTTACTGAGATATTATTATTATAATCAAGTTAAGTGATTTTGATTGAGATTTTGGACAGTTCGAAAACTCAGAAAACCTAAACTTAACTCATTTATTGCAAGTAGGTAAAAATAACGCACTTTTAAACATCAAACAATTAATTAAGTCTCATAAAAATGGAGAAAAATAAAAAAAAACTCAAATATATTCGATGAAACTAATAAGTACACAACTGGTTTTAGTTAGAGTTTGAAAAAGGAAATTTCCCTTTCAAGTGGTAATTCACGTCTGAATCTCGCACAAGAATAGGAAACTCCATTAATTCTACCAGTGCTTCGGAAATACGACCGTCAGAGAAGTAAGTGCTGCACCTTGCCAACCAAGAAACTCTAAGAGGATATAATTTTTTCTAATTCCGTATTTTTTTAAATTTCACAATGTACAACATAAAATTAATCTACTATAATGATAACATTATAACATTGTATCTAAAAGTGCCAATTAGATGTCTCAATATTCTAAGAAAAGAAAGAATTAAGAACAAAGACAAGCTGTAATGAACATAACTTTTGAGAAACCAGACTGGACCAGTCCCCCCCAGCTGCACCTGTTCACGAGTATGACTTGAGCACCAGCCATCATACCCCTCGCCATATTTGAGGGAGAGGAGCAACCCGGTACACAGAGTTAAATGTTTTTCATCGTCATTCGATAAGAAGTGGTAGTTTAAGCAAAATTATGTAATTTCTGCCTAGGGCTTACCGTTATTGAGATATGGACGTTTTAAGTTTTATTTTTTATAATTAAATATGTAGTAATCTCCCTGAAAATGCGTGGCTGTGGCTATGATTCTTTGGATCATAATCGATGGCCAGCGTGTTTAAAAAACAATACCTGTTGGAGATAACTTAACGCTTTAACAGTTTGTTTTGCCATTTTATAATATTTCTGTTTATAGTAAAATCTAATAATCCAACGGATTTATATTGAATGTGGTATGCTGATTTGCTTCTAACGAATTTAATATACCGATTGGAAGGGTTTAGACTGGAAATAAAACTATTGAATACATTTTTTATCTTATTTGTCTTGATGAATGAAGTAGAAGAGCATGGAGATGAGACTTGTGGTTAACAATGCGATGATTAGTATAACTGCGACATCATCCTCGCGAACGACTTCAACCAGAGTCACCATCATGGGCATCATGATCGTGAGTGGCAGTCTAACCGTGATCGCAAGCATCAGCACGCATTAAGAAAATTAAGAAGCCACAATGACATGGAAAGGCGTCAAGATCATTGAGTTCTTTCTTTTCTGCCAAATACGTGGTTGATGATATCATAAATGAAATAAGACAATCCCAGTTTCCGACACAAGCGACGCTAATCGCCAATCGTATAGCTATTTACATTTTTAATTTGTTTTTCCTACTGCCTACTGTGTATATAAATGTTACACAAAAATGCAATTGTTGTGCGTGTTGAAGGATAACCAGTGGTGATTTTTTGCAATCAGCATATGCGGAATTGAGGACGGCTTGTGAAATATTCATATGCACTTAGGTGTTTAAAATTGGCTACTATATTTGTTTCCTATTACAGATAAACTTCTTTCTTTCTTTCTTTCTTTCTTTCTTTCTTTCTAATCAGATTATGTCTGGCACGAAAAAGTGATTGTTCGATGAATTGTAGGTTCCGGGAGCATAAAATTATGATGAAGGTTCGAGTGGGTATCAACTCGTGGTATGCAAATGCTGATACCCAAAACTGGTTGATGTACGTGGCTCCGTCCGGTCCAAAACCACGGATTACGACTGCAGCTAATGAAAAGGTCCAGTACCAGCCAGACCTGAGCTCCCAGCTTGATCCCGACTGCATCTAGACGAAGATAGATTGGCCACCACCTCCACTTACAAAGGAAATTGTCACCGCACCGGCGTACGCCCCTTTCCTAAGGAGTTGTGAAGGTTGAGCCTGATGAAGTTAAAAACTGACTTTGTTTTATGGTTACACGACTTTTATTTGAAACGAGGGCACAATACAATTATAAAAATGAAAACAACGCACTCCTCGCTGACAAACTGAGATAACAATAAAAAGCATGACCGATCGCGAAGTCGTTGTCTTGCAAGAGAATATACAATGAAAGGTTTGGTTATGTGACTATGTGATGGGCAAGCAGTGATGACAATCGATTGGTCAATTTTAGCATCAATCCGTAACAAATAAAATACCATGTTAATTTGGATTAAAATTCCTTCGCCCCCAGCGAAAAAAGGCGAGTCAAATACATGCAGGCCTAATGATATCAACCGTGATAAGAATGCAGTATTTGGAGAAATTTCAACGCAATACAACCGACTTTTTGCGACGATTCATTCACGATGGACGAAACATGGGTCTCCCACTTCACCCCTGAGATGAAAGAACAGTCGAAACACTGGACTGATAAGAGAGAAGGAAGGTGAAGTCAGTTTCATCTGCTGGCAAGGTCATGGCGTCAGTATTTTGGGATGCGAATGGTATGATTTTTATTGATTTTCTTCAAAAAGGAGAAATCATCAACAGCGAGTACTAGTAGCGAGTTAAACTATTGCAGCGTTTGCGTGAAGGAATTACGAAAAATCGGCCGCATTTAGAGAAAAAGAAAGTGTTGTTTCATCAGGACAATGCAACGGTGCACAAGTTCACTATTGCTAAGCCAAACATTTATGAGTTGAAATTGAAATTGCTTCCCTATGCACCTTTATCGCCAAATCTAGCTCCTTCGGATTATTTCCCAACTTGAAAAAGTGGCTCGGCGGGAAAAGATTTGCCAATAATGAAGAGGTTAAGTTTGTTGATGGCTATTTTGAGGAGCTTGACACAGACTACTATAAATAGCTTGTAGAAGCTATCGAACATCGCTGGGAAAAGTGTGTTTCGTTAAAACGAGACTATATTGAGAAACTAAGGACCAAATTACGGCAAAGTTCAAATTTTGTCAGATATTCCATCACTTCCACCTGCAACAACGATACCGACGCCGATACCGAAAACATCAGCCAGAAAAACCCGAGCCAGACATTCGATCCCACGCTTAATTCCATCCAAAAGGAAAAAAAATACATCCCAAGTTCACCCTGAATTTTAAGTGGAAAAAGGCTGTGTTTCGCCACGGTGCTTCAATTGAAACAAAGTTCTACTAATATATACAATATATACACACTTTAAAAATAAGCAAGACACTTAATTGACGCATCGTTACACCTGCACTAGGGTGAGATGAATAATAGGAATAGGTCTTCCACATCAAAGTTGTATTCATGATAGTTAATCAAACGAGTACATCAGATTAGCAGATAATATCGAGTAGATCGCTAATCGCTTTTATCTGTTTATGAAGACGTTCCTTTTATTCATCTCACCATAGTGCATACCTACCGCGTACATTGTTTTATTTCGTATATGCGGGAAAGCGACATAGGTCCGTTCTTGATAGCGATCGGTATGCCACAGCGCGCGCCACGGCCGGCAGGCTAGGAGCGGGTTCTGCAGCGAAGAGCCCCATGCGTCTCCTTAGCCGTCCCGTACAAGTTCCCCTGGGCCAGTTCCCGCAAGCAGCGACGAGATGGCATTGCACCGTGCTTTCGCAAGAGAGGCTGGCAGACCGGCAGGACTCATCACACGTTCTAAGTTACAAGCAGGCTTGCATTATGGTTTCTGAGAATTAGTTTGGGTCAGATAAGCAACTTAACATAAGAGGTAGTTGACATAATATTTAAATGTGTAAGACAGATGATTCGCATAATTCATGTGTGTGTGTCATTCAGTGAATTCATTTGAAATTTTACTGCTTGTCATGTTTAAATAATTTAATAAATACATGTATGCAGTCTTTGAGGTACATGCATACATTGCCGTGCTTCCACTTTTCATTATAATGTACAACATATATGTAATAGAATCTTCCCTAGTAGCGTGTCAAAACGTCATGAGATCAGTCAAGGATAAGACTATTTTATACACTTATGATATATTTGAATTATATATCTTATCTTAGTCAGTGTAGCAGCATCGACTCGACGACTCACAGGACGACGCATGGCGTGCTACTGAAGCCCAAGGCGAGCAGCGCAGTCTTGCTATCATCACGAAACAGCCGTCTTTCTCACATGCTCCACATTACTGTTATCGCGTGGTTTCGTTCTAGATTGATTGGTTAGTTTGTACATATATGTGATTAATTATTAAATAAAATATCGCAATTCAATAGCCTCCAGCCCCAATAAGATTGGTCCAGATCATCGCCTCCTTCCTGAGGAATCGTCGCTTCCGAGTGATGAAGGAAGACTCCGTCTCCGAGAAGCACCCTGTTGCAGCCGGCATCCCCCAGGGGTCCTGCCTGTCTCCCGTCTGCTACGCCCAATAGACGGACGACATTCCCGTCGGGCCGGGTGCCCAGTTGGCACTCTTCGCCAACGACGCTGCCTACTACGCGTCGTCGAGGCAGGCTCGGCACGCTGCTGTCAAACTGCAGCACACCCTGGTCATATTGCCCGACTGGCTCGCCAAGTGGCGGTTGTCTGTCAACGTTAGGAAGACGCAGGAGCTCATCACAGGCCAGACCCACATTCCACCATCGCTCCCGCTTCAAGGACACGACATCGTGTGGTCTCCGCAGGTGTACCTGAGAGTTACCATCAATCGCCGGCTCACCATGAAGCAACATGTCGACAACGTCGTCGTGCTACGTGCTACAAGTGCTACGTGAGTTCCCGCCTCACCTACGCGGCCCCGGCATGGTATGCCCTATGCTCGGCGACTCCGAGCCCAAGAAAACATCTCTCTGCGTACCATCGTCGCACGGATGGACGCACGACAGCCCGACCGCCGCCGCCTGCCACGCGACCTGGTTGCTTAGCCGGCGATCACGTAATGGAGCACCACCAGTGAGAAGATCACCACCGCCCGCGAGGGCCTCCCGATGACCTATCCACGGGAGTGGACAGAGGTGCTTTGCTCCAGAAAGGGCGCGTGAGAAGAAAAATCGACTCGAAATAAAATATCTCAGTTCTGCATTACGGTCTCATTGAATAGCTACAGCCTCCTATCTCAACATCAGCATTTACAGAATATTCCTTGTTTTAGCTTATTCAACCATATTAATCAACCATGTGTGATAATTAGTAAGTAAATTTAAACCTTGTAAAGTAATTTCTTATACTAAAAGGATACTATAGTAAATATATTGTATTGAAATTACGAGAAATAATGAAGTACAGTATAATCTATGTTCTATCTAAGTTATTAAGAAAGTATTAATTAATCATTTAACTCGTGTGATTTCTGACGTTTGTAGGTCTTGATAGAATATGGATACTGCTCGGAAAGGTTTCAAATGCTACTTTGGTTACCAATTGATGCATGTACCGGGTACCCGGGTTATGGACGGACGAGTGTCAGGTTTCGTAAATTAATTTGTTGCACGACTTCGTCTGATGTTTTGAATCAATGTACGTGGTGAAGCGATTCGAATAGTCGAGTTGAATTCAGTTTTATTATATTGGCAAAGTGTGTCGGTTTCCTATCGGCTGTGTCGTTTCGCGCTCGTTTGTTTGAATGTTGGTATGACAGTCCGCACCAGAAGTAACTTTTGGAGGAAAGGGTCATTTGAAACAATCGCTCTCTTGCTTGAAAAGTTGTATGTGAATAATAAATGGCTGAAGTGCGATCGTTGACATAACGTGGTTCTATATTGAATACACGCAAAATTTCTTACGTAATCATTCCTTGAAAGCCCTTGTTCCGAAGGTCTATTTACACAATCCCTCGCCACATGACGTCATGTAGAGGACGCCCCGAAAAGGATATTATATGTCAAAACAACGTCTGAAATTATGTAAATCGCGAGAATTTACGGACCTCTGTGCTTGCATATTGGAAGGTCCCTACGCCTTTCAATTTACTTTCCTTACATCTGGTGGTAAAATGAAAATAGATGAGATGTGCGTAGAAACATCATTAATATAAACATTTATGTAAAGGGATATTTACAGAAACAATTATATTTACAGCTGGAGTTGGATTCGGTCTTTAGAGCAAGCTTCGATTATTACTATAAGCATACGAATCATTAAGTCTTAATGTCTCAAAAACCGAGAATAGTTGGGACGGGTTGCGATTGAAAATTGAAAATATTTAAGTCGATAGAAAATATTGATTTTCAAAATCTTCCTAAATTCTCGCAGTGGCAGATCCTGTATATCTCTCCACTGGAGATATTACAGGACGTGTGACTACTTCCCGAGCCAGCACGCACAGTCTCCCGACCGCAACCACCAATCCCAGGCGTGAAGATTTCTTCAATGTCCGAAGAGTTCTTCACGCTTCACGCAAGAGTTCTAACTTGTTGTTTTGTTAAGCTGATAACTTGCGAACAATGTAACCGATTTCAATAAAACATGGCTGCGAATCTACTACCATTTATAAACTGCACTAAAACCCATTTACCCGTTTGACCACTATTGTCTTTCTGATTCTCTTCCTCCCCAACCCTCTGACTCTTACTCCGTAATGATTAAACTCCCCATGCTAGAAAAGGTTAATAAAAGCTCCAATTTCCCTGTTTTTCCAACAGCAGTCGTTGATTCTGTTTTAATGGGGAGCTCCACCCCCCGAAGCCCTCATATTTTCCTCTGTGCCGTTAATGTTCACCATGCTAGAAATGGTTAACAGCTCCGGTTTGTCTATTTGACCAGCAGCAGTAATTATTTCTGTTTCAATAGCAGGACTTCGCTACCCCAACTCCTCATCTCTTTCCGTACTGATTACGTTCACGGCGCTAGAAAGGCTTAAAATCTGAAATTTCTCTGATTGTCCACTAGCAGTTGTTGTTTCTGTTTCCAACGCCCCGTCCTTTCCTCCGTGCCACTTATGTTCACCATGCCAGAGAGGGTTAATAGCTACAATTCATCTATATGTCCGGCAGCAGTTGTTGACAAAAAAGGGCTCGGCCCTCCAAAACCCCCTTTTTTACACGGTACTGATAACATTCCCATTGTAAATTGTATAGGTTTATTACGAAATTAGACTGAATTGATGTCCTCATGAAAATTTGCTTTGACGAACACACACTCAAATCGTCACGTCTTTTTCTATAGGGGGTGGTAGAGGCGCAGAATCTTTTAGCGAGTTATTTGACCGAGTTTTGACGACCTTTGTGGTGCTGCAGTTATGGCTCTGCCTGCCTTGCGAGAGGTCCCGGGTTCGATCCCCGGATAGTGATAAAAAAATGGTCAAATTTGAGTCGAACTAGCGCAGGAAGGGTTCCTTACCACCATAAAATGGTAGGGATGGTGAGGATTAAATAGTTTGGATTTTACATAGCAAAGTGTTGTTTCAAAGTTATTGGTGCGGCTACTCTCACACTCCATGTACGTAACGAGTTGCATTAATTCCGACCGTTGAATCAAAAATTTACTGCTTGTATTTGTCTTGAAAGTCCGAGCGCGGGCACACGGCATATGCGATAGTGAGGTGGCGTCATTTCGTCGGCTTGAATAACGCCGATGGAGGGGTTTAGAGTTAAACAATGGATGCCATAATGATTCTTGTTCTTTCAGCTACTTAAGGTGCAATTTGGAACATGAAAGAACATAGGTTACATTCAATTAATGGTTAAAAATGACAACTTTATATTTCGTCTCATATACATACACAGTCAGGTCATAAGTTCTGTCACACAATAAAAACTTTTGAATTTAGAACGCTGGCCACAAAAAAGTTTATTGAATTCGAATTTCGAATTTTTCATGAAAATAAAAATGTGTACTTTTTAGAATTTTCCTCATTTTTAAATATGGAGTGGACACTTAAAGAAGACCGTGTCGCAGTTATTGCGTTGCATCGTTGCGGTTACGCGCCAATTCAGATTTTCGACTTACTGAAAAATTTGAATATAACCAAAAGATTCATTTATCGTACCATAAAACGATAAAATGAAGACTCTAGTGTAGATGACAAGTCGAGAAGTGGTCGCCCTCGCTCTGTTAGGACTCCAGCAATGGTAAAAGCTGTGAAGGCGCGAATTCAAAGAAATCCCATACGTAAGCAGAAACTGTTGGCCCTTCAGATGGGGTTAAGTAGGACCACGGTGAAAAGGGTGTTAAATGAAGACTTAGGACTTAGGTCATATCGAAGAAAAACCGGACATCGTTTGGACGCTCGTTTAATGGACCTGAGACTGAAGAGATGCCGCGCTTTGTTGAAGCGGTACGCGGGAAAAAAGCATCGGGAAATTCTTTTTTCGGATGAAAAAATTTTCACCGTGGAAGAGAGCTACAACAAACAAAATGATAAGGTGTACGCACACAGCAGTGAAGAAGCGAGCAACCGTATTCCGCGTGTCCAACGAGGTCATTTTCCATCCTCGCTCATGGTTTGGTTGGGAGTCTCTTATTGGGGCTTAACTGATGTACATTTTTGTGAGAAAGGCGTAAAAACGAATGCAGCTGTGTATCAAAATACAGTCCTCAAGAACCTTGTGGAACCTGTTTCTCATACCATGTTTAATAACAGGCACTGGGTATTCCAACAAGATTCTGCGCCAGCTCATAGAGCGAAAAGCACACAAGACTGGCTGGCGGCGCGTGAAATCGACTTCATCCGGCACGAAGACTGGCCCTCCTCCAGTCCAGATTTGAGTCCGTTAGATTACAAGATATGGCAACACTTGGAGGAAAAGGCCTGCTCAAAGCCTCATCCTGATTTGGAGTCACTCAAGGCATCCTTGATTAAGGCAGCCGCCGATATTTACATGGACCTCGTTCGTGCTGCGATAGACGACTGGCCGCGCAGAATAAAGGCCTGTATTCAAAATCGCGGGGGTCATTTTGAATAAACTTTATTACCATAAGAATCTATTTTTTTTTAAGTTCATTTTGCTATATAAATGTTTACATAAATAATAAACATGTCTAAATTATTTCATATTGCACATGTGACAGAACTTATGACCTGACTATGTATATATACACATGATGGGACTGTATGGGGTTAATCTAGCTCAACACAGACCTTGTTCTAAATAATTTTGTAATTATTTATTATTGCTTATTAATCATAATAATATATATTTTTTATATTTGTATTAGTTAAGCACAACCAATCTTTAAAAGAGATCTAAAAATCCATCTGTGGGAGTTTCTACGCCCTTTTCTCCCACAGTGGTCCAATGTAGACAAGAGGCAAAAATTTACGTTTGGTAAGCATATGTAAATATCTACAGTAATAAAGAAATTTGACTTTGACTTTTGACTTGACACTCAAGCGACATTTGACACGTCTCATATTTGAGACGTACACTTGAGGGTACGTACAATTGTTTCTTCCACGACGTTATGTTTTATAAATTTAGGGTAGTCTAAAATTAACGTTTAAAATTTAAATTAACTCTCAGACAGCCTTGATTCTGCTTTATCATAGAGGTAAGCTACTAATAATAATATCTTATGTTACTGATACACATCACAATATGTCGTCGAACTAGAAAATATTTAAAGTAAATTCAAATACCCATAGCACCCTATCCACAGAATTCATACCATGTTCACGCTTCCACTATTTCCAATCCAAATACTACATAGTTAGGAGGAAGTTAGCAACCGTGGGTGCTCACTTAAGTTGCCTATTCAATTGCAAACGCGTGCTCGAACTTGCAAAAAAATGGGAATTGTGCGTACCGAGGGTTCGCACATTTCTAATTTTTTTGTTAAGGAACTACCAATTTCTGGTTTTTGAATAATTTTTCTTACCTTATTCATGCTTTTGTCGTGAATTTCATGTTACTAGGTCATCAAGCAAATTAGCGGCCTCGACGGCAGTCGTTTGATCGCGTTGACCTACAAGTTTGATTATTGCCAAGTAACCACAGAACTTGATTCCACGCGTTACTGAGAATACTGGTATGCACACATATGGATAGCAAAGAGATCCTAAAAGAGTTCCTTTTTTCCTTATAATCTACGGAATCTTGGGATACGGTTTATCTTCGGGCTGCGCAAATACGACCACATATCACAACATCGCAAGAAGTTGAAATGGCTGCCGATCCGTCTTCACCGGAATTCACACATCCCCAATTTCCCTTACAACATTTTACTGAATCCACGCTATCCAACCTTCCTACGAGAAAATTTT
Organism: Argyresthia goedartella; assembly: GCA_949825045.1. Lineage (NCBI taxonomy): Eukaryota > Metazoa > Arthropoda > Insecta > Lepidoptera > Argyresthiidae > Argyresthia > Argyresthia goedartella. The sequence goes on along the minus strand of OX463831.1, from coordinate 5,989,862 downwards.
CATTTTTTTCTTACAGCAGGCCTCGGGGAACTCACTCAATTTCCATGCTCACAACTCCACAACACAAAACCGCGTCCTATAAGCACGGGTTTAGACCCAAGGCCATTCGGTTGTGAAATGATGCCCTTTCACAACCGAATGGCCTTGATTCCCCTGCACCATCAGGGACAGTCTTCCTCTGAACATACTTGTGACGTTTTAGCGTCGCATAAATGTAGGTGGATTGAAGCCGGTCGAAATTAAACAACCCGAAAGGAAATTTACAATTATTTATTAAAAATGAAAAGTAGACTCGACTAGGTCGCGGGTTTATATCTGGCTGGCATTTAGTGTGAAACAACGTCCTTGTAATTGGGGTCACTTCCCTGCACTGTCCAACGGCACGTAGTCCACGTAGATGTTGAAGCGGGAGTTCGAGGTTCCGGGATTCGGGTCTGCAACGCAGGTCTACCGGATACGCGCAGGAGCATGCGCGTGAAGGTTGGTGAGCTCCAAATCAAACCCCAAACTTGGTCCCTGGAATTCCCGGAAAATAGTCGTTTCACAAAAAGTCCAAATTCGTGTAAGTGACTGCGACATCGGGATTTATTGTTGAATAAATATGCTCGCGTTTTAGTTGGCTATATTAGTGAACCCCAAAGCATTTAATGGTGATCAAAAGATGTGGCAGTCACAAACAAAATCAACAGTTTCATGATCAAGCAAAATATGAAATGAAATTATCAAAACCTTATGAAGAAATGTACTAAACTAATTACAATATGACCAAAAGCATTATTGTTGTATTATACTGCGATTGTATATGAAATTACAATTTAATTAGCTAGAAATAATGTAATTTAGCTAATATTACATGAGTTTTTTATGAAGTGGGTAGATGATATTTCTAGAAGCCTTTAGAAGCGTGATAGTCCCAGCATGATTCAAATGGGCAGATAATGTTATAACATGATTTAGACTAATGTACAGTGAGAACTAGTTATATTTTTAATATTTTCTACATGTAAAGTGATTTATAACTATCTATGATAACTTAATCTAAGTAGTAAAATATTCACAACACTCACCCAATTCGGGGAAATACTGGCACTTAATTTTAACACAGGTTATAGGTATTGATGGTTCACTCCGAAACTTAGCATCTGTCACACCATCATAGTTAGAAAATCTTTGGGAATAAATCCCATGGTTATTAAAGTGGTTGACCTGTCGCGGTCCTCGCCGTAATGCAAATGTCAGTGGCGTGCGTGTCGCCTTCGCTGGTCGCGGCCGCGTTCTTATCGCGAGTCGGTGACGTCACTCATTGTATTCGTAACTAGTTTGCCTAATAGTAAATGTGCGCAAACGATTCTGTCTGTATGTAAATACATTATATTTATTATAGTTGTAATATGTGGATTGGATGATTTTTGAGTTGTAAATATATAGTTAGGCTTTTAAATATAGTATAGATCTTTAATTTAGTAGAAATAAAGGTAAACCGTTACATACCCCCTTTTTTAGGTTAGGATTTTTGCTGAAAAAATCCGCTATCTCTCTATGCTGCTCAATAGATATACTAGTTATCATTCAGGCCTCTCTCTCAACATTCCTCCCCTTATCATACATACTTCACGCTAGCAAACAGGCAATAGACACGTATAATGTGTGTTATTGCGTCCATACAGATTGAGTATTTTAATGTAATAAGTAATATAATACTCTTATATAACTATTGATGGATATAAGGTTAGTCCAATTCTTACCCACAGTATCAAGGCTGTATATGCTGTCATTATTTTTATTATTTGTCTTTATAGTAGACATAGACTCCTAATTACAGTACACTGTAAGGTATAGGAAAATACTTCGTCATCCGGTAGAGGACACGATTTTTTTTTTCAATATTTATTTTTACGTATATACACACACACACAATAACACAGCGACCTTATGAAAATATATTATTAGTGAGCTTGTGGATTAAATCAGACTATTAGCGTAGAGATAGTAACATGAGTTACACAGGGTACTTACAAATTCTATTATTGCTTATAGTTAGTTAATTTGAAATCTTTGACATGCCAGTCTCCTATATTATTTCCGGTCATATCCTCGAGTTCGTATACTAAATTAGACTTTTTCTTTACGATTTTGCACTTTGTAAACTTCGGAGCAAGCTTCTTACAAAACATTTTGTTTTTGTTGCTTAGGAAAAATGTCTTCTTCCAAATGATGTCACCTACTTTAAAATTTACGTCTTTACGGCGCAGGTTATAATGACCACTATTTCTCGAATGAGCTTTAGTTAGGCACAATTGTACTTTTTCGAATACAGTTCTTAAATTACCTAAATTTTCAGCGTATTCGTCCCTAGGGGTGAAAATTATATCATCGCTGAGGTCCGTATCGATATAATGCAAGCCAGTAGTAACTAATTCACGCCCATATACCAAAAATGCCGGCGTATAACCAGTCACCTCGTTTACCGATGAATTCATGGCAAATTGGATTTTTGATAGGTTACAGTCCCAAGATCTATGGTCGTTTTCAATGTAGGTAGATACTGCTGTTAAAAGAGTCTTGTTGTAGCGTTCAACACTGTTAATCTGGGCCGTGTATTTAGGTGTGAACTTGATGTTAGGGATATTGTACTTGTTATATAGTTGCTTTAGAATATTTCCCACAAATTGTTTTCCGTTGTCCATTAATACAGTGCTGGGTACACCGTGAACAAGAAAAACTTCTTCCTCGAGTAACTTAGCTATTATCTCGGAAGTTGCGCGACGAATAGGGAACATTAGGCAATATTTTGAAAAACAACAATGAACTACAAATATAAATGTGTTTTGTTTTCGTTAAGGTGGTAGGGGACCTATTAGATCCATACTCAGCATCTGAAACGGTCGTGAACAGTCTTTAGGACGGCCCATAATGCCAAGTGTAGCATGTGCAGGATATTTGTGCGCACAACATGTGTCGCAAGTAGTTACAAATTGGGAGACATCGCGGTGCATATCAGGCCAAAAATAATTTAAGGAAAGACGTTTGTGAGTTTTGTATATGCCAAAGTGGCCTGAAGTAGGATCAGTGTGATTTTTTGTAATTATGTCCGATCTGTACTCAACAGGAATAACTTCTTTCCACTCAAACTCACTAGTTAAGGGATTCAAACTCTTTTTATATCTAAAAAGTTTTCCATTTGTTACTTTATAGTTAAGAAACGATGTAGGAGCGTTTTGGCAACCGTGGTAGATGTTAAGATACCAACTGTCACCTGTAGAGTAGAACATGTCGTGATTCGAAGAGTCCTGATCTATTGTAGCTATTGGTACTGAACGGGAAAGACTGTCAGGGACTACATTCTCTGAGCCACGACGATGTTTGATGTCGAAGTCGAATGAGGACATACGAACACCCCAACGAGCTAAACGACCTGTGGGATTATTTAAATTCAAGAACCATTTTAAGGACGAGTGGTCGGTGTACACAATGAACGTTTTCCGTTGTCCAGGTAGCATCGCCAGTGTTCGATAGCTGTCAAGACTGCTAGGGCCTCCCTTTCCGTAGCACTGTAATTGCGTTCCTTGCTAGAGAGGGACTTGCTCATGTAGGCAATGACCTTCTCCTCGCCTTCTAAAATCTGGGTTAGAACCGCGCCAACACCGAAATCACTTGCATCCGTATGCACTTGAAAAGCTTGTGAAAAGTCGGGGCATGATAATACGGGTGAAGATATAAGAGCTTCTTTTAAAGTGCGGAATGCTTTTTCGGCGTCAGAAGATCAATTGAATGGAGGAGAGTTTTTAGCAAGGGAGGTTAATTTATTAAGTGGTGAAGCTATTGTACTGAAGTTAGGTATAAATCGACGATACCACGATGCTGTGCCTATGAATCGACGCACCTCCTTGCGATTAGTAGGGGTAGGGTAATTAATAATAGCTTCTACCTTTTCGGGATCTGGATGTAGTCCATTATGATCCACCACATAACCCAAGTATTTTAGTTTGTTTCTGAAAAATTGACACTTTTTGTAACTTATAGTCAAATTCGCCATTCTTAGTTTTTCCAGAACACGGACAAGTAGGGAGATATGTTGTTCGAAGGTCGGTGAAACAATGATAATGTCGTCTAGGTATACAAATACTTTATTTTCGAACTCTGGACCGTAGAACAACATGTCAACCAGTCGCTGCTGCGTGGCAGGGGCATTAGTAAGACCGAACGCCATAGAAGTAAATTGAAATGTACCTTTAGAAGGAATATAGAAAGCCGTCTTACACCGGTCTTCTTCCGTTATAGGAATCTGCCAGAAACTTTTAGAAAGATCTAAACTAGAAAGATACTTCGCGTCTCGTAAGTTGTCAAGTAACTCAGAAATGTACGGAAGACTGTATGCATCTTTCACAGTAACGGCATTAAGCTTACGACTGTCTAAGCAGAACCTTAGTTCCCCATTCTTTTTAGGCGTCAGTAGTACTGGAGATGACCAAGGGCTTTCGCAAGGTTCTACCACGTTTTCTCGTAACATTTCGTCAAGTTGAGTAACTAGTATTCGTTGTTTTTCAGGTGACATTCTGTAGTACCTTTGACGTATAGGAGCAGCATTCCCAGTATCGATACCGTGAGTAATTAGACTTGTGCGACCAAGACCACGTTCTTCATATGAGATGTCACAAAACTGTGCTGTGATATGATCAGCCGTAACTTTTTGTTCTGTAGAAAGGTGGTCGTAATCACATATGTGAGTAGGAGTATTAATCGATAGAATATCTGGAGTGACAGTCTCTTTACCTATCATGATAGAGTCCAAATGTTCAGGGAACAAATTAAAAAGTCTCCAGAAATCCATGCCTAAAATCAAGGGATTTTGAATCTCTGGTACTACGTAAACTTTCAGAATGTGTAGTTGGTCCAAAAATGAGACAGGTAAATTTATGACACCAACATTATTCAGCTTTTGCCCACCTGCAGCGACAAAATTTAATAATTCAGTGTTATCAAGCCTAAAACCAGCATCTAAGAAATTGGTATGATAATCTTGTCCAAGAATTGTGACACTACTACCAGTGTCCAATAAACCATTGATAGTAATACCGTTTATATTGACAGCGACGTATGGTCTGCTGTTTGCCTGTTCTGTTGCATTATGTGAATCGTGGATTGAAGTGACAGAATAACAAGAGAAAAATTTAGATATAAAATCCAGCCAAGATTTCCACTCTGTTTTATCAAAGTTATCATTAGGTTTACTGTCAGCTTCACGTTCACTACAATCCACTAAATTCAGTTTTTTGAGTGACTAGGTTTAGGATTGCAGGTTGTACAGTCAGGGTAGCGAATGCCTTTGTTTCCACACTTAAAGCATATATCAAAATGTGGCTGCTTGCACTCTTTTAGGGAATGAGTATCACTGCGACACCTTGGGCAATATTTTCGGGTTGTATGGACATTCTTAGAGCTGCTCGGTGTCACTTGCAAAGCATTGGTACTTGCAGGTCTTTCTTGTGTAATTTTAGGTTTATTGTTGTAGTTATAAGTATTTGGGTAGTTATTATATTTGTTAGGTGTAGCATAACTCTTATATTTTTCATTAAAGTTAGCACTTTGGTAGCTTTTATTCGGATAGTAGTTGCTAGTTTTTTGTTGTTTAGTGTAAGCGAACTCCGGTGCTACAGTTTCCGGAGTCACGCGAGGAGGCTCATGAAAAAGAGACATACGCGAATGTATGTTCTCATAGTTAGAACACACACTTTTCAAAGACTTCAGGTCCATGATCTCGGGAGAAGCTGTCAAAGTGCTAGCGTAGCATGGTCTGATATTATGTAAAATAATTTCTTATTTATCAGCTTCAGACAGTGGTTTGCTTAGCCTCGAAAACATGCCATGCATAATAGACAGGTAAATTGAGATGTTTTCGAGCTCACCCTGCGTACGAGACCGAATTTCAGCCAAAAGGCGGTAGTCATAGTCCTTTTGACTAAAATCTTGTTTTAGATGTACGACAACGTCGTCCCAAGTTTGCACACTTTCTCTAATACTACGGAACCAGTGTAGTGCGTCGTCCGTAAAAATCTCATATGCAAACTTTAGTAGCCGGTCTTTCGAGATGTTCCTAGCGTCTACAAATTCATCCACTCTTTGTATGAAAGAGAAAACACAGGATTTTCCAGAATATTTTAACTTTGTCAAATCAGACGACAGGTTACTATCGCAAGTAACCACTGTAGTTTCAGTAGTTTCAGGTTCTGAGTTTGAACCTGCATTAGAATTTGAAGCTGGTCTTAATACTGTGATTTCTTTGTACTGGTTGCTAAATATAGTGCAATTCGATTTATGCTGATCGACTACCTGAGCACTGACATTTGTGATGCGTTTAAGTCTGTGGTAAATATGATGCAGTAAATTTTCAGTGCGCCAGAACAACGTTTTATCAAATTTACTTTTTAGGGACGACAGCATAGTTTGAGACTTTGTTAGACTTTCCTTGGCTGCGTCCAGGTCAACCGCAGGCTTTAAGTGAGATTCCAAAATGTCCTCAGAGGGTATTGCTAATTTAACAATCTGACTACGAAGATCTTGTACAGAGCCGCCTGTACCACCTCTAAGGATGACCTCGTATTCGAGTTCAGCTTTTTGGAGTGACAGATACTTAATCGGATACGACATGTTTACTTTTTCACAGAAAAGGGTATGCGTTGTGATTACAAATGATTGAAAAGCAGTGATTGTATAGTTGCTAAGTATGTGGTATAAGTAATAGGTAGTTAGAATATTGTATTTATTAAATTAAGTTATAATAGGTTTATAAATGTAAGTATTGTGGGTAGACACGTATTTGATACTTTGTACTACTTATTATTAATATAAGCCTTTAGAATTAAGGCAACCACGTACCAAACAACTGCTCAAATCAACCTTAAAATTAGATTTAATAACACCAAGGAAATATAAATCTAGAAGTATACACGTGATGATTAATATAGCCACCAACACCCATGAAAACCAAAAAGATAACAAATGCCAAGGACCCGTTTCATATGCTCAGCTCAGAAAATACCTAGATTGGGCGCCATTGTGACGTTTTAGCGTCGCATAAATGTAGCTGGATTGAAGCCGGTCGAAATTAAACAACCCGAAAGGAAATTTACAATTATTTATTAAAAATGAAAAGTAGACTCGACTAGGTCGCGGGTTTATATCTGGCTGGCATTTAGTGTGAAACAACGTCCTTGTAATTGGGGTCACTTCCCTGCACTGTCCAACGGCACGTAGTCCACGTAGATGTTGAAGCGGGAGTTCGAGGTTCCGGGATTCGGGTCTGCAACGCAGGTCTACCGGATACGCGCAGGAGCATGCGCGTGAAGGTTGGTGAGCTCCAAATCAAACCCCAAACTTGGTCCCTGGAATTCCCGGAAAATAGTCGTTTCACAAAAAGTCCAAATTCGTGTAAGTGACTGCGACATCGGGATTTATTGTTGAATAAATATGCTCGCGTTTTAGTTGGCTATATTAGTGAACCCCAAAGCATTTAATGGTGATCAAAAGATGTGGCAGTCACAAACAAAATCAACAGTTTCATGATCAAGCAAAATATGAATGAAATTATCAAAACCTTATGAAGAAATGTACTAAACTAATTACAATATGACCAAAAGCATTATTGTTGTATTATACTGCGATTGTATATGAAATTACAATTTAATTAGCTAGAAATAATGTAATTTAGCTAATATTACATGAGTTTTTTATGAAGTGGGTAGATGATATTTCTAGAAGCCTTTAGAAGCGTGATAGTCCCAGCATGATTCAAATGGGCAGATAATGTTATAACATGATTTAGACTAATGTACAGTGAGAACTAGTTATATTTTTAATATTTTCTACATGTAAAGTGATTTATAACTATCTATGATAACTTAATCTAAGTAGTAAAATATTCACAACACTCACCCAATTCGGGGAAATACTGGCACTTAATTTTAACACAGGTTATAGGTATTGATGGTTCACTCCGAAACTTAGCATCTGTCACACCATCATAGTTAGAAAATCTTTGGGAATAAATCCCATGGTTATTAAAGTGGTTGACCTGTCGCGGTCCTCGCCGTAATGCAAATGTCAGTGGCGTGCGTGTCGCCTTCGCTGGTCGCGGCCGCGTTCTTATCGCGAGTCGGTGACGTCACTCATTGTATTCGTAACTAGTTTGCCTAATAGTAAATGTGCGCAAACGATTCTGTCTGTATGTAAATACATTATATTTATTATAGTTGTAATATGTGGATTGGATGATTTTTGAGTTGTAAATATATAGTTAGGCTTTTAAATATAGTATAGATCTTTAATTTAGTAGAAATAAAGGTAAACCGTTACAATAAAGTTACAGTACCGTTACAGTAAAATCCGTGCGAAGAAGCATTACCTCTCTGTTTACAATTATAGGTAGTACACATGTAAGTATTTATTAGTATGTAATAGTAGTAGTTCTATTTTATAAGTATTTAGTTAAATTTTATAGTACTTATCATTATGTATATAAGGACTCGGTTACTTCGTGATATTGTTGTACACATGGGTCTATCCCTTCTCAGCAAACAGCTATTACCATGTTAACCTGGTTTGCTGGAAGATAACTAATATTATAGATAAGCTCGCCTTTTTACACTATTTTTATGTAACTCGTGTTTTTTTATATGATTTGTGTGCAAAACAACATCCCATAACATAGGGTCGCGCCTTTTCCCATACGGGGTGGCAGAGGCATAATTGTGCCCAATTTGAGCCAGTTATTCAATACTCCAATTTCGTAACAGCGGCTAGCCCATCGCCGCAGCTATGGAGTAATGAAGGTTTCCTGACGATGTTTTCCATCACCTTTAGATCGTCCGTAAAATTTACTTAAGATAAATGAATTATCTCATTGGCACAAGGTCAGGAATCGAACCTGCATCTCTGTGTGAGAAGCAAGAGTGAAACCCATTAGACCACGGAGCTCATTTGAGCTCTCTCACGGCAAATATTTGTTTGATGAGAACGGATGTTTGTATCCTAGTCATGGTTGTTTATCTATCTAAGTATAATATTTATCTATTTAAGTATGTGTATCGTTGTCTAGTACCCAAGATACAGGGAATCCTAGTATGGGGCTAGATCAATGTGCGTAAATAGTGTCCAAGGTATTATTATTATATAATATAATATTATAATAATCATAATAATAATATTATTATGATTATAATTATTATTTTGTATGCAATAAAGAAATTATGAAATTATTATGAATCCTTAACCATAATAAAATATAAATTTGGGGGCACGGCACCTAACTTTTCTCTAAGCGCTTTGTTGATTTTTGAACCCTCACAATTAATCTTTCTATTCAATTTTATTCTAAAAAGTAAGTGATAAATATATAACTTTATCAAGCTTTAACTTCACAATCACAATAGTGCCGTTTTTCAACCTGGATAATTTGCTTGTGTTGTTGATCGCCAAATTTTAATAAAGCCATATGTAAATTCTGAGAGTATCTTCCATACCACTTCCTAGGGCGTTATCCTTATCTATCACAGCTGTTTGGCAATTATAGGCAAAATACATCATATTCGACTAACACAGCCTAAGAACAAGAATGCAGAACGAAACCATTTTTACGAATACAAGCCAATCAGAAGGCTCAGTTCGATGGTGTAGAGACCTGCAGCAGTTTTCTCTAATTGTGTTCGAGGTATTTAAGTTTGTTTCCGTTTGTTCATTGGAATAAAAGCTGTTATGAGATACTTGGTTCAAATTGCTAACTTTTACACTGTTTAACTTTGTCGTGCAATGTTAAAATGCGTGGTTCCTATGAACTTTACAACGCCTGCCTTTGCCACAACAACTTGGGAGATTCATATACTTACTGTACCTGAGTGACTTGAATATTAGTTACAGTGCATTCACAGTTACTAGTTCGGTCTTGAGAGCAGACTTCGATTATTGCCGGAAATATGCCTGACGAGGTTTTCTTAAGGTTTTATATTACTAAGACGTAATAATTTGTATGCTTCCAGTAATCGGAGCTTGCTGTAAAGACCTATAGTGCATATAGTGGAGAAGGAATGTGGCGACTTTTTTCCGAATCCAAATTGAAATGTTATATATTATAATTAATTACGGCCTTGCTTTTCTGGGCCATAATGATTGGTAACTTTCTCAAAAGCGATAAAATTCCTAGATGTCAGAATTACATAGAAAGGCGACAGGTTATTTTTTGACTTGCAGGGTAATTGCCTCTGACACTCCATGCGGGAAGAGACATGTTATTATTATTTTCATTTCCCCCGCCCATAGAAAGTTTCTATCCCATAGAAAGCTAGTTGTTCGAATTCATCAATAAGTGATTGAATGTACAGCAGCATGCTTTCCTCTGAAAGTGACTTAATCCGAAAGTCATCTAGTCAGAAAATGAACTGAAGCGAAAATGATCTGTTCTGCCCAAACGCATCTCATTGGTCCTAATAAAACCGAGAAAAGAAATTTTGTTAAACTATTACAAAATATTTGTATGATCCATAGAGCTGAAGCCACTCCCTTTTCGGGCATTCAGCCAAGAAAATACCAAAAATATGACCTCTTTCAAAACATCTTATTTGACAGTACATAAAGTACTTCAACACATAAAAATCAACTTTCGCTAACAAACTGTAGTAACTGCTTGCTCAAGGTAAATAACAGATGAAATAAGAGAGATCTATATTCATATAATGCTGAGCCTTGGATGAAGTATTTTCCCTCTATCTCGCCGTTTGCCAAAAATATTTGATAAGAGGGAAAGAAGTAATCTTTATATGGTTCTGTAGATTAAACCATTTATCTAGGTATCTAAAACTATTCGTGCAATTTTGTATAAGTGGGCGACTTTATGGGTTCATATTATGGTTTCTAGGAAGAAGGATAGGACAGGATAGTGGGCGGATTCTGAAGACGTCAAATATCAACGCGACACCTTTTTTATATATACCTTGCATGACTCATGCTCTATGTTTGTTGGTTTTTTTCAATTGTTTATGGAATAGGTTTTTATATGTCATATGTATCTACAGACACAACCATCTGCGATGCGAGGCAGTTAATATGCTGAGCAGGTAGAATATTCCACTGACCGGAGGCATCGGTAACAGTCACTTAGCTATGTAAATTGTAATTGGATTTCGCCAGCGCACAACGGAACCCTAAATTTGGGAATAATCCGCCAGACTTACTGTCTCCAGCTCTCACCTTGACTTATAGAAGGTCATGGGTACAATGGGTGTTTGGCAGAGCATGGAGGTCGATTCTAACGAGTGGTTGTTACGTTTCTGATATAAAAGTGGCAGAGGAAAATTTAAATCAATCTGAAATACCTTTATTTATTTCGCGTAAATTAAGTTAGGAATTCGGTGGAAACCTATTGTAAAATGCTAACCTATCATTTACATAAGAACATACAAGGAAGAAAGCCAGACGTGAAAACTGCGATTGTATGCGTGCAAAGGGCCGGTCAATGGGCAACTTTACAAGAGTTACACTATACTGACGATACGATTAATAACGCAAAAACTTAACTTACTTACCTTACCTTTATAAGTCTCACACTTCGTCGAAGTCTAATACGGACAAACGTATTCCTGACTGACTGTACATAGATACAGCTAGGCAATTCGAATATAAAAAAGATGAATAGAAGAAAAGACTGCTGCGTGTTTTATAGTAGTTTATGTGACTGATACATAATGGAGGGCATGAAAACTCGAGCGCTCGTTTCATAATAATATCACTCGAGAGTTTTTATGCCTAATTATGTACAGTCACATACACTAGTTTATCTTCACCCATATCATAAGCTCTCTTTGATGTGTTCAGGAACCGCATGATAGACGGGCATTGTAGCATTAAGTTGTGTAGCTTGTTCTGAGTACCAACTTCACAGACAAAGTAGGGGCGGCACGCAGGCGGGCGTCGGCGTTCGAAATTTGAATGTCATAATATTTAGAAAATTTACACATTATGGTCATAATGTTCAATATTCAGATAAAAGTTTTTACAAAGAATGTGACGTTATGCAGATAGTAACGTGCGATTTTTGGACGCAGTAAAGAGGGTTTATGATACGTGTGTAGATAAAAAAAAATGAGTTATGTCATGTCTATATATATAAAAATTAATCGCTGTTCGTTAGTCTCGCTAAAACTCGAGAACGGCTGGGCCAATTTAGCTGATTTTGGTTTTGAAATGTTTGTTGTAGACCAGGGAAGGTTTAAAAGTAGGGTAGGATAGGGTATGGGTAGGGTAGGGTAGGAGTAGGGTAGGGGTAGGGTAGGGGTAGGGTAGGGGTAGGGTAGGGGTAGGGTAGGGGTAGGGTAGGGGTAGGGTAGGGGTAGGGTAGGGGTAGGGTAGGGGTAGGGTAGGGGTAGGGTAGGGGTAGGGTAGGGGTAGGGTAGGGGTAGGGTAGGGGTAGGGTAGGGGTAGGGTAGGGGTAGGGTAGGGGTAGGGTAGGGGTAGGGTAGGGGTAGGGTAGGGGTAGGGTAGGGGTAGGGTAGGGGTAGGGTAGGGGTAGGGTAGGGGTAGGGTAGGGGTAGGGTAGGGGTAGGGCAGGGGTAGGGTAGGGTAGGGTAGGGGTAAGGGTAGGGGTAGGGTAGGGGTAGGGTAGGGGTAGGGTAGGGGTAGGGTAGGGCAGGGGTAGGGTAGGGGTAGGGTAGGGTAGGGGAAGGGTAGGGTAGTGGTTGGGTAGGGGTAGGGTAGGGTTGGGGTTGGGTAGTGGTTGGTTAGGGGTAGGGGTAGGTTAGGGTAGGGATAGGTAAGGGTAAAGTAGGGGTAGAGCTACCCGCAGCGAAGCGAGAGCGGGTCAGCTAGTTATATTATAAAATAGTCAGGTACCTGGACCGGTTATTCCCTACAACTCCATAGGCAAGATTGGCGTGCGGACGTGTCCGTCGTCGGCAAAAATGTGATTTATGTTGTCATAATTTTAAGCTATACGTAGGTACAGGATATGCATATAGAGGCTGTAACACGTGGCCACGTGGTTGGCCACATGGAGGAAAAGTACCTTTAATATAGTAGAAAGACCATTTACATGCAGAAGACTTAATTTTGTTTATAAAAGAATTGAACAGCATTCAAAGATTAACCGGGAAACGAACCCACCAAATGTGAAAAAATAACCTTATATTTTTACGATGCCTTATAGCCCTTGTAGATTTTTCTTTAATAAAATTTTCTATATAGGTTTGCGTACGTTAAAACTATGAAACAAAATACGGAGTCAAGTCGGAACTACTAATCAATGACGTGCTTCTTTGCCAGCCCAACATTTCGCAAAAGTTACGAAAAGTCATAAAAAAGCGCTATTACTAATGTTTGCTTTCTCATGGAGCTTCTAGAAAGCTCTAGGTAACTGAATTTATCGCTAACGTTCGAGCCAGAAACAAACAGATGGACATCCAACTACGCCTTGCTGTCGTAACGTATGTGACGGTGAAACAACTCACAAATTCGATGTGGGTAATTATCAATGAGTTTTATTTACTCTTATTATTCTGTGCTTTTTATGTTATTTTAAACTGTGTTTTGTTTAATACTTGTTTTGTACTGTATGACTTTTATATATGTGTGTGGTTGTGCTGATACAGCAAATGCCTATTAGACCGAGCGAGCGCGAAGCGAGACGAAGCATTTCTTCAGCTTATACAAAAATGTTTTCGTATGTCCGGACTCCTTAACCGATTTGCAGCTGTTCTCCAACCGGTTTTCGTGAAATCTTGTGAGCAGATTCGATGATTATATGTTTTTTTTTTCGATTCAGTTTTTGGATAGTTTTGTACGTAAGTAACAGAACCAGATGTGCATAAGGTTGATTTGAAAGGAAATGCAGTCGGGATATTTGCATCTATAATAATTCCACTTGTTAATCCGATAAACTTCAAGGTGGTGTGAGGGGGTGGAAAACAAGGAAAATAAACGCAATTTCCTGAATCGCTCGCGAGGTCTTCAGATCAGAGCTATTAGCCTGTTCTTCTATTGTACCCATTCGGATGTACAAATACATTAGGACCACAATATTTGTGTGTGGATAAGTGCCTTCATCATCATTACCGCGGTCTGAGGGTATCGTATTCCAGCGAGGGAGAATTTTGCACAAATAACTATCTCTTTTTAGAGAAAAGCTCGTCTTTGTACCTATGTTTTCCGTTAATGTAACTTTCTAAATATCTGTGTGCAATAAAAAATTATGAAATATTATGACCATTATTTATAATATGAATATGGTAGGCTCAGTGGCTCTGCCCACCATGCGAGAGGTCCCGGGTTCGATCCCTGGCTGGGGGTAAAGAAAAAGAAACCCTCAGGTCTTGGGTGTTTATAAGACAACAGCAAGTTAGAATTAGTAAATGATACGAAGTTTCTTGGAATAACCATTGATAGCAAATTGCAGTGGGGACCCCACATAGATAAATCGGCTGGTGAATTAAGTTCTGCGGCTTACGCTGTCAGAAACATCAGACAAAGCACGGATGTGGCTACATCTAGGCTAGTATATTTTAGTTACTTTCATAGTGTGATGTCCTATGGTATCTTGTTGTGGGGGAAGGCAGTGGATATTCAAACTATTTTTATTTTACAGAAAAGAGCTATTCAAGCAATTTATAATTTAAAACGAACAGACTACTTAAGAGAGCATTTTAAAGCAATTGACATACTAACAGTAGCTAGTCAATTTATTTTCTAAAATATAATGTATGTACGCAAGAAAATTACAACATTTTTCAAACTCAGCGATAGCTGTAATGTTAACCTAAGAAATAATTACAGACTGTGTGCGCCCCGATTTAGACTCGCGAAGGTTAGCAATTCTTTCAAGGGTCAGTGTATTCTCTACTATAATAAGATACCTCTGGAGATTTTGAAATTTCCATTTGAGCAATTTAAAAAGCATATTAAAGCGACTTTGTCAAAAAAGGGATAATACAATGTTCAAGATTACTTAAATGACAGGACTGTATGGGGTTAATCTAGCTCAACACAGGCCTTGCTGTTAATAATTTTGTAATTATTTATTCCTGCTTATTAATCATAATAATTAAATTTTTCATATTTGTAATAGTTAAGCACAACCTATTTTTAAAAGAGATCTAAAAATCAATCTGTGGGAGTTTCTACGCCCTACTTCTCCCACAGTGGTCCAATGTAGAGAAGAGGCAAAATTGACGTTTGCTAAGTATATGTAAATATCTACAGTAATAAAGTACTTTGACTTTGACTTTGACTTTGTGTGACGTCGCTGTTTCTGGTTCCCACGACACATGGTATCCTAGTGAGGGGCCAGCAGCAATCTATGTCAAAGAATAAAAGTCCATCAATTTTATGTAGAAAATTCAAGAACAATTTACTATGATGATAAAAATTATTCTTCACACGTAAATGATTACATAGCGTTGGTTTCGTAGACGGCCGACGGGCCGCAGATGTATGAAAATCTGCTTTGGGTCTGACGTTTTTGTTGACAAATGTCCCGTGGCAAATAAAGTGATAATTAATTATTTCATGAAATCTATATCAAGTAAATAGAGACGCAGTAATTTATCAATGAATATGTAAATGCTATTGGCTGGTGACAAGATTGAATACTTGCTGGGGCCGTCAATAAGCATTGAGCTCTTATATACGAGAATAAACGGATCATTTTTGCGCGAACGAACGGTCAAAATGATAACACAGACTTAGTTCTCGATTTTGTTAGAGTGTGGCTTGTAATTTATCCTCCCATAGCAATAGGATAAAAGAAAAAAGAGAAGTTTGACTTCAGTCCACGAATCTCAGCTTACGATAAAACTTTCGAGAAGAATCTAATATCACCTGAAGTGTGAAATGTGGTAAAACCCGAGCACTACGCGGACAATTCTTTGGAGGAAAATTCCCGTTTTCGTGGCTAGATCAAAAGAAGGAATTAAAAATAAGAAGTGTCTGGATATTACAGAAATTCATCACTTCAATTAAACAAATCTCTATTCGGTGGAATTTTGAAAGCGTCGAGACTAACTAACTAACCAACGTCATTAAAAGGCTTTTTAGAAAATAGAACGGATGGCACCAGACAAAAGCTTTCTTTTATTAGATGACTATTTTGGAAACAACCTCATTGTATAAACCTATTACATTAATCATATACTTTTCGTAAATTGTGATATTCTTTGTTCATCTTCTTTTCTTTTGTGCCATTGTTGAACACACAGTTACACCATAATAAAATTTTAATAATCTATATTTGAGAGCTCCGTGGCCTAGTGGGTTTAACGCTTGTTTCTCACGCAGGAGGTCCAGGTTCGAATCCCGGTGCTGACCATGTACCAATGAGATAAGTAATTTCTCCTAAGTACGTAATAGGGACGTTCTTGCGGTGTTGGAAATACATTGTGGTGAAACCCCGATTAATCCATAGCTACGGCGATGAGTTATCCCTCTGTCACGCAAAATGGACTATTATAGTAATAACTGGCTAAAGAGAGTACTATTGTGCCTCTCCCACCTCGTACGGGAAAAGCCGTGTCGCCATGCTATACAATGTTATGTTGTATATTGGTACCCGACTGTGCTGGAGCAAGATTAACGTTTTCAAAAGCATGTAGGTACTCTTTCAGCCAATCCACCCAAGGTATTCCAACACCTTCCCACACAAACAATGTATGCCCCAAAACTACTTACAAAAAACCCCATTCATTTCACCAATGACCTTACACGCGGATATATCCACGACACAGTAACCGTGGCCCAAATTTTTTGGGCCAAGATTTCCCCCCATGGATTTCCCGTCGCCCTTGGCATTTACTATTGCAGCCCGGGCGAAGCGGGGGCATTCACCCCGCTATCGATTTTTGTAGCACGCTTTCGTTCCACAGAGTGCAGTGGCAAAGAGGCTGGTTTTCAGGAGATACGTAGATGTGGTGTGCTGGGCATGTATGATCTCCGGCTGGGGATAAGGAGAAATACAGGTCTTGGATGTTTATATGTTTGTGTCGTCGCTGTTTCTGATTTCCACAACACTGGGTATCCTAGTGTGGGGCCAGAAGCAATGCTTGTGCCTGTATGTAAATGTTTGATTCTTTTGTTGTTTATTCGTACCAATCTGTTCCTATTTTTTTCCCTAATACATTAAAATTCCAGCGGTCAGCCCGCCAGCCACATGGATGGACGACATCTTCGCCACAGCTATATGGATACGTCATCGTAAGATAGTCATAACAGTTAGTTGATAAACTAACGCGTTAGTTGATCAGCTATCGACAGATAGTAAGCCAGACCGACAGGTTTTAGAATTCACATTTATTTTGTTCTTACATGTCAACCTAACACGAACAATCTAAGCTACCGCAGTGTTTGCCCTGGTATTTCGTTTGCAATTCAAGTTTAAACCAGTTTACTATTTAACAGTTGTGACCGTTAGTTTATCTACTAACGCGTCATATAGTAAGCAGTACGCTACAGTTTACTATCTGTCGATAGTTGACCCACTAACGAGAAAAAAAACTTTAGTTTATCAACTAACGGTTTTGACAATCTTACGGTGACAGATATACAGTCATTGGGTATACCGAAAAGTAAATCATATTAACGTCCTTAACGTAACCTAAAAAGGTGTGTAATGGTTTCAGGGTTCGTGTATGTAGTATCTGTCTGGGTAAGATTCTTCAATCCACAATTATACAACGATATCTGTGGCGCAGCTATTGTGGCTCTGCTTACCATGCGTGATCGATCCCCGACTGGGGGTAAAGAATAAAACACCCAGGTATTGCGTGTGTGACGTCGCTGTTTCTGGTTCCCACGACACAGGGTGGGCCAGAAGCAAGGTATGCGCGTGTAAAAAAGAAAACAACGCATTAACAATAATGGTATAATCCTCAACCTCTCGGAGACAGCAGTACAAAGGCATAATACGTGCCACCACTATGCGAAGTATCATAATCTTTGCCGTGACCCATTTCTGCAGTAGGCTATATAATACATACACCGTTGTGTTATATTAGGCGTATAATAGGGATGATTCTGAATGCAGGCTGAGGGTGTTATTGACGTTTGTTTGAAACGGTCTTTTAGCTAAATAACTAGTTCATTGGTCATCAATCATCATCATCTTCATGTTTTCAAGTTGTGTACCATGATGACCTCTTTAACCTCGTTATGGCCTATTTTTGATTAAAAAGAAACATATAGAAAATAAAAGTAGGCCGTGTTGCAGTGTACGAGTTTCTTCCGCGGCTTCTGCTCCGCAGTGCTGTAACTCCTTCCGATGCGCTAGTAGTTTTTCTTGCATTATATAGATTCAATTGAAGTTCAAAAATGTTCGCAAGAACCTATTTTGAAATAAATATTTTGAAGTGCCAATACCTACCATTCGAGAGGTCCCATTAGTATGGGACCAGAAGCAATAATGTGCCTGTATATAAATGTTTATACATATTAACATTTATGTTCATTGTAATATATAAATGTTTATACATATAAACATTTATATATCACAATAAATACATGTAAATAAAATACAACGTCAATATCCGCACAATATATCGTGTGAACGAAATAATAATAAATAGTGGCAATAATAGGGTATATCGATGTGATTAGAATTTGGCTGAAATTATATTTTTCTGAATACTTATCATCTTTGCAACCTATCTATGACATACTTTTATTATTTAGTCTCGAAATTAAGATTTGCAAAACGAATACAATCGGTCGAAACGGGATGAGACGTCAGATGCCACGGCCGCGGCCGGGGCCCGGCGTCAGATGAATAAAACTATTTGCAGGTACCTACTTATTACCTAACCTAACGCATTTCGCCGAAGGGTCACTTTTTCCCCATTGTGTTATTTCATTAGGTTGTATTAAAGTGAACATAATACGCTATTTGCCAAGGTAGTCCAATAAATCTAGAAACGTGTCTCAAGCTGAACCTATTTCAACAGAAACGTTTGACCTTTTTGGAATTGTATATTTCCAGCAGTTGTATTTTATAAACTCGATTTTGTGTTAAAAAGACAGCATCTGGCTATGACATCATATGCTAGTAGTTCATAGAACTCGTGAACAAAATTACTGTTTTGACAGTTCCTGAAAAGTATATATCTTGACTAGCAGTCAAATACCGTATTGTCTGTATCCTCCTTGACTTGAAATAAATTCAATACTTAATACTTACGGGAAAATATGAAACTGCACATCTATAATTCTGATTTGCACGGCATATATACTGATTTTTACAGAAAATATCAGGGCAAAATGCTGCGGTAGCTCAGTTGAATGTATCCTTCGTGTTAGGTTGATCATGTAAGAACATAAAAAAATACTTAATACATAAACTTAAGTACACATTAAATATTTAAAACATATAAGTGTTTTTGTTGATCTTTTTTTGCTGTGCAAATCAGTATTTTTGATGTGCGATTAAATACTAACCATGCTTATGTAAACACTACCTTCGATGATAAAACAGATACAGTTTTCAAGTTCTATAAATTGTATATATAATTCTACAGACATTTCAGACATATCATATCGAAAGTTTTGTTGTGAAAACTAGGTTTTAAGCTGGTAACAAAAATATTATTACCTACGCTAAACTGAACTTCGGACCAAAAGTAGAATTCACACCATACTAATTATAGAAATGCAACATAAGGTTCAAGTGATCTTCACAAGAATACGAACATGATGCTGGCAATACATTTGTGTTCATATTTTCTGAACTTTGGAAGTAAAAAAAAACACTTTATCTGGTGCACTTCTAATTGTGTTATTGCGCTTTGGCACGATGTTCACTTCACAGCTTTATTGGACGCGATGTATATGTCACCGTAAGATAATCAAAACCGTAAGTTGGTCAACTATCGGCAGTTAGTAAACTGTAGCGTATTGCTTACTACATGACGCGTTAGTTGATCAATTAACGGTTAAAACCATTAAATAGTAGAATAGAATAGAATAGAATAGAATAGAAACTTTATTTGCTTATCATGGTGTACATAAGGTGTCTTAAATATCTAATGTTAGATTCACATGATATAACCATAGGTATGCAAATTACATTTTAGTACACAATTTAATTACAAGTCAAATGTAGGTTAATAAAATATGATTGTAATGTCAGTCCATAATAAAATTAAATTATTTATTATTCTCATGTGTAAGTCAAGTATTCATTGACTGAATAAAAAGTTGCATTAACGAGCTGAGTTTTTAATTTATTTTTAAAGGCATGTAAATGCTCGGTTTCTCTAACATTTTGCGGAAGCTTGTTAAATATTCGGGTTGACATATTGAATATACTCTTGCCATAGTAAGCACTTCTATGTTGCTCAGCACATAGCTTATTTGCATGACGTTTGCTTTCTAACGTTTTATAGTGGTATAAATTACTCTTTGCAAATACACATGTTTCATATATATATATATAGACACGGCAAGGTCAGAAGTTTAAGTTTATTAAAAAAGGGTTTGCAGCTATCCGTAGGGACAAGCTTATACACTGCCCTAATACACTTCTTCTGTGCTTTAAATATTTTGATATTGCCTGTGGCATTGCCACAGAAAATTATACCGTATCTCAAGGAGGATTCAACAAAGCCGTGGTACGCGGCAATTACGGCATCAGTGTTTACAGTCTTGGCGAGCATGTACAGGCGAAAACTGATTAAGTTGTTTTTGTAGTTTTTCGATATGCGTGTTCCAGGACATGTTGCGATCGATGTGTAAGCCTAAAAACTTAATAGTCTCTGTTTGTTCAATTTTTTTACCTAAATAATTTATATTCAATGTCAATTCTTGTTTACGCCCTGATGCAAATGTCATCAATTTCGTTTTGTCAAGATTAATTTTAAGATTATTTTTATCAAGCCATTCAATTATAATTTTCAAAGTATTATTTATGTCAATTTCATAGTTGTTGTGTTGTGTTGTTGTAGTAAACTGGTTTAAACTTGAATTGCTTACGTAATACCAGGGCAAACACTGCGGTAGCTTAGGTGAAGACTAGAGGGGGCGAGCGCAGCGAAACCCCCGAATAGTCATCGTATTAGGTTGACATGTAAGAATAAAAGAAACGTAAATTCTAATCCCTGTCGGTCTGGTTTCAACCTACGGTTTTGACTATCTTCCGGTGGCATATATAATATGTTGTAGATGTTAATCCAAGCTTAGCTTTCACATAGTATCTATAGTTCCAACAATCAATAGCAATAAATCCCTTCTAGGAGGGTGTACCTAATTCGTAGAGAGACTTAGTCGCGTTATGCCTAAACGTCATACAAAACTAGCTTAATGCCAATGATCGTATATGCCTATTCCGCAGTATGTCCTCTTCGTATTCAAGCTAAAATTTTAATATGCCTAAAGTTATGTCAGCCTAAATCGCGTTTTGCCTAAACCTACGTTTGCAAACTTATTTGTGATTATTTATTGACACTTGATCCAGAGTGATAAATAAATAAATAAATAAATAATAATACCTTGGACACTATTTACACACATTGATCTAGCCCCAAACTAGGATTCCCTGTATCTTGGGTACTAGACAACGATGCACATACTTATATTGATAAATATTATACTTAGATAGATAAACAACCATGACTACGGTACAAACATCCGTTCTCATCAACAAATATTTGCCCCCATCGGGACTCGAACCCGGGACCCTTGATCTATGATATATGTATATAATGATAAATAAACACGTGTGTCATCCATCAAGTTGTATCAATCAAAGAATACAATCAATTTTATTCCCATAAAATGAACTCTGAAGATGTCATTATATTAATTATATTTATCCATATTAAAATAAAGGATAGTTGTTTCAGTAAAAAAAAATGTTAGATGTGAATTTTAAGCAGTTCTATTGGAAATATTAACATTTTCCTAAACTTAGCATTAAAAAAAGAAGAAAAAGCATAATAGACAGAGAGGACCGTTTTTCAGATTGAATTTTATAGTATATTGCAGATAGGTACTGTAACATTTGTTTTAAATCTTTAATGCAGAAAAACTACGCATTTGATAGTTTGTATTTCGGTTAATTGTCACTTATAAAATATTACCCTGGTTCAAATGCATATGATTTTTATTAATTTGGGCAAATATACATAAGTAAGTGTTTTCGGTAACTGTGGTTTTAGTTATTGCGGTGTGACCGCATTCAGGGTCCTGCACTTGGTAGTTTTATAATTCTGCTGAATGTAAGTAGGTCCATAGCCTTTCAGAAAAAGATATATTGCAGAAATTTCTCATATGGTAGTAGGATCACAAAGCCTCAGAAGATTAGCATTTGATTATATCTTGGTTAGCATACAACCAGAGTAAGTAAGAGTTTCGTTCATCAGAGTATACAACATTCAAATTAGAATACATTTCTAAATAGGTTGTATAGAAAATATCTTTCCTCACAAAACAAATGTGAACTCGCTATTATCTATATGTCTACATCGTTATTTGACAAAAGATCAACATGGCTATGAATCTGTTTGCCTTCCCCTCTACTAGGTCTAACTACCTATATGCCTACTTCGACTTATGACTAGTCATAACGCGATGTAGTCAATCTACGCTTTAGGCCTACCCTTTCAGAACGAATAAAACAATGTAAAAACTGCAACATTTTACAACAGGTAACTCCGTCTAGCGCCCCCTGGCGGAAATTGATTGTGTTTTTCAGAGCTCAGGCCTTTTTCAATTACAACCAGTTATTTTTTCACCGCATTAAGTAAAGATGGGAAGAAAAAGGAAACGTAAGTCGAGTGATGAAAGGATGCGCGGGAAGATATGTGAATACGAGAATCGTATGGCTAAAAAACGAGCCGTGGTACAACGTCCACTGATTCTGCCGCCCATAGTGACACAAAATGAAGGTACCTATCAAACCTACCTTTTAATACTGAGCTGTCAGGTTCCATTGTTGTGTAGGTACCTGCATATATAGGTATACTGACATTATTTCTATTGTTTGTTATTTTTCCTTAACTTTGTGTCGATTTATTCACAGCTCAACCAAATTGTATTTATCTATTTAATTTATGTGTCACCTTTATTTTCAAAATAAAAGGGGGAAGCCATATATGTTCCTATACCTGACCCTTGTAACTAGGTAGTCAGATCCAAATCTAGAACAACCTTGATATCTGTCAACATAGGCAGATTCATTCGTTAAAATGTATAGTTGGATATTTAATTATATAAAGATTCACTAATGTTCCGCATCTGGCTTCACTGCTCTCTTCTATACCTATATACCTAGCCTTGGATATAGGAGAGAGCCACCCTCCTCTTCAGTTGCGTAGCGAGAACCCAGCGGGGTTATCTCTGTCGTTAAAAGCAAATGTGTTGCGAGATGTCATCAAGGACTACCTCTGACACTTTCATATCCATAGATATAGCGATGGGCTAACTCCTTGTCACATAAAATGGAGTATGGAACGAATTGACGACCCCTGTAGCGCTGTGGTTATAGCAGTGCCTATACCATGCGA
Organism: Argyresthia goedartella; assembly: GCA_949825045.1. Classification (NCBI taxonomy): domain Eukaryota; kingdom Metazoa; phylum Arthropoda; class Insecta; order Lepidoptera; family Argyresthiidae; genus Argyresthia; species Argyresthia goedartella. The sequence goes on along the minus strand of OX463831.1, from coordinate 5,966,343 downwards.
GAGGTCGTTCGATCCCCTGTTGGTGATAAAATAAAAACAAAAACCTCCAGGTCTTGTTCCTTATATATATATTTTTTAGTTTTGCAGCTTATTTCCGCCCACTGCTGGGTATCTGTTGCGTGCACGGGGTTTTGGTATAGGGTATGAAAATAAGGCCAGGTTTAAAATTTTAATGACTAGCAACGGTTCTTCCGATAACTTCTGGTCTTTCGCAATATCGAGAGAGGTGAAACTCTACTTACATTAATAATTACTTAAAGTGAGGTAAATATGTAAATTAAAACAAAATCCAGTCACCATTTACGAAAAAATTAAATGGCGTCTGTGTGATAGATCTAGATAGCTAGACAAGAAAACTGAAAATGCTGTAATGCGATAGGAATAGCTTCTAAAAACGGATTTTTTGATTTAACATTTCATCCATTTTTCTGCCTTGATTTATATGCTTATTTATGTTTTTAATTGTTATAATAATAATTTATATTTCCTTACATATGTACCATTAAATTCGGTCTTTATTTCGGCTACGATTATTTCCGGAAGCTTATCATGTCTTAATGTGTCGACATACCATGGCGGAAACGCCACCGGAGATTGGTATGATTGCACCTGTAATGCTTTGCCAATTACGGTAAGGGCTCAGGAACGTATAAATCAGTCGCGGAACTTTGGATCAACAGCGAGGGATTTTATGTTCCTGAATTGAACCTTCGCAGTTTATAAGCTGTTCACGAAGATCCTCTGCAACAGGCTGACTCGAGTCTTGGGCAAGTACCAATCTGTAGAACAAGCTGGCTTTCGGAGTGGATACTCAACTATGAAACACATACATACGGTCAAGCAAATTTATGGACCAACCAGCTCAACCTGTGCTTCGCCTTAGTCGACTACGAAAAGGCATTCGACAGTGTCGAGCACTGGGCCATGTTTCATTCTCTCAATCTCTCTTTCGCCCAAACTCTTCACAAACATTTTGAAAGATATGATGGAGACACTAGACTGGAGCGAAAGAGGCCACAATATAGATGGCGTGCGCTTGTCACTCCTGCGTTTCGCCAACGATCTGATCCTTCTAGCTGAAAAAGTCAAAGATCTCCAAAACATGAAGCATCGAACAACTGCATGATGCATCCCTGAAGGTTGGCCTTAGGATGAATATGTCCAAGACAAAGATCATGTGTAGCGATCCGGAGCACGTACGTAACGCACGTGCTCCGGATCGCTACCACGTACGTAGGTAATAGCCCTATGGGGGGGGTAGATCAGTATACATATCTTGAACACATCCTTTGGCTACTCAGGCGCAGGGGATCACTAGATGGACTCAGCTAGAATGGGCTGCCTTCGGGAAACTAGAAGTCGTCCTAAAAATACATATCCCGCGAATACAATGCCTGAAGAGCAAGGTATTCAACCAATATGTCCCGCCAATCCTCATTTATGGTGCCTAAACAAGGACGCTCCCAAAATCCAATATTCGCAAATTTGAGTCGCACCAAGGGCTATGGAGCGAGCCATGCCAGGCATCAGGCTTGTTGACCGCGTGCCTAATGTTGAAATCCGCAGACTTAACAAAGTGACGAACGTGGGTATGCGCATCACGGGGCTAAAGTTGCAATAGGCGGAACACTTGATTAAAAGGGTGGACGGAAGGTAGACAAAGGCAGCCACAGACTGGTGGCCGCAAACAGGACTGAGAGCAGGGGGCAGACAACCGGCCCGATGGTCAGATAACATTACTAAGGTCCAGTCCAGTCGGAAGGCAGTGGACTAGACTGGCGGGGGACCGTGGCGAATGGTGTTCTTTGGGAGAGGCCTATGCCCAGCAGTGGGATGATAAGGGCTGATGATGATGATGATGAATTGACCTTAGCATTTCAGGCGAATTCAGAATTTTAAATATTTTCATGGGCATCATTCTGAGAAAACCATTTGAGATAATGGTGTTCTTAAATAAAAAGCCTTATTCCCATCAAAAAATATTAAGTACAGGAATACTGAAATTTCCGTAAAAAGTTTGCTTAAACCTCGGGTGAACGAAACTCTTTGGCTCAAATTCTCTTCGCCGCTAGGTCCTATAGGACTTATCGGGACTTAGGACTTATCAGACGGAAAAACTTTTGGAATTTGACAGTTTATAAATAACTCAGTTGTACGTCAGAATTTAAGCACATATTTATATAATATTATATTATAGTTTCTCAGTGTTGTAAAGTGGTGAGATCTTAGATAATAGTCTTAGTGAAATTCAAATTTAAGAACGAAGCAATCAGGCCTAGTGTTATAAATGGGTTGAAGGTCCACTCTAGGAGAAGCTCTTAGCCACCTAAAACTTTAAAAATTTCGGCAGCATTCGTGCGTTTTCTATTATTTTACAATAGATATTGTTTGGGACCTGAGCTAAATATACCTAAAAAATACAAAGATTTATTTATTTCTCCCAAAATCACAGTATTTACAGTTAGTAGATAAATCCATTTTAGTAATTAGTTAAGTATGTGGGAGACAGGAGTTTAAAATAGGTTAAACCTGTGCCATGGATCTCCTGACCTCCCGTGTGATAGAGATTGCTTCTATGTTTAAGTGAAATATGAAAAAGAGAATGAGAACTGAGAATATTTATGAAGTTTTGATTATGCTTATTTTTATTTTAGTTCAGATATTAGCGGATTAAGAGTGCGTGTAGGTTTGAGTGCAAGTTAGAGTTTGTGTGGGTATGTATGTATATAAAGGTATGTGTATGTATAAATGTTTGTGTGTGTGCGTAATATCGCATTGATATTATAACACAATGTAGTCAACAATTTCCTCATAGTTGAGGGAAAGCAGCCCATCTGTTATTGTCTATTATTTTCCTACATTAAAATTTTGTTGTCACATATGTTATGCAACTTGTTTGCCTTATTGTACAGCTTAGTTGATACATACGGAGAGAAAACAGTGTAATTAGTCGATAATTTTATAGAGTTATTTACGACCGTCTTTTGCTCAATTTTTTGACATGTTTTTGTTGTTATTATTGTTTAATAGTGACATTAAGTTGATGTGAGAGACATTAACTTTTACGTTTCGAAACAACCAGCCGCAGGTAACCGTTCGAAAATCGACGTGACGAGGGGTGTTATTTAATAAAGTCAGTTCTGTGTGTATCAGTTTCTTAAATTAGGTTAATTTTTATAAAATAAAATAAAATCTACTACTGATCTACGTATATTTATTTAGCATCGTCCATTCATGCCGAACTGAACGCATTTCGGCATGGGGTGTTGACACACTTACTGAATGAAAGGCTAAAAAAACCACGGTATTTCCGGTAATAGTCGAAATCAGTTCTGTAAATCCACTGTACTTAAGCTTTGGCACCCTATGGCTACAAAAACCAAATGCATTCGTATTTGTCATTTGATATAAGTCAAACTCTTATCACACCAACGAAATCGCGGTCAGACCGTTATCCAAATCAAATACACAAATAATTTTCACTAAAACTCAACTTTCATGTTTTCGTAACAATATTAAATTCTGGCCTTCAGTATTCAGCCATATAACCGCAACAAAGCCGTTGCCGGGCTAGGCTTTATTAAAACCATTTTCTGGCTAACAATAATAGCGAGCATTAACGCTATTCTGCTCTGTGAAATCAATCCAGATAGCCTACAAATTGATTTTTTTAAATCTGTTCGCTAACTGTTGCTCACGTCCGAAGGAAATACTTGGTTCCTACAGCCCTTTACGTCCTCCCGGGTAGTGCTAAGCGGCCGTTCCCAGTAGTCTTACTACGTAGTCTTCGCAGTTGAACTACTGGTTTCTTTCCCAATAGATTTACTAGTAAGGCCACTGGGAATTTTGTACCCAGAGGAGTTACCAGTAAAATAAAACCCCCAATAGTCCTCTAAACTATACCTAGGTAAGAGTTTTGAGTTCTATTATTTATTCGTTCGTGTATTTCTAGTTTTAACTATCAATCTTCCTTACCCGTGTTACTACACAACTTACTACCAGTAGTACCTCGGTTTTTTTATGACAGTTGTCACTATTTTTGACAGATGTGACTGATTTTGATAGGTTTGTTACCTATCACCTGACACAAGTCACAATAATTATAAATGTTCGAAACAGTGTTAGTTGCAAAAAAAGTGGACAGTTGTCAAAAATTCTGATAGATGTCGAAAATAATGACGGCTGTCAAAAAAAAAGGTTGCTACTGTAAAATGGGTAAAAAAGCTCTATCAATTACTAGGTCTATGTTTTATAAATTTTGCTATAGTAAGACTAATCGGAAAAAATAACATCAGCGAAGTCTTAAGGTATGAGTCCGAACCCGGTAGCACCCCTGCGCAGCAATCTAGTCCTCGTACAATAATGTACCTTATCTTCGTACTATTAAGGTTTCTCGGCAGCATTGAAAAGCATCAGCATTGCTGCACAGACATGTTGCTACTGCATTGCTGCCGAGGCTATATTACTTTTGTAACGAGATAACTCGGTAATTAATATTGTTAAATTCGATGACACGTGATAACTCGTTAATTAAATGTAATTACTTAACAATTTATATGACTCGGACACTTTGTAACCAAAACTCGGACATTTTTGTAAGTAACTTGGACAGTTTTGTAACCAAACTTAAATTGTGAAGGAGATTTGTTCTATATCGTCCAAAGAGTTAGTATTAACCTAGGTAAATACTCTAAGTTGGATAGTGGTACAAAGGCTTTGGTATTCTATAAATGAAAGCTAAGTTTTATAAGAGAGGAGATGCTGAATGTTTTTTAAAGGGTTCTGTTCTTTTTCGTGACAGACGAATCTGTCATCTGGTTCTTATTCAGTATGTTCAGCACGTCCTCATATGTAGCTATGATTTTATTATTTGAATTTATTTCTAAGACCACGCGTCAAGTGTCTTCTTGTTTAACTTAAGTATACGACGGACACACACATGTGGGTCTGAAACACATCCATGCGCATACCGTGATGATGTAGGGGGACGAGGTTTAGATTCGCGACTATAGCTGCCTGATAGCCCTGAGTATACAGAATGGCTATGCGGTCACCTATTAGGGAAGGCCTTCCCCAGAGCAAGCTACTCTTACACATTATATTTGATTCTAATGTCAGTCAGAAAGAACACCACCTCTACGCATTTCTATTAATGTGAAGATCACACAAGACGCATCGCAACGTTTGGCAATTTCCCCCGAACAATATGTGAAATGACTACCTTATGGCTTCCGGGATGCTGTGCAAGTCATGCGCAATCCGTCTTACACTCGATACGCAGTCACTCCACCCATTGGGGGCAAGAACATCATCAAAAAAAACGGAAAATTGTTTCTTTGGCGTGGGTAAGAATGCCGATATCTGCGGAAAAAGTGTGCGGAGCGTTATGTGACAGCTTCGACAATCACGAGGTCGGATTTTAAAACAATGAATCGAGATAATTATATTCCAATTATCTCTGGCCTGGATCTTACATCTAAGCGCTTTACTGCGCCATCAATCCAGATATTACGGCCACGCGGCGGTCAAACATTTTTGTTGATTTCGACCCGTATTTTTTACGGAAGCGATGTATGTAACACGTCGTAAGAAACAGAAATACCTCGACAGATCAGCAATCTCACCTGGATTTCTTGACAAATTATCCAATAAATTCTCCGAGCAAGCCATTCGCATTCATGCGAAAAGTAAAATGTATATAAGCGATAGAAAAATAAAGGTCGAATGCGACCACAGACTCATCAAGTCTCTATTATATCGACAGCGCACGTTGTACGAATGTGAGAAGTTTTCTACCGATTCCTATTCGTCAAAAACTGTAAAAATCGGGTTACAATAACAGTATACGCTTCTCAATTGACTTACTCTATTGGGAAGGACATTCCCAATAGTTCAACTGGTAAGAATACTCGGTAAGACAATTGGGAAAGGCTCGTGCTAAGGAGCAACTAATCATTCTCGAGACGTTAATTTCCAAGTTCTCGAACAAAACTTGCTCTTTTAAATACACTTGACACTGGCAAAATTAACCTCAAAAAAAGTTAGAACCCCAAAGTAAAAGTAAGAAACAGAAATACCTCGACAGATCAGCATACTCACCTGGATTTCTTGACAAATTATCCAATAAATTCTCCGAGCAAGCCATTCGCATTCATGCGAAAAACAAAGAGTATATAAGCGATAGAAAAATAAAGGTCAAATGCGACCACAGACTCATCAAGTCTCTATTATATCGACAGCGCACGTTGTACGAATGTGAGAAGTTTTCTACCGATTCCTATTCGTCAAAAACTGGAAAAATCGGGTTACAATAACAGTATACGCTTCTCAATTGACTTACTCTATTGGGAAGGACATTCCCAATAGTTCAACTGGTAAGAATACTCGGTAAGACAATTGGGAAAGGCTCGTGCTAAGGAGCAACTAATCATTCTCGAGACGTTAATTTCCAAGTTCTCGAACAAAACTTGCTCTTTTAAATACACTTGACACTGGCAAAATTAACCTCAAAAAAAGTTAGAACCCCAAAGTAAAAGTAGAAGTTAAACTTCAAATTAACGTTACCAATGAAAATTAAAAACATAAATCATTTATTGCAAGTAGGCAAAAATATTTTACAAGCATTTTTACAAGTCAAACACTTACTAGTCTCACATACATGGATATAAATAAAAAATTAAACAAATATGATCAACTAAACTAATGAGTACATAACTGATTATGGTTTGAGTTTCAAAAAGTAAAATCTCCTTTCAAGTGATGGTTCGTAACTGAATCTCGCACAGGAAAAAGAAACTCTATCAACTCTACCTACCAGTGATTCGCAAAACACCTGTCAGAGAAGATAGCACTAAAAAACTCTACTGTGATGTAATTTTTTTCAATTTTCTATTTTTTTTTAAACTATGAAAAATATAAAAACACATCTAATCCAATGACACTGTTCGATTCCAAATCGATATTCGATCGATGGTTTCTGAACGGCCATTTTGAATTTGACGTTAGCTGCCAACCTAGCAGTTTTTTGACAACTGACGGACGAAAGCCCTCGCAATGTAAACGCGTTTTGGTTAGGGTATTGAAATTAAATCGCAGGCCATCTGGAATGTATTCGGGTTTCCCTCAGGATTGTTAATATAGCTGAGTGTGTTATTGTTTCTCGAACCAGATAAGGTTCGCATTTTCGTGCCCGATTGTTTTTACCACGTAACATAACCTGTGTTGGAACACTGTGCTCATTGAAGCTGGCCCGCCAGTCATACCTGGTTGGCTGAAGAACCTGTCTACCAAGAAGAGCCTAGGGTGCACCCGGGCCTTGCAGAGAGACAGGAGGTTGACGGGACCGAAGCACAGACCAGGTTAGATCGACCCCAATTAACTTCAGCTCGGTGAATCGCCGACGTTCACACTTCTTGGCAACTGATCGTTACGCTACCTCGTAGCTGATAGGCCCCTACGAGGTCATTAGGTGCTGAGAAGCCTGAACAGTTTGGTAGCAGAGCGTGGTTTCCTGAGATTTGCAGCCGTCAAGGGCTCCAGGAAGGCACGATTTGGGACTATCAATCTGTAGGTATAGGCGGTTATTAGGTAACTTGGTTGTTGTTCCTATATCCACATAGATTGGTAGTATTGAGTATTGTGAGCTATAAGTCTATTGCTGGTAGTAGATAGACAGATATTGAATTGAAAATTGCATTGAATTACCAGTTAGTCAATCTATTAGTGGTCTGGTAATGCTATTGAATGAATGTTTTGGTTAACATAGGTAGTTACATCTATTGATAGCAGGCTATTACATTGTTTTCAGTTTATAGCAATTTATAACTTGAACTAATATTGATAATCTGTGTGTGTTATAATGATAAAGGGAAACTAAATTGTATTTACAGAATTTATATAGATATAAAACTCGGTTCCTATTGTTTAAGGAAAACAACATTGTTTAAGTTGTGGTTTAGGGTTCCCTCGTTTGGGTTGTAGACTGGAGGGTCCAATAAAATTGAGTTACTGCAAATTGTGAGTAAGTATCGTTCCGATCATGTCGTTATCTGAAATCCAGAAGGGTGTTTCTAAGGAACTCAGATGGTTTTCCTCCGCACACGGTCTGATAGACCGTTTAGATAGGCATGATGTGGTATTGGAGCGGTCTATGGACGTTAAGGAACGTTACAATAGGGTGCTCGAATTGTCCGCGCAGGCGGAATCAGTTGATGGTTGCGCACCTGACAGGCTGTCACGGTTGATAGGGGATGTCGACCAATGTATGGAGATGGCAGCTGCTATCACGCAGAAGGCTGCGGACATACGTAGACAGCGCGAGTCCAGCCATGGTGGTGACATTGAAGCACCTCTGCCGCTTCAGGGATCGGGGTCCAGGTTACCTGCCATAACTATGCCTACTTTTGACGGCGTGTCCGGTGAATGGATGAGCTTCATCAATCTGTTCGACAGTTTGGTGCACATGCGATCGGACATTACCAAGTATGTCAAGATGGCTCAGCTGGTGGCAGCATTGAGGGGTGAGCCTAGGGAGTTGGTCGCTCATTTGACAGTTACGGAGGGTAACTATGAAACGGCCAGGCAATTGTTGGTCAGACGTTACCATAACAAACGGAGGTTGGCCAATGCCCAACTGAACCGTTTGTTTAGTATCCCGGTTGTGAACAAGGTCGGGGCCATACAGACGGAGGTTTTGAACCCATTTTTGTCCGTCACCAAGGCTCTAGAGAATCTTGGACTTCCGGTTGGTGAATGGTCGTACCTACTGTTGTACATTGTACTTTCCCGCCTACCCGCTGACGTGCAGACTCGTTTCGAACAGTCTCACGGGAGGTCGGCCGAGGACCTGCCCGCCTTCTCCGACTTGGTCGGATTCTTGGAAGAGGAGGCTCGACGGGCAGAGAATTTGGGGTTGACGGTCACCCATCCTTCGGAGCCACAGAGAGCTGCCGGGAGCGCTGTGAGTAGGGGCCCTCCGACGAGGAAGGACCGCACCAACCGGCAGTCGTATGGGACTGTGAGTGAATTGACCCCACATGGTGAGACCTGCCCATGTTGTAGGCAGATTGGCCATGCTGTGGCCAATTGCAATAAGTTCGGGGAACTTAGGGTTCAGGGACGGCGCCGGATGGCCAAGCAGCGGAGCTGGTGTTTCCTGTGCCTCGGGCCACACATGGCTAGGGACTGCACGCGCACACAAATGTGCGGATATTGTGGTGGGCCCCACAACAATCTGTTGTGCATGAACCGGTCCGGCCAACAGCCTCCACAGGGCCGTACCCAGGGTGACACGGCATGGGGCCCTGAGAATTCGTTTGCGACTCGGAGCGCAACTCAGGAGCCAACGTCCCCACATGCACAGGGCAGTACCAGGGTGCAGGGCCGCACTCAGGACCATTACATGGGGGGCCCTGAGTTTTCGGTTGCGACTCAGCATCCGACCCAGCGGGACATTGGGTGTGTTGAGCAGGCCGTAACGGGCGGGTGTCATGGGACACCTTCGAGCTATGCGGGTGCGGTTCGGATGCCGCCTCAGTTGTCGCCCCGCTCGTCGCCTCGTCCTCGTCGGTCACATGTGATGTCCCCCCCGCTCATGGAGCGGCCACGGTTGAATTCACGCCCACCCCCCTTTACGGGGAATCGTAGGTTGGGAATGGAACCGGCGCGTGGGCCATTTGTACAATGGGACCCTCTGGCGTATAGCTGCATACCTGATCGGTTACAGGCACAGTGGGGCCCCGGGGGTCCTCGCTAGGAATTTGCGGCCCAACCATTTGTTGCCCCCCAACCGGAGACGGTGGTGTTACCGATCGCCTCTGTGCTTGTTTGGGATTTGGCGGGCAACCCAACATACGTTCGCGCCCTATTAGATTCTGGAGCTCAGGGCTGCATTGTATCGAATGATTTAGCAAAATGGTTGGGCCTCAAGGTAAATAGGTATAATAAATCAATACGGGGCGTGGGGAATGTTACGGTTACGAATGTAGTTGGTCAATCGGTGATCACGTTCTCTCCACGTTATGACATTTTGACAAAAACATCCGTGCAAGCTTTAGTAATGACGCATGTCATGGGCAGACACCCCTTGGTGAAGTTGAATCCGGCCGTTCGATTCCTGACATCAGGACTCAAGTTGGCGGATCCCGATTTTGACACTCCAGCCCCGGTCGACCTGCTACTGGGAGCAGACGTTCTGGGTAGGTTTCTGTTGTCGGGTCGGCGAGTTCTTCAGCCGGACGGGTTGATTGCTGTGGATACTAAGTTTGGTCACGTGATTATGGGTCCGGCATTGCCAATGGTTAGGCCTGCCGAGTCAGATGGCATACTTATTGGCTCAGCGTTGTCAGACGTTATCCAACGTTTCTGGGAGATAGAGGAACCTCCCACCGTTCGTCGAGTCGACGCAGACGAAGAAGAGTGCGAGTTGTTTTACCAGAATAGTACTGGTCGCCTTCGTTCTGGTCGTTTTGTAACTCGACTGCCTTTCAGGGCCGATCGCCCGCCACTAGGAGAATCTAGGAAGATGGCTGAGACGAGATTGATGTCGATGGAGCGTAGGATGTCAAGGGACGCCGTATTTAAACAAAAATATGTTGATTTCATGAGGGAGTATGAGTCGTTAGGACACATGTCGGTATCGGGTGTGGACTGGAGATCTGAGGATCATTGTTTCCTTCCACACCATGCCGTCCTACGAACCCCTACCGGCAAGATTCGAGTTGTTTTTGATGGGTCAGCACCTACCTCGAACGGGATGTCCCTGAATCAGTGTCTACATTCGGGACCCAAGTTGAGTCGTGATATTTCGGATATTCTCACGAGCTTTCGGAGGCACCAGATTGTATTTGTCGCAGACATTCGGATGATGTTTAGGCAAACGGTATTTCATCCGGCTGACAGAAGGTATCAGTTGATACTGTGGCGTGAGTCCACGGCCGAGCCAGTCAAGGTCTATGAGTTAAACACGAACACGTATGGGTTATGGTCTAGCCCGTATTTGGCGATGCGTACCCTGCGGGAGTTGGCGTCGCGTGACCGTGTGAGCTATCCTAGAGCCGCCGCTATCCTGGAGCAAGATTTGTACGTCGATGACGTCTGCACAGGGGCAGCCAGTGTAGAGGAAGCTCTGGACCGACGTGACGAGCTCATTCAATTGCTGGAACGAGGCGGCTATGAACTACGCAAGTGGATGTCCAACTCCCCTGAGTTGATGGCTGGTCTACCAGATGAGTTTCAACAAGACCCGCACGTTTTTGAGAATCCTGACAACCCTAACATGTTGTCAGTGCTTGGAATTCAGTACCGGCCCGTCCATGATGAGTTTACCTATCGGGTGGTTTTAGAAACACCGAAGGCCTGGACGAAGCGGTCAGTACTGTCAACGATTGCGAGAACGTTCGACCCGAATGGATGGATTTCTCCAGTCACCTTTGCTCTCAAATGTTTTATGCAAAGGCTATGGGCGGCTCAGTTGACCTGGGACACCCACCTCTCAGGTGATTTGTTGACTGATTGGACGCGAATGTTCACCTCGCTATCGGACATAAATAATGTATCGCTGCCGAGGAAATTGGTCCCTGCTGGGGATTACAGGGAAACCCTTCACGGGTTTTGTGATGCCTCTGAACGAGGGTTTGCGGCAGCGGTTTATTTGCGAACCGTCACCTCCACCGGGGAGATCGACGTGCGTTTGGTTTTGGCAAGAAGCAAGGTAGCGCCTATTCGGACAAGGATGACGATTCCAAAACTGGAACTGTCCGGGGCTGCTCTTTTGACCAAACTTTTGAATCACACTCTAACAGTGTTGCGTGGGTCAGTGGTTTTGGAGGATACGGTGTACGCGTGGACGGACAGCCAGATTGTTTTGTGCTGGCTGAAGGCTTCGGTCCATAACTTAGAGGTTTTTGTTGCGAACCGTGTCTCCCAGATTGTGTCGTCTGAGGTCCCACTGACCTGGAGACATGTACCAGGAGAATTGAACCCGTCTGATTGTGCATCCAGGGGATGTCGGGCTCCTGAACTCGTTAGACACCATTTGTGGTGGGGACCACCCTGGCTTGCTAAGAGAGAATCGGACTGGCCCCACAGCCATGTAGTAGTATCTTCGGATCATGGCCCCAGAGCGGCCGTGCATGTTACCCAGAAGGCTGAGGACCCTGACGCCGGGTTTCTGCTGGACCGGTATAGCTCACTTGACAAGTTGATAAACGTGTCCACTTGCTCGCTCGCTCGAAATTGTCGTACTCCTCGCGATCAGCGAACGTTGAACCCTATTCTGACTCCGGCAGAGCGAAACGAGTCGCTATTGAATTTGGTCCGGTTGGTACAGTCCTCGAAGTTTGGGGCAGAATTGGAGATTATACGAAGTGGACGTTCAAAATTGAAGGGAGCCGTCGCGCGTCTCAACCCCTTTGTTGATTCGACCGGGTTACTTCGGGTAGGAGGAAGATTGCGCAATGCGAATCTGTCGTATTCGGCTCGTTACCCACTTCTGCTCCCCAAGGGGGGACAGTTAGTTGAATTGCTGGTGACTGATCGTCATATTAAAAACGCGCATGCCGGCTGTAACGCGTTGTTGGCTACGCTCCAGCGGGAGTTTTGGATCTTATCTGCCCGCCGTGTCATACGGAACATCGTGTTTCGGTGCATGCCTTGTTATCGACTTAAGGCTGCCACGATGCAACCTCTCATGGGGGACTTGCCCCCTGATCGTGTGAATGAGGTCAGACCGTTTTCAGGTGTTGGTACGGATTTTGCAGGACCGTTTATGGTGAAGAGTTGACGATTGCGTACCGCTAGGCAATACAAGGCGTACCTATGTGTGTTTGTTTGTTTATCCAGCAAGGCGGTACATCTCGAGCTCGTTGCTGATCTCTCGACAGAGGCTTTCATTGCTTGTTTGGATAGGTTTGTTTCTCGAAGGGGACTTCCAACTTTGATCCGCTCTGATAACGGCACTAACTACATCGGTGCGGAACGATACTTACGAGAGATAGTCAACTTTTTGAATGTAAATAAAGTGGATATTGGAACGGCCCTCTCCCGTCGGGGTATACAGTGGACCTTCAGCCCACCGATTTGCCCCCACTGGGGTGGGATTTTTGAGGCCGTAGTTAAGTCAGCTAAGACGCACTTGGGGCGTATAGTAGGTCAGACCGCGCTGACTTTTGAGGAGCTCGCGACATTGTTTTGTAAGATCGAGGCCGTTCTCAATTCGCGACCGTTGTGTCCGCTCAGCTCGGATCCAAATGACCTGGAGGCTCTGACCCCAGGCCATTTCTTGATAGGTCAGCCACTTAACGCGTTGCCCGAGCACCCCTTCGAGGGAGTGAAATTGTATCGGTTGTCAAGGTATCAGATGTTGCAGCAGTTTACTCAGAATTTCTGGAAGCGTTGGTCGCTCGAGTATCTGCATATCTTACAACAGCGCCTTAAGTAGACTGACAAAACTAGCCCCCCTAGTGTTGGTGACCTCGTTCTGGTTAAGGATGCAAACCTACCGCCACAACGTTGGCGCAGGGGGCGCATTGTTAACTTGTTCCCTGGCAAGGACGGGACCCCCCGGTCTGCAGAGGTTCTAGTAGGAGGCTCGGTTCTAAAACGAGCGGTAGCAACGTTGTCTCGGCTGCCCGTAGATTAGGGGACAGGTGGGTGCCTGTCCGGGCGGGTGATTGTTCGATTCCAAATCGATATTCGATCGATGGTTTCTGAACGGCCATTTTGAATTTGACGTTAGCTGCCAACCTAGCAGTTTTTTGACAACTGACGGACGAAAGCCCTCGCAATGTAAACGCGTTTTGGTTAGGGTATTGAAATTAAATCGCAGGCCATCTGGAATGTATTCGGGTTTCCCTCAGGATTGTTAATATAGCTGAGTGTGTTATTGTTTCTCGAACCAGATAAGGTTCGCATTTTCGTGCCCGATTGTTTTTACCACGTAACATAACCTGTGTTGGAACACTGTGCTCATTGAAGCTGGCCCGCCAATCATACCTGGTTGGCTGAAGAACCTGTCTACCAAGAAGAGCCTAGGGTGCACCCGGGCCTTGCAGAGAGACAGGAGGTTGACGGGACCGAAGCACAGACCAGGTTAGATCGACCCCAATTAACTTCAGCTCGGTGAATCGCCGACGTTCACACTTCTTGGCAACTGATCGTTACGCTACCTCGTAGCTGATGGGCCCCTACGAGGTCATTAGGTGCTGAGAAGCCTGAACAGACACTATTATAACATCGTATCTATAAGTGCCAACAAGATGTCTCAAAATAACAATCTAACAAAATATAATAAATAAGAAAAAATAAAAGCTGTAATGAACATAACTTTTGAGAAACCAGACTGGACTTGTCCCCCCAAGCAGCACCCGTTCACGAGTTTGGCTTGTGCACCAGCCATCACCCCCCTCGCCATATTTTGAGGACATGATCAGAACGTGATTCTTTCACAGGAGGGTTCATTTAAAGCAATATGACAAGAAATAGAATCGTTTTTGTATCTCTTGGCATATCCCGATACCTAAATCAATTCAACATTCAATCGATTTAAATGACAGCTCGTGCGAAAATCCTAACACATCTCGATTCCATTAAAATTTTAAATTTTACTCGCTTTAAATTACATTTCATGTGGGTATCCTATACATATCCATCTCGATTCCATTACAATTCAAATTTAAATCGCTTTAAATGACAACGCGTGCGGAAATCCCAACATATCTCAATTCCGTTAAGATTCAAATTTCAATCGCTTTAAATGACAACTCTTGTTGAAATCCTACCATATCTTGATTAGATTGAAATTTTTAATTTCACTGTCTTTAAATGACAACTCGTGTGGAAATCCTAACATATCTCAATTCCATTCAAATTCAAATTTCAATCGCTTAAAATGACATTTCGTTTGGAAATCCTAGCATTTTTATCTATTCGATTCAAATTTCAATTTCAATCGTTTTAAATGACATTTCGTTTGGAAATCCTAACATTTACATATTCCATTCAAATTTCAATTTCAATCGTTTTAAATGACAACTCATGTGATAATTCCAAAATTTCTCGATTCCATTCAAATTAAAATTTCAATCGCTTTAAATGACAACTCGTGTGAAAATTCGAACATTTCTAGATTCTAATCGAATTCAGATGCCAATCTTTTTTGATCTTTTTGACAGCTTGGCATTAAAATAATCATTGCTTATTTTTGAAAATAATCATGTAATTCTGACATCCAAAAATTGCAATAGCTTCCAAAAAAGTATTTTACTACGATAATTTGACACGAGCTAGTTTTTATTGCGACGTTGCTTGTCTGTGCGATGTTCTGATTGGTTAATTTTTCAAAAGCTATTTTAATTCCTAGATGTAAAAATTACATGATAAGGCTGCAGCTTTAAAAAACATTATTTTGAAAGCTTTCGGCATATAGTTTATCGCGGGCCGATTTTCCGCAACTCGACGGCCCAAATTTGCGCCTTTTTTGTGTGATGTGAGTTGGAGGCACTACTCCTGCCAACCCAACTCCTGTAGGAAGACTAGCAAACCGTAGAAGCTGCCGACGAATTGCTGGAGCGACCTCGGCGACCCGAGGTGTGTTGCCCGATAGATGGCCATGCCGGAACATTACTGTAGGACGTGAGTGGCTGACTCGTCGACCTCCTTGCAGGCCCTGCACAGTGGGCTATCTGTAACACCTAGAATGTGAAAGTGTCTGTTTAACAAGGCATGTCCAGTCATAGCTCCGGTTACGAAGCGGAGCTGTGACCTCTTTAGCTTCAGAAGCTTACCTGATAATCCGGGTCTTGGGTGATACATAGATAGAGAATTGCTATTTCGTGCCCTGTCGCAGAATAGAGCTACAGGATATTGCAAGCACAATTATACTATAGAGATAAAGAACTCATACAAGTACTGAGGTCACGACAGTGGCCTCTCCCAAAGTAGAACTATCATCATCATAAGGCTAATAGCAGATGATTCATGTGATGCCGAGTAGGCTCCGAAGGGATTGCAGATGGAAGGTATTCACTCAACGTTCGTGTTTTGATGATGTCCTAGTTTTAGCTCCGTAAAAAAGGTTACTAAGAACGCATGCCTGGTAAACAAGCTTTTTGGTTTTTAATGTTTATAGTCCCATGCTCTTGTACGCAGCTTCCCAGACGTGGCTTCTGCTTTGCCGATGCGGGTATCATTCTACACATTTAGTGATAGATTGCTCGACGCATGCGACCCCAAGTAGCAATACCTGTCGAATAACTCCAGCGGCGTACCATCCAGTAAGACAACAGGTGGTTCCACGTTATGCTGCACTAGCACTAAGAAAGGAACAGGAACATTCTAACACAGGGGTGATAACGTATTGTGAATTAACTCTTGAGCTTCTTTCTTGGATATACCTGTATGGATCTACTATGGCCTTGCCAAGTCGTCAAAAGCCGAGTCGTACCCTTCTTCACTCAGCCATACAGAGCCCCAATCACGAATATGAACGAAGCGAAAATTTAAGCGAATTGAGCTGTAAGTGACCTTGTTCTAAACAACTACTAGTATGAAGCCACTTTTTTATCAGAACCACTTTAATGTCCACTACTCTATACAAATAATTTGAACTTCCGGCTAAAAAAGTATAGATCTAGTTCAAAAGTGAGATAGAATGATGTCCTCATAATTTCAGAGACTGATAGCTCGTAGTCTAAATCCAAAACTGGTTCGATATCGGTCTCTGGTACAAACTCCCCAGCGCCATCAGACACAGTCCGTCAGTTTACATTTTTTAAAGCAGTTCTAAAGAACCCTATCCTTCTCTTCCATGTTAAGTATTTGTATCTATTTATATGTATGTTAAAGTCAAAGTCAAAGTCAAAGTCAAAGATGTTTATTTGCAAATATAGGTGCTTATGATGTTAGGTACAAATTGTGAACTTAACTATATTTTATCCTATAAGGATGTGCAAATATTATGAAAAATACAATTATAAAATAGAAATATGAAAAAGCCACATCGAGAGTTCAGTTATTAGTTACAATTATAATGTCTATTGATGATGTATGTCAATTTAAAATAGGCAAAAAATAATGAAAATAATGTTTATGGAATGTCAAATTATACAATAATACAAATGTCAAATTAGATTAAGCAAGTCCTACAAAATAATAAAATTACAGGTAATATCAGTTGTTGTCCATATAAGATGTCAATTGCATGTTTTACATTTGTCCTGTAAAAACTCTGTGACACTGTAATATGCTTTGTCGATCAATAATTTAAATAAAGCATTCTTCAATACCTGTATATTGTCTAACCTTCTTATTGTATCCGGAAGGGCATTATAGATTATCGGAGCCATTCCAAATATGTTTCTTCTTGTGAGGGAGCTCTATTCATTTTTCTAAACAACCCTAAATTTGTTTTTACAAATTTGACTAATTCAAAAATGTAGAGACAAGGCAGTGTTAAAATTTTCAATTTAATGAAGTGAGGCTTACACGTATCTGTTTGTTTTAGTTTGCACAGAGCTCTTACACACTTTTTCTGGACTTTAAATACTATTCCTTTATCTGTTGAGTTACCCCAAAATATGTATTACACCATATCTTAATATTGATCCTGCATAGACGTGGTATGCAGCTAGAGCAGCCTTTTGATTTGTGACCTTTGAAAGTCTGTATAGTGCATAAGTGTTACATATTTATATATAGCAATATTCATAATTATTAATCACTAGCTGATGCCCGCAACTTCATCTGCCTGTTCCTAGGAATTATCATTTACCGAGATAACGTTACCCTCCTTCTGTTGCAGTCGGATAAAAAGTATTATATATGTTAATCTATCTCATAAACTATCTCTTTGCTAAATTTTTATTCTAATCCGTTCAGCCGTTTTAGCATTATTCTGGCACAAAAACACAAACATTCAAACATCTAAACATTGCTACTTTCACATTTATAATATTACATTACATTACATTAATAATATTGTTTGGATAATATTTTTTTGTATTATTATCATGTGTTGTAAATATTGGTAAGTAGGTAGTTTATTATTTTTACTAAAATATTTAATGTTGCGCACATAGGTCTACCTGTAGTTTCTATTTTCCTCGCCATTCTAGGCTTGCTGGAAGAAATCTCTTGTTAGAGATAAGCTGATGATTACAACCATTTTAGCCTAGCGGGTGGTGACGCAGCCTATATAGCTGACGGTCCTGTGTCCGAAACCCGGTAAGGGCAAATATTGGTGTGATGAGTATGAATATTTGTGTCATAGTCTTCGATGTTTTCTATGTTATTACACAAGTATTTATCTTTATTAAATATATCGTCGTATAATACCCATAAATCAAGCTTTACTGAGCTTAGTACGGGCCTAGTTCGATGTGTGTCAGCTTGTCCTCTAATACTTATTTTTTTAATTAGCTCGCCTTTGTGCATGTTTTTTCCTGTATATTTTTCTTGTATTCACTGTTTTTGAGCAAAAGAGTTTTAGCGACTCATGTCAGCATCTAGGCTTTTTAATAAATTCGGTAACATCCGCCTTTTACCAAAAGTCGTTTTGGTATAATTCTGTTTTCACAACGAGACCATTTTCAGCGAGTCCTCTCGCGGGCGTCGTGAATTAAATTATGCTCAGAGCGGTGGCTGGTTTCGCTTTGGTACTGATGAATTCGTCGCTTATTTCAGGAAATGGAATATGTTGGATGGACTTTGACACTTAGCATGGGGCAATGAAGACAGATTAGCCAGCGACCTTATTTTTTTACTCCTCCATCGACTGTTTTTCTTCTTCTTTTATTTTATAATAATAATATTTATTTCAGGTTAACAAAACCCTTATCATTAAATACCTTACAGCTAGAGATACATAATTTATTATAAAAACACACAAAATATTATCTAACCTAGCTAGAGATTTTATTCTTCATTCTCGCTTCCCTGTAGCGTCGGTAAACGATGCCCTCCGGCCAGTAATCTTTGGCCAGGAACATCGTCTTGAGGTCCGCCGGCACCCGAAGTTTGAAGGACAGTCTTTTTAACTCCAAAATTTCTATCTGCACGTTCACAACCTTGATAACAGACGGTGGATTTTGTTTCAGATCTTCCAGGATGTGACGTTCAACGTCCTCGCAGGTAATTTTCACGTCGATATTGGAAATGTATATCTAAGCGTTGGAAGCGGCAGCTTTTAGGCTGCACTCACCGGCGGGGGCTGTGCCACGCTGATTGCGGCTGCGTCTGGAGCGGCGCTTCCTATTTTTGACCAGGATAAAGCCTTCCCCATCAATGGTCGCGTTCGGCGGGCCACGGGCGGGACTAGCCGGTGTCGCGCTCGGCGCAGCCTACAGCGGCGGGTAGTGCGGCGGGACACAGCAGCGTACGAGTCCTTCTGGGGCATACCATAAGAAACCGCAACTGGTGCTGGTCGACTCAAATTGCTAACGTGCCCTTTGAGGTCTGTTTCGCCACTCTCAATGTCATGTATCTTTGAAAGGTCACAATTTAGTAAGGTCCTCTCTTGATAACCTGGAATTAACGTTGTTGCTCGACCTTCAAAATTGACTTTTGAACAATATTCAGCAACAATAGAGCTCTAATTTCTAGCAATTGGGATTTGACTAAAAATGCGATCATGCGAATGTTTGAAGGATTTAAGTAAACTATTTATCGCTACTTTGACCAGTGCGAATAGCTTAGGAAGCTGTCGGGAACTTTCAAACGATAGAGTGAACTGATGAGTGCCGTCTTCAGCGATTGTGACTCAGAAATAAATGCATTTCAAACTCACCACGGACAAAAGCGGCACATAACAAAAGGGAGCATCCTCTTTAAAAGTCAGCCTCAATTTTACTCGGTTTTTTCGTGCGAATTTTATCGCGATATAATAAGATACGCTTTTTGAGGTGTTGGCAGCAATTTGTTAAGTATACGGGGTGTAACAGAAAGGTGTACTCATATTTTAAGGGTTTTTAGGGATATCGTGCTGAACAATTTCAAGTATGAAACCGACTTGATCAGAGCAAGTTAATTTTTCAGGTCTCCATTGATTTTGGACCTGGCGGTATGCTTATTTGTATTGAGAAGTGAAAATTAAAGTTGCTGTTATCAAGTTGACGTCACTGTGTTTAGAGATCTCCTCAACAACCCCTCAACATTTGACTACTTAGTTAAGCCTTTCTGTTAAGCGTATGAATGTGTTGTAATATTTTGTAATCGAATTCAAATATAACACGTGAATTTATTTATTTTTACCATTCCCAATCTAAAAAGCTTATTTTATTCACAGAAAACAACTTCTAATCACTATTTTGGTATTTGAATTCAGACTCACCAATATATTTGACCTCCATCTCAATGCTATACAACCTCCTTACGCAAAAAATACTCGATAAATACTCCTTGTCCAAAGAATACTCGACATACAAACTCCTTGTGCAAACTCCTTCTGTTAAAATCATGGTACAAAGTATAGTTTACAAATCTTGAATAAAACCGATTTATATCGAGGGCCATGAATCACTCGCGTCACTCAGGATTATAACACTGGAATCACTCGCTACACTCGTGATTTATCCATGGCCCTTGCTTGAAATCAGTATTTTATTTACTAGTTGCTAACTAGTGAATAAAATACTGATTTACACTAGGGCGTAACTGTTCCTCTGCCCATTCCTATGGGAAAAGGCGCGACGCTACGTTTACTGTGTCGCTTACTGATAAGCTTATTTGGAACGACTTTCTCTTTGTAATGTTCGGGATGAAATTTAAGTACCCGACTATATTTTAGGTAGTGATTGTACCCATAATTATGAACAACTTTCCCCAAGAAACATATGGTCACAAATTTAAAAAAACGGGTCTCCCATAGTAACTTGTAATCAGCTGATATAATGTTATATGTATATGCCACAGTAAGATGGTCGAAACCGTTAGTTGAAAAACTAACACGTTAGATTATCAACTAGCGACAGATAGTAAACCAGACCGAAATAGTTCAGAATGTACGTTTCTTTTGTTCTTACATGTCAACCTAATACGAAGGCTATTCGGGGGCTTCGCTGCGCTCGACCCCTCTAATCTTCACCTAATCTACCGCAGTGTTTACCCTGGTATTTCGTTTGTAATTCAAGTCTAAACCAGTTTACTATTTAACGGTTTTAACCGTTAGTTTATCAACTAACGCGTCATATAGTAAGCAGTACGCTACAGTTTCCTATCTGTCAATAGTTGACCAAGTAACGAGAAAAAACGATAGTTTATCAACTAACGGTTTTGACAATCTTACGGTGACATATATATATATAATGCTCCGAGGTCTATTGGGTTTCACGCTTGTTTCTCCCACAGGAGATGCAGGTTCGAATCCTGAACATGTACCAATGAGCTAATTAATTATCGGACGTTCAGTGTTTCGGATGCCACGTTAAGCTGTAGGTCCCGGCTACTATCGCCACGTGGTAGTGGTCGTAAAACCCCTCCATAAACCTGCCAGCGTGGTAGATAATGGCCCAATGAGCTCATGGGCTAATGGGCTTATGGGTTTGCATCCTGGTGAAGGCAAATATTTATGTGAAGTGCATGAATAGTTGTTTGTTATTCTTGTATATTTTCTATGTGTTTACTTAGGTATTTATCTCTATGAAATATATCGTCGTCTAGTCCCGTAACACAAGCCATGTTGAGCTTAGTGTGGGCGTAGTTCGTTTTGTGTAAGATTGTCCTCTAATATTTATTTTTATTATAATCTTACCCGTAACCGGGTGAAGGCATCTGCCCCTCGGTTGCGATAATAACGGGCTACGATTTCAGATAACCTCAAAAACCAACCAAGAGTATTGAGTCTAGATTCTGGAAAATACTTTATCTACACACGTATCATAAACCCTCTTTACTGCGTACAAAAACCGCACGTTACGATCAGCATAATGTTAAACTACTTGGTAAAAACTCATTTCTTATCTGAAAATTAACACATTATGACCATAATGTGTAATTTTTCTACAGAACAAGCAACAAACAACACAATGCCACAATGCCGGTCAAACATGCGGTCCCTGAACACATCAAAGAGAGCTTATGATATGTGTGTAGATAAACTAGTGTATGTAATTAGGCATTAAAACTCTCGTGTGATATTATTATGAAACTCGCCTTCGGCTCGTTTCATAAACCCACTCTCGAGTATTGATGCCCTCCATTATGTAGCAGTCACATAAACTACTATTAAGAAAGAGAATGTAGTACTCTTTGGTAAGTTTCTTGAAAGAGCAACGTGTGGGACAGCCTCATAGAGTGCAAGGGAGTAGCTCTTTAAAGTTAGCAGTACAAAGTCATAGAAAACGGGGCTCAAATTCAGGGGAATTTGACCTTATTTTGAACTTCCAGAATACGAAGTTTCAGAATTTGAGCTCGAGCGGTTTTCGAAAAAAAAAACGCAATAAAACACCAGCAGTGCAAAATCCGAGTAGATATGTGAAACTCGCAGCATATTTGGACATGATTTTGAGCTCAATCAATCAGAACTTCTCTAACTTACATAGTTTGCGAGAGAAAAAATAAAAACTATTACGCAACAATATCATCTAGATAGATGAAATTGATATGTTTTTTTCATAAACCCACTCTCGAGTATTAATGCCCTCCATTATGTAGCAGTCACATAAACTACTATTATTGCACAGAAATCATAATGGTAAGGTAACAAAACATCAGCAAAGGCGAGCTTATCTATAAAGAGAAAATGTCTAGCAGCAATAAAGACATAAACAATTACATACAGGCACATACATTACTTCTGGCTCCACACTATGATAACCTGAGTCGTAAAACTTAAGAGCAGACTGGTCAAGGACACATTAATCGATCAATACAAACGCAAATCCCGCGAAAATAAAGGGCTTACCTCATGCGTCCTTGGATTCGAGGGAGACTCACGAAAAATATTCGTGAACGAACACCTCACAATTGCAAACAAAATACTTCTTAATGACTGTCGAGAGAAGGCCAAGATACTTGGAGTGAAATTCGTATGGGTAAAAAACTGTTGCATTTATGCCAGGAAAGACATCAAACACCCGCTTGTGCCAATATCCACTGTAGAAGATATGAACGTGTTTCTCAAATGAATTACATAATTTACTCTGCTTCTTTAACTGTAAGTCCATATTTCTTTCCCACTTTCCCCTCTCTGCCTAACCTATCAAAGTCATTCAATTTAAGTTTTTCCTATACAATAACCATTCAGACCTCTAATCACGCCAACACTACTGACAATACAGTCATCTTCAAAAATCCTAAAGTAATGAATAGTTGCGTACCCCTGCCATCGTTCATCGGTGCCCCGGCGATACCCGGCGAACATGTCCAGCGCTCGCGTATTGCGATTACCCTCAACTTCATCATTAAAACGCCGCCGCCGCGCGAGCCTCTCGCCTGCCTCAACACACTTCCAGCTCAACAAAGTTTACCAGTTTTAGTTGTTTTAGCTCGTCTTAAATTTTATTCTGTGCATGTGCATCCCACAAAACACGAACATTTAACGTTATTTAACATCGGAGTTACCTTCGTTTATTCTATCGATCAGTTCATATCCATCGTTTACAATCCAAACAAAATTAAAAGTGAATAACTTAAGTTTTTACTATCAAAACGTTCGTGGTTTGAGGAGCAAGCTACATAATTTCTATCAGAGTATTGCTATTAACGACTATGACTTAATAATTGCAGTGGAGAGCTGGTTGCGTGAGGGCATCCTAGATTCAGAAATATGTGACGATAGGTATGATGTGTTTCGCAGTGACCGTCAACATAAGTCGTTGGGTGGTGGTATTTTGGTATTAGTCAAAAAACATCTCCGCGCCTCGGAGCGCCCAGACTTGTGTTATGGGTCTGTTGAAAGTATGTGGATAACAATACCTCGTAACGCATTAAACTGCCACGGAGGCGGTGACACGCAAAGTACATGCGATTTGCACATAGGAACCGTGTATGTACCCCCAATTTCCTGTGACGAAAATGCGCCAAAATTAATAAGTGATTTTATAAACTCGATGACATGTGCTACCACAAAAACGCCTTCTGATATGTTTTTATTGGCAGGTGATATTAATTCTCATTTCGTATCAAAACTCAAAACTCAAAACTCAAAACTCAAAACGTTTATTCTGTAAATAGGCCACAAGGGCACTTTCACATGTCATTTCATTTCATTTTTTACAGAACATTTGGTATTATTATCATATTATCAGAAAAAAAAAAAAGTACTTAATTATTGTTTCTGAGATCGTGGGATCGTTCCCCATATGGGTATACTATCCACAGAGAAACTAAATCAGACTTGATAGAGGCGACGACGGAGTTTCTGAATATGACCGAACTGATGGGACTTGCTCAATACAACTTCACGTGTAATTCCTGCGGCAACACACTCGACCTAATTTTTTCAAACCTAATTCTTGATTGCCGTGAGTGTGTCCAGCCTCTTATCAAAATAGACGTATTCCATCCACCACTTGAATTAATAATTAATGAGCTAAGCTCGCGTCCATTACGCACCCAACCTCGCGTATTGCGGAAATTTCACAAAGGCGAATACAAATTATTAAACGAAGAGTTGTCACAATATAACTGGCATCAATTATTACACACTGGCTCAGTCGATGATGCAGTTGATTGTTTTTACAAGATTCTGGAAGTACTAATGTCTAAACATATACCCACTATCAAAACTTCGTCCCGATATCATTATCCAAAGTGGTACACCCCCGCATTCATCAATAGCCTCAAAGAAAAACACAGATTGCATAACTTATGGAAAAAATATAGAAACCCGCTAGACTACACCGCTTTTTCATTAATAAGATCCAGAACTAAAGCACTACAAATCGAATGTCTTGAGCAATACCTGTTGCGATGTCAAAATTCTATAAAAAAGGACCCTAAAGAATTTTGGAAATATATTAAGTCTAAGCGGAACAATAATGGATATCCGTGTAACATGCAATATCAGGGCAAAACACTTTCAAAAGGAGAAGACATTTGCAACTCATTCAACGAGTTCTTCCAAAGTGTATTTATTACTCCTTCCTCGTCTCATAAATTTGATGCAGGGTCAGATCAAAACACTGTATCTGAAAATATGTGTCATATTCAAGTAACTGATGCGGGGTTATTGAAGTTATTTAATGGACTTGATCACCGAAAAAGTGCCGGTACCGATGGAATACCAGCCATTTTCATACAAAAGTGCAAGCGTGGACTTCTTCTACCCATTAAAATTATTTATCAAAGATCCTTGAATGAGGGTGTTTTTCCCAAACGTTGGAAAGAAGCACAAATTGTACCTATTCACAAGAAAGGTGTCAAAAATTATATAACGAATTATAGGCCCATATCAAAATTAAATATTCTCGGTAAAATGTTTGAAAAAATTGTATACCACTATGTATATGCAAATACTATCAAGAGCATACCTACGGCCTAGCATGGCTTTATTAAATCCAGATCAGTCGAAACCAACTTACTTCTTTTGACCGAGTATATAACATCTAATATGAGCACAAAGGCTCAAATTGATGTTATATACACGGACTTTGAGAAGGCATTCGATCGAGTAGACCACGATAACTTACTAACTAAGCTGCGTATATTGGGTATAAACGGGAACCTACTTAGGTGGGTTGAATCTTACATAAAGAATAGGTGTCAGGCGGTGGTACTAGGGGGATATCGATCAAATTATATAACAGTGACATCTGGCGTTCCTCAAGGATCGCATTTAGGACCCTTATTTTATAATATATACCTCTTCGACATACCTCAATGTTTCAAAAATTCTAATTATTTATTATACGCCGACGACAAGAAGATATTTAGACGAATAGAAACCATAGATGACTGCCACTTACTTCAATCTGATCTCGACAATCTTTCAAAATACTATTCTCAAAATCGAATCAGTGTAAATACAAGTAAATGCCAGGTGATTTCGTTTTCACGAAAACATACTACAATACAATATAACTATATGATTAGTAAGGAAGCTATACCAAGAACGAATATAGTACGTGATTTGGGAATAATGCTTGACCATAAACTTACGTTTAATGAACATGTCGAACATATCACCAGCAAGGCATTCAAGTCATTGGGTTTTGTTATTCGGAGTAGTCTCCCATTCAAGGACGTACACTGCTTCAAAGCTCTTTATTATGCGTATGTCAGAAGTGTTTTAGAGTTTGGTGCCGTTGTCTGGCGACCACTCTACGCCCAACATCGCACCCAAATAGAGCGTATCCAGTGTCTGTTCGTGAAGCACCTCAACTATAAAGCTAGGTTTCTATCTAACGACTATGCTGAATCTTGCTTACGTCACAAGGTAATGTCATTAGAGGACAGGCGCGATCTCATCGATATGATGTTTTTGTTCGACCTATTAAATTGTAAATTTGACTGCGGTGACTTACTCAAACATGTGGGGTTCAATATACCCAACAAACGAACCCGTCGTACACCACTTTTGTACGTGCCCAAATTCACAACAAACTACGCTCAAAACTCCCCATTTATTCGCTTACCCACACTTTACAATAAAAAATTCTCATCTATTGATTTGTTTGGCCTATCACGTAACACATTTAAAAGTAAAATTCTGTCTCTCATTAACTTACATGAATGACTTTCTATTGTACATCGTTTATCGCTTATAAAGATACTTTACCCTACTCCATTCCTTCACCCGCCCGCCACCCTCCCCCCTCCCCCCTCCTCCTACGTCATGAAATATGGACAAGTACATAATAAAAATAGTATTTACAATCTTAATTTAAATACCCACTCACTATAACTTAATAACATTAGACATAAGTAACTATCATTCTTTAAAACTGCTGTATTGAATTGTATATTTGAGTACCTTGTAATTGGCGTAATATCTTATAATGTCACTTGTATATAATACTAAAAGCTGTAAGGTTTACCTAAATTAATAAATAAATAAATAAATAAATAAATAAAGTAAGAACCAGAAACAGCGACATCACACACATCTATTAACATCCAAGACTTTTTGAAGTAAAACTTCTTTACGCTTAAACGCTTGACTTGGGGAGTAAGCTGACGAATGCGTGACGAGAGCGTTACGAAAAATGTGATCGGGCGAGGCGAACGAGAGGTGCGCGCGCACATTTTCTTTCTCTCTTCCTCTCATAGCCAGACACAGTGCAGGAGATTTATTTTTGAAGCATTAGAGCTAAAGCAGTTTTACTTCAGTTGTGTGGTCTAAAGCTTAAAGTTTATTTTCCATCTCCAGCCGGGGCTCAAACCCGGGACCTCTCGCATGGTAGGCCGAGCCACAAACGCAGCGCCACAGAGGTCGTACAGGTATATACAGGTTTAAACAGAAAGGTATGGTCCATCCATACTAATCTATATCGCGTTAAACCTATATAATAAAAAAGTTGCGTTAGTAACACTAGTTATATAATAACTCAAGAACGGCTGGACTGATTTTAATGATCTCTTGTTTGTTGGATTCGTCTCAGCTCCGAATTGCAGTTCTATTAAGTACCTGTTTCCAGTGCCTCTCCACAACAGGAGGTTGGTAGTCAGCTCTGAATATTCCTCTCGGTCTATTAATATTAGGAATTCACGGAAAAGCAAAACAAACAGTTTTTATTTTAAAATAAATATGGTTTGGAACGCCGCCATCTCGCGCAATAGCGAAGTTCCGGTAAAGATATTTATAACATTTAATAATATTTTGAAACTTAATAACATAAAAGGCCCCTCTTTTGCACTCTTTTATTAGGGTTCCGTACCCGAAGGATGCCAAATGAGACAGAAACGTAGAGAGCTGAAATTTTCACAGAGGTTGTATTTCTATTGCCGCTTTAACAATAAATAATGAAACATACCGGTTTTTAATAATTAAAAGAAGTACCTATACAAGAAATTATTGGTATGGCCATTTTCTTAGCCATTTTTTTTATTTGTTTATCGGTGTAAGCTGGACTCTCCCGATGTTATCGGAAAGATCTTAATTAGCAGGTATTGTGTTTTGTGTTTAGTTATTTGTCATTATACGATTCATAATTACTCATCCAAATTATAATTTAGATAAGCATAAAAAATACATACAAATTATAATTTAGATAAGCCTTTTATAGTCAATTAAGACAGTGGCTCTGATACCGATAGTGACAGTGACTCAGATTTCGAGGAAAATAGTGGAATTTATCCACTCGACCATACATATGGCATTAGTGCACATACTTCGGCTTGATTAGATCATAATTACTGTGTGAAAAGTTTTCAATAAAACGAAAATTTGAAATGCAATGTGTCAGCAATTATATTTTTATAAGCAATATTTATACTTAATCATTTGTCGATCGTACGGTCTGGTCGAGTAGACCTCTTGTAAAATACGTATTTAGATGTTAAAAGTTGTGATAAGTGCCAAGTGCTTTATATTGTGGATTTTAGTTATTAATACATTTTATGTACATATGTATATTTTTATTTGGCTAACAAAACGGCTCTATTGATGTATCAATCCTAAATTAATAAATCGCTAAAAATCTGTATCAACAGTTTTCCTGTCAGTCGATAACGCAGATGTCGGTCGGGACGTAAACAAATATTGATATTATAGTTTTTTATTTTTTATTTCGGAAACAACCAGCCTCAAGTACCACCGTTCCATAACTGTGAGCAAGTGACGTCACGAGGAGTCTTATTTTAAAAATTATTTAAAAAATAATAAGACATCCATTACCCGAAATATTAAAAAAAAAAAAAAACTTAAAATAGCCTGAAATTTCAGAAAAGAAATAAAAAGTACTACGTTTTTTAGCATGGCCCATTGTGGCTGTATCAGCAGTGGGTCACTTAGAGGCTATAAAAAGTGTTATATGGTCAGCATCTCTTGCGAGACAGGCGAGTGTGTGGCCACTAGACCACGCACCGCTTCATTACCCAAGAAAATTGAGAAATCATCCGCACTAACAAGAAATTTCATCTTCCTTTCAATTAGTAAATCAATCCTGTTATCAATTAGTAACATCCATTCAAAGCATCAATAATTCTACAATTTCCATCAATTACGTATCTTTTGTAATACTTAATGATGCAAATTATTGAGGTTCTGAGTTTCCGAGTAAAAAGTTATAACTGTGATACGTAAAACAAAACCATGATATGCAAATCAACCACATCATCATCATGCTCAGCCCACATCTACCCACTGCTGGTCAGGTGGTCTGCCCACTGGCCTTGTTGCTGCTCTTGGCCACCTCTCCGTGACTGCTTTGGTCCACCGTCCGTCATCTCGTCTAGCCAAGTGTCACGCCCATCTCCACCTCAGTCTCGTTATCCACTTACCTACATCTTCGACCTTCGTCTTCCGTCGAATTTCGACGTTTGGCACGCGGTCAACGAGAGACATATGCAAATAAAGTTTATTATTTATTCTCATTGATTTCATCTCCTAAAAAACTATAACACTCTACACAAGTGACTCTATTCTTATGTGTCGAAGCCAGATGGAGGGTAATGTTTTAAATTCTCTTAGATTCATGCTTCGGAGAACATTCCCGAGAATTTAACCGCAAAGTTCTCGCTGCGGGAATGTTCTTGAGAATCCCCCAACGCTACTCACGACACATTAACCTCTCTTTGCCCATGGTCCGGTCAACCGGACCACGGAAAAAAAACAGTGAAATGAAAAAAATATATGATGGCCCTCCAAGTCCGCTTTCAGCTGACGCAAATTTTGTTGGCGTCTGAATGCCGCCTGGAGGAGGAACCGGCGCATGAGTACAAGAGCGATACATAGACGAGCGAGAGAGGTGAGAGTTCACTCAGACGCCAAGAAACCTGGCGCTATCTGTACCACATACAGTAGCCACTGAGCCGTGGGGCCATCAACAGATGATTTATTTATTTTTTTATTCATGTTTCCCAGCAATTAAAATACAATATTAATTAATAAGGAAAAAAATTTGAAATGCCAATTACGAAACAATACAAAGATAAAATTGAAATATAAGAACCTATCTATAGGAATAATAAAGTGAGTAAAGTAATAAACTTAGTTCAAACTGGTCTGACGATAAGGTGAACTGCTGATTGAATGGTGTATGAGGGTGTCTGAGTGTGTGTGTATGTGTGGGATCGAGTTCCGATGGGAAATAGTAAAAATATAATTCTAAGATAATGTCATGAGACAATCAATATAGTAACTAAATTAGGAACGGTGACGAAGTTTAATATTTCCTAACTTCCGACAAAAAGTAAGGGCAGCGATTGAATAGAAATATATCCAACTTGGGAAACGCTCCTTATAAATATTGATGATCTTATTCAAGGATTAGTAAGAGGCGTAATTGGTGCGCGTGCGCGCATGGTGCCGATTGATGATTGATTATTTTTCATAAATTTTTAACGTTATAAGGTTGAAAATCGCGGGCCATTTTTTGATACACCCACAGACGAGTGGGTAGTTGTATTCTGTATCTCTTGTCATATCCCGATTATTTTAATATTTACGTCTTACCAATGACAGTCGCTATAAATGACAGTAACCGACACCAATGATCGCGCTCTGTGATTGGTAAAACGAAATTTTTAAGTACGCAAATATCCTTCAAAAATTAACGTGTGTCAGGTTTTAAGATAGAAATTTCTAAATGTCAGAGATAGAGAATTGAGGTAGCATATTACAAAGTGGTGCCCACATTTAGCAGGGGCTAGTCCATCGCCGCGAAAAACCAAACGTGTATAAATTCGTCTAAAACTTCAAATAAATTATACGGAACAGTTCCGGTTGATGTGGATATCTACACGAACGCCTATTTACCCACTTTGAAATTTCTTGGTCGTTAGGATGTACCTGTCGCAGTTGGTTGGTTAAATGAGATACTTAACTAACTCTCTAGACCGTTAACTAAATACCGACGTTTAACCAAGCATTTTGATTTAAATAAAGCATCGTTGAAAACGTTTTACAATCTGTCTTACCAAAAGCAGGCGTGTTGGAAAACAAGATGGCGTCACGACAACAGCTGATTTGCACAGCTTATATCAGGGCAAAACATTGCGGTAGCTTAGGTGAAGGGTAAAGGGGGTGAGCGAAGTGAAGCCCCCTTTATCCTTCGTGTTAGGTCGAACATGTAAGAATAACAATAAATACTTAAAACATAAACTTAAGTACACATAAAAATATATTTATATTGTATATGTCTTGTTGCCTAGGAACGTTTAGACAACTCGTTAAACTTTTCGTTCACTCACTTGTCTGACGGAATTTTAGTGACTCGGTTAAACGTCGGTATTTAATCAGCGGTCTAGAGAGTTAGTTAAGTGTCTGATGTCTGACTTAACCAACTAACTGCGACATACTTTGGTGTAACTTACTTGATCGTGACAGTCAGCGCGATAGCAAGGCAGGCCCAATTGATTAGCGTTATTTACCACAGGAAGTGGTAGGCTTGAAATAAACCACAGATGTGTGTTATAGAATGTAGGTGTTATAGAATACCCTGTAGGCTCAACCACAATGGTGCAGTCAATATTTGCGGGGTTACGAGGGTCATGCCAAAATAAATTAGATATTCCAAAACTACAAAGTTTATTCTTTATTATTGCTATTTATTTTTTCGAAGTATTCCACTTGGAAAATGTCGATGATCAATCTTCTTTCGGTACCGCAGAAATTTCATAATTATAGGCAGCCAGGGCATCTTCTTTATCTTTAGTATTGAAATGGCGTATGTGTTAATGGCTGTAATGATATTTCGTGCCGTTAATTGTGTCTTAATCATGCCGTGCATACAGTTAATAAACTTTTGTAAGATTGGTTTAAGGTCTCTTTTTGATGTATCCTAAGTACTTGTATTCTATTTCGTTATCCACTGAGCCTAAGTGATCTACGTTTTCTAATATGTATGTATTTATTTCAACTTTAAGCTACCATGCGAAGCGAGCTAGTGAGATGCTAGCGAGATTCAAAATATGATATAGTTACCCCACGTTGAAGGTATTGCTGAATTAAACTTAGCACATGTCACATATACATAGCTGAGAGGTTTAATTCATTAGTTAGTTTATGAACGCCCTAGAGCGAGCCACAATAACATCCCAAATCTAGTAACTAACTCTATTTCATATTTCTGGCTTCTATCACGATCCCATTCAAAATTGATATTTAAATGGATGTTTGACTGCCTAAAACTGACGTTTGGCCAATCATAACGCAAATATTTCAAACGAACTGTCGTTCAAAGCGATTGTGATTTGAATTTGAAAGGCATTGATATTTTTATCATATAATCGCTTTTGAAAAATTTACCAATCAGTAGCTCTCATGTACTCAATGTTATTTAGGAATTTCTAATGGAATCAAAAGACAGCATTTAAAAAAAGCGTGTTCCGATTGCTTCATTTGTCAATGAGATTCCGATTTAAACCAGATATCACGATAACATAATTTAAGCCTACAGAACATCGCAATAATAACCAAAGTCGCAATAAAACGTCAGCTCTTGTGGAATAATCGTGTTGAGATTGGTATTTTTTTTTTCAAAGTTATTGAAATACTCTTATCTTAGTATTAGATAATGATATCGAGAATTGAGCTACAGTTGCTTAGATATTGTAACCGTGATGTAAACAGAAATAAGTAACCAGCACAATCGTATAGAAATCTGCACAAATAAACATATAAGATAAATAAGTACTTACTGCTGAGCACATGCTGAGCTCAAGCCATTTTGTCATAAACTACATCCTATCATTATTATTATTTTTTAAATTTTTATTCTATGTTTATGTTTATGACAAATAAATTTATTTTCTTTCTTTCTTTCTTCTTCTTGTTGTGAAAATATGTATTTTTTAACTCGTATATAAGGTTATATCAGGTGAAACTTAAATCACTTATTTAATACCTAATGTTGACGTTGTTGAATGTTGGCAAATGAAGTTATTTATTTCTTATTTCATTAAAGTCGACTCTGCATTTGCGACTGAATTCTGAATTTCTCATTACTCAAATTACGACACAACGACAAGGTATTGAAGTATACATATAATATAGGCCTATATTGAAATATAGGCCTATATAAGAAGAAAATTTTATAATTTAATGAGATAAATTATTTATTTTTACCTTTTCCTTCCATTGAATTTCAACAAAGAACCTAACAAAGTCATGTTCCTGTATGAGATAAGGGCTATCTTTTGCCGGAAGTAATAATTCTAACTTTTGCTCACCGAAGCTTCCCTGGTGAAATATAACTACGTATGTGTTAAAATAAAACAAACTCATAATGTTATCTCATTTACCCACGTGCATTTACCCAATATCTGGACCTACGAATTTAATCAAATCGATCTCAAATGAATAAATTCTACTTTACGTGTACGATGTTCCATTGAATCTTCATTACATGGGATCCGCTACAATCCCTGAAATTACAGTTTACGAGGGAAAACGGAACGTAAAGTAAAAGGAGCAAATTATCATAGTAAACTGTAAAAGATCGAAAAGGATCTACAATAGTAGGTACAATTAGAAACTGAATCATCAGTTCCAGGGCGCATAGTAGTTTATGCCATTTTTTGATCGCAGCTGTACCGACAAGTCGTATGTAGTTGAAATGAAAGAAATGAAATGAAATAGTTTATTTGTGTTCTAGAGAGTGATTACAGTTCACTTGTTATACATACGTTAAAAACGTTATAACAGTGTCAGAGTGACTTTAACTCCCTATGGTAGGGTTTCCCCTGTGTTATAGGATAAGTTAAAATATCTCTTCCCTTTTTGTTTGTACATATAGTATATGTAAACAGGTTAAATATTACAACTTAATTTTACAAAAAAGAAAACATTTTAAAAATTAAAATTAAAAATTAATGCACATTGTGTGTTTGTTTGTGTGTAAGTAGTACAGTATGTGTAGTTGTAGAGTGTTATGTATGTATGTATGCTGAGGTGTGTAGTGCATGTAAGTGTAGTGTAGTTTTATACTATGACTAAAAAGTGTATGTGTAAGTTTAGTATGATAATACTTCTATAAATTCTTCGGTGTCCTCGTATGTATATGATCTCAACCATTTGAAAATAATTTTCTTGCATTCAAAGACATTTTTTGTGTATATTTCTACTTTTTTATTAATTTTATTATAAAGATAAGGACCCAAAAATTTAAAAAAACGCTGCATAAATTTAGTGTTTGTAAAAATTGTTTGACAGACTATGTCTTTTCTACGTTTTGTGATAGTTTGTTTGTCAAGCATTTTATGTTGCTTCATTAATATGCTATGAATAAACATTTGCCGCACGGTTAGAACGTCTCAGAAATTATAAAGATCTACAGTAGGAAAGATTCTGGGTTTAAAAGTACAAACCTTTAGAACTGCACGTTGGGCACGCTCTAATGATAGAAGAGTAGTTTTATTTGCACCACCCCAACAAGAGATACAGTAACATAGAACAGATTGAGATAAGGCAAAATATATATTTTTCATAAGCATTGGTTCAACAATATGTCTCAGACCCTTAAATATATAAATCAGTTTACGAACTTTTGCACTCATGGCTTGGATATGTTTTTTAAAATTTAGGTTTTGATCCAGCTCTACACCCAGATATTTAATTGAATCTGTTTTTTCTAAGGCTTTACAAGAACAGTCGTTATTTTCAGTACAAATATGACTAAATAATTTGAAATTTTCCGAGGGTTGGGTTAGGTTTAGTTAGAGTGTAGGGCGGCCTATTTTACATCTATACCTACATATAACTACGTAAAATTCAGAGTCAGATGTAAGATGGACCGGCCGAGATTTGACACTTGTATATCTTCTACTTAATAAAACTCTAACACTGACTGATTACAGACAGCACAGCTAGAATCATGAATCTTTGCACAAAGGTTCTTTGTGTAGCTAAGGAGTGCACTGAGGGATTTAAATGAATTCCTCCCTTATTGAGCCCCTCCTAAGGGGGGTTAAAATGTGTATAAAACTAAAAAATACTTTAGCTATAGTTAATAAGGCGGGTTCGAAACGCCGCGTAATAGCCGAGCGATACAACTAGTCTACCAACTCTCTAAAAAACTTATTTAGTAAAAATATTTTGTTTCATTACCAGTTTTTAATTTAACTTGCCGTTTGACTAATGCTTTCAATTTGGTACCTACATTGTTAAATTAAAACGAACCCAAACGCAATAACAATAAAAGTTTATTACCTTCCTTACACTGTTTCGACAATATTTCATAACATATTGAAAAAAATATTGTATAGAGACGGTCCAATTAGGTTTTTTTTTAGAATATTCGTAATAATCTCGGAGATCCTTTGACACTCAAGATTGAACAGCGTTTTTTTCAGGCGTAGTATATGTTTCTTTGTTCTATTATTAAATGACATTGGTGATTGCCTCAAGGTTGTATTGTAGAGAAATACTTCATCAAAAAAAAAGAGGCCAAGTGCGAGTCGGACTCACCCATGAAGGGTTCCGTTGTAGCAAGTAATTATGTGACTGGATGTCTGTGTTGAAACTTTGTTTTTCATAGTGTTTGTATGAACGACAAAGTTATCGTTGCGGTTTTTAATTAATGTTTTATATCTTAAAAACTGTTTATTTTATTTTGTTCAAACCAATTTTCGTTGAAAGTGTATATTAAGATACACAGCATATATTTTTTATAGATTTTGGTGGTTGGAGGGGGGGACGGGGGGGGCACACATTTTTCCACTTTGGATGGGTTTGTCTCTTTAACGATATACTTTGAGGAAAAATGGTTTGAGAAACCTCCAGATAATTTTTAAATACCTATCTATAGATAGCCCACACATATAGTATGATATACTTTAGGGAAAAATGGTTTGAGAAATCTCAAGATCATTTTTAAATACCTATCTATAGGTAGCCCACACATATAATATGATATACTTTAAGGAAAAATGGTTTGAGAAACCTCAAGATCATTTTTAAATACCTATCTATAGATAGCCCACACATATAGTATGATATACTTTAGGGAAAAATGGTTTGAGAAATCTCAAGATCATTTTTAAATACCTATATATAGATAGCCCACACATATAATATGATATACTTTAAGGAAAAATGGTTTGAGAAACCTCAAGATCATTTTTAAATACCTATCTATAGATAGCCCACACATATAATATGATATACTCTAAGGAAAAATAGTTTGAGAAATATCAAGATCATTTTTAAATACCTATCTATAGATAACCACAGATATGTATAGGCTTGAAGAAAAAAAAATGTTTCATTTTAGTTCAGGGAGCCCCTTTAATTATCAAAAATTTTCAATTTTTATATAAAATCGTGAAGCGGTTTACAGAATACATATTCATATTCATATTCATATTCTTTATTGCACAGAAATCTTAATAGTAAGGTAACAAAACATTTTATGAGCAAAGGCGAGCTTATCTCTAAGGAGAGATTTCTACCAGCAAACCTAGGTAGGACAGGAAAAATTGTGCAACAGGAGAGTCCTAGTGCGCAATAAAACTGTACACATCTAATTGTTTACAACTAAAACATAATAATGTAATAAATGATATATACTAAATAAAATACAAAAGCAAAAAATTTAATATATGTCAAACATATACTACTTATATATACATATATAAAAGTACCTATCACGAAAGAGAAAGGAAATGCTCTTTCAATCTTGTCTTAAAAGTGAAAATTGAGCTATCTCTAAAAGCGCAGGGAAGTGCGTTCCACAGTCGGATCGCCGTTAACCTAAACGAGTGTTTGTAAGCGGCAGTGTTATGCCGAGGAGTAGAGAGAAGAGACATCGTGTGGGATCTCCGGTTGCTATGCCTGGAGGAAATAAACTCGAAACGTTCTCGAAGATATGAGGGGTAGCGGGGATTTCGCAAAATGTTGAACAGATAGGAGAGAACGTGCATATCACGACGAAGGCGGATCGGAAGCCACCCCAACTCCTTGCGATACTGTGAGACATGGTCATATTTGCGCAGTCCGAAGACAAACCGAATCCCGAGGTTTTGAAGTCGTTCGAGTTTGTTCAGTTGTTCTTCGTTCGCACCGATCCAGCAAACATCTGCATAGTCGATTAAAGGTAGTAGGAGGGACTGGGCAAGGGTGATTTTAGTCTGCTGTGGCAGGAAGTGCTGCAATCTCCGTAGGGAGTGAAATGACGCAAAGACTCGTCTGCTGACCTCACAAACATGGGGCGACCAGGACAACAATATATCAAATACAACCCCAAGATTCTTGGCCTTCTCGTAGTGTAAGGACCGTAAGCTGCTTTTGATCCATAAGATCCATAGCTAATTGAATGTCGTCAGTGACTTTGAGCAGTGCTGTGGTAGTGCTGTGACCCGGCCTGAAACCTGATTGGTGGGGATTCAGTAACATTTTTGAGGAAAGGTAGGAGGAGAGTTGGGAGTGGACAATTGATTCCAGGACTTTGGAGAGGATAGGCAGAATAGAAATGGGACGGAAATCTTTAAAGAAGGCGGGATTAGACGTTTTGGGGAGGGGAATCATAAGTGCCAATTTCCACTGGCTGGGGTAGCAACATTGGTCAAGCGACACATTAATTATGTGGGTGATGAGAGGTAACAGTACATCAATGATAGTTGTTATCATCTGAGAACATATCTTGTCCTCACCTATGGCCTTCGACGAAATTGCTAGTATTGCCCTCCTTACTGCGCCGATTCCGACAGGGATGAAATTAAATGCTGAGGTGAGGGATGTTGCCTTGGACCGTAGGTTACGAAGGGTTGCATCCTTGACGAGGGGGTCCATCGCGACAGGGGGAGTTGCAAAAAAACTATTGAGACCCCGGAGATCGACATTTCCGGCTTCCAATTCCTGTGACTTACCAACACCAAGGGTCGTCAGGAACTTCCAGACCTGTGCTGGAGTATAGCTCTCGATACATTCGTAGATATGATGGCGTTTAGAATCACGACACAGGCGAGTGCAACGATTACGGAGGCGTTTGAAAATTAAAAGATTCTTATCGGTCGGATCCCTCTTATATCTAGACTTGGCACGGTTTCTCTTAGCCATCAGACCCTTAATGGTGTCAGTAAGCCACGGTGCAGGAAGATGCTTCACTTTAACCCTCTTGACCGGAGCATGCTTATCAAACAAGCTCAGGACAATAGAGTTGAAGTGCCGTACTTTGTCATCAATGGTCTCACTACCGTAGACAGGCGGAATTTAGCTGCACGCTTGGGAGGCTTTATCTTATAAGAGAGGTAAATAAGATTGTGATAGAAGAAAGGGGCGTTAAGTTGGCCATGCGCAGCAACCTTAGACATGTCAGAAGTAGTCATTAGATCTAGAAGAGAGGGGGTGTAGTGTGGTTGAAAGTGAGTGGCCTCTAGAGGAAGGATATGCATGTTAAATGAACTTACAAGAGAATTCAGCTTCGCTGAGCGACCGTTATTCTTGAGAAGGCAAGTGTTGAAGTCGCCGAGAATTAAAGTGACGCTATAAAGAGGAGTCAAGTCACTGAGAAGGGTTTCAAAAGAGTTAAAATAGTCGATTCGAAGAGAGGGGATATAATAGACACCCAGAAGGACTTTGTTGTGACGCAAGAATATCTCCAGGAACAGGTGTTCAGCAGAACCAGAGTACAGGCTTGGCGACTGGCTGATGACTTTGCATGGGATGTCAGAACGTAGGTAGATAGCAACACCGCCATCAGCTTTGCCTATCCTGTCGTTACGGTAGAGACTGAACCCTGGCAGAGCATACATGGCAGAAGAAAGAGATGGCTTGAGAAAAGATTCCGAAACAAGAATGCCATGTATGTTCAGATCACTAAAAACTACAAGAAGGTCAGCATAGCTGGTATGAATGCTTTGAGCATTAATATGAACAACGTTGAAGTTTGCACCAAGGTTTGAAAACACCCGTTTCAAGTTATATGACAGCGAATCATCCGCTGTTGACCCAACACTTCCCGCGCTAACAGAAATATCGTTATCACAAGATGAGAAGAAACTATTACTAAAGTTGTAGTTATCCATAGTCCAAAATAAATATACTAATAAAATGAATACAAATATATATATATATATATATATATATAATAAATAAACCCAATAATTGATATTACCCTAAAAAAAATATTCAAATAATTAATATAAATAAATAGCCTGAACCCAGTCGTACATACAATGGGCTTTCCGGGGGAAAATTCAGAAAAATATTTCATCTTAAACATTGAGGAAGAATAATACACATAAATGGACTAATTTCACGAAAACGGGACACATTGTGGAACAATCACTAATACACAGAGCATTTAGGTAATATGGAACATTAACATTATTTTTGTATAGAATTAACATTAATTTATAAGGAACACTCCCTGCGTATCGTCCGACAATACAGCAACAACAGCTCAACGTTGGATGAACGTTGGGGCAGTGTTGGAATAGAAGGATGACATAATTGACACAATGACAAACATGATATTGATTGAATGTTGACTTCAGACAGGAGCATGAAACAGAAACCGAAAAATAAATACACACATTATTGAAGGTGAACAAAAATAAATGAATAAAATAAACTACCTTGTTGGGAAAATGAGTATTACCCGTCCAAATTGTGATAGCGAGTACGGAAAAGATGTTTATTTCTTGGCTTTAGTCGGACCAGCGCGCCTGATTTGACGCTTGGTAGTGCCGGGCGCCGAAGAGGCAGCCACTGCACTTGAAGCAACCCCAGCCGCCTTTGGAGCAGATATCTTAGCAGGTTCCGACTGCCCAACAGAAGGAGGAAACTTGCTGGTGTGAACCAGAAGCTCCGACATACGCTCCACCTTCTGTCTGGATTTATCAGGAAGCAGCAAGACGATCCTGCCATCTGTAGTCCAGCAATTCGGGTAAGTACTTGTATAAGACACATTGAATTCAAACTATTTTTATTTTACAGAAAAGAGCTATTCGAGCAATTTATAATTTAAAACGAACAGACTCCTTAAGAGAGCTTTTTAAAGAAATTGACATACTAACAGTAGCTAGTCAATTTATTTTCGAAAATATAATGTATGTACGCAAGAACCTTACAACATTTTCCAAACTTAGCGACAGCTGTAATGTTAACCTAAGAAATAATCACAGACTATGTGCGCCCCGTTTTAGACTCGCGAAGGTTAGCAATTCTTTCAAGGGTCAGTGCATTCTCTACTACAATAAGATACCTCTGGAGATTTTGAAATTGCCATTTGAGCAATTTAAAAAGCATGTTAAAGCGACTTTGTCGAAAAAGGGATATTACAATGTTCAAGATTACTTAAATGACAGGACTGTATGGGGTTAATCTGGCTCAACACAGACCTTGCTGTTAATAATTTTGTAATTATTTATTCCTGCTTATTAATCATAACAATTAAATTTTTCATATTTGTATTAGTTAAGCACAACCTATTTTTAAAAGAGATCTAAAAATAAATCTGTGGGAGTTTCTACGCCCTTCTTCTCCCACAGTGGTCCAATGTAGAGAAGAGGCAAAAAATGACGTTTGCTAAGTATATGTAAATATCTACAGTAAAAAAAAAAAAAAAAAAAAAAAAAAAAAAAAAAAAAAAAAAAAAATTTGGGGGAGGGGGGCGTGGAGGGGGGGAGGGGTGAGGGAGGGTTTAGGAAACCACTAGTTTTTATGTTATGGAGGTCCAAAGATTGAAGAAAATGCCTACATTTTTTGGATTTCGGGGGAGTTGGAGGAGGAGAGGGGTTGCCAAGAGTAGGGGGTCGCCTCGCTCCGCTCCGCTTCGCTCCGGCTCCCGGGTCTGCTGTAACGTGTGAACCTAACAAACCTATCTTTAGTTTTTAAACAGGAAGTGACCTAAGGCAACCAATTTGGTTCTGATAAACTCCATAACGTAGTTAGTAAGTAAACAAAGCCAAAGTCGTCCAGAGAATCACGGGTAAAACGAGAGCGCAACAGAAAATTCACAAAACACGGAAGGAATCGGAATGAAATGAGCAAGTAGGGGGTCGCCTCGCTCCGCTCCGCTTCGCTCCGGCTCTCGGGTCTGCTGTAACGTGTGAACCTAACAAACCTATCTTTAGTTTTTAAACAGGAAGTGACCTAAAGCAACCAATTTGGTTCTGATAAACTCCATAAAGTAGTTAGTAAGTAAACAAAGCCAAAGTCGTTCAGAGAATCACGGATAAAACGAGAGCGCAACAGAATATTCACGAAACACGGGAGGAATCGGAATGAAATGAGCAAGTCTTTATGTCAGAAAATACAAAATTGCTGACGCAAATTTCTACCATTACAACAAAATCTTGTAATTTGTACTAAAATCATGTACCAATATCCAACGTTGGAGCTTTTGGGTTTGACATTTGTCGTTCCGAGATTGGCCAAGTTGTAAAAATCGCGTAAACATATTTTATAATTAAAGTGCTAAAATGATGTTTCCTAAATCAGAAAATGGTATCAGAGGATAGCTAAGGACCCCCCCTAACCACCTAAGTACTCCAATCTTCAAATTTCAATGTGTCTTATATAAGACCCAACCCAGCAATTCTGCACACCAAAGTGCTTCCTGGCAGCCATAACACCTCATGCCTCGTCTTTGTTAAAAACTCGGTTACTGTGACTCTGGATCCCTTCAATGCAGTCTTGCATTTCCAGGCCTCTGAGCGAGCACTAAAGGTCGAGAACCTCACCAGCAACGGACGGGGATGCGACGGCTTCTTGATGGATCCTAGTCTATGCACAACACTGATGTTGGACACACACTCCGGGGACAACTTTACATCTATATATATATCTTTATTATATATATCTTTACATATACATCTATATACCAAGTTTCAACTGTGTAGTCTTAATAGTTTCTGCATAAAGTTGCTGTGACATACGGACAGACGGACAGACAGACATACTTGACGAAACTATAAGGGTTCCTTGTTTCTCTACGGAGCCCTAAAAAGGCGTTAATCGATAGGGTAAATTATTACAAACAAAACAATGATGTCATGATTGTCGTTACACGAAATCTGAGTATAAACTGTGAAAAAATGCAACATGAAAGACATTCTCTATCGATTGACACCGGTTCCATCTCTGGCCCCGCGAAAATTAGGATTATACAAAATGGCAAACAGTTATTCAGAAAAGTGATTGTTATTTGACCGAGCGAGCGAAGCGAGCGAAGGGCTCCATTTCGACAAGATAGGAGGCCGATTTTGCTTTCGTCTGTCTCTATGTCTTTATGTGTGCCTGTCAGTTCCGGTCTAGGGGCCACAGTTTTCAATCGATCCTTACAAAACTTGCCACACGTGTTCCTTGTTTTTTTTTGTCGAGATATTTTTTCGATTTTCCCCATGGGAGGGTGTTACGACGTCACTAATTTTTTGTATGGATAAACCTATCGTGTGGGGAATCAAATTAAAACGCTTCATGAGCCGGTTCTAAAAATATACTGCACCATCACATTTCGGCCGCCTGTTTCCTAAAAATCCAAGAAATATTTTCAAAATATGCCAATTTTGGACTCCTCGAAGTAGGAGACGGTTTAGTAAAGTGGATCTATACAGACCATGAGAGTGAGTGAAGTAGACTATAACTATTTTCGTGAAAAGTCAATAGATTGTATTTTAAATCGCAAAATGTAGTTTTACAACTTGGTGCAGCTACTTTACTACTTGATTTTGTTTGAACCTAAAATTACCTATAAATTGGTTCACAGTCCCCCCTGTTAGCGAGTTCTACTGCCCACAGGGTCACTAGTCATAGTGTTGACTCGATTTCGAAATAATGGGCCTATAGAACGTCATCGTTGACTCGAGATTAGTGCTTGAAACGAGTTTTATCTACAACATCCTTTAAAAAATAAAACAAAAAGTCAGTTTTAATAAAATTCGGCTAAGCACTATAATTTGCCGTCCCTTGTCAATCGTCGCTTGTACCTCAATGCACTATTCTTTTTCAAAATTCTTAATAATTTTACAAATTGTCCTTCCCTGCTGGACAAGATATCGTTTAAAATCTCAAACGCCTCTGTACGTTCTCTTGATCTTTTCCACGTACGTTTTGCTCGCACCAACTACTCTCAGCACTCTTTCTTCAGACGTGCCTCAAAATTCTATTATAGGTCTCTTAATGATATCGATCCCTTTAATAAAACTTTAGGTTCTTTTATGAATCTCCTCAGATGAACATTGTCTTAATAATTTTAGGTCTAGCTCCGTTATAATTATGTTATTCTTTCGACGACATTACCTAATTATTGATACGCTAGATTTTTAGAGTAAGCAGTTTGTTAATTTCGCTCTCACATTCAATCGCGCATTGCGTTAAAAACTTATATTTTAAGTTATCTGATGGAACTCCAAGTCTATTCGTATGTCTTTTTTTTTTTTACTTTGGACTCTATTTACACACATTGATCTAGCCCCAAACTAAGATTCCCTGTATCTTGGGTACTAGACAACGATACACATACTTATATAGATAAATGTTATACTTAGATAGATAAACAACCATGACTAGGGTATAAACATCCGTTGTCATCAAACAAATATTTGCCCCCACCGGGACTCGAACCCGGGACCCTTGCCTTCTTAGGTAGAGTCACTGCCGTATTTTAATTAAGTATAATTTGTATAAGACTGTTTGTTTCCTAAATAAATAAAATAATAAAAAATATAAAAATGTCGTCCTTCTTTCGGGCAGAACGGTCTGCCCACCAAACGTATTCTCAAACTACAGCACCATGGCAACTATTTCCATTCCAATACTCCATAACGGGCTATATCTTACCTAATACGAAGACTCGTTTTAAAACGGTCATGGTAATTTATCGGATCAGTTTAGGATCCTAAACTAAATCGCTATAAAGGTTGTGAAACTCCCTAGGGTAGCCAAGCCTCTGTTCCGTTAGTGATAGTTGTTTTCAAATTGCTTTGGGTATTTTACTTTTTGGACACAACGTATTGTAAATACGAAACTGAAACTGCACTGTTAACGATGCGGGCCACCTTCCATAATAACTCTTCTTCTCTTCATACTTAGATATATTTTGTGACAGAATTGTTTTGTTAGACTACGCTTAAACTCTGGAGTTTAAGCGTAATCTAACTGGTAATTTAGATAATGATAAAAGTGGGTCTAAGAATAGTTAGAGTGCTGACAAGCCTATTACGAATTCTCATGGTATTTTCTAGTTACTAATCGATACAATGTACCCGTCCTTGTAATATAAACTAATCGCATGATTTATGCAGACGGGATTCTCGGAATAACTCATAACGAATCGCTTTGGTCATCAAAATAAGAATAAGAATAAGAATATTTTTTATTGTTCAAAATAACAGGGTTAACATATTTGAGGTCCCTGCCTCCCAAAGTAGGAAAAACCTGTATCATAGGAGACAGTTACTTCCCAGTGGGTACATATTTTATTTTGTACAATAGTAGGTACTAAACTATTTTTAGATTTATGCAGGTAATCAAAAAAAGTAAATCTACAGAAAAATAATAATAATAATAATCTACAGTATAAAAACAAATTAGGGTTCACAATTAGCGGGTATTAGGGTACACAATTGGTGGGTATAATGCTACCACTAAAACTTAATTGTAATTATTATAAAGAGAGTGTGTAGTGTGATGTGAATGTAGAGTATAAATGTAGAGTGTAGTGTGTTTGTGTTAATTTTGTGTGTGTTGTGCATGTGGAGTTTGTGAAGGAAAGGAGGGCAATAATGAGTTGAGGTATGGAATCCAGGTAATATTGTTATTTTTGTTTCCTAATTTGGAATGTCAAGAAGCTTCTCCGTGTCTCCATAGGAGAGCCTCAGCAGCCATTTTTTTATTAATGTTTTGCAGACGGTTTTGGGTAGATGATAAAGCTCGACGTCCCTGCTGATTTTGTTGTAGAGACGAGGGCCGGTGATATAAACCTGTGTAACGGCATAAAGGCT
Source organism: Argyresthia goedartella (assembly GCA_949825045.1). Taxonomy (NCBI): domain Eukaryota; kingdom Metazoa; phylum Arthropoda; class Insecta; order Lepidoptera; family Argyresthiidae; genus Argyresthia; species Argyresthia goedartella. The sequence continues at coordinate 5,921,364 of OX463831.1, read as the reverse complement.
TAGGTCGAGCCACCGCTATCAGAAGCTATGATCGTCTATTCTATCTACCCCAAAAAGAGATGTCCCGATTCAGCTGTAAAATTTGTAAGTTAAGAATGATAAGTCTGAATTTCTTGTTCGTTGAGAAGTTCGTTAGGCGTACAATAGTCGAACGGAAGATTGGTTCAGGAAGTTAGAATTTCAAGTCAGGCAGAGAAAGCATGTATGCCCGTAAGCCGGTATTTCGCATCAGTTAGCGGTGTATTGCGCCAGATCGACTTTGTTGTATTTTGTGTGATGGTACCATTTATTTTTTGTATATATGGGTGCATGGAACTTCTTTTCGTGTCGACCACAATTTATAATATTTGTTTGGGATATCGTATAGATATCCGTCGTAGTGTTACGACGTGAGTACTCAATGATATTTCATGTGCTCGCTAGTAGCGGCTTGTGGTGGTTTCAATTATATAATTAGTTCACGGCAATAACGATCCAAATAGACCGGGTTTACACAATTGCGATTTGATTTTCTGAAATGGATTTGAACTAGCGGTTTCCTCAAAAGGTCCGTAACGTTTTGAAACATTCAACTCTGCGCAATTTGAGCTGGATGTTATCGAAACGTTTTCATTAGCGCTTTTGGAGATCTAACCCACTCCACAGCGAGGTACATACTTCGGTAAACACCGATCTATGCATCTAACTGACCACAGCACTTCCTCGACTGGGCCCAGCAATAAATACTAGACGCAGCCTACACGTTAGAACCTCCAGCGAAATTTACATTTAATTTAAAGATGCAACTTGAATCCAAACCGATCCAAGGCAAAGCAAAACGATCTACCCGTTCCTAAACAATGAACTTTAGACTGTAATTTGATCTCTTCGCGCGTCCCCGACAACACTCAAATGTCAAAAATATCAACAGGATAGGTTATCTGTTTACACAATACAAGGCTCCACAACAACTGTTCCAGTCAAAAGAGGCGTACGCCAAGGAGATGTCATATCTCCGAAGCTCTTCACTAACGCACTAGATGATATCTTCAAAACCCTTGACTGGGACGGACTGGGTATAAATGTGGATGGAGAGCACCTGAATCACCTCCGATTTGCAGACGACATCGTCATACTGGCTGAAACCCCCACAGAACTGGGAAAGATGCTCAACGATCTGTGCCACGCATCTATCCGGGTAGGTCTTAAAATGAATTCGGACAAGACTAAGGTTATGGGCACGACCGATATGTCCCAAGATCCGATCACAGTAGACGGCCGAGTAATGGAGCAAGTGGAGGAGTATAACTACCTAGGGCAGATCATCAGACTGGGACGGGACTCGCTGGATCGCGAGATTTACCGAAGAATCCAGCTTTCTTGGGGAGCATTCGGAAAGCTCAAGGACGTCTTCCACTCCTAAATCCCTCAATCGCTGAAGACTAGAGTCTATAACCAGTGTGTTCTCCCGGTGATGACTTACGCTTGCGAGACATGGACGCTTACTGCCGGGATGATGAACAAACTTAGAGTCACACAAAGAGCGATGGAAAGGTCGATGCTCGGAGTGTCCCGCCGCGACATGATAAGAAACGAGCTCATCCGCCAACGCACTAAAGTTACCGATATAGGAAAACAAGTCGCGCGACTTAAATGGCAATGGGCTGGACACATCTGTCGCAGAAATGACGGAAGATGGAGCTCTAAAGTTTTGTTCTGGAGACCCCGCACAGGAAAAAGAAGCGTTGGAAGACCTGCGACGCAGTGGTCCGACGACATAAAGATCACGGCCGGCCTATCCTGGACGAGAATGGCCGCGGACCGCACAAGATGGAGGACAACTGGGGAGGCATATGTCCAACGGTGGACGGTGAAATGAAATGCTGAAGAAGAGGTTATCTGTGTTGACAACGTTTATACGTTGTTCTGAATTTATTATTTCCATCCGCGGAACCTCATCGATCAAACAGTCTCCCTATGCCCTGACAACCTAGGTTTAGCCGCAACTAAATTTCTGTCTAGCCTAGTCTAAAATCCTAGTGTTATACCACGTCCATCATCGATACCACTCGAAAATGGTTGAGTTTGATTTGAATGTGTTTGTATGTTTAATGACTGTGTGTGTGGGAATTTCAAAACTCGCTACACGAAAGGAATGAGGAGAGGATTAGCCCGCGAATATACTAAGAGCCAATCCAGGAACTCTATGGTGAAGGAAAGGGAAATTAGGGTCACTCCAAGCCCAGACCCAGACTCAGATCAATTACCTACAAGTTCTTATCTAACGACCCAAGGATAGTATTGGAATTTGGGATAGGTTGATTTAAAGGATAGGAACCGAGGTATATCTCGGCGCTTCAGACACTCACGAAAATCCACTGTAACACGCAATCACAATATGTCCAGTTCAGACGCGTAAAACGGCAGACCGAACTGTTTAGAAATTACTGAAAGACCAGTGTCACAGTAGCTTGACGCAGAGACTGAATGCCTCCATGTCTGAAAAAATGAATGCCTCCATGTCTGAATGTCCCACATGTCTGAAAAAAAATGGCGTCCTTTGCGGAACACACGCTGCCCAAGCGAAAGCTTCTTATCCCTAACTACACAGGGTCTAATTTCAATCAAACATGCCATGCAGGTCCGCCGTTCTACAAACTTTGTATATGCATATTTATTATGATCAACCGTCGGTTATCACTCAAGTCATTTGGTATTGCCGATACACAAAATCTGTTGATCGCTGACCATAAAAGCTGTTGCGATTAATTAAGCTTTCCCGACCGCTAGCGTCTTAGACAAAGATCACTAGAATGATATTCAAACCCGTGATGTCAAACTCGCCACTTCGTACCAAAAAAACGCAATTGTATATTTGCAGTCAACATAATAGCTTTCTCCGTATCATTCCATAATAACCTTCCATTATTTAGTTATTCATAATTTATTCAGCGCGCACCAAATCGGCTCTGATTCCTACACATTTCGCAGGAATGCGACAAAAAAACCTGACTCGACCTTGCTTCTCCGAACCAACCACGTTCTATGGCTCTTTTTTTTGTCAACTTACTTCAAATTACTCGATAACCCAGCGTTTTGTATTCAATGTGTACTGTGCGGCGATGAGCTAGCCCTCTATCACGCAAATGAAGTATTAAATGAACTGACTCTTGTGTACCATTACACCTGCCTTTGAGCATAAGCGGTTTTACAGCTTTCTAACTCAAACACTCTGTCTTTTCTCCGCTTTAGGAGTAGCAAAATATCGTATGGGCGACTTGTGTGTGTTCTCAGAATAGCCTATTGGATGAAAAGTTGCCTTACCGGTTGCATTTATACTCAGTATAAAGTAATTTAGTGGGGTATCTGAAAGGCTTTCTTAGAAGTAATTTAAGGACAGCTCTTTGAGCCCTTTCCAATTTTATAATTAGTGTTTTTGGTGCGCCACCCCATGCCGTTATGCAATAAGATATAATTGACTGGGCCAAAGCATTATACACAGTATACAAAACATTTTCGTCTGCTGACGGTCTAAGCATTTTGAAGATATAAATGAGCTTTCTGGTGCGACTTGTTAAATTAATTATATGTGGCTTCCATGAGAGAGTGTCATCTATAATTACCCCTAAGTATTTTACTTTATCTACTCTATTGAGCGTCGGGCAAGAACAGTTTGAGTGACTAAATTTGCTAAAGTTGCAATTTCTGTGTGCTCTAACATTAAAAGAACCTTGAGGTGGTTTCCCCGAGGAGGTCAGTGAAAAGGTGAGATACATGGTTTTGTCAACATTTAGAGTAAGAAGGTTAGCGACGAGCCATTTCATGACTACCCCGAGAGATACCTCTGCGTTTATCCTGGCTTTATCCCAGGTTTGACCCTCAACTAGGAGAGCAGTATCATCGGCGTAAGTGACAATATTGCAGTTAGGTGTAGAAAGTTTGCATAAATCGTTGATATATAAAAGAAATAGTGTGGGGCCCAAGATACTTCCCTGGGGCACACCGTATGATAGAGCGATATCATCACTTAGATGATTCTCTATTTTTACTCTCTGAGTTTGGTGAGATAATCTCTAAAAATGTCTAGGGCATGTCCTCTTATACCAGCAGAACTTAATTTATTTATTAATAGGGGTATTGATACAGTGTCGAAGGCTTTTTTCAGGTCAAGGAAGATGCTAACGCACTTAGATTTTTTATCTAGAGTCCTTGATATTTCCTCCGTTAATTGCAAAACGGCATCCTCGGTCGACTTGCCCTTGCAGAATCCATACTGATTATCAGCAATTATTTTGTATTTAGTTAAGAATCCTACTAATCGGTTATTTAACACTTTTTCTAATATTTTAGACATGGTAGTAAGAACAGAGATACATAGGTCTATAATTTGTAATGTTCTCTCTGTCCCCACATTTGAAAATCGGGTGAACAAGAGCTTTTTTGAAAATTGTTGGAAAGACACCTTTTGAGAGACAGAGTTTGCACACGTGAGTTACAATTGGCGCAAGAACAAAATGGCTCGATTTAATAACAGATGAAGAGATGCTATCCCAGCCTATTGCTGAGTCGCTTTGTAGATACAAAATAATTTTATTTATCTCGGCAACGTCCACTTCCAGAATAACAAGTGTGTTTAGTTGTGTATCTTGGAGAAAGGATTGGGAGGGCAATTCAGTGTTGCGGTGACCATCGTTTGAGGTGCGTTGAATTTTGTTAGCAAGAGAGGCACCCACACTTGCAAAGAAATGGTTTACTTTGTTTAGAGAATCAAGGGGGTCAGGTGACAGATGTATTAGTTCTCTAGGGGGAGGTGACTTGTTGTACGTATGAGTAATCTTTTTAATAACTTCCCATGTGGCCTTGGGTTTAATTTTAGCCTTTTCGAACTCATCCTTCTCGTATGAACGTTTAAGTTTCTTTAGCAGGTTATTACAGTAATTTCTGTAGAGAGTGTAAATAATTTTGTTAACTTGATTATTAGGTGATTTTTTGTATTTCTTGTATAAACGGTCTCTAATTCTTATACATTTGAGTAGGCCAGGTGTAACCCATGGCTTTACTGTTCGTTGTTTTGGTGGGATTTTTCTGACCGTAGAATAATAATAATAATAATAATAATACCTTGGACACCATTTACACATATTGATCTAGCCCCAAACTAGGATTCCCTGTATCTTGGGTACTAGACAACGATACACATACTTAAATAGATAAATATTATACTAGATAGATAAACAACCATGACTAGGATACAAACATTCGTTCTCATCAAACAAATATTTGCCCGCACCGGGACTCGAACCCGGGACCCTTGGTTTCGTAGGCAGCGTCACTGCCGACTCGGCCATTCGGGTCGTTATTATGTTGGATATTTTGGTTACAAAAGGTTCTGCAGCAACGTTCGGTTCATTTAAAACAATTACGTCAGAAAAATCACATTGACCAATATCAGATTTGACAGATGCGTAAAATCAAAATCAAAATCAAAAATCATTTATTTCCATAGGATGTTGTTACATCACTTAGATCCGTCATTACATTTTTTTGGGTGAGTTCACTAACCCAATGGCGGAATCTGTGGAGAAGAGCTAGAGAGTAATTTATGTGAAGTCGTACATTTTTGGGCTTTACTCTTTGAATAGTTAACTCCAGATTCAGAAGAGTGGGGGCGTGGTGAGTTCAAATAATAGAATGAAAACAGTTTGGCAAATAATAAACCGCGAAACTGTCAGAGTTATACCAAGGGACAGTGTTTTCTGCCTAAAGATAGGTGATGATGTTGTTAAATCCAACGCTGATGTTGCTCGAGCTTTTGAAACATTCTTCACCAATGTACCCGTACTCACAACGGACCGTCTAAATTCATCTCCATTTGAAGCAGAGACTTCAAATGGAGATGAATTTAAAAAATAACACTAGCGTCAGTAATGTACCTATATTTAAAATTTCATCATGTATATCCCCAGGACATTGTCAAAACGTTTAAATTACTTAACTTAAAAAATACGGAAGACCTGTGGGGTATATCAGTCAAAGTCATTGGTTCAATAATTCTAGTTATAGCCCCCCCACACTTAGCTTATATATTCAATAAATTTGTTGACGATGGGGCTTTTCCAGACCTCATGAAACACAGTAAACTTATACCGCTGTTCAAATCGGGAGATAAGGGCGATCCTTCAAATTTCAGACCAATATCTGTTCTTCCAACACTAAGTAAAATATTTGAAAAGATTATACTCAATCAAATGCTCTCACACTTCAACCGTACAAAACAACTCCACGCTAAACAATATGGTTTCACTAGGGGTAAATCAACTACGGATGCAGGTATTACCCTTGTATCTCATATTTATTCTGCATGGGAGGCCGCACAGGATGCTATCGGAGTTTTTTGCGACCTGTCGAAGGCGTTTGATTGTGTTGATCATAATACGCTATTAATTAAATTAAATCATTACGGAGTTAGAAATAAAGCGTTGGATCTACTAAGATCATACCTAAGCAATAGAATTCAAAAGGCAGAAGTTAACGGCGTAAAATCTGATGGATCGGGTGTTAAAATTGGCGTTCCACAAGGTTCCATATTAGGCCCTTTCTTATTCCTGGTATATATTAATGATCTGCCTTTCATGGTGGAGAAATTAACTGACATAGTGTTGTTTGCTGATGATACTTCAATGGTCTTCAAAATTGAAAGACAAAAAGGAGATTTTGATGATGTTAATGGTGTATTGTCTTTAACCTTGAATTGGTTCACAGTTAATAATTTATTGTTAAACGCTGGTAAAACCAAGTGTATCAAATTCTCACTTCCAAATGTCAGGCAAGTTGATACCAGTTTGGTGTTAGACAACAGCACGTTAGAATTGGTAAATGATACGAAGTTTCTTGGAATAACCATTGATACTAAATTGCAGTGGGGACCCCACATAGATAAAGTGGCTACATCTAGGCTAGTATATTTTAGTTACTTTCATAGTGTGATGTCCTATGGTATCTTGTTGTTGGGGAAAGCAGCGGATATTCAAACTATTTTTATTTTACAGAAAAGAGCTATTCGAGCAATTTATAATTTAAAACGAACAGACTCCTTAAGAGAGCTTTTTAAAGAAATTGACATACTAACAGTAGCTAGTCAATTTATTTTCGAAAATATAATGTATGTACGCAAGAACCTTACAACATTTTTCAAATTTAGCGACAGCTGTAATGTTAACCTAAGAAATAATCACAGACTATGTGCGCCCCGTTTTAGACTCGCGAAGGTTAGCAATTCTTTCAAGGGTCAGTGCATTCTCTACTACAATAAGATACCTCTGGAGATTTTGAAATTGCCATTTGAGCAATTTAAAAAGCATGTTAAAGCGACTTTGTCGAAAAAGGGATATTACAATGTTCAAGATTACTTAAATGACAGGACTGTATGGGGTTAATCTGGCTCAACACAGACCTTGCTGTTAATAATTTTGTAATTATTTATTCCTGCTTATTAATCATAACAATAAAATTTTTCATATTTGTATTAGTTAAGCACAACCTATTTTTAAAAGAGATCTAAAAATCAATCTGTGGGAGTTTCTACGCCCTTCTTCTCCCACAGTGGTCCAATGTAGAGAAGAGGCAAAAAATGACGTTTGCTAAGTATATGTAAATATCTACAGTAATAAAGTACTTTGACTATTGACTATTGACTATAGTTATACTCGTATTTAAGATTATTGTTTTAGAGCTATGTCTAGACTTAAGAACAACATGATCTAGGCACGTTCTATCATGGGTGGGAAATTGGTGGGTAGGAGAGTAGCCAAAAGATAATTTTAAATTTAGATAATCGTCTGGGTTTAGTCTGGGCTTGTTTTCAGGTATGATGTCAATGTTTATATCCCCAATAACAGCCACTGATGGTATTGATGCTAGGTCAGTCAGAGTCATTTGTAGGCTATTCAAAAAATTATCGATCTTATTATGTGAGGGTGATCGGTAAATAGCTACTATAGCTAAGTTACTTCCTATTTTGCAAATTATTGTATTTTCTCTTTAAAGTTAGGGTATTCGATTTTATGTTCAATATTATTTCTAATATAAATGACCACTCCATCATTCTGGTTTATTACTTCCTTAGAGGTATAAGAGAGCTGTCTAATTACGTAGTAGTCTTCTCTTGAAGCTATGGTTTGGTTAAAGTTTTTTGATTTTAAGTCGCAATGGTTCCGTACCTTAAACGGAAAAAGGAACCCATATAGGATGTCCTCGTTGATGGTCTGTCAAGCCCCTTTATGTCAGGAATACGTGGAGGTATCAAGTTGAAATTAATGCGAATTATTGAAATTTGTCGCCCATGTAAAAAAAAACAAACTTCTAGGTTAACGCAATATCCAAACTTCTTGCAACACCGTTTCGATTTTTGTCTTCTAGCAGGCTTCGGAGATATCACACAGCATCTATGCTCACAATTCCTCCTAGATTTAGAATCCGGGCCATTAAGCTGTGAAATGCACTCCCCTGCATCATCAGGGACAGTCCAACTCTAAGTACATATTTATAACTCGCCTAAAAAGTACTTCCTTTCTCATCAGCTTTAATATGTATCTTTTTAGTATATGTAGATAAATTTGTATGATAATAATATATGATAAATTTGTACACGCTAAACATAGATTATTGTTTAATCTATGTTTAGCGTGTACAAATTTATCATATATTATTATGTATTCGTGTATGTTTAATTTATATCATATTATATATACCATGATAGATACAGGTAACCCCACAGGTCAACATGCCATGCTGCCATGATGTCGGTAATTTGGCTGTCATGTTTGATTCTAGCTGACGACCGAGGCTTTGCCGCTCTCCGCTCTGCAGGTGTTCTCCATCTACCTTCATGAGTGATCTAATACGGATTGGTGTGATGTTAGGTTATATATAATATATATAGCTTATTAAAGTCCCACTGAGGGGCACAGGCCTTTATCCGGATACGATTAAGATCGGTTCATACCCCACCACGCTGGCTCAGCACGGGTTGATGGAGGTTATTATATATTATATTATATCGGCCTTACTAATAAAAAAAGTTATTCAACGTTTTTTAACTTATACAGTGTTTTGTCCTTTTCATACGTCGAGTAAATGTCAAATGTCAAAGCAAAACAAAACGCCGAATAAGTTACACTGTGAATAACTTCTTTTATTAGTAAGGTCGTATTAGTATTAGATAAATTATGTTTTATATTATACACAGGTCTGCTCCACAATCAACTCATCTCATCCTTACGTGGTATGCTGGAAGAGATCTCTTGTTAGAGGTAAGCCCGCCCTGTTACACTATATATATATGTTCTTACCATTTTTATATGTTGTTCGTGTGCAACAAAGAAATCATGAATTATTACGAGGTCGGTTTCGTGGCGCAGCGGTTGTGGCTCTGCTTACCATGCGAGAGGTTCTGGGTTCGATCCCCGGCTGGGGTAAAGAAAAAAAAACGGGTCTTAGATGTTTTTATGTGTGTGACGTTGCTGTTTATCTGGTTCCCACGACACAGGGTCAGTCTGGGGCCAGAGCCTGTATGTGCCTTTATGTAATTGTTTATATTTATGTCTATGAATTACTATCATTCATCAAGGTGAACCTATTAAAAATCATCCTGAAATACATTAACGCGTATAAGGCTGACTTTACGAGCTACAAGAAACGCGCGTCACATTATATGTCGTGACGCGAAATTTTCGCATAAATCATAAAAGAAAGTTCTCCCAACTTAGGGTATAAACTTGCCAGCGAAGAAGGAAAGTAGAGTTATGACCTACAAGCTAATGGCCAGGGCAGAAGTTGTGCGTTTTGGTTTCACAGACTGAGCCGTGAATTTAAATAAAAAAAAAATTAATCGCAGCGAATTGTCGACCTCTGTGGCAGCGCAGTAGTGGCCCTACCCACCATGCGACAGGTCCCAGGTTCGGTCCCTGGCTGGGGATAAAAAAAAACGGGCAAGTGCGAGTCAGACTCGAGGTAGGGATGGTGTGGAGTGAATAGTTTGGATTTTCCACAGCAAAATGATATTTGAAAATTTACTTACTTGGTACTTTCAGACTTCATGTACGTAACCAGGTGCATTCATAAGTTTGTATGTGGTATTGAAATAATTGTTTTATGGGAGTGTTATTCTGTTTTTTAGTATTTTTTGTAATAGCTGCAACACAAATATATCACCTGTGAAAATTTCAACTGTCTAACTATCACGGATTCCAATAATTTTGGAACCAATTTTGATAAATCACATCGAGTCAAGTCTACTGCCAACTAAAAAAAAAAACAGTCCGTTTCAGCACTACGGTGCTACAGACAGACAGATGATTTCATTTATCGTGTCGGGTGTGTTTAAAGTTTTTAATTTATGGTTAAACATAAAACATTAAACATAAACATTTACATACAGGCACATACATTGCTTCTGGCCCCACACTAAGATACCCTGTGTAGTGAGAACCAGATACAGCATCGTCACACACATATATATAAAAATCCAAGACCTGGGGTTTTTATTTTCTTTATCTCCGTCCGGGGATCGGACCCGGAACCTTTCGCATGGAAGGCATAGCCACAGAGGTCAACAGTTATTTTCAAACAGGATTAATTACTTTTAATTTATATGCCCGTGCCTTTTTCCTCATCCGCAATCAATACGCATATTAACCTTCAACTAGTATTTTCAAAACCACAGGCCAACATAGCTTTTAATATCAGCCGTCCAAAGAGTATTTTCCTCCAAAAGTGTGTAATTTGAAACCACGACAGCGAAAACAATGAGCGTGCAGTAAATGTCACAATTAAAAGAATTAATGAGCATTTTTGTCTCTTCTTTTTTGGGTGGTTGAAAAAACGTGTCATGGTCAAGTTAAAAAAACTTGTTAATACCGCTAAACGTATTAAAACCGCTGCTCTAAATGGGAATTGGCTGTGTTTTGGGAAAACCTTTGCCTGTTCAGATGGACGAAGAATAAAAATAAGAACCACAAGAGATCGCTCGTTTCTTGCAGAGTATTTTGAACAGATATGCTTTTAGTAAATAAGCATATTTTTCCTCTCACATATAAACACAATTTGATTCTGTTCTGTTAAAATCTTTTTAACGCTCTCAAACCAAAACGCCGTCACCCAAAACATGACGAATCTTTAGAAATTCTATGACTTTCACCCCCATCACAATTTCCAAAAAGAAGTATGAAACTAACTAAGTAAAAAGAAATACAAAATGTGATCAAAGTAAACAAGTACTAATGAATGTTTTCGTTAATGTAAAATTCTGTTACATACAAAATATGGGAAGATTTCCAAATTTTCGACGAAATCCACGTTGTATATACACGCCTTTTCTCATACGAGGTGGTAGAGGCACAATTGTACCCACTTTGAGCCAGTTATTCAATACTCCATTTTGCGTGACAGGGTGCTAGCCCATCGCCGCAGCTATGGAGTAATGAAGGTTTCCTCGAGATTTTTTCCATCACTGTTAGAACGCCCGTATAATGTTCTTAAGATAAATTAATTATCTCATTGGTATATGGTCAGGATTCGAACCTGCATCTCTTTTGTGAGAACAAGCGTGAAACCTATTGGACCACGGAGCTGTTCGCGTTGTAGTTTCGCAGAATTCCCTATATAATGCGAACAAAAAGCCTACCTCCAACATATTGCATAAATCATCGGTCCTGAAATCATCAGCAAACAACGCGTCGCGTTCAACAATAGAAAATCCTGAACGCTGAAATGGCAAAGCCTCAGTTGGAGCCTTCTGCAAATACTCCAATACATCCCCTCATACATTTGAGATACCCTATTTAGTGAAGAAGACAACTGCATCGCTTGGCACGAGACAGAGAGAGACGCAGCACCCGGCTTCCGTAGCAAGTCGTAGCGCTACTCCAGTGCTTTATCGTAACGCATTGTCGTAGCTCGCGTCTGAATCGATCGAAGCGTTACGAATTTCCACAGTAATCGTAAAGAGTCATTGTAAATATGTCGGGAAAATTAGTTGAATATTTACGTGACCGTGTGAATATTGTAATGTAAAAAGTGGATAGTGTTACTTTGTTTCCTGACTACCAAACGTACAATATCATAGTGAAAGGGAATGGTTCGGGTTTCTTTGGATTGGATGAAGGTAAGATGTTTAAAATATTTTATAAAATGTTTTACATAGAAGTAGCTATTGCTATTCGTTATTTTGATAATTTTACACAATGGTGATCGAAAAGAAGGGATCACAAAGAAAATAGGGAATAACATAGCCTGCATCCTAACACTGTGTACCTAATCCATACTAGGTACTAAAACAAAGTTTTTAAAACTTTTTACATGTTGAAATTTAAGAAAGTTTTATTAAAAAAGTGCTAAGAAATATTTTCTTGGCTTCTACTGATTTTAATCAAATTTAATAATCAGTATCTAAGATATGATTACTATTATATGGCGTGATACTAAAATATTATGCGAATTTATATATTTGTGGATTGATTAGTTATATTTTATAATAAAAGAACTTAATTTCAACATTTAAGACTATTCGGCTCTGCATTCCTCATTTAACTTTTATATAGGTCCATCTAACCTGGATATCAGAAGATCGTGAGGAGAATCTTTTAAAAACTTTTTTGTTCCAAAGTCAAAATTAAAAGCATTTGTTCTAAAGTATTTACACAGTCACTTCCGACTTCGAGCAACTTTCACTTTGAACATCCTCATTTTAACTTCACCCACAGCTTAGAGATTTATGTAAATATGTGTGCATGCCTAATTTCTAATGCTGACGGTTTTGGTACATTTGACAACATGTACCTTATTAACCTTACAAACATTTTTTTTTATCAAAATAAGTCTGATATTTTATACTCGTGGTTGTAGATAAGTATGATTAAACTAGTTAGCGTCACTCATTTTCTCACAGTCAGTAGTGGCAGAGCCGCAGTTGTGCCCACCAGTTATTTCATACATCATTTAGCGTGATAGGTGACTAGCCTATCGCCGCAGTTAATTATACCTAAAAATAGATAGTATACATGAGAGTATACATATTTGAGATAAGACAATTATTTTGCACTTTCCAATGATGAACGTATTTAATCGTGAATATACCCACATTTCGTTTAGGGGTTAGCTCATCATTCATGAGAGGCTTTGAAGACTTTGTTTTGTAATAATCGGAGTCGGACTTTCATATGAAGGGTTCCGCACCATTTTGAAAGAACACACAAATAAACAACATCACTTGTATCAAAAAAAAATATCTTTAACTTAATGGCCACGCCTAATTCGAACCTGGAGTGGTAGAACAACAAAGACAATAGACAGTCGAAGATATTCATCTCAAGGAAGGATCAAAAGAAGGCTAAGTATTTACTATATCTTAGTAAATAATTTAGCAACTTTGAAAGGTGTGGTAACAGGTCGTTGTAAACTAAATAGTTAACTATATCATTGTTAAAGCTTGAACCAAACGCTTCATGCCCTCAATGTGGCTTGGAGGAAACTAGTCAGCATTATGTGGGAGAATGCGTTATGTATTCAAACATAAGACGGCAAACACTAGGTATGGATAACATCAAGGAAGAAGGCTTTGCAAACATCAAACTCAGTGACATACTAGAATTCACTAATTGACGACCCGAATGGCCGAGTTGGCAGTGACGCTGCCTACGAAACCAAGGGTCCCGGGTTCGAGTCCCGGTGGGGGCAAATATTTGGTTGATGAGAACGAATGTTTGTACCCTAGTCGTGGTTGTTTATTTATCTAAGTATAATATTTATCTATATAAGTATGTGTATCGTTGTCTAGTACCCAAGATACAGGGAATCCTAGTTTGGGGCTAGATCAATGTGTGTATGGTGTCCAAGGTATTATTATTATTATTATTATTACTAAAAGAACAAGGAGATTTGGGGAGGAAAGTCGGCTGGATCAACGGTAACCGGTGCTCAAACACTGGGAGTTGGGTGAAATAGTGACAATAGAGGACAGATCACCCGCAAGTGTTCAGAGCGGGCGTCTCACTTCATCATCTATCTATCTATCTATATATGACTTCATTATTCATTATTTCTTTATTGCACACAAATAATTAAAATAACAAGATATACATAAAATAGTATACAAAGGCGAGCTTATCTCTATCCTAGAGATCTCTTTCAGCAAACCATGTCAGCATGAGAAAGGTTAATCGCTGAGCATGGGTAGACCTATGTGTACAACAAACCCTTATTACAACTCAATAAACTATATACATAAATATACATCCAAAATATGAATATATATGTATGTATGTATATGTCACCGTAAGATAGTCAAAACCGTTAGTTGATCAACTAAAGGTTTTTTCTTTGTAAGTTGGTCAACTATCGACATATAGTAAACTGTAGCGTACTACGTACTATATGACGCGTTAGTTGATCAACTAACGGTTACAACGAAATACCAGGGCAAACACTGCGGTATCTTAGGTGAAGACTAGAGGGGGCGAGCGCAGCGAAGCCCTCGAATAGTCTTCGTGTTAGGTTGACATGAAAGAACAAAAGAAACGTAAATTCTAAACCCTGTCGGTCTGGTTTACTATCTGTCGATAGTTGATCAACTACCTCGTTAGATTATTAACTTTTTTTGGTTCAATGTTTTGACTATCTTCCGGTGACATATACACTAAGAAATACTTACATTTATTTCTAAAGAGATAGGAAATGTTTCTTCCCGCGATTTTTAAAGATATTGAGGGTAGGACTATCCCTGATGGTGCAGGGATTCCACAATCGAATGCCACGCACGTAGGATACGGTGTTATGTTGTGGGGTCGAGTGAATAGAAACTGCGTGGCTCCTCCGAGGAGTCGTGAGGATCGGAAGCCACTTGTGTGGGCTCCGCTTTAATTTTTTAAATAGCGTTTAATTCATTTGTTGCTGCCACGACAACAGGAATGGCCGGCGCTGGTTTGCTGGAAGAGATCTTTTATTAGATATAAGCTCGACTTTGTACATGTAACTCTTGTTTTTTATATGATTAGTGTACAATAAAGAAATTATGAATTATGAAGTAGATATTCTGGGAAACTGGTATGTAGAGGCATACCAGTTTATTAGAGATAAGGTCGCCTTTGTACAGGTACAATGTAACTCTTGAATTTGTATATGATTAGTGTATAATAAAGAAATTATGAATTATGAAATACATAGTCTGGGAAACTGGTTACTCTCTTCCTTAAGCAGTTTATATGATAAAAATACCTTGGACACTATTTACACACATTGATCTAGCCCCAATCTAGGATTCCCTGTATCTTGGGTACTAGACAACGATACACATACTTATATAGATAAATATTATACTTAGATAGATAAACAACCATGGATAGGGTGCAAACATCCGTTCTCATTAAACAAATATTTGCCCCCATCGGGACTCGAACCCGGGACCCTTGGCTTCGTAGGCAGGGTCACTGCCGACTCGGCCATTCGGGTTGTCAATACATACATACAGCCAGCTGTTGGACAGACAGACAGACAGATGAAGAGGAGAGTCTTAGTAACAAGAGCCCGTTTTGCAGCTACGGGTACGGAACCCTAAAATGATATTAAAAACAGGTAGAATTTTTTAGATCTTTTAAAAACGAGATTTAGAAGATTTTTTCCTCATATCGGAATGTCATTAATATAAAAGACCAGGTCTAAATAAATTGGTAAAAGAATCTTCAATATTCTTTCATTAAGTCGTCATTGTTGTAATTCTTTGGTATTGCTATAATGAGAACGGAGCTATGAAGTAAAAAGTAAATTGAGGAGCTGGTTTTCAGTATATTATAAATAATTAATTAAAAATATGTTTTAGGTTTCCATTCCCGAAGGGTGCCAAATGGGACCCTATTACTAAGCCTCCGCTGTCCGTCCGTCCGTCCGTCCGTCTGTTACCGGGCTCAGCCGAGTCAACCGAAATAGTGGGGAGAGCTGAAATTTTCACAGAGGGTGTATTTCTATTACCACTAAAACAAAAAATAATGAAATTTACCGGTTTTTAAGATTTAAAAGAAGTACCCATACAAAAAGTTATTGGTATGGTCATTTTCTTAGCCATTTTGTTTCATTTGTTTATCGGTGAAAAGAGGACTCTCCCGATCTTATTGAAAAATCTCTTTAATTGCAGGTATTGAGTTTTGTGCTAAGTTATTTGTCATTAAACGATTAATAATTGCTCATTCAAATTATAATAAATAATATTAAGTTTTGTATCATATTTCATTTTATTTCTGTAAATAAATTACTCAATTTCTATCCACTTCCAGTTTAAATGTGCAAAGAGTTTCTTTAACCTGAGTACATAATTCAATACTTACATACTACATGCATAAAACTCCTTTTTCAATATTTCGATATAAGGCCTTGATTGTAGTCCTACCTAGTATTTTATTATTAAATGTCATACAATCGTATGGAACCCTTCGGATGGGTCGTCCTACTCGCACTTGACCGGTTTTATTTATTTATTTGTCAAATAATTGGTTACGTTTTCCATAACTCAATTATTAGGGCAGCTTTATAAAAGGTGTCTAAAAGAAAAACAATAGTCTTCCATCTATAAAATAGAAGTCCGACTGTTAAGAACATGTTTAAAAACAAAAGATAAGCACAAGCACAGCTTTGACATCTTGTATTAAGAAGATAAGCGTCTTCCGATACTTAGATATAACTAGAAGAAGGGAGAAGCTACTGCATAGTATAAAAGAAATATTACTCAGTCTATGTGCTCTTCAAACTCTGAAAAAAATAACTTCCGTTGCAGCGGCTGCTTATGCCGAAAGATTTCTAAATTTGCTTGATACTCGCAAGACAAATAAAAACTTTACGCTACTTCCCGTTGACTTAGAATCATGAAATACGCAATAAGCACACGTAAGCAAATAATCAGAAAACTCTTAAAGTACTTCCATCACACAATATAATGTGCGAAAACCTCAGTGCGTGAGTTTACCTCGTACTTGGCTGTTTTTCTTGAATCAGTCTGTGGTTCTCTCATATATTTTTTAATGATCCTACATGATCATCACATCAGTGATAGGCGTCCGTGTAACAACTACCTATGCTCAATTATGCTATGCTAATTCTACAGGCTGATTGGTTATTAAATATAAATATTTTGAGGGGTTAAGGTAGAGCCTATTTCTAGCAAATTTAATCATATAATCCGAAATTTAGGATAACCAGTTTAGGGGGAAAATTCTTGGCCACCGAATTTTACGACGTTTAGGCTTTAAACTTTTTTGATACCAAAATTTTATCGTAAAGTTCATAATTACGAAAAATCTAAATTTCTTTGGGTAATTATTTGGCCATCGTTTGATAGCTTACTCATCAATGATTCTGTAGAATAGGTTGAAGTCAAAAAATCACTCTTAATTTTAATGCAGTAGATCCGTTAACTCAAGTGATGGCAAAAAATATTCATTTGAAATTTTACAACACCCATTTTATCCAAAATTGCATAAACAGATTTAAAAATAAACTTGTTTCATCAGCTATCTAAGTTGATCAATAGTTTTTCCACCTTCTAACTTCAAAATAGCACCTTCGCCGCTTGATTTCGGGTTCTCAGGCGGAAAAATTATATTCGTAACTCGTTTGAAAAGGCTTCTTTAGGCCTTCGGCTCGTAGGAAAACTCGTAGGAAATGTACTATTAAATAAACTTAACAACAAACAAACTGTTGCAATCACTGCAAAGTAGTTGAGAGTACCTCAGTAAGAACAACAGTTACTTTTCTAAGGACTCTTTTTTAACATTTACATACAGGCACATACATTGCTTCTAACCCCACACTAGGACACCCTGTCTTGTGGGAAATAGAAACAGCGACGTCAAACTCATATAAACATCCAAGACCTGGTTGTTTTTTCTTTCTTGACCTCCAGCCGGGGATCGATCCCGGGACCTCTCGCATGGTAGGCAAAGCCACAATCACTGCGCCACAGAGGTCGACCCACCCTTGTAGCCATTAGTGACGGATACCGGTAGAAAATTATTTAAAAATTGGATCAATATCTATATTTTTCTACAACAAAGCAAATGTGCCAATCATCTTATCCAATCCAATACAAAACTCATTCGCTGACGAAGACTATTACATAACTGTACATACTAACGTTAGGTATCAGTAATATCTCACGTTATTTCTGTTCTATAAACCCACATTTCATATACAGTAGCGCCTTTGTTTCGCTATACACAACCACCTATGTATATTTGAAGTCGACAATCCCTTATTCAGTAACTATGTTGAGGTTTATGAATGCGTATGACCCTTTGGTATAACTCTAGATTGAAATTTTCGAGGGAATATCTGTGTACAGTCAACTGTACAAAGGTCATTTTATATTAATTAAGCGTATATACGTGTTTTACTCTTTTCTTGTTAAGTTGTTACATTCATCATATTTAGTGCATTAAACTTCTTCATCGTTAGCTGTTGTTTCATCAATTCAACTTAGCCAGCACTCAACATACTCATTCATCAAACAACTGTAGAACCTTACATTCTGTAAGGTTATTTTTAAAATAGCCCTTTTACATATAGATCTAGACATGGGCTAAATTATAAAAAAATAACCATTTACTGCTAATATTTTAAGCAAAATGATCACCATGGTATGGTATGATCAAGATTGAAACATATAGCACCAAGAAACTCCACGGGGATGACATTTTTTTAATTTTTTTATATTTTGTATGTTGCCACAATGTACAATATAAAAATAATATAATCTAATGACAATATCTATAAGTGACAATAAGATGTCTCAAAATAACAATTTAACAAAAGAAATAAATAAGAAATACCTTTTCTTTCTAATGACAATAGTGATAATAAAACCCCATAAAATGCTAACGCGTAGCGTCATGGCATGTAAACTGCCATGAACATTATGTATTGGGAAATAAGGGCAATATTCTATATATACTATATATATATAGTATCTTTGTATTTACTTTTAATTTATGATTGATAGTACAAATCATTCCAAACGGATTGATTTTAATTTTCAAAGTTCTCTATTAATACAAAATATTCTATGAAGACATCCTTAAATCAGTCGAGGGTATACAAAAAAATTAAGCCGCTCTGCAGGACAAGGAGACCTTTGGAAAAAGAATTAAATATTGCTTTTAAAAAAACGTAATTCTCTACTTATTATTATTTTGAGACTATTATTTTAATGGCGGAGTCGGCAGTGACCATGCTGCGAAGCCAAAGGTCCCGGGTCCGAGTCCCGGTGGGGGCAAATATTTGTTTGATGAGAACGGATGTTTGAACCCTAGTCATGGTTGTTTATCTATCTAAGTATAATATTTATCTATATAAATATGTGTATCGTTGTCTAGTTCCCAAGATACAGGGAATCCTAGTTTGGGGCTAGATCAATGTGTGTAAATAGTGTCCAAGGAATTATTACTTATTATTATTATTAAGTAGTATGCACACTTGTGGGTATTACATTGTAAAGCAACAATATCTATTACAATAGGTTTTATAAATAGCTCAAGTAAATAATAAATATAGTTATCATTTTAACAAAGCACGGCGTTACCTACTATCCACTAGCTACCTAACCATTCTGAACGACTTTCCTCTTGAAACACAAATATAGTATACAGCACATTTTTATCCCAAACGAGTTGGCAGAGGCACAGTTTCGCGCACGTTTAGCCAGTAGTTTAAATTAGAAAAATCGAAAAATAATCTCAGTATTTCCGCCATTTTGTCTTAACCACCAGTTTTAGTCTGTATCTTTTTGCACGCGCCTGCAATTGACAATTAATCTTGTGTCATTATTCGTAAGTAACATCAATGTGTTCTCCAAGTGCTGAAATATTCTTGTAGCACCCGCGTATCACAATACAAACGCTTCAAAGTCGTAATTCGTAGGAGATTACAAACTCAAACTCGAACTAAAAATAATTTATTGTAAGTAGGCAAAAATAATGCAATTTTAAAAGTCAAACACTTATACATGGAGAATAATAAAAAACCAAACTAATGTGTAAAAGATTATTTTAAAGGAAATTTCCTTTTTCAAAATCAAACCGATTTTGAAAAAGGAAATTTCCCTTTCAAGTGGTGATTCATAGCTGAATCTCGCACAGACAAAGGAAACTCCATTAACTCTAGCAGTGGTTCGGAAAAGGTTTTTTAAACCAAAAGGCCTGTCAACCTTTCATTCCACAGATGTAGAATCATCGAAAGTATTCCGCTTTGTCTATCTGTACATCTTTATATATTATATTCGGGTGATATCAACATTACTTAAACACCTAAATATGAAATCACATACAAGGATACACACATAAACACACACACCAGACATAAACACACACACACACACACACACACACACACAAAAACACTAAGATATGCACATGCACATATGTAGATGCAACGATACATGCACAATACTCACTTATATCAATACAATCCAGAAGTTATAATTATAATTATAATATCTTTTTCTTTTTAAATATCTTTTATTAGTTTAATGTGGTTCACTGAGAGTAATTAATTGGTCACAAACAGTTATGTGTAAAACAATTCAATGTTTTTTCAACAACAGTATAGAAGCTGTTGCCCATTTTACAGGTCTTTAGGTCTAGCTTAGGTAACAGAAACAAACATATAATGTAAAACTTGGATTGATAAATAAATTATTCTTATTCTAATTCTTCTTATTCTATATAACCAGTATTTGCTGAATCAGGGTCTCTGAAGCACATTTCGCTTAATCATTCCTGTGTGACGTCATTCATTCTTGTCAATTCCCTATCCATATCGCAGGAGCTGGCAGCCATCTGTGATATCCAACTTAAGTGTTGCGGCTTAAGGTGTTATTTCGTCTAGACGGATTAAGGTTACTTTATGAAATGAGAAATTCAGCTGTTGCTAAGTGAGACCTAGTTGTAAGAGCTATAATGTGAATTAAAACGACGCATTAGGCTAAAACATTGTTTTGTAAAGCTTAAATTACGCAAAATAGGAGTATTATAGTAGTTTATGTGACTGATACATAATGGAGGGCATTAAACTCGAGAGTGGGTTTATGAAACGAGCCGAAGGCATATACACATACAATATCTGGGGGATTTCTTTTTTTCTTCACCCCCAGCCGGGGATTGAACCCGGGACCTCTCGTATGAAAGGCAGACCCACAACCGCCGCGCCACAGAGGTTGTCAGCCTGCAGCGAGCGCGGTGCGGGTTTTGTCGCGAGGGGGAGAGAGACAGCAAATTTTAGCGCATAGTTATGTCCTACGGATGCTGAAGGTGAAATTCATAGTTTAGTTGTATGGGTACCCAGTATATTTATAGCTTTAAATGTAGCCTTTAGATTTCATTCATAATGCACGTCGCCATTGGCACGACAACATAACAATTACTTTATTTTTCTATGAGATATGGTCAGATAGGGCTAGAAGAAATATTTACAATATTGTCAAAATTCAAGCCGCCAGATTTAGCCATTTACGAGAAAAACATGCACACAAGTTGACGACATCACATGATATTCAAATAAACGTAATCTATATATATATATAAAAATGAATCGCTGTTCGTTAGTCTCGCTAAAACTCGAGAAAAGCTGGGCCGATTTAGCTGATTTTGGTTTTGAAATGTTTTTTGTAGACCAGGGAAGGTTTAAAAGTAGGGTAGAATAGGGTATGGGTAGGGTAGGGTAGGGGTAGGGTACGGGTAGGGCAGGGGTAGGGTAGGGTAGGGTAGGGCTACCCCTACCCTACGGTAGGGTAGGGGTAAGGGTAGGGGTAGGGTAGGGGTAGGGTAGGGCAGGGGTAGGGTAGGGTAGGGGAAGGGTAGGGGTAGGGTAGTGGTTGGGTAGTGGTAGGGTAGGTTAGGGGTTGGGTAGAGGTTGGTTAGGGGTAGGGGTAGGTTAGGGTAGGGATAGGTAAGGGTAAAGTAGGGGTAGAGCTACCCGCAGCGAAGCGAGAGCGGGTCAGCTAGTACGTAATAAAGTTGTTCAGAATGTTTTTTCCATTAACATTCGGAATTTTCTCTTCTGTAATGTTCTGGGTTCGAGTCCCCGTGGGGCAAATATTTGCCTGATGTGAACGGATGTTTGTACCCTAGTCATATTTCTTTATCTATCTAAGTATAATATTTATCTATAAGTATGTGTATCGTTGTCTAGTACCCAAGATACAGGGAATCCTAGTTTGGGGCTAGATCAATGTGTGTAACTAGTGTCCAAGGTATTATTATGTTCCCACTGAGGGGCACGGGCCTTTACCCGGATATGAGTAAGATTTCTCTTCTATATCATACATTATAGTCATAAATATAGTCACTGAAAATATGACTACTCTTTTTTGTTATACTGCTATACAATTATAGATAGTATCCTTTCTAATTCTAACTACCTATCATTATTCAAGCTTGTACCAAATCCCTCGTGTCCTCATTGTGGCCTGGAGTAAACAAGGCAGCACTTTCTATAAGAATGCGTAATGTATTCAAACTTATGTTTGAATACATTACGCATCTTATGATGGCGTACACTAGGGATGTATAGCATTCAAAATTCAAAATTCAAGAAGAGTTTATTTCCATAAGAAACACATAGGTTACATTTGGAGAATGTCAAATCTTAAACAAACACATACATAAGATGTAGGGAAATATAGAACTCAATTTGAATTTCGTCACCTCAATGTTTTAGATGCTGGAGGCAAAGAGGCGGCTAGAAACCTCCAGCTTTATATGTAATTTTTTACAGAATTGGAGCAAACAATTTCCCAAGCTTTCTTGTCTTCTACATAATCCGATATTTTGTAGTAAGCCTTTTTACATAAGTGATTTTTAACAACATTTTTAAATTTATTTACAGACAATACTTGTAACTCAGTTGGGATTTTGTTGTAAAAGCGAATACATCGCCCTTTAAAAGATACATTAACCTTATGGAGCCTAGTAGTAGGTATAGCTAGTTTATTCCTATTTCTAGTGTTGACATTGTGCCTGTCGCTATTCTTAGGAAATTTATCAATATTTTTGTGGACGTACATGAGGTTTTCATAAATATACTGACACGGCACAGTCATAATGTTAATTTCCTTAAATTTACAACGCAGTGACTCTCTGGGACCCACGTTGTAAATTGCACGAACAGCCCTCTTTTGCAGCACAAATATTATGTTAATGTCTGCAGCGTTCCCCCACAACAGTTTGCCGTAAGACATAATGCTATGGAAGTAGCTGAAGTAAAAATTAAAGTAGACACTTGTCAAACTCAAAGCTTAGCGACATTCTAGAATGTTTTAAAAGCGTAAGAAGATTTAGGGAGGAATATCTGTTGAACCAAGAGTAACCTGTGCCCAAACACTGGGAATTGGATGAAAAAGTCACAATAGAGGACCGATCACCCGCCTCTGTTTCAGCGGGCGTCCCACCTCATAATCTATCTATCATGTATCCTATCTACCATCTCACCCGAATCCCAATAAGCCACGTAAGATTGGGATCTACCCTCTGGAACCCGACAACGTGCGCAGGTAAATAGATTACGGTGCCACTGCCTTTGATGAGATTTCAGTGTGGCAGAATCGGGTACAAGCGGGGTATTTCAGGGTATATTTTTAGGCCCCTTAGTCAATTTCGACCAGTATCCACTATATCAAGTCCGTTTTACCTACTTCCCGATTCGACCACTTCTTAGTACGGCCACGTCCTAGTACGACCATTTCCCAATTCGGCCACTCTTCAAGTCGACAATCTTTTACTTAAATTTAACCTCGTTACTTGTGGGCAGGCCCCATATAGTTATTATTAGGTCTAGAGAGGAAATATTTTTAAGTAAAGTTAAACTAGACTAACAGCTGAAATGTTGTCGAATTGGAAAGCTGCCGAATTGGGAAGGTAGCTGCTCCAATTAAGTGTCGCTTTAAGTTATGCGGGAGTACAGTGCTACAGGATCCTTTGGCACGCGCGGTATTAGGAAATAAATCTTGTGTCATTATTCGTAAGAGCCATTATCTATGTGTCATCCAAGTGCCAAAAGATCCTTTTGGCACTTGGATGGCTTGTCAAATTCGTACGTAGCACTACCATGGTCTGCGGGCGACGGGACGAAATCCAAAGTAAATATGCCCAAAAGAAATATTGTTGAACTATGAATATATAACTTTTTGGCAATTCATTGAGTATCACTTCTGTGCATAGCAAAATTAATTTTTTAACATGTAACTTAGATCTTAATTATAGAGGCCACAAATATAACATGCGTTTCTGTCGTCAGTTCGATTACATAGGGACTTTTGTTTAACATTATTATTGCCTATACTACTCTTATGAAATGTAGGAAAAATATCCTTACGCATTAATAATAAGTGAATTAGTCTAGTAGTGCTGTGCAGTGTCGAACAAGTCGACGGTGTGTGTGGTCCTGCGACCGGTCGGGCGGGCTGCGGTTTGGCGCCGTTCGGCACCCGACCCGACCCGACCTCCCTTACTTCACCCGAACCCACCCGAGACGAAAGATGTAGGGGCTGCGAGGGCGGAAAAGAAAAGTGCGGGTGGCGGGGCGCGTTGTTGGAACCGCCCGCTCTCTTTTTCCCACCCGCAGACCTTGGGAGTGCTACGTACGAAGTTGACAAGCTATAGTCATTTCTCTACCCGAGCTAGAGGACAGCATGACTTGCAGGGAAAAATTTGAGTAAGAGATGTGATTGTTACCTCAGACATTGTGTACAACACTCGTGTTTATGCCATCTGAGGGACCACACTGGGATTGATTGGTTCCAGGCCTATTGGTACCAGACATGACATCAAAACATAGCGTCATGACTTTTCACGTCACGAATTGTGCCCACTTTGAGCCAGTTATTCAATACTCCATTTTGCGTAACAGGGGGCTAGCCCATCGCCGCAGCTATGAAGCAATGAAGGTTTCCACACGATGAGGGGCCAGATGCAATATATGTGCCTGTGTGCCTATAACTTGTGTTATAATCTTAATTTGTAATTATTTATGCCTGAATTTTAGTTGTTATAGTTAATATTGTAATATTTGCATGAGTTAGATACAACAATTTTTAAAAGAGATCTAAAAAATAATCTGAGGGAGTTTATTTTATTTTTTGCGTTACCGGGGGCTCTCCCAACGCCGTAGCTATGGCTTCCACACGATGTTTTCCATCATCGTTTGGACGTCCGTATAATGTACTTAAGATAAATTAATTATCTCGTTGGTACGGTCAGGGTCAGGAATCGAATCTGCATCTCCTGTGTGAGAAACCCATTAGACCACGGAGCTTACGGAGTCTGGTACTAGACAATTTAATAAAAGAACCCAAATAATAGTAAATTGAAGCTTTAATTTGTAAAAAATACCGATCAAAAGTAATTACTTGCTAAATCTACATTTTCATATCTCAAAAGATAACGTCATAAGCTGAACACCAATAATTATATGGTAAACAATTTGTAATCTAATTAGTACAAAGTAAATGCTTCTTGCAGAGAAAAGAAAACCTTTACAAACAATTTGAAGGCGGTCCCTTAGGCATGCCTTACCCCCAGTTTCCAAAAGAGTGGTCAAATGTAACAAGCGGTTAATCGATCATTTATTCAAAAAAGCGGCATGTGATTGGCTGAAATGAGTTTAACAAGTTGTCACAGCTGATTTTCCTTCGGCGAGTGTCAGTTATATTATTATGGAGCAGCGGTTGGGGCTCTGCCTGTCTACCATGCGAGGGGTCCCGGGTTCGATCCCCGGCTGGGGGGGTAAAGAAAATAAACCAGGTCCTGGATGTTTATATATGTGTGACGTCGCTGTTTCTGGTTCCCACGGTACAGGGTATCCTAGTGTAGGGGGCAGAACCAATGTGTGTTCCTATGTAAATGTTTATTTATTATTATGAGTGCACTGGATTTTTTTGGTTCCAGACCTATTACGATTTAGTATCAGATCCCAAACAGTCGTAAATAAAAGCTTTAACTGGTAAAAGTTACTGATCAAAGTCACAGATCACATAAATTATATACATATATTTTATTAAGTTCATAGGGACATCTTTATGAACAAATTTCACTATGAAAATAGAAAAATAGGTGTCAAAGACTAACTTTCTTTGTTACTGTACATAAAATCACACATACTTAGTAAACACAGTACAAAGAGCTCCGTGGTCTAATGAGTTTCACCCTTGCTTCTCACACAGGAGATGCAGGTTCGATTCCTCACCATGTATCAACGAGATAATTAATTTATCTTAAGTACAAAAGACGGACGTTCTTACGGTAATGGAAAACATCGTGTGGAAACCTTCATTACTTTATAGCTACGGCGACGGGCTAGCCCCCTGTCACGCTCAATGTGGGCACAATTGTGCCTCTGCCTTCCCGTATGGGAAAAATCGTGACGCTATATTATGCTATGTTATATTAGTAAACGTATTTGTTTTGCCTCTTCTCCACATTGGACCACTGGGGAGGGAGAAGGAAGGCGAATGAACTCCCTCATATTTTTTTTAGATCTCTTTTAAAAATTGTTAAGTCTAACTAATGCAAATATTACAATATTCATGATTACAAATAGAATGCAGGCATTAATAATTACAAATTAAGATAATAACACAACACATACACTCTCACAAAAATATTGCCATTGCAACAAAAAAACTTTGATGCTGGACAGCCGTCAAAGTTGCATAGTTATGAGGGCAACTTTTTTATTGTTACTAAGTAAATTTACCAATTTTGATATAATAGCAATAAAACATTGTTGAAATTACAATGCTAAAATTGTTCGTGTCACTATATGATTTCTTGTGCTTTTGTTCCCATGACAAATGCCTTTAGCTATCATATCAAAGGTATATTGTCCCGATGGCAAGGGGTTTTGCTAAAAAGACAAAGGTTTACTGTCCGTGGATCTAACTTTGTTTTGTTGAATTAGCTATCTTCCTTTGTGCTTTTATCAATTCACCGTTGCTTCTCCGACAAAGTTACTTTTCTCGTATATATTTTGCTGCTCTAGCAAAGTAACATGGCTGATCTTATCCCTGCACTTTGTTAATGGTAAACCATGAAAAAATATTATATACTCCCCGAAGCTTCTGACTATTATTGCAGGAGTATGGGTACCCTGAACTATATTTAATGTACACCATACATCTCTATGGTGCATACACAGAGCACTCCGGTCAAGGTACGTATACCCGTAACAATATATAGGCAGAAGCTTCGAGGAATATATATTTTTTTCAGTGTACCATTTACAAAGTGAAGGGATTGTAATCTACAATGTAGAACATTGCTTGAGTAGCACAAGATACGATAAGAGGATAGAGGTATTTGAAAATCCTAAAAGAAAATAAGAAAATATTTATAACAATAGTATGTAATAATCTCTACTTCACTTATTTATTCCTATGGCATTAGTAAACAGTTCATACCAAATTACAAGTTAATATTAAGGGATTTAAGCCACTCGGTGGCTTCGTCAGTAAGCTTGATCAGGTCCTCGGGAGGTCCCCCGGTATATCGCGTTTCTGGGCATTCAGAGATAATATGTTGGATGTCTTGTACTTCAATTCCGCAGGTACAAGCAGGGGAGTCTATCCAGCCGCAGCGATGTTTATATTGGGCACAGCGTCCATGCGTAGTCCCGTGCGTAGTCTGTTGAAGTTACACCAGTCGCGCCTCGGCAGCTGGGACCCCTTTATTTTGGAGCCTGGAACAAGATCTGAGCCTAATTTGCCGGCCATTGTTGAGTTCAATTGTTGCGACCATTGTTGCATGAGGTTGGAGTCTTCTTTCAGCAGATTTATCGCGATTTTGTTTGGTGGGTTTCTGGATTCAAGACGGTGAACGACAACGACAACGGGTCAACGACATGAACCTCATAATTGTATTAAGGCACTGTTACTTACCAATCATAGACTGCAGCAGATGCCGCAGTTTATTTTCTGTTAAAAAAGTCTCCAATGCCATATTTCATATCACTCTTGAGCATAAACACTACGTCTCTGCACGACATCCACGTTGAAACTGGCACAATAGGAGAAACAGTTTGCGCTTGCGAGAATAAGTATAAGACGTCACTTTGTAATTTTAGCTAAGAATACTTTGTCAATACATCTACTTCGTATTTTGTTAGTATATAACGTTGCCGTATCAACAACATCATTTAGCCGTAGTAACAAATGTTATTTTGATAGATTAAACTTTGCTGTAACATCACTTCATAACGTTGCCGTGTCAACAACACCATTTAGCCATAGTAACAACGCCTATTTTGATAGATTAAACTTTGCTACAATATCACTTCATAACGTTGATAAGTTGACAACGTGCCGTTGTTATCCCATTTAAACATGTTTAACATAGTTACCGTATCTACGTGTCTTTAGCTAAAATAACAAAAATTATTTCAACAATAAAAAAGTTGCCAAAGCAACTATGGGCCTATAGCTACAGCGACGATGCACTTACGTGCGGTAACAATAAAATTCTAACAAAGCTTTTATTGTCGCTTTGTTAGCCGATTTTTCTCTGAGGGTAGGCATACAGGCACAAATATTGCTTCTGGCCCCACACTAGGCTACCATGTGTTGTCGGAACTGGATTTTGAAAACTGTTAGTTTTCACTCTAATTATAAACTGTCGATTAATTGTATACGGTACTATGCTTACAATACAACGTTTTATTTTTATAATCAAACCGTTAAATTGCAAACTGCTTTAAGCTTAAATTGCAAATGATATACCAGGGAGAAGTGGTAGGTCAATGTAAGTGAAGGCTAAAGGGGTGAGCGAAGCGAAGATAACGGTTTTCACAATATTACGGTAATTTATATATATATGTGCTGCGGTCAAGATAATGATTCGGTTATTATGCATACTAACCGGCTATTATTCTTACTTACCAATATCTAACTATTTATTTTTATTTTATCTGTGATAATCCATATTGTATTAATAAAATAAGGATGTCTTATTACTTTCACAAAACCTCTTGGTGAGTATTAATAATAACCGGTTAAAGTAGTTAATCAGACAGGTTTTGGCTATATTTATCATATTCACCAAAATCATTGGTTAGTATGAATACTTACCGGTAATTATGTATACTAACCGGATTGATTGAGTTGATATTAACCATATAAATATACTCAACTGACGTATCGGTTACCTTTGGCCATCACTGGTAGCAATAGACTCTCGATATTTGTTTCCAAAATCGATATTTATGATAAGCTTCTTATCACAAATATGTACCTATTCAAACAGTGGTCAGTATTATATGGTTTGAATCTAGTTAAATGTTGGATGCTCCCTTACGTGAAGACCACAAGTATTTCTGTTAATTCCATACACTATTTATTATGTCACTATCATAGTTATCCAAGGCTTGTGTTAAACGAAAAATTCGATAATTGACTACCAGGAAATTCGAAATGACTGCAAGAATTAGCAAATGATCACCAAATTGTGTTCGAATAAATGATCACCAAGCTTCTTTTTATGTTTTGTATACTTAAGTTTATGTTTTAAGTATTTTTTGGTTCGTGTTAGGTTGAACACGTAAGATGTTCAACCTCACACGAAGGATAAAGGGGCTTCGTTTCGCTCACCCCCTTTACCCTTCACGTAAGCTGCCGCTATATTTGGCCCTGATATTTTCTGCGACTGTTGGTGATAATTTACCCATTCTGGGTAAATGATCATCAACTGGTTTGGCGCCCACTGCTGGGAGCATTTACTCGTTTTGGTTAGGAAAAAAATCTATTGGTGGTCATAAAATAATAAAAACAAATTGTGTCCGAACGTGGATTCGAACCCTAAGATTGCGAAATCGATATCAAACCAATTGCATCACGACACTGCTTTCGTATGTCTGTCGAGGTTTCCGGCTGCATCTTTACTCTTCAGGTCGCATTTCTCAACCGATTATCGTAAAATTTTGTGAGCGGGTTCGATAGACGTTATTATTATTATTATTATTATTACGAGCCCACCATGTCCCACTGCTGAGCAAAGGCCTCTCTCCCTCTCTTCCACTCTATCCGAGCCTGAGCGGTCTCCCTCCACTCCATGTCCCATAGACCCAACTCATCACTCCATCTCTTCCTGGGTCGGCCACGCTTTCTCTTTGCATTTTCTGGGAGCCAGTCTGTGGCTCTCTTAGCCCAGCTATTCGGCAGCATCCGAGCAAAATGGCCGGCCCAGTCCCATTTTAGTTGGGCAGCCTTCTGAGCTACATCTATTATCTTTGTTCGGGAGCGCAGCTCTGTATTCCGGATCCGGTCTAAAAGCCGAACACCGAGAATACTGCGCTCCATGTTTCTCTGGCAAACCCCGAGTTTGAACCTTTGCGCGTCAGTCAAAGACCAGGTTTGGGTTCCGTAGGTAAGGATGGGAAGAATGCACATGTCCTTGAGCTTGCGTTTCAGGGACAACGGAAGTTGTCCCTTCATGAGATAAACGTTATTGTTCTCTTATTATGTCACTATCATAGTTATCCAATAGCTAGCTAGTATCGGATCGTTCCTGTCACAGAGGATCTCGCTAGCTGTGCAGCGCGGTAATGCTGTCAGTGTAATGGGCACGTTTGGTGCGGGCGTTTCTTGGGGCGGTTTATTTTTATAGATATGTATTTCGTTTCGTATGTTTAGTTAGGATTTATGACATTGTATTTTATTGTAGTTATAGGTAGTAGACCTTACACTGTTCATGTTATGTATAGTTAATTTAATAAAAAGGGATAGCTAGTAACTCGTATCTACCGACATAAGGCGTGGCGGTAACCTATTAAAAGAGCAATATTAGTATGTATATTATAATTCCTGAAAGAACAACTATTTATAAATAGCTGCTCGTGGCGAGGCTTCTTACACGCGTTTCAAGACTACTGGCCACTTTCACCAAAAAAAAAAAAAGGAATTCCCTTGTCGTTTTTTTTGTGCCTCTGACGTAGTTTTTGCGAGAGCGTTTTGGTAAACTTGGACGTCGCAAAAGAGTATTTAATGTCGAACGTCTTTTTGACAATAAATAATAATAATACCTTGGACATTATTGACACACATTGATCTAGCCTCAAACTAGGATTCCCTATATATTGGGTACTAGACAACGATACAGATACTTATATAGATAAATATTATACTTAGATAAACAATCATGACTAGGGTACAAACATCCGTTGTCATAAAACAAATATTTGCCCCCACCGGGACTCGAACCCGGGACCCTTGTCTGTTCTGTTCTGTCATTGTGTCACGATGCGTTGTACGTAGTGTTAAGTATATTTTTGGATTTAATCATACCGACACAGAAAAGTTATCAAAACAACCAAGGAGATTTTTGCATTTGTTAAAATGTTGTCATGTAACAAAAATTTCAGTAGACACATTTGAAATATGTTTTTTCTTTACAATTCAATTGAATTTCTTTATAAGAAAAGGCTATTATTAAATCTCCATCAAATTTTCTGATTTGCACAGCAAAAAATGATCAACAAAAACTTTTTATGTTTTAAATATTTTATGCTGTTCTTACATGTTCAACCTGACACGAAGGATAAAAGGAGCTTCCCTTCGCTCACCCCCTTTACCCTTCACCTAAGCTACCGCACCATTTTGCCCTGATATTTGCTGTGTGTATTTTTGATGTGCAGTTTAATATTTCATTAAAGAAAAAACAAAATTTCAAATGTCGAATTGGGTGCGCGACCCCCCGGAGTTTAAACTCTAATAGTGAATTCCCATTTTTTTAATTTTATTTATTGAACAAAAATCACACCGCCAATCTCATACAGGAAAAGAGTGAGGCCATTAATGTTATAATGTTAGATTAAGGAATTTAAATCCATTATTGGCTTAAGTTAAGGTTTAATTTGCTGTTTAATCATGCATATATTTAGCTGTGGATTTTTTTAAGATAATAAAATAAATAAATAATAAATAAATAAATGGATTTAACTATGTTACCCATGACATTATGACAAAAGACAACAAAAAACAGTGAACAATTTACGGCGACGAAATGCCACAGTCTTGTGTAGGTGTGTGTGTAGATGGGGTTTAGTGGTGTGTGTTAGTGTGTGTGTGTGTGGGGGGGTGAGTTAATGTGGAAGTCAAACACATTAGCCCATCCTAATTGATTTTTCCATTTTCCGGCTGTATCCCTTGCGATTTTCAAAATTGTTTCTTCGTAAAAACCTTCCTTAGCCCTCAACGTTTTTTAAAGCCCATCCAGCCATTTGCAAGTTTTGCACTTACAAACACATTTACCCATTCATTTTTTTCCGTAACTTCCCGAGACTTCAACAAATAGTTTAAAACAGAGTTAGTCGAAATCGTTCCTGCCGTGTACGCGATTCGTTATTGGGGTTTTATTTTTATAGACACGATTATGTCCAACCGCTTCAATTACTTTACGCATGTCGCTCTTGGGCACGCATGGTGCTTAGGCTAATCTTCTTCATGAAGGTCCTCACACATTATTTTCTTGTGAGCACCCCGTCGTTGTAGGTATATTAAATAGGTTGGTGGTCAGGTTATTAATTCATCAAATACAAATTTATGTATTTCTCCCAAAAAAACCACAATAATACAATTATGTATGAGAAAAAACCAATTAAAGTAATAGTTTTAGGGAGCAGTGGGAGACAGGAGTCCGAAATAGGTCAAACCGGTGCCATGGATCTCCTGGCCTCCACCTCTCGAGGGACAGCGATATTATACAAAATGGGGTTTTTAAGGGCTAGTATTTAATCGCACACCAAAAATCGCACAGCAAAAAAGGATCAACAAAAACACTTTTTATGTATTAAATATTTTATCTACACACGTATCATAAACCCTCTTTACTGCGTACAAAAACCGCACGTTACGATCAGCATAATGTTAAACTACTTGGTAAAAACTCATTTCTTATCTGAAAAATTACACATTATGACCATAATGTGTAGTTTTTCTACATATTATGACATTCAAATTTCGAACGCCAACGCCCGCCTGCGTGAAGTTGGTACTACAGAACAAGCAGAGCCACAATATCAAACATGCGGTTCCTGAACACATCAAAGAGAGCTTAGATATGTGTTTAGATAAACTAGTGTATGTAACTGTACATAATTAGGCATTAAAACTCTCGAGTGATATTATTATGAAACTCGCCTTCGGCTCGTTTTATAAACCCACTCTCGAGTATTAATACCCTCCATTATGTAGCAGTCACATAAACTACTATTATGTGTACCTAAGTTTATGTTTAAAGTATTTTTTGTATTAAGTTATGATATTTGCGAATGTGTGTGTGTGTGTGTGTGTGTGTGTGTGTGTGTGTGTGTGTGTGTGTGTGTGTGTGTGTGTGTGTGTGTGTGTGTGTGTGTGTGTGTGTGTGTGTGTGTGCGTGTGTGTGAAGGTGTGTGTGTGTGGGTGGGTATGGATGTGCGGGACCGGGTGTGCGTGTCTGTACGTGTGTTTAAGGGTGTGAATGTGTGTATGTGTTTCTGTGTGTATAAATCGCATTTATATTTATTTATATTTCACCTCAGTATCATTTGCCATCATGCTTGGCATAGTTAACAGCACGCCGGAGAACTTCAAAACCGCTCACTTTAGTTTTAAAAATCGCTCCACACCGGTCTTGTGGCAGCTTATTAGAACAATTATTATAGGTACTATAAACAGTCGCTTGCTAATGGATGGTTTATTAAGCCACAGTCTTCGAAGCCATGTGATCCGAACGCAACGTACGCAAACAATTAGGGTAATGGAGGGTAAATGTAACACTCCAGTTTAGGTAGGCAGAGTCGGGGATAACATAGCAAAACTGTTGGAAAATTATAACCGAATTACAAGCTTTCGGTATCAGGAATAGGAACAGTATCTGTGAAATCAATACCGATAGCTTTCAAATTATTGTTTTGAAAGCTGTTGACCAACTTCAAACTGACATTTACCAATCAGGAAGTATTATAAATGAGCTGTCAGTGTCTTAAGGCCCAGTTCCAGCTGTTGAGGTGAGGGGCGCCGCATTCGCCCGTCGTCTTCTGGCGGGGTAGCGGAACTGGCGGGGCGGCGGGCGGCGCGGAATAGCGTCGGGCCACCCGGATACTTTAAAATTTAGGGGTCTTACCACAAAAAACATAAACTCCTGTTCAACACTTGTTTAAAGTCAAAATTGTATAGGATTTAACGTTTGTTTTGAGGTTAAACGATGTGTAACATTTTTTACGTACTGGCTTGAACTAGAATGAATATCTTATTTATATTCTCTGTACTTATTTTCATGAATCTATTGCTTAATAAATTTCTTATCGTTTTAAAATGTGTAACATTTTTTGTAGTAACACGGTAGGTTTTTTTTCGAATTTGCTGGAAACCGGATATAAGCTAATTTAGGCATAAAAATTATGAGAAATATCAGTAATTTTATATTAAAATTATTGTATCTCCTTTTAAATACAGACAATGTTCAGGATTTTTTACGATCGAGGCAAATTAATCCAATGGTGTAACGACATAGCATTTAAACTATTGATTGATTATCTCTTTGTGAATAACAAATATATTTTTTAGACCTATGAATTTATTGTTTTTTTTTTGCCAAAGCTCTCTTCAGAGGTTTTGTTTGATCTTGGGCCTTAATCTGACGCGCACGTGTTACTCACGAAATAGCCGCAAAAACTAAATATTATGTATAGTTACAACTTTTGGCCTGAAGACCCAAGCTCCAAGTTAAAAACTTAAAAAACCGACGTCATTTCTTCTTCCCCTGTCGGGATTCGAATGAAGTCTGTGTACACAAAAAGTCCTCACCAAAAATTTGCTACACGGAACCACAAACTAAAACGTCATCTGTGAATATCGTTTTTTGTATTTGTTGATTTTTTCAAAAAGTGCTCAATGAATTTTGATAAAAGTTATATGGGACCACCTCAGAATTTGTACATAAATGACGGAATAATGGCGTAAAAATATAAAAAATAACAAGAATTGAGAGCCTCCTTTTTGAAGTCGGTTGAAAACCATCTTTATCCCCGAGGAGTAAGCTCTAATTTTCTCACCTTTTGCGATATAAAATAAATAATAAAAAAGCAAGGCTACTAAAACAGCGTTTTATTAAAGTAAATTAAAAGATGAGATTTATGTTTGATACAGTAGTCCAGTTGCGAAAAGATTATAGAATTGTATCTTGTATGTTAATAGAATATTTGTTAGAGCAGTTTTACTCCGGATATTGCGGCGTCTTAAAACTATCCGGATATTGCGGCATTAACCTTTCCGTGGCCAAATCGATTCTTGAGAGGCATTGTCGAGCTGGTGATGTGAATCTGGATGGTCATCACCAGGTTCAAACCGGCGTCTTCTGTATGAGAAGTGAGCGTGAAACCACAAGACCATGGATCACGTTTATATTACAAGCATTAAGATTGTGTAAAAAAATTGTATATGAGTCACTAGAGCTTAACTCGGCTTTTATCTTTCGGGCCTAATATATATCTTTCCAGTTAATTCGGTCATAAAAACTATCTGCCAAAATAAACATACATAATAAACAGACGACCCTGTATACGAGTAATCTAATATGATTTATTACGGTCGTGAAAGTTTATCTACCAAAATTGTTCAGACAAACCTAAGCATGCATACACATAGTTATTTTTGCTTAAATCAGGTGATTATCCAACTGAAAGCCATTTGGGATGCCCTTAAAGTTAATCTTATCGTTTTCATGTAATTGTCTCTTTATTGTTTGGTTTGTTACAAACTTTTAGCGAGTAAAATCTTAATTTTTGTCACTATTTGATACCATTATTTATATTATTTACGCACGTATCATAAATGCTCTAAAATCGACTCAGAAACCATAGGGCATTGACCTGCATTATGTTTTATGACACATCGATGCGATCGAAAAAAAAAATACTTTAACGGACCTATTAATCGATGCGTTATGGTAATATTTTTTGATCATGTAAGCCATCGAAAAATCTAAAACACTAATCCTATTTTAGAATCACTTTAGTAATTATACCCTTTATTCTGAGTACATTTCGTTCGCGCCTGGGTTTTTTTTTGCTACATCTCCTTTTCAATGTTTTTTATATATTTTTTTGTTGGAGGGGAATAAAAATGGAATTACCCAAACCCAGGAGTCAGACCTCCCTGCCATGTCCGGGTCCCTACATATTGAGCAGGCATCAGCTCGTGTAGAATACGGACTAAAAGTAACGCCTTGATTGATTTTAACAGTGATCGTTTAGATTTTACTGTAAGCCGTGGCCTCGGTATGTACTGAAGTCTTTCTACCTGAAATTTGCTTATTTTAGCGATATATATGCTGTATACGATATATATGGGAATCTCCTTTTCAATTTCAGGTTGGCTTGATAATAAAGTCCAAGACCCATAAAAAGCTTATGTCCGATATAGGGTTAAAACATGTAACACCTTTTTAATACATTCTGTACATCGCTTGGTCTGATCTTTCATAAATATATATCTTTTCACATTAAAAATAGGCTGGTATCGCACATAAAAAATAATGATTTGCGCAGCAAAAAAGGATTAGCAAAAGCATTTTTTATGTTTTAAATATTGAATGAGTACTTAAGTTTATGTTTTAAGTATTTTTGTTGTTGTGACATGTTGAACCTAACATGAAGGATAAAGGAGGCTTCCCTTCGGTCACCCCCTTTACCCTTTACCTAAGCTACCGCAGCAAATATGAGGGAAAATTGCTGCGCAAATCAGTATTTTTGATGTGCAGTTTTATATTTCCCTTAAAAATTGTTTAAAGGGTAGTAAGTTCTCAAAAACCACTGTTCATCGTGGTACCTCAAAGATGGCGAGTGGGGTGATGGCTGGTGCACAAGTCGTACTCGTAAAGGGTGCTGCTTGAAGGGGCTGGTCCAGTCTGGCTTCTCATAAGTTATGTTCATCATCATCATCAAAATTACATCTCCGTAGTGTTTCTTGGCGCTATCTTCCCTGACGGGCGTATTTCCGAAGCACTGGTAGAGTTAATGTTTTCCTGTGCGAGATTCAGCCATGAATCACCACTTAAAAGGGAGATTTCCTTTTTCAAACCTAATCAGCCATGTTCTCATTAGTTTAGTTTATCATATTTGATTTATTTTTTATTTTTATCTACCTAGTCGATCCTTAAGTTCTGTCACAAGGTTTTTGATAGATAAAACTCAGCAATAAACTTTTTCTTATTCGTATTATACATAATTTAAAAGCTTATTTTAAACGAATCAAATTGCAATACAATACATTTTGTACGATTATCGCAATATGACAAAAAACCTTATAACTTGAGACAATCGCGAATCCAAAACACGCCGCAACTGAGAAAAATACCACTTACCACAAATTTAATAAAAAAACAGTGTTCCAGATAACCAAAAGCTTTTTTTTATTTATTCTGAAACCTCGATTTTAGACCATGCTCAACAACTAGCATTTGATTTTCTGTTATCTTTCAGTTCCAACTGCTCCCAAAGAGAACTTTACGTACTTTTTACGTTTTCAGAAAAACGTATAAAAATCTTGTGGGCAACAAGTACACTACGTATAATGTGAATATAAAAATTAGTTTTACCCAGACTTAGTTATCTTATGCTTCAAAATGAAGGTAACTGGTTCAGAGAGGGTTCTGACTAAAATCTCACGTAAGTTTGAAAGGTTTTAAGAGTCATGGAAAAAAGATAAAGTGAATCACGTCCGTATTTTTGATTGGTTAAAAAAGTGTAAAATCTCTGAAGAAACTAGCATTTGTGTAATATGGCTTTAAGCATTTAAATCCAATAATCGTTCTAATTTATCAGTATTTAATGAGCTATCAAACCATATATAGTATTAAATAAAAATAAACTTGGTATTATTTACTATGCGGCAAAATATTTGTGACAGAACTTATGGACCGACTAGGTATGTATATGGGACGTAAGATTGCAAAAGTGCATTATTTTTTCCTATTTGCAATAAACATTTTGAGTTTTGAGCTTTTGAGGTCAGCACCGAATTCGAACTCACGTGAAAAACGTTGTGGTTAAACGCCTACCACGGAGCTCTTTTTCAATATTTCGTCACGAATATGAATGCAAAATGATAATACATACTCTGCACCCTCATATATAATCGCTCATCAATTCCCCAGTCAGCGACGACAAGGGGTTTATTACCTTTCTTTAATTACGTTAGAGCCAAAATACCGGCCAATTAATACGCAAGACAGACAGCCATTTGTTCTTTGCTATACTTACCTAACTACTTTTAGTAGATACATACTATACTGATAGTAGAAGACATAAAAGAGGCCATACAAATAAAAGAGCTTTTATATATGAAACGTGAGGAAACCACATTACTGATATGAGTTGATATCATTTTTATGGTTACATCAAAATGACGTACAATTACGCAATAGGCGTGCAGGGAATAATGCTTCCCTAAAGAGATCTTTGATAAACCTTACTTAGCCGCCATTTTGAAAATCTTGATTTTTACGGCGAGAAGTGAATCCAGTGGCAATAAATCGAGTAAATTCTGATAAATCAAGCATGTACAGTCCAGAAGGCGAGGCCCTAAAAAGGCGGTTGTGTGAGTGAGGAGTGGCATTTCTCTTGGGCTTAGCCATATCTTATCGATTTTTCCGAAGGGCGCTGAGTGCAGTATTAAACAGTCGGTCCAATCAAAATAGGCTCCGCCGACAGGCCAGACGGCCTTTTGCGCCCTTGGGAGCCATCGATACGCTATCACTGTGTTTTCCATAGCATAATAGGTCCCCAGGGTAACACCACTTACCGGGCGGGGGGCGATTGTGTCCGTGCATACGTACAGGTATAGAAATACTGTAGGTGTGTACGCACACAATTGCAATTCTCAGGTCGCGCCTTCTTGCCTGTAGTTAGTTTTGAATCACGTAAATATATTTCGACGACCCGAATGGCCGAGTCGGCAGTGACCCTGCCTTCGAAGCCAAGGGTCCCGGGTTCGAGACCCGGTGGGGGCAAAATATTTGTTTGATGACATCGGATGTTTGTACTTTAGTCATGGTTGTTTGTCTATCTAAGTATAATATTTATCTACATACGTATGTGTATCGTTGTCTAGTACCCAAGATACAGGGAATCCTAGTTTGGGGCTAGATCAATGTGTGTATGTAGTGTTCAATCCAAGGTATATACTTAATAGAACTCTCAAATAAAGTTTGCTTTTAGGCATTACACAAAAAGTAATTATTTTGGCGACCAGTGAAATAGCGGATTGTGGTAAAGTTACAGTTTTTCCACATACTATGCGAAAAGTTGTTGAAAAGGGTTATTCAATTGATTAATAGATTCACCTTGTTCGTAAGACCTTTCCCATACGAGGTGGAAGAGGTACATTTAGACGTAGACACGTTGAGACAGTTATTCAAGATTCCATTTTTCGTGATAAGGGATAGTGACATGACAATAACTATATGGTAACAGAAAGTTAAAAAGTGGCCAAGTACGAGTCGGAGTCGCCCATGAAGGGCTCCGTTGTAGCAAGTAATTATGTGACTGGATGTTTGTGTTGTAACTTTGTTTTTCATAGCGTTTGTACGAATGACAAATTTGTCTTTGCGGTTTTAATAAATGTTATATATCTTAAAAACTGCTTATTTTATTTTGTTCAAACTAATACGGCGGCATAATAATGTGTATATGTCACCGGAAAATAATACGATCTGCAAGTTTATAAATTTCCTAGGAAATTTATAAACTACCTTCTAGATTATATTAGGCTAGGTTAGGTTAGGTTAGGTTATGTTAGGTTAGGTTAGGTTAGGTTAGTATATTTATAAACTTGCGGGAAAAAAAATTAGTAAATTTATAAACTTGCGGATCGTATTATTTTCCGGTGACATATACACGGCATATATTTTTTGTGGATTTTTCACTTTCTTACTTTAAAAGTTAGAGGGGGACGCACACACATTTTTCCACTTTGGAAGGGTCTGTCTCTTTATCCATTTAAATTGAGGAAAAATGGTTTCAGGAACCTCAACGTAATTTTTTAAAACCTATCTAAAAACACCCCACAAATATAGGTTTTTTGGTTACAGTTTCATGTATGGCCCCTTTTAATTATTTGAATTTTTGTATAAAAATCGTAAAGCGGTTTACAGAATACATCTACATACCAAATTTCAACTGTGTAGTCCTAATAGTTTCCGCATAAAGTTGCTGTGACATACGGACAGACGGACAGACAGACATACTTGACGAAACTATAGGGGTTCCTTGTTTCTCTATGGAGACCTCAAAACTGAATTAAATAAAAATACACTTTTTGTGAAAAAATCGATACTCTTTCTCTACCTTTTACGGTTCATCAGATAAATCCCTGTAAAGGACAGACATAAAAACCGTTTGGCACCTTAAAATATAATATAATACACCTTGGACACTATTTACACACATTGATCTAGCCCCAAACTAGGATTCCCTGTATCTGGGGTACTAGACAACGATACACATACTTATATAGATAAATGTTTTACTTAGATAGATAAACAACCATGACTAGGGTACAAACATCCGTTCTCATCAAACAAATATTAGCCCCCACCGGGACTCGAACCCGGGACCCTTGGCTTCGTAGGCAGGGTCACTGCCGTATTTTAATTAAGTATAATTGGTTTATGACTGTTTGTTTCCTAAATAAATAAAATAATGTGTATAGATATATATTATACTTAGATAGATAAACAACCATGACTAGGGTACAAACATCCTTTCTCATCAAACAAATATTGGCCCCCACCGGGACTCGAACCCGGGACCCTGGGTTTCGTAGGCAGGGTCACTGCCGACTCGGCCATTGGGGTCGTCGATATATATATTTATATATATATATATTTATAAATCATGATTTCACAGCCACCCTGTCTTTGAGGGT
The DNA here is from genome assembly GCA_949825045.1 of Argyresthia goedartella. NCBI lineage: Eukaryota > Metazoa > Arthropoda > Insecta > Lepidoptera > Argyresthiidae > Argyresthia > Argyresthia goedartella. The sequence goes on along the minus strand of OX463831.1, from coordinate 5,880,404 downwards.
GTGTGGAATGGAAGGTCGTTAGAGACTCGCTCGAGCGTTTACTAATTGGCGGGTGCGGCGTTCCAGACTCGAGCCGGCATTATGGCCGTCACGTTATGACGTCACAAAAAGCTAAAAAATATTTAGCAAGCCTTATGTACCTGCTGATATTAGATGATGAGTACTTTTTATCTGAAAATAGGCTATATTATTGTTTTGAACCAAAAAACCGACTCAATTTTATCGTTTTTTGGGAATTGGTGACAAAGTAGTGGCGTAAAAGAGTTATAGAGTAAATCCATTAATGTCCCTACTAAGGGACAAAGGCCTTTAATTGGATTCTAGTAGGATTGTTCATACTCATTTAATTTTATTTCCATATGCTTAATTGCACTAAAATAGTGAAATACAATTATTAGTATAAAATGGATGTATGATAGCGAGTTTACCTGTAAGAAAATATTTCTTCAAGCAAACCTAGGACATAGGATAAGATAAGATAAGAATCGGTTTATTCACTGATACAATTCACAGACAGTTTAAGAAATGCTTGAAAATTATATTTAGTGAACTATACAAGAGTATATTCCACAGAGAATAAGACCTGGCTAAGCATATGTTGCAAATAGATTACTGCAACGCTGGTAATTCTGCCAGGACCCATTTCATGGTTTGAGTGGGAGCTTACAACATCTCATAGCAACTCCACCACGCTGGCTCAGTTGGTTGATTGAGTGTAAAAAGCGTTATGATGTTATTATACAGGGTTACTGGTAAGTCGACCCACATACGTTGGAAGATGCTAGCATGTGTCAAACCTAACCATTGTTACTATGAAATACCCTAAACAAAAATTTTACCTTTGTCGAGATATAGAACTTTAAATAATTTTGAAGAAAAAGTCACTTTTACACATAATTCTTACCAATTTTTCCTTTTCTAGGTGAATCATTCCTTTTGCTGGTTTAAGGTAAAAATTTATAAATTTCATTTTTTATTTAGTTAGGCCTACCCCACACTACGCGGAATTTCGGTCGCGAATGATTGGTCGTGGAACAGCAAACAAAATCCGCGACTGATTTCACGATCCTGAATCGTAATCAGGGCGAGCTTCAGTCGCATAAAAGCATGGTGTGGATAAACCTTGTCCTCATCACGGGTGACAGACCGGGCAAACTGTCATGATTCCGTAGTCATTATGGAAGTGAAACAGTTTGTGCGCACTCTCAGCCAAACATAAACAGAAACATTTATATATATAGGCACAAACATTGATTCTGGCCCCGCACCAGGATACCCTGTGTTGTGGGAACCAGAAACAGCGACGTCACACACATACGAGTATAAAGAGATTTTTTTGTTTTTTTTTTTTGTTGGAGGGGAATAATATGGAAATACTCATGCCCAGGAGTCAGACCTCCCTGCTATGTCCGGGTCCCCACATATTGAGCCGGCATCAGCTCGTGTGGTATACGGACTAAAAGAACCCCTTTGTGTCTACAGTCATCTGTCTTAGACTTTACTGTGAGCCATGGGGCGAGTATAAAGAGGTCAAAGACATGGAGGTTTTATCTTCGGGTCGCTTTGAGTCTTACTGTGGCTTTTAGCATTGAATATAGGCACAGAATACTTAATAGTACTACGATATAGGTTCCACAGTGACGACGGCTTTTTAGTCTTGCATAATTCGTTGAAAATGGTTCAGAAAAACGGTCTCTGACATGGTTTTGGCGCCATTGGTGGTTTTCCAGTAGCAGAACAAATTTGAGGTTTTGAGGTAAATCTCCCGAGATTTTGGCAGCAACAAGTTATCTACGATAATTGCACTTTGGAACGAAATGATTTCGGAGTAAGTGATTCATTTTCATCACTTGAAGAATTTATTTTACTAGGTACCTTATATATTTTTTCAATGAAACACGTTATGGATCAGAAAAGAACCTAATTCAATCTAAAATTGGCGGGTTATGTTTGTTTTTTTTTCCAATGGAACTAGCTCTATTCAGCCTGCCAGTAGTAGTTACGTTCAGCGCGTTTATTTTAGTAGCTACATAATTCGTATATTGAAGCATGTTCCAAGTTCAAATGTCATTTAATCTCTAGTGAGTAAAAGAGCGTTTTATGCACTGTTGTCGATAAATAAAATACAATTTTGATGGGCAATGGTAAAAACGGATTTTAGTGATGTCTCAAATATATATGAAAACTAAACAGTTTGCGCGCACTGTCAGCCACAATGAAAACAAATCCTAAATACTAATAAACATAAACAGGATCATTTATATACAGGCTCATGGATTGATTACCCCCCCCTCCAGCCAGATTCTCGCTTGGAAGACAGAGCAAGGCCACAAAGGTCGGCGAATAAAAGCAGTTTCATTTTCATCCAAGGCCCACGATATCCAAGATATTCAGTCTACCACGGAATGTCGTGTGATATCGATTCTGTAATTATACTGTGACGGCGCAATATAGCTGTCAGTTGCAGCGGCGCCGGCAGACTGAGAGGACAACCCTTGAACGTTTGAAAATGGGTCTTTACTTGATTGCATTCTGAAGAGGTAACGAGGTAAACATGTTCGGAAAAATCTAAAACGGTTAGGTCAAAACGTGGTTGAAAATTCTGCCACGCGCGGTGGGATGAGCTGGGCACATCGCTTAAGAGTTCTTTACAGACACACAACGTCATGCCTTTTTCCATACGGGGTGGCAGAGGCGCTATTGTGCCCACTTTGAGCCAGTTATTCAATACTCGATTTTGCGTGACAGGGGGCTAGCTCATCGCCGCAGCTATGAACTAATGAAGGTTTCCTCACGATGTTTGCCATCACCGTTAGAACGTCCGTATAATGTACTTAAGATGAATTAATTATCTCATTGGTACATGGTCAGGAATCGAACCTGCATCTCCTGTGTGAGAAGCAAGCGTGAAACCCGTTAGACCACGGAGCTCTTCCGTTATATGTTGTTGGATAATCTCTCTTTAAGATTAGTTTGGTTTATATCGAACCCTAGTTATTGTGTGTTTTAATAAAAGTGTGCAGAAGTTCTGGATTGCTTGTAGTTTTCATGTCGAGGGATTATCTCATCACTTTATCTATCAGGAACACAGACTAGTATATAGTATGTTGTGATTAGGAACAACTTCCTATAGAGAGAGAGAGAGAAAGAGAGAGAGAGAGAGAAAAAAACATTAATTTCATAATTTTGTACACAATACATGGAACATGACATTACAACAAAAAAAACTGTACTGCAAATAAAAGTAAGAAAAATAGACCTTAATATTTTAACAATTGCTTATAAAACTACACTTATAACTAGTATACGTCTAAGCTAGCAATAAAAAATAGGACTAAGTTATTGTGTATTGTGTACAACCCTTTGAAAAAGGTACGAACTCAGCAATAAGTTTACTCCCAAGGAAGGAAACGCTGATTTTCAGTCGCACCCTCTTGCTCGACAGATCCCTGGAATGCAAAAGCACCAAAGACATGATTGCCAATTAAAATTGAACTAAATTAATATTATAGCTATAGATGTAGTTTTTAGTTATTTCTACCTCATTCGTGTTCTTATCAATGAATGTAAGCTTATACTTTAACAATGTCTGTATTACCAAAGTACTAACTAAGTATTTTTTATTTTGAGCTTGGAATTTCATACTTTCTAATATCGAGGTACGGAATATATGTGTAGGTAAGTGCGGAAGGTACTATAAGTGAGTAAGTAAGGTAAACTCCCATCACAATCAGAGCCTTTTAGGCTGCATTCAAACCCCTTCTCCATCGAGGTAATAAAAGCAAACCCTTAAAATTACTTCTCCCAAGTAATCTCTCCAATAAGCTGCGCAACGTGATTAAGTTGAAAGCTTACTCTTCAAGAATTCAAAAGCTCCAAATAAAAAGTATATAACGTGATTGATAGCTCGCGGAAATTGCACAAAGCTTCACTGAAAAATTCGATCCATTGAGTTGCAAAGGGATAGAGCTGTCAAATTAAGGAGCTTGTGGCCGAATGCTGCTCGAGTAAAGTACAACTTAAATATCATTTTTTTGTTTTCTTTACGATAGACTGATAAACTTGACCAGTATAATGGTGAGTTGGCATCTGTGGTATGTGGTTGGTTGAACCTAAAACCAACTCTAAAAGCATGTTTATGGATGTTTATATGTGTGTGACGTCGCTGTTTCTGGTTCCCACGACACAGGGTATCCTAGTGTGGGGCCAGAAGCAATGTATGTGCCTGTATGTAAATGTTTATTATGTATTGTTTATTATGTAGCATACAAAATTGTAAGTCCATAAAATCTTTTCTCAAAAATACTTTGAAATGTTCCTATAACATTTGTGAAGATAGTATCCGAAAGTGACTCATCCTGGACAATTTTTAGAAGTGTCCAGGATAACGCAAAAGTGTACAGTAAGTAATTACATTATTACATATCATAATATTTAAATGTAGAACTATTTTTTTGCAAAGATAAGCTAACTTATTGGCAGCTATGGGCCTTTACTAAAATGGAGATACCAGGTTGACGTGTCCGATTTGCACTTATATTGCACAATGTAAAATGGCGGAAAACTAAGTTTATTCGTATTTATTGCTATATTGATACTAATTAGGAATTCGATAATAACAGACAAAAAGAAGCATAAAATAAAATATTTACAATAAACATAAATGGTTTTATTTTTGAGTAAAGCACTATACACCCTTCGACCGTAAGTGCCATCCTGGACGAGTATGATTTAGCCGGCCGAGGTGCTTTCGGCTCGGCCGGCTAAATCAAGGATGGCTTACTTACGTTTTTGTTTGTTTTAAGTATTTTATCTACACACGTATCATAAACCCTCTTTACTGCGTACAAAAACCGCACGTTACGATCAGCATAATGTTAAACTACTTGGTAAATACTCATTTCTTATCTGAAAAATTACACATTATAACCATAATGTGTAATTATTCTACATATTTATAACATTCAAATTTCGAACGCCGATGCCCGCCTGCATGCGCCCCACCCTAGTTTGTCTGTGAAGTTGGTACTGACATTCAAATTTCGAACGCCGACGCCCGCCTGCGTAAAGTTGGTACTACAGAACAAGCTCAACAACTGCAGAGCCACAATGTCGGTCAAACATGCGGTTCCTGAACACATCAAAGAGAGCTTATGATATGTGTGTAGATAAACTAGTGTATGTAACTGTACATAATTAGGCATTAAAACTCTCGAGTGATTTATTATGAAACTCGCCTTCGGCTCGTTTCATAAACCCACTCTCGAGTATTAATGCCCTCCATTATTTAGCAGTCACATAAACTACTACATTCATGAAGTTTTAGGTACATAGCAAACTTATGATAAAATCTCACTGAAACCTGAAACGGTTTATCCGTGAGATTTGAGTTACTCAAATTTAGCTTAAGAATAGGTTTCGCGTAGGTAGTGACTTTTTAGAAATCTTCTACATTTGTTTTGGTCATGCGTGATTTTATCAACAATTTCCGTAGGCAATTTATTTAGGGACATGGCCAGAATGTACTCCGATGTGCGTGTTCCGAAATAGTTATTGTGGTCTGGTAGAATATAAGTAGGAAGATATTCTAAGGTGCGTAGGTATTTAGGACGATTTCTTGTTACGAGGGAGTCGATTCCGTCACATTCCTCACAGACAATAGCTACTTTAATTTTATCGAAGACATTTATCTCTTTAGATTGCTTGAAGAGACCAGACTCATCATTGCTATATATTTGTTGACATTATTGTAGATGTTGATACTGGCCTCTGCAGTAATGTGCTATTAAGTCCATTTAATGTAACTAGGATAAATTATTTATCTCGTTGGTACATGTTCAGCACCGGATTCGAATCTGCATCTCCTGCGTGAAAAGCAAGCGTTTAACCCACCACGGACTCTTAAGATCCATTTCGACAACTACCCATTATGAAAAAGGTTAAGGTGCTTAATGACAATTTCCGATATTGGCAACGTCCCAATGCGGCCCCTTCACGAAATTGACGAAATGAGAGGTTTGTCGAAAACCCTCCCATTTCGTCAACATTTCGGCTGTGAGCCAAGGGCGAAGACCCTTCTTAAACCCTATAATAAACGTGAGCTATTTCTAGGATAATTAATAAAAAAACGGTCAAGTGCGGGTCGGAATCGCACACGAAGGGTTCCGTTCCATCGTACAAGAAAAAAAAACCATACATAAATTATAAAATCTAAACAAAAAGAAAAATATTTGTGTGCTCTGGGAATCGAACCCGGAACTTCACGATTTCAAAACCAAACCGATTGAGTTATTAAGAGCAGCGAAATTTATGGTGATATTGAATCATGGTGTAATGAGGTATTTCGCAGGGGCAGATTTAAAAGAAAACAGTCGCTTGTATGGGGTCCCCCTTAAATTTTCAAAATTGCGTGTAGTTCATTATTTGTTCTGTTGCGGCAACAGAAATGCACATTCTGTGAAAATTTCAGCTCTCTACCTATTTCGGTTGATCAGATAGAGCCCGGTGACGAACGGAGGGACGGACAGATGAACAGTGGAGGCTTAGTAATAGGGTCCCGTTTGACACCCTTCGGGTACGGAACCCTGACTTCAATCAAACGCTCTATAGTGGCTAAATTTGTGCATATTAGCAGCATCGCCCCCTGGCACCATGGCTTATCCAACCTTCTCTCTACTTGAGGCCTGCGCATGAGGTAAAATGGTCAAATGTAGGTCAACTGTCGTCGAATTAGGAAGTTTCCTATATGGGAAGTAGACAAATAAGGAAGTTGTGAATATGGCAAGTTGTCCAATTGAGAAATTGACATTAAGGAAAGTCGTCGAATTGGGAAATGAACGTAATATAATGGGAAAATGTCGTAATGGACCGAAACGGCCACGGACGGAATGATAGCTTTGTCAAATTCTAATAAGTAGTTAAGATTTCCTGTAATTTTGGCTCCACAGTATAGTCGGGTAAAAAAGGGTGTAGAATAAAATCTCTCACATTTTATTTACACAGTTGATTTAATAGGCGGTGTTTATCAAACAGCTTAGTTATCTTAGTTATTGGGTGAATACAACGTTATTGATCTTGGATAATACCTTAAGTAATACCTTGGACAATATTGACACACATTGATCTAGCACCAAACTAGGATTCCCTGTATCTTGGGTACTAGACAACGATACACATACTTATGTAGATAAATATTATACTTAGATAGATAAACATCCATGACTAGGGTACACACATCCGTTCTCGCCAAACAAATATTGGCCCCCACCGGGACTCAAAACCGGGACCCTTGGCTTCGTAGGCAGGGTCACTGCCGACTCGGCCATTCGGGTCGTCAATACCTGTGCTATAATAACTCCTTGGTCTAATGAGTTTCACGCTTGCTTCTCACACAGGAGACGCAGGTTTGAATCCTGACCATGTACCAATGACATAATAAATTAATCTTAAGTACGTTATCGGACGCTCAGTGCTTTGGATGACTCATTGAGTTGTAGATATCGGCTATTATCGCTACGTGGTGGTGGTCGTAAAATCCCTCCTTCAACCCGCAGTGTGCCAGCATGATGGAGTTTGGCTTATATATATTACTCGCATTCGGGTAAAGGCCTGTGCCCCTTGGTGGGGACAATAATAGGCTCCATTTATTAGTATTATTTATTACAACCTAACATAATATACGTAATTTATACATGGTCATTATAAATGCAACTGTTTATGTTTTTTGAAGAAGAACTTCTGAGTTTGAGTTGTGATATGTGAACTTATGTTGGGGGGTAAAATTTATTTAACCTCTCATCATAAGCTAATATATAAAAATGATTATCAATGGTTATTGGCGGATTCCGCCATTCCCACAAACAAGGGGTTAGGAATACGTAACGGACGCACAGTTAAAGGCTTTTTTAAAAGTGCATTGATTTTAAAATGCTTTTTAACAGGACAGATTATATTCAAATTAGATTCGTAATAAAGATTTTTAATTAAACAGAGAAAAGTTTAATATAAAAGGGAAAAATTTAGACGAGTTACTGTAAATTAAAGGTATAAGTGACAAAAATAATTAATTTACGTTATTGTATGACGAGAAATCAACCGAACAGCAACTTACAAACTTTAATTTGATTTAATTACAATACAAAATGAGAAGCTTTTCTTTACATACACTCCACCCCGCTCCGCTCCGCTCCGAGGTTGCTTCTTCTAAGTTCTAACCTAACCTATAATCCAATTGAAATTTAACCACAATAACCTACTCTAGCCAAACTTGGCTTTCTGTGTTTTTCTAAGTTCTAACCTAACCTAAAATCAAATTGAAATTTAACCACAATAACCTATTCTAGCCAAACTTGGCTTTCTGTGTTTTTCTAAGTTCTAACCTAACCTATAATCCAATTGAAATTTAACCACAATAACCTATTCCAGCCAAACTTGGCTTTCTGTGTTTTTCTAAGTTCTAACCTAACCTATAATCCAATTGAAATTTAACCACAATAACCTATTCTAGCCAAACTTGGCTTTCTGTGTTTTTCTAAGTTCTAACCTAACCTATAATCCAATTGAAATTTAACCACAATAACCTATTCCAGCCAAACTTGGCTTTCTGTGATTTTCTAAGTTCTAACCTAACCTATAATCTAATTGAAATTTAGCCACAATAACCTACTCTAGCCAAACTTGGCTTTCTGTGTTCCGTTATTATAGTTGCCCTCTCTGTATTTCTAGTCGCTAACTTAGTAATTTGGCTGCACGGCTAGAATTTTGATATCTCAAATGCCCACTTTTTGTAAGCTTGTTCTGGATTTTATTATTATAAAAAAAATGCTCAGTTCAGTGTTTTTGTAGCTAATTTCAAGTATTTCCGCTATTGACGGTCATTCGCTCAGGGAACATTCGCTCAACTAGTTTTTTATTTGATCGTTTTATAATCCCCCAATATCAAATAAAATTAGCTTACGCCGCATCAGGACCACTCGGAAAATCTCAACAAAACAGCCATTTTTATAAAATTCTCGAATTTGGTAAGAAAAACAATTCTTCGTTATTCCTGTCGAGAATGAAGTTTGTTATTCGTAGAGATTACGTTATCGAATCGAAACCACTTTATATAGGTACTGCCTATCTACCGAAATTTCAAGGCTTAAGCGATACAACCGCGTACTTAAGTCACGCTACATTAAACTTATTAAACTAACCTCCAATTTCTGATTTGAGAATATCACTAATCAAATACTTAAGTATCTTTATCTACACACGAATCATAAACCCTCTTTACTGCGTCTTAAAACTGTACGTTAAGACCAGCATAATGTAAAACTATTTGGTAAAAACTCATTTCTTTGTGGTGGTGGTCGTAAAATCCCTCCTTCAACCCGCAGTGTGCCAGCATGATGGAGTTTGGCTTATATATATTACTCGCATTCGGGTAAAGGCCTGTGCCCCTTGGTGGGGACAATAATAGGCTCCATTTATTAGTATTATTTATTACAACCTAACATAATATACGTAATTTATACATGGTCATTATAAATGCAACTGTTTATGTTTTTTGAAGAAGAACTTCTGAGTTTGAGTTGTGATATGTGAACTTATGTTGGGGGGTAAAATTTATTTAACCTCTCATCATAAGCTAATATATAAAAATGATTATCAATGGTTATTGGCGGATTCCGCCATTCCCACAAACAAGGGGTTAGGAATACGTAACGGACGCACAGTTAAAGGCTTTTTTAAAAGTGCATTGATTTTAAAATGCTTTTTAACAGGACAGATTATATTCAAATTAGATTCGTAATAAAGATTTTTAATTAAACAGAGAAAAGTTTAATATAAAAGGGAAAAATTTAGACGAGTTACTGTAAATTAAAGGTATAAGTGACAAAAATAATTAATTTACGTTATTGTATGACGAGAAATCAACCAAACAGCAACTTACAAACTTTAATTTGATTTAATTACAATACAAAATGAGAAGCTTTTCTTTACATACACTCCACCCCGCTCCGCTCCGCTCCGAGGTTGCTTCTTCTAAGTTCTAACCTAACCTATAATCCAATTGAAATTTAACCACAATAACCTACTCTAGCCAAACTTGGCTTTCTGTGTTTTTCTAAGTTCTAACCTAACCTAAAATCAAATTGAAATTTAACCACAATAACCTATTCTAGCCAAACTTGGCTTTCTGTGTTTTTCTAAGTTCTAACCTAACCTATAATCCAATTGAAATTTAACCACAATAACCTATTCCAGCCAAACTTGGCTTTCTGTGTTTTTCTAAGTTCTAACCTAACCTATAATCCAATTGAAATTTAACCACAATAACCTATTCTAGCCAAACTTGGCTTTCTGTGTTTTTCTAAGTTCTAACCTAACCTATAATCCAATTGAAATTTAACCACAATAACCTATTCCAGCCAAACTTGGCTTTCTGTGATTTTCTAAGTTCTAACCTAACCTATAATCCAATTGAAATTTAGCCACAATAACCTACTCTAGCCAAACTTGGCTTTCTGTGTTCCGTTATTATAGTTGCCCTCTCTGTATTTCTAGTCGCTAACTTAGTAATTTGGCTGCACGGCTAGAATTTTGATATCTCAAATGCCCACTTTTTGTAAGCTTGTTCTGGATTTTATTATTATAAAAAAAATGCTCAGTTCAGTGTTTTTGTAGCTAATTTCAAGTATTTCCGCTATTGACGGTCATTCGCTCAGGGAACATTCGCTCAACTAGTTTTTTATTTGATCGTTTTATAATCCCCCAATATCAAATAAAATTAGCTTACGCCGCATCAGGACCACTCGGAAAATCTCAACAAAACAGCCATTTTTATAAAATTCTCGAATTTGGTAAGAAAAACAATTCTTCGTTATTCCTGTCGAGAATGAAGTTTGTTATTCGTAGAGATTACGTTATCGAATCGAAACCACTTTATATAGGTACTGCCTATCTACCGAAATTTCAAGGCTTAAGCGATACAACCGCGTACTTAAGTCACGCTACATTAAACTTATTAAACTAACCTCCAATTTCTGATTTGAGAATATCACTAATCAAATACTTAAGTATCTTTATCTACACACGAATCATAAACCCTCTTTACTGCGTCTTAAAACTGTACGTTAAGACCAGCATAATGTAAAACTATTTGGTAAAAACTCATTTCTTTATTGTACATAATGACAAATCAAATTATGACATTGAAATTTCGGACGCCGACGCCCGCCTGTGTGCCACTTCTTTTCAGTCGCACCCTCTTGCTCGACAGATCCCTGGAATGCAAAAGCACCAAAGACATGATTGCCAATTAAAATTGAACTAAATTAATATTATAGCTATAGATGTAGTTTTTAGTTATTTCTACCTCATTCGTGTTCTTATCAATGAATGTAAGCTTATACTTTAACAATGTCTGTATTACCAAAGTACTAACTAAGTATTTTTTATTTTGAGCTTGGAATTTCATACTTTCTAATATCGAGGTACGGAATATATGTGTAGGTAAGTGCGGAAGGTACTATAAGTGAGTAAGTAAGGTAAACTCCCATCACAATCAGAGCCTTTTAGGCTGCATTCAAACCCCTTCTCCATCGAGGTAATAAAAGCAAACCCTTAAAATTACTTCTCCCAAGTAATCTCTCCAATAAGCTGCGCAACGTGATTAAGTTGAAAGCTTACTCTTCAAGAATTCAAAAGCTCCAAATAAAAAGTATATAACGTGATTGATAGCTCGCGGAAATTGCACAAAGCTTCACTGAAAAATTCGATCCATTGAGTTGCAAAGGGATAGAGCTGTCAAATTAAGGAGCTTGTGGCCGAATGCTGCTCGAGTAAAGTACAACTTAAATATCATTTTTTTGTTTTCTTTACGATAGACTGATAAACTTGACCAGTATAATGGTGAGTTGGCATCTGTGGTATGTGGTTGGTTGAACCTAAAACCAACTCTAAAAGCATGTTTATGGATGTTTATATGTGTGTGACGTCGCTGTTTCTGGTTCCCACGACACAGGGTATCCTAGTGTGGGGCCAGAAGCAATGTATGTGCCTGTATGTAAATGTTTATTATGTATTGTTTATTATGTAGCATACAAAATTGTAAGTCCATAAAATCTTTTCTCAAAAATACTTTGAAATGTTCCTATAACATTTGTGAAGATAGTATCCGAAAGTGACTCATCCTGGACAATTTTTAGAAGTGTCCAGGATAACGCAAAAGTGTACAGTAAGTAATTACATTATTACATATCATAATATTTAAATGTAGAACTATTTTTTTGCAAAGATAAGCTAACTTATTGGCAGCTATGGGCCTTTACTAAAATGGAGATACCAGGTTGACGTGTCCGATTTGCACTTATATTGCACAATGTAAAATGGCGGAAAACTAAGTTTATTCGTATTTATTGCTATATTGATACTAATTAGGAATTCGATAATAACAGACAAAAAGAAGCATAAAATAAAATATTTACAATAAACATAAATGGTTTTATTTTTGAGTAAAGCACTATACACCCTTCGACCGTAAGTGCCATCCTGGACGAGTATGATTTAGCCGGCCGAGGTGCTTTCGGCTCGGCCGGCTAAATCAAGGATGGCTTACTTACGTTTTTGTTTGTTTTAAGTATTTTATCTACACACGTATCATAAACCCTCTTTACTGCGTACAAAAACCGCACGTTACGATCAGCATAATGTTAAACTACTTGGTAAATACTCATTTCTTATCTGAAAAATTACACATTATAACCATAATGTGTAATTATTCTACATATTTATAACATTCAAATTTCGAACGCCGATGCCCGCCTGCATGCGCCCCACCCTAGTTTGTCTGTGAAGTTGGTACTGACATTCAAATTTCGAACGCCGACGCCCGCCTGCGTAAAGTTGGTACTACAGAACAAGCTCAACAACTGCAGAGCCACAATGTCGGTCAAACATGCGGTTCCTGAACACATCAAAGAGAGCTTATGATATGTGTGTAGATAAACTAGTGTATGTAACTGTACATAATTAGGCATTAAAACTCTCGAGTGATTTATTATGAAACTCGCCTTTGGCTCGTTTCATAAACCCACTCTCGAGTATTAATGCCCTCCATTATTTAGCAGTCACATAAACTACTACATTCATGAAGTTTTAGGTACATAGCAAACTTATGATAAAATCTCACTGAAACCTGAAACGGTTTATCCGTGAGATTTGAGTTACTCAAATTTAGCTTAAGAATAGGTTTCGCGTAGGTAGTGACTTTTTAGAAATCTTCTACATTTGTTTTGGTCATGCATGATTTTATCAACAATTTCCGTAGGCAATTTATTTAGGGACATGGCCAGAATGTACTCCGATGTGCGTGTTCCGAAATAGTTATTGTGGTCTGGTAGAATATAAGTAGGAAGATATTCTAAGGTGCGTAGGTATTTAGGACGATTTCTTGTTACGAGGGAGTCGATTCCGTCACATTCCTCACAGACAATAGCTACTTTAATTTTATCGAAGACATTTATCTCTTTAGATTGTTTGAAGAGACCAGACTCATCATTGCTATATATTTGTTGACATTATTGTAGATGTTGATACTGGCCTCTGCAGTTATGTGCTATTAAGTCCATTTAATGTAACTAAGATAAATTATTTATCTCGTTGGTACATGCTCAGCACCGGATTCGAATCTGCATCTCCTGCGTGAAAAGCAAGCGTTTAACCCACCACGGACTCTTAAGATCCATTTCGACAACTACCCATTATGAAAAAGGTTAAGGTGCTTAATGACAATTTCCGATATTGGCAACTTCCCAATTCGGCCCCTTCACGTAATTGACGAAATGAGAGGTTGTCGAAAACCCTCCCATTTCGTCAACATTTCGGCTGTGAGCCAAGGGCGAAGACCCTTCTTAAACCCTATAATAAACGTGAGCTATTTCTAGGATAATTAATAAAAAAAACGGTCAAGTGCGGGTCGGAATCGCACACGAAGGGTTCCGTTCCATCGTACAAGAAAAAAAAACCATACATAAATTATAAAATCTAAACAAAAAGAAAAATATTTGTGTGCTCTGGGAATCGAACCCGGAACTTCACGATTTCGAAACCAAACCGATTGAGTTATTAAGAGCAGCGAAATTTATGGTGATATTGAATCATGGTGTAATGAGGTATTTCGCAGGGGCAGGGATTTAAAAAAAAACAGTCGCTTGTATGGGGTCGCCCTACTGGAGTAGCCACATCGACAACAAACTAAAGAAGGCGAGTATTGCTTTCTGGCAGTGTCGGAGAATGGTGGGGAAAAAGTGGGGACTTTCTCCCAACATCATTCTTTGGCTGTACGTAACGGTGATCCGTCCTCTTGTCTGCTACGGAGCTGTGGTGTGGTGGACCAGGACCAAACTAACCACAATGGTAAGCAAACTCCAAAGCTTCCAAAGGCTGGCCTGCATGGCTATCACAGGTAGTATGAGAACTACTCCAACAGCAGCAATGGAGGCCATGCTGTGTCTTCCGCCACTCCAGCTATATATTAAGCAGGAGGCCGCGTCATCTGCGGTGAGACTCAACACCTTAGGACTTTGGAGGAAAAACAGGACCTCACACACCGCCATCCTAGGGGAAGTTTACAAAAAATTTCCCATCTCTATGGCTTGCAGTGACAGAATCCCTAAACAATTTGTTTTTGACAAAAAATACAATATACAGTTACATGAAGACCATCGGGTTGAGGGGCTCGACGTTAAAGAGCTCAGAATTTTTACCGATGGTTCAAAAACTGAAGCAGGCACTGGTTCAGGCACCTTCTCGGAGGACCTAAACATCAAGATGGCCATTCCACTGGGTGCCCATAATACTGTCTTTCAAGCTGAATGCATGGGCATCATCTCGGCCGCTAATGCCATAGCATCGAGAAAGGTAAGAGATTCCTCCATTCGAATCCTCTCGGATAGCATGGCCGTCCTACAAGCCCTAAATAGCAATACTATTAACTCAGGGCTAATCTACGAGTGTCACAAACGACTAATGGAGGTATGTCAACACAACCGCGTAATCCTTCAATGGATAAAAGGACACAGCGGATCAAGAGGTAACGATGCAGCGGATGAGCTGGCGCGTAAAGGATCTAGCTTGACAGCGTATGGTCCCGAACCTATCATCCCTCTTCCCTTCAAGATGGTACGCTCATTTCTGAGAGAGTCGACCAGGAATGATCATGCCACTCTTTGGACAAACCATGAGGAGTGCAGGCAGGCTAAGCTGGCCTTGCCGTCTACTAGCGCTAGGCTGGCTAAGACCTTGCTTCGACTTAGCAGGCCGCGCATGCGACTGGTAACTGCAGCACTTACTGGCCATGGTTTCTTTAACAAACATCTATATGTCCTAGGTGTTACCGACAGCCCCCTTTGCAGAGCCTGCTTGGAGGCAGAAGAAACGGCTGCTCACGTCCTCATGGAGTGCACAGGAGTAGCGGACTACAGGGCTAAACACCTCGGTCAATCGAGGGACCTTCCAGGGATAGTCGGTAACGTAAAGGGCCTACTGGCGTTCCTGGAGGAGTTGGGTTGGCTCGAATGATTCGCATTCCCACCCACACGCAAAATAGGCGCTTTCGTCGTCGAGTTGCGGAAACCAGCCCGTCTTACAATTGACAATTGACAATGGGGTCGCCCTTAAATTTTCAAAATTGCGTGTAGTTCATTATTTGTTCTGTTGCGGCAACAGAAATGCATATTCTGTGAAAATTTCAGCTCTCTACCTATTTCGGTTGATCAGATAGAGCCCGGTGACGAACGGAGGGACGGACAGATGAACAGTGGAGGCTTAGTAATAGGGTCCCGTTTGACACCCTTCGGGTACGGAACCCTGACTCCAATCAAACGCTCTATAGTGGCTAAATTTGTGCATATTAGCAGCATCGCCCCCTGGCACCATGGCTTATCCAACCTTCTCCCTACTTGAGGCCTGCGCATGAGGTAAAATGGTCAAATGTAGGGCAACTGTCGTCGAATTAGGAAGTTTCCCATATGGGAAGTAAACAAATAAGGAAGTTGTGAATATGACAAGTTGTCCAATTGAGAAATTGTCATTAAGGAAAGTCGTCAAATTGGGAAATGAACGTAATATAATGGGAAAATGTCGTAATGAACCGAAACGGCCAGGGACGGAATGATAGCTTTGTCAAATTCTGATAAGTAGTTAAGATTTCCTGTAATTTTGGCTCCACAGTATAGTCGGGTAAAAAAGGGTGTAAAATAAAATCTCTCACATTTTATTTACACAGTTGATTTAATAGGCGGTGTTTATCAAACAGCTTAGTTATCTTAGTTATTGGGTGAATACAACGTTGTTGATCTTGGATAATACCTTAAGTAATACCTTGGACAATATTGACACACATTGATCTAGCACCAAACTAGGATTCCCTGTATCTTGGGTACTAGACAACGATACACATACTTATGTAGATCAATATTATACTTAGATAGATAAACATCCATGACTAGGGTACACACATCCGTTCTCGCCAAACAAATATTGGCCCCCACCGGGACTCAAAACCGGGACCCTTGGCTTCGTAGGCAGGGTCACTGCCGACTCGGCCATTCGGGTCGTCAATACCTGTGCTATAATAGCTCCTTGGTCTAATGAGTTTCACGCTTGCTTCTCACACAGGAGACGCAGGTTCATATCCTGACCAATGACATAATAAATTAATCTTAAGTACGTTATCGGACGCTCAGTGCTTTGGATGACTCATTGAGCTGTAGATACCGGCTATTATCGCTACGTGTGGTGGTGGTCGTAATATCCCTCCTTCAACCCGCAGTGAGCCAGCATGATGGAGTATGGCTTAATATTACTCGCATTCGGGTAAAGGCCTGTGCCCCTTGGTGGGGACAATAATAGGCTCCATTTATTAGTATTATTTATTACAACCTAACATAATATACGTAATTTATACATGGTCATTATAAATGCAACTGTTTATGTTTTTTGAAGAAGAACTTCTGAGTTTGAGTTGTGATATGTGAACTTATGTTGGGGGGTAAAATTTATTTAACCTCTCATCATAAGCTAATATATAAAAATGATTATCAATGGTTATTGGCGGATTCCGCCATTCCCACAAACAAGGGGTTAGGAATATGTAACGGACGCACAGTTAAAGGCTTTTTTAAAAGTGCATTGATTTTAAAATGCTTTTTAACAGGACAGATTATATTCAAATTAGATTCGTAATAAAGATTTTTAATTAAACAGAGAAAAGTTTAATATAAAAGGGAAAAATTTAGACGAGTTACTGTAAATTAAAGGTTTAAGTGACAAAAATAATTAATTTACGTTATTGCATGACGAGAAATCAACCGAACAGCAACTTACAAACTTTAATTTGATTTAATTACAATACAAAATGAGAAGCTTTTCTTTACATACACTCCACCCCGCTCCGCTCCGCTCCGAGGTTGCTTCTTCTAAGTTCTAACCTAACCTATAATCCAATTGAAATTTAACCACAATAACCTATTCCAGCCAAACTTGGCTTTCTGTGTTTTTCTAAGTTCTAACCTAACCTATAATCCAATTGAAATTTAGCCACAATAACCTACTCTAGCCAAACTTGGCTTTCTGTGTTCCGTTATTATAGTTGCCTGTTCTCTGTATTTCTAGTCGCTAACTTAGTAATTTGGCTGCACGGCTAGAATTTTGATATCTCAAATGCCCACTTTTTGTAAGCTTGTTCTGGATTTTATTATTATAAAAAAAATGCTCAGTTCAGTGTTTTTGTAGCTAATTTCAAGTATTTCCGCTATTGACGGTCATTCGCTCAGGGAACATTCGCTCAACTAGTTTTTTATTTGATCGTTTTATAATCCCCCAATATCAAATAAAATTAGCTTACGCCGCATCAGGACCACTCGGAAAATCTCAACAAAACAGCCACTTTTATAAAATTCTCGAATTTGGTAAGAAAAACAATTCTTCGTTATTCCTGTCGAGAATGAACTTTGTTATTCGTAGAGATTACGTTATCGAATCGAAACCACTTTATATAGGTACTGCCTATCTACCGAAATTTCAAGGCTTAAGCGATACAACCGCGTACTTAAGTCACGCTACATTAAACTTATTAAACTAACCTCCAATTTCTGATTTGAGAATATCACTAATCAAATACTTAAGTATCTTTATCTACACACGAATCATAAACCCTCTTTACTGCGTCTTAAAACTGTACGTTAAGACCAGCATAATGTAAAACTATTTGGTAAAAACTCATTTCTTTATTGTACATAATGACAAATCAAATTATGACATTGAAATTTCGGACGCCGACGCCCGCCTGTGTGCCACTTCTAGTTTGTCTGTGAAGTTGGTACTACTGAATAAGCTAAACAACTTCAGAGCAATGATCAATGCCACAATGCCGGTCAAACATGCGGTTCCTAAACACATCAAAGAGAGCTTATGATATCTGTGTAGATAAACTAGTGTATGTAACTGTACATAATTAGGCATTGAAACTCTCGAGTGATCTCTCGAGTATTAATGTCCTCTATTTGTAGCAGTCATATACTACTATTCTGTCGCTGCAGATGTCACAAAAAAGAACGTGACAGAACGATACTTGCGTATTAACTTAGTGAATTTCTCGATTCAGAAATCGGCGCTTAGACAATTTGGGCACGCTTCAAATATAATATCCATGTCGTAGGAACAATGTAGTGGTTGTATTGTATTCTCTTTGGTAGGAAGTAGTAGGAATGTAACCAAGCAGTGAATGCACAATAGTAGTTTATGTGACTGCTACATAATGGAGGGCATTTCTCGTTTCATAATAATATCACTCGAGAGTTTTAATGCCTAATTATGTACACTAGTTTATCTACACACATATCATAAGCTCTCTTTGATGTTCTTTACACTCGAGAGGGGTTTATGAAACGAGCCGAAGGCGAGTTTCATAATAATATCACTCGAGAGTTTTAATGCCTAATTATGTACGCTCTATCATAAGCTCTCTTTGATGTGTTCAGGAAACGCATGTTTGACCAGCATTGTGGCTCTGCAGTTGTTTAGCTTGTTCTGTAGTACCAACTTCACAGACAAGCTAGGGGCGGCACGCAGGCGGGCGTCGGCGTTCGAAATTTGAATGTCAGTACCAACTTCACAGACAAACTAGGGGCGGCACGCAGGCGGGCGTCGGCATTCGACATTTGAATGTCATAATATGTAGAAAAATTACACATAATGGTCATAATGTGTAATTTTTCAGATAAGAAATGAGTTTTTACCAAGTAGTTTAACATTATGCTGATCGTAACGTGCGGTTTTTGTACGCAGTAAAGAGGGCTTATAGATAAATATTATAAATATCCATTACCCGGATTTTTTACATCAAAATGACGTCACGTCACGAGGGTACGCGAGTGCGAGAGAGAGATAACATAATCGCGCGTAAGCATACCGCGCGCTGCAAAAATTGTTCGTAATTTCGTAATTACAAACTTACCTACTAAACAAAACAGCTATTCAATTAAAAGATAAATTATAGAAATAACAGTCACAAAGGCGAGCTTATCTCTAGAAGAGATTTCTTCTGACAAACTATGGTGGGTAGGAAAGGTGATGGTTTAGCCGTTGGGTGTTGTACAGTGCACTTCAATAAGTTTTTCGACATTGTCAAGTTTTGGCAAGGATTCTCTGTCCGTCTGCCAATGGAATCAAGGTTAGGGTTATTTCTGCCATTATGAGTCTTTTCGGTTGCCAACGTTCATGATTGTAAGCACCTTTAATCAAAGTTGAAGCAGTGCGATTATTTAGAAAACAGTGTAATTATATCTCTAGTGGTAAATGGTCAAACAAAACCAACAAACAGTGTCTTGCATTTCAGGCCAAAACACAGTGGCCACGTGGCCAAAGCACAGTTGGAGGTTAGCCTATCGCTGCACCTACAGAGATAAGGAAGGTTCATCTAATTATATCAGTCCTGCATCAGTTAAAAATGTAAGCGTGTCGGAGTATAGCTCAATCTGACTCAAGTCAGGGTAAAAGCCTGTGACTCTCGGTGAGGACAACAATAAGCTACATTTATTGGCCCATTCTATACCATTAATATCTTGATATGTGTTAAAATAACCTCAAATCAAACAGATATCAGCATTGGCCAGGAGGGTTTACCTTTAACTGGTGACAAGGGGTCTTACAGGCCCAGCGGCGTCAGTAAAACAACATTTTGGCACCTTCTCCGGGTTTCCTTGGGCTCATCACCTGAGAAGCTTCGAGTTGACTTGCGTCCATGCCGTAGAAGGGGATAGCTGTGTCGGACAGGCTCAAATCGGTAAGTTACAGTGGCGTAAAGTTCGGCAGGGGTCTCTCAGACCCCATGTCACCACTTACGTATTTTTTTACGTAATTTTGTTGTATTGTTTTTTCACATTTTTAACCGAGAACAATCAAAACTCCAAGAAAGCAGAAGCCAGTTGTCTTCCTCGATAAAAGCGCCAATAAAATTACCAGTTTGAATCGTGTCCGGAACGTGTGTGCTTGCAGTGTGCAAAAATATTATGCCCAGACTGCATATAAAAATTGGCAAAGTTCGACCATTGTCAATTTCGTGAAAATACACTTTTGATTTTAGTTGTTTTTTTTCTTAATTCATTATTACTTCAATATTATTGAAAAAAGTGTTTTTTGGTCAAAATATGTTGATTAATTTTTTGCTTATGTAATTTGTGATCTCATCTCTAGTTTTTTGATTGTTAAGACGACATACATTAAAATTGCAAGATCGTAACAAAAAAATATATTCAGAGTATAGTTATTTGTTTTATTTTATCCATTTATATATGATAACACAGTTTTTACATACTCTGGCTAGCTACCACACTTAATTTCTATGATTTATACTAGATACCGCAGTGGGCCTCTCAGTCCCCTCGTCATCAGTTACGTTACACAAAAAGTCAAAAACCATGTCACCAGTCAAAGGTTTAGACAGGGTAAGTACTGACTCCAAATTAATAATAATAATACCTTGGACACTATTTACACACATTGATCTAGCCCCAAACTAGATAAATGTTATAATTAGAAAGACAAAAAACCATGCCTAGTGTACAAACATCCGTTCTCATCAAACAAATATTTTCCTTCACCGGGACTCGAACCCGGGACCCTTGGCTTCGTAGGCAGGGTCACTGCCGACTCTGCCGTTCGGGTCGTTTCAATACAAAGCAAGTCAGTGCTCACCCGTTTCTGACACAGTTTAGATGCAGTCAGTTGTGGTGGAAATAACGCTGTACTGACTCTTAATCTATCTAGACAACTTCAGTATAGGGTCAGCATTAACTTGCCTCACATTTGGAGCAATTAGTTGCCCTGTCTAAAACCTCCTACTTCTTTCAGATGCTTCTTTTTATCTGAAGGTCACATTTTTTCCGGTTTTCCTGTGATTTATAAGACCTCGTATAAAAGAACTCAAGCAACAGCTTCAATATGTAAAACGATTTTCTAACTTTCTGTCTCTTTATAATTTCATAAAAACAGGACGTTGTTTTTTAAAGTAACGCCCGACTCAATGATGATAATTTACGTTTCGCTTGTAACTAAAAATTGTTTTATTTTTCCCTCGTATAATTTTTATTCACAATTGTCTATTTCGATTTCTCCTGCAATAACCCACTGTCCATGTAATGAAATTTCCACGAAGCGTGTAACTGATATCGTAAGCGTGGTAACAGTCGATCAAAAGATTGAAGGATTTTTAGTATTTTTTTTTTTTGCTTCTGTACCACCCCAGAGTCGGGCGTTACTTTACAAAACAACATCCTGTTTATCGGAGCCTGAACGTATTTACGTTACATTATGGAAATGCACACCTCGCCATTTTTTTCTTTGTATTTCTTCAATTTTTTTGGGAAATGAGATTAGGAGATTTAAATATAATATAATTTTTTACTTGATGCGGCGATACGATTTTGCGGAAAAAACTGTGGAGTAGTGCCTCGTATAGAGTGTTTGTAACAAGTACATAGTAACTAAGCAAAGAGTTTCGTTAATCTAAGATTGCAAACGAATCACAGAGTAAATAATTAATACAAGTCTCAGCAAAGGGTTTCAAATCAGACAGACAGAGATTTTCTGACAGTTAATTTAAAAAAAAAACAAAGTTCTTAAAACTGTGACAGATGGCGTTATTAAATATGGTTTTCATTTAGGAAATTGTGAAACTTTCTTGGTCATTACAGGGTAAAAAATAAGTCTTCTTCATTTCATTGCTTTGTGACTTCATCCTTCATTAAAACATTGAAACATATATATTGGTAAGTGTCAATTACATGTCAGATTATAAATTAAAAAAATATTACTAGATCTGAATAAAAATGACAGTGGTTTTGCATAAAAATGCATTCTATAAATTAAGATAACCTTATTTTAAATTAAAATTGCCGTTAAGTTTTAAATTAAAGTTGAATTGTATCAAATTAAATTAAATTTTCATTTCATTAAATTGGAACCACCTTTTATAGTCTAGTAGTAGGTAGCTAGTAAATGACTTATAAATACAATCATCCTAATTTAGTGGTCGCTTCGAACTCAGCGAATGAGTAGAAGGTTTGCTCGACAAGCCAGTGTTTCAGTCGCTTTTTGAAGCATGCGGAATTAGGCGCAGATTTAACAGGTTCTGGTACGCGATTGTATACTGTCGGACCCATGACGTGAGTCAACTTTTTCGACGTATGTGTGATCTGTGATCAATGTCATTCCATTTCTCCAGTATTTACACGAATTTTCTACGGCCCAAGCAACAATAAATAACAGAGTGAGAAGGGGTTCGAGTTCAGATAAAATTAACCTTATGTCGCTTTACATAAGAGTCACTGACAGTTCGATTCGCATACTTTTTCGGCGCGAACATTTACCTTATGTCGCTGTACATAAGAGTCACTAACAGTTCGATTCGCGTACTTTTTCGGCGCGAACATTTACCTTATGTCGCAGTACATAAGAGTCACTAACAGTTCGATTCGCGTACTTTTTTCGGCGCGATAATGAACCTTATGTCGCTGTACATAAGAGTCACTAACAGTTCGATTCGCGTACTTTTTTCGGCGCAATAATGAACCTTATGTCGCTGTACATAAGAGTCACTGACAGTTCGATTCGCGTACTTTTTACGGCGCGATAATGAAACTTATGTTGCTGTACATAAGAGTTACAGACAGTTCGATTCGCATACTTTTTCGGCGCGAACATTTACCTTATGTCGCTGTACATAAGAGTCACTGACAGTTCGTTTCGAATACTTTTTTCGGCGCGAACATTTACCTTATGTCGCAGTACATAAGAGTCACTAACAGTTCGATTCGCGTACTTTTTTCGGCGCGATAATGAACCTTATGTCGCTGTACATAAGAGTCACTGACAGTTCGATTCGAATACTTTTTTCGGCGCGAACATTTACCTTATGTCGCTGTACATAAGAGTTACAGACAGTTCGATTCGCATACTTTTTCGGCGCGAACATTTACCTTATTTCGCTGTACATAAGAGTTACAGACAGTTCGATTTGCATACTTTTTCGGCGCGAACATTTAGCTTATGTCGCTGTACATAAGAGTCACTGACAGTTCGATTCGCGTACTTTTTTCGGCGCGATAATGAAACTTATGTCGCTGTATATAAGAGTTACAGACAGTTCGATTCGCATACTTTTTCGGCGCGAACATTTACCTTATGTCGCTGTACATAAGAGTCACTGACAGTTCGATTTGCATACTTTATCGGCACGAACATTACCCTTATGTCGCAGTACATAAGAGTCACAAACAGTTCGATTCGCATACTTTTTCGGCGCAAATATTTACCTTATATCGCTGCCCATAAGAGTCACTGACAGTTTGATTCGCATACTTTTTCGGCGCGAAAATTTACCTTATGTCGCTGTATATAAGAGTCACAGATAGTTTGATGCGCATACTTTTTCGGCGCGAATATTTACCTTATGTCGCTGTACATAAGAGTCACTGACCGTACGATTGTCACACTTTTTTAGGCGAAAATTGGTGAATTTTCGCGAAACTTAAAATAACACCTTATGTACAGCGACATAAAGTGTTATGTCGCTGTACATAAAAGTCACAGACAGTTCGATTTGCATACTTTTTTCGGCACAAACATTAACCTTATGTCGCTGTACATAAGAGTTACAGCCAGTTCGATTCGCATACTTTTTTGGCGCGAAAATTAACCTTATGTCGCAGAACATACATAAGGTTAAATTCAACATAAGAGTCACTGATAGTTCGATTCACATACCTTTTCGCCGCGAACATTAAACTTATGTCGCAGTACATAAGAGTCACTGACAGCTCAATTCGCATACTTTTTCGGCGCGTATTATTCCTGTTTCCTACACTGTTCCCCTGTTCTCCCCTGTTTTGTGATTGATAACGACCCTGGCCTTTCTTTCAGACTATTATGGCACCGTTCCTCAACTGACCTTTTTTTTTGTTGGAGGGGAAAAAAATGGAATTTCCCAGTCCAGGAGTCAGACCTCCGGTGCTATGTCCGGGTCCCCACATATTGAACGGGCATCAGCTCGTGTGGTGTACGGACTAAAAATAACCCCTTTTTTGTTTACAGTTATCTGTCTAAGACTTTGCTGTGAGCCATGGTTCCTCAACTGACCTTCGCGTGCATCCCTGGACATTTGCTTGCCATTACGAATGACCCCTGCCTGTGTATTGGGACTCGATTTCACTATGACTTTAAGAGGACTGCGAGACAGAACATCGAATGATAAAGGGCTATTATACCTACGCAACCTTACTTTAATTAGGTGACTTAGATAAAAGTTTTCGAGTTTTGATCTTCAAAAGTTATTGGACTTTTCAGAGGTGTTAATTTCGATAAAGACACTTAGAACTAGGTTGGTAACTACACCATAGATAAGATCACCATAAAAAAGCTCGTCATTGACAACTAATTACACGTTTGAAACTGTTTTATTTTCTTTTCTACGAGCTGTCGGAAAATTAGCAATGGCATCTAATCTCAGTTCAAAAAAGCGACAAAAAGAGCTCCGTGGTCTAATGGGTTTGCTTGCTTCTCACACAGGAGGTGCAGGTTCGATTCCTGACCATGTACCAATGAGATAATTTATATATCTTTAGTGCAATACACGGACGTTCTAACGGTATTGGAAATACATTGTGAGGAAACCTTCATTACTCCATAGCTGCGGCGATAGGCTAGCCCCCTGTCACGCAAAATGGAGAATTGAATAACTGGCTCAAAAAGGACACAATTGTGCCTCTGACAACCCGTATGGGAATAGGCGTGACGCTATGTTATGTGTTATAATATCTAATCCCGAAAACTCATTGCAGATGGCGCTGGTATAGACGGGGCTATCTATCTGTCAAAGTTTTCAAATTCTATGTACTTCTTCTTACAATTATATGACGTGCTAACTTCTTTTGAGGTTA
Source organism: Argyresthia goedartella (assembly GCA_949825045.1). Lineage (NCBI taxonomy): Eukaryota > Metazoa > Arthropoda > Insecta > Lepidoptera > Argyresthiidae > Argyresthia > Argyresthia goedartella. Next base: position 5,854,923 of record OX463831.1, on the reverse strand, counting down.
ATGTTGCCAGTGTCAAGTGTATAAGAAAAATCACGTGACGTGTTTATGAACCTAACATGTGATGAAGGAAACTCTTTGTCTCCAACTACGCCAGCGCTTACTAGCGGGAGCAAAGGCAGACATAGCTGCCATCATATCAATGGCGCAGTTAGTTTGTTAAATTAGACACTTAACTAACTCTCTAGACCGTTATTTAAATACCGACGTTTAACCAAGTCACTAAAATTCCGTCAGACAAGTGAGTGAAGGTAACGTTTTACGAGTTGTCTTAAAGTTCCTAGGTAACAAGACATATACAATATATATTTTTTTATGTGTACTTAAGTTTATGTTTTAAGTATTTTTGTTGTTCTTACATGTTCAACCTAACACGAAGGAGAAAGGGGGCTTCGCTTCGCTAACCCCCTTTACCCTTCATTTAAGCTATCGCAAGGTTTTGCCCTGACATAAGCTGTGCAAATCAGCTGTTGTTGTGACGCCATCTTGTTTTCCAACACGCCGTTTTCAATAAGACGGATTGTTAAACTTTTCGACGATGCTTAGTTTAAATCAAAATTCTAGTGACTTGGTTAAATATCGGCATTTAATTAACGATCTAGAGAGTTAGTTAAGTGTCTGATTTAACTAACCAACTGCGACATCAATATCAAAAGAGCTTTGCTCTTGACAATGCTTGAAATGTTACAAACAGAGCCCTCTACCAAAAAGTGGTCAGAGCCCTCTACCAAAAAGTCTTACGTAATCTTCCCCAGTGTGGGGAAAGGATGGTACTATGTTTGTTCCACCTACTTCAAAAAAGGAAATATTAAACTGCACATCAATAATACTATTTTGCACAGCAAATCTACTGATTTTCACTGCAAATATCAGGGCGAAATGCTGCGGTGAAGGGTAAAAGGGGTGAGCAAAACGAAGCCCCCTTTATCCTTCGTAGTAGGTTGAACATGTAAGAACAACAAAAATACTTAAAACATAAATAGTGTTTTGCTAATCCTCTTTTGCTGTTAAAATCAGTATTTTTGATGAGCGAAAAGTTGTTCAAAATATAAATTTATGTTGTTTTTTTTAAACTGCTATTATTTACAAACCAGTTCCGAAAATGTATGTGGAAAGTGTATGTCAAAATTCAATTTTAAGGTCAGAAACCCCAGCAGAAACCCCCCCAAAAATAATAAAGATAAAAAATTAAATTAACTACAGATCCTCCTCCTCAACAGTCGGCTAGAAATATGTCAGATTTATACCCGCAGGCTAAGGACACATGTTAGGGGAACACCGCAGAAAGGTCCCTTGGATATTTAGACAAGGTTCCATTTAGTTTTATCGCAACGACATTTCAGTTTATCGCTGACGCCCGAAGGGCCACTTAGAGTGCGTAAAATTTCGAGATAAAACTTTGTGTTTTATTAACTAACTCTTTTTGTTGGGCACGTAATCTCTTCGCTTATCTAGGCCGAGTGCAAAGTTAGACTGCTGCTTTAATAAAGTGCCGCTTAAATATCATACTGAGCATGACTGAGTGTCTGTCAAATTTTCAAATGCTACGCGATAACGTTCAAACGCCTTAGAAGAGGATCCGAATGGCCGATGGTACAACCGAGCCCATATGATCGAATTATGTGGTGACTTAATTAATTAGGCTTTCAGCTGTTAACTGAATTAATAAATTAAACAGTCATACATATTTATAATTCAAATCGAATTGGCCATTTTACAAGAATATCACCTTCACTAAAAAATTTTTGAAAATAAAACTAAACTATACTAAAACAAATAGAAACGAGACATAAAACACAACCAATCAAAACTTCGCTGTGACATTACGCCTGACAAACAATAAGGCGGCGCCAAGCCAATACGGTGTCTCAGAAACACTGCAAAGTTCAATCTAGAGGCGTATTTCTAAAGAGAATTCTAACAGAAAATGTCTGTAAAAATGTTGCGGAGGACGAAGTTAAGAATCTACAAATAAATAAATACCTAAATATTATCTTAATAAAATTGAAAAAGGCTGGCCCATAGTACGCTCAGTAAGGCTTGTGTTATAAATACTTATGTAAATAAAAAGAAAACATCCAAGACTAAGAAACAAATATTCATGCTCATCACACAAATATTTGCCCTTACCGGGATTCGATCCCATGACCGTCAGCTTCGTAGGTAGGGTCACTACCCGCTAGGCTAAACAAAGCAGCTTACAAACACCGATCACGAATATTCGACCGAACGACAAATAAACATAAACATAAACGTTTATATACAGGCACATTAATTGCTTCTGGCCCCACACTAGGATACCCTGTGTCGTGGGAACCTGAAACACCGATAGCACACACATATAAACATCCAAGACCTGGAGGGTTTTTCTTTCTTTATCACCAGCCTGGGATCAGTTTCAGTTTAGTTTATTTCTGTACAATATACATTGGGTTGAAAATAATGAAATATTAGTCTAATAATAATAATGAACTAACTATAATCTGCAATTCTTAATGATATATCAATAAAGTTCAGTCAAAACAAACATTTTTACGACAAAATAATCAATATTAATCAATTTTGATCATCCGTGTACTCGTTTAGTCAGTATAACCCTTTTCCAACAGAAAGTACATCAATTTCGTTTCAAATTTATTATAATGAGTGGTTATTTTTCACTCTATTGGTAGCCTATGAATAGTAGTTTATGTGACTGCTACATAATGGAGGGCATTAATACTCGAGTCATAATAATATCACTTGAGAGTTTTAATGCCTAATTATGTACAGTTATATACACTAGTTTATCTTCACACATATCATAAGCTCTCTTTGATGTGTTCAGGAACCGCATTTTTGACCGGCATTGTGGCATTGATCATTGCTCTGCAGTTGTTTAGCTTGTTCTATAGTACCAACTTCACAGACAAACTAGGGGCGGCGAGGACATAATTTCTGGTCGAGGTCTTTTCTTCTTGAGCTAAGACATACTTTTCGTTCAGCTTCCGATTCCATATTGTAAAGACGTTTTTTCAAGTCGCATATAATAACGAATATGTACATAGTATATGATCAAACCCGAGGCCTCCCGCATGGTAGGCAGATTCACTACCTTGCGCCGAGAGGCAGTCAATTAAGCGAATTTAGATGTAATAATATTTCTGTACGTAAGAATTACTGGTAGTTTAATTCGCTTTCTTTTTTGGTGCGTAATTAATCGTGGCGTGATCGTTCAGCACAATAGTACAGAAAACAATGCGTCACGCCTTTTCACGTACGGGATGGCAGAGGAACGATTCTGCCCAAGTGCATACAGGTACCCAGCCGATAACACACACAAACACATTAATACTTTGGGGCATACTCGCAAAATTGGTTAAAAGTTTCTACTTTGGCAGAGGTTTAAGGGGAAAGATGATTGCCCAGAAAGTAACTAAAGTTGCTTTTCGGTGAGAGAAAGGAAAATTATATCTTTCCTTCCCCCGACAATTCTCCTCTAGAGGCCGTTATTAGGGTTCCGTGCCCAAAGGGTAAAAACGGTACCATATTAATAATACTGCGCTGTCCGTCTGTCTGTCTGTCCGTCTGTCACCAGGCTGTAACTCATGATCCGTGATAGTTAGACATGAAATTTTCACAGATGATGTGTTTCTGTTGCCGCTGTAACAACAAATACTAAAAAAACAGAATAAAATAAAAATTCAAGGGGATTCCCATACAACAATTATTTTTAACACCACATACAAACTTATGAATGCACCTGGTTACGTGTATGGAGTGTGAAAGTAGCCGCACCAATAACTTAGTAAACAACATTTTGCTATGTAAAATCCTAACTATTCACTCCACACCATGCCTATCTTTTTACAGTGGTACGGAACCCTTCGTGACCCAGTTTTACTTGCACTTGACCGTTTTTTTACTAATACTTGCTCAGTCACTAACAGCAATACCTTAACTTTCAAAAACAGCACCCGAATAGAAATTGTCTCTCTGTCTCTGACTTGGTGTTAATCATAAACATACACATAAACATTTACAAAAAGGCAGATACATTCCTTTTGGCCCCACACTAAGATACCCTGTTTCGTGGGAACCAGAAACAGTGACGTCACACACATTCAAAAATCAAAGACCTGTTTTCTTTTTCTGTATCCCCAGCTGGGGTTCGAACCCGGGACCTCTCGCATGGTAGGCAGAGCTACAACCGCAGTGCCACAGAGGTCGTATTGGATCGCAACTGTCAAACTTGCGATTTAGTTAATTCAAATCTGTCGCAATCGCAATCAAATGTGATAGAGTTAGAGAATCGAGCTAATGGGTTCTTAGTAGCTCACTCAGCTAAGGCTTAGTTCTAACTACGACTGATAGTCAGCGGCCGACCGTTTTGCTTCCATATAAATTGAGAAATTAAGGCTTTCTTGTTGCCTAGGAACGTTTAGACAACTCGTTAAACCTTGCGTTCACTCACTTGTCTGACGGCATTTTAGTGACTCGGTTAAACGTCGGCATTTTATTAACGGTCGAGCGAGTTAGTTAAGAGTCCGATTTAACCACTAACTGCGATAGATACATAGTTTATAAAGATGGATGTTACACTTTGATCGATCAGAACTATATGTGATGCCACGTGCATCTAATTTAAGAAGCATTTTAAGATCTTATAGAGCACTTGCTTCTAATGATGGTATCAATTTGGTAAAATTTGTATTGCATAATGGTAACGACGAAGATATAGAAAATGTACCATAAAAATCTTATCAAATCGCACCCTTCTTCTACCGTTAAGCAGGAAATTCACTTCACCGTGAAATTATTAAGAAAAGCATGAAAACTACTTTCACTCTAACGTCATGTATGCTCGACTTGAAAAGCATCCTCCCGGGGGGACGAGGACGAGAACGGGGACAACGTGATATCACTCAAGATGAACCGGTCAAGAAGGAAACGTTATATTCTGAAAGGTTCTTTGTTGCTTTTATATATTCAACCATTATCACAACATAATACATGCTCCAACGAACTAACCTCAAGTGAAGTTCGATCACTATTATCCGCACAAAACATTGCGATTTTTGAGAGGTCGCGATTTTGAACTATGGTAATAAAATTCAAAACCTATAACGTGGTTTTAAGTACCAGGCACCGCGCATGGTTTTGAGAATTTCTTTTAAAAACACTTCAAAATGGCGCCATTCCTTTGGTCCCTTACATAGGCCCGCCATGACAGTTTTCATCATCACAAAACATTATAATGTTGGGTATTAAGCCAAGATGGGATCATGTTGTTAGTGGTTTTATGAGTTAGGGAGGGTGATTATATCTTCAAAGGAAGCGACCATTGTCATCGAACTTCACTTGAGGTAAGTTCGTTTGATCATCTATTCTTCGTCGCTTCCTTCTCGAGATATAATTATTATTTTTAGTAGATACTCGTCTTTTAAAAACATTTTAACTTTTTAAATAAAAAATTAAATTCTATTTAATTAAATAGAATAGAATAGAAAATAAAGTTTTTTATATAGAACCCGCGAATAACAATATACTAATGTTGATATATATAACGAATGAATAATATATAATGTCATTTATAATAATATTAATCGATTTTGATATATTTATAACAATCTATGTTCTATACGGGAAAGTCTATTCTTCACTGTATCTCAGAAAACTTAATAGTACTACAGAAAGATCTCCTCAAAGACACTAACAAATAGCTATTCTCGATGTGCCTACGCGCAATCTAGCTCACACCCGCACAAAGTCCAATAATCGCTAAACACCTAGAGAATCTAGCTCACACCCGCACAAAGTCCAATAATCGCTAAACACCTAGAGAATCGGTTCCCTCGCCCGAGAGGTTCTTTTACCGTGACATCTCATGGTCGTTCTGTAAACTTCTGTCTCGCTCGCACGCGTAAGGGCGTAGGTAACTAGCGACTTTGTTTGTGAAATGTAGCCCACTGTCCTAGTACCTACTTATAGACAAACCTTAACAAGTGAGTAATCTCATCTTACTTACTCAGGCTATTGGAAAATTATTAGGCTAGGTAGGTACTACCTCCTTACTCTGGCAATTCCAATTTCTTCTATACTGTGTCTAAAGTGTTAAATTTTAGGTAAACAAAACGTTATTCAATTAAAAAGGAATCGAATTTCATTTGTGAACAAATCTTTTTGATACCCTATTGTAATTTGTTCTATACTGGGTCTAAAGTTACTTTTAGGTAAACAAAACGTTTTTCAATAAAAATGAATCGAATTTTATTTGTGAACAAATCTTTCAAACACCCTAAAATGTTGTTTGCTTATGAGGAACGGTTAGCGTAAGATGTAACTGCAAGCCAAGGGAGCGGAAACCTAACTTTAATCCCGGCTGCCGGGCTGGCCGGCCGAACGTACCTAAACTGCTGAGTGAGATCCCCCAGACTGTGTACAGGAAATAGTTTTTTGAAAAATGCGCCAATATTTGAAATAATGCCGAGCTTGCTTATGATGATATTTATCTCAAGCACACTTAGGTACTGTAGTACCCAAAATCCCGTTATAGATTTTGAATTGTATAACCATGGCATAAGGTTCTATATCGCGACCTTTCAAAAAATCTAAATAATTTTTGAGGGGTTGTAGTAATATTTGACGTGTATAATAAGTTGACGAATTGAGGTACCTCAACAACAACTGGTGGGAGGTAGCCCAGGGGCGTGAAGAGTGGAGGAGGGGAAGAGAGGCCTTTGCCCAGCAGTGGGATGATGTAGGCTAATAATAATGATAATGTAGTAATATTCTATTACGTCTTCATAACTATTGACTACTTGATTGCACGATAGAAAAATATTTATAGTGACGTCAGTATACTTTATGTCTAATGGTCTGCATTGACGAAAGCATTAGTGAAACATGATAACTTACGCCCAAAGGTTTTTCGTTGTGTGAGATACAAAATTATAGTTATTGTCTTTGTATTAACTGCACTTCCTGCTTTCAAAGTAAATACAAAAGTTTCTTTCGTTCACGGTTTTCATCCGCTGAATCTGCTCGTAGCTCGTTCATTAATCCATCCCTTTTCTAATATGCTTGATATACTATCAAGCATAGTGTTCTTTGAAATCTGAGACATGGCAAAGCTTATAAAGAACAACATGAGTTGTATAGGTAAAATAATAGATGCGCCTTACCTTCTGTAATGGCTTCCTTCTATTCTAAGACACTTTTAAATCCTTTGTTGTAATAGAAATTCTAACCACACCTAACCTTAATTTAATACCTAAATGGATGCCGATTGACACAGCTGACAATAAGATAGTAGGTAAGTCTAGTTTAGAGTAATAAATAGATTTCGATCGATTATCAGTTCTCATTTGGAACCTCCCTAACATTTAAAGAAGCGTGCGACTTTTACTAGTTTAGGCGATGCATTATCTGTCATTCAGACAGTCACCCCCATTTACACTAAACGTAAGTAAGGCTTGTCCTAGTTAAGATTCACCTAAGCCCTAGAACAGCCTAGCTAAAAAAAAATATTGCACTGACAGGTTGGACTTAGGAATGGCTTGGGGTTAGTGCAATATTTTTTTTGCTAGAAGCAGCCTGAACAAGTTAGGAAAGAACTTAGGCGATTCTTATGTTAAGTGCAAACGGGTGTCAGTCACATTACTAGGGTAAGAGTTATAGTAAGTTAATTGCACTAAACTATATTAAAAAAACCGCTGATATTGGAAAACTTCTGTTCAAGATAGAGCATAAGGGAGCCATGACCCTATATGTTAAGTAACCCTGCGGGATGTATTAATGCACTAATGTAAAATTAACTTGATTATCTACTTTTGAATCTTTGGGTATTTTGAAAATCGCAATGAAGATGAATGATTGACTACATAAGCCACATGGGGGCTTACGTACGACGAGCACAGAAGACCGGATCCTCACCATTATTATTATGTATGAGGATGATCACTTTCTGGAGTAGCATTTTTTATTTTTTATTTAATAAAACATTATTTACTAAAACATAAACACGATCCAATGGCGTTGAATAAACCACAGGTGGTTCGTCCTAACGCCACCTTATTACAATAAGTGGATGCGTAAACATAACAGCGTTTCTAAGTACAATCGAACCAACTGAATCATGACCCATTTGCCTGATAATTCGTTTGAAACTTTCAAACTTGTAAGATCTATCGTAATGTCAGTGTCTAATCAAATGATAACAAGTTCGTTACCAAGGAAATAAACCTTCAAGCGAATTTCGACCTACTTGCATTTAAGGGGTTTAGCAAAATAAGCTTATGGTGGGTCATGATTCAGATGGTTCGATAGTACATAATATCACTATTAGAAACTAATTTGTATATAAACTAGGTACTAGTATCATTATTACTAAAAATAGTAAGCTTTGTCTTAGCTCCTCAGTTACATAATTATAGATAAGACATATGATTTCATAATCTTTATTTTTTATTTTTCGTATTAATTTTGGTTTTTATTTCAGTGGGTAGGCTATTTATAAGTTTTAGTAATATGTACTTTGAAGTTCTTTCCCCGTAGTAGTTGATAGTCTTAATTGTTACAAGTTTTTTGTTTATAACACTTCTTGTGGCAATTGGGTGATGGTCAGCCATCCGCTGTATGTATATTCGCTCGGTAATATTGGTCCAGTAGTATCTTCAGATTGACCATTTCAGGTACCGGTAGAATCTTCCAGTGTTTAAAAAGTGTACTCTTCCTTGACCTTCTTGTATATTTTTGTGGGAGTGATGGACGTTAGAAGTTTTCTTTGCAGATTACTTATTCGTAATTTTTTTTTGTAATTTCTTTATTGTACTACACAAAACAGTCATATAACTTATAATAGAAAAAAACATGTACAAAGGCGAGCTTATCTCTCAAAAGAGATTTCTTCCAGCAAACCAAGATGGTAGGAGTGGTGATGGTTGAGCGGGGAAAAGCGGGGTTATTCGATCAAGATAAGATTTAAAAGATCACCCATAACTACTTAGTCCATTTGATACAATACTATCAGTATCGGCCTGCACTTTATATAATGGTAAATACCCGGATCTGACTTATCATGACCCTTGGGCCTTTAATCCTTTACTTTCTTTACGCGCCAAACTCTCATCTAGGGTCTCTTGCTTTGGCTCAGTGGCGCGCTCTGCAAGTGGCGTGGCGACTTCTAGCCTTTATATCGCCGACCCTACTTAATTATTAAGAACGAACTACCTATGTATATTTGAAAACAACATAAAATCTCCTTTTCACGGATGTAACAAATGCTAGGATTGGTTTAGTAGAAGGTGGTGTCAAAGAATGTATTCAGGAATAAAATGAAGTTAATTTACTACACTTCTACCCACAGTGTTCTGAAAACACAAAACTTTTCACACAAAACATCCACTCACGAGCGAAATGAAATATGACGCTAGGTAACGCAATATAAGTTCGGTTTGATTTGTCATTCATTGACTTTTATCAAGGATTAAATACGGTCTTAAAGTACCTACCTATCTCGTTTCTTTGGGTAACGAATCAATATTACTATCCTTGTCACACCTGTCCCTAGGGCAAGGAACACAGTAATTAGTGCGCATCTTCCTTACCCTCTGCTTGCCGCTGTATGGTTGACCAGAAGCAAATAGGCCCTACAAATTTGGCCTACGGTAGACCGGCAAGCAAGCCAGGGGTTAATTAGGTTATATTATTTGTTTGGGCCTTGATTTAGGTCTTGGGTCTGAAGCACACCTGGAATTTGGTCTTTTTAAAAGGCTTACTGGGTCACAATGCTCTACTGTAAATAGTCTGGGCCTTACGAGGGTATGTATATGATATGAAAACTTAATGTTCGTCGTCAGCATTTTAATAATTCTACAAAACCTCTCGGCCCGAACAATAGTATTTAAAAAAATATAAGCGGCCTTGAACACTCAAACCTTTGCCGAACCCTATAAAGTAATCGGTAAAAGCGGAGAGGATTTATTAAACTTAGATTAGCGACTCAGAAAAAGCAATACCATATCAATTTTGCCTTCGGGTATCCCTAAATCGTTCCATAATTTAATGAAAAGTTTTTATCAATTTTATTTTCATAACTTATTTAAAAATTGCAGACAGATATTTAAAAAGTAACATCAAGAGAAAGCATGTGTACAAAGGCGTGCTAATCTCTAAAAAATATTTCTTCTAGCAAACCATGGCATGATAAGAAAATGTATCATGAAAGAGTAGACAGTGCACAATATCTTGATATCACAATGTATTTATTTCCTATTGATCTTTTTAACTGACTACAGTTCAGGGAAAAGAAAGGGTTTATATTTTAGCAGTATATTTATAAGACAATATAGCTTTACGTTTACTTTTTTTTACGGGACTACCCGAATGTCCGAATCGGCAGTGACCCTGCTTACGAAGCCAAGGGTCCCGGGTTCGAGTCCCGGTGGGGACAAATATTTGTTTGATGAGAACGGATGTTTGTACTCTAGTCATTCCATAGTTGTTTATCTATATAAGTATAATATTAATCTATATAAGTATAATATTTATCTATATAAGTATGTGTATCGTTGTCTGGTACCCAAGATACAGGGAATCCTAGTTTGGGGCTAGAGCAATGTGTGTAAATAGTGTCCAAAGTATTATTATTATTATCATTATTTTCACGCTAAGTTATGGTATCGGCACACACGCTTATTATAGCCAGGTACTCTTTTTTGCCCGTCCCGTCGTCGCCACAATTTATCTAAATTGAGTTCTTTATATTTTCAATTCTCAATTCTCTTGAAAATACAAATGCCCAAAACTCGTAACATATGTATGTATAGGTAGGTCGTAGGTACATATTCAAAATTAAACTAACTAAACCCTTATTTAAATTTAACTAGACTATCATAACAATTGCTGGGTTGCCGCTTTATGGTAGAACAAAAACTATGTTGTAGTTACAGTTGGCCAATTAATTCGAAACGATTATTCGAATAACACCCGTTCCTATATTAATTATTGAGCGATCGATCGATTAATCGGTGTAGCTACCTATTTATCTGATTGAATGGATAGGTCTTCGATTTTATTGAATAAATTTTTACAACACTAGGAGTATTAAGCTTGCAACATTAAATGTAAAAAAAAGGGCGAGACCAACTGCCATGTTGGTCTACTTGTATAAAAATGAGAGTTTATAATATTCCAGATACAAAAACGTATCTCAAAACCAGAGAGTATACCACAATCTTGTTTTAAAACGGACTTGATAGTATTTTTTGGGTCACTTTAGGTTCCTAAACTGAATCGGCTTAAGACGTTGTAGTAACTCACCTGGGGGGTCACCACAACCTTTATAGCGATTCAGATTTGGTTCAAAACAAAAACATCACTCTGGCAAGCACTTTCATTACAATACGCCATAATGGCCTTTATTCACCTAATACCAAGACTTGTTTTAAAACGGACATGATAGTTTTTTGAATCAGTTTGAGTTCCTTAACTGAATCGGATTAAAACGTTGTGGTATCTTACATGGTAGGTTCAAAATAAGAAAATTACCCTGGCAATCACGTCCATTAAAAAACGCCTTAAATTCGGCTTTATTCACTTAATAACAAGACTTGTTTTAAAACAGTCTTGATAGTTTTTTTTGGATCTGCAAAATGAATCGGCTTAACACGTTGTACTAAGTCACCTAGCCATATTTTCTCCCAATATCCTGGCTATTGACAAAACAGATGGCCCACGTAGCGTGCCGAGGTACAAGGTTATCTAAATTAGCCTTAAAATAGGCTTTCCAAGACTTCTTTTAAAACAGTCTTTATAGTTATTTTTTTATCTGGAAACTGAATCGGCTTAACACGTTGTACTAACTCACCTAGCCATATTTTTTCCCAATACCCTGCTATTGACAAAACAGATGGCCCACGTAGCGTGCCGAGGTACAAGGTTATCTAAATTACCCATAACCTACCCCGATCACAGCACGCCATGTTACCCCGACCTTCTGGTAAAATTGGTACCAAATTAGCACGTGTTTTTATGTATGGCACGTGTGTCACGATTTATGAAAGTTCCCATAAAGAGAGCCGATAAACATAAATATTTATATTCAGACACATTTATTGCTTCTGGAACTAAACTATCCGGGATTTGTACCCAAGACCTCTTGCTTGCAAATAACAGGTTCACATGCAGCCGTCGTCTCGATACTAAGGCCGTACTAAACGCATGAACTTTACAAATTTCCTGCGCTTAGCTTATTTTTTGTAGTTCTTACATGTTCAACCTAACACGAAGGATAAAGGAGGCTTTGCTTCTCTCACCCCCTTCACCTAGGCTACCGCAGTGTTTTACGCTTTTACATACACTACATGAGTATTGACGCCATTCTATGGTGGAGGAGCGAATGCGTTTTGTGAAAACATCAAAACGTTGTTATGCCTGTGATTATATGTTGATTATTTTTCAACCAATTAGCTAAAATCGACATTCTACGCGCTCTCCTCTAAAGAAATCATTTTTCCAGCGTGGTTTTTTTTTGCAATATCATCGGCATAGCAAATTATTTCAGTATTGCCTAGTGAAAGACAGGTGAAGATAGCCGGTCCAAGTATATACTGCCTTTTATATCAAGTTTAATTTGTTACTGTGAAACTACCTGGGGGCACTAATTTTGGTGAACATTAAGCATAGATGGGAGTCAAAACTTATATTGGTAAACTACATATATACTTGTTCCCATATTTGATTCGCTGGCTAATAGAGAATGATAATATCCAAGTAACTTCTAATCAGGTTATTGGGCCAATATACCGAGTGACAAACATATTTATTTGTGACCGTATAAAGAAAGGACTGGTATTTAATCGCACATCAAAAATACTGATTTGTTCAGCAACAAAGGAGCAGCAAAAACACTTTTTATGTTTTAAATATTTTATGAGTACTTAAGTTTATGTTTTAAGTATTTGTTGTTGTTCTTACATGTTGAACCTAACACGAAGGATAAAGGGGGCTTTGCTTCGAACACCCCCTTTACCCTTCACCTAAGCTACCGCAGCGAATGTAAGGGATATTTGCTGCGCAAATCAGTATTTTTGAGGTGCAGTTTAATATTTCCCTGAAGAAAGTAGTTTATAATGGCTTGTGTTTGAACGATTACCAAAAAATTCGAAAATTTACTACCAATAAATTCGAAATGACTGCCAAAATGGATGGATGTCCACCAAGTTGTGTTTGGATAAATGATCACCCAACTTCATTTTATGTTTTAAGTATTTTTTGTTGTTCTTACATGTTCAACCTAACACGAAGGATAAAGGGGGCTTCGCTTCGCTCACCCCCTTTACCCTTCACCTAAGCTACCGCAGTATTTTGCCCTGATATTTTCTGCAACTTTTGGTGGACATTTAGCCATTTTGGGTAGGAAAACATATTTTGGTGATCATTATATTTGTTGCCATTTTCTAGTAGTAGACAGGTGAAGAGAGTGGTCCAAGTATACTGCCTTGTGTACCAAGTTTAATTTGGTACTGTGAAACAACATGGAGGCACTAATTTTGGTGAACATTTAGTAAATTGAATTATATATTTGTTCCCATATTTGATTCGCTGGCTAATAGAGAATGATAATATCCAAGTAACTTCTATACAGGTTATTGGGCCAACATACTGAGTGACAAACATTTTTATTTGTGACCTGATAAGGAAATTACTTCATAATTATGGGTATCATTGTTCCTCTAAATTGGATTTACGTATAAAAAGTCACCCTATATGTAATGCTCAATATAAACTGCTTTGCTTAAGTTACATTGCAGGCTAATTCACAAACTGGGAACATCTAAATATTGACACAGAAAAATTATTACCGAACGCTAACGTTCTAAATTCAAACTTTGAACAGTTAAAATTAAATGATTCAATTTGCCCATTTCATATTTCGAATAAAATTTACCTCAGCCGTTGTGTTCCCGAGATTTGACAAAACGATTTTGAAATAGAATACCAATTTGATTTATTTATATCTCCGGAATATTAATTGAATCGAATGAATGAAAGATATTGAGCGTTGAATAACTGGTTCAACTTGGGCACAAATGTGTTTTTGATTTTCTTCGACGAATTGAAGCAACAATTCCATCTTTCCTCGTTAGTTAAATATATGCACGTCCGTAACCGCCATTAGATAGTAAAATAAATAAATGTAGCCCATTAATATCTCCACCGAGGGGCACAGGCCTTTACCCGGGTACGAGAAAGACTAAGTCATACTCCATCACGCTGGCACAGTGTAGGTTGATATACGGGTTTTAATGACCACTATTATATTAGCCGGGAACTACCGTTTAACGTGTCATACGAAACACTGAACGTCCGATAATGTACTTAAGGTAAATTAATTATCTCATCTGTGTGAGGAGCAAGCTTGAAACCCTTTAGACCAAGGAGCTCATTAGATAGTATTTATTTAAAAAAAACATTATCCTCCGTCTCTAGCAATCAGGTAAATACAGTTTACTGAATATTTGTATATTATAAGTAGCGCAGGTATTTATTGAGTTACTCGAAATTAGAGAAACGACGTGATGTGATCAAAAAATTTGCTCTGCAGTATAAATATAAATTAAAATGTTGGCGCCCAAACGTTTCGTAATGTTTGCTTATTTCTTCTCCAGAGGACACAGTGGCCTCATTAGACTTAAGTACTGCTTAGAATGTACGAATTTGTAGTCGAAGTACGACTCTTCAGCATTGTAATACGAGTTATTTGCAGTACTAATGATCTCTGTTTCTTCGCTGAACACAACACACTACGCTAAATTGCTTATGCTCTTAACCGTATTTCCATTTAGGGGAAACAAAAGACAGTGGCAAGTTGTCAGCTCATCGCCTAACGGATTTCTAACCTCCTCAAGATTTTTTGCTTCTTCGGTTTCAATTAGCACCGTTTTGTGGTTGATTTTAGAAACACTTGAGTGCATTTTTTTTTGAATGAGTATTTAATACCTCACATGGAAACTCAGCCTCAGAGGACTTATTGACTACAACACATCTCAGCTGGTTACTTATGCGGATGATATTACCATAACCAGCCGCTCCAAGTAGAGTATGACAAACCACGGAGCTATTCTGGAAGCTGAATTCGTGTGGACACCACGTGAGCGTGTCTAAGACGAATTACCTCGCCACCAGGTAGATCCCTGCCCCAGCGCAGGGGTCGTTGTGGGATATAGGTGTAAGAGCATTCCTGAATATGAATTCACAAAATCCAATGGAGGAGGAGATCAAGGCTCGTATTAACGCTGGAAGCGGAAGTTCCTACGCGTGCATGGCCATGCTTAACAGCAAACTCCTAACTCATAAGTCTAAACTTAACAATAATTGGGCCTGTTGTAACCTAATTATGCGAGACCTGGAGGAAGATACATGGAGATGAACTTGAACTTGCAGTTTTTAAACGAAAGGTCTTGAGGCAAGTTTTCGGCCCAGTCCGCCAAACTGACGGACTTTATTGATACCCAAAGAAACTGTCTTCAGATTTTACTACAAAGGTTAAGATAGGCAAGCCATCTGAAAAGAATGGATGACACGGGAACTGTCAATATCATCTCTATGTAGACCCCGCAATATAAGAGACCCCGAGAAAACCTAGGCAGCGGTGGAAATTTTGACTCGGGGAAGATCTGACATTGCCAACATATCTTGGAGAACGGAGGCAGAACGAAATGCCAGAAGATCGTGGAGGACGCCAAGATTCACAAAAGTATGAAGCCGGAAGTGCCTTAGTAAGTAGTATCTTCAGATGATCTGTCACCGGAAGGAAGTCAAAACCGTTACTTAATAAATTAACGCGGTAGTCGATCAACTATCGGCAGATAGTAAACCAGACCGACAAGGTTTAGAATTTACGTTTCTTTTGTTCTTACATGTCAACCTAACATGAAGGCTATTCGGGGGGCTTCGCTGCGCTCGGCCCCTCTCGTCTTCACCTAAGCTACCGCAGTGTTTGCCCTGGTATTTCCTTTGCAATACAAGTTTAAACCAGTTTACTATTTAACGGTTTTAACCTTCAATTGATCAACTAACGCGTCATATAGTAAACAGTACGCTACAGTTTACTATCTGTCGATAGTTGACTAACGAGAAAAAAAAAAACGTTAGTTTATCAACTAACGGTTTTGACTATCTTACGGTGACATATCCATTTCGGCGTTTGCTAATTTTAGGAAATAGACGAAACGAAACATAAAATTTGTTTTATTTGCGTAAATGTTAACGAACCAACTTATTCAGTAGATACACTGTTATATATCGTACAAAAAGCCTCGATTCAGGATGATGTTACAGAACAGCAAACAATAGGGAAAATGAGACTGGTCATTAACAGCTTTTGTATTTTTTCGTTAGCGAGTTCACTGCTCTATGGTTCCAGGGGCTATTCCCAGCTCTGCTCGTTTCCTATATAAAGCATAAAAATTGATTCTCGTCTTTTTCCTTATGGGATGGCAGAGGCACAAAAGTGCTCACGTTTAGTCAGATATTCAATAATGTAAAATCTGGTTTCATTGGGCCAAAAAATTACCACTTTGTATTTTATGTTTTGTTTGATCATTTCAGTGTGATCAACCGCATGCCTGTAAAATCGCATCACATGCTCTAAAGGAGATGAATAAACATAATACTTTTACTAAGTATTATCAAATTTAATGATTGAACATGTTTTTTATTAGTCCTTTAGCAGCGTTATTTTGCCCACGAATTTTCGTGGCTTATACATGATATCTTTTTACTACATTTTACGTGACAGGGGACTAGCCCATCACGGCGGTTATTTTTTTTAGAGCCATTTTAAATAGGTATCCACATAAATTAATGCTTATTAAAAAAGTCAGAATTGTGTCTATACAGGGTGTCCTAAGGCATGGAGGGAAAGTAGATAGAAAATTTTACTGAAATAAAATATTATTTTATTTTAAAACCAACTGAACTGTACACAAAGTATTTGAAGGGGAGGGGGGCTCTTACATGAACTCAAGGCTATAGAAGAGATATATAGATAAAAAAAAGAGAGCAGTGAAGCCAGATGCGCATCATTAATAATTCTTTTAATATATTTATCTACACACGTATCATTAACCCTCTTTAAAATGTCCAAAAACCACACGTTACGATCAGCATAATGTTAACTACTTTGTTAAAACTCATTTCTTATCTGAATATTGAACATTATGACCAAAATCTGTAAATTTTCTACATATTATGACATTCAAATTTCGAACGCCGACGCCCGCCTGCGTGCCGCCACTACCTTGTCCGTGAAGTTGGTACTACAGAACAAGCTAAACAACTCAATGCCACAATACCGGTCAAACATGCGGTTCCTGAACACATCAAAGAGAGCTTTTGATATGTGTGTAGATAAACTAGTGTATGTGACTATACATAATTAGGCATTATGTATCAGTCACATAAACTACTATTAAATATCCAACTATAAATACTAATGAATCTGCCTATGTAGGTATGAATTGGTACACTGAGTTAAACAGGTATCAAACTCGCCAAATGCGGAAAAAAACTCTGAAATTTTCTAGTAATAATTGTACCTACCTACATCGAATCAGTCAGTTGTTCAAAACACTGCACAGTCATTGTAATGGCATTTTCCTTTACAAAATTTTAAATGTTAAATTTCATGGTCTTCCTTTTTTTGAGATGTTTCTAAGACAAATATCCATAATATTAAGCCTTTCGATTAGTATCTTAAAACTACAGGGATATTTTAGTCCACAGTTTACGGGTTCGATTCCCGTTTATTGTTTTAAAATTAAAAAAACTTATTTCAGTAAAATTATAAATATATATTTAAAGTTGTCGTGGGACACCCTGTATACTAGTGGTTCTGTGAGTTGTTAGACCTCGCGAGTGACACTTTCTTTTAATAACACATACAAACTTATGAATGCATCTGGTTACGTACAAGGAGTATGAAAGAAGCCGCACCAATGACTTTATAAATTACATTTTGCGGTCTTAAACCCAACATATTGACTATACACTAAAATTGTATAGCTTGTTACTCTCACGGTCTTTACAAATCCAAAAACCTCATTTGTGATAATCCGTCAACATGTTTTGACTTTTTGAAATTGTCTAACCCCTATATCTCAATTTAAAAAAAAAGCTATCAAATTATCGAACCTGCTCACAAAAAATTACAAGAATCAGTAGAGAAATGCGGCCTATAGAGGATAACATCCGGACGCACACCCGGAAATACGAAAGCATTTTTGCGCAATCCTGAACCGGAAACGCTGCGTCCGCTCGGTCAATAACAGAAAGGTGTCTATCGAAAAAGTATACAAAAAGGGTATGTAGGTTATCAGGGATATTTGGGACATCAATCTGAATGACAACGATATTAAACGGTGATGGCATTAAAAAAAATGGGTCCAATTACCACATTCACGAAATATTGTTGTCTATTTACCTTTATTATTGTCTCTCTAAACAAGAATATTATGTGCGTAGCCTGTGTTACTTCGGTGTTATATTCCTATCATTCAAACAGACAGATCGACCAAACTAGCTTAGCCTCAAATCACATCTTATCCCACTGGATTATCGAAGGATCAGCAATCAGAATCACACCGGCCACGGATAGATGGATCAGGGCCCCAAACCTAATAACCGTAACAAAAATATACAAGCGATATGAGGGCATACAATCGACGCCCCACAAACCAACCAGGGAGCCCTAAAAGCAATTGCGTGATCGATTAAAGCTTAAAAGACATGATCATCATTAACATCATCATACTTGATGACCCAAATGGCCGAGTCGGCAGTGACCCTGCCAACGAAGCCAAGGGTCCCGGGTGCGAGTCCCGGTGGGGGCAAATATTTGTTTGATGAGAACTGATGTTTGTACCCTAGTCATGGTTATTTATCTAGCTAAGTATAATATTTATCTATAAGTATGTGCATCGTTGTTTCTGTACCCAAGATACAGTGAATCCTAGTTTGGGGTTAGATCAATGTGTAAAAATAGTGTCCAAGGTATTATTATTACAACAAGTATCAATCATCAATCAACTAGGTCCCTTATTCGCTAATGAAATGACTGCAGTCTCGTTTTTTCTGTCAAATAAACATCAACATAATCATTTATATACAGGCACATACATAGCTTCTGGCCCCATACTAGGTCACCCTATGTCGTGGGAAATAGAAACAGCGGCATCAAACATATATAAATATTCAAGACCAGAGTTTTTTCAATATACCCAGCTGGGGATCGAACCCGGGACCTCTCGCATGGTAAGCAGAGTTGGGACGTCTTCCCATTAAACTCTGACTTCTTTCATTTTCTGTGTTTTCATTGCGATTTTAAGCTATGGATTTGTGTGACTAAAAGGCTTCAATTATATCTGTTACCGGTAACCTTTATAATCCGGTATTATATATAACCCCTAGGCAATCTATATAATGCCTTAAACGTGCAGGTAATGTATGAAATATTATTTGTTTTAAACTTTACCTTGGTATTCTATATAATAATCAATGCGCAGCCGGTAATGTATGTAAAAGCGTAAAACACTGCGGTAGCTTAGGTGAAGGGTAAGGGGGTGAGCGAAGCGAAGCCCACCTTATCCTACGTGTTAGTTAGAACATGTAAGAACAACAAATAATACTTTTTTGATTCGCTTCGCTCACTCTCTTTACCCTTTACCTAAGCTACCGCAGCGTTTTGCCCTGATATTCAACCAAAATCTATTTATTTTACACATTGCCAGTGTCCAAATAGGTATTATATATAATCCCTGGGCATTGTATATATTACCTAGGTAGAGTATGTAATGGACATTAATATTAATAATATTTCATAAATTGCCTGAACGCTCCAGGTATTATGTATATTGACTAGGTATTATATAGAATACCTGCATTATAAAGATAGCCGTTACATATCTAATAATTGTAAACCATTCTTGTCATCAATTATTTCTATAATTCTTCAGTGGAACGAAAATTTATCACCTAATTTGAATAACGAAATGGCCTAACGTTCCCACAAAATAAAAAGGTTTAGTTCTGAATGTTTGAAAACAGTTCTGTAACGATGATTTAGCTGAAAAAAAGTTACAACTTTCCTCGTCAGGTACAATCGAACAAAAATCATGTCCTTTTTCCATTTTCAGCCTATAATAAGCGGCAATAAGGGCGAAAAGTAAACGCCGCTGCTGTGTGTGGTATTAATTACCTACTGAGTGAGGGCTCGAAAGCTTACCCAGAGTTTTTTTAGAGTGATTGATCACATTTTTTGCAGCAGTTTTAGGAATTTCCACATCCAGCCTATTACTGGAGGTTTGTATTTTTTTGCATATTTTTGAATAAAAAAAGTGTTTTCAAAGTTCAGATTATGTAAGATAGATCTGACGGGCCCCTAATTATTTTTTCCAGGGTTGCGGCAATGGGCTTGTAACTCAAAAAGGGTAATGAAATACTGGCAAAACGGGGGCGTTGCTGTGCCTTTGACACGGTCTCTCTCTCACACCCACATACACACAAACATAAAAACTCACTTTTGAATAATGATGATGAGGTGGAACGCCCCCTGAACCACAGTCGGGTGATCGGTCCTCTATCGTGACTATTTCACCCAATTCCCAGTGTTTGAGCACTTTTGGTTCAACAGATGTCCCTCCCCAAGTCTTCTTGTTCGTTTAATGAGTTCTAAGATGTCGCTAAACTTTAAGTTTCACAAATCATCTGCTTTAGTGTTATCCATCCCTAGTGTTTGCCATCTTATGTATTACATTACACATTCTCCCAAGAAGTGCTGTCTACTTTCCTCCAAGCCACAGTGAGGGCATGATGGGTCCTTCACGTCTATTTAGTTCGCAGTGACCTGTCACCACACCTACCAGTATTGCTTAAGTTTTCCCTACTGAGATTAAGTAAATACTGAGCCTTTTTGGGGTCCTTCCTTAAGATAAACATCTTGGACTGCCTACAGTCTTTGGTGTTCTTCCACTCTAAATTTGCATCTCGCATAGCTATCATGTTGAAGATGTACTTTGTGACAGTCGCTGATATAGGCAATCTTGGTTCTGGTCCAATAAAACGCTTATCAGCGCCGACAGGACACACTATTGAAAGGACATCTATCTAAAGTAATGCCAATTTGTCGAGGTAAAGAATGTAAAAAATCTAACCTTTACTAAGTTAAATTGCGATAGTGATAAATTATTATCTCTGCCCTTTTAATGTCAGTTGGTCAACGATGGCTGTCGTTGTGTGATTCGTGGTACAAGTAATCTGTCAGTAAAGAATATATCAACATTTGGGCCGAGAAACTGTTGCTCATGTTCGTCGGAAATACCGGGATCCGTTCACCATATATGTTCTCATAGGCAGAGGTGGTCATTATAATGAAAGCGCATTAAATAGCATGCTATTAAAAAATAATAAATAGCACTGCCTTTGACAAATTAAACAAACTGCTATGCGGAATAAGCTCTTAGTGCGGGGCATGGTTAAAGTAGAAAGGAGTTGTTTTGTATGATGGAGTATGCTAAATGCTATAAAGCGCTTGCTTAGCGTTAGGTTGCCTCTTCGCAATTCGCAGTCATACCTGTTTTAGCTAGAACCAATAAAACAAACACATAATAGGTGTTTGTTTTATTGGATTTAGTGCATCGCTGATTCCCTTTGCGTAATCTAATTAAGTAATTTGCGCAACGTGCGATTGAATTCGCAAGATAAATAAAAGAGTTGTAAGAGATTTAGATCTGGACTATTCTAGCTAGATATAAGTGTATAATATGTAAAGAATAGTATGGTTTAGTGTAAACTAGGGTATAGGATTGAGTGCAGTAAATAGCACAAAAAGCTACAACGGCAAGTTCGAATATAATTTTCGTTACGAAGCAATAAAGCAAGTTTAGCAATATAGCAAATAGCAGAGTAGCCATTTATTTTAGCAGCTTCAATAAAATAGCACAGCAACTATATAAATTATTTAAAATTATTAGTTATGCTCAGGGCTAGGGTAGTGCTGAGAGCAACAAAACATTCTCAAGACGGTTGAAGCGTTAATCGCTTATCTACTTAGAAAAGTAAAATAGACCATTTAAAATACCTATAAGTACAGTCTTTACTGAGAATGGTTGGTGGACCGCGGCCTGGTAGTGGTTTAAACGAGATCGAATCAGAATGATTCCGAATGTCAAGCAATAAGACTCCCCTGGGGTATCTTCGCCGCTGGCGGGTAAGGAGGACGGTGTCCAGGAAGGTCAAGTGTAGGGTGCTGACCGAATTGTGATCTTTCAAATACACTTGACACAGGCAAAATTAATTTCAAAAAGGTTAGCGTTGATCGACAGCTTCGTTTTCAGGGCACCCGTTTTCAAAAACACGCGTGAAAACTACGGTAACTTCTAGATGGCAAGTTTTTATGAAGGGACTGATATATTCAAAGTTTTTGTTTCTGTAAATATATTTTTAAAAACATATATTTTTTCATCTTCTCTACATTACTATGGGATAAGAATAGCGAAGGAACTCCAAAAGATAGGTTTGTAAATCTCTTTAAAAATATGTTGGGTTTAACTTGTACAAATATTACATATTAATTTTTGTAAATAATATGCTGGAGTAAATAATAACAAAATAATTAGGGTTAAGTTTGCGAGTTCTCGGTTAAGTTTGATTCCTGAAACTTATGTTATACTACTCTGTCAAGAAAGTACCGGGAAAAGATCAATAATACACAAAATGTTAGTTATTCATCTAAATTTATTTTATCGCCTTCAAAGTATGCTCCTTCCAGAAACGATACACTTACGCCAACGAATAGTCCAATCATCAAAACCTTTTTGAACCGTAGAAAAAATAATTATGTCTGTATATTTCGTCTTCTTTTACCCCGCAGCTCATGTGGCCTACGTGGTTTTTATAATTGTAAAATAATTACTTTTTTAATAAAATATTTTTCCTGTGTATTTCTTCCTCGTTTTCTTTTCAAACCCCGCAGTTCATGTGACCAAATACGTGGGATCAGAATATCAGATCCCCCCATAGTCATGTATAAAAATCAGATAAATAAGCAGGTAATCAAATGTCGGTTCAAATCCCACTAGAATAATCCTCACACAGCTAGGCAAGTAATCAAATAACGGTGTTAATCCCGATAGAATAATCGTCAAAAATGGCAATAACATAGGTGATCAAATAGGTGGGTTCGAATCCCACCAGAATATCCTCACAAAATGACAATAACATAGGCAGGTTAATCAATTTATGTGGGTTAAAATCACACACACAGGGTATATAGAAATTATCGCTTTTTGACAGGATCATTGCATTAGGTTGCGTAGAACTGGCGTCCCCCTGAAAACGTCACTCACACGCCAAAAGATCATTGGACAGATATAGTAGTGAGCCGTAGTCAACAACAGCCTGACTTTGAAGCCGCATAATGGCGGCGAGGCCAAGACCGCATTTCTCATATTAATCAATCAGAAAACGGAGTCATAATAGGTATTTATCACTATTTTTGGCCAGGTGGTTTGACGGGGGAGTTATTGTGTGAGGGAGTAAATTAGTAGTAATAAATAAAACCACCTGTTTGCTCCTAGGACTTCACTTTGTACATTTTTATTCTGCCGTATCAGCTTATGACTCAGTTTTTATACCTACTAAAAAATTATGATAGTTACTAGGTACTGAATTAGTAAAAATAATAATTATTAACAAACAAGCCAGTCCAAAATGAATTGAGCAACAATTACCCATTTATTCATAAAGTTCGTAATATTCTATATAAAATTACGAACGTGTTTCAACTTCCTTTGCGAACGCTACCTCGGTTGGTTCAGTTACTGAATGAAAGGCGACCGGCACGAGCCATGATATTTCGTGATTGTCTATTTTTGTTTACTGTGAAGTAATTACTATGTTTTGTGATACAATAATAGATGTAATCGCCGCGGAAAATAATGGTGGTCATGTGGAAAGCAGTAAATAGTGTCAGTTTTGTGTAAGTGGGCTCTATGGACGAAATATCATTAGAAGTTGCTGTGAAAATAATAAATTCTGCAAACATAATCGAAGAAAAAGCTAATCATTTGTATTATCATAGGTAAGTATTTTACATTATATGATAGGAAATTTCATGAGGATTATTCTGGTGTATAATATGTTAGAAAACATTTATAATAACCTAACCGAAAAAACAAATATCTAACGCAAGTCAATTGCAAATTGTTACCCGCGAAAATCCTGGACATTATAGCCTCTGAGAAATTCAATGTTCCTGGACATCCAATCGGTTAAACGCTTTTTCCGGAATTGAGTTCAGTTCTCGTCGCGAATTCTATTTGATGTCTTCTACCGAATGAAAACGTGTGCCACGAAGTGGTAATTTGAGTTTAGGAAAAAGGAAGAAGTCGGCTGGAGCCATATCTGGTGAATAAGGTTGCTCGATAGTATTTGTTGAGTTTTTGGTCAAAAATTCGTTTACAATTATGGCCTTGTGCGAAGGCGCATTATCGTGATGCAAAATCCAAGAATTTTCTTTCCACAAATCTGTCCTTTTTCGCCGAGTTTGCTCTCTTAAACGCCGCACTAAGCTCAAATAATATTCTTTATTTACTGTTTCACCTTCCGGCAAAAACTCCGAGTGCACAACACCTCGATAGTCAAAGAAAACAGTCAACATGACTTTAACTTTTGATCGATTTTGGCGTGGTATTTTCGGTTTCGGTTCAGTTGGGAGGCGCCACTCCGAAGCCTGTTGACTAGTTTGCATGTCAAACTCGTAAACCCATGTCTCGTCACCATTAACAATGCGTTTCAAGAATGTTGGGTCGGCATTGACTCGTTCTAGCATGTTCTCAGCGACTCTTATGCGATTGAGTTTTTGGAGAAAATTTAGGTCTTTTGGGACCAGCCGAGCAGCAACATGTTTCATACCCAAGTGATTATTTAAAATGGTGCGGATCGACTCGTGAGACACAGAAAGTTCAGCGGCTTGAGGATGTTCAGTCACTAATTCCTTCACTTTTGCGACGTTAACTTCAGTTGAAGATGTTGATGGCCAACCAGAGCGAGGCAAATCTTCTATCACATCTCGACCACTTTTAAACGTTTTATACCACTCACAAGCACGTGTTTTTGATAAAGTCGATTCACCGTAAGCCTTCTGTAACATTTTCAGTGACTCCGAACACGAAATTCCGTTGGCGATGCAAAATTTAAGACAAACTCTTTGTTCGATATTTTTGTCCATAGTGAAATTCGCAGTACACACTAGATATGATCTAACTAAAAACAGCACTTTAATAAATATAAACAACAGATGCAACTCAAAATCCGCGCCAAAATGGACAACAGGTGTGCCAATGAAACAGCAAAAAAATAAACAAAAAATTTAATTGGGAACCATAGACAAATTATCCATTCCCGATACTTTTTTGACTATAATATGTCACCGCAAGATAGTCAAAACCGTTAGTTGATATACTACCGCGTTAGTTGATCAACTATGGATAGATAGTAAACCAGACCGAGAGGGTTTAGAATTTACCTTTCTTTTGTTCTTACATGTCAACCTAACATGAATACTATTCGGGGCTTCGCTGCGCTCGACCCCTCTTGTCTTCAC
The DNA here is from genome assembly GCA_949825045.1 of Argyresthia goedartella. Taxonomy (NCBI): domain Eukaryota; kingdom Metazoa; phylum Arthropoda; class Insecta; order Lepidoptera; family Argyresthiidae; genus Argyresthia; species Argyresthia goedartella. The sequence goes on along the minus strand of OX463831.1, from coordinate 5,829,281 downwards.
CAAAGGTAGCGCAGTGTTTGCCCTGGTATTTCGTTTGCAATTCAAGTTTAAACCAGTTTACAATCTAACGGATGTAACCGTTAGTTTATCAACTAATGCTTCATATAGCAAGCAGTACGCTATAGTTTACTCTCTGTCGATAGTAGACCAACTAACGAAAACAAAAACGTTAGTTTATGAAGTAACGGTTTTGACAATCTTACGGTGACATATATATGTTGTATGCCTTTTTGTATAAAGTGGATTTAGGCTTTTAAGTTGCTCAAATGGCAATTTCAAGATCTCCAGAGATATCCTGTCATAGTAGAGAATGCATTGACCCTTGAAAAAATTGCTAATTCGCGAGTTTTAACCGGTGTGCAACTAGTCTGTGATTATTTCTTAGGTTAATATTATAGCTATCGCAATTTTTTAGGAAATGTTGATATTTTCTTGGGTATGTACTGTAACGGCATAAATAGCTAAGGTCGAGCTACCGTTGTCAGAAGCTATGATCGTCTATTCTATCTACCCCCAGCTTAGATGTCCCGATTCAGCTGTAAAAATTGCAAGTTAAGAATGATAAGTCTGAATTTCTCGTTTGTTGAAAAGTTCATTAGGCGTACAATAGTCGAACGGAAGATTGGTTCAGGAAGTTAGAGTTTCAAGTTAAACGGAGAAAGCAAGTATGTCCGCAAGCCGGTATTTCGCATCAGTTAGCGGTGTTTTGCGCCAAATCGATCTTTGTTATATTTTGTGTAATGGTACCATTTATTTTTTGTATATATGGGCGCATGGAGCTTCTTTTTAAGTGGTCGACCACAATTTATAATATTTGTTTGAGATATCGTATAGATATCCGTCGTAGTGTTATGACGTGAGTACTCAATGATATTTCATGTGCTCGCTAGCAGCGGCTTTAGTGGCTCCAATTACATAATTAGTTCACGGCAATAACGATCCAAATAGACCGGGTTTACACAATTGCGATTTGATTTTCCGAAATGGGTCTGAACTAGCGATTTCCTCAAAAAGTCCGTAACGTTTTGAAATCTTCAACTCTGCGCAATATGAGCTGGATGTTATCGAAACGTTTTCTTTAGCGCTTTTGGAGATCTAACCCACTTCACAACGAGTTATATACTTCGGAAAATACTGAACTAAGTATCAGGTTAACCACAGTTCTTCCTCGATGAGCCCAGCAAAATAAATGCTTGACACAATCTACACGTTAGAATCTCCAGCGAAGTTTACATTTAATTTAAAGATGCAACTTGAATCCAAACCGTCCAAGGCAAAGCAAAACAATCTAACCGTTCCTAAACAATGAACTAATTTGACTGTAATTTGATCTCTTCGCGCGTCCCCGACAACACTCAAATGTCAAAAATAACAACGTGATAGGTTATCTGAGTGGACAACGTTTATACTTTGTTCTGAATTTGTTATTTTCATCCGCGGAACCTCATCGATCAAACAGTCTCCCTATGCCTTGATAACCTAGGTTTAGCCTTAACCAAACTCCTGTCTAGCCTAGTCTAAAATCCTAGTGTTATACCACGTCCATCATCGACACCACTCGAAAATGGTTGAGTATGATTTGAATGTGTTTGTATGGTTAACGACTGTGTGTGTGGGAATTTCAAAACTCGCTACACGAAGGAAATGAGGAAAGGATTAGCCCGCGAATATCCTAAGAGCCAATCCAGGAACCCTATGGTGAAGGAAAAAGGAAATTAGGGTCGCTCCAAGCCCAGACTGTCTGAGTCTGGGCTTGGAGATCAAATTACCTACAAGTTCTTATCTAACGACCCAAGGATAGTTTTTGAATTTGGGGTAGGTTGATTTAAAGGATAGGAACCGAGGTATATCTCGGCGCTTCAGACACTCACGAAAATCCACTGTAACACGCAATCACCAATCTTCCTGTTCCAGACGCGTAAAACGGCAGACCGAACTGTATAGAATTACCGAAAGACGTGTGTCATAGTAGTTTGACATAGCTACTGAATGACTCCCCCACCCACGCGCTCGTATTTATACGCCCAACATGTCTGAAAAAATGGCGTCCTTTGCGTGACACAATCTGCCCAAGCGCTAGCCTCTTAACTCTAGCTACACAGGGTCTAATTTAAATCAAACATGCCATGCACGCCTGCTGTCTACAATTTTGTGTATGCATTTTCTATAATCAACAAGGTTATCACTCAAGTCATTTGGTATTGCCGATACACAAAATTTGTCGATCGCTGGCTATAAAAGCGGTTGCGATTAATTAAGCCTGCCCGACCGCTAGCGTCTTAGACAAAGATCACTGGAGTGATAGCCAAACCCGTGATGTCAAACTCACCACATCGTATCAATCAAACGCAATTGTATATTTGCAGTCAACACATTAGCTTTCTCCGCAAAGTTCCATAAAACCTTCCATTATTTAGTTATTCATAATTTATTCAGCGCGCATCCAAATCGGCTCTGATCCCTACACATTTCGCAGGAATGCGACAAAAAAAACCTGACCCGACCTCGCTTCTCCGAACCAACCACGTTCTATGGCCCCTTTTTTGTCAACTTACTTCGAATCACTCAATAACCCAAGCGTTAAAGGAACTGACTTTCGTATTCAATGTGTACCGTGCGGCGATGTGCTAGCCCTCTGTCACGCAAAATGAAGAATGAATGAATTAAATGAACTGACTCTTGTGTACCATTACAGCACATTATTTTTTTCGAAAATAATGTGCTGTAATGGTACACTAACTATAATTAGTTCGTCAATTTTTTATAAAATCTAATATGGAATCAGTGTGTTTTAAATCATATATTGCTCGAAAATCTCTTTTCTGTCATGTAAAAATATTTGGAATATCCGCTGCTTTACCCCACAAAATAATATCTTAGGACATGACACTATGAAAATAACTAAAATAGACTATCCTTGCTGTAACCACATTAGTGGTTTCTGATAAACTCAAAGAATCATTTTCCGAAGGGTAAATGACTGTTTTGTGCATAAGGGAAATGAAATGGTTTCGTAGAGGGTGCTGGAGATGCATAAATGCTTCCTACCACTTAAGACAACAAGAAAAAACTCCCATCGCTGCATAGAGAAAACAAGTATTAAAAAATTGGTGCTTAGTAGAGAAATAAGAGCTCTCATGAAATAGCAGAACTTTTGAAGATATCAACGACGTACATGTGGCGCAGCGGTGGTGGTTCTGCATACTATGCGAGAGGTCCGGGGTTCGATCCCCGGCTGGGGATAAAGCAAAGAAACCCCAGGTCTTGGATGTTTATATGTGTGCGACGTCGCTGTTTCTGGTTCACACGACATAACGTGTCCTAGTGTGGGGCCAAAAGCAATATATGTGCCTGTATATAAATGTTTATGTTTACCAAAGTGATGCTGTAGATGAGCTCTCAAAAATATTAAGTTGGAAGTTCTAATACCTTATTATTGTGGGCTCAGTCCCATTGAACTCGTGCAGGTTGACGTGAAGAGATACGTAGAACGCAATAATACCTCTTTAATTTAAAGATTTGTAAAAATTGATTTAAAGGAATCCAAAATTTATCTGCTAAAAATAGCGAAAATTTGTGGATCACATCATGAAAATAGAGAACAGTTTTTTTAGCAAAATTGTTGATAAAGCAATATAAAGTTTGGTCATCAATACAGTAGATTCGCACTCTTCTGTCCAATAATTTTCGCCTAATATAGACGACGATGATTAGAATAGTTTATCATTTGAATAGTTTAAAATTTTAACATAATTTCTTCAAATATAAATGATTTTTAACCCCCGAAAGTTTGTTTACATTGTTTATCTCGTAAAAGTGGTCTTATTATCATTATTACTTTATTCTATCTACACTTATAAAAATCAATCGCTGTGTGTTGGTCCCACTTTATTGTTTTTAAAAATACTTTATTAGCATATAACATTGAATACAACTTTAACGTACCTTATCAAAATATATATAGATCCATAAAGAGAGCTTATGATATGTGTGTAGATAAACTAGTGTATGTAACTGTACATAATTAGGCATTATGTAGCAGTCACATAAACTACTATTATGTTAGTTCTACTCCACTAAAACTGTAAAATGGCCTGGCCGGTTTCCTAGTTGGATTTATTCTCCTCACTCCGGAGGAGGTTAAGGTGATATCATAAAAATATGGGGGATTTTCGAATCCATTTACTCCACCATAAAGTCATCTACAAAGGAGGACTGGCAAAAATGTATGGAGGCTGGTCCAAGGACCAATAACGACAAGACATATGTCATTAGACAGGAATTTCAATACACTACAATAGTTATTATGGCAGCTCATTTCAAATCATTGTGAGAAAAAAGTCATAAACATGTTGTAACTTGCACTATAACTTCATAAACTACGAAATAATTCATTTTTCTCATAAGAAAATAAGTTTTTTGTATCGCCATAACTTTTTTCCCACAGTGATTTGAAATGAGCTCCCATGGTAATTATTGTATTAAATAGAAATACTTTTCTAATGACATAGGTCACGTCGTTATTGGTATCAAGGACAATTTTTGGGTTAACGTTTATTGAGTATTTGATTAAGATTCTTACAAAAGGAAAATGCGATTGGGTCAAATTTCCTAGAAATATTTAATTGCAAAAAGACCTATATATATCTAAATTGTTTTATTATTTCATTGCGGAATTGCATTCAAAATGTGGATATTATGTATTAGTAAACCCTCCTTGAAAATATTTTGACAAAATAGCGTAGTATATTTTCAAACAATTTTTATGTGGTTTGGCGCTACTTTGTGTCATTTTTCCCCGATTCCGTCCCTCTCACACTGAGGGTCTTTCCGCCTGGAGTAACGGGGACCTTTGCACGGACGAGGTATCCCCTTAAGGTAAAAATAAAATAAGGAAAAACGCAAAGAAACAACCAAAAATTCTTTGCATGGTAAGTGCAGCTTTCTATCGCTAGATGGCGTTGGTAGCCTGATGAAGGAGTTTCTTGAGTGATCTCAAGAAACTTCTTCATCGTTAACTATTATTCAACCTCTTTGTTGGTAGCAGACTTTAAGTTTCACAGCTATACGCTGCAATGAGTTCGTAACCAAGGAGTTTTGATAAACTGAGCGTATCAACAATGTCAATGTGTCGTTATGGGTTGAGTATGACGAGGGTGATCTTTAAATAGGTACCTCAGAAATGATATACGAACAGTTTTCTGACCGGAAGTTATGATAATAACTATAACTATATATAAAAATACTTAACACCCCTTACTCATTAATAAAATCATTCTGCCAAAACTTTGTTGACTTGGTTACTATTAAGGATGATAACTTTTGAACTGATTTTTTAAATATATATATATGTAAAAACATTGCAATGTAGTTTACTACCGACTACGAAAACTACATTTAAATCCTTCTTCCCAATTGACCGATATGCCTTGTTAAACTTTAATAAATTAATGACTAGAGAGAAACACTTTAATGAAAACTATATGTCATTTCAATCAAAATTAACTTCTATTCTAAATAAAACTATACCCCTAAAAATGTAAAAATCAAACTTAAAAGAAAAAAAACATGGCTAACAAAAGGTATTAAACAATCCCGTAAGAATAAAAGACTGCTAAAACTACTTGTAAATAAAATAGATAATAAAATTCTAAATAATTCCTTTAAACAATATGAACGATTATTAAAAAAAAAACGTCTAAAAGGATCCAAAAAATTAAAAACTCTGATAAAATAATAAAATCGACTTGGCACTTAATAAAGGAGCAAACTAACAAAGTTACAAAAATTGATAGAGTTAACATTAAATTGAATGAACAAAATAAAATAATAGATAACCCGCTCAGTATAGCTAATATTTTCAACGACTTTTTCCTGAATGTTGCAAATTCAGATCCCTCGCTCCCCGCATCAAAAGGAAAACCTGTAATTGAGCCGTCTGAAAATTAATGTACTTAAAACCAGTTACCATCCCTGAAGTTATTAAAATAATGAGAGAATTAAAAACAAAAAAGTTTCGGTCATGACGAACTGCCTAAAAAAAATGTTGAAACATTTGCCCCATATTCTGTCGTTTCTTTTTAATCAGTCTTTTGAAGATGGTACAGTACCAGACCTCTTCAAACTATCCATAATTAAACCTACTTACAAAAAAGGTAACAAGAGTAACTGCACAAACTACAGACCAATTGCTCTTTTACCTACATTCGCAAAAATCTTTTAAACTGCCATGGCAAACAGACTGTATTCCTTCTGTGAACAATTGAATATATTTAGTAAGTTCCAACATGGATTTAGAAAAAACCACTCGACATCACCAGCTGTTTATATTTATATTACAGACATTTTAAATATTATAAATAATAAAAAATATGCTATTGGTGTACTTCTCGATATGAGCAAGGCATATGATCGTGTCCTTTATGATATATTATTAAAAATATATATGGAATAGGTGTTTGTGGTATTGTGCACAAATGGTTCGATTCTTACTTATCAAACAGATATCAACTTGTAGAAATAGAACATTCTGATGGTAAAACTGGTGTGATTAATAAAGTGCGATTTGAAAAAGCACATGTCACTAAGTCAATCCCCCAAGGAAATGTACTGGGGTGCATTCTCTTTCTGCTCTACATTAATGGCTTGCCTAAACAAATTAACCATTCATCCACTCTATTTGCTGACGATATATCAATAGTTATACCTTGCCAAAATGCCACCGACCTCAACGTACTTCTTCAAACTACATTTGATACATTAATTAACTGGTGAAACGAACACAATTTACAAATAAATTATTCCAAAACAAAACTATTACAATTTAAACCACATCAAAAACGTCCCTTAGAAATAAACTACTCATATCTAAGTAATAAAATCGAATGTGCTAAAACTTACCCTTTACTAGGCATTAACATAGATAGCAATATAAACTGGAAAGACCACATTGCAAATATATCAACCAAACTATCAAGATTCACTTACACGCTGCTCGAATAAAAGAAATACACAGATGTGACGATTGCTCTCTCAGCATATTATGCCTATGCTCACGCGTGGCTCCAATATGGTATAGTGGTATGGGGAAACAGTACCAATGTACCAAACTTGTTTTTATGACGAGAACGGATGTTTGTAGCCTAGTCATGGTTGTTTATCTATCTAAGTATAATATTTATCTATATAAGTATGTGTATCGTTGTCTAGTACCCAAGATAAAGGGAATCCTAGTTTGGGGCTAGATCAATGTGTGTCAATAGTGTCCAAGGTATTATTATTATTATTATATCAAAAGAAATGCGTAAGAATAATTGCTAATGTAGACAATATGACTAGCTGCAAGCATTATTTTAAACAATATAAAATACTTACACTAACATCTATATATCTACTAGAAATTAGCAACTTTTTAAAAAATCTTACATATATTCCCAAAATATTCCCGTCCAAAAATTTAAGACCTATCCTGTGCCCAGACAAAACTTAAAATGGTACAATGTGGTCCTTTATCATGGCTACAAAAATCTACAATAATTTACCCAAAAATCTCCAGGAAATGGAAGATTTAACAAAATTTAAAAAACTTTTAAAATGTTACCTCGCCGAAAAATGCTACTACGTGCTGCAGGAATTCTTCGCAGATAAAAATTATTAGGAAAATAAATTTAGTGTCTTTAACCTATGAACAGCTCATCGGGTCAATGTAATAGTTATGTGTATGTGTAGATAAATTTGTTATACCCTTTCAGGGTGAATGTACCCTACATATATTTTCCATCTGTAATCTGTATTGTACATGTTAGATGCAAATAAATGAATATGAATATGAATAAACAGATAACCTTCGAACTACTGAACCAATTAAAAAGAACATGTCTAAAAAGCATAATTCCAAATTCCAAATTCCACTATGGGAGAAGAAGGGCGTAGAAACTCCCACAGATTGATTTTTAGATCTCTTTTAAAAATTATTTGTGCGTAACTAATACAAATATTATAATATCATTATCATAATTAATAAGCAGGAATAACAAGGAAGTTCACTACCATTTACAGGAAATCGCATCAAAATCCATCCACACGTTTAACTGCTAGGGTGCCACAGGCACACCGACTGACAGGCGCTTCAAACTTATAACTCCTCTCCCTCATTTGGTAGTCGGCGCTAAACCACTTTCAGTTTAAAACAGATAGGGCATCTATAGATAGGAAATTTTTCATTAATCGGCTGGTCGTTCTACCCAAACCTTTTGGATAACTGATCATTAAAGGGGATTGAACCAATCTGACATATCGACCTGCCGCCATTTTGTTTTTTTTTTTACGAAATCGCGGCGCACGATGAAAGTAGTGTATATGGGTAGAGAACACATAGAAGAACAAAAATGTCAAGTTACTTGGTACCCCAAATGGTCACGTTACCGAGATATTTGGTGGTAAAGATCGACATATGAGTACAACGACAATCATTAAAAATAGACTTTTTACGAATCTATAAGCGTCAGATTGTATCTTAATAATCGTTCCCAGGTTGATAATTATTATTACAGTTTATTGGAAGAGGATGTCGACGAGTATGAGAAACACGTTTAAAATGAGGTCACCACGGAGGAGTGGCTCAAATGTTTTCAAAATTGGTTTAATCGTATTAAAAAGTGCATTTATAGAATATAATAGAATAGAAAAACGTTTATTCGATGGTTAAATTTCACATCACATAGATAAACAGAAAAAAAAGAATAAGAATCAACCAGCAATACGAAAATCAGAAAAATTACAAAAATAAAGAAAAGTATGTAGGTGTCATGACAAATTTACGAAAAGGAAGAACATTTTGAGAAACAACCAATTGATTTTTGACCCATTCAATACCACCGGCGTTAGATGACGCCACTTCTCCGTTACAGGTTTTAAATTTTATTAACATGGCATAAGGTTCAAAATCGTGACCCGACATCGTCCCCTCGGTTTTTGAGAGGTTAATAGTATTTTTTCTTATTGATGCCAGAAACTTTTAGTGCGCCCCAAGTATTCAGAGAACAACGTTGATTCGCGTTTGAAGTAGTGGCCCTATGCTCAAATGTACTACCCGTTCGCTATAAATATGCCGGTGCGTGGAATGCGGTTCCCCTCCCCCAACCGCCTACCGCACCCCTGAGTCGCCCTATCCGCACACCGTTAGCATCGTCATCGCAGACGCGTCGCAGTAGTCGACACCAAATATTTTTCACTTTGCTCAATATCTGTCACTGTGATTGTCTGTGTTAGAGAAAAATGGGTAAAGGAAAAACTATACGTACGTAATACGTTTATTTACAACAAAATTTGTACAATAAATTGGAAAAAAAATCCATGACCTGACCATGTAAGCCTAACTGGACTAAACAATTTTTATTGCTGTAGCTTATTTAATATCGATTCCAACGACATAACTTAAACGAGGGGAAAATGTGTTAAATGTTGCCTAATAAAATGTTTTGTAAATGAGTAATATTTTTGCTATCCCTACCTCTGAGTGACGTCACATCGTCACCGGCATACTTATAGCGAACGGGTATAATCACAGATGAATTCAAAATAGCGGCACGGGGTATACTGAAATGATTTGAACGAGAGTTCAACAAGTTCTCACAGCTAATTGTCCTTTCGGAAACCGAGCGGTAATCTAGCAACTACCCTAAACTCCCTGCACATTCCCCCAAGGCAAGGCCTATTCCAACAACCGATTATCATTTGATTACACCCCACACGGTAACCGGGGGTTAGGTAACCTAACCGGGGATTGCAATCCACAGTGACCTGTAATTATCCTAACGAACCACGAAATGGCTGAAGGGATTGTGGTGATTGCTTTGATGTGCTTGGTATAAATTAATAGTGAAGTGCTATCACCCCTATGGGAAGGAACTACTGCTGTAAGACAAAGGTCTTGCCACAAAAACATAAACTCTATTTCAACACTCGTTTAAAGACAAAAATTTATAGGATTCGACGTTTGTTTGGAGATTCAACTACGTATAATATTTTTTGTTGTAACTCTGTCAAGTTAACTACAAAAAAAAACTCCTGTTCAACACTAGTTTAGGGAAAATAAAACCGGTCAAGTGTGAGTAGGATGTCGGACCCGTACACGAAGGGTTCCATAGTATTGCCCACGGAAAAACGTAAAACGTCTTTTTCATTCCTAATAAAAAATATTAAATACTGAACTGCGATTTTTTATTTGAGACCAGAAATGTAAACAAACAACTGTCATTTTCTAGAACTAAACCGTTGACTTTGACATTCATATTATATTTGTACTGGAAAATGACAGTTGTTTGTTTACATTTCTGGCCTCAAATAAAAAGTTGCTGTTTAGGTAGGACTACGTACCGTTTATCGAAACATTGAAAAAGAGTTTTGTGTATGTAGTATGTAAGTACTGTACTTTGTACTCAGGTTAACGTAACTCTTTGTTCATTGAAAACCGGAATTAGATAAAAATTTAGTAACTTAATACCCGTAATTAAAGATCTTTTCCATTCATATCGGGAGAGCCCCAGTAACCGATAAACAATTTAAACTTAATTGCTAAGATAATGGACATAAAAATAATGTTTTGTATAGGTTGTATACTTATAATTCGTAATGGTAAATTATTTGTTGTTGTTATTCTTTTTATAGCGGTAATAGAAATACACTCTCGCTTGATCCGGTAGAGCCCGGTGACGGATGGACAGACGGACGGACAGACGGATAGCAGAGGCATAGAGGTCCCATTTGGCACATTTTCACCATAAAAATATATGTGGCCTTAATACAAAAAAATAGTAATTCCCATACATTGTCTTTAGACAAGGGTTGAACGGGAGTTGTTCAACAATTGTTTAAAGACAATAATGTATGGGAAATGACATTTGTTTTGAGGTTAAACTACGTTTATCAGACAGACGACATGTCGCGTGAGGGTGTGAGCAAGAAGGCGAGCAAAGTGAGAGAGTGCGAGAGAGAGAAAATCAGCGATTTCCGTACAATGTGGGCCGTAGGTTACGTTAACTCTCTTACTTGAATTAAAAGGAAATATTTTCCACATAACTTTGGCCTGTGCAAAGTTTTCTGAACAAGATACGGCACAGGGGAGTCATCTTGTTAATCTGGAGTACCCAGCTACGGGGCCAAAGTCAAAGTCAGAGTCAGAGTCTCTCGGGTCTAGTTAGTTTAAACAACGTTGCCCAGTCTATAGTAGGGGAGACACGGAACCGAATACATGCGCCTGATTGCTGCTAGTATGTCACACGGTTTTTGAGGTTGATCACCAAAAAATATATTTATGTAGTCTGTAGTGATTGTTATCTCCTCCCTATCTTTTGCTTCCTCTTGCCAATCAGGGTGATACCTCTCTAGATTTTTGTTACTTGTTTATTTTCCTTTGTGTTTCTCATGTCTAGATTCAGATATAGATTTACTTATAGGTAAAGTCTAGGTTTCAAAATGCACTTGAGTTGAAGCCGAGATTCTAATCTACGAGTAATCTAATACAAAATGGATTATGTACATATAATATTAAAAAATAAGATAATATAATAAAAACTGATCAAAAGAAAATAATTTAAAAGATTTTGTTTTAGCATTTCGCAGGCAGTATACGAACGCAGGTATACATGATGCCCTCAACATCTATGAGCAGTAAGACAGCAATTTCCAAAGTAAACCAAATGCTAGATTTATCCCTCAACTTGTTGGCTGACCAGTCCGCCAATAAACCACCAATCCCTAACTACTGTAGGTATTGTTGAGTCCAACCAAATGGATATTTTGGCACTGACAAACTGTCTGTTCGACTTAAATCCTGAACGACTTAGAGAAAGGGTTCTTATTTGATTGAATTGTGAGTGAGCAAAAGTTCTGACAGTTTCATTTTAACTTGTAGACTCGGTTGAGGACTGTCAAATCCTGTAATAGAGACGCTTTATAATAATTAATATAATAATTAAATAATAATTTAGTAAAGGCTAGTATTTAATCGCACATCAAAAAAGGATCAGCAAAAACACTTTTTATGTTTTAAATATTTTATATTTTTCGTGCATGGGCTTTGCTTCGCTCTCCCCCTTTACCCTTCACCTAAGCTACCGCAGTATTTTGCCCAAATATTTTCTGCAACTTTTGGTCATCAATTACCCCATTTTGGGTAGGAAAAAAATATTTTGGTGGTAATTTAAATTGTTCTCTTATAATATTAGCACCATATTAGCACATACATTGCCGTTTATTTATTCTTTCGACGCCATTTTGGGAAACTATAAAAGTATCAAGGGCAAAAAATAAGTAGAGATAAGAAATGAGTAACTTTAATTGCTTATCATGGTTTACATTAAGTCATATGTAATTTATTATTATTATTGGCAATGAAAGTATGCCAAAAGTACGCTAAATGATCTGCCATTTAAAGAAGTCTGAAGTCTGCTTCATCTAGAGTACTTACTGAAAATTCTATTGTGAGGGAAGAAAATATAATTTTCCTTAATTTTTATCTCATTTTTTTCTTTTTCTGTCAGCCGAACTTGCTGTTTTTGTTAAAGGTTTAATTATTTTTTGTATTTGTGCATTATTTTTCATAGGGCATGTTTTTAACCTCTCAAAAACCGAGGGTAGTTGGGACAGGTTGCTTATTTTGAACCTTATGCCATGGTAATACAATTTAAAACCTATAACGAAAAAGTGGCAATAGCTAACGCCGGTGGTGTTCAAGAGGTTAAGTATGTACTTTGTTCAATCCGGCAATATCAACATTAACATTTATATACAGGCACAAAGATTGCGTCTGACCCCGCACTAGGATACCAGATGAAAAAAGAAAGAACGAAAGAAAATTATTTATTGCCAAAAATTCGATTAAATAATAAACAAAAATAATAAATAATAATATTTGGCAAAAAGGGCAAGCTCTGCAATGCTGTAAGCATGAGCTGCTCAGGGCTGGTTTTCAGCAGGGCCCCTTTCTCAAATCATTTAGCATTAAGAAAAGGCCCGAGTCGCATTTACTTCAACATGGAAAAAAAGGCTTTTTATTAAAAGCTTATTTCGTTTCGGTGTTAATACTCCTAACGATTATAATAAATTGCAGTTTCAAATGTTAATAAAAAAAGAAACAATTAAATAATAATTAAGTAATTCTATAAATCATTTCATCAACAATATTTTTAAAGCATTTGAAAAGTCGACATCACACACTTACAGACATCCAAGACCTGTAGATTACATTTTATTCTTTATCCCCAGCCTATGTTTGTGTTTCTGTTGTCCTCGCTAGTATGTGGAAAGAATTACGTGTGATAATCATACCCAAAACAAGATTAACTCAAGACTTCCGCGTTCACTTTTTTTTTTTTTTTACTTATTTATCGTAGAGCCAAGCTTTTTACTCTGAAAGGCCTAATCCTTAAAGCCCTAATAGCTATTTGCCGCAGTCCTATTTACAACATATCTTTCCATTATACTCTATAAGTGATAGAAGCCATAACCAAAAAACTTAACTTAACTTACCCTTTATGTGTAGTGGCCCAATCTCTCATTTTGCATCGGAGCCAAAAGATAGTTTTCCAACACGTCTTGACCCCATCTCTAGCTCATTCGGAAAGTAAGCAGGGCCAATCGATATTTAGTCTACGGACATATAAATTTTGAGCTGAAAATAGCCTATCAAAGTTTCCGAAGGCAATTTCACTGCGGCCTTGCCACCTGAATACGTAAGAAAATCGATAGTTTTATTTTAAACTCGGTGGGAACGAGCAATATGATGAATATGGAATAAGGTGATGGTTGTTGGAAGAGAGTATGAAAGTTGAGAGTTATAGGATAGTTTTGAAAGTTTATTGAGTTGGAACAAGCTGCCAGTGGCGCGGCTCCGCAAAGCATTTTTGGAATTCCATTAATTTGGCAAAATACGCATGGCGCTGTAAACTAATGAAACTCTTTGCATAACATAAACATAAACATAAACATAAACATTTACATACAGGCACATACATTGCTTCTGGCCCCACACTAGGATACCCTGTGTCGTGGTAACCAGAAACAGCGACGTCACACACATATAAACATCCAAGACCTGGGGATTGTTTTTTTTTTTTTGTTTCATTACCCCCAGCCGGGGATCGAACCCGGGACCTCTCGCATGGTAGGCAGAGCCACAACCGCTGCGCCACAGAGGCCGTCTATATAACTCTATGCACCGCGCAGATGTCAAACATAAGATCAATCACCACAGAGTCATTAAGCAAAGAATTTCGTGGATTTTCGTCCGCTACCAACGCCATCTAGTGGAAAAGGCCGAACTTCTCATACAAAAGATTTATCGTCTTTTTGGCTGTTACTTTGCGTTTTTGTAAAGGTGTAAGCATTCAAAAGGAAAAACGGAACCATTATAGGATCACTCGGGAGTCCCTAGTTACTTGTGAAAAATTATATAAAACTTCCAATTTCTGGACCAAATAATTTGAAATTTGGTACACTTATGTATAAACATACGTTACCAAACCACGATCATGTTACGAAAACAAATTAATTGACCTGTCAACACCTGGACTTGGTTATGAGGCATCGCGATTTTGAAGCCAGGGTTAAAAAATACAAAACATATAACAGCAAAATGGCGCCCCTGAACACCGGGGTTAAGGGCACTTTTGGGGCAAATATCAGAAAAAGGCAAACGGTTTCGTGTGACATTTAATTGCGAGGATCTCAATTGTATTTTTTTCATAAATTTTGAAAAACTAAGTTAAAAAGTTATTTAAGAAAAAAGACAATTATAGATCCCCCCCTCCCCTCCCCAATTTCCGAAACTACAGTTCTTCATATATTTTTAAACAACTTATTGTATTGTATGTGCTTATTGAAATATTACAGAAAAAATATTGAGAAATATATGGTTTACATAAGGGGGCTCAATTAAGGAAAACAACTGTATATTTTTTTTCGGAACCCTTCGTACGCAAGTCTGACTTACACTTGACCGGTTTTTTATCTAAACCTCGTCCTGAGCTAGGCGAATAAATGATAATGGCAAATATTGACTATTGACATTCGTCAACCTCTTCACACACTTACTTGATGATAATAATAATAATAATGATTGGACATTATTTACAAACATTAATCTAACCCCAAACTAGGATTCCCTGTATCTTGGGTACTAGACAACGATACACATAGTTATATAGATAAATATCATACTTAGATAGATAAACAACCATGACTAGGGTACAAACATCCGTTCTCGTCAAACAAATATTTGCCCCCACCGGGACTCGAACCCGGGACCCTTGGCTTCGTAGGCAGTGTCACTGCCGACTCGGCCATTCGGGGCGTCATAATCTATTATTATTATATTTCATTTCATATTATACTAAACAACATGGGGTCGCGGTTTGGAATCCAGGTGGCAGTGATTCATTATTATCATACTCTCAGCCCTCTTTGAACCAGTGACTTGTGGGTATAGACCTCTTCTCTATAGCGCCAATCCTCAGAGTTATTTGCCAAGAGGTCGCATCAGGCGAGATCCCGTCGACTAGATTATATTGTCGGACCATCGAGCTTGATAAATCGTACCCTACAAGCACAGGCTGTCCCGTGGCCATGTCACATGGAGGGCAACCTCCATAATATTGTAGATAGAACATTTTACAAAATAAAAATGAAATGCCTTCGACAGATCGCAAAAGACGCCGATAGCAACTTGTAAGGCCGCCCATGCAGAGAAAATATGAGATGTAAGAGTTATGCCTGTGATTTACCCTTAGTGAAAACGTAATTCTCTGCTTCATATGGAGATGAGTACGCTCTGTTGTGAGTAAGGGTACATTGATGAAAAATGTTTCGAAAGCTTGAGCTTCCTCAGCGTTTGATTTAATAACATCATCTATCGCCAGTGTCATTTTCTCGTTGTAGGTTTTGAATTTATTTAAAGGGTGCTAAAAATCGCGTAACTCATACCCTGGTCCAGGGCTCGACAGGTTAAGCAGGAATCATTGTCCCAACTTAAAAATTTTTGAAACGCGCGTTTTTGTAATGAAAATTTCTATCAGTGTTATAGGAATTTGTTCATTAATTAACTCTACTTTTAGGAATTCCAAAATTTGCTCATTCATTACATTTTGATTTAGCGTTGTTATCACCGACTTTTTATTATTTAAAATCTTTATTGAATTCTGTTTCAATAATGTTAAAGAAGTCTGAATACATTTTATTCTTTCTTTTTATTAAAATCCGGTACTGGCTTCTTTATATCTAAGTCTTTTATACACGTTTGAAGTCTATGGATGTAATAGGACAATTAAACGAGAGATCAGTTTTATCCTTACTAGCAATTGATAATGAAACTGATGACCGCTGTGATCAGAAGGTAAGCAGATAAATACATTTTACAATCACAAAAAAGGTTTTACGCGAATTTGTCTTGTAAGTGAAGTAATAATTTAGTCGGATCTGAAAATTCATGACCTCCATGTGGCACAGCCGTGGTACAATCGGTTTATATGATTTTGGGCAAGGCCTCCAGACGCTTGTTATCCTTTAACGGTGTAGCATTAAGCACTTTTGTACACTTAATCTTGTTTATGTGCGCCAACTAAGGTATTTCATATTTTCAGAAATTTCTCCTCCAAAAAATATTCCTGCATGGAATTTTTATCGAATGCCCAACATTTTATTTTATCGTTAGTACGTGCCTCGAATTTGGAGTACCGAGAAAATTACTAACAGAACACAGAGGTTTTAGATGAAGACGCAATAGCGCCAACTGCCGAAGTACATAAAAGTTTTTGGGCATCATTCTAGCGGTAACGGAAAACATCGTGAAGAATCTTTCATAGCTCCCAAAGAAAATCGTCCATGTGCGCGTATTGGTCATTTTTATTATCCTCGTAAAACCTGTCCAATTGCAGAATAGTGAAGGACAGCTATAGCTCTGTCTCTCACAGTCCTACGATATAATTTCAGACCAAAAACAGCAATTGGTTAATGCGCGTGACCGTAAAGAGAAAAGTCTTGGCTTATTGTTTTGCCTCTATCTCTAGCCGCGCGCGTTGACCAATGAGCTGCGAGTGTTTTGTTCCCTAGGATTTCGACTCGTGGAACAAAGTAGAGGTAAACCACGATAACATGGTGCGCGCCTGCAATAGGAAATAAACCTCGTGTTGTTATTAATAAGAGTGATTTGTATTGCCATTTGCGCGCTATGTTATCGTAGCTTATCTTTATGCTCTTATCTCTATCTCAGGCTTAACTTTGGCATAACTGTGCCGCTGCCAACCCGTTTGGGAAAAAAGTGTGCATTATAGTGCTTGTGTGCATATAATAGTAGTTTATGTGACTGCTACATAATGGAGCGCAATAATACTCGAGAGTGGGTTTATGAAACGAGCCGAAGGCGAGTTTCATAATAATATCACTCGAGAGTTTTAATGCCTAATTATGTACAGTTACATACACTAGTTTATCTACGCACATATCATAAGCTCTCTTTGATGTGTTCAGTAACCGCATGTTTGTCCGGCATTGTGGCTCTGCGGTTGTTTACCTTGGTCTGTAGCACCAACTTCGGGCGTCAGCGTTCGAAATTTGAATGTCAGTACCAAGTTCACAGACAAACTAGGGGCGACACGACGTGGGCGTCGGCGTTCGAAATTTGAATGTCATAATGTGTAGAAAAATTACACATTATGGTCATAATTTTTACCGAGCAGTTTAACATTATGCTTATCGTAACGTGCGGTTTTTGTACGCAGTAAAGAGGGTTTATGATACGTGTGTAGATAAATATATGAAAATGTGTGTAAAGTGATGTTTTTAAAATGTATGTTGGAAGAGAAATGTATAGTCTTAATTGATTATCACGTCCTATTTTCGTCTAGGATTGACAGATCATGTCAATTGTTCGTTTATTTACTTAAGGTAGGTAATGTTATATCGTGCTCAATTATTTTATAACATAACGTAACATAGCATCACGCCTGTAGGTACCATACATACCTACATAGCTGACCTTTGTAACTAGGTAGTCAGATGCAAATCTAGTGCAACCTTAATATCTGTCAACATAGGCAGATTCATTAGTATTTATAGTTGAATATTTAAATATAATAAAGAGTCATTAATGGTCCGCATATGGCTTCCCTTCTTCTTCTTCGGGTTCCATCTCCTATCGGAGGTTGGCGACCATTACGGCGATCTTCTCACGGGATACTGCCGCTCGGAAAAGGGATGTTGTGTTTATCCCGAAACACTCTCTCAGATTTTGGAGCCAGGATGTACGTGGGCGACCAGGTCTTCTGCGTCCTTGGATCTTGCCTTGTATGATCAATTCACTGCTCTCTTCTATATACCTAGCCTTGGGTACAGGAGAGAGCCCCCATCTTCTTCACGCCCTTTCCCTGGATGGCAGAGGGACCATTGTGCCCACTTTTAGTCATTTAAGCAATACTCCATTTTGCTTGAAAGGGGGCTAGCCCATCACCGCAGCTATGGAGTAATGAAGGTTTCCTAACACGAAGTTTTCCATCACCGTTAGAAAGTCCTTGTTATGTACTAAGAATTTATCTTAGTACATAACAAAGACTTTCTAACGGTCACGTTCAGCACCAGGATTCGAACCTGCATCTCCTGCGTGAGAAGCAAGCGTGAAACCCACTAGACCACAGAGATTTATATACCTAAGTATGAAACAATTGTGAAACTGAATACTAGTAAATAACGTTCTCTATCTACACACGCATCATAAACCCTCTTTACTGCGTCCAAAAACCGCACGTTATGACCAGCATAATATATTATTGATTACATGATATATTACTTGGTAAAAACTCATTTCTAAGCTGAATATTGACTGAATATGTGTATAATGTATCACTATTTCGACATATTATGACATTCAAATTTCGAACGCCACTGCCCACCCGCGTCCCGCCCCTAGTTTGTTTGTAGAGTTGGTACTTCTGAACAAGCTAATGAAGTGCAGAGCAACTATCAATGCCACAATGCCGATCGAACATGCGGTTCCTGAACACATCAAAGAGAGCTTATGATATGTGTGCAGATAAACTAGTGTATGTAACTATAGATAATTAGGCATTAAAACTCTCGCGTGATATTATTATGAAACTCGCCGTCGGCTCATTTCATTAACCCACACTCGAGTTTTGACGCCCATCATTATGTATCAGTCACATAAACTTATATAATGCTCAGTACTATTACGTAGTTAATAGTAGTTTATGTGACTGCTACATAATGGAGGGCATTATCACTCGAGAGTTTTAATGCCTAATTATGTACAGTTACATACACTAGTTTATGCAGGCACGCAGGAGGGCGTCGGCGTTTGAAATTTGAATGTCATAATATGTAGAAAAATTACACATTATGGTCATAATGTGTAATTTTTCAGATAAGAAATGAGTTTTAACCAAGTAATTTAACATTATGCTAATCGTAACGTGCGGTTTTTGTACGCAGTAAAGAGGGTTTATGATTCATGTGTAGATAAACTTATATTATGCTCAGTACTATTACGTAGTTAAAAAATATATATACCCGTATGAAATTTCACGCTGTATATGGCATTTAATTTAGAAGGAGCATCCTTTCCTAATTATTCCGAGCCATAACACGAAATGGTGTTCAGTAATGGAACAACCGATTAGTTGTTTTTACAACAAATGTACGAAAGTACAGAATTTGTTCCGCTCTCATTCTCATAATGAGTCCATTGTGTAAATCATATATCATTCTGGCACCCATTTTACGATACTTTAACCAGTTGACTGGCGTATTTCCAAAGCACTGGTAAAGTTCATGGAGTTTCTTTTTCCTGTGCGAGATTCAGTCATGAATCACCACTTGAAGGAGAAATTTACTTTTTCAAACTCAAATCAGTTATGTTCTCATTAGTTTAGTTGATCATATTATTTTTTGTTTTTTTTTCCATATATTAAGACTTAAGTAAGTGTTTGACTTGTAAAAGCCTTTTGCCTACTTGCAATAAATGATTTGAGTTGATTTGATTTATTGTGTAAAGGTTGAAGGTTCTGTCACTATGGGCATTCAGATTGTTATTTCCCGATGAAGAAGAGGTGTGTTTTAACACGTTAAATGCTATTTAGGTCACCGGTGACCTCACCCAGACTAAAAAACTATAAGATATTTTTTTTAGAAAATTGGATTAATTGTGTTAAGTTTGTAGAGTCTGTCAGTCGGATAAACGGATGGACAGATTTAAATGCCTTTCTTATTGGGAGTATTCTTCACTGTGATGGTTCATTATTTTATTAAAATCAGTTCTATGATTCGAAAGTTCAGCCTAAAAAAAAAAAGAACAAAATTATTCACTTTTAAAGTTTAATTAGTGCGTCGGGGGTTGTTTTAAATTTTGAATTAACAACTTACTCTCAGAGCAATAAGGTTCAAAGTTTCATTGTAGTGTCGCTTGAAAGGCTTCTACCAAAATGAAGAACGTTTACTATGTCTACCAGTCTCAAATATTAGTATTTTCGGAGATGTAAATGTCATCCATGAATTCGCGTATTATTGCTTCTCTGTGAGTTTTGATTGATGAGGTGAATTCTGCCTTTAACCTCTTGAATACCACCGACACCACTTATCCGTTATAGGTTTCAAATTTTATTACCATGTCATAAGGTTTAAAATCGCGACCCGTCCCAACTACCCTCGGTTTTTGAGAGGTTAAGTACCATAGGTCGTGTAATATGTGTGGACTTGACTGTCGGAAGACAGTTTCTTGTGTATAGATGCCAATCTCGTCCCGCTTGGGCAGGGAGGAAGAAATAGCGCGATGTTTATACAGCGGATTGGAACGAGCGCCATGCTAGAAGTTTTTCTACATACAAATGCCATTCTAATGATCTATCAAAGTCAAAGTCAAAGTACTTTATTACTGTAGACATTTACATACACTTAGCAAACGTCATTTTTTGCCTCTTCTCTACATTGGACCACTGTGGGAGAAGAAGGGCGTAGAAACTCCCATTTTCAATGTAAAAATAAAAAAATAATTTTTATAAATAAATTATTTAAAGATAAATTTTTCATTGTTATGATTACTAAGCAGGAATAAATAATTACAAAATTATTAACAGCAAGGTCTGTGTTGAGCCATATTAACCCCATACAGTCCTGTCATTTAAGTAATATTGAACATTGTAAGATCCCTTTTTCGACAAAGTCGCTTTAACATGCTTTTTAAATTGCTCAAAAGACAATTACAAAATCTCCAGAGGTATCTTATTGTAGTAGAGAATGCACTGACTAAATAAATGACTAAATCGGGGCGCACATAGTCTGTGATTATTTCTTAGGTTAACATTACAGCTATCGCTAAGTTTGGAAAATGTTGTAAGGTTCTTGCGTAACTATGACTCCTGGAGTGGGTACCACGCTTGATGCATTTTTGCATATTTTCCTTTCCATAAATGACATACATTTATGTGTACTAAGGGTTACAAACTACTATGGTGACAGGTGCCTCAAAAAGCGCCTACCTTATTTGTTAAACAGCCTCCCTATGAATATTAACGGAAAAGAAAAAAAAACAGGCTTTCTGCTCTGCTGCATGAACATCTCTTGAATACTGTTTTTAATTAAGATACATAACACCTACTGTTACATCCATACCTGCTTGTCTTTATGTAAGATTCAATAATTCAGATCTTGAAATTGCCATTTGAGCAATTTAAAAACCATGTTAAAGCGACTTTGTCGAAAAAGGGATATTACAATGTTCAAGATTACTTAAATGATGGGACTGTATGGGGTTGATCTGGCTCAACACAGACCTTGCGGTTAATAGTTTTGTAATTATTTATTCCTGCTTATTTATTATGATAGTGACTAAATATTATATTTTGTATTAGTTAAGCACAAGCAACTTTTAAAAAGAGATCTAAAAATCAATCTGTGGGAGTTTCTACGCCCTTCTCTCCCACAGTGGTCCAATGTAGAGAAGAGGCAAAAAATGACGTTTTCTAAGTATATGTAAATTTTTACAGCAATATAGAACTTTGACTTTGAATTTGTCTTTGACATATTCAATCTTGTGTCTTAATTTAGCTTCTGAAAACCTTATTGTACTCAAACCACGTGTTATTGTTGATTTATAGGCTAGCAACTAATTAAATATTTTGTTAATTAATATCGAGATGTACATATAATAATGTTGTACTTATCAAGTTATTGTCACTATTCAAGTTGTTATGATGTCCAGTCCCTTAAAATAGGACAACCCCGTTTCTGTTTTTATCTACACACGTATCATAAACCCTCTTTATTGCGTCCAAAAACCGCACGTTACGATCAGCATAATGTTGAACTACTTTGTAAAAACTAATTTCTTATCTGAATATTGAGCATTATGACCATAATGTGTAAATTTTCAACATATTATGACATTCAAATTTCGAACGCTGACGCCCGGCTGCGTGCCGCCCCTACTTTGTCTGTGAAGTTGGTACTACAGAACAAGCTAAACAACTCAATGCCACAATGCCGGTCTAACATGCGGTTCCTGAATACATCAAAGAGAGCTTATGATGTGTGTAGATAAACAAGTGTATGTAACTGTACATAATTAGGCATTAAAACTCTCGAGTGAAATTATTATGAAACTCGCGAGTTTTAATGCCCTCCATTATGTATCAGTCACAAAAACTACTAGTTCCTGTATATTTATGTCCATTAATACTCGGGCTCGAGTCTCTTAGGAAACACGAATATAGATGCATTGCTCCCAAGGGCGCAAGACTCCGTATTTGGCTGTCAGTCTCTAAAAAAGGCGCCGCGCCTCCGGGAAGCCAAATATGGCATTGTGCGCCATTGGGATTAATCGATATGTTACGGTAAATTCAATAAATCCGGTTAGTATACATAATTACCAGTAAGTATTCATACTAACCACTGATTTTGGTGAAGGTAAATAAATATAGCCCAAATCAGTGTGCTCAAGGGGTTAATAATAACCGGTTAACTACTTTAACCGGTTATTATTAACCCCTTGAGCACACTTGGGTACTGTAGTACACCCTTTACTCACGAAAAGGGTTTGGTGAAAGTAATATGACACTGTTATTTTCTTAATCAAATATGGTTTATTGAAGATAAAATAAAACAATTATGTAGTTAAATTCTTCTTAATATTGTCTGTCTATAATGCACAGTATTGCACATGATGTTTTTTAGATAGGTGTAAAATATTTTATGTGTACGTTTATGTTTTATGTATTTTTTGTTGTTCTTACATGTTCAACCTAACACGAAGGCTTCGCTCACCCCCTTTTCCCATCACCTAAGCTAGATATTCGCTGTGCAAATCGGTATTAGTCATATTCACCAAGGATGTGTGAAGATTTTATATAATAACCAGTCAATGTGATAAATCTTGCTGTATTAATAACTTTAACCATCGATATTAGTAAGTATGAATAATAGGCGGTTAGTATGAATAATAACCAAATCATTATCTTGACCGTGGTAGATACACTATTTGCTATTCGTGTTTCATATGAGACTCGGGCCCTTGATAAAAAGTTCGGGAGTGAGGAGCAACATTATGAAGTTCAAAAAGTCATAACAAAATAAGTTGAAGTCAACTCCAGATCGAAGCTCCAAAGATATTTAGATAGATGGTAACTCTTCAGAACAATATCATTGAAGAATCACAGCTCGCAAAACTAGCTTTCTTAAAGTCGGCTATTTTGTCTAAATCCTATAAGTAACTTTTGTCAAATTTTATCAAACTTGGACGAAAAGTTTTACGTAGACTTATACTTACGTAGGCTTACTAGAGCTTGAATAGTTTTTAATAGAGTGGGTGTGTTGTGCTATTTGGAATTGTATAGTAGGGAACCAAACAATAAAACTGGGTTTAATTCTTAGTATATCCCTTCCATACCTCCTGTCTGGACCATATATCATATCATCCTGTATGACCTATGATTAGGGTTGCCATAAGTGTGAGGACTCAGACCGGGACATTTCAAGAAAAACTAGTAAAGGTAGAAAAAACGGAACTTTTATTACAACAATAGGTAACTTTAAAGGTTTAGTCCTTGCCTAAACACAGAACAACTTTTAACACAGCCATTCAATGCAAAATAGCATCTAGACCATAGATCATAGGCTATGATCTATGGTCTAGATGCTATTATGCTCCTCCTCCCAAAATAGCATCTAAATGAATATAAAGGACATACTTGATTATAATATGGCTTATGTTTAAAGGATCACCAAAAACGCAATAAATTCGAAACAACCGCCAGAATTAGTAAACGACCACCAAATTGTGTTTGGATAAATGATCACCAAACTTCTTTTTATGTTTTGTGTACTTAAATTTATGTTTTAGTATGTTTTGTTGTTCTTACATGTTTAACCTAAACGAAGGATAAAGGGGGCTTCGCTTCGCTCACCACCTTTACCCTTCACCTAAGCTACCGCAGTATTTTGCCATGATGTTTTCTGCAACTTTTGTTGATCATTTACCCATTTTGGGTAGGAAAAAAATATCTTGGTGGTCATTTAAATAAATTGTTCTCTTATAATATCATATTAGCACCATATTAGCACATTCATTGTCGTTTATTTATTCATTCTACAGGTTATTCACCTTTTTGGGGAAACTATAATGATACGATAAATCTATCAAAGGCAAAAATTAACTAGAGATAAGAAATGAGCAACTTTATTTGCTTATCATGGTTTACGTCTTATATATGTAATTTCAGTTTCACATGATATAACTATAAATACATATGCAAATGACATAGTATCTACGCAACGTAATTACTAGCTATTTATTGACACATTTACATAAAAGAATTGTCTTAAATAATGAAATTGGAAATGTGTAGTTTTTTAGGGTCCCGTAGAGAAACAAGGGACCCTTGTAGTTTCGTGAAGTCTGCCAGTCCGTCTGTGTGTCCGTTCGTCCGTATATCACAGCAAGTTTATTCCGAAACTATCAAGACTACACAGTTGAGACTTGGTCTGTTATTGTATTCTGTATATCGCTTTACTATTTTATACAAAAATAAAAAAATAAGGGAGGCTCCCCAACAATAAAAATATTATGTGTGGGGTGTCTATAGATAGGTCTTTAAAAAAGACGTTGAGAATCCTAAAGCCATTTTTCCTCAAAGTAAATAGCTAAAGAGACAGACCCTTCCAAAGTGGAAAAAATTGTGTCCCCTTCCCCCTAATTTATATAAAATATATGTTGTGTATCTCAATAAATAATTAAAAAAAAAATGCTTTGAACAAAATAAAATAACCAGTTTTAAAGATATCAAACATTCAGCAAAAACCGCAAATATAACTTTGTCATTCTTAATTTGTCGAAAACAAAAAAGTCATTATTTGCTGGTAAAGAATGATCGTGCTATTTTGGCTGGGTGTATCAGGTGAATGTGAAGTGGGTACCTTCCTAATTCAATTTTTTTGGCTTATATTCTACATTTATTACGGAACCCTAAATGTGCCAAGTCCCACACGCACTGGGCGGCAGCCGGCTCTTTATTTGTACTTACTTTGAATTTTATTAAGAATCCGCAGAGTTATATTAACTCCGCTTCGTAAAGGCGTGGGCTTTTTGGTCGAGAAAGAAACGGCAAAGAAATTCAGGCTAGCCCAAAAACTTTTGCGAGCTTGGTTAGTAATCGATTCTTTATCATTTAAGTATTCATTAACAGCATTGCATATTTAATTTTTAAGGATTCTAGCAATAGTATGTTCAAAACAATTTAAATGTAAGTTCTCTATATCATTTGGTAATAAGTTCATTAGGTAAGAATTACCAGTTGAATAGCCACATAGAAAACGCTATTTCGAAAATGGTAATTTTAGGTCGTTTTTAGCCGAAGAGTGCCAAACGGGACCTTATTACTAAGCCGTAATTGCGTAATAGTTAGACAGCTGACATTTTCACAGATGAAGTAGTTCTGCTGCTGCTATAACAACAAATACTAAAAGCCGGTCAAGTGCGAGTCTAAATCGCGCACGAAGGGTTCCGTACCACCGTTCAATGGAAGCGATGGTGTGGAGTGAATAGTTTGGATTTTACACAGCAAAATATTGTTTACAAAGTTATTGGTGCGGTTACTTTCACACTCCATGTACGTAACCAGGTGCATCCATAAGTTTGTATGTGGTATTGAAAGAATTGTTGTATGGGAGCCCCCTTAAATATTTATTTTATCCTGTTTTTTAGTATTTGTTGTTATAGCGGCAACATAAATACATAATCTGTAAAAATTTCAACTCTCTAGCTAGCTAGGTTCTTGAGATACAGCCTGGTGACAGACGGACGGACGGACGGACGGACGGACAGCGGAGTCTTAGTAATGGGGTCCCGTTTGGAACCCTTCGGGTACGGAACCCTAAAAAAGAGATTAAAATAAAATATTTAAGAGGGCTCCCACTCATGAAACGTGTTTTTTTTGCTCGTTATTGATAACGGCAACAGGTAGACGCTTGAAACATAACAGAATATTTAGTTACATATTAACTTTAAAAATAAATAAATAAATAAAAATAAACCTAATATTTAAGAAGTGTTCCTATACAACAAACCTGAATTATTTTGCTCGTTTTTGCTCGATATTGATAACGACAACATGTAGACGCTTGAAATATTCATTAAATATTGAGTTATATTAATCACTTTGAAAATATATAATTTAATAAAAATAAAATTAACATTTAAGGGGGGCTCCCATAGAAAAAAACCTTAAATTTTTGCCGTTTTTATAGATAACGGAACCCCTCGTGCACGGGTACGAGTTGCATTTGACCGGTTTTTTATAAAATTTAGTTTCTAGAAAGTTTTACGCTCACTCGTTTTAGAGTATATTTTTCTAGAAACATTAGATATTCTAGTAATCATTTTGATAGAAATTTTGGGATTTCATATATTTTAAAATAATGCAATTTTCTGATGGTTTAACGCCAGCAATAGCCCTGATGCATTTTTATGATGTTTGAAAACTTAAAAAAATTGTCCTTATCAGTAGATTTGCCAAAGAAAATTGTACCGTAGCTTAGAATAAAATAAACTCAGCCAAAGTATGCTGTAATAGCCGACGCCTTGGTCTCAATTTATGTAAGTCTCCTCAGTGGGAAAAAAACCTTTTTATTTTAAAGCTTTTTGCTTGAGGCTGCTGAAATAGCATAATTTTAGCTTTTTATGTATATTAAATATTAGGTTCTTTTTTTGTAGCCATTTTATCAGACTACTTAATGTCTTATTTATCTCTAATTACAGGTTAAGACAACTGAACTATCATGAATGTCAAATTCAAAGTCAAATGTCTTTATTACTGTAGATATTTACATATACTCAGCAAACGTCATTTTTTGCCTCTCCTCTACATTGGACGGAGAAGCAATTGGTGGGAGAAGCAGGGCGTAGAAATGTAGAAAAAATATTTTTAAATCTCTATTCAAAATTGGTTGTGCTTAACGAATACAAATATTACAATATCGATTATTATAATTAATAAGCAGATATAAATAATTACAAAATTATTAACAGAAAGGTCTGTGTTGAGTTAGATTAACCTCATACTGTAGCAGGCCCAGGGCTAAAGGTCGTAGCCGCCGCTAACAGTAGCTATGATCGTCTATTCTATCTATCCCAAAATGAGAGGACCCGATTCAGCTGTAAGATTTGTAAGTAAGAATGATAAGTCTGAATTTCTCGTTCATCGAGAAATCTGTTAGGCGTACAATAGTCGAACGAAGCTTGGTTCGGAAAGTTACAGTTTCAAGTTAGACAGAGAAAGCATATATGTCCGCGAGCCGGTAATTCGCATCAGTCAGCGGTGTATTGCGCCAAAACGATCGTTGTTATATTTTATGTGATGGCACCATCTGGTTTTTGTATATATGAGCGCATTGGAACATCTTTTGTTGTAATTTTAGTTTTAGTTTTAGTGATCGATCACAGTTATAGTATAGATATCCGTCGTAGTTTTACGACGTGAGTACTCAATTATATTTCATGTGCTCGCTCGTAGCGGCTTGTGGTGGTTCCAATTATATATTTTGTTCACGGCAATAACGATCCGAAAAGACCGGTTTACACAATTGCGATTTGAGTTCCGAAATGGGTTCTGAACTAGCGGTTACCTCAAAAGGTCCGTAACGTTTTGAAACCTTCAACTCTGCGCAATTTGAGCTGGATGTTATCGAAACGCAAGCATTATTGTTTTAGGATATCTAACCCACACCATAGCGAAGTGCATAATTCGATAAATACCGAACTATGAATTCCACTAGCCGCAGCACGTCCTGGGCTGAGCCAAATCATATATACCGACTCAACTTACACATTAGATATCCAGCGAAATTTACATTTAATTTAAAAATGCAACTTGAATCCAATCTGACCCAAGGCAATGCAAAACACCTACCCGGACCTAAACAATGAACTTTAGACTGTGAATTGATCTCTTCGCGCGTCCCCGACAACACTCAAATGTCAAAATATCAACAGTATATGTTAACTGTGTTGACACCGGTTTAACTTTGTTCTGAATTTGTTATTTCCATCCGCGGAACCTCATCGATCAAACAGTCTCCCTATGCCCTGCCAACCTAGGTTTAGCCGCAACTAAACTCCTGTCTAGCCTAGTCTAAAACCCTAGTGTTATACCACGTCCATTATCGACACCACTCGAAAATGGTTGAGTTTGATTTGAATGTGCTTGAATGTTTAACGACTGTGTGTGTGGGAATTACAAAACTCGCTATTCTAAGGAATGAGGAGAGGATTAGCCCGCGAATATCCTAAGAGCCAATCCAGGAACCCTATGGTGAAGGAAAAAGGAATTTAGGGTCGCTCCAAGCCCAGACTCAGACTCAGAATAATTGACTTACAAGTTCTTTCCTAACGACCCAAGGATAGTTTTGGAATTAGGGGTAGGTTGATATAAAGGTAGGAACCGAGGTATATCTCGGCGCTTCAGACACTCACGAAAACCCACTGAAACTTCGCAATCACCAATTCGTATAGTTCTGACGCGTAACACGGCAGCCAAAACTGTTTAGAACTCGTGAAGACGACTGTCACAGCGGCTAGACGCAGAGACTGAATGAATTCCCCTCCCACGCTCTGGTATTTATATGCCCCACATGCGTCCTTTGCAAATACGCTCTGCCCAAGCGAAGCTTCTTATCACTAACTACACAGGGTCCAATTTCAACCATGCCATGCAGATCCGCCGTTCTACAAATTGTGTGTACGCATATTCACTATGATCAACCGTAGGTTATCACTCAAATCATTTGGTACTGCCGATACACAGAATCTGTTGATCGCTGACCAATAAAAGCTTGTTGCGATTAATTAAGCATTTCCCGACCACTAGGTGCGCGTAGCAAAAGACCTCTAGAATGATATTCAAAATAGAGGTGTCAAACCCTCCATCTCATACCTCAATCGCAATTGTATATTTGCAATCTACATAATAGCTTTCTCCGTTCCGTAATAACCTTTCATTATTTAGTTATTCATAATTTTATTCAACGCGCAGCCAAATCGGCTCTCATCTCTACACATCTCGCAGGAATGCGACAAAAAAACTGACCTGAACTGAAATTCCACGAATGAACCCACGCGTCTTTTTTTTTTCCAAACTTTGCCAGTAAGCTATGCAAAACCCCCAAACGTTATCTGAACCGATTCTCGTATTCAAAACAGCGCGGCGTTGGGCTAGCCCTCTATCACGCAGAATGAAGTATCTAATGTACCGACTCTCGTGTACCATTACAGCCCCCTCCCAGACCTTGAGACACTGTTTATCTCAGTTAACATGGCGCAAGGATCTCATTACCACTATGCTACCCATACTTTGTACATATCTACTCTATATGTTCGGACATCTCAAATCATGTACACCGACCGATGAATCTGTCAATTATGTATATAATATTTACACAACTCGATTGAGTTCTCTCCTGTCTTATCTCATTTATCTATCTTACTATACAACCTCGCTTACCCGCAATTTATCCTAATTCGTATTACTATATATATACAAATTGTTTTTTTTTTTTTTGGTTTTTTTTTATTTTTTTTATTTTTGTTTCCAAACCATGCAAGATCCTTAAACCTACAAAGTAGTTATTCAAATTTACAGCTTACAGCTTAATTATATAACCTTTATACACTATCTTATTTATCTACGCCCTTATTCGTCCTCACATAATACCTGGCTATATTTATAGTATTGAAGTTACCCAATATCTCATTTGAACCCGGATCTACTAACGTATAACAGTTGGGATATACCACTGCCGAAATAACATAAGGCCCTTTATACAACAACGAAAATTTCCGCATGATTTTATGTTCTTTATTTGAACGCACAAAGGTCTTAAGTTTCACATAATCACCTATACGATAGACTTCTAACTTACGCCGTTTGTCCGCCTGTCGCTTACGTCGTTCACTAGAACTTTTAGAGTTTTCTATCGCTACACTCCGCACCTGTTCCGAATCTCGCACACTATGGCCTAATAACCATTCATCGCCTAATTCCTTGTCAATAGTTAACGGTTCCCGCCTACCAAACGCTAACTCATTAGGCGCAAAGCCTGTGCTTGTGTGTTCGATATTATTATAGCAATTCTGAATGTCCGGTAACACGTCTACCCAACTACGATTACTTCCGCCGCAATAAGTCCTAATCAGCCGACTTAGCTCGCGATTCACTCTTTCTACGCTATTAGAATTTGGACAATACACCGACGTATGAGTGACCCGAATCCCCAGCTGTTTGAGTCCAAATTCCCAAACTTTCGATATGAACTGTGGTCCTGAGTCCGTAATTATAGTTTCGATAGGTATCTCCCTATGAAATCTCTTTGTACAAGCGAGCACGCTCCTACCTGTCGCTTTTCGCATTGGATATAATTTTATTACTTTACTGTACACGTCTTGAATCACATATATATATTGATATCCGAATTTACCAACGGGCAATGGCCCATAAAGGTCCGAGAAAACTTTCTCACCCAACTTTTCCGCCAACACCGGTGTACAAGGACCAACGGTATTGTTAGTACTAGGTTTGACCTTTTGACATATGTCACAACTTCTTATCACCGCGCTTATCACCCTACTCATATGAAGAAAATAATATCTGTCCTTCATCAGTGCTAATATTTTATATCTGCCGTAGTGACCTATTTCTTCATGTATGTGTAAAATTAGTTCCTCCTGTAGTGATTTCGGAATTACTAGCAACTGTACGTTCCGCTTCGGCACGCGAAAATATAACGTATCACCTACTAGCTTGTAATTTCCAAAACCTCTCGTTCCGGTATCTACCACATTACGTCTGATACAACCGCTAATTCGATTTAAACGCTCATCTTCGCTTTGTAATCTCGCAATGTCCCGTAAACTCGAAATAACACTTGCGGTATTCGATGCCCGAAACCAGAATATTCCCGGCTGAACATTTGTACTGTCAATCATGCCTCCAGGTCCCGCTATCTGCCTGCTTAGCGTGTCGGCAATTTGATTATCAGTCCCTCGCACAAATTCTATGTCGTAATCGAATTGCTCTAAAAACATAATCCACCTCGTTACGCGTGCACCCAATAAAGTCCACGACTTAATGAACGTCAAACTTTTATGATCAGTTCTAATAATAACCTTTTCTCCCCGCAAGTATATCTCAAATCGCTTTAAAGTGTATATAACTGCATACATTTCCTGTTCACTGACCGACCATCTAGTCTGGGCACCCTTGAATGCCTGCGAACAGAACCCTATAATTAGTTCCTGGCCCGAATCATCTAACTGATAAACATAGCCCCCAATTCCTATAGCGCTGGCGTCACATTGAACATAATATGTTTTTCCCGCCAATGGCTGACTCAAAATTATACTTTCTGAGAATTGATTTTTTATCTCGTCAAAAGCACTTTGCATCTGCGCACTCCAGACGAACTTGACTCCAGACCGCAATAAATTGTACAAGGGCCGTGTCAACGTTCCAAAATTTTTTATAAACCTCCTAAAGTAATTTATGAACCCCAAAAACGCCCTCAATTGCCTGACAGTTCTGGGTGACGGATATAATTTAAGTGTTTCAATTTTGTCCGGGTCCATCTGCAAACCTTGTGTAGACAAAATGTGCCCCAATAACTTGACCTTTTTTTGTGCGAACTCGCATTTTTTTAGTTTGCATGTGAAGCCCGCGTCTTTCAATTTACTCAGAACCGTGTCCACTTGAGACAAATGCTGTTCGAAGTCACCCTCAGTTAAAATTGCCAAATCGTCAACAAAATTTAAACAATATGACCTAACCTCTGGCCCTAGAATTAAGTCCATCGCCCTCGAAAATGAACCCACACTGGTTTTCAACCCCTGAGGTAAAACGTTGTAAACATAACTTCTGCCTTGATATACAAAACCCGTGTATCGTTTAGATTCGTCTGATAATGGTATAGAAAAATACGCATCTTTGATATCAATAACTCCTATGTAATTTATCCGGCGCCCGGATTGCAATATCTCACTCATTAAAGGTGTGGTTTCAACCTCCCCGACCATTCCAGTGTTTAATTGTCGTGCATCTAGAAGAATACGGACCTCTCCTGTTTTCTTTAATGTACAAGTCAATGGACTGCTGAAATCCGTAGATTGCCTGCTAATAATACCTATCAATTCCATCTCTTCCAAACGTTTTGTTACTTTATCGCGATATGCGAACGGTATGGGATAGCTTCGCTTTACGAAAGGCGTTTCATCTCTCATTTTTATCTCATGTATATATTTATTCGTCCGACCTATCCTATCGCTAAACAACTCTGCATGTTTATTTAACACCGGCAATAACCTTGTTTTGTGTTCAACAGGTATTGATGAATTATTCACATATTCCTCTATCATATTTCTACTGGTATCTTGGTTCTGTACTCCCATTGTACAACAGCAAGAATCCTGATTAGGACCAGTACCTAATGGTATTTCACACATCCGCCCGGCGCTTCGTATAATTAGCCTCTTATTACCCTCACACGTTAAACTGGCTCGCGTCTGTTGTATAAAATCAAACCCCAAAATTAAATCTTTAGGCACCCTTGTTAATACTAGCATTGGAGTATCGATAACGCATTCACCTATCGTTAACGGTAACGTTACTAATTTATCAACCTTTTCCTTACTGACTCCAAATGCACCTGTGATTCTCAAACTTGGAATCGGTATTTCCGTCGGTTTTCCCAATTGACTGCACACTTCTTCGTACACTCTCCGACTTATTACACTGATTTCGCTCCCCGAATCAATCAAACTCCTTACAACAATATTCCCAATACGCACATCTATCTCAGGTAATGTCAAAGTACTACATAACTCGCGCCCACACTCAGTCGAATCGTCGTCTCTGAATATCGTATGTAAACGTCTGTCATTTCGATCTCTACAATTCGATCTAGATTTTTCCTCTAAACACACGGCATATCCGTGCGCTTTATGCGCTAATAATTGAATAAATTCATTCACACCCACGTTCGAATCCAAATTACACAAATCATACAGCCTATGCTTTTTCCCAATTCGATCGGCTGTCCACCCGAACCGTAATAAATATCTGAGCGCGAACGACCCGCGCGAGTCCACTAGTTTTTTGAATTCTGACTTATCGCATTATTCCTGTCACTTGAACTTTGCCCTGCCTCTGTATCTCCTGAACTATCATTGCCCCTCTGAAACTTTATTGCCTTGAAGCTAGGCTGAGGCTGCCTGCCCCTACCGCGAAAATAACCGCGACCGCGCGTCCCAAATTCGTTTCGCGCCTTCGTTACCGCGTTATAATTATTACTACGACTTATCGCGTTATAACGTAACGTATTTACCCGCATAGCTCGATATTGCCCACGCATATAGCTATCCCGCCTCACGTTATTCGTATTCATTGTCTCAGAACCATGTATTGCACTTAATCCCCCATCGACATTCCGTTCTAAATGCCGAAGGAATTCGACCGCATCACGTATAGTCATTGACTCCTTTCTAGCAAAAAACGCTACCTGAATATCACGCGGCAACTGTCTGAAAATCGTGTTGATTTTCTCCGTATCAGTAAACGGTATCGTAAGCTCATATATGCTATTCAATTGAGAGGCAAAGAATTCTTCCATACTTTGACCTTTCTTAGAATCAAACTTCGCAGTTAGGAATCTTTGCTTAATTAATTCCTGTTCATTATCACCCCAGAATACCTCTCTGAAATCTTT
This sequence comes from Argyresthia goedartella, assembly GCA_949825045.1. Taxonomy (NCBI): domain Eukaryota; kingdom Metazoa; phylum Arthropoda; class Insecta; order Lepidoptera; family Argyresthiidae; genus Argyresthia; species Argyresthia goedartella. The sequence continues at coordinate 5,794,976 of OX463831.1, read as the reverse complement.
TTCAAAATCCGAATAGGTTCGCCATGAGTCTCTGTATATGCTCATTCGAACTTTCGCAATTCCTACCAAACTATCCGTTGCCCATATCAAAGCCCTAGAAGTATCTCCCGAGACTTTAATATAAGCCTTTAAATCTCTTAAGAAAATCATCGGATTTTCCGAATTCCGCCCATCGAATGTCGGCAACTTCTGTGTCATTTTCACAATGCACGATTGACGTTTTTCTACTGATTGTTCAAACGTCTCTAGTTCCTGTCTGTCAGTCTGTCTGTCCGAAGTCCTACTAGCATTGCTCGCGCTGGAACCCCTTTCCAAACTGTCTAATCTTTTCACTATTTCAGATAACAATTGCGTCACCTGCCCTGACGCCATTTCACTTGTGTGTGAAAATGAATTTTGTGCTACCCGACTATCGTTTTTTCTACGCCGGCCGGCCATTATTCCTATTAAACCGCCGTAGCTCGTACAAAGAATTGTGAAAACAATGCCCCTTTTTTGCTTATTTCTTATTTACAAACTGAACTGTTTAAAATCGTTTCTACGTTGTGTTATTTTTAAAAGTAACGCGTTAGACCTTGATTCTTTTAGAATATCTAGGTATCTAGGTATCAGACTATCTAGGATATCCTTCGGTCTCGGCACCAAAAATCTGTAATTTCCCCAGGGCTAAAGGTCGTAGCCGCCGCTAACAGTAGCTATGATCGTCTATTCTATCTATCCCAAAATGAGAGGACCCGATTCAGCTGTAAGATTTGTAAGTAAGAATGATAAGTCTGAATTTCTCGTTCATCGAGAAATCTGTTAGGCGTACAATAGTCGAACGAAGCTTGGTTCGGAAAGTTACAGTTTCAAGTTAGACAGAGAAAGCATATATGTCCGCGAGCCGGTAATTCGCATCAGTCAGCGGTGTATTGCGCCAAAACGATCGTTGTTATATTTTATGTGATGGCACCATCTGGTTTTTGTATATATGAGCGCATTGGAACATCTTTTGTTGTAATTTTAGTTTTAGTTTTAGTGATCGATCACAGTTATAGTATAGATATCCGTCGTAGTTTTACGACGTGAGTACTCAATTATATTTCATGTGCTCGCTCGTAGCGGCTTGTGGTGGTTCCAATTATATATTTTGTTCACGGCAATAACGATCCGAAAAGACCGGTTTACACAATTGCGATTTGAGTTCCGAAATGGGTTCTGAACTAGCGGTTACCTCAAAAGGTCCGTAACGTTTTGAAACCTTCAACTCTGCGCAATTTGAGCTGGATGTTATCGAAACGCAAGCATTATTGTTTTAGGATATCTAACCCACACCATAGCGAAGTGCATAATTCGATAAATACCGAACTATGAATTCCACTAGCCGCAGCACGTCCTGGGCTGAGCCAAATCATATATACCGACTCAACTTACACATTAGATATCCAGCGAAATTTACATTTAATTTAAAAATGCAACTTGAATCCAATCTGACCCAAGGCAATGCAAAACACCTACCCGGACCTAAACAATGAACTTTAGACTGTGAATTGATCTCTTCGCGCGTCCCCGACAACACTCAAATGTCAAAATATCAACAGTATATGTTAACTGTGTTGACACCGGTTTAACTTTGTTCTGAATTTGTTATTTCCATCCGCGGAACCTCATCGATCAAACAGTCTCCCTATGCCCTGCCAACCTAGGTTTAGCCGCAACTAAACTCCTGTCTAGCCTAGTCTAAAACCCTAGTGTTATACCACGTCCATTATCGACACCACTCGAAAATGGTTGAGTTTGATTTGAATGTGCTTGAATGTTTAACGACTGTGTGTGTGGGAATTACAAAACTCGCTATTCTAAGGAATGAGGAGAGGATTAGCCCGCGAATATCCTAAGAGCCAATCCAGGAACCCTATGGTGAAGGAAAAAGGAATTTAGGGTCGCTCCAAGCCCAGACTCAGACTCAGAATAATTGACTTACAAGTTCTTTCCTAACGACCCAAGGATAGTTTTGGAATTAGGGGTAGGTTGATATAAAGGTAGGAACCGAGGTATATCTCGGCGCTTCAGACACTCACGAAAACCCACTGAAACTTCGCAATCACCAATTCGTATAGTTCTGACGCGTAACACGGCAGCCAAAACTGTTTAGAACTCGTGAAGACGACTGTCACAGCGGCTAGACGCAGAGACTGAATGAATTCCCCTCCCACGCTCTGGTATTTATATGCCCCACATGCGTCCTTTGCAAATACGCTCTGCCCAAGCGAAGCTTCTTATCACTAACTACACAGGGTCCAATTTCAACCATGCCATGCAGATCCGCCGTTCTACAAATTGTGTGTACGCATATTCACTATGATCAACCGTAGGTTATCACTCAAATCATTTGGTACTGCCGATACACAGAATCTGTTGATCGCTGACCAATAAAAGCTTGTTGCGATTAATTAAGCATTTCCCGACCACTAGGTGCGCGTAGCAAAAGACCTCTAGAATGATATTCAAAATAGAGGTGTCAAACCCTCCATCTCATACCTCAATCGCAATTGTATATTTGCAATCTACATAATAGCTTTCTCCGTTCCGTAATAACCTTTCATTATTTAGTTATTCATAATTTTATTCAACGCGCAGCCAAATCGGCTCTCATCTCTACACATCTCGCAGGAATGCGACAAAAAAACTGACCTGAACTGAAATTCCACGAATGAACCCACGCGTCTTTTTTTTTTCCAAACTTTGCCAGTAAGCTATGCAAAACCCCCAAACGTTATCTGAACCGATTCTCGTATTCAAAACAGCGCGGCGTTGGGCTAGCCCTCTATCACGCAGAATGAAGTATCTAATGTACCGACTCTCGTGTACCATTACAATACAGTCCCGTCATTTATGTAATCTTGAACATTGTAATATCCCTTTTTCGACAAAGTCTCTTCAACATTGCTTTTTAAAATCCAGAGGTATCTTGTTGTTGTAGAGAATGCACTGACCCTTGAAATAATTGCTAACCTTCGCGAGTCTTAACCGGGGCGAAACTAGTCTGTGATTATTTCTTAGGTTAACATAACAGCTATCGCTAAGTTTGGAAAATGTTGTAAGGTTCTTCATCATTTCAGCCTGTTAATGTCCACTGCTGAACATAGGCCTCTCCAATCGCACTCCAGCGTGACCGGTCCGTAGCCACCTGCATCCAACGAGATCCAGCGATCCTCACCAGGTCGTCGGTCCATCTCGTAGGTGGCCGACCCACACTGCGCTTGCCAGTACGTGGTCTCCATTCAATGACCTTCTTGCCCCATCGGCCATCCGATCTTCGCGCTATGTGGCCTGCCCCTTGCCACTTCAGCTTGCTTGTCCTACGGGCTATGTCAGCAACTTTGGTTCTTCTACGGATCTCCTCATTTCTGACTCGATCTCGTAGAGAAATACCAAGCATAGCCCTTTCCATAGCTCGCTGCGCGACATACGTAAAGGTTCTTGCGTACATACATTATATTTTCCAAAATAAATTGAGTAGCTACAGTTAGTTTGTTAATTTATGTTAAAAGCTCTAGGCCTTTAAAAAACCGAGGGTATTTGGGACGGGTCGCGATTTTGAGCCTTATGCCATGGTAAAAAAAAACTACCACACCCGTGGTATTCAAGAGGTTAAGGAGTCTGTTCGTTTTAAATTATAAATTGCTCGAATAGCTCTTTTAACAAAACATCTTACATGTTAGACTTCAAACAATGGACTGCAGGAAAAGAAAATAAAGATATATTAATGACTCGTAAGAGGCAAAATCAAGAATCGTTCAGAAATGTACACAATTTGCAGATTGACATCGTTAAACAAGGAGCTGGAACCACAAATCAGGGCAACACGACTAGCAAGTTTTTCGCAGATAGTAAAATAACTGCACGTATAACAGGAATTAATTAAGATTTAATCAAAATGTTTCATGTTATATTGCAAACAATAGCATGTGCAGAACTTGTAGATGTTGCTAAATTTTCGCAGTTTTGCCGAGAGACAGCAGCCTTGTTTGTAAATCTGTACCCGTGGTGTAATATGCCTGCTAGCGTCCATAATATACTTATACATGAATTAGACATAATTGAACATTTTTGGTTTATGTCCATCGAAAAACTTTCTAAAGAAGCTTCAGAAGCGAGAAACTCTGTGAGTTTAGAAAATATGGAGAAGGACATTCCAGAAAAGCAAGCAGATATGCGTCAAATGAGGACATACTGCATTATCTCCTTTTGTCTTCCGACCCTGTGGATTATATATGTGGTATTATACACAAACACCCGTAGAATTAACCTACAAAAAATCAGCTCGAGCGCTTTTAGGTACTTATAAAGCAAATTGGATATCGTTCCATAAATTATTTTTATTAAGTAATTTTTTCTCGCTTATAACATTTACATCAAAATGTGCTCAGAGAACATATGATTGCCTTAATTAGGGCTATCGAAATATATAATAAAATAATGATATTTAACAAAAACACAGCAGTCCGTAATTTCGATGTGAGTCCCCCCCCCCCCTTTCAGACAGAGACAGATAGATTGATAAATAGTCAAAACGTCAAAACGTCAAAACGTCAAAACGTCAAAACGTCAAAACGTCAAAACGTCAAAACGTCAAAACGTCAAAACGTCAAAACGTCAAAACGTCAAAACGTCAAAACGTCAAAACGTCAAAACGTCAAAACGTCAAAACGTCAAAACGTCAAAACGTCAAAATGTCAATACGTCAATACGTCAATACGTCAATATGTCAAAACGTCAAAACGTCAAAACATCAATACGTCAATACGTCAATACGTCAATACGTTTTATTATATATTTCTACAAAAATAAAGATAAATTTGGTTGTATTCCGTGAATACCGAAAATGACGAATGAAACTTGATTATATTTTAAATTTCTTTGTGACATTATGCAACTTGACAATATAGGCTGTGGTTCTATTATATAATCATCATCAAGAATGGTATAGTCTTTATTAAAAAATAAACAGGTGGAAAAAACGTCGCTTACGTTCTAAAAATGTATGAAATTTAATCGCATATATTTTGAAGTAGATAAATATTTTAAGAAATATGATGGAACAGGAACCTAGGTAAATACTATATTAATACGAATAACAGCCTATATTCGTTGAAATATTCTCGAATTAAAAATTATTATAGTATTAAGTTTTTATGGAAATTTCATAATTCGTCGATTTCTTAATGTTTAATTTGGTGCATTCATTAACTTTACCAAACGACAAATTATCAAGAGCATTTATGTAATTAGATATATTTTCATAAATTCCAAGATTACTCCAAGGAAACATGTTATTTCAGACAAAAAGTACACGTTGGCATATGCACAATTTATCGATATTGTAAAATAAAATTATGAAATAGTCCTGACATTAAAAAGAAATAAATTATAGATAAGCAATAACTAAAACAATATTTTAAATAATTGTGCTCCCCCAAACACCTCCTCATACTCTACAACACACACTTACATCCTAATCAGTTTCAGCACAGAAATCCAATTTTTTGTGAAGTCCATAATTGTAACGTATAATGTAAAATCTACTTAAACATGGCTTTTGGCCGTCAAATTAAAGGGACTCTTACAAGGGACGTATTTTTGGCAAAATTACCGCATACGGGAATAAAAATATATCCTTCTGGGTACTTTACAGGGGACACCCTTATGTTTTGTTTAAATGCGGGTGGTTCATAATTTATCACCAAATTGGCAATAATATTACACTTTTTTATGAAAATTTCAAATTCTACACATAACGGTTTATTGGATATAACCCGCTGATAGACAGCTGGAAGAACAGACGGACTAACGTAATGATATATGGTCAGATGGACGGACATACAGCGGAGGCTGCTACTATTAGTAATGCCCATAGGGTCCCATTGGATACCTTTCGGCTTAGGTAGCTTGAGAAATACGCTACTTGGCGTCGAAATGTATTTATGGGCGAAACGCACGTTGAAGTAACCTTTGTGGTACCGCTTATATGCTAAAACTATTGATTTAGAGTAAATGAAGAATTATAGGATTTTTTACTGTCTATTATTGCTTTTGACAATTTTATCGTATTTATTATGTATAAATTGAACTAAAAAAACTGTCAAAGGGTACAAACGTTTACGGGGGATGAAGCGTCGAAGATTTGTGCTATTTTTACACTAAATCCAAAGGTATCATGTGACATGGACATGGCACAAGTTCCATACTTTATCGACACACACACACACAATTACACATCGTCACGCCTTTTCCCACACGGGTTGGCAGAGGCTCAAATATGTCCACTTTTAGCCAGTAATTCTATTCTCCATTTTGCATAACAGGGGGCGAGCCCATCGCCGCAGCAACAGCTTTATCAATTGATATGTGTTATCATACAATCATTACACAAAATGACAGCGTCAAAGCCAAAAGTTGTATTTGACCGAGCGAACGAAACATCTCCGTTTCAGGATTGGGCAAAAATGCTTTCGTATGTCTGAACGTGTGTCCAGATGTTGCCCTCTATAGGCCGCATTTCTCAAATGATTCTCGTGAATTTTTGAGAGCAGGTTCTATAATTAATATATATTTTTTGTCGATTAAGTTTTTCGAAATTTTTCAAAATGGCGGAGATGTGGGGTTTATAAAATAATAAAAAAAAACCGCTACAGTACAAACGGCTCGACGGGTTTTAGCAAATGAGGTATCGTTAGATTCTCGGCAGCCGTGAGAGTAACATAGGCTTTATAATTTTAGTAAAAAGTCTTTAGGTTGGGTTTGAGACCAAAAAATGTAGCTTACAAAGTTATTGGTGCGGCTACTTTCATACTCCATGCACGTAACCAGGTGTAAGTGTGTATGTGTTATAAAAGAAAGTGTCAAAGAGCCACTAGTATTAGTTCAGTTTGTGACTCTTCTGGTTTAAGTCTCATTGATATATCACCCTCGATTTCCAAAAAATCTGCAACTGTTTACGAATATCTGAATCAATCTATAGGTATGTAGATAGCTTTCCCCCTCGATTAATATTTTCTTGAGGGGTCGCGATTTTCAACCTTATGCCATGGTAATAAAATTTTAAACCTATAACGGGTTTTTGGGTACCTCAGTACCCAAGTGTGCCCGAAGGGGATGTTTTGAAAGCAGTTAGTCAGCTTTAAATCGACGACCAATCGAACGCGATAACTTTACACGAGTTGTAGCTACTAAAGCGATTGTAATTTGAATTTGAAAGGAATCGGGATAATTTATGTCGAGGGATACATAATTGAGCTACTGCTCCAAATTCACGGTCTCTTTTCGAACAATTTGTTCAATATCGTGTCCCGAAGTCCAGACACCTATAACATACCACTCTGCGTTATTCCAAGCAACACGCTGCGCCAGGCAGTTTCACATAATCCTGGCTGACTTCCAAAATCCGCAGCCCAACGACGGTCAGGAGTGACCTTGAACCGCTCGAATGTCTGGGCTGAATTTGGTACGAAATTGTTATTACGCACCCAGTCCGCGCGCGGCATACAGAATGGGTTTGTTCGTGAATTTTTATGAGTTTTATTGCTGGTTTTTCCTACTTAAGGTTAAATGGGCGGAGTTACTGACTCTTACCTGATTTTGGGTTTGGAACCCTAATTTTTGGTTAGTACTCACTCTTATATTATATTTGATGACCCGAATGACCGAGTCGGCAGTGACACTGCCTACGAAGCCAAGGGTCCCGGGTTCGAGTCCAGGTGGGGGCAAATATGTGTTTGATAAGAACGGATGTTTGTACCCTATAGTCATGGTTGTTTATCTATCTGAGTCTAATATTTATCTGTGTAAGTATGTGTGTCGTTGCCTGGTACCCAAGATACAGTGAATCCTAGTTTGGGGCTAAATCAATGTTTGAAAATAATGTCCAATCATTATTATTATTATTATCATCAAGTAAGTGTGTGAAGAGGTTGACGAATCAGATTTATACGGATACATAAAAATACCAATTTGGTAAAACTTTGCAAACCCTTTTTAACTTCATCTTAACGCAACGGAATCAAAATCTTTAGGGTATTTCCATCATAGAATTTGGCAAGAAGCAAGTAAGCTCAGGCAAAGGAAAACATGCGAAAACCTTAAATAACTTTGGCGACTTTTAACTCCTATATCCAAAGCGTCTATGCACACTTCCTAAATCAAAGAACATTTATTTTCTACGTACAATTATTCTTATTAGTAGGAAAGACATTTTAAGCAGATAAAATATATTGTATAAATTGAAAATTATATAACTTGTTTCATTACTTCTCTGTTCTTATTTGAATCATAGTACAAGATACAGGTAAAGAGGTCCAGTCCAGTCAAATACACACTACGTCATAATCCAGTTGCCACGTAATAGTCCATATGTAGTCGTAAGTGGCAATTACTGTGGATTTGACAGGAAAGCTTTGGTAAAGCGGACCGCTTTACCAAAGCTTTACCCAAGCTTTACGAAATCATGTTCTGTTCTGAATACAGGTGTGAATTAAATTTTATTTTGGTCACATGATTCGTCGGGTACCTACGTTGAAAATAAACATAGCCTGAAAATAAAATGACATCAATGTGTATTCAAAATAGCCTCAAGCAACAAACAATGTTACGAATTGACCTTATGAACAAAAAGTCAATCGATTAGGACGATTATCAATGTAGACATTGCAAATTTTCTTCAGATAAAAGTATGTATGGGCAATCACCGGTGTTCTTTGTAGTTTCATAACTAAAAAAACGTGATTTTTGGTTGTAAGTTTATTTGTGACGCCTCTAGAATCAGTCCCAGTATAAATATTCCCGCCACAACGGCCGCCATCTTGAGTAATGTCTCTCACAACTCACAACACAAGACTACAGCCACGTCAAGCTGCTAAAATATTCAGTCAAGAGGCCAACGAACACGTTTTGCCCATTTGACGCGATACATACGAGGGTGTCGATTCGGCTTTGCAGCTTGATACACTTTCATATCGCTTGCATGTCGATGTGCTCTCAGAAAGAAAGAAAGAAAGAAAATAAATTTATTTGTCATAAACATAAGCATACAATAAAAAGTAAAATAATAATAATAGTGATAGGATGTAGTTTATGACAAAATGGCTTGAGCTCAGCATGTGTTACGTGTAGCAGCTACACGTAACGCTGGTTTTCAGCTCACGCCATTTTATAATAACTCTCACTTGCCAAAATGCGTCTTTTGGTATGTTCATAACAATGTAAGAATTTCTACTACTTTGAATCCATTATGTTGAATAAGGGCATTTCTTCTAGATGGCCGAAATTTCCCCAGGTTCGTGTATTTAGTTTCTTTATATTTTTCGATTATATGTTAGATATTAGATATGTAGAAATAATACTTAAATGAAAACATAAATCAGTTGAAAGCGCACCTGAAGTTTCAGCAGTTCACAGAATAATATAAAGAATGACACGAAACTGAGAAATTAGATCATTAATGTGAGAAAAGCAAAATATTTCTAGATTTTGAGGGAATTAAATCATAAATTGTGTTTTAACAAACTTCTTTTTATGTTTTGTGTACATAAAAAGAAGTTTGGTGATCATTTATCCAAACACAATTTGGTGATGATTTAGCAATTCTGGCAGTCATTTCGAATTCATTAGTAGTAAATTTTCGAATTTTCGGTAATCGTTCAAACACAAGCTATGTTAAACTAATTCATGCCGTTAGAACGTAATTTAATTTTACTCTACTCTATATGATAGTGGGTTATGTGTCCACCATCAAATGGAGTGAAAATTCATTATCATACAACTAGGGCTTTTCTTATAGCTAATTTATTAAAGCAGCTGTAGATTTTGGATTATACCGCAGGGTACAATATTATTGTGGTTTGTGACCTAAGTCTGTGACATCATATTTGTACTGTGCTCTGAATTGTGTGAAGTCCCAAGATCGCACTAAAACATTTTAATAATTTTAGACCGCAGAGTTGAACCTCGCATTTTGTCACGCCCTCTAACGAAAGTTTGAAAGGTTTGTTTTGAATGAACTCTCATAAAACTTCTAATTAGTAGAATTGCTCCTCCGTCAGGCCATTCTATGCACAAACAGCTCCAATGGTTTTGCCACAACTGAATTAATCCCAATCAAAGTCAAAGCCGAAATTGCTTTATAAAAAACACAATTTTTTTGCTTTGTTAGAAGCTATAAAAACATGGTATTTCGATGGACTTTCTAAACTTAGCGATAGCTGTAATATTAATCTAAGAAATAATCACAGACTACTTGCGCCCCGGTTTAGACTCGCGAAGGTTAATAATTCTTTTAATGCATTCTCTACTACAACAAGATACCTTTGGAGATCTTGAAATTGCCATTTGTGTATTTTAAAACCATGTTAAAGCGACTTTTAAGCAAATACTTAAATGACGGGACTCTATGGGGTTAATCTGACTTAACACACAGACCTTGCTATTAATAATTTTGTAATTATTTATTCCTGCTTATTAATTATCATAATTATTTTACAATATTTGTATTAGATAAGCACAAGCAATTTTTAAAAGAGATCTAAAAATCTATCTGTGGGAGTTTCTACACCCTTCTTCTCCCACAGTGGTCCAATGTAGAGAAGTGGCAAAAAATTACGATTGCGAAGAATTTGTAAATATCTGTAGCAATAAAGACATTTGGAAATTGGAATTTGGACTCCAGCAGAAAAGAATCCATTTTTCTTGGTAAAAATCATATTTCTATGTTTAACACAAAATCAAAAATGGACAAAGTACTTCAAATATCAAATGATGTCTAGTTTATCAGTTGCCTATTTAACATGGCAACAAGACACAACTACACAAGTTTAAATGTAAAACCCGGTAAACTCTCTGAACAATGTTGCCACTTGTTTATTGAAATTGGCAACATGTTTGTACCTGAGTGTTTTCGTAGAAAGGCTAACTACGGCGGGTTTATAAGATTGGCATTCTCCCTCCTGAAGGTCGTAGACAACTAGAATGGAATACATAACTCTGCGACCACATTGGAATACATACATAAATTACTCGTAATGTGAGAACATAGTAATATCATGTAAAAAGCCAATTATTTTTATGAGGTCGAATTCATGGATAATACAGTGAAGTGGGCATTGAATATTCCACGCTAAGACTGCCTAAGTTCACAAGGTCAAAGTGTTTCGTGGAGCTATTATGATCTGACCTCAGTAGCACCATTATTGAAGTATAAGGTCTAGGTTACACCACGTTTGATAGGGGTCTTGGGAGAAATGTAAACGGAAATGAAAACGAAGCAGGGCCGTGGACAAGGTGATTCGACGATTTAACACGACTTTGGTTTATTCAATTACTTATTTTAGTAATACTGATAGGCTAACCTCTTGTCACGCAAAATGGAGTTGTGAACTGGCCGAATGGGAAAAACGTGCGAAGCTTGTTTTACGCCACAAAGTTCGCCAGCTGCGAGGAATTCGTTTACCCTCCCTCGCTCGCTCTCGCCCTCGACGAGTCAGTAGGACAGTGACGGACGCTGTGGGTGATATCACCAGAGCGACGAGGCCGGGAGAAGCGATAAAAGCCGTCAAAGTTTGAAGGTTTTTATCGCTTCTCTCGGCCTCCTCGGTCTATGAAGGATTTGGTCCATCGTCTGTCACTAGAAATAAACTACCATAAAATAGTGCGCCAATGACAATACAAACAACTCTTATGAATAATGACACAAGGTTCATTTCCTATAGCAGGCGTGCGCCATGTTAACGTAGTTTATCTCTCCATCTCTCTCTACCCGGGTATCCAATATCTTTTCCTAGGCTTACCATAAGGACCAAGGAATTAACATTAATTAAAATTAATTACGGAATTAACAGGACATTATTCATAATGCCCGGACATATTGAAAAATGCCCAAGTGAGATCTGATTAAGTGATCTTTGGTTAGGTTTAGTACTACTAATATTGCTGGTACACTATTTATATTGTATGTATATCTTGTCCCCAGATGGAACCATCCGGGGCGAGGTAGATACGCGCGGGCGCGGCACCGACCCGGCGTTCCTCCACGAGTTCAACTCCACGCTGTCGCCTGCCGCGCCCGCCTACCACTGGGAGCACACCCTTATCCTCATCCTCAAGGGACTGGTCTTCATCACCATCATCCTCGGAGCCCTTCTCGGAAACGCACTGGTCATCATTAGCGTCCACCGCCACAGAAAACTCAGAGTGCTCACGAATTACTACGTCGTCAGTTTGGCTGTGGCTGATATGCTGGTTGCGTTATGTGCGATGACCTTTAATGCTTCTGCGGAGTTGACTGAGGCTTGGTTGTTCAGTCCGGTTGTCTGTGATATCTTTAACTCGCTGGACGTATACTTCTCCAGCGCGTCTATACTGCATTTGTGCTGTATATCCGTCGATAGGTACTATGCCATCGTCAGGCCGTTGGAGTATCCTGTGACGATGACCCATAGAACTGTGTGTTTCATGTTGGCAAATGTCTGGTTGTGGCCAGCGTTTATCAGCTTTGTGCCAATATTCATGGGGTGGTATACAACTGAGAATCATAGACTATATATGGAACTCCATCCAGACGAATGTATATTCAAAGTGAATGTTGTTTACGCGATTGTCTCTTCAAGTGTCTCGTTTTGGATACCAAGTGTGGTGATGATATCGATGTACTGCAGGATATTCCGAGAAGCAATACGGCAGAGAGAAGCTCTAACCAGAACCTCATCGAACATTCTGCTGAATTCCGTGCATCTAAGGCACACTTCACATGCAGCCCATCACTCTCACTACCTACACCCTGATAGAAGACCGTCAGATATAAGTCCCAACTACAGCACTTTTACAGAGGTGGGGCCAGAAGAGACTGAGTTTGGAGAGGTCGTTATGGCTTTGGGAGACGTATGCCCCAGTAAGGAGGCTAGTCCAAGAAAGTCGGTAAACATCAGTTGTGACACAGCAAGTTCCGGGTACTGTTCTGGAGGGTCTAATAAGAGGTCTTCAAGCGGCCAGCCACCAGCCGGTTGGCGGCCTAGTTGCTCGTCCAACATGGCGACGAAGGACTTGGCAAAAGCTGCTACGGAATTGAATTCACAAGGTGGGTTTTATGGCCTTTTTATCTATTTTTAAGTGCAGAAGGGGTTTTATTTCGTACACTTATCATTGGGAATACATCCCAAATCAAATGTACAATCCGGCCAAATCAAGTTGGGAATTCCTTTGGACTGGTGATTTAACTGCGTGGTTTTTGCGAATGATCGAAGCACCGTGACTTTTTTACCCGGTGGTTTACTGTTTTATCACACAGATCATTGAATATTAGAGTGAGGGTAAGCCGCCGCGTAGCGGCTGACCTTTGTATGCCCAGTGTGCATAAAGTGCATTCAGTTGCTCTCAGCGAGAATTCCCGAGTGCACGCGCCGATCGCCTTAAAAAACTGACATCACTTAGCTTTATTTTCTATAATGCCGACCTATGTAGTTGTCCGATGTGAAAATCTCAGTGATTCGACAACTTTCCATAACAAGGGTATAACATTTCACAGGTAAATACTGAAAATACAATATTTCTTCAATAAAACAACACGATTAACGAAATATTCCGAGGAAGTTATGCTATTGAGTCGCATCCAGATTCCGTCTCTCTCATACTCATTAGCGTTACCTACTAGCGAGAGAGTCAGGAAATAAATGTTATGTCCATGACGCGAGCGGAGCCACGCTGTGGTAGATTAGTGATGTACGCTTTATCGACTTAGCCTGTATCGAAAAAATGTACGCCTATATGAAAGTTCGAGTTACAGAATTAAACCTTTCCTGTACAGTATGTATTTTAAAATGCCCCGTGGCTCAGCTGATAAATGAGAGTACACATAATCACTCTGGTTAACCAACTGCTGCTTATAATGGATGACCATTTTCTGGTCATCCCCGTGACTCAGAGAGCACGTTAAATGCACAAGACTTTTTCATTTTTTCAATGCAATTTTTTGTTTTTAGGTCCCATGCAATTCTGAAATACAAGAAAAATTTATTACAGCAACAGCTAGAGGACCTATTTGGTGGCCAGTGAAGAGGATTACAATATGTTCTGCTTATTTTAAAGAAAATATTGTGTATCACTGAGTATCTTGAGTAATAAAATGTATGTATTGTCGGCAACACCCATATAGTTTCTGACTGATATGCGACAATATGACAATATTATAATAAATACTTTTCTTGACTGTTAAATAAGAAAGAGTTTTATTTTACTTGTCTTTTCACGTACACAGTCTAAATAGTTTATAACACAATATAGAACACTAATGAATAACCCGATCTGAATTGTCTCCCAGGACAAATGTTACTGTTCTAGAAGATAATTCGCGAAAGACATAACTATCGATAACCTTTTAGTGACATCAACCTGTCCCCACATATTCATTCATGTGCGAGCTTTATGAAACAATGTGCGCCTCATGCGCACGTACTATACAGCCACGGAACTGTTTTGCCTGTGTTTACCAATACGAGAGTAGGGATAAATGTGTAGGTGGTTATTATCTGTGCGTGTTCGTTGTGTTTATTTAATGATACGTTGTGTGCGTGGATTCAGCTTGCGACAGTCGGTTTGAAATGAAATGAAATGAAATGAAATGAAATGAAATGAAATAGTTTGAAATGAAATAGTTTATTTGTGTTCTAGAGAGTGATTACAGTTCACTTGTTATACATACGTTAAAAACGTTATAACAGTGTCAGAGTAACTGTAACTCCCTATGGTAGGGTTTCCCCTGTGTTATAGGATAAGTTAAAATATCTCTTCCCTTTTTGTTTGTACATATAGTATATGTAAACAGGTTAAATATTACAACTTAATTTTACAAAAAGAAAACATTTTAAAAATTAAAATTAAAAATTAATGCACATTGTGTGTTTGTTTGTGTGTAAGTAGTACAGTATGTGTAGTTGTAGAGTGTTATGTATGTATGTATGCTGAGGTGTGTAGTGCATGTAAGTGTAGTGTAGTTTTATACTATGACTAAAAAGTGTAAGTGTAAGTTTAGTATGATAATACTTCTATAAATTCTTCGGTGTCCTCGTATGTATATGATCTCAACCATTTGAAAATAATTTTCTTGCATTCAAAGACATTTTTTGTGTATATTTCTACTTTTTTATTAATTTTATTATAAAGATAAGGACCCAAAAAATTAAAAAAACGCTGCATAAATTTAGTGTTTGTAAAAATTGTTTGACAGACTATGTCTTTTCTACGTTTTGTGATAGTTTGTTTTTCAAGCATTTTATGTTGCTTCATTAATATGCTATGAATAAACATTTGCCGCACGGTTAGAACGTCACAGAAAATATAAAGATCTACAGTAGGAAAGATTCTGGGTTTAAAAGTACAAACCTTTAGAACTGCACGTTGGGCACGCTCTAATGATAGAAGAGTAGTTTTATTTGCACCACCCCAACAAGAGATACAGTAACATAGAACAGATTGACATAAGGCAAAATATATATTTTTCATAAGCATTGGTTCAACAATATGTCTCAGACCCTTAAATATATAAATCAGTTTACGAGCTTTTGCACTCATGGCTTGGATATGTTTTTTAAAATTTAGGTTTTGATCCAGCTCTACACCCAGATATTTAATTGAATCTGTTTTTTCTAAGGCTTTACAAGAACAGTCGTTATTTTCAGTACAAATATGACTAAATAATTTGAAATTTTCCGAGGGTTAGGTCGAACTGTTTATTGAAAACGTGATGTATTTGGTTTTACTTACGTTTAATGTTAAAACATTTTTCTGAAGCCAATCTGAGACTCTGTTAAAACCAAATTGAGCACTCTCAAAGACCATTTGCCAGTTTTTCTCTCTAAAAAGTAACACAGTGTCATCAGCATAGGCGACAATACTTCCGCAGGGCAATTTGAGGTTGCAAAGCTCATTTATATACAGCAAAAATAAAGTTGGGCCGAGAATACTACCCTGCGGAACTCCCCATTCGACTGGCTGGGGTTCACTTATATTATCACCTATCCTGACACTCTGTCTTCTATCAGACAGGTAGCTTTTAAACAGCTTAAGTTGAGTACCCCTTACACCCACAGACTCAAGTTTGTTTACAAGGAGAGCGATCGAGACCGTGTCAAATGCTTTGGCCAGGTCAAGGAAGATGCCTAGGCATCTCTCTCCGCTATCTTAACTCTCCGCTATTAAATTGGTCACTAGATGAACGGCATCGGAGGTGGACTTTCGTGAACGAAAACCAAGTTATCTTTCGGACAAGATTTTGTTTTTTTCAAGATAGTTTATTAATCGAGTATTGATAATACGCTCTAGAATTTTGGACATGGACGGGAGAATTGAGATAGGTCTATAGCATTCGACACGATCCCGCTCACCCCCCTTGTGAACAGGGACAACCAGGGATCTTTTGAGACTAAGATTAAAAATATAGCACAGCAAAGACACCAGTATATCTTTATGTTGTTTTAAAATTTTGTTTGGTATATTGTCCCACCCAACTGAACATTCGTTTTTGAGCTGCATAATAAGCCTGTTCACCTCTTCACAGTCAGTTTGTATTAAGGCGAAAGAGTGCGGGCTCCTGTCTGGCAGAGAAACTGTTTGATTGTTTTGTATAAGAGTAATATCTTCAGCGGATTTTTTACCAACGTTTAAAAAATACTGGTTGACTAAATCGATCGATTTTTGTGGAGATTTGTCAATCTTCAATAATTCGTTTGGACTTTTTTTATTTTTTTCAGTTGATGTAATTAATTTTATAGCTTTCCATATGTCCTTATTATTGTTGCCTGCTTTAGTTAACAATGATTTCTCATAAATTCTTTTTAATTTCTTGATTAAATTATTGCAAAAATTTCTGTATCTGTTGTAGACTAATTTGAATTTGTCATTTTCTCGTTGTGACATTGTTTTTTTATGTAATTTGTCTCTATTTCTGAGGCATCGTAATAAACCGGGTGTTAACCAAGGTTTGAGAATTTTTTTTTCTAGATGAAATTTTCTTTATTGACTGATTTCTGTCCAGCGCAACTTGAAACAACCTAATAAACTCATTCGTAGCCGCATCTGGGTCTTGCATTTTATATATATGAGAGAAATCTGTATTTATCAGATCTGTTTTAAAATCTTCATTATTCAATGTGTGTGTTTTAGTAGGAGACATCAAAAACTTTTCACACTCCAAACATAGACTGAACAGAACAGCCTTATGATCTGTAACTGTAGATTGCAGAACTATTGTAACAAATTTGCTTTTTGACCTGACAAGGACATGGTCCAGACATGCACGACTAGCATCTCTGGTAACAAATAAATGTCCAGGGAGTAGCCTATTTGTAGCCGCAATGTTAAGATAAATTTCCGCATCTAAATCTTGGTTTGCATACAAAATAGGCTGAATGCCCTATCTCCTATGTTGAGATATCTGTGGTTTTATCACCTCGGGCTTATTATTCTAAAGTAACAGATTATTGAAAAAATGGCCTAAAAATAACCCACAAGGCAGAAAAAAATATTACGTAATAAATGTCATGTTTATGATTGTAAAAAAAAACCTCATTCCCTTACAAGTTTTATCATAAGTCATAATTTACTTAGTGCACAAAAAATGCGATAAAATATGTGCAAAGGTAATATTATCTACCTTTTCTGCATTAGATAAATCGAAGCCCCAAGCGTATATTTACCTCAATTTAAGGAACATTGTAAAACATTTGTCTTCGGGGAGGATATTAAATTAGCTATCAACCTCTTTTACTTAGGGACTTAATTAGTCAGAGAGACTAATTGGGAAGTGAAATTAATAATTTTGTTCACCTGAGGTAAAAAGACACGAGGAATATCAGAAATACGACGAACATCTTAATTAACGAAGTGTGAGAAAATTGCTTCTTGTTTTTAGCGAGAGATGTATTCCTAGCAAAAGATTAGCAAGTAGAGCTTGGAAAAAGTCGTAGTATATATGTATATATACAAACATATAACCTTTCCATCAGCCACCCTATCTGGGATAACAGAGCCGCAAAATACCATAACACATACTCGTGCACCAATCTAGAGGTAAAGAGGAGTACATTTCTGCTTTATTTCTCCAAGGATAATGAAAATACTCATATCAATTCCATATACATATTTAATGTCCGTCGTACACTCTCGCGCGAGGCGACCGGAGGCTGAAGTCTACTCAATATATATTATAAATTAACGCATTAGACCGACAGGGTTTAAAATTTACGTTTCTTTTGTTCTTTAATGTCAACCTTACACGAAGAGTATTATCAGTACGCTACAGTTTACTATATATTTATTATTTTTTTATTTATTTATTGATTTATACAGGGACACCAACAACATAAACACATAACATTAAAAAAACTATGTATTTATTAGAAAAGTAAGTATGTATTAGTATAGTGTATAAAATAGTAGTTGTAGTATATTATAAGTATTTAGTATATTGATAAAGTTATTATATAATTTATTTTATTTATGATTTTATATATTGTACACATAGGTCTACCCCTGCTCAACCATCAACTTTTCCCATGTTAACTTGGTTTGCTCGAAGAGATCTCTTATTAGAGATAAGCTCGCCTTTGTACACGTTTTATGTAACTCTGGTTTTTTGTATGATTTGTGTGCAATAAAGAAATTATGAAAAACATTACTGATAGTTATATAGTTATATTGATAGTTTGTAAACTAACGAGAAAAAAAACGTTAGATTATAAACTAACTGTTTTGACAATCTTACGGAGGCTCTGCTTATGTTCGATCTACAAGGTCTAGGATTTTTATATGTGTGTGACGTCACTGTATTGCGTTCCCTCGACACAGGCTATTTTCCTAGTGTGGGGCCAGAAGCAATGTATGTGCCTGTATTTAAATGTTTGTTTGCTTTTTTGTTTTATGTGTAAAATAGATTTTTCTTAAACAGGCACACTTTCTATGTCTGACCCCTTACTAGGATGTACAGACAGACATAACCTCACCGTCGAAAACAAATACATATACATATAAAAATCTGAGACGCGAGTTTTCATTCTCCCTAATGGGATCCGAACTGAGGACCTTGTTCAGATCTGCAAATATCTGATATTAGTAATCTGCAATCGCAATGTATAATAAAACGAATTAATTGGTCAAAGGCGAATAGACCCACATACGAAGGTTTCCGTATCATAATGAAAACGCAAAAACACACGTAACTTTTATTTATTTTTATTGCAAAAAGGTAATGCTGCTGTAGCGACAAAAATACATGTTTTGTGAAAATTTCAACTCTGCCTATTACGGTGCATGAGATACAGCCCGCTGAAGAACAGACAGACAGACAGCGTAGGCTTAGTAATATGGTCGTGTAGGCACGCTTCGGCTACCTTTAATACGGATTTTCTGGACAGGGCTACTGCTAATTTATGGCTTACATTTAAACAATCACCAAAAACGCACCTATTTTACTACCAATAATTCGAAACGACCGCCAAAATTAGTAAACGACCACCAAATTGTATTTGGATAAATGATCACCAAACTTCTTTTTATGTTTTGTGTACTTAAGTTTATGTTTTAAGTATTGTTTGTTGTTCTTACATGTTCAACCGAACACGAAGCATAAAGGGGACTTCGCTTCGCTCACCCCCTTTACCCTTCACCATAGCTACCGCAGTATTTTTATACTGATATTTTCTGCAACTTTTGGTGATCATTTAGCCATTTTGGGTAGGAAAAAAATATTTTGGTGGTCATTTAAATTGTTTTCCTAATTTATTATGACCCAGCTGATTATGTTTTTACTGTAGGTAAGTATTCGATCAATCGAGCGAGTGTACAGCGGTCCTAAGATTTTTTTTCAGTTCGATACAACTTTGAGATACTCCAGGGAAACGATTATGTTAGAGAACTTTGTTCAGAAGTACGAGTTCTTTCCGACCAAGTTTATTGGTATATCAATATCGATTCGATAAATAGACGAAGTGGCATTTATTAGTTATGAAAGCACTACACCAAACTATATATCTGTCTATTATACATATACTAGGTATATATTATAAAACCGGTCAAGTACGAGTAAGACGTCGGACCCGCACACGAAGGGTTCCGTACCATTGCATACGGGAAAACGTTAAACGACAGTCTTTTGTACGAGTAAACCTTTATAATGTTTAATAATAAAATATTAGATACTACCTTATATAGAAACATGGAGAAAATTGTTTTATGTATGTAGTATGTAAGTATTGAACAATGTACTCAGATTAACGAAACTCTTTGCACATTGAAACCGGAAGTGGATAGAAATTGAGTAACTTATTTACGGGAATAAAATCAAATATGAGAAAAAACCTTTATATTATTTATTATTTATAATTCGAATGGGCAATTATTAATCGTATAATGACCAAATAGTTAAGCACAAAACTCAATACCTGCAATTAAAGATCTTTTCGGATAAGATCGGGAGAGTCCAGTTTTCACCGAAAAACAAATAAAACAAAATAGCTAATAAAATGGCCATACCAATAATTTTTTGTATGGGTAGGTACTTCTTTTAATTCTTCAAAACCGATATGTTTCATCATATGTAGTTAAAGCGACAATGGAAATACACCCTCTGGGAAAATTTCAGTTCTCTACCTGTTTTGATTGATCCAGCAGAGCCCGGTGACAGACGGACAGACGGACAGCGGAGGCTTAGTAATAGGGTCCCGTTTGGCACCCTTCGGGTTCAGAACCCTAATAATTAATTGCTATGTGTTGGTAACCGCGAAACTCGTAAAAGGCTGAACCACTTTGTTGGAAGTCTGCGGTAGGTTTTAATGAAGAGTTTTTTTTAACTCAAAGGGAACCGCCCTAAAATAAAAATAAAATGTTCAGTTCATTCTTCTCTTAATAGATGGCGTTGGTGGTGGACCTAATGTATAGCTTTTGACAGTACAAACGAACTGTTCGGGTAAGCTAGCTATAATAAAGGTTTTTAACGAGCTACTAAACTACTGTTGTTTAAATACAGGTTGTACTATAAAGCAGAAAGAAGTTAGTCGCATTATTGGAGACATCATTCTGAATGACCTCTCATGTAATTCTTACAACTAGGAATTTTAAACGCTTTTAAAAAATTCGCCAATTACAACTTAAGACGGGCGCTATGAAAAAATACTCAAAATATTAAAAACTGATTAAATATCCGCATGGGTAAAAACTGAGTATTTACCGAGAATTTACTCGTAAATATGTTTCAAAAATCCTGATGGTAGGTGCAAAAATTCAGAAGGGGTTAAAATTTTGTTAAACGTGTAACGATGACTGACGAAAGTGAGAGTGTTTACTCCTTTTTCATGTTTTGCAATGAAATTAAGTACAACTAATACTCTCACTTTTGGATATTTATCGAGCAGAAACGAGTGTTTATGAGTATTGAATACTCTCACTTTTGGATATGTATTGAATAGTAACGGAGTATTCATCCTGATTTATAAATAAATAAATCAAGGTAAGTAAATACTTTCACTTCTGTATATTTATCGTGTAGAAACGAGTGTGTTTTTGAGTATTTATCCTTCGACGAGTAAAAATACTCGAGTAGAAACCGATCTCTAATTACAACACGATTATTTGACAAGAGCTGTCTTTTATTGAGACTTTGTTTGTTTATGCGATCCCATGTATCTCTGACAGCTAGGAATGTCATTGACGAATTGATCAATCAGAATACTAAATCGGAGTATTAACACCGAAACGAAATAAGCTTTTTATAAAAAGCCATTTTTCCCATCTTGAAGCAAAAGCGACTCGCGCCTTTTCTTAAAGCTAAATATTTTGAGAAAGGGGCCCTGCTAAAAACCAGTGTTGTGCAGCTCATGCTCAGCATTGCTGAGCTTGTCCCTTTACCAAATATTAATATTTATTATTTTTGTTTATTATTTAATCGAATGTTTGGCAATAAATGATGTTCTTTTTTTCTTTCTTTCTTTCAAAACTAGTTGACTAGCGAAGTCGCAAAGACAGCTCGTATCAAATAACCTTGCCCGAATTGGCCGATTTTGCTATTGCAATTCATATCAGAATCACATCAAAATTGGTAAATTTCTAGGCAATTTAAATTTCAAAAATTAAAAATGGGACCATTTTAGGATAATTCGTGTGTCTGCCCTAGGTATGTTAAAGTAATATTAAACGACCGAATTCTGAACCTATCAAGTTGAAGTTTGGTACACTGTGTATTTATGACCACGTTTTTCAATATATTGTGATGAGTCAAAGGAAAGGGCTTGTTCCGAGGATCTCAGGATGTTGTCATAAACCTGAAAACCATTTTTAAAAACATATTGATGAAACAAGGAAAAAAAGACTAACAAGTTCCAAACCGTATCGTGTGACATAATATGCGCTTGTTGCGAGGATTTCATTTCTTTTTCATAAACCTGAAATGCTTAGTTATTTTTTTTATTGAAAAAAGGCAATTTTTTCCATTCTTCAACCGCTTATCTCCGGAACTACCAGTAGTAGTAGTACCAGTACTACACCTAAAACATACGTAATATAGTTAAATGCTACAGCAACAATAATGAGAAATATATCGTTGAACGTCTTTACTTATATGTTACAGGAATAATAATGAGAAATTTTGTATGTATTGTGTGACATGTCTAATGAAAGGGCAAATTGCAAGGATCTCAATTATTTTTTTTATAAACCTGAAATGCTTACTTATACGAATATTTAGTAAAATGGGCAAAAATGACCATTCCCCCACCTCTTCTCTCCGAAACTAGTGACCCAGGTTTTTAAAAAAAATACGTAATGCAGGTCTTTACTTAAAAATTACAGGAAAATATAGAAAAATATATGGGGCACAATTTCTTTCAACACCACAAACAAACTTATAAATTCAGCTGGATATTTATTTATTACGGTCGTACAGAAAAACCCAAGATGAAATGATTTGCAACCAAAGATGAAACAGGGCTGCGCGAGTACATCTGGAGAGACTACAGCTGAACGAGGTGCAGCGGGCACTGAGGCAGCTCAAGCCGAAGAGATCAGCGGGACCAGATGGCATCCCGCCCTACATTATCAGGGATTGTCGCTTTGTATTAGCCGAGCCACTACTCCATATATATAACCAAAGCCTAAGTACAGCGGTGTTTCCAGTCAGATGGAAAAAAACATGAGTGGTGCCGGTACCCAAAGGTCGAGCAGGACCGAGTGTTGAGGAGTACAGACCTGTTGCTGTATTATCAACTCCAGCTAAAGTGTTGGAATCCGCTATCCACCAGACCATACTTGCACAGGTGAGTCCGCAATTGTCCGATGCCCAGCATGGGTTCCGCCCGGAGAGGAGCACCATCAGCAACCTCCTCAGCTACATGGCGGAAGTAATGCCAGCAGTGGATAGCGGGCTACAAGTTGATACGGCTTACTTCGATTTTAAGAAGGCATTCGACTTGGTCGACAATGATGTTCTACTGAGGAAGCTGGCAGGCTTTGGTTTCACTCCACATCTCCTTAGATATTTTGCTAGTTATATGCGAAATAGACAACAGTATGTGGAATACAATGGATTTAGTTCTGAACCATATTTTACGAAGTCAGGAGTAAGTCAAGGTAGTAATCTGGGTCCATTGCAATTCATATTAATGATTAATGATTTACCCGACGTAGTTCAGGACACAAAGTGCCTTTTATTCGCGGACGACCTCAAATTATCACTCGCTATAACAAATATAGAGGACAGTGGTAAAATGCAAAGGGATATCGATAGAGTGGTGGCCTGGAGTGCAGAAAACCAGCTGCAGTTTAACACCTCTAAGTGCGTCACAATTAGTTTCACTAGATCGCACACTCCTATGTTGCATAACTATGAAGTGAGTCAGACGCCCATGACAAGAGTCAGTGAAGTTAAAGATCTGGGAGTGACGCTGAGGGCTGATATGACATTCAAAGAGCACATAGTTAAATGCTGCAAAAAAGCGTTTAGGAACTTAGGGTTTATACTAAGAAGGGTGCAAAACTTCAAAAATATCAAAGCGATCACTGCTTTATACAATGCATTGGTGAGGAGTCATTTTGAATGCAATGCTATTATTTGGGCTCCACATGAACATAAATATATTGAAATGTTAGAGAAAGTGCAGAATAAATTTATAAGATATTTATATATGAGGCAGTATGGGGTCTACCCTGGCTATCCATTGTTATACCCAACTTTGTTTACTCTAGGCATGGTTGGGTATAACGAACTCAGAGTTAGGAGGGACCTGGCTTTAGCAACGTATCTTTTTAAAATATTACGAGGAAAGGTGTACAATGCGGACATGCTGCAGATAATGGGTCTGTGCGTACCAAACGGGTACGTGCAGCGGCGGCGGCGCCCGCGCTTACTTGCTGGGCAAGGCGCCGCTCACACGCGCACTCTCTACTCTAAACCTGATAGCGGACGAGATAAATCTGTTCTCCTGCGCTCTGAATGAATTCACAAGGGTAGCACTGGCTATAATAAGCTATAAAATATGAAATATTAAAGGTAACCGAATTATAATAGATATACTACACTATCACGTTAGGTTAAGCCTGTAAAGATAATGTAATTGTGGATAAATAAATAAATAAATAAATAAATAGATTTTAATGAGCCTGGTCTCGAGTTGAATATGTCAATTTCATCGTGGACAAAGCTTATTTCGTTTA